>OY728158.1:255070821-259870821 GCA_963277665.1 Viscum album
TCTCATGATACCTCAAATATTGAGATCTATATTCAATGAATCAATCATCTTTCCTCAAGACTACACCTAAGAAGATGCATGATAAATCATAAAAGATGTCGTATCCTCTACATGGAACTGTTAGTTTAATAATAGGTGTCCATATTGGCCTCCCTTTCATCTCCTGAAAGATTTTCTCACTCACTTATTCCCACATTAACTTGAATCCCTTCTTTGAAGGACATGTGAGATGTGGATCAAGTCATGATATATCATATTTGAAATTCATATAATATCCATATAACCCCATGAAACATCATATATAAATTTTTTTGTGGGATACTCCTAGTAATCTATATCACTAACCATTTCAAGGTCATTTGATGCACCTGATTCTGAGACAATTTGACCATAGATGTGAATTTTTTGATCCTGAAGTGGAGCACAAAAAACATAGAATTAGATTGTTTCTCTCTTAGTGTATTCAAAATAATATCAATATGGTTTTAATGATATCTATGAGTGTGTTAATACACCAAGATTTCAACCACAAAGACTATGAAAAATGAATCCAAATATAGGCAGAACACCCTATTCATCACAGCCATGAAAATAGAGGGCACGTTCGTAAGACCTAACAACATAACTAGGTACTAATAGAGACCATACCAACTGCATAATGTTGTATGAGGTATATCGGATGGCCTAACTTGCACTTGATGTTAGGATGATCTTAGTTAGATCTTAGAGAAGACCATTGCTCCTTGGTGCCCGTCTAAGAGATCATCCATTTGAGGTAGTGCATATTGGTTCTTGACTTTATGTTGGTTGAGCTATCTGTAATCCATGTATAGATGTTTGATTCCATCATCTTTCATGGTGAATACCCGGAAAAAAATCAAATGCATATAATTGTCTTTATTAATCCTTTGAACTCTAAATCCTCTAATTGCCTCTTGAGCTCCTAATGATCTGTAGGTTCCATCCTAAATAGAGGAATGGACACCAAATTTATACTAGAACATTGTCAATTTTATACTCATCCACACTCTTTGGAGGTTAGATAGAATAATTTTCCAGAAGTATGTCTTTTAAATGATCCACTACTTGAGAGAAATCAGCTTGATGTAATCCTTGGTCTTCCAGGAAGATATTTTCAATTTGGGAGGACACTCCCCCTAGCCCTTGATTTTACAATCTAGCTCTACCATCATGTAAATCACACTCACCCTTATATTGATAACTGCATCCCTCCAATGATGTAAACAATACCTTGTTATAATTGTAGTCTACAAAATCGTGATACTGCTCCAACCAATATATGTCAAGAATGTAATTGAAATCGACTATCTCAATAATGATGAGGTTCAATATGAAAGGAAAAATCCTCACCTCAATGGGAAATTCACTAAATTGGAATATTCCCTCTGCTCATACCCCTATTTGTATATCTAGGGTCATTACACTATAGTAATATTGTATCTCAAGATCAAGAAATTCCAAGATAGATATAGTTATAATATATTTTGAAAAAAATCTATCCCACAAATCAAATACTATAGTAGATGCCACAAGATTATAATGTCGTACTGTAGATTGTCATGTAGCCTAATCCTTGTGTATTGGATTTGTTGCATGAAACTAGATTGATGCGTGACCCTATTAAAAAGCTCAACTACCACAATCATAAATACTCTGTAGGATATTATGGTGATTAGTGTTATGATAAGCATGACCATGACCTCCTCCTCGGTTTATCATACCTGTTCTATTCCAAATCCCTTTGTTATGTGGGACAAAATAACCCACTCTTGAATTTGTAGGTCACACAAATCCATTTCCACTCGATGCTAGTGGAATGTTCTAGATGATTCTATGAATATTACCCATCTAGCAAGAAGAACGTTACACCAGTGGGTTTATATCACATTTAGGTTTCATATTCCTATATCTTCTGCAATAATTTCAACCCATCGAGTTATCAAAATGTGTACTGTAGTAGTAATTTCCCAGATGAGAATCCTCGATGGAATCATTCCTACCACTGGGGGAACTTCAATCTTGTTGTGGCATTGATCATATATAACTGGAACTATTGTTGTCCCTTAGGTAACACTCAGTTATAAGATTCTAATTTACTATTTATAAAAAATTAAGCAGGTGAAAGACATCCACATGTATACGGATTCCGTACATGAACCATCCTTAATGCATCTTGGATGTGAAAGCTCATCACCTGATAGAAGATAGAAACATCTGGGTAACACACTAATACTCACTGAATACATTATAACTAATAGTTAACCCTATTAAATATGTGTGATATCAATGGTTGTGTCATCTCTCATTTCATATGGAAAGAACTGATCATAGAAGGCAGTAATGAAATGAACACAAAACATCCCATAATGATGACCATAACAGGTAATAAAATGCCACAATCTTATTGATGAATCCAAATTAATGTGTTTGGAATGATTGATCTTCTGCTATAGAGGTGTCTCTATATGCTCAAACATAGAAAAGGTGTCCTCTAGTCAAGAATCCGTAACCTAAGGACATCTATTCCCTAAAAATTCATCAAATTGTTGTTGTTGGAACACATTATTCCATTTATCCATCAAATGTTCTAACCATGGTCCACCATTAATATACTTCCTATGATTCAATAAACTATTTTGATCATGGGCATGAGTAACCAAAAAAATGGGACTATAGGCTTTTCCAAAATTGAAACTCTTATATGTATGAATGTTGGCTCAGGTCCCACATTATCAAGGGAATGGTCATCGCTACCCTTGTGGAATTGATATAAGGACATCATGTTAGAATCGGTCTATAAATTCCAAGAACACACCTCATATCATTCTTAAGTAGAAATAAAACATCACTAGAGGAAGCTGAATGTAAGAAAACTCATTAACCAAGGAAAACTACCCAAACTACCTGCTTAGATAGCCATGTCTAGGTATGTTCCCAAGAATATGATTCATTTTATTTTACATTTAATTAACAGGTTCATTCCTTTACCTTTAAAAAACATTTCAATGTGAGATATGGATGTGAATCTATTTAATATTATAAGTCAATTTTCACTTTATAATGGACTTCTATTCCAATTGAAGTAGTGACCATACACCTCATCAATGAAGACAACACCCAATTATTTATAGCCTAATAAATTGACTTGGTAAATTACTCTTCTAAACCCATTATCACTCATAACACCTAGTGAGTTGATATAGAAAATCACTCGACCAAATAAAAGATTAATACAAGAATAAGATAACTATCCTAACATCACTCATCAATCACAAGTATATCAAGAAATCAATGTAGTGAAATGCACCTATATTTCTTGGAAATATGCATGACATAACAATTCTAGGTGCACATAATATTTCATGTAATAGTTCACCATTCCCTCATATCAATGGGATAATGATGAATAAAATTCTCAAAATGAGTAACAATGATAACCTCAATAAAGAATATTTTTCACCCAATAGTTTTATAAAGTCATACAGAATATGAAAATGTATAACCACAATTATGATTTGGGAAATTCATTTTTTTTTTCTGGAACCCAGATTCTGAACACCCAAAGTTAAATTATGACCAAGTACCATAACATTCTTAATCACCAATATATTTTCTCTAAATTGTAATGAATGAAATGAAAACCTCCTTTCATACAACATTGATACATCCCATACTCGGATACCACTTTATAAGGTCTCTAGGCCTAGTGGGACACATGGACTCATGTTCATCTCTCCAAATGCTAGATGATTCCAACTAGAAGCGATGGCCTAGATTGTGTCCTTACAAGGACTATAACCACATTACTAGAGTTTAACATGATGGATATATATAAAAATAGGTAAATAGAGGAATAAAACATGTAAACATAAGAAAGAATGGAAAATATAGTCAATAGTAACAATAAATATGATAATTAAAATTACATACAATAATGATGATGATATGTCTTGTATGTAATATCTGAGATATTCCTTTCAGGTATCTTTTCCTTTTTCTGTTGTTTATTAGGAAAAGAGGAGTTTCTGGAAAAAGAATTTAAGTACACACCATGTACTTTATGAGTACACGTCATGTAATCGGTTACCGCAGGTAGCCTGGTGCTAGCTGTGCAGCGGCCATGCACAGCACCATGTATGGTGACCTGGAGACCTCCAAATGCATGGGCCGGTTAAGGCATGTACACACCATGTACATAAAATGTACACGCAGTGTACTTTATTTCATTTCATTAAACAAACCGGGGACGCATCTAATTGGCAGATGTTTCTTCTTCTTCCCCTTCATCAACCTAGAGCATCCATACGACGTCGATCCTTCCCTGAGCCCCCGATCGAACATCGGTTCTCTTAATCAAACTATGTCGGTTGTGTTGGAATCATATCAGTGAGTTCTCCCTTCATCATGAACCTCATTTTCTGATTTCTCTCCTCTCATGATTTATCCTCGGTTGAACATTTTAGAAGTTTTTGAAGATCTACCATGTTATTGGTTGATCCGAGGTCCTACACTGGTGTATATCAATCATATGATGTCGTGGTAGGTGATTTTTCCCATTATGTAGATATACTTTGAGTTATATGTGAAAAAGATTCTAATACCCTGGTTAGGGGTATTTTTTGTTTAGGGATTCTACCCTGTGATTTTCATGTTATTCCTTGATTGTTTGGATAGTGGTTATTTTTTTTGAATTAGGTTAAATTTTCCATGGTATTGATGTTTTTCCCATGTTTTCTTGTTTATGACCATTTGTTCTTATGTAGACTATTAGGATACTCGCTTTATATTCCTAGTGCTGATAGGATGGAGTGATATTATATTATCTGACATGATATGATATGTTGTAGTTTTTTATCCATGTAGTTCTTGAGGTTTACTTAGGTTGTTGATTATGGATTGTGCACGATTTCCTTTCATGGGGCCCCGGGGGTGTAGTGAGAATATATGGGAAATTGACGTTGAGGGATTTCCTAGAGTGTCAGTTATAATTATCATGCAGTGAGACCATAGGGGTGATTGGCGTTGAGTGATCCCCCAGACTATTTATAGTTACGTTAAGATTCCACAGGAGGAATTGATGTTGAGTTCTTCCTCATAGTTTCTGTAGTTTTCTACTAAAATTCTATCCGGGGAATTTGTGGTGAGTTCTTTCTTAGAGAGAATTTTAACACACATGACTGTAGGGGGAATATATATTGATTTTTTCCTGATAGATTCTTTGGTATATCATTCCATGTATTGGGAGTCAGAGGGGTTAGGATGGGTGTACTTCCTAGAGGGTTCCCTGCTTATGATTAGCCGTATACTTGATATCTGATAATTCATTGCATTTGAAACTGTTGGATTGTTTAATTTTAAGTACTTACTTGTTTACTACTACATTTTTATTATTCCCTACCATATATATTCTATAAATGTTAGGCATATATCATTGGGTGGTTTCCTAATGGGATTCATCTCACAACATGTTTGGGTCTTGCGTTTGGACCCAAACAGATTTTGTTGTAGCAGGTTTAGATAAGGGCGAGCATCCTTCTATTTTTGGTACATGACTGCTTGGAGCTGGAGAGAATGAGACCAAGCTGAGGATTCCGATGTAGAGAAGTTATTTCTTGTTTTTCTATTGTACTTGGGTTCCGTACTGTATTCCAGAATTGTGATTTTTTTGACTCTGTTTCTAGAAATATGTAAAATGCATAATATATATTTTTGATCTAGTTATTTATATGTACAATCTTTATTTTTTTACTGTTTATGTTATGAAACTACATTGGCTATTTCTATATGTTTACATCTTCCATGTTACTCTTCCAATGAGGGAATTCTTTCCCCTTTATCTCACCCAAGGCCCTCACTACTAGTCGGAAGCCTCTGGAATTTCGGAAAATATGCTTGAGGCCAAGTGACCAACTAGTTACGGGGAGCATTTTGGAGGCATCTGACATTGGGATGTTACAAAGTGGAATCATGGGAATTATTTCCATCATGACTTAATATTTGGAGCCAATATCCTTAGATTAGATAGAATATGTACATGGTAATAAGCTATGCCTGAGATTAGATAACTTGTGTAAAAGGAAAATCCAATCTACCTCCTTTATTGAAATTTATTTTTTTGCAATTTTACGGTTGATTTAATTTCACCATTGGGTGATTCACATATTTTGTGTTTTTATCATTGATGTTAGTGAGGTTCTATTTCTTTTGCAACCCGATAAGATGTAGGTATGTTATCTCATGCATCATATAATCATCTGATAGATATCACATATCATGCATTCTTTCCATGCCATTTAGGTTGCATTAGTGATTGCATGTTGTTGTGATAGATGTAGTTCTAGATATGCATGTTGTTGAGAAAGATTCCTAGATAGAATACTTAATATTTGATAAGGTATTGAATTGTGTAAATACATAGTTTGAATGAATGCCAAACATTGGTTATTGAGGTGTTATGGACCCTCATGGACCATAATTTGGTGGGTCATTACTCTACTATGTTCATATATGACATGTATAAGATGAAAATCATTGAATCGTGAGAAGTATGGGCCCTCACAGTTCAAACTTTTTCACTTTAGTGATCATTTCAGTTTTTTCTGGGTTCCTAAGCAGTTTTTGAGTATTATTGTCTGAAAAAACACAGAATACACATCATGTAATATTGGACACACATGTCGTGTGTTCTTCTATTCTAGAAGGAACCGTTTTTCTAATTTACATGCCATGTACTGTATGTACACACAGTGTAGTTTCTAACTGTGTTAGTAACTGCATGGGTAGAAACACAGGGTTGGTAAATCATGTAGAAATCGTCGTGTGCTTGATGTAAACATCATGTGTTGTAGACCATGTGTACACCCATGTTACTATCAACAGAGATGAACAAAAACATATGTTATGCATGCCCTGACATCCTCGAACATGCTGTTAAGATCAAACCTTGAACCCCGGTGTGTAACGAGCAACACGGTTCATTGAAATCATTTTATAAAACACCATATCTATCATAAACATGATGTGTTGAGTGATCAGTGTCTGGCTGTGTAGTGAACAATACAGGCCAGTGATGTTCATCTAGATCACACCATTTCTGGCACTAACATGCCATGTAGTTTTGTTTTAGGAGAACCACGAGGCTTAGCTATGTATAAAAACTTGGGAAGGGGGAAATTATTCAATTACACGACATGTGTTAGGACAACACTCCATGTTTATGGGGTGTTAGATGACCTATGTTGAAATAAGTACACACCCATGTGATGTCTTAAGTGAACACGCCGTGTAGACAATATACACACCGTTTATCCATGTATTGAATCACATGAATGATTTCATTATCTTGTTCCATTCTTATAATTCTATATTTCAATCCATATTTATCTTGAATTAAGGTGTTTTCATGACTTCGTAGATTCAAGCCACCGAGATGTATTTCAGTTGTTAGTTAGTTACATGACAGTGATCAGACACATGATATGGCTAATTAGAGAGTACCAGTAGATCCCCCAGTTATGCCAGTCTTGGAATCAGTCATTATTCTAGACACATGTGTTGATGCATAGTTTTACAAGGGCTTTATGAGGTTGATGCAGACCATTTATGGAGCACAACCTCCTGCACCATTGATGGAAGAACTGATGAAGGTCTTTCAACAACAACAACCTCCCACCATTTCAAGGGATGTAGGACCCTAGGCTAAAGACTCAGGGCTAGAATCCATGCTAATAATCATCAAGCATCTAGAGATTCCATCACAGAGGAGGGAAAATCTCTCTATGTATACACTTCGAGATTCATCCAAGAGATGGTGGGATTTGGTCTCATAGGTGGGAAGCAAGTAAGATATGTCTTGAAATGTTTTTTAGTGTACCTTTTACAATTAATTCTATCTAGAGACATTGAGGACCTATCAAGCCTAAGAGTTCATGAGTTTGGAGTTGGTAACTCGTTATTTTATGGAGTATTATTATCACTTCAAGGAGCTACCACACTTTACACCCTATCAAATAGGTGTGGAGTTATTTCTGGAAAGGAAGTTAGAGGATGGTCTGAGGAACAACATCCAATCTCAGGTGAACATCATCAGGTTGATTCCATCACATCTATAATCAATCAGACGCTGATCACAGAACATAATCTGAGGGATTCCGTAGTTGTGAGCCAGGGCGGTTCCATATCCAGAGTTATGCCTCTCTTGATTATACTAAGAAGCATCATAGGGAGTCTACAAGTGGATATCCGAGTAGGCTGGATGCACCTTCAGGTAGCCGGGTTGTATTCTACCAGTGTTGGAAGTTTGGGCATATGAGGCCACATTTTTGAGGAGACCCATTTGAGTGGCGATCTTGTTGAATGTTGGGCCATCTTCAATTCTTCATTCATATATTCTCTCCAGTAGCTGCTAACAGGGTTTATTCGACGACTCCTTTATCAAGAGCAGCAAAACATGTTTCTCACTAGCCTAGGAACTAGTGTTCGTATAGATGTTTAGGCCGATGTTGAGGTTTTGGTCATAGTATTCAGTCACCAGGATTTTAGCGACAGCATGGTGGACCATCTCCTAGTGGTTAGAAAGGGTCACTTGGCCATACTACAGGTCTGACTTTTGTGGTGGACCATAGCCATCAGGAGCAGGATCCCGGACCCTCTAAAGTTCAAAGTACGATATTAGTTGCTTCAATTTTAGATTCATCTTGTTTCGATACAGGGGCTTCCCAAGGCTTTATATGTGTAGCTGTTATTGAGAGCCTTTGGATCTATATCCTTTCCTCTTCTGTGTTTTTTATACTTGGAATTATGATGGGAACCAGAACAACTAGTGTTTGACAGTTTAAGCAGTGCCCTCTAGAGTTTGGTGGTTATCACTTCTTATGGGACCTTTATGTCGTAGTAATTTCAGGTTATGATGTCACTATTTGAATGGAATGGTTGGTTTCTTTCCACGATGTTGTCAATTTCTATCATCGTAGAGTGATTTTTACATCACCATAGGGATAATCATTTCTTCATAAGGGAAAATGGGATGTCTAGGCAAGTAGAGAGGGACCCAAGCATCATGGTTAGGGAGGAGTTATAGTACATATCTCTAGTCATTATCTGGATGACCAGGGGACCTCATAAATTGAAATTCCTCAAGTAGTATATCGTTTGAAGGTTGTATTTCTAGAGGACTTTTCAGGTTTTCCTCCAAAGAAAGAGTTGGACATTCCTATTGAGATTGTGCCAGGAGTGGAACCAGGGTCCATTCCTCATTATATGTTGGCTTCAATAGAGTTACATGAGCTCAAAAAGCAGCTGGAGGAGTTTCCAGTTAAGGTCTTAATGTGACCAAATACTTCTCCATGGGAATCACATGTCCTATTTGCCAAAAAGGTAGACGGTACCCTTAGAAATTACGTGTATTATTAGAAGTTGTACCAGTTGATGGTTAAGAACTGATATCCCTTACCAAGGATTGATTATCTATTTGATCAACTTTGACGAGCCATGATTTTCTTGAAGATTAACTTGAGATATTTATATAATAAATTACATGTTTGAACATCTCATATACCTCTTATTTCATTCCAGAGATGTTATGGTCTATACGAGTATATGGACATGTCGTTCTGTCTCTCGAACGTGCCTGCAGTCTACATGGATCTGATGAACTGAGTTCTCCTTATAAACCTGGATTCATTTATTGTAGTCCTCATGGACTATATCATGGAGTGATCTCATACTCTACAGGACCATTCCACAAATCATAATATCATCTTGAATACACTAAGAGAGCATCAATTCTATGCTAAGCTCTTAAAATGACACTATAGGTTGGACCAAATTAACTTCTTGTCCCACTTTTTCTAAGAGATAAGAGTATCAGTAGACTCAAATAATCTGAGATATTTAGTTTCTTGGGATATTCTGATGAAATATTTGGGAGTGATATGTTTTCTAGGGATGGATGGTTACTAAAAACATTTCATACACGACCTTTCACGTTCAGTAGAGCCATTAAATGGCCTGATTAAGAAGTATGCGAAGTACTTGTGGTCAGATTCTTGCAAGTTAGCCTTTCACAATCTAAAAGGGATATTGACTTCAGCAATGATACTAGTATTTCCAGGGCTAGGAAAGTGATATAATCTGTATTGTGATGCATCATGTTTCTTTCTTGGAGTAGTTCTTTTGCAGGGGGTGGAGTCATAGCATACGATTCTTTGAAGTTGAGGCCACATGAGAGGAACTACCTGACACACGATATCATGTTGGCTGCAGTTGTTCAGTCTCAATGCTGTTGGAGGCACTACCTATTGGGAGAGATTTTTTTTTGTTTTTAATGACCACAATAGTCTCAAGTATATCTTCACTTAGAGTGACCTTAATTTGATCCAACAATGGTGGGTTGAGTACCATCAGTATTTTGACATTGAGCTTACCTATACACCATGGTAATGCAATGTAGTGGATGAGGCATTGAGAAAGAGGACACATATACAAGAAGTTCATGAGGCCAATAGTGAGTGGAAGCATATGGCTTAGTTCTATGAGATGCAATTGGAGTTTCATGATAGACAAGGTAGACATTTCATTCATCTGTAGCTATTACCTCTACACTACTTGATCGAGTGAAAAGGAGGCAGCTATCATATTCTGTAGGACTAGTCCAACAAGAAAGTGTGATGGGAAGGAACCCCATTTATGGATGGACCATAGGAGAGGGTGTGGTCTTTCGTTTTCAGGGGCAGGTGTGGGTGTCAACAGACATACTCCAGGTGCTGATGTGGGATTTTCATTCCTCATATTGGGTAGTTTATCCTGGTCTCACCAAGATGTATCTTGATCTACACCATCAATATTGGTGCCCAAGTAAGAAGAGAGATGTTGTTGATTTGGTCATGAGTTGTTCCACCTATCAGTATGTGACGATGGAGCACTAGTGACCAGAAGGGAATTTGTAGCAGTTACTCATTCCCGAGTGGAAAGGTAATGATGTCGGGATGGAATTCGAGAGAGGTTTGTAGAGTTTTACCAGAGGGAATGATGCGGTTTTGGTTTTCATATCCAGAATCATGATGGTTTCTCACTTTTTACCAATTAAGGAGACCTACACTATTAATGGGTTGGGATGGTTGTACATTCGAGTGCTTGAAAATCTTCATCATGTTACACACTCCATTTCTTTGGACAAAGCTACACATTTTACTTCTCAGGTATAGAATGGACATTAGAAGGAATTGGGTATATAGTTACTTCTGAGTACAACATACTATACCCAGACAGATGGACAGTCTGATTGTACGATTCAGGTGCCTTAGGACATGCTTCAAGCATCCATCTTAGAATTTGGAGGTTTGTGGGAGAAGTGCATACCTATTTTGGAGTTTCCAAAAATAATAGTATTCATGCGACTATTCATACGGAACCTTATGAGTCTTTGTACGGTAGGCCATGTCGTTCACCATTATGCTGGATGGAGGTAGGAGAGAAACAATTATATAACCTCATCTTGTACAGGAGACCATGGAATAGATTGAGTTGATTTGGAAGAGGATGGATACTACACAGTCTTGGTAGATGTATTATGTTGATCAATGGATACGACCTCTAGAGTTCGAGGTCTGAGATCATGTTTTCCTGAATGTCACACCGATATGGGAACAAATGAGAATTAGGAGGGAGGGTATGCTTTCACCAAGGTACGTCTTCCTGTTTGAGGTGTGGAGAGAGATGGTCTATTTTCCTATCAGTTGCAGTTACCTCATAGATACTAGGTTATGCAGGATTTCTTCCAAGTTTCTCAGATTTAAGGTTACATCTTAGACCCGTCTAATGCTTTTCAACCCAAATAGGTTGAGTTAGAGGTGGACGCCTCATTTGAGGAGCATCTTATCTAGATTGTTGATGGAAGTGTGAATGTTCCCTTTAGTCAGTCTGTTCCTCTGGTATGAGTGCAATGGTAGCACATGTGAGTACTTGAAGAAGCCTATAAGATAGAGACCTATATACGATCGTAGTTTCCATAGATTTTTGGGGATTCTTCTCCTATGACACCTTGCTTGAGAAATTCGGGGACAAATTTCTTTAAGGGGGAAGTTTGTAAGAAACCAAATATTTTTTAGGTATGTTTTCCTTTTATGGTGTTTTTGAGGAAAATAAATGTTTTTGGAAATTTCTTAGGTACACTCCATGTACATTATGAGTTAATTCCGTGTACATGGATACCGAAGGAAGTCGAGGGTAGGCCATGTAACGGCCGTGAACAAGGCTGTGTGTGGTGACCTTGAGACCGCCTAATGCGGGGTCCAGTTAAGGAATGTGAAAACCGTGTATATTCTATTCTCAATAAATGGACCAGGTTCATGTTTAATTGGATGAACTAACTTCTTCTTCACCTTATTCGACCGAGAGTGACTATACAACAACGATCCTTCCCTGATCCCTCAATCGAGCATCCATTATCCTAATAGAACTCCATCAGTTGGTTGGAATCACATTGGTGATTTCCCTCTTATTCTTGAACCTTGATTCCTAATTTCTCATCTCTCATGAGTTATCCTTAGTTGAACTTTTTAGGAGTGTATGTAGATCTACCACATTCTAGGTCGATCCAAGGTAAGATGCCAAGGTTTATTGATCGTAAAATGCCGAGGTTCATGGTTTTTTCCTTTTTGTAGATAGTCGTTGATTTATATGTGAAAAAGTTCCCAATATCTTTCTCAGGGGTATTGTGTGTTTACAGATTTAACCATGTTATATTCCTTTTATGAATTTTTTGTTTGGAATGAGGTTATTTGTTGTGAATATGGTTTACTTTTCCATGCTATGGATGTTTTCCCATGTTAGATTGTTTATGACCGTTTGGTCTTGCATTCCTTGTTAGGCTTCTTTCTTTCCATTCCTAGTTCTAATAGAATGGAGTGATATTATATTATCTAAAATAGAATGATATTTTCTATTTTCTTATCACAGTACTTCTTGAGGATTACATAGGATACTGATTGTAATTCGTGCATGATTTCATTACAAAGGGATATAGAATCTTATTATAGTGAGACCATCGAGGAAATTATCTTTTAGGGATTTCCTAGAGTGTTGGTTATAATTATCATGCTTCGAGGCCATAAGGGGTACTGATGTTGAGTGCTTCCTTAGAGTGTTAGTAGTTTTCTACTAAATTACTATAGGGGTAATTGAGGGTGAGTTCATCCTCAGAGAGCCTTTGAACACACATGACTATAGGAGTAATTGACCTAGAGTTCTTCAACATAGAGTCTTTGGAATATCTTTCCTTGTATCATAAACCCAAATGGTTAGGCTGGGTGTAATTCCCAGAGGGTTCCCTGCTTATGATTAGCAGGTTAATTGATATCCGATAATTGAATACATTTGAAACTGTATTATTGTTTACTTTTGAGTACTTCCTCGTTTTCTGCTACATTTTGATTATTACCTGCCATATATATTCACTAACTATTAGGCATAGAGATTCATATGACACCCTGTTTGAGTCATGCTTTTGGGAAAAAATAGATTGTATTGTTTCCGATTTAGATAAGAGAAAACACCCTTTTACTTTAGGTACATGACTTCTAGGTGCTGGAGAGCATGGGACCAAGCTGAGGCTTGCGATGCTAAGGTGGTATTTTTTGTTTTTATTTTTTACTTGGTTTCCGTAATATATTCCAGCATTTTGAATCGTTTGGATGAATTCCAAGACATATTAAACATGCATCATATATATTTGTGCTCCATTTATTTAGATCTATAGTCTTCTTCTGTTTATTTTTTATGGTATTACATTGCTTACACTATTGTTATATGTTTACTTTTTCTATTTTACTCTTCCAATGGGGTCATATATTCCCCAATATCACACCCAAGGCCCTCATTTCTAGTTGATAGCCACAAGAGTTTGGGGAAATGCGCTTGAGGCCATGTGACCAACAAGGTACGAGGTCCCTCTAGGCGGCTCCCAAAACAGGGACTTCACATTGAATATATATATATAAAATCAACACTTGGATAAAATATATCATGAATAACATATTTCCCAAATGAATAAATTATATCAATGATAATACCAAGAATCTAGGGCTTCGACTCATTCATCTTATAAAGCTCCATCCTAAAAAATAATCAATAAAGTGTTCTAATCCCTATGCTTCACATTTTCTACACTTGCATTCACATAACAAACCCTGGGTACCAACTTTTGAAAGAATATAGTTTGAGAAAATTCTATGTGGGCCCCCACCAAGTGTTTCTATAACATCTGACATGTGTAATGGGAATGAAACAATGTCCAAACATTCATATTTAATGTGCTATAGTACAATGTTCATAAATACCAAATTACTTGCTTCATACTACATCTAGTGTCTGAACAAGTAATCAATTCATTATTTGATTATTACCAGTATATAAAAGAGTCATACATTAGCAATATTGTATGTTATATATGATTTATCAAGGAATCTGGTAAGGATATTTAATATTGGAGTTCCATGTTAATAATTAAGGATACATAGACCTCAAGGGTCACTAACATAGAACATAATGTTGCATAGAAAAGGGTATGAGTGTAATCCAGGGAGCATATCCACGACATTCCAAAACTAGATTCCTAACAAGACCTAGGGGATCATCAAATGTAAAATGAGCCTTATTGGTGACTAGGACATATGGAATTTACCCATGGAGCATATATATAAATTTTGGAGAAAAGGAGTCTATCCCAAGAATTCATTATTACAATATGAGGGATCATATGGTGTCATATTAGGTGCCCAAAAATAGAAAATCATCAGGAATTATGTGGGTGTCATCCTATGTAAGCCACATGATTGAATCAGAATTGGGATCTCGAGTTCCTAGGGAATTCCTCGATAAAAATCCATGTCGAGCTCGATTCCGGACCATCCTATTTAAAAATGTATACATATAATATTCAATTTGGTTCAAGCCTTTAATTTCATTAATGTGACAAGTTCATGATTATTGAAATATTTTAATAAATTAAAAATTAATTAATAGGTCCATTCAGTTCAAGGGTTGCGATTCATTACTGTGATAAGGCCTAGTAGCATGCAACATTTATTAAATCCAAATTATTATTTTTCTATTATATAGTTTCACTATGGTACCTACAATTTACATGCTAAGAACTTCTACAAAAATGAATCCTATTATTAATTTTCAATTAATATTTCCAATTCATAGTCATTCAAATACATTAAATTTTATCACTTAAATCAATTAATTAAATTTTAAAACACACCATTTTTTTGTCTAGTGGATGTGACATGAACCTATAATTAACTGTTTCACGAGTCAACAAGTATTTATTATAATTAGTCTTTCCATTAGTGTGTTCAATATTGTGCACACACAAAAGACATATCAAAAGTGTAAAAAACTAAAATAAAAATTATGTAAAATCCCCTACATGGGGTGTTGGGAATTGTATGCATAACCACAAAAAATTAATAACATATTGGGAACAAGAAAAAAAATATGGTTCTAATGAATACAACCATGTAATATCAATTTAATAAATGGGAACTGATGAAATCATTAGTCCCCACATGACAATTCCAAAATAAATGAACCATAGATATTAGTTATAGACCACACATTATAGGGTCACACAACCATCCTCCTTTGTTACATACCGATGATATTGCTTATAATGGTGAATATAAGTGAAAAAAATAAAAAATTATCACACCTCGATAACATGGATAAGAATAAATGAGAAGTAGAATTTCCAAAATTGGAATTAGTACATAATGTTATGCATCAAACGTTGTGAAGGAAAGCTCAAACAGATCCAAAATGAAACATATATCTTGATCTCTATATTATGCTTTCAAAAATAACCAAAATTAGTGGAATGGGGGATAATCCTGCTAGATATAAGATTAGGGAAGAATGTTATTTAAAATATATAATTATAAGAAAAATGGTAGAATCACCGAAATTTTATCATGTACATATCATGTTTACATGACATTGCAAACAATTCCAAAACTGTGCATGTGTACATACAAAAAAGGGTAACATAGATGATTACACAAAATCTTTAGGAAATTAGGCCCCAATAGTGTGCAATAGCTCTGCCCAAAAATTTCTGACCATCCACCTAGTTAGACATATTCATCCACCCAACCCACATGGTTTACTCTAACTATTGTATTGGTCTAGTTTTCCCAAGAAGATGTGTTCTAGGATCCATCCTTACCCCAAACACACATTGAACCTTCAATAACTCATTATTAATTAAACATACATCCAAAATAATTAATTATATAAAAATTTAAAGGATCCATTCCTGAGTGAAAAATTGAGTTCGTACAAAATATATATTATCCTGGCACAAGTCACAAAATATCATAACCCACATGAATTTTCTAGATTATTTCATTAAAATACTTTCAAATTATAGAAATAGAATTTTTAAAATAATTATCTCTGACTAATTATAACTTTTATGGTTTTGTATAGACTCTCAATCCCTCAGATAAAAATAAATAAATATTATATAGAAAATTCTTTCTCGGTTTTGATGGAAGATCGTCCAATTCCATCAATAGATTGTATAGTTTAGGAAATTAGTACATTCTCAGTCATTATATAATAATTTCCATGTAATTGATCAATCCAAACTTAGAGAATATGAGTGTATCCAACATCATATAAGGAATTTATCAAGATTTTAGGTCCATACATAGTAACACGTTTCTCTAACATTTTATTTAATATAGAGAATGTTCAATAAAATTTACATTAGTTATAATTGTGGAATATTATTCAAGGAATTTCATATTAAATTATCATTATTAAAGATGTCATATTTCCTCTAACCTCCAAATAATTTTCATTGAATAATTGTAATTGATTTGAATATTCATTAATACACAATACAATATTTTTAGAAATAAACCTTTTAGTTCATCATTTGTACTAAAATAATTTTTCAAATGAAATTTTGGAAAAAATTATCTCATTAAAATATTGTATTGTTATTTATTTGACTGTTTTTATTGATTAATAATGTTTCCATGATTATTTTCATTGTTCTAGACTAGTCTTTAACATGTTATGTTGGAAATAATCCAAATACAAGGACTTAACTATCTAGAAGTGGTATATAAAATTATGTACACAAGGTGACATTGTGTCCTAGTGGTAGGCCAATATTTGGGATCCATAATTTAAAAGATTAATATTATCATGAAAATTGTATTTCCATGAAGTCCTTACAAAAAAAATATAGAAAATTAATGTGTTTTTAGAATACTGGGATTCCTAAAGTTGGTTTTATAGAGGCAAAAATATGTTGATTGAAAAATATATATCTACAATAATCTGGACAAATGGTAAATTACCACAGTGCTTAATGATACAGGGAGAATCATGAACAAAATAAGGGTGCATCGAAAAATGATGACGATGTGTTTAGAAGATTATGGAATCTGTGGGAATTCATATATATAGTATTTTACCAACTTCAAAAAATCAGCGAGGCATAATGAAGATCCTAACTCTCTGGATTTGTGAAGGTTTTTCATAAAGGAGGTTTTTGAAAAAATGATCACAATGAAATGGATTTCATGAAGGATATAATATATAACTAAAAATTGAGAGAATGAAAAAATTAATGATTATAGTCTAGTCTATAAATACATGAAAAATATTTTTGAGCATTTAGAAAGGTATGTGAGCTTTTAGAAATAATGGTGATTTACAAAGGATATTTGAGCTTGGAAAAAGATTTGGGCTTTTTGATTGTATTGAGCATCATGAGAGTGTTCAAAAAAGTTTTCCTTCTAAATATGTGGTAATATTTTATTCATCTGTTGGATGAATTTGGGACATTAATAGGGCATCTATCTAAAATAGAGTATTTATTCATTAGTGATAATTAATGAAAATTCAAGTCCATTCATATTTTTTGAATCCCATTAAAATGAAGTATGGAAAGGAAGGGGAAGAATGTGATCTTATCCATTTATTTTTAACTGGACCAAGAGATATTGTTAGTGATCCTTCATAAAATACTGAGCCGACACCAAACCATATAAATATAGTGAGCTTAGGTGTTGAAGTGATCTAAAGAGAACCATTTAATTTGTAATTTATCATTAGAGTATTGGGTACATAAAAACATTATTTTTGTGTTATTATTAGATGTAGTTGAGTGAGTGTCATCAAACTAAAAACATGGCCACATGCATGATATCATTTCTATAAATAAATTTTATATGAAATATATAGATTATTGTTTTTTAACATTTTTAGAATATATTAAGGTGATGTGTTTCTAATATATCATACCCTAATTGACCACCACACTTTTAGTATATTTAACCTATATGGGATAACCAAAATTAATCAATTTCTCTGAAACCAATGGAATAGTGGTTTCCCAAATCGATGGGGGCCTCTATCACTTGAATGAATTTTTATTGGGATATAATGATGGTTAATATAATTTTTCTCAATATGATTTTGTTTATTAATCAAAAAATTAGGTAGAACAAATAAAATTTCCATGATATACTCAGATATAACACAATTTTTATAATTGTGCTTATTAGAGATATCACTGCAATATCCTTGAGTATTGGTATTATCCTTTCCAATAAGTACCATCTCAAAACCATTTCATATATTGATCTAACTCATAAAATTATTAATAATAAATAATTATATATAATTCTGAATATAATATATTAATTAATATTAATTGAATATATATTCATTAATAATCTAAAAATCCAAAATAGGTATTTTCATTCAATATACTCAAAAAATAATACAAATTTCAAATATTTCATGAAATAAATTTTTATATTAGGGTTTTAATGATACAATTACATTAAACATACTCACAAAACACACCGAAGTCATAAATGCATGACATAGACCCCCATGGGAACTCTCACCCATCAATTATTATTTATTTAGTACACAACACATAGGACCATGTGGAATGAATCTTATTACATAGATCAAAAGTCCCACTAACGGGATAGAGGTCCCCATGCAATGTTTTTCTTGCATGATATTGCCTATATCACTGCATTTCAGTGTCATGTTTGCATCAACACCTACCTACAAAAATTCACTCCCTACAAGATTTGATCCAAATAATACCTTAATTTTTAGCCATATGCCGACTAATCCTGAACCAGTAATAATTGGATTAATTTAATTTACACCCCATTTAGAGATTTTACCAAATGTTTCATTTGTTTGAAAATAAAACATACCATCCTGTATCCAAAATAAGAATAATTTAAATTTAAAATTAAAAAGACTATATTTTAACAATTATTTAATATATTTCCATTGAAAAATCAAATCCATCCTCATTATCTTGAGGTGAGGAGGAATTTCTAATTTCCCTTAGGTGAAATACCTATGAATGATAATGTCTAGTAATAAATTAATATAGAATCCATAATAGTTTGCGGATGATTTTCACTTTTTAAAATAAAACAACCAACCTCAATAATCATAACCAAACAACTACTATATAATGCATGTATCCATTTTAATACAACTCAATGTAATAAGAAACATACAATAACCAAGCTATAACAAAAGACCCAATATTGAAATATTAAGTGGATGTGAAAATGGACAAATTTCAATGAATCTACATATATAAAATAAATATATCCCCATATGGACCCTGATTTAACTCCACAATAAAAAATAAGTATCATTATTATTCATTAAAAAATTAAGATACATTACCTTTGTTTATGAATCGATAATTAATATCAAAAAATTCATCAAATCCCCATAGTAGGGGGTGAGTAATGAAACTCAGTAGGTTTTCCTGAAATCACATCCTTTCACATAATAGAAGGATAAACAATTTAAAAAACTTATATAAAAAATTTATATAAAATGATTTTAAATAAATCATCATATTATATCAAATCCATATATCATTCAAACAATAATAGTTTTTTAACTAAAATATTTTGTTTTGTTGGAAAGTGAAATTCAAGGGATTTTTATTGACATTTGATTGATTGTTAGGGGTTTAATGAAATTTTCAATAATAACATATATATTTCACAAAATCATTCACTATCCATAATCAATTATGTTTATTAATATATTAAATCTTCTAGAATCATAAATAAATATTACCTTTTACATCCAATTGGTTATTATTTTTGTTTATCATTAATTGGTAACCCATTATTTTTTTTAATTTATATTAACAATAATTTTTTATATGTTATATAATATTATTAATAAATTATAATTTAATAAAATGTTTATATCTCATTTTATTTTCATTATATATTATTTCTTTATAAAAATCAATCTTCTATGTAACACAAGCCATCATAAATGGCCCCTCTTGCACGCATTGCACACTAACTTGATGTTTCATGCATCAAATTATATAAAGCCTTTCATAAATAGTAAATATATTATAAAATAGAAGGATATTATATTACATTATGATATTGGTGTCACATGTCATACAATTTATCAAATAAAATGATATAAACTTATATTTTTAGGGTGTTACATTATCACCATCTTTATTAAATTATTCATCACAATTGAAGCTTAATTTTAGGGATATACTGGTTGATATTTCATTTTTATAAATCCCACATCAATATAAGGGTTTGTAAAATTTAATCTAGAATATATGAAATTGGAAGTATAACCTTTCTCATGTAGTATCATATTACAGGGTATCTATGTAAGAAGCATTTCTGTAATGTAGATATATTTACATTGAAAAAAACATAAATATTAATATGGAGTGAAGGAGGTCATCATTACAAATAGGTAGAATGATCAATGGAATGTTTAGTGCCTCAAATACATAATTATTTGATTATTTAAGCGATCATTTCTACAACATAGGTTTTACATTGATTATTCATCTTCAAAATCCATTTAAAATCTATATAATTTTTTTAAATAATATATGGATTATCCAAATCATATCCCCAATGATTGTCAAACTAGGTTCATATTATTATTTTTTGTTATGTACCAGGTTACCTTGAGTCATGCTTGGAACACCATATTGTAGTTCTTACTCCTAGGTACATCTGTACTAGAACCATTCCCACTTTATCTATCTTGACAAGGTTTTATTTCTACGAATATACCCAAAATATATATCTTACCAAAAATATATAGTGTTCTTCTTTACAAATACTCAAAATATTACATATGTTTAGGTAATATAATCTATGATTTCGAAAATATTATACCAAATGTTTCAACTAAAATTAAGTCGATAACTTCAATAGTGACCAAATTCCATAAGGCATGGAGCCAATGTCTATTACTAATATCATTGACATAATTAAATCATATAAAATTCAGAAGAAATGATAGTTCACTAGTCTTGATAAAATAGATACATACATGGGGATTTTACTAGAAATGAATACCCAAAATAAAATCTAAATATTTATTTCTTTAAAAATTACTCCATGAATAATAACAACATTCCATCTAGTGTATCCTTTCATATAATTCTAATTATTCTTCTTATATTCTTGAGGGAATGAAACATAATAGGTTTGATCTCAAAATATTGGTATTGGAATAATATAATAGAAGAAATAATTAATCAATGATAATTATAATTTTTAAATGGATAAAAACTGAACTCAATGTCTTATAAAAAATAAATTTATATGAATGTAAATAAATAATATAGGAAAGTAATAAATTGAAACATATTCCATTCAAATATCTATATAATGAAAAAAATATCGCGATGAAAGAAATAAAAACACATGGCATTCAATCAATGAACTAAAAATGAAATGTATCATTAGATACATCGATGTAAAATATCATTGTTTAATAAAAACTTAAAAAAATATAATAGAAATTACTTCTTCATGTATTTCTAATCTAACACCCATGAAAATCCATACTGTAAAGACATATCAAAAGTGAGATTTAAACTATGAATTGAAACCAATTTAATTTGTGCAACTTGTTTTTCTCATGAGAACTTACTAATGCATCATGGATCTATATAAACTCTGGGATCCACCCGTTATTACCAATCCAAAGCCTTCCACATATAGAATAATCAAAATAAAAAACATTCCTAATCATATTTCTGTATTGAATAAAGAATAAATAGATATTAATATTTTCTAAAATAATAAAATAATTTTCAATGTAAAACTAATATGTAAAATTTAATATGGTTCATGCAATAGTAATATCCATGATAGATGAATTATATAATTAAGTTAAATTCAATGTTTAATGATAATATGGGATTTAATATTATTAGAGGAATAAAAAATATTTTATCAAATTGAATTGGAATATTTTCTTTAAGAAAATAAATTATAAACCATCCAGAGGAATAATATGGATTGAATAAATATAAAAAATAAATAGAGTAAAAATAAATGGTTTGTTATTATAATAAATAAAAATTCGATAGAAATATATTTTAAATAAATTATTGATTAACATATGATATTGCTTTGAAAAAAATTATGAAAAAATGTATATTTTAAAATAACATTTTACCACATTATCTTTATAAAGTAGCCTTTTATACATGAAAAGGAATATTGAATGAAATGAATATGAGTGAATGTTAATTTTTGGAACGAGGTAGAAGAACATTTATTTTTTATGGTAATAAGGTTTTAAAAATACATTGTCTACAAAATTATAATAAAATTCCCTTTAAATAAACATGAAAAAGAAAAAAATATTAAACATGTATTTACAAAATTTTTTTGAATAAAATTCTAATAAATCTTGTAATTAAAAATAAAACATGTTCTCTGAATAATGATTGAAATAATGTGGTCTTTCGTAAAAATAGTTTAAAACTAATTTTGAGTACCAAGGAGTATAAATTTGGGTCAAATACTTGAAAATGGTCATAAATAACCATCAGAGATGAAAATGAAGGTTTTTATTATACAATGCACATATAATTTTCTCAAATGTAGATACCATTGAAATGACATTAATGTTATTGTTGAGGAATATAATAAATAAAAATTCTAAAGTGTACCACACCACATTGAAACATTTTAAATCAAAAAACACATTATATAATAATATTAAATGGATGATTTAAATACCTATAATGTAACGTGATTATACATATATTATATAAAAATGGATATCATATACAACATTTAAAATAATAATGTGGGAAACATGAAATTTATCTTTTATAAGTAAAAAAGTGAGGCAAAAAATGTCATACCTTGATTTCCATCACGTTGAACGTCCTTTACCATAATGTAACATAAAATTATAATAATTTAATAAATTTTTAGTAAATATTTTCTATTTATAATTTATTTTATGAAACTTATTACTATGTTTTCTACAAATACAGAAATAATTATGTTTACATCATGTGTTTTGGCCAAATTTGATTTATGTGTCGAAAACAACTTTCACAGTTATATATGGCCAATGGGGTCAATATAAAACACAAAAATAATAATAATAATGATATAATTAACATATTTATGTATAATTTATGCTTTTAAAAATAATCATTGATCATGGATATTAATAATGAATCAATGTTACAATCATGGAGATAGTAAGTTGTACGTACGCATGAGTACATTCTCATTTTTCAACGGTCATTATAGTAGGAAGGTAAGTAACACTATATCCTTAATGAATGATCCTTATATCATAAATAACATTATATATATTCATACACACACACACAAATATCTATATATATATATATAATTCTATGTGAAAGGGATCACATATTGTCGAGTAGGCTGTAGTCCAAACATCCACGAACAACATTATCACTTTTTAAGTATCCGAATAGATAATGAATTAAATGATATATATTATATTTAAAGAATTGTAATTTTGTAAATAATAAGAAATAGGTTTTTATCAATGTCACATATGGCTTATTGAAACCACCTTTAATAAATTCCATGTATTGTGTGATCGAATCACATCGCCTTTATGATGGAGTAGTCTACATTTCCACAAATGATATTATCTTTTCAACAAAAAATGGAAAGTAAAAAAAGTTTTGTGATTTAATAAAAATAATGATTCTCTATTAAATAATAAATATACAATATAACACAAATTAATAGTTATTTTAAAATAAATACCACCATGAGATGTAATAAATGAACAACAAACTATCATTTTTTCAGGAGGTTATAGTTTTTCATACACATAAATATTATATTCATCACCCATTAGAAGGAACCATGTATTAGTGTAGGATAAACTATTGTTAAAACAAAATAATATAATATTGATCGTACTGTTTATCCTTTATGAAAATTTAATAATAAATGTTTTGGTTTTTGAGATGTAAATGAAATAAAAGTGATCAATTGAAACAATATCTTTAGAAAGAAGGTAACTCATTTTGATGATAAAAAATCATTCCTTGTAAGGTATTCATCCTAATAGTAGTATTAATGGTCAAGGAGAGGGAATTATTGAATCTATTTGTTAGATATTTAGAAAGACTATATGATTGATGTGGTGTGATGAAATGGGTGATGTTGTGTCCTTTATAGTGGAGGACGAGTGGCACTATTAAAATTTTGATTAATGAATTGTCCCCATAGTTTTCATGTTAAAAGAGGATCCAATATTGGACCCCATTTAAGAAATTTTTTGATATGGTCGAAATATATTCAAACAATAGCTATTTTACATATGTAAATGTCATATCAGGAATTATAGTTCAGGTTTAGTACTATATTAGTCATAATTTAACAGTAATCATAGTAATTATGTTTCATCAGTTTCACTAATATTTATGTTAAAAAACAATTTTTTTCTTATTGAAAATTATAAATTATACCTATTTAAAATATGTAATCCATTATTCCAAATTCAAATCATAGAACTGTCAGAAATAAAATTAAATTTAATCCATCAAACTAGAAAAAAATTCTGGTTTTTAATTTAAAATCATCAACTTGTTATCTATTTTGTATTGTCAATTGAAAATTTCAATTTAATAAAATTAACTTTTTAATATTAATTGATAAAATATTTCACTATTTAATATTTAAAATAATTTATTATTATAAATTATCCATATAAATACATTATATGAGAATGAATTTTTGATCTAAAATTATGTATATTTAACTCTTCATCAAAAATAAAAACATCAGAGAAAAATTACTAAAAATCACTATAAACTAATTAATAATATAAAATTTAAAATATGAATTTTATTTTGTTATATAAAATAAATTAATGTTTCATTATTCCTTTTTAAAATGAGTTCTCTACTAAAAGGTGATAAAATGGAATTTTTATAAATATAGGGTTTTTTGTATAAAATATTTTTTATTCTTATCATATGCATATCAATCCTAATGGAGAAAAATATAAAAGTTTTAAATAATATATAAGATATATATTTTAGTAAAATCATTCAATAATAATACATTATGTTTATTAAAGAATCTCATTTGGAAGAATAAAAAATATAATATTTCTTTTTATATCCAATTGATTTTAATGTTCATTTATCATTTATTCATAATGTGTGAATTCATTTTTATTTATATAAACCATAAATTTTAATAAGTAGGTAAATAATTTACATTTATATTTATTTATTGACTATATTATATATCATTATTTTTAAATTATAAATTTTAGTTCAATAAAAATTGTATTGCATGTAACACACGCCATCAAAGAAGGTCACTCATGCGTGTAACACCATCTAACATGGTGTGTCTTGAATTGGAATATATAGAATATATTATAAAGTCTAAATATATTATATATTATCTAGATATTATATTCTCATACATTATTTACTTCTCATTTCATACACGCTATCGAATAAAATGATCCTACCATAGCGTTTCGAGGTGATACACCTATTATACCATTTTAGGGGTCAGATCCTTTGATATCGTTTGAGGTTTATTTTCATGTGATTCCATTTAAAGGGGTGGTGACCAATGATACAATTTGAAGGGTTTTCACAAATATTTTTTTTGAGGGATCAGTGCTAGTGATACCATTTTCGGGGTTAGTTCCCATGATACAACTTGAGGAATCGGTGCCCATAATACCATTTCATCGGTTATATCCAATGTTGATCAAGATATTAGAGAAATTTATGATATAAATATACCCAACCCTATATATTGTGGTTCACTATGGGATCCTATAGTTACCAAGTATAGTTGGTACAATGTACAAGACTCTTTCTTATTACGATCTGGGACTGATATTACACCACTGTCATGATGCACATGTGGGTCTTGGTATGATCACTGGTAGTAGGGGAATAATAATGGTCTTGAAGTGAATTTTTTTTGGATACTCGTTAAGAGATATCCTAATAGGTTACTAAATATGGATAGTTGGTGTAGGAACAACTTCATTTATCGCTCCTCATGGAATTGTTATCACATGTTAATGATGATGACCAAAATGGACAAGAGCCATCCTAGGAATATCTTATGTTAATGAGTTGATATGATGATTGAACACATCCACCAAAATGAGGTATGAATGTTATGTACTATTTATTTCTTTGTATAGGCTCACAAAGAGTTTGAATGTGGAAACAATGTAAATTTCTTATCATGTGTCCTATCATGGGTGAGACACCTAGATCGAATTCATCCTCTAAAGAGCATCATGACCTTATTGAAAATTTAGGGTGGAGTTTTTAGGGTATATTCCTTCTGTGGAATTTCTAAAATAGTACTAGATGTTGGGTGATTGTGATAGAATTCATCAAGGACTCAGGAATAAATATTTTTGAATTGATATAGTAATATCTATGAAAATTAATGTAATAATTTTGACTTCATGGAATATGGATGGTTCTAGTGGGGGAAACACCTTATTAAATAAATCATAAAATAAAATATTACCTGTTTGATAAATTAATTTCTCGGTGAATGGATAATGAGGTGGTCACTTCTCTTGATTCCTGGTTACGTTCAGTTAAAAGAAAAATGTATTCTTCGGCATTTTTTTCTGCAATGACAATAAAAAAAACTATCCTATTAGGAATTTGAAAATATATCATTTTTGACCGATGAATGGGATGATAAAGTTATAGGATTCACGCTAGGTTCACCATATTAATTCATTAGGAAATGATTTGGATGGGATTTAGGCCTGGAATATTGACTACTTGTGGGGGGTTCAATTATATTCTCAACAATTCATTCTCATTTTCACATTTTCAAATATTTCATAAAAACGTCCAATGGGGAAAACATCCATAACTTAGTTTAAGACTCCATTACAATGTAAGGCGACACATTGGGGTTTCATGACCATTAATTCTTATCAACTCATATTTGTTGAGAGATTTTTGGTTTGGATCATCTAACCGTTTTGGAGTATTTTTTTACAACTATTGGACAATATTATAGATTTATGATATGATTTTGAAATCATTTCGAGTTTTGAAAATGAGACTATTTACCCAAGTTTCAATTACATGATTATGAACATATAATTATAAAAACCACTTTATACAAAAAATGGGTTCTTTATCTCTATATAATTTAATTATAATTCCTTGGCTTATGGACATATTTGGTCACTCTGGAGATTATTGCAATCCATGAAGCAGGTTAGTGTCTTGTATATTGGATTGGGCCGCTACTATGTGACCTATGTCTCTTGTGAAAACATGAATCAAAACTGACACTATTCATTTTCCTAGTTTAATGTATTGTGTCAATCCTGATTAAGGATGTTTAAATTCATGTGGTATGTATGTGAATATAATCATATTTCCTTAATTAGGAATCCAAAATATCATTTTTAATTAGGAATAATAGTCTATGTAGTTCTCATATGAGTGCCTACGTTGTGAGAGATACAACCATATATGCCTTATACAGGGCTAATACATATAATACTATAATAGAATTCATATTCGTGACTATGTAACTTTGAGTGGAGATGGTATGTAATCTAACATTACCCCATTGGTGTTATTGTGATGGGGAAATTATCAGCATGTTATTTTCAAAAGAATAATTTTCCTCAAATCCATCATAAATCATATTCACTGTGTTAAAAATTAAATAGAATATTATCATATGGGGATCATTCCCAAGGAATGGTTCCTATGTATCAAATTTTATATTAGGAATTGGATTCATTATAGATCAATTCATCCCAATCATGATGGAATTCTTGAGGCACTTGAGGGTATTGTCAAGGATAATAGATAAAATGAGTCCAGTGTGTGAGCACGCTTCTCAACTGCTAATAGATGATAATGGATAGTAGACCCATGGAATAATTGGGTCCTGGTGGTTTAAATGCTAGTTAAAATGGGGTACTAACTCCAAATTAGATGTAAATTAGATCTAGGTAGATATAAAGGTTTCCTAAATTACATTTTTTTAAAGGAATAATTGTTCTTGTGGTTCATTATCCCTTAACCAACTAACAGGTTAAGGTGGATGATAATGTTTAGATACATTATTTTCTACACAACGGTTTTAGGAACATTATGGGATTATTCTAGGATGTATTCCCTATATATAAAGGAATACGAATTGAGTACACCCTTTTGATTAAGTCATACTAACCATCTACTCCATTCTAATAATCATTCATTGTCTTTTGATGCATAATGAATGATTGGAACTATAAATTTGTTTCCTGTGAGAATGAAACCAATAAGATTAAATGAGTGTATAACTCTAACCCATCATGAAAACTACCCATAAAAATGGATATGATTTGTAATGTTATTTTCTAGGTCCCACATGACAGGAGTCTACATTTTTCCTCCAGAAAAATGATGACGTGACATTAGGGATTAACTTGACATGTCATGGTTATCTAATGGAAATGTCTTGATTTCCCACCCAAAAATATTCAGGGTGTCAATAAATTATTGTATAAAAATCATAGGGATTATACCACTAATATCCATGATTCTCTATATGAAATATGATTATATGTGTATGGACCAACACATTACCTAAATGAACATGACCATGGCATTTCACAAGATCAGCTGACTGGTCTCATATTACAATGACTAAGTGAAAAATACATGTCCATGTGGTTTCAAATAATAAATATGGAAATGCTTGGGTTGTTGTAAAATATTAAATAGTACATTACAATACTATGTCACATGATTAATCAAACATGACTATTTTCCATCTCATGAAAATGATAACATGTCTATGGGAAATCACATGATCATCACTTCATCGAAAAACTCCATCACAATATCAATGTTCATTTTATAGTATATATTTACATAATCAATGATTAAAATTTCGAGGTTCCACACATAACCAATATGAATTAACCAATGATGGTCTCATGACAATTTATACATTGTATGGGAAAACAGCCTAATAAAAATGTTGTGTCTTTAGACTGTCACAAGACAATGATGACATTTTGATCAGCTATCACGAGGATATCGCAACTAGTATAAGGCACATCATGAAATCAAATTAACATGTTCTATGATATCCAAATACCTTTTAATATTAATTTATAATTTGATCACATTATCTTACATTGATCACATGGAATGGGATCCCTAAGAAGTCAATGATATTGTTCACATCCCTGGGTGGACGTTGCATTCCCAATGGGATCATATCTCTAAACTACATGGGCCAAAATTCACATAGGAATATGGGTGATGTAAGGACCAGATGATTTATCAATGTAATTAACTTATTATAATACATTATTATCTTATAATCTTATAATATTAATTATTGAACATAATACAAACCCAATATATTATGAATGAGTGAAATAAAAGGTATCTCAATATGTTAAACAACTTATACCGATGAAATAGTAACAAGAAATTTGTAATAGTAATGAAACCCTTCCGAATATTAAAACTGATAAAGTAATAGAAACATCAATAATGAGTGTATAAATAAAATTTACTTATCTTATAAGTGGATATATGATATAAATATATCATACTATACGAAATAAAACATTGTACCACTTATTAAATAAGGGTTGATATTTTTTCTATTCATGTATATTGATTTACAATTTTATGATTAAATATATAATTTAAAAGCTATTTATTTCCATAAAGTGTAATAATAAATAATTATTTTTGATGAATTGTGATTAGAAGATAATTTTAAGAGAATGTAATTAATTTTTGAAGGTGTTAAAAAGGTTGTATTAATTTAAAATTTGTAATTTTCATATAAATTATGATTTTAATAATAAAATTCAATTTCTCATATTAAGAAAAATGTTTTTTTAAAATGGAGTTCATTTCTTATTATAAATGTTGAAATATGGTTAGGGGAAATTTTTGGGATTTTTGTAAATACATGAATGTTTTGTGAATAATAAAATATTATATTTTACTACAAATTCTTAATAATTGAATTTCTGCATCAATCTTGTGTAATTGATGATGTAAATGGACCGTGGAATGAACTCACATGCTCTATTTACTATTTTTTCTCCCAATAATCAAGACTATTAATATTCTTGAGAAGCAATAGTAATCTACTGATTAAAATAATGGGAAACTCATCCTCTCCTCCACTATAAGAACACCCCTCACCGTGCTCTTCTCTTCACTCCTTGTAAGCCTTATTATTAGTCCAAATTTTGCTAAAATCTATCCTTAAGACATATAACACTACTAGAATACTTTTGTATTATCAATATACCGAATCCTCCCTCTTATAGAGTATCTTAAGATGATATATCCAAGAGGTAAAGTTTCTATTCATTTCTTTTATTTTCTTTCAAGATCCTTTCATTCTTTTTCCTTACTTGACTCCTTTCATCCAAAAGTTATTATAACTACAGTACATTAAATATAATTGAATGTAGTTATAATTATATAATAATTCATCCAAATCTCTCATTTTACATTTTTTTAACAAAAATGAAAACACAATCTATGATGTGTCAATTTATCATATTCAAGGATGACGGGTTTTCAATTTCTATAACCATATTCAATTATAGTCATGAAACCATTATTTTGTATGAACCAAACTATAATTTATTTATTATATATAATTTACAATTTTGGAAGATTTTTTGCACATGATATTAATTTATAAAAAAATGTGATCGATGTGTTCAAAAACCCCCAATTAACAAAAATGGATATCATTAATGTTTAATAAAATTATTCATATTCAATCCAAATAAACAAAATAATTTTATAACCATTTAATCATTTTGATGTTCACTAATAGCATAAATCATCAACTATGAAAACCCATTCTCATCAGAAATGTTTTTCCTTACTTGTATATAAGTGAACAAATCATGATAACCGAGGAAACAAACTCTCATGAACAATGAAATTGATGCTGTTATCCCTGAAAAATGGTCATGAATGAACATAATGAGGTTATAATATATCAATTACATTAGTAATAAGATATATAAATATTAATTAATGAATTTAGTTTTGTTATCAATGACATTAAGATCCTGTGAAAGACAACATTGGACTTACGGTAAGAGATTCTACCCGAACATCCAATATTCCTTCGTGTTGCTTTATCATTCATTTTTCCCAAATATAGTTAGACGTTATTTTTATGTAAATCATATAAATTTTGATTACGTGAAAAAAATAAACTATTATTATCAATTAATCAATATATTTCAGCATTATAAATGTTTTTAAATTATTCAATGCACAATAATTCATGATAAGAAAACTTGTCTAAGGCAACATCATGAATTTTTAACCATTTTCAAGTAAACATTACAATATATTTTTAATCCCCCATTATTTGAATAAAAACACTATTTGTATTAATATATCATTATTGGTTTATTTATAATTTATATAAAGTATTATTCAATTTAATGTTTTAAATGGAATTTGATATTTTCCATTAATCACAATAAAATGTTTTAATTCTAATGTCTGATGAGTAATATTTTTACATGTTTTTACTTAAAGTTGAAAAAACTATTCATTATATATTCCTATTCAAACTTGTGATATTTCATGAATTATATAATTACATTACTTCATATAGAATTTTTGGATACTCACATTTGTTATCATTTATTACCTAATTATGATACACAATTATTACCACAAATAACCATTATGATTGTATATGACTGATTATGTTTGATTATTTATGTCGAAGGAATATTAATGAACATGTTATGATGGGTTCACCCAGAAAATTGTTCAATGAATTTGGTAAATTTGAGTCCCATGAGATGTTATGTGCAATAATCTTGTAGTTATCCTTGACTCATGATACCATGTGAAATGGCCTTGGTGGTTAACATTGACTTTTTCTCCTCTATGTGTAATTAGACTTGACTCATTCTAATGTCATTTTTAATGTTTCAACCACATTATTATGACTCCATTTTTATATAATTACATGTTTATTTGTTATGATTCTATATGTTCCCCAACTTTTTAATATCATCATGACATGCTTTCTAACCCATGTGCAAAATCATTAATGTTGTTATTATTCCATTAATGGGATTTTATCTCATCTCATTTTTCTTATAATCCCTAGGTTATAATATGAGGATCTATGAGCATAATTGAATTTAGGAGCTCAATATGATGATTAAATACTGAAATGTTCCATTTATTCCCATTTTTCAGTTTTATTTCATTATCTTCTATGATAGTATACTTAACAATCCAGGGATTGTAATATGATGTTTTATTATCCTTAAAATCATATAATTATTTTTGTGAATGGATATAGTCTATATAGTCTGTATCATAGGTTTATCTAGTTATTTTTTGGGATTTTGAATAGTGCACTTAATTAGGAAAAATTTGTATGAGACTAAGTATAACAAAGCAACCCTAAATTTTGGTATATTTAGAGAAAGTGTTTTATCCAGAAAAAAATTCAAGTCTAAATATGAATAAGTCTATGTGGCTATTGCGCATATAATTCAAGGGGTAAAACCATAAAACAGTGGTTTGTGATAGACTCGAATAGGAACTGCTTCACAACAATGGGACTTGTCGAACTCATATTTTGACACTCGTGAGGGATATGTTTTGTTAAATTCATAAGAATAGTACAAACCATTATAAACGGAACAAAAACACCAGATGAATAAATGTGAGGAAACAGATCATGAATAACCTAGATTTAAACCAAGGGAATCATAAGATATGATATTTCCCTTGATTAGTTTATAATTTTATGTTCAAATATTCCTTTTTTATTCTTTTTATCAATGTATTAAATCCCCATTATTGTGCATTCATTTTTTTAGTTAATATAGGGAAATAGAAGAAAACGTGATAACAATAATTGTTATAGTAAATGAAATGATTGATGTAATGATGAGCTATATATGATGGAAATGGGTGCCCAAAACATTCTGACAGTACATGCTCAGCTAGATCAAGGTATGAATAATAAATTTATTATAGTGTAATTCCCACCTCCTCCAAGTAAAGATCAAGTTGTTGAATCCTATATGAAGAAAATGTGATCCCATATTTCGTTGATCATATGATCCCCACCTAAAGGAACAATATATTAACTCCATTGAAAATATATTATATGTACTTGAATGATCATAAGAAGATAAATTCGTACTCATGGTATATCATTTTTATTGGTAAGATGATCCATGGTGGAAACTAATAAAGAACACTATGTCCTATGAGGAAATAGACTCCATGGATTAGAGGGATTTCAGGAAAATGTTTTTCTTAAATATTTTTTCCAAACCCTCCATCCCAAGATGGAATGATAATTCTGTGGGCTTAATAAAAAAGAAGATGAGTCACTCAAGGATCATGAAGGAAAATTAACATGCTATTAAAGATACACATATGGATTTGTCATGAACACTAAAATAAAGGTGGATCACTTATTTATCATACTGGATACTAATCAATGAAAACTATTTTTGGAGCATGACATTTACAATTAAAACAATATTGTCTGTGGGGACCTCAAGGTTGAAATGGTGATTAGAGACACTAAATGGTCTCATGGGATATGTAAAAAATATTGAGTCTAATATGGGTGTTTATGAAAATAAATACCTTAATTGAAAGAATATAAAACATCCCATGTGTCCATTTTGTGGGAAGAATCATCCTATATGTTTTCTAAAGGGAACCATGAATTGATTCTAATGGGGAAGAATGGAGCATATGTCTATGAACTACCAAAGGGATATAAATATTCACACTACTGTGTAATAATAAATGAAAGTTCATACTAGTTCTCATCCAATAGTGTGGTGTATCAACAGAATGTAACATATGCATTCTGTGAACAATTTCCCTAATAAATTTATTGTCACTGGAAATCAACAACAACCTCCAAGGAAACAAGGATGGGATTATGCTACCAATATTGATGAGGTAGAGCTGAAAAACAATGTGGTGAAAGGTTATCTAGTCAATAATTCATGATTAGAAAACAAATTAATTGATTCTTGTACTACACATTGTTTCATGTCTTTCATGTTTAGTAGAACTATTCAAACACCACCCAAAAATTTGTAGGTTGAGTAATCTGTCAGAAAAAAGAATGGGGAGATTATTTTATCCTATTTTTTTTAACTCCTCTCTTGTAAATTTTTGTGGACTAAACATCCCAATAAATCTCATCACACATCCATTAATATAGTTTGATGTTATCGTTTGAATGAATTAACTCTCCTTATAAAAAGCCAACATTAACTGTCGGGAATGGTAGATCACTATTTATATCCTTGTGTTTCATCTAATATTGAACAAGTGTAAGTGAGAAGATAAATCCCCTATAGAGTAATCATTTCATGTTTGGATAATGTTTTATTTTGAGAAATCATATCATTCTCAAATGACTGTGAAAAAAGATTTTACTATTCTAAAATGTATTCCCATCATGGGGGATTAAATTAATGTTTTCACTAAATAATTTTCTAGGTTTTCTCATGATCAAGAGGTTGAGTTATCAAAATAAATTATTCTTGAATCTCTAAATATATCTGTGACTACATATAGAATGGAAACCCTTCAGTTGTAAGAGCTAAAGAAGTTGTTACAAGCCAATCGGGAGAAGGGTTATATACGCTCGAGTTCTTCACCATGGCGTACACATGTCCTCTTTGTAAAGAATATATATGGATCAATCATCATCTGTATTGATTATCATGAGAAAAATATAATCATGATAATGAAAATGTATCCCCTTTCTTAGATAGATCAATTTTTTGATCATCTATGTTGGGACATTTATTTCACTATGGTGGACCTTCGGTCGAGATATGAAAAATTCAATATGGGGGAAGGTTGATATTTCCAAAACAAGCTTTCAAACATTGAATAGACACTATGAGTTCATAGTGATGACCATTACAATCACTAATGATCTAATAATGTTCAATTATTTTTGAAATATAGTGTATATATATAACCTCGATAATTTTTTGGTAGTCTTTGTGGATGATATTTTGAATTACTCCGAGAAAATGGAGGAACATGAAAAGTATTTTAATACTATGTTGATGTCTTCTGAAAGGAAAAAAATTATAAAATGTATAGTAAATGTGATATTTGGATGGAGGTAGTATCATTCTTAGATATTGTTATCACTAGAAAATTTATATTTTTTGACCCTTCAAAGATAATGCAAATAAAATAGTTACATAGGCTGACATCTGAAATGGATATTTACAATATTTTGGGTCTAGCCAGATATTTTCACAAACCAGCCCAGGTACCCAGGTAACCTAATAACCGAACCGACCCCAACATAGCCCGAAGGGCATCCTCGATCCCCACGGGTCGGCGACTAGCACTTGGCATCATACAATATACAAGTGGAAACGATTTTTCCACAAGAATGCAGAAGCAGAAGAAACAAGAGAGTATGCATAACAAAAAGAAACTCCACCCAGAGTAATGTACCAGAAAACGAAGAGGCATAAAAATCCCAAAGTACTACAACCCAAGTACTAAAAATGGGAAAATATCTACAAGGTCCCTGAGGACACAACTTGCCATGTCCAGAGACCAACAACTGGATCCACCTCAAAGAGATCCCTTCCATTTGATTGATCCTAGAAGAAGAAAGTCTACAAACACCTGAATGAAAAAGTAGGGTGTGACCCTAAGCCCAGTAGGATACCACCAATGATTCCGTAACAGATTATAAATATAGATTATCCAATGAAAAGATTTCAATTTTCAAATAAACAGGTTTGGCAACTCAAAATCATATTTTAACAAAAACATTCTATACATATTAAAATTATGGAAAAATTAATTTAAGCAAAGGATTTACAATGATGGAATATTTATAAAACAATGGCTTAAGAAAAAAATTTATATAAATCAATTTATATAAACTCAGTTGGCATGTAAAGCTGTTTAAAATCATTGGAATACATTTAAATCTCAAATATAAATAAACAAGCGAGCAACATGTTCATCTTCCTAAAGGTACGATATTATTAACATGTTATAGGATCCCACACTATCTATGTGAACTCAGAAAAATGTGTATACACACTTCCCTATGACACTTTCCAAAGGAGACTCATCTCCAACCCTTCGGGGATTTGACCCGCCACAAGTATGTTTACAACGTTGTCGTAGTGTAGAGTGTATCCATATAACTCACTAACTACCTAAGACTTGCATACGCTCATACATGATGGGTGAAATATTTTAAGAATGCTTAAAATATGATCAATCCCATTCTTCAATTTCAAATGTTCCATTTTCATTCCACTTAAAACCAAAAATGATTTTATTCAAAACATGATTTTTTCACAAGATAAAACCAATGGTTTCTATCAAATCATTTTACGACATTTTCACCAATTTGAAGTCCATTTTAATCCAATTCCAGCATCACAAAATTTATTTCCAAAATTAAATTAAACAATTTAATTGAAATCATTTCCATCAAATCCACAGTTTTAATTAAACAATTTAAATCAGACAATTTCCATAAACACACCCAATTCAATGGAATTGGGGTATTCCAAATTTTCGATGCCAAAACCATTTCAACTATCTCGATTCACTAGAATCATGTTTTTACCAATTTAATTGAAAGAAAATTTGAGCAATTGAATTTAAATCATCAATTGCAATAAATAAATCAAATACAATGATAATCAATTTGGTAATTCAAGATGGAACCACCTACCTCAACGGTTTTGACGAAAACCACCACGGTTGAAGAAAACTAAAGAAACCCGAGTCTATTCTCCAAAAACCCTCCGTAGATATCTTCTCCTAGAATGATCAATACCAAATCACATCATATTTGGCATCCACAAACTTATATCTACCCATAACGGGTTTAGATCTATGAATCCAAGAGAAGATGAGAAGTAGATCTATGTAGATCTATGATACCGGTCAAGAACGATGAAGAACGTTCACATAACACAAGAATCCAGTTTCGATCCACCAAGAGGAGCCATTGGATCACCTCCAGAATGATGGGAGATCCTTCTATGACCTTAGTATAAACATAATCCCGAGTTAGGGATACATAGGATGAAAAAAGGCACATAGAGGAAAAAAGGGTGAGATCCACAATTTTAGGATCTCATTTAAGTTCAAGAATGGTTAGTTCGCACGGGTTGAAAAACCGTGAACTAGACACGCATTAGCTACTGCCTCGACCACCCTTCATGCATGGTTTGGCCACACAGTTAGACAAAATTTGAGCTGCTCGTGAGGAATCTACTGCCTCCAAGACCAACTACGCACAGTTTGGCTGCACAGATTAGACATCACATGCGCCTCCCGTGTGACTTCCTCTTTTCCTAAAAACATCATTTAATGTTCTCCCAATTCTCCCATTCGTCACTACTCCAAAACATAGGTACTTTGAAATGTCAAAAGTACCTGAAAATATAACCTGATGTTACAACCTCCCCACCATAAGAACTTTTTGTCTCCAAAAATCCTATGATGAAACATCCACATCAAAAAATATGAGGCCACCGCTCTATCATTAGTGCCTCCTTTTCCCACATATCATGATAATCAGAACCATGATTCCATAGTACATGGACCTGAGGTATCGTTCTCCCACAATGTACCTTGGTCTCAAATACAACAACCCTGACTGGTCGTTCAATCATAGATAAATATGGTTCAATATCAAGATCACTTCATCTCAAAACATGAGATGGATCAGAGAGATACTGTAGCAGCTGCGATACATGGAACACGTTATGTATCGATGTCAGCTATAGTGGTAGAGACAGACAGTAAGAAACGTTATATACAAGACCAACAACCTTGAAAGGTACCACAAAATGAGGAGAAAGCTTCCCTTGCTTCCCCATCCGTTGATGATCAAATCAGGGCAAAGATTTCAGGAACACATTTTCACCAACTGAAAACTCTAAAGGTTTACGGTGACGATCAACATGTGACTTGAACCGACTCTGTGCTGTCAAAATTCTCTGAAAAATCAATTGGATCTTAGTTGTCATCTCTTGGACCAATCTTGGTCCTACCAAGGAACATTCCTCAATCTCCAACCAAAATAAAATATATTTACAATTAAAACCATACAAAGCCTCAAAAGAAGCCTTTTTGATCATAGACTGGTAACTTTTGTTATTAGAAAACTTAACTAGCCTAATATCATCATCCCAAAACCCACTAAAGTCGAGAACACATGCGCGGAGCATATCCTCAAGGATCTGAATAGATCTCTCTGTCTGGCCATCTGACTGTGGATGGTAGGACATGCTTAAACGAACCTAAAATATTAATGCCTCCTAAAGGCCTCTCCAAAAGTGATAAGTGAACCAAAGATCCATATCAGAGACTATATATTATGGAACTCCATGAAAAACAACAATTTCTATCAAATATAGATTTCCCAACTCGTCAACTTTGGTTCTATCCAGAATCAGTATAAAGTGAGCCGACTTGGTCATCCTGTCGATCACAACCCATATTGTGTTCTTCTTCCTCTGGGATTGTGGTAACCCAAACACAATGTCCATAGAGATTTCATCCCACTTCCATGTAGGTACTGAAAGTGGTCAAAGAAAACCTGATGGTTTTTGGTGTTATGCTTTCAGCTGTTGGAATGTATAGAAATGAGATACAAACTCAGCAATGTCTCATCTCATACCTGGCCAGAAGAACAACATCTGCATTCTATAATACATTTTCACGGTTACTGGGTGCACAACCCACTGAGAGTTATGGAAATCCCCCATCACATCCTTCCATGATGATAACGTCACAACTTAATGGTTTTGATAACACAGTACACCCTCTTTGGAAAATGACCACTGTGTGTCAGTCTCCCCACCATAAAGAGAGTCCCTAGTGCTATGGAATTCATCATCCAGTTTTTGTTCCTGATGAATTAACTCGAGAAGTGCAGATGTCAAATGGACACTGGATAAAAGAACTTCCCTCCCCTTCCTCTGAATTCCGAAATTCAACTAAGAAAAAAGATAGATCAAAATCCATTCTTCTAATGTTTATTTCACATCTTGTTATGGAAGATTCCTTCTTAACCCATCTAAAAATACATTCCATTTCCCCGGGGTATAGGAAATGTCAATGTTAAAAGATTCACTACTGGAATGTGGTTTTTTCCCCACACATCCATACCAACCGTTTCATGAAACCGTTGGTAAAGGATGGTTTAGAGAAGCTTTTACCAACAGTTCCTTAGAACCATTGGTATAGGTGTGGTTGTGGGATCTTTTACCAATGGTTCATTAGAACCATTGGTAAAGATGTAGTTTATGGGGAGTTTTACCAACGGTTCAATGAGAAACGTTGGTATAGGTGTGGTTCATGGAAGCTTTTACCAACGGTTCTAAGGAACTGTTGGTGTAGGTTTGGCCCGAAAGTATATACCAACGGTTTTTAAAAACCATTGGTAAAACTTTCCCCCTAATTACCAGCGGCCCATCCTCTCCCCCATTCGCGATATAGAACCCTATACGGGAGCAGCATGCGATCTTGGAGCTCGCAGTTTGGCGATCTTGGAGGTCCTTCGGCTTCCTCTTCCTTTATCCCATCCAAGGTGTTGAATCTCTTTCCAAATATTATCAGAACCATCCTAAATTAGGTATTTTCTTAACTGGTACCTTATTTGTTTTAAAATTTATCTAATATTTGAGTTTTTAGTTTTGATTTTTATGTGTATATGTTTTGTTTCTGTTTTTGATTTAACCCATATGTGATGAGCTCGTATCATCATTAAGATGTGTCCAATGGTTCTTTGATCATTGTTTTGGGGAGAATGAATGGTTTAGGACCAACATTAGAAGTAGCTTCCAGTGAGACCATTTTAGTATAAGGGGAAACAAGATTATGATCTACAAGGGGGTGATTGAGTTGGTAGAGACCAAACATAGTTTTTTCCTTGTGTTCAAGAACCATAAATAGAGTGTTCCAATTAGGTGGTCATCATTAAAGACGTAGGTATGATTTCCAGGTCATTTTTCATGAAGTTGAATATGTGGAGCTATAGTGGTTTTGGATTGTTTGAGGTACTCTTAGTGTATTGTATACTCTCATTTGTTCCATTTTCATTTAAATTGATTTAATATCATGTTTTTCACACACACCATTATATCCTCTAAAACTATATTTAGAGTGTATTTTTATTCTTATGGTGTTAAATATTTTAGTAAATGTCCATACTAGCTTCTTTTATGTGTTCTAGGGGTTTAGACTAATGGTAGGGCTGCATGATTATTGTGTGGGTATTCTTTTCATATAAATATGCCTATACTATGTCATCAAATGAATCAACTAGTTATATTCCATACAGATTTTTATCAAATGATTCTGAAGGAGGTTTGTGTAATCATATGGGGATAGAAAAAATGTATTTTTTGTAATTGAGTGGGAATTTTAGGTGGGATGTTGATATGTGGACCACCTAGTTTATGTGATTGTTCATACTTTTATAGAATAGATTAAATCTATTATGTTTGAGTATACCAAGGTTGTTAGGGTTTTTGTTTTTGTTTTTTATGAGGTGGTTGTGATGATACTCCTTTGACATGATGTTGAGATTGAGATAGACCAGAATCCAGGTGCTTCTATAATTTCAATGGCTCTTAGTCTATTGTATCCAATATTTACTCACAAAATTATTTTTATAAATCAAATTTTATTGAATTGTAATCATTATGTTGTCAAATTTTCAATCATTAAAAAATAATTTCATAAAATATATTGTCATTTCATCTATAAATATAATGATTAAAGAGACATTAAATGGATGGAAAATCATATTCATGAGATCTATAAAGAAAATTATAGAGTTTGTCAACCCAAAAGTCATGGGAAAAAATAATAAAAACCATATATACTCTTAAACTCAATCATGGGAATGATTCTTTATATGACCCGCTACTAATGGTATTTTTAAGGATTCTAATCCATAGAAAGCAACAAAATGTCCCGTAACAGATCAATTTTTCCTAATATTTGTTATAGAAAACTTATTCATCTCTATTAACTAATTAAGATTCATTGGAAGCCCTCCCACCCCACCCCCAGGCACCCACCCACCACCTTGGACAGCCCGTGCCCCCTGGACAGCCCCCACCCTTGTTGATAGCCCACCCACCCCACCCCCGGACACCCGTCCACCACCCCCTGGACACCGCCATCCCCCCAGACGCCCCCACCCCTGGAAATCCCCCCTGTAAAGCCTCCCCCCACCCCCTTGACACCCTTGAACCCACTGGACAGCACTGCCACCCTCATGGACAGCCCGACCACCCCCCGTGGACAGACCGCCCACCCCCTGGACAACCTGCCCACCCCCCTGAACACTCTAGACCACCTGGACAGCCCCACCACCCCCATAGGCAGCTCACCCACCCTATGGACACCCCGTACCCCCCCGAGCAGCCCCACCCACCCCTTGGACACCCCGCTCACCTCATTGGACAGCCCGCCCACCCCCTTGACTCCCCCTACCCCATTGCACAGCCTGACCAGCCCCGCGGACAGCCCGCCCACCTAGATACCCCATCCCCCCTAGACAGCCCCTGACCCCCTGGACACCTCCGACCCCCCGAACGATCCCACCACCCCCCTAGACACCCCACATCCCCCTGGACACCCCACACCCCCCTTGGACAGTCCCACCACTCCCCTGATCCTCATCATACTCCTCATCCTAATCTCCCTGAAGATGTTAAAGTATAAAAATCATGAACTCCTAACAAGATCCTTTAGGATTATGTATTCCTTGATCCACATCCAATATCTTACTAGGTAATCCTTGAATATAGGCATTAGAAATTCTGTATCTTATTTTCATATATACAATGTATTTTTTTGTATTTCTTAATATGATTCTCATAAAGAGTAATGCGTCAGTTATGATTTTATATAAAGTAAAATAATTTTCATTTACCTAAATATTTTTTTTGATTAAACTTAAATATTATGGAATTTCTTTGAAATGACTTATTGAAATTTTTTTTACAGAATGGACAGAAGTTGGATGTACGAAACTGATCGAATTTCAACCGATTTTCAAAATAATTTGAACAGCTTTCTAGATTTTGCATTTGACAAGGCTTTAGATAGTGGTCACATACACTGCCCATGTTTTAATTATGTTGTAAGACCTTGGTTGAGTCGTGAAGCAGTTAGCTATCATATAACCAAATATGGTTTCCAAACAATCTATTATGTGTGGTATCACAATAGAGATAAAATGGAATATCAAAATGTTGATGATCCAAATGATAGGACTGAATTTGAGAGTTTGATATACGACCAGTTTCCATTTATTCGGCATCATGAGAAGGAAAGGATTCCCAGCCAACAAGATTTTGATAAAACAACACATGATGCATCCAATGAAAATGATGATGTTAATAGGGTGAAAAAATTGAATGATGCTTTGATGACTCTAGTATATCGGCAATGTGGTAAAATGAAAAAGTTGGAATTTTTAATCCGATTGTTTAATGGGAAAACTTTGTATGGGATTTCAAATAATACAATTGATTACATTCGTACCTTCTTGAAGGACTTACTTCAAGATGATACAGATATTCCCTCAAACCACTATATGGCATGGATGTTAGTTGATGAACTTGGATTCTCAAAAAAAAAATTCATGCTTGCCCGAATGATTGAATCTTATTTTGGGAGGAAACTGCTGAAAGAAATGACTGTATCGAATGTGGACCCTCCTGATGGAAGCCAAAAGATTATGGAACACTATCTCGTGTGCCACAAAAAGTAATGTGGCACTTTCCAATGATCCCCAGATTACAGAACCATTTCATGTTTGATGAAAATCCGTAAAAATGCAATGGCATGACACTGAGAGAAAAAATAATAATGAAGAGTTGGTTCACCCTGCAGATGGATTTTCATGTCAGATATTTGATGCTCAATATCCTAAATTTGCAACCGACGTGCGTAATGTGAGACTGGTTCTTTCATGTGACGGTTTTAATCCATTTGGGAAGATTCTTACTTTGCACAACACAAGGCCGGTTTTCATACACATTTATAACCTTCCCCCTTGGTTTTGTTTGAAAAAGCCTTACACATTCTTGAGTATACTGATATCTGGCACTTCTGATCCCAACAATGATATAGATGTATACATGCAACCATTAATAAAAATGTTGAAACTTCTTTGGGATGTGGGTGTGCCCACATATGATGCATGTTCGAAAGACATATTTCAGATGCATGCAACACTTATGTGGACGATCAATGATTTTCCTGCTTATGCAATGATGTCTGGATGGAGCACAAAAGGAAAATTGTCATGTCCTGTTTGTATAAAGAATACTGGATTGAGAAGACTGAAATATCGTCGTAGTTTTAGTTTTATGGTACATCGACAATTCTTTCCAATAAACCATCCATATAGAAACAATCGTCGAAGATTTGAAAATACCATGGAGAATGAAGATCCACCTCAGCGTATGTCTGGAAGTAATGTGCTTAATGAATTGAAAGATTTCAGTTATTCATTTGGGAAGGGTGTAATTAAATCTAGAAAGAGGAAAAATGTTTCCAATGATACTTGTTACAATTGGAAGAAGAAGAGTATATTCTTTGAGTTGTCGTATTGGTCAACCAACTTGTTACGTCATTTCTTAGACGTAATGCACATTGAAAAGAATATATGTGAAATGTTGCTTTAGATTCTTTTAAATGTCTAGGGGAATACAAATGATGATTTACGATCTTGGCGTGAATTTGTAGATTGGGGGATCAGACCAGAATTGTGTCATGTCTATATCAGTGAAAATAAATGGTATGTTCCATGTGCTTCTTATGTGATGACACCTGCTGAAAAAATCAATTTCTGGAAGTACTAGAGACTATTAAAGATCCTAATGGCTATTCAAGCAATATATCAAAACGGGTCAATAGAGAAGATTTGAAGCTGAAATCTTTGAAGACTCATGATTATCACGTCCTTTTCATGAGTTGATTCCAATAGCAATATGTCATCTCTTGTCCAATAATGTTAGAGTCTCAGTTATTCGGTTGTGATATTTTTTAGAGATCTTTGTGTTAAGAGGTTTTCCAAATCCTTCTTGCAAAATCTTTTGGCAGAGACACCATTAATTTTGTGTGAGTTAGAAAAAATATTCCCTCCATCATATATTACATGAATGTTGCATCTAACTATCCATATTCCGATCTAAATACTTCTTGGAGGACCCGTTCCTTTCCGTTGGATGTATCCAACTGAAAGAAACATGTGCACATTGAAATCATATGTTCAGAACAGGAATTATCCCAACGGTTCTATTGTGAATAGTTACATGGCTCAAGAATGTATGGATTTCTATGAAATGTATTTGTCTGATCATACTACGAGAATAAATAGACCAATGAGAAATAAAGAAGAATAGTATGGGAAAATTGAACCCAGTTTTCTATCACTTCCTCAGACAGGAGGAATTCCGGGATCATATACATTGACGACATAAAGCCTTGAAGAGCGAGAGAATGGAACATCGCACAATTTTTTTCAATTGTGCTTTGTTTGATGAGTATATCAAGTAAGTAAATTGTACATGTATCCCTTATCTTATCTCTTGTAATTTTAAATATTTGTTAAACTATTTTGATTTTTATCTACAGGGATCATAAAGAATTGATATATAGAAATCATCATTCATTATATTTGAGAAGGAAAGAGACTTTTCCTAGAAAAGGGGTTTCTGCTTTGTTGAAATTGAAGGTCAAAATATTTCTGTAATAACTAAATAAAAATAATATTTAATTAAGTTTACTCTTTGTTTATATTTCAGGTATTGAGTATGCCCGCAGACTCTGTTTCTGAGGAAATAAGAGCTTTGGCTTTTGGTCCTAATACCATTGTTCGGGCTTGTAAATCACTTGTGATCAATGGATACAAATTTATTATCACTGAATGAGCAAGAAACATCAGAACACAGCATAATGGTGTTATGCTAACTACCACAACAAACTATTATACCAGTCCATCGGATACTAGACCTCGTTCTGAAAATGTTGCTTATTATGGAGTCATGGAGAAAATAATAATTTTGGATTATTACTCGCATGGTCGAGTCACGATGATGAAATGTCAATGGTTTGATTCAATGAATATGCAAGGCATAATTATTGATGATTGTGGATTTCAAGTTATTGACACGACTCACACTCTTTCCACCGATGAACCATATGTATTGGCATCAATGGTGAAACAAGATTTTTTTGTCAAATATCATCGTAATCCTAAATTTGGTGTAATTATTGAAGTAAATAACATACATGTTTTTTATGATGGTGATGATGTAGTTGACACTATCCCTACTACAATTGGAAGCAATATATTTATTACTTATGATGATTCCAATATCTCAATTGTCAGAGTTGATTGTGAACCCGAAGTTGTGGTGAGAAATATATAGAATCATACAGTCGTGTTCTCACCTACATGTTTCACCTACATCATTCAGAGTGTGTATCCTAGTACTTACCTTCAAACCACCATAAATGTTCCTTTACTTTTTGTTTTTTTATCAGAATGGTTTTTCTATAATTTTTTGGGTTACACATTAGTTATCTATTTCTAATTACTTCCATATTTGTTTTCATTGCAGGAAATGACACCCATTGAAGAGAGGCGATAGAAAAAGATGACATATAATAATCGTCGCATGGTACAAATGGGTGTTCCTCCACTCATCCCTATTTTGAGTATTTTATTTAAAATATAAATATTTCAATAACTTATAATATCATGTGTTTACCTTTGTGTTAAACGTTTTTTCAGGATAGACCCCCTAGACGAGAGATATCTGAAGAGGAGCCTGATATTTCTCCCAGAAGAGAGGATGGTGGTAGGAGGGGGGTGGTGTCAGAGATGGACGATCATCAAGTGGTCCCGGTACTGAGGCTGGTGGTACGAGGGCTCGTGGGGCGAGAGTTAGATGATCCACGGCCACATACGTATCTTCTTCTACCCATTTTGATCATGGCATGTCTTCAGGGACACACGAGATATTTAGACCTCCGATATTTACACTACTAGTTTTCCAGACGTCTATGCCATCATCTTTTGCTTCTGGTTCATTATCTCCGAGCTATTATATTCCACCTTCTTCGACTCCTGCTACGACATAGTATGTGGATGAGGAGCATACACTGAGGGACACTTCACCTATACAAGATATTCCTTCAGCTTCTGCACATCTAGTGATGCCCATTGATCAGACTACAATAGGTATATTTATATAACTCTATCAAATTTTTATACCAAAATTTATATTTTTTATAACATGTACTGATATTATTTTTCTTTAATAACAGATTCATCTACAGATAGGAGTCGGGGGAGTGGGCGTACTCGCTTGCGTGTGGTATGGAACCTCCAGACACATTTTATGGTTGAATACAATGTTGATGGAAAAATTATTGAGTAATCTCAGCAGGAATGTCAGGGTTTTTTGGCGACGCTAGCCAAATACTCCGATATCATTCCGGTCAGCCCTCCCTCTTTGAAACATCTATCACACAAAGTCAAAGATAACACATGGGCACAAATATGGGTAAAAAATCTATTGGATTTAATTTAGTAAATTTTTTGTATTTATATGAACCAATCTATTGGGTTTCAGCTTCTGTTTAACTTCCCTGACGTCGAAGGTGCATGACTAGCGCGTTTAAAAGAGTTAGGAAAGCTTTGGAGAGCTTATAAGCATGACCTATATGCTGGCTGGTGTGATAGAGTGGGCACGGAGTTAGAGACATTACCTATCATAGATGACTGCCCGATAGAGCAATATCGCCAAATGATTACCCATTGGGCGAGTGCCAAATTTAAGGTATTAATCTCATTTGATGTATTTAAATGAGAGTTTTCATATTTTCCATTAATATAATCTTATTTATTATTAAACATTTTTAAGGGATATTCAGAAAAAAACATTGATTCAAAGCAATACCTCCACACATTGGAGTGCACAACTATGTCAGATCATGAGAGTCACCCGGTACAATATAGTTGTTTATAATTTTTTTAGGACATTCCCTTTTTATTGTTTCCTATTTAAATTATGGGATTTATTGAATATTAAATATATGATTATACATGCACTATATATTGTTTCAATGTAATTATAGGATCACAAATTGAATATTGAAGGACGTATCCCTCAAGAAAAATTGTTTTGCTCGAGTATAAGAAAAAAAGATGGAACTGCGGTAAATGAATCAACCCAAGAAAATATTGTAAGTTTTAATTTGTTTATTTCAAAGTTTAATATATATTTTGAAATTTATTAATCTATTAATATTTTTAACAGGATGCTTTAGAGGCTCTTGATTCCTAGGATCCTGAAAATTTTGGGCCACACGATCATTTATATCAGGTTTTGGGAGAGGATCACTCTGGTCGAGTACGCTGCCAACCTGGTAGGAATATAGTCCCAATGAGGTATTGGTCCTCTCCAGGTATTCATTCTAGTTCCACCGAGTTGGAATGGGTGAAGGATCATGCAAGATAGTCTGATAAAAGGGTCACAAAGTTAGAAGTACAAGTTCAAACGAGGGACAAAGAATTTATGAAAATGATGAAAGCTTTATCTTCATCACTTCCACCAGAGGCTAGCGCGGCTTGTTAGAAATTTATATCGTCGATGGGTGCATTATCCAATGAACCAGACAGCGGCTCTAGTGGCGGTTGAGATGATGATGTTCCTGGTGATGACGAGGATACTGAAGAGGACTATGGAGAGGATGATGATGAGGATGAGGGCGAGGATGGGGCCGAGGGCGGGGATCGGGTCGAGGGCGAGGATGGGGCTGAGGACGAGGATGAGGCCGACGATGAGCATGGGGATGATGACGAGGATGATGATGAGGACAGAGATGGCGGCGAGTATGAGACCAATGATGACAGTGGTGATGGTGATGGTGATCAGGGGAAGATTGATCAATTTCATTTTTGAATTCAGTATAACTCTATATTTTTGAACCTGGTTTTCCACTCTGGGGTTTTCCTCTGCTTCATAGGGATGTTGTTATCAGATCTATTTTTTTCATATGATTCTTATTTTATGATTAGTCTAATACCTATACCATTAGTATTCCTTGGTACCGTGATACCCATTTTTCTATTTTGTATTACTTAGCTTTATTAGTTATCCATGTATTTCATGTTTATGTCATTTTCCCCTAGAACTGCATTTTTTGTCATTTATGCCTGATAGTTTTATGCCTTATAGTAACATGTGTGGAACAATCACATGCAAATATATGTGTTTTTCAAGTAGTAATTTTAAATTATTGATTATGTTCTTATTTTTGTGTTTTTGAAGTGAATCATGCTATTTTTGAATTTCTATTCTGTTCAAGGGATGATTTCTGTTTTAGTAATGGTGGATCTTATGGGAATTTGGGGGATTCCAACTCAATTTTTGAATTCTAATTGAAGTGTTTCTAAATTTATCATACTTACTATTTTAAAAGATTTCTTATAGATAATTATCAATTTATTATTAAAGTGTTTCACTATTAGTCATCCATAGTATGTATTTCTATTTTTAAATATTACTATATATGCTTGTAAACTTATTTCATGAATGAGAAGGTGCTAGGGGAAGAGTTTGGGCAGGGGGGAGGGGAGGGGAGGGGGCTGCTGGGTGAAAAGGGCGGGTAGGAGGGGAGGGGCAGGGGGCTGCTAGAGGAAAAGGGAGGGGAGGGTGGGAGGGGAGGTGAGGGGGATTCTGGGTGAAAAGGGTGGGAAGGAGGGGAGGGGCAGGGGGATGCTGGTGTAAAAGGGTGGGAAGGGGGGAGGGGTGGGGAGGGCCAGGGGCTGGGCAGGTTGGAGGGGAGGGGAGGGGAGGGGAGGGGCTGGGTGATGGAAGGATGGAGGGGGATGCTGGTGGAAAAGGGTGGGCAGGGGGGAGGGGAGGGGAGGGGTAGGGGGTTGTTGGAGGAAAAGGGTGGGCAGGGGGGAGGGGAGGGGGTTGCTGGGTGAAAAGGGTGGGCAGGAGGGGAGGGGCAGGGGGCTGCTGGAGGAAAAGGGTGGGAAGGGGGGGAGGGGAGGGGAGGGGCAGGGGCTGGGCAGGTTGGAGGGGAGGGAAGGGAAGGGTAGGGGAGGGGAGGGGAGGGGAGGGGAGGAGAGGGGCTGGGTGATGGAAGGAGGGAGGGGGCTGCTGGGGGGAAAAGGGTGGGTAGGGGGGAGGGGGGCTGCTGGTGGAAAAGGGTGGGAAGGGGGGAGGGGAGGGGAGGGGCAATGGGCTGATGGAGGAAAAGGGTGGGAAGGGGGTGAGGGGAGGGGAGGAAAGGGGAGGGGGAGGGGAGGGGATGTGGATGCTCGGTAAAAAGGGTGGGCAGAAGGGGGAAGGGGAGGGAGGAGGGGAGGGGAGGGGGCTGCTGGGTGAAAAGCGTGGGCAGGAGGGGAGGGGCAGGGGGGAGGGGAGGGGAGGGGCAAGGGCTGGGCAGGTTGGAGGGGAGGGAAGGGAAGGGGAGGATAGGGGAGGGGAGGGGAGGGGAGGATGATGTCAGGAGGGAGGGGGTGTTGGGGGAAGAAGTTGGGCAGGGGGGAGTGGAGGGGGCTGGTGGGTGAAAAGGGTGGGCAGGGGGGAGGGGAGGGGAGGGGCAGGGGGCTGTTGGAGGAAAAGGGTGGGCAGGGTGGGAGGGGAGGGGAGGGGAAGGTGCTGGGCAGGTTGGAGGGTTGGGTAGGGAAGGGTAGGGGAGGGTAGGGGAGGGGATGGGTGATGGCAGGAGGGAGGGGGATGCTGGGGGAAAAGGTTGGGCAGGGGGGAGGGGAGGATAGGGGAAGTGGATGGGCTGCTGGTGGAAGGGGCTGCGCAGGGGGGGTTCTGAGGTGGGAGGGGGAGGTGCTGCATGTTTCATTGATTTTTTTTACTTTTATTATTTTAAATTTATGTTACTTCAAGACTACTATTTCAATCTATTTATACTTTAGGAAAAGTATCCATGGGTCATTTGTGACGTGTTTGAGTCAACCCCGCCTCAATCTGAGGCACGGTGTGGCCTGGTACCACTCAAACTGTCTCAGTTTTTTTTGAAATGGACATGATTTTAAGTGAAAACAACAACCGGCATACGGAAAATGGACCAAATGCATTTTTATTCTGTTGATAAATTAGGAAAAGTTTCCATGTGTCATTTGTGACGTGTATGAGTCATCCCCGCCTCAATTCGAGGGCCGGTGTGGCCGGTACCACTCAAAGTGTCTTTCTTTTGTTTAAAATGGATGCACTTTCAAGTAAAATATACAACATACAGAAAGTAGACCAAAAACATTTGGATTGTGTTTATACTTTAGAGAAACGATCCATGGGTCATTTTTGACGTGTATGAGTCAACGCCGCCTCAATCCGAGGTGCGGTGTGGCCGACACCACTCAAAATGTCTCACTTTTCTTTGAAATGGACAACAGTTTAAGTCAAAACGACAACTGACATATGGAAAATGGACCAAACACATTCATATTCTATTGATACATTAGGAAAAGTATCCATGGGTCATTTGTGACGTGTACGAGTCAACCCCTCCTCAATCTGAGGCACGGTGTGGTCGGTATCACTCGAAGTGTCTCACTTTTATTTGAAATGGACAAGATTTTAAGTGAAAACAACAACCAGCATATGAAAAACTGACCAAATGCATTCAGATTCTGTTTATACTTAAGGAAAAGTTTCCATGGGTCATTTCTGATGTGTAAGAGTCAACCCCGCCTCAATCCGAGTGCCGGTGTGGCTGGTACCACTCAAAGTGTCTTTTTTTTTTGTTTAAAATGGATGCGCTTTTATGTAAAATAAATAACATACGGAAAACTGACCAAACAAATTCAGATTCTGTTGATACTTTAAGAAAACTATCCATGGGTCATTTGTGATGTGTACGAGTCAACCCCGCCTCAATCTGAGGCATGGTGTGTCCGGAACCACTCAAAGTGTCTCACTTTTCGTTGAAATGGACAAAAGTTTAAGTCAAAACTACAACTGACATACGGAAAACAGACCTTACACATTCGGATTCTATTGATACTTTAGGAAAAGTATCCATGGGTCATTTGTGATGTGTACAAGTCAACCCTTTCTCAATATGAGGCACGGTGTGGCCGGTACTACTCAAAATGTCTCACCTTTATTTGAAATGGACATAATTTTAAGTGAAAACAACAACCATCATACGGAAAATCGAACAAACACATTCAAATTCTATTGATACATTAGGAAAAGTTTCTATGGGAAATTTGTGACGTGTACGAGTCAATCCAGCCTCAATCCAAGGGTTGGTGTGGCCGGTACTTCTCAAAGTGTCTTTCTTTTGTTTAAACTGGATGCACTTTTCAGTAAAATAAACGACGTTCGGAAAACTAACCAAACACATTCAGATTGTGTTGATACTTTAGAAAAACGATCCATGGGTCATTTGTGACATGTACGAGTCAACCCCACCTCAACCCGAGGTGCGGTGTGGCCGGAACCACTCAAAGTGTCTCAATTTTCTTTGAAATGGACAACCGTTTAAGTCAAAACAACAACTGACATACGGAAAACAGACCAAACACATTCAGATTCTGTTGATACATTAGGAAAAGTATCCATGGGTCATTTTTGACGTTTACGAGTCAAACCCACCTCAATATGTGGCATGGTGTGGCCGGTACCACTCAAAATCTCTCACTTTTATTTGAAATGGACATGATTTTAAGTGAAAACAACAACTGACACATGGAAAACTGACCAAACACATTCGGATTCTATTGATACAATATGAAAAGTTTCCATGTATCATTTTTGACGTGTACGATTTTACCACGCATCAATCCAAGGGCCGGTGTGGCCAGTACCACTCAAAGTGTCTTTCTTTTGTTTAAAATGGATGCGCTTTTATGTAAAATAAATGACATACATAAAACAGACCAAACTCAATCGTATTGTGTTGATACTTTAGAAAAATGATCCATGGGTCATTTGTGATGTGTACGAGTCAACCCCGAATCAATCCGAGGCGTGGTGTGGCTGGCACCACTAAAAGTGTCTCACTTTTCTTTGAAATGGACAACAGTTTAAGTAAAAACAACAACTCACATACGGAAAACGGACCAAACACATTCAGATTCTGTTGATACTTTAGGAAAAGTGTCAATGGGTCATTTGTGACGTGTAAGAGTCAACCCCGCCTCAATATGAGGCACAGTGTGGCCGATACCACTCATACTATATCACATTTATTTGAAATGGACAAGATTTTAAGTGAAAACAACTACTGGCATAAGGAAAACCGATCTAACACATTCGGATTTTGTTGAAATATTAGGAAAATTATCCATGGGTCATATGTGACGTGTACGAGTCAACCCCGCCTCAATCCGAGGCTAGGTGTGGATGGAACCGCTCAAAGTCTCTCTTTTGTTTGAAAAGGACATCATTTTAAGTGAATACAACTGAAATTTACACTCATCAACGATAGTCACATACTCTTTTTCATGAGTTGGGTAGTTTCAATCGTGGGGTCATAAGTGACGAGACTCATAAGAAAATACCTTTTCACCATATATTATAAACAATACAAGTTAAATGAAACATTCATAAAAAATCATTACATACCCAAATCTAGGATCAGAAAAAAAAGGGATATGAGCCAATTTCAAACTCTTATTCAACTCTAATAGGTATTTCTCATACTATTATGCCTATTAGAATTTGATGGGGAAGTGGGGGGGATGTGCTGGTTGGGGGGTCATGCATGGGTGTGGTGAATTACTATGAGATGATTGTTTTCATATGAAGATTGAAATAGGGAATTGTAGTACATGACATGGTTGGAAGAATTTGATGGTTTTATGTGTTTTGTGTGCTATTTTAGGTGTTTTTTATACTGTTTTAAGTTTGTATGTGGTTTTTGTGATATTTTTTATATAGGTGTAAGTGTATAGTGTACGGGCTACTGGAGGGGGCTGATGTGCATCAGTTCTGGAAAAACACAATACCAACGGTTCTAAACCGTTGGTATAAGAGTTCTGGAATTATGGAAAAACACTATACAAATGGTTTAGAACTGTTGGTATAGGTGTTCTGGAATTCCGGAAAAACAAAATACAAACGGTTTAGAACCATTGGTATAGGTGTTCTGGAATTCTGGAAAAACACAATTCCACCAGTTCTAACCCATTGGTATTGGTTTTATGGAAAATCACATTACCAACGGTTGAAAACCGTTGGTATAACAATTCTCAAAAAATGAAGTACCAATAGTTATAAACCGTTGGTATACATTGGGAGAAATTTAATAAAAAAATATACCAATGGTTTAGATCAAAATGTTGGTATAAGTCTTTCCTCACGGCTTAGTAACCAACGGTTTGGAAAACCATTGGTATATCCTATACCAACGGTTTTCCAGCCTATACCAACAGTTTAGAACCATTGGTATAACCTTCTTTTCTAGTAGTGATTGCAGGTACTCCACCCATTTCCTTTGGTAGAGATTCAAATATTGTTGGGAGAAGATATAACTGAAGCTCTTGTAGTCTGAATACATAGTAACCCATTCTCTATAAAGGTAACGTCTCCAACACTTAAGTGCATGCGTTACACTAGCATGTTCAAGGTCATGGGTAGGACAGTTCTTCTTATGAGGGTTAAGCTTATGAGACCCATATGCAACAACATGATTACCCTGCATGAGGACACTTACCAAACCTGAACCTGATGCATCACAGAAGACCACATAACCTATCCCAGAATCTAGAAGATTTAAAACTTGTGAGTTATTCAAATGATGCTTTATCTCAACAAAAGAACTCTAACATTTATCATACCAGGAAAACAACACTCCCTTTCGAGTCATAGTAGTCGTTGGAGAAACTAACTTTGAGAAGTATTTAACAAATTTGTGATAATATCCTTCTAATCCCAAGAATCTACGAACCTCGAAAACATTTTGTGGTTGTTCACAAGTCATAACAGTCTTCACCTTATCAGAATCAACTGATATTCCCTGTTCTGACACAACATGTCCCACGAATTTCACTTCCTGAATCCGGAAATCGCACTTTGAAAACCTGGAATAAAGTTGGTGAATCCTTAAAATACTCAGAACTATTCTTAGATTATGGACATGATCATCCTCATACATAGTGTAGACAAGAATTTCACCCACAAAGACTACCATAAAAGTATCTAGATACTCACAGAAAACATTTTTCATCAAAGCCAAGAAAACTGCAAGAGCATTTGTTTGGATTAAGGGAATAACAAGGTAATCATAATGGCCATACCAACTCTGAAAAAAGGTCTTATGAATGTCATATTATTTTATCCTCATCAGCTAGTAACCAGATCGAAGATCAATTTTTGAAAACCACTTCTCCCCTTTCAATTGATCAAACAAATCATCAATTCATGGTCACAGATATTTGTTCTTTATCGTAACTAGTTTGGGCTTTTGATAATCAACACATAAGTGAAGAGAACCATCAGCCTTCCTGTCGAAGAGAACAGTTGATGCCCAAGGTGACACTCTCAGGTGTATAAAACCATTCTCAAGAATATCGTCGAACTAATACATCAGTTCTTTTAGTTTTGTTGGAGCCATTCGGTAATAGGGAATAGAAACTAGTTGAGTACCTGGAATTAACTCATTAGAAAAATCAACCTTCCTTGATGGTGGAAAACTAGAGAAGTTAGAAGTAAACACAGCGGGAAACTCATTGAAGACTTGAGGAAGATCACCACACATTGAATCTCACTCTTGATCAAAACCAGACACTGATACAACATTCCCCAACCCTGGATAAGAGGGTCTAGCACTGCATGACCTTGTGTCCCATTCTCCTTGAAAAACAAGAGGCACACCACTGGGTGTATTAAGGTAGATTTGTCGAAGATAACCATCGATCCGATCTTTATTGGAAATGAACCAATCCTTTCCAAAAATTACGTCAAAATATTTCATGTCGAGAACCATGATTCTCCAAAGAATGATCTACATCTTATAGAGAGAATACACAAGAAGTACTACAGAGACACTTCTGTCTCATTGTACCAAGGGGTGTAGTAATATCCATCACAAATGATAAATGAAACATAGGTAGATTAATCAGATTAACAATATGGGTTGAAATAAACAATTAAGATGCAGCAGTATCAAAAAGAGATGTCACTAAAGATGAAGCTATAGTAATGGTACCTGTCATAGTTGCAGGCATTGTATTAACTACCTCTGGAGACTCTTCCACTACGTGAAGAAGCTTCGTTCCAGATGCCTGTGGCAGGAACCCTTTTGTACGTGAATAATTTTATTTCCCCATTGTTTTTGGAGGTGTTGTTGATCCTGTTCCATTACATGGAGTAGAGAAGTGATGGAAGAATCTCTGTAAATGAACTAAAAGACAACATGTGCTACAGTTCATTGGGCGCCTCACTGCAAACCCTCTTAGAATGTCTTGGATTTTCACACTGATAGCAAGTCAATAAATTCCCTCCTATTACTATAGGAGGTCTGTAATGACTCTACTATCGAGAACTAACATGAGAAACATCACGATTCCATTTTCCTTCATAGGAACCAACACTGACACTATGAGAGAATGGAACTTCCTTCAATCCTGACTTTCTGGCCAAGTCTATCTCAACCATCATCGCCCTTTCCAGCACATCTGCATAAGTGGGTATCTTCAATAAGAAAACCTATGAATGGAAATCTGAACGAAGTACCAAATCTAATAATCGAGACTTCATCTTCTCATTAGATACAATCTCAATAACAAACTGTACCAGCTCATAAAAGTGATTTGAGTACTCAGTCACGATTTTGTTGGCCTTCTCAATCCTGAAAAAATACACATCCATGGCCAACACCATTGATTCTGGATATAACTAGTTAGTGAAAAGAACCTTAATGTCTTTCCACTCTGAACCCGCATGTTTCCCAGCCATCACCATCATATAACACCATCTCCTACTTGGTCCCTCCAGCACGATGATAGAACAGTTCACCATGAACCCATTAGGTGTATCCAAGAACCCAAACAGACATTCAATCTTACTCAACCATTCATCAGCATGTTGAGGGTCAATGGAGCCTTTGAATACTGGTGGAATCTGTAGTAGGAACTCTTGATAACGACTTTAGAGAATATCACTATAAAGATATATAGCTGGTTTCTGAACATTAACTAGAGGTGGCACCAATCTAGAGCTTGGATAGTGCGAACAATAACCTCAACCAGACTTACATCCACAATAGGACTCGCTTGCTACAATTCACCAGAAGCCTCTTTTTGGATACTATTCTCACATCATCTCGGAGGCATGTTTCTACACAACGTAAAAAGACATTTGATTAACACTCAAACAGAGTAACAAGGAAATCAATTCTTAATAGAAGGGATAACAAGATTTGAATTCCACTCTATCCAAATCAAAAAAGGGAAAATACTAGAACTAATCAACAAGTCGTATTTCCCTAACCAACCATCATGAATTAAGGTTCATTGTGGTGCGAGATGGATAGGAACTCAATCACAACTACCTCCCAAGTCCTGAGAAGAATACTAAAATGTATACTTTCATTAAGGAAAGATACTTAACTTTCCCTTTGATACGACATTGCCACAAACTTGTCCGGGTACCCTGGTAACCCGATAACTGAGCTAGCCCTGACATAGCCCGAAGGGCGTTCCCGATCCCCATGAGTCAGAGACTAGCACATGGCATCGTAAAACATACATCTGGGAACGATTTTTTTCCACAAGAATGTGGAAGAAGAAGAAACAAGACAGTATGCATAACCAAAATAAACTACACTGGGAGTAATGTACCAGAAAACAAGGTGGCATAAAAATCCCAATATACTACATCCCAAGTACTAAAAATTGGAAAACAGCCCCAAGGTCCCTAAGGACACAACTCACCTATACCAGAGATCAACAATTGGATCCAATTCAAAGATATCTCTTCCCTTTGCTCGATCCTGGAAGAATAATGTCTACAAACACCTGAAGGAAAAAGTAGGGTGTGAGGCTATGTCCAGTAGGATACCACCATTGATTCCATAACAGATGCCAAATATAGATTATCCAAATAAATGCTTTAAATTTTCAAATAAATATGTTTGGAAAATCAAAAGAATATTTTAACAAAAATATTCTATACATTATCAAAGGATGGAAAAATTACTTTATGCAAAGGATTTACAATGATGGAGTATTTCTAAAACAATGGATTAAGAAAAACATTTATATAAATTAGTTTATATAAATTCAACAGGCATGTAAAGCCGTTGAAAATAATTGGCTTACATTTATATCTCAAATATAATTAATCAAGCGAGCAACATGGTCATCTGCCTAAAGGTACGATTGTATTAACCAGTTATAGGATTCTGCACTCTTTATGTGAACTCAGCAAAATGCGTATACACACATTCCTATGACACTGGCCAAAGGAGATTGTCACCAACCCATTGGGGATGTTACCCACCACATGCGTGTTTTAGAACATTTTCGTATCTTATAGTGTATCCAAAGAACTCATTAACTACCTATGGCTTGCATGCACTCTTATATGATGGGAGAACTATTTTAAGAATTCTTAAAATACTATCAATCCCATTATTCCATTCAAAAAGTGCCTATTTCATTCCATTTAAAAGCAAAGTCAGTTTTATTTAAAACATGACTTTTTCACAAGATAAAACCAATGGGTTTCTATCAAATAATTTTAAGCCATTTTCACCAATTTGAAATCCATTCAAAACCAATTCCATCATCACACAATTTATCTCCAAAATTAAATTAAATAGTTTAATTGAAATAATTTCCATCAATTCCACAATTTAAATTAAACAATTTGAATCAACGAATTTCCATAAACACACCCAATTCAATGGAATTGGGGTCTTCTAAATTTTCCAAGCCAAAACCATTTCAAATATCTCGATTCACTGGAATCAAGTTTCTGTCAATTTAATTGAAAGAAAATTTGAGCTATTGACTTTAAATCAACATTTTAAATAAGTAAAACAAGTAAAATTGTAATCAATTTAGTAAGTCGGTACAGAACCACCTACGTCAAAGGTTTTGACGAAAACCACAACAGTTGAATAACACTCAAGAAACCAAGGTCAATTATCTAAAAACCCACCTTAAATCTCTTCTCTTAGCAATATAAAGACCAAATATCATCATATTTGGCATCTAAACACTTAGATCTACCCATAATGGGACCAGATCTACGAAACCTAGAGAGGAGGAGAAGTAGATCTATGACGATATAAGAAACCGATCAAGAACGATGAAGAATGATCACATACCTCAAGAATCAAACATTGATTCACCAAGATGACTCTTTGGATCACCTCTAGAACAATGGGATAAACTTATTTGACTTTAAGAGAAGAAAAATCCCATGTTAGGGACGCTTAAGAAGAAAAACGAGTCACTTGAATGAAAAATGATCGAGATCCGCAATTTAAGGATCACATTTACGTTCTTGCATGGTTAGTTCTCATGTTTTGACAAACTGTGCGCTAGCCATGTGTTAACTACTTCCTCTTCCACCCTTCACTCATGGTTTTGCCACACGGTTAGACAAACCGTGCATTGCCCGTGTGGAAGCTACTGCCTCCAAGACCAACTACGCATGGTTTGCCCACACGTTTTAGACAACCTGTGACCCTCCTGTGTGACTTCCCCTTTGCCTCAAAACATCATTTAATGTTCTCCAGACTCTCCCATTTGTCACTACTCCAAAACAAAGGTACATAGAAACATAAAAAGAACCTGAAAATGTAATAGTATTTTAAAACAATGCAACCAAGGTATTACTAGAGACCCATTATGTCATATGACAATATTAATGGCCAGGGGAGGCGGGTCGTGACAAATGGTATCAGAGCTGATTCCCAGCCGGAAGTGCTTTGGCACTACTTGGGTTTGAGGCTTGGGGTCCAAAACGAGGGAATTATGCTTTAAAGGGGTGGATAATGTAACTCCCCTAGAAAAGTGAGACATAAAAGGCTAAATGTTACTACCCATTTCAACAAGGCACACCGTTTTTTTCGGGTTCCTTCCTGATTAGAACAACACAGTTAAGCATGCTTGTCATGGGGTAGTAATTAGGATGGGTGACCTTCTGGGAAGTTTACCAGGATGTGTGTGAGTGAGGAAAAAACACACTATAAGAACATGTGTTGGCCTATGAGGACAGTCATTAGTCTGATAAGCGACCATAGTGAGTAATAGCCTATGGTGTGCAGGGAAGGAAACCAAGGTATTACAGGAGACCCATTGGTTCAGATGGCAAGGTTCATGGCCCGGGGAGGCGGGTTGTGACAGATAATATCGATGATTTTTAAGATATTATCGGGAATTTAGAACCCATTTTACAAGATGAAACAGAGGTGAGTGAATATATTCCCAACCCAAGAATGTGAGGAATGATTTAAAGAGCCTAAAAAGAGGCTTATCACTACACCATCACTCACACACTTGATAAGTGGAGAACTCTTTGTGGTGTTCGCTGATTGTTTAATGAAGGAATTAGGATATGTGATAATTCAAAATTGATAATGTCATATCCTATGCCTCAAGGGTACTAAAAATACATGATAAAAACAATCACATGCATGATCTAGAGTTGGAAGAAGTTATATTTTAATTGAAAATTTGGTGACATTATCTCGATAGATAGATGTGTGAGTTATTTAATGATCACAAGAGTCTCGGATTTATATTAAAATTTAAGGAACTTAATATAAGCCTCTAAAGATGGTTGATATTTGATCAAGGATTATGACGACTATATCCACGACCATCCTAGTATAGAAAATATGTTGGCAGATTCTCTATATAGAAAGGATTTTTTATCATTATAAATGATGATAATCTAAAAGGATCCAATCTTTGTAGATTTTTATAGGATGTACATGGGAATAATTGGGGGAGGAAAATCATCAATCCTTTATAAAATGACTTCTCAACCATTCCTCAAGGAAAAAATAATCTATTCTAAATTATATGATGTGGGAATTATTAAAATGGTGAAGATATTAGAAAATGGAAATCCTATGAGTCCATGATTGATGAAGAAGGAATTATAAGATTTTTGTCACCATTTTTTGTATAATTAAATATGGATATAATGAATGTAAATCTAAATGATGCTCAACTCTCAAACATCTTCCTTCACCAAGAGAACACAATGATGTACTGAGATATCAGAGATAATTTTTTTGGACAATATGTAGAAGCATATAGTTGGGTATACATCAGAGTGGTTCTAATATAATAAAGTGAAGGTTGATAGAAAAAAGTTTATGGGGGGTGATGAAACCACTACCCATACCATCATGGTTGTTGCAGAACGTTACCATGCACCTTTTCATTAGACTTCCATTTACATCCGTAGTGTATTATTCTATATGGGTCACTATGGATCATCTTACAAAGACAAATCACTTTATCAATAATAGAGAGGGCTTCTCATTTGATCAAAATTCACACACACACACGCACACACACATTGATATATATATATATATATATATATATAAAAGTGGTGGTAAGGAGTTATGGAGTGCCACTATCTATAATATCAGGCTAAGATACAATATTCACCATGATTTTCTAGAAAGGCCTCTAGTTTTCTACATGCATTGAGTTGACATTTATCACCGCCTATCATCTTCAAAATGAAGACCAATCATTGTGATCTATTTAGAAAGTGGAAGATATGTTGAGATCATGTTCTATGGACATAAAAGGAGGATGCGACCAAAATGTTTGACAAGTTTAATTCAAATACAACAATATTTTTCACTCCATCATCCAAATGGAATCATATGTTAAAATATATGGGAATGGTGTATAACACCAATATTTTTGGAAATAATCTGTGAGTGTAAGCTTCAAGGACTCGAAATGGTCAATGAAATGGTGGAGAATGTGAAAAACATTCAGGGGCTCATTAGGGAATCCCAATTTCAAAAAAATTCATGTAGATAATCAATGATGATTCGTAGAGTTTAAAGTTAGAGATAGAGTATTCCTCTATATATCTCTATTTGATGATGTTGATGAGATTTTAGAAGAAATTAATGCTATGTCCCTTGTACATCCAACCGTTGTAGAATTTTCATCATGTTTGAGATATGGCCTATCGAATAGAACATCCACCCACTAGGACTAAGGTACATGATTTATTCCATGTATCCCTCCTCATGAATTATATTCGAAACCCTTCACACGTACTCTCTTCAGAGGTGGTAAAGTTGGAGAATGATCATTCTTATGAGGCGAATCCATTGAAGATCGTGGATTGTAGATATACTGTTCTATACAAAAAGACTACTCATTTGTTCAACATACTAAGGTGGAACCTTAAGTACAAAGTGGTGCCATGGGAAATGGGCGAGGTAGTGAGGGAAAAGTAGAAACACTAATTTTCCATCAAGAATGTAAAACTAAATTTTGAGGGAGAAAATTCATAAAGGGGGGGGGGATTTAATGACCAAATGTTTTTTCAATGTAATTACATTATTATAATTATATATTTTAATATAATGAAATAATATTTATTATATATTATAGTAAAAACCTTATAAATTAAGAATGATTGAAATAAAAGGTTTCTCAAGATATTAAGAAAGTTATACCGACGAAGAAGTTTCATGACCAGTGAAATAGTAATGTTGTCATTGTGAATAGTTATCTAGACAATGTAATATTAACCTCACCAATGAAATTTTAAATAAAATTTAACCATCTAATTTTGGAAATATGATATTAATATATTATATTATATGTTAGTAGATATTTAAAAAATTAGTAATGAAGTGTTGGTATTTTTGTATGTCATTTATATTTAATTACAATTTGATGATTAAGTTAATAATTTAAAATAAATTTTATTCTGATAAATTTTATTAATAAATAATTAATTTGATTAATTATTAGTATATGTTAATTTAAAGAGTCCTTAATTTGTATTTAATGTTTTAGAAAAGCAGTTCAAAATTTGAAATTTGTATTTTTCAAATAAATTATGATTTAAATTAAAAATTAAATTTTTAATTTTTATAAAATTATATTTGGTAAATGATGTACATTTTTTGGATTTTATACATTAAATAATTTTTAGGCGAAATTTTATAGATTTTTCTAAAATAATTGAAATTTTATTGAATAGTAAAATATGATAAATCATGATAAATGAAAAATAAATGAATTTATGCATCATTATTGATTCATGGATGAAGTAAATGGAAATTATTTGCAACTCACATGATGTATTTACTATTTTTTTCACATTAATAATTTCTATTGAAAGTCTTTAGAAAAAATATTAAACAATTAATTAAAATAATGGAAAATCCCTCCTCCCCTCCACTATAAAAATCACCCTCACCCAACTTCACATCACTTCTCTCAAACACTATACCTAGTCAAACATATTATCCCATACGTCTATAAGTCACCTAGAACTTCTGAATTCCCTTTTTATTTTAAAAATAAGAAAATATCACTCCAAAATAGGTTGTAAAAGATGATATATTCATGGGGAAAATCCCACTATTCATTTCATTTATTTTTTTTCTAGTTTCATTCATTCTTTTTCTATCTTCGTCTCTTTTATCCAAATGTTATCATAACTATAGTACCTTAAATTTTCTCGATAATTGATATGGTTATGGAATAATTTATAATAAAATCTCATTTCCTCTCCTTTTATGCTAGAAATAAAAACACTATCCAAGATGTTTTAATTTATCACATTCCAGGAGGATAGGTTTTCAATTAATATTAACATCTTAAATTCATGTAATGATTCCATTTTTATGGATGAACTAGATTATAATTTTTTTATTATGTGTAATTTAGGATTTTTGAGTCTTTTTTACTCCTAGGGTTTATTCATAATGAAAAAATGTGTTCGATGTTATCAATACACATCAATTAACCAAAAAGGATAACATTAATGTTTTATAAAATGATTCATCATCCCTCCAAAAAACAAAATAAATATTGTAACCATAAAATCTTATGTATGATCACTAGTAACATAAATAATCAATTATATAAAAACATTCTCATCTTACACGTTTATCCTTACATATATATAACTAATACAATCATTAAATACTATGAAACAAACGTTTGTGAATAAAGAAATATAACCTCATAACCCATCACAATGGTCATGAATGAATATAATAATATTATATAAAATAAACAAATTAATAATAGGTTCTGGATATATAAATTAATGAATTTTATTTTGTTATCATGGTCATTACGATCAAGTTAATGACATCATCAGACTTTAGTTAAGGGATTCTACCAGAACCTCCATTATTAATTTGAGTTGATCTATCTTTATTTTTAACCAAATTATGTTATCTATAAGTTGTATGTACATCCTAAAAATTCTTTTTAAATGAACCAAAATCATTTATCAATGTCCATTCATCATTCTCTTTCAAGTATATAGTGTTTTTAGATGATTTAATCATCAATACTTATAGATAAGCCTACCTGTTTAAGTGAACTTCCAAAATTGTATCTCATTTTCAGGTAAAATATATAATATTATTTGTACCCACCATAAATTTGATAAGACCAATATTTTTATTATTAAAAAAATAATTTTCCACTTATTAAAATATATAAAACATTATTCCCTTTTATATCTTAAATTCCCTTTGACATTTCCCATTAACCACACTAATTTTTTTAATTCTATAGTTTCTTGAGTACTTATTTTACATGTTATTACTTCAAGTTGACATCGTTATTCATGATATGTGACTATTATACCCTATTATTGTCTATTAATAAACTAACTTCTTTCCTTCATGGTAATTTTTTTATACTCATATTTTTTATGATTTATGACATGATTATGATGCACAATTCTTATCATTAGTAACCCTTATGTTTATGTATGACAGATTATATATGATTGTATATGTGGAAATAATTTTAATGAACATGTTGTGATGGGTGAACCCAAATATCACTCTAATTCATTGGTAATAATTAGTCTCATGATATATTTTGTGAAATGGCCATGGTGTTTATCCTTGTCTTGTACTCCCATGTGCAACAGTCTTGGATGTTATACTTGACATGAGCTCCTCTATGTGTAAAGAGACATGACTTGAGCTGAAATAATGTTTTATGTTTATTAAAAATTATTATGATTCATTTCAATACTATCCCATGTTTCTATATAAGGATTCCATATGTTTTATACCTTTTTATATAATTATGACATTTTTTATAACCCATGTGCTAAAGATTTTTTGTTGTGATTACACCCTTACTGGAACATTTGATCATACCTCTATTCATGTTATCCCCAGATTATACTTTGAATATGTGTGATAAAAATGGATGTAATTAGATCATTGTTAATATTAAATAACAAAATGTTTTATTTATTCCCATGATTTTAGGTTTATGTATCTATTCTTTCAAGACAATATATATTATGATCCTTGGCTTGTAATATGATGTTTTATTACACATACCCTCATGTAATGATATGTGTAAATGTATAGATATATATAGATAAACAAAAAAGTGTTTTCATCAAGATACACCTCATAGGTTCTCAGTTTATATTAAAGAGCATATCAATTTTTATCCGGGCATCCTTAATGATTAGGGTTGTATGCAAGGTAGGACCTCATAAAGCCCCACCACTCATGAGATAGTCATGAACCTATTAGGTCATGTGATGTGTGATTCCAATCATGATGAGAAAATTTTGAAATATCCAATACGATTTCTATTTACATCCACTTCTCCACTTGTGACTTTTTAATGAATGTTCATTCTACCAACACTCATGTAATTCACATGACCTTCATGGGGTCTTGCGACGAGATTGTGACTATACTAAAAGGATTCCTATCAATCCCACATCCTGAATGGATGATGGTATGAGTTTCATAGTGAGTATGATTTTCCTAGAATATGGTTTTTAGGTACTAATTATCTAACCATTATACCTTGTCGGGTTTCCATAGAATAACCCCAGGTAATGATCTTTAACTCTATAGAGATGGGGAAGGGATTGTATGAACATCACATATTCACTTCATCACGAGGTTTTTAATGATACCCATGTGAACAACATATCTCTAGGATAATGTGAGGACTATATATATATCTTCTAGGGATGCCTCCCGTTGGTGTAAACATAAAAAAAGGCTCATATTGAAGTACTTTTGGCCCCCATTAGGCTTGGGCTTCAGATCCTCGTAACATCATCTGAATTAATAGGAACTCATGAGTTATTCCACACTGAAACCATTGATTCTGAGGATGTGTTATATCATTTTTAGTCTAACGGTTCATAAAGTGAAAAGATTCAAATCTTGTGATTTATGGGTTACATGGACATGGATATGGGATACCACATAACAGGGTTCCTTTATGTCCATTGTTATGTGATTACAAACACCATCATGGTTATAGCCTGATCAAAGGATTTTAATCAAGGTACATGTAATCTATACTAACGTCTGATCCTAAACAACCCATATTAAATATCATGGCCTCCTTTTAGTCTTATGAAGAGCTCATCAACTATGGGAATGTGTTCATATATATAGTCAACTGTATGTACCATAAGATAAAGGATAATTTTAAACCACAATATAAAAGGTGTGCCTATAAGAATAGTTGGGAATTCATATTCATAGAGTCCTCAACATCCCTAGTATCACACAATTTTGTAAATACTTCATCTGCAAAATGGGTTACATTTGCCTATGTTCATCAGGTAATCACCAAATCTTCAAAAGATCATTTTGTAGGCTCTCACAATCACTTGAGCATCCTCTCATGTGGGTGTTGGTTGAATTATACTTATTCATTTATAATACTCTTCTTTCAACCTATCATATGTTTTTTTCACTTTTAGAAGGGGTATTTATTGGATGAAGGAAGATGAGGCTAATACCACTCTGCACGGGGAGGATGTCGTGTGTAGTAGCTGAGGTGGTGGGGTATTTTCTGGATAAAAGTTGAGTGGATGAGAGATGACCTATTTTTAATCTAATGATCACCTAATTGATCATTAAATACATAGAATTTAATCTTTAATGACAAAAAATAGACTCTAAAAAATTGATTGAATTTATATGAAAATCATTCAGATATGGAAATAATATCACATTCATAATATTCATACAACAACATCAGTGATTGCATTATCTTCATTCATGTAATCAATATATGATCTTGTAATGAAATCATAATTAAGTGGAATCTATCAAAAATAGTTCACAGGATGAGAATAATGTGAAATATTATTTATATATCATTTTTTGAAATATCCACGATAGTTTTCTTAGGCTCATTTAGAGGATATGGATAGCCATGGAGAACTCTAAGATATCATATTAGTAGAATCGAGTACCATCGCTATGTCAAACTACTGGTGTGGGAAAGTGACAATTGAGAGAGAGAGAGAGAGGTTAATGATGTATGTATCATTCTATTTAGGATTTTTTTAATTTACACAAGTTGTATCAACAAAGTTTGAACTCATGATGTGATGGTTTGAAATAGAGAATGAGATGGATTGATTGAATGATCGAGTAGTTGTGAATAAATCACGTGATTATTTCAATTAAAGTCCCATACCAAGTAAAAATTTCATTTCTACATCAATAGTCATTATAATACATTAAATTGATTTCATTCCATCAATCAGATAATTGATTTTGGATCCCACACCACCTACGCACACCAACACCTTGGATTTAGCCCTACAAGCTCTTGGCCCACAATATGTGCACCTACAAGCTCACACAAAACATGACATATACATGGGCCCACCAATATCTTAGGGGAACATTTCATCATATTTCCATCCTCTAGATTTCCACGGATAGATCCTATTATACATTGTCATCCTTGGTCCCACATGGGCTATAATGGATCTTTGGAAAGGATTTTTTGTGGGATATCATTATTTTATTGAAAGGGGACTTTCAATATATACATAAAAAAAATCTTATGTAAAAATGGATATTTGGAGAAAAATTATATTCACTTAATCCAATGTTCAAGTCATTATGTATGACTTCTCAATGTTCTTCATGATAATTATTTCAATGTATTTCATATTTTTTTATATTTCTAAAATCATCATTAACAATTTTCATATCACATATTAATGGGTGGGAATAATCTATAGAAAAAAATATCTTTCAAACCAAATAGTTTTATTATAAAAACTATTTCCAAGGAATTACACAAAATTTATTTTAACCATTTCAAAATCCTTTCTTGGATACACATTCATCAATTAACGGGAACACACACACCCATATATTCTTGGATCACAGAAAGTTCCATACTCAATAGATTTTTCTCATCCATCCACCATGTTATCACTATTTGCGTGTTCTCATTGTGCCCCAATGATACATTACCCATTTACAGGGTCACAACCATTGTTACGAAATGGTACATTTCCCTTATTTAGGGTCACGATGAAAACATGAACCCACATAAACCCTTGTATGTCAAATCTATTTCCAACCAACAATTTCAATCCATTGTATAATTTTTTAATAAATTAATGTACATCTATTTTCATTAATAAATAATAATAAATTGTAAAATATTAATTTTCAAATTAATAGTTATATTTTCTTTCAAAAAAACCAAAATTTATCTTCCCCACAAACCATCACTATAAAGGGTTTCTACCATAATTTTTGTATAAATTTAAACATCACATTAATTAAATAAATAAAATTTTAAATTATGACTTCATGTACAAATAATATTATTCATGACTGAATCCACATACCCCAAATACTATGATGAAAACAAATAACAACAAAAAATCATCAAAAAAATCATGATTGAATCTCAAAAACATAGCATAGATCATTTTTAAAGACAACAATATAGCAATATCTAATAATGGTAGGATTATAAGAACATATATCCATTCCAAAAATATTAGATCAAACATACCATGAGTATTAAGAGTGATAATGTATGAAAAAACAAATAATGGATACATACTATGGAACCATGGAATCAATACACAATAAAACATTAATAGAGCGCTTCCAGATCAAGGGGAAGGATCTCCAAAACATTTTTGAAGATAAACAAACATCTTAGGGTACTCATTGAAAAGAATACTGGATTATGTAAAAATATGTATGAGATCATTAATTTTATGATATATGTTTCTATGTGCACAATTAGGGAGAAAGGTTAGAAAAATAAAGAGCCAACTATCCGTATGTCTGTCCCCAAAAAAATAGATACTATTATGAGGTCATATTGTTTTTCCAAATTTTTTTCCAACCAAGAGAAAACATCCTCACATATGATGGATTCTATTACTAGATTCATGGTTTTGAATAATAGTTCTCTAATCATTCATGAAATAAAAATAACCAAAACATTTCCAACCGTCCTCCAAACCAAATGAAAAAACCCTAAAACACATTACATAATTAAAAAAAATTGAAGGGGGTACATACCTATAACAATGAGAGATAAATCCTTCAAAAAAATATCCTTTATCATTATCAAAATGATGAAAACAATTGTTCGCCTTTAAGAGTTTGGGAAATTTCTCAACCATTTCATTTACCATCCCCCATTTAATAAATTAATTCAACCATTTTCCAAGAAAAAGCAATATAAAAATTAATTTAATGTTGAAAAAAATAGATATGATAACCAAAATATTAATATGTATATAAACCAATTTATATTACAGTTTTAGGTCAACTTGATCATAATTAATCACATTGTTATGATCAGTCTGATATAGTTTTTTCAAACATACATTAATCAAATTATTCATTGCACTGAAGTGTGATAATGAAGCTAAAATATATTCAACCGCATCAATAAATTCATTTATCAAAAAAGGGGCCATGTATTGATGAGGTAACATGTCATCCATGCAAAACAAATGATGCCAATGTCATAGATATATTTTTATTATAAAATAATATGTCACCTCGAGTGACAAAAACATTCATAGATGATATATATGGTTTCTGATGACTCCAATTGTTATCCATTTAATTTTAGATCAATTTATTATTCTCTATTTTTTCTCTTATTAGGCTCAGTAGATCCGGTGAAGTATCACATATTCCCCCCATCAATGTTTATAAAGAGTCGGACCCACATGTGATGCTTTAAGGGGTCCCATATGTATCATCTCCAGATAAAAATTGTTATAGGAGAACTCCAATAATTGTATGTGTTTATCCCATTAACCCCAAAATTCCATCACACAACCCTGATGCATGTCACAAAATATTTTTACCGTCCTTTTGGATTTTCCATCCATATATGCGTGATAATCCAAACTCATAGTGAAATAAGTCCCAAGGCATTACTATATGGATTTCTATAATCATGACACAAACCATGGTTTTCTATCTGATATTATCAAAACAGATGTTTCTTTTCCTTTTACCTCATCTATGACATTTAATTTAAACATGTTCAACACCATATGAGAATCACCAATAGGGATGAGATGTTCCAACATTGTGAGTCAATCCACTATTTCCCATGAAACATCTTATTTCAAAAACTTCATTTGGAGACGTATCATAAAATTTATTTATATCTGATCCCATTTTTTAATAAAAATATTTAAATAAAAAAACCTAAATACTAGTCGCTGAAGTACTATATTGACTTTATAAAAATATATGAAACTCAAAACAAACATGAATACCATTATTTTCATTCTAAATGGCTAAAAAAATTATTTTATTTACTTTAATATCTTTTATATACCTGTATGAATATAACATATCTAATTATTGAAATCATGATGAAAGTTTCAATGAAATTCTATATGTATGACCAATTGAATTCGAAAATGAAAAAATAATCTCTAATCTAGAAAAAATCCATCAATGGACCCCATAATACTATGTTTTTACTTTAGTGAAACACATTATAAATAAAATATATGATCCAATTTAACAATATAAAAACAATTCACGAACAAAATAAATAATAGAGAAAACCCCTACCCAAACATTGTCTTCATAATTCAAGTGCTTTTTAGATATCGTCAACATTAACTACCACTGATATGAATATTTCTTTCCAAACTAAGAATATTAATTTTTCCATTGTGAATCAACCCCATAATTTCCATTAACTCGTGTATAAAATAAAAATAATTCCAAAATTTTGATATACTCCATCTAAATTTACAATCTCTTATTCTTAAACCTTTGTTAGAAAATTTGATTCATTCTATTAGAATATAAACCCCAATCAATTTCACATCAAATCATTACTGATTCCATGCCATCAAAGCATGGATTATGATAGCTAACTCAAAATCGAGTGTAGGGTAGATATTCTCATGAACATATATCATTTATTATCAGGATGCAATTACATGATCAACATTCATGGTAACAAATCCCATAAAGTGTCATTAAGCATTATAACAAACAGCATACCCTTATCTCGATCCGAAGAAATCGTTATTGGTAGTAATGTTATGAGAACAATAATCTCATGGAATGCATTATAAAATTACTCAGTCCATTAGAATGAAACATATTTTTCATTTCTAATCTATCATAGGTCAATAAACTCATGAACAATCATTAAAATAATTATGTTAATAAACACCATGGCCAAGGAAAATTCATAACATAAAAAGGTTCTTTGATTGTATAAAAGATATAACAACCTATAACATTTTTATAACCTTATAAACCCGTCATTAAAATATAAAATGTACATGTAAATGTACCTATTTTATCCAAAAATAAGTCTTTTATAATTTGGAATTATTTATTGATCTTTAAAAATTCCCAATATTTTCTCTAGTTGTTTCTCATGCTTATCTGTTTCCTTGAATACATAGGTATGTCATCCATGAACAACAACAAAAAAGAACCCATATATATTCAATTTATTAATAATCAATTTCATAAATAGTGCTAGTTTTTTCGCAATACCTCATTGAATGACCATATAATCCTAATATCAATGTTGAATCCTAAAATGATTACTTGGAATATATTCCTTCCAAACAAATAATTGGTGATATCGGGATCACATATTATTTTTAAAGAACTATTCTTCCCCAAAAAATTATTTAATAAAACATTAATTATTGTATGTTGATACTGATTCTTTATTATATCATGTATAATTTTTCAAAAATCAACACATAATTGATGATTTCTATCCCCATATTTCTCAAACTAGAATGGTGCTTCCCATAAAGATGTATTGGGCTGAATAAACACTTTTTATTCTAGATCTTCTAACAATTCATTCAAATACCATACTTATATAGGTTATATATAATTATATGTAAGGGAAATTTGTTATTTCCTGGAATATATATCAACGAAAGCACCACTTCACTTGAGGGTTAAATCGTGAGAAATTTTTAGTAACAACATCAAAAAAATAGATCAATAACTTTAGAAAATATGTTATTCCTGACCTCATTAATTAATGAATAATTTAATTATTTAAAATCGTATGATATCGTTCTAACTGGTGGTTCAAAAAATCCATTTACTCCCTTAATGACATTATGTTCTCCTCTAATGAGATGCTCGACTCCATCATTAGTTGTAAAACTGCCCTTTTGGGTATAACAATTGATATGAGCCCTAGAAAGTATAAAAAAAATCCATACCCTAGATTATATCAAATAAATAAATATAAATAATAGATAAATACCATATAAAATAATCACCACTAATAGTTATATAACATGACACACACAAAAAATCTCATCATTCACATTTACTAATAGGTTTTTGAAGATTCAAAATTAAAGGTATCAACTAAACATAAAATCATAGTAATGTAAAAAAAGAGAGGTAATAAATAATTTTGTTAAGGATTTATCAATAAGTATACTTTTTTTGAATTATAAAGAATCTTACATATCACCATCGATGGTTCAGACTGATAATCTATACTCGCTTACTCACCACCATAAAACTGCTTACTCCCTACAATTTGTTCTTTTTTTCCTTTTTGATATTGCACTGCCTGCTGGATCTTGGTATTCAATGAATCAAAAATGATTTCTTGGTTGTTTTGATGAGACGTATTCTGATTCCCTCATCCCATCGAATCATATGTGATATGTGGAACATAATATGTTCCCCAAATCCAATTCCTTGAAACACATTGACAATAACACCGAATATGGAATATGTTGATAAAATTGTGGAATTCCTTAGATGCGGTCATGCAATCTCGAATCATGTTGCAGACAGAGCCACATTGAAATCATCCAGGATTTCACATTTTTTAGGAATATTATATACTCTATCAATTTTATTCAATTTCATCCCACTAACATGAAAATATGAATCCTTATATATCTTGTACCCATCATTAGTGTTCCCACAATTACCTATAGGATTCAACATGATTCCCCAATCAATACTACCAAAGATTTCAATTTCATCCACCTTATATCTATTGACCATATATGCATAATCCATTGTAAAAGGCATGAACATATTTGATAAAATTTTTAGCCTCATATCCAATTTAATGTTTTGTATCATCAAGGACACACATTCAAAAACGTCAAGAAAAAATAAGATTAACATTATAAATTTAACTCCATACTATGTCAACGGATGATTGTCCAGATCCAATGGATTTTTTTCAATATTGAATTATTATATATATGAGAATAGATTTATATATTAAAAAATTATTCAATATCCTCTCATTAAATGTGTTGGCCTAATTTTGGTCTGAATTAATAAATCATACCATTGGAATGAAAGATAATTTATCAAATATGTTTCCAAGTTGGTGTTTAGCCCATCTGTTGTGGCAAGGAAATCAATTATTAGATTGATCCTATTCAGTGACACAACTTATTTCTCTATTTATGAATGACCAATAAATATAAGTTGAGTCATCTTATAGATCTAAACATAATAACTTCCTTGGCATGGTTCATCTGTTTGGTTTCACCTACCAATAACTTGAAATTCATAGTCCATGCTTTTAACTAGATGTTAGTTAACATGTGGCTTAGGTGAATCCAAATTATTAGTTTTCTATTATTGTCAGTTTCATGGAATCCTACATGGTTCCATTTCAGAGCCCAAATCAAATTTCTATAATTCCATCCTAATAGAAACTGAAGGCAAACAAATTTTATATTTACCCTATTGCAACTATCACAATAAGTCATTCCAAATATTCCAAATTTATCAATTTTAAAATAATTTTCAAAATCAAAACATGTTTTTTAAAATCAAACCTTTTTCAAAATAAAAATACCAAACCTTTGAAAATATTACATTTTAAAATTGATTAATTTTTTTTGAAAAATATGCTCTTTTTTTTCTTCTGAAAATCATAAATCATTACACAAAATGAAATATTCTCCCTATTTGAAAATTCAATCCTATAAATGCATTTAATTCACTACTCATTGGATAAAACCATGAAAATGATTTAACATTTATATATGTTTCTAAAAACATTTTTGTACCAAACACCTTGGTTAAATGATATTCTACATAAATAAGTCAAAAAATCCTCCATATGCTGTAAATGTTTTTTTAATGATAAACCTACTCAATTCTACTAGCCCAAGTCAATGTCAATGTCAATTTAACATTGATATTATGACTCCAAGACTAAAACAATTTTTTACCAAGGATCAAGAAATGTATAAAAATTATAACATCATACTCCACCACATTGGAAAGAGGTGAGTTAGAAATGATACATGTCAATAGGAGACCTCCCAATGATTTGAAAGTCTAGAAATAAATGTCAATTAAATCATTAATAGTTACGAGAATGTTTTCACATTTATAAAAATGATCCATCTAAGATATTCATGATCAATGGTATTCTATATGATTCATGAATACAATATTATTAATCCTAATATAATACCAAATTGATAACAACCAAAATACCAACAAAGAAAAAATATTAGAATACCATCTGGATAAAAAATACAACAAATATCAAATACTCGAAGGACATAAACACCCCAACTCATAATATGGTACACTATAGAACTCCAAAATACAACCCAATTATCACAACTTCTCAGAAGTGAAATGAGATACAATTCCTAAAATAGTGTTTCAATAATAAATATTTAAAAATTAACAAATGCTCCCAATCTGGGTTTTAGAAATGCACATGAGTAGGTTTTCAAAAATTTCTTCTTTAATCATTAACATAGGTCATTACATGTTTGAAAAATTATCAAAAAATATTTTTATAAATTCATTTAAAATAATTTCATCAAATTATATCATATCTAACGAAATGACTCACCAAACCTGTTTTCCAACCTATATATTTTTCCACAAAAAACAATTTTCTATCCAAAAACGTTTTGCAACAAAAAATAGTTTTTATTACATTCAAATTAAAAGTGATTTTAACCATTTCAAATTTTATTTTTCCATTTCAATATCATGATTTACTCAAACACACCAATACAAGAATACATTATAGAATGTATCATAATCAATAGAGGTTTATCTATCAATGTCCAAGACTTCACTATGTAGAAAAGATTTTTATTCCATGATGGAACACACCCCTTTTCTGGTTCATGTAAATTTTACCCCAATGTAACACACTGATTATTCAAGGGAGTGTCATTAAAACGAACTCACACCATGATGTTCATACCAAAACCATTTTAATACAATTGAATATTTTTTTTATTAAATACATAATTTTAAAACAAGTACCATGAATCAAAACAAGTTTAAATTTTAGTATCATCATTTAAAAATTAATAAAAATTAGTTTAAACCACAACTAAACCATCACTTAGATAGATTCTACCATGATTACAACATCAATATAACAATAAATTTAAATAAATTAAAACAATTTGGAATCATGTATTCATTTTATTAGTAGTGGGGTTTAAATTTAAACTTCATACCATACAATTTATAGTTCAAATGTATAACTACACAAAATATTTAACAAAACAATTTAGATATTTCTTGATTTACATTGATATATTTCCATAACATAAACATTGAAACATATTATCATTAATGGAATCTAAAAACCTATATCCTTCCCCAATATATATGGTTTGGAATTCCATGATAAGGAAGAAGAATAATCCATGGGAAAAAACAACTGACAGAGGCGTAAAAAGAATTATAGTTTTTTAAATCACTGTGAAACTCCAAATGATTACTCCATAATATTGGGAAGGGTCTCCACAAACTTTGGTAAGAGAGAAAAATGTGTCTGGGTTGGCATTGGAAACAAAATTTTTGTTTAGATAAAAACCCGTAATAGATTCAAAATTTAATGAACAAATTGGTTTCTGATTACAATTAGGGAGAGAGGATGATAAATCTATATTCTTACCATTAATTTTACCCTTTAAAAAATCCATGGTTAATTATCGGTGGCAATATGTTTTGGGAATTTTTTATAAAAATGAAGATCATTTTCTAATTTAGCATGTGAATAATATAATAGAGTTCTTTTTCTGACATATTTCTATAAAGAATAAATTTCCCTTGAATAGGGAAATATTAATGCTTTATTGAAAACATGTTTTCATTTAATTAATTTAATGCTTACATTTTTATTTAAAGTTACATTAAATGTATCATTAGTTCAGTTTTATCGTAATCAATACAATTAATGTTATATGAAACCATTTCATGTATTTTTCATTAACACATAATATTATAATGAGAATATTTTTTGGGAAACATTCATTTTAATTACATCATCAGGTTTAATAATAAATATTTTCTCCAATTCTATGAGTATAAGTTGGAAAAATAATTTTTTATCTATAATAAAAAAATTTAAATATTTAATATGGTAAAAATATTTACTTGTAATGATAATTTGATGACTTGGCCCAACACGGACCAAAATACAACTAACCAAATCCTGCCTCTAATAGGATAGGGGATGTAAACTATCATTGAGTAGGAATATCACACTCATTGGAGGCCTTTTGATAATGTAACTATATACATGTACAAATATCCTTCTCCATACAATGATGAAATGTAAAACAATCACAAAAACCAATTCATATATATAAAATACAACCATCAATAGGGGAAAAGTATGGAAATCATGTGCCCAAATAAAGCCCCCCAAAAAACCTAAATCAATCATATCCTATAAAGGAGAATATGATTTTTTAAGAATGAATCATCAAACAAATCCTTGTATACCTACCTCAATATGGTATTATTTGTTCTAGTACCTCTAGGACTCCATGAAAAGGTTGGTTATATATAGAAGAAATGAAATGTTTGAGAATATCACATATAGGGGTCCATATAATAATAGCCAGTATAACACCCTAAAACATAAAATAATTCACAATATAACACCCTAAAACTAAAAATAATATACCATCATGAATAAAAATAATCTCATTATAGTTACACTTCAAAACCATATATAATAAACAATTCCAAATACACTCATAGTAGATCAAAAATATCATTTCAAGCTCACAAATATATTTCAATCCGATAATATTTTCTTAAAGGTTCCATATAACACTGAAATGAGAGAACACAGTCCATGAGTCTCATATAACGGATGACTTTTATTTTATATTTAATGATCATATGGTCATTCTACATGATATTCATGATCTATGTATTAAAATATCGATACAAAAATGAGGATCACACACAATGCCATTGGATATTCGAAAAACTGAATCCAGATTCACCTACTATGCATGGGATAAATTCCCATGTAGTGTTTATAATGAGTATACCAAAAACCCCATCTAAGGAAATGTTAATGAAATATTTTCTCACTCCTTCCCCTATAATAATATTCCAGAAACACTATCCATGACAATAGGTCCTCATAGGGGATCACCATCCCTTGCATTGGACACATCTTCGTACTAAATTATCATGGAATGTAACAAGGGAAAATACCATAATGAATCATTTCCATGCTATTGATTACAATGAATCCAATAATTAACTGAAGGAGTATATGTATCTAAATTAAAGTACACAACTTTTCCCTTCAACAACGTATTAAACATGTCTATCGGTGCTCGCACTAGTTTCTCTGTCTAAGTAGTTGGCTTATCCTATCTATTATAATCCTATATTTGTCCATGTATATAATAATTAAATGTCTTCATTTATCGTTAAAATAACAAGTCAAGACTCACTAAAAGGTTCACAGGGCTAGTGGTTGAGTCACACGATATGTGATACCTATCATTATTCATGATCTTTGTGCTGCATAGGGGGGTCAAACATATTGTGTAATTCTCTATTATAAATAATGTAACTCATAATTTTCCCAAATCTCGTGTTTATATCATGATTCATCATCCACTCCAATAACATCTGATATAGGTTTGAATCACTCTATTATAAATTGAGCATGTTTGGATGATCCATTTTTTCCCTTCATTTATGAACGAGGAAACTAAATTTCATAAGAGACCAATTTGGTTGAATCTTCATAACACCAAATTTCAATTCCCACAGGATGAAGTTTGATTGGTTTATAATCCGTCGTCATAGCTTGATATCATCATCAATATGAACCTATATATTAAATATGAATCATTTTCTCTTGGAAACTAGTGTGAAATGATATATTACTAGTTATTTGATGAATATAGTTCCAAAGTGATTTCCTACAAGGAATGGAGAATATTGGACGATATTCCAAAAAATATAAATGTTAGGGACATACCATGAGCGATGTTTATGTTGGTCTTTATTCATTTCTATTAGAATAATGATGGAAAATACATGATAAAATCAATAATGAAATCTGCAATTCATTATACTACATATATATATATATATTATTCATAATAATAATGATCACAAAATGAAATTTTATTTGACGAATTCATGTTTTTCATAGGAATAGTTGAACCATGATAAAGTCAAATTAAAATATGGATTGATCACTAATTAAAAAAATATCCTTACTGTTTTTATTGGGGATATCCATTAATTCTAATCGATAATTGATTATCGATCTCAATATGATATTATGTAGGATACCATCAAAAATATTCTCCAACACTCAATATCTCTTTATGATGTTTGTAAAAAACAAATTTTTTTCATAAAATAATATTTATAGACCACGATAGGATGCGTTGAATTAATGAAATAAAAAAAATATTTTATTTATATGTATAACTATCCACAAGAATCTTCACTCTAACCAATAATATGGAGATATCTATGGTAAAGGAAGGACTATGGTAAAATACAAGCTTTGAACCCATTGATGATCTTATATTTTATATCCGACACTCCATTTTTTATATAATTTTATTCTTTTTAGAGGAAAAACATCTGTGATGTTTAATAAAAATTATATTTTAAAAAAAATTGGTATAGTCATATCGGGCCTCAAAATGTCACACCATCTTATCCCCTAGAAATGAAAATAACTTATTTAAAATTTTAATGTAATAACTAAAAAAACCAATGTTTTTACCATCTCCTGACATTGTGGAATATCTGCTCATAATGAGAAAAAAAAGAATACTCAAAGAGATGTGGTAACTGAGCAAGAGTCTATATCTCCCACTACAATATACTCCATTTAATACTCTAGTTCTTCCATTAGGCATGTAATAATGGAATCAATCCCTCAAGATGTATTTTATACTTCCAATCCTCTATCTTCATCAGGATCTATTCAAATTTATATCCCTACTTGATTTGCAACTCATCTGAATCGTTAAAGTGAAATAGGTCATGCACATACATCCCTATATTCGACTTGATAATGATTTCATATACTCGGTCTAACATATGAAATAAACCAAATCTGTAATATAAACACCAATTTTTTACCATGTAATACATTTAAAAATACTTATATATATTTCTAGAGATTTTAAATGATGATGATTGAAATTATGAGTTGAGGAGTGCCAAAAATTTATTTTTATAAACATATTAAATATATTTTATACTATGAACATGAAGGAAAAGCAATAAATTATAAACTATATCATTGATAAATAATCTAATTCTATAATAGAGTTTGTCATATAGCTCTTAACATAAATGGGGCATTACTATTGTCGGCACGTGACTTATGTGGGAAAATTCACTATGGAAAAAAATCGTATATAAATTAATTAATATTAATTATTTTATCTCAGACACATTATCTAAAATATTTCGAATGAAGACTAATATTAAACATCATAATACACCATTGAATTAGTAATAAGGTGTTTTACCTAAGAGTGACATAAAATGCGAGGGTTTAGGATGTTCAAATTACCCAACCGTTGGATGGGGTCTTGATGTTTTTTTATAAATACGAACATAATAGTTTATGATTTATGTTGCCCCCTAATCCTCTCTCTCTCCATCTTTATTCATTAATGAATAAATAATTAATGACTGGCAGATCTTTGATAGATCTCCATAGAAGCATATATGATATGTTATTCATTGTAAATGAGATCCAAACTAATGTCGGATCCATTGATTTCAATTTCCTTTTGAAATTATTAATTTAAAATCATATAATTTTCCATTTAACATATTTTTGTGATAATCATCTTTGATGGCCACAATAATACAACAATCAACCCGTGATCGGAGCCTCTACATTAATCATTCATCACCTTTTATTAAGGAATCTCACTGTCTAATTTTAGACACAACAAATTAATATTGGACCTTCGAGTGGAGGCTGATTTAGTGAATCTATCTGTGAAAAGAACAAAATTCAGTTCTCATATTTTTGAACTGATAAAAGGAGATGGACTCATTGTCTATGGAAGGGACAATAATAGCACCACCACCAGCAATGGCTGGTGGTGTTGTAAGGAAACAACCACCCAGAGGTAGATTTTCAGAGAGACATCAGATGTTTTGTTAAGCGGTGCCACAATGTAATAGACCTTGTGGAATGGTAAGTTGGTTGTGTGGTGTTAGGTGGCATGATTGAGGTAGTGATCACTGCCGCAAAACATGTCTTATTGTCAGCCGAATTGACACTGTGACGGTGACCAGTTGGTAGGCTAGGCTATTTTCAGAAGGTGGGGTAGACCGGGAAAAGTGGGCCAATCCGGATGATGCAAGACAATACCATTAAATACGTCCTAGACCAACAGAAATTGGATGGAAAACAGTTAATTCGAGTAGACTGTGGTTGAAGTCGACTGTGTAGCCGCAATGGCTAGCACATCCACGAGGCAAGTAAAAGCGGCTGGTTCGGTCGATCGAGAATAGCTTTTGACTGTGCCAGCTATTCGGTGCGTCCAGCAGATTGACCATCACAGTCGGTCCGTGGGAACCCACATCATGACTGGTCGATAGTGACAATTTACGGTCTCAGTACGTGGACCAACCGTAGTAGTCGGTCCATGAAAGACCCTGGTAGTTTTTCATTAGCCATCTTTAAACACCCATATCTTTTTATCTATTTTTCAAATGAATGTGTTGTCTACATAAACAAATCCATTTTTGATTACATACTTTTTGTGGTCCATTGTGGAAAATAATGTTTGGGGTTGATATGTGGGCCCCACAAAGTCTCATTAAAGGTTTTTGCAATGAAAAATGTCTTTTTCACTGGATATCCATTTCAATCAAGTTAATATCCAATACTGCATGTTATTTTTCAATATAAAATGTAATGGTGATATTTGATGCAGTTTTAGTGTTATAATGATTGGTTTTCCAAAATCGACGCTTAGTCTAGTGGTGTTCGACGAGTGTAGTGATCAGGCGATGTAATCAGAGTTTTCTGACTAGAATCTCAGTGACCCATTCGGGCATGGGGAGTCAATGATATCATAGTTTAACACCCACTAACAAGGGAACTAGTTCTCTAAAGTAACTTTAGAGTGAAACCACTAATCGACATGAGTGCAGGTCCTCTACAGTTACATTTGATTGGAACCCCCCATCGACATAGAGTTGGGTCATCTACAGTGAAATCCGAGTGGAATCCTCTTTCTTATATGGTGTGATTCCTCGATGAACTAGAGTGTAACACATATAAATACCATGGTGTGGTTCCTCTATAACTTCTATTTGATTGGGTCCCCCCTGATGCACTATGATGTAAGTCCTCTTTGAAAACTATCGGAGTGGAACCCTCCTGTCACATTAGGGCATGAGTCCCCTACATTTGGTTTCATGATTCAGATATAAATCTATGTCCTTGTGTAGTTTGATATAAATTTTTTCACAAATGGAATAAAGAGTAATTCCCCACTGAGATGCCTCCTTGATACATGACTTAAAACTGTACAGGGGAAATAGAGCTTCCCATAGTTGATAGTTCAAGTTGTGGTGATTGAGTCCCTTTGACTTGCTATTTCAGGGATGACATGTGGGATTATGGGAATCATTAGTGGTTATTTACCAATATTTTGTTGAATCTTTTTCTTGGTTTGATCTATGAGATATAGATCTCATTTTCAACCATTTGGGTTTCATTGATTGATAATATATATATATATATATATATATAATTTTTCAGTACCCACACCTTGGGTTTTGGTTACTCACCTTCAATGAGATGTAAAGGAGTGGGTGATTTTCCATATTAATTTGGTTTCATTATTCTCTTGTTGGGATGAGTGAAATATCATACTATAGGTATTGAATGCTCAATGAGCAGTTCATCGTCCCATAATCTCTAGCTCCTTTTGTTTGGATGAATTTACTTCACTATTTTATTTGGTTGAGGTGAACTATTTTATGGTACATTATTTCATCTATTGTTTTCTATTCATATTGTATCGCTTACTACACCCCCTTATTTTTATGGAGTCATACAACATGTGTTTTTGAACACCCCTTCTTTGAATTTGCTCACATGTGACGTGCCTTATGCAGATAAAAAATAGGTTTGATCATGACATCAGGGAGCTTAGGTATACATGTTTTAAGATCCGGTGCGGTGGTGATAGATTGGATTTCCATGGTGGGGATGTCTCAGCTATTTTGTTTCATTTCATTTTTTATGATGTTGTGACAATATTATTGTTGTACATGCATATTTCTCCTTTTCACATTATATTTACATTACTATAGTTGTCCAATTTAGTGATCCATGCATGTATGGTTTATTTATAGTAGTTTGAAACATATACTCTATTCCCTCATCAATTAATCATTGAATTGGTTTTGTGTGTGTATTAGAGAATAGGAAAATGACTCCCGCCATTTAGTATTCATTTAACACCCCATTAAATCCTCTGAACTACGGAGCCATGCATGTAGTAGTTGAGGCATGAGCCTTAAAAATGGGTCGGGTAATGAAAATTTTCCATTTAAAGTTGTTCCAACATAAGGATGTTGTTTGGAAGTTCCAATAAAAATATTATGACTGGGTTTTGGGATATATCGTTGATGTATCTCTAGAGAACCCCATAGGCCATGGAGTCTAGTGATGGTAAGGGTGGGTGATGTTTTCATTCACCACGACCATGATAACCCTTTTTTTGGCCCGACACCTTGAGTCACTTGTAGTAAGGAACCATGGTACATGTATCATATATTATTGATTCTTTGACTGTCTATCATAAGTAATCTCCCCATTCATTTTGTTGTTATATATAAATTCTCATGTAACTTCAGTAATCCTTGAAACCATTCTAGATGCATCTGCTATGACAGCTAGCTAGTAAACCTCATCTGGATCATGATGAAGAACATATGATTGACGCATCCAGAGTTCTGGGACCATCATTTGATCCCTTTACTCTAGGAAGACTAATATAAACACCTCCGCCCTTTAACTAACTGATATTTCAAACAGATTAAGTTGAGGATATGCCTAGGATGAGATCCCGTCATGTGTTCTAGCAATATAGACTGCTGAGGTTTCTCAGTGTGCCAAATCCTCAATTAGTGGATGAATTTCTGGAATTTTTGGCCCACCTTTTCTAGCTTTTGGGGACACCAGAATATATGACGATGTATTTGGAATACATTATTTTTCATGAAACGGTTGGATGATGGTGGATCATGGTTACCCAAATGAATGTTGAGTAATCACTCTCATAGGATGGGTTTTAGAATGTATTTTATGAGGAGTAATACCCCTCATTCTTATGCTTCATTCAAATTTAGGATCTTCTGGAGCTCTAATAGAGAGGGATACAAATTTCAGAGTACACATCTAGGTTCAAATACCTAAATTGAAACCCTCTAGACATTATATGTGATGGAAACTTCATGGAATGAATGTTTAATTAGGAATTTCTCTGGGAGAATCGTACCATCATAGTACCAAGTCCATCCCCAACATTATTGCGGTAATGATGGGGGGACATGTGAATGTGATATTCCTATCAAACTGGATTCATTTATCTGTTAATGGTATTGTATAATACATAGATGAGTTTTTTAAAAATGATTTAATGCATCTGTTAGTAGCGCCTTGATGATGGGTGCCTCCCATGACTAGGCTCAGGCATGTGTTCAGGAGAAACCAGGGGAACCCATAGAACATGGTCAGTATGGAGAGGGTCAATGTTATATTTTGGATGACTGAGATCACATGGAATTAGAATTCTTGTCCATACATGATGACCATCCCTGGAAGATAAAAGGTGGACCACCACAGCCGAGATAGCACTTTGACCAGGGATCCCACGTTTGGGGACAATGCGTTCCCAAGGCATGTGATACTGGAATAGGAGTAGGAAGAGCTATAGGTCAGTTGAAATGATATTACATTCTCCCACCACCACCACCAGGTGACCGACATCAAGATTAGGTTATTGGAGCTCTTGGTCGTAGATAACTATGGCTATGGATGTTCATGATCCTCCAGCACACGAGATGATTCAAGGAATTAATTTTTTTTATTCTAATTTTTCATCCTAATTTTTATAAATAGTTTCTAGTCACTCTTTAATTTTCTAACACCTAGTATTGGAGTTGGATCTCACAATATAGCCACTAGCACAATAGCTTTGTCTTGGGGTTCCTACGAGGAGAAATTCTTCTATGACTATCAACTACCAACAGAGCGAGATACCGCTTAGTAGGGAGGGATTCATAAGGGACATACAGGCCATCATGATGGAAAACTACGAAATCATATTTTGAATGGATTGGAATTTCAAGGTTCAAGGACATATAAGCTATCACAACTCGCTTGTAAAATTACTGCTCATTAAGGGGGCAAGCATCTCTTTTCTCAGTTAGTGAGACCTCATATCAGGGAAGGCTAGTTCTCTGAGAATGATGATAAAATATTTTACCAATCTTTTTGTGAGCACAACCCTTGATGATATAGATTCTAAAATAAAATGTGATCCTTCATTTGTGGGGGAATGCATTGAAGTCTTCTCCGAGGACATTCCCAGACTACATCCAAGGTGGGATTGGGAGGTTTTTAGTGAATAGCAATCGTGAACTACCACTTTATCATTTAGAAAATATAGGATGACACCCACTAAGCTCCATGTTCTATAAATATTGTTGGAGGACATTCTCTATAAGGGATTTATCAGTACAAGTGTTTCCCCTAAGGTATATTTATTTCAATTCGTGAAAAAATCATATGGGATGTTGCAACATTGTCTATATTATCGTCTCATAAACCAATCTACATTAAATATCAATAACCCATGTTGAAAATGGATAAACTATTTTACCAGTTTCGAGATATGAGATGGTTCTCACAGACTGACATAAGATCCCTCCACCAGTAGTAATGGATTCGTGTGGATGATATTCGAATATTGAATTTTCTATGTTTCAATGGCGTTATATATTCATTCTTATTCCCTTTGGTGTGAAATACATCGCTTCCAAATTTATACCCTACATGACCCAAATTTTCCAGATATACAAGGACCTATTGGTTTTAGTCTACATCAATGACATACTCATCTACTCTTCATCAGTGGAGTATCATGAAGAGTACAAGAGTTTGGACATTGATTTACTTTAAGAGCACAAGATTTAAGAAATGGTCTCAAAATTCCATTTCTCGATACACAATGTCCACATTTTGGGGAATTTCATATATGATTAAGGATTATTCATGGATCCAATAATGATTGAAGCAGTATTTTCCTTGGAGCCACCCATGAATGAATAAGAGGTGTGAATCCTTCTTATTTTGGACAGGTAATATAAGATATTTGTGCAACACTTCTCCAAGATCACAACCCATTTGACCACTCTGACTCATAGGGTAGATCCATTTACCTTAACTATGATGTGACAGATGAATTTAATGGAGTTGAGTCAGAGGTTGATTATAAAACCTATTTTGAGACTACCAGAGGAGGGTATTATATTTTTATTGAATTGATATTCCTCCAAATATGTTGTCAGTTGAGTGTTTATGAAAAGACAGGAAACCATCACATATGGGTCATGGAAGTTGAGACCCTGTGAGAAAAACTATATGACTCCTAACTATGATCCCACTGCATTGTCTTCATTATTAGGATGTGAATACTCCATCTTTTAGGATAGTTATTTGTGGTTCAATTTTAACACTAGATGTTGATGTACATATTTACCCATTGAGATCTGAATTTGAGATAGTGATGTTTTTTGCAGATCCTACAAGTATAGGACCTTGATGTAGTCTACATTGTGGTGAAGGAAAACTTTATAATTAATTACGTTAGAATGAAGTCACAATCATTCCTTGTATTGGAAACATTAGAGTAGTTATCTTCCCTGTAGATGAACCATGTAGAGTAGGAGGGTACAAATTTTCTATAATGAATGGTTCTGACTCATTCACTACATGTACATGTGAGAATGTCTTAACTAGAATACATCTACAATTATGTTCTATAAGATCAAATATCCATAGGTGAAACTTCATATGGATATTTTGATGGAGGGAATCATGAGATCATGTTCTAAGGGAGAATAGTGGTTCCCATCATGATGTGGGAGGAGGTGATGTGGGATTTAAAAACATCTCCTCTTGCTATAAATTTCATTGTGGGGAAGAATTACATGGATATTAAGCAGATGTTTTGGTGGTATGACATGAGTGGAAGTGTGTCTTATTTTGTCTTAGGATGACTGACCTATTGTTAGGTTAATACTAAGAATCCGGTTCGGTAGTTTATTATGTATCCTCGTGAAATCCTATATTGTAAATGGGTTGGAATATCTATAGAAATTTTAATAGGGCTTCCCCAAAGAGAATAGGGCTATAAAGCCATCTAGTTTAACATAGAACAACTCATGATGTCAGTACACTTCCTCACTATTAGGGAGAATTTTATAGAGGAATGTTTGATGCAATTGAATGTTGGATTGAGTGTCCACCTTCCCAGGGTACCCTTGATGATTGTATCTGATAGTGATATGAAATTTACATCACGTTTGTTGAGGGGAATTCATTTGGACTTTAGGACCTAGCTGCGAATGAGTACAACTTTTTACCCACAGATATATGGGAAGACTGCGTGCACTATCAAGATGTTTGAGGATATGATAAGGGCTTCTGTGTTGAATTTCTGGTAGATCTGGGAGGATCACATGCCTTTGGTGTAGTTTTTGTAACATTATAGATACCACTATACAATTAGTTTGGAACATTTGGAGTCCCTATATGGGAGTTCTTGAAAGTCATTTTATTACTAGATTAAGGTTGGTGAGTCATCCATTGTGGTCCTAGAGTTAGTGAATGTGGAGATGGAAAATTCCAAGTCATCCATGAATAGGTAAAGATGGCCCATAGCAGATATACCCATGTATTATTAGGTCATTTGATATCATGTGGAGGGTTGTCATGGTTTCCTACCACATTTTCATACACACATAGTTGGAACAGGTGAATGAAATCTTCCACTTGTTGCAACTGAGGATAAATTTGCATGTTTCAACAGATTTCATCAACTAGGGAGATCTAGAAATTAAATATGGGCCCCAATTTACAGAGCACTTTGTGTTTCTTGAGGATACACAAAAGGAATATTTATAGGGATGAGACATCCATTTGGTTCAAATGTTGCAGCAATATTGAAACGTCCCTAAGAGTTCATAAGAATGAGATAACCAAATGCTATTGTATTATCAAGAGTTTTTCTCCTTTTCATTATTTTTAGGAATGAAAACATTGATGGAAGGAATAATATAGAAAATTTTATTCACCATGTATTACATTGATAGATTTATATATATATTACTATTGCTCTGCACTGATATGGCTTGAATTTTGAGGCCTGTTATGCCCATGATTTATTTTTTAAAAATATTATGTATATTTTATACTATTATCATGAAATAGATGGGATAACTATTAAATAGTTTATTGATTCAGAAATATGTCTCCCCGGTTGATTCTGAAACATGTCCTTTACTATAGGTAGGAATTAAATTTTGAATTCGTACAACTTATTTGGGAAAAGTCACCCAGTTGCAAATCATAAATAAAATAATTATACATAATTATTTCATCTCAGATGTCTTATAAAAAGAGTATTTAATGGATACTTATAAAAGAAATGTAAGACCGCCATTGAGTTCATAATTGGGTGTTTTACTAAATCGTGAAATAAAATGAGATACAATGAGATGTTCTGATTCCCTGACCGTTGGTGGGGGTCTCAATGTTGTTATATAATTAAGAACATAAGTATTCAAGAATTTGGTTGGACTCCAATCCTCTCTCACTCTCTATCCCCCATTGTTATTCGATGAATCAATAATGAATGGCCGAAGTATATTTTGTTGATCTCCAAAAATGTGAAATATATGTGTTCTTCATTGGTAAACAAGTCCAACCTGAGGTCTGATCCTTCCCTTTCAATTTTGGTTTGGAATTATTAATTAAAAATATTTTCTTTGTACATTTAAGTCATTCATTTGACTATCTTCGTCATTGAATACACTAACATAACCATAAACCTGTGTTCATAGCATGTACTTTTCATATTCTTCATATGTTATTGTAGAATATCACAGTCTACTTTTGGAGACAAAAAATTGATTCTAGATCTATTTAGATGAGGCATGTTTTATGAATCTCTCAATGTAAAGATCATAGATTTGAACTCAGATTAATGATTTGAAAAATGGGGGAGGTCTGGTGGTTTGTGGTAGGGACAACCAGAGTGTCTCAGATGGTGGCCACTCAATGGCAGATCATGGAGTGGAGGTTGCACCAGGACATGGAAGGGTGACATGGCTTAGCTAGTGGTCTAAGATGGTTTATGCGGCACAACTAAGGTGGTGAATGGCACCACAAAAATCATTTCATGTTTGGGCACATTTCCAGCATGACAATGACTGACTGGTGGGCCGGACCATTGTCGACAACCAGCCTAGTTCGGGTGATGTTGGACGGGTCAGATAATGAATGTTCGGCCCTGTTGACATTAGTCATACCTAGGTCAGACCTGGGTCGGCTAAATCGGATTGTGGTTGTGGTCGACCACATACTCTTAGCAGCTGCTACTATGATGGACCTTCCAGACGGTCGTCTATGAAGACAGGTTAGTTTGACTAGTGGACTGACTATAGCTATCTGTCGACAAATATTTACACAGTGACAAGCCGTATGCTATGGTATGTGGCACGATCGTGGTGGTCAGTCCATGTGCGACAACATCTATTTTCATTAAGGCATCGTCAAAAAACCATATATCCTACACTATTTATCAAATTGGTGCGATGTATGTGGCATAATAACCCTATATATGATTCAATACATTTGATTTCAATGTGAGAACTTACTATTCGAGGTCGATATGTGGGCCCAATGATGAACTGTTTAGAGTTTTGTGGTGAAAATCACCCATTCCACAAGTAATCTATTTCAGGGAATATAAATATGAATATTATACATGTTTCAAAATGTCTAACTTGATGGTGACCTGCTATGTGGCTTCCAGGATATGAGACAAGGTGTTCTGAAATCAATTCTCTGTATAGAGGTGTTTAACAACGTTAGTGATTATGTGATATTATCATAGATTTCCGAATGGAACCCCCTGGAAGACAAGGGCATAAGTCCCCGATTGTATTAGAGTATAACCCCCCATATTCAAGGGAATGGGTCATCTACCATTAATTTAGAGTGGAACCCCTCATTGATATGGGTGTGGGACCTCAACATTTACATCCGAGTGGAATCCTACTACTTGGTAGTGTGCGGCTCCTCGATGACCTAGAGTGGAACCCCCTATTATACCAATGCATATGTTCTCTATGAATATTTTTATATTGGATCCCCCTGATAAACTAGGGGTACTACCCACTTAAAACTATTATAAGTGTGGAATCCCCTATCGAACTAGGAAGTGGGTCCACTACTTCAGGTTGCACCACTCAACTACAGATTAGTGAAGAGACATACATTTATGTAGAATTGGACTCAAAAGGAATAATTTTTTTCCTACCGAGATGCATCCCTGATATTTGACTTGAATCTATACAGGTCAAACCGATCATCCTAAAAAGGATAGTAACATGGTGTTGTAATTGAGTCCTTATATCTTGCATGTGCATGGCTGACATGAGTGATGATGGGCACTATTGGTTGTTACATCGTGAAATGTTGGAGACTCCTCATCTTGGTATGATCTATGAGAGAAATATCCTAATACTCAATCATTTGGGTATCTTTGGTTGAGTATTTATATATACCATTTTTCAGTACCCACTCATTGGGTTTTGGTTACTCTCCATCCATGATAGGTGAAATCATGCGAGGTATTCCACATGATTTATGTGTCAATATTTTTATCATGGGGTGTGTCTACTAGACTACTAGAGGTATATATGTCATGATGATATGTTCATAGTTTCACAATATCTAGATATTTGTTATTTTATGTGTTTTCTTCACTCTCTTATGAATTGAGAAACAGTCTATTATTGTTCTTTGTTCCATCTATAGTTTTTGTTTCCTTTTTTGTATCTTAAATCTACCTCATCTTTTGAGGGTGTCCTTCTGGGTTTTATTATACTCACCAATGCATGGGATTTTCCTACATGTATCATTACATAAATTTTTTTTAGACATATTGGATCATGGCTTCCGGGAGCTAAATGATATAGGTGCTTGGACAACATATGGTGGTCATAGTTTCGATTATAGGAGAGGCACTCTCTCAACTACATTCTTTTATTTCAATTTTTATAGTTTCGGAAAATATGATTTTTAGTGAGTAATTTTCCCATTTTTAATTTATGTTTACATTATGTTACTCAGACTATTTAGTGGTCAATGCATGTTTGTGTTATTTACCAATGTTGCATCTTTTACTTCTTTCCATATTCACTTTTTCCTTGAGTTTTCTACGTGTGTGTAAAGGTATATAGGAAGTGACATACTCATGTTTTGTGTACCATTATCACTTATTACCACCCATAGACTATTGAGAAATGCATGGGGTTGTTGCGGTCATGCACCAAAATGGGTTGGTCTGTGATACTAAAGACACATTTCCAACTCGAAAAAGTATAAAAAAGGACAAATGAATCATAGAGATATATTTCCAAAACTGGAAAATATAGAAGATGATGCTATGGATATTCCCTAAAGAACATATGGATTCCCACATTGAAATAAAATGGCCTCCATTATCTATCTAAATATATATTTTGAAGGATTTTTGAATTTCTCATCATGTCCTAGATGATATTTTTGTTCTCAATCATAGATTGCTCCAACTCTTTCGACATATGTACTGGTTCTCATGTGTCAATCTTGTATTGTGTTTGAATTTATTATATTCACATAGAAGTCCGATAATATATCCATATTGATGGTGTATTTTTTTCTATATTATTTTTAAAAATAAAAAACCTATAGATTATACTCCCAACTATAACCATTGTATATCATGACTAGACACAACATATCCTCTAGAACATAAATGGTATTCCTAGTCTGGCCATCCATCATGAGGGGAAAATATGTTTTAAAACTAAACTAACTCCCAAAGGCCTCCTAAAATCCCATCTATAATCTAGATTTCAAGAGATCAAATTTTTTTAAAATAAACATTAAGGAAACTACATAGTGTAAGATTCAATCTTGTAATTAATATCATACCAATCTCCACACATAACCCCTCTTTCAGATAGCTATGACGTGGAACATCTTAGTGAGTATGTTTATAAAAATTTAAATATTGTATTTTTCTCTCTGAAAATATGATTTAATCCCATCACAATATTCATGTATATCTCATAACTCATCCAATATTCACCCTCAATGGGTTGTTCTAAAACTGTTGGGACCCAATCCTCAACCTTCACTTGTTGGATGTAAGGAATTGTGAGGGAAAAATTATAACTACCTAATTCATATAGTATAACTAGTACTGTAATAGATTTTCATGGTTCATATTCTACACACATAGATGTAACACTATAGATGATGTATGAAAATCTCAAAACATGACCCCTCTAAGTGTAGTAAGTACCACTGTTTGTCCTCTAAAAAGGAAAAAATTATCCCCACCTTCAATAAAACGATTTAGTGAATGTATAGTGGATATGAAATACATATTGAATAATATTATACATCCCCAATTTATACATCCTTGAATCACTGTAAAATTGGATGGGTAACAACCCTCAACTAGAGTGTTATTCCTTAATCCTCATCCAAAATGAATAAATTTAATTAGGACAACTTCTTTGATTCCTCACTACGTAGCTGTGAACAATATATTATGTTGAGGGAATCTTCTACCACATTCCCCTTCTTAAGGGTATATAAAATATCAATGTCAGAATCCATATGTTATTATATATATCACTTCTATATCATGTTTATATAATTCTAGGATAATATATACTTCTGACTCTTATGTTTAAAATACATGACACAATTCTCTCCCATATGGGATTTTCTCCACATCATTTGGGTGATTACTACCACTGCTATATAAGGTCACGGTTCCTTTAGTTATTCAGATTTTCTATCATCTAATGTAAACCATAAGAAATATTCATCTACTTAATAATTATAAATTAGTCATTCCTAGTCACTAATTCATCATATAACCATATGCTCTTGATACACTCTTATGATAATGAAATGGTTAGAGTACTCATAAATCTCTACCTAAACTCCTAGAAAGCATGCTACCATCTCTATTTCCAAATAAGCATATTTCCCATTAAAGTCAATTATGTCATGTTAGTAGATTTCCTTGAACATCTATGTATGAATTTCTTATAGTATCACAAGAATATAAAAAATCATTGCACTGATATCACGAACATTGGTGGATTCTAAGATGACACAACCTCTACCAATAACATACCCACTACCACAGCATTTGAACAGATAATATATCCTATAAGGTGGACCTAATAATACTAGAACATTATATTTGAGTGATTTCTATAAGTATTCTGATATTAGAATACATCTACGACCATCATCAAGTGTATCACATCCTTCTACTCATAAGCTGAGTACCCTATGATATTATTAATGATGACTACCACCCACTTGTCTATGAAAGGCTTAATGGTATTGTTCATGTGTCCCATGAAAACTACTAGGGATTGTTTTATGGAAAATATCACCATGATGACCTAATAGTTATACAAATTTTATTATAAATCCTTTATAGATATATCAGGACCTACATACATAGTTTGTGATATCGTTATCTGAGGAAAATAATTGAGATCCAACATGCACCTCTCTGCTGATTAAAGAGTACATAAACCCATGATTGTGTATAATTGTTCTATATGTTCACCTCGATTACGAGACAACAATAAAATATCTTATATTACTTTCATATCAATCATCTTCAGAAAAACAAATACTAGGGATTCCCAAAGTAAAATAGTGGGTCCTACAAATCCCTTCATTTATATGTCCTCCAAATTCACCCTAAACCTGTGAATATCTAAAAAGTACATATGATATAATTATTTTTATTTTTGGGTCATACCATAGTTTAGATAAATACATAAATATATCTATCATATGGGAGGTTTCACCGGAGCATCCTCAAGAATGGATCCCATGTACTCCATAGCCACTATAGGAAACATATGAATCATATTATTTATATCACCAAGGCTCTTTATAGATTAATAGTTTCTAATTAGATGAAATTCTCAACAGATTATTCCATCCTTATCTGACTAGGATTTCATTCCATTCACAATAAGAAACATCATCCCATTACAATGGACACACCACATCCACTACATGAAATAGTATATCTGAACATGAAATGTGGTAAACTAGTTTATATAAAATATAAGCCAACAATCCATCATTGACCGTAAAAATAGATCCAAAAAAATTCTCTCCTCCAGGATTCAGGTCATACCATCAAATAATGTATGTGATTTCTATGCCACTTCTAGTAGTCTCCTCCTAATTAACAGTTCTAGAAAAAGATGCAAAAAAAATATCCAATTCCTAGTAAAGATAACTATATAGAATTGAATGAACTTCCAATTTTTCAATCAATAATATTGATAAATTATTAAAAAAAAACTACATACCTCATATCATCCTAATATCCTCTAGGTTATATTCCCTGATCACTTATATATTTTCTCCCCCATATCCACTTTTCCTTTGAGCCTATATGAGTCCACATGGGGGTTATGGTCAAAACATATCAAAAAATCAACTAGCTCATTATGTTATACTAGATACTCTACCATTTCAACCTACATTTGAATATTCCTAGTCTATATACTATCCCTTTATAGGTGGTCCATCTTGTGATTCCATATCAACTGTACATTGGGTATGATAATCTCATAGAGGATATCCCTGTATTTCAAAATAGTATCACATCATCACCCATGGATTTCTAAATTAATCATGAGTACCGTAAACCAAACACCTTAAATCCAAGGATTTAATCAAAAAAATTCCCACATGTATGGTATCTATATCTATTTTTTTCCTTTCATCTAACATCATATTAGCTATGTTCCCATTACCAGCAAAAACTATCTTCATTTTTTCATGTAGGAAATTATTCTCTAATAATGAATGATATAATTAATAGACATAGTTAGGTATTCATAGATGTATAAAATTATATTATATGTCACTCAATTTTTGTATTTTCATTTTATCCCAATATAAATAATAAATAACTATATATATTGACATTCATGAGTGATTGGTGAACCTCGACGAATTCTCATTGATAGTCATTTATCCCCATTGATGTTTTAGAATATTGTGAATGATAATAGACATATACAATGCTAGAAAATACTCTAATATAAAAATATCTAAAACTCTATGCATGAATGAGTAACCTAATCATAGGACACGGTAAGTAATACCTACCATTTCCCTACGTTTCCCCAGATAATGATTCCTTCCATGGAGACCAGCAGGTCTTTTGATGGACTCACATAAGGGGGACTCACAACAATTCCTCATTCGATTCATCATTATTTTATGTGTCTATATCCATCATGATATTATTGGGTTTTAAATATTGAAACTCGTGAATGGAGAATATCTTACATACTTCATCTTTTAGTACTCTTTGTAAAATCTGTTGATCGATGGGTAGTGGTAAGAATGGTGAACCACGAGGAGGTAAAAACTCTGGAATATGTCCCAGTATAGAAGCTTCATCACCAAGGGGATCATCCTTGTGCTTTTAATGTTTAATAAAATATTTAAAATTTTGTTGAGGCATCTTAATATAGTAAATATTTAACATAGTAAATTATTATATCTTTATAGATCAATCAATTTGGAAATAAAAACCATAACAATTATTTTATGATCCATATTCTCAAATTTTCACTAAATCTAATTTTACATGTTCCTAGTTGAAATGTAGGTGAAATGTGTCTTGGTGTTTTGATAAGATATCCAGCACACTAAAAATTGAGTCCATGGTATAAAAGCTAAATTAATAATGGTTTACACATCCAACACACCCCCAAACTACATTATTCATCCCAATCGTTGAAATTGATCCACTAGTACTACACTGTATGACCTGGGATAATATGGCTTGATCCATGACTTCCCCAGTCCCACCTACAACAGTCCTGGGTCTAGAAAAAATCCTCGAGTAGGCATAACAAAACTATTCCTCCCCATAGAAATATGTATATATACATACACACACATCTCAAATGCCATAAAATTATCATGTGTGAAAAAACATGAAATCGTGAATGCATAAATATTATATGATAGAATTAGAGCCTCACAACAGTTACTGGAATGTATGGTGAAAAATAAAAGTCCCCAAAAATATTTGGAAACATGTCCAACTAGAAATGTATAAAAATACAATAATAACATCAACCATTAAAACACATCTCGGTGTGTATGGAACACATTGATATTCCTAGTCATGTTCCCTCTATAATCTATAAAAAGAACTATCATCTTCACAAGAATATAATCATCTGGTAAAATCCCGTGATGGATTGATTATAAAAATACCCAATAGTGCACACCAAAAACATTAATCATATAAAATAAAAATAAAAAAATATCATCACTGGTATATCTCAATGAAATATTTGACAATTACATATTGATATACTCATAGTAGACAAAAAGACTCAAGATAATGTATCTTCCATATTTATGGAATACATTCCTCCTAAAAGGTTCTATATAACACTCATTCTGGGGAACACACTCCATGAGTCACATATAATCATGGAATCCATCCAAAATTTCATGATCATCAGGGCTTATTATATTTCATGAATGCTGGATGACTAAAGAGATTGAAACACAGATGGGTATCACACCAAAAGATATGAGGTTTAAAATAAACCAAATCCATATTAACTCTACAAGTATGGTATTTATTCACGTGCAGTGTTGGTCATTAAGAAAAAAACCCACCATGTGAAATAATGATGATAGTGGATCTCATAGGTAATGAATCAACAGATTATACCATACTAAAACTTTTCAATGAGTACTATTATATCTGTTCCAATGTATTCATGAATAATTACATAATGTGTAATCAATTTACATAAAATTTATCTTTTTCATCATGTTTTACCTATATATCACTGCCCACTCCCATGTCCATGTATAAGAAAACTACACATCTGATACCATGTACTAATGGATGTTTCCATCTATATCTATCTATGTATGTATCAGTTTAGCAATCCATTTATACTATAAGACACCAAGAAAGGGTGACATGGTGTTTGAAATTGTCACATTTCATGTGATAATATTCTCTTCACCAAAACCCCAGCGCCAAAGTGGGGGATCCCAAAAAGTGTGAAATTATTTATTACACACCATGTAACATAGAATTTTATATATTATTATATATTATTATTGTTTCATATATCACTCCTCCATCATCTAATCCGAGCATGTGTCACTCTAATAAATAATGAAAACATCTATCTATGACCTTATTCCACCAATTATTGGAATCTAGACACAAAATTGAACTAGAAAACCATTTCATCAAATCTATGTCCTCGTACACCAAACTATTCATGACATTCTATATTTGGGTTTTGATCCATCATCATAGTTATATCACATCATCAATAAAATACCAGGTTAGTTGTATCTATTAGATGTGATTTTAATTATGATTGAATTGATTTATTATAGTGAATTCATTGATATGGTGTGCAAATATATTCCCCATAAGAAATGAATAATTGTGGAAGAAAAGCATGAAACTAAATTTTGAGGAAGATTAATTGAGAAATTTTTATATTGGATTAGATTTTTTATACATTATAAAAATGAATTAAGAGGTATTACATAACCCACAATGAAACCCCAAATCCCTGATAATATATATCCCATACATGAAATAGGCATGATACATGAATAAATTTGTTAGGTGAATGATTCATGATTACTTATAAATAATAGAAATGGAATAAATCCATATAATAAAACATCCTATCTTGATATTGATCAATGAATTTTGACGACTGAATCTAGGTCATTGTCACTAGTTATACCATTTAATTATAATGGAGCAATGAGTCTCCATCCTGATCGAATCTGATATTATATTATCCAAAAAGAACTATATTTTCAAACATTCTCTCTAATTTTGTACGGTTATTTGGGTAACTATATAAATAGATCATAAGAGAATATTAATATGAATTTATAGGTTGTTGATTATATTTGAAATAAAATAAATAATTTATTGTATTAATTTAATATTAATCCCCTAATTTTCTTCTACCCCTAAATCTTGTACTCCCCATGGTTAAGTATTTACTAGTCCAAAAAAAAATTATCCAATATTAATAGATGACTTATATTTTGGATTAATTCCTCCATCTATGATTCAAACAAATATTTTTAGATTACTTCACTTTTATGATTTTTAATTTATTTAATAAATTTTAAAAAATAATTCAGGTCACTATGGTCATTAGAATATCACATCATATTAGGTTCTATCTCAAAAAATAATACATATAATATTAAAATTAAAAACATTGGGAAAAATATTTTAATTCAAAGAATTAGTAGAATAATAATAATTTAATATACCCAGTTAAGGTTAAAATATTATTTTACATGTTACATGCGCTTATGATAAAATTAATTTTGATTTAAAATAGTTTTTTAATTTGATAAATTGGAATTCATATTTATTATTAGCAGGTAAATATATAAAATACATATTATTTTATTTGACAATTAATTGAAAATATATATAGGTTAAGAAATCTAATTACGGGAGTAAAAACTAAAATTTTAAAAGTGATTAATCATAAAGGATAAGAAATATCCCGTTTTAATTGTATGTCCTATAATATATTGAATATATGGATAGAAATTAAATTACCTTTGCTCCATTATTTATCAATTTTGGAGGAACATGGGTTGAGATATGCATTGCATTAATTAATTGTTTTAGTTATACATAAAAATATTATTCCTCATCAATTATAAAAGAGAACTAATTATAATCACTTACCACATAAGATTGTTAACTATACTAAAACAATAGAAACTAAAAAACACCTATCTACACTATTTACTTTCCTCTCTTCCATTAATTCTATACATAGGGTCTATAAGAAGAGGTCTAATAGATTTTTCTCTATGATAACGTACAATATTCACCTTGACCATTATTATTCTTTCAACATTTACAACCATCAATTAAGTAATAAAACATACCATAATATAAAAAATATATTTATAATAATAAATTTTGTTATTATTTTATGGTAAAATAATTTATCAATCACCACTTATATGAATTGGTAAATGAAACCATCAATTAAAGTTACAGTAGACTACCATCTTGCAAACTAATGTAACTCATTTCCCATAAACAATTTTCATTGATGAATATAATGATGGAAAATATATTTATATATAATTTTAATGATATTATTATAATATTTGATTTATTATATTATATATATCCTCTTAATTTCTATTCTGATTAAGAAATGAAAATTTTTCTAGTGTATAGTGCTATAAACATCCTCACAAAGTGATGTGATTCATTTTTCACATATTCTTTACAAGTAAAGTAACAATGATAATAGTCATTTATATATATATGATATATATGGAATGATATAATTTATTAAAATCTAAAATATAATACACTTCCATTCCTTTAAATCATTAATGTAATGATAACATCACTTGTTTGTATGTATAACCTACCGTCTGTATAATGCATTAAAAATAATTTTCTCTAAACAATTATAAGGAGTGATTACAATGATGAATCAAAGGGAAAAAATTATACATAACCACAAGATATTTTTGTTTATGATTAAATTTTATAATATGAAAATGACTATAACATCTATGATAAAAACTAATGAGAAAACATGGAAATTAACTCCTGAAATATTGAAAATAATGAAATATTATTAAAAAATAGTGATAATGTGTTATAATAGGATAAAATATAGTAATAAATATATAAATAAATTAAATTAATATATTTATAAGAAACTTTTAGTTATTAAAAATATGGTTTATACTAAAATGAATCAATTAAGCCCGTTTGAAGGGGTTTCTTATCTTACATTTACTAAAATTAAACAAAACAATAACAACCACATGTTACACTATGTGGTTTATAAAAAACCACCTTGATATAAAATTTAATGAATCCATAAATCTTCATTTTAGTTTATATTATATTTAGGTTATTTTATCATGAGGATTATTATCTAACAATTACCAATGTGGTATGAGATTTAGGTTTCAATTTCATTGTAATTGAGATTTTAATGATTGAATTTCCATTGATGAAAAATAATTTATCTATTTATTATATAACACATTCACATTATCTTAATCCATTTATTAATTACTTTTTGAATTTATTTTTCTATTTTACCTCTCATTGGTACAAAAAATCATTAAGAAAATGTGTTTATAAAAATTTGACTTTATTTTTCTCTTTTGTTGAATATCCATTTTTATCTCAATCATTGTAATCTACAATTTTATTAAAAATGATTATACAATTTTAAAAATGATAATTTAATGAAATTGAAATTTATTTTTTGGGTTTATAATAATTAATTTAATGGAATATTCATATATAATTTTGATCAATTCTGTTTGGATTTTTCTTAATATGTCCAAGGAATCATTGATATACTACTTATGACGAGACTAAACTTTTTATCTATATTGAACACATAATGTTTTAATGATTAATTTATAACTGTATAATATAATTTATAAGGAAAATGAATTTAATTTTTACTTATTTTATTGGATTTAAAATATTTTAATGTGAAAATGTTATATTTCATAAAAATGTTTTGAATGACATTTTTATGAAATTCTATTCCTCGAGAAAATCAATACATTAGATTTCATATGATCTACTATGCACATTTCATATTTATATTATACTTATTATTTCTCTAGATATATCTTGATCATATTAATTGATTATGTATGAATTTACTACCATTCACAATGCTACTAAAGGATAATGATTATGTTTACGTATATTGGTATGTATTAACATTTTCTATGTTATTTTTTCTTATATAAATGTTTATAATGATTTTTTTAAACCATTGGTATGTGTAATTAATCTTAATAATTATTTTATGGGTGGGGTCTATAATTACATATCCTCTTGATGAATTGATAGGTCTCATGATGTATGTGATTTGGATAAATTAAATTGGTTTTACCAATAATTTAAAAATTGATTGGGAAATGTATTGACAATATTTTTATTATACATGGAATTAAAAATCCCCACATTATGATAAAATATATTTTATATTAATTTATTATTAAATTAATTTTAAAATCCATATACATGTTTCTAGAACATGTTTTTATTTATATATCTATTTAATACCCCTTATTCCTCTGATATTAATAGCATGTTGTTTTTAAATAAAATGTTTTTGAATAATTTAATTTTAAATATTTATTTTGTTTATTTATTTATGATATTTTTATGTAGTGATATCATTATTGAGAATCTATGATCACACATTTCTTATGTTTTATTTTTACTATGATTCAAGCATGTTATTTTTGATTGATATATAAGAATATTCTATGGGGTGTAATGGAATTATAATAGTGTACATTTTTTTATATATATTTTTTTAAATTGAATTGTTTATTTCAACGATATATCTTTTTTACCAACACTACATAAATATTTGATCCTTTGGTACATGAATAGTTTTATCTACTCACAATGTAATAATTAATCAATTGACTTTAGGGTACAAGTTTCAGAGTCATTAATGTTGATATCCCAGAATGTTTTGTAGAAACTATGAGAGATATATTTATGAAAAAATATATTTGGTAGTATAACTGTATGAAATACTATTTGTATATGTATATTAATATGTTAAATTATGAATGTTTTTTAAGGTAATTATTATGTGGTGTTACTAGATATACATCCCAGTCTCGATACTACTTGTGGATGTTGTTCGGGAACAAATTTACATAGGGGTAATAACCCAGAATAATTCAACTCGTTCATGAATTGAGGATTAATTAGTACATAAAGACGATCCATATAATTCACCTAGTTTAACTCACTCTGGATGATGATTTTGTTTTATAAAATTCACATTATAACCCATTATAAAGTATTTGAATATATATTTTTTTATTTGTGATTCTTTTCAAAATATCAATGTTTAGGATTATGAGATTTTATAATAATTTTTTTTTCAATTCATGTTAATTATTTTTGTATTGATTGGGTTATTTATTATGACTCATAATTTGATTTTATAATATTTTTTATGATAATTTTTATGAAATGTTACATAGTATAATGAATTTATATTGATTCTATTAATATAAAATATATAGGAATTTCACTATGACACATGACAATAATGTTGGGGAAGGATATATAACTGGAAGTGACAAAATTTTAACTATATCAGTGAAGATAATGTACATTATGATAAATAACCATTCAGATACGGGGAATTATTTTGATCGACCATATATTGTAATAATGTCATAAAAGATTATGCTTCAATAATATAATCCATTTAATAGGACTGCAAATCCATTTTCTAATGAGAAATGTATGAATTTAATAGACAATATATTTCTCACATTGGGAAGTAATAAAAGGGCTTTAGTTACTATTGCTGTTTAATGTGTCTCAAAATATACAGTCTTATGATGGTTATTTATTAAATACATTAATTTAATGAATATATAATAAACATTTAATGGATTTGTTTTAAGTTAAACCTTTCATTGATATATTTTTTATGCAAACAACATGTGGAAATGGAGTTTGAATTCCTAATTTGTAGTGAAAATTATGATGAAAATTTTTATCAGACTAAATACAACATTAAAACCTTTAAAATGCTTTTTATGTACTGGGTATAAAATATAATGAGTTTTATTGACCCATTATTTGACGTGATAATGAAAATAAATTATAGAGAACTAGTCTAAAAATAAATATCATCGATCAAGGACATTGTATCATGATTTATTATGATATAGATATAATTGTCCCAGTCCAATGTAATTAAATGTATGTAAGTAAAAAAGTGTTTGGTATTGCGAAAAAATAATATACTGGGAGGAATGGAATGAAGTATTTTTCAAAATGTCATAATTGTAAAAAGAACACCCTCGTATATTAATGAAGAGTTTTGTAGTCTACAACATGTGGTAGTGAAATGAAATAGTGATCAATATTTCCAGGGATCAAAAGATAATATAAATGTGTTATTCAACAATTGTACAGATATGGTAAATAAGAAGATTAATACTGGAATAATAATAAGTATTTTCCTAAGAACAATATAAGGGTTTACAAGAAATCATATCATATTAATACAACATATGTTAGATCATTAAAATTAATTATTTATATAAAAAAACAGATAATTTATTTAAATTATTTTATCATTGGAATCCTCGTTATATGCATCATGGAATACATATATATTTTACTTTATTAGATTACTAATGAGTTATTGAATTCTTAAGTTGAATTGTACCAATGAAAAAAATGGTTCAGCGAAAAGAAGATATTTTTTTAATACAATATATTTAGGGATGATAACCATTAATATATTCCTAATTTTATGATAACAATTTTTATTTTGTACATGTATTGATATCTATAATGTAAATTAGATAGTGTCGATGTCCTTAGAAATTGACTATTTATTTATTGAAAATATTCATTATGAAATCAAAGATGGAGTTTACTAGATTTTGAGAAATATAGAATATCTGGGATAATCTAAAATTTTATTTAATTAATAATGAATAAAATAATTTAGTCCAGATGAATTTATGTTTTCATTTTGGTTTCATAATGATAAAGGTACCCAAATATTTGTCACGAGACATTAATATATCTATTAGTTGTCTCAGGAATATAGTGTTATGATTAATTTTAAAATCAAATCACATTAAATCTAAATGTTTTGAAATTTCATTTTATTAGACATATTTTATAATTTCATTTACTTTAACAACATATGTAATGGATTTTTTCAAACTTTTTTAGCAATTGGATTACATGTTATAATTAATTTTATAGGACAATGTCAAAATATATGATGAATATCAGGATATAAACTTTCGGGATGTTATGATATATTAAAAGTAAAATTTTTTCTTTGGGAATACCAATTAATTTTGGATATTCATTTATTGGAGTAATATATTATATAAAAATTGATAAAAGTACAACAAAAGTATGAAATTTTATTAGAAACATATCATGTATGTATATTTTTTTATGCTCAATCGCTCTAGAAAAATGGAAATGAAAAAAATATAAAAGGAATATCTAATTAATTGAATTTTTTCATAAATAATTATAGATATAAAATTTATGGTTATTCTCATTCTTGTGATAATGATATCTATCACAATATATAATCAATTTTTTCTCTTCTATTTCCATATATTAACTTATTATTAATGTTATCCATGTTGGTAAATTGGTGATGTGTTATTTTAAAGGTCCTTTGAACATCCTATTAAGACATGTAAATATGAGGTTTTATTTAAAAAATGTTATTTTGTGTATTAAAAAAAAGTGCTATGCAGATAAAAAATTAAAATTTTGAGGACAATTTTTATTTATTTTTGTTAGAATGTACTGTCATGATATTTTAAAATAAGAAAATTATTTTTTGTTCTATATATAAAATGTAAAAATAATATATGATGATAATATAACACATCAAGACATTTTGATATATTTATTATTAAGTAAATTCAATCTCTTCATTATCATATGATGCATGCATCACCAATTATAAAAGAAATACTATAAAATATGAAAATATTTTCTTTTAAACATGACAATGAGAATGTGATAAATAAATTAGGATGTATTAATAGTACTAAATAAAATACGAAAATTATATAGTTTTTACATGTTATAAATAAAATAAATGGTTATTAGATGATTAGAAATTTTTAGAATAATCATTATAAAGAAAAAAATTATTTTAAGAAAAAACTATATTTTTTCTAAAAGTTTTTTTTATTTATTTAAATAAAAGAAAATAAATTCACATTAAATCAATGAATTTATATTAAAATACTAAAATCATTTTTAAATCATCTTATAAATAATATAGAATTGTATGTTTTTATACTTTTCTAAAGAGATTATTTTTTCATATAATAGTAAAAAATTGTAATCCATAATAAAGAAAATATATTAATTAAAATAATAGAAATTATCCATTTTGATATAAAATTATTTAGAATATAATATTTTTTTAGTTGAACAACCTGTCCCATGGGTCCCATGCCGTGACATACCCCATGCCAGTCTCTTGAAGGCTAAGGGTGGGTGACTAGCACCGAAAGTGTCAACCTGCATGTGGGAGGCATTTTCAGAAGTACCTATATGCACCCACATGCCCAACCATGTATTTTAAAATGAATGGGGAAAACAAGTATACCGAACAAAGTACTGAGTTCATGTATAACTCCAAACAAGTGGGCCGAAATTCAAACCCAAAAAAAAAAACAGAAAATATAAATGTAAAAAGGGACTCAGAAAACCATCTACTGAAAACTCCACCTGATGGTCATAGTAGTGTGGATACTAGAAGTTGAAGTATTACATCGTGTCCACCTAATCCTCTTGGGCCCCACATTATCCTAGGACACTATGTACTCATTCTAAACGTCCAAAATCTAATCAAGACTCAACATGTGTTGGAAACGGCCATGTAGCTGTCAGTAACCCAGTACAAAGTAGGGGACCCCTGTCCACTATGGAAAAATACAAAAAAACAACCACAAATAAAACAAAAAATGTAAGGAAAACACACACCATTTTATTCTAGTGTTTGAATGGTTCACCAGTTATTGTGATTAAACTTTTGTACTACTTAGGGACTCATCCTTGATTAATCGATGCTCATCGGTCTAGCCACTAAGGATCCACATAGATGTTGATAATTTATCAGGACACAAAAGATCCACATAGCTACTAATATTTTGATAGGACACTATGGAATCAACATAGCTACTTCTCGAGTCATCATTAGTACCTCAATATCCATGAATTCCCACATAGAAGTAGTCAAAGGTCCATCTTGTCGTACGGGTTCCTACGCTACAGACGACTGGTCGAACAGACACCTAGTCTGTAAGTTATGGTAATTTTAGTTAAATATGGCTGGGGTGATTTGAATCTAATCCCAACCAGAAGTAGGAAAACCTCCACCAAAATGTACATAAGGTATGTCAGAATTACCACTTCATCTCAAGGTTCCCCATGCCGCAAATGATTCCCCAATTGGATGATTGTTCTGTAAATTATTAACTTAAAAAAAACAGTCGGTTGCGTCTGGGACCGATCCGACCGGTCAGACCGGGTCGACCAACCCAGCAAGGGGTCCCACATACCACGGGTTTCTTTGACTGACTAGACCCGACCTTGGTTGGGCCAAGGTATGAATGGTCAGGCCTGGCCAGTGGGCCAGGCCTAATGGGAATCGCTGGACCCGACCCTGTTTGGCCGAGGTTCCGGCCCGTACAGTCACCTATGACCAAGTCTCATCTAGCCCACCCCAAAGGGTGAGGCTCTTGGATTCTGGTGCGGGTCGGGCCCACTAGTCATGTGGGTGTCCCTCCACCTTCCCCGTCCAACATAGGTGGACTGGTCCAGTCTGGTCCGGCCGAGATGTGATTGAGAGAGGCGTACAACAGCTCAGGCCCCGCGGATGTTCACAGGTCCATTCCTTAGCCTCAGTCGGTTAAACGAAGTTCCCTTGCATATGACATGGCATGACGCCACATCTTCATGATTCCATACATTGGTTTAGAGGTTGGATACCTCCCTCCTTCTGTTTCTCTGTATCCTCTATGTGGGATAGATTCTGATGTAGCTGTCCTGGTTTCCATTTCATATAGCCTTCATGGGAAATAATCTAGTGTCGGTTCTACCTCTAGTGTGCCGACAAGGTCTTCGGCCACAATCATAGGTTCTCTAGTGGTCCATTATCTATTTCCCCTATGCTTATAGCCTCTTAGGGATGTCACCCTCTCGGCAGTGGTCTCGTTTCCACCATGTCATCCACATCAGAAATTGATCCGGAATAACACAGAATCGGATGGGCTTGTGCCTTTTTCATGTATGATCGCACCCTCTGATTTAGAAATTTAAAGGCATTGGGTGGATCTGGGATTTTTTTTCAATCAAAAAATTATTAATTCAATCCGAATTAGAGAAATACCCTATAATGAAACCCTCTTACATGAATGAATGATCCGTAGATTAACCTGTTCCTGGGTTAATCAGCGTCAGTCATTTAGAAAAATAACATAGAAACTGTAAATAATTCAAAACACCTAACTCGTGGGAATTTTTCTCGCAATGTTTTTTCCTTGAGGGTGAAAGAGGTTGAGGGAGTTCATCTTTCTTGTATGTACATCAAAGTTGATCGTATCCCATCAACATTTTTTATTATTTTATGGGGAGGAAATCCTTCAGAGGTTTGTCAGAGAATCCTCATAATTTAATCCTCTTTTAACAAACATGTCAAACAATTAAAAACAGAACACCTTACATTGTTTTAGTTACATTCAATGATGCATCCAAATGATATTTCATTTATGATATTGCATAGCTGTATTGGACTAGTAAATAATTGTTACAAAACATGTTTATGATCCATTAATTAGTCTCTTTAATTTTCCACATCATCGCATCGTAGCATCGCTGACAGCCTCTCAAAAGTGAGAAAATAAATAATAAAATTCATTTATTGTTATTTTTTCCAAAGTTCAAAAAAGTAACATTTTCATTCATTACATTTCATCCCATGTTATGTTCTTTCCATGAAAATCCCAAAATTCATGGATCATGGTGCCCTGACATTTTTGATCTGATCTCTGGTTCAAAAGTTAGAAAAATCTGATTTCACATTTAGTAAATGTAACTTAGAATGATCAAAATTTCATTCTAGGCTCACTGGGTCTCTGACACATGATCTCAGATCATGTAGTGTCCAAATAAATCAATATAAAAAAAATTACATGGAAATTATGGGACATTTCATTCTCCTCCACATATGGGTTTACATACCCAAAATCCAAAAAAAGGTTAATAAAACTAATGGGGTATTGAGCATGAATATGATCCTCTCTCTACCATATGCTCTCATGGATATTCTCATGATACAAATGAACATGCACTAGAGGAATCAACCACCCACATAGGACCCACTAATGTCAATCCTCTATCTAAACTAGGAACTCCATTCACGTATCTCCTTAGTTGCGACACGTTGAAAGCATCAGGCACTTGGTGCATCTACAAGGCCGAACGTACAAGTAATCGAACGTTGACATTACAATGGGGGAGTGATATCTATTGTTGTATGCAAACTCCACTCATGGTAGGTGGTCCTCCCAGTAGCGCAAAAAATCCCAGATGCAAGAATGAACCAAGTCCTTCAAGGTCTATATTTTCCACTCTATCTGACAATTCATCTAGGATGAAAATCTATTCTTAAGAGTAGATGAGTCCTGAATTTCTCTAGTAATAACTTTCATAACCTGTATTTCATGTGTGCATCGTAGTATGAAACTATCATCTAAGTCCCCATGTGAAGCCTCACTATCTCCTAGACATAGAGGCGTCCCAATCCCTCAGTCGTTTCCTACTCCTAGATGGGTAGGAAGTGAACTAACATGGTGAGTCATTTAATGATAGCCCAGGTAGAATCATGGCCTCTAGATGTATGTGGTGAACCTATCAAAAAGTCCATCAAGATACTATCTCATTTACAACATGGTACCACTAGTGGTTGATCCAAGACTGCTAGAACCTGATGCGTAGCCTTCAGTAGCTGAGAAGTGAGGCACCATGAAACGAACTCTTCAATTGATTTCTTCATCCCTGACCACCAGTACTGACGTTGGAATTCCTTGTACATTGTCTCCACACCAAGATGTACCTCCAAATTGGAATTGTGGAACTCCTCTGACACCTCTTCCCATAAAATCATTGGTACTAATATGCACCATCATAAATGGATGATGTGCTCCCTACCTATATAATATCATTCAGCAGCCTGTTCTAAAGATATCTAAGCATTTCAGGCCTTGCAGTCAACATCCATAATTCGGGCCTCCATAAATCTCTATTAGTGTGGGGGTGTGATAATCATGGACTGAAGGAATGATGATTCATCATCTTCCACAAAGGATATATTAGAACCTGGCTAGCTGCACTATCACCTCACTCAACAGCTACAAACTGAGCTTCCTGCTAAAATTTTCTGTTACCATGATCCCATTAAAAATAGTATATAATATCTAAATTTCATAGTCACAGAGGAAATTTATCCATCACTATTGTCTCAAGATCAGGTTCTTATGAGATAAGATATTATTGAGACTCATATGGTCGAAGTAAACTACAAAATGTTCACCAATAAATTATTTCTGCCACATATTCAAGGAAAAGATAGCTTCTACTAACTCAAATTCATGGGTCGCGTAGTACAACTCATGTTTCCTCAACTAACATGAGTCGTAGGTGATCGACACTTTCTCCTACATAAATAAAAAACCTCATTTAGCCCCGGATGTATCACAGAAAACTACATACACAATACCAACATCTAGAGGCCTCAAGATGGGTCCCTAGTTAGTCTCCACCTCATCTGTTGAAAACCTATTAAAATTTATCCATCCACACGAAGTGTTGTCCCTTACATGAAATAGACAGTAAGGGTGTTTCCACTATGGAAATGTTGGGAACAAAACTTCAATAGTAACCAGCCATCCCCTTGACACTTTGCATCTCAATCATGCTTCTGGGTGGATCCCAAGAATGCAGAGATGATATCATTTCCCGATCTAATGCAACTCTCGCCTCTATTATGATGTGTCCCTGAAAGTGGAATTTCCAAATCCATAGACAATCACTTCAAGAGCTTACAATAAATCTAGTTCTCTAAGAGTGAATGTATGACTTTCCAATGGTGGGTCGTGTGCTTCTGATCTGACGATGGGTACACCAATATGTCATCAATGAAGGCTATCGTGAAACAATTGAGGTAAGGCTGGATGATCTTATTCATGTGTCCCATGAACACTACTAGGGAATTGGTCATACTGAAGTTCATCACCATGACCTCATAGTGCGTGGACCACCCTCTATATTATTTCGTTGGTATGTATTCATCCTATAACAAATGGTAATGATATCCAAATATGGTATCGGTCTTCATGAACCACCTTGCTCCCATCATCTGATCGAAGAGGTATTCAATTATTGTTAGTGGATTCAAGTTCTTCACAGTCACCTTGTATAGGTGCTGGAAGTCGCATCATATTCTCATGATACCAAATTCTGTCTCTTCAAACAACTCTATGGATGCCCATTGGGAAACATTGGGCCTTTTAAGCCCCTTATCCTGCAAGTCCATTAGTTATACCCCTAGCTCACAATGCTCCGTGGGATCCATCCAATATTCCGTTGTGGATATCGTTGTCGTCCCAGGGTATAGGTTGATGAAAATGTCCAACTATTTGTAAAGAGTAAGTCTTGGAAACTCCTCATGAAAATCCTCATTGTACTCATCCACTAATTTAGAAAATCATGGAATCCTTTAATCCACTGGATCGAGGGTGAGGCTATCAAATTGGTGAGTGATCTGCTACACCCTCAACCGAGAACATCTCCCCTCTGCTGTAAGGGTTTCCTTCTCAACAGTGAAGGAAACCCTTGTCCCATCCTCGTAGACACAACACCATTTACATCTAATGTATTCGATTTGACCATGAACTGTTGATAAATAATACATACCCAATATGATGTCGTATGGCCACGAAGATACAACAATGATATCCCTTCTGAAGATCTCACCTCTTATTTAAAGATCCCACAACATGAACATGTGGGGAATTGTCAAGTTGACCCCCCCGTAGGTGTCTCAAAAGTAAGGAATGATAGAATGGCTCCACCAGAATCCTCAAGCTATGAACATTAGATGTGATAAAGAATGAGTGAATGGTACATGTGTCTATTAGTAATGAAGTTAGATTGCAGAAGACACATATCTTATCTCAAATAAACTCAAGAGAATTGTGGTCACAAGCCTCTATTGCTTGAAGCTATGCTCAGACATGTCTGCCTCTTTCGTAGTGTTGGGGTGGACCTCATGGAGGTGGTTGTTGTAGTACCTCAAACCATCACCCACCGACTGTTGGTTGGCCTACTCACCTTCCACACTTGCCACCTTGCGCCCCTCCTTGCTCTAACCTCTACCTCTATACTGATGGTCCCTCAAAATTCTTTCGATCATCGATATGGCAGGTCCGAGAATCATGTTCCATGAATCCTTGATTCTACACAAGTATCAAAACCTTCTCATGTTCTATATCCTATTGTCCTAGCATCCACACACCAATGATCATGAGTGCTAGTGTCATCCACTAGATGGTCTGTCCCACATGGACTGTAACTCCAATTGTCAGTTATCTTTCATGGGTTGCACAACTATCTATTACCCAGTGGCGGAACCCACTATTGGTTCCTGCTCTACGAGGAAGCTCTCTACATGTAGATCTTACTTCAGTACTCTATCCTATATGGGGATGCTGAGACACACCATCGACACCCAGATCTTTCACCTGAGTCCCTTATCAAAGGATCAATCCCTAATGAAAGGGTCTTAGACCATGTCTGTAGTGTATCATGAGAGATTAAAAAACATCACTTAGTATTAATCAACCATCATGATTCCCTACTTAAGGTGAAGAATTATTTTAATGAAAACCTAGTGTAATGATGCGGGGTAGAACTACTCTAAAAAAATACATTCGATGTCCATAAAAGTGAGGGTTACAACATCAGGAATTTGAATCGTTAGAAACCCCCATCTCCATGTCAAGACTTGAAGAAGGATCCCATATAGGATCACCACCTGGTTAAGCTATGTCCTCGCATAAAGCAAGACATGTGTCACCACGTCCATAAAACCCTCAACAACCTAAGAATCTGTCTCACCCCTAGTCCTGAGAGGAATCTACATTTGAATATATAGAAAGGCACTGAGTCAGTGCACTTCTTCTACCGATACTGCTAGTTTTAGATGCTGACCAACAAGTGGTGGGAGCACTAGTACACCACCATGTGGGGCCATCTCAAGAACTAGTCCCTGAACAGACACCGTGTCAATTGGAGGGTTGTACACCAAACCAACTGTCAGAATTATGGGAGGTTTGTCATGGAAGTGTCCTGAAATATATCATGATATGCTACATTAAATAGATTATACATAGCAAGATGAATCTTATACAAACAGACATAGTTGTACACTTTTTCAATTAGTGTTCTTATTCATGGAGACGAAATACAGAATTTGAGGACCTGGTGTGTGGTTCTGTCAACCGACACACCAACACTAGACTCCTTGATTCTAATTGGTGGTCTCAAAACATTCAACACCACTGACCTCAAATAAAAAAAATAGACTCTCAATATATGAGGTAGAACTGACCACCTCTAATAACACATTGTCATGACCCATCCCCATGGGGCCCATGGCATAATATACTTGAATCCCATCTCCCAAGGACAAGTGGTGGTTGACTAACTACTAAGGTAACAACCTGAATGTGGGAGGAATTTTCTTTAGTACCTGTATGCACACACATGCCCAATCACATCCCATAAACTGAAAGGGGAAATCAACAATACTAAAACTAGTTATGAGTATATGTACTACTAAAAACTAGTGGCACATAATAAAAACCCAACAAAATGAACTGATAACAGCAAAATTTATATGGTCTAATTCAACCATCTAATGAACACCCTACCTGATGGTAAGAGTAGTATAGCTATGGGAAGGTGATTTTATTTGTCATTTCTCCTTGATCCTACTGGTCCCCACCTTCTCCTAGGACATGAATTACTCCGACGAATTTTTTTTCCGTCTGCACATGACACATCACATATGTGTGAAACCCATGCAATGGTGAGTAGAAAAATACTCTCTAGGGGACCCTAGTCCACTATGGAGAAATACCAAAAAGAAACTATAAAACAAATCCACAATGTAAGGACAAATCAAACCATGTATATTCTAGAGTCGTAAAGGTTCATCAGTTATAGTGATTAATGTTTTGTATTATAGAGGGAATCATTCTCGATGAATTGATTCTCATATTCTGGACCAAAATGTATTGACATGGATATTTATAATCTTCTAGGCCACTATGGATACACATGGATTCTACTCGTCTGTCGGGACTATAAGGAATACAAACAACTGCTTCATGATCCATCAGTCATACCTAAATAGTCACGAAGTCCCGCATAGAATAACTCAAAGGACTGTATCATCAAAATGGTTCCATTGCAATAGATAGAGCATTGAACAGATGCTCGATATGTATGTTATGGGTATTTTATTTTAAAAGGGTTTGGTAAGATTCAAGTCTGATCCAACCCGACCATACACAAACCTATGCAAAACTCACTTGGAGTGACCTTTAAGGAAATCTCAATCATGTGTTTCCTCATTCCACATACAGTGTCATTATTATGCTCACAATGCATGTTATTGAAATTTTTCTAGAAGGGGCTAGTCGGATATGGGCCTGGGCCGCCCGGTCAAACTGACCCAACCAACCCAGACCGAGGTTCCCACATAACCATGTTTGATTCAACTAACCTGACCTTATCGGGTTCGGGATAGGGTAGGTCTGGTTCGTCCTGGAATGTGGCCCATGCCCAATGGGCCTCCCATGTCCTAACCTAGTGTGGACAAGGGTCCAGACAAATGGGTCTCCCAGTGACCCTGTCTCGACCGATATAACACGAAGGGCACGAGTCCGGACTAAAGGGCATAGGTCCATCCCCAAGGACGCAGGTTTGGACCACTGTGCATGGGTTTGGCCCATGGGGGAGGGGTTTTGCTTTCAAAGAGCAGGTCTCATTCTCTAGGCGTGGTTCGCTCCCACTGGTGTGGCTATAAACTATCTCCTTCCCGGTCCACCAATGGTGGGAAAGTTCTGTCTCATTCAGCTGGAACATGGTTTGGATCCGTTTCTGGAACCTCCTACCCCATCATACATCCATGGTGTTGTTTCCCATCCATGGTCAGTCGAATGCTTCTCCACCATATGCGACGCGGCATGATGCCAACCACTGGTACAATGTCCGACGAGCCCCCTACTGTTGCGCCGTGACTAAAAGTATAGGACTCCTCCTCATGGGACAACCGTTGAAGCGGTTGTACTGGTCACCGCGGAGTACGGCTATGTTGTGCGGCATTCTGGTGTCAGTTGTGCCATGGGCACACCGGCAAGGTCATCGATAGACCACTGGATGAGCTCCGGTTGTTCGTTCTCCATGATGCCTATTCCTACAACCACTAGGGGATTTTACCATCCCAACAATGGCCTCTATTGCAACTTATTGTTCACATGATAAATTTGACATGAAGAGAACACCAGTAGAGGGGCTCGTTCCATATTCATGTTAACATGTTCTCTCAATGTTAGAAATTTAGAGACATGTTGAGGCTCAGGGATTGATGTTATATCAACTAATGATTAATCTAATCTCAAATAGAGATATACCTAATAATAAAACCCTCCCGTGAGAAGGTACGATCCACAGTTTAACATGTTAGTGGGTTAATTTGCGTCCATAGTTTAGAAAAATAATAGGTAAACATTAAATAATTCAAAACACATATTTCATTGGCATTTATGTCCAAAAAATTTCATCCTTACTGGTCCAAGAGGTCATTTGAATTCTTCATTCTTTGAAGTATATTGAATTTGAAGAATTCATACTAGAATTCCTAATTCATAGATGAGGAGGAAATCAGTTGGAGGTTCATCAGAGAATCCTCATAGTTTAATCCTTGTTTCACCAACACATAAAACAATTAAAAATTAAACTCTTCACAATGTTTATTTTACATTGTGATGTCATTTCATTACGTTGTTTCCAAAATTAAATAACACATCTCTTATGCAACACTTAAGTGTGATTACACTATTTGTTTATGACCCAATAATGAGTATCATTAATGCACCACTTTGTCGACTCAACACCACACCACATCGTCATCGTCCACCAGTCAACAGTGAGAAAAGAAATAATAATAATTATTTTATTGTTATTTAATTTTTCCCGAAAGGACCGAATATTAATTTCTCAATTAATCCCTAGAAAGCGGATCCTACATCTATTCTAGATGAATCCTATCATTCTTTGTTCAATTGTTCCTTCATATTTTTTTTATCAAAGTTTTGTTTCAAATGTTATGAAATCCCAATCACACATTTACTAGATATATCTTAAAAAAGGTTCGATATTATATTCTGAGATCACAAGGACTCAAAATCACCTATTATAGAATTTAGCCTCCAAATAAATCCATATAATTTTTTAAAAAATTTACACAGATATTCTTGGAAATTACATCAACAATATTATAATAAATATAATTTATTTATATGAATTAAAATTCATATTTAATTTTTATATTAAAACATTATAAACATTTGAAAATTTTCTCTTTGAAATTACATTTTTTTCATAATAAATATATGTTTAGTTCAAAATTATAATTTTTCAATTATTTAAATGTAATTGATAAAATTAATTCAAGAAATATAATTTTCACAATTATTATTATTTATTATTATCATCTTAATTTTTATATTTTATAATTAGTAAAGGAAATAATAAATTAATTAATGAAATTTGGTTTAATAGAATGTTCTGTTCCTTAAAAGAAAATATAGTAAAATTAAATTACATCGTACATATTTTTTGGTTAAGAATTTTATTTATTATTATTAATATTTATGTCCAAAAAATATAATAAGTATCATTTGATTTTAGTATTAACTGATAAATTACCTTGGAAATACAATATAATTAACGTAGTAAAAACAAAAAAGGAAAATCAATTAAAGGTATAATAAGCTAAATAGCCTCAAAATAACACAATGGTAAAGTCCATTAATGCAATATATGTTTAAATGAATCATTAATATTGAGAGATTAAATTGAATTTAAAAAATTTATATTTTTAATAAAAATTTGAATTTTTTAAATTAGGAAATCTATTAAGTTAAAATATGACATAATATTTTCATCATAAATAATTTTATTAAATTAAATAGTGTTTATCAATCAAGATAAAAATCTTTTTATTTTGAAGAAAATATTTTCGATTGACAATAAAACTAAAGTTAGTTTTTCATTTAAGCATTTATATTAATTTTTTTAAAAAATATAAGAAATAAATTATGAAAAAAGGAATCAAATTCAATATGTAGTGGAGAATAAAATAGTAGTTTTTTATGAAGGATCTATTCTTATAATCATTAATTGAAAATATAATTAATTCATGCATTGATATTGTAAAAATAAATTCATACCTATTAGTTGAAAGTTGAATTGTATCCCAATGGAAGAGTAATCATTAATTGAAAAATAATATATCTTCAACAAATAATGACTCATTTTGAAATTTTCATAGGGGTAGTATATAAAAAATAAATTAAAATGGGTGAATAATAACAAATATTTCTACATTATTTAGTAATTGGGAAATAAATCATAAATCTCATAATTACACTTAGATTAACATAATTTAACATCATGTATAGTGTATTAAAATATATTATTAGTTCATTACAAAAACGTATTCATATTTATCTAAATTTATATATAGTCTCATTACCCATTCTTTATGATTTAGTAGTAGAATTAATCATTTGGTGTAAACTATTGATTTCAGTCATTGATGTTTCATAATGGATATCCTTGATCTAATTTACAGTCTATTGTTTTGGAATATCCATATTATATTATAATTATTATATATAATATTTATATTATTTAAATACCACTGTGCATACCAGCCACATGAGGTAGTGATCCAAAACTAAGTACATCGACTCGCGAGATGGTAGTCCACCAATAAGCATGAGTGATATTCCCAATTTCAATTAATTGGATGTGAAAATAAAAATCGGTAATAATATAGACATAATTATGAATATATAATATTATTATACTAATAATAATGCATCGTGATTGTACTATAATATTTACGGTAGTTATAATAATAAATGAATTGAAAATTTTCGGTTAAGACAATTACCTAATCCACATGGAAAATCATTTTGATCTTCACAAAATAACCATATTTTTTCTATATAATGATGGAATAACATCTATAACATATCTACAGATTTTTGGAGGTACTTTTTTATTGTTTTTCTAGAGATTATTTTCATGTTGGTGTAAAAAATAGGGGAAAACGTGTGACCTTTAGTAGTAAAGGAATTTATACATAAAGCGTCTTAAAAATTATATAATGAAAATAAAATTATTTTCATGTTAATGTGCTACTTATTTAGAAATTTAATGAACCATTTATTGAGTATGGTTGTAATTACATCATTTTAAAAAAATTCTTCCTTGTTTTTGGTAAAATTTAGATCTTTTACTTATGTTCAACCCATTTGTTATCAAAATTGTAAAAGAACCATGTTTACATCTTTTTCATTATTAAAGGATAATAAATTGATTTTTACGGATTAAATTTGGTCAACAAATAAAAAGGGATGAGAGTATAGATCAAATAAAATTTATATTGTCCAATTATATGATTTTTATGATTTCTAATACTTGTAATATAATATAATTTATCATAATGTATATTGAATTTAATTTTTAAGAATTATTCTCATAAATTTAATTTAAGTACAATATAATTGTGATTTATTATGAATATACAGATTTTCACCGTTAAATATAAATTATTATATGATTTATAATTATTTATATAATATTATCCATCCAAATATATAACATCTTAAACTTTTTTAAAAATCATAGTTTGTTTATTTATTTATTTCATAAACCCTATGTTTATGATCACTATGGATTTAAGGTAAATATACCATAATTAAATATGAAAAATAATTTACTATAATAAAATAATTATCTATGTTTACAATCATATAGTATATTCATTGATAAGATCATCTAATCACATTTTAATGATATAATATAAAATAATACAGTAGTTTAATAGTACTGAATGTTCCTGTAGATAAAAAAATTTAATGGAATTTATCTATGAAAAATGGAAAACATATGCCAGTATTTCTAATATATAAATGTTGACCTCACCTGTTTTGATAATCTCAACCGTGCTTTCATTTAATTTTTGAAAGAGAGAGAATCAAGGCACTAAGAAGACACACGAAGGGTGAAAGAGACAAGAGATGAACATCATTCAAATGTGGATCATTTTTCACTTATCAAAATCCATACTCCAAGAATCCTAGACATACACGAAGAAACTTATTATAGAAGGGAATACAGGCTGAATCTTGAGTGAAGAACTACAACAAACATTACATGCACTCAGACTACTAAACTGGACCAAGATCCAAGGAAGAAAATGACACTCTGTTTTCTGAACAAGAAACCAGAGAAGGACTCAGATGCTTTTCTGATAAACCAAATGAGTCTAGAGCTGCACTGCTAATCACTAAAGCATTTCTAAACATAATCATACTGATCTTATTGATTATTATATTTATATTTCAATCAATGTGTGTATCCTGTTTAGTTTACACACACACTGTCTCCTAAGCTAAACTGGAGGATTCCTAAATCCGCACTCAAACTTCATAACCCTTTGTTTCCCACTGTGGATAGTGGTAGAGGTCGAGTAAGACCAAAACAACCTGTGTGCTGTTGTTTGTTTTTCCCACAAAGAACTATGGTAGATGTCTTTGGACCTGGAAAGTAGTGTACTGTTGTTTACCCCCAATCCTGGGTGTGGATCAATTTATATAAATTGTTGAGAGGACTAAGTATCGTCTTGAGACAGAACCTCTTGGTTATCTTATCTGTGCTTTTTAGTTTGAGTCAAGCATACTATATATATATATATTTATTTCATAATCCACTGCTATTAATTTGAAATACAAAACTATTTTAAAGATACTTAGATAGTTAAATTAGCAAGTGTTTATACTTATTGTAAACTAGTATGTTAGTTTCAAAAGTTAATCTAATCTTTAGATTAAGTCAACTGAGACCTAATCAATCTTTGAGAAACTGATTGAGCATTTACACTCTGTATAGATTCACTACAGTTTAACATTTTTTTTAATTTGGGGGATTTTAAGAGAAATATTTTCAATAGAAATTTTTATTGGAACTCAATTCACCCCCCTCTTGAGTATCCACTCTAACCAACATTTGGTTTCAGAGGATTTGTTGCTTTTCAAATATTTCAAAACAATCTGTGTTTTAAACTGTGATTTTAGTTTCATCTTTAAAGATCATAAATTTTTGTTAGTTCTAAATTTTACCTCTTTAAAACTATTTCCTAAAATCTACCTATGGATAATAGACTAGAGGGTGCTGCTACTAACCGGCCACCTTTCTTTAATGGCACAAACTATGCCCAGTGGAAACTTAAGATGAAAATTCATTTAGAAAGTATGGGTTTTGATATTTGGACTTCTATAGAATCTCAGTATGTAATTCCAGAAACTGAAATAACAACTTGGGATGAACCTACTAAAACTACTTACAATAATAATTGTAAAGATTTGAATGACATGTACTATGCTTTTGGAGATGAAGAGTTTTATAGAATTTCTTCTTGTAAAACTGCTTATGAAATATGGTATACTTTGGGTGTTTCTAATGAAGGAATAACCAATGTTAATGAAACGAGATTAAATACTTATACTATTAAATATGAAAATATTAAAATGAAGACTGATGAACCTATTTTTGATATGTATCTCATGATTAATGAGATAGTCAACACAAAGAGTTCACTTGGAAAAGCTGTTCCAGCTAAGGAACAAATTATGAGGATACTGAGATGTCTGCTGGAACGATGGTGAGGAACTTCTGTTTCAATCAAGGAGTCATGTGACATTGGAGAACTGCCTGTAAAAGAGATTATTGGAAAATTAATGATTTATGATGAAGAACTCAAGGTGAATAAAGAGGAATATGATGAACCAAAAAGGAAATCCGTATCTTTAAAGTCTACTTATTCTAAGAAAAAAGACAAGGAGAAAATGAAAGTACCTACTGAAAGTTCAACTAGTGAAGATTCTAACTCTCACAGTGATGCTGAAATGGCTCAAATATCCAAGAGATTCATGAAGATCTATAGGAAGAAGAAATTATTCAGAAAATCTAACTACAAAGGAATGTATGACAATAAGGGACACTGGAAGAAGGATTGGAAGAAGTCTGACAAAGAGGATGATATAGTCTCCTACAAGTGCAAAAGGAAGTGACACATCAAGTCTGATTGTCCCAAATTAACAGTAAAAAAGAAATATGATTATAAGGACAAGAATTAGAAGAAACCTATGAAAGATACTTTGAATGCTTCAGAGGACAACACAAGTGAATCTGATGTTTCTGATTCTGAGAAGAATCATGCCAACATGTGTTTCATGACCAACACATCTGAGGTAACTTTAGATAGTCCTGTTTTAAATTCCTATTATTCTGGAGATGATGCAGAATCTGATTCTGATTCTGAAAACATGACCAGTGAGGAATTATTTGAATACTGTAATATACTGGAAGATACATGCAATGAACTTAAGGATAAATACAAATCATTAAAGAAATAGCATGATCTCACTGTCACTACTAAATCTGCATTTGATATAGAAAAAAAGAATAATGCTCAACTGTTAATGGAAAATACAGAATGGAAAATTTCAAATGAGTAACTTAGAAAAAACTTTGAGATGTTTAGAAATGGAAAGGATACACTAACTAAAATTCTAGGAAATCATGTGGCACCAAAATACACTATTGGAATAGGCTACAAACCTGGACAGAGAATGCTTATTAAGAATAGATTTATTCCTAAATGTGGATAGAATACTGCGAGTTCAAGTTCTGGAAATCCTTATGCTTCAACCAGTTATTCATATGGTTATAGATCAAATAAAGTTTATCTTTCAAAATCTATTTAATCTGTAAATTATATGAGACCCATAAGACAAATATGGGTACCTAAAGATTTGATTACTAACCTTTCTGAATCCAAGATGATCATGGTACCAAAATCATTTAATCTCTAAATATGTTTTGTATGAAACATGCTTAATGAGTTCTCACAAAAGGGTGTGGTACTTGGACAGTGGATGTTCAAGACATATGTCTAGATATTATACATGATTCAACAGTTTCATAAAGGTTGATGGAGTCCATGACACCTTTGGAGATAATTCTAAAAGAAAAATCATCATCCTAGTCCAAATTGTTTACAATGATTCAGTTTTAATTTCTAAAGTTTTATTTGTTGATGGACTTAAGTATAACCTGTTAAGTATTTCTCAATTATGTGATGATGGATTTAATGTGAAATTTTAAATTTATTACTGTAATGTTTTTTATTCTAAAAATGTTTTAGTATTTTCTACTTTAAAAAATAAAATTTTTTATGCTGTTGATTTAAATTCTTTAGCTAAGAAAAATGTTACTTGTTTAAATGATTTTCATAAAGAATCTTGGATTTGCCACAAAAGATTAGGAAACTGAAACATTTATTCACTTAGAAAATTAAATAGGAATAACATAGTTAGATACCTACCTAAAGTTGAATTCCCAAATGACAATGTTTGTAATCCCTATCAAAAGGAAAAGCAGCATAAACATTCTTTTAAATCAACGAAAGAAGTTTCAACTTCTCAACCTCTCGATTTGGTTCACATGGACTTGTTTGGGCCTTTAAGAGTTCCTAGTTTAAATGGTAAGAACTATGTCTATGTTCTAGTAGATGAATTTTCTTGATATTGTTGGGTATACTTCTTTGCTCACAAAAGTGAAGCTTGTTCTTACTTTGTTAAAAACTCCAAATATGTAGAAAATCGTAGTGGACTTAAGATGAAAACCCTGAGAAGTGATCATGGCCGCGAGTTTGAAAATCAAGAGTTTGAATCTTATTGCTCACAGCATGGCTGCAGTCCCTGCTTTTCTACTCCTAGGACACCTCAACAGAATGGTGTGGTAGAAAGAAAGAATAGAACCCTTCATGAAATAGCTAGAACCATGCTTAATGAATATGACCTGCCTATTTACTTTTGGTCTGAAGTTGTAAATATAGCCTGTTATATTATTAATAGAGTCCTAATTAGACCAGTTCTTAAGAATACCCCATATGAGTTGTGGAATAATAAAAAACCTAATGTTAGTTACTTTATAGTCTTTGGCTGCAATGACTTAATTCTTAATACAAAGGATAATCTGGACATTTTTGATTCTAAGAGTGATGAATGAATTTTTCTTGGTTATTCTTTAACTAGAAAAGCATATAGTGTATTTTATAAAATAACCAAATGTGTGGAAGAATCTATTCACATAATGTTTGATGACACTGATCCACATGAGCCTAAAATCTCTCTTGAAAATCTTGTGGAAGATTTTAGTGTTCTGGACCTTAATGATAAATCTAACGAACCTGCTGTAAAAACATCTAGTTCTAGACATATTCCAAAATCTGCGGGTATAGAACCCGAACTTGGAGATGAACCTGAAATTTCTAGTCCTACCTTTACTAGATCAATATGGATTTTAAAGAATCATTCTTTGGATTCTGTTGTAGGTAATCTTGATAGAGGGACATAGACTAGATCTTCCCTAAGAAATCAGGTTGAACATCAAGCCTTTCTTTCACAGCTAGAACCAAAAAATGTCAATGATGCTATCAATGATGAAAATTTTGTAATGGCTATGCAAGAAGAGTAAAATTAATATAAAAGAAACAATGTATGGGAATTATTTGACAGACCTAAGGACACTTTAACAATAGGCAGTAAATGGGTATTTATAAAAAAAGTTGACGAGTCTTGAAACATAGTTAGAAACAAAGATAGACTAGTTTTACAAGGATATATTCAAGAGGAAGGTATAGACTATGAGGAATCCTTTGCACCTATAGCTAGATTAGAAGCTATTAGGATCTTACTTGCCTATGCTGCTCATCTGAATTTCATGTTATATCAAATGGATGTCAAAAGTTCTTTTCTAAATGGTTTTATAGTTAAATATGTTTTTGTTGAACAACCACCTAGATTTACTAATACTCATTTTCCAAATAAAGTGTTTAAACTTTCTAAAGATTTATATAGTCCAAAACAAGCTCCAAGAGCTTGGTATGATAGACTTAGTAATTTTTTTATTTGAAAAAGTTTTACTAAAGGAATTATTGATCCATCTCTTTTTATTAAATGAATTTCTAAAGATGTTTTAATAGTACAAATCTATGTTGATGATATTATTTTTGGATCTTCCAAACAATCTTTATGTAATGATTTTTCAAAATGTATGAAAAATGAGTTTGAAATGAGTTTAATGGGAGACCTTAAATATTTTCTTGGATTCCAAGTTTTCCAAAATAAAGATGGTATTATTTTGAATCAAAGTAAATATACAAAGGATCTATTAAAACGTTTTGGTTTGGATAGTATTAAGGAATGTGATACTCCTATGATTACAGTCTATAAATTGGATGGAGATGAAACTAGGAAACCAGTTGATTAAAGAAATTATAGTGGTATGATTGGAAGATTACTTTACCTTACTGCTTGTTAACCAGATATTATATATAGTGTGTGTATGTGTGCAAGATTTCAAGCTAATCTAAAATAATCTCATTTACTTACTGTTAAACGAATTTTTAAGTATCTTAAACATACTTTAAGCTTAGGTATGTTTTACCCAAAAGGACAACCCTTTGAGTTAATGAGTTATTCAGATGCTGATTTTTCTGGTTGCATGTTGGATGGAAAAATCACTTCAAGAACATGTCACTTATTGGGAAAATCCTTAGTATCTTGGTGTAGTAAAAAGTAGAACTCTGTAGCATTATCCACTGCCGAAGTAGAGTACATATCTACTGGTAGTTGTTGTGCCCAAATTCTATGGATGAAACACACTCTTTTGGACTATGGATATGACTTTAAGCACGTTTCAATCAACTGTGACAACACTAGTGAAATAAATATCTCTAAGAACCCTATGTCTTACTCTAGGACCAAACACATTGATGTAAGGGGCCATTTATTGAGAGATCATTACCAAAAGGGTGATATAATTCTTGAGTTTATAGGTACTGAACATCAATTAGCCGATATTTTCAGTAAACATTTGAGTTCAGAACGGTTAAGTAACATTACACATGAGTTAGGTATGTTTAACCTCGATAGGTAGCTAACCTCACCGATGTAAAATTCTCACCGATGTGAAATTCTCACAGATGTAAAATTCTTACCGATGTAGAATTCTCACCGATGTCAAATTATCACCGATGTAAGATTCTCACCGATGTGAAACCTCACCGATGTAATCCTCACTGATAGGAATTCTCACTGATAGACCCTACCGATGCATATGCTATTTTAAAACTTATGTTTTCTTCCAGAATCTGAATAATTTTTAATTTATTTCATTTTTTTTATTTATTTTATGATTCCTAAATGATAAATCTAAAGTCAGAGCTACTTCTCAATCCACTGAGCCTCTAACCTTTATCCTCAAACTATAGCTCCCGAATCCATAGAGAACCCTAAATCCTTCAAACCAGCGATGGCAAAAACCAAACTTCCTATCATCAGAGATGAATCTGTTGAGCCAAAAACAAACAAGCAGAAGACCGAGAAAGAAGCAAGTGGTAGTGGTAGTGTTGCTAGAACTAGGTCGGGGAGACGACCATTAAATCCTCATCTGCAAAATCATGTTATTTTGATTGAAAAGGAGCTGTGTGTATAATGGAAGCTACCTAGAAAGTCCTTAGTGCTCGAAGTACATGTAGATCAAAAATGGGTAGAGTGTTTTTCGAAAAACAATGGTCCCTACTTTCCAAAATTAGTGAAACATTTTACGATTTTGTAACCTTTGAGAAATTGGAGAATGAAAATAGAGTAACCTCTTTTGGGAATGGAAAGGAGATGTCGCTTTCTTCTGTTGAATGGGCTGAGTGCTTAAAATTTCCACATGAAGGAGTATCTGGATATGTCTCGAGAGCCATGCCACCTACCAGTGACATTTTATACTATGATTTTGCTTTAGAAGAGCAGACTGGTGATGGAAGTCAAAGACAAGTAGTTGCTGCAGAAATGGATGGAGAGAATAGATTGCTGTTCAAATTCGTTCAACATGTCTTGATACTGAGGAGAGGAGACTTTTCCAATTTGAGATATTAGGATATCTATCTCCTGTACCTATTAAGACATTAAGTAAAGGTAAATTTGTGATGATTTCTAATGATCCAAATGGAAGACATGAAAAGGCTGAAATCAAATACAATGCCCTATTCTTTTCTAAATTGATCTCTGTGATGATTAAAGTAAAAGGGGTAGCTGAGTCTCAAGATGAGACAGTAGTAGTGAAGAATAAATTTTGTAACACCTATACTATGTGAAAATACATGAGGATCAATTGGAACCCTTGGAGAGGAGAATGGGTCAATAATGATCAGAAGGTATATGACAAATTAAATATTGTGGATCATCCCTCAAGACCAAAGGATGTGAGGGATCTAGGTCTGGGAGATGATGAATTCGATCCAGAATAAAGTGATGATTTAGAAGAGGAAGAGTCCTCTTCTGATGAAGGAAGATACCCTAACTTACCTCCTAGCCCAACTCCTGAAAATCTTGATCAACAGAAATCAGATAAGAAAGAACATGCTTTAGAGGCTGTTGAAGAGGCTGCTGTATAGAATGAGGAAGATGTTTGTGATAGTGAAGAATCTCTGTCAGCTGATTTGAGTCTTAGTCTAGTGATTGGACAATACTTACTGCCTCCTAGTGATGCAAATGAATTTGATATTCCCTTGACTATTTTGGAAGACCCTCTTATTGTTGCAGAAGAAGAATTAATAGTGGAAGATTCTCATCTGGATGAAAGAACTATTGAGAATAGTACTGAGAATGTTGCTGAGAATGCTATTATCCTAATTGAGGATGCACCAGTTGAGGGGGAGCATCAAACCAATATTGGAAGTGTTAAAGTGGCTGCTAGAATTGAAGATTGGGCAGAAGACCCAGGTTTTATAGTATGTGGTTTAGACTATCCTGATTCAGATAATGAATCATCTCTCAATAGACCTAAGATTACATATGATGTCGATTATGAGTTATTTCCTGAAGATGTGGTCAGAATGCATAACCTGGATACATTAAAGAAAAAGCTTAAGGATAGTTTTGTGGAAGAGGAAAAGAAGATGGGATTTTCTCTGGTATCTTTAGTTCAATCGATTATGACTGACTCAGTGGTTAGTTCAGCATCTGAAAGAACTTCTACTGCAGTTGCACCTGCTGATATGATAACAAGGCCTGATATGGAATCCATGAAGGATGGGAAAAAAGAATCTTTTAATGGCTTAGTTGCTGATATGATGCTTTGTTTTGCTGAAGAGATGAGGATGTTGGAAAGATCATTTGAACTCTCTCTAGGTTGTAATTTATCAACCTTTATGGGAGAAATAGTTGAAGATGTTAAAGACTACCAGGAACAAGTTTCTTGACTTGAAGTAGATATAGAAGCTTTAAAGCAATTGGTTATCTCTTTGGAGTCTTACAGGAGCTCAAAATCCCAACCAGACAAGGGCATAACCTATGTCAAGAGTGTGGTAAGCCAGATGGTTTAAGTGTTTGAAGGTTTCAAAACTTCTATGAAAGATCATATAAAAACCTAGGATTCCCAATTTCAAAATCTTATAATTGGGTTGACCAATAGCTTCAAAGAGACTATATTTTTCTTTTTTGGTTCTCTTGCATCTGAGATTTCAATGGATTTGAATCAGTTTAGTGATGTGATGAAGGATGAGCTTGGTTCATCTTCTACCAGTGGCTCTATGGACTCATCTGAGTTGAGCATAGTTGTGCTCTCTACCAGCGATTCATCTAGAGAAATAATGAAGTTAGTCCAAGACTATATGAGAGAAGCATCTTCCTCTCAGAAAGAAGTGAAAGATAAGGTGGACTCCTATTTCTCTACGATTTTCACCAAAAATCAACTCACCAATCACTTCAAATATCTGTTGGAAAATATGAAGCTTCCTCCTATCAATCAAGATTTCAGAGAACAAGTTAGCATGCTAAGGGAATTGAATCCATCATTGGACATGTTTATGGAGAATAAGGATGACTTCATATCCTCTATGGAGAGAGGAGGAGGAATAATTATGGATTTTAGAAATCTATTGCTGCCTTTTCTGTATGTTGATGGTAGGCCAGTAATTGTCCCTCCTGCTTTGTCTGCCTCTGCCTCTACTAATTCTCCATTTCAGATGACTCCTGCCCAAGAAATTCTAATCCTCACTCCTATGATCACACAAATGACTCCTCAGTATAGACCAGGAACATTTTCTGTGGCTCAGCCTCCTTTGATCATTTCCAGAATTCCTATGCCCTCACCTGCTTCCACATCACCTGAATCCTCTTCTGCTCCTAAGGGAAAATCTCACATTGAGGATGTGGATTGAACCATTGGCTAGACTTTTTGATAGGAATCCATTTTATTTTGTTTATTTATTTGTACCTTATCTGGAACATGAAATGAAACTATTTTTTCATCTTTTTTTCTCATTTTTGTTTTTATTTCTCTTCTCTTTGGTTTCCCACTTTTTGATTATCTCAAAGGGGAAGAAATATTTTACCAAGCTTTTACAAAGGTGGAGAAATATTTTACCAAGCTTTTACAAAGGTGGAGAAATGATCTCTAAGTATCAAAGATGAAGAAATATTCACCCAGAGGGAGAGATATTAATTAAAGGGGGAGAAATTTTATCTAAGGAAAACCTATCATGCTTTACTCCTCTGATACTATTACATTTCATCCTCTGATACCATTTTCTATAACTCTCTGATTCCACTAATCAATTCATTTGATATCATTACATTTAATTTTATCCCTGATACTATCACATTTTCTTCCACCTCGGATCTATTATGTTCTATAAAATACTAATTCTTTGAGATAACTGCATTTAATGATATATCCCCTGATACAACTGCTCACTATTTTAAAACTATAATTTTATAAGTTGTGATTATCAAAAAGAGGGAGATTGTTTACCTCACCTTTTTTGATAATCCCAACCATGATTTCATATAATTTTTGAAAGAGAGAGAATCAAGGCACTAAGAAGACACACGAAGGTTGAAAGAGCCAAGAGCTGAACGACATTCAAATGTGGATGATTTTTCACTAGTCAACATCCATATTCAAAGAATCCTGGACATACACGAAGAAAATTATTCTATCGAAGAATATAAGATGCATTTTGAGTGAAGAACTACAACAAACATTTCATGCACTCAGACTACTAGACTTGACCAAGATCCAAGGAATAAAACGACACTCTGTTTTCTAAACAAGAAACTAGAGAAGGACTCAGATGCTTTTCTGATAAACACAACGAGTCCAGAGCTGCACTGTTAATCACTAAAGCATTTCTAAAATCAATCATACTTATCTTATTGATTATTTTATTTACATTTCAAGAAATGTGTGTACCCTATTTATTTTTCACACACACTGTCTCCTATGCTAAACTGGAGGATTCCTAAATCCTCACTCAAATATCATAACCCTTTGTTTCCCACTATGGATAATGGTAGAAGTCAAGTGTGACCTAAAAAGACTATGTTCTGTTGTTTTTTTCCCAGGAAGTACTGTGGTAGAGGTCTTTGGACCTCGACAGTAGTGTTATGTTGTTTACCCCTGATCTAGGGTGTAAATCAATTTATATAAATTTTTTAGAAGACTAAGTCTCGGCTTGAGACTGATCCTCTTGGTTATCTTTTCTGTGCTTTTTTAGTTTGATTCAAGTATACTATATATATATTTATTTCATAATCCCTTGCTATTACATTGAAATACAAAAATATTTTAATGATACTTTGATAGTTATATTAGCATGTGTTTATACTTATTTTAAACCCGTAAGTTTGTTTCAAAATTTAATTTAATCTTTAGATTAAGTCAACTGAGACCTAATCAATCTTTGAGAAACTGATTGAACATTTACACTCTATATAGATTCACTTCAGTTTAACTTTTTTTTTATTTTGGGGGATTTTAAGAGAAATATTTTTAACAGAAATTTTTATTGGAACTCAATTCACCCCCCTCTTGAGTATCCACTCCGACCAACAGTAAAATTTGAAATCAAATTTCATATATAAAAAAATTATATTATACTGTATTTGTAATTTTTAAAATTTCTATTGTATTTTAATCCCGGTTATCCTAGTTTACCATTTACCATGTTGATAAATATTACCATAGTTAAAATTTATAATTCAACAAAAATAATGGAGGATATTTAAAAAATATAATTATAATTCAAAATATAGAATATTTTTTGAAAAAATTTAAATTTCTACAACTTGGATAATTTAATTTAAACATTAACCCACAAAAGTGATGAATATTATGTTTTAATGAAAATTATTTTTTCATTCATTATGTGGTCTTAAATTAATTATATGAAAACCCATAATCCATATATGAATTTAAATATATATATATATATATTGTATATTTAATTTGAGTAATTCATTAATAGGAAATATTTTCATTAATTGAAAAAGATGATCATTATGAACTTAAATGTAGTTTTATAAAACACATCACATTTACGTCCAAATAATTTTTTATATATTTCTAAAAAATTTGTAATAAATATAAGATTATTTTCTCCAAATAGAACACATTATTAAAAAAAATATTGTTAAATATATAATACATTTTAAATTTTTTATAATTTTATTTTTAAAAGATAAAAATTCAAAATTTGTTGAAGATTTATTTTTGAAATACTATGGTCAAAATCAATAGTATTTCAATTAATATAGATTTTTTGGCATTTGAAATATTAAAATATGAATCATATTATAGTTATGTTACAATAAAAATTCTCTAAATATACATGAATTTTGGATGTTACAATTGGACACACCACTACTTTGTTCTAATATAAATAATAGATATTTAGAATAAACTAATATATGGAAATATAATATTCCCATATTTATAGATACATAAAATGTATAATTATTGTATGTTTCCATAAATTTGATATAATTGATAAGTCTTTAAGGATAATAATATATATAATTGTTTATTTATCTATGATGGATTGAAATTGGATCCTAATTTTATTTCAAATATCAATAAATATTTATTTTATCATGTTATTGGATAGGCTATATCCATTGTGTCTCCATATTTTAAGATTTTGTTTTAAATAACATAATTTATTATAGAATTAGAGATCTATTATTTGATGTCATAAATCACTACATGATTACATTGATATAATATTTCCCATGGGAATTTTTTTCTCACATTCCATATCATTTTGAATCTTTTTCTTATAAATTTTTTATAGAACATCATATCTTCCACATAATATTATATTCATACTAGTTTCCATTCCCCGTTAATTTATCATTCACTATATAAATTTGTTATGGAGAAAGATTCAATGAGTTAATGCACTGTAGTGAACATTTGATTATTGGATTTTAAATATTAACTTAATTCATGATATTGGTATGAGATATTTCATGATGCCAGACAACAACATACATGACATGCATTGGGAAAATATTACATTCAATGGAGTGGTTGTTCTTGTTTTTTAATGCTATGTGGATGAGATTCTATTATGATTTTATATCAACAAATTATTGATTTATTTTCATTGTGTATGGATTTAAAAAGATTCTCAAATGTGATTAAAATAAAAAAAGGTCATCTAGATGTGATTTAGGCCTGATCAAAGGTGAAAATATCAGCAAGAAGGGAATGTGTAACAAAGAAGAGGAGTATGATTTTTTTAACTACATGGAAATTTATTCATCAATTAAATATTTATACATATAGAGGCTTTAATGAGGGAAAATGAATCGATTCATTTTATTGAATTAGTAATATCATTTATTTTTATAGATGGTGAATAGGTATTACTGTAAAAATATTTGTATATAAGAATTTTTTTAGTCTATAGGTACATTCCATGTAGTAATGTCCTAGTGGAAATGTTGTGTAATATAATATATCCATAAAATTTACATGGTGTTTATCTACAAATCAGGTAAAATTAGACATGGTATGTATTATAGTATATAATAATGAAACATATTTTATAAACACATCATTTACATAAAAATATTTGATTATCAGCCCGAAACCACATTTATTGATAAAATAATTACATTATATATAAGAATACATGATTTGTACATAGATCTTTGAACTATTCCATTTTTTATTTAAAATTAATCTAACCAATTAACTAGAAAAAATAATTTTATTTTCTAATATATAGAATTTTTATGGACTATATGATCTGATTGATAATTTTTCTAACATATATAGTTTATAAACCAAAATATTTTCACTACTTATATTCCTTAAATGATTATTATAATTTTTGGGAGGGGTATATAATGATAAAATGAGGTCATTTTGTCCAATGGATGTGTGTTGAATATAAATAATAGGTCCGTATTATATTTATTAACTATTAGTTCCACAAATATACTAAAGGTGTGGGTCTTCTATAATTATAGTGGTGTTTGTTCCACATTGGATGAAATGTTTGAGATCCATAAAATACATGTTTGAATTTAATAATCCATAAAATTATAGAGTTTTGGGTCCCTTTTCAATTTAGTTATGTACTCTATCACTCTACAAAAAATTACAATGACACTCTAGTCCCACTTCTAGGGTTGGTTACCCTTTTAATTGGTAATTCCCTATGTTCAGTAATAGGTTACGAACTAAAAATTCATTAATGAATAAATGTTTTAATATTTATGAGTGGTAACAGAAGGTAGGGATTTATAATATTTAGAACAAATACAATTCAAGGATGATGATAGATTCCTTGATATGTTTCAATAATTAGAATGTAACATTTTTTTTGTTCAGAGGGTCCATATAACATTCAATGGTAATCATTAATAATAATGTTAATGGTCCCCCATAGTTGTAACACCCCAAACATCCACGTTATGCTTCTCTTTGAATAATACAGTAGCGTGTGTTGTACGTAATTTCGAGTTCTAACACACAACCCCACCAATCAAACTAGCCATTATGAATAGTAATACCGACCTTTTGAAATTTTATACATTTTATCATTCAAAATGGACTTCATTTTTCGATTCGGAATATCGAAATCATCTTAGGGTGATTTTTTTGTACATTTTTGATAACTTTCATATTTTGATGAATAGTGAAAATAAATAAATTTTAATCAAAACCAACTTTTTGAATCGAAATAACAAATAGTGATAAATTATGAATTTGAGTGGTTTTAAATTATATTTAGAATCAATTTTTAGCATTTAATCCAATTTTGGTCATTGGACATAATTTCACATTTAAACCGGATATAAACAAGTGCCAATCTTTTGATAGTTATTGTTTCCTAAAAACACTCTTTTTGTTTTGACTACAGGAATTAATTTTAAATTAATAAATTCAACTTCTATGTTTTGAATTTGGTAAAATAGACTTCATTATTTAATTTTAAATATCAAAATTCACTTTGGGTATATTTTTGGTATTTTTCTGAAAACTTTTAATTATTGATAAATAGTGAAAAACCCTGAGTTATAGTTTAAAACTGAATTTTTATTTATATAATTATTTATTTAAATTATTTTATGTCAAAATAGATACATAATACCTATATAAGTTCAATTTAATTCCTTGGAGTTGGTTTATAATAATTTTAGATATATGAAAATTTTATTGAACTTTTCACCGTCTTTTACCAACCTTCTAGGAGAATTTTCAAATTCACATAAAACATAATTTTACCACTTCTATGATTGGAATTTCAAAAATCCAAGAGACACAGTTAATATCAAGGAGATAATTGTGGTTCAATAAGATAAAAATAATTTTTGGTGAATAGTAAGTTTTTAATTTTATTTACCATAGTAAAAAGTAGATAGGGTAATTAAGGTTTAAAATGATATTATTATTACACTACCACATGTCTTAATTCTCTTGGAAAAGTATAAATATACCAAAAACGACCTTAAGAATAAACTATGAACCTCTTTGGCCCACTTGGATTAGATTAGGACATTTATTATTATTTAATTCAAATAAGAGTTAAAAGAGTTAAAATCAAAGTTCAATAACTAAATAATTTTTAATATAGGGTTATTCAAAAGATAAACTAGATTATAAATTTTCATTAGAAATATGAAAAGATTTCATACATACTAGTATTTTGTTTATAATTTTTAGACATTATATAAGTTAATTTATTTATGATACAATGATGAAGCAGTAATTACCTTATTGAGGAAATATTAAAAGAATTGATATTATAAATACCCAAATAAATATAATTTGAGACTTTTAATGAATTAAAAGTATTTAATTAGTTAAAATGACATGTTAGGATTGATTAAATGAATTTTATTCAAATTAATAAAGTTATTTAGATTTTAACAAAAATTAATTATTAAATAGTGTCAAACTTGACATAAAGGAGTTTTTAGAACAAATATTATATTATTAATTGATATAATATTCCTTAAAATATAAGGTTCGACCAAAGGACTTATATGATGATAGGTATGTCATTAATGAACCACTTGGGGTTCTCTTTGTAGTTTATAGTATGTTTATTAACCATATAATATAAAAATACAAAGAGACAGAGTAAATGTCAAACTATTTAACAATGAGTTAAATCTAAAAGATAAGGGTAAAATAGTAACCCAAACTTGTCTAAAACCTATTAGTTGAGTGGTTTTCGAGTCAAACCCACCTTAGAATTTAAATAATATAGTTTCTAGCCATTATAAACCGAATATGAATATGTTATAAAATAATAATTTGAGTTTTTTCTAATGAGACCCTCCTCCCCTTTATAAAAGGACACCACTTCTAACCAATTCCTCACACCTCTCAAGTATTTTTTCTCATATAACCTCTACCCAGTTAAGCTCCGTACATCCCTCTCCTCCTCCTAGAATCCGTACCTTAGGCATAAGGCACTTCAAGAGTCATTTTTTTTAAAACCAAAGGGAGTTACCCAAATTAAAGGTAATGATTTCTCTTAGCTTATTTTTTTTATTTTACTTCTCCAACCCCTAAACTCTTCTTATTATTTTCTTTTGTAACAAAACCAGTATCATCAATATACTAGGACATTGTTATAAGAAGTATTCGAAGTACACTTAGACACACCTCCATATTATGGGTGAAGAACATAATCTTTCTATGGATTGCAACCAAACGCCTCACGAAATGATAATTGTTCAATTATCTTCTACCACCTCTCATGGTGGCCATTATGATGGAACTATAATTAAATATTATAATGATAATATTTATTATATATATATATGCTTTTTTAATTCCATTTAATAGAAAACAATTATTCATTTCATGTTGTATATATATACGATAATTTCATTTGAGGAAGTGCGGACTACCGCCCCCTCAAAGTGATATGACTCGTTCATACCATACATGTTATGTATAAAGGATGGTATTAATGAACATAAGTGACACATATATGATATTATGTTATTATGTAATAATAATATACCTATATATCATTTTGTTTTTATTCCTTTTAAAATGTAAAATGAAATGGAAGTAGCGTTCATGCGTACGTATGGACTACCGTCTCCACGAACACGATAAGATTCATTACCCATCGTATACATTCATGTAGAATTCTCATTTTATGATTAAAAATAATGTTTAGGGACTTTATATAGTTCTGTATATGAATAATATAGAACCTATCCATAATAAACACGACTTATGTAACAAAACATATAAAATAAAACGACTAAGTTAACACCAGAAACGACGAAAATACTAAGATATTATTAACAAAGCAATGTTAAAAGATCATATATGATATAATATTAATGTATATTATTCTTGTATAATTTAATAACAATCATTTAACCATTATACAGGAGGTTAACCTACCCATGGAAAAGGAAAAGTACAAGGTTAGGGGTTTTCATCTCACTCCTTATTCCCATGAGATTCATTCTATATTTCCATTATTATCTTTTGTGTGGTGTATATACTTCCCATAATTGTATTATTTGTGTAATACACTTTAATTTATGTGTATTTACATATTCATTGTATGATACCTCTTTCATGGGGTGTATGTTTTGTAAGTTATCAAATTGGTAAGGGTTACTTTCACAATCTCTTTATTATCCTAGTTTTTTAAATAAGTATCTATTGGGACATATTTATTATTCATGTCCATGTTTTATGAAAGAGTTTTCAAAGGGATTATTTTACGGGAATTTTTACTAAAACATCTTTTCAAATGTTTTAAACATTTATTCTTCTAAATATTTTTGATTGATGTCCACAACTTCAAAATGGTTTTTACAGATTTATTTATATGGACATGAATGTTTTTAAAATGTTAATTCCTTTCAAAAGTTTCAATGTGTTATGGGAAACTTGGATTAAAAAATGTCCTTAAATGACTTCCTTTCCAAATTCTGTGACTTTCAATTATTTTCATGAAAAAGGGGTATTTCTCTCAAAGAGTTTTACAAATCATTTTCATCAACGTCAAAATCCTTTAAAGGATTTTTAACTTGTATTGAATTTGATTTTTCATGATACAAATATTCCATATTGTGTTGAAGGTTTTGTAAATGTTTGACTGTAGATGTGTTATTTTTATACCATTGATGGTTTATTGGTAAAGTATTTACATTTTGTATGCTAGTTTTAATACGAATGTTTATTTTATATTTAGACTTTTTCATATGAGAAATGCATTGGACTTAGTAAGTGACAAGTGGAACCCGCTATAGCTCCTCGATGCATCAGTAGGTCTCATGAGACAAACTAGTGTCATGGCAAGAGGCTTTGTCAATATCTTATTTTCAGTCTTGGCACAAGGCCTTGACTACATGGTTATGATAGTCTGGCATTATGCATTCCATCATTATGAAAGTAGTTATTGATATTGAATGTGATTATTCGACTAGTAGAATATCCATGTGAATAAGTAAGTGGAATTATTTCATTTTAATTTTGACATATTATGATGAAGTTCAAGTTTAAGAGGCTCTTGTTTTAGTTATGCATTGCCTTAAATGTTTATGCTTATTTATGAAACATTACACTATATTGTTATCCTTTCTGAGCATCTGAGTTCACCCCTTTATATGTTTTATTTTTCCCATGATTCCACGAAGTGTATTGTGATTGATATTCAAGGTTAAAACAAGGGAATAATGGCATTCATAAAGGATTAGTTATGTTGTTCTTTATGTTATAAAGTGTAATGTAACAGTCATGTATGTAATATATTTTCCAAGACTGCTAAACCGATTGGTTCTTCGGGACTTGATTCCTTGTAATCATGACAATGTATTACAATAACACACTAACTCTGGGTAACTCGAGTCGGGGCGTTACATTTGGTATCAAAGGAAGTTTAGAAATAACCTTGGATGCTATATTTAGATAAAATCTGATTCGATCACATAACCCTAAGATTGAGTTTGAAGATTAGTAGAGAAGAACTTCATAGTATTTTGATATTGTATAGATTTTGTGAGTTTTACAAGCAATACATCCCATTCTGGATACGAGCTGGTAGAGGACTCTCTGGAATAGATGTACCTAGGTGGAAAACCCTAATGAACTGCTTTGAGCTAGACTTGAATGAACTGGTGCACGAAAACGGGCCAGGCTGTACTTTTGGTTACGACACTCCCAGGGGATATGCTTAGGATAATTATCATTTTCTTTACAAACCATTATGAATGGTTTATGAGTATATAATTCCTCAAAGAAGACATTTTTATGATTATGTATTATATCCATAAACTGCTTAATTTATGTTAATTGTTTTACATGTTTGGGATTAGGTGTTGATATTCATAAACTAATCTAGTGTATGCCGTTGTTTAGAAATGGTGCCCAGTAGAAGGAATGATAACTCCAGCAATACGCATGATCCAAAGAGTAATAAGGATTATATATTTCATGGTCTTAAGCCAGTATGTAGAAGGGAAATATACTCCCATGTATTATCATCATATGAAGAAATAGTATCATGTGTTGATGAGATAAGTAAAGTGTTCTCAGAGTCCTATGTATTTGAAGGGAAGCCAGAGAAGGAAAGGACAGTAGAGAGAAAGATAGATAAAGTGAAGAAGGTAAAGAAGGATTTTCCATTATGTGATAATTGTGGAAGGAATCACCTTGGAAAATGAATGATGGGAATGGGAGTATTTATAAGTGTGGTGAAAAAGAACACCAATTATGTGACTACAAGGTTAAGAGAAAAGTTTCAAATGTACAATGCTTCGTCTGCAAGGAGTGGGGACACTAAGCGAACAAATTTCCAAATTATCAGAGTATGCCCCAAATGATGCTATAGGATAATAATCATGTTATGATTCTACCTCAGATAAAGAATAATTACTAGTGTTCTTATGTTTTTATTATATGATTATATCATTTGAGTGTTGTATCAACAATATAATGGTTATATGAATTATGGAGATATATAAGGATTGTACTGAAGTACTATTTTGTTGAGGATTTGAGATTATATGGTTCTAAGAAAAGTGACTTTATAATGAGCTACACTCTAGAAAAAATACATTGTTGAAGGAAAGGTAATCCTTAATATGGTCCTGATAATGTGTTAGTGATTTTGGAATAAGAGATGTTTGATTTGAATAAATTATATTGGATATTTTTGACTACCTTGAAACTGATAAATTATTTGTTATTGTTTGAGTTTAAAACATTTTTGGATAGAAGGAGTATATATAATATTCTATAAAGAATAAGGGATCATGAATGTAATCAATGGTAATTCAGGATGTTACCATGTTTTAAAATAATACATGATGAAGGTGATCACATGTTATTACATGGAAAAAAGGATCTTCATTGTGTTTAAATTCCTTATAAATTTTGGACTGCGAGTTTGGATAGATGTATTTTGGATACGTCTAAATGTTGCAATGGATTATGTTTGAATGTTTATTTTTGGATTTTTATAAAGGAACAAAATGCAGACAGTGTGACGACCCGTCGCATCGGACAAAAATGCAGGAATTGAACCCACAACCTTAATGAAATTGGGATTTATCGCCTACCACTGGACTTTGTGAAGATCCTGGATGGTATAATGTAGTTTCATTTTTAAAGGGTCTGATATGTGAATTATAAATTCACTATATTTGGAAACCTATACGATTAGGATAAATATAGTATTTTTGAGTTGTATTATGTTTTGGGGTGAAAGATGAGTTTGTGGTAGAAATTTAATAATGGATAAAACTATAATTATAAAGTAAGTATATCTCATTATGATATTATCCAATCTCATTAACAATTTCCTCATCATTAAGAAAAGGAACTTAGAACAAAAATTTTGTCATAGATGGTACCTTAGATCATCACAAATTTATGGCTTTGCGATTGTTGGCCTTTTCATGGTCATGTTCTCTACCACTCTCCATTACATATTGATGGCTATATTTCTCATCCATATCCCTATTTTCCTACATGGAACCCTAGTATGTGTTATTTTTTGTAAACTTCATACTTACCACTCATTATTTTATATAGAGGCCTTATTAATCCATTTTTCGATGCGGGATTTCATCTAATATGTTTTGAAATGTCAACCCCATGTTTCAAATACTGAGCATAAATTATGAGGACATAATTTATTGAAGGAGGGGATAATGTAACACCCCAAGCTTCCATGATACACTTCTCTTTGAATAATACAGTAGCGTGTGTTGTACACAACTTCGAGTTCTAACACACACCACAACCAATCAAACTAGCTATTATGAATAGTAATACCCACTTTTTGAAATTATATACATTTTATCATTAAAAATGGACTTCATTTTTTGATTCGGAATATCAAAATCAGTTTAGGGTGAATTTTTTCTACTTTTCTGATTACTTTCATATTTTGATGAATAGTGAAAATTACTATATTTTAATTATAAAAAACTTATTTAATAGAAATAATTAATAGTAATAAAATTTTAATATTAGTGGATTTAAGTTATATTTAGAATATATTTTTACCATTTAATACAATTTGGTCATTGGACATAATTTCACATTTAAACCGAACAAAAAAAAGTGTCAATCTTTTGATAGTTATTGTTTCTTAAAAACATTCTTTTCGCTTTGACAGTGGGAATTAATTTTAAATAAATAAAAGCTTGTACTATGTTTTGAATTTGATAAAATATACTTCATTGTTGAATTTGGAATATCAAAATTAACTTAGGGTAAATTTTTGGTATTTTTCTGAAAACGTTTAATTTTTTATGAATAGTGAAAAAAACTTAGTTATAGTTTAAAATCGAATTTTTATATAAATTATTATTTATTTAAATTATTATATGACAAAATAGTTACATAATACCTATATAAGTTCAATGTAATTCATTGTAGTTGGTTTATAGTAATATTAGATATATAAAAATTTTATTGAACTTTTCACCATCTTTTACCCACCTCTTAAGAGAATTTGAAAATTTACATAAAACTTAATTTTTCCACTTTTGTGAGTGGAATTTAAAAAAACACAGAGACACAGTTAATATGAAAGAGTAAAATGTGGTTCAATAAGATAAAAATAATTTTTGGTGAATAATAACTTTTTTCTTTTATTTACCACCGTAAAAAGTAAATATGGTAATTAATAGTAAAAATGATATTATTATTTCCCTAACACATGTCCTAGTTCTATAGACTAAGTATATTTCGACCAAAATAAACCATAGGAATAAAATATGAACCACTTTGGTCCATTGGGTTTAGATTAGGTCATTTATTATTATTTAATTCAAAGAAGAGTTTAAAGAGTTAAAATCAATGTTTAATAACTAAAAAATTTTTAATATTGGGTCATACATAAGATAAATTCGATTAAAAATTTTCATTAGAAATCTAAAACAATTTTTTACATAATGGTATTTTATTTATAATTTTTAGACATGATATATGTTCATTTATTTATGACACAACTATGATGCAGTAATTACCTTATTAGTGAAATATTAAAATAATTGATATTATAAATACCCAAATAAATATAATTTGAGAATTTTAATGAATTCAAAGAATTTTATTGGTTAATATGACATGTTAGTATTTATTAAATGAATTTGGTTCGAATTAATAAAGTAATTTAGACTTTAAAAAATAAATTTTTAAATAGTGCCAAAATTGTCATAAATGAGTTTTTTAAACAAATATTATATTATTAATTGATATAATATTCCTAAAAATCTACTATTCAGCCAGGGGACTTATATGATGATAATTATGTCATTAATAAACCACTTGGGGTTCTCTTGTCAGTTTATAGTATGTTTATTTACTATATAATATAAAAATACAAATAGACATGGTAAATGTCAAACAATTTAAACAAGAGTTAAGCCTGAAAGATAAGGGTAAAATAGTGACCCAAAATTGTCTAAAACCTATTGGCTGAGAGGTTTTCGACCCATCCCCACTTTATATATTAAATAATCCAGTTTTTAACCATTATAAACTGAATATGAATTTATTATAAAATAATACTTTAAATGTTTCCAAAAAAGCCCCTCCTCCCCTTTATAAAATGACACCACTTCTAACCAATTACTCACACCTCAAAAGCCTTTTAGCTCAACCAAACTCTTCCAAATGAATCCCACATCATTCATATCCTCCTCCAAGAAGCCTTAAATTAGGCATAAGGCACTTCAATAGTCATGTTTTTTTCAAACCAAAGGGAGTTACCCTAATTAAAGGTAACAATTTCTCTTAGCTTATTTTCTTTTATTTTACTTCTCCATCCCCTAAACTGTTCTTATTATTTTCTTTTGTAACAAAAATAGTATCCAAAATAAACTAGGATATTTTTATGAGAATTATTCTAACTACAATTACACACACCTAAATCTAATGGGTGAATAACATAATGTTTCTATGGATGACAACCAAACGCCTCACGAAACGATGATTGTTCAATTATCTCCTACCACCTCTCATAGTGGCCATTATGATGGTACTATAAATAAATATGATATTAATGATATTTATTTTATATAAAAGATTTTTTAATTCTATTTTATAGAAAACAATTATTTGTTTCATGTTGTATATATATATATATGATAATTTCATTTGAGGAAATGCGGACTACCGCCCCCTCAATGTGATATGACTCGTTCATACCATACATGGAACGTATAAAGGATGGAATTAATGAACATAAGTAAAATATATAAGATATTATATTATACTGGAATAATAATATACCTATGTATAATTTTGTTTTTATTCCTTTTAAAATGAAAAATTAAATGGAAGTATGGTTCATGCGTACGTATGGACTATAGTCTCCATGAAAGCGATGTGATTAATTCCCCATGGAATCCATTAAATTATAATCCCCATTTTATGATTAAAAATAATGTTTAAGGACTTGATATAGATTTTTATATGAATGAAATACAACCTATCCCTAATAAACACGGCTTATATAAAAAAACATATAAAATAAAACAAGTAAGTTAACACCCGAAACGACGATAATAATAAGATATTGTTAACAATTCAATGTTAATAGATCATATATGATAACATATTAATGTATATTATTCTTCAATAATTTAATAACAATCATTTAACCATTATACAGGTGGTTAACCTACCCTCAGAAAAGGAAAAGTACAAGGTAAGGTGGTTTCATCTCACTCCTTATTCCAGTGAGATTCATGCCATATTTACACTATTATCTTTTGTGTGGTGTATGTACTGCACATAATTTTAATCATTGGGTAATACACTTTAATTTATTTGTATTTACATATTAATAGTTTGATACCTCTTTCATGGGCTGTATGTTTTGTAATTTACCTAATTGGTAAGGGTTAATTTCATAATCTCTTTATTATCTGAGGTTGTTTTTACGTATGTATCTACTAGGACAAATTTATTATCCATGTACATGTTTTATGAAAGAATTTTCAAAGGGATTATTTTAAGGGAATTTATACTAAAACATCAGTTCAAATTTTTTAAATATTTATTATTCTAAATTTTTATCATTAATGTCGATGTCTTCAAAATGGTTTTTAATGATTTATTTATATGGACATGAATGTTTTTAAAATGATAATTCCTTTCAAAAGTTTCAAAGTGGTATGCGAAACTTTGAATAAGAAATTTCTATAAATGACTAATTTTCCAAATTGTGTGACTCTCAAATGTTTTCATGAAAAAGGGGTATTTCTCTCAAATAGTTTCAAAAAACGTTTTCATCAACATCAAAATAATTTAATGGATATTTAACTTGTTTTTAAGTTGATTTATCATGATACAAATCTTCCATATCGTGTTAAAGGATTTGTGATATGTTTGACTGTGGATATGTTATTTTTATACAATTCATGGTTTATGGGTAAAGTATTGACATTTCGTATGCTAGTTTTAATACGAATGTTTTTGTTATGTTTAGACCTTTTCATATAAGGAATGCATTGGACTTATTAAGTGACAGGTGGAGCCCTCTATAGCTCCTCGATGAATTGGTAGGTCTCATGAGACAAACTAGTGTCTTGGCACAATGCCTTGACCAAATCTTATTTGTATTCTCAGCACGAGGCCTTGGATACAAGGTTATGATAGTATGGCATTATGCATTTGATCATTATGAAAGTAGTTATTGATATTTCATGTGATTATTCAACAAGTAGAATATCCATTTTAAATAAGTAAATGGAATTATTTCATTTATTTTTACAATATTATGCTGAAGATAAAGTTTAAAAGTCTTTTGTTTTAGTTATACATTGCCTTAAATGATTATTCTTATTTATGAATGTTTCCGCTATATTTTTATACTTAATGATCATCTGAGCTCAGCACTTTCTATGTTTTATTTCTCACAGGATTCCAAGAAGTGTATTGTGATTGATATACAGGGTTAACCCAATGGAATAATGGCAATCATAAAGGATTATTTATGTTGTTTTGTATGTTATAAATGTAATGTAACATTCATGTATGTAATCTATTTTCCAAGACTGATAAACTGATATATACTTCAGGACATGATTACTTGTAATCATGCCAATGTATTAAAATAATGTACCGACTCTGGGTAACTCGGGTTGGGGCATTACAATAGTGGTTCTGAGTGTTCATGTTTATATTTAATGGGTTGTGAGGGTAAACTAATTTCATTATTTCCATAGTTCAAACACCAATGGTATACCATTAAGATATGTATTTTAACTGGCTAATGAACATTATAATTTTTGATCATTTTTATTAATATGATCATCATTCGTTACTCATGAGATATAACACACTTTATAATTTTAGTTTAGTTGACTGGGACAAAATATGGAAAGTATGAATTATAGTGGTAAATTATATTATGATTTTATGATATATTCTAGGTTCATATTATAATCCCAATGTTTAAAAAGCCATTTATTTTATTTTACATAATATTATTAGGGAACTAACTTAATATATTTATACTCAACACATCATGTGGATTCATTACACAATTGATTTGTTTATTTAAATTAAATATACATTGCATATTGTTTTCTTGATCATGGATTTTGTTTATATAATTGTATGGTGATTAATAATAGCCCATGATTGATCATCATGGTTCATTATGTTTACAGTGATTTATTCAATTAGAGTCCAATTCAACATTTCATGATGTGTGTATGATTTATAACATTTTATATATTTATATGGATAAGATAAATTTTTTGTTTTCTAGTTCCAAATTTTTAGTTTGATATGAAATTATTTATATAAGGAGATATCTCAAACATGAATTATATAATGATACTTTTTTATCTTTATAATTATAATAGGTCTCATTTTTTTACATATTAGGGATATTTATATATTAATGATTTATACAAGGTATATGATTACATCATTGTGTGGACCTCTATCCCCTTTCCCATAGATGGATGGTTTGTGGTGGATAAATAGAATTACCACTCTCTTTATCGGGGGCCTAAGGTGATATGAAATGTTAGACTACTATACTATAGATTAAATTCAAAGCCCAATAATTTGAATTTTTTAGTCATGTGATGACTTGTTTATAAATTTCAGGAAATTTTGTGAATGGTTTTTTAGTTTTTTTATATTAGTGTTCATAATGATAGTTTGGGGTTTTATTTATCTATTCACCAGGATATTAATAATCTATTGACCAGGAAAGAATAGTATTGTACTATTTGCTGGATTAATTTTGTGATTGTGTGAGTATTAGGTAGAGATTTTGATGACCATTAAGGTCATTTAAGTGTAATATCATATAAATTTGAGATGATATTTTTTGGAATATCATATAAAATAGTACTTTTCACTATAAAGTTTCTATTATTTATTTTTGGGTCGGTAAAAAATATTATGGACAAGTTATTGATACAATCACCACATATCATATTAGGGAAGAATATATGATTTTGAAACTCCATTGAGTGAGGTCATCTAAAATAATTTTATGATGAGTCACTCCCTATTGATATTATTATAGACCATCATGTATAGTTAATGTTATTTATCACTAATATTTATTGGATTATCTATAAGATCTATGTGATACATAACTTATACATAAAAGGGTTCACAAATAACAAGGGGACCATAATTCCCATGAAATGTATCATTAATTGAACTTTTAAACAATCAAAAATTTATTATGTTTTGAATGAAATAGTACTATGGAAATTACAATATTGAGTTCACTAATCATCATAAAAACACATAAATAATGTTTTTTCAACTAATTATAACATGACTAATGTACCATTATTATATTGTTTCTATTATTAATGATATTATTCTATCCAATAGTGATATTAATTGTTTAATATTATGATATATTTTATCCAAAATATAATTATTTATCCATTTCTATGTTCATTTTTGGGAGTATGGATAAAAATTATGTATTATGAAGAGATTATTCATAGTATATTTGTTTATCAAAATGGTACAAGTGTTGATTTTTCTAATGATATATTGATATTATTGTATCTCTTATAAAACCACTAATACCTATTCCCCAGGTGGATAATTTTATTCATATAAATACCAGTATATGTGAACACTAGGATTAGGGAAAAAGTATTTTACCAATAAAATCAATAGACAAGTTTAATTCATCGACTTTCCCAATAAATGTATAATTCAAAATAATAATAAAATTTCATATAAATTGTAAAATACAAAATTTTAATTTCAATTGAGAAGGTAGCTTACCAATATCATTTATATATGGATGAAACTATGACTTAATCCCTACTACACCACCTTTATCTATTATATGCAATGTAATTTTTTTAAATTCAGATTAATATATGTCATTTGTAATGGATGAAAAAGGATGGGATATTTCTTATATTGTTTATGGTATGATTTGTTCCCTCTAATTGGATGACATGAATTTCAATACTATTTTTTTGATATTGTAATGAAATATCATATATTTTTGTTCTTTATATTCTAGTGGAAACCCTTTATAAGGAATTTTAATATAGAGAATTATTAAGGATCGTCAATAACTTATATAAAACATTCTCTAGATGTGATGTTATCCATAGTGTGTTAAAATTTAATTGATTGGACAATTTAAAATAAAATAAAATTAGTATTTGTTTCATCCCATGAATGGATTGGCTACCAATTATTATTATTACATTGTGGTATATAGTTGACAAAAGGAATCATGGTATACAATTTTGGGAAAAAAATGTACCAATTCGAGCATAAAATGGAAAATACCATAATAATATAGTCTGATATAAATTGAGAAATAATATGGAGTATATCATCTATTAGTGATATAAAGGATTCATATCTCATAAATTCAATGGAATCTATAAATTCGTCTAAATTTAATCCCATAATTTTTGTTATATGGGAAATTGAGGTATAAGTGTGAAATCCTATCATTTTTATAATTCTTCTATTTTTAACTAGGTTGATGAACCCACTTCCATATTGAATAGATACTATAAATGACCTATTTATTATTACATTTCATTTTGTAAAATTATTTTTTTGGTGTTTCTGGATCCATTTTCCACTCATACATATTGATCAATTATCCCATATAAAATATGGCCTTTATAATGGTTGTGGTAGTGGTATTTATTGAAATTAGAGGTAAAAAATAGTCTCTTTATTGACGTTTCCTTGATTAAAGAGTTTTATTAACATATTAAAAATTAGAAATTCAAAGTGACATAACATCTAATTAATATAACATCTAAAGTTTCATTCCATAATGAGGCATGTAGGGTGAAACCCAATAGAATGTGATGAAATAATCATAACCCTAATTATTTTTCTCTTATAAATTAAAAGGTGTTATACTATTGTTTAATATATAATAGAATCATTAGATGAGTTATTTGTAGGTGACATAATTATTGAAATTATTTGGATTTTCTGTATAATGGGATTTTCCATGGATTATATGAGTTTTTTATGTTTCCTATTAAAAAAATTATGTTCAAGTGGTAAGATAAAAATATTCATGTAGTTGTTTCATTAAATATGTTCATTATATTTCAAGATAATTACAACATAAATAATTAGATAATGATCTCATAAACAATAATCCTTGAAAAAATAATACATTTCATGTGTGAAGGCTGACATAAAGTTTAATAAAATATGTAAAAAAATAATTTAAAAAATAATTCACTAAATTAAATTATAATTAAAGATGTTTTTATTAATAGAAACAACATCATGTATAAAATAATAATAATACGGGGGATGTAGTATATAATGTTGATAAATAAGTTCTTATATCTCAAGATAATATCCTAATATTATTTATTTACCCATGACAACTTTTCTTATCATAGTTCATCTCTATTATTCCTTGAAAATTTCTCACCGATCCTCTACTGGTTTTTACTAGATTTTTTTTGATCTAAATTAATTTTATCTCTTTTTTCAGTCCTAGAGTATTTTCATAGTTATTTCAATAATTTCCCCACTATCTTATTGCGAAACAAAAACTAAAAAAAAATTAATTTAAAAATTGACGATTAATTTTGAAATCCATCAGTTGATACATAATAGGTATTTAAACCCCCTTTATACAAACCATCCAAAATTAAAAAAAATCAACATATCCATATATCAACAAATTCAACAGACAAAAAACCATCCATCTTTAGAATCCATTTCTAAAATACCATCATGTATAATTAGTTATTTATTTTTTATTAAATATCCATCATGTAAAATAATTTAACTCATTAGGTAAAAAATAAGTCATAAAATTATGAAATAAATTTTTCATTTGAGAAATCATCCCAATGTTCAAATTCATCATTAATATATCACACAAAACAAATAATACATAAATATATAAAAATGATAATACATCAACTCAAATAGGAACAAAAAATTGATAAATACATGAAAGTTTCAATGATGAGGTCATGGATCATGGAATTAGTTTCACATGAGTAGTAAATCAAACCCCATTGTTAATTTTAAAATAAAAATTCATTCATAGCCGAGGGAGACTCAATATCTAATTTTTTAATATATCATTTTATCATTGAATTCCATCTACATGAACATGTTTCAACAACTTTCCTAAAACTATTACACTGAAAATATTTTTTACTTCACCTTATTTTGATTTCATCATTAGTTGAAAATGTAACAAGATTCAAATATAACATTGTCTAAAAAATTTATTGATAATTAAATAAGGTCCCTTCCAGGATATATCAATTATTCCTAGATCTGATCGATGTTATCTTTTTCAGACTTTAAGAATTAAAACACGGGTGTAATTAATATATTATTTAACAAATATTTTATATACAAATTAATCATATTATAGGATTTAATAGACTAGTTTTGTGTCATATTGTTATTCATGAATCAATGTTGAACCATTCTATAAATAATCTCTAAAAATTTAATCTACCACAAATAAAATTCTAAAAAAGTAATTGGAAAGGAAAATAATTCTATAAATCATCTATAACAACAATATTTACATTGCATAATTAATGTATTCTCTTATAAAATGGGTTTGAAATAAACGTTTCATATAAAGAATATTTTTATTGGGTACTCCTTAAAAGAGGTAGACTAACCTAGTTTTTATCATTTGGATTGATCTCAAATACTAATGTTTGTTACCACAAATGATTGAAATATATGATTAATAGTAACAACCTTTAAGGTGGTAGATATTCTATATGATAGAAATTATATTATGTAGCATTATATACTAATTTCTCTTATGAATAATGTTTCTTGAAAATTTTATTTTTATGAATCTCTAATAAGAGAATTTAATTTTTCTTATGACCTTGATATGAATTTCTCTTATAGGGATGATTTAATTTACCATATACATATTAACTTATACAATTCCACCAGAATCAGTTATATAGAAGAATAAAATTCATAAATATCATTTATATATCATATTTCTGTATAGATAGTAGGCTGTAATTATTTTGAAGGTGTAAAAAATTACATGAAAAACTACCAAATAAATTTATTACAGTGCTAATGTAAAAATATATCATGAGTTATCAAACATGAAATAATATTATAAATATATTAAAAATAATATAATCAATGAGAAACAATCTGCATAATCATTTAATTAATTAATTTATGGATTGAACATTCAATAAACCAAACTATAGAAATTGTTACAAACACCATTAAAAATCAAAACAAGGAAATTTAAGAAAACAAAACCCATGTAATGTGTTACAATAATATTAAATTCTAATAAAATAGAAGCTATACATAATTACCCCATAAATAAATATTTTAAAAAATGTAACAAAGTATTTTTCAAATACATTTAGTTAGTTAAAAACTAGGAAAAGATATATTTAACTAAAAGAAGAATAAATTACAATTTATAATCTATATCTACAAAATTATAAATAATATCATATAAAACAAATTTTTACTATAGAAATAATCTATTTCAACAAGGACATATGATAATAATATAGTTACATAATGACACATTATATTCTATTAAACATAGGATATTGTTTTTCCTCGATGAATACCATTTTCATATTCAATGGTATAAAATAAATAACAATATTTTAAAATAGAAATTCCATAAATAAGGAGTCATGAACGAAAAAAATCCCTTATGGACTATCACTTGATGAAGAAGTGACTACCCAATATAAAAATAAATTGTTTTACTAAAATTTTATTTTCTCATTATAAAAATATGATTTTAATTGATTATTTTGAAATGAATTTAACACTCTTAAATATTGATCAAATTAAAACATGAAAAATTTTATTCATCATTATGTAAACATGTAATAATAAATAATTTTATATTAAATAAACATAGATGAATTTATTATTGAAAATTATAAATAAAAATAAATAAATAAATAACACACATATTATTAAAATGTATAATGAATAAATTACATTAATCGGAGTAAGAGTATCTTATCATTGGCCATTTTGAAGTATATAATTTGTGATTATTTAATTAAAGAATTTCAATTCCAATGATAAATTTAAAACATAATACTAAAATTTAACTGGTAGAAAATTATTCTTTTTTAGAATAAATTTACCTAGTGAGACACAAGTTTAATAATGATAAATCTATTAGGAGAGGTAATAATACCTATTAATGTGACAAACATTTTCCCATTGTGAATATACCTATTTCATACTTGAAAAATATTAGTTTTTCAAATAAATGATTTTGATGGGACCATAACTAAAATGAAATTAATCACATTAAAGACCCCCCCTCAATATAAAACAATTTATTTTCCAAATGATGAATAATAATAGTGGTAAAAACTATTTAATAATGTTTATCTCGACAAGATTTTATCATTTTTTCAATCCAATACTATGTTTTAGGGCTTAAAATAATGATTAAAAACATCCAAAAAAACACTATATTGGAGGGATTTTCACCCATGGCACATACATTTTATAGAAATATCATAAATATTTAGAGAATACTATTATTCTACTTTGATATATAATTTTATTTTCAAAATAATAATAAATAGTACAGGTTTGTCAAAATAGAAAACAAAATCATAAAACGAAAGTTAAAGACACACTATATGTATTTAAATTAATATCATTAACAAAAAATAATATTAAAAAATTAAATTATTTATATAATTGAAAGAAATGAAAATTGGAATATTTTTAAACGTGATATGTATATAAATATATATAATTTTAAATAATAACATCTTAGAGTGAAGCTACATTCTTTTAATTAAATCAATAATATGCCTATACCTATGATTGATAAATGTACTACGACATATCTAAATTCAATCTCCATCAATTTAAATATATTTTTATGTGATAATGAAGATTTCCTCCATAAAATTAAAACAAACTAGTAATAATGGTTTATACATAGTGTAAGTTTAGGCTTAAAATAATGGATCTATTTTATGTAATTAAAAAATAATGTGTTTATAGACCAAAACATATGATAAAATTATTTTCACATAATTATTTAAAAAATGACCATTAATCCATAATAACATTTTAGCTATTTGAAAACAAATAATTTTTTTTGTAATTAAATGAATGTATCAAGTTTATATGATGACACCTTCCTACATTTGAGTATTGAAAATAAATTATAACACAGTTTGGATATAAAAATTATAAATGAAATGTAATAAGATAACTTTAAATAAGGGAAAAATATCAATGAAAAGTTGCTAATAATTAATTAATAATAAATATTCATCATAATTTCAAAAATAAAATAATAGTATGAAAAACATTCTATTTTTTTCAACAATGGTGGGATTTAAAAATCAAAATTTAAATTACACATTAGCTTAATAACACTTCTCAATGACACTAATAATAAAATGTAGTAATTAATATTTTCAATTTAGTTGAAAATAAACCCCACATATTGGTTGTATTATGCTTTAATACTCATGAAAAATCAATCACATATAATAAAAATCATAAACCACATCATATAACTTGTAATAAATCTATAATAATTAAGAAAACCATCCTTATACTCTATTATTGATGATATTATCAATGAAAAAGTTTCATGATGAGTCGGTATAGATGTCAAATTTTAAACATTTGATGAATCATGTGAATTTTAAATGTATATGTGACATAGATAGGATTTTATCAAAATAAATTATATGATATATTTTATAAAAATTAATGGAAATGAATAAATATAAAATTATAACTATATGATTTCCTCCCTAGTAAGACAAAAGTTATCTTATTTATCAACATTTTGGAAGATAAATAATTTTGGAAGTATTATTAAGTGTTATCCAAATAAGAACCACCACATGTGTGTTGATTATTTATTTTCCATTGACGAATGTCCCATATTACACTTACTAATCCACGTGATAAAAAATTCCTATAGAAACTTTTATGATCTCTTTCAAACATTTCCTATGAAAACAATTTCTCAAATGTTTATCCATATTGAATAAATGAATTATCTAAAAAGTAATAAGAAATTTTGGTTTCTAGAAATTTAGACTAGGTAGAAGAATAATGTTATCTTCTAAGATATTATATGATTCTATAATTCTATTTAATAAAAATAAGGGTATTTATTCACTATAGATATTTTTTTCCTACTTATATAATTTTTTATCTATTATAATGTTTAAAATATTTTTGAATATATAAACATAATCAAGGTTTTCCAATAGGAATGACATTATTTTCAATCCCCTATAACAAATTAACATTATAAAATTAATAAAAATATTGTGTTATAGGTAGTGAGTTATATAAAAAAGATAAATGAATAGTTTTTTCAATAGTTTCATGTGTTTTTAAATTAACAAAAGATAAGGGTTCCTCTTCAAAAATATAATCATGTTCAATAAGAAATATCTCACCTAATTCAATATTCAAATGAAATTAGGAATTGGGAATAAATTCTTATGTCCTTTTTAAATATAATTATCTAATAAAATTTTATTTTGGTCAAAATTCTCTCTTATAAAAATAAAAAAACATTAGTTAATAATTATGATTAATTAATGTGAAAATTCTCCACTACATGTTTTTAAAATATCCCTTATGAATTATGTTATATCATATTTTATAACATTATTTACTTTATAAAGTGTTGAAAAAAGAATCAATTTGTTTTTTAAATGAAAAAATCTTGAACATGGTAATATTAATTTTTTTATTATAACAATAATTATTTTTTAATTAGGAAAAATATGGTTTTTATCTGTTGAAAACTTGGATGAGTGGAAAATAAATTTATATTGTAGAATAAATATATATAGTTTATAAAGAAGTTATTATTCTTCTGTTCTATTTTTTCAAATCCTAATTTAACAACATCCTTATCTCTAATTGAGGTGTTAATTATTCTCAACAAAAAACCCCCTAAACTATGGATAGAAAACATATAATTAGTTTGTTATCTCTGAATATTTACTCTATTTTTTCATTATTCTTGTATTGTTATTTTTTATTTCGTGAATTTATCTATCGACATAAGGTGATATAATTCCTAGATCGATATTTTCACAATAAATAGAAGATTATATTTTAAATTAGTATATACCTTCTATATAGGTGTAAACAAACTACGCCACCAATAAATAAAAAATGAAAATATCATTAATTACACCTTTTGATAAAAAATATAGATCTAAATTCGACCCAACATATTTATATTTTTGTAATATATCAATAAGAATAATTAATTACTTATTATTCATTATAATGTTCTATACATTGACCCATATAATACTCTAACTTAATAGAATTCAATCTCCCATAATCTTCTAAAATATAATTACCATTAGAAAAAACATTAAAAGTTATGTAGAACTTATATAATTAATATTAATTAACCCATCCAAAATTTATATTTGAATAAAAAATGATCTCTTAGTTCCATTAATCCCTCCACCAACTATAGAGACATGATCCAATAAATGATTAGGGAAAATATCATGGTCAATATGTCATTAACAAATAAACAAATAAGTTAATTTTACTGTGTGGATATTTTTGTATCATAGGGGAACTTGATATATTCTATACATCATAAATAGGTCAAAAAAATATATTTTTAATAAATGTGATTAAAATAGTCCATCTATGAGATTATTATCATTACTAAAATTTTATTTAATCTTCATATGAACTTATTAAATGATAAAAAATGAATATAAATTTATTTTTTAGAATAATCACGTTTCCTATTAAAAAATATCAATATTTTCCAATAATTATAGACACATTTTTCATTTTTTTTATGTATAGTCCAACTTCATTTGTGATGTGATAATAATAATCACATGGTGGATCTCATCATGAAAAAATTTTATATTTTATATTCAATAATAAATATGAGGAATTAATTAAATTAAGTTTTGTGAATTAGTTATCACATAGAAAAAAATCTTTTATTGAACTCAGTTTCCACACTCCTAAAAATTCATATATTTCATAAGCTTTAATTTTAAACTAAAATGATTCTCTATCAAAATTGGTTATCAATCAACCTTCATATGAAATGACATATAACTGTTAGGTTCACTCCATGAGTGCTCAAGTTATATTGGTTTTTAATTGCATTGATCTTTCATAATTAATCTCATAAAATTGAGGGATTAGAATATTAACACAAGAGAAATGTTATTGCATGTGGGAAATCACCCACATGGAATATTTTTTATGAAAATTTTCTTATATATATTTATGTAATAAATTTATATGTAACCACTCACCCATGAAAATAAATATTTATGGATTCTCTTACAAGGGAAAATAAATTACAATATTATACAACTACAAATTTCTCTAATATGTCTGTTAGAATGTTTTTGGTGAATTATACATAATCATTTTAGAAAATTTATATATATGTAAGATATACATTTATTAAATTATCTAATATAACCACAATGACCATATAATATAAATTTATATTAAATTTATAGTTTAAATAATTATTATATTGATTTGGAAAAAAGTCATTATGGGATGAATTTTATAATATTTCATAAACTATCATATACGATATAAAATTCTAAATCCATTTAAAATAAAATCAACAATAAAGGAAAATATCTGCAGTTATTGATTTCATAAATATCAATATTGAACACTTGGAAAGCATGATAATAAAAATTCGGACAAGGAATATTCAGAATCCTAATTGGGAATATTAATGACAAAAATCTCGAAACTAGATTCTCATTAATACTCATTTTTGTCTAATTTTATACTAAAATTAGTTCCAATATAAACAAAATATTTTTTATTAAAATATTTATTAACTACCAATTGATTATTTAATCATCTATCAATCATGAAATAAAAAATGTAAAAGAAATTTTCAATGGATATAAATTTAATGTTATATAAATTTTACAAAATTTCTAAATATTAACACATAAAATGTATATCAATTACAAAAAATTATCTCAACAATGATATATTTAAAAATATAGAATATTATAGCCGCATAAATATAATGGAACCACTATCCTCAATGTAGTTCATTTATGAGAGAATATAAGGATGTTCAACATCATAAATTAATAGTTGGGTTTATACATATGTTTTATTTTATATCGTTGTATGTCTTCTACTAAATATCAATGTACTGGAATTACACTGTAGAATGTTAATTATAGATCTATTAGTTTTTACTAATGGTGAGATGTATATTTTACTAATTCCAATGTATATAGTCGATTAACCTTGTTTTTCATATTTAATATAATTATGTTCTTCTAGATCACATACCACTATAGAAAAACCTTTTTCTCAACGTGGTATAACATTTAGATCATTTAGATTCTTCCATCACATGAATACATTGGTTTTATATATAATTTTGTAATTATTTTTTATTATGTATTACTGTTTATCGAGATCTATAATTTTATATAATGTGATATATAGACACCAGATTAGTTTCATTTAAATTTCCATGATCATGTAATACATTATATAGAGGACGTGGACACTAATGTAATGTAGTGTAGTATTTTGGATGTTTATGAAGATAGTAATATTAGTTATTTTTCTTAATAGTGCCTCTCATTAATGTGATATAGAATTGAAAAAAAGATTATTTTTTAGTTGATATAATCATATTTAGCTACATAGTTTTGTTTTTACGAACACACTAATATTCATCTTGAAATTGATTAATTAATGAAATCATATCATTATGAATAAGATATTGTTATATACACTATTGTGGTTGAAGATAATGAAAATCTATAGAAATCCCTTATATATAAGATTATCTATAGATTATCTAGATAATTTATAAAATTTTAATTATATTCATTTGTAGAGAAGATTAATAGTGAGGTATTTCTCAAATTTGATCATTGACATGAATATTGATTAGTATTGAGAAGAAATACACTCCTTCCAAAAAGTGTTGTTAATATAAATATATTCTATTGTGATTGTTTCTTGTTCCTTGAATAACATAATCAAATGTATTTTTTTACCATAGGATTGCAAATTTTTATGGCTATAAACAGTTGAAAAATACCCTATTAACAGATAGTGTGCATCATCAAATTTAATTTTTCAAGATGAATTAGATCTGGTGGAAGTTGTATTGAAATATAATTATAATGAACAGAGAATTGGTGGTTATTATTAAATAATGCATTCATTAATAATATAGTTCTATATCAATTTCACATATATATTATTCCATCATAGGTGAATAAATCCTTTTAAAAATCATATAATATTTCATAATTAAACTATTTAAATAATTTGACTAAATAATAGATCAAATTGTTTTATTTAATGGGATGAAACTTTCAAATAATGTCAAGGATGTTTTAACCTAGTATTCAATAATTTTATAGATATCTCATTTTATTGTTTATCTATCTATTTACCCCAATAGGTGTAAAATGATAAATTACAAAATGATGTGACCGTTAAAATTATTTTAATCAATTATAAAAATATTTTGGAATGTTGATTATATACATTATTATTCATTGAGAATATTTTGTGTCAATGGGATTTAATGTATTTTTTTTAAAATTAATTTTTGTAAATAATTATTTCCTTTATATGATTTGACATATATTCTATATCAAATTTCATATGGGTAAATACATGTAGTTATTATATATTTAATTTTTTAAAAAAATGATGCTATATCTATAATATTTTACTAGGCATTACAGTTTGTCTCATCATTGGTGAGTTGTTAAAAATATAAATTAGATATAATTTGAATACTAATAATAATTGTTGAATCCTAAAAATCCAATATTAAGATCTCATTAACCACATAAATAAATTTTTAAAAATTTAATATGTAAATTTTATTAGGATCTAGGTAGATAATCCATGATATTAGTTTTTTTATCATCAACTGAGCAACAATGGTGTATAGTAGGATCATTATTTTTAATGAAAATCAGTATAATCATTTTATAGGACATGATAATTCTAATTTAAGACCCACTATTGCGAATTAAATTTTTGATTCCCTAATAATGTCTTCATTCATAGACTATTTTAACTCCCCATATATCCTGATATTATTAATAATATATAATAATGTATGTAAACTCATTATTCATTTTTTACCATTATTATAGAATATATTCCTTGATAGTTATGGTTGATTTATCACATCATCCTATAAAGATATCATTAATAAAATATTATAATCACAATTCAATACATATTCAATGTTATCCTCAATCACTGTCTGTGGTTTAACAATATTAGTTTGCATATTGAATGAAATACTAAAAAATGATAGATAATTTATGATTTTTATCATTATATTGTGATGGTCAGCATAAGGTTGTGTTGTGGAATTAGTTTAAAAACAATGAACCTAAACTCCAATAACAAATGATAAAAATAACTTACATTTCATTATTGGATAGAGAAAAATATTTCCAATATTTTTTTACCAATCATTACACTATAAAGATAAAATATTTGATTCCATACATAAAAAAGGACATTCTATATTTTTTTATGTAATTAAGAAAATATTATATATTAAAAACTCTCATAGCACTGAAATAATATTTTCCCATTGTAACCAACTTTTTAAATTGAATATTAGTTCTAAAAAATATCCCATCAATTATTTCACATATTAATACATTCTAAATTAAAATAATTTACCAACATTCATTATATTCAAGGAAAATTGAAACATAATATGGATGGGCACAAATTCCTATTGCATCTCAATATATGCATAAAGACATGAGTTTCATCAGTGTGATAACAATGATATTAATGGAATGGTGATATAATAAAAGTGCATAGTGGTAAAATAATGGAAATTATTCCGATAAATTACTGGATCACCAATCACTAAACATGGTATAATTATTTAAAGAATTATATAGTCATGATAAACAATAATTATGACCCATGTGATATCAATCATGATCTAAGGAACCATTTTTATCCCATTTCATTAATAGTGAAATATGCTCTAGTATCATAGAACATTATCCTCATATAACCCTTTGTGATACAATTTAATTATAATAACCATAAAGTTGGACTCTAACATAATTATATAGAGAATAAAATCCTCACCTAAAGCATTGGAGTTCCTTTATGGAGAACCGATCATATATGAAATTTTGGGCTCATCCCTTACCTATAATAGGGATCATAGAATCATATTAATGTATAGGATACATAACGTGAAGAATATATATTGACCATTAATCTCATTATAATACTTATAGAAAAATCTATTGTAACACTCATAAATTGATTAACCCATGAAAAATAAATTGGTTTAATGGAAATATAATTGAAAAAATAATAATATGTCCTCATAAATATTGAAGATTAAATTAATACCAAATATCCACATTTAATCATATGTGACATCAATGGTTTTCTAAATTTATCAATTGAAATTTAATTAAAATATCATTGAATATATTCCTAAGGAAAATATCATTACCACATTTGTTAATAAATTTTGAAAATTAAAAATACATAAATTATTTGGAAATTAATTTCAGTGGAAATTAATATTGAAACATATCATTGAATGTTATTATAAATAAATTTTAATGATAGTGGTAAATAATTTCATGATGTAAATGATATAAAAATCATCCCAAACATTTCATAAAAGGATTCAAAAGTCATCCATTTAGAAACACTTGGGTTTCCTTTCAAAAAAATTAAAAAAAAAGTTGCAATATCCAAAAAAATAACTACAAAAATATTTATATTTATAAAAAAACATTTTTAAAACATTTTCAAAATACTGGATAAGAAACAGATCAATTTATGATATTAAATAAGTCTTAATATTACTATCACATATAATTTTTTTCGATGTATCACAAATAATTTATTTTTCAAATAGAAATTAAACATGAAACAAAATTCATAAGAATAGGATAATAAAATATATGCATCCCAAAAAAAATATGATGTGATTGACTCTTAAAAGGATCTATTAACATATATAATATAGAAAGGAAAAATTATTTTAACGTAATCCCTTTTCCATGTTGAAATCATGTTAATATTTTGAACCACAAATGAATAACTTCACACAAATCAATATATATCATGAATATAATTATATTCATGGTATAAAATGTCAAAAGGGAAGTACATATAGATTATATATTATGAACTGTTCATATTACAATCATATGTCCCACTGATTGGTAATTTGAGAATAATTACCATTAAATTTGTATCATTGAATTGAGAATAATTAAATAAATATATTTTATGAAAAAAATATAACTCTACTCATAACTAGTATTAATATATATTTAATTTAATTATGGATCTATGTAAAAAACATTATTTCATAAAAATGTATGTGACGATGAATTATAACTCAATGTAATGATTTTTTATTCAGAAACACATTACCACATGTTAACATTTAAGTCATAACCTGATGGATAAATTAATTGAAATGGAAAACTAAAATAAAATTTGGTAAAAAGTATTGAGGATATGACATGTAATTTATTTTATGTACAAAACATAAAATAAATTTGGGAATAAATAATAATATATTAAACAATGAAATGAAATATAGAGAAAATCCCATACCTCAAGTTAATACGTTCCTTGGTTATCCATTAAAAAATAAATAATTAAATCATATAAACTATTTTATTTAATAGGAAAATATTGTTGGTTTAATAACATATCATTAAACCATTTCACTCAGATATCTTAATGAAACATTTATTTACTAATTTATATATGTCTACATTAGTTTTTTTTTCAGGACGTTTAGTTCATAAATATGAAATAATTCATAGATTGATTGTGGTCAAATATTTCATTATGCCATCAGATCAAAAATAATAACTATGACTCAATAATATTTTATTGTAAAAAAATTTGTATTTAATATCCAACCATGAATGATGGTTATAAAAAATGAAGTACATAACATTAGAGAAAACAATAGTTTATATGTACGAATGAGTACATGTTTTATTTTTTGAATATCATTATAAAAAAAATGTTAGAAATATTTTTTCTTTTTATTATTATCATTATATACTTAATATCAAATTAATTAATTAAATATAATTATGAATATTATCCTTGGGAAATTATGATGAGATACGAGTCACATCACATCATGGAGGGGAATCCACACATACTCCTGAATGGAATTATCATTTTTATTTAATGGAACCTGAAGAACATAAATGATATATTATATATAGATATATGATATGCCATTAAAAAAAATATATTTATTTCTATAATAAATATTTTAATATAAAATCATGCTTATGTATGATTTAATGTATTTTGGAAAATAATTAAAATTAAAACACTTGGTTAATAACTAAACCTATTGTTTTAAAATGATTCTTTTCATAAAACCTTTTTCTAACAAAGGATTGTATTATTAAATATACAAGACCTCTATATGGTTGGTAGAGTTTTTATTAAGTATCTTTGATAGGTATTCTCAAAACTGAATGGTACTTGATGTGTGGTAACACTAAAAGAAGTGGTTTCATTTTGAAAAATAGGGGACCTATTGTAATTTAATAAAATATTATTTTTTATATAAATTAATATCTAACTAAAAATGGAACCAAATTTACATGAATAGTCTATATAATTATTATGAGTTTGATTCCACTCGACCAATAAAATTAAAAAACAATAGATCATATTCATAAGATTTTTTTATCGCATCGTCGAACCCTATAAGAATAACCATTACTACATGGTTTTTGACACATTTAGGGTCATTATATTTAATATAAAACCATAATGTAAATTAAATGGAATACAATTTTTATTTTATAATATATAATAACACATATTTCAAAGGTAAAATTTAAAAAAACTATATATCATTAAATAAAATATTATTTTAAAAACATTATCAATGATTTTAATTTTAGAACTATAATATATAAAATTTTTATTTTCAACACATGCAAAAATAAAAATCACACGTATTAGGAATTTTTTCCCACGACGCAAGCCCCAACCCCTCACAACCAAACAACCTTGCTCACATGTGATGGCTGGGGGATTTTACAACTATTAATTTACATTGAACTTAAAGATATATTTACAATAAATGATTTCCAAAAAAAAAATTTAATAAAACTATTCAAATTAATTATTTTTTATAATTTTTTTAGGATTAAGTAATTTTATCAAATTATAATAAATTTAATATTTATTATATAATTTACTAAATTTTCACATTAAATTAATATTTATAGCGTCAATGTAGTGTATACATTTATGGTAATAATAGTTTCACGGAAAATAATAATAAAATATTATGTTGAGGTTAGAAAATTTATTTTAAAAATTAATATATATAAATAAACATATCAATTATTTATATCTATGTCTAAAATATTGTAGTTATTAATAGGATGAGTGTGAAAATTGTGATGTCATTATGTACGATATTATGAAAGTAAAAATCATATTGAGAATGAAGAAATAAAACATTCCAAGTATTTGATGAGTATATTTGAAATGGACTCATTCTAAATGACTAAAGAAAACCTTTTTTGTCATTTTATAGACCTCATCATTTTATTTTCTTAACATTAATAACCTATTTCCCAATAATGCGAGAAAAAAAACTGAATATGGTTTCAATTTGTTCTAAGAAGGAGAAATTTTTAATAACAGTGGATAACATTATTTTATTTGTTATATCCTTCTAAAAAATTGATACAAAATAACTATATAAAATAAATTTAAAATCACATAAAAAACATATTGACTCCAAGAATTTAAAAAAAATAACCTATTAAAATATAAATTGTTTTTAAACCAAATAAGATTATAAAAAAGAATTCAAAAATCAAAATCTTTTTATTTTTAACCATTATTAGCTAATGAAATTTTTTATTTAATCCTGAATAGAATTTAACTTGAAAATAATTTAAATGGAAAAATATTCAATAAAAATAATTATTTTCACTATTCAGAAAAAAATAAAACATTTAAAACAAACAAAATTTTCCTATAATATAATTTTTTATATTATTATTTAGAAAATTATATTTTTTATCAAAAAATCTCTACATGTTATTGAAATTAATTATATTATTCAATCAATTAATAAACTATTTTTTATGAAAAATTTTTATGGACAATTAAATAGATTTACCAAAAACTGATTTACTATTTATAAATAATTTATCAATAAATTTGTACTAATTAAAATCAAATAATATATTTAAAAAATAGTTAATAATATACATATTGTATAGTTTAATTTCAAAGTTTTAATGGTCAAATTTTTTTAATAATATATTTTTATATGTTTATAATTGGATTTTTGTATTTTTCATGTTATTGAATGCATTCATTATTTTTTAAATAATAGAATATTACATTATATGATTTCAGTAAATTTAATCACTGAAATTAGAACTCCTGATATAATACTTTTTGTTTGAATTTTCACAATACCATTTATTAATCTCAACACATTAATTTTTATTAATAAAACATCCACTTGAATATAGATAAAGGTAAGTATGAAGGCCTTTTGAAATAAAAGAAACTACGTTTCATGTTATGTTAACAATAGTAATAAGTGTAAATACAGACACCAAAGAAATATAAAATGTATTAATATTTATGGAATATTATATTGTTAATTGATCATAACAAATATAATAATTATGAGAATTTAATTTATCAAAACAAAGTAACTCAAAGTTGTGGAAATAAGATAATATATTCAATTGAGGAGAAAAAAAATTATGTACAACTCCATTTTAGGAACCTTGTCCAAGTGTTTAGTATTTCCATAGAATCTAGAAAAATATAAAGAATCATACTTATAGGATAATTATAATTTCAACATATAATCAATTTCCACCAAAAAATCATATTTTATTGTAAATAATGAGTATTAGAGATGATTATTTTCATTCTTAAAGCTACAGAATGAATCTATAAGAGTTAAAATAATCCATAAAAGTGTTAAAATGTATTTTTTATTTTATTTTTACATGAAAAATAATTAAAATCGACTTGACGAGGAAATATGATTCCAAAAATAAATAAATATTTATTCGAAAAAATTATACCTCAAACTCCAAAATTAAATAATTACACTATATATTCAAAAAAGGTCCCAAAAATTAGAATTATTTTATCACGTATTATAAAATGATACATTCAATTTTTTTCTCAAAATAGTAGCCATAAATATTAATTTTTCATACAAATAATATGTATACCTCCATAGAAAAATTAATATCATATTTTTATCACATCCATAATTAAATAATATTATATCGCACTAATAAGGTTAATATTGAGTTTAAAGTCAAATTTTAACTAATTTTTATCAGCCTATATTCCAAAATTATTAGTATTATTTTGTGAAATAATAATTCATTTTAAACATATGGGTTACATATACATCATCTCTGTAAACAGACTATTATAATATCACTAGCCACTTTTAAATTCAATCACCGTAATCCTAAAAAGTATCTATATGAATATACACCAATGATATAATATAAAAATTTAGACCGATGATGGTATCCATAAATTTAAATATAATATTACATCAATACATAATAATATTAAATGTTATCTAAATACTTCTCATAAACTAATTATAACAGCCACAATCTCACAATGCAAGATCCAGTGTTGAAAACATAAATATCTCATTTTTATACATGGTAATAATAAATGTGATATTATTATTTTTACCAAATCATTACAAAAAACAATGAAAATACCTGATCATATACATAACTGAAGGCATTTTTCAAATAAATATATTCTTATATATTAAAAAATCTTAATTAACCAACACATATGACTTCAGAAGACTCTGTCTACTTCAATTCATACCATATTGTATTACATGTAATATTTAAAGAATATAATATAAGCATATTTACATAATAAAAAATTATAGATTGATATTATTATCAACAAGATTTATATCTAGGGGAAGGAAACGTATGAAGGGTGACCTAATATTATTCCAAATGTTACACATAATCATTATAAATTGAATTTCATCAGTTGGAAAAATTTATCTTAAGGGTATGGTGAAATAATAAATCTGAATTACCATAACATAAGTGAAATTAAACTTATCAATAAATTGATCATTAATCATTAATCATAGAAGAAATATTTGACCAATGATTAAATCATTATAATCAATAATCATTATTTATGTGATGTCAATCCTGGTCAATGGAAACATTTTTAACCCATGGAAATCATAATAAAAACATGTCTATATCCTTGAAAATTATCATCATATAACCCTTATATATCCCTCTTAATTGGAATATATATTATCAATACATCAATTTTAGTTCTACAGATAATGTAATAATAACCTAATTCATGAGAGCATAATCCAAGAACATGAATTATATATGTTATAGAGGGCTCACCGATGAATTATAATTCGTCTCAAAAGACATTATTTGAAGTTATCATATAAAAAAATGTTAATAAATTATATAAATCATTCATATCATAATATAACTCATATAATCCTCTATTATTCCATTATTAACATGATTTACCAGTAGATAAAAATGGGTTATCTTAAAATCTCTTTGAAATAACAGTTATATATCAATATAAAAAAGGGGAATAATATCAATACAATATATTTTAGTGGGATACAAAATTTCATCAATTTAATTTGATTTTTATGAATAGAAATACAAATAAAATATTTTCCAACATATTGTTTAGGTAAATATCCTTAAAACATTTCAATTTAATTGAATAAAAACTCTTAAATTTTTGTAAAAATAATATTTATTGAAATTAATCATTAAAATATATAAATGTTTAGTAATGTATGAAAATGAAAATTATTATTAGAAAATACATCCAATTTTTAAAATGAAAAAATAATTGTTTTTTCAGACAACAGGTAAATGTATTCAAAATTGTCCCATTTGGAAAACAATATAAAATGAACATTTTAATTACAATTTAAAGATGATCAAACATCAGGTAAAATATATTTTTTAAAATAGTTTTTCTTATAAATTATAGTTTTTAAACTTATTTTGGATAATAATAAAATGGATGGGAATGATTCCAAATCTAAATGATGGTACATGGTCTGCCACACCTATATAAAACATCCTAATGTTTTATTTCTAGATAACAGATGAAATTAAAATTAATTAAGTAAACCACATTCATAAAATTAATATGTTATAATATATGTGTATTATGATAGAATAAAATGTTATTACAATCCAAAATAATAATTTTTCATTAAAAATAATGCAAGAATTGATATTGTAAAAGAAATTCTATTATTCTATGGTAACTTTTCAATTTAATGTGTTATGATTTAATAAAATAATCTAAAAAATTAAATATCATGAAAAATGTAGAGGCATTTTATCACATGACAAATAGAATGTATATACACATTATAATACAATAGAGGAGCATATTATAAACATATTTTTGATGAAATGGTTTTTTAAATGAATAACCATTACAAATATCATATCATCGAATTCAGAATCGATAAAATCCTAAATAAATTGTTTAAATATAAATCAAATCAAAAAAGATTAAATACATAATAAAAAAATTGAACGATATATTAGAACATAATTGTTGAATTAAAATGTCATTTAATATGTATTGAAACATAATTAATTATAATTTAGATAAGAAACCCTTTAAAAACATTATTACATGCATGTCATATACCCGTATATAAATTAATTTGATCTTAAACCCAGAATACCATTATGTATTATATATTTTTCATATAAAATTATATATTTTTATTATATAGACCATATAAAATAATTTATATGTGTACAAAAAAATATTATTTAATTGATGAAAAATTAGATGAGATACCATACCTGAAGTCAAACCATTCCATAAAGGTCCAATAACTTGTGTTTAATAATATCAAATCAATTATTTTATTTCATAAGCAATTTTTATATTTTTAATAACATATCATTAAATAACTAATTTTATATATTTTATTAACATAAGTAATTACTAAATCAGTTAAGTACACATCAGGTGTTTTAAGGATGTTTTATTCATAAGTTAAATGAGACTTCAATAGGTTGACTACTTTCAATGTGGTCATTATTAAATTACCTAAATAATAGTAATTATGAAATTATTTTAATTTTATTATATAAATTATATGTTTAGAACCAATCTTGAGTATTTTTATGAAAAAACTATATTTTGTTCATGGAGATGGCATAAGACAGATACATATGGGAAAAGATTCCACTTTTCGACCATCATTATGGAAGGAATGCACAAATACTATTATCGTTAAATAGTTATATTTATATCATTATTATAAAATTAAATCATTAATTATGCATAGATAAATATAAATATATATATGTATATATATATTTAATCCATGCGATGTGATGATAAAAGCGAACCACATAGCTTGGTTAAGATTGTAGACTACACATATGCAAGAATGAAATTATAATTTTTAATTGAATGTAATTTAAAGAAACTAAATGATATATTTTCTTTTAATAATGATAAATATTATAATAATACCATTTATAAACATTTATTCCATCATTATAACTTTCCATGAGATTTAGTGATGGGAAAAATGTCATTGGTCCTCAAGATAGCAATCCTCCATACACACAAATGAAGAATTAATTTCTTATTTGATGGAGGTTTTTTATGGATAATGTATATTACATTAACCTAATAAAATATTTATATACAAAATATAATTATTATTTTATATATTCTTTGTTACGAAATATTTTATAGTGGTTGATGAATTTAAAAATTGGAAATAGTTTGTTAAGAGGTGTAAAACTTCATTAGTCAACCGCATTTTCATAACACATTAATCCCAAAAGTTTTATATTATAATTAAAAAAAAGTTTATTAATATGTTCATGTATGATAAGAATATTTTTAGGAAATATTTTTTTGCACTAAATAGATGTTTATGTCAGATAAAATAATAATAAGAGGTTTCCATTTGTAATAGAGGGTAGGGGGACTCTATGAATTTCATTAAATATTAATATAAAAAAATAATTTTGAGGTAAAAATTGATATCAATTAATTATAGTCAAAAATATTATGATAATTTGTCTAAATAAATTAATATATTAAAATTTTGATATGGTCAGATCATACTGTTAACCAAAACTATTTTTTAACCCTTGAGTAACCATTTTCGCACATACCATGATAACATTTTTTTAAACATGATAGTCATACTAGTAACTTTAAATAATGAAAATGTATATGAATGAATAATTTATAATTTTTTCAACCATATACACATATAATTTTAAGGTTAAAAATATTACAAATTTATATAGTTTAATGAAATACTATTTACAGAAAATATCAACACTATCAATTTTAGAACTATTAATTTAAATCTAATTTCAAGAAATAAAATTAGAAAATATATATTCAGAAAAAAACCATAATAAATCCATAACATGAAATATTTATCTATAAAATTCATGGGTTATAATAAATATTATAAATAATAATACATTTAATATTTTTAGAATAATTTATTATATTTTTCAATTATTTTAGTAATTGTTGTGTCATAATTGTATTCGTGCTCACAAAATTTTTTTAATCAAAAAATATTAATAATTTATCATGATAAATATAAATAATTTTTTATTAAAATTAATATATAAAATTAAAAATATCCTTTATTTTGTCTGATGTTATGAATATTTTAATTATTATAAATAACACTGGGACATTTCTTTATTTTCATTGAATAAAATATTATAATAATTATTATCCAAAAAAGAGGATAAAAGTTTAATGTAACTAAAATATTGATGTTTATGGAATAAATTTACTAATAAAATAAAATTAAGGATACATTATGTCAATTTATTGTCCTACTAATTTTTTTAACCTTACACAACTGATTTACCATTTACCCTAGTAACAAAAATTACTAGGGTTTTAAATCATATTGAATAAAAATAATAGGAACATGTTTTATAAAGAAGGATATCTTGATTATAAAAATGGAACTTTTTTCCAAAATTAAGTACACGTAAGTTATATGCTGTAATTTACATTTGGACATGAAAATCAGAGTGAAAATAGTTATACAAAAAAATTGTATTTTAAAATATATAATATTTTTATAATATATTTTGGTATACAATTTATTTAAAAAATTAAAATTTTAAAATAAAAATGACTTATTAAATCTTAAAACTATTCAATATTATATATCTAATTTTCAATTAATTTCAAATAAAATATTGTTTTTAATAAAAATAATTATTCTCAAAATACCTTGAAAAATATAAATGTTCAATAAAATTAAAACATCATGACTGTATGATTTTAATTTTTCTCTATAATTCTAATTATTTTCTCATACACTATTTTTAAACTATACAGATGTTAATTATATTGTTCTCTCAACAGAGAATGTTTTTTAAACAATATTGGATGAATAATACAGCTTTAACAAAAATTTAGTGACTTTTTGCAATGAAATAGTCAATATATTTTTATTGTTTATAAATATTATATACAAAACAAATAATTCATTAATATTATTTATACCCTCTAGTATAATGTATCTTTTTTTATCAAAAAAATATTTGTAATAAGAATTCATTGTTAATTAATGATTAGTGATAGGTAACACTCATGGAATCATACAAAGTCATTCCATTTAAAATAATTTTATATTACAATCAGGGATGTGTAGTTGGTGTTGGGTGGCCATTTTTTGGGTTTTTTAATGTTTTTATTGAATTCAATTTTTATTTAATAAATTATGGATTTATTCAAATGGATTGAATTTATTTTTTATTTATGATGTGAATTACATAATTTTCAACATATGTGTGTAGTGAAAAAAATGCTACCTAGTTTTTATATGGGAATATTAATATTAAAAAAATGGAAACAACAATTATATCATTACTAATATATTTTCCTAATAAATTAACTTAAAATATATAGATTCTAAATAAATCTCATGTACATTTCCATAGGGTTGTACTAGGATTAATATGAATGAAAAATGTTATATAACGTGTTTGTAATAAATATATATAACATATATTTGATATTTTCTACTATGTATTGATTTTATAGATGTTGAATAGAAATGTTATTTAGTATAATATAAAATTTCCGGTATCAAAATCTCAATTCCCATGGTCTGTACATGATTGCCTACCCAACCAATACTAGGTGTACCATTACATATCTTATAGTATTCATTCAATCATGAACTAGAGTAAACACCTATATTCTCGAGTAGACCTACAATTTTCATCTATAAAGTAGAAGTTGTGTAGTTGGACACCCAGATGAAAATATGTGAATGTAAATGTATAATGATAATGAAAAATGTCTTACAAAAAGTTCAATATTTTTATTATGCATCTATTTTTCATGTCATCTCACCCTTTTATCAAAATTATGAAAATTAATTTTCCATTATATATTTTTTTTGTTTATAATTTGATTTATCAATATAATTATCAATCAATGAATATTCATAAGGAATGTTAGGATGTTCAGGAATTTTAGCACCATAGAGGTCATTAATGGTTCTATGATGGAATATTTGAGTGGTAATATGGCTAGCTAAAGGCCTTGATATGTGTTGGAATTAGTTCATATGTCATATATATTATTCTTAGTGTAATCTAATCATAGGATAAAGAAGGTACATTTCCAAAAAATATAGAATAAGGTCCACACCCCATTTGAGCAACAACATTCTAGACTCTTACATAATTGATAGATTTTGGTTAACCACAATATTATCAAAGAATTTACACCTTATCCATGTTATTAGATACACCATCATTTTATGTTATATTATAAATGTGGAATAGATTATCTATTGGGTTTCATAGACCCATAAATTAATATATATTATAGTGTGGAATGATTCATAGACTATATATTAACATAGAAAGCATGGATTCATTTAGCTAGGTATGTTAGGATGGTAGGCTTAAGAACAACCATAATATAAATCTATTCATAGAGAATGTACAGGTACCCCAATAGGTTTATTGGATTGTGACATGGTATCTGCAAATGATTTGTTCTGTTTCTCCCTCATTTAATAGACATTCATCCTATTCCATTAGGGTTTAATGGGTAAACATGGAAGTTTGATTTTGGTTTTAGATTAGATACATTTATTTGTATGCTACCTGAGGAAACCCAATATTTTCATTTCAGATGTGAATTATATCATTCATTAAATCTATTAGAATTTTATGGTGATCATAACATTATGAATCACACCGTTTTTAAAGAAATATGTTTGATCAGGGAATTACATATGAGGTTATTAGTACATGAATCATTCACTAACACATCTTGTTGTTGAAAATATGTAAATTGTAAACCAAATTATGGGATCATATCATATTTATGAAGTCAGAAGGAAAATGTAATTTTCTATATGTGTATGTTTTTAGGCTTCCTAGTGGGTACGTTTATATAGTCACAACATGTTTTAAATCACAATCATTATTGGTTATATATAGATGAAAAACAATATTAATATTGTATATGTTATTGTACTAAATGTGGGACATGTTTGTAACAAACTCATAATTGTGATTGGTGGTTGAAGACAATGGAAGTTACAATAGTAATCCTTGTAATATCCCTGAGTTTTTGTATTATATAAGATCGATCAATTATATCATATAAATATTTTATAAATACATTTTAAAGTAAATATTTTATATTGTATTTTCATAAATGGTGGTATATTTATAATTTGTTGACTAAATCATCAATTTTATACATATCCATTGAAATGATAAATAAATATTGAAATTTTAGAATAATTTATAAATTAGTGATTTTTTTTTCTGATTATAGTTTTTAAAGGATAATTCATACCTTTTATTTTATTCCATTTGGATTCTTTTTATAATAAGTATTATTGGATGAACAGAATAATTACAATGGTCTAGTACAACACATTGCTTAATGTGTTCCTCCCCATACACCATAGCGTACAGACTTTCATGTAGGGACTATATAGATATCTTGGGGAATTTTTTTTAATAATTTGAAAATAATATATATAAACATAAACAATTAAAACAATTCATAATGAAAGATTCAATTTATCAAACATCCCAAGTGGTTGAAAGAATCCACATGTAATCATTTGTGAGGAATACATGTTCATGTAATATATTTAAGTGTCAAATTATTAAAAAAATAAAAAATAGGGAACAACTCTTTAACATACCAAAAGTTTGAATCCAATCATAGTTGAAAAATTTGCAATCCATCTCATCCGGACATAAACATTTTCCTCTAGGATATTTATTTTATAAAATCATTCATCCAATATTTATTCTATTATACGAACCATCACCCTAGGAAAGTTGTTTTTTCATCTCAATATGACAACACCAATAGTGTCTCAAATAATTACCAATTGGGATAAATTAGTTTGGGTAGATGTATTTAATAAGTAGAAATAAAATAAAACAAAACTAAAAAATAAAAAATCAATCCTCAAGCTCTATGGTACCATCCAAAAAGAACATATTTACTTCTTGTAGTTTATGAGGTTTTTGAGCACACATAGAATGTACCTCAAACCCTAAATACCACACACACCCCATAACAAATTCCTCTTACTACTCGAAATATCAAATATCGTGTAATACCAAATTATTCATTTCATCATTATCAGCCAAATAGTATCATATGGATTCATCTAATATCTTCAAGGAATTCCTAAATAATTAACCAAACATAATCCATAGATCTTATCCTGACCTTCCCATTCATTTATCAACATATCTAAAAAAGCTTCTTATGGATATTATAATGACATTCTCATTAAATTTCACCATACAACACATTAAATCATGGATAAAATCTAGAAATTAACATTTATTTAGGTCAAAATTTATTATTTAATCCATGGATATCATCCTGTAATTGAAATTTATTTAATTATTGTTATAATAACCACAGAAAATATTAAAAAAATTTAAATTTATTCCAATGTGAAAACCAATCATATTATTTTCAATGGTAACCTATCATTAGATCATTATTTGTAAAATGATACACTTATAGTATATTCATAAGACAATGAAACCCATATGTAGTCTCATTGATTTAAAACAACCAGTATTTAATCCATGTTCTCCCTAAAATGAGTGATGCAATTTATAATTTAAAATTTCAAAGGGTTTGATCATATTATTAAGGGTTTATTTGATCCATTTAGGGATAAAAGTAGTTAGTTTTAACTTATTGGTATAATAAAAGATTTAATGGAATAAAATAACATATTAAAAAAACTATAAATTCAATAAATATTAATTGTTAGATCAATTAGAATCTACCTTCTGTTTTTTGAATTCTACAAATCATGTAAATACCATTGATTCATCGGTATATGAGGGAGATTTAAAAAATTGGAAAAATATTTAAAAAATGGTAAAATAAATTAAAAATGATAAAACATGTGTTAAATTAGTTTAAATGAAGAAATGTGGTTTAGGGAATCATATACTTATAATGGGGCTTCCTTACTTGCATATGGATTTCAAAATAGTGGAGTATTGAGGTAAATTTTCCATGATTAATGGGGAATAAGAGGTGGAAAAAAATGGTGTTCTTATAAAAATATAGTGGAAAACTATAGCAAGACAGAACATTGAATTGGTGCATAAAAGAATTTTATTCCCTCTACAAACAATTCATTAGACCCATTAGTCTGTAAGTGGTCATCAATATATCATCCTTCCCATAGGTAGTCCACCAATTGTCCAAGTTCCTATGATTGTTTGGTTGATGGAACTATGGACTTAAACAAACATTTATTAACCTCCACAGGAGTCTGTCAAAATCCTACATGAGGCCAAAAAACATTTTTCAAAAAATAATGGTAACAAAAATCATTTCAATCCAATAAAAATTATCATGTTCATTGAAAAAGATACATCTACATAAAATCTCCCCACCAAAATATAAATCGTAAATAAACAAAAACAACACATATCAAGAGTTTCCATGATGAAGAGCTTCATATGTTCATGCTGAATATCTAATTACCACTCCCATGTTTCCACTTAAACATGACCATGTTTCAACATCAGTGAAACCATAGGGATGAAATTTCCCCAAATCTTCTTCTAACTATTATCGGAAATATGAATCATATTTATTTAATGGATGAATTTATATCAATATCTATACTATAATCATCAATAGATTGATAATTATGGGAAAAATACACTCAATAATGGGATATATAAAGTATGTCACATGTGGAACAAAAAAATGCTTGAAGGGCTAGTCAACATTCCACATAGATGGCACTTTCAAAAATATGAAACCAACCACATATAACTTTTTTTTATATATTTTCATACCTTCATATGTTACGTTTCACCATTATAGAGTACACAAAAATGAATAGTTGGTCACCTACATTGAAATTGATATGTAGGTGATGCCGATCCTCAAAACATTTATTCATTATATTGTATATCACCATCCATTTTTGAATCAACTAGACCTGCTGTATTGTCTATTTTATGTGTATTTGAGAAATAATTGTTTTCTCAGTTATATCTAGAAATAATTTCTATGAATAACATATTATCCCATACAAATACTATTAATAATAAATATAAATATTATCATAGTAGCTATTACTATAGATAAAATCTATTATAATAATGTTATTCATCTAATAGACACAACAATCAAGGACACACGCTATAAACATTCCATAATGAATTTGTACTTTCCACTCTTATATACCATTAGTCTACGAGAAACATGATATGCTACGATGAACTTATATATCCTGAGTGTTCAATATCACCTTCAAAAATAGATACATGAAACATTCACGTTTAACCATGACAATGGTATGATAAACCCCTTTTGACTACAAAACCTTATGGGAAAAAATTATTTTCATATTATCTACTAATATGGTCTTGAATATATGTAAAATTGACTAAACATCATCGAATAACCCACAACTACTCTTATAGTGTCATTCCTATGAGGTTTCCCTGTAAGTCCCATAAAAATATGTCATGGCATAATCCCACCTTTACTTGATAATAGGAAATTAATTTAGGATAGAATAAATCAAATAATTATTGGACCTCAACATTTAATTGGTGGATAAATTTTTGATGAAACATGAAATATTGTTCCTCATTCTTGGCCAAAAACACGAGAACCATTGATCATCATAAAATATGTTTATCATATAGTATAATGACCAGATAAAATGATTCTTTTCCCTCATTTTCTATTCAAATTTATATTTAGGAACCAAGAAACATAAGTGAAAAATAAGGATATCATCCTTACAGATAAATAATCAGGTGAAAAAACCCCATCCTAAATTTTATCCCTCATGTCAATGTTATATTGATTAGATAAATATAACATAATAATATGATTCAAAATATGATGAACAATATATAATCAAATAATGGACAAATTCTTTTAGTACTAATTCCCCCTAAATTTATCTTATTAAAATAGATGTCAATTTTCATTTACTACAGTACTACAAATTACCCAAGTTAGATAATTACAATTTAAAACAACATATCCTCTACTTCTAATTTTTTTGGGATATGTGCTAATAAAAACTCAATATATTAAATTTATGACATCAAACATCAGTAATTAGGGTTTAAATATCTCTTTGAGAATATGTATTTAATGTTTTAATAGGTTTTATTTTATATAAACATATCATCTGGTATATATTATAACCGAAACATCAGAGTATCAACTACTTCTTATAAATTAAGGTCGCGTGTTAGATACTTTCATTAATATGGCCTAAAATTTTAGGATCAATATAAAAATAAGTGACATCAAATTATAAAAATATAATCATGTTTGATCCCAATAATTGCATAATGTAAATTATATTGCCAATAATTATTGTATAGGATCATTTTTTATATTGTGGTAAGTCTCTTACTCAATCCCATAACTAAATACAGGAATTAATCAAACTATAACAACATCATCACAACACAGACCAGGCTTGTTTAAGGGACTTTTATCTAGGTGAGTACTTGAATATGTCTCTAGTGTTATCTTTAAATTACTAAGATTCAATATTATTAAAACATTTTCTTTATCTAGTCACAATATTCTACATCTAGATTCTACCATAGTTTAATTGACATAATGACCACGTTGAAAATATTCCCCTAGAACTATCACCAATTCCAACCGGAAATAGAATATTGAGAGATTGGATGAAACATAATAATCCCTTATTTTTTTCCACATAAATTCGAAAAATTTACCATCTTCACCAATCAACATAAAGTATATAAATTTATTATTAATGAGGAAAACTTCAAATAAATTCAAATATTATTAGAATACTATATTCATTAGGACCATAATAATTTTTTTTTGCATTCATTAGGATGCACAAAATAATCATTTAACCATTCAATATATACATACTTATAAAATATGTATATGGTATATCTAATGGTTTCACAATATCCTAGTTATAGCTCAAAATTACATAAACTATGAGAAACATGACTAATATTAAAAAATTGTCCACTGTGTTTTCAGTCCAAGATGGTGGCTTTAAATTTTTGAACAATCATTTTATTTAGATTATTATAGTCGATAAATAACCATTTAGAACCATTTAATTTTTTAAAATAGATTTGAAAAACCAATGGTGGTTAATTCACCATAAGAACCCCTTATCTAAATTTTAGTATATATAAATTAAATTTCCATTATGCAATGTTGTATAAAACTGATATATTGGAAATGATATTTCATATTAACTAGATGTCATCTGGATATTTAACTTGATTTACTGATGGAGGGTTGTCCAATGAATTCCACTAGAAATATATATTAGAAATAATCCATTTCTAATGGGAAAAAATATTTTTAATTACCTCAATCAACTGACCCCATACTAGTGACCTAGGTGGTCATCTTAGCTAACATTTGGTAATCATGACATGCAAGAGCTTCATGCATTTCCCATTCCCCAACATGTGCATTCTAATCACCATCAAGAGATTTGAAAATTATGTTCTTATGGTAATATTAAAATGGATCTTGATATAAAACTAGCTATTAAGTTTTAATATTATATATATAACCAATATACTATAAGATAAATACATATTTCATCCACTAGTAACCTCTAATTTTAAATACAAAAATCCAAACAATGATGGATAGCCTCGGACCACACTACCAATGGTGTGCTGATAGACAAGACCCAGAATAGTTTACACATGGATAATGTTAATCATTCAATAAATCCATATTATATAAATTAGTTTTAATGTGATTTTTGACATAATTATCATTCTAATTAAAAATCGACCATGATCATATATCTGACTATAGATGACCCAAAATGGTATTATAAAGAATTACATTGTACAATATGATAAATGAATAACCCATATATCTATGGTCAATAGTACCCTCTTTACCTATTAATATAAAATAATAATATATGTTTGTGATCTTATCCACCATTACATCTACCACTCCCTGAATGGAATGTACTGATTAAATTTCTCACATGTCACAGTATGGTCCATCAACCCCTATAAATTTGTTATTTTTTTTAACTCTAACTAAACACACTATGTTCATGTTACAAAAAATTGGTACCATTACATTTATATATATTTTTATTCACAATAATAAATTTTATTGATATTATATATTATGTTTCCCATTAGAGGAATTGTTATACATACTATTGGCCACAAATTATATTGGAAAATGTGTTATAAGATGTGATTGACTCCCCATTTCCCTATAACAATCAACTATTTATAGAACATTTATACTACAAGTAGATAATAATAAATTAATTAAATTAATCATTGAATTAAACCAAAACTCTTTATGAATGACCACTTATTAATTAATGGAGACACATTAAATAACATAATTTAATTCCATTAGAGTCTAAAAGGTAGAAAGGAAAAAATATTATCTCATTTATTTTTTCATTACTTTATAAATCATGAATTTATTCCATGATACTTATCTATATATGAGTTATGAAGACATACATCAATAACAATAAGAACTAAATGCACCAATTGATCTAAAAAATAATAAACCCTAAAAATTAAAATATAACAAAATCAATCCAATCCCAAGTGACATGGGTTTTCCCCATATATGGGTTAGCTACTCCTAAGAGAAATCTCCATTGATGTCCCTAAATCATTCATAGTCTCATTTAATCAAATACTATATATTAATATTAGTGAAAAACATTCCCTTGATTCACCATTGTAACTCCCCACATTAGAATCCAATGAAACAATGCTTTGGGCAGAGGCCCTAGATGGATTCAAGAGATCATCCTTATATGCTAGAGGCATTGGACATGTGGTGTGGTACCATGAGGTTATAATGGGGACACTATAACCTTATCATAATTTTAAGGAAAGTTTAATTAGATAAATAGATAACAAATATATATAGACCAATATAACAAGTAATAGTGTTGATAAGATAATAATAGACATCCTAGGGAAAATATACACCATATATTCCCATCTGCGAGTAAAAAATTTCAGATTCATATATACATGATCAAAAATAACCCAGTAGAACGAAAATAATAAAAACTATTGATATCCCAAAAATGGTAGGTTCATTTTATAGTCCCAGTCTCTAAACTATATCACATCAACACACAAGAATCTTTGATAAGATGTCTTCCCATATACAATCTTATATTCGAGAAGTGTGTGTGTGTACCTACTGACATCTTAGGTTGGGGTTCATTGTTGAATTGTATTTCACTAATAATACTTTCTAAAATAATATCTATATTTTATTATACAGTTTATTCATTAAAAAGAAAAAAAATAAGAAGTTATATATATTAAAAAGATAATATAATAACAACACTAATCATTAGGCTCAGTGTAGCAAAAACATATTATAAAAAAAGAAATTTTTTCATATATCCTATATGAAATAAATCACTGATATTATCATTAAATTAATTCAATTATTATTTTATCACCCGTTACACGTAACAAAATTATTTTTTTATATCTTGTGTTACATGAAACATCATGTTTTATTGAGCCACAATATACTATTAATATTAATATTTAATATTATATTTATCTCCTTGAAAAGTAAATGGTGCATATCCAATGGCTTAAATAAATTATTAATATATATATATATATATATATTTATTTATATATTCAATAGTGTTTTGGTTATATATAGATTATAATTAATATTAGGAATCATTTAAATGAAAAAACAAATTTTTTTCATAAGAAATATATTTTCAAAAAATACAGTATTGTTGCCTTTGTTGATGATTAATTAAAATTATTATTTACCAAATTTTGAAAATTTAATTTTAAAAAATAAAATTCATTGTTGAAATATTATTAATAATAATATATTATTTTTTGTTAGGTGATTTGAATGAAATATTTCAATTTAAGGTGAATAGTTATAAATAGTTATTTTTAATTAAAAACACCTTTTCATTGAAGTAAATTTTATTAATAATATTTATTTTGAAATGGTTTTAGAGAAAAATTATTTAAATTATATATAAATTAGTAATATTTTATTTAATTAAATTGATTTCATTTTGAATTTATCTATAACAAACATTGAAAGAATTTGATTATATTCACGTTGAAACCCATATTTATCATTATATATTCATGTTTAAATTTAAATTTATTCTTTTACGAATAAAAAAAAATTAATATAGAATAATGAATAAATTTTTTTTAATTATAATAATATATAATTTATAACAAGTATAATTTAATTGTTGACAAAATTTATTAGCGGAAATAGATAAATTTAATTAAAATGATTAACATTAAAAAAATAGTTTACCGTTAGATTAAACATTTCTCTAATCAGAAAAAATTAGTAAAATCCATGTAAAACACTTTGTATAGACAAATATAAATTTATTCCCTTATATTCCTCATTTTATAACATTATTGGTGCCTGGTGACAATATAAAAATCATGGATGGAATTCAATACTTCAAAAATTTACAACGGTACCACTCACCCCACTTATAAACGACCACCATCTCTCCTCTTCACTTCCACCTTCATAACCAACTTTTTATCCAAATAACTAGTAATTTCACCTTATAATAAACATTTAATAATATTATAATCCATCTATTGGTTATAAATACAATATAATATTCATTTAATACAAACTATGGAGGTTACACAAAGATGATGCAATGATCTTCAACATGCTTCTTTACTTTTCATCTTTATTCACATTCATAAATTTTTATTATAAATTAATTATTTTTACAACATAAATATATGAATTATAAATGGATGTTTTAATAATATTCGAATGGCCTAATACCATCTACAATTCCAGGAAATGGGTTACAAAATCGTTTTTGTGTTTGTACAGAAAACTACTGCCTCCAGAATTGATGACATTCATTTTTTAAATTCCACCTCTCATGGTTTTGTGTGATGATGGATATAAAGTTTATATATGATATTTATAAAATATTTATACCTATATATTCACTATATCAAATATATATATGTGTGTGTGTGTATTTACATTATATTCCTTATGATATATGATAATGTCACTTGTGTTTATGGAGGACTACAACCTTGTGAAGTGATGTTATTCTTCCATCAACAATTCTAAACAGTGATGGATATAAAGGAATAATTAATTATTATATATGTCACACCCCTCCCCTACCTCATTGTCTTGAAAAGGCGGTGAGGGGTACTTGGCCTTAAGCGACGTTCCCAAGGCACCAAAGGCTGGCAATAAATGTCGAGGGCTTCTCGAACTGACTGGGGAACGATTTTCCCTTAAGAAAAAACCAAACAACGATCCACTAAAAAGCACTATATGATGCTTTTAAATAACACATTCAAGCATGCATTCCCAAAATACAACTAAGTAGTACAAAAATAAAACTCAAAAAAATACAACTAGACATGTCTACACCACATCTGAGTACAAGCAGAAACTAACAACAAACACCACGATCTAGGACCCCACTACAACTCCACACTAAGCTCCAAGATCCACCAAGACATCACAATTCCCCACTAATGGAGGGAGATTCCTTACCTTTTACCATGTCACGATACAAGACATCTACAAATACACCAAAGTTCCAAAGTAGGGTGTGAGCACTAAAACTCATTAGGATTTCTCAAAATGACTTCCCTACATATGCCAGTAGGATTAAACCATAAAAACACTTATAGAAAACATTTTATATAAAGTAAAACACAAGTGCAAACATTTACATAATCCAAACACACTATATCTATGCAATCACACCCCAAGCCAAGCATCCAAGGGAAATCCAACCATACATTAAACAAGAAATTTCATTATTCACCCACCAGTATAACAATTTACAACTTGAAAAGAAATGCACAACAAAAAACCAAAACAACAACAAAAACAAATGGTGGAGATTCCGTCCAACCCATTCACCCATTCACACCCAGTGGCACTTCCCCTATACTTATCCATTTATGGTGGCCCTTCCAACCACAATCCATCCTCTTTATATAGTGGTACTTCTCGAAACATACAAAAAACATTCCAATAATTCTATAACCAAGTATATAATCCACAAAGGAAACAACAACATGCAATCAAAGAATTCTATTACATATTAATTCACTTCAATAAATCACCCCTTTATTGAAAATCATTTTCCACGACAAACCACATTTTAATAAAACAACCTATTTATTGAAAACCATTTCCATCAATCATTTTCACAAATTAACCATAGAATCCCAATTTAAAATCACTATTTTAAAATCCACAACAACAAAATTTCACCATAAAACCCCCTTTTTCAAAAAAAATCCCTAAATGGATTTCCTAACAACATCATACATAAACACACAATTAATTTCAAGCTGAAAATTTTAATTTTAACCAAAAACTACTAGCCTTAACCACGTGGAGTCGAGTGAGAATCCAACTACCTTTAGGCTTCCCAAGAAATCGACCCACATGTAATCGCAACTCAAATTCGGCGAAGTTACCCCCGAAACCTTTCTAGATCTCCTTTCCATACATTAAGAAGCCATAAAATTAACTTCCATGGCAACCAAAACCATAGATCTACTCACAAAGGGTGTAGATCTAGAAAACTGAAAGAGTGGGAGATGTATATCTAGGAAAAAACCCAAGGAACCCACGAAAAGAGACATACCTGGGAGAAACCACCTTCAAACGGAAAAAAAAACCTCTTCAAAATGCTTCCAAACGAGTGGGAGAGCAACCTAAACCCCTGAGAACCTGAAATCTTGAGTGAGGCTTGTGTGAGAGGAAGCATGGAGAGTTTTATGTCAAGACCGATGGAACCCGAATTTAAAAATCCTACATTTAAGTGGTCACATGGTTATCCCGCACAGTTCGACAACCCGTGCGCTAACCATGTGCACACTACTACCTCAAGAGAAAGGGTCCCCAATGTTGCCCTGCATGGTTTGGAAAACTGTGTGCAGGCCGTGTGAAGCCTACTGTCTCCCAAAACATGTTTTCCTGGAGAATCTGCATGGTTTCCACTAACCATGCTCAAACCGTGCTCCCTAAGAAAAGCCTCCAAACTCATTCAAAACAATTACAAACTCTTCCAATCTCTTTTAAAATCATATCACGTTCTTTAAGAATATAAATAAGAGTAATAAAGTCTACATACCTCAAATAGGGGGTACTAAATTCTCCCCACCATTGGGGTTTTCGTCCTTGGAATGTAGTGAACCCACCCTTTGTTGAAAGAGTTCGGGCCATTGCTCGACCATCTCTTTCTCCGGCTCCCATGTCTCCTCATGAATCTGGCCATTCTTCCACAAGACACAAACTAAATCGATGCTTTTACCATGAAAGACTTTCTCTTGCCTATCCAAAACCCAAACTGGCACGTGCACCAGTGAAGCATCCGGTTCAAGATCAACATGATTCCATCGAATCACATGGTCAAGATCTGGATGATACTTTTTCAAATGCATCACATGAAACACATTATGCACCACACTAAACCTATGTCGAAAACCAAAATGATAAGACACCTCACCTACCTACTCGGGAATCATAAAATGTCCAATAAACCTTGAATATAATATTCCATGCTTCCCAAACCGACAATGTCCCAACCATGGAGAAGTCCTCAAGAAAACATGATCACTCACCTCGAATGACAACGACCGTCGATGATAATCAGCATACAATTTCTGATGAATCTGATCCATCTCCATTATCTTCCTAATTAAATTCATCTTCTCTTAGTCTCCTAGACAAGGCTCAGTCCAACCATCGAGGACTCACCCATTTACACCGTACATAGTGGATAACGACACATCCGCTCATACAATGCTTCAAATGGAGCCATATGTATGGATTCCTGATAACTGTTATTGTACGAAAACTCAATCAACTAAGAGTGCTACTCCCACGATCCACCAAAATCCATGACACAAGACCATAGCATATCCTCCAAAGTCTTTATCATCCAATCAGATTGACCATCCATCTGATGGAGATACGTCGTGCTCAAAGCAACTGTGTCCCAAGGGCTTACTGTAAGGTTATCAATAAATGAGATGTAAACCTCTTATCCCTATCAGATATGATCGAAACATGAACACCACACCTCTTTATCACCTCCCTGATATCGATTTTGGATAGATCCTCCATCGTATTAGATTCACGAATCAGGATGAAATGGGCTGACTTTGTTAGCCGATCCACTATCACCCAAATTGACATCATGCAATCTGACCGTTCTTAGGAGACCGGTGACAAAATCCATTGCTATTTTCTCCCACATTCAAACTGGGATTGGTAAAGACTACAACATTCCCGCTGGACTCTGATGCTCTGCCTTGACCTACTGACAATTCAAGCCTCTCAAAACAAACTCATCCAAACATCTTTTCATACCATCCCACCAGAACTACGCGTTCAAATATTTATAAATTTTCTGAATTCCAGGATGAGAATACCACCTGGAATGATGATACGGCCTGTGAAGATCCTCCAGACAAGCAATATGTACCACCATCTGATTCTGTAAACACAAAACTGAAGTTCCATTCTGCTGCCAACCCTCAATGTTCACCCCACCATTGATTCTTTACCTCAGGGTCACACATTCAGTATTAGATATCTTTTCCACTTTAACCCGGCCAACCAAGTCAGGAATCAACAAAACCAGAAATAAGACCCCTCTATCATTGTGTTCCTCACATTCCAACCACATGTCATCTATAACCGACATTAACTTCCACTGTTCTAATGCCTATTTTACCACCTGAGAATATTATTTTCTACTTAATGCATCCACCACCAAATTTCTCTTACCCTGTGGGTACATTAAGTAAAAATCAAACATATAGAGATATTTCACCCATGTCCTTTGACTAAAATTCCAATAAGTTTGTGAGAAAATGTGTTTCCATATCTTATGATCTATATATACTGTGAATTTCTTAATGAAGATATACTTATGCCACACAGTCAATGCATGGACCACTGCTTCCAATTCCAAATCATGATTTGGGTCGTTCTTCTCATGCACCCTCAACTACTATGAGCCATACACAACCACATGATTCCCTTTTAAGAGAACACACCCTAACCTTGTTCCTGATACATTGCAATACACCACATACCCTTTCCCTGGTTCTGGAAAAATCAAGATTGGTGTTGTTGTAAGGCGACCCTTTAGCTGTTCGAAACACTGCTAACACTGTTCATTCCACTAGAATGGAAGATTATTTTTTGTCAATGATGTCATCGGCGAAGCCAAATGTCAAAAATCACGAACAAAATGAAGATAATACCCAGCTGTACCGAGGAAACTCTATACCTCAAACATAGTATTTGGTTGTTTCCATGACATAACAGACTCTAACATTTCTAGATCCACTAAAAAACATCATTCAAAAATCACATGGCCATGAAAATGAATAGCCTATGTACAAAAGTCACACTTTCACAATTTGGTATACAACCGTTGATCCCTCATGATCCCCATCATTGTCGCCAACTGCTGCTCATGCCCTACACTTGTCTTTTAAAACACCAAAATATCATCTACAAACACGACAAAAAATGAATCCATATATCTATGAAATATCTGATTCATCAATGTCATGAACACCGCTGGTGAATTCCTTAGAACAAAGGGCATAACCACATATTTATAATGTCCATATCAACTTCTGAAATCTGTTTTAGGAATATCATCGTTCCTCACCTGCAATTGATGATATCCCGATCTCAGGTTGATCTTGTAGAACCACTTGTCTCCCCTCACCTGGTCGAAAAAATCATCAATTCATGGAAGTGGATATCTGTTCTTTATCGTAACTTGATTAAGTCTACGATAAAAAACAAAGATCCTCAAAGTTCCATCTGTGTTTATCAGAAATATCACCGGCACTGCCCATGGATACGTTCTATCCCGGATAAACCCTGTGTTTTCTACCTCTTAAAACTTAATTTTAAATTCCCGCAACTCTATAGGTACCATCCTGTAAGATGGAAGTGAGATAAGACTAGTCCCCAGAAAGATATCAATCATAAAATCCACTTCTCTGACGATGTGTAACCCAAATAATTCATCAGGAAAAACATCCGTGATCAAATCCACCGCTGCAGGAAGAATACCTTGTTCAAAACCCTATACAGATTCCAATGACAACACCACCATATTATATAATAACGTTCATACTTCTGGTTCCGAAAACCCCGTTACACCATACCTTTCATGCCTCTCTCCTATAATGATATTTATAATGCCATCGTGTGTCGTTAAAGCCATTTTCCATGCATTACAGTCAATGTGGGCCTTAAACACCACCAAGAAATCCATTCTTAGGATTACATCATACCCATCCATCTCAAGCATGGATAAAATCTAGGTTATCTCAACCTATCCCCCAAAAATACTACATTCTCTACAAAAGAAGACTCGACAATCTCTTATATCCAAAGGATTTTGAAGTTTCAATACCAAAGGCATCATTTCTACCCATAAACCCTGCAACTCAACCAAACGTGGCACAATAAAAGATTGTGATGCACATGTATCGAACAACAATGAATCCAGGTAGAATTTAAATGAATAGCACCTCACACCATGGATGGTCCTGACTGATCATCCACCACAACCATATTAGCTAAGAAAAATGTATGTGTTTCCACACTATTCTCTTTATTGCTTTTCTGAGGCATCAAGGTATACCAAGAATCACTATGACCTGCTTTACACTGATGACAAGGGGTGTGTTGCTGTACATGTCCCGTCGAATCATATGATGTTTTCGATCCCTGAGGAGTGTCACGCACACCAGACCTTGGATCATTATGACAATAACACTGAAGATGCTCCATCTACTTATTATTATGATATACTCAAGTTTGTGCCATACAATCTCGCTTGATCTGGCTCTATACGCACACTAAAAACATCCAGGTTTTCTCTGGGGCTTCAGAGGAAGATTCACCGATCCTTCCATCAGATTATATGCCATAATCCCACTGTGGGAATAAGTGTCCCACCTTTGATTGAACCCAGCATTAGAGTTCCCACTATTCCCCATGGGTACCACCATGCTTTCTCCTCCCGTAGCTCCCAAAAAAACTCACTCAGCCACTGAGGCTCTATTCACCATCTATGTGTAATCATCTATATGCACCACCACTATCATGGAACAAATTTCTTTCCTCATACCTGCTTCAATGATACAAGCTTTCAACGATGTACTACCCACCACCTCAAGTGAAAATCTCACTATGTTCATAATCATAGATGCATACTTTGTCACAGACATATGCTCTTGCTTCAGACTGATGAAATTAGTCATTCACTGAATTCTAAATGTATGTGGGTTGAATTTTTTATTAATAAATTCCTCAAAGCCTTCCTACATCATTCCCTGGTCTGTCTCCTCTCGGACAACCAACTCCCACCACTGAAGGGAAAGATCTTCCAACATATACGTGGCCAACATCACTTTCAACTCTACTGGTGTTCTCAATAACTCAAATATCCTGTTCATTCTATTCAACCATCCTTCTGTCCTCTTCAGCTCTGAATCACACCTGAAGATGGGTGTATTCTACTTTTGGAACATAACTACATGATCCACATGCCATGGTTCATCCATTATATTTCCACATTCCATATATTGGAAAGCTTTAACTATTCTTTGCCCAAGCTACTTGTTCACCTGGGGCTCTGGTGCATCCATGTTCTCATCGAACACTTCTGGCTAGTCTTTAGATGCCTACATGGTGCCATTCCTATAAACAGAAAACTAAGAACATTGTGTCTGACATCCTTAGAAATCAATAATTGCAATTTCAAATTGCATTACACAAAACTATCACAACGAGCTTTACACCTTTTCGAAATTTGCATGTTTCACCATTTTTGAAAATCAAACTGTTTTCAAAATATCAAAGTTATTCACATTACAATTTCACACATTTGAAAACAAAAATTTCTCAATTCATCCCATAAGTCATTATGCGCAATGAAAGATTCATCCTAATAGGGAGTCATTTCTTCCATGCATGCCACACTCATATCATTGGACGCTTTTCTTAGGGAGAACAGATCGAGCACGGTTAGTTGAAACGGTGAGGATTCTCCAAGAAACCATTCATGGGGAGACAGTAGGCTTCTCACGACATACATACAGTTTACCAAACCGTGCAAGGAAACCATGAAAACCCTTTCTTTCGACTCATTAGCGTTCGCATGGTTAGCGCACGGGTTGTCAAACAATGTGGGATAACCATGCAGCCACTTAAATGTAGGATTATTAAATCCAGGTTCCCTCAGGCATGACCTAAAGACTCCAAACTTCCACTAACTCTAGCCTCACTCGGTATTTCGGGTTCTCAGGGGTTGAGGGTGCTCTCCCACTCATTTTGGAAGCGTTTTGAAGAGGTTTCATTGCAGTTTGAAGGTGGTTTATCTCGGGTAAGACTCTCCTCTTTGGATCCTTGTGTTTTCCTCTAGATATACATCTTCCTCTCTCTCGGTTTTCTATATCTACACCCATTGGGTGTAGATCATGGGATGTGGTTACCTTGGAGGATAATTTATTAAGGTTTGTGAATGATAGGGAAAGAGATCTATAGAGGTTTCAGGGGTGTGTTCACCGGATTTGAGGTTCGATTTCTTGTGGGTCAATTTATCAAGAACCCTAAAGGTATGTGGCTTCTCTCTTGACTCAACATGGTTAGAGCTAGTGGTTTTTGGTTACAATTAATTTGGTTTACTTGAAAGTAATTATGTTTTGATGTGAGAATTTGGTTGGAAATCCATTTGGGGGTTTATTTTTTGAAAAATTGGGTTCTACGGTGAAATGGTATTGTTGTGGATTTTTAAATGGAGATTGTAAAATAGGATACAATGGTTGATTTGTGAAAATGATTGATGGAAATGGTTTTCAATAAACTGGTTTTTTTAACGAAATGAGGCTTGGCATGGAAAATAATTTTCAATAAATGGGTGATTTATTGAAGTGGATTGATATGCAATAGATTTGGTTGATTGCATGTTGTTGTGACCTTGGTGGCTTATATGCTTGGTTCTGGATTGATTGGAATGTTGTGTAGAAGTGGATATAAGTACCAATATAAAAATGGGATGGATATTGGATAGATGGGCCTCCAACAAAGGATAAGTGGACAGGATGTTCTACTAGGTGTGAATGGGTGAACGTGGTGGACCGAAGCTCCACAGTTTGTTTGTTTTGTTAGTTTTGGTTGTTTTTTTTTCATTTCATTGCAAGTTGGAAATTTTTTTACTAGTGGGTGAATGATGAAATGGCTTGTGGCATATTTGGTTGGATTTCCCTTGGTCGTTTTCTTTGGGGTGTGTAGGCTTGGTAAGAGCGTGTTTGAATTATGGAAATGGTTGCACTTGTGTTTTACTTTATAAAATTTGTTTTATATAAATGTGATAACGGTTTTATCCTAGAGGCATATTTAGGGAAGTCATTTGGGGAAAACCTACTGAGTTTTATTACTCACCTGCTTTTTTGGCACTTTGGTTTCCTTGTAGATGTCTTGTATTGTGATGTGGGTAAAGGTAATACATTTCCCTCCTTTAGTGGTGCATTGTGATGTCTTTGTGGAGCATGGACCTTGGAGATTGGATCTTGTGGTGGAGCTATGGTGGTGTCGTGGTTTGTGGTGTTGGTTGTTGATTTCCACTTGTACACTGGTGTGGTGTAGACATGTCTGGTTGTATTGTTTTTGGGTGGTATTGTGGTAAAACTTCATTGTATTTTGGGAATGCATGCTAGAATGTGTTATTGACATACATCATATAGTTTTTGTTAGTGGATTTTTGGTTGGTTTTGTCTTAAGGGAAAAAATTTCCCCAGTCTGTTCAGAAGCCCTCGACATTTATTGTCAGCCTTTGGCACCTTGGGAATGTATCATAAGGCCAAGTAGCCGTCACTGCCTCCTAAATCCAATGAGGTAGGGGCGGGGTGTTACAATATATGTTACATGTAACCTAATATTTATATTCATTTCATGTTTAACATTATGTATGGATAATATATCTTCTTTTCATTCCATTATTTTTACTCACATAATTATGATTTCCTCATTCATGTACGTGTGGAAAACAGCCTCTACAAAGTGATGTGACTATTTGATCACTACCACATAGAATTGATGAAAAATATATATGTATATAATAATATTTTAACGATATTAATATAATTATTTAATTTATAAATATTACTTACCACCATTACAACTTTTTCATTGAGAAATGGATATGTTACTAAGGTGCATGTACAACCTATCATCTCTATTATCTTAACATAAATCATTTTTCACAAAAAAATCATTCATGATTAGTTTAAAGAGTAAAATTTATTTAAAAATCCTATAATTATTTCATGAATAATATTTTTTAGATGACTGAAATATATAACATGAAAATGAACCAGAACATTCATAATAAATAATGCATTAGAGAATAACACAATAATCACTTAAAAATGATAATAATGAAGGATTTTTAATGAATATGAAATTGGATTTTATAAAAGAATAAAAATTATATAATAAATATAATTTTTTTGATAAATAATTTAATAAAATTTTATAAATAAAATAAAAATGAGGTTAAATCATATTCCACCAAAGGAAGCGAGAGGTAATATATTCATTTACTCAATTTCCACTCATTGGGTTAAACATTGAATTCATTTATTATGTCATTATAAGATTATATGTGCAATTTATTATGATTATATTGTGAAAAAAATTAATCAATATATTTTTCTTCAAATTTAATACTAATAATTGAGTAATTCATTTCATCTTACATTAATTTTATGACCAGTTAAGGTGATTATTTGATAACCTTATTTTATTAATGATTATTCATTCAAAAATAACAATGAAAAGAAATTAAAAAAACAATTTAGTAATAAATAATTACTTTATTATTTTATATTGTTATTATTGAACACATTCATGAAATAGTATTAATTTTTACACCCATTGATTTTTAAATTTTATATAAACATTTTCTAATAAAATATATTTTCATTTAAATCATAAGATGAATATATTTTTTTACAAAACAATATTTACTTAAAACGTTTTAAGATCATTTAAACCATATGAAAATTATTTATTGTGTTATTATTTATCCATTTTTACTTTTAAAAAAAAATCAATGCAATATTTATTTTTTTCAAAGCAATTCCTATTTGGATTTTAATGAAAAAGATAAAGGAGACATTGTTTAAATGTGTATGAAAAGATCATAAATTTCATCATTCATTACCTGTCATATGTTTTTGGGATTTTTTAATAATTTATTAGTTTAATTTCAAAATAATTTATTTTCAAAATAAATAAAAAATTTTAGTTTGTACTTTGGATTACAAAGAAAAGGATTTTCAACATGTGTTTCGAAATGAAAAATATGTTTTCTAATAATAATATTAAATTATCATTTTATGGTATGTATATTAAATAAATTAAAATGCATTTATTTTTAATTTAAAGGGTATATATTGATAACATAATTATTATTCCTCTTGATGGTTTATTATTTGTTGACCAAGGATAATATTGATATTTAAATATGCATAAACATTTTTAGTTATTATCTTCCCCTTGAAATGTTTAATTTTCATTGGTCATTAAGAATTAGATTTCTCTAAATATCCATAAAATTTATCATGTATAAGTTTTATGACTAAACAATAAACTATTTTATCATAAAATATTTAGATTTATATTTATTTATTGATCTCTCATATTGTTGATAAATTTATATCCATTACTCAATGCAGATATTTGATATAGAACATTATTTACTAATTAAATCAATTACTGGATATAAAAAGATTTTATTGGATAGGTATGAAATGGGTTAGGGAAAAATAATAGAAATACCTTTGATACATGATTTGGTTTAAGGGGATATCGTAGATATGGTATTTGTTGATGCCTAAACCATTTGATAAATTTATTTACAAGAAACATTGAATATATTTGAAATATTTTCATAAATCCTCGATGATTTTTAATGCCTATGAACAAATCCTTTACGGTTATTTTAGACTATCATCATTATGAATTCCATTGATATGAATTTAGTTATCTATATTCCATGTGATTATATGATTAGTTAGAATATTCGTTGTTGGGATTCATGATAATATGATTAATTATATGGTATTATTTGATCATCATTTTTTGTAACATATTATAATGAATCTACTAATTAAATCAAATGGGTATCAATAATATTCCTTTAAATTATGAATATTCATTATTTATTCATTCCTCCCATTATAGATGCACTCTTTCATAGTATCGTATCACAAAATTTTCTTATGTTTTATTTTTCCCATGATAGGATATGTATTTTTTGATCAATATGTAAAGATATAGTAAGGGAAAAATGGAATTATAAATGAATATTATTCCATACATTCATGTATTTTTTTCTAAAATTTAAATAATATAACTATATTACCAAGACTAGTAATGTATTCAGTACAAGGGGATGTGAGCACATGAGCCATATCACAGTTTTTGAAGACTCTACAATATATATATGTTACCAGAGATCAGATCTGGGTGGAGACATATTTTTCGGGGTACTTTAGCAGTTAATGTATACGGTAATATTTGGTATTGTTGCAACTAGAACTATTCATCCATTTAGGATTTTTGTCCACCAATTTGGTCCTTGGGTCATGTAATGCCTTCTAGCCACCCAAGGTCTTCAAGCAAGATGTATCTCAAGCCCTTAGGGCCTTCTTGAGGACTTCGATCCAAACCAAGACCACTAATAGACATGAATATATATATGTAATATTATGATTATGAAGGAAAATGATCCGTGTGAGGAATCAATGTAGGCACATTCACCTAGGCATAGTTTTCTGGAATAGGAAGAACAAGAGGGTGTGTAAGTTCCTACAGTATTGGGCATGTGAAACAATACATGAGACCACTAGTCGACTAGACTTGCGAATGTAGAGTGTTGAAATCCTATCATGTGCTGGGGATGATTAGTTAAAAGTTGTCTTGTTTAGGTGATTTCCTCTAAGGCATATGGGCCATGTATTTTTCACTAATTCTTTAGGCCTTTTAAGGATTCCATCTCAACCCTTGAAATGAGGATTTTGAAAACTAATAAAAAATGAACGACTTCTGGGCATTTAGTCAATCATGGGGATGAAATTTCTTTTATATCATTCCAATGAAAAAAATGAGGAACGTGCTACCATCATCTAGGGTGGGGTAAATATAGTTAATATTAGATCCAAGTTTATTAGAATACATAGAATATATATTTAGTAAAAAATATATTAGATAAAATTACCCTAATATATATTTGGAGGATAAGTATAGGAAAATATTACAATGTTTTTTGTAATGATATTTTGTGTTCCTTATTATAAATACATGCCAATCTATATTCTACATATCAATGTGGTTTTAGAATAGAGGTACCTAGGGGTAATATCATTGTTAAAGGATTGTCGTGATTGAATCAAGGATTACCTGGTTCCCTAAAATGGTCCATACTCATCACTATTTTTTGTTAGTCCTAGGGTTTATGCTGAAGATAACTCACATTGTATTTTTAATACCTTAGGATGGAGGTTAAATATCGATATTCCAAAGGAATGTGTGTTTATAAATATGATAATATTTATTTTATGGGTTTCACATGTTTTTGGATTAAACATTGTATTTTATAATATTTACACCTAATATATTGTATTTTATTACTTATTAATAGAGACAAAAATGAATAATGGGAACCATATCAACACAAATACACCATAAAAAAATATCCCTCTAGAGTAATACAATGAACATGGTGATGGAGATACTGTTTCTAATGATAAAATTATTAAAATATTGGTATAGCTAACTCAGGTTATGAGTAATATAATTTCTCATATAAAGATTCATACAGATCTACCTCGTGGTGAAAAAATTTAATACATTATCATGGGTCATAAATATCCATTATCTAATTGGTCAACAATTTTTTTTATTAATGGAAATTTAATTTAGAGAAAATATTTCTCATTCTCAGATGTAGTGAAATAGTGATTTTTTTTTTCATTTTCATTTTTAATATATCGATAGAAATAAATCAATGGTGGTTGGATTAAAAATTAAATAATGATGTGGCATATATAGAATGATAGGATATGTTGTATTTCAATGAAATTTTCATCGAAAATTATTTTCCTAAATAGATACATTTAGAAAAGGAAAGAGAGTTCTTTAGTCTAAAGATGAAAAGATATGATAATGTTACTATTTATTAATCCATGTTTACAAGGTTACAAAGGAATATGTTGGACTACATAGTTAATCTAAAGAGAATTATTTTTCATTTCATAGATAGGATTTATCAAATTCTACGATAAATACTAGTATCCAAAACATGATCATCATATAATTAAATATAATTACGTTCCTTTAAGATATGGAAAGCATTTTACAATACATATGGCTTCAAATGGAAGAAATATAATAATACGATGGAAGAGAAAATGGATGATAAATTTAATAAGGTAAACGAATAATTCCAAATTTGTGATACTTATAGATGGAAAATGTGGAACATTATTAAATTTAATAAAATATTAATTCATGCATGGAGTAAATGGACTCCATAATCTTAATTTTAAGGAAAATAATTAATTTAAAATGTTCAATGATTCAATGATATGGTTTTGGGGAACTATTAAATGAAAACCCGAAGTGAGAAGGGAATATACCTTAAAAGAAGGTATTTTATCTATATCGATAATAGTTTATTTTTACTAAATGTGTCAAAAAATTAAATATATAGGGTTCTGAATAAATAATTATTTTATAAGATTAAAATATTCCATGATATTAGGGTTTCAATAAATATCAAATTTATATGTTTTCCATTATTGGTTTTTTATTATTGATGTGAAAATACATGTTCCATGGTACTAATGAAAAAAATAATGATTTACTATAAATTTAAACATCTTGGAAAATATATTATTGGGGGAATGATATCGCATAATAAAATTATAATATTGAGATAATTATTTTATGATAATGTGATTATTGGTATTGAAAACAAATTTGATAGTACTAACTAACGTTGGACATATTAATGATAGGTTTATTTTGGGGAATTTGTAATCATCTATCTGATGTCATAGATAGTAATATTTTTGAATGGTTATAAGGTTGAAAATTCATGAAATATTTTATGTATATTCTTTTTAAATTGGTTTACTGATTAATTATTTTTATTGGATAACTTATTTCATCATTTTTGGTTTTTGGAAAATGTTTAGAGATATATAGAAAGTCATGTCACTCTTTTGTGGAACATTTGTTTCATTAAATATGATTGTTGGTGCTGAAGTCATAAAATAATCATTTATGGATATTAATTAATATTGGAATATGTGATGAATTAGAAATTTATTGAAAAACAATTGAATGATGAAATTTCAATTATGATACATAAATGCATCATGTATGTATATTTTTTTATACTATTAGATAGTAAAATAATTCATCATCATTATGAAGAGGATCTTGAAACACGAAAGTTATCATATTATATTCACATTAGATGAATCATATGTTCATTCATATCGATTTTTATTTATGGTTTTTAGTACCATATTAGTACATTGATCATTCACTTAATTATTAACAAAGACCTCAATATCTCTCTATAGTAATTTTTTCTTCTCTTCTATTTCGATATCATATCTTTCCATTGATGTATCCAAATTAAAAACCTAGTAATGTGATATTAAATATGGCATTGGTAAATCCAATTATATCATATTAATTTTATTTTTTCTTAACCCTTTTATTATTTGGGGTTTCCAATAGTTCTATTATAACATGTCAAGACCTTGATTTCAAATATCTCGATTATGTTGTGAGGGAATAATTTATTTATATTGTGGAGAATGCGATATCGAGATAAGTCAATATAGATACATTTTAATAAATAAATTATAGGACATGATACAAACAATATTATATGAAAATTCCTATAAGAATTATATTATCTTCCATTACCAGCAATAAGAATTATCTCTTATAGCTTTTGTGGCACGAAAGATAGAATTTTAATAAACAAAAATATATATATAAAATTATTATTTAATATGATAGTTATATCTTATTTACATTATTATCTGATATTAATATTATTAAAAAAATATTTAAAAATACTTGTCTAAAATAATTATTGTTTATCTTATTATTATATCAAATAATTAGAACCTTATAATTGAAAAAAGAATCATTTTCAATAAAAAATATACTAAACTAAAAAACTGTTTAGTCATCCTTAAAAGACATAATTTAAAATAAATACTTAATATTTGATAATATTTAGTTGAAAAAATAAAACTCATTTTATAATTCATAATTTTTAAATTTACATATTTTTAATATTTTACATTTTTCTGCAATATTTCATTTTTTATAAATATTAAAATATAATAAATTTTAATTAGAATTACAATTTTTATTCAAATTATTTATAATATAAAATATATTTTGAAATGTAATTAAATTAAAATTAGTTAAATTTTATCTCAATTATTCCAATTTATTTTATTTGAATATGTTTCATTTTGAATTTACATACATATATATTCTAAGAATTTCTATATTTTCAAATTAAAAACATACTTTATCATAACTTATGTAGGATTAAATAATTTATTAATTTTTAATTGTATAGAAAAAATGGATTAGAACTTTTAATGAATATTAATTTTAAATTTTTAATATTTTAGAATTAAATTATTACTATAATTATTACGAAAAATAGTAAAACTTTATAAGAAGGATTAATATAAAAATGATATTACCAAGTTATAAAATATCAAAAATAATGGTTCAAATGGACTAAAAATGGTTAAATACACCCCATCTAGAAATATTTATAACATATCCATATATTATCTATATTTAAAAATTATTTGGTCATAGTTACATGAAGAAACATTGTTGGAATTAAATTTTTGATGAAAATTTCATGTATGCCAGTCACCCCACCTACAAAAGGCCATAACTTATTATCCTATCTTCAAATAATAAAACAATTTTGATATACAATTACCTACCAAAATACGTTACCATATTTCCTCTCATAATTCTAAAAGTATTATCTTGAGTAAAAATACATTCTATAATATATGTAGTGAAAAAATTAGGGTATTGAAAATTGAGGTAATGTTCTTCAATGAGGTTCTTTATTTCAATGATTTAATCTCCTCATTAAAATTTTATTATACCTTGATAAATTATAAACTCACTATATTCAATATACAGTGACGATGTTATGAAAAGATAATTACCGAAAACTATATCCCCTTACATCAAATGGGATATAAAATCATCATTTGTGTGTACGGAGGACTATCACTTGTGAACTGATGTCATTCGTTTTTCAGTTTCCACTCCCAAAGATGGGTGTGATGATGTATATAAATTATATATATATATTATTTATGACATATATATATATATTGAAGCTATATCACATATATATATATATTTACCTTACATTCCATTGGAGACATGATCGCACCACTCATATATATGTTAGACTATCATCTCATGAAGCGATGTGATTTGTCTTTCAGTAACTCATTACATGGAATGAGATAATGATAATGGTAATGATTATATATAATAAAAATAAATTATAAATTATATAATGGGAAATTTTTCAGTGATTTGTGATAATATATTTTATTTTTTGCTTCTCCTTTCACTCACATAACGATTATAACATCATTCGTGCACGTGTGGATAAATACCATCACGAATCCATATGACTATCTTCTGATCACCACAAAACATGGATGGTATATATAAGTATATAATATGTTATTAATTATATTATTTTTTTCCATAATGGAAAAATATTAATTATCACTATCCGTAATTATAATTTAAAATTGGAAATGTATCTTATATGTACGTAGGACATATAATCTTCATGAGCGTAATATATTCCATTTTTTATAACCCTCATTCGTAAAAATAATAAATAATAAATTATGTTACAAAATTATTTTTAGTAAATTATAGTTATTCAATAGATTATATAACTATAGAATATTCTTATGAATTTTAACATTCATAATTAAACACTCCTTAGAAATCAATAAATTAATAACCAAAATAATGAAATTTATTAATGATAATTAATGAAAAAGTCATAAGATATTATAAATTGGTCATATACGATATCATATATGTCAATATGGATCTGAAATAATTTAATTTTGTGTTTAACAGAATATATAGGAGGATAAATAATGTTCAACTAAAAAGAAGGATGTGCTAATGGATTTATTGACTCAATTTTTACTCAATATGATAAAGATATACTTCATTGATTATTTCATGCTAATATTTCATTTGAAATTAATTTATTATTAAATATATTTTATTCAAAGTTATTTTTTCTTTATTAATATATTATTCAAATAATAAATACATTTATTAATTCATACATCAGTATTATGATCAATTTTTGGGTTTATGTCATAATCTAATTATAATCAATATTTTTTATTGTTGAATATCAGTTGAAAGAAATTAAATGACATATTCAAAATAAATAAATCAATTTTATTGTCATATGGTTACTATTGTGCCCTTACTGATAATAATATCATTTCATCCACTCTATGATACATATATATTTTATTAAATCTACCCAATAAATCTGACATCCCTTCTCTCTTCTATGAAAAACATGTTTTCTTCAAAATCCATATTTTCTAAAATTATATTCAATTTTTTTAAAATAATAAAAAATGATTGATTAATAGTATTTTAACCTCATATTTCTCTTCAAAATACTTTTTCTAATTAATAAATATTTCATTTTTTTACTATGAACATTTTTTTAGCAAAAAACATAATATAATCATTATATTAACATGTATGACATGAATGAAACATATAGTCAAATGACCAATACAATTTTATAAATCATAATTTATGATTTTTAAATATTATATTTTAAGAAAAATGAATTCAAAATATTTTCTTAAATATTAGTTTTTTAAGTGATTTATAAAATAATGTGTTTTCAAAATATGTCTAAATGAAAATGATATTTTCTAAAAGAGTTTTGTTTAATTATCCTTTTATGCTATTTATAGTCATATGTGAAACAACCCCATAGTATTAATCAATGTAGAATATATTAATAATTCATTATTCATCCCCGATATGGTTTGTGATAAATCAAATCCTGTATAGTATTGATATTAACTTCCTTATCAAATTTAGTATCCATTACCTTCCCTTGACATATATATATTCATGGGATCATTAGCTATAATATTTACACAAAATATCAATATTATTTTTATTTTTTATTTTTTATTTCATAAACAATATTACCTTTTTAAATAAATTTTTTACCCTAATGGTCATTTTATATAGGTGGAAAATTTTCATAAATCAATATACTTTACTCAATACTTATATTTGACAAGGAATTTTTTTTAAATTAAATTTATTTTTTGATATTGGATAATTCATTAGAATTGTATGATATGAATTGGCAACCATTTATAAAAATTCTATCAATGAACCACCATTTTTAATGAGACAAAGTGCATATTTTTATTCCCAAGGCCATAAAAAAATGTTATATGTCCGAGAAATAATCCTATATCGTATGAAATGTATTGGCATAAATACTATATTGTAATATATGTCTATAAATGATAAAATTATGGTATATTTTATATATCCATCATTATTTATTCCATCATTTTTAATTTAGTTATGGATATTCCTTAGGATTATTAGATTAATAAACATATTCATTCCAATGTTTCATGATCATCTTTTTAATTATATGGAATTAATTTTAAAACCTATATTCAGACACTTAATAACCATTTATTTGATAAATTATAATGTTTTTTTTAGAAATTTACCATTCCATTTTGACATTTCCTTATTTATTCATATATTATAATATGTACATAACCTTTTTGATCATCTTTTCTCACCAATTTCTTATTTATTATTTTTAACTAGGATACAAGGATTTATTTTTTGATTGATATACTAGGATACTCTAAGTCGAAATGTGGATATCTGAATGAAATTTTGTCTCATATTTAACTTTTCAAAATATAAGGAAAATTTATATGTTTTTATAGTTTAAAAAGAATTGTAAAATTATACTTCACTCACGAATTGAATTTTTTTTCTTATGCCAATGCAATAAAGTATGATCTATATTTAGCTACTGGGGTTGGGGATACTATAATCTAATATGAAACCCTTCACGAATGTAATGATTTATTCTAGTTTGGGTTGTATCTTAGCATGTGTTAAAGAAAATTCCAACAATACACCACTAATGGAATCCCGGAACTTATCCTTTTATTCCAAAAAAATCAAATTTCATCTTGTATCCATTTAATTATTATGTCATTATCAGAAAACTTATATAATGTGTAACTCACAGTGGTCTTCATAAAAAAATTTTCTACCAACTGGAATATATGGATCTAATCCCATCATTAAAAATCATATAGAACCATATCCAATAATGAATCTAAGTACCCCATCCTAGTGTTAACATTCATAAAGAAAAATATACAACATGGAACCCCTAGTTCTCTTCCTAATAGTCTGATTTATTTAAAACCATATGGAACATGGTATTCAAATAGATCACCATGACATTCTATTTTAATTAGTAAATCCAAAACATAAACATTTATCCAGTTTAAATTCATTTAATTTTAGGCGAAATTAATTAAAAAATGTCACATTCTACCATACCTCGTTAGCTAGAGAAGGAATAATGACATCACATGGCCTTAACCGACATCCCCATGACACCAAAGTCCTAAAATGTACAAGAAGGAATTCATTAACAGATAAGGGATAATATTCCTATTGAAAATAAAACAACCAACTAATCATTCCATAAAAAAAATAAAATCATCATGATTCATCATTAATGTTTAAAACAACTCATTGAAATACCATTTTTATAAATAGGTTCCTATAAAAATGTACAACAGCAAAAGAATACGATACCAAAGTACCCAGCAGAAGAAAAAATTCAAAAAAACTCAAATACTCCATGGATATAACTCCACCATCTAATGTAATCCCAAATCGAACTATATAAAACAATCCATGATTCACAAATGATCACTAAATATGAATCATATATTATATTTGTCTATTTATTGGTAAAAAACATTTTCAAAAGAAACAAAATTCCAACAAAGGGGGAGAAATGAAACTCTATAGGTTTTCCCCAAATTACAACCCAACTAATTCCACTATGATAGAATAAGTTACCAAATTTAAATATATCCCATAAAACTATTCAACATTTTGTGAATAATTCCAAACCAATCAATGAAAAAAATCAAAATTAAAAAAATTTCAATATAAAACAAAAAAACCAAGTCATTCCAATAATTTCAGGATTTCAATTAGAATTAACCATTCCATATTCTACTGACGCACACACCCATTCAAAAAACATATTAGAAAACCACATAATATTTGTGTTACCGTTGATAGTGAATTTTCACATCCCTAACCATACCTTTTATGGGGGTAAATCATTCCAACTATCCATCCCAATCAATGGATTATTATTTATTTAAGTTACCACATTCCAATTCAAACTAAAAAAATCAATTATTTAATTAAAATAAAAAATATATAATTATTTAAGAAACTTTTCTATGTATTAGAATCCAATTACTATATTAAAATCATCATTTTAAACTCAATTAACAATTATCTATTCACACCATGAATCACAATTTTTTAATTACATAAACCTCCACCAAAAGAGGTTTAGAAAAACAATTTCATAATACTTCTAGAATCATTTTAAAAAAACAACTAATATGAAATAAATAATTCATTTTATAAATAGATTAGTCAAGAGTGTTTCTAACTCCCTAGGTAATTTATATTGAAAAATAATAATGAAACTAAAATTCCAAAAAAACAATGTTTAATCTCAAAAAACACACCTTAGATATCAACCGTAAAAAAATTGAGAAATATTATTATTATTTAAATTAAAATATAGATTTATAAATAGAATAACTAGATATTAAAATCTCATAGTGGGAGGTATTTATACATAAAAAACCCACAAAAAATCACTATAATCAAAGAATTACCATGGGAATCAACCTCTAAAGAACTAAGGAACACTTCTTGATCGATTCAAATTTGATGGAAAATAATTCCAAAATATGTTTAATGATGTTATATCCTGTTATTGTCGATTTGGAGATTTAATTTTTGGTAAAATATTAATTCTGAACAATATCAAAAAATTTAGTAATTTGTATTTGAATCGTGCACGGTTAGTCATAATAGGAGGAAAACCCATGATTTAACCATGTGGATGATGTTTCCTGAAGGACGACCTATAAATATAGACCAATATAGATAGAAAAAAAATAATCATATAAAATTACATCGTCCCACTTCGAATGGTTTATCATAAATGGCCGCACTTATAGTAAAAGTCATGCACTTACATATGTGACATCCCATTAGCCTATGTCTCACTCTGTATAATTGTTTGATGGATTTTCAATATTTCCACAAACCATGCTCAAAACATTTTCCATTAAAAAAGACCAAAAACAATTTTATAATGTTAAAAAATTCTCATAAACTCCAACCAGGCACATTATATATATAAAAAGAATAAATTCATGTTTACTTGCTTGTGATCAGGGGTGTTACATTCTCTCTAGAATTGGCCTTTCTATATTAGGAATGTACAAAACTACTATTGTACTAGAGTAGTTTGGCCCATTTCCCAATTATATCTTTCTCATGATCCAAATTATCATCTAATGTCATACCAATATTTTAAAAAACCAGAACTATAATGATTCTTTTCCCTGACAATATATTTTATATTATTATCATAATCCACACTATCATGTTCACAAATGAAGAGTATGTATATTTTTTAAGAGAATGTCATTATATAAAATGTTCAATATTGGGTTGATACATTTTAAAATTCGATACATGAATCAAATCATGCAGCTCACTAATCCTTGGTGGTATATTCAACTGATATGCCACCTCACTAATCTATCCATGTACCTCAAAAGGGCCGATGTATATAAGAGATAACAATACTTTATTCCCAAAATTATTTTTTCAAACCCTTGGGGTGATCCTCAATAACACATGATCACTCCCCTAAAAAAATTTATTGGTGATGATGATCCTCATATCATTTAGGTTGAATTTTTTCAATATTCATCTATTTTTTCCAAAAGAATATAATATATGGTTTCATGGATATGGATCGACCAAAATAGTGAAGTCTCACCTATTTCCAACAAAAAATAAGAGAACGATAAGGACTCCCATACCCAGATTCAAAATGACATATATGTATCAATTCAAGATAGATATTGTTAAATGAGAACTCCACTAACGGTACATGCTCTTCCCAGGAGGCAACAAAATCCATGAAACAAGGCATCAAAAATTCCTCCAATATTTTTATCACCCTTTCAGATATCCAATACACCTGAGGATAATACACTATACTCATAGTCAACTATGTACCAATGGATTTATATTAAGATTTTGAAAAACTATATATAATACATAGAGATATTTATGACACTTTCGAAACTATAACAACATGAATCTTTTCCAATTCTCGTATATAGATATATTAAAATTTCTCTAGTGTTTTAGATTCATAAATATGGATGAAATGGAAATGATTTGTGATCCAATACAATATTACACACATGTAATTTTGATTAAAAATATTTTTTTTCTTACCTATTAAAAAATACAAACCTATATACTCCCATTTTTAATGAATAATAGTTAATGAAATGAACATACATATTGGTCACTTAGGATCTACTATAACCTATTGAAATGTTTAGAATATTGCAAAAAATTCAAGCACCGTTTTCATCATACCAACCCTAAAAACTTCTATTTCAACACCTTATAAATCATAATTGTTCCAGGATGAACATCCCATCTAGAATGGTGGTATTAATTAAGAAGTTATTCCTAACAACCCATAGGTATTACTATCTATTTTCAAAACCACAAAACTGAACTGTCATCCAACATCCATACATAAATGGTCTCACCCCCATTGATTTTTGACCCCATTATAATGAATTTTGAATTAGATATATGTGCCTATTTAACTATTTCCACCAAATATATAATGAATTAATCATGATATAAGTATAAAACCTCACAACTATCTTAAAATTCCTTGTTCATGTTAGCTAGTATCGACATCCACTTCCACTTTTCTAAAGCCTCTTTTTTCAACTGAACGTATAACCATATACCAGATGAATCTTCCACCATATATACCTTACTCGATTAGTATATCATGTCAGTATTGAAAATTATTATAAACATTATCCATATTCTCTATCTCATATTGACATACATTTGTAATAAAATTATATTCACACACATTTAATCCATAAACATAGTCCCTTTTTCAATAATGTGGTAATAAATCCATGTCTTCATATAATAGAGTAAAATAACTAACACCAAGTCATGTATTGGATAGCTCATATCATGTTGAAATATCTCTCTTTATTATTAATAAAAAACCCTACCTCTCAATATGAGAACACATTACAGCCCTGATCCTGAATAATCACAGTAAAAAACATACCCTTTTCCTGATTTATGAAAAATAATAATTGGATCGGATGTTAGTAAAACATTTTTATCATCAAAATAATGTTTACATTCATAATTTCATTTTAATGGAACATTTTATCATTTAAATTTAATCAATTTTTATTCTTGTTCTAAGTAATCATGAAAAATAACTTCGTTAATATACTGCTCAACCAAGTTAACTTCGTATGTATAATAATTGTTTTTGAATGTTATCAAGATGTAACAACATCAATATTTTTTGGATAAAAAAACACAACATTTTAAAAAAAAAACATGGCCAAGAAAGCATAGATATTATATAGAAAACACTTTTATAATTCTGGTTATATCTGATGGTCAATCATGATTCCAAACATTGTCCCCATATTTTTCACTTTCATAGTCAATGAAATTGAAATCACCTACATATCACCAAAAAACAACACCAAAAAGAAATATATATAACTTTAAAATATTTTATTCATCAATTCCAAATATAAAAATGGTGAATTCGTAAGAATAAAAGGTCTTACCACATATAAAAAATGTCTACGTTTACACCTATAATATATCTTTCAAATGTCCCCCTTTGGAACCCACAATTGTAAATATATTGAGAAAAACCCAATCATAGAGAACCACTGATCTCCACTAAATTGATGGAAATATTTATTAATGTGTGGAATAAGATATTTATACTCATTATATTTACATGGTTATGATTTTTATAATCCACACATAACCATGTACTCACAACTTCTATATTGAAAAAACAAGACTAGTGATTATTATATAGACATACTTGAATGAATGAACCACTTTATTTATAGTTCATCAATGTATAAATTATGTTATTATAATTATATTAGTTTTATATGATATGATGTAAGGGAAATGGGAGTCATCCGAGAACAAGATAAATCATAAACTTCACTTATCTTGTGGGTTGAATCCAATTTTTTTGGCCAAATATACATTTGAAAAATGATCCCCAACCACTTGAAAAATTAAATCATTGATCTATTCCATAGATTCCAAGTCCAGTGTTATCATCAATGTTGATATCATTCCATAATTTTATGATAAAAATACATTGAACATACATTTACATTCTGATATCCTAAAAAGAGATTCTTGACACCATAATCTTTCATAAAACTACCTATTTTGGTATAACAATTGATGAGAGTCTTGAATTTTTTCAACTAATCCTTACCTAGGATTATATCATAGACATCCTATAAAAGAACATAGAAATAACATATCATCTAAGATCAATCGAATATTATAAATAATTATATACACATAATGTCTCTACATTCCCTTTTACTAATAGGGGTCTGTATTTTTGACAGTGAAGGACTCATCAGAACCATTGAACACATAAAAACAAAACTATGATTAGAAATAAAGGATTGGGATAAACCTACATGAATCAAGTCATTTACAAGTGTATAATTTAATATAATTTGACTTCTCACTATAGATGACCACGATTGATCATCCAAATTAATTTTCTCAACTCTATATCGATTTTCTCATTCAATAAATTATTATTTATTTCATTGTTGGATATTTTCCCTATTGAGGATTCATCTAATTACAAATTTTTCAATGGAATAATGTAATTTATGAGGATCATTTTTTTATTTCAATTATCCAGACAAATCGTATTATGAATGTAAATCTTGGTATGTTTCCCTAACACTTGAATTTGAGAAATGGGAATGTATAACTGAAGATTTCACATTTTGATGAAATTGTGGCATCCTCAAGGTTGGATCATACACTCTCATTACATGTTGTTGACATAGCCAAATTTGAAACATCCAAATTTAGTAACGGGTCTTGGAGGAGGATCCACCGATCAGTTATCTGATTTCATGTTATCCTCATAAATTGGAAATAGTTGTCCCTGTTTTTCTTTCTCCCAATATTAAAGTTATTACCATTTCCAATACGTATTAACATACTCCCTCAACCCACATCAATTGAGATTTCACCTTATATCATTTTAGAATAGTTTAATATCTCCAAATAGTCTGTATAAAAAAAGAATCTTTGATCGAATCTCCAACCTTAGCCCCAATTCAATGATGTGTTCCATCAAAGATTCACTATAAGATACATAGTCTAAAATGAAATCAACATTCTTGAATTTATCTTCATAATCTATCACCATGTTGCACATGTATTTTAAGATGAAATATTATATCATTATAGTGATCCTAAACATATGATGATTGAATTATTTGTTGAAATATTTTTAAAACTCCCCCATACAAGACATTGGTCTAATTTATTATGAACAACTAGATTCCATCAATGGATTTGATGTTCTTCAATCACATATATTTCCAACTAGATTTCTATACCTGATACTATTCTATGGATATAAATGAATTGATTCGTCATATTCATCCACACCCCTACCTTCTATAGATTCATATCATCCTATAAAATTGGTGGATTTATATTCTAGAACTTGATAGAGTGATCCACTTTTTTTGTTTCTTCCAATCCGTTCCCAGTGTCAACAACTTTAAAAACATTGATAGTATATTGATATGGATATTGGTTCATCTATGGATAATGTGAATCGATGTTATCAGTAGCATCATTATTATGGTTTTTATAACAACTATCAATGTATATTTTCTATACAAACAACAATCACCATATATATTACTCTGTATCCCCTTATTAATTAGAAATTTCACAAACTATCACATCATAATTATCACAAAATATATTTTCAAAATTTCATATTTCCAATATCGTATCTTTTTAAAATAATTCATGGAAATTTTCATTATATAAAAATTTCAAAAATCCTGTATCAGGCATTTTCAATCTCTCAAATTAAAAAACATTATATTTTTTAAATATTGAACATTTTCTACCAAATCATATATCTTTACTCTAATTGATATATGAACACATAGTGGGAAATAATTTCTATAATGTGTGTCATGATATTCTCATTGGATAAACCCATGAAATTTATATTATGGATCATTTAAGTGTATTCAAAAAATATATGTACCCAACTCCTTGGTAACATCATGTTTAACATAAAAAGGTTATCAAAATATTTTAATGCTCTATATTTCAAGTCCCATAACTACAACTCATTTATGAAATAACACCTATATGAATAAAATAATATGAATTTGAACCCCAAAACCAATATAACAGATTGGAACATGTTTTTCATGGAATGACAAAGGTGAAATCAATTGTAACATCTCTCCCTCCTAATTGGATTGAGAATGAAGAAGTAAATCAGTTGTACATAAGTGACATCACTAAGTCACATATTGTGGTAAATATATTCTAAGGGATTTATAAACATATGGGAGATTATTTTCTCATTGAAAATTATGCAACCAACAATGAATTGCATAACGAAATAACCACCGCATGATACGTCATAATATTGTCATTTGAATGAATGAAATATCATTTTTATGTATAAAAAAACTCATATATAGTAATCATTGGAAGAATATAATATCAATGTACATAAAGGAAGAAAAACCAACAGAACTCAAATACTATATGGACATAACTCAATGCTCTAATATGCTCAATTATTAATCTCCAAAAGTTATCCCACATTTCCCAAAGCATGACCAAAGATTGGTGGTTTGTTACATTTTCATGTATCCATGTAAACAACATCATAAAAAGAACAAATGCTCTAAAGTAGGGGTGATTACTTAAAGTCAATATGTTTTCCCCAAATTAATTACATTTTCAAACCACAATGATAGATAAAATTTTCACCTTTGTATAAAATAAAATATATAAACACTGTTTAATATATTTCCACAATATATCACAATTCTAAACAATTAAATGACAAAAAAAATTATAAAAAAAACAAATTTACATGAAAAACAACCAAAACACTCATTATATCAACTTCATAAATTCAATCATAATTAACCATTCCATACTATAATTCCACACAAACGCATACACACAACCACCCACATAACCACACAATCATTTTTTTTAATGCACGATGGATGATCACATCCATGAAAGGTTCCATTGAGGGTGGAACATAATTAACACTATCCATCCAATTTCACAACAATTTTACTACTTAACCTAAAAAATTACAATTAATCCCCTTTCCAAATCAATTCAACTATTTCTATAAAAATAACTTTTTCTAGAACAAACATTTCCATGAATAAAAATCACATAACAATTTTAAAATAATCCTTCGAAAATCATGATACAATTTCAATTTATACATAAACACCCAATTTGGAAAATTCTATAAAGCATCACCAATGAATATTTCAAAAAATCAATTTTATGACAACACCACAATCTAATACAACCAAAACAATAATTTAAAATTAATATATCATGTTCTAAATAGAAGAATAGATACTGAATCCACCATCCAAAAGAAAATATTGGAAAATAATGAACAAAAAAATTCCCAAAATACCCGATTGAATCTATAAAAACCCTCCATAGATCTCATCCCTTAAAAAATAAAAGGACAAATTAATTTATTATTGGATTAAAATAATATATATATATATATCTCCAACAAAGATATGGATCAATAAAAGTGAAAGAGATACATAAAGGAATGTAGATCTAGGAAAACCGACCATAAATAAATGCTTACTAATGGAATCTTCAATCACCACAAAATTAAACCCTCCAGATCACTCCCAATTCAATGCAGAAAGATTCCACATTCTTTGTTAAGAAGAAATATAGTGTTTGGATTGATTTGAAGAAAACAATTTGTGGTTAATTGTTAATCCTGGTATAAATCCTCTTTTTTAGTATATTGTTTTTAAACCATGAACATTTATTCTAATAATTATAATTAAACTATGTGAAAAATGTGTAGTAGCATCAACTTCAAGGAGAACCTAGTATAGTTTCCCAAATCTATTTCACAACCATTTTTACAACCATGAAAATGCAAAATATGCCACTCTTTTGTGGATTCTACTTGCTGGCCTCACATTTTGGACAAACTATAAACTTACCCATGTGCCTTCTCCATAGACCATGTCCCACAGTTCATGGTTTCATATATGATTTTTAGATTTTCAATAAACCGTGATCAAAAGGTGAATATGTTGAAAATCCATAAAACATTTCAGAAGGATTACAGACTATCCAAAACATTAGAAAAATATATTATATAATAGAAATATATAAATTAAGCATTAGAAATGTGAAAACAATGGTGATATAAAAAACCAAATTATTGTCTATTCTAACATGTAAATTGATCTTCAATTATAAATTTTCTACACCCATATTATATATCCCATTTTTAATACACCACTTGTATGAATCATTTATATAACATATCCCAAAAGTAATCCATTGTCTCTATAATTTGGTGTTTGATGCTCCGATGTAAATTTGGAAAATGTATGTTTACTGTGTTTGAGGGGTTTCAAAAAACATTTTTAATGAGAAAAAAATTAATTTTTGATACTACAGTGAATTAAATATATACCAACGTGATGAAACTCCTAAAATATACTATATAAAAAATAAACGTCTATTATACCTCAAATACCCCTATTACATATGTTTTTCGAGTTCCACCCATCATGTATCATTGTTTTATATGATCCAAAATGAAATAATTTTAGAAAACTAGTAAAGGCCAAAAACAAATGAGCCCAACAGCGCAATCATATAGGATAACATATGATTTCAGATAAAAGTATGAAATTTCAATGAAAGACTCAATGATTTTCATTGGTATTAAATCAACATATATGGAACTCAAATTATTGAAATAATAACAGTGATTTTTTATGATGGAGGAAAAGAAGTGATGGGTGGTCAATGTGGGGATTCATAAAGAATGGAGGTGAAAAATTCAAGTCAGAATAATGTATTAAATGATGGGGACATAGTTCTATAAAACTATAGTAACACATGTTATGGACCCACCATATGATTACAATATCTCTTCCACCATTTTAGGAAGCCACCCCGCTTGCTAGTAGAGTCCATAATTATGTATTCATTCCATGGGCTCCCATAGTGTCTCTCAATCTAATTTATGATAAAAAATCATTTTCTATTCATAGAAGACAAAATAGAGGGGTTTCAACCAAAATAGTGATTTATGTTCTTTAACAAATGGATGTGGTATTACAGAATTTAACATCCCTTGCAATGTAATAATAATGTTTTGGGGGACACAAGGGGTTTATCTATATCCAGTGAGGTGTCTTGGGGTATTAGGTCATGTCATTTATTTTCCTCCGAAGAAGATCATTAGGATCAGTTGTTCTTAAATTACATAAATTGATTCTCCCCTACACTATTAATGTCTTCAATTTATGCTAATAAAATTTTTAATTATAGAATTTGCTAAAATTTTATGGGAACTTATCTTTTTAGATTTCATTGAAATGGTTATAAATCATAATGGTGTTTAATTTTTAATTGTAAAATAATTCTACATTCATTGACGATAAGTAATATCATTTTTTCTACCTTCTGAAATATAAATAATTATATTACAAAATAAAATTTATGGAAAACATATTTATTATAATATTATTTGGATATCAATTTATACTATTAGATGTAGATTAAAATAAAATAAATGTATCAGGGGATGATTTTTTAATGAAATATATAAATATTATATTATATATAAACTCACATATGAAGAGAATTTTTATTTATAATAACTATCTATGTCACCTAGAAGTAAATTAAGATAAATTATAAGTCATATTGATTAAATATTTGTTTTTTTGATGAACCAAAACAAATACATTAATCAAAACATTGATTATCTGAATGTTACTCAGGATGACTTTTGTGGTCACATGGAAAACCATAATGGTAATAAAATATTAATATATATCTTGGTAATATTTTCGTACATTTTCAATATATATGCATCAGTTAGTATCGATTTTTATACCATATACTTTATATTAGAATGTTAATATTGTAATCATGGTCTAAAAGTCACGATATATATTTCGGAATTTCCAATTAATATGATAAATAACATGAAGTGGTATTCACATAAATGACGAGGACTTTAGTTGGGTAATCCTTATATCTAAATATGACTGATAATATCATGTAATTTAATTCCTCAAACATTGAATCTATAAATAGGAAATTTAATTTGATGAATCCAGAAAAATATTTTATTAAAGAATGGTTGGGATCCATATGTTTATGTTTCGTTGATACATCATAAATTATGAGCATGATGATGAAACCATAAATAAATTTTCTATATATGTAAATAAAAATTTGAATTTTATAAATAATTTCACCATGAATAGGTACATGTTATTTAGAAACTATTGTATTATCGAAAAAAAATTGTGGAGTACATGAATGAATATAATGATATTTAATATGGTATTATGTTTTATATTATTGAAATCCCCATTGTACAATGAAAATTTATTGTAATTATACTGATGATGATTATTACTTGGTCCTCATCATCGATTGATGGAATTATATAAATGAATAATATGTATGGAAGGATAATGTAAACAACTGTAATAATGATTTTCATGATATTAGACACAAAATGTTTTAGAAACAATTATAGATTTGTTATTAAATATATTAAATTGAAATGATAAAATCTCTGGAGAATGATATAGAAATAATTTTTTGAATTTAATAATAAAGTGGAATAACATTCCCTAACAATGAAATAGTAGCAAAAAATAATGAATGTTTTTTAAAAAAAATTAAGAGAATAAATAATAAAAGGATAAAATGGGCCAAAATATTACTTTTCATGAATGATTAATTTTTCGTATGATTAAATCATGAGGATGAGTTATTTATGAAATATGTAAAATGATGGGAAATAAGGGGGATCAATTATGTATATTGTAATATTTTCTATTGAGTACATTTTATATAATAAATTGGTAGAGATGGATTTTATTTAAACATAGTTCATGATCATGGGTAAAATATATTCACTCACATTTCAATAGAGGATTGATTTGGGAGAGAAACAAGAGTCAACTAATACATTGAGGGAAATAGGAAAGAAAAAATAAGTTTTACTATATATAGATTACAACAAACAATGTATGACCTCCCAAATAAAGACCCCCATCATCTTATAGTAAATGCATGAGTGGACACTAATGCCTTCTCCATTAGGTCATATGTATGTGGTAGGAGAAGTGTGTATGTGGACTCATATATTGTATAAATTTCCCTTTTTGTCTCAAATAAATAAGGAACACAATGCCTATAAACTATATTATATCAGTATAACATTTAAACCATGAATTAATTTATTAATATATATCCAAAAAATATTATAAATAATTAATAATAATAAATTAAAGATTAAACATCCATTAACACCTTCTCTAATCTCCACAAGATAAAAATATCTTCCCCACTCTCTAACACATTTCTATAAATTTTCAGAAGTATATACATATATGTGGAATATTTTAAATTTCAATATTATATGGTCATCCCAAAAACCATTAATGGAAAATTAGAAGACCATATAAATACCATATTAAATATATAGTAGAAGAAACACATTGTGAAAATGAGTTCAACAACAAACTAATATAAATATGTCCTGATCATTAAATCCTTATAAAATGTAATGATATGAAATTTGTAACTATATAAATTTACCGTATCAAAAATAACCCAAGTTACATATATCAATGTACTAATTAACCACCCAAATTAAATGAATAATGTAAAATTAAAATTAAATTATTAATAGAATAATTTGCCTATAAACCTATAATATTTTCATAATCAAAATACATATTACTATTTTTCATTTATTAATGAAAGAAATTGTTTTCATTTCAATGAATTATTTCAATAAATATGTATTTATTGTTAGAAAAAATATTAAATTTTTAATGGGTGAAATAATTTTATAAGAGGTATTATTTAGATTTTTAAACTAATTTCTAAATATATTTTCTTTATAATTTCAAATGAATTGTGATTGAAGAAACATAATGTGTAAAAATGTTGTTCCAATAATAATATTATTTTCTTATTAGACATTAAATTTTACGTTACAATATAAAATAATATATTTAATGGAATGAAATTAATAAAATTACCTATATTTATTTATTAAACATGAAAGTTGTATATTTGTATAAATTTTGGAAATTTTTCTAAATCAATTTATTTTCTAAAATAAATAATTACTGAATTCTATAACCCCATTAATTTTATAAAATTTTCATAATAAAATAATGACATAAAAGGATTTGAAAAAAATATATTCAAAATATATGTATTTATATATTTTTGAAATATAAATTATTTAACTATATTATGCTATGTCTATAATATAAGGGAATATCATTAAACATTAGATACTATTTTTTTTTAAAAAATTATTTCATTGTCTTGAAATTTAGGATCTATTCATTTTAGAATTTTAAAGTATTAATCGATTATAATTACATATTTTTATATTACATAATGATGTTGAAATGTATATTTAATTTCAAATATTTTTACAACACTAAACATTTCAGATATAACATGTTTTTTTAATAACAAATCATAAAAATTTTCATCTCGACCAAAACCTTTCCCATACCGATCATTAATATCCCATAATGGAAATTTTAAATTTTGGAGTGAGAAATAAAAATATTAGCAATGGAAATATTGAAATAATTATCAAAAAATGTTAATCCATGCATTCAATAAAAAATATCATTTTTAAAAATATGTTTTTTCCATAAATTAATAGTTTTTTACTAATGAAATAAATGCACTACCCAATACATTTCATGAAATATTTTTGTTGAAAATCACAATGGAAAAATACATACTAATATGGATTCTTTAATATAATGGTAAACCCATGAATTAATGTTCACAATATTATAATTTGTTTCTATATGAAGTAAAAAAAATTTCATTCAAACATAAACACATTAGACTATCTTGTAAGACATTAAGGTTTCAATAATAAAATAACATGAAGAATAAATAAATAATTCAGTAAAAAATTAGAAATAAGATAACATATCACCCTTACAAACAGAATACCTTATATCACAATAATCAATCTTAATTATATAGAATATATAATCATTACATAATTAATTAATGGTGAATGCAAACTCACTTGTCCCTATTTTTTAACTTCACCTCCCACCCATGGTTTATAATGGAATAATCAAATCATGTTTTAGAATGGGAACAACCTTTATCCTAATAAATTCCAAATAACTATAAGGCAATCATAAAAATTTATATAATTAATACATAAACAAATATTACTTTCACTAATAAATAAAATATTTTCTCATATCAAAATGGTCATCCCATTTAAAATCAATTTATTAAAATACCTAAAACAATTGATGATGTTTTTTCATTTAGTATAAAATGAATTATTATAATGGAAATATTGACATAAAATAACGTTTTTGGAGGTGGGAAATTTCATTGAGGTAATATATGTTAAAACATAACATTATTTTCCTACTTTATAAATGATTTCAAAAAATTATGTTATGAAATTTGTATAATTATTCATTTTCAAAACATTTGAATGAATTAAAATAGAGAGTAAAATTAACATAATAAATTATTCTTTTCTATATTTTAGTGTCCTGTGTTTTTTGACTAGTATGGTTTTTATTTTTTAAAATTTTACGGGAAATGGGTTATTATTCTTGGGTAGTTCACAATAAGAAGTAACAATGTGTCAACCATTTGTGAGGGGATTTCATTGGGAAAGTTACTTATAGAATGGTTGACGCATGATATTTTCATCTCAATATCTTTCTAGGTGTAATGAAAAAATACTTAGGGACTATGTAGTGGCTAGTGCATGGTTGGAATTTGGTTCATTATATCATGCATAAATAATATATGTCACCGATATTTTAATATTTTGTGTCTTTTCAATTTATTATTATTTTATTTATTTATTTATTACCAGATTTCTATAATACTTGTCCATCTCCAGCATACATGACCCCATCATTATCGAATCATGCCCATGATCCCCCCTCCCAAAACCCTATGTTGGCCTCATTTTCTCATGATTATTTGAGGATTAATGGTTGAATATTCATGGTTACCACTCTTATTCCTTCCAACTCTATTGATTTGAAATTATTCTATATTCAATCACCCTACCTGACTCTAAAGAACCCTAGTGTTAAGGGTTGATACAATGTTTGGTGTTTTATTATATTTTTAGGGTATGAAGTGGCCCTACCAGGTCTACTTTTATTGTTTTTAGGCATCACCCACTAAAGTGAAATCATTTTAGACCCTTTTGTTCTTCCCTCTATCTATTTCAGTGTGTTAAACCTCTCCATTATGGTGTTGGGATGACTTTTCCAAATATGACTGACATGTGGATTCATATGTTGTAATGTTAGTTTGTATGGTGATATTATATATATAATATCCCATGTTTGAAACACACAAAAATTTAATGATACATTTTATTTACAACAAATTCAATAGCTTGTGTTGTACGCAACACCAAGATCATTTAAACTATAATCTATATAACTTGTATTTTTTAAAATAATTTATGAATATTATTAACCAAATTATCAAATATTTAAATTTTATTATTCATAAAATACAGAAATTTATAATTTGTTATTTTATAATTTTCTTTGTGTGAATTTTTTGTATTTTTCTTAAATGATTCAATTTTGATGAATAGTGAAAAATTCTACATTATTGTAAATAATAGCTTTTTTATTTAATTAATTATTTTACATAAATTTAATTTCAATTTCCCAATATATAAATAATCCATATATTAATTCATGTTATTTAATCGGAAAAATTTTATATTAATATTATATATTGAGATGTAATAACTTTCAAACTTCTCTTTTACTTGCCTCCTCACCACATTAAAAATATAAATTATTTTACCACTTCTGTAATTGGATTAATTAAAAAAATAACATACATGTATTTAATTAGTATTAATTTTTTTATAATAGGAAAAACATAATTTTCTTGAATACTAAAAATAGTAAAATATTTTTTATTTTCTACAGTTAAGGGTAAATCGGTTAATGAAATGTAAAAGTAATTTATAATATTTAACATTTACCCTAACACTTGTAATAATTTCATTAGATAAGTAATTTTTGGCCACAAATTACATTACACCACAAATTATGATCATTTGAAGCCACTTGGGCACATTTAATACTTTTCATATATATTTTTTAATGATTAGATTAAAATTTCATATTCAATTTTTTTAGATAAAAAATTCTAATATATGGTTATATATAATATAATTACTCATATAAATAGTCATTTGGAATATAATAAATTAATATAATTCATGATATTTAGTTATTTATTTTCAGGTAATATATAAGTAAATTAATGGCATTTATAATAATGATGCAATGATCGACTAATTAAAAAAATAAAATAAATGATATTAAAAAAAACTGAAATACATGTAATTTGGAATAATTAATGACATCCAATTTTTTTATATTACATATATATGTCATATATTTATTGGTATATTTATTTAAAAGTTAACAATTTTTTCATATATTTTATAAATACAAATATAAATAGTATCACCATTGAATAAAGTTGTTCTTTAAAATAAATATTATTTTATTAAATAATATAATGTTCATAAAAAATATATAATTTAAAAACATGACTATTATAATACTAGTTATTTCATTAATGATCCAGGTGGGGGTCGTTTGGAATTTTATACTATCTATATTAAGCAGTTAGTTTAAAAATAAAAGTAATAACGAAAAGAGATAAATTGTTTAACTAAGGAGTAAATCCAAAAGATACGGTTATTATTGTGACCTAAACGAGTAAAAAATCATTGGTTGTGAGTAGTTAGACACATAATCATATTATATTCAAAGAATATCACAATATATCTAGTTTAAATAGAAAATAAATTTATAATAAATATATTGTTTTTCAACTCCTTATTGTACACCTCCCATCTCTTTTAAAAAGGATCCTCTCTTTCTCATTTATTCAGACCTATAAAACCATTTAGTTCAGCGAAATCATTTAATTTATCATTCCAAATTCTCATAAATAATAAAATAGGATGTTCCATTTTCATAAATCCAACCTTTGGAGTTCTTTTGAGAAAATCAAAAGGAGACACTTGATGAAGCTGTAATTGTTTTACAAACAAATTCAATGTTTTTTTATTGTACTTAATTTTCCTAATATTTTTTAATAATAAAGAAATTAATCTAGAATATAATATATGATTTTACGTTTTTATGTTTTTATGAATATCGGTCCAACATATTCTTTCTTTTACCCATCTTAAGAAAAACAATATCACTATGTTTTCGTAATTACAGCATATCATCGCCACACTTTGGTATAAACTATTTTTCATCTATAATTTTTTAAGTAGTGAATAAATTTTTATAAAAATTATGTAAATAAAAAATATGAAATTATAATATTTATGTATTATTAATTTATCATCCAATTTTATAGTATTTAAACATTTTTGGAAAGATATTGGATCTCATTTGTATGTTTATATTACTATATCCATGAAAGGATAAGATTTATTATCCACATTAACCATTCATTAATGATTATAAAATATTTACATAATTATTAATAAAGAAATATATTACATTATAATGATACTATAATAATATATATTTAGATATTTGTCTTTTTTGTGATTTTATTCAATATGATAAAATAATAGACACTACATTAACAAGTACATACGGCCTACAGTCTCGATGAACAGTGTTTTACATTCAATTTATCTATATATTATATCTATTTATATAAAAAATTTATAAAATTTATAAAACATGGATTGCATTCTAGAAGAAATTAAATCATTTTCTAACTAATTTAATCAATAATAAAATTTCAAAACAAATATGATAAACAATGCATTATTACGAGAAACATTGCTTTAACATGGGATTATTAAATGAACAGTTAATATAAAGTCATAAATGAATCATATATGATATCATATAATTATTATGATCAGTTGACAAGATGATAAAATGTATAAACCAATATAAATGACTATTATACATGTATATATGAAATTATACCTAAGGTAAGGGTTATTTTCCCAATCCCATTATTATCATAGTTTTTTATACATATATTTATATTTGGGACTTCTTTATCATAAAATTGTATGATTTTTGACATTATTTTTCAACGTAATATTTTTAAGATTTTATATAATGTACACTTTTACTAAAACATCATTTTAAATGTTTTAAAGATTTAATATTCAAATTATTTCTAAAATATTTCCATATTTTGAACAGGGTTTTATGGGTTTATTTATAAGGAAATTAATATTTTAAATGTTATGTTAGTTAAAATTATAAAAGTGGTAGGTGGAAATTTTATTGATAAGTGGCTTGTTAAATGAATTCTTCTATAAGTGTGTGGATTTTGAATTGATTATTTCATAGAAAAAATGGTATTTGTCTCAATATATTATTATTGATTATATTAGAGTATTTTCATGTATTTAAACACACTTTATTAAATATTATGTTTAATTAATGTTTATTTATTATGATACAAACTATAATATTGTATTTAAGTGTTTATGAATAGTTTTTTGGTGGATGTTCTACATTTATACCATTCACGTTTTAGGGACAATGTATTATGATTTCATATTATAATATTAATATTAATGTTTATGTTGGTTATATATTACCCCTTTTATAAGAGGAGTGCATTGGCCATAGTATTTTATTGGAATGGCCTAATATAACCCCTAAATGAATTGGTAGGACTCCTAAGATAAACTTGTTTATGTTTTTACCCATTTAAAAATAATCATGTAATGAGGAAATGATGGTGTGGTTATGGTGTTTGGAATTTTGAATTACCTCATTATGAAATTAGTTATTGATATTACATGTAATTATTCAACTAGTGGAATACACATGTGAATGATTATATAGATTTATTTGATTTATAGTTTCCATATTAAGCTTAATATTATGTTTTAATGGATATTGTTTTTGTATAATAATTTTTTATAAAATTTTATTCTTTCAATTTCTGCTATATTGTTTACCGCTGTTGAGCATATGATCCCAATTATTTATTATGTTATACATTACCAGTGTTAAATTATTTGTATTATAAATGATATATATTGTTTAGATAGATTAATAATGTAATTCTAAAAGGATTATCAATGTATTATACTTTGATTTTAATTATAATTTAATATTCATATATGTAAAATTTTTTCCAACATTTTTAAACTATACGGTCCATTGAGATTTGATTCATTGTAATCATGACCATGTGTTAAAATATTTCATAGGATATTTTCTTCTGGGGTTCGGGCATTATATTTGGTATTGATGGATGTTTAGAAACAACTATGTAAATTAGTTTTAGAAATTATAGATAAGATAACATAGGCCTATCAATGAATTTGAGGATAAGTTAAAGTACATAATATCATTCATTATATTTGGTAAAGGGTAATGAATGTTAATCCAATGGAAAATGGATTGAGAATAATATTCCACAATTTATAGATCATATAGATGATTAGTCATGACTACATCAGTATTATTAATGTTCTACAAATTATTCTTTATGTTATGATCAATGGTTTAATTATTATTGGTGTAAATGAAATGGTTAAACTAGTGATAATAAAGAGGAATCAAATGTAAAGTTAGATAAATGAGGAAATAAAGAATAATATTTTAAATCTTAGTAAATTGTTGCAGATTAATGTGAAATGATTAACATTGTTTTTGTTTTTTTTTGAATTCTGAATCATGTTATGATATTATGGTTTTGGGAATCTTGTGATATATAAGGCTTTTGATCCAGCACTTCATCATTAAATATTTTAAATAATTAATGTTTCCATCAATGATTTAATTTGATCAAAGTACTCATATAATTGGTATATTATAATAAGTGAAATATTAATTTTTAAGAAACTATGATTTTATGATTGCTATATTAAATTTATTATTGTTTTTGGACTGTTAATTTTAATAGAATAAATTTTGGATGATTCAAATTTTTGGAATAAGATAATTTGAATGATGGATATTAATATTTGATGTTTATGTATGATATAATAGATACTTTTTGATAAATGTTTTTTTCATTAAAAATTTAGAGGATGAGGGAAATACATTTAATCATTATGATTTATCAAAAGTGATTCAGGCATGAATAGTTTATTTTGAACATTCATTTACATGGTTTCAGATGAAGTAAAAATATATCAAATACTAACCAAAGGATTAAATTGTGTATATGACATGGAAATAAAAATATTATGTGCTTATATGAATAGTAAAATACTTTTTCAACTCAATGAAAAAGATCTTGAAACTATAAAAATTATCCATTAAGATTTATGATAAAAGTAATTTTCCTTTATATAATCATGGATTCATAGCCATGGGATTGTTAATATTCTCTTAACCATGTTCTATATCACTCTCCATTAGAACATTACGGTTAAATTTTTGTTTTATTTCCATGTTTTCATACATAGAACCCTACTTTGTTTTATCATTGGGGATCTTCGTACTTCTCATTCCTTATATTAAAATAGTTGTCTCATTAATCATTTTTCTGATGTGGGATTTCAATAAATTAATTATGAATAATCATTCCATAGTTACAAAACCGTTATTCGAAAATTGGGAGAAACATTTGACTAATGGGGGATATAGGTTAACACCCTAAAATATCAAGGTTCATTTATTTTTAATTAAATTCAATATCGTGTGTTATACAAAAAAACATGTTCCAGAAAACAATAATCATTCAAACTAATCATTGAAAATGAATTTACAAATAATATTTACCACATTATATAATTTATAAATTTTTTTCAAAATAGAATTCATTTTTTAATTTAGAATATTAAAAATATATTATGTTGAATTTATTTTATTTTATGAAATGTATTAATTTTTTATGAAGAGTAAAAATATTACATTGTTGTTAAAATAAAATTTTTTATTTATGTATTTATTTCTCATGAAATTAGTTTTTGGTCCCAAAAGAGAAGTAAATAATACATTAATCTAATGTAGGTCATCAAAAACATATTATATTATCATTAGATATAAAAACATAGTTATCTTTAAATGTATCGTTTACCAGCTTTCTCCCTCTATTAATGTTTAATATTAATTTACATCTTATATTAATTGAACATTGAACTATGGAAATAAATATTTTCAATTAGCATGAAATTTTTGTTAACAAAAAAATATATTTTTTTGTGAATATTTATACTAGTTAATTTTTTAAATTTACCACACTAAAGAGTAAATTATTTATTAAATGGAAAAAAATATTATAATATTTTGAAGTTACCCTATGACTTATCATAATGTAATTTTTATGTTTTTTTAAAACCAAATCATTCCTATCATGAAATAATGATATTTTTACGACACTATGGTATGAATAAGACTTTTTATTGTTTTTTATTTAATGATATGTTATAAATGTCATGATCATTAATTTTATAAGTAAAATATTTTTAATAAAATATTATACATAAGATAAATTCACCAATAAATTTTCAAATGAAATTTAATAAAATAATTCTCTTCATGATATTTAAATTTAAACTTTTTGAGAATAAATATGTTAATTAAATGTTTTCATAATAATGATTTTGGAACTGTGTAGTTATTGAAATATGAAATAGTATACATTAAAAATATTAAAATAAATAAAATTTAAATAATTAAGTATACCCAATAATTTTATTGATATATAATACATGTTTTAGTTATATTGTAATTGTTAGTTTGAAGTTATCATGTTCTTCTGATATTAAAAAAGCAATTAAAAATAGTATCAGAATGGACTAATATGATACATTAAAATAAATAATATTCTATAAAATGATATATAATCCATTGAAATATATAATTCATAACCAAAAAATTATTAATGTTAAATAGGTCATTAATCATTCAAAGGGGGTTACATTGTCATTTTATAGTAACAATATTAATCCTATAATATAAAAATACTAGTTGTCATAGTATGAGTTAAATTGTTTAGCTAAGGGATACAGCCAAAAGTTAATGTTAATATTGTAACCAAAACTTGTGTATAAATTGTTGGTTGAGAGTATCAAAACCCTTACTCATCTTACTGTATAAATTAATCACATTGGAACTATTTTACATTGTAAATTGTTTTATAATAAATTAATAGGTTTATATATTCCTAAAGTGCCTCTCCCCTCACTTATAAAATGGTACATCAATTTCACTTTTAATCTCACCCATAATGACATTTATATTAGACAAAACATAATAATTTATCAGTCTTACATCACACTCATATTCCTAGAGGCCATACATTGTGCTGAATGCCAACCTATTGAGTCGTTCTGTGTAAATATAATGGAGACACTCTATTATGAGTCACTGGTTTTATTAAATCATTCAATGTTATTATATTATTCAACTTACAAATAATATTTTTTATCCATTATAATGTAATAAATATAGAATATAATATATTTTTATATGTATTTTTGAATATTGGAGAAAAATATTCATTCTTTTACCCATCCTACATAAATAAATATCATTATGCATGTGTATGTATGCCTTACCGTCTCTACGCTGTGGTGTATTCATTTTTTCTCCTTTAAATTATTTATATTGATATAAAAATTAATATAAATGATGTATATAAATATATTAAATGATATTATTTCATTATAATTAATATACCATCCAATCCCTACAATTTAACCATTAATGTAATGATATTGTTGCCTGTGCATAGGTGTGGCATATTGTCTCCACGACATGATGTGATTCATTATCAATGTTAAAAATTAATTAATGATTATTAAAATATATATAATTAATATATATTAAATATTTGAAAAAATAATGATAATGTATATATATATATATATATTTGTTTGTGTGTTTTTAATTTACATTATTCCATTAAATATGATAAGAAAACATAAAACATGTCCCTGAGTATATAAATCCTTCCTTCCCTATTAACGGTGAATTCCATTACATTAATCTATATATTATAAATTTTAATATTATTTACTATATAAAATATAGAAATCATGTTTTACATTTTCAATTTAATTAAACCATGGTCAAAGAAGTATGATCAATTATCAAGAGTCAAAACAAAAATGATAAAAAAATTCATTATGCCCTGAACGTTGATTTTACAAGGGATTGATAAATTAATGTGTAATATAATGTCTTAAATTAATCATATTTGATATAATCCATTTCATAATTAATCCCTTACTATTTAATATTATGTTTCAAAAAACTATATAAGAGTTTTGGAAATGAATTGAAGAAATCCAGCCTATACTAAGTCTTAAATTCACAATCCCATTATCATCTAAGATCGTTCATATGAATGTATTTAATGTGACTTATTTACCATCAATTTATGCATTTATTAAAAATATTTTCCAAATGAATATTTTTAACGTTATATGTAACACCATCATTAAATAAAACATCATTTTAATTGATTTAAATATTTTTTTCTTATAAATCATTATCATTAATGTCCATGTTTTAAAAGTGGTTATAATGGTTTTTTATATGAAAATGAATATTTTAAAATTTTCATACCATTCAGAAGTTTCAATGTGGTATGAGACACATTGATTCAAAAAGTGGTTTATATATTAATTCTTTAATAAGTGGGAAACAGTGGAAAAAATGAATACATATAAACATGGGTATTTTTCTCAAGATATTTTTAATGAATTAGTTAGAGTATTTTTATATATGACAACATCAATTATTGGATATTATGTTTAGTTGAGGTTGATTTCTTATGATGACAACAATCATATTTTATTGATTTTTTTTCTAATAGTTTTACTATGAATGTGATACTTTTTTACCATTCATGGTTTATCGATAATATGTTATGATTTGATCGTCTAGTTTTAATATGAATGTTTATGTTTGATATGGTTTAATCCTATAATAAGTGGAATGATTTGGAGATTGAAAGTGATTTGTGGGTACCTCTATACAACCTCAATGCATCTGTATGTCTCATGAGACATACTATTTCTGGATTTTATCCATTTTTATTTGGTATTAGAATGAGGCCTTAATAGTGTGTTTATGATGTTCTAAATTATGAATTACCTCATTATAAAATTTGATATTGATATTACATCTAATTATTAGACTATAAAAATATCCATGTGAATGTTTATATGAATTTATTTGATTTATAATTTCTATATTATTCTTAATATTATGTCTTAATTTCTATTGTTTTAGATATATACCTTGTCTTAAAATTTTACGCGTACAGATTATACTATATTTTTTACCCTTAAAAATCATCACATCCCACCCCTTTATTATGTTTTACATTCCCATGATGCCATGATGTGTATTATGGCTGATATGCATGGATAATCTAGAAAAATAATGGTGTTTTCAATGTATTTTCTATGATTTACATTTTGTTTCAATTATAATGTAATGATCATATATGTAATATATTTACAAAATAATTCTAAACTCATTAGTTCATCGAGATTAGATTCATTTTAATCATTCTAATGTATTGAAAGAATATTTGGCTCCAAGAGTCTATGTTCGAGGCATTACAATTGCAAGATGAATATATATAATGGGGATATGTGTTCTTATATGGTAATGTGAAAATTCATATATGTTTGAATAAAAATGTTTATCTTCCCACATAAGAAAATATTTTTTTATCCCCATATATATACTTTTCCATGACAATATACACATGGGTTATAACTATCAAGGAATTAATGAAGAGGTTCATATGAATGAAACTAGAAAATGGATTGTTTGAGTTGCTATTGGGAAATTCATAATGTGATGAGATTCTTCAAATTGTTATTCTTATAATCTAGTTAAAATCCAATTCCATTTACCCAATTAAATTTAATAATGCATTAATTTCCCACATTTCTCACATTCCATAGATTGTAATTAGAGCTAAATGATTTTTAGAATAAATAATTTATGGAAATTGAGGGGATTTTCTCTTAGTTAAATTTACTTCAATACTCCATTATTTTCAATTGAGTGTAAATCTTGAAATGATGATAAATTATTATTAATGAATTCGTTGTTAAAAAAATTAATTTTTTTATTATAAAACACCTCATATGAGGTGCACTGACTTTTAAATTACATTGTGAATAATAATAAATTCCATCTATCTTGGCCTTACATCTTGGGAGATTACATACACCATTTGTTTTGTGAGTTATGACATGGCATAGACATTCCCTTGTAATATATTTGGAAATTGATGTTCTTTATTTCTATAAAAAATGTAAAATGAACAAAGTAAACTCATATGTTCATGGATAATATATTAATTGGAATTTCCAATATAGGTCAGTTCCCTATCTCCAATGACACCTCCTATGATATGATTGAGATTTATAAATGTATTCATAGATAATTTGTAATTTAAATGCATTTCATTACATGAATATGTAATATTCATGATATATTTCCATCATCTAATATTTAAAATTGCTAAATTTAAATAGATTTGAGTTGTGTTGTTTGTTTTCTCCCTATATTATAATGAAGTAAAAAATTTACATATTTTTATAATCGTGATGATCCTTTTTAGAATGGATTAATAAATGAAATAATGAGAGGTAATTCTTCAAGGATATATATTATTATTTTAATGTGATTAATTCTTAAATAGTTTGTGTAACTATGTTATGGGATCTATTGAGTATGCCAGAAAATCATGATCCTTTAAATATAGTGTTGAATAATGGATCCTTATTGTATTGAAACTATCTGGGTTGTTGGGATGTGGTACCACACTCCCTATTAAGAGTGTTGATGTGATGTCATACCCACCTTACCGATTTTTTTCGTGACGTCACAATCTCTATTAGCATATCTGGAATATACCATATTGATTGACTTTTTAGGCTCATTTAGACTATTTATAACAATGTTTAATTATGGTCGATGATCCACTTCACTTGGATGTTAATAATTCAGATACGAAAATATTTTTCTCAATATTATGGGAATGTCTCGAGGTGGATGTTTCTCAAAAATTAGTGTCTAAATATGATTTTTGAGGATACGATGGGATGTGTGGACATAAAATTATTTTTTGATGATGAAATTAAATGCATTGATGTATGGACCTATTTGAATTTCAATTTTTGGTAGGTATTTATCTTTGATTAATTCTCTTATTTGAATTATAAATTATCAAATCTATGGTTAGTTTTGAATCTGGTTTATGTGAGGTTATCACATTACCAGAAGTAAGTTTTTTAAGAATTAAATAAAATTATATAGGGATAAAAGACTCATTATGGATGACTGAGTTACACTTGGTCCATCCAGCCAATAGTAATTCAGGTATATGGTATCGTACGTCCACAAACACTTATTTAACAAATGTGGATGACATATATAACTATAATATATATAGGTATATATTAATATATATAGTTACTAGTCTAACATCTCTTCCTAGACATTAGATGACGTTGGTAGAGCTGTCATGTTTTATTATTGAACTTGAGAGGTATGATTTTTATTTATTTATTTAGTTTATATATTTATTCATATTATATTCATACTATAACATATATTACTAAAATGGATTCATCTTGGCACAGTTGGTGTTGGACTATTGATATTGAATCTCACACCCTGCTTGGGGCTCATCAGTACTTATGTGCAATTTATGTCAGCATGTATTTATAAATTGATGTAGCCTACAACCAAGGATTGATTTAAATCACATGGTTTATTTTGAGAAAAAATACTAAGATATTGGTCAATATTGTTTTAGATAATGTCATTGGGCATTATTCATTTATTTTATGGTATTTATATTTTTATTTTTAAAAGATTTTTCTTTTAGAATCATATATTATTCATTGATTTTCATAAATTATCTTTGGAAAAATTTATTCATTTTTTAAATTATTCATTAATTGATATCTATATTATTTAAAATTCAATTTTTTTAATGATATAAACATTTTATACCATTGTGAGAATCTGACCATGAGGGTATAATATCCCCTCATACCACCATTTAATACAAACTACTAGTTAGTATCCTTTGGAATATAAGGAGGGGTGCTTAAGGACATGTAGCGCCTAATCCAAAAACTGGTTTAGTGTTTAGTATGGATATGACTTTATAATATTTTATTAGCCATATCCATTTTCCTTTTATCTTATTATCGAGTATGGAAGATAGAAGACTGGGAATATGGAAGAACATGGTTAATGTCCATGTTTGGGACTATCCAACCCACCAACGAGGCAATGTTTAGGTTGTCAGGGTTTTTATTATTTTCATATTGTTTATATTACCATAAATATGATTTATCCCTGAATGATTTGATAATTTACTACTACTTACTAATTTTTTTGGATTATAATAATTCCACATCTCTTAGTAGAAGAAGTATAAATAATCACATTCATCATTTTAATAAAATTGGAATTTTTATGTAATAAATAACACATTCCATGTATGTTTATTTTTTAGGATAAATTGAAACAATTAATCTTTCTTAAGATTATTAATAGAAATAATTTCATGAAAAGTTATTATTTTTGGTATCATGATTTTTTTTCACTTACTTTGGTAATTTTTTCTATTTACATTCATACTTTACATGTTGTTTCTTATTCAGTGTGGTTATTTTAAATTTCAATGCTTCAATACTTACATACAATGGTATAAAATAAATTTTTTATATGGGAGAAATAATCATATTCATAAGGTGTATTTGTCTCTAATAATTTATAAGGTGAAATCCAATATAACCAAAAAAATATAATTTACCCAACTTATTTAGAGGCTTTTAGATAGTTAGAATTCTTCTAAAAGATCCATTGTTCCTCAATTAATTATACATGGTAAAATGGGAAAGAACTAACAATTCGTAAATTGAATTAATGATTTATGAATTGGAACATGGAGGCCCATATAATAGAATAATAATATATGAGTATTTTATAAAAAGATAATTTTAAAAAATTTAAAAACAGATAAATACTTCCTTTTATCAATATTAAGTGGTTTCTGTTAGATGTGATCTTCATTAAACATGTATGGTGCATGAGGGATTTATAAATTGAGATGGAAACCCATGAAACCACATCATCTATTATGAGAATTTGGTTATGAAACTATTTTATATGTATATATTGTTCAATTTTGACCATAACTTAATTGGATGCCTTTTAGGGAATAAACATTTATTATTTGGGGCATAGTGACCAGTATAACAATTTCTAAAAAAAACTGACCCATGTAGGCATGTTGGGTCATTTTATTAATGAAATTGATCTGTTAAGGGTGTGTTTTAAAAAATATTATTAAAAAATAATTTCATTTTTCAGAAACTGAATTGATTAAATAGGACCCTATTAGGTTTCCATACCTTTTCTTGATTCTAATTTTTAGTCTTCTTGGGATTTTTATGAATGTTATTTATAGATAAATATGTGTTGTTTAAATGGGTTTAGAAAAAAAATTAAAAAAATTACGTTTTTCAGAATTTTATTCTTAGTGGTTATTAAGACTTCCATGAAATAAATACAGTTAAAAAGGAATAAAAATATTGTGTAAATTCCATTCAAAATATGCAATTTCTTTTTCAATTAGTATGAGTCTGAATTAAACATAAAAGAAACCATTTATAATTACCATAATATCTACCCTTCCCCATACCAACTCCCACTATGACCACAAACCATTCCCTTGACCCCCCTCTAAACCGACCCATGCGACCATCCCCTTTTAACACAACCACCTTGACTCCCTCACCAATTTTACATGATCTTTTTCTTGTTCGTTTGCAACACATGCCCCCCCAAACTCCTCACCTAAAATTTCCATATGTATGAGATCATGATCCCAAAACATCACAAACCCCCCCCCCCTCATAACTATTCTCAAGAAGGCTTGTCGATGAAGTGAACCCCCACCAACCTCCCCTCTGGTCATATCTCCAGCAACACGAACCCCCTCCAACTCACACTTTGGCTAGATTTATGGATAATCGAACCCCCTCTACCCCTAACTCCCCCTCATGTTTACCACAATATAAGCTTATGAGTATGTGACACCCACGACCCCTCAAATCTATCTAAGTCCCAAACAACCCATTCCCTATAAGTCCTCATTTCTAGACGGCTCACTGGCAATGTGACCCCCCACCACTATGAACTCCCTTATCCAAACATGGATCCCCTATTCAATGGTGATGTAGACCCCAAACCCCGGTGATCACCCTCTTCCTAGCATAGATCCCCTCCTTATGTTAACACCGATCTTATATAATGTTATAATCATTCTCATATAAATTTTACATATTGAATATCATCAAATAACAATTATTGGTGATAGAAAATAATATATAATTTTTTATTCATTGGACAATAATTATATATTTATTTTATATTTATAATTTCTTATTAGGATTTCTATTGATAATCAATTATTAGTTATAGAATCATGAATATCCACTATATTTCAATTTATTTTATTTTAATTAACATGATATTTATTATAAATAATTTTAATGTGTAAATTTTCTTCTATTGAGACAAGTGAAAAAACTATATCATTATATTAGGACATTATAATATTAATTATTAAAATATATGTTAACATCATGTTTTTCATCCTTTTCTCAAACTAAATGGACATCGTATATGATTTTATTTGAATTTATTTGATTTATAAAATTTACGTAACAACATGAGGTCACACAAAAAAATTCAATAAAATATAAATATATATAGTTGAATATTTTGGGTTTTCATGGCATATCATGATATTTAATAATGTATAGATTTTATTTATATTTTTAAAATTGTTCTCTTGGTATTAGTTAGATCATTGGAAATGGTTCGTACATTGATAAATGTAGCACTTTTTAAAATGAATGAATCCTTATTAATAACAAAACTAGGGAAGAATACATAACATTATTTTATTTGATTCATCACATCTATAATTTTTTATGAGAAATTATAATTTATTTGATTCATGTTTTTATATTAAATGTTTTGTAACAAAATTTCAATTATTTGATTCATCCAATTTTTTGTAAAAAGTTTTAATTTTTAAAATTTTTTATATATAATATACCATATCCAAGTAAAATATTGGAATAATGAGAAACAAAATCAAGATCCTAGTCAATCATCATCTTAGAGCTCACCACCACTAATGTCATAATCTATGGATGTTTGTGATTTTGGTGTACTAATGACTAACAATGAGCTATGAAATTCCCCTATTGTAATTGGTATCCCACATGCCGATTCATCTCATGTCATAGCAATGACTTCCACCAATCCATATAAGTGATATTGTAGAGTTATCATTACTGGTATATATGACATTTTTCCAAAAAACATTATATTTTATTCATTTTTTAAATAATGTTTCTTATAGATAAAGATAACTAAAGAATGTATAAAAATATGAATACAATGGATGTGTGGGACCTGAAATAATTCATTACTATTATTTAATTTCATGTGTTCTGGGTTCCCTCTTGTAATTATTCAAGAATATATGTGTTGATTAATGGTCATATTTCAAGAGAGATACTGAGTTTTCCCATTAATTATACTGATTATATATATATATATATATTTAAAATGATGTTATTGATACTAAAGTAAAGGTATTATTAATATTATATAATTTGATAACTATTTTGAATGATGTGAGTAAAAATTTCAATATACATTTAATCTGTTTTTTTCTATATTATTTTCCATTTTTATGCTTCATACATTGTTTCATGGCAATTGAAATTGAAAAATTATGGAAATATATGATGATATTTTAAAGGGAGTCTATGAAATGATGTTAACAAAACTTTTTAGAGCATGTGATAGATATAGGAGAAGGTGAGATTAGTAATTTCAAATAATTAATAGAAGATTTATGTTAATATCAATATATAAAAATCACATGATCTAATTGGATTTTATACACTAACATTATCATATAAAGACAAAAAAATTTCAATTTTTATTAATTTGTCAACATTTTTTGGAAGTATTAAAAATAAATACTAAGAATCGTGAGAAACATTTCATTCCTTATATCATAGGGTGTCAATTTTTTCTAGATGAAAAATAATTTTTGTGTGTATTTGATTAATTATTATTTTTGTTATTTTGTTATAAATCATGTTTTATTCGAAAAAAAATTAAATTTTTTATAAGGATAAAAAATTTGGCTACTCTGTTGGATGAACATATATATGGTTTAAATTTCATAGGAAACACAATAGTAGATTTTTACAAACGGACCACACGTCGCTATAAATGATGGTTTTCTTATTATGGACATAAATTAATTTTCATTGTTTTAAAGCACTATAATGGTGGGGAGGGTAGAATAGTGAAAAAATTCAACACGGCAAAAGATTACTCTAGATATTGGGGAATCCTACTTTAGATTTAATCAATATATTTTGGAACCGATGACACATCATTCTGAATGACGGTTTTCCTATTGTGTCTATAAATGTGTTTTGCTATTTAAATACACTAAAACGTGCATTGAAGGGAAAAAATATGAACATTTAATATTTCCTTCAAATAAATGGAAGACCACCATAAATTGTATTTTGGAATGTAGGAAATTATGAAACTTTGTTCTAAATGAATGTTTTCCTATTATGGACGCATACATTTATTTAGTGTTTTAAAACACTAAAACATGTGTTGAATGATCAAATACATTCAACTGAAATTGAGTTTGCTTAAAATCATTTTAAAATTAATATATATTTATTTCAAAAATTCTGAATAAGAAGAGCTTCATTATAAATGAATGTTTACCTGTTTTGGTCATAATGGCGTTTTTTGTTTTTTAAAACACTAAAACATGCGCTAAATAGTAAAAATAAGGAAAATGATGTCATATTTTACAACAATCATGGGATATTGATAGGATAAATTATATTTAAATATATGAATAGGTGACATGTAATACTTAATGATGGTTTCCCATTATTGGGGTAAAAATTGTTTTAGTGATTTAAAACAAAAGAACATCAACTGGGATTCAAAATGATGAAAAAACATCTTATTGTACAAAATCATGGGGAGAAAAGAAATATTAAAATAATAAATTTATGAATTTGAGTAACATTACTCCAAATTAAAATTGATATTCTATTTCTATAAACATATTTTTGTTGTTTTAAAGCACTAAAACATCCATGTAATTAACCAAATAAGTAAAATGAAATTAGATTTCTCTAGAATCAGGGGAAACGACCATAGATTTAATTGTAAAATGATATAACTTATTCCATGTCGTTCTGTATGATTGTATCATTTTTCTGGCAGTAGAACATGTTTTATGTGTATTAAAACACATAAACATGGGTGGAATGGACCAAACTATGAAAATGACACCATATTTCACAAAAATAAACATAAAAGCAAGAGATATTTATTTTTGAAAAGTAATATGAGAGGAAACAACATACCAAATTATGTTCTTCCTATATTTTCTATAAACACATTTTAAGAGTATTAAAACACTTAAACATGTGATATGGTCTTAGAATATATAAACAATGTAAGATTTCCATAAAATCAGGTGAAAACACCATTATATTTAATTTGGAAAGAATGGATCTAATGGCACGTCATTTCGAATGACAGTTTTTTTATTGCAGAAACCCCATTTTTAGTGTTTTAAAACACTAAAAGATGCGTGGAATTGTCAAAACTAGAAAAAAAGTCATTTTCCAATAAAATTATGGGAATACATAATACAATGAATTTTGGAATTTAGAAACTAATAGTACATCATTATAAATGATATTTTTCCATTAATGGAAATAAATAAATTATTAGTGTTTAAAACACTAAAATCTATATGGAATAGTCACAATAAGTAAAACAAGTCAGGTTTTCTATAATAATATATGGAATAATCATAACATTAATTTTTAAAATTTAGGAACTGTTAACATGTTATCTTGAATGATAATTTTCCCATTATTGTTATAAATGAGTTTTTAGTGTTTTAAAACACTATATTTTTTATATTATTGTCAAAATAGGATAATGACATTGCATTTCTTGAAAATTAGGGGAAACCAACCATATATTTAATTTTAAAATATAGGAACTGATGGAACACCATTTAAAATGATAGATTTCCAATTATAGCTATAAATGTTGTTTTAGTGTTTTAAAACACATAATTGTTCGTGAAATGTTAAAAACTAGAAAAATGACATTGGATTTATCAAAAAATCAGGGAAAGAAAAGTAGATTTATTAATTAAATTTTGGAACATACAACACTTCATTTTTAATTATGGTATGCCGATTATGACCATAAAAAATATTTTAGGGTCTCAAAATAGTAAGACATACTGTGGAGGTAAAAAACTGGAAAGAATGTCATATAGTATTGAAATCTTGGTAAAATCACGATAGATTTAATTATGAAATGTATGAACTAACAACATATCATTTTGTATGATGTTTTTCTTATTATTTATGTAAAACAATTTTTAGAGTTGAAAATCACTAAACCAAATGTGAAATGATAAATAACCAGAAAATAATATTTGATTTCCATGGAACCATAGAATAATGATAGTAGAGTTTTTTGAGGATTATAGGAACAAATGTAAAATCATTCGGAATGTTGTTTTTCCCGTTATGAGTGTAAACATGTTTTTAGTTTTTTAAAACAATAAAATGTTCCTTGAGTGATCAAAATCATAGAAAATAACTTCATATTGATGAAAAATAATCATATATCAACCATTTTATTTTATTAAATTATATTAAATGTTGTTATATAAAAATCATTATATATATATATTAATTATATTTCAAACACATCGCACATCACTCTAAAAATAAATTAGAATATTTATTTATCCGTTTATAATTTCAAGTTTGGAGTATTATCTTCAATATTCATGATTCTATTTCAAAGTCTATTATTATATATATTATTTAATTTAAGTTAAAATTTATTTTGTTTGATTAATTAAAAAAAAAATTGAATTATCGTCACTTTTAATATATTCCATGTGTTTTCTTTTTCGAATTTCTTTAACTAAATGTTTTTATTTTAATTTTATTTGGTATATTCTATCAGTAGGAATAAGGTTGACTATTTTGATCCATGATATTATTCACAAGGTAGTGTTGATAATTCTTAGTTTGTATGGTCTATTATTATATTATCAATCATTCGATAGTAATTACAATTTATTAAGTTATATTTTAATTGTTTTTTTAAAGGTGTTGAGTTAACATTATGGGTATCAATTTATGAGATGTGCAGGCAAACAGATGCATCTAAGGTTGTGACTTAGATGTAGTTTGTGAATGGTTAGTTTTTGGACTTTCTTTTTATTTATATAAAATGAATAAGGTATTGTTTTGTGTATAGGGTGACTCAGACATAGGTTATTTTGACTGTGATGGTATTTATATTCATATGGATGTGTGATATATGAATGCTAGGGTTATTATACATTTATGATTTAGTTTATATCATATAAGGTTTATTATTTTCATATTATTTTAATAAATATTAAAAAATTAAAACTTAATACATGGTGGTTTGTAGTAACCACTCATAAACATATAATATTGAATATATTTTACATTTTAAGCATAATACCTTCTACATTCATAGTGGAAGTAATATTTATTTAAATTATATTTGTAACAGAAATTAATGAACCTATAGTCATTAAGATGACAATTTTTGATACTTTATATAAAAATAACATGTAAAAAATGACACTAATAAAAAACAACCCTTAAATGACTAGTAAAAGTCAAAAATTAGAATGTTTTAAAAAACAAAAAGTAAATATTAGGTGACATTTTAAATGGCTATATTAAAAATATCCATGAATTCAAAATTTTATTATAGGTAATGTAATTAATGAAAAGGTATATCACTGAATAAAAATTCATAAAATGTTACATTAAAATGACTTTCCAGTTTTTTCTTTAGGTTCAGAGTAGTTGATTCTTTAACAATATCCTTGAAAATGTTAAATGTTTTCTGGATTAATGTCCTAAAAAAATTCATTAATGTATTTTTACCCCGAACCACAAGTTATGGTAGTCTAAGTCGCTTCGTTGGGTTGCCATGATAGGTGTTGTTAGAATGAATAACATGATATTTTATAAGGTTCTTTTCCCCTTTAGCTTAAATATAATTTATTGGCCATTAAGGAAACAGACAATTTGAATGCATGAAATTGTTTTGGGTTAGTAAATTCATTTTTAGTTAAGGTTAGTCCATTTTATATAACATCCTCAGATATTTTGAACCCTTGTTTATTACATACAATATATTCCTCTTCTATGGTACTATTTGGGTTCCATAGTCCTATGTTTGACTCTTGGAATCTAAAATAACACCTTTATTTTGATGGGTGGTATTATGTGGATTGATTCTTTCAATGATCATGATAATTTTTAAATGTTTATTTCCATAATGATAGATATTCCAAGGTAACGATCTACTATATAGTAGGTCATAAGATACATCATGGTCTACTTTCAGTGTTTGATGACTCAATATGATATCAATAAAATTAATAGTCTTATGGGTTAATATTATTGTGGGTTAAATATTTGGGGATACCATCATATACTTGAATGATCATTTCTATTTTCTCTTTGGGACATTGTTAATGGATTGTTGTTCTTCTTTTGGATTATTTCAATAGTATGCATTGATTTACAGTGTACCAATTTTCTTGTAAAATGGTACTTGAAATGTAAACTTCAGTGATAATCATTTAACATTGAAAAATTGTGAATAGAATGAAAATACACACCTGAGTAGATTTACATAGGAATTGTCAATTTTTTTTGGGTCATCCTATTTTTCAGTATGATGTTTTTAAGTGAATCAGTTGTTTGACACACTGGTTAGCAATTTTGGATTTTACTAATAATGATGTGGTACATAGAAACAAAACACATGTTGTGATTGATGTTTAAATCTAAAATTTAATCTTACCTAGCACCCATTAAGTCTAGTTATCTATGTATTCTTAGTTTAATACTTTTTAATGTAGGAAGTACACCCCTTGGACTACGTATAGTTTTCAATTGAGTGTGTCCCGTGGAACAAGATCATTTTTTCTATTAAATACAATGTCAAGGAAACTCATATGCTAGGAAAAATCACATTGATTCCAGTCAAATGTTGTCTTACAAGTATACTGATGGAAACTAATAGGATCTTTTAAAAATAATCAGACTCACTCAAAATTGTATTTGGTAGGTAAATAATTCTTTTGAGTTAGTTATTTATTAAGAGAATTATAATGATGTTTTCAGCCATATGTGAATCCTATAAATACAATATAGATCATAAATGGACAATAATGGTTGTTCTAGGGTATCAATGGGATTCATATGATGGTGATGGTACCAAGATAATTTTTCTAATGCGTTAGTGGTTGTAGTCGAGTTCTGATATGGGATTCGACCTCTAATGGTTCAATAGTTCAACCCTTTTCTTTTATAAGGGTTGGATTTAATTGTAGGGATAAAACATTCCTCTTTTTTGATAAAGTGTCTCAGTGAATATTTTTGAGATCATTTAAATACTTTTAGGGTACTCTCGACATTGGGAGTCCTTATACCCTATATTGGAATCATCTTGGTACACTGATAGATCATTGGTCTTACACAATTCTATTGATTAAATAAAATTCTGGGTTTTTTTGGGTGGTTTTTTTACTATATGATACATAAGTATGTAGTCTTTTAAATTCATGGTTAGGTCGGAGTGATTCCTTGTTTTTAGATGTAGGATAGCCTAGGATAGACTAATAGACACAATCTGTTCACTTGGACTTGGTTTCCATGAGGATGCCACTTGGGTTAGTTAATGTTGTTTTCATTTGGGTGGTCGACTCATACTAACTTATCTGTTGTATGAGATGAATGTGTTTTCCATGGGTGTGATCAATGGATTTTAGTTTTTGACTGTATGGTAACCTCATACATTAGGCAGTCTTGTAAGGGGTTATTTGAAAATTATTATCTGGGTGTTCCAGATCAAGGAATGTCACGTGTTTATCCAAATTCACAAGAACATTGATGGTGTTCCGACTATATATGTATTTGGGAACAAGTTATAGGCTCTAGTGAGTGTGCTTAATGAAGTCTTGATGTTGAGTTGTCTAGATTCACTAGGTCTATATATTCAAATGCATCAGCCGTCTAAATTGGGTTCCATGAGGGAATTTGAACACATATGGTGAAACTTGATACCCCACTCCCTTTTCATATTCACTCAATGGTGAATCTCTTATTTACCTTGTCATGTAGGATTTGTTGGTGGATGATTTCGACCTATGAATTTCATGAAATGTATAGAATGATCATTATAAATGGGTTATTTTAGAGTCGACCCTTCAATGGGTTAACATATCATGTCATGATCTTTATATAAATTCTACATGAACATATTGAATGAATTTTTTTATATAGGTTTGGTTATTCATATATTAGACCTTATATTTTAGAAACTATAGTGGAAGCACCATATACTTCTTAGTTTAAGAAATGATGATAGGATCATATCTCGGTTTTTATTTCCATGTGAAACTCTTTCAAGGGGATTCTTAAAAAAACAATCATTGGAGTGAGTTCTGACATTTTATGTGTTTTCTATTAATTTCATGCATGATGTTGTTTTCCGAATTTTAAAATGTAGCAAGAAAATTTGAATGATACATTGCATCCCTAGTAAGTCGAGTGATTTTCAATTTTCTTCCTAAGTATTCATGGTAATAAGAAGTTATAATGTCGGTAGAATATAGTAAACCATGATTCTGGGATGGTATGTGTATGATTTTTTAAAATTTTTAAGGGAAATGTGGCCATGAACACTACATGGGAATAATTAGGAGTAACTATGAAGGAATATTTTGTGAGGGACCTTATTTAGGATAGTGACATTTGGAATGGATGGAGAATAGCATTCTCCAATTTTAATATTCCAAATAATAAATGTGTGAGGATTTATAGCCTATGAAGTTGTCTATGCATTGTTGTCACATAGTGTGGTAAACCTTTAAAAAACAATGTGTGTTATAATGAATTTAATATTTTGGGTTTTTCATTTTTATACTATTTTTTCATTCAATATATATTTTTTCCATCATTTCACACATATTCCACCATGTGTATTGTGCGAGAACCACAACACTTATCTGATAGTGCTTGCATGACCCATCTCGACCCCCTTCATCATACCTTTAATTTTATTTCTATCATCAATGTAAGCCCTCATATTCCTTCCCACTCCATTTATTTTTAAATTTTACCTTACCTATAATTTTCTTTAGATCGGCATAACCCATGATTTAGGTTTGACCAATTTTTTATTCCATTTTTAGGGTATGCAGTGGCTTTCTTGTGTCACGACTATTATTTATCCAGTGTTTGTTACCGAAGGTGAAGTGTTACATATCATTAAATTCTACTCTCCATCAATTTCAATGCATTGGGCCTCACCATAGTGGTATTGGTTTTATATTATCAAAATAGAATCATATGAGTAAGAATATGTTAGAATGTACATGTATAAGTCCCCACATTATATATATTAACCAACGATAAAATCATAATATATAATTGGGATAATTTTTCATATATTGTTATAAGAAAATACATATATTCGTATGTAAAAATATATATATTCATGTATAGAAATATATATAAGTATTCTCTTGTACATATTTTTCCATGCATGTCTGAACATAGATGATATGTGTCCTTGAATTAATGCAATAGTGCATATATGTGCAAGTGATAAATGGAAGGGTGAAGTTATCATAGTCAAAGTCATAGAGTGTCAGAATTTTTCATCTTGTTCATCTCAATCATGAGGTAATAACCCTTCTATTTTACACTATAATTATTAGAATTCATTAATTTTTCCCTTATCTCCCCTTACATGTATATTAATTAGTTCAGTTTGATTTTTAGAAAAAATGAGTGCTATGAATTGTCGTGATATCCTCTTGGTTTATTTTTTAGAAATAATTCTATACTATGAATTGAGATTGACTCATGAAATTATGTTCAATTATTATAAATTATTTTTTCGGTAAAAAACGTAATTTTTTAAAAATAAAATCCCTCATTTGAGTTGTGATGTCCTTAAAAATTCAATGGTATTTTTAGTAAATTTTATTTTTATTGGTATTAGAGCAAGGGTGTTTACATATTCCATGTTGATGCTATCAATGTTATAGAATGTATTGGAAATTCCCTTATTAGATATTATTTAATATAAGTTACCTATTTATATATTAATATTGAATTTACAAATGTGCATCATATGTTCTTGGTCATCCATTTAATTGGAATTACTCATGTTGGTAAATTCGCATTCTCCAATGACCCCTCATATGTGTTCATTGAGCATTATAAATGGATTAATCAAAATCTAGATAACTAATTGGATTTTATTACTTGTGTTTTCATTAACATGATGTATTTCCTTTAATGATTAAAACTATTTTACTAAAATTTAGTTGTGTGGGATGGTATGAACATGCCTTATGTTATAATAAAGTACACACATCTTATATGGAATGTTCTAATTCTGATACCATTGATTATTTTTTATTAATAAAAAAATGTTTTAGAGGTAATGAATTATGAATTTTTCTATTATTTTTATATGACTACATACTAAATGGGTTGTGTAAAATGGTATGTGATCTATTGAGAATGGTAGGAAATCACACTCCCTTACCTAGTGTATTTGGTCATGGCATCTCACACCATTGATTCTATATAGGACATTGGGATGTCGCACCACAAAACCTATTTAGAGTGTAGACATGTTGAATATATCAACATCTAGAGTGTCATGCATGACATCTCAAACTCTATTAGGATGGATTTAATATACACTATATATTGATCTTTTTGGAACAATCATACTAGTTACGGAAGACTGAGTTATGCTTGGTCCAACCATAAACATCTAATATTGGTATATTGACACATTACTCTACACGTACTTCACTCATATTGGTTTATTTAATTTTTAAATGTACAATATATATTTTTAATAGATATATATATATATATATATACTTATAGTTTCTGTTCTAACATATATTTCTTATTGCGACCAATATAAGATAGAGCCACTAGATTTCCATTACGAACCAAAACAGGCTGGTTTCTATTTATTTATTGTGTCATATTATTTATTCATATTACTTACACACTGCTTACCTATATTTTGAAAATGGATTTGTCTAAGAACTGTGGGTACTATCCTACTGTTATTTTATATAAAAATATTCATAGAAACCATTGGTACTTGAGTATACATTATGTCAAAAAAATTTGATAAAGGAAATTATCCCTCATAAAATGATTGATTTACATTACTAGGATGGAGTTGAGGTAGATGAAGAAGATAGTGATACAGTTTAATGTAGAGCTAGTTATTGTGAAATTATTATTTTCTTGAATCTTATTTCTATTTGTTATTTTCAATAACTATAATTTTAGCCTAATCATCCATACAGTAATTGTTGTAAATTGGTGTTGTCCACTATTATTTAGATATTTTATCATTCATTAATCTTTCAAAATGTTATTTTTATTTCTATTGGTATTTTTTATTTATGTTCATTGGTGATACCTCTATAGGACTCTATCCACGAGGTTATTGCATCCCCAACCTATCACCATTTGACCCTTGCTACTAGTTAGTAACCTTTGGTGTGTATGGTGGAAATATTTATACAATGTGGTGACTAGTCCTAATACAATTTTAGTGGTCTATCAAGCCATGATGATTGAAATATAAATATATCCATAAAATGATTATTATAATATGTATATTGCTGAAAAATATTTTTAAATCAAATCATTGTAATATTTAAAACATATTATTAAGTTGAAGGACTCCTTAAATTAGGTCTGACTCATCAAAAAATTACTTTATCATCTAATAATTAAAATTTTTAGTTGTTATATACTTTATTAATAATCATATCCATGTTTATTATTCCGATGATTTTATTTTATACCATGTTAAATTTCATTTCTAATTCAATTATGTTTTTATAAAAAAAATTTATGTTATTCATCTCAAAAAGAAAAAATTATTTAGACAAGCTGACAATGGTTTGTGTGTTAATAATTTACTCATATCCCATATAATAATAAATATAAAATAATAATTTATTTATATATATTATAAATTTTCTCCAAATCACTCTTGATTTTTTCCAAAAACAGAATATGTTACTTTCTTGGCGACAGTAGGTTATATTGATGCAAGACTAATGTTTCCATTTTTAAATGTTCATTATTAATATAAGGTGCATGTTATATTATATTTGATGAACTAGAATGAAATACCCACTCAAACAGGTATCTGAACAGAAACATCACATATCTTAATTATGTCTCCATGAGTTATTGACTAGAACATAGAAATCAACAAAAACTATAAGTGATGATTTATCTCAACTTAAAGGAGAAAAAAATATTAATATACATGATGTAAAGATACATACTATAAATAACCAAATATATGGAATAGAAGAAAAAAAATCAGAATTCAGACTCTAAAAAGTTAGATAAATATTCTCTATTATAAAATTCCCCCCAAAAAATGGAAAACAAATAAAAAATAGCTTCCCTTTATGATAGATTTTAAAAACGTGCCCCATATCACTACCATCTACCTAGGCATACCTGATAGAAAACCATTCCAACTCACAGTGGTTCCAGGTCGTTCCCTACATCAATTAAAATACAATGGTGATCGTAAAATTGATTTGGTGCGTATGGGGTGAGCTAAATTGGCTCACTATGATCCCACCCAGATTTTCCATATCAGGTCCCTATATAACAATATAAACAAATGTAAACTCTAAATATTGAAGGAATGAAAATCATATGAACATATTTTTCATCAAAATCATACAAAAACATTTTCCTTTTTTCCAATGTTCCAAATAGTCCAGTTAAAATAATTTAATGTCACAATACATTTATTAATGCAATCAAATCAAGTAATTAATAAATTATCATATCAAAATCAGGTATTTAATTGAAATAAAAATGTTACATCCATCAAATTATTAAATAGATTAGCCTATTGTAGACCAACGTACCTGGATAATGACAATAATACATATCACACCTCAAGACATATCCATCGAATCTATATATATGGGTAAAAACAGAAAATTGAACCACCTAATAGTGTCTACCAAGACTCTAGAACAATTTTAATATGGGGAAGATGAACAAACCTTGTGAGAACCCCCAGTAATAGCAAAAAACTAGGCTTACTGATAATCTATTGACCCAAGTAACCAAGGAATACGATGTGGTACATGTTTCTAATAATTTTATCAAAAACAAAGTTTGAAAACCATTTCATAATACACTTTAACAATTCTTTTATAATTCCTAATATTTTACCAAAATATGGGAAACCTATATTATCATACTAAAAAAATTTTAAACACAAAAATAAATGATTTCAACTATGATATAATCACAAGAGCCTTAGCCCAGTTGGTGAGGTATCCTTAAGTGAATCCATGAGACCCAGGATCAAAACCAGGTAGAGGAATATTTTCTGGTTGTAAAGATGTATTGTAGTAGAACTATACACTGTGCAGGTACTGTGGTAGAACTATACACTTTGTGTTTACTATAGTAGAATAGTACACTGTTCTGGTACCGCAGCTGCACCATAACAGTTACAGTAGAAGGTATTGTTTGGTATTATAGCAGTTGGAACTATTACACATGGGCCATCAGTTTGGTCTTGGATTACACAAGGCTTTCTGGCCACCCATTCCTTTAAGATAGTAGGGCTTTCAGGCCACCATTAAATACTTCGGGTGACCTCAAGGTCATTGGTCCACATGTTGTTGCCCCAGACAGACTCTACAAAAAAGGAGCAGCACCAGAAGAGGATTCTGAGTAGGTGCACTCACCAGAGTAGAACCAAATAGATTGTCAGGATGAGAGGGTATGGTAATTCCCTTAGGACCAGTATGTGCAAGCACGTGAAGCCTAGCCATATGGCTATGAGAAGGTGGAGAGCTATTGTCATGATGCAGATTCTAGGGAGGGGTAGTTCATTATAGATAGTCTTGTTGAATTTTCAAAGACCTTCAGATCATGTAATCTCCTGATCCTACAAGCCTTGTAATCTCTGAGCATACATGCCTTGTTGGGGTTCCTCCTCATCTCTTGAAAGGGGGGTTATAAAAAATCAATAAAACAAAGAAGACATTTGGGCCATTCAGGTTGAAAATTATGATATAAAATAATTCATAATTATTATGATGTATATTTAAACAAATAAACAATATATATTAGAAATCCTACATCCATATTGAGTCACAAATTTAAACAATAGTACTTGAAAACACAAAAGAATGAATATTAAAATATGGAGGCCCAAAAATAATGCTCACCCTTCCCCACATCCAATATAGGGTTCAGACTATGAAGAAAATTCTTGCAATAGATCCCAAGAGATAAAATAGAAAAACAACAATGACCAATCACCAAAATTGAATTCAAGATATCATATGCCATGGATGAAAATTATCATAGTCAAACAAAGGACTAATCTGCCCTGTGGTACCTTATAAATAATAGATAATGATAATATCATTTAATGAATCTCGATCTAAAAATGTATAATCCCTGAAAATAACAAATATATAAAAATTTGTCTTTGAGGATTAAAAAACAATTTTTATACAATTTTACGACATGAAACACATTCATGATTGGTAAAATTATCTAATCTTGAACAAAATTTCAGACCTCAACCTCGAAAATTTTCATATCATAAAAATCATTTGCAATATGAATGTTTACAAAATCAAGTAAAATTTATAGTTTATTTAAAAAATAATAATACTACATTCTTTGTTCAATGAAGTCGTGGAGAACCATGCAATGACTTTAGCATATTTATACAAGTGTTCCATTAATTCCATCAAACATATATCACTAACAATTATCTCTTTTTCCATATCACATCATCTCAATTAACAATATTTCAAAAATTCACCAAAATAAAGTCAGAAATAAAACAAATAATGTTAAATCCATTAATTAAGGTAATAAGATGTTCTAAACTCACCATCATTATAAATTCCAACATTAAGTAGCATTATCAATGAATGATGTCTGGATAATGCTGACGCCACATCTACCACTTTTACATATGGTTCTCCCTAGTTTCAAGTGAATTTGATACATGTTCTCATAACACAATGAAAAAATATTGTAAAATTATGGCACTTGATTTTTACATGAGATTCATCATTATCATCTAGTTTCTATTCCAAATAAATGATTATCCAACTCGATGTCTTCCCAAATATAATAGTTTGAGGGAACATTTTGTATCATTATTAATAGATATATATAAAAAATATCATGAATACTATTAAATAGAACCAGACATTCAAACTTATATTAATATTTCCCAGGAATCCCAATAGGATCAAATAGACCTACATATCTCAAATACATCATTACCAGTTTTATAAGAATACTATGACATAATTGAGGATAAAAATTCAAGAATTACTTGTCCCCAATCGAAAAATTAAATGTATGAAATGTGTAATCTATATATGATATCATTATCCTCTTATCTGTATCAATATATTGACATATGTCTTCATTCATCACTGACATATTTTTGATTTTAGTCCCAGAAGAGTGGAATCACTAATGACTATCCAATTAACAGATGAAAAACATGTGAGAATACAAAATTTCTCCAATGGAACCATTTTGTTTGATAACCAATTGTTATTTTTTTATGATTAATCATCCACGACCAAATTATTATTCCATTATGTGCTAATTTCGACAATTTATCCACACATTATAAACTACTTGAACTAAAAAATCACCTTGTTTGTCTATCTATTTTTGAAAGATTTGATGTACTCAATATGAATGGACTACCTATAGCCTCCCAGATAGTCATCTAGAATAAATCGGTAAACCTTGAATTTCTATCTAAAATAATGTCAATGATATCTCCATGTTACCTCACATCCTTCAATGTAAATAGATAACACATATGATCATGTTTTATCATGTACCTAATCACAACAGAGTGATACAGTATCAAAAAATGATCTATCACCACATAAGTAGAGTTCTACCCTTATTTATATCATTATAATTGATGAAATGGTCATCACATTTCCATAATGACAGTGTAAGAGGATGGAGATTCCAAGAGGGTCCCATGTAAAGTCCCAAACATTCATAAATAAAATTCCATTTTTTTTATTTAAAATAAATATTTCATTAATATAGAAAACAAATTTTCCTGTTTTTATTAGATTTAAATAATATTTAAGAACCATTACTTTTGATAATATATTCGATGATCAGTGATCATGTAACTAGTATATATAATGGGTGTTAAGAAATCATTTTTGACACAGACAATAGAAGTGATGGCCTCGACTAGTTGGATCATTCCCTAGGAAGCCCATTTAACAGATATTTAGAGAGAGATAGAATTTCTATAATTTTCCCTAGACCAAGACCAAGACAAAATCTAAAAACATAATAGTGTGAAAAACATTTTATAGGAGAAGTTCAATATCATGAAGATCACTGCCCAAATATTTTTCACCGAATAAACCCATGATTCCCCACCATCACACAACATACTCTTAGTTAATTTTATGGTGTAATAATAGGATATCTAACAAGACCCAAACATTATGATTAAGTAAATGATTTTTTATATAATAATGAATATACATCTATTTTATTATTGTTACTCTGTAAATGGGTTTTAAAGAACAAATTATATTTTTAGTTAATATTTCATTCCATTAAGAAATATATTTTGTTGAAATGATGGATTATTGAATTAAATAATAATTTAATAAAATACTATAACTAAATTTCATTTTATTAAATATAAATTATGATATAATTTTTATGAATACAATTGTAATTTTTATTACAGTTTGAAAACTATTTTGGTCGACAAGCATGAATTTTCAATAAATGTCAGTTATTATTTTAAAAGTGATAATTCAAATATTTAGAAAATTATTTAGATAAAATGGATATTATTTTTTAATCAGGATGTCAATGGTATCCGATGGTGAATTTTTCATAATTTTCTAAGCCAGTCAAATTTTTGGGTACAATTTAAATACCGTATAAATATATAATGTGTTTTATGACCTCATAATGAACCAATTGTGATGTAATAAAATAATATTAAAGTTATATTCAGAAAATAAATGTTTTAAATTTAAAATTATGTGATTTTTGTATTTGTTTTTATTAATTTTACAATGTCATTGTGGATTCCCCAAGACTTATAATATATTTTATCAATTAAAGTTGATTTCATTAGGAGTGTGACTAACCTCCACATAATCAACACTAGAATTATAATATGCTTTTCAATTTTTATAATAAAGTAATGTTTTGTACTCCACATTGGAAAAAACTAGGGGAAAATCCCTATGAAGGTTTTTGGTAATGAATATTTAATTATATTGATTCTAAAACCTATGTTTCTAAAATATTAATGAATTACACTCTATTTTCCAATATAAAACCTCAAAAGATACCACTTTTATTCACAAAAAATCATTGTATCACGTCCCTAGATATCCCTCCTATCTATATAATCCACCCATGGCACCCTAATCTATCAAAATGAACCTCCTCAAGCCCTTGTAGTCACACACATCTGTAAGGGATTTCATCCTTTTTCATTTTTGTCCATGTTTCTTTATGATGTTGTACCCCGTTTTTCAAATACTAATGTTGTGGTATGATTTAAAACCTCCCCTATACATCCCAACTTATTATTGAAGGATTATATACTTGTTTAACTATAATTAATCCCTCCCATGTAAAAATATTACCTTGGAGATATTTTGAAATAGTTATTCCATTTTTCCTCTTTCTTCAAGTTTCTTCATTACGTTGCATCTTCTATTTATGAATTCTATTTGTTGTGACATGTATATTTATGACCCCCTAATTTAAATTTTATTTGAAATTTATTATATACCCTTTTCACTCTGATCAAACATTTTTATGAATTTTTATTTCACGTTGATATGTTATCGAAATTACACTGCAATTTTACAAGGAAAAATCATTATGTTGTGTGTACCATACCCATTTATCTCTCAAGGTTATTCAACATTATAAACATTTAAATATTTAATTGTAATTACATGTATTTATTCCAAATTATCTTATAATAGAATAAAATATTATATTTAATGATTCCTTGTTATATGATCCATGTGGAACACTTATACATGATTTGAAATGTTTATAAAGCGTACTCCCTAATAGGGCCCCAATGCATTGTGTATTGTTTAGTATCATGATATTCCATGTGCAATGAGGGTTAAATCTGGATAATTATTGTTTTATTTGGTTTTACACTTTCTTATTCATGTGCAATGATGTTTTACTCATGATAATCTATGTGAGATGTTCCTTAGATCATGATAATTCCATGTTGTATATTGTTTCCACATTTCCATATTACGATAATCATTCTATATCATGACTTTATGCTCATGTTTCTCTTTTTATCCATTGATATGATTATTGACTATCATTTATTGATTTATTCTTGTTATGACTTATTTACTCCCTTTCTTGGCTTTATAGCTCACATTTTCTTATGCGTGTCGTCATGTTCTCCCATGAAATGCTATGATTGAAAAAATGTTATGGTCAAGTAAAATATGTTTTCAAAAAAGATGTTGTATTTTATGTTTTATTTTTCTATGTAATGTTTATAACTTCTCAATCCACTAGACCTCTCAATCCATGGATTTTTTATGTGATATTTTATGTAATAAATCATGTTTATGTATGTAATAAAGATAAGGGTTGTTATAGTTTGTATCAAATGATAGGTTTAGTTGTTTTTGGGATTATGATTTGAGATCCCTAGTGAAATACATAGGTATATGAATAAGTAAAATAAAACATCCCTCAATGTTTGTGAGTATAGGGTATGTGTTTTATCAAAAAAATACATCCCTCTTTAGATGCAAACAAGTGGAGGTGGCTCTGGCATAGATGTATCTAGGGGTAAAACTAGAAATCACCTTTTTGAGCTAGACTCAAACATGAAATGGTGCACAACAACAGAACTTGTTGCACTCATAGTTCTATACTCAATGGGGATATAATTTGGTAAATTCATAATCTTTGTACAATCCATTATTAATAGAATAATAAAATGATTCTAAACATATATGTTGGGAATTATTTTATAGATATCATAGATTGAAGGCTATAAATTCACATGTTAAGGAAATCAATGTAATATATAAGGTTTCCCTTTTTTTCATTGGATTACATTTTTTGTGTTACCATAACATTCCTTTTATTTTATCCAATTTCTGATAATAGGGGTCCTCAGGATAACAAATGATGTGAATATCAATGTGATGACTGTTCTATTGAGATTCTCAATCTGATGGGATTGGGAATCAAAAAACCAATTCACAGTACTATCTCAGTTAACTCATGTTTTGGATAGAAAATAACATGACAAAATTGAGAGATTCATGAGACCAAGACCCCCTACACCAAATGGATCATATGATCCTTCAATCACTGAATAATGGATCAACTTCATCGAGAATATCTTCATCATACTTAAATGAACTAACCATGAGTAGGTTATTCTGGATACATATCATACGGAGGGTGAAGATGATCTATAATAGACATTGATAAAAAATATGAATCCTAAGAAAGATATTTTGGCATTGGAATGGATGGTTTTCTAGAAAATGTTATAAATAAATATTTTTGTCACACCCACCGATTTATGATGGAATGGTACATACTTTAAATTTTGAAAAAAGATAACAAATCCATTAGATAATGAGAGGAAAACATCACAATGCTTGCATGATATGCCTATGGATTTGTGGTTATACATGAATGCAATGTTGGAAACTTCTTTGGTGGGATACAATCTAGCCTATGGAAGCCCTTGAGATCTATGACATAGATAGATATGATGAAATTGCTGTACATTCCCCCAATAATGAAATAGATATCAGAGATTCTCAGGGGTATCATAGTGATAAGAAGTGGATAGAGGACATTAATTGTGCTGGTCTGATGGATAATTCTAACACTTCTTTGAAAATACATCACCTCACATGCATATGGTGTGGAGAGAATCACTCTATAAATAGACTTAAGGGACAAAAAATGCCTTAGGTGTGGAAGAAAATTCCATCTGACTATTAATTTCCGAGATGAAAACCCACATGATGTGACAGAGGAGTGGAATGTTCCGTTCAAACCTCAACAAAATTTTCATTTCAGTAACTTCAATGAACTAGGGAAGTATTAAAACTAGTTCCATAATCAACGGATTTTGGTAGGCATCCAACCACCTCAACGGAATAACTAATGATCATTTTAAATCCCTACTACTGAATAAAATCTCTAAAATAAAGTGGTGATAGGTACACTACTTTTTCATTCAAAAATAGTGAACATCAATTTTTGTTTTCTAGTTCTACACATTATTTTATATTCTAAACAGTTAGTAGTATTGTCCTAACACCACCAAAAATCAAGGAAGTATAAATGTCGGTGAGAACCCATAATGGGGAAGTTATGGCATCCCATGAATATAACTCATCCACTATCACAATTTGGGGATTTAAATTTTAGTAGAACCTCCTCATACTCTCTCTCATAGAATTTGATTAATTTCATGGCATGGAATGAATTTACCTATACGAAGCTAACATTAATTTATGTGAGAGGGAACTCACTCTCCATTTGAAGAATCATCCACTGATTCTGTAAAAGTCCATGGGAAGGTTTAATCTTCATTACCACCATCATCTCAATATTTGTTTTTAATGCCTTATGATCATGCATATTGTGATCAGATGACTAATTCTATGGTAGGAACAATCCGTGAATAAATGCCTATGGTGAGGGAATTCATAGAAATGTTTCCCGAGGAATTGAATGGTCATCCTCTAAGAAGAGATGTTGAATTTCTGATTAAACATATAACTGAGGCTTTTCCAACATCAAAGTATCAATATAGAATGGATTTTTTAGAGATTTAAGGGAAAAATAAACAACTACATGTGTTTTTGAAAAAAATAGTTTATTTTCCCATGTGCTTCACCAGGATGTGCACTAGAACTATTTTTCAAGAAAAAGGATATGTGATTGTGCATTTTAATTTATAATCGTGAGCTCTAGAATTCATGATAAAGGACTAGTATCCTCTCCCAAGAATTGATGACTTGTTCGATCAGATATATGGACAACAATACTTATCCATGGGGGATATGCATTTGGGATATTAACAAGTAAGGGTGAAGAATAAGAATATCCCAAAGGCTGTTTTTCGTACAATTTACAGGCACAATGAATTAATAGTTATTCCTTTCGAATGTTGTAATTCTCCAAAAAATCATTATTGAATTGATTAATATAGTCATTTGTGATTACCTCGACAAATTTTTGGTATTTTCAAAGATGATATATTCTTATAATCCAAATCCAAGGAGGGGCATGAGGAGAATCTAAGCATTTTACTAGAGACCTTTTAAAGGATAATCTCTATGAAATGTATAATCGGTGAGAGTTATGGTTGAAATAAGAATCATTCAGGGGACATGTCATCACTAGAAATCATATAATAATTGATCATTCCATGAAAAATTAAATTGAGGGTTGGAAGAGGCCAACATCTGTGAAAGATATTTATAACTTCCTTTTGATTGAGTTATATTATCACCAATTTTTGAGAAATATATCACTATTTTGATACCCTATACGCAAGGTAACATAAAAGATACTCAATTTTGAATGTAATCATGAATGAAAAGATATATTCAAAAATTTGAAAGGGAGGATTATCATTGTGCACATGTTCACACTTTCTACAAGTGGAAAACATTTAGTGGGAATCAGTGATTCATTGAAGAATGGACTAGGATTTGTATTGATATAAAATTACAAATTCATTTCCTCTGCATCAATGAAATTGAATTTTCATGAGAAAAACATTCCAACACATGATCTGGAGTTGGAAGTACTAATATTTAATTTAAAAATTTTGAGACATTGCCTCTCTGGTTAGAAGTGTGAAGTATATACAAATCACAAAGGCCTCTATTATATATTCACATTGAAAGATCATATCATGTTCCAAATAATATGGTTATATCTATACAATGACTATGATTACTCAATCCATTAACACACTAGTAATTTCTGAAATTTGAATGTTTCTTTATGTAGAAAGGACCATTTGATTTTTTCATAGTTGATAATTGAAAAGGATCCAATTTTCATTGTTTTGATGAAGATGGACAAGGGAATCATAATGATGGGAGAATCATCAATCCTTTCACAAATGATTGATCCACTGACACTTTTGGTAATCATTAATGATGCTCAAAAGTAATACGTTGGAATGCAAATGAAATAGGAAACTATCAAAAAAGTTATTTCATTAGATTTCCATTTTAATGAAGAAGTAATTGTGATATTTGGGTCAAGACTATGTGTTTTATAAAATCTAGAGATAAAAAAAAGATCTGTTGAATGATTTACATAGTTTGAAATTCTTCATTAACTCAAGAAACAAAAATATGTATTGAGATCTATGAGATAATTATTGGTGGTATAAAATGAATTTAAGAGATCATTGAGAATACATAAATATTTATAGTATGTTAGAAAATTATGTTTTAGCGGAATAAGTATATGGGAATGATTAAATCCTTCCCATACCATCAGGGAAATGGGTTAATATCCCCATGGATTTTGTCACTTGACTTCAGAAGACATACAAAAGAAAAAAATTATATCCGGGTTGTTGTATATCATCTTACAAAGACTACACACTTCATTGTGATTAAAGAGGATTTATCTTTGGATCAAATAGCACTAATACACATGTGAGAAATAGTAATGCATCATGAAGTATCACTAACGATTGTATTCAATCGAGATCCCATATTCATCTCTACATTCTAGAAGAGTATCCAAGACTTTCTGAATTCTGAGCTGATCTTCAATACGACTTATAATCCTCATAATGAAATCCATTTTGATTTTACTAACTGAACACATGAAGACATGATGATATCATTTCCAATAGACTACAAAGGAGTATGAGATCAACCTATTCCTTTGGTTGAGTTCTCTTAAAACTACTATTTCAACTCTAGAATCCAAATTTGTCTGTATGAATCCCATTTTGGGAAGAAGAATAGAACACTGTCAAGTTGGGATTGTGTTGGGGATTAAAAATCCTAGGTTTAGAAATTGTTTATGAAATGGATGAGAAGGTTGAGACCATTCGACATCACATTAAAGCTGCTTAGAAGAAAAAAAGAGTTATGATGATAATTATAAACGAGACCTAGAATTTGTTGATAGAGACATGGTAATCCTCCACATATCACCATGGATAGAGTTATGAGATTTGGGAAGAAGGTAATTCTAGTCCATGTACATAGGACCTTTTGATATCCTTGATCACAATTGAACAATGTCCTATAAACTAGAACTCCAACAAAATCTATCTCAACTACATGATGGATACAATGCATCACTCATGAGGAATTACACACATGAACCATGACATGTACTCATTATATATTTTTCACCCTTATAGAATGACCACTCCAATTAAAGGAAACTGGTAAAGATCATAGATCATAGGTAAAAAGTTCAAAAAAAAAGACAAATCTAGTCAAAAATGTGTTTTGGAGAAAATAAAAGTATAATGAATCAACGCGGGAACTAGAGTAATTGATGAGGCCGATTTACCCACATATTTTTTTGTATTGGAAAAATAAATTTTGAGGGTGTAATTTATGAATGGTGTAATGTTGTAACAATTAAAAAATTAATGAATATAAATCTCTTTGTTTTATTTAATAAAATGTCTTATATATATATTAAAAACTAATGAAATTTTAATTTTTGTATTTAAATTACTATTAAGAATCATTACCACTGATAAAGTAACCTTTCAACAATGACAACATGACTAGTATATATTTATAGTTTTTTAACAATTACTTTTGACAGAGAAAATTGATGTTACAGACTCGACCAGTAAGATCAATCCCTTTGAAAACCATTTATATGATCTTTCGAGGAAGATATACTTCCATGGATTTTCATAGAAATCTACCAAGACATAATCCAACAACATAGGCTTGAGAGAAACCATTTATGTGAGATGTTCTAGCTCATCAAGATCACAACTTAGACTATGTTCTCCAAACGACCCCATGAAAGACCCACCATCAAACTACATACTACTAGATAATTTACTGCTATAACATAAGGATATGTAACAAGACCCTATAATTATTATGTGTATTATTTTTAATAGAATAATTAACATATAATAAATTCATTATTATTACATTGTATATTATTTTTGAAGAAAAAATGGTATTTTTGGATAAAATCTAAATTCAATTAAGAAATATATTTTATTGAATTAATGGAATTTTTTTTGTAAATAATAATTTAATAAAAATTTATTACTTTGTTACTTAATATTAAATATAAATGATTGTATAATTTTTATAAACCCAATTGAAATTTCTATTGTGGTCTAAAAACAATTTTTTTAAAACCAACGAATTTTCAATAAATATATTTTTTTTATATTAAAGGTGAAAATTCATTAATTTATAAAATTATTTAGATAAAATTAATATTGTTTTTGGAATACTGAAATAGATTTTATCTGAAAGTGAATTTTTCATAATTATATGTGAAAATTAATCTTTTGGGTAAAAATTAAATTTCTTATAAATATGTAATGTGTTCTTATTTTTCACATCTTTGTAAAACCCCTTCTCTTCCAATTTCTCCAATTTTTAATAAATTTTTTAGGACTAGGCTCGCCAGGATCCAGAACCTGTTTTCACTATAATGTGTTTTGGGAAATCATATTGACCCAATAATGTTTTAGTAAAATACTATAAAAGGTATCATTAGGAAATATATGTTTTATATATAAAATAATGTGATTTTAAATCAATTTTTTTAGTTTAACAATGCCTTAGTGTCTCCTCAAAAACAAATAAAATATTTTTACATTTTAAATGTATTTCCATGAGAGTGTGGCTTACCTTCACAAAAAAAAGACTAATATTTTAATATGTTCATAAATTAGCTTTATAAAATTTTATTTTCCACTCTACTATGGAAAAATACATCTGAAAATAAATGGTATGTTAATTTTATTATAATATTTAATTATATAGATTCAAAAACACATATTGGTAAAATATTACAAAATTCCCCTCTCATTTATTATATAATCACACCCAATATCCAACATGTAATCAATAATTATCCAAGGATCACGTCCCTACTATGAACTCCTCTCTATATAATCCTCACAATTTGCCAGAATCACTCAATAATCCCCTCCTCATGCACTTGAAGTCACACACTGAAGTAATGTATTTCTTTCCTTCTCATTGTAGTCCAAATTTTATTATGCTATTATACCTCATTATATTCAACTAAAAATGTTGCGATGTGATTATTCATCTCCACCATATAACCATCATTATTTATTATTTAATATACACCTATTTCTATCTCATTAATCCATCCTATGTACATAATTTCCCATGAAGAAATTTTGAAATTGTTATTCTATTTCTTCAAATTCTTCAAGTTTCTTCATTATGTTGTGACTTATATTTATGAATTCAATGTGTTCAGACATGTATCTATAAGAACCTATTACCTTATATTATATATAAATATATTGAATCATAGTTTCTCTATCATTAACTATTTTTTGATTTTTTGTGTCATGCACTTATGCAGCCAAAATTGCACCATGATTTTTAAACCCCAAATCATTGTGTAACGAATACCATACCCATTTTTATATAAATGGTATTTACCATTAATAATATATACATAATAAATGTTACATAAATGTATGTATTCTTCAAATACCTAATGATATAATGAATCATTATGTTTAATGTTTCCATGTTATGTGATCGATGTGGGATACCAATGCATGAAAGGAACTGTTTTTAAAGTGTACTCCCTGATAGCACACCAAAGTATTTGGTATTGTTTAGTATCATTATAATCTATGTTAGATGAAGATTTAATAACAATAATTAAAATTGATATGAGGGTTTACTCAACTTACTTTATGTGAAATGACTATTTTCTCATGCTAGTCTATGTGCACCGAGCCTTGACTCAAGTTAATATCAAGTTGTATATAGCTTCCACATTTCCAAGTTATGATAATCATGATATACCATGCCATTATGATCACGTGTCTCTGGAAACTCATTGATATGACTATTTCATAACATGTAATTTATTCTTCATGTTATAAAATTTTTACTCCCTTACTAGTATTAATAGCTCACCCTTTTCTTATGTATGTCCTTCAGTTATCCCATTCAATACTAAGTACGAAAAAATGTTGTGGTCAGGTAAAATAGGTATTCAATAATAATGTTGTATATTGTGATTTATGTTGTAATTTAAGGTTCATAATTTTCCAACACAATAGACCTATCATTCATTGGTGTTTTTTAAGTGAATACCTATTAATAAATCATGTTTAAATATGTAATAAATAGTTGGGTTGCTATATTCCTGATATCCTGCCTTTATTTTTTTGGGCAGTGTAATTTTGGGACATATAATATTCAATGTCACACTTAATATTGGGCCACCAAAATTAAAATCCAAAGTTAAAATAAATAATTGTAGAAATTGGATATATGGACCATGAAGCAAAAATATAGTAAAATGAAAATTTTCTCCTTGTAGATGTTATGATGAATATACATACCCCATAAATGATAATACCATTTAATGTGAGAGAATAACATGAAATGTTATCCCAATTATTAATGGTTCATCCTATTCCCATGAAATCATCATCCAGAATTTGATCATACAAAATAGATTGATATAGAGATGATTATATCTCTACATTGGTCAAAATCAATATTGAATCATCATCACTATAATCCATGTACAAATTAGTAGAGAGTCACATTTGTTTTCAATCAGACTTCAATACTAAAATAACATTCCATTGTACATTCCTATTGAGATAATTTGTAATGATATTCACCTTCCCCATAGTGTAGGCAATGTCGATGTCAAATTATGATGGTATTCCACAAACTGGGAGGCTTTATGATCATTATATTTATGATGATTGATATATCTGAGAATATTATGTTAATAATGATCATGAGCTTCGAACAAATCTGATTGTTCCTCAATCATTTATGTACATGAATAATATGGGAATTCATTAAAATTTCAATGGAGTAAATTTTCGGAACATGTCGAATCCATAGAGAGGCATATTCCGCCATAAGATCATCCTTAGTAAGGACACAACCTATCATATAGTAAAAAATATCACAGATAACCACTAAACATATACAATTAGCAGGTAAAATAGAATAGGGAAGATGTCATAAGTAATTTCCACTCTTGAATACAACACATACAATTCACATCCAATATGAATTTCACCCCTGTATTGGCATGGGATGTCAAATATAACATCAACTTAATAAATTTATTAATGAATCAAAATTAATATCTATTATACCCATGGAGGCATAAAATATCAAAGAAATTCCTCAACTCATCTTATTTGTGTACAACATTTACCTTTTCAAGATAAAATGATAAGAATTATGGAAAAATAAAATGCCTAATGAACATATCTTCTGAGATCTAGATGTTAAATTTTGAAATATTTATATATAAATGGGGATCCCTCAAGATTTACATATTTAGAATCAAAGGGTGTTATTGATCATTATTAGTTATCGAATAAAAAATGTTAACCAAGAATACAACTAATAGTGTTTGGATTATCTTGGAATAAAAGATTTATATATAAATAAGAAATACAAGTGCATTTTTCAAAAATACCATATCAATATATTTATAACATCCATACCTTATCTTGAATGTAATCTCAAGTATATCAGACACTCAATCTCAAAGACGATGATAACCCAAGAGATCATCGAACTTTGAATGCTTCCATTCCCCATTGATAAGTAAAAAAATCAACCACATGAAAAATATGATACATATTATTAAACCTTACCATGTTATAATTATAATATTCCACACGAAATAAGATTTTTCAATCTTATTCATGGAAAATATGATAAGGTATTCCCAAGGAAAGGCATTTGGGAAAACCCCCCTTCTTTATTAGGCCATCCAATATAATTTGGAGATATTTCTTCCCATAATATTTAATTAAAAAATATGGTATAAAATAATTTGAGTACTAGAAACCATATAAATTATAATCCCTACCTCCCTCTCACGAGGGAGACCATAAAAAACATATGATAAAAAATCAATACATTAGCGAACAATATACATAAGATCCAAAAAATGGGAAAACCTATCATGATCAACTACTTAAAAGGATAATAAAACCTAATCTCTAGGTATGAAGGTCCTACATGACAACACATCATATCCCACTCCCACTGAAATACTCAATACTCTTGTAGGCTAATATAAATATATCATTCCAATAAAAACAACCATCCACAGCAAATTTAGAGACGAGGCAATTCATATAACTGATGATGTCAATAAAATATAGAGATTTAATGAGGACATACTATATAGACCCAACATCGTGTATCGATCGTGAACATGATAGACACTGTAAAACATGATATTTCCTCTTTGAAAGAGGGTCACCACACTCAATATCAAAGAATGTGAGTTCCAATTGAGGTTTTTTTATATTCAAAAAACATATATATATATAATCAAAAGGGAAGAAATTATATCAAAAAATATGTCTCTATTGAATATGAATTAATTATTGTGTCACCTACTATGATTGGACCTGCATCCAAGTCTCTAATAAAATGATCTACTACGAGAATGATCATTACTCCAATGGAATGTGGTTGGAGCCTGGTAGTCATTAAGGAATCATTATGTATTTTAGAATCATTTGGAGTCGATGACCCAGGACCATAATCAGGTATTGGCATAATCTATAAAAAAAATATAAGTTCACAAGGTCCACAACTTCTAATTATATTTATATTTATAAAACAAGAACACCAGTTCTGCTTGACTCTACCACACTGATAATATATCAGATGATCAAATACTATCTACAAAATAATGTTTAGTGGAGGAATATAGCCACCAACCACACTCACTTCTCCCTAAATAATCATTCACCTTCCTCTTCCTCACTATAATTCCACCGATTCTTCTACTGGGTGGATGATAGGAAGGGTATTAAAAGAATTCATATCATATTCCTTTCATCATTTATTTTCATTCCTAAAATCTATATGTAGGTAAAAGGAATCATCATTAATACATATGATATGATGTCTTATTCTGACCCTTTATCATGACAATAATTATCAATAGTCCCTAAAAATAAACTATCATGCAAACCAATTTGTGTAATCTAACACTGAACATTCCCCCTACATCATTGTGATGATTGGTAGTGACTTTTCCACAATCATTGACACATGAAATGACTAAAGTGTGATTTGAGACTTGAAACTATTTCATTCCAATCCCACATGATTATCCTTTTATACAATTGAATCCCAAAATTGCTCACCAGGACCCTCAAGTATGAGTACCAAACACATCAAATTGATTCTCTCAGGTGTATCAAGGAAATCAAATATTATATTGAACTTTTATAGCTACACCCCCTCCTCTTGATATTCACATTAACCATTAATGGATGGTTTCATCATGATTTGTATCTTCCTAGAATGATATATGTATCATTAAAATCCACGAAATACCTAAACAAATCCGTTTTGGAGTTGTGGAATATTTTAGCTGATAGCATTAACTGCCTAGATAATTAACTAAGTTAGATTATAATATAGAGAACTATTATCAGAAATAGTATAAACAAAACCATCATGAGGAACCCATGTATGAAATCTGAAACTCATACTAATTCAAATAAATGTTTAAGATATATCAAAAAAAATTAGAAAAAATCAGTTCAAACGTACAAACCAAAACTGTAAACTTTGATTTCGATCAATAACTGAAAAAATGATACACACATCCTAGAATCCATTGGAAACTACTATATCATCATGGAAAGGGTTTTCATAGAACTCACTACAACATACTAATAATGTACATATGATTCTATATCCTTTATGATAAACATTACAAGACACAAATTATTGAGGATATACAACCTACGATAAAATTTTAAAAAACTGATCTAGATTACCCCTCAAATTAGAAACAAATCCAATCCATCACATATCTGAATGAGGATTCATGATCCCTATGGGTTGGAGACAAGAAATATTGAATCAAAAAACCATAGTGAATTATTTTACCAAACCTGAATTATACAACATGAAATTAATCTACTTGATGGGAAGAAACAGTGGATGAATAATGTAAATATCTATAAAACAATTGCAGAAGTGAAACAACTGAATGGAAGCTAAAAAATACCTATGATAAAAATATAATATAATATGTAAAATAATACAAAAATTGATACAGAATTAAATATTATAGGAAAAAATTCATCATATATTCTCCATATACCCAAACACAGATGATAGAGTACTTATTCATATCATTTGATCCACATGACTTTACCTACATCAAATAATGTATAATGGTTTAGGAACCAATTAATGGGTGTGTTGGGTGTGATCTAATAAAGCTTATTAGTATCTCGTGATGTTGTTCAATATCAATTATTTTTTTACAAAAATATAACAAAATCTCATATTTTATGAAAAAAATGCATGATAAAATTATGAAATATTTTTATATCAAAAGAATTGTAATAAAATTTCCATTTTTTCAATGTTCAAAATATTATAGGGAAATATTTAAAATAATTTAATATATATTAAATTAGTTAAATCAATGAAATAAAAACACATCATATTATAACCAAAATACAACAAGCTAAAATGGTACATTCTATTTAATACGTAACACAATATTTTATCATTAGGGGAAAATATATTTACAAAAAAGGTCATTTGGATTGTAAATGGACCTTAGTTTATATTTAAATATGAATAGATAAAGTGTTTATTATTCTTTCATTTAAAAAAAATTAATGGTAAAATAAAATATTATTTATTATAATTTAGAATGAGTTTAATTTTTTTAAATATACACATATTATGAATTATTAATTTAAATATTAAATTACATTATATTCCATTGAACCTTCAAGATTATATTATATTTATCTTCAAATGTCATTAGAATAAAAAAATATTTCTATTTATAATACATTTATAATTTTTTTAAATAATTTATTTTATTTATCAATTAATTTAATATATTCTTTGTTGGAATTCTATATGAAATTGTGGTAACTTTTTCTTACTTAAAAATTATAGAAAAATTAAGATGATATATAAAATTACTTATCATTCAAGTAACCATTTTTGAACTAAACATAGTTTTTGGTTATCCTAATGTTTGATAATTAGGGATAATAAAACAATTAGAATCGATGTTTTTTCATTTGTTTATATAAAAAATATAGTTTATAAAAAGAATGAAATATGGAATAATGTTTCAAAATTTTTTATAATATGATGGATATAGAAGAATTATACTAATAAAATTTAATAAAATCATGTATTATAGTTGTTATTTATTCATTGTAAAATTTTTATTTCCTAATTACCAGTTTTATGCTTACCTTGGTGGAGAGAATTTAAAAAGTATATAATGGTAATATTTAATCTCTATAACATTCATTAGTAAATTAGGTGTTGTGTGGTGTGTAAATTTATTTATAGAACATAATGATATTATATTACAATCATTGTGTGTTACTTCCCACACTAATTAATAAAATGGATAATTATAATTTTAAATTTATCATAGTAATAATTTTTTCAACAATTTTTTTAATTCCTATGTCTGAAAATCTGTTAATAATTATTTTAATTAGAAATCATAATTATTATATTGTTCTGATATAATATATAATAAATTTCAATATATGATAAAATTATAGGAATAATGGACAGAACCTATATGATCCATTCCATTTATAAAATTTGGTGTTTGACTTGTTAATAGAGGTCAAGGTGACTTATCCCCAACACATAACCATAATTCCAAGTAGTTTCATAAAACCATATTACTTTTCATTTTCCAAAATTCCAAATAGCTTCATGAAACAATGTCACTTTTCCATTTCCAAAATATCAAACTATTACACAAAAACAGTTTCCCAGAAACATGGTCATAGAAACTTTTTCATATATAAATTTTCATTGAAAAGGTGTCACCAAAATAGTGTCTCATCAAACCATGTCAAAAAAATGCGGTCATAGAAACCGTTTCACAGAAACAGTGTCACATAAACAGTTTCATATAAAAATTTTCACAGAAAAGGTGTCATGTAAATGGGGTTAAAAAAACGTTTTTACTGAAATAGTGTCACATAAATGGTGTCACAGAAATGGAGTCACATTAACAATGTCATAGAAATGGTGGTACAGAAATGGTGTCACAAAAATAGGGCAACAGAAACAATGTCACCGATACTATCTCACAATTACTGTCTAACAGAAATAGTTTCATATTTCCTCTTACAAATTTATTGATTTTTACAGTTTCACCAATTTAATGGTTACTTTGACGTTAAACACATTCCAAGCCTTGTATTAAGGTATTTATGGCTTACTAAAATCCCATAACTCCTATATTAATTATATTAATGTTTTTGATTCCTTAAAATGTTCAAATCATGAAGTTTAATGTGTTATACATTTAATTAAAATTTCTGTGTATCTCAAACACCTCCTCTGTTACATCTTCTAATGGGAGAAGATATATTCCTCCATTGTTCTTCCAGCCTTTTTTCTATTGTGATATGGTTGAATTCTCCCTTTATTCCCAAAGGATTCATGCGATCAAAAAATCCTCCTTTAATTGGTTTCCATTTTATTTTTTTCATTCTGTATGTGAAACCCTTTTTTGGTGCAACCACGAAGTATCGATCAATCATCGATACAAGTAATGATATATCATCGTTATTTTGGGTTCATATATATATGTTTCTTCTTTCCCTATTGTGTAATTCAATATACATGTTTGGAATGGTATTTTATTTTGTGTTTACCAGTGTGGTGGGGTCTCTACATCCTCAGGTGGACTTAGTCCTCAAAGATAGGTGATCGTGATTATTTACATTAGCTTTTTCTTGTATAATAAATGTCAAGAACCTTTCGAGGTAGGTGAATCATGGTCTCTCTATTCTTTTACATTCCACTATAGTGTTAGCATGATTTTTCCCATTGGATCACAATGGCCTTTACATAATAAAAATTCGAACAGGATTAAAAAATTGGCATCTATCACATTTTATATACTATTTCTATTATAGATATTATGATTTCTATTCATTTCATGTCAGAATGAAAATTATGTGGAAATTGGAAATGAATGTAAATCCGAATTTAATTCAAATTAATTGTCAAATATAATGAGTCATGTAAATTAATCTGGTTTTTGATGTTATAATTTGATGTTAATGAAATTGATGCAACAAACATGATTAATTATTTGTGATAGCTTACTATATCAGTTTCCCGTCATTAGAACATATGAATAATAAATATATTAATTCAATGTGTATTAAAAACATGTTCTTTGATAAAAGATAATTCAGCATAGGGTTATGACTAACCATTTTTCTTTTAATGTCCAAGAGTTAAATGCTTTGATCTGTTAGAGCTCGTTGCATGTGATGGGAGAATGCCTTGTTTTGGGCCAAGAGCCCAGTTTCATTATTTTTTCCAGCTACTAGTAATGTGTTTGGATCCTTGGTGGATGTTGTGATACGTGGTGGTAGGAAGACCCATTGATGGGGGAAGCATTTGATTCCTAGGATGGCGAGATGCATCAGTTTTTGCATATGGGTGTTAGGGAGGACACGAGAGATGATGAAATGGGATGGACATGATTGTTTGGATTTTTTCTGATTCATTTGTTAGTTTATCTACGTTACATTCCCTACAGATCAAGGTAGTTATTTGTGCTTACCCTCCATCAAAAGGGGCGAAGATTCCCAGTGTATGCCATGTTCTTTCTCTATTTAGCTTCTCGATGAAATATGGGTTTATACACTTACTATAGGTGGTGATGACTTGGTGAATAGTTCATCCACTCACCATGTTGTGACAACATGTTTTTAGTCACATATAATGATTTATAGAATGAATTATAATATAATAATGTTATAATTATGATAATAAATTATTGTATTAATGATTATTAACCCATGGGGTTGGAGTTTGTCTATTTGCAATGTTGATATTTCATTACAATGGAATAGTATACTCTGTGTGTGATTCTAATGAAATATAATGTAGAATTGTTAATGGTTAATTAATGTTTAAATAATTAATTAATGTAATGTGAAATTGATAAAAAGGGATAATGTAATCTAATGAATTTATTTAAATAGTTGGGTGCTTATTTGATACCATGTCTTAGAATTATAATCCATGAGTTTGAGAGATGTTAGCTGCTATTGAGTCTAAGACTAGGTTATGCACATAGTTTTGTTGTGAGATATAGTATATTATCTTCTTTTTTTTGTTTCCATACAAAACTCCACCGCGTTAGTTATGAAAACATACACCACAAGGATTATGATCCCTAGGGGGTGTTCTCCCCAACATTCTGGTGGGTGGATGTATGGCTGACAACCCCATTTGGCCCCACTCTCTTCTATTGGGTTCTATTTGTGTTATTTGGAATAATGTATATATTTTCCCAATCTATTGGTGTAAAGTGATATAATGGATTCTGTTTATTCATACACATATATTCTGGTTATTCATTATTATAAACTACTATATGTGTAACGTGTATAGGCTGTAATGGCTTGAGGATCCTTACTCAGTGTATGGGAAATAATGTGTTGAGGTATAATGCTCAATGTATGATACACATTATGTGATCTATGATGGTTCCTGGAATCTTCTTGGTAACTTATGTTCCCAGGAGGTGGTGGTTATACTGCCTGAGGTGCATGTTGTGGTGCTTCGCCCTGGTGTCTGTGGGAAAGACTTTTTAGAGATAGATGCTTACGACATACAACGTTACAGAAATGATCCAAACGAGTGGTGAATTGGTAGCATGGTACCCTTGATATTCATTATTATATTATATACTCTTGTACATGATACGTGGTGAGAGTAGCCATGGTGATGCTAGGAACTTATTATACCTGTTTATGTGATGAGTTAGTTCACTTGTTGTTCACTATGCTTTATCATGAATTCATAACTATTGCAAAAGAGGATCTAGGAAGGATCAAACATAGAATACATTTATACTCATACCACATATATATAAAAAACTTTTGGTCCCTTGCAGCAGGTTTGAGATCAGGATGGTTACATTTAACATGAGGATATAAGACCTATTCGAGCATCGTGGTTGCTTATGTTTTTACTTTCCTTTTGTACTTGCGGTTTTTTCATTTAGATGATGTAGTTTTTCATGTAATTAAATATGTGTACTTGGGATTTATATTATATTGCAGTATGAGTTGGATTTGGATGGTGTATGCCTTATATCTCTCTTTCTCATGTGTTCTCATAGTGGATAATGCCTCCCATTTGTGTTTTTACTATACCTTGGTGCTAGTCGCAAACCAAGGTCCTACTAGATGTGGGACCCTGGGGTCATTATATACCTTCTCACTTTGTTGGACCAGGAAGGGTACACCTTGTGGAGAGGGGGTCCTTAAAGCGTAGTATCATATGTCTATTCGAGGTATAGGATGGTGTTTTGTGTTAGGCACATGTGAGATTTCATGGTTTGGTAGTAAATCAATGTCAGTTTAGTTAATCATGTCATATAAACACTATAGATCAGCTGAGACATAAGAATTTAGGGCCCACTATGATCTGATACATTGATCTTTAAGTTTTCAGTGGATACTAAATGTGATGATACTTGTTCAAGGGTACAGACCTAGCAAAGGATCATGCGACATTTTTCATTGTTAATGTTTTTGAAAATTATGACATGGGATAAGATTACCAAAAATATATAAAAAAAATTAATTAATTAGTAATGGGACTTCCATATTTGAGGTTTAGGAGCTCCAACTGTATGTTATTTTACATGTATGGATCCAGGTCAATGTCCTCATCATTTTTTTGTAAAATATGTCTAGCAGGTTGCATGAGTAGATCACCGCAAGGTAGAGGATGTCAATGATGAAATCTAGATGAGGAATCTCTAATAGTTTCAGTACTACAATTTATATAAGTATGAGGGGGATATTTTAAATGAATTTATAGAATAATGGTTGGAGGAGGTCATGATAGGCTTCATTTAATTCTGTGATCGGAAGGAGCATTAGGTTTCATTGGTTGTGATGATGATTCATTGAGTAGCGAGGAAATGACGGTTATTGATACTTGAGGATAACAAGGTGCTGGTGATCTCATGGGACCAGTTCCGAGACAAGTTCATTGTCAAGTTTCATTCTTCAATTTTAAAGGAGTCATGTCTCCTATACATTCTCACCCTCTGATAAGGGAGATCCAATTTTCAATAGATTGGAATTCATTTCAGAAAACTTTTACAATACGCATCAGACCTGTTTCTCGATGAGGAGGCCAGTGCGAAGCATTTCGATGAGGATTTGTATCCATGGATCCATCTCCAGATTACCCTATTTATGCTGGGGACATATCTTGAGGTACTGGAGAGGGTAGAGGTCTTTAAGAGAAAATTTTACAAAATATTATTTTTATGAGAGGTAAGTAATCATTATTCCTCTTGAAGAATATTTGTGGTCCAAGGTTCTCTGTATTCTGGGTAGATGAATTTTTGTTTAGTTGGGGGTATGTCCAAGCCCTCATCATCTAGATTCTATAGGGATTGGTAGATCCTAGGCCTATTTAATGGGATCTGGATCATGTTTTTCTTGTGGAGGACAAGGTCGTATGTATCATGACTGCCCAAACCATTAGAGATTTTTCGTGCACAAGGAGTTCGACTACATGTTACTTTGTTGATTCAGTTCATTCCAAGAAAGCAGCAATAGGTTGCCCTAGAATTTGATCAGAAGAAGGCAAATGAGTCTGAAAGAGGAAATAAATATGATTGTCCCTATCCTCATAGAGTTGAGTTCAGTTTTCATTGTTTTTTTCATTAGGGTTATAGAGGCTATAGATGAGGTCATGTTTAACATTATGCTTTAGCGTTGCTAGCTCCATTTGAGCCTGACATCGTTTTAGGTACACTTTTTTTCTACATGGGTGTATGAAATTTTTGATTCCAGAGTGACACACTCATTCATATCACCTACACATTTACATGATTTCATACATTAGGTAGAGTGTCTTCTAGTGACATTGCTATTGAATATGGAAGATGGAGGTCGATGTGACTTGACTGAAGTATGTAGAGACTGTGAGCTACTGTTGTGTCATCATTTCTATTGGGGACATTTCATATGTTAACAGATAAAACCATATTATTTCAACCTCGACATGTATTGGTTGTATTCTGTGTAGGATATCACGGATTGCTCCAGGAGGTAGGTGGTGTTCTTTGATGTTAATGGAGAGTTGATGGTGTTTGCTGGCGAGTGAGACCCTTGTATGGTTTTGAGGAATGTTCCAACCTTATCATACTTGATGGATGAGATTATATTGAGTTCTTCAGAGGTTCTACAGTTGGATTATCCCATGGTTGCATAAGAGTACCATGATGCCTTTGCAGAATAGGTTGTAGCATTACCCTCTATACGAGAAATCAATGTTGGGGTCGAGGTAAAACCAGAAGTGACTCCTATATCTATGTCTCCATATATGATTCCCCCTTTTGATTTATGATAAATTAATATTCATATTGAGGGTCTATTATAGTGTGGTTTTGTTCAACTGAGTGTGTCACTATAGGGGGCGCCCGTTTTGTTCGTGAAGAATGGTGACAATAGTATGTGGTTGTGTATCGATTATCATCACATAAAATAAGTTACACTGAGGAATTTTTATCCTCTTCTACGGATTGATGATTTATTCAATATTTTGAAGGGTTGATATTTGTTCTCAATGACCAACTTGTAGTCAGGATATAATTAAATTTGTGAGAAGGATGATGATACCCCGAAGACTATTTTATGTTGTCATCATGGGAATTACGAGTTCGTTGTAATGTCATTTGGTGAGACGAATGATCCAGTTTTGTTCATGATAATTATGAATGATTTTTTCTATGAGTTCCTAAGTGAGTTCATGGTGGTTTTCATCAATGACATCCATGTTTTCTACAAGTCTTTGGAGAACCATGTAGAGAATATGCACGCTGTTTTGGGAGTTATTCATCAATAGATGCTATTTTGGTAGTTGTCAATGTCTGAGTTTTGTGATCAAGAATTTTGTTTATTGGGAATTGTTGAATACCATCAGGGAGTAGATGGAGAAACTTAAATGATAGAAGTAATTGTGTCATGGTTAGCCCCCAAGATAGTGGCTGAGCTGCGATGTTTCAGAGTAGTTGTACACTTCTAGAATAGGTTTTTATCTAATTACTCTTGGGTGGTGACTCCTCATAACATATTCACCATGAAGGATTAGGCATTCATATAGAATAATTAATTTCAGGAAGCTTTTGTGTATCTAAAGGATATGTTTCTATGTTCTTCAGTTCGTTGTCTTCCAGCTACCAGAGTCCAGTTTGATGTTTTCTATGATGCTTTGAATATGGGTTTAGGATGTGTTTTGATACAGCAGAGATCAGATTTTTCTTATGGTTATAAGAAGTTTCAACACCAAAATGGTAATTATTCAAACCATGATCTTGACTTGGTGGAAGAGGCTATCAATTTCAGATGACTGTGTATTCATCTCTGGTGTAGTAGGTGGAAGAGACCAATTGTTTTATCACAGATTGATATCTGTCCTTTTTGGATGCATGATATGGTTCTCAGTGATATCCCTTGTTCTCCATTAGCGGTGCATATTTTCATGAAAATGTTTTAGCAATTCATGATGAGTTAGTTTAGGGGTACATGGATGAATCATATAGTTTCAGAGATTGTGTCTCGATGTTTGGTATTCTAGAAAGGTAATTCCCACAACTGTGTCCCTAGTGGTTTTCTCCATCTGTTAGATATTCAATAGAAGGCATGTGAGGAAATCCTAATGGACATTTTTTACTGGTCTACCTCATGATCTAGGATAACATGATGCTATTTGGGATATATTTTATCATTAAAGAAAATATGCCCACTTAATATTGATCAACGAGTCCAGATCAGTGGAGGTTTGGTCTAGGAGTATATGAAGGAGGTGATGAGAGTCCAATGAGTCCTATGGATGATCATTTCTGATCTAGATACTCCTTTTACCCATAGGGTGTGGAGAGGACTCCATAAAGTGTTCAGTTATTAGATATTCTCAAATATCCATTTTCATCCATAGTCAGATGGTCAGACAGAGCATACCATCGAGAATCGTGAAGACATGTTGCACTATCGTATCCTAGATTTTGAAGGTTTTTGAATGAGGCATATACCATTGTTGGTGTTCTCTTTCAATAACAGGTGAAACTCCACCATTTTTATGGATCCATTTGATGCCTCACATATTTGACCATTCCGTTCTACATTGTGTTGGACTAGGGGCGGAGTGTCGAAAATTCTCTGGCCAGAACATGGGAAGAATTTGATAGAGATGGTTCAAGTGATTCTTGATTGGATGAAGGCAGTGCAGGATCCAATGAAATCATATTCCTATCAAAAGAGGAGACCAATAGAGTTTTATTTTGGGGATCACATTTTTTGAAGGCAACTCCCCATCATGGGCATTGAAGGATTGTCATGGGAGTAATATTTCTCCCCAGTTTGATGGTCCTTTAGAGGTGTTGTATTGTGTTGGAGTTATGGAGTATCTAGTAGCACTTCCCCCATAGATGAGCCTCATAAACGAGGCTTATCTTGTATCATGGATCCTTCGTTATCTTTATGAATACTCTCACATCATCGATTGGAGAGAGATCGAGGTTGATGACGATGAAAAATTTAAAGAGAGGCCTTTGGATATACAAGACATCAAAGAGAGTGTGTTTCATGGCAATTATATTCTCTTGGTTTGTGTCATGTGGAGATATGGTAATGAGGAGTAGAGAACCTGGGAACATGAGTATTAGATACATACTTAGTGCATAGATATTTTTGATGGATAGCTATTTTCTTATAATGTTTCCCACTTTGTGGTTGTAGACAATTCATGTCTATGAGAAAACTTTGTTTTTTTTGTTTTTTTGTATTTCTCCTTTTGGAGAGGTATCTCGATGGGCGGTTGTTTAGACCCAAATTTTGTTTCATTTTAGTTTGTTTTTGAATTCATTGGGATGAGAATATTTGGAGTTGTATATGATTTAATGGATCAATTCACTCTGGACCATTCCATTGCTGAAATTCGGTTTTTGAGGTGTTCTGGGAGGTTAAGGTGGCATATCATCAACATGTTTCCTAATTTCCAAATTGTTACATGAAACTATGTCACTTTTCATTTTCCAAAATTCTAAACATTTTGATGAAACTGTGTCACTTTTCACATTCCAAAATTCTGAATTTTTTTACATAAAAAGTGTTGCAGACACGGTGACAAATAAACAGTGTCATATAAATGGTGTCAAAGAAATGTTGCAATAGAAACTGTGTCAAATAAATTGTTTCACAGGAATGGTTTCACAAAAATTATGTCACATAAAAATTAGCAATTAAACATGTTCATAGATATCATGACAAAAAAATGGTGGAACATGAACATTGTAAGTAAAATGGTGTCATAGAAATGGTGTCATAGAAACAGTGTCAAATAATCGGTGTCATTGAAATGACATCACAAAAATGATGTCAAAGAAACAGTGTCACAGAAATGGTGTCACTGAAACCGTGTCACTAAAATGGTGTCATAGAAATTGTGTCACCAGAATGGTGTCACATAAATAGTGTCACAGAAACAATGTCACATAAACAATGTTACCAGAATAGCATCATAGAAATAGTGTCACATATACTGTCTCACAGTAACTGTCTCGCATATACTATTTCATATTTCCTTTTCGAAATTTCATGATTTTTCCATTTTCACATATTTACCATTTACATTTTTACTAAACACATTCAAGGGATTGTTTTAAAAGATTTAAGGTCGATTCAAATCCCCTGACACCTATATTAATTGTCCTAAGGATTGGGATGCCTTTTATTTGTAAAAGAGCATGGTTTAATTTGATCCTTTTTTAATTAAAATCTATTTTATCTTAAAATGTTTCTCTATTAAAAATTATAAATTAATGATATGTCTTCCTCCCTCTTTCTTCATCCATATTCTCTATTATGAAATTCTCAATCCTTTCCATCTTTCCCATTGGAGTCATGCGATCAAACATTACTCTTTGGATTGTTTCAGCTGGATGTTAATCATACTTCAAGTGAACCCCATATTTTTTTTCAACCAAGATGTATTGATCAATCATCGATATAAGGTATGATTTATCATCAATATTTTTGTTTATATCCTAATGTTTCTTTCTTCCCTATTATGGAATGATATTTACATGTTCTTAAAAGACTTCACATTTGTATCGGCCATTGTGGTGTTGTCACTGCATCCTTGGGTAGATGCAGTTCTCAAGGAGAGGTGATCCTGATCGTTTTTGTTTTCCTGCTCTCTTGTAAATAACTTCAAGAACCATTTGAGGTAGGGGATTCATCGTCACTACTTTATTTTACATGAAACAGTATCGTTATGATGTTTTACCCCACTGTATCACTATATAATTGACATAATAACTATTTCAACTGGATAAATAAAATTTCATCAATCATATGTTATTTCTTCTAATTTTTCTAGACAGATAGATATCTAGGATTTTCTTGTTATCATGTTATTCATGATGAAATATATATTGAAAATAAATCCAAAGTTAATGGTAATTATTTGTCAATGATTAAGAGGCATGTAAATGAATCTGGTTGATGCTGTTTTAATTTGATGTTAATCAAATTGATGTAGTTAGAATGCTTAATTATTTATGATAGAATAATGTTTGGGTTTCCCATTGTTGGAACCTAAGAATAATAAATCAGTTAATTCTATATTTATTAATGAATTGGGTTTTTGATAAAATATAATTCCTAATAGGGTTCTGAGTTTCCCTCATCCTTGAAAAGGCATGTAGCCTAATATATGGAGTCATAAGGGCTTGTTGCATGTGAAGTCTTAATGCCATTTTTAGGGTAATGAGCCCAGTTGTTTTGATTTTTCCTACTTCTTATGATGTGTTGTGAGCCATAGTGGGAACTATGATAAGTGGGGGAAGGGAGGACCATTGGTTGTGGCAGCAGTGGAAACCAAGAATGGTGAGACACACTATTTTATGCATGTGGGTGTCAGGGAGGACCCCAATGATTATGAAACATGTTGGATGTGCATGTTTGGATGTTTTATTATTCCTATTGTGTTTTTATCTACATTAGTTTCACCACTGCTCAAGGAAGGTGGTCATTATTACCCTCCTTCCAAAAGGGGTGAAGATGTGCTTGGTATGCCATTTGATTTCCATGATTATATTTTCTATAGAGTATGAGTCTATTCTATTTCATTAGGTGGAAATAACATGATGGGTAGTTCATCTATTCATTGAGTAGATCCCAATTATATTAAGTAGCATATAATTTTTTTTCTATAATGCCCTTGAATATTGTTAAGTAATAATGATGATAATAAATGATTGAATGAATGAGGATTAACCCAAGGGGTTGGAGTTTGTTTGAGAGTAATGTTGAGGATACATTTCATATGAATAGTGGACATTGGGTGTAATGCTACAGAAATATAATTTTTATTTTTTTTGTTTAATTAATTTTAAAAAAATTATTTATCGTATTTTGATATTGATAAAAAGAAATAATGAAATCTATTGAATCTATTTAAATGGTTATCTCCTCATATGAAACCTAGACTTTGATTTGGTAGCTGGGATTCTGAGAGACGTTAGCAACAGTTCAGTCTACGACCTGGTTAATCCCATAGTGTGGTTGTGAGATAAACTATATTCTATACCTTTTGTGTTTCTATACACTACTCCACCCCATTAGTTAAGGAAACTAACTCTCCAAGTATCTTGAGCCCTGGGGGTGTTTTCCCCAACATTCTAATGGGATAATGGATGGATGGCTACCACATTTGGCTATTCTCTCTTCTCTTGGTAGTTACTTCTTCTGGTAGGAATATTGGTTACTTTTCACCCATATATGTTTGTAGAGGGTTGTAATGTATTTTTTTTGACACAAATATATTATGGATATAGTTTCCTATGGAATATTATAGGTGTAATGTGTATAAGCTATGAATGAATGAGGATTCTTACTCTGTGTATGGGCTGTAATGGAGTGGGGTATATAAACTAGTGTATGATACACTTTATGAGAGCTTCGGTGGGTCACAAAAACCAAATGGTTACCTCGGTTGGGTGGACGTGGTTGTCATACTACATGAGGTGCATGTTTTGGTGATTCACCTAGGTGTATGCCTGCCATCCTTTTTTGAGGGAGATGATTAGGACCAACGACATTGCGGAAAAATAGAAAACCAGCGGGGAAGCAGTAGCATGGTACCCATGATATTATTTATTATATTATATACTCATGTAAGTGATACTTCGGAAGAGTATCCATGTGGAGGGTGGGAACAATGTATACATGTTTAGGTGATGAGTCAGTTTCACTTGTAGTTCACTATGCTTTAGCATGAATTCTTTACTTATACCTGAGAGTATTCAAGGAGGATCATGCTATGTATACTATTATACTCACCCTAAATATATATAAATTTTTTTCTAGGTCACAATGAGTAGTTTTGTGATTAGGCTGGTGAATAATATATTGGGGTTGCAGGAGATATTTGGACTTCGTGGTCACTGTTATTTTTAAATTCCTTTGGGTCATGCATTTTTTCCATTCAGTTATAGTAGCTTTTCATGGAATTACATATGTGTACTTGGAATATCATTTATATTTTAGTCTGAGTTTGATTTGGTTGGTTTAGGTCTTATCTATCTCTTTTTCAGGTGTTATTGAAGTGGGTAATGCCACCCATTTTTGTGTTTATTATATCATTGGTGCTTGTGGCCAACCCAAATCCTACTGGAGGAGGGTGTAAGGTTTAATTATCTCCCTTCGCATATTTTGGGCCGAATAGGGGTACACCTTTTGGGGAGCGGGTTGTGGCAAGAGGGATGTGAAAATATGAATGTGGAGGAAAAACATAGTTACAAAATATTTATGAAATGTGAATGATATCATTAATAAAATGAATGATTATGACTGTGAGAAATTTGATATCCACATAATGTTTTACCAAATAAGAATAAAAAATGAATTTGATTCATTAGTAATGAATGTGATATGAAAAAATATTTGTTTACTGATAATTTTCCAAATGATGAAGAATTTATTTATCATAAATAATAATAGCATAAGGAAATAAAATAACATGATATGTATAATTTCATTATTTAATATATTTACATAATAATATAATATTTTTCTCAAAACAATGAGTATTAAAAATAAATTTACTATTCATAATGGTCATATGTAATTTTTTAATGGGACACATAATCCAAAAATTGATAAAATTGTTTTCATACAATCCTTTTAAATTATCAAATATCATAATGGTTACCATTAAAATATTTATAAAATAATTAATATATTATAATATAGAATAAAAAAGTAATAACGAAATCAAAAATAATAAATACCAAATTGAAATGTTGGTCACTTAATATTCAAAAAATCATAAATTTATAATGAATATTAAAGACTAATATAATAATACATAAACAATATGGACTTGATCACATATTCATCTAATATTAACCTAATATTTTTCATTAAATAACATTAGTGAAATTTATAATATTATAGTATAAGAAAATTCACTAATCATATAGCACCCATGATATGATATAAATTTCAATAAATATCATAAATCACTACAAGGTGAAATAATATAATAAATACATCTAAAATATTATTTAAAATTTATTCCAAGAATCAAATAATTACATTTTATTTAGATAAATCATTTAAAATTTCCCAATAATATTATTCTCCTCCATCGAAATAAAATTTATCTCCTAGTCAGAAAATAACATTTCAATACCAACATTTTCAATACTATATAACATATATAAAGAAAATATACTTAATCATTATAATCAATATTATTAAAGTTTATAAAAAATATTTCATACATCTAGGAAGTCACATCGCACATTGGTTGGCATTGTACCCATGTATCACATAAGTTAAGGGTTCAAGCCATGTGACCTATCCAGATACAACAAACTGTTACTCAAATTGTGAGTTTTCCTCTTATGAAAAATATTTTTATATAATATCAGTATCAGTAGATAAAATATAATTATAAATTTTAAAAATAAATTTTATATCATCAAACTATAAATAATCACTATCATAATGTATAATTCCTATTATTTAGTTTACATTCTAAAAAAATTAAATAGTATTCTTAAAAATTAGTCAATTCCATTAAACGTTAGTGTTACATACAATTCATCTCAATATGTCTTCCATAAAAATATCATCAGTCTTTTTAAAATATAATCAAAAAATATCATAATAATTGGTGTCTATGTGAAAAACATAGCATCAACAATGATCTAATAAACCCAAAATATAATATAAAACAATTAAGTTAACTACAAAATAAAATAAACAAATCATCAATGCTAATTAAAATATTTCTATGATAAAAACTTCAAGGAAAATTACTTGAATATTACTTAACCATTAGATTGGGATTAAGAAATCAGTCACTTAATTAGTTTATCATTACAATTTATAGTATTAGGTATTATGCGATAAACTATAAAAAATTTGATAAATTACAAAGTGACCTATTCAATATAAAATCAATTGTTTCCATAAAACTGAAATATTAATATATAACATGTAATATTTACATGAAATATTATGAAAATATTCATTATAAGCTATTAACATTCCCCAATAATTCATAAATTCCTATTAATATATTTTAAAAATCGAATGAGTGAAAAATGCTATGTGATGAAAATATAAACTGAATTAAATAATGTTGTTAGACTGTGAATTGTGATAAAAAATTACCTTTTAAAAATAAGTACGTTTCTACTCAAAAAAGAAATTTCCTAGCATATAAAGTCAACTTCTCCTCCAAAAAATATTCTTTCAATAATTCACATGAAATATTACCATGAAAAATAATAATCCAAATGGATTCATTGAAATAATGTTAATCTAATGAATAATTTTTTAAAATATTATAATTTCTGACTTTGATAAGTATCATATACATTCAATTTAACAGATGATCATTACATTACATTGAAAAATATTATTGTTTATATAAATAATCATCATAAATAAACAAATAATATATATAAAATGGGAAATAAAATCCAAATCATTCTATCATAGGGATCAGGCCAGGATCATTCATAATTCTACAGAGAACATAATCATTACAATATGCATTTGATGGCTATAATGGACCCACTTTTCCATGATTCATAACATTACCACTAATCTAGAGATTATTAAATTACTACACTTCCTTTTTATTAAATGGAACCTCTCATCCATTCATTACAACAAAACAAACCATCAAAATAATATATTCACCAGAAGAATAAAATAATAATAAAAAATTTAGACATGGAGGATTATAAAATAATTCCATGTACCCATAAGAAAAATAATTCATGATATTAAAATTTGTATTTATTATAAAATCTAATATTTACAATTATAATCTCAATTGAAAAAAAATGTTTTTAATTGAATAAAATATGAAATAGTATGAAGGAAGAAACACAAACTAAAATTATTGTTAAACTGTAGTGAAATTTAGTTTATGTTTTATATTTATAAAAGGAATATTCTATTTTCCCTTTTTAATGAAATTCAAATTGTCCTATATAACATAGTAAAAACAATATTCCTTTTCCAAAAAATTTCAACAAATTATAAATTTGTATATATTGCACATTATAATTCATTATTTTAAAAAATAATACACCCATAATATATTTCTAATATTTGAAAATTGGAGGAAACATTATATACCCAATAACAAAAAATTCAATTTAATGATTTATATTATATAGTTTATCATATTGATTTTATGTTATCACATGCAATAATTATCATCATGAATAATAAAATTATTATTTTTTATTTTATTTTTTATGATCCATTTTATTCTTTATTAATTTGTCTATATTATTTAATACCATTTCATATTTAATTACTAAATAATTGTGTTTACATTTCCTATTTTGATTTTATTGGGATAAGACGCCCTAAATGATTTTGGTAGTTAGACTTTTATAGATAAGGTAATTATTTAACCATAATTACAAGAATAATAATGGAAAAAATTCATTATTATTCATCTAGTATAATTTTAAATTCCATAATCAAATCATAGTTATTAAAAAGGGTTTCTGTGATAATAATTAAGATGGTAGGTTGTACATTGTCTTGAGTAACATTTCTATTATAAAATTATAACGATCTAATGAATATGGGTGTTATTTTATATTTAATGAATGATTTTTATATCATTAATATCTTATGATTTTATTAAATACACAAATATATCATTTATGGGATGTGGTAATGAGAAAAGAATCGCATCACATCATGCAGGTGGACATCGCCAATTAATTATGATAGATTTTATAATTATTCTATAGGTGTACTGATAAAAAAATATTATATATTAACATCCAAAAATGATTATTATTCCATGAATATAAATTATAAATATAAAAAAATATAAGTTTATGATGCATTGGGAGGTGGTGATTGAATTTTAATTACATCAGTTTTATAAGGTATATTCCACCATACAAATTATAAGTAAATTATATTCACATTTGAAGGAATGGGGGTTTATATAAATTAATAATTTAACACAATAAAATATAATTATATATAATATACTAGTTTTATAATGTAATAATGTTTTAATAATATTTTACGAAGATTGATGTATAAATAAATCTGAATCATAATATTAATGACCATACCTCCCATTCTGCAAAATTCTTTATAATTACACCTCAAACCCTTTGAGTAGTTATTACGAAAAAATGACTTATTGAACATTTTGTGTGTTTTGAAATCAATTTGGGAAGGTATTTTCGGAAATAAAAGTCTTGTTGATAGTGAATAAAATATTAGAGAACCCAATTTATATGTGTGGGGAGGATTACTCTTAGAATTTAAAAAATCATTACATTAATATTAAAATAATTTGAGGATTTATTGGTTCAAAATGAAAATATTTCAAATCAAAGAAGAGTATAGGTTGAAATAATATTTTCTATTAGAATGTGGACTCATTTTTTACCCTTATCTCATTGCTTTTACCATGTTAAACCTCATTAAAATTAATTCCATGGTATTGTATTTACAGAATAGATGTAAATATTGATAATTTATGATGTTTTAAAAGAAAACTTTTCTAGATAGATTTCACGATACACCACATCGAGCTTAAATGAACAAATATATATTACTACTTAATATGGAAATAATGTATAACTGTTAGATGGATTATTTTGAACCATATTAATAGATATTTGAAAATATGGTTCACATATGCACATATAATTTTTTCATATTGGACCAATTAATTTTCAATAAATATAAATCCCTTGTAATAATAAAAGAAAATATTTTTTTTGAAATAATATTTAAATTTGTGAAACTACATTTTATACCAATAAATGAAAAAGTACTATTTTTTGGTTTATATAAATGAAATTTATACATAATATCTTTAATCTAATGATCAACATTCCTACTATGTGTTTACTATAAATGAAATTAGAAGGAATCTAAATAGACAAACAAAAGATGTATTTTTCGTTAATTTGAGTTTATCTTCCTTTTAGTGGATATCATATTTAAAATCATGTCTTTTAAAATTTATAATTTATATTTGCTAAAATAGTTTATTTTGAATGTAAAATATTTTAATTTCATTTGTTATAATTTTTTGAATTTTTTGATAAGTTTTATTTTTTGATAAATAGTAAAAAATAATTTATTTTACATGAAAACATGTTTTCATATAAATAATTTATAGTGTTAAATTATTTTTTTGATGATATTTAATGTATAATATGATTAATTATTTATCCTATAATTTAATTTTGGTCAATTTAACCTGTTTGAAATTTAAATTAGATATTAAAAGATTTCATGTTTTTGAATGATTCCACATTAAAAACATGTTTTTTATTTCAGTCTATAAGAACAATTTTAAATTAATTTCATCGACATATTTATTTATATTTTGGAAATATCTATATAATATTTGTAATAATTTTTTTCAAATTTATTGACTTGTTCCCTTTTTAGTATTGGAATATATAAATAGTAATTGTAATGATTTTTATTACTAATATAATGGGTAAATTCTGTAATGAATGATAAAAGTAATATTACAAATATTAGAAATATTACCCTAAAACATATCCCAATTTCTATTTGTTGAGATATTGTCACCACAAATAATTTTCAAGACTATTTTATGACCAATTAGTGCCACATGGAAGGGTATAACAACTTTATTGTATTTTATTATAATAAAAAGTCGAAGATATCATACTTATGTTTTAAAAAATATAACATCCCCAATATAGTGTTATATAGAATATATATTTTCTTATAATGATTTATTTGAAATCTAAATGATCAATATGCATAATGGTAATTTATTTATAATTTCTTTGTGATAAAATAATTACATTAAATGGTGATAAAATTATAATGTCGTAAATGTTTAATTAATTAAAATATCAAATAAGTGATATTAAAATCATTAAAATAAATATACTAAAAAATAGATGATGTTATCAATTTTTTATAGATTAATTTTATATTATTATGTTGTTATAGAATATATGTTTCAAAATTTTCTTGTTATGATAATTTTTTTTAAAATCCATGTAATGAATATTGTTAGAATTGAGATTAATGATATTTTTAAATAAATAACATTTTATTAAATGTTATAATAATAATGAAAATATATATTATTTAGGAATATAATTCAAATAATAATGAAATTTTCATACAAGATTCATTTATGGTTATTTTTTACATATATAGTAACTATATTAATCTATACAAGGTAAAAACACGTGTTGTTATGGTAAGAATTAATGGGATAAAAGGGATAATAAAAAATGATAATTATTAAAAAATTAATAACAGATTATGAAATTTTAATTGGAAGAAATATTTTCTACCAAAATTTATATAACATTTTAATTAACAATTTAGGGGACATTTTTTTAAATAATATTAATTTATATTAATTTAATGTTTTGAGAAATTCTAATTATTCCCCACCACTATCGAAGAAAACATTACATGTTCTTATAATTTCATAACACATAAAATATATTTGGATCCGATAATATAAGCCCAAATACCATCCTAAAATCCCTCCATACATTATATATCACATTTTATTGGCAGAAAACCAAATTTAGTGGTATTAATGTGTCATGAAAATGATATTGTCTAACGAAAATATATCATTTTTAATTATTGGTTTTTTTATTATACCACTTCCTTAAAATATTTTTCAACCATGATGAAATAATAACTAAAAAATAAAAAATATACATATATATTATTATGTTTAAATCATAACCTATATTAATATTCACTTCAATCAAATGGGAAAAGAATAAATTGTAAATGTGTATGGAAGAAGACCACATTAGGAACTGATATAATTTATCTTCCATCACTATCTCTCAATACAAGTTATAATGATGGAATTAATTAATATATATGATATTAATTAAATATTAATCATCATTAAATAATAACATATCATTTATATTCATACCATTATAATTCTATAAAATGATAATGATGTTTGTGGATATGTGTGAACTATCACATCCAAGAAGTAATGTGATTCATTTATCATCACCACATCACATGGACGATATACATAAATATATAAAAATGATTATAATGGAATAAATGGTATTATTGTAACATCCTAGGTAAATAAAGATAATAAATTTTTTTTACTAATTAATATTTGTGAATTAAAAATTAATTTTACATAATGGGAAATTCTATGTTCAATGGAATACCCAACACACAATAGTGGGTTTCTCCAAATTCTCATACTGAAAGAAAGGTTGATTCATACTGAAAAATAATAATATAATATTATTTTAAATGGGAGTTAACTCCATGTTGTTGTATTAATGGGAATGAAAAGAACAAACTATAATATAATTATACATGTTTTTTAAATGTTTTTATATTAATCAAGTAAAATTTAGAGCCTTAAAATGAGTATGAATCCAAATTTAAGAATTATTACTCTAATAATTTTAAAAGGTTTTTTTAACACCTGTTGATGGAGAACCCTTTTGGAATATATTTTTTGTCACTCTTATATGTCATATTTGACAAAATATTATTATTCTTTAGAATAGGGACATCAAATTTTACTTTGGATGAATGTTCTTCTTTATTTATAATATTCATTTATTAATGAATAGTGAATAATAATGCTTTTTTATTTAAATAAATCTTTTAATATAATTAATTTATATAGTTAGATTATTGTATTAATTTTAATTTAATTTCTATTGAAATATATTTTTACAATTTAATTCAATGTTTATCATTGGAAGAAATTTAACTCTTAAATTGTACAGAAAAAGTTACATCTTTTGATAGTTAATATTTCATAAAAACACGCTTTCAGTTTTAACAATGGGAATTAATATAAAATAAATTTCACCAATTCTGTGTTTTGAATTTGGAAAAATGGACTCTATATTTGGAATCAAGAGGTCCAAGTTATGTAAATAGGTAAGTTTTATTTTTATACATTATGAATATTTACTTGTGTAAGTATTTTTTACCCTAGATAAAGGGTAAGTATAGTAAATAAGGGTAAAAATATAATATTATAATAATATTAAACTACCCAAAAACGTGTCATATTCCTATTTTCGGATAAATTTCCAATTATGGTCATCCTTGGGATGATTTCTGGGACCCCATGGAGCCCCTTGTAAGATAAAATGACATTTTATATTAATTAATTTTATTTAAATAAAAAATAACATAAAAATATATCTTTTAGTAAAAAAATGTATATGGTGTTATATAAGTGATATATTCGACTGTAAATACTCATTGGAAATATAAAAATATTTCTTACATCATGGTATTTTATTTATATTTTTTATACATTAAATAAATAAATTTAATTATGACACAATGATGATGTAATTATTTTTTTCATTATTAAATTATTCAAATTAGTGATATTATATAAATATAAATAATTATATTTTGTAACTATTATGGCCATCAACAAATTTTATAAATTATGATGAGTTATTATATTTTAATTAATGAATTGTTTTTGATATAATCAAGTAGGTTTTGATTTTTTATAAAAGTCATGATATAAATAGTAATAGAATTGACATAATAATGTTTTTAAATCAATCAATATTTTATTAAATGATTAAATTGTTATAAAATACTAATATTCTGAAAAATAACATATATGATTTTAAAAATGTCATTATTGATCGATTTTTGGTTAATATTAATTTTATATTTACAACATTATCTATATAGTATAAATATAAAAGACGACATGGTAAAAGTTAAATAAGTTAATATAAGTTAAAATAAAATTGATAAGGATTACAAAATATCCAAACCCGCCCAATTATTATTGGATTTTGTTTTCTGCTTATACATACCTTATCATAGAAATAAATTAGTTGGGGACCTTTTTAAGTTGATATTCTGTTTATAAAAAAGTAATATTTTCAAAAATTGCTAAAGACCCCTCCTCAAAATTATTAAAAGTCACTACCTCTAACTCATTACACATACCTCTAATGCCACATGGAACTCCAAAACACATCACAAAAAATCTCCCAACATCCCTCTATTCCACCTAGAAACCTTACTTTTTTCTTATGGCACTTCAAGAATTCCTTTTGGTCCCATCCAAATGGAGTTAGCCGATTTAATGGTAACACATTCTCTAAAATTCATTTATTTTATTTTCCTTATCCAACCCCAAAAACCTCTTTATTACATTATTTAATGAAAAACTACTATATTAAATATAATGTGATCTTTTTTATGTTGTAGATTTAATCTACACATCCACACTCCTCCATCTCAGGGATATGAACATGCAGTTTCTGTGGACAGTGAACTACTGCCTCACGAAACGTTGATTGTTCAATTATTTCCTACCACCACATATTGATGCCATTAGTATAGAAAATTATTTATTTGTGATATATATTATATATATTATCTCTAAACTTTTTTATATTTCATTTATATCATACCTTTATGGTTTCTATAATGCGTAAATGTGACAATTTCATTTGAGAAAATGATTACTACCACCCCCTCAAAGTGATATAAATCATTTATTACATAGGAATAATGTATAAAGGATGGAGTTAATTAAATTATATATGGAATTATATGATATTATAACATACTTATGTATAATTATGTTATTATTCCATTAAATATAAAATAAAAATGAATGTAGCGGTAATTCGTATGTACGTCTTACCGTATCCATGAAGGGTGCATTTCAATTCCTATGTTCAAATGTTATGTAATATTATAAATACATATATATTGGATATATATGATATATATTATATCTAAATCATTAATATAATTCTATAGATAATTAATTTTTGATCCCATGGACAATTCATAATTATAACATGATCATTTTTTACAGAAGTTCCAAACATCGACAAAATGACTAATAAGAGCTCAAATAAATTAAAAATTGTATTTTCAAAGTAATAAGTGATATAAAATGAATATTAAACTGGAAAAAATTTCTTAGTAAAGTATAAAATAACATATTTTTATTATTCAGTAATAATAATAAACAGACAAGACAAGTCAGACATGAGGTTTGGATTTTTCACCTAACATTTTATTTCCTTATGATTCATTCTATATTTTACAATCATTCTTTTTGTGTGATGTATGTACTTACCAGGATTGTATTCAATTTTTAATATAAATTAATTTATGAAAATTTAAATCAATATTTTATTCTATTTCTTTCATGGTTTGTATGTTTTGTATGTTATTTATTCGGTAAGGGAACCTCTCATCATCCTCATTTTGTCAAAGACTTATTTTATGATATGTCTTTAAATTAAAATTTTAAAATGTTGGGATATTTTCATATATATCCTTATTTATTTACATTTTATGTCCAAGTGATCAGAGACCATTTTCAATCTCACCACCACATTTTCATACTTTTAACGAGACGACATTATGATATCAAATTTGTGTAAGAGAACTTCTTTACCCAATTTCAATTCATTAGTTAAAACTTCTACTTCAGGATTATGTTGTGATAAAAATATATGTGTATGACATATGATTTTTTACACCTAATTTACACTTATATTTGGTGTATTCTTCTTTTGTAAAAATAATTATGTCAAGGATTTGTCATTAATATATGTATATGATCTTTACAAAGGTCATTGTATCAATTTACAATCCATTGAAGGGTTATTTATTGTAATAAACCAATTCACTTTTATAAGGTGTATATATAGAACTTTGAAAAATTATATCTTGAATCTCCATATTCACATGACATTATATGCTCTAATTAATTTTATTCCTCAATTATTTATATTAAAACATTTCTCATTTGGTTAATAACTCTTTAACTAAAATATCATTAAAATTTTTTAAATATTTTTTCTTCAAAATATTCCTCATTAATATCTATATTTTAAAAGAATATTTTAAGAATTTTTCTATATGGACATGAATGTTTTGAAATTAAAATTTCCATCAAAAGATTCATAGTGTTATGGTTAAGGTTGATTAAAAAATATCCTTATTAAATGTTTTAAGTGGTTTTGAAAATGGTTTAACAAATCTTTAATTATATCAATATCAGTAAATGATATATTCTGATTGAAATATGGATATGTTATATTTCCTTTATACAATTTTTAAATGTTATGAATATTTTATGGTTATTGGTCATTTTTTATGTATACAGGTGGTACCGTGATAATCCTTGGGTGTGTGAGCCAAAGATATATATTCAATGAATTGGGTAACATGATAGTGGTAAACATTAATTTTTATCCTAAGATATTTTGGGAATATATTGTGATGTTAATTCCAAGTGTAACTCCCTTTGTAGCTATGAAATCTAAAATTTATGTATGTTATATATTCTACAAGTTATGTTAATGATTTATGTTTTTATGCGTTATTCATAAATCATATGTTTTTGTGAGATATGTTAAAGATATTATGTTTTAATATTGAAATGTATGATTTATTTTATTTGTATTTATTTATTGACTATTTATTTCTTTCTATATTTTATATCCCTTACTGAGCTTTTATGCTCATCCCATGTTTCCCATGTTTACAGTATGACATAAAGATAAAAAGGGTCAAGGATGGGATCAGGAAAAAGTCATACACTCTAAAGCATAGAACTAGAATTGTTTCTTTTATTTAGATTTTTTATTTTTTGAAAAACATTTGTTAGAGTAGAAGTGTCTACATTTTAATTTTTCCAATTTAATTTAATAATTACATAGTAATTCTATAAAACAATAAACCTGATAAAATCCTCAATGTGAATTTATAACTTAATTCATGATTATGTAATGTTTAAAGATAGAGTGTTATAGTTTCTATCAGAGGGAGGTTTAGATAAATTTAGATGTAAGGGTGTTATTTAATCATAAGTGATATAACCATAATGGTTAGCTTATTAGAAAGAGACATAATTTATTTTAAATAAATTAAATATGTTCAAGTTAACATGAATATGAATATCTTAATTTTTATATTCATTATAGGATATTATATGTTGATCTTACTGATATAATCACACTTTCCCTTTTCATTTTAGTAAATTGTTGGATCTTGCTATAACCAATGTATCAATAGATGAGAAGGAAAATTGTATAGGTTTTCTTAATTAGAAACAAAATGAAATGGGAGATGCAATGTGAATTTTTGTGGTTAAAATATGTTATGATTATTTTTTAGGAATTTATATCTTTTTTGGGAATGTTATAAAATTATATTGTTTTTGAAAATGGACAACACACAGACCGTGTGACAACCTATCGTGTCATACAATTCTACAAGAATCGAACGCACAACCAATCTGCGAATAGGATTTACGACCTACCACTGGCCTAATTGAAGTCTTGTGTTATTATGAATTATTATTTTTAGTTAAATGATTTTATGGGTCATGAAAAAGTTTATTTTATTAACATATGTTTTATCAAATGGATATCCTTAGTATAGAAATTTATTTTGTGATTATGTGATAAAGGATAATTTGGAAATTGTTTTCCCTTTTGAGAATACTATATTCCTACAGAAAATATTATACTATGAGATTTCATTTGAGGAGTAATGGAAGAATTTTATTTTTTAAGGATCTATGTTTTTTATTGTGGATATATCAAAATTTTTGTTACTTATAGAAATGATTAACCTATCACAGATAATATGTGATTTTGTTAATTACTTTTCAAAATGAGACCTTAAGATTACCAGATGTTATTTGAATAAAATGATTATATTTACATTGTAGAATACGTGATTTAATAATTTTGATTTTTGGGATTCAATTATTGTTTGGTTTAATTTGATAAATTTTTTTATAGTTTTTTATTTAATGGTCTTTGTTGAATTTTGGTGATAACTATAGAATTTCTTTTTATATAAGATTACACTTTTTAGGGAATATCTTATCTCATACTAATCATTTTGGCTTGGTTAATCTCTAAATATATGGGAATTATATAGTTCATCATTAAAGAATTATGTGATTCTCTAGAAGTTGATTCATGTTCTTTAGGATTGACCAAGTAATCTTGATCACTCATTGTTTGGAGAAAATATGAGTTTTTGGTCGAAACATATTAAATGTTGAAACTCTACATGGAAATTATTTATATTTCCTTATTTTAGTATCTAATCCCATAAATTAATTCATCATCATTATTAAAGGGAACTTAAAAAACATTTTCCGATTAATTTTCCTATTGTGGAATCAAATACCATTTTACCTATCCCAAGATTGTGGTTTTCTGGTGGTTAACATTCTCTTGATCATGTTTTCTATCACTCTCCATCAGAACATGACACTTTTTTTCTCCCCAATATCTATGTTTTCAAGTAATACTAGCATGGGTTATCTAGGGTGACCTTTTTTACTTCCCTTTTTTCTTTTTAAGTTATAGTTTTATTGACTACTTTTTCGATGTAGGTATTTCAATTATGTTTTTGAGCCCAATTTTAATCTTTTGAGGATGCAATTACCAAATGTGTGGAAGGATGTAACATCACATGTAAATAAAGAATATGAAATTTACATATATATATTAATATTTTTGAATTAAATATTATTATTACTTTAAAGGGGATGATATGTTCAATGACATACCACATACTCAATAATGGGTTTTATTGAAATATCATGTCGCATAAAAGGATGAGTCATACAGAATAATATTAATAAAATATCATTTTAAATTTTTTTAACACCAAGACATTGTATTGGTGGGAATGAAAAAAACTAACAAAAATATGATTATACATTATTAATATTTTTTTTACATTTATCAAATAAAATTTAGAGGCTTAAAATTTGAATGAATTTATATTTAATCATAAATACTCTAATATTTTTAAAACATAGTTTTATCACCTTTTAATGGGGAACCATTTTTTAATCTAGTTTTTTCAATTTTATATGTTCAATTTTACAAAATACTATTTTTATTTTGAATCGGGACATCAAAATTTACATTGGAAATTTTTTTTGTACTTTTTTGAAACTGTTCATTTTTTAAAGAATATTGAAAAATACGGGATTTTAATTCAATACTGCATTTTAATCTAATATATTTATATAGTTATATTGTTATTTTAATCAGTCTAAAAACATAATGGGATTATATTTTTTCTATTTAATCGAATTTTGTCCTATTTAAATAATTTCACTCTTAAATTGCACATAAACAAAGGTAAATCTTTTGAAAGTTATTATTTTATAAAATCACACCTTTTGTTTTGTAAACATAAATTAATTTTAAATTAATTTATTCCACTTATGTATTTTGAATTTGGAAAATTGGAATCCATATTTTTAAAAAGGATGTTCAAATTAAGTAAATAGGTAACTTTTATTTTGAGATAATATTAATTGTTACTTTTGTAAATATTTCATTCCATGGTTAAAGGGTAAATCTAGTAATTAAGGGTAAACAAATATTATTATTATAAAATTATATTACTATAAAATGTACCCTAATCCAATTTAATGTTACATATCCAACCATGGAATCATTGGGTCAATTTGTTGGACCCCATGGAGCCACTTGTAATTTAAAATGACACTTTATATTAATTAATTTAATGTTTGGATAAAAATAAAATATACATGTATTTTTAGTAAAAAATTGTATATGGGGTTAGATAAGTGATCATTAAGACTATAAATATTCATTTGAAATATAAAAAAAATCATACATAATTATTTTATATTTAGTATTTTTAGACATTATATAAAAAAATCTAATTATGACACAATGCTGATGTAGTAATTGCTTCATTAATAAAGGATTAAAATAAGTTTTATTATAAATTTTAAAATTAATTTATTTTGAACCGTTATATACCATCCTTGAATATTATAGATTATCATTACATTTTAACTTTTATTTAGTGATGTTTGGTCATATTTATCTAGTGGGATTGGATTTTTTTAGAAATTATTGATATTAATTGTATTAAAGTTGACATATTAGAGTTTTTAAATTGATCAATATTTTATAAAATGATAAGAAGATCTTAAAAATATAATTTCATTCAAAATGACATGTATGATTTTGAGATTTTTTTTAATGATCCATTTTGGGACGCATAACATTTCATAGAAAATATATTAACTATATAGTATGAATATATAAGAGTACATGGTAAAAGTTAATTATGATAACAAGGTGTTAAATAAATATGATATAGATTAAAAAATATCCAAACCCTATACAATTATTATAGGATGATTTTATTTAGACTTACATGTACCTATCATTGACATAAATTTGTTGGGGACATTTTTTATTTGAAATTGGGCTTATAAAAAAATCATATTTTTGAACATTCAGAAAGAACACCTCCCCCTATTATAAAAGCCACCACCTCTAACACATTACTCACACCACTCATGCCCATTGGATTGTCAAAAAATCATCTCCAATAAGCTCCAAAAAACCCTCTCATCCTAATAAATTCCTTATATTAGGTAGAAGGCACTTCAAGAAATCATTTCGCTTCAAACCAAAGGGAGTTACCAAATTTAAAGGTAACATATTCTCTCAGGTTATTTTCATTAATTTTCATTCTCCAACTAACATAAACACTATTTATTCCACTATTTTATAAAAAACTAGTATCTTTATTATAATAGGTTGTTTTTATGATGAGGATTCTAACTGCACAACTACAAACCTCCATCTAATGGATATGAACTTACTATTTCTGTGGATGGCGAAATACTGACACACGAAATGATTCTTTTTCAACTATATACTATAAACTATTATGGGGATCAGTAAGATGGAACTGTATTTATATTTGATATATATTATATTTATATTTTCTATATTATTTTTTATTTTTCAATTTCCTCATTCCATTATGGTATCAATAATTGGAAAAGGTGAAAATTTCATTAGAGGAATTGTGAATACCTCCCCCTCAAAGTGATATGAATCATTAATGGAATATGATGAATGTATGAATGATGGAGTTAATGAAATTATATATGATCTTATACTATAATTATAATATAAATTTGTATCATTATGTTTTCAATACATTAAATTTTTAAATAGAAATGAATGTATCATTCATGCGTGCATACGACTTACCGTCTCAATGAATGGTGCATTTCATTTCCATTATCCAAATATTAAGGAATATTATAAAAACAAATTTATTTTATATATATGATATAAATTATATATGAATCATGAATAATATTATGGATATAATTTACTTTAGACATCAAGGACAATTTTTAATTTTAACATGTTCAATTTTGACGCATGACCCGAACATCGACAAAATGTCTTATATGAACTCAAATAATTAACTAATTATTATAGAAATTTTATAAGAGATGTAAAAGGAATAATAAACTAGAAAAAGGTTATTAATAAAGTATAAATTCACTTAATATTATTATTTATAATGAACATGGAATATACACGATATGCCCGACTTGAGGTAAGGGGTTTTCAACTCATTTTTTAATCTCGTTAGATTCATGCTATATTTTCAACTTTTTCCTTTTGTGTGGTTTATATAATGCCAATGATGGTAATTTTTTTTAATATAATTTAATTTATGGTAATTTACATTTTCCTTTTATGCTTTTCCGTTTATAGGGGTTATGTTTCGTAAGTTAGAAAATCGGTAATGGAACCATTCACAATACTCATTTTGTCAAAGACTTATTTTATGTTATGTATTTAAATTTTAATTTTCAAATGTTGAGTTATGTTCTTATATATCCTTATTTCCATAAATTTTAGTTCCATGTTATTTGAGACCATTTTCTCTCTCATAAACTCATTATATGATATTTTATGTTACACCTTTAGGCTATCGAATTTCAATTTGAGAACCTCTTAACCGAATTGTAAATCATTGGGTTAAACATCTACATCTTGATTATGTATTTATATCAATATATATGAATGTCCTATGATTTTTTAAACATAATATACAATTATATTGGATTTATTCTTATTTCTCACACATAATTAAGTCATTGATATTTCCTTAATTTATGGATATGATCTTTGCATGGGAATCTGTCTCAATTTAAATTCCAGTGAGACTAATTTATAGTTATACACCAATTAACATTTATATGGTGTATATAATACCCATTGATATATTATATCATGAATATACTTTTTCACATGACATTATATGATTTGATTAATTTTATTCCCCAGTTGTTTATATTCAAGGGTCTCTCATTTAGTTAGAAACTTTTTAACTAAAATAATGTTTTAAAGATTTATTCTTCTAAGATATTCTCATAAATGTCCATATTTTAAAAATGGTTTTATGGATTTTTTTATATGGAAATGAATGTTTTAATTTTAATATTTCAATCAAAAGTATCAATGTTGATTGAGACACATTGATTCAAAAAACCGTTTATTAAATGTTTTAAATGGTTTAATAAAGCATTGATTATGTCAATATCATTAAATTATATATTGTGATTTAAATGTGGAAATGTTGTATTTACTTTATTCTTATTTTATGTGTTATGAATATGTTATGGTTATTGGAATTGTTAATGTATATAGGTGGCTTCGTGATAAATCAAGGGTGGGTGAGCCTGAGATTTCTCTCTAATGCATTGGGTGTCATGATAGAGGTTATGGTTAATATTCATCCAAATAGATTTTGTGAATATAAAATTATGGGTATTCCTAGTAAAACTCTCTATATAACTGTAAAAGACACAATTTAATTATATTATTTATTCCAAATGTTACCATTATGATTTATGATTTCTATGTGTTATACATAAATCTTATTATTTTGTGATGTATGTTAAAGAGATTTTGTTTTTAAAATTAAAAAGTACGATTTCATTTATTGGTATATATTCATGGACTAATTTTTTCTTTCTTTTTTATATACCTTACTTTTATTTTTGTTCTCATCCCATTTTATTATATTTTTTCCACAAGACATAAATATGAATAGGGTGAAGGATGGGATCTAGGAAAATTCATACAATCTAAAACATTTAACAAGGCATGTTTCATTTTTAAGAGTATTTATTTTGTGAAAAAAATTGGATAATGTATATGTTTCTATATTTAATTTTTTCAAATGTAATGTAATAGTTATAGTCTGATTCTCTAATACTCTATACCTGAAATGATACTCAATGTAAGTCTTAAAAAAATTCAATATAATCTAATGTTTAATGATGGGGCCTTATAATTATGTTCATTCAAGAAATATTAAATAATACGTAAATTATTTCAATATTGATCATTGAAAAATTGAATCATTTCTTATTTATATGTATGGATTACCATACCAAGGATTGTAAAGTTGTTCATTTTTTATATATGTATGTAATTGATGAATTAAAAAGTATAATTCATGTATAAATGTGATCATTATGTCATTAAGATTATTCTAGAGTTAATGGACTATTGGAAACTTTGACTAATAACTACATCACATGGTTATTTTGAAAAAATGTACCAATTATCATCCAAAATACTAATGAAAACATAAAAATTTAAACAACAATTATAACATGATTATTAGTTTTTTAAAAAGAAATAATAAAGATTGAAAAGTTTCTCATTAATGTAAATATTTATACTATGATTAATCTTCCCAATGAAAAATTTTGTATTGGACGAGTTCTATTCATTGTATGGGATATCATATCAAACTCATTTCATTGAGGAATATTTAGAAGTTATGCACCATAAAACCCAGAACAACAGATTTTGGAATCAGTTCGTAAAAATTATCTGTAATTTTTTAAAATGTATACAAACAATTAGACAATACTACTATAAAATATATGATCATTTCTCTTCTATGATCTGATGAATTTGACAAATCATATAATTTATCTGAGTTTAAATAAAATAAAACAATATGATTCATGTAAACTAACTCCTTAAGCAACGATGGACAACATAGAACATTTATGATACCTCTACAAATATTTTTAAAATTATGGGATGAGAATTTAATAGCCCGGTAAGGGATTATAATATCCATTTAAACCCATTTAGATTATAATTATTTTAAAATGGTTTTGACATTATTATTAAAATATCATTGAAATATTAATAGAAACACATACACATTTGAAATTGTATTAACACTTTAAAAATAATTACTCTTTTTAAATGTTTCAAAAACAATCAAAAGAATTTTAGAAAAAATTAATCATGATTTAGAAAAAACCCATTAGGTTACTAGATATAATAAAGAATGTTTTGGGCCTACACAAATTCTAATTGATGGATTCACACCTAAATTATGTACGATATTTAAAACGTTCATGTACTGGATTTTATGGAGTAAAATTATGATTAATTTCTATATAAATAAATTATTAACTGGTTATTTTACATTCACAACATATTCACATATAAATAAATATAAACATATATCATAATAAATAAAAATAATTATAAATAGAATAAAATGAATATATCCACTTCAAAACGAATCATGAATGTAAAATTAAGGATTAATTGACATTATTGTATTAATATTTAAATTCATTAAACTCAAAAAAACATTTCTGACGTAGTTTCCTTTGTAAATATGAATTAATAAATACACAAAAATATATATGAATTAAAAATCCGATGCATTCATGATATGTTATATGTTATAGATTACAACCATATCAATAATATAAATAAAATTCTTGAATGTATAAATTATTTTCAAAAAATAACAAGATAGTAATAATTACTGAAATCATAGAATAATTTTTTAAATACATATAAATTTATATATTTCAAATATAAGTAGATAGATTCATTTAAAATAAATACAAGACATTTAATTTTATAAATGAGTTAGTAAATAAAAATTTTCAATATAATTAATTCCGTTATTAAATAGTTTAATAAATATCAACTCAAATAAAAAAAAACCCCATGGAAAAAAATTTTGAAATCAAAATCACAAGATATTTTTTAATAACCAAACAATATACACAAATATTTATAGGAAGAGTAAATTAAATTTTTATTTTAAAAGAGTATTTTTCTTTTTCTAATACAAATTCAAATTAAATATTTTAAATTAATGGATAAATTCTTTAAATAAAATATATATCAACTCACATTAATATTATAATTAAAAATTTAAAAATTAAACACCCTTATATATGAATTAAAAATGTTTTAGTTAATAAATAAAAGTTTTTAAGTAAATTTGAAATTCAAATATTAATTGCATAGAAAATAAACAAAAAAAATTGATCTAATAAATAATTTGAATTCTTATTAACTTATATACAAATAAATAATCATAAAAACCTAGAAAAAATATAAAATAATTTTCTAATACTGTAAATTAATATATTTTTTAATAAAATAATTGTTTCCCTTATAGAATTTATTTTACAATGCTTCCTTTTTTTATTGGAATAAGAATAAATTATATTTCCCACACTTCCCTTCAAAATCATAGAAGTGGAATAACATAAATTAATAGAAATAAGGGCTTCTTCCCAATAAAATTCTCTAAAATAACTCTTCTCATTATCCCTAACCCCATGATTGTTTATACAATTTATAAAAAAATATATAGTTTATATCAACTTGTGACGAGAAAAAAAACATTTTTGTTTTTATATTTGAGATATTGCATATCAACTAGTATATATTTTTGTGTGATTATTTTTTATGTTTGTTGATGTTTTTAGGGTTTTTTTCATATATTTCAATATTCAGATGATAGATAAAGAACTAAATATTCACTGTAATGTACAAACAAATATGTAGATAATGAATGAAAATTGTAAAAAGTCATTAAAGAATCATTAATACAAATATATAGATTAAAAATCTAAATACGATGCAAAATTTTGTAAAAAAAAATTAATTTCATATCGGAATATCATATAATTTCAGATTCTAAAAGAATAAATATCGAAAAAATGATATAACTTTATCCTTTGAATACAGTAAAAATAAATTTATAACAATAAACTAATAAATTTGAAATATGTAACTATTTACTAAAAAACAACAAAATAGGATTGAAATAATAATTTTTGGGAGCTAAATTGTTGAAAATGATAGAAAAATATAAATAATACAGTACATATAATTCAATAGATATCAATTTTGGAAACCTAAATCAATTGGAAAAAACATACTCACTAATATAGTATGATTTAATTTTTCCACAATCAGTTATGATTCGATTTAACATTTTTAATAAACCATAGAACGCACTCGGCCTACATGAAGAATCGATTGTCTTAATCCATAGAACTCGGTCGTCCAATGGAAAAACATCATTTTACTCTGCCTCACTCGACTAACTCTTTACTCGAACCTACACTCAATGTAATATTTTTTCCGATGAAATTTTCCTGAATAAAAGCTCTTATATTCATCTTATACCTCTATTCTCTTCTCCTCAAGAGAAGAAAAACTATGTGGTTTGTGTCAAGAATAAAATGAGCAGAACTTATTAATTCTTCATTATTTTTTTATCTTGAATTTTTGTTTTTATACATTCATTATATTATTAAACATTTATTATTTTTATTATTATTGATTTTATTTTTGAAAATCGATTTTATATTTTAGTAAAATCAAATTCTAAACAAATATGTATATATATATATATATTACATTTTATAAAAAAATTAAATTTTTTATTTATTATTATTAATATTATTTTTTTCCTTATATTTATTAATTTATATTTATATATATTTAATTCAGATTTATTAAATTCAAAACAATAAAAAAATTATAATAACATATTAAATTTTATATTATATTAAATAATTTATTAATAAATAATATCTTTGAAAAAAGATATTTCGTGAACGTTAATAAAATATAAAGTTATAATATTTAGGATTCAATATATATACAATAATAAAAAAGTTATTTCAATTTTTTTATTAAAATTTATTTTTATGTCATTTAATTATATGATGTGTTTTATTATATTTATTTATAAAATATTAATCATAATATTTTTATTTTTTTATTCATAGATTTTATTTTTAAAAACAATTAAATAGATATATTTATATTAAATTGTTACTTTTATTCAAAACAATATTTGTTTTGTAATTTTGAATATTAATAAAATCTTATGGTAAGATATTCATAAAACCATTATTGGTAAAATAATTTATTTTATCATATTTTTTAATAAAGGATTTATTATATAAAATATTATTCAAAAAAATATTTGGTTTAATCATTGTTTTTTAATTTTAAATATTTATCTTATTTGTATTTAAATTGTATTAAAATTATAAAAATATATAAAAATATTAAAATTTCAAATGATTTCACATACACCCATATTTTTAATAATTATTATATTATGCCATATTGACATATAATATCATAAATTGTTTTATTCTGAGGATAATTAATGTTTGTTTTCAATTTTATGTTTTTATGGGATTATGATTAATTGTTCAAAGTGTCACAGGACACAATTATTAGTTAAATATTTAATTATGAAATATTTATCTCCATATTAGTATTCTTGATATGATTTTACATATTTATGTCAAAGGATATAGATTTAACATAATCAAAATTTTGAGTCTATTTTTAATTTCATTATTATTCTTCCAAAATTTATATATTTACATGTTTTGAAATGAATTTTTTCAAAAAAGGAAAAACAAATGTTCTTTTCTTAACATATATAGGGAAAAACATTAAACCACCCTGAATATTATTTTATTTCTAGATTCCATTCTAGTATTTCTTATTATATACTATAAAAACCCCAATTCCAATATATTTAAAATTTATTTTTTAAAATAACTTTTTAAATGATATTGTATTTTTATATGAATGTTGGTTAATACGGGGTGTCCTAGATAGAATTTGGTAATCTAGTTACAACTTATGATAGGGTGTCCAAAATAGTGTTATGGAAGACTATTATAATATAAAATGGGGTGACCTAGATAATGTCAGGTAAAAACCTTAGGGGTTAACATGGAGTGTACTAGAGAGTTATAGGTATGCCCATTACATAGTAACATGGAGTAGGGCAGCTATCACTAGGTATTCCAATAATATCTAAATTATATGTCAGCAATATGGTTATTCTAATTGAATGTTTTTTAGGGTTATGAATAGATTTTCTGTATAATATTCTCTATGTAAACAAAAAGATATTAAATTTATTTCTATGAGTTTTGATGATTCTTTTTCAAAAAATTGGTGATTGTTTTAAATGAGACTTTTTTTTTCATATTCTCAATAAAAATTGATGATAATACTAACAATTATATTAGTTTTAATATTAATAATAAATGGAATTTTTCCTTAATTTTGTTATTCCATATTATGAATTTATGCTCACCCTATGTTTTTTATATTAAATTTATAATGTTTAATGGGGGAAAAGAGGTAACAATGAGATAAAGGTTATAATATTGATTATTTTTTATAAAAAGAGTCATGTTTTATTTTAAATATTCTTATATTCATGAATAAATGTGTACTAAATATAAGGGTCCATTTGGGATATATAAGTTTTCTTAGAAAGATATTTCCCCTATTCTCTAAAACTCTAAACTAAAATGTTACCAAATTGTGAATTGAAGTCCATAAACACTATTTTATTTTTTAATTATAAGTGAGCCAATACAATTGTGATCAATGGAATTATTTAGAAAACATTAAGGATTAGGAAATCCTGTTAAATAGAGGATATGTTTTAATATAGATTAATTTCATGAAATCACTGTTCAATAACATTTTCATATAAATGATATTTAGTAATAAATTGAAGGATAAGGATCCTAAATAAAATTAATATCACTTATTAAATATTTTTATGATATAAATATTATAATTCAATTTCTATATGATTTCAATCAATTTCCAACAAAAAACTCACATTTATAAATTTATATAAAATATCAAAAAACTAATATATAACGTGATACCACCATGGTTCATGGGTTGTTTATAATCAAATGAAAATTTCATAATATTCAAATTTTATAAAATATTTTGAAATATTATAAAGGAATCCTATGATATTTTCCTTAAAAAAAGATATTGAATCATATTGTGATTTTAAAAAAACTACCGAATAAGGAGAAAATTGAACAATGTATTCATTTTTGGTTTTAACATATATTGTTTGAGAACTTATTAATTGAATACTTAAAGGTCCATTGATTGACTGTTTAAAAAATCTGTTAGAATGTTTTTAAAAAACCAGCTTTTTTAGTTTCTTGAAATTAGAATTTTAAAATTATTATGTTATATAACTATTTCTCTACTAAAGCCCATATAACCTATGTTTTAGTAGTTTTATTTTGAAAAAAGAATCAACGAAAAATAAAGTAAATCAAAATTATTTTATAAATGAATGTATTATATATCTATGTGAAACATAATCAAAATCCAGTAGACACCATGATCAAGATTCAATGTTATGTCTTCTTGGAGTATTTTTATTAAATCATTGGGACATGTAATGTAAAATGTGATGATATAAAAGTCATCAAGAACTAATAAGTTATGGTAATTTTGGTATTGGATGAAAATTAAATGGTATATGAAAACCTTTGTAGAAAAAACACACTATTAAAGGGTTACGGTCAGATTTTAATGTATGTATATTTATTTATTATCTTAGGATTTAAATTAAATGAGTCGATCAAATTTAAGAAAGGTATTTCAAAGGAAATTATTTTTTATTCTTTTAATTTTCATACTAACAAATAAATGAACATTAATATCATCACAGATTTACTATTTTTTATGATTAAAGATATAATGACAATGTTATACATCACACTATCTTAGAAATTAATATATAGTTTTCTCATCTATTTTCATGTTATCCCAAATGGAAAACTTGTATCTTTAATCTTAGACGACTTTCATTCTTTCCATTCACTCTGCTCAAATGGGGTTTTTATAAATCCTTTTTCCGATGTGGGATTTTGATGAAGACAATATGAACATTAAAACCACAAGATTTTAATATAGAGTTGAAATTTTGAGGAATCATTATATTAATGGGAGGTATTATATAAAATATTTTTTTATTAAAATTCTACACTATGTTCGATAACAAAATTGATTCGCCACATCGAGTTTAAATTAGAAAATAAATATTATTATTTAATAATGAAATTATTGAATAGAAAGTACAACTTTGGGTAAGAAATGGGCTAACATAATCACGAAAATATATTTTAGACATGTATATATATTAAATTTATTCTTGAAATGTTAATTATAAATCGTTATAAAACCTATAAAAATGAAATGGTTTTACAAAAAATTGTTTAAATGTTCAGAAGCTTATTTATAAAAATTAAATAAAAAATCCCTCTATGTTGGTTATATTATTTAATTTAATACATAATATATGCAGTATAAGGTTTAACAATAATCAGTTGTGTTTTCTATTAATGATATAATAATACACCATAATTATTTCATAAAAGATGATTTTTTCTTAAAATATTGTTTTCCCACCAATAGACGGATAATATGTTTTAAATTTAGTATTTGAACCTTTTATTAAATATATTTGAAAAAATAAAATAATTATTTAAATTTGGAATATCACTGTTTACATTTTTTTATATTTTGGTATTTTTTAACTAGTTTCTTTTTTTTTGATGAATAGTGAAAAAATACTACTTTTAAATTGAAAACATATTTTTCATCTAACTAATATTAAGAGATCAATTATATTATTAAATTTATTTAAATTATAATTAGAAAAAAATATCATTTAATCTAATGTTGGTCAGTAGAATCAATTTCACATTGATATGGAATATAAAAATATTTTAAACTTTTGAATTATTTAACTTTAAAACATCATTTTTTTCTTTTTATCTTAAATATTAATTTTAAATTGATTCTAAAAACATCATCATTATGCATTTAGGAAAATGGATTCAATTTTTTGATTTATAATTTTCCTAATTAAAAAATTTTGTAAAATTTATTTTGGGACAATATGAATACTAACATTATTAATTTTTATTAACACATTTATTGTTAAATCATGTAATTAAGGGTAGTATAATATTATAAATAATATAAAATTACACTAACATGTGTAAAAATATTAATTTATGGTTCATTTGTAACCCCAAATATACATGGGATAATTTTTTGAACAATTAGAACAACTTGTATTAAATTATTCCCTTTAGAGAACATTTGTTTTTTTTAAAGTAAATTGTGTCATAATAATGTTTTAATGACTATAGTATTTTCAATATAGGTTTATTTGGATCATATATTGAGAAAAAATAATAATTTCATAGTCTAAATATTTATATATATAATTTTATCTTATTTATAATTTTTAGAAGAAAAAATAATTTCCTTAAATGATGATACAATAATGAAGCATCAACTGTTAAATTAATGGGAATATCTAATAAATAATATTAAAATATTTGAATAATATAATTTTAATTAATTAATTTATGAAAATATTAAATAGAAGACATTTATATGTAATTAAGTTTTTATAGTATTAGGCAGAAATAAATATTGTTGTTATTATTTTAAAAAAAAGTAATATAATTATTTGTGTCAAAATAAAGTATAATAAAAAAAATTGAATGTTAAAAATTTCAATAATTATTAATATTATGTTCTATTCTTAATTTTATAAAAATGAATTTTTATCATAGTGTAAAAAAATGTTTTCATGGAAATAAATAAAGAGTTTAAATAATCGAGAAATCTGAAATATAATTATTATATAATAATAAATGTATGATGAATTTTTTGTTTAATGTATTTATTTAGACATTAAATTATAATATCATATAATATAAATTTTTTTGAGCCATTTAGAATTATTAAATTAATTTTTATTAATATAATATTTAAATAAATTCCATGTCTCTCCCTACCCAATGCTATAAAAGGGAACATTTTCAACTCTATTATTCCCAATTCAATAAAAAAATATTTTCTCCAATTTCTACACAAAGACCATACAATAATTCACTATATAATTCAATAAATATTAATTTAGGTAGAACATTTCACTTAATGGTCTTATGGTGTTATGTAATGGACAATGTCCGAATAAACGATATCATTTTTAGTTAATAGTTTTCATTTTATTTATTCGACTATTTCCAAAAAACAATTTTCAAACATGATTAAATATTTAGTAAATTATAATGAATATAATTTTATTTTATTATATTAACATTTCCTTCTAAATCTATATTCTCTTCAATGAAATTTGAAAATAATTAATCATTTGTTTGTACGATAGACTACCACCCCATCAAATGATATAATTTAATTTCTATCACCAACTCTCAAGACTAGTTATAATGATGTTATTGAAGATTATATATTATATTCATGAAATATTTAACATTATTAAATAATTATATATCATTTATATTCTTCCCTTTTCTTGAACTTAAAAATTCTAATGTTGTTTGTGTCTATGAGGGAACTATCACCTACAATAAGTGATATACTTTTTTCATCACCACGTCTCATTGATGATATGTATAAGTATATTTTAATTTTAAATATGGTATTATATCTTCTATAACTACCCATTAATGTTAAAATAACACAAAGCATATTACATTAATGATATTTGGAATTTTCAAATGTAACTCATTCGTACATACGAATTCATCCAACAGAACAAACTCCTGCTCTAGAAGCTATGAAAGTCCCTTCTCTGTTCAGTACTACCATTATTGGCACTCTAGTTTCTGAACCTTTTTAAATTTCTAATTTGAAAATTGATGCCTCTCCATGTTCTGAAACTCATGAGGCCAAACAAAATTTTCCTTCCTCCCCTATGGTTACGCGATCCCAAGGGAAGAGAGGATCTGGAAAATCTAAAAAAAAGAATGGTTCTAACCCAAAATGCAAATAGTAATGAATTTTATCTATTGGAATTTCCAAGGATTGGACAACAATGATACCTCCACAACACTTAAGAGGTTTCTAAACACTCATGAGCCTCATCTCTTTGCCATTTCAGAACCTAATGTCAACTTCAAAATGAACTTCATGAGATTTGGTACCCTTAATTACAGTTTTCTAGGCTCTTGCAAAAATGGTCCTCAACCCGAATCTTTGTGGATATTTTATCCCAATACCTTCAAAATTATCAACATATTTAGAAATACTGAGCAACAACATACCTGTGATTTCTTTTGGAATGGTCGGCATAACTTTTTTCACTTTGGTTTATCCCAATAATAGATATCAAGATAGAAGGGTTTTATGGCATGATCTATTTGAGATGGCCAACATCATTCAGGACCCATGGGTTGTTATGGAATATTTCAATGCCATTCTCAAATCTTGTGAAAAAATTTGTCCCTCACATCTTACTATATCCTCAAGGGAATTAAGGGCGTCTATTGAGGACTGTGACCTTTTTGAATTCTCTCTCACTGGTGCTAAATATACTTGGTACATAAAACCCAATAACAAAACTGTTGTGAGTAAGCTAGACATGGATTTTTTTAACATGAAGGCCCTTGATATTTGGGATAATATATCTAGTATAAAACTACCTAGACTTAATTCTGACCATCATCTGATTCTAGTAAGCCTCCTTATTAATGACCGTAAGATTGTTCTTCCTGTTAAATTTAATAATTCGTGGTCTTTGAATCCAGATTGTGTCACCTTTATTCATAACACTTGGAACTCTATGAAACACCATAAGGATTCTTTTTCCTGCATGTTCAAGTTGAAAATTATAAAACAGGCCCTTAAAAGATGGTGTAAATCTACAAAATCTCAAATTGATCTAGATATTTCCTCTCTTGAAAGTGAACTCAGCCGCATCCAAATTCAGAGCACTAATTCGAATTTCAATATAGTCCCTCAATTGGAAGAAAAGATCTCCCTTAAACTTAATTCCCTGCTCACATTTAAGGATAATATTCGTAAGAAAATGTTTAGGACTAAATGGCTTGCAGATGGTGATCGTAATACTAAATTTTATAATTCCCATAAAAGAATCAGAAAGGAAAACCGCCCCCTTTCTAAGCTTATTCATAATTACCTAATCATTGATTCTGAAGAATCCATAATGGATCATGTTATCTCATATTTTTACAACATTTTTAATGGTCTGAAGATAAACATTGACCTCAGATCTGATATTATTCCCTTAATGGTGGATGAAAGAGATAAGGAATCTATTTTAAGTGCCCCTCTTGATCATGAAATTAAGGATAATATCTTTGGAATTATTCCAGATAGTGCGCCTGGTCCAGATGGGTTCAATAACTACTTCATTCAAAAGAAATGGGACATTATCCACAATGATATTTGTAACCTTGTTAATACCTTTTGCATTCATGGATCTCTACCTCATGGAATCAATGCTCAATTCCTTTCTTTAATTCCCAAGGTTGAAAATTCCTGAGAGATCCATCAATTCAGGCCTATTGCTCTCATTAACAATATTTATAAGATCATTACCAAAATTATTGCGAATAGACCGGTGCCTATTTGAAATAAAATTGTCTCATGGAATCAGTTCGGTTTTATTAAGGGAAGGTCCATTCAGGACTGTATTTGTCTTGCCTCCTAATGTACCAATTGTATAAATAAAAACACTAGAGGGGGGTGTCTGGCCATAAAACTTGATATTAGAAAGGCATTTGACACCATAGACTGGAACTTTATCTTCAAAGTATTAAAAAATGTTGGATTTCTTGATTCTTTCATTGGAAGACATAAAACATTATTTCTCTCTACTTTTATTTTTATCCTGATTAATGGAATCCCATGATTTTTTTTAAATTCCATAAAGGATTCAGGAAGGGTGACCCTCTTTCTTCCATCCATTTTTTTATTGCTGAAGATTACTTAAGCATACTTCTCCATAATCTGGTTTCTCATGGTCAGCTTAAGACTATACAAGTTTCCAGAAACCTTAATACCCCTACCCATCTTTTATATGCTGATGATATCATCCTATTTCTTAAAGTGGATCAAAAGAAAATTCATTCCCTCAAGCAAGCTCTTAATCACTATGAGGAAGTCTCAGGAAAAGCAATTTCCTGGAATAAATTGTATATTTTTTTTTGGAAAGATCTTTCCTGTCAGAAGAAAATCCAGCATTACTACCTACCTTGGAATTAAAGAAGGCCACTTACCATTCAATTACTTGGGCGTCCCAATATTTTGGGGTCTCCCTAAAGCTAGAAACTTTGGTAATATCATGGATCAAATCATAAACCAACTCTCTACTTGGAAAGGGAAGTCTCTCTCCATGGCTGGAAGAATATGCCTGGTCAAATCGACCGTTGTCTCTAAAATGGTCTACTCTTATATGATTTATAAATGGCCTGCCGACATCTTCAGAACAATTAATACTTATATTAAAATTTTCATCTGGACATGTAGTATTCTTGAAAGGAAACTTGTCACTATCCCTTGGAAATCATGTTGTAAACCTATTGTCAAAGGTTGAATTGTTATAAAAAATTTAAAGTTGTTTAATAATGCTCTTCCGGCTTGTCTTACTTGGTGTATTATTAATTGTACTTCCAAGGCTTCCGATTTCCCAAAACATAGATTCCATGCTAAACTATTAAATGTGAATCTTAATTGCATCATCTCTTCGATCTGGCCATATATTTGGGATTCGTATCAAAAGATCATGGAAAATTGTAGATGGATGGTTAGTGCTGACTCTTCCATCAATTTTTGTTGTGACAAATGGTGTGGTAACCCCTTGATATCTTTTTTACTGTCTAAAATCATTCCAGAAGATACTAGTCATTCTATAATGGAAGTCTTACATTTTAATATACATCTCCTCCCTGAAAATATTGCGCAGATTATTGATAATCACCATTTTTCTTCTAATTATGACTTCTTTGTTTGGGAACCTGCTCCAAATGGCATCCTAGACTCTAAAAACATAAATAACCATAACTTTTCTGGAAATGAATCTAATTTTCAATGGGCGAGTCAATTTAACAAACCTTGGATCAAACCTTCTAGGATCACCCTCATTTGGCACATTTTTCATAATAGATTGCCTACTGAAGCCTGTTTGGAAACTTTTAGCATACAACTTTGCTCTAAATGTCACTTGTGTAATCAACAAAGGGAGAATTCTGATCATCTATTTTTGTCATGTGAGACGGCCTCTACCTTATGGAATTATGTTCTTAATTTATTTTAATGAATATGTCCCCTATCTAACTCAATTTGTTTGTTTCTAAAAAATTCATTGGATATGAAGCCTCTCTACAGGTTAAAAATATTCTTCTTGCGATAGTGGCTGAACACCTGCATGATATTTGGTACGTTAGAAATGATCTTATTCATAATAAACACTCATTCAATGTCAATGTAGGAAAATCTCGGATTCTTATTGTGATTCATGATGCTTATTCAATTCAAAAAGACTGTTGTAACAACTTGGTTGGCGACTTTGAGATCCTTCAACATCTCCGTGTACCTGGAATTTTCCCAAAGACCAAACATCCCTTTGAAGTATTCTGGGAAACACCGATGCCAAGATGGATCAAAGTGAACGTTGATGGTGCCTCTAAAGGAAAACCAGGCCCTGCCAGCTATGGTTCCATCTTCATAGACTCAGCTGTCCAAGGTTAGGGTTGCTTCTATGCTAGTTGTGGTCATTCTTCATCTCTGGAGGCTGAAATGCTAGGGTTCATTCATGCAGTCTATTTTTCACTTCAAAGAGGTTGGAGAAATATCTTGATTGAACGTGACTCTACTACTATCATTCATTCCATCTGGAATGGCGTCATTTATCTTTCTTGGCCTCTCACCACACTTTGGATGAATTGTCTGAACTCGCTCCATGGGAATGATTACATAGCTACCAATGCCTATCGTGAAGCGAATTCTGTTGCAGATGCTCTTGCTAACAAAGGATTTCATCAGAGCATGACTTGACTGGACATGCTTCCAGATGACTTATTATACTTGTTTGATAGAGATTTTAAAAAAATCACATCCTTCCATCTTTTGTAATCATTTTCTTATCAATAAATTGTTCTTTGTTCTTTGACCAAAGCATTACCTTAAAAAAGTACATACGAATTATCGTCTTCATGATTGTAATGTAGTTCATTTATTATATCCATATATAAAAGATGTATTTAAATATTCAATTGATGCATAAAAATAATTATTATTTCATGAATATTATTTTAGATATAATGAAATAATTTCAACCCTACCTATTAACATCATATCCAAGCTATCTTGGACATATCTACTGAATATCATCCAAACATCTAACATGAAAATAAATAAATATGAAATTATTATATCACGATAATATGTAATCTAACAAGAGTGATAGAATTCAAAAATTATATTAAAAAATAGTCTAATTAAATGATGTTTTTTATTTACGAATATAATGATAGTACGTGAGGTGTTAGCCTCATGGTAAGGGACATCATCTCTATCCCCATTAATTTTGGCACATATTTATGTTATTCACCAATCTTCATTTATCATGTGTATATATAGTCACGTTCACATATCATATCATTAATTAATTTATTCTTTTTTTATTTTATGTATATAATAGTAATACATTCACGGGTCTTATGACATAAATGTGAAATGTATTATGGGGAACTATTAACGTTTAATGATTTATTTATCAAATATTTTTCTCCCCATCAATATTCATGAAAATATTTTACATATTTATGTATATGGATATAAAATATTTATAAAGGATATTTAATCCCTATTATTATTTTAATTCAATGTTTTTTAAAAGAAATATTTTTAACTATTTCATACTGAAAATTTGGACAGATGATAAAAATGTATATTCTCATCATTGAGTGCATTGAAATAACAACATTTCTCCCACCATGAATATTATTTAATTATTATATTCCTTTGAAATCATAGATATATTCCAAAATAAAAAACATATTCCCTTATTTTTATATATTTTTATATTGAAAAAGGTTTTTTATATTGGAATATTATTTTTATGTGAATTTTATATTCATATGGCATTCAGACTTTATTTAAAATGGGACTGCGTTTAAAGTGTTTACTTAATGAAATAATACATGAGAATTATTGAAAATGGGTGATCTCTATATAGAATATAAATGTTTTCTCTATAATTTTCAATGTTTGATAGTTATTGATTTACATGGGGTGGTTCATATAGCATTAGGTATGCTCATTACAATTAAACATGGAGGGGAAATGTTGTGCCAGCCTAATATCCTCGGCCCGAGAGCCGCACATCAATGTCTCGATCCTATCAGTTATGTGACCTCATGAATGAGTCACAATACACTAGAGGATGTTGAATATCTAGGATGGTCTAATAAAAATCATGTTAATATGATTCCCTCTTTATCAAATATTATATTCTACATAATATTATAAGAACAACTAAATGATATACAAAATAATCAAAGGAAGCCCGCATCAAATTATTAAATAACATAAAATATAATATCCAGAGCGAAATTGTAGATATGTTATTCAAAACACATAACAAGATTTAATATGAAATCCCAAAATTAATAAAGACACTAAAATCTCCGAATAGAGCCACAAATCACATATGGTTCTCTCATCCATGCTAAATCTAACTCATCCATCAATGGTAATAACTTTTCCCTTATCCCCTCTTAAAAAGATGATGAATATTTGGTTAACAAATAGGGCACCTAAGTATAGTCTGAAATAAATCTTGTAGGCCATGAGTAATGACATTTAAATTAATATATAGTCAATTATGGTGTATCTATTTGTATAATGAAGAATAAAAAATTCATATGTAAACAATTATCAAATATTTAATTATTTTTTAATTAACCACAAAAACACTCAGGTTCTCAAGGACACATGAACTCTCAATACATGCTTCAACTTATTTATGTGTTTGAACCATGTCACTTACTCAATTTTGAAATCATTATAACACATGGTATTTCATTATCTATTTCATTTCAATTTATAATACTCCCATTGGAACCATATTAGAATAATAACATTTTGGTCCTAGATTGCAAATCCTAGGACCCCAAAGTCTTTGGAAGAAGTTGCATGTGACCCAAAAAACATTTATCAAATTATCACTCTAGTTTGGTTTTGCAGTAGTATCATATTTCTCCCACTCATATATCAATGTATCAATATTGGATTTTGAAGAAGTAAACCATGTCCAAAAAATATTTATAAATTTATCGCAATGATGTTTTGAAGCATCATATCGTTTCCCACACACATGTATCACATATATCACAATACCAAAAAAAATTGTTTCACGTGTATCACAATATAAAATTTATCAAAATAAAATAAAAAAAATGGTTTCACATTATTATTCTTCATATAAAAAAATTTCTTTAAATTGTACTCTAGAAATTTTGTAAAAATACAATGATAAACACTAATTAACATTTTAATAATATGATAAAACAATATTAAACCATTTATCATTATTTATTCATATACCCCATTTATTTTTTCATTATATAATAAATCAAATTCTACAATCACTACAACCCATTAATTAATTGATCAATTAATTAATAAAATTCCAATGTCCCAATATCCTTTTAATTTCCCAAATTAAAATTAAATTAGTAAATTGATTCCAAAATTTTAATATACCATTAATTAACTCTCTATTCATTAATCGAATTCTACAAATTGTTTTTTATAGATTTCTTCCAAATCCATATCACATGGAAATTAAATCTACTAAAATCAATTATCACATAAATTTCCCAGTGATGGAAGAAAAAAAGAAAAAATTGCATACAAGTCATTAAATCATGAATATAGGGCTGGAATTAATACCACATACCTCAGGATTAAAGATAAATTCTCACTAATGGAAAACCAAAAAGTTATCCAGAATGGACAATTACAAAATGGGGATCGAGATATTGATCAAAAACATTGATACAAGATTGAAGAAATTATATCTACAAAAATATAGATCTATATAAAAATTATAATTGAAAAAAATACAATCATAGGATAAATAATGAAATGATAAGGGCATAAAATAATATGTAGTGAAATTTTCTTTACAGTATGGGAGTACATATTCAATAATGGACAAAAATTTCCAATAATTGAAATATGAAACCCCAGAATTTATATAGGAGCCTAAAAATTTGATTGAATTCATGTAACATTGAGAAAATAAAATTTGGGGTAAATCTTAGGGGGTAAGGTCATTAAAAACCACTTTTGTAAATATTAATGACTAAACACATTTTCTTCGGTAGGGGAACATTGCTTTCAAAAATTTGAACATAAACTAGGAAAATCTTCTAGGGGTGGGGAGGGTGGCACATATACTCTTAAGAGGCCACACATTTTGACTAAACATGAACAATCCATGTGAATCCCATATTTTAAGGATCATCTGGTTTGATGGGCTCAATGCACGGTTTGGGAAAAACCATGAAACACTCATCCATATAACCACATTTTAAAAAAACATCAATTTATCCACCCAAATTCACCCAATATAAAACTCAAAATATATGGTACCTAAGTTTGGAAATAGATATTCTCTAAACAATATCTATACATATTAGGAAAAAGTTTAGTATGCATAATCTCTCCCACTTTATAACAACTCATCCTTGATTTGTTCATAGAAGAAAGATTAATATTACCACTAAAAAAGGTCAGTACACATAGCTAATATATATTTATCTCTCTATCATTATTTTTCTTGAGCATTAAAATTCTTCTATAATACACGAACTATCTATATGGTGACCCCACTCCCCAATACAGTATCACTATTAACCAACAAACATATCATATTCTATTCAATGAAGGCATTGGTCTCAAGAATAACATCATACACATCAATACCATTGGATGAAATTGGGTGATACAAAAATGTAGTGACCTATGAAATACTTATTTTATAGAATTGTTCCAATAATGAAGAAAAAATCATTATTCCACCAGCCATATTCTCTCTCTCACCTATAGTAGTTCAAAAAATATTGGTGTAACATGACCATTCTCCATATCATTTGGTGACCTAATCTATATGAGATTTGAAGGAATAAAAAATCACCCTCTATATATGCATGTGTTCATCGATGTCTCTAAACATAAGACATGTTCTTACATTGATCCAAAACATTTGAATATGAATCATTTATACATGATATGAAATCAACTGCATGTGACTTGGTCGCAACAACCTTGACCCACATTCCTACAACCAAAATAGAGGTGTTCTAAATGGACTACCATAAAGTACCTCTTATGGTTCCATCTGAAGAGTTTTTTGGTTATTGAATTTATAGGGGAAATCAATGAGTGCTATGTGATTATACAAGTACCCAGTAATGTCAATAACACATACTCATAGAATATCATTATGTACCAGAATAGTATACTCATACTACACATATGTCCATTTTGTAATGTTTGACTTAGTAAAACCTGTATTTCCAGCATATTGAATAACTCTTTCCAGAATTTTGATTTAAATCACGATTCTTGGTCTATAAAAATATTTTTATAAACCCATGTAGTGATAATTTATCCTCAACATACAAGACTCCAAACATATTACTATGGAAGTCACTTATATATGAAATAAATGTTTTACCATTGAAAAACGGTCTTAAATCATCCATATATCATCATTATTCTAATGTGTCCTTGGGATACACATACAAAATTCATTGGTAACATCAACCAACCTCAATTTTGGAATGAAATTACTTACATAAATCCACCAGGTCTATAATTATTTGACTACACTTGTTGAAAGTTGTCGCATCGTGGCATGAACCCTACTATATCATTTTTCATTACAAGCCACCAAACCTATAATTGTAGGTTGCAGTACATTTTATTCAAACCTAGATGCACCACACACATCGAGGCATGACCTTTATACATCATATATTCTTACAAAATATTAGGAATGCATACTTTATTCTAGAAACTAATGATCTCATCCTCATATGTAGCCCAATATTTAGTTTATTCCTTACCTTCATGGTTATTCCTTGAATGAAAACATTCAAGATCCTTATACACCCCTTCCCTGAACAATCTCAAATTTATAAAATACACTAAAAGTGATATGAGATTCATATTCACCTTACACTCAAGTCTAAAATTTGAATATAACAAAGTAAATTCATCATCGTTCTCTCAACCCAAGACTCTTGAAGTACTTGATTTTTAGTTTTTCCTACCCAATTAATTGAAAAACTATTCCCCCTTATCGGTTTATATGTTTTCTTAAAATAAAATAACTACACATACTCAACTAATGACCAATGTTGGTGATTCAATTCTCGATGAGAAATTATATAAATTAGATCTCTTGTGATCAGTATACATAGTACAATTCTCCCCCAAATGATAATTCTGTCAAAAATTCAAAGCCTAAACCATGATGCCGACATGGGGTCATGAATAGTGTAGTTCCAATCACGTGGCCTCAAATTTCATGACTCATACACCCCATCTCGATCTACCAACATTATCATTTCACCAAAACCAATCCTAGAAGTGTTACAAAACACCGTAAAATCAAAATATATATTACATGTGATCATGATTTATGTTCTAGTAAATAGATTCATTAACTCCAGGTAAGAATTCATACAATCGTCGTATAATTAAAAAAATATCAACTTCTTTTTCAATACAAAAATTAGATTTCCTAATTGAGAAATTTCTTTCTTGAACATCAAATAATAACATAGAAAACCAAGATAAATTAGGATTAAGAAATATTATCATACTGATTTATTGAAAAAACATCACTCACCTTATCTAGGTCCTCTGTAACTACTTCCTTCCAGATGATGTGACAAATGAATTGTAACTGGTCAATCCATAGATGATTCATAGATAGAATTAAATATAGTATATTCTCTATAAGTTTACTCAATATGATTAAAATATATGTGGAATAAACATCATGGTTCCTATATTACACATTGATTTCATCTAGAAACATAACCTATAACTGATACAAGTTTCATCTATAATATTCTTTTAACTAGGTCACAGACAATACATGTGTGTCTTCCAATCTAGAGACTTCACAATGAGATCATATAGGTCATAACAACATTCAAAATAGTAAATTATATATTATAAGGTCTAAATATCAACTAATGATTGGTTGATCTCACTTAGATCATTAAGAAAGAATAAGATCTTCTCAATAGGACAAACATATCATCGATATGTGGGAGCAGATGTCAATTTTTACCATCATCTAGTTCATGTTTGTGTAATAAACACATATAAATTATAATTTCAAATAAAACTAGAAATCCCCAAGGTGATTTTATCATATCTATAAAACCCATAAATATAATATATTTCTGTTACGTTAAGAGAGATTGAATAACCATTGGTTAATTCAGTATGGTGGAATATAAATTGGTGATCCCGTAAAATGATATCAATCCTAAATACCACATATATCCTTACTGGAAGACTTGGGTAGTCCTATGGAATCATATATGTGAACCTATCCACTATGAGTGGAAATAAATACGACATTATATCATTATCATCCATCCTTATACTAGAAACATAGTTAGTAAGCTCCCCTAGTTGCTAATGTAGTAGACCTACCCTGAATGCCTTGATATCTCACTATCCCTTATGAATATAATTGTCACCCCTAGGAGACATAAATTTAAATCTCCTATAATAATAATAATTGTGGGTTTGGAATGAATCTAGCTAGCCTATAACCCAAATTATGTGAAATCATGTAATACCGAGTATTTTATAATCGAATAGAAAATGATACTCCCCTACTATGAGAGAACATTACCATGCTCAAACAGATGTCTCTCAATTATACTCTTTATGGAGTGTCCATAAAAATAATCCAAATCACAAACTCCACTATCAAGATAATCCCATTAAAAAGATCAGAAGATAAAAAACAATGAGAGGAACCACTATAAAATAAATCACCAGCATGCACTGAAGCTATAAGAATATTACTACGAATTATTGATTTTCTGCCCTCACTATCCACCATTGTATGTAAAACAACATGCAACTGACCTTCCCATCATCCTTATGATGCATTCTATTTCCCCTAAGATACACCACACTTTGGATATGGGCACTATTTCCAAAAATATCATCATCAGATTCCCCTACAACCATGAATTGTAGAAAGACAACAACCAAACATATACTATGTTGTGGATCCCCTTACCACACTCTAGTTTATTCTAGAATCTCCTCACTGCCCATTTATCTAGGGATCCTCGTGTTCCTCTATAGATGCCCCATCCAGCTGCAAATGTAATCACCTTATCAATGGTCTAGTATAAATTTGATGACAATGGCTTAACATACAACACTGGTGGAAAATTTCTCAGGTAAAATACAACATAACCAAGTCTTATCCCTATACACTATTCTTTACACTTCTATAGTAAAAATTCTTGTAATGATGATTTATAATCTCAAAAAATATATCACATTATTCTCCATAAGAAACCCCACATTATCTACTAGAATCGTCCATTAGGTTCCCCTCATCTATGAGTGCTTTTTCAATCACCTCAAGGAACATATTTAGCTGAAAGAAAATTATATGGGAAAAAATATTACATTTATATATTCCCTAAAAACACCTAATTTTAGTTTTCACATCCCATAAATGCACTAGAGAAATGAATTTCATGTCACTAATGTTCCAACCATGGTCCATCAAGATCATAATACCCATAGACAACTATATTAACTCTGTTTCCCTCTCTTGTGTCATTGTATTTAGATAATAGTCCTCCATGAACATCTCCAAAATTTACTTCCATAACATTTCATTTTCTTTACCTGTGCAATCCTCTAAATCACACTTATTCCTAACTAGTCATAGTAACAATTAAGAAGCTAAATATTCTTTTATATCAGTTGGATTATCAAAGTAATCATGTATTGTATGGATTCACACCATAAATATCTCATTCAACTCTATAATACACTATAGTGATCCTCTATTTTCATACATTAAATATACATCATTTTTTTATACATAATATGTTATAAAATGAACACCAAAATAACATATTAGTTTATTGCAATTGGAATCATGGAAACATATTCACCGGTACATGAGCTAGATTCGTAATCTCCTATTAGGTTCTCCATCAATTGAACTGCTCAAAAAAATATCATACAATAAATATATCATCACACCTTTGGAAGGAAAAAATAAAAACGGGCAAGCATATATTATCATTAAGGATAAACAAGAAAGATATTTAAGAATAATGATTAGGATTTGGGTATGATAACAATATATTGAAAATAGATGATTATACCCTATATAACTATGATTATAAACATAAATAATGTAATATATCTTCACAGTTCATACGATATGAATCATATAGAAATAAAGATCAAAATCCAGTACATAATTACATGGGAATAAAACACGGAATTACGGAATATACAAAAGGCTATGTAATAATTTCCCAAGTATTCAAGGTATTGATTTCGAGAGAATATTAGTAGAAAAAAATCCTTTAATAATGTGGGTTCACAGCACATTCGAATGTTGTATCACTAAACTGAGTTTAGTCCTCATTCCAGCCATGTAATATAGAATTGTGTTCATTTCTTCTTTTATCCATGTAGTAATGAATATAGTTAACTTAATGGTTTTCCATGTAATACTAGCCCATGTTCATTACACATTCCATCCTTGTCCATATCTTCAGATATAAATAATTTCCCACTGGTTTGGAGGGATATTTACATACCACCCCCCTCATAGTAAAATCATTCACACAAATTCCAAATGATCATAAATAATTTCTTCATAACCCCTGAAATTAAATATATCTCATAAACATTAAATAATATCATAACCTATGAATAGTGATAGAGGATTCCTAATCATTTCCTCAAAAATAATATCCCGTTAAAGTGAAATAGATTACATAAATATATAACACATGAGAGAGAAATGGGTTTCATAATTATCATGACATTAACCATAACACATTAATATAATTAATATGAATGAGACATTTATTTAATTTCATAGAGGGGAATTGATGACATCTACAATTGATATCATATATAGAATTTTTTTAAATATCATTATAAAAATTTCCCAAGGAGAAAATCCTTTAATCATGGAAAATTAATTATTAATACATAACAAAATTTGTAAGATCATATTCATAGAGAATAATTTGAAAAAAAAAATAATACGTGATTAATTATGAAAAAAATTCTCCCTAAAAATATATAAAATAAGATTCAGATCATTTTGAAAATATTTTTTTGTTGAAAACACTTTGAAAACATGTAATAGAATCTAGAAAATTATTTGAAAACATTTATAATTTTTTGACATATGATAAAATATTTAAAATAGGTTGAATAACATTTTGTTGAAAATATATTTAAATCATTTAAATACATATTTAAAAAATAATGAGAAAATTTTTCAATCAATATTATATTTAAACAAATTCTATTAAACGTATCCATTTAAAATGAAAAATAATGATTCAATTAAATTATGGTAGGTAAATTTGTACATACAATATGAAGTAAAAAAATAACATTCATTTTTCAACATAAAATGGATAGAATATTCATTTTACCAATAGTATTATGATAATTCCTTGAAATTGATTGGTAAAATACATAAAAAGAAAATGTATTTTTAATATCATAGGGTAATTGTACAGTATTCTTAGAAAACTGTTCTATAAATCATTGATTTGATGAAGAATTGATTTGTGACTGAAGATATTGTAAAATTACTCATTCATAAATACCCATTCATAAATATATTCTGTAACAATGGTTTGAAAAATTTTATGTATACATAAATATATCATGAATAAAAAAAGGAGAATAAAATTGATAAATGTTATTTAATTATGGGTTATAATATTTCAAAAGGGGGATAATAATCATAATGAAAGTGATTATATTGTTTTAGTCAACTCTTATCACATAGTATATTAGTCCCATAATCCCCATTTAAAAATGTTAAATTTCATTAAACATAATATATCATGGAAGGAAAAATCTTTGTGATATAATATTTCAATGTATATATGTAAACCTCATAGAAAAAAATATTTTTTCATAACATGTTAAGTTCCTCGATGAATATAAATTGAGACAACACTATATTACGGATTTGGTATAATTTGAATCATAAACCCCAATAAATAAATATCAAAAAATGGATATGTAAATAATAATAATATAAGTATATGAATCATTTAATATGTCAATGGTATGTATACACACCACATAGATGGAATGGGTTGTGAATAAAGAATGAATCTCACAGAATCAAAAAGTGTTAAGAAAAAAGTGAGATGAAAATTCCTTACATTGTCTATAGAATCTTTCCATAATCATTAAAACCACCTATATAATAAATATACATTTACTAAAAATATTTTATAGAAACATATTTTAATATATAGTAACATATATAGTTCTATTATGGATTATATTATGTTTATTTAACAATTATATGTTAATGTTTCACTTTTGGTAATATTTGCATTATTCTTTGAATGAGTTTTAATTTGTTATATCTTTTTTTGTTATACGTATTCCAGGAATCTAGAATTTATAGAAGGATATGAATATCATTAAAAAATTTATATATGTTTTAAAATAATCTTTATAATACATAATTATGAAATTTAATACATCATTCATTGGGATTGTAAATTGTATATATGCATGAATGTTATATCCACTTTTATAGTCATAATGATTGAAATAATGAAAATAACCTATGTGAATTTATGTATAAAATATTATTACACTATATTAATAAATTTATATATATCATATAATTTCACTAAACCCATCTTTAATACATTTTATGTAGTCTATGAAAGAAAAACATCACTCCGAGGGGACAGTATTCTACACTTCCTCAAACGAAATTATCGTATTTGCTCCAAATGGAATGTTTAAATTATATGTGTAATGAAACGGAAAAAATCATAAAATAATAAAAAGGTTAATATATAAATTATATAAATACATTTTCCATCTTAATGCCGATCATGAATGGTGGTGAAGTAAAATTAAACAACCATCGTTTAGTGAGACCATTGTTCTCCGTACACAGACATAGTTTGTTCATTACCCATTAGATGGTGGTTTCTATAATTATAGGATGATACCCAATAAAAAATCCAAAAATATATTTATCTTACTATGTTTTAAGCATTCATGGAATAATCAATGTGGAGTTGTGGAAAAAAAAATTAATGAAATGTTCTTGAGAGAAGGCGTTACCTTTTAATCTAGTAAAACATCTTAGTTTGGTACACAGCGTTTCACTGAAAGTATGTTTTCCCTATTGGATCATTTTAGGGAAAACTTATTGATTATAGGAATTATATTTGGTATATTTTTCCTTATATAATTTTTTTTAGAAGTTAACTAAGAGGGAGATGTGGAAGTCATTAATAGTGAAGGAGGAGTGTCACTCTTGTAAATACATAAAGAGAAACATCCACCTATGTTTTTCATTTTGAATGTGGAAGAAATAATGATATAAAGTAGATAAATTAGATTAAAGGTTCAAATTATGCACAAAAATTGATTTTGGACATGTTTATTGATTTGTATAGTCCTTAAAATTATCGTTTTGTCCCCTATTAATCTTAATGTCAAATTAATCGATGTAATTAACTTTAAACCCATTCACTATTCAGTTTGGTAAAACTAAAATCCCCTAATAGAAATTATAAATTATGATGGTTCCATAAACGAAACCCATTTTTTGAAATTATAAAAACAAAAGCATAAAAAAATAAAATAAAAATCAATCTCATAGTCAGGTCATTAATTCGTGTTATTGAAGTTTAGACATTCAAATGATTGCTATGTTTTTATTTCCAATTTTTAATATTAAATTGATATAGAATACCAAAATTGTATTAAATGTAAAAATAATATCTAAATAAACATTTATTCAAATTTAATATATAATTTATTCTTATAAATAAATTTGGTGAATTACTGTTTTGGAGAAAAATTCCTTATTATTTAATATTCGTTAAAAGAAGAAGAGTTATAGAAAAATACCAAAAAAATATATTGAGCTATTTTTTTATTTTACATTAAAAACTAATGTTTGTTTTAACATATTATGTCTATATAACTCCAAAATTATGATTTAAAATTTCTTAATCATTCATGGGGGGTAAAACTACATTTATAAAAATATATGAATTATGCTTATAATTGGGATTGTTATTATCTTATGTATTTAAAATCGATTGAACGGATATAAGAATTATTTTATTTAATAAAAAACTTATTTATTAAATTAATATCACTAACTAATTGTATTTATTTTAATTTCATAGGGTAAAAATATATGTCTCAAAAAATAAAAATACTTCTTTTTTATATTTAATTGATTTTCATGTTCATTTATAATTAATAGGTAACCTATAAATTCATATTATATATTCAAAACAAAATTTTTCATAAATTATTTAATACTATTGATAAAATATAATTTAATTTCTATTTTATATTATATTATATTAAGTAATCATATTTTTGTAATATATTATTGTTTGTTAAGCCTCCATCTAGGTTGTTACACAAGCCTACAATGAATGTCACTATTGTTAATAATGATATCTATCCTCTGTGATATGTGTAGAGAAATCTAAAGTTAATGTTTCTTTTAATGAATGATAACCATGGTGTTTCATATAATGGATGAAAATCATAGTTCTTTAATATAAAATAAATTGACATTATTATTTTATATGATTAAAAAAAGGATATATTAATTTCAATAGAAAATCGAAAAAACTCAATGTATGAAATTCTACCTCCTTTAAAATGAATTTCTCCCTCAGAATTTTTCTGGGTTCTCAGTGTTTTAATATGTGAAATTTTCATTCATATAAATCCAACTCCTAAATATGAAAACTAAAACATTTATTACATGGGAATTATGGAACAATAACGGTTACCCAACAATACATATAACTGGGTTATCATATAGTAGAATTGATGTCGGGTGTCACAAACCAGGCCGAGTCACCATCTAACCCGGAACCAGACCCGGTCTATGGAAGGGCCCGAGGGGCGTTATCGATCAACACAGGTTGGCATAAGTGTTGCGGTATCAAAACTAGCACATGGGAATGGTTTACCCGAAATAGTATACACAAAACAACTATAAAGTTAAATAAACTAAAACTGAATATAGACAACCAAATCGGGCCTTAAACAAAAAACTGGTTTATGTCTACTACTCAAATAAAAACTCAAAGTGAAAAACAATAAAGATAATGAACAAAAACTCTAATACCAACCTCTAGGGAACACGAAAATCTTCGTCCTCAAGATAAAAACACCAACCTGCATGTGAAGACCAACTTCATCAAGAACCACTACCACTAACCAGGATACCTCAACCTAGAATGCACATAGAAAATGATCTACAAACACCCAATGATGTATGTAGGGTTTGATCCAAGAGACTTGTAGGACGTCACTAAAAAACGTTCTACGTATAATCATTAATTGAAAAAATACATTTTAATTTTAAATAAATGAAATGATCCCAATGAATGAACATTTTTAAAGAATAAGTTTCTATAAAGAAAACACATTCAAATAAAACAATTTAAATAAATAAATAAAAACACCATTGCATTTATCAAAATCCCAAACCTTCAAGAAACACCCAAATTACACATCATATTCCCACGGTGAGTGTATAGTAGTCCATGAGCACCAAAAAGTGAGAGAGGCCCTATAGGTACTAGCAAAAACAATCAGACCCTAAAACATCGAGTCTCGGTGAACAGTGGTATAGGAAACACAACAAAAATATGTTCTCATGCATGAGCCACTAATAGGGAAACATATCCATAACCTAGTAGTCTCCAATCATCATCAAATGTTTATTTAATGTTGTAATCCTCAAACCCGCTAAGTGAAACTGGGCCAGAGCTGCTTCTGTATCACTTGCACACTAGATCTAGTCCGCCCACCTAGTACCCAGGCATCCCCTTTTGTCCTCAAGATGTTCTAATTTCACATTTCATGTCAAAATCAGATTAATAAAACAAACCTGGTGTTACCTATACTCAATTCCATACTTGTACACACAATAAAAATCCATTTGAAAAAGTACACACACCAAGAGACATTTCCACCACTCAATTAAAATAATTTATGCACTGTTAACAATTTTTAATTAAACATATTAAATTCACATTATTAATAATTTTTGTTAAAAAATATTAAATTATTTGTAAATAAATTATTTAAAAATAAACATAACATGGCTTAACTCATAAAACCAACTCATCTTCTTCATGACCAAACACACCCAACTACCACATCAAGAACAGAAATTACACTTCTCACATTAATTAATAACTCAACCGCACAATTAATAGATCATTTTCCCAATAAAATAAAACACTAGAAATTTTATTAAGCAACTTCAGGATATAACACATGACTCTTAACAACAAAAGTCCACTCAAACCCTCCTTTTAGACAAAACACATGTGAATGATACCCCCGAACATAAACCACCACTTTTCACATTTTCACAAAACAAAAGTAGACATTATAAAACACTAGTAGACAAATAAACATAGGATTTCACAGAAACAACCTACTCAAAACACACAATGCCTTCACTTACGACAAATAACATGAAACACTATGTTGATGGTGCTATTTACACCACTTTCACAGATTAAAAACAAACTACACAATTTAAAAATTACTACCAATTAACTAGATATTATTTCTCAACATAAAACACACATATAACATAAACATTCTACTTAATGATTTAAATACCAATCAAACATCAATGAAAACCAACTTCACAACTACAAAAATTAATTAAATAATATGATAAACAAATTATGCTTTCAAATTAACTAATATATTAATGATTATATGTGGAACCACCTAAATTTGATGTAGAAATTCCCTACAAATTGGTGAGAAACTCCACTCACACCAAAGGCGCACAACAATGAATCCAAATTGGACCTTAAATCAATAATTCAACCCAAAAAAATAAAAATGTTACCCCAAATCATGAAATAAAACAACCACAATTTATGATTAAACCCCAAAAATCCCCTTTTCTAAATGGAATCCAAAAGTCTGGACAAAAAATAGTGAAGAAGAGTACTCAACCAGAGGGGGGTGGCCTGCACTGATGGTGGGTAGGGCGCTGGAGGTGTCGTCATCCATCAAGGGGAGGTCGAGGTTCGCTATTAGATGGAGTGTGGTCCAGTGGCTGGACCATGGTGCAGCACGATGAGGTTTATTCGGGGAACAAGTAGGGGCGTGGTAAGGAGGCCGATCGGGGAGCTGTGGGATGGTCTGGAGGACGGTGCAAGAGAGGGCAGGAGGGGACGTGTCATGCTCTAGATGGGAAGAAGGGGATCTAGGGAGCATGGTAGGAGTTTTCTAGTGAACTGTGTTGGAGGGAGAGTGGCATGAGGAAGGTGGCCAGACAGGAGCACCTAAGGTGGTGTAGCAGATGGAGAAGAGTGCCCCGTGTAGTGGTTTTGGCCCCTGTAGCTTGATAGGAAGGAGGTAGAATGCTAAGAGGAAGAGAAAAAAATATATGAAAGGAAAACAAATAATGAAAAAAAATAATATAAACCATAAAAAATTAAACCAATCTTAAATAGTTGTAAAAAATTGTAATATGTATTAATAATGGAAGAAATAATAATAATAATAATACTATTGTTTTTAAAAATAAATCACCTACTTATTACAATAATAATAACAAGATTGATAATGTTATAAGTTAATGTTAGCAAGTAGATTGAGATATTAATTATAATAATAATTAGAAAAATTAGAATACTAATAACAATAATAATATCCTCATATATTAATAATAATCATATTCTTGTCATTAAAACAAAATTCATTATATTTTATCATACTTTTCTTATTTCCATTTGTTATTTTATTCCACCACTCATATAATTTTATTTCATTATTGTTAATTCATTTTATATAATTAGTTTTACATCAGAAAGAAGTGCATGGAACCTAGCGAGCCCACGTGGGGACCTAGGCTAGGACGCACAACAGCAACCACAACGCACTGAACGCTGTCAAGGACAAAAGACCATTTATCAGCACAAGAGTGAAAAAACCCAATCGGACTTGAACTGTATTTCATATATAAATAATAATAACAATAATAATTAGATGTTGATAAAATTATTTGATAAAACATAAAAATTATAAACCTGCCACAACATGAAGTCAGGGTGTGACAATTCTCCCCACTATAAAGCTTTCAATCACCGGAAAGCCACATCTAACAGTGAGACCCAATGTATGAAATGACAACCCATTAAGGATCAAAGAGGATCCCATTTAAAACTAGTGGAAAGAGGAAAACACACCATTCTTAGAGAATGTGAATAAAATTAAAAACTCAAGAAACTCGTAAAAAGACATTCTGTTATGTGTCACCCACCCCCAAAGAGCTAGAACACCTCTAGTGGACTGATCAATGAAAGGAACTCTTATACCCACGCAAACCAACTTCACAAGCCGAAACATCGTAAGCAATATTTAATGAAAACTAGAACATTTTGCTTGAATGAACAAACATGGTCAAACCACATCCAAGGAACACTCTTATCACTTATCACCAAGCCATCATTGTATAGAGAACCAAAAGGTCAATGTAGGGAAGCTCCAGGGGCACCCCACCATTAAAAACATACCAACACCCAAGAAGACACTGGAAAACTGAAATAGGGAGGTCCAAACGGACTCCCCACTCTTAAATAAAAGTCCAACATTGATTCATTCTAGACAAATTCATGCGTGACAAGTTGTGGGTCTCCACAACTTTTGGATCGACGAAAGATAGAAAACATTGGGAATTTCTGCGCAGTTACCAAACACCTCACCATAAGGGGCTGGAGGGTCGTGCCCATCTATTGGGGAATTAAAACCAAGACCCGAGACAAAGTAGCATTCTCACATCCCTGTATTATTACTATTCAAATTTGAGACTTATTTACCCAACAGACCTCAGAAGGACCACTAAATTGATTAAATATAGTGGGACACAACCGCTAGGATGTGAAGGTAACTAGAAAAACACACCTCCACATATTCACAGAAACCTTACGCAGCCAGATGCTTCGTTTGGACCAAAACAACCACATAAAAAAATTAAATTGTCTTTAATTTCAACACCGATCAAAGAAATAATGTCATGGTCTCATACAATTTAGGTGTTCCTGACCACATGCCAGCATCCCTTTGAGGCCTATGGCTGGAGCCCTGATTTTTTAAGCATCTCCTGCCCCACAGTTAGGTATTGAAGACTTACTAATGGAGCTTCTTCTTTTGGTGTTACGCCAAACCGGGACTATGTGGATTCACATGCATCACCTTTCACCTAAACCAAGAAACATAATAAGGAAATATGCATGATAAAAACTCCCCTTTTAACGGAAAATTAGAACTCCCCGAGAGGACATAGTCCTATAAAAATAGGGATTCTCAAAGGATCCTCAGAAATCCACCCATGCTCTTCAATGAGAAATCACACTGCAAGATGTCACCAAAAATGACCCTTGCGGCCAATGAAAGTACTAAAAGGCCCTTCAAAACATTGGTCAACACATTGTAACAACTGGGTCCTGGTGATGGAACTACCACCCCGCCTTAACATGGTCGTCGGTTCCTAGCCCTCGAGGTCCCATCAGTTGCCCCACAAATATGTGGTCCCCACCCTAGGGTCCACCCACATGCCTGAACTGGTTATCTGACTAATGACTATACCCACATGCCTAAACATGTCCTTTCTAGTGTGCTTTTTCCTCATTCACAGACACCCTAGAAAATTTCCTAGATGGTTACACATCCTTATCACTACTCTAGGCCACGCATGCTTAACTTTGGAGCTCTAATTAAGATGGACCCCAAAAAAGATGGCCCACCTTACCGAAATGAGTCATATCATTTAGTCATTTAACTCATTTTCATTAGGGGGATTTATAATCACCCCCCCATTATAGAACAACATCCTCGTTGTGGGCCCTAAATCTCATCCTATGCAGTGCACCACACTTAAGGTTGGGTACCACCTTTGATAACAATAGTAAAAAATGGGTCCTGGTAGTAGCACAACCACCCACCATAACATGGTCGTCTAGTCCTAGCCCTCCATGTACCTCCAGTTTCAACACAGACACGTGGTCCCCACCGTAGGGGCCACCCATGTGCCCAAACAGGTCATCTAACTAATCAATATCCCCACAGAACAACGCATGTCCTTTCCAGTATCCTTTGTCCTCACTCACACACACCCTGAGATATTTCAGAGAAGGTCACCCATCCAAATCACTACTCCAGGCTAAGAACACTTAATTGTGGAGTTCTAATCAGGTATGCTCCTGAAAAGTAAGGTGAACCTGGCTAACATGTGTCATATCATTTAGTTATTTATATATGCAATGCGGGTCGATCCCGACTGGGGTTTTTTGCTCTTGCGTTGATAAATAAGTGTTTTGGACTTGACAGCGTTCAGTGCACTGCTGTTACTGATTTTTGGCCTTACCTGGGTCATCGTGCGGCTGTGCCAAGTTCCCCACACGCCTTCCCGATGAGAAACTAATTAAATAAAAGGAATTAACAATTAATAAATAAAATTAAATGAGTGGTTGAATAAACAAATAAAAGGAAATAAGAAAAGTGAGATAAAATTTAATGAATATTGTTTTAATTACAAGAATAATATTATTATAATTATTGGAGGATATTATTATTCTTATTAGTATTCATATTTTCCTAATTATTTTTATAATTCATATCTCAATCTAGTTTCTTACAGTAACTTATAATGTTATTAACATTGTTATTATTATTAATCTATGTAGGTGATTTATTTTTGAAAACAATAGTAATTTTTTTATTACTATTGTTTCCATAATTAATACATATTACCATTTTTTTACTAGTCATTAATTTTGGTTTAATTTTTTTGCGGTTTATTTTATTTTTTGCGGTCTTTTTTTTTCATTATTTGTTTCTTTTCATTTACTTTTTATTTTCTCTTCCTCTTTACTTTCCTTCTCCTTCCTGTCGAGCTACAAAGACCAGAAACCCTATGTGGTGCACTCTTATCCATCCTCTACATACACTTAGACACTCCTTTCCAGCCACCTCCCTCGTGCCACTCTCCCTCCTACCTAATTCATCAAATGCCTCTGACCCAGCTTGTCGGATCCCCTTCTTTTTATCTCGAGTGTGCCACCCCCCCCTCATGCCATCGCTCGCTCAATCCTATGTACTAGCCCGCATCTCCCAAGCTAGCCTCCTTTCCCCACCCCGACATGTTCCCCAAATAAACCTCATCTCACAACACCTTGGTCCAGCCACCAAACCACCCTCCATCTTCTGGTGAACCAATACCTTCCTTTACTTGCTGAAAACACATCTGGTGCCTTGGCCACTTTCCACGCATGCAGCCCCCCCTCTAATTAAGTACTCTACTTCTCTTTTTTTTGGAGTTTTTTGGTTTCGCAGTGGCTATGGGGTCCATTTAGAGTTTAATCATAAATTTTGGTGGTTTGATTTCATGATTTATGGTTAAAATTTTATTTTATTTAGTTCGAATTATTGATTTAGGGTCTAATTTGGATTCATTGTGGTGAGTCCTTTGTGCGAGTGGAGTTTCTCACCAATTTGTGGGAATTTTGGCATCAAAGGTAGGTGGTTCCACATCTAATCATTATTTTCTGAATTAATTTTCATGATTAATTTTTAAGTATATTATTTAATTAATTTTTGTAGTTGTGAACTTGGTTTGAATTGATGTTTTATTTGTATTTAAATCAATATGTAGCATGTTTATGTTAAATGTTAGTTTTCTGTTAATAACAAGTATCTAGTTAGTTGGTAGTAATTATTTAATTATTCTACTTATTTTTCATCTATGCAAATGGTTTCAATCGCGCTTTCAACAAGGTGTTGCATGTTATTTTTCATAAGTAATGGCGTTGTGTGTGTTGAGTAGGTTATTGCCAGGAAAACCTATGTTGAGTTCTCTACTAGTGTTTTCTATAGTCTGCTTTTGTTTTGTGAAAATGTATAATTTTTCTGTTTATGTTCTGGTGTAGCGTTCATATGTGTTTTGCCTAAAAACAGGGCTTGAGTGGACTTTTGGTGTTTATAGTCATGTGTCATATCATGAATTTGCTTAATGAAATTTATACTATTTTATTTAATTGGGAAAAAGTCTTTCAATATTATAGTAGAGTTATTAATTGATGTGAGTAGTTTTGGTTGTGTTCTTGATGCGGCAGTTGGGTGTTTTTTGTCATGATGGAGGGCTGAGTTTGTTTTATGTGTTAATCCATATTATGTTTCTTTTTATATAATTTTTTAGAATGAATTTAATATGTTTACAAAAAATTATTAAAAATTTAAATTTAATATGTCTAATAAATACTATTTAACAATGCATATATTGTTATAATTGAGTGGGGGAAAAGTCTCTTAGTGTGTATACTTTTTCAAATGAATTTTTGGTGTGTGTACAAGTGTGGCTTTGAGTTTAGGTAAGACCCTGTTTGTTTTATTCATATGAGTTTTACATGAAATATGAAATTAGATCATCTTGAGAACAAAAGGGGAAGCCTGGGTTCTAGATGGGAAGACTAGATCTAGCAGGCTAGTGATACGGAAGCGGCTCTGACCAGGTTTCACTTAGCTGGTTTGACGATTAAAACACTAACTAATCATTAGTTGATGATTAGAGACCACTAGGTTAGGTATGTGCTTCCCAACTAGTTGGTCGTGCATGATAACATATTTTTTTTGTGTATCATATACCACTCTTCACCTAGACATGATATTCTAGGGTCCGATTCTTTTTGCTAGTACATTTAGGGCCTCTCCCACTTTTTCTGCTCATGGACTATTATACACTCACCAGCAGCATAAGATGTTGTTTTTTTGTTTTTATTGATGTTTTGGTATTTTATTAAATAAAAGGGTGTTTTAATTTTTTTAAGTTATTTTATGTGAAAGTGTTTCCTTAGTAGAAACTAATTCATTAAAATTGGTCAAGATTTGGAATCATTTCATTTATTTATCCTACAAATGTATTTGTAATTTAATTTTTATACGTGGAACCTTTTTATCGGGTGATGTCATACTAGGCTCTTGGATCACACCCTACATACACCTTTGGGTGTATGTACACCTTGTTATTTGTGTATTTTAGGATGAGGCATCCTGCTGAGTTGTAGTGGTTCTTGATGTTTTTGGTCTTCACGTGAAAGTTGGTGTTGGTATCTTGGGGTTGCGGCTTATCTTGTCACCCGGAGGTTGGTATTAGAGTTTGAGTTCTTTATCAACATTATTGTTCACCTTGATTTTTTAGTTGACATGTAGACTTAAATGTATTTTTAGTTTAAGGTATTGTTTGGTGTCTATTTTTAGTTTTAGTTTATTTATCTTGACAGTTTTTTTGGATATACTATTTCAATAAAAATGTTCCCATGTGCTAGTTTTGATACCCGAGCACTTCTGCCCACTCGTGAGGATAGAGATCTCCCATCGGACCTTACCGCAGACCTGGTCGGATGGAAACTTGGCCTGGTTCATGTAAAAATGGTATCAGAGGGGTTTTTATCTCTTGAGTCATTTTCGTTTGGGATAAAGTCATGGTAGAATGGAGATAAGGTTGTTGGAACTCGACGTTCTATCTATGAGCAAGGTGTCTGTCCAGCACACCTCATGGTGAGACTCGAGTAACCAAAGTAAGTTGAGGTTTGTCTAAACATTTGGTCAGTGTCGTTAATATTGTTTGAGTGAAATTAAAAGAGGGAAGGTTATGTTTTCCAATTGAGATCACAATGTCTGGGAAGCCATGTGCGGTCGGGGAAACTATCATAGAATACCATTAGTGGTAGTGGCGTGACTGGGGTAATGCCGCCAACCACATTTTTCAGCCACCCAGTGACACAAGTTTTCGGTTTCATAGTTCCTCATCAATTTTTTTTCATTCATGGAAATATAGTATTTAAGTAGAAATAAATTAGTTTTGAAAAAAATGTTTTGAAATGAAGCACTTTAAAAACGGAAGGATTTTTGAGAATTGAAAGGTGTGGGTTGAATGTTTTGGTTTTGGAAAAAAATGGGAATTTTTGTTTTGGATTCTTGGTGTTCTCATGGGAAACCACATGGATTAGTTTATATGAAATGAGAAATGGTTAATGGAATGAGTGAATGGGTGCATGGATGAACAGGAGGTGGGTGATGGCGTGGCCTGAGGACATGCATGCGTGCGACAAATGGGACACCATTGTTGTTTATGCAACCCATTGGCTACATTAATTTTCAAAAAAAAATTGTCAATGGAAAATTTGGTGTTTTTTAATAATGGGTGATTGTGTGGTGTGTCCTTGTGTTTTGGAAATATCTGATATGAGGCATTTCAAGTCGATGATCCTTTATGTCTGATTTTTTTCCCTTTTTGAATTCTTATTCATATGTTTTCATTCAAGTGTGTGGTTAATGGTCTCTTTTGAGAGTTGCTCCGGGAAGCACTTTCAATGGTTTCCCATGCACTTTTGTTCTTCCCTTTCAGTATGTGTTGGACATTGGACTAGTTTGATTGGTTATGTGGTTTCCTTTATTGACAAGTTCTTTCCCCCTATAAAGAATTAACACGTGATTGAAGTGCAGCTACATGTAATTCACCATTTCCCAACCCTCCAGTTGATTAAAGAAATGACTCTCTCTTTTGAGTGATAATGCTATGTGTATTTTTTGTATATTGGGTTAGGTGGATCCTCTCACAGTAGGATGACATGAACAAGAGAAATTGATAGGATCTTTTGTCTCTTTGAGTAGTCTTAGATGTCGTGTGTGATGTTTGACATCGTTGCGTCTAAAGGTTTCACCCTGTTAGCAATGAAAGGAATTCCAACAGGGATGGGTGAAGGTGGTTCATAATTATTAGTATTGAACAACTGTTAGTGGGGAAACTGGTTGTACCTGGTGGGACAGGACCCGACCACCATGATAAGGTGGGGTGGTTTTGCTATCATTGAGACCTAGTTGTTACAATTGGTATCAGAGGTAGGACCCAGCCTTAAGTGAGGCGCACTGCCTGGGTTGAGATGTAGGTCCCACAATGAGGGATTTTTGCTCTAAAGGGGGGGGGGGGTTAAAATAACACCCCCAAATGATAAAGGGTTTAACGACTAAATGATATCACTCATTTTAGCAAGGTGGACCTTCCTTTTGGGGATCCTACCTTATTAAAACTCCACAATTAAGCGGGGTTGGCCTAGATTAGTGACCAGGATGGGTGACCTTCTGGGAAATTTCTCAGGGTGTGTGTGAGTGAGAACAAAACACACTAGAAAGGACATGTGTTGGCCTATGAGGACAGTGATTAGTCAAATGATCCATTCAGGCTTGTGGGTGGCCCCTATGGTGGGGACCACGTGTCTGTGGGGCAACTGGTGGTACCTGGAGGGCTAGGCCCTAACGACCATGTTAAGGCGGGGTAGTTGTGCTGTCACTAGGACCAAGTTGTTACATTGGGAATAAATATTGCAAATAAAGGAAAATAATAAATATTATTAGGGGATGATTAAGGACATCAATAAAAAATAAGGGACTGATCAATAAATGTTGAAACCCTTATTGTGAAATATATATGATTATTTAACAGGCCATCAGTTAAAAAAAATATAGGTATTATGAAAACACATTTTAACTGTATCATTATCCTAACATTATGTAATTAATTTATTATCAAATAATATAAAGAAATATACTAACCATATATATTTTGATAAAAAAAATTGATACATTTTTTTTTCTTTTATATTTGATTATTCATAAATTACCTCATGTAATGGATGTATTGAAATTATAATTAATGTAAGGAGTCTTAATGTAGACTTTTAGATGATCCTAATTTCCATATAATAATTCAATGTATTACTATTTACATATAATAATTATAAAAATATGAATTTCTAATACATTAATCTATAATAATAATAAATAACACTACATTTTCATCACAAATTATTATTAATAAAGAAAAATAATACATTAAAGAGGACATTGTGTAAGAATCGATAGGCTTGAAACCTTAATCCATTCATCAGTCCAGGTTTTATGTCATGTTTCATTACTATACAATAACATTTTTCACCCAACAAATATTATTTCTTTTTCTAAAACCACACTAATATAATTTAATAAATATATGAACATTCTTGATATAACATGAATATCTAAATATCCTTTTATCCAAGGTTTTCAATACAATTTCATTGCATAAATACTTCCTTAGAAGTTTAACTAAATTTTTCATGAATGGTGGACTTTATAAACCTTCTCAATTATGAAAATCCCAAATTTTATAGAGGGATTCATGAAATAAGCTTCATATTCATAACCCATATACCATAATGTACATTATGTTATTAATCTACGAAATATACTAATTTTAGAAATTCTACACTACCACATGTCCAACACGCATTCATTAACATCCAATTATCCTTACGTGTCATCCCTCCAAAGCTCCACGACCCTCATACGCTCTCATTCTCTTCCATATTCGATGTCCCACTACCTCTCCCACTCGGGTATTAGCGAATCATGACCTACACTCCCTACTAACCCGCACATCCTTCATGGTTTATCACATGGTTACACAAAACTCTATCCCCCTCCTTCTATGACATGATCCTTATTCAGGTTTCACCTCACCTATCTGATATCTTTCTTCTTCGATGCAGACTCAAGTTTCTCCTCTTTTCATAATAGGGTTTTTGCAAGTCCTTGATACTAGTGTGATCCTCTTTTGAACTCTGCCTCCCAGTTACACAACACTCTATCATCCTCCTCATATGAAGAATATGGACCACTTTCACCTCACCTCTCCATCATCATAATTCCCTTGCACGGGCTTGGGTTTCTCCTCTTCGAGACCTATGGTCTCAAAAAATCCTAGATTCCAGTGTCCTCTTCCATTGGTCACCCAAATCAAGGGTATCCTAAGCATCTCAATTTTCTCTCCTGAATCTAGGTTCTGCATTTGGTTTCCCAGCCTAGGGTTCATCTACTTCATGTGGACCTCCGATAACTCATTTTCCAGAAGAAACCTTCTACAACTTATTCTACCACTAAATTCAAGTTACGGTCCATATCTTACTTATCCATGGAGATCGAACCCGAATAACAATGTCAGGAATGGTTTGGTCAATAACACATCCATTCTCAGAAATGGAAACATCTGTGATTCCGAAATATGTTTGTGTTTTAAATCAAATCATTCGAACAACATCAGCTTAATCTATCATCATGCTTCTCATTTCTCATACTCATTTGGTTCTATGATTGATTTACCTTTCCACAGAGGCTCATTGTTGAAATTATCTTTGATGATATAGCTGGCCTCTGCATCTATTCTATTTCTTTCTGGTTTTATGACTAAATGCATAACCCCACATATGAAAAACTTTCCTTTGTCTGATTTCCAATGTTTGGATTTTGTTGACATAATTGTTCTTAGATTGATTATACATGAAATTTTCCATATTGATTATGTGACACTGCTTCAAGATTACTCATCCAGGTAAAAAAAATTAGTTTCTTTAAGTTTTTTAAGAATGTTCATGATGAATTTAGCATCTAAATGTAACGCATACTCAAAAAAATTTAATGTCATAAGTAGATATTCAGGGAGCCATTATACTATGGTGATGCAAGGTTTTGATCCAACATACTAGGTGACATGATGGACAAAAACTATATTTTGGTCGAAGATTTGATTAGTCATATATTATAAAGCAGTTGATCAATATATTTAATTTGAGTTATTAGTTAAATTTAATTATTCTAAATATGAGTTGACTTGTATTAGACCAATGTATAATTTTTTAGAGTTGAGGATATGGAATTTTCTATGAGTAGTGGACTTGATCATTTGTTTTATTTTAGTAGTGGATAAGTTTTTAGACTAGAAGAACAATATTTTTATATGAGCAGTGGAACATGAATATTTTGGGTAGTTGACCATGAATTTTGCAGTGGTCCATGTGTTTTATTTGAGTAGGGGATTATTTTTTATAGTAGTGGATAATGTATTTTATATTAGTGGATCATGAATTATAGATATTAGACATGCTCATCTCATCAAACGTCCTACGATCCCAACATCAGGGCATGAGGACATCCATTTTCCCTTCAAGGGCGACCATTGATGATTTTCATGTGATGTTTCAGTTTTAGCTTCTACATGAACTTCCCATGTTTATATATTTTTAATACAAGTATCTATTTTTATGTATAAAATGATTGATTAGATTCTTTTCTGTTTTTATTCTTTGATTACGTTATAGGTGGGAACCTATGTGTCTGTCATTTTACAAGCATATCATCGGTAGAAGATAGTAACTATGGGAGGGTTTGGAAATCTGTTGAGGAATCCCAATAACATTTCCTTTATTGTAGGTATGTTAATTGATATTCAATGACGTGTTCAAATTATTTATTTCATGGTAATATTTTCAATGTTCTTATAGGACATATCCAATTATATTTCCATTTTTCAGTGATATTATGCAGCTGATGGATATAAATTGGATATTTTTTGGATGATTTTGATTTTGCATAGATGTTCTAGAAAAGAGGTAGGGAGTTTTTTACATTGTCACTATTCCCCCATAACCGTACAAATACATAATCTACATCAGTTTCTTGATTTGGAATTTTAATTTAATACAAAAATAGAGACTAAATATTAATGTCTCAAATTTAGGGAATTTGTACACATGGCCTCTACATATTACCATTTATAATGTATTTTTTAGTCTTTTTTACTCTAGAGAATTTATACATTTTCATATGATTATAGAGATTTCACAAACACCATAATAGTATGTTCTACTATAAAATCTATTATTTTAAAATCTCATATTCTTTAATTATTATTTCTAAATATTACCTTCTTAAATTTGAAAATTATTATGATTGAATATTTTTTTCATATGATTGTAGAGATGACACACACACATTCAAACAATAGAGCAGCCTTGATGATGAGTAGGTTGAAAATAGTATTATACATTAATGATTTGATGAACTACTTTTCAATAGATCCGTAATTAGTTCCAAGGATATAAATGTCGTCCAGTATAGTATTTCATATACAAAATATTATTATCCAAAAAAACATTACCAAAAAATAAGGAATATATTAAGGGTTATCATTCCCTTTTTCATTTGATATCCATGAGATACTATTTTCATTATATAAATGTTATTTTCCATTGGAGCCTTTCAATGTTTTCTTATAAATCATTGGAAAAAAAATTTACTCAACAATATGTTGAGTCAAAAGTCCTCTTTTGACTTCTAGGTTTTGTTTTGGAAATCACAAATGTCTTGTTAATACTACTAACCTTGTCTATCGTATCGTACTGATCATGCTGATAGTATTGACTATGTGTATCGTACTAATCATACTGATCGTACTGACCATGCCAATTGTACAATGCTGATTGTACTGACCATAATGATCGTACTGATCATGTTTATCATACTGACCAAGCTAATCGTACTGATCATGCTGATCGTACTGACTATGCGTATCATACTGATCATACTGATCATACTGACCATCCCAATGATACAATGCTGATTGTACTGAATATGGAAATTGCATTGACTCTACTACTCATATCTTTCATTTCATACTTGTTTTGGTACTTTGTCAAAAACACATTCTTCATTTAAATCGTACTCATGATTATCTTATTCATATATCTTGTTCTAACTAATACGATGTCATTGAGTTAGTTTCAAACTAATCAAAAAGATTTTGTGCTTTCTGTTTCAATATGACCGTTATGATGCCAGGTGTCCAAGTCCCTCCGAGTTTTTCAGAGAAATATGAACATTGGAGGAGATGTGACCGTTGGAACCTGAGGCCTATAAATAGAAGGTCATTTGAAGCTGAGAAAAATAACAGACAACTAAGAACAAGCGTGATACAACTGTGATACTTTGCTTCTATCAAGTTCTAGAGAGAGATGTTGTGACTTCTCTCATGCTTTGTGCTTTGTGCGTCCAATCATCGTATCTAGGGCTTTCAAGTGATTGAATGACAGAGGTGCTGATTACCTACAAAATCGAGGGCTGCCGGGGATAGGCAGACAGATGGTCCGATCATCGTATCGAGGGCTGTAGGAGATAGGCATACAGACAGTCCGATCATCGTATCGAGGGCTTCCAGGGATAGGCAGACAGGCAGTCCGATCATTGTAGCGAGGGCTCACCAAGGTGTTGGTGAGACAAACCTTTTATCCTAGGTGAAAGGATAACCCTTCTCTTTGGGTTAAAAGAATTGTAATTCTTTTACATTTCCGATGCTAATTGTATTAGAAAGGAAATTGTTTTTGTTTCCTTTTCTATCTCTTATACATTTTTAATTGTTTCAATTACATCCATTCTATTACATATTGTATTGATTGATTCTATACGCTTTAAGGTAGAATCATTCATCTTTATATTACTCTGATTATTGTGTTCATCTTGAATACAATTGTTTTACATTTAATTAGTATTACAATACATCATACCTTTTTATATTCAATACAATTGTGGGTGTTTGTATTTGTATTAGTTTAAGACCTTTTAAACTAATCTCATAATTTGCCAAAACTCAATGGTTTTTAAACCTACAATTCACCCCCTCTTGTATTGTTCCATCTACTAGACATACATACATACTTATTCGATCCAACAATTGGTATCAGAGCAGGTTTTCCACTGATTTGTATTTCTTGTTCTATTTCTTTCATATTACTATCTTAAATACTTACTACACTAACGTGTGGAGTGGAAAAGTTTTTTTACTAGATTGCAGGAATGAATATTGGGTCAATAGACAATATAAATCCTTCTAGACCACCTATCATTGATGGGAATGATTATGAGTACTGGAGAGATCGTATGAAGACTTTTGTTATCAATACTGGCATATACAATTTTATTATGCTTACTGGAGGTTACAAAATTCCTGACAAAGAAGCCAGTACATTCACTAACCAAGAGAAGCAAGAATATAAACTGAATTACAAGGTACGCAATACATTACTATGCTCTATGACCAGGAATATATACAGTCAGATATCTTCATGTGAAGCAGCCAACTATATTTGGAAGAAATTAGAAGTCACTCATTTTGATACATCCAAGGTTATAGAAACAAGAAGAGCAATTCTTCGTGCAGAGTATCATGGGTTTGTTTTTCCTTATGGAGAGCCAGTATGTAAAGTGAATCAAATGTTTATGACAATTTTCAACAGCTTACAATCTATGGGTGAAAAAGGTCTTGATGATGAGGCTCTTATTGATAAGATTATAGATATAATGCCAAATGAATGGGAGTCAAAAAGGATAGCTATTGATGAAAATAGAAAAGTTTCTCAGATTTATCTTGATGAACTCTTTGGAACTTTTCTACAGCATGAGACAAGAATGAAGAGAGATGCTGATTTCAACAAGAAGAAGAATGGAAATGGAAGTGTAGCCTTTTCATCTAAACCCGAGACACCTGAAAGGATTACAAGATCCAATGCCAAGAAAGTTATATCTGATTAAAGTGATTGTGTTCTTTCAGATAATGAGTTAGCCAATATTTCTCGAAGGATGAACAAGATTGTGGGAAAGAAATACTTCCAATATAGATTCAAAAACAAATATAGGAAAGATAAGAAAGATTCAGAAGTAACTTGTTATGAATGTAATAAAGCAGAACATATAAGGCCTGATTGTCCTTTACTAAAAAGGAAAGACCGAAAGGAGAAACACTCTCAAAGAAACAAGAAAAGGTTTTATAAATAAAGAATGTTTTGAAGGCAAATGATACCTGGAGTGCAAGTGGTTGTGATTCTTCAGATGATTCTTCAGAATATGAGTCCTCAGGACAGAAAAATATGGGATTTTTAGCCAGATTACCAATTGAAGATCATTGTCTCATGGCTAAGGTACACAATGCTGAAGCTATTACAAATGTCTCTTTGAATGAAAATTATACTGATAATAGATATTATGAATCTTCAAATGATGAATCTTCGTCATCAGAAGATGATACATTACCTTCTATTGAAGAAGTATCTAGATTTGCTAAATTACTTGAAAATGAAAATTCTATACTCAAGAAGAATCTTGAGAAAGAAAATTCTAGAATTTCAATCTTGACTAATGAAGTATCAAATCTTTCTAATGATATTGATGTGAAAACTTCTGATTTTGAAAGTATTTTAAAAACCCTTGAGAAAGTCAAATATGATAACGATAAACTGTCTAAGGATATTGAAAATGTAATTTCAAAGAAAAATATTTTAGAGCCTAACTCTAGTTCAAATTCAAATGTTTTGGAAAATAAGAATTTGGTTTTAAAATTAAAGTCAGAAATTTTTTCCTTGAAAAAATGTTGGAAAACTTTACTCATGGAAAGGAAAACATTGACAAGATGTATTCTCAAATTAGACCTTTGAGAAATCATTCTGGTCTTGGTTATACTCATTCCAAACATGTCTTTAGTAATAACTATTTTGTTCCTCAAAAAACTTCTTTTTGTTCTAAGTGTCAATGTGGAGGACACTAGAGAAGAGATTGTTCTCTTAACAGAACTCAATATTTAGGATTTCATAAAGCTCATTTTGCAAAACAAATGTGGATTCCTAAAATTCTATTATCTAAACCTTCAGGATCCAAACATGTTTGGATTCTGAAAAACTAATTGTTTCTTTTTCAGGAAAAGGAGAAGTGTACCAATAAGAATATTTGGTACATGGATAGTGGTTGTTCTCGACACATGACCAGAAACAAAGATCTCTTTGAAAAGGTTATGAAAACAAAAGGTGGAAAAGTAACCTTCAGAGATAATGCTCAAGGAAAGATTATTGGTATAGGTAATATCATTTTTCTTGGAAAAGTTCATATCTCAAATGTTTTTTTTATTAATGGTCTTAGGCACAATCTCATCAGCATAAGTTAATTATGTGATGAAGGTTACCTTGTGAATTTCAGAAATGAAAAGTGACTAGTTCACAATTCCAAGGATGAGTTCATTCTATCTTCCCATAGGCAAGAGAATGTTTACAATACTGAATTAGAAGACCTTAGAAGCAAGAACTTACCCTGCTTAAGTGCTATAGAAGACCCGTCTTGGCTATGGCATAAGAGACTAGGACACTGTAATCTGAGAAACCATAGTAAACTTTCAAAGAAAAGACTTGTGAAAGGACTACCAGATCTTAGATATGATTCTTCAAAAGTCTGTGATCCTTGTCAATTTGGCATGCAACTTAAAAATAGCTTTAAATCAATTAATGATGTTTCAACTTCTAATGCATTACAGCTAGTGGATATGGATCTTTTTGGTCCTACAAAAACTGGAAGCATTAGAGGAAAATACTATGTATTTTTTTGAGTTGATGACTTTACTAGATTTACATGGGTCTACTTTCTCAAAAAGAAATCTGAAGCCTTTTCCTATTTCAATACTTTTAGAGCCCATGTTAAAAATGAGAAAAACCTACCATTTATAACTATTCATAGTGATCATGGTAGTGAATTTCAAAATTCAGATTTTGAAACTTTTTGTAGTAAGAAAGGTATTACTCACAATTTCTCAGCTCCAAGAACTCCTCAGCAAAATTGTGTTATTGAAAGAAGAAATCGTATTCTTCAGGAAATGACTCGAACCATGTTGAGTGAATACTCAATTGCTAAACACTTCTGGGCTGAAGCTGTTAGTTCTGCCTGTTATACTATAAATCGTGTTTTAACTAGACCATTTCTTAATAAAACCCCTTATGAGTTATGGACTGGCTGAAAACCTAAAGTTTCATACTTCAATGTTTTTGGATGAAAAGTATTCATTATGAATACAAAAGATAATCTACACAAATTTGCACCAAAATCTGATGAAGGAATATTTCTAAGCTATTCCACAACCTCTAAGGCTTATAGAGTTTTCAATAAAAATACTTGTACTGTTGAGGAAATAGTACATGTGAAATTTGATGAATATATTCATTTTGTTTTCAACCAACCCAATACTACATCCTCGGTTGTGTTTTCTAAAAATATTTATCAACAGTTATTAGAAGATCACTCTGATGAGGAAAATGTTCATGAAAGTATTCTTGAAACATTTACCACAAAAGATTTTCTAGCATATGTTGATGAACAGGTTTTACAAAACCCAAATCAATTGTTTCTTGTGAATCATCCCAGTGATAACATCATTGGTGATGTAAATCAACCTATAAGGACCAGAAATTCCTTAAGAAATTAAATAGAACATCTTGCTTTTCTTTTCCAATTAGAACCTAAAAGTCTAAGTGAGGCCTCAGGTGATGATGACTGGATCAATGCAATGCAAGATGAACTAAATGAGTTTGAGAGGAATCAAGTATGGACCTTAGTTGATAGACCTAAAGAAACAACTGTAATTGGTGTAAAATGGGATTTCAGAAACAAATGTGATGAAAATCGAGTCATAGTAAGAAATAAAGAAAGACTTGTTGCTATAGGCTATACTCATCAAGAGGGAATAGACTATGAAGAAACATATGCTCATGTAGCTAGACTTGAATCTATTCGTATTCTATTAGCCATTGCAGCATATTTCAATTTAAAACTATTTCAAATGGTTGTCAAATGTGCTTTTCTAAATGGTTTTGTTCAAGAAGAAGTTTTTGTCGAACAACCTCCTGGTTTTCAAGACCCAAAACATCCTGATCATGTTTTCAAACATACCAAGGCTCTATATGGTCTTATGCAATCCCCTAGAGCATGGTATGATAGACTTACAGGATTTATTTTACAAAACAATTATACAAAAGGTACAACAGATCCAACCCTTTTTATAAAAATGGTAAATAAAAATGTTTTGATTGTTCAAATCTATGTTGATGACATCATATTTGGATCAACTAAGAAATATTTAAATGATTCTTTTGCAAATTTAATGAAATCTGAGTTTGAAATGAGTATGATGGGTGAGTTAACATTCTTTTTAGGTTTTCAAATTTCTCAAAAACCAGAGGGAACATATATATCTCAACAAATGTATATAAAGGATTTACTCAAAAAGTATGGTTATAACAAGACTAAAAGTATTAGCACTCCAATCGGTACCTCAAATTCACTTGATCCTGAAGAAACTGGGAAACCAGTAGATCAAAAAAATTTCAGAGGTATGATAGGAAGTTTCCTATACTTGACAGCTACTCGACCAGACTAAATGTTTTCTGTATGCTTATGTTCAAGATATCAATCTAATCCAAAATAGTCTCACTTAAAAGCTGTAAAGAAAATCATTCGGTATTTAAAAGGCACTATGGATTTAGGTCTTTTTTACTCTTCTGGGAATGATTTTATTTTAAAATGTTTTTCAGATGCTTACGTTGGCGGTTGTAGAATGGATAGAAAATGTACATCTGGAACATGTCATTTCTTAGGAGATTCTCTGGTTATTGGTCCTGCAAGAAACAACACTCAGTAGAACTATCCAATGCTGAAGCTGAATATGTAGCAGCTGGAAGTTGATGTGCTCAAGTACTGTGGATGCAAAACACACTCACTGACTATGGATTGATTTTTTTACAAAAAAAAAATTCTTTGTGATAATACTAGTTCCATAGCTCTTAATAAGAACCCATGACATCACTCTCGTGCAAAACACATAGATGTTAGGAATCACTTCCTTAGGGATCACATACAAAAAAGAGATATCGTTTTACAATTTATCAGAACGCAAGAACAACTGGCTGAAATTTTTACAAAACATTTACCTTCTGATAGGTTTGAGTTTATAAAATAGAAGTTAGGAATGATTACATTAGAATAATCATTCATATCCACTTCATGTTTTATTTTTCTCCTTACAGCAAACAACTCCCTTTGAAAGAGGGAGGACATCTCTTACTATGTTTTTTTTGTTTGTTTCTTTTTATCTTATGATCTTTAACTATTTACTATCTTGGTATGTGTTTTTGTTTTTCTGTTTATCGTATCGACCGAAGATAGTAATGATTTTCTTTTCCATCGTATCGACTGATGATGGTAATGATTTTTTTTCCATCGTATCGACCGATGATGGTAATGAATTTCTTTTCCATTGTATCGACCGATGATGGTAATGAATTTATTTTCCATTGTATCGACCGATGATGGTAATGTTTTTCTTTTCCATCATATCGACCGATGATGGTAATGATTTTCTTTTCCATCGTATCGACCAATGATGGTAATGATTTTGTTTCCCATCATCTTTTCAGTTAATGGTAACGAGATTCTTTTCCATCAGCATGTCAGTTAATGGTAATGAATTTTTTTCCATCGGTATGACGATTGATAGTATTCTTTTACTTCGTACGTTTGGGTTTTCTTTGAACTTTACTAAAACCAACAATAACCTTACGTTCTTCGGCAGGTACTTTCAATTTTTTTCCTTTCATTTTTAATCCTAACCATTGATCTATTCTCCTCTATTCTTGACCATAGAAGATCAATGGTCACCCCTAAATCGCCTATAAATATCCCACCCCTTCCCAAACCCACATTGATTTTTCAGGTTTTGAGGTGAAGCTCTACTCCACTATTTTAAATCATCGTACGATCTTTCATCGGCAGCATCCTTTTGTCTCAGTCTTCTGCCAACACTCCTGCCGATATGTCTTCAAAGGCATTCTTGAAAAATGACCTTTTAAGGGAAAGGTTAGTCTCCCGCGACTTTTATGATTCATAGGATTCTACAATCAAGATAATTATCTTGTTTCAAGGATGGGAGCATTTGTGTGTTGAAAGGCCTGTTTCTCAAGATCCGGTTCTCTATGATGATGTTTGTCAGTTTTATAAAACTGTATCTTTCGACAAAGACATGACTATCAATTTTGCTGTGTACGATAGAAAGCTATCTATGTCTGTGAAACAGGCGGCACATTTTCTTAATGTCCCAATTGAAGAGGACTCTTTCTATCCATCTCATAAACTACTAGAGGAAGTAGGTACGTTTAATAGAGAAAGTGCTGAGAAGTCTCTATTTGTTGTGAGTGAAGAGAAAATGAATGTGGATCATCTTTCACCGAAAAATAGGTTTTTTGACTTTATGGATGCAAGGTTTTTGTTGAGACCTGAAGCCTGATGTACATGGACATTACATTAAATTTGTGGAATACTTAGTACATAAAAAAACACACACACAAGGACCGTAATAGTTTAGTGTCTTTGGAAACTCGGAATATAATCTTCTAATCGTGGTGAAAGATCTTCAAAATCTCCCATAAAGATCTTCTTTTTTTTACCTAAAACCTTTCTTTATATCCTGGGGAAAATAAAACAAAAAAGGGTGAGCTCAAATGCTCAGTAAGGGTAAACAAAAGAAATATCAATCACATCATATACATAAGCACATAACTTTTGGAAATCTTAATCCTGCAAAAGAGATCATAATTTCATAACATGGGGTAAATCATGACAGTGAAATGTAATCACAATAATCATAACTTAAAACATGAAACTTTGTGGCATTCACACATAATCATGGAAAATCATTTCTTGTTAGTCATGACTCATTTCCAAGACTATCTTAGCGGACAAAGTCCATTTTTGAACCGAGTTCACTCCTCGTTTCAGTCCGGTATCACTGAACCGAAATAACCTTCCGTTCCAGCCATGTCTATCTCATGAGATATAAATCTTTACCCAATGAATTGGAGGGAGATATAGGTCCCAACCATCTCATAATGATACCATTCTTATGTGTGCCACAAAATCACAAATCATACATCATTTCATAACCCATGTAATACAAATGGGAATCTTAAACATCATGACATCGTAAAACAATTCATATAAGATAAAGGAATTCATAAAAATAATTCCATCACAACATAATCAAATCAATGTAATAATAGGTATAAAAACAGAACCCTTTATTATCTTAGATGGAAAATTATTTTGATTAAAAACTTGAACTCCATTCTTGAGGAAAATATCCTTTCTTCTTCAAAAACATTTTTCCTTTCTTAACATGTCATAAAACTTTAAACTAAAAGAAGTTGATTAAAAATAAATTTGAAAAATTGTAAAGGAAGATTCTTGGAAATAATGTTTTAAAAATCCATTCATGTCGTATAAGTTAAAAAAACATTCATCTCGTACTTTTGTCGGAAAAGTCAAAAAGTACCTCATACGAAAAAACGACAAAAGATTCCTTTCATATATTTTACTAAAAACTCACCGAAGGGTAAAATTGGATTTAAACAATTGTAGAAGAATGGAAATAATATTACATATTTAGGAAACATGTATGTGGATGATAAAATACACCCCAGTAAATACTAAAGTATAAACAATCTCGGATAAAAATGAGATTGTGATATTTCCCTTACCTTAAGTCCGATTTGCTTCGTAAGTGTCCTAAACTCCTGTATAATGATTTAAATAATGTCATTAACTTATTACAGAATCATATTCATTGTTATGATATCATATATGGTTTACTTATGACTTTATATTACCCGTTCTTTTGTAAATTCCACGTTAAAGAAGCGTTTTGGGAAAAAGCGTTTCATTTATCGTAGGTGTTTGGACTTATTGTTTTTGAAATTATTATTACTTATATCATAATTTACTTACTTCCAGAATATAAAACATGATTTATATATCATATATATACAGTATATATATATATATTAGATAGATAAATGAAATGAAACACACCGTACATGGAGACGGTAGTCCGTACGTACGCATGAATGCTGTTTTCCTTTCCTTATTGTCTTGAATGGAAGTAAGTAGATGACATACATATATACATAAATCCAGTAGCTTTATAATTTCATATATTTCATTATTATTGCTTATATATACTTTATAATCATTCTTAAATGGTTAACATGGAGAATGAATCTCATCGCGTCGTGGAGATGGTAGTCCGTACGTACGCACGAGCGATGATATCGTTCTCATGATCGTGGGACTGTATTGGAATGTATGAATACTATTTCGGAATCAATATCACTTTAAAATAATAATATATAGTTATTATTTACACCATTATACCAATCCAAGTAAGGTGGTGGTGGAAAATAGATTACACCACGTCGTGGAGACGGTATTCCGTAAGTACGCACACTCGGTGATTTCCTTTTTCCGTAGGATGGATAGAAGGTTAATTAGAGTTGTTTCATATTTATAATAACATATCAGTATATAAGAAATACTTATGTTATTACTTTATCATGAAACAACTAAAGAAGAAGAAGTTGAAGAATAAAGAAATTGAAAAAGATCGGTAATGGATATTACCTCTTTTTGACGCGCCTTCACTTAACCTCCACTTAATGAATAAAGGATGGTATTTGAAGAAGACCAGGACCTCTAGAATGATACTAGGGAAGTGGAGAAAATATTTTTCCAGGGGTTGGACGAGCATGAATGCTCAAATTGGTGTGAGGAGGAGAGGGAGGAGGTGCCCTTTTATAAGGGAGGAGAGGGGCACCTTAGGAAAATCTCAAAATATTATTTTATATTTAATGTCAAATTCAGTTTATAATGGTTCCAAAGAGTCTTATTTTGAAGCTAAAGTGGGGATGGTTCGAAATAGTCACATCCAATAGGATTTAGACAAGTTAGGTTATTATTTTAAACTTATCAATTAGATTTAACTCTACGTTAAATAATTTAACTTTTACAGTGTGTTTTTGTTTTCTTACACTATATGGTTAATAAACATACTTTATTAAGCAAAAATAACCCCAAGTTTTTTATTATTAATATATATATTCCAATCTAAGTCAATTTTCCGAACCTTAGATTTTTAGGAATAAAATAACAATTAATAATATAATATTGGTTTTAAAAACTATTTTATGTCAATTTTGACACTATTTGGTACATGATTTTTATGAAATTCATAACAGAATGATAAGTTCTAACCAAGTTACTTAAATCAACAATACCATGTCATATTAACCTAGAAAATTAGTGTAAGTCATAAAAAGTCTCAAATTAAATTTATTTGGGAATTTATAAAATCAATTATGTCAATATTTCATTAATAAGATAATTACTGCATCATCGTTGTGTCATAAATAAATTAATTTATTTAATGTCTAAAATTTACAAATAAAATATCATTATGTAGGAAATCTTATTAGATTTCTAATGAATATTTATAGTCGAATTTATCTTATGTATAACCCTATATTAAAAATGATTTACTTATTAAACATTGATTTTAACTATTTTAACCCTTCATTAAATAAATTAATAATAAATGTCCTAATCTAATCCAAGTGGGCTGAAATGGTCATATTGTATTCCTAAGGTTGTTTTTGGTCGAATTACACTTATCCAATAGAATTAGGACATGTGTTAGGGTAATAATAATATAATTTTTACCCTTAATTACCCTATTTACTTTTAACCGTGGTAAAAAAAGTCAAAAGTTACTATTCACCAAAAATTATTTTCATCTCATTGGACCACATTTTGGTCCTTTATATTAACTGTGTCTCTCGGATTTTCGAAATTCCACTCACAGAAGCGGTAAAATTATGTTTTATGAAAGATTCAGTTTTTTTAACTACCACTTAGTGGTTTCACTATTCATCAAAAATTGAAAGTTTTCAGAAAAATACCAAAAATTAGGCCTAAGATATATTTGATATTATGAACTCAAAAATGAAGTCTATTTTACAAAATTCAAATCATATAATTTTCATTAACTAATTTAAAAATTAATTCCCATCGTCAAAACAAATAGCATGTTTTTAAGAGATAATAACTATCAAAAGATTGAAACTTGTTTATGACTGGTTTAAATGTGAAATTACATCCAATGACCATCATTGTATTAAATTGTAAAAAGATATTCTAAATATACTTTTAAACCACTAAAATTAATAATTTATCACAATTAATTAGTTTTATTGAAAAAGTTGTTTTTAATTAAAATTTAGTAATTTCCACTATTCATCAAAATATGAAAGTTATCCGAAAATTACCAAAATTTCACCCTAAGATAATTTCGATATTCCGAATCCAAAAATGAAGTCCATTTTGAAAAATAAATTTTACAAGAATTCAAAAAGTAGTTATTACTATTCATAACAGCTAGTTTTAATAATATTTTAATAGCATATCGTTGTTTAGTGAAACTCGGTATTGCGTACTACACACGCTATCAAGGAAGGTCGTGATTGCGTGTAAGGCAAGTTAAGGATGCGTGTTGTGCAAGATAATTTTGGTGTAGCATACAACACAAGACATTAATGAAATTAAAAAGAATATTTTTCATAAAATCTCGGGGTGTTACATTCTACCCCCCTTAAAATGAATTTCCCCCTCGAAATTCGTCAGGGTTATAAATGGGTTACTATTAGAAAGTTTCTTTAATCGAAACCCACATTGTAAAAAGAAATACCAAAACCAATCTCTAAAAACAAAAGTATGAAATGTAACGGTTACCCAAATAAACTAATCACTGGGTTTCCACATAGGTGAAATTATGGATATGGAAGAGAAATCTAACCATCATGATCTGATGGAGAGTGGTAGAAAACATGGCTATGGAAAAGCTAGCAATCACAAATCCATTAATTTGTGAAGATCTAAGGTACCATCTGATTAATCAGATATAAGAGCACTAGGACAATATTTTTGGTTTTCAAGATATTTTCCCTAAAGTTGAAGAGTTTGAATTATAATAAATACTTACTTTATTTTGGTACAATCTCACTATTGTTCATGCCTTGAACAATTTATACTTCATCTATTAAATAAATGAAGTTGAATTTGTTATTCGTGAAGTGTTAGCAGATCATATGATAGAATGACGGGTCATTCCATCTGTCTCAAACGAAAGGTTAGCAAAAGTTATTAAACATACATAAGTCATTCTACAGTGATATTAGTCATATATGGTTCTTAAAATGGACTTATACTTCATATATCATACTGCTTAATATAATAAAACTAGTTTCTACTAAACAGGGAATTCCTGTAGGTCAGTGGTAGGAGATAAAGGTCAGTCGCACTTCGGTTGTGGGTTTGATTCACACAGCCTTGTCCGACGCGATGGGATGTCGCCCGTCCTGCAGGTTGTCCTTTTTCTAAAGATATATTACTATAACATCCCATCAATAATATTGAAAAAATGTTTTATCCAAACTTATGTCCAACATAATCCATTCTAATCTTTAGGCTTATCTAAAATACTTCGGTCCAAGCTCATAGTATAAAGAAAATGATTACTTGAAATGTCGTAAACCAAGCATGTGAATACCATCATTTATCCCCCATATATCTTGTTGGTCACATTCCAATCATGTGAATACCTTAATGATGTATTCTCTTGAAAAATGAATAATAACCATTAAACCTTAGTGAAAATATGAATGCTGTCAAAAGTTAACTCTTTCCACATACCAAAATCCAAAAATTCTATATACTCAAACCATGATATAACCTTCTCCTTATATCAGTCATGAGCTCATGAATACTATCAAACATTTAATTTTATCCTTATCCCTTCATTATGCGCATATCATCTACATTCCAAAAATATATGAATAACCTTTCATGGATACTGGTAACATTAATCATACACTTTCAAAACTCAAGGAAAGACAACAGTGTAACAATCCATAGATGTCTCTTTATTCCATAGTAGCATGAGATTACTTATACAACATTACACATGATAAACATGTAATCATTCCACTACATTATTAAACCATTGACCGAGCTTCAACAATTCTTTCACCTCACATATCATTTGTAGTCTCTTCATCATCATCCACATAAATACTACCCATACGACCATACTGATTCTCTTCGTGAGACTTTCCCTTATGGCATTGGTTTCCATAATGCCCGTACATTCCACATTTGAAACATTTAACCATTGCTGATGTCGTAGGAATACCATTATCCCCATCCCTGGTGTTAACTGAACCTTTTCTTTTACACTTACTGGCTTTGTGTCCTTCTTTTCCACACCCAAAGCATCTTCCAGTTCCTTTGAAACATTCTCCTTGATTCCTCTTCCCACATGATTTACATAGGGGAAATTGAACTTTATTTCCTCTATTGTCATCATGAAACTCCATCTTTCTCTTATTAGCCGAGTCAGGAAACTTACCAAATTTTACTTTATTGATCATATTATGAGATTGCTGATTCGGCATAATAATGATTTTTGGACTTCCAAATCCAATTTCATTTGGTTGCTCATGAAAAATATCATTCCATTGTTCATCATATCCTCTATTATCGTGAATCACCTTGTTTCCATCCATTTTCTAAAACCCAAAAAGAATAGTGTTAGAGGCAAAAATCATAATAAAGGGGGAGTAAATTCAATATCTAACATCTTAGGTTAAATTCTAATATCGTTACCATAGTTCAAGGACTATCCTATATGTATACTTATCTTTAGGGACATCCCTAGACATACCTTAGAAATATCTCTAGCGATCTCACTAACGTTCTCACATCCTAGTTTCCAAAGGTTGACTAAAACTTTCCTCTGATACCAACTGTAGAGACCCGAAGCCTGACGTACATGGGCATTACATTACATTTGAGGAATACTTAGTACATAACAAAAACACACACACAAGGACCGTAATAGTTTAGTGTCTTTGGAAACTCGGAATATAATCTTCTAATCTAGGTGAAAGATCTTCAAAATCTCCCATAAAGATCTTCCTTTTTTTACCTAAAACCTTTTTTATATCCTGGGGAAAAGAAAACATAAAAGGGTGAGCTCAAATGCTCAGTAAGGGTAAACAAAAGAAATATCAATCACGTCATATACATAAGCACATAACTTTTGGAAATCTTAATCCTGCAAAAGAGATCATAATTTCATAACATGGGGTAAATCATGGCAGTGAAATGTAATCACAATAATCATAACTTAAAACATGAAAATTTGTGGCATTCACACATAATCATGGAAAATCATTTCTTGTTAGTCATGACTCATTGCCAAGACTATCTTAGCGGAAAAAGTCAATTTTTGAACCGAGTTCACTCCTCGTTTCATTCTTGTATCACTGAACCGAAATAATCTTCCGTTCCAGCCATGCCTATCTCATGAGATATAAATCTTTACCCTATGCATTGGAGGGAGATATAGGTACCACCCATCTCATAATGATACCATTCTTATGTGTTCCACAAAATCATAAATCATACATCATTGCATAACCCATGTAATACAAATGGGAATCTTAAACATCATGACATCATAAAACAATTCATATAAGATAAAATAATTCATAAAAATAATTCCATCACAACATAATCAAATCAATGTACTAATAGGGATAAAAACAGAACCCTTTATTTTCTTAGATGGATAATAATTTTGATTAAAAACTTGAACTCCATTCTTGAGGAAAATATCCTTTCTTCTACAAAAACATTTTTCATTTCTTAACATGTCATAAAACTTTAAACTAAAAGAAGTTGATTAAAAATAAACTTGAAAACTTGTAAAGGATGCTTCTTGGAAATAATGTTTTAAAAATCCATTCATGCTGTATAAGTTAAAAAAACATTCTTCTCGTACTTTTGTCGGAAGAGTCAAAAAGTACCTCGTACGAAAAAACGACAAAAGATTCCTTTCATATATTTTACTAAAAACTCACCGAAGGGTAAAATTGGATTTAAACAATTGTAGTAGAATGGAAATAATATTACATATTTAGGAAAAATGGATGTGGATGATAAAATGCACCCCAGTAAATACTAAAGTATAAACAATCTCGGATAAAAATGAGATTGTGATATTTCCCTTACCTTAAGTCCGATTTGCTTCGTAAGTGTCCGAACCTCCTGTATAATGATTTAAATAATGTCATTAAATTATTACAGAATCATATTCATTGTTATGATATCATATATGGTTCACTTATGACTTTATATTACCCGTTCTTTTGTAAATTCCACGTTAAAGAAGCATTTTGGGTAAAATCGTTTCATTTATCGTAGGTGTTTGGACTTGTTGTTCTTGAAATTATTATTACTTATATCATGATTTACTTACTTCCAGAATATAAAACACGATTTATATATCATATATATTTAGTATATATATATATAATAGATAGATAAATGAAATGAAACACACCGTTCATGGAGATGGTAGTCCGTACGTACGCATGAACACTGTTTTCCTTTACTTATTGTCTTGAATGGAAGTAAGTAGATGACATACATATATACATAAATCCAGTAGCTTTATAATTTCATATATTTCATTATTATTTCTTATATATAATTTATAATCATTCTTAAATGGTTAACATGGAGAATGAATCTCATCGCGTCGTGGAGACGGTAGTCCGTACGTACGCACGAGCGATGATATCGTTCTCATGATCGTGGGACTGTATTAGAATGTATGAATAATATTTAGGAATAAATATAACTTTAAAATAATAATATATTGTTATTATTTACACCATTATACCCATCCAAGTAAGGTGGTGGTGGAAAATAGATTACACTATGGCATGGAGACGGTATTCCGTACGTACGCACGAGCTGTGATTTCCTTTTTCCGTAGGTTGTATAGAAGGTTAATTAAATTTGTTTCATATTTATAATAATATATTAGTATATATGAAATAATGATGTTATTAATTTATCATGAAACAACTAAAGAAGAAGAAGTTGAAGAAGAAAGAAATTGAAAAAGATCGGTAATGGATATTACCTCTTTTTGACGCGCCTTCACTTAACCTCCACTTAAAGAACTAAGGATGGTATTTGAAGAAGACCAGCACCTCTAGTATGATACTAGGTAAGTGTAGAAAATATTTTGGAAGGGGTTGGCCGAGCTTGAATGCCCAAATTGGTGCGAGGAGGAGAGGGAGGAGGTGCCCTTTTATAAGGGAGGAGAGGGGCACCTTAGGAAAATCTGAAAATATTATTTTATACTTAAGGTCAAATTCAGTTTATAATGGTTCCAAAGAGTCTTATTTAGAAGCTAAAGTGGGTATGGGTCGAAATACTCTCATAAAATAGGATTTAGACACTTTTAGGTTATTATTTTAACCTTATCAATTAGATTTAACTCTAAGTAAAATAATTTAACTTTTACCGTGTCTTTTTGTTTTCTTACACTATATGGTTAATAAACTTACTATATTAAGCCAAAAGAACCCCATGTTGTTTATTATTAATATATATAATCTTATCTAAGTATTTTGGCCGAACCTTAGATTTTTAGGAATAAATTAATAATTAATAATATAATATTTTTTTAAAAACTATTTTATGTCAATTTTGACACTATTTGGTACATGATTTTTATGAAATTCATAACAGAACGATAAGTTCGAACCAAGTTACATAAATCAACAATAACATGTCATATTAACCTATAAAATTAGTGTAAGTCACAAAAAGTCTCAAATTAAATTTATTTGGGCATTTATAACATCAATTATGTCAATATTACATTAATAAGATAATTACTGCATCATCGTTGTGTCATAAATAAATTAATATATTTAATGTCTAAAAATTACAAATAAAATATAATTATGTAGGAAATCTTTTTAGCTTTCTAATGAATATTTATAGTCGAATTTATCTTATCTATAACCCTATATTAAAAATGATTTACTTATTAAACATTGATTTTAACTATTTTAACCCTTCATTAAATAAATTAATAATAAATGTCCTAATCTAATACAAGTGGGCTTAAATGGTCATATTTAATTCCTAAGGTTGTTTTTGGTCGAATTAAACTTATCCAATAGAATTAGGACATGTGTTAGGGTAATAATAATATCATTTTTACCCTTAATTACCCAATTTACTTTTAACCGTGGTAAAAAAATTCAAAAGTTACTATTCACCAAAAATTATTTTCATCTCATTGAACCACATTTTAGTCCTTGATATTAACCGTGTCTCTCGGATTTTCGAAATTCCACTCACAGAAGTGGTAAAATTAAGTTTTATGAAAGATTCAGTTTTTTTAACTACCACTTAGTGGTTTCACTATTCATCAAAATTGAAAGTTTTCAGAAAAATACCAAAAATTAGGCCTAAGATATATTTGATATTATGAACTCCAAAATGATGTCTATTTTACCAAATTCAAAACATATCAGTTGCATTAACTAATTTAAAAATTAATTCCCGTCGTCAAAACAAATAGCGTGTTTTTAATAGATAATAACTATCAAAAGATTGAAACTTGTTTATGACTGGTTTAAATGTGAAATTACATCCAATGACCATCATTGTATTAAATTGTAAAAAGATATTCTAAATATACTTTAAAACCACTAAAATTAATAATTTATCACTATTAATTATTTTGATTGAAAAAGTTGTTTTTAATTAAAATTTAGTAATTTCCACTATTCATCAACATATGAAAGTTATCCGAAAATTACAAAAATTTCACCCTAAGCTAATTTCGATATTCCGAATCCAAAAATGAAGTCCATTTTGAAAAATAAAATTTATAAAATTTTAAAAAGTCGTTATTACTATTCATAACGGCTAGTTTTAATAATATTTTAATAGCATATCGTTGTTTAGTGAAACTCGGTATTGCGTACTACACACGCTATCAGGGAAGGTCGCGATTGCGTGTAAGGCAAGTCAAGGATGCGTGTTGTGCAAGCTCCTTTTGGTGTAGCGTACAACATAAGACATTAATGAAATTAAAAAGAATATTTTTCATAAAATCTTGGGGTGTTATAGTTTTCTTATCCCAAGGAAAGGGGATAAGGAAACTTTGAAAGTTTTTGATATTTTTATGCTTGACTATCTAGTAAATATGAGAAAAGTAAATCTCATGGGATATTTTTTCAAAACAATTTAGAATGTGAAGTCAGGGGAAATCAAATCTCATTTAATTATGTATCCAGCCATTCTTACAAAGTTTATTCTCGAGAGTATGAAGTTTTTCAACATTCCTTTGAATGGGAAGTTGATAGATTTGAAGCCCTATTGGATTAGAAAAAGTACTATGAAGAAGTTGAATCTTTGTTTTGATCAGAATTCACAACTTTTTGTCAGAGATATAGAAGCTGAATCGGCTCAGAATCAATCAGAACCTATGCTAGAAAAAGACATTCAATCTGCTGGTTTTACTCAAAAGTCTGATCCACAAACCAGTTCAAATCCTATGAAGAAGACAAAGTACAGTAAGGAGGTTGTAGACAAATGTATAAAGGATAAGGAACAGAGAAAAGAAGGTGATCCAAAGTTCGATCTTCACCCGACTGAGGCTTTTGCAGAAAGAATAAGGGTATAAGAAAACCTTAAGTCTGAAAAGAAAAAGAAAACTATTTTCAAAAGAAAGGCTCAATACTTTGATATCTCTAACGTATTGAAAATGGTTGAGGATGATAGTGCTCAACTGACGGAAGAAGTGCATCAAGAGCCCATCGTACAGAGTCTTCCTGAGAAAGAAAAAGGAAAACAAATGATGGAAGAGATAGAAGAATAGGAAGAGGAGGAAGGATATTTTCTTTTAGAATTCCTTCAGAGATCAAAGAAAAGTAGGGAGGAATTGGTTCAAAAGCTGAGTGAAGGTGTTCAACAAATCCCTCATGCAGATCAAAAACCTTTGAATCTTCTGAAACTCCGGATAAAATACCCCTTCAAGTAATGAAAGGTGCTCAATCCTCTCATACTGATATAGTTGTTTTAATTAGTGATAAAGTGGAAGAAGAAAGAAAGCAGAAAGAAAAAGCAAAAGGAAAACAGCCAGTTGTTGATTCAAGCTAATCAAATGAACTGGCTTCATACGATGAAGATACTGATTCAGAACATACAATCTCTCTCAAGAAGAGTGATTACATTGTCCATGTTTTGAGAAGGGTTGAGAAGACCATTCCATATTTCCCTAGGCTGGAAGGTAAGATTGATTTTATTACTGACAATCAAAAGAAGAAGTTTGGCTCTGTAAAATTAATTAAGAAAGAAAGTTTTGTCAATTGAAGCCAATTTGAATGTTCTTTCAGAAAGTTCGGTTGCTCATAAGAAGGCCTGCAACAAGATGACCAAGTGGTCATACAAAATAGAGAGCTCAATCAATGATCATGAGTTGATCAAAAAGGACAAGGGAAGAGAAAACAAGTGACTTGTATTTATTGTCAAGTTTAGTGTTGATTGTTATTGAAATGAAATTCTTTTTATCCATTATCTTGTATTATTTTTTCTAACTCGTTCAGACAATTCAAGTTTACCCCTTTCTTTTTGTAAATCACAAAGGGGGAGAATTTTTTTAAAGGGGGAGAATGTTTATAAAGGGGGAGAATTCTTTATAAAGGGGGAGAATGCTTAACAACACTCTTAAAGAAAATATACGAATACAATCCTTATGAAAGTTTACACCTAAGGGGGAGTTAGTTGTATTCAATTTCTTATCCAGAAGAGTTTCCAATAACACAGGGGGAGATAATTATTTCTTTTAGTTTTTATTTTGTGATTTGTGTTGTCCAAAAAGGGGGAGATTGTTGAGTCAAAATTCCTTTTTTGAATTCTATGTTTTGTTTTGGAAATCACAAATGTCTTGTTAATCCTAATAACCTTGTCTATCGTATCGTACTGATCATGATGATAGTACTAAATATTCATATCGTACTGATCATACTGATCGTACTGACCATGCCAATCATACAATGCTGATCGTACTGACCATAATGATCGTACTAATCATGCTGATCATACTGAAATGGCTAATCGTACTGATCATTCTGATCGTACTGACTATGCATATCATACTGATCATACTGATCGTACTGACCATGCCAATTGTACAATGCTGATCGTACTGAATATGGAAATTGTATTGACTGTGCTACTCATATCTTTCATCTTATACTTGTTTTGGTACATTGTCAAAAACACATGCTACATTTAAATCATACTCATGATTATCTTATTCATATATATTGTTCTAACCAATACGATGTCGTTGAGTTAGTTTCATACTAATCAAAACGATGTTGTGATTTCTGTTTCAATATGACCGTTATGATGCCAGGTGTCCAAGTCCCTCCGAGTTTTTTGGAGAAATATAACCATTGGAGGAGATGTGACCGTTGGAACCCGAGGCCTATAAATAGGAGGTCATTTAAAGATGAGAAAAATAACAGACAACTAAGTACAAGCATGATACAACTGTGATACTTTGCTTCTATCATGTTCTAGAGAGAGATGTTGTGACTTCTCTCATGCTTTGTGCTTTGTGTGTCCGATCATTATATCGAGGGCTTTCAAGTGATTGAAAGGCAGAGGTGCCGATTACCTACAAAATCAAGGGCTTCCAGGGATAGGCAGACAGACGGTCCGATCATCATATCAAGGACTACCGGAGATACGCAGACAGACAGTCTGATCATCGTATCGAGGGCTGCCATGGATAGGCAGATAGACAATCTGATCATCGTATCGAGGGCTCGCCAAGGTATTGGTGAGACAGACCTTCTATCCTAGGTGAAAGGATAACCCTTCTCTTTGGGTTAAAGGAATTGTAATTCTTTTAAATTTCCACTGCTAATTGTATTAGAAAGGAAATTATTTTTGTTTCCTTTTCTATCTCTTATACATTTGTAATTGTTTCAATTACATCCATTCTATTACATATTGTATTGATTGATACTATATGCTTTAAGGTAGAATCATTCATCTTTATATTACTCTGATTATTGTGTTCATCTTGAATTCAATTCTTTTACATTTCATTTGTATTACAATACATCATACCTTTTTAAATTCAATACAATTGTGGGTGTTTGTTTTTGTATAAGTTTAAGACATTTTTAACTAATCTCTTAAGTTCCTAACACTCAAAGGTTTTTAAACCTACAATTCACCCCCCTATTGTATTGTTCCATCTAACACAATCCTTATATATTTCACCATTAATATAAATTAATTATTCAATTAATATAAATAAAAAATATTATTCCTCTTCATCATTCATCCATTTAGAAGGATACCTCATCCAATTATATAATAACTATTTACTTTTACATTTAATTTGTATTATCATCATCATCATCAACAATATAACCATTACACGTACCACTATGAAATTAACATATATTGTTCATTCAATATTATTAGAAAAAGGATACCAGATATCTATTCTTCTATGGTCTCCATTACATACACTAAGTGAACTCCTTCATTCTCTACCTTTTTGTGTCTTAGAGTTAGTTAAAGTACATATTTTTAATCATGTCTCAAGAAAATTGATAAGCAATGGTCACAACAACATTCACTATAGTTATCATCCAACTTTACTAATCATCATAAAATCATCAATCAAATTCATCCTTAATCAAATTCTATTAGGATTCCTCTATTTAATAATCAAGAATAGTAGTGGGTGTATTACCTATCATATTAAAAAACCAGACAGTCCTAAAAATATTTATTTATAGGATTTATAAATCCAGACACCTTAATTAATATATGAAACTCTATGTTTATCCAAGAATTTAATTGTTCAATTAAATTTAAATAAATATTTATTTTATTGAAAATATTGTAAATTCCAAAGAATATCCCTTAGGAGTGTCAATCCCGGTGTCCATAATTGTTGTTTGTCATGTAGTAAATTACCCCTTGTTAGGATTGTTACACCTTATCAGAGTTGTTACAACTAGGTACATCTATTCTAGATCCCCATCCACATATAATATCAATATAAGAATTAATTTATATTAAACCACGTACTCTATACATTATCAAATATCCAATATACTTTCTTATACTTTTTTATATCCTTAGACAAATCACTATACATATCCATAGGGTACCCAATATGGTTTTGTCATTATAAAATCCCGATGTTAACTAATCATTTATTCTAATTCCAACTATAGGGACCCTCACAATCAATACATTAACATTACAACACCTTTTTGTAGTACGTACTACATTATATATACAAATGACTAAATATTATATTATTATATTACCTTTGGAAATATAGAGACATAAATACTGGTAGATGAGAGAACTATATTATATCCCTCTATGTTATCCCAGACTACTACCCCAATCATAAATATAATACAATAAACTATATTCATAACTTAAGGAAGAAAAAAATGGGTGACCTCATATTCATATTGAGGGTATACAAGGGAGACATATAAGACTAACCATGAGAATATGAAAATGATAACATGATGAGGAAAATAAAATATCATACCCTTTATATACAAAATCATAATCCTAAATTATGACATAAAGAGTGGTAGTTCAGAAGACATGAATCATAAGAAAATAAAGAACATAATCCATGAAAGCATATCATGGGAATAAAACAAGGAAGAATATAAGACACAATATCATATATAATAACATGACTATAAGTCATGGTATTATTATCAACGTCCTTATTATTGAAAATGTCCTTTAACGAATTGGGTTCAGAACCCATTCTGGCCTTATATTACTAAACAATATTTACTCCTCATTCCATCCATGTAATAGTAAACTGATTTCATTTCTCTTTTTATCCCTTTTATAATTATCCAAGTTCATTTATCACTCTAGACCTTTTATAATCAACCAATTTCATTTCTCACATCATCCCTATAATACATAACTGATTTCATTTATCATTTCATCCATGTTTATATCATGAGATATAAATCATTACCCAATTCATTGGATAAAGATTTTGGACCCACCCATATCATAGTAAAATCATAGATACATTTTCCCAATGATCATACATAAGCATATCATAACCCATTAAATTATATTTACATTATAAAGAAGTAATAATATCATAACCTATAGTAAGAGATATATGTTTCATAAGAATCTCATAAAAATCGTAACCCATGAAAGAGTAAGGTATTTCTTAAACATATAACATATTAACGGAAAATAGGTTTCATAATGACCATGACATTAAGCATATCCCATTCATTGTTAGAATATGAATGGAACCTTGATATCATTTCTTAGAAGGGAATGAGTAGCATAAATTGATGTCATCATAGATGGAAAATCATTTCAAAACATATTTTAAAAAAATTTCACGCTTAATATATTATTTCTTCATCGAAAATGGAATTTTAATACATATATGAAATTAAAAATAATTTTCATTAAAAATACACTGACAACTTATGAATAAGAGTTGAAATATTTTTTAAAACGTTTTTCCATAAAAAATATAATAATAATCCATAAATAATAATAATATTATTCATTGAAAACACATTAGAAGCTTAAATGTAGCCTAAATATTTATTTTTAAACCATCTTACATGAATACATATTAATGATGCATGATTTTTTTTCAATATTTAATTTAAAAATATATTGAAAACATATAAATAATGATTGAAAATTTTTTGAATACAATTTTCCATGAAAAATAATTGATATAAAATTTTATTAAAAATTATACGTTTTAAAATTAAAAGGTAGCTTCAATGAAATTATGAAGTGTAAATCCATACATTAATTTTGAGGTAAGATGAACTTTACTTTTCACAATAAAAGGATAGTAAAAACTCTTGTTTGGAATGTCTCATGAATATTCTTTTGATGTGACTAATAAATGAAAAAATGGTAAATATATATTTTATAAATTATAGGATAATGGAACAATATTCTTAGAAAATATTCTTAGAAATCATGGTTTTTAAGGAACATAGATTTTTGACTGAAGAGAGGGTATATTCGATATTTATTAAATGACATTCTAAACTATATTTTGTACCATATAATAGATAAATTATACTAAAACTAGAATATATCATGAACAATAATAAGATATTAAAATTCATTAATTTTATTGAGATATGGGTTATAAAAAATCAACAATAAATTTATAATCATAAAAACTATCAAAAAGCAACGAGATTGTTTCAAGAAACTATTATCAATTTGTAACATAGAACCATACTATCCATGTAAGGAATTGAAATTACATAAAAATAAAAATATAATTAAATTATTTAGTTTCATTATATAACATTTCAAATTAGGCATGTTCACATCAAATAAAAAATTATTGCTGCATAATATGATGTGTGTCTCAAAGAAGGTAAATTGAGACAAAACAGAATTATTGATTTGGTACATTTGAAACATAAACCCAATGAATGGAATATTATAGATTAGATATGTAAATTACCATAAATATAATAATAAAAATCATTTAATACATCCATGGTATGTATACACACAATATAGGATGAATATAATTTTAAATAAATTTTGTATCTTATGGAAATAAAAACTATGACAAAATAGCAATACATTGTCTCTTAAATATCTTCATACTTTGTGAAACCACTATTATATTAATTATAATATTATTATAAATATTCTATAGAACCATATTATTATATATAAAAACATTTATTTTTGTTAAATTACATTATTTTAAAATCTTGTAAACAATTGTATGTTAATATTTCACTTCAGGTAATATTCATTTTCATATTCACATGTATCATAATTTTTTATATCATAGTTACTCATAGATATATTGTTATTCTTGAATGTAGAACAATATATAAATATATATCATTTATATTCCTTAAATTTTTATTTTATTAATATATAGAATATATAATTACAAAATGGAATACATTATTCATGGAGACAGTAAGATGTACGTACGCATGACTGTAGTTTCTGTTTTTATTGTTGTATTAAAATGAATAAAGAAAAATTAAATATATATATATATATTAATATAATATCATTAAATTATTATTATAATTTTACATATATCATATAATTTTACAAAATCCATACTTAATGCATTCAAAGTAGCCTGTGAACCAATCACATATTTTGTAGGAGGTGGTTGTCCACTATTCCTCAAATGAAATTATCAGTTTTAAACCATATGGATGTAAAAATGATATATATTGTAAAAGGAAGAATTTATAATATTTATAATATTAATATAATATATATCATATATAAAAATACTCTCTATCATAATATCACCCATGAGAGGCGACAAAGGAAACAATAATCAATGTTTAGTGTGGTGGTAGTTTGTCGTACATGTAAATAGTATAGTCGTTACCCATTTGATGGTGGTGGTAGTTATTTTATATTTAAAACAAATATTAAAAACACCCTAGTATATTTATAATACTTTATTTGTAATCAAATCATTATATAATAATATTTTAGGTGGTGTACAAGGAAAATAAATAAAATGATATCGAGAGAATGTGTTACTTATTAATTGGGTAACTCCATTTAGTTAAGGACAAAAGGCATCATTGGAAGAAATTATTATCAAATAAATGTATCCTAGAAAATGTTATGGATTTTTTAGAATTTATTGGTTTGATATTTTAGTACTATAAGTTGATTGAGATATGTGATAAAGAGGGAGAGATAGTGGCCTTTAATAAGAAAGGATGAGTGCCACTCTTGTAAATATTTAAATAAATAATAACACCAATATTTTATAATGTTTAAAGTCGTTAAAATAATGATTAATAATTGAAATAAGGGATTATATAATTTAAATATGTCCATTAAATGTATTTTTTAAAAACATTATTGGGAATTTTTGGATTTAAGGATATGGTTCATCCCCATATTAAACATAATTTACCCTTAATCGATTTAATTATGTTTAATCACATTAAATAATACCACTATTAATAAATATTAAGAATATATTAGAAAAAATAATTTATTATGATTACAAATATTGAATCCATATTTACAAATTATAATGAAATTATTTGAATAAAATAAAATAAAATTAATAACATGGCTTGGTCGACAATGCATGGATTTAATGTACACATTTTTAAATGTTTTCTTTGATTTTGTAACCAATATAAATTTTAAATTGATTTAATTGAGATAAATTTTTTAAATTGATAAAAATACTATCCAATTAAACTATTATAAAATTTAAAAAATTATTTATCCTTATTTAAAAATGTTATGAAAAAGTAGTTTTGAATATACCATTTATATTTTTAATTATATAATATAAAATGAAACCTTATAGAAAAAATTAATTCGAGAACTAATTTTTTTTTCTATTTAAAATATTATGTTTATTTCACAATATTATGTTGATAAATGTCAAAAAAGTTGGATATAAAATGGGTTCACCATTAAAAGGTCGTTAAACTACATTTATGATCTTATATGTTTTGAAGCATATGATTGGGTTTGTTTTTATCATATGTCTATCGAATATTTTGAATGAATATAAAACCTATTTGGTTAAATATATAACACATATAATACATAGGAATCACTCTTTAATTTTATTTAATATTATTTATTTTGGTAAATCATCATTTTGACTATAAAAATAATAATAATACCTTTTATATTAAATTCATTTTCATATTCATTTATAATTAATTGGTAACATATGAATTAACATTATATTGGGTAAGCCATATATTTTTACTAATCATATAATATTATTCATATTATTTAATTTAACATCAAGTTCATGTCTAATTATATTAAATAAAACTATTTTAATAATATATTACTGTTCGGTAAGTCACTATCTTGTGTGTAATGCAAGACATTGCAGAACAAAATTTTTGTATATATTGTAAACTAACCTTGGTGTTCCATGATGTTCATGTTTAATTTTATAATGAATTTATTTCAAAATAACATAGTTTTTTGTATAACTAAATCCAATCATAGGGCGTTATTATAAATTAAAAAATATTTAGTGTGGTGCCGACGGAAAAATATTAAGAAGGTTATTTTAATTTGATAAAAATAACAAAATCTAGGGGTGTTACACACCCTCTTGAAAAAATATCATATGGTCTTAAAACATAAAATTTTATATTAGACCACTTAGGCTATTCAGAACATGATTTGGTACTATCCCAATAATGATCATGAAGAGAAAAGAAATTCTCATGTAATATCACTCCAACATCACCCCCATAACTATTAGTGATGTAAGTTCCATTGATGGTTGATCCTTTATCCATAACCTCTGGTCATCTTATCATAATGAATATTCATAGAGAATTACAGACAAAAATATTAGGACACATAACACAACATTATTGAATTTTATAGTATGGATTCATATTCAGCAATAACAATACTTGTTCCGCTTATCCCGTTACATGGTCAAAACCATGTCATGATCCCTACCATTATCCCTCATCTTCATGGTCATATTTAACATGGGTAAACTCATTATAATAATTAAAATTTTTCATTAAACACCAATTTATTAACACTAACATCATATTCAATTAATAATTAATAATTCTTACCCATTTCACTTAAATGTAAAAGTAAAAATGAAATGAATTTTCAATTTAACAACAAAACCAAAACCCACATTTCTATGCATTATTAAAAAATGATTCATTTCAAAATATTATCATAATTTCTTAGATTGATGAAGGAACACTCTACTATAGTTTGATATCAGTCCCTGTAATAATTTTCATAAAATATTTATAATAATAATCTCATCAAAGAACAAGTTCATTAATCTATGTGAAATATCATCAAATTGTTACAACACAAATCAATAACTATAATCCAACCCTGGGTACTAGGATTTTACCATTGTATATTTGTTAAAAAATCCATTAATGTGATCTTATCCAAGCTAAGGATAATCATCTTATCTTATATATCATTCCAAAATATAAATAAAAAATAATAGAAGGTAAACAATTCCTTTGATACAAAAGTGTAACATCTTAACCCATATGTGAATCACTATTTACCTTATCTGATTTGATATGTGACCTCTGAATCACCTCCATGTATGTCAGATGCTACCTACTAGGTGTGACGGTCTAATATCAATCCAGTGGTGTCTGTAGACCCTTTATCAAAGTAGATCCACATCGATATAAAATAAATATAACATAAATATATAACTAAAAAACAAACCAATACATTATAATATGATGGAAAAACCTGAAAAACAATATCCAAAAATTAAATTTAGATATTACATACCTAATATGTTCCATGGGTCAATATTCAAAAACCCAAACCTAATAATGAATCAATAAACTCACAAGAGGGTCCCAAATCACGTATTGTTCCCTCAAAACTCCCCCCACCAACGGTGTATAAAATAATATATAGTCATTAAGAGTATTTAAATATGTGTAACAAATAATGTACAATGCGTATGTAAATAGTTATCACATTTTCAATTATTTTTTATTTAACACGATAAAATATTAGGTTATATATGAATCACATAGTATTAATACATACATCATCCCATTCTGATGTCTAAACCATATTACAATCTCAAATCAAAAATCACTATAAAACATGGTATTTTATAATAAATTTCATTTCAATATATAATTTTGTAAATTGGAACCATCTTGAAATGTCACCAATTTGGTCCTAGATCCCCATAACTAGTACACATTGGGTATTACAAGATGTATATTGTCACCCACATCCGATTAATAAAAATATCACATAAGAGGTATTTTAAAAATTCATTTAGTGTCTCACCCTCGTGTATCAATTTATCACTGTGAGGTTTTGAAGTGATAGTCCACATCCCACACTTGTATATCTCATATTACACATTATCAAAAATATCCTGATTGAACAGGTAGCAATATATCACATGTATCACAATTTAATATCATCATGATTGATCATTATAAACCATATTTCTAACACTATCAATAATGAGTACCATTTAAATATGCTCAATAAAAAAGGTTTGAATCATTATTTTTCATGGAATAATATGACAAACCAATATTAATGAATTTATCATTATTTGATAATATTTACAAATACTTTATTAATAAATTAATTAAGACTTTTGAACTGTCCCAATACCCTAGTAATTATTTCAGAAACATATAAATTAAATTCAGTAAGCCAATTATGCCATTATTTTAAAAAATCAGCATTCATTTAATAAAAAAATTTCCACCAATTTCAATATCCAAATATTTCATTTATTAGTTAATTCATCAAGTCAAATTATTTTAATTGCCCCGACTTAATCAAAATAATCATCACGTGGTAATAAAAAAATCAAATCAATTATCAATGTAACAAGCCAATCATAAATAATTATAATTAAAAATCACACACATGTGAATAAATAAAGACTATTTGATGGGAATTTATACCACCGACCTCAATATTGATGATGAAATATCACCGATGAAAAATAACATAATTGATGTGGAATGTAAACTTTAAAAATGTAGATAATGATCAAGATCCAAAATCAATATCCAACATAAAATTCATTTGATCCACCAAAACCTAGATCTATATCGAAAAAACACAAGAACAAAATCCCATTAATGGATAATATAATTTAGGGAGAAGGAAAAAACCCATTTAAGAAGAGAATATCATACCAGGGGGGATAGAAATTTAATTTAGTCTTCTATTAATCATGAATAGAGGTATAAATAAATACCACTCTTTTAGGGAGCCTATAAAAATGAGATAATTTGTTTATGGTTATGTCATGCCCTTATTGGCTGATGTCTATGGGGTTTGGGGTTTTAAATACTAATTTGAATAATATTAAAAACCAAATGCATGATTTCTTTGGTATGGGGGAGTTGTTTTCCAAACCATTATACTAAACCAAGTTCTTATTTTGGTGGTTTGCGAACCCAGTTACTATTATTATTGTTCAAGGTTTGACCAAATGTGTTTCTTTTATGTAAATCCCCTATATATGGGTTCACGTAGTTTTCATAGATGGGAATATAATTTGGGAATATAATGTGCCAGCCAAATACACCTCCCCCTTCCAAAATAATACAATTTCAACCCAAACACATCCATGAAAAAACTGAAAAAAAAAATTACTCCCAACTAAGAGAAATAGTATAAAAAAATGATCATAGACATTTTTAGAAAATTTCAGGACTATATAGATGGGATTTACATTATATATCATCCATGAGGGTCCCAAATATAATTTTGTATGCTCGTTATAGATGACCATCTAGTGGCACAGATAGTGCAGGTTAAGCCTGTTATAGATTAACATGGCATGGCCTGGATAGTGCCAGGTACGCTTGTAATAACAACATTTGAAAATCTGCAATATTGATTATCCAATTGAATGTGTTTTTAAAGGGTTTAATTTACAATGATATCCAGGTCACATAAAAATGTTTTAATTTAATAATATGGAATATATTGATTTTTTATAAGAGTTGGTGTTTTCTCATTTGAAATTTTTTATTTCATATTCTCATAAAAATTAAGAAAATGTAAAATTATATACATATTTGTATTTTTTTTAATAAAATAATTGTTTTTATAAATTTAATATTCCTTACATGGATTTTTTTTTCTCATTCTAATTTTTTAAATTTTATTATATTTATATTACAAGGTAATAGTGACAAGGATTAGATCAAGGGGATAATAGCAAATATTTTTTATGAATAGAACGCAGATTTATTACAAATAGTATTATATTCTGGAAAATTTCACAGTATGTATAATTTATCACCTATAATTTATTGGTTTACATGCAAAGTGTTTGTCAAAATTGAATAAAACCCTAATCATAAAATCCCCGTGAATGTGAACTCTAGTATTGGAACACTAGGATATGTAAAATATATGTTCAGCTAATAGAAAATATTGTTTATATAAAAGGCAACTTATTCATAAAATAGACCAAAGTATATATTTAAATACTTATACCCAACAATTTTTTAAAGATATTATAAATTAAAATTAAAATAGTTTTATTAAATATTTTATATTAAAATTCATTTAAAATTTTATTTTTTACAATATTCATTAAATTATACAATAGAAACAATATGAAAACTATTTGATTGAAATATAATTCATTAAATATTTACATACGGGTTATTTTTATCTAAATAATTTTGATAACACAATAATTCAAAGAAATTATATTACATTTATCTTTTTTAAATTTATAGGTTTTGTTTCAATTATTTTATTAAATATTTCATTCATTATTCCATGTATATTTAAGGTTATTATTTCATCCATAATATTTAAAAAATATTTTCTTATAAAAAACTACATCCTTGATATTTCAAATAATGCAGTTATAATTAAAAAAAATCCTATAATGTTCATTACGTCTTAAAAAAATGTTATAATAAAACAAATTTAATAAAATTAGTCTTTTTTAACATTGAAAAATTATAAGGCCAAAATAAAATAACTATAATTAACCAAACACTTAATACATATATATAACATATATATAGAAAAATATACATAAAATTAAACATTGACATATATGAGGATCATATTGCTATAGTTTCGCAGCAAAGATGGACACATAATCAAATTATCTATAAGTGATCTAGATAATCAACCACAATGTCCTTTATAAATAGAACTATTAATTTAAATATCATAGAAAGATACATTCATCATAATGGATGGAAATTAAAAACTTGATAGTTTGTGTTTATATTCTGAATAAGGTTAAACAATGGTGATATCAATATATTTTTATCAAATGGGTATGAGGACATAAGAATAAAATTTTATGAACAAACCCTGCATAGTATAAATCATAAACAAGAACCATAGAATTAATCATTGTATTTTAAAGGACATAAATAATTTTGGATTTAAAGATAACTAACCATTAGAATTTAACATTGGGATAAAAGAAATATTTAGATAATACACATATGAATAGAAAATCATTTCCATATTTTTTTTCACATATTATTGAAAATACAATCATAGTAGATTGGGTTCACTATCCAAACCATTATATTAGTAACGGTTCACAACAAAGACTGAAATATTTGATATACTCTCTTATAAATGATTCACTCCCCGATCCAGTCCTATTTATATCATTTTTTATCATTATTTACCAAATCTATTGGTGGGAGATATATGTCCCTTCTATAACATAATAATAATCATACATATGACTACCCTAAGATCATAAAACATTCATCATATAAAAAATAATGAAATAAAATGGGTTTCATAAAATTTTATTTATTACATATCCTATATAAATGAAAATAGTTAAAAAAAATCACAATTTCATTATTACATGAACAATAGAAAATTAATTGGGTTTAATAAGAATTTTATCTTTTTTCCTCGATATAAGAGAAATGGGTTTGAAGAAAAATCATAATTAACATAAAAATTTACGCCTAAGAATAATTACAGTATCCTTCGATCATTTCATATTAACGAATATGCAACATCAAAGCATTCCTTCCTAAATAGAAAATTATTTTGACTGAAAAACAACTCAATTTTTTTATGATAATGTAATTTATGTGCTCATCATATTTTTTAAATCTAAAAAAATAGTACAATATCCAGGAAATAATTTTATTTTAAAAGAAAAATGTCAAAATATAAATTATTCATCATGAAAAATAATTCTCATGTCATTGAAAAATTTCCATTTCGGTCATACATGTTAAAACAGTGAATCCTTTTACATTATTAGTACAAGATTGAAATTTTTAAAAATTATAGCATCAAATAGAATTTATTAAAATATGATAAAAATGAATTCAATAAACAAATTTTAGAATGATTTTCTTTAGTCTTGTTTAGAAAACATAGATTTGGATGAAAATTCATTTTTAACAGAAGGGATACATTGATGTACCTTTTCATAAAAAAACATTTTGAACTTGTGCGTATACAAATAGTGTAGAATGAAGTGAAAAAAATATTATAGAATATAATAATATGAAAATAAAATAAATTAGTTTAATCATAGACATATCCTTATATTACATCATTGAAAGTATATTCAATACCAGTCTAGATAAACAATTGGACTGTAACATTAAACCCTTAACACATTGTAACATTGAATCCTAATTATTGTGAAAATATATCATAAAATGAAACATATAATAACATGAGGATAAATAAATTCATCATATTACAAGTCAACATAGCCGTATATACAACTTAGAAAAGAATATATGTATACAACATAACATCTTTCTCAAAGAAGTAAAATTGAGGCAAAAATCTCGTATGTCTAATGTACCATTTCAATTGTAAACCCCTTGAAAATGAGATTGAAAAAAGTATATTTAAATAAATATAAATTTTAAGATATTCATAATAAAATATATTCATGTGAAATATATTCCCCACATAAATGAAACATATTGGTAATATTTAAAGTATCTTATAGAAGAAAATATGTGAGACAAAAATATATGACCTTACATCGACAAATGAAACATCTCTAACCCGGTTGTCCTTCATGTAACCTAAGTAGTTGGCTGTGTAACCACAATTGGGCCACACCATACACTATATATTACTTACTAGATTTGAGGTTCTAATGAATATATGGTATAGAATATACCCATAGGTAAGATTTTCAATGAGATAAGAAATATTACCCAATTATCAGAAATAATAGAAACAATGTCAATTCGCAATCTGACATCCAAAACTAGGAAATAAAAAAATTTAATCAATATAAAGAGAAAAATTTTAAATAAATAAAATAATAAATGTATGTAAATTACATGTTGAATGTTTTATAAATAATGAATAAAAATGATCAAATAAAAAGTCAAAACCCTGCTCCTGGACCCCATTTCAATATCATCTCAAATCTTCATCCAATACAACAAACTAGAAATAAAAAACACGACATATCTCCATTATCGAAGCCAGTATACATTTAATCTATCCAGGTAACAAACTGCATCCCGAATAGGATATGAGTAAATCTCAGAAGGATGAAACCACAATTCCTATACAATTTCAATCTGACTGGCTCGAGCGCCGAGTGGCGTTGTCTACTTAGACCTGCTCGGCTCCCCTCATCGGCGATAATACATTGATGTTTTGTTGGATCTTCTAGTCCTAGGTGACAAAGATTTGGCTTCATCTCTTTGGTTTTCCCTGTTTTTGGGATGTTTCAGTTTTTTTAAGGGGTACCTTATGTTCAAGATGAGGTTCTTATTGTTTCGGTTCTAGCGGTGATTCTTGTGGGAGAGTTCGACTTGTCTCTACACTTTGGTTTGTATTTTGGATTCTTTTGATGATTTGGATATGGGTGATTTCTTGATCTCAACCTTTATGGCTGCTTTGATTGATGTGTTTGGTGGAAGATTTTTGTTTGATCTTGGTGGTATAAAGTTAGTGAAGCTGGTCTTGATCACATGGGAAATTCCCAAAGGAGGATTCAGAGCTAGCATTTCTTCATTTCAGTGCTTTTCGGAATTGGTTGTTTGGTAGGGTATGTCATCAACCATCGGATCAGGCATGTGCTTTGACACAAGGCACTTTATTTCCGATCTTCATCACAATGGTGTAGTACTTTAACTTATTTTTACCCTGGGAATGGGCTGCTCTGGTTTTCAGTTTGGTTTTCACTTTTTTTTCATTCAGGTGTGATTGTCCTATGTCTATGTAGTCCTTTGGGTTCTCCCCCTTATTCCTTTAAAATGGGGCTTTATCAATATGTAAAAATACTTGAAGTCTTTCGGGCATTTGGAAGAAATAAATTAATACTATAAAAGAAATAAACTATATGAAACTATGGTTATAGTTTAACACCTACAACAATCCAGAAAAACTCCTGTGTCAAGCTTGGTAACCCTATCAGAGGGTATATTCTTCTTCATTATGATGGATCACCCAATAGGTGAAATATTCTTCAGTTAAGGTGTATCACACTATAATGACATAAATTAATGGCCTCTTCTGTCATGTATACCAAAATATCTCCCTCGAACATATGTAGAATATCACCCTCATGCGACATGTGACTATCTATCTGGACCTCATGGACCGACATAATCATATCCTCCACCTGCATGCATCTAGTACCAGTTATCCAATCCCTGCACCAATATGAAAACAACCACCAAGTCCTTATCCATAACGACAATTCATGATTCGTATCCAGACAATCTCAACATGCCAAATAGTGTCAAAACCTCGGTTACAAATCACATCGATAAAACATATTCTCTTAATATAACAATGAAAAGTCACAAGGCTAGTTTTAAATATTCTAGATTTATCATCATTAGATTCAATGACCAATTTAAAAGAATAACTATCTGGCCAACACATTCATTTCATTAATCCAGATTCTTATTTATCATAATAATTATTAAAAAATTATTTAATTAATCAATCGAACTTAATGTCATTAAAATATTTATTAACCACTTCAGCCGATGTGATTCTACCATAATAAATCACAAAAATCTATTATTATTTCAATTACATAGTCTTTTCTATCAAGAAATCATTTTCACATAATTAAATAAATTATTATTTATTTCAGATTCAAAATCCCAAACACACGTAATTAATTCAACAATTTATTATTCAATTTTCAATATCAATATTCAATAATTAATTAAACAATTAATTATTCAATCCTAGAATATATAAATATAACAATATACATTAATACAATCAACAATAATTTAATCAACACTCAGAAATCATAAAATTACATCCATTAATTAATTTACCAATTAATGAATCATATCAAGCTCGTTATTTAATTAAGAAATTAAAAAATTGCATGATTCCCATTAATTAATTCTTCAGTTAATTAATATCGTTATTTAATTTGGATAATAAATAACATTATTACACAATTTAATTAAGTCCTCAATTAATTAATGCTCTTATTTAATTAAAAAATTATATAATCACAATACCCATATTAAATAATTAATCAATTAATTTCTCTAATTTTATAGTTCAAAAATTAAATAACCACAATAATAATAGTAAATATTTCGTTAACAGATCAATTAAATTATTTAATTCAATAATTATATAATCACATTTATCACATTAATTAATTCATAAATAATTTATTATTAATATTTAATTAAAACATTACATAATAAAATTCCTCACATAAAATAATTTATCAATAAATTAATCTAATTATTTAATTCAACAATTAAATAATCACATTTCTCACATTAATTTATTCATCAGTTAATTAATTAATTAATTAATTCAACAACTAAATAATCACATTACTCATATTAATTATTTCATCAAATAATTAATGCCTTTTATTAATTATATAATCCAATAATCTCATTACTCTTATTAACTAAATCATCAATTAATTAATTAAATTTCTAAATTCAAAAATTAAACAATAAAATTTCAAACATCAGTTAGTTCATCAATTAATTGACCACATTATTTAATTTATCAATTAATAATTCAATTTTACCTTTTTATTTAATTTTTCTATTAATTATTTTCATTATTTAATTCAAAAATTAAATATTCACATTTCACACAAAAAATAATTTATCCATTATATATCACCATTTTTTAATTCAGAAATGAAAAAATCACCCTAGTCTCATTTATTAATTTTTAAATTATTTAATATCTTTTTTTAATCACTAATTATATAATCCCATTACTCAAAATAATTAATTCATCAATTAATGAATAGAAATATCTAATTCAATTATTAAATAATCACATTAGTCAAATTTATTAATTCGTTAATTAATTAAACTCATTATTAAATTAAAAAATTATTTAATCACATTTTTCACTTCTATTAATTCACCAACTAAATAATTTCATTATGTCATTAAAAAAATAAATTATCACAATACTCACAATAAATAATTCGTCAATTAAACGTGCCACCTCTATATAATAAATATCCCCAATTAATTCTTCAACTAATAGTTTTATCTCAATCAATTCAATAATCATAACAATCTACAATAATTAAATCATAAATTAATTATCCCAATCCATAAACATCAATAGAAAAAAATTATTTCTATAATAAAATTTTATGTTAACAAAATATATCTCATCATAATTAATTTGGAAACTAATTATACAAAAATTAAATTTTTTTAATATCAACAATTCCAATTAATTAATTGCTAAACTATTTAATCAAGCTCATCAAGCTCAATATTCCGTATTTTAGGAATTATTCAATTAATTAATTTACCAAACTTATTGATTTAATCAAGAACTCAATTGATAAAAATCATATAGAAATTATACAATTACATACAATTAATAATAACTAAAAAATATGGGATTTAGTTTTTGACCACCCACCTCAAATTTTATAATCACGTAACATGAATCGAACATCACTGATAGTGCATTACACTGAAAATTATCGAAGGAGAAATTAAATAAATAAGAATACATAGTTTAAAAAATATTCAAAAAATACCACATCACTGAAGAAAACAAATATTATACCTACAAACCTCTTATTGAGATGAATAGAATCCTTTTAATGGTATATTATTTGATTCAATATTCTTAAATATACTCTTATTTGGAAAATTTTATGAAGGGAAAAATAAAATGAGGAGATTGAAAGAGAGGGATGAGGTGTGACTCTACATCCCACATTTTCCCATCCAAAAGGTACATCAACATTTTATATTATAATTTTTATATATTCCATTTAATATCATTTTATTATTTCATCTATAACTATCATTCATTTTATTGTCTCTCTCATGTACTTCACCTTCCTTAATCCCTCCAACATTTTTTATAATTTTTTCCTTCATTCATATTATATTTTTAATAAGTAAAATTTAATTTTCCACCATCTATTATATCTTCCATCATCATCATTTATTTCATATTAAGCATTAATTAATTAATATACATCACGAAATATATTTTTAATGTCATATATATATACAATGAGACACATATATATATATATCTAGATATACATATGTATCCCACATATATATACACAAATGTGTGTATTTATTTGTATTTTTTTACAAATGTAATAATATATATATACACATATATAAATATATAACATATATACGTACACTCAGATTATTTCATACATTAATAATATTAATAACTAAAAATAAAATTATTATTATTATTACATATTTCACATCATTTATAGAATTATAATCTCTGAAGTTATAATTTTTTTAATTACATGATCTGAATTTCTCAGCACAATTAATACCAATTTTCAGAATAACTAGCCAATCCTGAACAACATATTCAAGCATTATAATTATAGAAATACTAATCGTATTGTTAATTATTTACCACCCATAAAATAATCAATCTCAAAAATAATATTTTTTGTATTAATTTAAAAATAATATAAATCATTAATACATTTATTCATAGACATTTTTTTGTAAACATAATATGAAAATTAGCAACAACATAGGTTTTTACATTTGGATGACCATAATACTTCTCATCCCCTAGAAGAATTTTAGATCATGGAACCACTACTACCCACCATATGTGTTTCCATATATGAATGAAATTTATAGAAATATTAATATACAATTATTATCTTAAACATGTCCACACATTCAATACAGAGGATTTATCACTACATGTAACCATCATACACAAACGTATGGATTATCAATGTGTATTAAAAATCAAAAATTCATTTTTCTTCGTAGTAGCTAATTTCACAAATTGTTCATCATTTTATAATTTTCCAAATTTTAATGTAGGCATAATTTTAAGATCATATTTCACATGGAAATAAAATAGTTCATGTTCAATAACTTACCCAAATCATATTTTCTTTTGTGTGAATCAAATAATTCGTGTCAGAAATAGCCATGAGTTCATAGAATGATGCATTATTAATCAACTGTAGTACTATTATGGTCCAAGTGTAAAATCATTGAAAAACTCAACAACAATAATCGAAAGCCATAAGAATTGCATCACTTGAGGTTAAATTAACATCATATGTAATAGAAACTATCAAGAACATGAATTCTACCCCTTGAGATCTCAAACATTCTGCAGTGCATGGGATGTTGAATCATATCGACAATCTCATTACGATGTCATAACAAATACTACTATCCTTTCAACTATTACGAATATGTAAACAAATAAAAAATAATCATTCCTTTGATACCACTTTGAAAATTCCCCATTCTGGTTCCCCATCATGTAACCGAGTAGGTATGCAATGTGACCTCAAGGGAACCTCTAAAATTACCCTAGGTACCTAACTATTAGTGATGGTATAATTAAAATAGTGGGGATAATGTACCATTTGGTTAGAGTTTCAATACAGAAGAAATACTAGATGTGTAGTGGAAATAATAGAAACTATATGAATAAACAATCAGACATCCAAATCTAAGAATGATAAAGATTAAATAAATTGATATAATAAAAGAATAATTTAATAAAAATATAATTGTATGTAAATAAAATTATATAAGTCATACAAATAATAAAATAAGAAAGAATAAACAAAAACTCGAAACTATGGTACCAAACCACATGCCATTCCTCTCTCCAAATCCAACCCATTCAACAAGGAATCAATCAATAACATGCTTAGTTTTCATTGTCCAAACATGTATCAATCTATTATTATCAGGTACCAAATGGTGTTTATACATGGGTGTGAATAAAACTCAGTAAGTGGACACCATTGTGTATATAAAATCAAATCTGAGATATAAACTGTATGCAATATTGAGAGAAAAAAATTATTAATTTAATAAATTAATACTACATATGAAATAAAAATGATGACACTCAAGATATAAGCTAACCCCCAGGGAAAACTAAATATACTACAGTACCCTATCATGTATCTCTATCTGAGGGTATACCATCCATAATTATAATGGATCACTCAAAACAATATATTATTTTTCAATAGAGGATGATACACTCAGAAAATAACATAAATATATGGGTCTTCCCTTAGGCAAACCAAAATATCTCCATTATGAATTAATAAAATATCTCCCTCAGGAATCAAGTGACTATGCATCTTGCCCTTATGAATTAGACATAATAATATACTATGCACTCTGGCATCCAAAAACTCTGCACCAAGCCCTCATCTTGTACAAATACATGCACTATGTCCTCATCCATTAACACAAATAATGAGCTATGTCCAGACAATCTCAACATGTCACAGATCATCAAACCCTCTGGGATCAATCGCACCAATAACGCATATTCTCATAAGATATGAATGAAAAGTCATAAATAGAATATAAAACATTCAATATTTATCATGATAAGACGCAATGACCGATTTATTAAAATTAATACATGTATAACAAATTCATTTTATTAATCCTGGATCATAATTTTCATAATAACTATATCAAACTTTTTTAATTTATTGTTCGGACCTAAGGTCGTTAATATATTAATTTTCCACTTCATCCATGTTGATTCTTCCGTAATAAATCACAATGATATATTATTATTCCAATTCAAAAGTCTACCCCATAAATCTCTGAAATTCAAAAAATTAATTCAACAATTAATTATTAACGATTCATAATCCAAAACTCACATAATTAATTTAGAAATTAATTAATCAATTGTAAATATCAATATACCCGAATTAGTGCAACAATTTATTATTATAATCAATGATTTAATAAAATAACATATGCATTAATTAATTCAACAATTAATTAATCTAAACTCAACAATTATAATAATATATACATAAAATAATTCTTAAATTAAATAATTTGATCAATATAACTATTTAAATCAATAATTATATAATTAAATAACTCATATTGATAAATTTTTCAATTATTTAATATAATTATTTAGTTCAAAAATTACATAATCACATCACTCAAATTAATTAACAATATTAATTTAGTAATATCATTATTTAATTCTGTAGTTAAATAATCTTACTACTCATAATAATTAATTCATCAATTAATTAAAATAATTATTTAATTCAATAATTTAATAATCTCATTTCAAATATTATGTATTTCATCAAATAATTATTACCAATATTTAATTCAACATATAAATAATCACATTAATCACATTATTTATTTTTTCAATTAATTAATCTAGTTATTTAGTTCAACTATTAAATAATCACATTACACTGCTTAATTATATCATCAATTAATTATTAGAATTATTTAATTCAATATTTAATTAATCATAGTACTCACATTATTTAATTAAACAATTAATAAATATAATTATTTAATTCAATAATTAAGAAAATATTATTTCTCTCATTAATTAATTCATAAATAAAATAATTCTTTTATATAATTACACATTTATATAATATCATTATTCTAATTAAATAATTCTTAAAATAAATTATCCCATTATTTAATCTAACAATTAAATAACCATATTACTCACTTCAATTAGTAAATAAATTATATAGTACCATTAATGAATTCAAAAATAAAATAAAATCATTACTCATATTTGTTAATTCAAAAATTATTTAGTATCTCTATATAATTGAAAAATCAAATAGTCACATTATTCACCAATCATTATTCTTTTATTTTATAAAAAACAATTGTATGGCTAAGTGTGAATCCAAAAAAAATTCAAAACCCGGTTATTGAATTCCAAGAGTGATTCCAAATAATTTCATGTAAAGAGTAGTTAAACATAAAATGAGGTCTCATTATAATTGAAAACAGTGCTTAAATTGGTGGAATTACATACCTGGTATAATCTAATTACTCGAGTTAATATATAAATGAATTCATAAATCACATTTTTTAAAACAAAAATTAAATAATAATATCTTCCACATTAATTAATTCTTCAATTAACTAATATCATTATTTAAGTTTTCAATTAAATAATCTATATAATATAAATAATTAAATCAATAATTAAATAATATCATTACTTATTTTAAGAATTTATTAATATAAGTAATCACGTTAATTAATTCATCAATTAATTAATACCATTATTTAATTAAATAATAAAAAAAATCAAATTACACATGATAAAAAACTCATCAATTAAATAGTCCATATTATACAGTCCAATAACCCCAATTAATTCATCAATTAAAATCACCATAATCAATTCGATATCCCCAATTAATTCTGCAAAAAAAAAACAATCTCAATCTGTTAAATAATAATAAAAATATAGAATAATTGAATCATATATTATTTATAAAATTTTTTCAACATCAATATAACAAAAATTAATTCTGTAATTAATTATTCAATTTTTAAAAAATATATTTCAATATAATAATGTTTAAAACTAATTATTAAAAAAATTTAAATTTCATAATCTCAACCAATCACATTAATTAATTCTACTATTAATTAATTGAGCTCAATAATATCCATATTCCTAATTTAGTAATTATGTCAATTTATTAATTTACCAGATCCCTTAGTTTAATCAAAAAATAAATTACTAATCATCAGGTATAAATTCTACAATTTGATATATTTAATCTAAATTTAATATAATGTTATTTACATTTAGACCAAATATATCTACTATGACGAACGCACAATATGAACCCACTTCACTAAAAATGCATTATTTTGATGACTGTCTAAGGAGAAATCAAATAAATATTCATATTCATATTAATAAAAATATGGACTAAATACTTCATCACTTATGAAAACAGTTTTTATAAGCACCGACCACTTTCCAAGACAACACTAATACTTCTAACATCGCAGTATTTAGATCATCATTATGGATATATATATATGTTTCTAAAATATTATGTAGATAATAATAATTATATAGAGATTGAAATAGAGGGGAGATAGGGAGAGGCGTAAACTTCGAACCCACATTTCCCTATCAAAAAAGAAAAATCCTCAATTATATTATTATATTTATATTCTATTTAATATCATTATATTTGATCATTTATATATAGTATTAATTTTTTTATCTACCTCACTTGTGGTGCAGATCCCCTAATCCCTCTATCATGTTTATATCTATTTTTTCCTTCATTCATTTTATATTTTCATTTATTTACATTTAATTTTCACGAACTTTTGATATCTTCCATCATCATATTTATTTCATAATTAACATTATTTTATAAAATTATATCACACAATATAAATTTAATGTCACGTCCCTTACTTATTTTAAAGGTATTTTGTCATTTAAATTATATTATTAATTTTTTTGAGGGTTTCATATTCAATTTTGTGGAAATGGTGGGTGTTCCAAATTTGTGCCAAACTTTGAGCCCATTTCCAAATTTAAACATAAATTTTATTTATTTTATAAATATTTTTTTTTCAAGATTTTGTACCTATTACACTACTAACTTGGCCTACCCTAAGCTAGTAACACCACCATATCAATTTGGACCCTATTAGAATCCATAATCATGGTAGATTTGGGTTTTTATTAACTCAATTGGTCTAGCTTGTAACCCCATTTATATTTGTAAAAAAAATTGTTAATTTAATAACATATTTATGTATTTAATCTTATTCTGTGATTCCACGTCTCATTCAAAGCCAAAATCTCTAGGCATGACATTGAATTCGTTTATCTCTTTTTAAAGCTCATTGGCATCATAGATTAGGGAAAAATACTCAAGCATTATCAAATCCTCCATATTTGAAGATGTAATTGGTTTCCATTATAAATCCTTCATTATTAACTCTTTTCCCCTCATTCATGTTCCTATAATACACCACCTTCCTTATTCAATCATCACATCTATTTTTGTGTATTTGAAAATTTAGCTACTGGTGTATTTTTTTGGGATTTCTTCCTGATTTCACAAGTTAGTGTCTTCCAATCATTGTTTCTCCCATTTTCATTGGGTTTCCTCCCTTATTAATCAATTTCGTAATGTCTATCAAGTGGTTTTTTGAAACAAGAATTTTATTTTGTGTTTCATGGCCTAAGATTCTTGTTTTAGGTTTGTATTAACACTATTGTGGTGCAGTGGTGGTGCAGTTGGACTTTCACACAATGATTTGAGGTTTTTGACACTTGTTTTAGGTGATTCAATGGATTATAAATGCTATATGGGATACCTTTTCAGAATAATTTTTTTTTACACACTTTACATTTATTATTCTTGTTGTGATGTCTCTTTATTGATATGTTTGTTATGAAAATTATTTCTACTTTCCAATTTTCTATTAAATTTGGTGTTTTACATGTCTATTTTGTGTTATGCCAAATGGGGTTAGTTTATAACTCATGAAATGGGTATATTGAAATGCATTGGGTGTTGAAAATTCTGTTTTGATTAATATGGGTGTGCACATGGTGTTCAGTGTGGGGGTTTTAAAGAATTTTTTGTTCCAGACATTGTTATGTTGTGGGATGTTATTTTATGGCAATTCTATTGGTTTTATATAGTGGTGAATGTGGTAAAAAATATTTGTATCTAATTTTTTGAGTTTATTAGGACGAAAACAGTTTTTTTAAGTGTAATGGTATTTGTGGTCATGAAATAATGGTTTGAGAACAATGTGGGATGTGTAGTAATTTAGGAGGGTAGATATGTACTTGTACTCTAGTGATCTATATTTGATTTATACCCGATTCACTATGAAAAATTTATAATGACAACACTATAAAAACTATATTTATGATGATTCAGTACCACTAGGTTATTAGTATGTTCCCAACAAGTGGATCACACTCATGAACAAATTTTTCTTGGGTATCTTTGCACTGAGGTATGAGGCACATGGGGCTCAAGAATGTCTAGTGCCTAGTAGTGTTATTGAGATTAGTTCTCATTTACACTTGTGTATTTATATTTGGAATGGGGTTTCTCTTTCTTGATGATAAATTAGATTACTTTTTTTTAAAATATACTCATTCATGGAAAAATTCTGTTGAAAATTTGTTTCCCTTTAAATTTTTATAATTTTAAAATTATTTCCCCCTCCAATTGATTATCATAAATAGAATGTGTTTTATCTTTTATTGTTTACTATAGGTAATCTCATGGTCAAATCCTATTGGTATTAGGATCGCACCCTAATAACACCACTTGGATGTAAGTGGACTTGATCATGTTTGACATAGGTAATGGAATGGCCTTGGGTGATGGAGGTTCAGGTTGTTAGTCCCAAACCGTGGTGAGGAATTGTGGAGACAACTTTTGGGTGATGAAATATTATCATGTGGTGTAATTAGGGACATTTTTATGCTATTCCTATGTGTCTTTGGACCACATGAATTATTTTTTGAAATTTTTATTCAGTTCTGGATTTTTTTCAAATGTTTTTTTATTATAATTTTTCATATTTGGTTTGTCGATTGGTTTTCATGTTTTATGTTTTGATACTCAGGTAAATCATTTCCAAACCAAAAGAAATGATACTCGTGAACTTGTGCTAGCATGTGGGGATATGATACTCTATTTGGGCCTTTTTATGGGCTTGGCTTGGTTCCTGTTTTGGTGGAAACCATATTTGGTTCGTGACAAACTTTTTTTAGAGGAGGTTTATATTTTTGGGTTACATTATTATTTTGGGATGAGTCTTTCTATAAATAAGATAATACTTTTGGAAAAAAGAGTATTGTTCATGTGTCGGGTGCCTGGACAACACCTCTCTTGGCTGACCTTGAGTCACCATGGGACATTGAAATTGATTGTTTGACCTCACTTCCTGGTGAGACATGTGGGCTGCAGACCACATGTGGACATCTAGTGGGGGTAGGATAGTTGTTTCTCTTATTATTTTATTTAGTTGGATAATTTATATTTTATGTTATTGATTAAATATTCATAAATTTATTACTGATTTTATTTCTTAGGACTGTTGCCCATTTGTAGCTACATGCCTCCCCGGAAGGCTCCCATTCACCAATAGGATGAAGAGGGAGAGAGTTGTCCCTCATCACATGACCAGAGGCTATTAGAGGTTGTGGTTTAGGTTGTCCAAGGACTAGTACATGGACTGGATAATATTCTATCTCTTACTCGAGAATACGAGACTATTCATACGAAATAAAATTCCTAGGAGTTCCTGAAATATAAACCTCTTATCTTCTGAGGTTGCATAGAATTCGAAGAAATAGAGGAATGGATCAAAACGATTGAGTGATTGTTAGAGTACCTTGATGAAATGGAGGATCTCTTAGTGATGCATGCCTCTATTTTATTGGAAGGTCCCAGCCACAGGTGGTGGGAATTAGTACTTCAAATTGGGGAGAATGACAGATGTGCTGGGGAGATTGCCTGTCCACCATTAATGAAATGTATATATATGAGGTCATGAAATATGTTAGGTCTTGAGTGTTCATGGTTTTTGTTTAGAGGGGGTCATTCTATGATGTATTACACCATATGTTTTTCTGATATGGTTCGATATTCTCCTAAAATCATCTATAGTGAGATGAAGAATTCCTAGAGGTTTGAGAAAGGGTTATGACCATATATACACTTCCAGGTTTTCATATTTATGTTGAGGACCTATTTTTAGGTGGTTGATTATGCATGCATTGTAGAGATTGATTGAAAATGGTGGGAAACCTTTTCTAGGAATGGATCAGTAATGGGTAGTGGCAACTCTTCAAAGAAGAAAAGTATGTGGGAGGAACATGTGAAGATGGGAGGTTCCAGTTCAGGACACACTTCCAGAATGGTTTCATTTGTGGATTCTGATGCGAGATCATTCATGTTCCAATAGTGCGGGGGTCTGGGATACATCTGACATTCAAGTACACTTACACTAATGCCCTATTATAAATGTGAAGGCATTGGTCAATTTCAGTGCTTGCGGGGTGGCATGTCTACTTCAATGTGGGGTAGGATCAGTGGCTTCAATATAAGTACTAGCACAGTCAGATTATATGATTATGGGGGATCTCAATTTGGTTGTCGTGGTGGAAGGGATGGGTCATCATATGGGATTATCTAGCTTAGGGAACAACCACAGACTATAGGTCATTCTTAGGTAGATACCAATCATCTCCATACGATGTATTAGGCACTAGCAACATCAGATGCAAAATTGTTGATAGTTTGATGTATCATTTTTATTGAATCATCATTAGATGATTCTTTTTTTATACGGTTTCCACTATTTTTTATTTTTTTCTCATTTTGTGGACACACTAAATTTGACATCTGAGTTTTTGTCTTTTTCGACGGAGTTAGTGACGCCACAGGGAAAGAAGAAGGAGTTGAATCTTAGGTTCATATCATGTGTGACTTCCGTGTTGGGTGTTGAGAAGGAGTGGAACCTATGGTTCTTAGATATGAATTTGTTTGACATAATAATTGGAATTTATTTTCTAGAACACTTCAATGCACACAACGATTTCTATAGGTTGTAAGTCAGTTTCACAACACCAGATGGGAATCTTCAGGTTTATTGTAGAAAATTAGTTCCTCAGTCGAATCGTGAAGGAACTCCACATACAGTGTTAGGATATGTTGTTTTTCAGTTATCTTCAAATGTGATAGAGGATGATGGTCACGGTCTTGATGGTTGACTTCCTTATATATTGGACGAGTTTTTGGAGTCTTTTTCCGATGATTTTTCAGGTTTTCCTCAGGAGTGGGATGTCTAGTTCTCGATTGACATGCCTCGGATAACGCATCCAATACCTCCCCCATCATATCACATGGCCCACACCGAGATGGGGGAATTAATCATATAGCTAGATGGCTTAGAATCCAAAGGTTTCATTCACCCAAGTGTCTCTACATCATCCTCGTCTATGTTGTTTTCAAAAAAGGATGATGGATCCCTCCAGTTGTGCAATAAATACTAGAAGATGAATAAGGTAAAAATCAAGAAAAAATATCCTTTTCCCTGAGTAGATGACCCATGCGTTGAGTTGAAGTGTGGAAAGATGGTTTTCTAAAATCAAATTATGTTCCAGATATCATCAACTCAGGGTGAATGAGGCATATATCCCAAAGACTAACTTCCAAATCATGTATAACCACTTTTAGTACTTGGTCATGCCCATTTAATTGACCAATGCAACAACGGTATTTATGCAACTCATGAACCTATTGTTCCATCCACATATCGATACATTTTTAGGGTATTCATGGATGACATCATAGTATGTTCAGGATCTAGGGAAGAACATGATCATCACTTGTGGATCACTCTTGGAACCTTTCAAGGGCATCACCTTTATGAATAGATATTTATATTCACCTTATGGATCATGAATGTTAAATTTCTTGTGCACATGATTTCGGTGTTGTGAGTTTTAGTGGACCCCGTGAAGATCAGTGTGGTTATTTAATTGGAGACGTTGAAGATCATGTTCCATATCATGTGTTTCATTAGACTGGATGGTTAATAAAGGTGGTTTGTTCTAGATTTCTCATGGAATTCTTATCCCATGACTGTGTTCCCCATGAAATGGGAGAAGTTTTCATAGGGACCAAAAGGTCAGGCTTCCATTGAGGAGATGAAGGGGCGGTTGATGGCCTCCCCCATACTAGTTTTTTCAGAAGCTATAATGGTGCATGTTTTATATTGTGATACTTCAAGTATTTTTTTTAGGTGTGTGTTTATGTTGGATGGTCCATTGGTTGCAAATGGGTCTCACTAACTTCAATCACATGAAAGGAATTACCCATCCCATGACATGGTGTTAACATCTTTGATTAATTTATTGAAGACTAGGCATCACTACCTTTTTGGGGTGATGTTTTTGGTCTTCTCTGATTATTAAATCTTGTCCAATATATTCTCAAAGAAGTACTGGCATGTTATACAATTTCATTGGATCGAGTAATTGTAGGGGTTTGTCTTTTACATTGTCTATAACCTAGTAAATGGTAACGTGGTGGCTAACGCCTTTAGAAGAAGATTCTAGGTGCATGCTTTGAGGATGTCTAGATATGACTGGAATATGATAGAACTTGTCTTTTATATGCATGTGGAACTAAGAAACAAAATGGGGGTGCGTTCTTAGTGAGTATTCAGTTGACTCCTTCTCTGGTGGAGCTAATTCATAGGTATCGGCCTAGTGATGAGTGTTGTCAGCCAGTGAAAAATATTATTTATGGTGGATAGATGTATGATGATTAGTTGTCATCTCCTAAGGGAATCGTGTTCTTCAATGGATGTTCTATAATTTCATTATCTTTACGGATGTTTGTGAATCAGAATTTTCACCAATCCTTGTGGGTTGTCCATCATGGTGCCACCGAGATGTATTATGATGACTATTGGAAGTTATGGTGGCTTGTTATTATACGATACATTGCAATCTTTGTGTCAAGATGATACACATTACATTAGGTGAATGCCGATAATCAATGGCCCAATGGTTTTCTGTATATGTTAGACATTCCTACATGAAAGTGGTAGAAGGTCACTATGGACATCATTATCGGCTTACCTTTTACACATGAGGGTAAGAATTCCATTTCTGTGGTGATTGATCATAGAACCAAAATATCTTCTATCATTTGAATCAGAGATCCATCTAATGTGGATGAGTAGGGACATTTTTATCTTCAAGAGGTTGTAAGGATCTATGGTGTTCCATTAGTAACGGTCTCAAATTAAGATAAGCACGACATACCATCATCAAATGGATGATCAGATGGAGTGGGAAAATCAGATTTTGGTGAAAAATATTTGTTCAGATGTTCTAGACATTTGTGGTTCCTTGGATATCCATTGGGGATTTGTTGGGTTTTCTTATAATAAATGTTACCAATCCTCGATTTGAATGGCTCGTTTTGAGGCGCTCAATGGTCAGCCTTATCGGTCTCCCCTATGTTGGGTTGTGGTATGTGAGACCACACTACTAGGGATGATTCTATTGGAGGAGATTTCTTAGAAGGTCAGGATGATTAGGGATCACTTATTAATAGCTCTGAGTCTCTATAAATCAAATTCATACAAGAGGCTACGATATGTAGTGTTTTCTATCGATGATAGGGTATTCTTAAATGTGGCCCCTCGTCAAGGAAATCATCTATTGGGAATTCCTAGTAAGCTAACATCGTTGTATGTTAGATATTTTAAGGGCACCTAGTATATTAGTGAGTTGGAATACATGTTTTCCTTACCATCCTAGTTGACATATATCCATAACAGCATCCATGACTCAATGTTCAAGAAATACAAACTGGATTTATCCCAGGTACAAAATTGGGAGGTGTTGGATAAAGAGCATGATTTATGTGTTGTTGACCATCCAATATGAATAGTGAACTTAATAGAAAAGGTGATTCTATTAATTTCTATTAAAATGGTCCAGGTTAATTGCCCGCATGGGAATGATACAATTTAGACATCGAAATAGAGGTCTTGGGTAGAGATAGAGTACCCATTCTTGTATTACGATCAAACATTTGGTTTACTTTTTATGGCATAATATCATCCATGGTGGAGTTAATTTCTAGATATATGACATATTTTAATTTCATTTTTCATTTATTTTCCATTCATGATTTGTTTTGTGGGTTTCCCATGAATTTTGGTAAAAATGGATGGTTTTACAAAAATTGGACAAACCATAAGCCCATTTTCAAATTTAAACATAAATTTTTTTCTTTTATAATAGTTTAATTTTTCAATATTTTATAGCCAATAAACTTACATAATTTCCTAACCTATCCTAGTTATAGAACCATAAAAATTTTAACCCTTTATAAATTAATAATCATGGTGGATTTGGGTTTTTATTTAAGGAATTGGGCCAACACGTATGCCCATTTCCAATTTTAAAAATAATTTTTTTATTTAAGAAAATATTCAATATTTAAAATTTAATGGTGTTTACACCACCAACTCCATGAGAACACCCATTGGTGTCATCCCAACTTTGCTTCTCCCACATTGTAGCTAATTTCCATCACAGATTATGGAAAATATTTTCAATATTTCTCAAATCGTCCATATTTGAAGAGGTAATTATTTTTTTCCACAACATCTTTAATTTTCACTCTTTTATCCCATTGTAGTTCAATAGTGACCTCCTATTACCTATTAAATCCAATCATTCATTTTTTATTGTTTGGAAATTCAGCTACTAGTTTATTTTGGGAGATTTCATCAAGATACCTAAAGAAAGTGAGTTTCCTTCCTTCTTGCTCCCATTTTGATAGGGGGTTCTTGCTTATTTTTGAATTACCATTTTTCCACCCTGTAGGGTTTCAAAAAAAGGTTTTGATCATGTTTTTTAGGATCTGAAATTCATGTTTTGGTATTTTTTTTAACTCTTTTGTGGTGTAAAGGTAGTGCGGTAGAACATTCGCACAATGATATGATGTTTTTGACACTAGTGTTAGGTGATTCCATGGTGAATAAATTATAGAAGTCTTATATAATATGAATTTTCATGTCTTCCACACATATATTTCATTATACATATTGTGTAATCTGGTTTTGGTGAAATGTGTTACAAAAATTATTTTGAGGTACTACTTTTCTGTTAAATCAAGAGTTGTACACGTCTATTTCATGTTATACCAATTGGGGTAGTTTTAAAACTCATGAAATGGTTTTATTGAAATGATTTGGATGTTTAAAATTTTATTCTGATGAATATGTGTATGCATATGGTGTTCAAATTTGGGATGTTGAGGGATTTTGTGTGCAAAACATTGATACATTTTGTGATTCGATTTTTTTTAAATTCTATTAGTTTTATTGAGTCGTGAAAGTTGTAAAAAGGCATGTGTAGCTACTATTTAGAGTTGAATATGTCCCGAACTGATGTTTTTATCAGATAATTTATTTTTTTGTCAGGATATAATGGTTTGAGCACAATGGGGGAAGCCTGGGTATCTAAGAGTGAGAAAATGTACTAGTACCCCAGTGATCTGGATAGGTTTTAACCATGTTTCACTGAGCAATAAGGATAATGACACAACAAGGAAAACTATATTATTACTGATTTGTGACCAATAGGTTATGTGTACATTCTTTACTTGTGGATCTTTCAGGAGAATAGATTTTTCTATGGTAACATTACACCATGGTATGAGGTACATGGAGCCCGAGACAAACAAGTTCTTAGGAGTGTTCCTGAGATTGGTTCTCATTGATTCTTGTGTATTTATCTATGACATATGATGGTTTTTTCTAAAAAATACATTATCTAACATATTTTCTTGATAAATGGCCATTCATCGAATATTTTTATTGGAAATATGTTTACACATAAATGATTCATTCTATTGAAATTATTTCCACTTCCTCTTATTTATCAAAAATGGCATGCTTTTTATCATATATTGTTTACTCAATTGAATCAATTGGTATTATCATATTCTTATGAGGTTAAAACACTAATTATAAAATTAGTAATCATATTGATAATTAAAATATCACCCACCACATACTAATACATTTATATAAGCAAAATTGAAATCATATTGATAATGTTTTACCGCCCATAAAATTTTCAAACACTAATATAATATTTGTTTATTTATTTATACAAACCCATAAATATTAAATTAATATCTATGATATGAAATATTAATTCATAAATAAAATTTGAAAATTTAAAACAACATGTGTTTTTACAACACCCATTGCCCAGGAAATGAAAAAACATTTTGGCAAGGCCTAATGTAGAGTATATCATGATCATCGGATTGACTATGCATTTAAATATGGTATCACATCCATTTCCAATTGATTGTTTAATTGCAAACATTGGGCCCCTCTAGACGGAGGATTATGAGAATCCCACGTCACCAGAGGAAGGATACACAGAACCCATTTAAAAATAGGTGTGTATACCACTCCCATCATTACTCATTTTTGTGGGAAAATACATATTGATTGAGCCTATGTAATGATTATTTAACTATGTAGACGCCAAAGATAAAAATATTATGATATGGGATAGACTGGGTCGTTATAGAAAAATCCTTCATATAAATTTAATCATCATGCATATTAAATATATGTTAATGATAAGTATTTTAATTTTCAATAAATATATATATCGTACAATAAATTATTTACTTATGTTCTTTTATTACCCTTTTTTCCAATTACTTTTTAATCTAATGGTTTGAGAAAAAGCAACTTCTTTTTTATAATGTGTCTTTATTTATTATTTGTAGGATTTTGAATTTTAGTTGGATTACATAATATCCATTATAGTTTTGTTGATTTAAATATCATAAATATTTATTATATATGTATTTAGTGTAATCTATATAATTTAGAGATACAAATTGAAATACACAAGTCGTAGAGATAGTGGAAAGTAGGTTTTCATGAATGTTGATTCTATTTTTTGAATATATAGAATTACATAATGTTAATTAATATATTACCATTAATGAATTAATTTTATGAAATAATAATTATATATTTTTTCTTTAATTCTGTTTTAATTACATTCTATGTAAATTATTAATGAATCACATCGCTTCACAAGGCAGTAGTCCATAGTACAGATGAGTGATGTTACTAAATTCCTATTTTATGGTAAATAATATGATATATGTGGTATAATAATATAAAATGCATACTATTATCATTAAATAAGATATTGATAATAATTCATTTCTATATATAGTTGGGATATGTGGTGATTGATTTCTAATAACATTTGTTCATATGGTGGTAGAATGTCGTCAAAATGATTAGATATTTCATATACTATTTGACAAAAGTAGTGATGGTTGTTGATCATTAAAATTACATAAAATAATATATTTTAATGGAAGATAAAAATTATATTATATCATCATGTATTTGAAACTATTTGGTGATGTGTACGAAGAAATTAATTCAAAATACTAATTTAAAAAAGTTATATCTTCTTCGTGTATCCTCTATTGGATTTCACCAAATGAAATCCTTTTATATATTTCTAAAAAAAATTAAGACATCTTTGAGGAGTATAGGGAATTAATGAATAATTTTTTTTCAAACATGTGTCATCCAAATTGTTCTGTATTTTTGAATATCATAATATAAGTGTTGATATTTTATAAGTGTTGTGAGTTTCAAAATTTTATTTCTTTGAAATTCAATGGTGTGATAACATGTTTCATTATATAAGGCCACCAAGTGTACCATTATATATAAATATACATTATTCTGATTAGTTATGTAATAAATAAAGTGTTAATTATGTTTGGAGTAATATTTTTATATAAATGATTTATTTTAATCCCTGATTTACCCATTCAAACCATAAAAATAGTAAATAAGTTTTACTATTTTTACTATTCATTGTTGAAAGATAATAATTTATTAATATTATATAAAAATTTACTATGATTAAAAAATTTTAATACATTTTTATATATTCCATTTACTACATTAGAAAAACTAAATTTAAAAATAATCCATTCGAAGTGATGAGAAATGTGTTTTCAAGAGGGAAAGTGTTGAAAGTATTAAATGTGTTTATATAATAATTCACGTTAAAAAAGAATCAAATGAACTCAATTAGAATAAATGATAAATAATTATATATATTTTTCCTTCAAGTCAATTTTATGTTAATTAATCATTTCCATTCATTAAATGAAATGGATGTTTTCAATAAAATCCATTATTTTTCATTATTCTCTAAAAAAATAAGTCTATTCAGGAAAATATATAAAATTATTTATAATAAAATTTTTAAATTATAATTTTCAAATTAAAGTTAATTTATCAAAGTTTATTTTGAAGATTTTAATGAAATTAATTTTATTATTTTTCAAAAATGAAAATTAAAAAATATTTTCTTAGAAAATAGTATTTTCAATCCTAGATATACATTTTTCAAAATATAATTTCTTATCAATAATTTTCATTATTCAAAATGATTAAACTTAATATTTAAAATTTGGTTCTCCTTACTCATTATAATATGTAAAATATCTAGTTAATAATTTTCTCCTTTAAATAATAAAATTAATAGTTTTTAATTATTCATTAAAACTCATTGTTGCATGTTTAGAAAGCTATATAGGAATTTAATTTATTTCCAAAAATATTAAAAATATTATTTTTTTTGTTACATTATACCCCTCTTAAAATTATTTTTGACCATGATGTAAAATCACTTTAATATAAAAACATGAGGGTATATCATCATCATCATATCCATCATTTTAACCATAACTCTATGAAACTAGTTGTTTATCCAAAACACTATTAATATTACAGTGTTATTATTTTATAAATCATTATTTGAATGTCTATGATCATACACTGGTTTTTATTTGTAAAGAATATATTTCCCAATTTGTGTGACCATAGAGATTAGTACATGATATTGATCATGTATTGACATATTTATAATATGTACGAGAAAATCATTGTGAAACAAATAGAGTCTGTGTAAAATCATTAAAAACTATATTAAAATCCGTATACAATAATGAATTTATATGGGACATATACCCATAGTTCCTTGTTTTCCCATTTTTCTTCCAAACAGTTATTTTTGGAAACAATTTCTCAAAAACATCATATTATTTATATCCCTTATTAATGTGATCTCAAAATTTTTATCATATTTTTTATTCCATTATTTTTTTGATCATTCTGACCTTATAATTCATTTAATCCACCAGATTAGGAATGAATAGATATTTTTATAAAACATCACTCATATACATTTCATTTTTACACCTCATTCAATTTGGGGATTCAAAATTACATATTTGAATCCTCATATGAATGAAATTTTCATATAAAAATTCCACTAGATGATGTTTTTGATCCCAAACACCTATAAAATACATCGATAATATTATTATATCTCCTAGGGTTTGAAGTGTTCTATATAGTTTTCTATCATTCTTATTATGTTACAGACTATTGTATCGAAGATCTGTATCCAATGACTACAAGATATTTATCTAGAACTCATAGGTAATCCACAAATCATGATTACATACAATTGTATATAATACACCATGAAATATTTACCCTTTCGTAATGTATATTAATGATATATGATCTATAGAGAATTATTATCAAGAAAAATTGAAGAATTTTTCCTTCATAATTATTTCATCTAAAAAAGATAATTACCTCTACATCAATGAAACGATAAACCCTAATGTTTACCAATACATTTAGTCATATGTATGAAATGTGTAATAGAATTCATCCTAAAAATAAATTTATTACTAAATCATATAAACAATAATGGGTTGTATTTCAATATTTTTATCTTAATATAATTTCTATATCAATAAAATGTAGTCACACAAAACATCAATATGGGTTTTTAAGACCAAGAACTTTTGATTAGCCATAAACTCGTATACACATGATGGTATCCATAAATATTAATTTAATTTCAATGAAGACATATATGATTTATAAATTAACAAAATCCATAGTTGTTTCCTAAATCATACAACCAAATTTCATTGATGAAATTATTCCATTGTATAATTCCGGAATCCAAATACATAAACACTTATATTCATTCACTTAGTTGGTTGGAATAAAATATTAATTTTTATGTCATATGGGGTGAAACTTATATTAGATCATTGACTAATATATTTAAAATGTTTCTCAAATTTAGGATATTGAATTCATCATAAACGCATTACATTATTTAGTTAATTTCCACATACAAATCGTCTTTCACACCATTTCAGTTATTCATATAAATTTGAATTCTCACCATCATGACATTAACATTTTTTCATCGACATTATTCAATGTTTCTACAACCTTAATGTTCATAAATGTTCATTTTACTATTTTATGAAGCATTAGGAATAAAAATAATGTATTATTTTTAAATCATATAATGAAATTTAAAATTAGGTTTACTGAAAAATATGTCTCTATAATCCTCATCACTTTTGGTTTATCATAATCACTAAATTATCTGTCACATTTGTTGTAAATTTATTTCTCATGGTTCCATGAATTTACAATAAAAGTAAACAACATTTAATAAGTAACAATAATAATATTTTTAATCCTCATTATAATGAAAACCCACTTATATAATGTCTAAATCGGTAATCCTTATTTTAAAATGTTTGAATATTTACGATTAACAAGTGTCTTTCTTGGAAAATATTCGAATCCTTCATAACGAGTCATCATGCAGTTGATAACTTCCAAGTCAAATCCATTGGATATATAAATCATGGTATGAAAAATCGCAATATTCATACTCTTTGTGTTGTTATAGTACATCATAATAATCTATTTTTAGAGTTATTAACCATAAGAACCTTTATGTGTGAGCCACATCAACATTTTCCATACAGAATGAGGTGTTATTTCATCGAAACCACTCATTATATCATATATTATTATTCCAAAACATGTTCTAATAATTTCACTCATCCACAGGCATATACTTGGATAGATCAATTGAAAAATTATTTTTATTCTCGCAATATTTTTAATATATTATTTTCTAAATGATAACTATACAAAACCCCTAATACCAACTATACATACACAAAATTCACATTAATAGATATTACATATTTTTTATGAATATTATTTACTCTACAAAAATAAACAAATGATGATTATAATGTTATAATGACTTTGTAAACATAGAAATATAAATAACTATTCAATAATTGTGATACATCATTTACCACTATAATTTTCATAACATTAAAAAAACCGTCATAATTTAATAAATAATTCATTTCATAAAAATAATATGAAATGAATGATATGAATGAGTTATTTTAGACGAAATGAAATGGTTGAAAAATGATTTTTCAAAATATCATGAGAATCATGGTATGTAACATCCAGGCCATAGTTACTGGGAGCTGGTATATTATTTTTATAAATTGGAATTATTACGAGTAATGAATTCTTGATGAACTAATTAGTTTAGCAGTCTCGAAAAAATAGATTACATACATGAATGTTACATTAAACATTCTAAAATACAATATAGCATAAATAATCCTTACAGTACACCATTATTTATTTAGAATAATCTGTCATGTTAATCATAATACACTTTATGGAATCCTTGGAAAATAAAAAAAATAGAAAGGGGTGAGCTCAAATGAAAAGTAAGGGTAAATAATTTACCAGAAGCTATAAACATTTAAGGAATGTTCTTTAACAAAAAAGCCCTTTTATGAATAAGTTTTAATATAATATGGGAAAAAATAAAAAATTAGGACATAAACAAGAAAATGGGCATTCTACTGGTCGAATAATCACTTTTAATAACTAATTTCATAATGAGGGGATGCATAATGCCGAAAATCATAACCATATAGTCAAGGATTCAAGAAAATACTATAAAATATTTTTCTCCCATGTCCTTATTCCCGGAAAGTAGTTTGTCTCATTCGACTTACTAATTCAACGGGGAGGTATAATGGTCTCCACCCATCCCTTTGTATGTCAAATTTATACCTCATATGAAAATCATGAAACATAACATAAACATTTAAATTAAAACTAGCATAGTAAATTTCAATACATTAACCATAAACAATGAATGGTATAAAAATAACACATCCACAGTCAAAAATATCATAACTCATTTAATACAATAGTGTAGATTTATTATAATAAATTAACCTCAATCAAGAATAATATCCATTTAAAGATATAGACATAGGTGAAAATGACCTGTAATACTCTTTATGAGAAATATCTTTCTCTATAAAATCCATTAAAAGTGACACATTTATAAAGGAAGTCATCTAAAATAGATATATGAATCAACGTGTCCCATACCACATTAAATATTTTGAAAATAATTAATATTTTAAAACAATCATTCATATATAAATATAACTTGAAAATCATTTTTTAAACGTGGAAAATAATTAAAATGATTTAAAAAATAAATGATAAAAACATTTGAAACAATGATATTGATAAATAATCAATTACACAAAACCTTAAAATATTCAATTTTAATTTTTTTATAAAACATGGTCATGGATGATAAAAATTTCCAAGTAAATATATACACATAAACAATCTCGGATAATTATGAGATTGCGGAATTTTCACATAACATGTACTTTCCTTTGGTCGAGTGTATATTTAACCTCGTATATAATTACCATGGTATGTTATTATTTTATACCAGAACCATATTAATATTTATGATATCATACATGATTCATTTGTGTCTTCATTCTACCATTTTAATAATTATTTATATGTTAAATTAATACTTCAGTTAATAATCTCTTTCTTTATCGTACGTGTTTTAACAATTTATTAATGATTGGGTCACTTATATCATGATTTAAATTAATTTAGAATAGAAAAATTAATTTATTTATCAAATATATTATGAATATTAATATGTATAATAGATATATATATGAAATGTAAAACTCCATTTATGGAGACGGTGGGCCGTACATACACATAAATATCGTTTCAGTTTTCATATCATATAGAATAGATGTATGTGAATAAAATATATATATATATATAAACCAACATTATTATCTTTTATATTGTATACATAATAATAATATGTATTTTTATATTAATTGTATAATGGTGAACGTGGTAATGAATCTCATCACATCGTGGAGACTATAAGCCGTACGTACACACGAGCAACAATATCATTCCAATGATGGTGAAATAGTATGTAACTGGATGGTATATTATATATATAGAATAATTATCATGTTATATTTATTATTTTAATAAATTATACTCATTATTATACAGACAAAAATAATGTATTTTTGAAATTACAAACCGCACCACGACGTGGAGACGTTAAGCCATACGTAAACACGTGTGGTGACTTTGTCATTAATAGGATGGATAAAATAATGAATATTCTTGTAACAAATTAATACTATAATATCACTAGCTAGTAATTAAATGATTTATTATTTTATTATGAAAACAACATTGAATGATTAATTGGAAGAAGAAAATAACTTTGAAAGAGGTGTTGAAATAATTTCTTCTTTTTCGGGATTCTCCTTTTGATTTCAACAAAAGGGAACCTTTGGTTGGATTTATGATCAATTTAATGCATCTAGCTCTATGTGAGGGTAGTTGGGAGGATATTAGAGTAGTTTTGGGCCAAGACAAATGTATTTTGATGTGTGAAATTAAGAGAAGTTGAATTACCCTTTTATAAGAGAGGTGATGGTCACATTAGGAAAAGCTTGCAATAATATATTATTATAAAATAATTTTTTGTTTATAATGGATAAAAATGGTTTTATTTCAAAGATATGGTAGGTATGTGTCAAAATATTTTAAACCAAAATATTTTTGACAAGTTTAGGTCAAAATATTAACCTTATCCATTAGATTTAATTCTTAGTAAAATAGTTTTACTTTTATCATTCTTCTTATATTTTTGTATTAAATAATTAATAAACATATTATAAAATTTCAAGGGAACATAATGAGGTTAATTAATGATACATCTATAATTATATAATTCTTTTGGATGAACATAATATTTTTATGAATATTATATAATTTTATCATATAGTATTTGTTTTAAAAACTCATCTTTGTTAATTTTGACAGTATTTAGTATTTGGTGTTTTTGATAGTCAAAAAAATGATTACTTTGAAAAAATACAATGAATCAACCCAAACATGTCATATTCACCTGGAAAATTCTAGCATGTCATTAAATGTCCCAATTTACATTTATTTTAATATTTATAATATCAATTATTTTAATATTATATTAATAATGTAATTACTAAATCATCATTGTGTTATATATTAATATTATTATATAATATCTAAAAATTATAAATAAAATACCATGATGTAAAAAATAATTTTATCCTTATGATTTATATTTATAGTTGAATTTATATTTTATATATTTCTATATTAAAAATGTTTTATTTCTTATAATTTTAATTTTACAATTTTAACTCTTTTTTAAATAAAATATAATGAATGTACTAATCTAACCCAAATGGATCAAAAGGATCTTATTTTTGTCATATGGATGATTTTTGTCTAAATAATCTTATAAAAAAGGAATACGAATGGTTTTGGGGTAATTTCACAAATATTTTTACATTTAATTACGTTATTTACTTTTCACTGTCGTAAATAAAATTCAAAAAATCACTATTCACAAAAAAATATTTTCATTCTATTGAACAAAATTTTACATACTGATGTCTATTGTGTATCTCAGATATTTAAAATTCAATTCAAATAAATGATAAAATTATATTTTATGAAAATTTGAAAATGTGCCTAGATGGTGGGTAAATTTGCCGAGAAGTTTGTAAAAATATATTAAAACACATCAATAAAATTGTATATATCTAATAAAATTATAAAATGACACTAATGAATTACATTAAACTAGTATATTTAATATGTATCTAGTTTGAATTTATGAAAAATTTTAAATTTAAAATAATTATTTAAATGAAAATGTCTGTTTTTATCTACAACGTAGTGTTTTTCACTATTCATCAAAAATCGAATGTTTTCAAAAAAAATACCAAAAAATCACCTGAAGATAATTTTTATATTCCAAATTCAAAAATTATTTCAATTTTACCAAATTCAAAAAATAGAGGTTGCATTAATTAATTTAAAATAAATTCTCATTGTCAAAACCAAAAAGCTGGTTTTCAAGAAGTAAAAACTATCAAAAGAGTGAAATGTGTTTATGTACAACTGAAATGTGAAATTACATCCAATGACATTTATTATATTAAATGATAAAAATAAAATCTAATGAATCTTTAAAACCACTTAAATGTTTAATTCAACACTAAATCTTATTTCGATTAAAAAATTAGTTTTTATTTAAAATTTAGTATTTTTAACTATTCATAAAATTATGGAAGTTATAAGAAAAACACAAAAAAATTTGTCCAAACAATATTTTTATGTATAGATTCTAAAGAAAAAGATTATTTTTTCAAATTTAATATATAATGGTGTCAAATATTGGAATTAAAAAGGGTTCACCATTAAAAGAGGGTAAAATTGCGTTGTGTGAAAAGTACTTCTTTTATATGAAAAATTGAATTTTTTCTAATATTATGTAAAATAAACACATAATATGAATTTTAAAATTATATTTAGTATATAAAATTCAAATTTTAGTCAATACACTTCATAAACTATTTTTGAACGACTAGTTTGGTAGGTTGTGATGCGCTCGAACCCGGTGATGCGTGTGGTGCAAGATATTGAATTACATAAAAGATATAACATACTATGAAATCCTTGGGTGTTAAATTATCCACAACTTTAATAAATTACTTCCTTTAAAGATGAAATTTTTCTTCAAAAATAAAATGTTGAAAATAAAAAATACCTTTCTCAAAAACCCACATCGGAAATTGGGACACTATAATTTTGTCTTAATAATAGGGAAATGGAGTTGAAAAATTCACCATCAAATTATGATTGTGAATATAAGAATATTAGTGGAAATTAATAACTCATAATTAGATGAAAATGTTAATATTTAACTGGAGTGGTTGAGGTCATCAATCACAAACAACTGAACAATAAATGGGATATTTTACGCCAATATGCCATAAATATGTGATGATTTATATATCATCCTTTCAACAAAAAATAAGGTTTTAGTATAAAACATATTTTGTTTTAATATCCCTTCTCTAATGTTTAATAATTAATTTCTTCATAAAATAAGAGAAATAAATACACGACAAGTAGAGGACCATCCATTAGATAACTTTACAAAAAAACATCTTTCACTCCAAAAGATGATAAAAATACAAAATATTCTATTTATACTAATCTTATAGAGTTCCAAAAATAATTAATTTATAATTAATCTTAAATTCCCAAAAAAATATATGATACAAACTAGGACATCACGTAGGCCAGTGGTAGGTGATACACCCTTTTCACCCTTCAGTTGCGGGTTTAATTTCCACGGCCTTGTAGGTTGTGACGATTTTTTGCTTAACTTCTGGGTTGTCCATTTCTATAACTAATAAAAAAATATTCTTAAGAAATTATTTAATAATAAACAATATAATCCAATGTCCAACTTAATTCATTCCAATCATTATACTTATCCCAAATACTTCTATCAAAACTCACAGTCCAAATAAATATGGAAGGTAAACATAATAATGACCTCTTTTTTCCAATAAATAAAAGGTGAATACTATTTCGGTGCGGATGTGCGTCGGGTTTCTGTTCCGACGCTGTTCCGCCAGGACGTGTTCGCGCGTGCGCCCGTCGACCCGAGGGGATGGGTGCGCGGCTTGTGGCCCCGCCGTCCCGCCTTCCAAAGGCGGGCGGCATCCGTCCCTTATTCAGGGGCGTCTGCTCCTTGATCGAAACCGGGATGATGGGATGTCGGCTCCTCCTTCCGTGGACTTCTCCTTGGAACTCGTTGCCTAATCCGGGTGTCCCTCATAGATTTAAGACGTGCTCGTGAATCTCGTTCCCGGCGCCATGTCTCCATGGACACCGGTTAATTACGCTGCTTCCGCCCAGACGCTCCAAAGAGTCTGGTCGGGGCAGCAACCTGCGGTGAGGAGACCGGGTAGCTCTGGGTGTTGGGGGTGTGTCTTAACACTGCGGCTCTGCATGTCTGCCTTCCGTCCCTAATAGGGTTTCTCAAAGGCGTGATGGCCTGAGGCATCCCGCGCTGGGTGCGGGGAACTGCGTTACCTGAGGTTTTCCTCAGCTTCCCATGTTTAACATGGGGTATGCCGCGAGTTTAACGTCCAGCGGGGACGGCATCAGACTGATCAACACGAGAAGTGGATCAGATGACAGAACCCCTTGCGGGGAACCTCCGACGTTGGGGCCAGCACATGGACGGCTTCCCGAGTGAAGTGGAGTGGAATGAAATGGCATGACCCCCCCGGGATGTGGCGGCCCGGGTAAGGATAAGGATGGATGATGGAGTGAAGAGCTTGGACCCCGTAGGGGCTTCCTACGTACCACGCATTAGCGCGGATCAAAGTCAGCGTAGTTCGGGTATACAGTTTAACGTCATGATCGACGTTGTCAAGTAGACTCACGAAGAGGTTGAGGCTGCCGGGCGGAGGATTGAACCGAACCACCTCGCACAGAGGGGGATGGAACGGCTGGGTGGATCACAGTTTCACGTCATGCTGGACGCTGAAAGGAGAAATAGAAAAAAGGCCGTGGGGAAGCAAAATGGAGATACACATGTGCAGTCCCCCACAAGGGCAGATTCATAGGTGAATCGACGCGAATGTGAACCCGGGAGGGGTCCACTGATGGACGAAGCGACGTGAAAATGACCGGGACGACCAGGTGGTGGGCTTGAACCTCAGGGAGGATTCCTACGTACCCTGTTTAGGAGACAGAGATCAAAGTCCACGTAGTTCGTTCTGTCTGTAATACTCTACCCCCGTGGGCGAAGGCCACTCCAATCCCGACATCCCTGCAGAGACGAGCAGGTGGGGGCCACATCCAAATCGGGAGGGGGACCCTGCGTGCGAGGCACGGGATCAGGCGATTCGAACGGTTTAACGTCTTGCCAGACGAAGTACAGTTTAACGTCGTGTGTTGAGGACGAAGCGGACGGTTTAACGTCTTGCCGGACGAAGTACAGTTTAACGTCGTGTGTTGAGGACGAAGCAGACGGTTTAACGTCTTTCCGGACGAAGTACAGTTTAACGTCGTGTGTTGAGGACGAAGATGCTTGGCAGTTTAACGTCTTGAAGCGCGGACGTGGTGCAGTTTAGCGTCCTGCAGGATGAATGCTGAACAGTTTAACGTCTTGTAGCTCGGACGATATGCTAGGCAGTTTAACGTCGTGCAGCTTGGACGTGGTACAGTTTAACGTCATGTTGGAAGAAACACTTGGCAGTTTAACGTCTTGCAGCGCGGACGAGTGTGATGCCGCCGATGGGTCCGTGTCACTTCGCGCGAGCCTGGAGGGCCGCACGGGAAGACAACGCACGGTGCGGGCACCCGGGATGAAGATTATCAGGCACCACGCAGACGGGTACCCTCAGGGGGTCAAAGGGGGCGACCCCGGCGGATTGCGCGCAAAAGAAGAGCTTGGCGCGCAATACCGCGGGTCGGCGCGCAAATGGGCAGGCTGGCACGCAATTGGGCCAGCGCTTTGCGCGCAGAAGAAGGAGATTGCGTGCACCGCGCTTCGGATAGCGCGCGGGGGCAACGACTCATTCTTTAACGAATGGCCTCTTAGCAAAAAAGGGGGTCCGCGCAATCAAGCTGGATTGCGTGCACCCGGGGGGCAATTGCGCGCAAGAGGGTTCTTTTGCGCGCGAAATCCTTTGGGTGAAGAGTTGTTCAATGGAAAGGAGTCAAAGGGATTGTGCACGAAGGCGAACCCCGAGGTTTTCTTGCGCGAAAGAAAGGAGGTTACCTGAAGATCGGCATTGCGCGCGGAGGGGGTTTGATTGCGCGAACGAGCGACTCTTCGAATTCCGGCAAACCCCCAAAACGTCGGGGGTCGCCTTATATTTATAGGCAACCCCGGGCGCGGAATCCAGTTCGCGGGCGCGCAATTTCCTTCGTGGGCACGGAATCTGGCCCGGCGTGCAAGGGAGTCGCGCGGGCCATGGGCGCGCAAAATTGCGCGCCGGCCCAGTGCATTGCGCGCATCCCGGGAGGTTTGCGCGCCTTACTTCAACTTTGCGCGCGGGTCTCCAAAATTCCGCGCAAGGCCTCCGGGCCCTCCGAAACATGCTTCTGACTCCAAATATGACCTCGCTTTCCGCATCCGGAGCTTCGTTTGGGAACAACGGACTTTTACGGCGTCTACAAAAGCCCCCCTAGGAATCTGATCGGCGAGAGGTCACAACGATCAGGTTCCGAAGGAGACGCCGGAATGCCGAAGTCCTGGGTGGCGCGGGACTGTGGCGCGCAAAAAGGGTGTCGGGCGCGAAATTCGTTGTCGCGGTCTCGCAAAGCACTTTCCGCGCAGCGCGGACACCCGGACTCGCCTATAAATAGGGGCCATGGGTCCCCCGTACCGTACACCGGCCTTCCGCGCGACAAGCTTTCAAGATCTCGTGCGCGAAATTGCCATTGCCGGCGCGGAATTCACCCGTTCGTCGCGCAAACCCATCCGGATTTCAGCCTGTTTTTGCGCGAACACCCGGGGTTTTACGCGACAGACTTCCCAATTGTGCGCCGTCCAATAGGATTGCGCGCCAACTCCCAAATTTCTCTATCAGCCTCTTCCGATTCTGCACGCTTCATCCCACACGACTCCCGGAGCTTCTGAGATGGCCGCGAATCAAGGGAATGAGGGGGATACCGCCATTCGCAGAGCTGAGATTGCGGCGAACAGGGAGGTCTACGGAGCCAAGTAGATTGTTTCCAACAATCAATCCTTGTTCGACTTGCTGACGCTGGCCCAGAAGGCATATCCGCTGTCGGACAACCTGCCGCTCTGGAACTATGGCATCCTGGATGAGGTTCTGGTGCCAGGGTTCGAGGTTGATGCGCCACGGACCTGGGTGACTCGGGAGGACGAGCTTCCCCGCTATAACATCACCAACAATGGGCATCCTGCCAAGGAGAGCAGGCACTTAGATTTCTATGTCCTGAACCCGAGGACGCGAACCATTGCCGGGAGTGAGCCTACTGCGGAGAACTCTCCAGCCCTCTACTCGAGCACATACCGCCAGAGTGTCACTGACGACACCAAGGGCTGGCTGAAGGACTGGGACTTGCGGTTTGGGGGCAATTTCACCAGTGAGTGGGCCGGGGTGTTCTGGGTATGCCACACCTGCGATCACTTCGCGGAAGGGTGCGGTACATCGGCCTGTTTGAGGCGGTGTGGATGTCGCAGTTCCACTTCTACCAGCAGTCCGAGCTCGGGTCGGAGCTGTTCACCCGCTGGTCCCCGGATACCAACACCTTCCATCTTCACCATGGGGAGGTTAGCATCGGTCTCTGGGACATCCACTGCATCGGAGGTATCCCGCTGGAGGGTTACCAATATGATGAGTTCCTGCTTCCGAAGAACACCTGGGACGACAGGTCACAGACTCCCATTCTGACATGGCATCTACTGGACCTGGCTACGCAGCGGCTCGGGGTTAAGGACTTCCACAAGGACATATCCTACAAGGAGTGGTTCGGCCAGTTCTTGGAGCATGACCCAGTGGTCAAGATGCCAGGCAAGGGGAAGCGGTGCCCGACCGCGGCTCAGAAAAGCCGGAACGGGTCGTACTGGCGGGTCCTGGAGACGGGCGACTACCGATCATGGGGGTACCGCGTCATCGAGGCCTGGGACCCAAATGTCCGGTACGCGGTGTTCCTGGCCGCCTTTCTGAGTGGGTGGCTCCTGCCAGTGCGGGACGCGAGGATGGGCGTCCGCCCGGCGACACTGGCGATGGCGGGCGCCATGGACGCCAACAAGAGATACAGCCTCGGGGTCCCAGTGCTGGCTAAGCTGTACGCCATCCTGGGACGCATCTCGCGAGGGGGGTCGCCACGAAGGGTCTGTGGGACCTTTCAATTCTTCCACGGCTGGGTGGCTGCTCACCTTGGTGGGTACACGTTTCCAAACGCCGTCATTCCTCCGGGCAACGACCTGCGACCCTCCCTGCTGAACATCGCGGTGGTCGCTCCGATGACCCTAAATGAGGAGGGCGTGAGGATTCGGATTGGCAATCATGCCAATTTCAACTTCAGCCCTTTCCCCTCTCCCGTCGGCCAGATGATCGACAATGGACAGGGTCCGCTGGAGCAGCACGAATACTTCCTGAGCATGCAGGGCGGGGTGCTCATGGCTCGGATCGACGGGAAGGTGATCTGCGAGCCCTACGTGCCAACCCGGTTCGCCAGGCAGTTCGGGTGCCTTCAACGGATGCCAAAGAGGGTATTCACTGCTGTTCGGGAGGAGACGAACCCTTGCGTCCTTCGCCAGATGTGGCTGATGTTCGCCACTTTCGGCTCTGGCGACGTCATCACTCTCCCTCCTACCGGGGTCGACGCAGGCTTGGCAACCGAGTACGCCGAACACTGGGCCATCGCGTACCCCGAGGGGATTCTACGGAAGCCAGTTCGGCGGCTCGAGGTCACCCGTACGGAGACCGGGCGTCAAGGAAGGAGGCGAGGCGCCGTCACGCGGGGGAGAACAGAGGCGCGCCATGCAGTGGAGCCGGCGCGGGCAGGGACTTCGGCGGCGGGCACATCGAAGGCTGCCGCCACGACTTCAGCGCCCCGAGAGTGGGCACATGCGGTGGTCAGGGAGCGGCCCGGGAAGCAGGTAAGGCGTCTGCTCGAACCCTCCCACGATGCATTCTTCCCGGCGCTGTGGTTGGCCTGGATGACCCTGCGGCAGTCGCTGGGGACCGAAATCATCTGGAAGAAGATAACTAGCGAAGGAATCCATCTGCCAGAGGTTGGGCGCCTTCAGGTCGCCGACAGGGTGAACTTCCACCGGCGGTATGCATATCTGACGGCCATGGACGAGTATGCGCGCCAGCGTGGTCAGCGTGCAGAGCCGTCCCTTCTGGTGAAGGTGATGCTCGGTCTAGAGCCTGCTCCAGAACAGATGCCGTCGGAGGAAGATGATAGTAACGATGACTCCGAGGAAGAGGAGGAGACGGGGGAGGATGAAGGCTCGGAGGTAAGGTCCCATCCAGGGAGCCCGCGGGAGAGCGGCGAGGTGGCCGGCTCCGATAATGTCGATATCACCGAGCTCCTCGAGGTTCGCTTCTATCCCTACTCAACCTGCTTCTTCCATTTTCTTATGTAGCTTCTAACCCATTTCTCCACCTCTCTCAGGAGTGCACGAATGTTGGTCAGGCGTCCTCAGTAGGAGTAGGAGAGGCGCCAGCTGGACAAGGCGGGGGCCAGACACCCATCATTGAATTGACAAGCGGTGAAGGGTCCCCTGCTGCAATTGTTCCTGCGGCGGCCAGGACAGCGGAAGATGACGCTTTGGATTCCCGTAAGTCTCCTTACTTTACTGTTGGTGCTTGCCGTTGACGCTCCGTGACTAACCACGGCATGCCCCGCGCAGTGATCTCAATACTGGAGGCTCGTCGGGCTTCCGAACCCGGGCCATCCACGAGTGGACCAGTGGCAGACATGCCGCCTGCTCCGGAACAGACTTCTCACACCGATCCGGCCCCACCAACTGCTGATCAGGGGGCAGCGGACGCCGGCGGTGCTGCCATCGGAGAGAGGTCGGGGGCTGACGAGGGTGTCAACGCCGCTGGGGCGGGAGAAGATGGTCGCCCAGATGTTGGGGAACCTATCCCCCGTGAGGAAACCCCAGGGGCGGACCCTGCAGCAGACCTGCTGGCTACCTTCCCTGCCTACCGGCCAGCCGACCCCGAGGAGATGGACGACTCGGATGCGGAGGTGGTCGAGGAGAGTCGGATAACGAGCCGCAGGGGGTGGAAGTGCATCCAACGCTTCCTCAAGCGAGACCCATCGGAGTGGCTGGGGCGCATGGGATCACTTCAAACCTGGCTGCGCTTCCTGTGTGCCGGGGGAGCTAATGCTCAACGCCTCCATCTGACGGTCCGTGATTTCATGGCCGAAAAGATGCGTGAGAGCCGCCGGCGTGCCGACGTCGCACAATGTCGGGACATGTCGGAGAGCACGCGGGCGCTCCTCGTGGCGGAGCAGGAAGTCCGGCGTCTCGAAGGGCAGGCGGCAGAGAAGGAGGCCTTCGTCGCAACGTGCACTGAGCTTGTGGAGCAACTAACGGCTCAGCTGGTTGACACCCAGGTACAGCTGACGGAGGCGGGCCAACAGATGGTCACACTTCAAGTCGAGCGGGAGCATGCACAGGCCAGGATCAACGAACTGCATGCTGCGACCGCCGACGAAGAGAGGGCATGCAGAGAGCGAGAAGCAGCCCTGGAGGCCGCCAGCCAAAGGGTAGCGGCGTTAGAAAGACTCATTCAGCACACTAATCCCTAGGGGCTTTGTTTTTTCCATTCCCAGAACATTTTTCTTCCACTACTCAATACTTCGACCCATTTGTATGAATCACCATATTTATCTGCATCTTTTGGCTTAACATGCTCAACCACAATTCATTGTCTCGCGGGAGCGTCAACCAAGCTTCAGGCATCCACAATTGGGCCTGGAATTCTAAAGAAAAGAGGGAGGTCATTCCTAGGAAAGGAGACCTCAGACCTAATCAATGTATCATCCCACCAACTTGTTCCGACACACGAGCGGGACAACGCTAGGGGCTTTAAGATTTTATCCGAACATAGGGAAATGAGAAAGGGTGAATCGCGTGTCCCGAATTCAGAAATCCATGATGGTCGGCCTTCCAGGAAATGCCTAAGACGGCAAGCGGACAATGGATAAATCGACTATACTACTGCAATAGACGGACCGAAGGTCATCATTCATATTGAAGGAGGCGGATCACATGTCATTATCAATGCCGCTTTGGGGGTTCCTTCAGGAACAATGGTGGAAATCCGGATCAACAGGGCATGCGAAGCGTGGGGGGAAGTGATGATTTGTTCGGACAGAATCTAACACTCCCAAAATTGTGCCACCGTGGGGAAAGCGTATTAGGCGGATGTACTATTCTGGCCGCGAATTACCCCAATTCTCAGACAGAACCTCTTTGACGAGGAAACTGTCGCTTCCCATCATTGTAATGGGGCATCCCGAGCTGAATCGGGGAGAATATCACAACTGCACCACTCTATCAGAAGCCAGGCCAGACGGTCGGCGACGAGGAGGGGCGGGACTTAGCGATCCCTGAGGCTGGGCCCGAGTCGAGATGCCCGGGCGTTCCTACGTACTCCATCAGGTTGGAGATCAAGCCACACGTAGTTCTGAAAGTGCAGTTTTGACGTCATGCGGGACGTAGAACCCCATTTAGGGAGAACTTAGTTTAAGGTCGTAGAGCTTGGACCAAAGGGGCAGATCTTAGTTTAAGGTCTTAGAGCTCGGACCATAAGAACCTCAAAGCACGCCACATCGTGGTCCTATCCCCTGGATATGAAAAGATGCCCTGAGGGATAGTGTCAAGAGTGTCAAGGTTTCGCCTGGCCAGAATGGGAGGTGGAAAATGTAATGTGAATCATGCGGCCATTCACTCAAGGACTGGGGGCACCGGCGTAACAATATGGGAGTACTGCCGACCGTGGCGGAAAAGCAGCATCAATATCGCACTGACCGTTGATGGAATGAGGCAGCAAACGAGCATCAACCGCTCAAGCGCAGGATTCATATCGATCTGCAGCCCGAGGCCCTTGGGGGCACCAGCCCGAGTCGGTGGGAGAGCACTGAGGCATTGTGTCAAGACCGCTCACGGGGGCTCCACCCAGGGCGTAGGCGATGGGTCCGAATGAAAGGGAGCATGAAGCCTGAAAAGTGGAAGGAACCTGACCAAGCTGAACCTGACCCTCCTGGCAATAAACCAGAGTACTCTTGACACCGGTGGACCACTGCAAGGGGTCGAGGGACACGCCTTGAGGGTGACCCGAAGGCGGCGGATTCCCCAGAGAAGGGGGAATCTCTAAGAGGTGGGGGGATGGACCCAGAGTTTCAAAAATCCGGTCATTCCTACGTATCCCATAAGGATGGGAATCAAGCCACACGCAGTTCTTGAAGCGCGGCGCAACACAATCGGGCACCAGCGCGGGGAAGGGTGCGGGTCTAACCCTCGCACACAGAAGAAGCGGAATTTGATATTTCTTGTTTGTCCTTAAAGGTGGATGGTTTTTCATTGTGCAGCGACATGCCTGTGATTAAGAAATCCCTGGCGTCGCCACAATAATCAAGCCATGAAAGGCATTGATAAATGGCGTGGTTATTAACCAGCGCCCAACGTGAGTGTCCCCTGAGGAGAACATCACGATGCAGTGCCGTTTCTCGTCGGGCGACCAAGACGATCACAGTTTACGGTCGTGTGGTAAGACCAGATAACACAGTTTAAGGTCGTGTGGTTCAGACCATGGAGGACCCCTCTTATTGCGATACAGTGGACCCAGCGGAGGTGGGAACATACCCCAGCCCTGCGGTCACGCACAATTCCAGGGGAAGGATCCTGGGATAGGGGCCTGCATATGTCCATCACCCGAGGGGCAGAGATGCTAGCCTCCAGCTATACTGGGCCCAGAACGCGATTGTTCGGGCGGCTCCTTCCTCCTTATGGGGACGAGGGTCCAGCTACACATGGCCCTTAGGGAGGAAATCAGCATATATCCTTGGTGCTCAGATCGTGGGAGCCTCAAAAGACACCATTACCCTGGTTGGCCTGCCTAACGTGTAAAGGTGTACTGAAGGTCAGTATGAAGAGAGTGTCGAGATTCCACTACAACGCAAGAAGGCGGAGTGTGATGAGGACTGCACAACCAATGTTCAGAGCCTGAAAGAGCTGACATGGCGATCAAGGATGTCGCTGACCATATTCGCAACACAACATCCGATCGCGTCAGCCTAGGATGGGGAAATCAAACGAGCATCAACCGCTCAAGCGCAGGATTCATATCGATTTGCGGCCCAGGACCCGCCGGTAAATCGACCCGGAGCGGTAGGAGAGCACTGAGGCATCGTACCCAAACCGCTAACGAGGATCCCTTTGAGTGAAGGCTCGAACAAGAGGAAGCGCGAGGCCCGACAAGCAACACAGGACTTGTCGAGATTGAATCCGACACTACGGGTCATAGACCTGAGTACCCAAAACATGTTAACAGATCACCAGAAAGGGTCGGAGGACTCACCCTGAGAGCAACCAAAAGACGGCAGATCCCCGTGATCAACTAGGAGACAGGGCTGGACCTGAAACACAAGCGTCCAGGCGGTCCTACGTATCCCATAAGGATGAGAATCAATCCGTACGTAGTTCTTGAGAGGCAGTTTAACGTCATGCAGGACGATGAGGGGTGTGAGGTAGTCCCACACATGGGGGAGGCGTACGGCGCGGCCAGTAGACCAGCGTGAATGAGGGCATAGCCCCGCGTTCACGCCATACGCCTCACACAAAAAGGAGGGGAACTGGGGCCAGAGGCCCAACGCGGGATAGAGATTCCCGAGAAATGGGGCTAGGCCTGAAACATGAATGTCCAGGCGGTCCTACGTATCCCATTAGGATGGGAATCAAGCCGCACGTAGTTCTTGAAGTGAAGTTTAACGTCATGAAGGACGAAAAGAGAGAGGGGGGAGCGGAAGGCATCCCCAAACGTGGGGGGGTGTACATCGTGGCGAGAAAACCGACGTGAATGAGGGCATAGCCCCACGTTCACACCATACTCCGCATACCCAGAGGCAACTGGGCCAAGGGCACGAGATGGGATGGAAATTCCCGAAGGATGGGGCTGGGCCTGAAACATGAATGTTCAGGCGGTCCTACGTATCCCATAAAGATGGGAATCAAGCCGCACGTAGTTCTTGAGGGGCAGTTTAACGTCATGCAGGACGAAGACGCTTGGCAGTTTAACGTCTTGCAGTGCGGACGTGGTACAGTTTAACGTCATGTTGGACGAATGCTGAAAAGTTTAACGTCTTGTAGCTTGGACGAAGTGCACTCAGGAAAAGTACTGCTTGAGGAACCTAGCGTTGGTGGGAGGAGTGACACGCTCACCATACATAGTCGCTAGGGAGTACGCGCCATTGGGATAGACCTTGTGGATGACAAAAGGTCCCTCCCACTTGGGCTCCAACTTGGGCGGCTTCCTGCCGGGGATCATTGGTGCTCTTAGGGCCAGTACTAGGTCACCCTGCAGGAAGGAGCGGAGGCGAACCTTCTTATTGAAAGCTCGAGCCATTCTGCATTGATGCCTCTCCAAGTTGTGCAAAGCGCGAAGCCTATTCTCATCCAGTGCTTCCAACTCGACTAGACGGGCTTCAGCAGCTCTGTCTGGCGCTTGCTGGTCGTAGACCACAGTGCGCAAGGACGGTAACTGGATCTCGATGGGCAGGACGGCCTCAGCTCCATACACCAGGGAATAAGGGGGTCATCTGGGTGGAATTGCGAGTCGTCGTCCGATAAGCCCAGAGGGCGTTGGGGAGCTTGTCCGGACAACTCTTCTTGTTCTGACCAACCATCTTTTGCAGAATGTTAGAGAGGGTTTTGTTAAATGCCTCAATCTGTCCATTCGCCTGCGCATGATAGCGAGATGTATGGTTCGAGCGAATTTTGTACTTGGCGTACAACTTCTTCAACTCGGCTGCTCGGAAATTGGCTCCGTTATCCGTGAGGATAGCGTGAGGCACTCCAAATCGATAAATGATGTTGGAGGTCACGAAGTCAGCGATTGAACAGGATTTGAACTCTCTGAGCGGAATCACCTCTGCCCATTTGGAGAAGAAGTCTGTGGCGGTCAGAATGAACCGAAACTGGCGAGCCGTCGCCGGCAGGGAAGGTCCCACAATGTCCAGACCCCAGACTGCAAAGGGCCAAGAATACCTAGTGGTATGGAGAGGCTCCGGCGGCCGATGCACAAAGTTCGCATGAACCTGGCACGCATGGAACTTCCTAGCATACTCGATGCAGTCATGGATCATGGAGGGCCAGAAGTATCCCAACCTCCGAATCTGGTGGGACAGCTTCGGCCCAGTCTGGTGGGCACCACATGAACCAGCATGAACCTCTTGCATGACTCGTGGGATCTCAACTTCTTGAAGGAAACGGAGGAGAACACCATCAAATCCGCGCCTATAGAGGATCTGCTCCAGGCCGGGACTGCTCTGGAGGACAAACTGCGATGCGCGGCGTCGAACTCGCTCGCGCTCGGCCCGATCCGACGGGAGAATGCCATGTTAGAGGTACTCAACCAAAGGCGCCCTCCAATCAGAGGCTGATTCGACTGCCATATCTGGGGTACTCGGGGCTCCGGGCACAGGGGAAACCGTGGTGAGATTACTTACCGACGGGCCGCGATCTCCTTCCGGGATAACAGGAGCGATGAGCCTGCGGTGCGTCACGCGGATGATCAGGTTTTCCTGTTCAGGCTCCGCGAGTGACGCAGCAAGGCTGGCCAAAGCATCTGCTCGACCGTTCTGCAACCGGGGAATATGGACAATTTCTGGCCGAGAAGGGAACTGGGCTATCAGGAGGAGGGTGCACTCCAGCAATGGCACAAGTTCCGTCTTCCTGACAACATAGTCGCCATTGATCTACTTAACGACCAGCTCGGAGTCCCCTTTCACACACAGATGGGGCACGTTTATCTCGAGAGCCAACTCGAGGCCAGTGATGAGGGAATGGTATTCCTCCTCATTGTTGGTACAACCCTCTGACAACAGGAAAGAGTATGGCAGCACAGCTTTCTCCAGGGTAATGAAGACAATACCCAAACCCAATTTGTTGAGCTTAGGATTATCGAGTCTTCTACCGGTGGGGCTCTGGGAGGCACCGTCAAAGTGCATCTGCCAGCATGGATCGACACGATCGACCGAGAGAACGGCCTCATCAGGAAAGCCTAGATCTAGCGGCTGATCCGCGGAGGTCGGGTGAGCAGCCAGAAAGTCCGCCAATGCTTGCCCTTTGATGGCCTTCTGAGACACATACCTGATGTCGAACTGCTGGAGAATCACAGCCCACCGCGCTAGATGGCCAGTCAACATAGGCCGGCTCAGGATATACTTCAACGGGTCTACCCGAGAAACCAACTGTACCTCGTGGTGCTGCAAGTAGTGCCGTAATTTCTGTACGGAAAATACGAGCGCCAGGCAGCTCTTCTCGATGGGGGAATACCTAACTTTTGCATTGAGGAGCATGCGACTGAGGTAATAGAGGCTATTCTCTGTTCCCTCGTTGTTCTTCCGGGTGAGAAGGGCACCAAGGGACCGTTCCAGGGCGGTCACATAAAGGACCAGTGGCTTCCCAGATACAGGGGGCATCAGAACCGGAGGTTGAAGCAGGTACTGCTTGATTTCCTCGAAAGCGGTCTGACACTCTTTATCCCATACATAGGTGGCACCTTTCTTCATGAGCCGAGAAAAGGGCTTACACTTGCCGGCCAGATTCGCGATGAATCGGCGTATATAGGCTAAGTGGCCTTGGAACCCTTGCAGTTCCCTGATGTTACCTGGGGGAGGAATCTGGCTAATCGCCCTGATCTTCTCCGGGTCGATCTCAATACCCCGGTACCATACCACAAAGCCAAGAAACTTCCCGGAGGTGACCCCGAAGGCACACTTCAATGAGTTCATCTTCAGGCAGCGAGACCGGAGGAAGCCGAACACTTTCTCAAGATCTTTGAGATGGTCCTGACGCTGGCGCGATTTTACCACCAAGTCATCGACGTAGCATTCCACCAGTGTGCCGAGGATTGGCTTGAATATGCGGTGCATCACCCGTTGATAGGTGGCACCTGCATTCTTCAGGCCGAAAGGCATGACCTGGTAACAAAAGATACCTTGGGGGGCCCTGAAGGCAGTGAACTCCTCATCCTCAGGGGCCATCCGGATTTGGTTGTATCCGGAGTATCCATCCATGAAGGAGAGGGTTTGGAACCCTGTCGTGGCGTCAATCAACAGCTCTGTCACCGGAAGGGGAAAATCATCCTTCGGACAGTGGCAGTTGAGATCACGGAAGTCGATACAGACTCTGATCTGCCCATTCTTCTTCCTGACCGGCACAATGTTGACCAGCCATCTGGGGTACTGAACTTCCCTCACGAAGTTGGCTTTGATAAGCTTGTCAACTTCGGCCTCAACCATGGCACTGTGGAATGGGTGCATCTTCCTGGGAGGCTGCTTGAACCCGCGATGGTTCGCCGGGAGACCAAGGCGGTGGACGGCTACCTGAGGATCTAGCCCCGACATCTCGTCATAGCCCCAAGCGAACACATCACAGTGCTGTCTGAGGAAGTCCACGTACTGCTGCCGCTCCTCAGAGGACATGGCGGCACGGACCAATGTGGGTCTTGGATCTGCCTCGGTTCCAAGGTTCACCTATACTAACTCATCGACCGTGGCGGAGACGCCCTCCTCAAAGGCTGGGGGTGCATCTTCCCCGTCCTCTCCACTCGGGGAGGGATCGTCCACGAGAGAGACTACGCTGGGAACTGCATTGGGGCTACTAGATCCTACTGGGCCGCTGGTGCTGGCATGGGCGGTCGCGGTCATCTCATCAGGAGACTCACAGGCCGTCGAGACCATGGCTAAGTCCAACCGTTGAATCGGGAGGACGTAAGCGTCATCCAAACTTGCCCAGAGATCACTTGCAACAGCGACAGGCTCAACCTCACCTGCCAGGATCTGCTTATCCTTGATTTTGTAATAGTCCGCATCCAGATAGCGGGCTTCACATGAGGTAAAAGGAGAGGCATCCCTCTGAAGCACTCCTACTCGACCGTTAAGGGAGTATTTCAGGCATTGGTGGTATGACGAGTGAACCACAGCATGAAGGTGGAGCCATGGCCTTCCCATCAATGCGTTATACGTAGTGTCCTGAGAGACTACCATGAATTCGGTGTTGGCAACCAGGTCACCGAACTGGGTCTTCAAACGTATCTTTCCGACTAGAGTTTGCTCGGTGCGGTCGTACCCCTTGATCCTGAGGTCGGAGGGAATCAAGTCATCCTCAGACAACCCCAATCTCCGGAGCGTCCGAGTGGAAATCAGGTTAATCCCGGACCCCGTGTCGACAAGACAGTGCCGGACTTCAAGGCCATTGAACTGGCCAGTTACATACAACGGACAAATGTACCCCTGTATAGGAGGGTCTTCATCCTTACCAGAGAACGAGATAACTGCCTGACATTTGGCGTCCTCAATCGTTTCGGCGTGAAAGGCCTCTGCAGCCGCAACCTCCGTCTCAAACTGGAGGGGGCTCTTCAGGGCTTCAGCGAGCGCCTCGCGCATCTCAGGTGACATGCGCAGAGCCTCAAGGATGGAGAGCCTCGCTGGGATGTCGGCCAAGTGCTTCAGGACTTCATACTTTTTTGCCAAGCGCGAGCCTCTGGTTGCAGGAGGTTGCTCTGCGGTTGGAGGCATGACGGGCCTTGCCGGTTGGACTGGCGGCCGACTGGTGCTTGGCGCATCTCGCTGTTCATTGGTTGAAGCCCGGGAAGTAGTCACCGTACTGGGGTCAGGAGGCCGGGATGGACTCGTGGCAGGGCGGAGCTGATCGCGACGCGGCTGAGGCGGTTCTGCCTGGTCCCACACCACAGACAGTGGCGGAGGCGAATCCGTCATCCCCGGATGGGGGGGCTGCGCACGCTGAGCTCAGTTTTGAGCCTGCTGCCTAGTCTCAGTGGCGTGCACGGCCTGGCTGGAGGTACCAACTGTCGTGCCCCAGCGACTCCTGTTTTTGAGGTTCCTCCGATGGTGGCGACGACCGGGGACACTAGGGAGGTCCACCTGGTGTTCTTCAATGTTGGGAACCGAAAAGGGATTTACCAGCTCGACGGTATTAACCGAAGCGTACCCAACACTGTCATCGGACAAATCATTCACCACTGGGCAGATCCGGGGAGGGATCCCCATCTCCAGGGGCATGAAATCGCCGAGAGTGCGGGATAGCGGCGGAACTGGCGGGGCACACTCTTCCTTCTTGCGCCGCCGCCGTTTTCTCTTCTTGGAAGAGGCAGGCTGGGACGACGATGCCGAAGCAGCACCTGCAGATTCTGGGGGCTCAGGCTGATTCAAGCACGCACAGATGATTCCATGGGCGCGAATGATCGTCTAGCGGGCCATCCAGTTATTATACTTCTGGGATCCGCGGTCAGAGACCAGCTGCCATTCGTCCTCATTGCCGCTATCGTCATCTGATCCCACGAACACGCCCTCCACTTGTGCTGGAGCTGGGCCCAACCTGATTACATTGTTGTTAATCTGGTCTTGGAGACAGTCCTTAAACACGTAGCACCACCGGATGGTGTGCCCCAGGGCCTGATGGTAAGGGCAGTAGCGGGGTTTATCCGTGAGATGTGCCTCCTCTGGCCTCCAACACTCAGGCAGTCGCACAATCCTCTGCTCCAGGGCGCTCCGGAAATAACCGGGGACCTGATCCTCATGAAATGAGTAAGTCAGGTATCGCGGGCCCCTGGGAGCGTGGTCTTGACGAGGGGCTCGAGGGGCCTGCCGAGGAGGTGGACCCTGATTATCTCGCCTGGGTTGTGGCAGTAAATTACGCGGAGGGGCCGACCGGTTCTGGGGCTGCCGCTGCTGGGCCGGGAACTGAGCCCGTGGAGGCAGATTCCTGTGAGGCTTTGGAGCTGGCCTCACCGGCAGCAGCTCCAACTGCGTGGGGGCCTCTACCTGGGCAACAGCAGCGGGCTCAGCCCTGCTGACTCTCCTTGCAGGGATCATAGGAGGCAGCGGGTGTGCCTGACTGGCCTGTTGCAGGGCCTCCTCAAGACGTTGAGCTTTGTCTGAGAAGTCCATGAACCCTCCGGGGTAATTCTGAGTGATCAAGGAAGGGACCAGCTCAGTCTTGACGTTCCCGACGCACATTGTCAGCAACTTCTCCTGAGTCAATGGCATGTCATGGGAATACGTGAGAACGTTCCATCGGGCGACGAAATCCGAGACTTGCTCATCAGGCCTTTGCTTGCACTTGAAGAGGTCTGTGATACTCGTCTTCCGGGTCGTGGAACTGAACTGGTAGAGGAACTGTCTATGAAGGTCCTCCTAGCTAGTTATCGACCCGACGGGGAGCTGGCTGTACCAGAAAAATGTTGGCCCTTCCAGTGTCTGGACAAAGCAGCGAAGCTTAGCGGCCTCCTGCTGCGCCGGAGTTCCCAACATAGGCCCGCACCTCGAGTTGAAATGGGGAAAATGCTGTGGCGGATCTCCAGTCCCGTTAAAGGGGGCGAAAGTGGGGTTCCCGAATCCCGGAGGTGCCGGCATGTCATCCACCCATGCTGGGTATGGCTTGCCGTCCGGTGGGATTGCCACTTGCCGAGTCTCCAAGGCTTCCAAGCGGGCGATGAGTGCCACCATCGGATCGTCCGGACATGGGTTCCAGTCCTGGCGAGGATCTCTAACCACGAGCGCATTGCATGGCCCTTCAATCAGGGCGTCGACCGGGTCGTCGAACTCGGCAGCTCGTGGGATGGCGGGCGGAGCGGCCCTTGGGGCAGCGGGAGGAATCCAAGCGGGGTCTCTCAGGTAGTCACGCCGCTCGGGAGGGTGCGGTGAAACATACCGCGCCCTCTTGCCATAGGCAATGGCCTCTCCCCTGTCGGCAAACACGGCATAATCATAGTTGCCCGGGAGAGCCTCATCGAGGGGTGGTTGTTCCTGTCCCTGCTGTCCTGGCCTAGGATCACCGTAGTCAGGCCGCCGCTCTGCAGCGCGCTCGGCGAGGAGCTGGTCAACCAGCTTCTTCTGCTCGGTGAGCTGTTGACGTAGCGTGGCCTTCTCGGGATCCTCCTCTGCCCTCTGCATGGAGGCAGATGGGTCAGCGGGCTTTATAGCCCCGTCGTGCTCTTTACCTTTGCTGACGTTTCGGCTCAACGTCAGTGCTTTAGTGGGTGTGGGGAGACCCAGGAGGTTCCTTTGGTGACGAGTAACTCTCACCGATGGATCCAACGAAGGCTTGTCTTCGGGGGGGAGATCCCCCATCTAGAAGTTCCAAGTTGTTCCCCTCTCCCGACAGGTCAGCCATATTGACCGTTTCCGTCCCTGGGGATGTACCCTCAGGGCCACCCAGCGAATCGGGCTGTCGGCGAATCGCACTGAAGTGTAGGGCAGCGTACTGCCCCCATCCACGGATATATACGTGGGGAGTGGCTTCCTCGATAACCATGCGGAGTACTTGAAAACACTCAACGCATCGTTGTTGGAGGGCCTCGTGGTGCCCAAATGACCCGGGGGGCCGAACCGCGGGGAGCGTGGCCAGGTCAATTTGACGACACTGCTCACCAATATCCTCCAGGTGTTCTTGACTCCCGAGATATGGAATTTGTAGGCGGTGAAGACGGGAGTGAGTCTCCCGGAGAGTTCGGCGGAAGCATTCGAACTCATCCGGGGTGAGTGATTCGGGTGCATCAAAGTCTGGTCCTACGACTGGAAAAAACTTCTCAGGGAAGTGGTCCTCTGCAAGGACGCTCCAGAAGCTCCATGACTCAAACTCGGGACCCAGGTCTCCTTGGTCCTCTTCAACGACTGGGAATGGACAGGGAACCGGCAGTGGTGCCGAGGCGGGCCGCCGGGCCGATGGGCTGGCCGACGGTGAATACGGCGAGCAGGCCGATTGGCCTCCATATCCTTGGCCGCCCTCTGAGGGTGGCGGTTCCCCAGCTACCACATCACAATAGGACGGGCCGGCGAGCGAACATCCTTCCGTAGCGTCGGTTCTCGCCGAGGGTGCACTGGATCGTGGTTCGACCGTCGGTTCCCAGAAAAAGTCTCCGGCTTCTCCGATCGAGGCAGAAGGCACTTTCGGAGGGGCCAGTACCAACCACAAGCTTGATCCTTGGGGGTCTACCAGGCCCTCACTACTCTGGATATACCTTCGGAGAGAAGCGGGGATCGTATCGATCTCTCTCTCAGGAAGTACGAGGCTGACGTGCCGCATTCCTACCCCTGCCCCTAACTGGCGAGATCGAGGGGAGGGCTCCGTCGCCGAATCATACTCCGCCTCTGTTTCAGAGAAACGAACCGGTCAGATCTCTGTCCGGAATTCCCTAACATTCTTCCCTCGACGTCGACACCTCGCCTTCCAGCCCCTGGGTGGTTCTTCGGGGCATGGCTGATCTCTGTCCTGGCGTCCTCCGGCCACACCGGTGCTGGGGCCAAGAGGACTGGAATCCAAGGTGCGAGGAGCACCGGGACAGATATTAAAGGGGACACGGGGAGAGATGATTCCGGGCAGGCCTCCGGGCCGGGATCCGAAGGTGGGGTGAACCATGCCTCTTGGATCGGCCACACGGAGTAGACCCTGTTGGTGAATAGCGCTACCGTGAGGTGGTCCACGGTGGCTATTGCCTGTACCAGAAACCGGGAGAGTCAACCCAACCTGCCTTTGGGGCGGTCGGGGCCTCGATCCAGGTCGGGCATAGAAGTGCCCCTGCTCAGGATGCGCAGGGGCCTGGTGACTGGAGCCAGCAGTGGCTTGAGCCAACGCGGCCACTGTTGCTAGGACCCCAAGGTGGGAATCCTCTTCCGCTCGTGCCTGACGTTGGCGTCGGGACGAACGAGTCGGGATGAGCGGCGCAGGCAGGTGGAGAGCCCGTTCTTCGACTTGAGAGGCCTGGCGGCGGTGTCGACGTGGCCTGACAGGAGCCCTTATCGCGGATCCCTGGAGCGAATCTCGGATAGGGTGGTCCCTGGCATCTTCCACCTCATCCGCATAGGGGAGGGAGATGTCGGAGCTTTCCGGGGATAAACTCCCGAAGCGGTTGGACGTCGAGGTAGGCAGCGGTGCCTCCCTGCGCGGCCGTTGGGGGCAGCGTTGGTGGCGAGCTGCAGCTTCCTCGAGGTCTAGGCGAGCCATGTCCCTGGTGGGGATGACTCCCTCTTCCTCATATCTCCGCACCAAGTTGTTGATCACCCTTCTCTGGATGACCTCCGAGGGGAAGAGAGGGCGTGGTTTCCCCGCAGTTGCGGCTGCTGGGACGGCTGTGGAACGGGCGGGACCGTGCGGAGTAGCCGCGTCGGTGTTTCCCCTACCCCTGCGCCAGTGGGCGGGTGGAGATCGGGCACTGGATTGAGCGACTTGATTCCTGAAAGCAGGGAGAAGAACCCGTTAACACTGACAGGAAAAGGAATCGACAACCAACCATTAGTGCCACGACGCCTTCCGTGGGGGGAACCCAGGCCATCGACGTCGTGAGACGGAGTGCCCGATTTCCCTTCCCCAGCCCCTGGCGGGTTCCGTGCCCTAGTGCTGAATGCTTGGCCGGGCAACATGCTGGTCTTCCAACACCTCTGAAAGCAATCGGTCTTCGTATTGAGGATAAGAGATTCACGTCGGGTTCACCATTTTTCTGTTTCGGTGCGGATGTGCGTCGGGTTTCTGTTCCGACGCTGTTCCGCCAGGACGCGTTCGCGCGTGCGCCCGTCGACCCGAGGGGATGGGCGCGCGGCTTGTGGCCCCGTAGTCCCGCTTTCCAAAGGCGAGTGGCATCCGTCCTTTATTCAGGGGCGTCTCCTCCTTGATCGAAACCGGGATGATGGGATGTCGGCTCCTCCTTCCGTGGACGTCTCCTTGGAACTCGTTGCCTAATCTGGGTCTCCCTCATATATTTAAGACGTGCTCGTGAATCTTGTTCCCAGCGCCATGTCTCCATGGACACCGGTTAATTACGCTGCTTCCGCCCAGACGCTCCAAGGAGTCTGGTCGGGGTAGCAACCTGCGGTGAGGAGACCGGGTAGCACTGGGTGTTGGGGGCGTGTCTTAACACTGCGGCTCTGCATGTCTGCCTTCCGTCCCTAATAGGGCTTCTCGAAGGTGTGATGGCCTGAGGCATCCCACGCTGGGTGCGGGGAACTGCGTTACCTGAGGTTTTCCTCAGCTTCCCATGTTTAACACGGGGTATGCCGCGAGTTTAACGTCCAGCGGGGACGGCATCAGACTGATCAACACGAGAAGTGGATAAGATGACAGAACCCCTTGCGGGGAACCTCCGACGCTGGGGCCAGCACATGGGTGGCTTCCCGAGTGAAGTGGAGTGGAATGAAATGGCATGACCCCACCGGGATGTGGCGGCCCGGGTAAGGATCAGGATGGATGATGGAGTGAAGAGCTTGGACCTCGTAGGGGCTTCCTACGTACCTCGCGTTAGCGCGGATCAAAGTCAGCGTAGTTCGGGTATACAGTTTAACGTCATGCTGGACGTTGGCAAGCCGACTCACGAATAGGTCGAGGCTGCCGGGCGGAGGATTGAACCGAACCACCTCGCACAGAGGGGGATGGAACGGCCGGGTGGATCACAGTTTCACGTCATGCTGGACGCTGAAAGGAGAAATAGAAAAAAGGCCGTGGGGAAGCACAATGGAGATACACATGTGCAGTCCCCCACAAGGGCGGATTCATAGGTGAATCGACGCGAATGTGAACCCGGGAGGGGTCCACTGATGGACGAACCGACGTGAATACGACTGGGACGACCAGGTGGTGGTCTTGAACCTCAGGGAGGCTTCCTATGTACCCTGTTTAGGAGACAGGGATCAAAGTCCACGTAGTTAGTTCTGTCTGTAATACTCTACCCCCGTGGGCGAAGGCCACTCCAATCCCGACATCCCTACAGAGACGAGCGGGTGGGGGCCACATCTAAACCGGGAGGGGGACCCTGCGTGCGAGGCACGGGATCAGGCGATTCGAACGGTTTAACGTCTTGCCGGACGAAGTACAGTTTAACGTCATGTGTTGAGGACGAAGCAGACGGTTTAACGTCTTTCCGGACGAAGTACAGTTTAACGACGTGTGTTGAGGACGAAGCGGACGGTTTAACGTCTTGCCGGACGAAGTACAGTTTAACATCATGTGTTGAGGACGAAGATGCTTGGCAGTTTAACGTCTTGCAGTGCGGACGTGGTGCAGTTTAGTGTCCTGCAGAACGAATGATGAACAGTTTAACGTCTTGTAGCTCGGACGATATGCTAGGTAGTTTAACGTCGTCCAGCTTGGACGTGGTAAAGTTTAACATCTTGTTGGACGAAACACTTGGCAGTTTAACGTCTTGCAGCGCGGACGAGTGTGATGCCGCCGATGGGTCCGTGTCACTTCGCGCGAGCCTGGAGGGCCGCATGGGAAGACAACGCACGGTGCGGGCACCCGGGATGAAGATTATTGGGCGCCACGCAGGCGGGTACCCTCAGGGGGTCAAAGGGGGCAACCCCGTCGGATTGCGCGCAAAAGAGGAGCTTGGCGCGCAATACCGCGGGTCGGCGCACAAATGGGCAGGCTGGCGCGCAATTGGGCCACCGCTTTGCGCGCGGAAGATGGAGATTGCGCGCACTGGGCTTCTGATAGCGCGTGGGGGCAACAGCTCATTCTTTAACGAATGGCCTCTTAGCAAAAAAGGGGGTGCGCACAATCAGGCTGGATTACGCGCACCCGGGGGGAAATTGCGCGCAAGAGGGTTCTTTTTCGCGCGAAAGCCTTTGGGTGAAGAGTTGTTCAAAGGAAAGGAGCCAAAGGGATTGTGCGCGAAGGCGAACCCCGAGGCTTTCTTGCGCGAAAGAAAGGAGGTTACCTGAAGATCGGCATTGCGCGCGGAGGGGGTTGGATTGCGCGAACGAGCGACTCTTCGAATTCCGGCAAACCCCCAAAACGTCGGGGGTCGCCTTATATTTATAGGCAACCCCGGGCGCAGAATCCGGTTCGCGGGCGCGCAATTTCATTTGCGGGCGCGGAATCGGGCCCGGCGCGCAAGGGAGTCGCGCGGGCCACGGGCGCGCAAAATTGCGCGCCGGCCCAGCGCATTGCGCGCATCCCGGGAGGTTTGCGCGCCTTACTTCAACTTTGCGCGCGGGTCTCCAAAATTCCGTGCAAGGCCTCCGGGCCCTCCGAAACATGCTTCTGACTCCAAATATGACCTCGCTTTCCGCATCCGGAGCTTCGTTTGGGAACAACGGACTTTTCCAGCGTCTACAAATACCTTCATCATGTATACTCATAAAACATGGTAACACCCTAAATTTCCATAAAACCATATTGAATACATTCACGCACCCTAATTCCTAATAGAATATTTTAAATACTCCTTATATAAATAAATGTTGTAATCTCCAACAATGTTGGAATATAGAAATCATTAATCTATTTCAAGGTATCCATGAATACTCAATTTACATTATACAAATCATCTATCTCAGTATCAGAACCATATTAAGGTTTATATTTCCCTCAACAATTTATTTTCCAAAAAAGATTAACCTGAGATAGAGTGACTTTTAATAGGAATATACAATCTCAAAACCTCAATGAAATAGTATTGCAGTACAATCCTTATTTATTTCCATAATTCACATAACCAGTACATCGTTGATACAACACTCAAATGAAATAATTATTTAATAACATCTTAAGAACACTAATCTTTCCTCTTCATATGTGGTAGTATCATTACATGATTATTACCCAATAAAATCATTTTTTATATTCTCTGATGATTGGGAAATGTATTTGGGTCGTGTCCCCAATCATTGTAGATGAATAATTCTACACTTGAAACGATTCTCTTAACCCTTTCAATCCAGAAATTGGTGTCCTTTTTCTCCACACTTATTAAAAACTCACATTCTTTTCAGGCATTTCCAAGGGTGATTATTTCCATAGTTACCACATATGGAAAAATACTACATTCCCTTATTCCCTTTATACAACATTTTCTCTAGAATCCTATTCTTCTATAAATTCCCATCAAGGGAATAACACTCAGAGAAGTCTTCACTTATCTTATTAACACATGATACAATTTATTCATCTGATGAGAATACATGTGAGACTATTTCCCTTCTAAATGTTATCTTATGACAATTAATGATATGATCCTTCTTACACTTTGAATCATGTTTATTGTTGGAGTTTTCATTTGTTATACTAGGTGCCATTTCTAAATGAAGGAAGAAACTATGTCAGATCATATCATAATTTTAAATCCAAAAAATCAAAAAATTCGAATCATTAAATGAATATTATCACACATATAGTATCATAATCATAAATATTTAATAAAAATCCCACATAATGGTTTGTAATGAACATTTTTAATTATTATATGAATATCTTACTGGAGTTTCATAACCAAGAATGCAGAACGGTGTGTGGTTGTGCACTAGTTCCCATTCGAGTCTTTCTAAGAGCGTTGTTTTCGGGTTTTACCCCTAGATACATATGTGCTAAAGCCACCTCTACCTACTCATATCCATATACAGTTTTATTACTGGGAAAATTCAAAAAATCTCTACATTACCAAAGATTCTTGGAAGTTCTTTTGTATTATTACTCTATGTTTCTCCTAATGTAATGTTTCATAATCATAGTATATCTAAATTTATTTCCACTATTGTTGATAAAATTCAACTGATACCAACTGTAATTCCCCGACCCTAGAAACTAGAATCCAATGTATTATTTTAATACATTGGTCTGATTACAATTATTTCAGTCCTGAAAGACAGATAAATTTAGTAGTATCAAAAAATATATTACATACATTAATGTCACATTTCACATTATAGAATACAACACATCATAAATAATCCTCTAAGAACACTATTAATCACATAGCATAATCCTAAATGTTCATCATAATACACTTCTTGTAATCCGAGGAAAATATAAAATAAAAAAATTGGTGAGCTCTGGTGATCAGTAAGGTTAAATAATTTAGCGAAAGCTATAAACTTTTAAGTCATGATATGTAATAAAAACAAAAAAATTCATAAACATAAATATGAACATAAAATGAAAAAATAATTCAAACATTACCATAAAAAGATGGACATAGAATTCTACTAGTTGAATAATCACAATTAATAACAAATAACATAATGAGGGAATGCATAATGCCGAAAATCATAACAAATATTTCAAAAACTCGTTCGAAGACGACAAATATAAATTTTCTCAAGGCCTTATTCTTAGACACTAGTTAGTCTTATTAGACAAACCAGTGCATCAAGGATCTATAACATGAACAACCTGTCACTCAATATGCCCAATGCATTCCTCATATGAAAATTATGAAACATAACCTAAACATTCGTATTAAAACTCCCATAATAAATGTCAATAAATTTTCCATAAACCATTAATGGTTTAAAAATCAAACATCTATAGTCAAAAATATCATAACTCATTCAATACAATATATAAAATTTTATTATAATAATTCAACCTCAATAAATAATAATATCCAGTAAAGGATATTGACATAGTTGAAAATTATAAGTAAAATTCTTTGACAGAAATATCCCTTTTGTGAAATCATTTAATGTCACATATTTATAAATGAAGCCATTTAAAATATATTTATGATTAAAATTGTCCCATTCCACTTATAATATTTGAAAATGAATAAACATTTTAATATAATCATTTCCATATAAATTAATCCTTAATATGATTTTCAAAAACATGGACATTAATTAAAAATATTTTAAAAATAAAATCATCAAAACAATTAAAATGATGATCCTGATAAAGAGACCCTACCAAAAAACCATAAAATAATGATTTTCAAAACATTTTTATGAAACATGGACATGGTTGATAAAAATTCCCCATTAAATACTTAAACATAAGCAATCTCAGATAATAATGAGATTGATGAATTATCCCTTACCTTGTACATTCCTTTGGTCAAGGGTGCATTTAACCACTTATATAATAACCATTGTATGTTATTAAATTATACCAAAACCATATTCATATTATGATATCATACATGATTCATTTATGGATGTACACTACCAATTTAATAATTATTTCTATGTTAAAATAACATTTCGAGTAATAATAACTATCATTATCGTACATGTTATAACATATTATTCTTGATTGTATCACTTATAACATAATTCAATTGCTTAAATAATATAAAACATTATTTATGTATCATATATATTCTGAATATAAATATGTATAATAGATAGAAATATTAAATGGAAAAAATTATTTTTGGAGATGGTAGTTCATACGTACGAATAAATGTCGTTGCCATTTTCATATAATACTGAGCGGAAGTAAGTTAATGATATGTGTATATATATATATTTCCATTATCATTATTATTTAACTTATTACATACTTATTAATAATATATATTTTTGTAATCATCGTTGAACGGTGATGGTGGATCGAAATTTCATCCCGTCGTAGAGACGGTAAGCTGTACATATGCATGAGTGACAATATCAATACATTTATGGAGAAATATAATGTAATTGGATAGTAAATTATATATACATAATCATTAACATTTTATATAAAATATTTTCATCAATTTTTTTAGTATGGAAACCATAATGGTAGATGAACTATAGAAGAAAATAATGTTGAAAAAGGTGATAAAATAATTATCTACTCTTCAGGTGTTTCCTTTTGATTTGAAAAAAAGGGCTCCATAGGTTGGATTTCTGATCAATATAATGCCTCTAGGTCGATGTGAGGTTATATGGAAGTATATTTGATCTGGGGTTGTTTGAGAATTTTTTTTGGTGGTGTGAAATTAATATAAGGTGAAGTACCAATTTATAAGAGAGATGAGGTTTATTTTATTAAAAGCTACAAATGTTATTTTTTATAAAATAATTTTAAGTTATTAATAGACCCAAATAGATTTATTTTGAGGATATGGTGGGTATGGATCTAAATCATCTCAACAAATATGTTTTGACAACATTAGGTCACCCTATTAACCTTATCATTAAGATTTGTCTCTTAGTTAAATAGTTTATATTTTACCATGTATTCTTGTATTTTTATATTACATGGTTAATAGAATTAATTTTAAATTCCATGAGAATCTCAAGTGCTACATTATTGATATATCTATCATTATATACATCCTTTTTCTGATATAATATTTTTATGAATATTATATCGTTGAATAATATAGTATTTGTTTTAAAATATCAATTATGTCAATTTTTACACTATTTTGTATTTGTTTTTTGTGAAGGACAAAAAACATGATTACTTATAAAAAATAAATTAAATAAACCATAACATGTCATATTCACCTAAATAATTAGTTAATGGTTTAAAAAGTCTCAATTAACATTTAGTAGATATTTATAATGTCAATTATTTTAATCTTATTGTAATATGGTAAGTATTGTATCCCTATTATGTCATAAATAAATTAAATTATTAAATATATATAAATTATAAATAGAATAAAATTATGTAGGAAATATTTTTTTCTTTATAATCAAAATTTATAGTTAGATTTATATAATTTATATCCATATATTATAAGTGGTTCACTTAATAAACATTGGGTTAAAATTTTTTAACTCTTCTTTAAACAAAATATAATAAATATCCTAATTTTATCCAAATGGATCAAAATGATCTAAATTATGTCTTAAGGATTATTTTGGCCTAAATAATAATATCCAATAATAATTATTACATGTTTTGGGGTAATTTAAAAATTATATTTACATTTAATTATCTTATTTACTTTTTACCTGTTCAAATAAAATTCAAAATTTACTATTCACCAAAAAATATCTTCATCCTATTGTACCAAATTTTATTTACATATTTCAACCATGTCACTCATGTTTTTGAATTCAATTCATAGAAGCATTGAAATTATGTATTATGAAAATTTGCAAAAATGCATAGAAGTGGGGTAAATGTGTCTAGAAGGTGGGTAAAAAGAAAATAAAAATGTTCATTAAACATTTATAAATTTAATACTATTATAAAATGACTTCAATGACATAAATTGGATTAAAATATGAATTATGTATCTATTTTTTCATTAAGATAAATATTTATTTAAAAGAAATTATTTAAATGAAAAAGTCGGTTTTTATCTACAACGTAGTGTTTTTTCAATATTCATCAAAAATTGACTATGTTATAAAAAATAAAAACAATCACCCGAAGATAATTTTTATATTCCAAATAAAAAATTTATTTAAATTTAACCAAATTAATAACATATATGTTTCATTAATTAGTTTAAAATTATTTTTTATTGTCAAAACTAGAGAGTGGGTTCGTAGGAAGTAAAAACTATCAAAAGATCGGCATATGTTGATGTACAATTTCAATGTGAAATTACATCCAATGAAATTAATTATAAAAAATGATAAAACTATTATCTAATTATACTTTAAAAACTAAAATTAATAACTTATCACTATAAATTATTTCTTTTAAAAATGTTTTTTTAATTAAAATTTAGTAATTTTCATTATTTCGCAAATTATTAAAGTTATCATAAAAAACAAAAATTATATCAAAGCTAAATTTTTATGTTCTGATTATAAAGAATAAATTTATTTTTTCAAATTGAAAATATAAAGGTATCAAATATTTTATTTTAAAATGGTTATTTATTAAAAGGTAGCAAAATTACATTTTTTTCAAGATTACTTCTTTCATCTGAAAAATTTATTTTTTTCTCATATTATGTCAAAGAAACATAGAATAATGATGTTAAAATTATATGTATATATAATATTTAAAATTCAATTAATATTATTCATAACCTCTTATTTAATGTCTAGTTTGGTAAGTCATGGTGCGCTCGAACTCAATGTTGCATGTGGCGCAAGCTATTGAATTACATTAAATATATAATTTACTACGAAATCCTGTGGTGTTAGAGGGTATGAATAAAATATAATAACATTTGAGAACAATACCATTCAAATTAAATATCATAAAATTTATTCATAGAGTAATTTTTCGGGGTTTATAAGACATGAATAATAATGGAATCCATAAAAATGAACTGTTAATGAATATCACTGGAAAATGACATAGATTTGTGTAATAGACATAATTATTTGAAATAATTTCTATGAGATATCAATCATTATACAATTCATTTGAGAGATATACGATGGGGAAAATTGAAACTGAGATTCATATATATTTGTGACATAATAACATAAAAAATTCAAAATATAATAACTAATTAAATGAAATTTGATTCATTAAAATTACATTATAATAGAACCTATGGAAAGGAAGATTCCAAAATCAATTCATAACCCTTGAAAAATTTGGGTTTCATATGCATTTTATCATGATATAACCAGTGGAAGATAAATCAGTTTCATATAAATCTTCTCAACAAAAGTATAAATAATATAGATATTGGATAATATTAGTATCCTTGGATTATAACCTAATAATTAATATATTACATCGTAGGACTTCATATATTATGGAAAATGATTTTGAAAATATAATTACATGTTACATTTTTCTAGGAAGATACCATTTGTAATTTTAAAATTTTTGTAAAATAAAAATTCCTTAACTTTTTGGGAAATAGTTATCAATTAACATAAAAATTTAATGAAAATTAATATTCTATGTAAACTATTTCCATAATGTTGGTAAATTTATATTCATGTTGTACATGTAAAAACAATGATTCCATTAACCATTAATGAAAAAATTGTCCTTTTTGAAAATGAAAAGAACGTTACTTTAATATAAATTTAAAAATGATAACATTTTATAATTTATTAATAACAAATAAATTTTGGATTAATATGAAAAATGTTTTGAAAATAATTTTAGAAACATGGTTATAGATGAAATTTGGGTTTTTGATTGAAGAGAGAGATAAAAAAATATTTTTCATAAAATCGCAATTTTGAACTCATGAAGACATAAAGAGATGAATATTAGGGAAACATTTTTATTCTCTAAAAAAATATTGGTTAGAATATTATATGATTTTATTTAAGGATAGATAAAAATATTTCATCATTAAAATCATATTAATGGATAATCTCAATAAACAATGAGATTTTAAGTTAAAACCTTATTTATATTGGTAATATTAAATCATACACCCCATTCTAGAATAAATGTTAATAAAACATAGAGTATAAATACGTTAAAGTAATTAATTTTGTTACATGCCGATGGGTATTTTTAAACACCTCATAAATGAGTATAGGTTAATAACAAAACAAATGTCTTAGAGAAGGAAAAATGTGTCAAAAATATCTTTCCGTATTTTTCAATTTGGATTTGTAAAACACATAGAAGAGTGAACCAAAAATTAATATGTAATTAAAACTAATATTCACAGTATGAATCAAAAATTACATTCATGTTTTCAATATACACTTCTTAAATTATATACACAGTGAATATAGAATGTGTCTCACCAAATTTAATGATGAGACAAGAATCTATTAGCTTATGTCTTTGTTTCCAAATGAATCAGATGGAGTGGACCAACGTGCCTGACTGTAGATCTTACGGATGGCTGTGCTATGCTCAATTGATCATGTTGGATATATCAATCCTTATTTTGAAACTCCCAACGGTTCCATATCCAACGATAGGTGGACCTACTTTCCAAAGGTAGGCGTTCCCTGGGTGATTTGGCCAATGATGCTTAAGAACTCACATTGGTCGAGAGGATGGGAAGTCGGGCCTCTCACACCTTTTTTGGGTGGGTGGATTATTTCCTGTTTAAGGTCTCTCTTATAGATTTATTACGTATTCATATGTTCTCGAATATTTTGTTTATACCTAATCATTTTATCCACAGATTACTCATTGTTGGCAATGGTCAGTTGAACACAGGGATTCAGAATCATTTAGGCCTGAGGATTACCACCCCCTTGGATCAATGACTCTGAGGATTATGGACTCATTGAGACGGCACTAGTTTGAATCCTCATAACTAGGAACCCTGGAATTTATCGTCATCTATGGGGGATAGATAATGACTTGATTGTTTGGATCGAACCCGTGATACGGGCTTCCTACGTATCGTTGTGAGAGGAATCAGAATCCACATAGTTTGGTAGTGCAGTTTAACAACATGCGAGATGAAGGATCAGGGCATACACTCTAATGTGGCCCAATGAGATGGTGGATGGGGCTTACAGTATAAGGCAGCCCATAGAGTTGGTGAACCGATGTGAAGGGGTCGGGATGACCAGGTGGTGGTCTTGAACCTCATGGAGGCTTCCTACATACATTGCCTTGACATGGATCAAAGTCTTCATTGTTCACAGATGTTCGGGGTCACGGTCAGTGCTTACTCTAAGCCGATGTGGGTCATGCTCGGTGTGAGAAACAAGAGGAAGTAGAGACATGACTTTCACGTTGCGAAAGGTGCGTCCGTGGGAAGCGGAGTTGGTCTTATGCATGGAGCGACCCTGAGAAATGGAGATTGGGATATACTACAGGATGGAGGCCCGATGGTAAAAAAGCCTAGCAGGAGAGGGAATGGGTAACGAAAACCCCCGTTTCCATCTCCCCTCTTGGTCCTTTGCATAGGGGATGTAAGGAGGTTCATGGGTGCTACCTCCTGCAAGAAAGGCTAGGGGATTACACCAAGGAGGCTGCCCAGTCACTCTTAGAGGAGGATAGAATTACTCACTCTTGGAGTTGAATGGAAACACAAGTGGGTCCCCCCAACTCCTGGAAAGTGGAGAGGCCGAAAGGTGTCTCTCGGGCTCAGACACTGCACTACCGTGGTTATGTGAACCCCGGAATGTTTCATGAACCCTCTCAAGGTCCGGTGAAACCCATTTGCCTTCACCTAACATGGGTATGTGAACTCAAAACGGCGTGGTGATACACCTAAAGGTTACATCATACAGATCATGTGGCTTCGGTAAAGTCCTAGACTTGAGGATGATGAATAGGCCAATGAGGGGGTTGCGAAGGAGTAGGCTGGATTGGAAGGATTTTACCTAACTTGGGGAATGGGAACACTGAAGGAGTCGGCAGGCCACATGGGTTTATGAGGAGTGGTGCCCCTCATGTAGGGGGTGCTACATGGCTGGAGAGGCCATCTACTAACCAGGGTGGTACGTGGACTGATAGGAATCCAGCATACTAGGGAAGTACACGGCTTCAGGTTCAGCCCACGTACCAGGATGCTATGCGGGGGAGTCCACGCGAGCAGCGGCGGCCAAAGGCGACGTCAGTCGGGGGTTCATCGGTCAAGGCTTTGCCCGCGTAGGAGGGTGCAATGTGGGGCATTGGATTGAAAAAGGGGCATAAAATCCCTAGTCTGTGGGGAGTACATCTGTGGAGGGGTCCTGGCTCATTGTATTTTTTTTTTATTTTTTGTGGTTCACCAAGTTGTTATGCGTTTTTCAGTTCCTTATAATTTCGTTCCCAATTTCATACCTATCATGAATTGGAACTTTGATTTTTTCGAAATCCTAATCTCTTTCCTCCTAAATCCTTCCACCTGAGTCTGATCTCTATTTATTCAACCCCTCGATGTCCTTTTATTGAGGGGGGGGGGGGGGGTGGAAATATATGTATCTGTGGTCATGAGACACCTTTTGCGGATTACAATGACTTGAAACCCGGTTTACGGATGACTTGGTCAACCCGCAACTCCCAGGGGGCATTGAATGCACCTTCCCCGCGAACCAAATTGGCTCGAGGGTGGATCGCGGTCGTGCATGGCTCTGCCTCTGTTCCGCGAATGAAGACATACTCTGTCAAGGCCGGTTGATGCGGTTCACAGCTGGGGAGGTTCGTGATGGTTGACCGGCATGGAACATGTCCTGCTTCGCACTCGCAGAGGGTCCCTGCCTTTGTTCCGCAAATGACAGCTGTCCACGGAGGGGGATCTTGCTCACCCAGCCACGTACCATCATCATTGGACTAGTACGTGGACCGTTTCTTCTTTTTCCAACCTGTGAGTATTATCCACATTTTTTTTCCCAATTCCTCAATGTAAATTTGGTTGAATTGACTCTTGAATTAAGAGGATTCTCATGCTCCTTTGTTGATTTTTTAGGACCCTAAAAATGCCCCCATCAGAATGGGGTCCGATCAGAACGAAGAAGAAACTATTCCGATGTATAGTGGTCCTAAAATGTGGATAGTTTGTGATAGAGGGTTGGACCTGGTAGGGGACCACGCCTATAAATATGAGGGGGGGGGGTTCCTTTATCTATTACAGGATTTTTTGCGAATACGAAGATCTTTATTTTTGTCTCTGCGTGATTTCCCCTTCGCAAAACTCCTCATCCGTGGAACAACTTCCATTACCACGAACAATTCCTCATTCGCACCATCCTTCACCCATGGACCAATCTCTTAGCCACAAACTAACACTTTTAATCAATTAAAAAGTAAGTTACAATGGGCCTTGTAAGAACTCACTACGTGGTCTTGATGGTATGCGAACTGAAATCTTCCAGACATTGAAAATTTCTGAATTCTTACCAACATAAAAATTTAAATACTGGATTGAGATTCCATAGAGCATCATGGTTTGTGGTTATCTGTTCAACGCTCCGCGGGTCAGAGTACCATAGACTTCTTCCGCGTAGGGTTGGTTCGGGGGATGCAGCCATCGCGACCACCTTATGAGGCTCACTCGCAGTCCTCATCATAAAGGCCCCTTGACAGAGTCCTCGGACATATACATGGTATTTTTATCTAGATTTTATTATTCTAGATATACCATTTTCCTAGTATTATAATGAAGGGAGAAATTATGGTTCCTCCTTTACCTACGATTGGGCCTACTGCCGAGTCTCTTCCGATTTGTCCAGGGAGACGTCTAGCTATGATCCATACATCTAAGAGCATCAATGAGGAACCGAGCCAACTCGTCATTCCCTAATATGGTTCTTTGAAAAAATTACTCTCCCCCAAACTTCTGAATATCCGCTATGGAACCGTATTTCACGTTATGGTTTCCGCCTTCAAGATGATGTCCCTATCCCCCCTGTCTTCTCAGGTCTTTTGTCCCCTAGTTTGGAAGAATCATTGAAGTGAGCTCAAGAGAACCTCACCCAGTCGAGAGAGATGATCTCTTATTCTAATCCAAAAGACACTTTCATTTTGAGAATCTCTATTTTGAACCATTGTGATCAGTACACATAGGGTATCTCCCAAGTGGTTGTCCTCAAGAGTTACCCCTCCTTGGTTAACCTTGCTCGATTGGATCCTAACACAGGATGGATTATTGAGGTGTGATCTTCGGCCTAGTGGGGTTTTTTCAAATGACTGGGCCTGGGCCTTCTGGGTCATTATCATTTCCAGAAGTTTCCCGATTCACAAGATGTGGTAAATCGGTATTCCGCTATGTGGGATTCCCAGTTCGCTGTTTACCCACCATCTTCGATCCTACCTGACTTTCTCAGTCACTGGTGTTCAAGAACTAATACATTCCACCATTCCCATGGTGAATTTGGTATTATTTTATGGGACATTTACCAACTGGGAGGGCTTCCAATCATTGGTGAGATGTATGATGAGTTTTTTCCCACCCCTAACACATGGGACGATGCCGAACGAGTGCCTTCGTTGGTGAGGGATCTGCTGGTTATGGAGGAGTGGTCACTGGGCCAGCACTTGTGTTCCCTCTCTCTTATTCCCTATAGCACCTAGATAGGGTTATTTCTGAAGACCACTAGTCCTGTACCAAAGATCAATCGGCCAATGAATCATCCTTCTCAACAATCATGAACTATCCTAGTTTCTTACTGGGCGGTTCTGGAAGCGGGCGACTACCTTTCATGGGGTTTTGATGTGTTCCCCGGTGTTCCACCTATGCTTAGGCCGGCAGGTCTTTTCGCCATGTTTTTCAGCAGGTGGCTATTCCTATCTTGGGATATCAACCCAGGTGTCAGAGCTTGCTCCCTGATGATGGAAGATGAGCTGGCGGGAGGCCGCCCGGTGAATCTAGTCGTGCCCACTTTGGATCGCATTTACGAATTACTGAGCCACATGCAGAAGGGCGGGTCACCCTATCGTCTGAGTGGGCCATTTCTATTTTTATATTTCTGGGTAGCGGATAATTTCCACTGTTATGTGTATCATCATAACACAGTCATCCCACTTCATACACTTCGGCCTACCATGCTTGATATTGTTGGAGTTTGTCTGATGTCCCTTAGCTCTGATGAAGTAGTCAAGCTTCTAAGTGACTTTCCTCAGTTTTCTTTCACTCCCCACCCCACTCCTTTCGGCGTCATGGTTGATGACCGTAGGGGGAGCATAAAAAAGTGTTCTTTCATGATTTCTCTGTGGGATAGGTTTTTATCCATGCAAGTTGATGAGGTTTCTCTGGGTGATTTATACGCCCCATATCGTTTTTCTCACTAGTTCGGATGCATGAAACTCCAGTTTTCCCTTCCTCATCCTCAAGCCTGAGGACTGCATCCGGCCATTCTCCTCAAATGGTGGTTGATGTTGTTGTGTGGATGGATCTGACACAAGGACTCCCTTCCCTGACATTGGAGCGGTTTCCAGCCTATCCTTACAGTATGCGAGAATGTGGATAAAGAATTACACAGATGGGATCGTAGGGAAGGCTATCTGGAAATTTCCCAAATCAGGGGTTACTGCGGATGCTGTACTTACATCAACTTCCTCGTCGGATTTGAGGGAGGACAGACTGATGGCTCGCAGGTCAAAGCATCTCAGGTAATCATCCTCTTTCAACCCCTCTACGACAAAAGTTTTGACATATCCAATACTTTAGGATTTAAATGAGGATGACCCAGTGGCTTCGGTTCCTCTTGAAGTAATTCCCGAAGCTCCACCGGCCGATACTGGACTTACCAGCTCAACTCCCAAGCTCTAACCATGGCTATAGGCTTCTTTCCCTCCAGTCACGGAACCATCATTCACTGCACACATCTCTACACTGGCCGAAATGTCATACATCATTCTTGTGCTATCTATAAAGGATACCAAATATGTTCATGTCATGGAGGACCACCGAGTAGTGCGAAGGAGGGACTAGCCCCGAATTTGTAAGATTGTTGTTGAAACTCCTCTGGCTGAGATGTCAACTAAAACTGAAGCCCTTTGGAAACACTTCCTAGTATTTGGGTCAGGTGGGTTCAACTATCGACAACTTGATTTCCTCGCCTTACAAGTTGTCATTTCCCAAGTTGAGGTTTCCACTTGTGAAAAAAAACATGCTCACCTTGCTGCCTCTCATTTCGGAACCAGTGCCTATGAGGAAGCTATGATGATGCTCCATCAACTGATATCACTAGAGGTGAGCTCTCAAGACTAGGCGACCAACCGATCTACCGAGCTACATGAATGAGAAGGTTGAGCAGTGATGTTGAGGGATCAGTTGTCAACATTGACCGGTAACCCTGAAGATACCCGGAAAGGGATCAATGATATCCAAACGATGCTGACACATACTAATTCGGTGGCCGAAGTTGAGTCCAGGGAGAATGTTATGCTGGAAAAAACATGCAATAACGTGCACCGCATGGTTGCCGATCTGATGGAGAGAGCGATACATTCTTCTTTGTGATCACCGAAGATATTTCTATACATTCTGTTTTACTTATTTTTTCACGGCATTGGAGAGACTCTGGCTTGTGGACGTCCTCCTAATTTTTTTTCCAAATGGAATAAGATTTGTTGTTGATATCCCCTTGCTGTATAATTTTTTATTACCAGAACAAATGTCTTATAAATAACAACTCACCAAATTAAAAATAATCATAATTCAGGAAAATGATAATATAGAAACAATCTCTAATTTTTTCTTAGACCATGGGATCCGGCGAGCATAGTTTGACTATTTCTAGGGTTTTGTAGAAAAAACCCACAATATTTTTTTCTTTTCTATTAATACCCTAATTTTTCCTAGGACCATTTGGTGTATATCCAGCGGGTATAACTCAACTTTTTCATAGGTCTCCCTTTTCAGGTTTTTATCCTAAAAGGCATTGCACTTTTTTTGTGAGAGGTCTAATGTCCCACCAACAAGTCTATAATTAATTATGTGTTCAGCCGAACATATTTGACCAGATATGGTGGGGTGAGGCCCCCAATGAAGTTTGGTTGGTAAAAAGGTGTATTAATACCCTACAGACGCATGTGGGGGAACATGTTTAGATTTGAATGACATTCAGGGAATGTCTTAAGCCATGAGAGTTGTATCGGCATGTGGAGGTAGGAAAATCATCACCTAAGGAAGACTTTCCTTTGTTAGACGGGCCAGGGTTGATCAGTATGAAGAGTCGCTGAGGGAAAGGTATGAATATTTGTGAAAAGGTGTCCCAACGTCAATGAATTCCCATTTCCGAAGGCCTGAGGACTTCATGGATGTCCAGCTTATGGAAACCACCATGGGTGGCTTGGATAATTATGAAAACCATTAGGGGTGGCTCAGAAAGGGTGTGTAACATCTGAAAGGGTTTGGGAATGTCTGTATTAATCAAGAGTGTGGTCAGGAGGCCACTTCCCTATTCATTTATCTAGCGTAAAGGATGGTTGGAGCTTGGCACAATTTTAACTCATGCACCTGGGACATTATTTAGAATGGAACAGCTTCTCCTAGTTCTCGGTAACCTCAGCAGAGACGTTCCAGAATATTCAGGTAGGGTTGTGAAAGAGGTTGGTAAACTGTAGCACAGAGGGTATACAAATCTCAGGGTCGATATGGGGGCTCAGAGGCTAAGAGATTTACAGAGAGAAGCATTTCCTAAGTAAATCATGCATTTGGTAGATGGTCGAGGGGAAATGAATATGCAGAGTCGCTGGGGGCGTGATATCCAAAGTCATGAAAAGGTGTCCTTTTGTCAATGATTGTATTCTTTTGATAGCCGAGAAAATTTAGGGAAGTTGAGATTCAGGACCACTAGGGGTGGATTACAATGGTTCAGCTACATCTAGGTACATAGTTATATTTATAAAGAGATGGTGTCTGGATACGTGAGAAACATCTGGCCTAAATTTATTGGGAATGGGTGAAGTCATCCCTTCTCATGCTGATGTGAGATGGTGGTTTGTGCAAGTATAGCTCATGTCCTGAGGGATAGATGAAAGCCTCCATTCCTTATTGAACCCATGAAAGGTTCTGACCATGTAGTTTAATTTCATGCATTGAGGATGAAGGGAATCTAAAATTCCTGGCAGTTTAATGTATTGTTGAAAGGACGGCTTATGTGCAGTTTAACGTCATGTAGTAAAGGCGTGGAGAATTATTGAAGATACTGTGTAGTTTAACATCGTGCAGTGAGAACAGGGGAATTTTTAAATCCATTAAAATGCTTTCAATTGGAGGAATTTTTCTTTATGTTTAATTATTGTTATTTACAGCTGCTTGTCGTGCGGAAAAAACATGTTTCATGCAGTTTTAATCATCATGTGGTAAGGACACAGTTGCAAAGTCTACTCTTGATTAGAATGTAACTAGGCTTGAACATCTTGACATGTCCAAGACGTGGAGTGGGGATAATGGTGTAAGCTGTGGTTCCATGGATTATTGGGTTAGGAGAGATGATATGGGGTCTTTGAGGCCGGTAAGCGTACGAGGCTATGAAGAGTATCCCCTGAGGAAATATTGTCTTTGGTAGATGGGACAAGGTTTATCAATATGCAGACCAGCTGAAGGCATGGTATGAATAGTTGTACAAAGGTGTCCCTGGGTCGATGACTTTCTACATCCGACGGACACAATGATTATGAGGATCCGTGTTTGTCCAGGCCACAAAGTCTGTCATTTGATAAAGAAATATCTGGACATGTCGGGGATGTTCGCCCCTGGCTTCTGTTAAAAATTGAAGAGTTATCCATGATGATTTATCTCACGCATGGGGTATACCTTCAATCCATGCAGTTTAACATCGTTCGGTAAGGATGAAGTACTCATAGTTTAACAGTCATAGAGTTCGATCCATTGGGGGACTATTGCCACAATCACTTGTAGGGAAATTGAGTTATGATGCTCTCATATACTCTTAACAAGTTTGAGGGAATGAGTGTGTTAACTGTAAATCTGGGGTTTCATAGATCAGGAGGTATGGTATGGGGGCTCTGAGGTCTGTAAACGTACGGGGCTAGGAAGAGTACCGCATGAGGAAATCATTCCTTTGGTAGACGGGCCAGGGGATATCAAAATGTAGAGCCGCTGAGGGCATGGTATTCATAGTAATACAAAGGTGTCCACTATTCGATAACATTCAACTTATGATGGTCAACGGTGATTATGAAAATCTGAGATTGCTCACAGTACAGAGTTCGGTATATGGGGAAAATGGTGTCCAAGCATACAATAAACATCTTCACCACAATTTCTCGTCGAGTCAAAGTAGCCTAGCCCTGACATGATGTTTGTAGATGTAGATCTTCATGTGCACCACGAGTGGATACATAGGCCATCTAGGTTGGTATACCCTTGAAAAATTTGGATGTGAGAGGGGAATGAACTTGTAAACCACTACACCATAAATTTTTGGATCGGGAGATATTATATGGGGGACCTGAGGGCGGTAATTGTACGGAGATAGGAAGAGTATCACTAGAGGAATTCTTGCCTTTGGTAGATGATCCAGGGGATATCAATATGCAGAGCCGCTGAGGGCATGGTATGAATAGTCATACAATGGTGTCCTCGGGTAGATGATTTTCCACTTACGATGGCCATGAATTGTTATGAAGATTCAAAATTATCTGGGCCGTGAAGTATGATGTTTGGAGAGGATGAATCCAAATGCGTAGGGAGTATTCCCATATCATTTCACCATATATCTTGGGTGGGTCATGACGAAGTCCGTGCAATTTTAACATCGTGCAGCGAGGACAATGTCTCTAAAGTTTTAACATCATGCGGTGAGGACGAAGGTGAACTGAAGTGAAAAGGGGATTCTGTGCATCTGTGTAGTTTAACATCATGCGGTAAAGAAGAGGGGTATATATACATGTTTTTTTCTTTTATCAGAATATAGGGTAGGAGGTAAGATCTCAATGGTACTACGTATCCTGCGAGGGTAAGAATCAAGCCTCATGTAGTTCTTTTGGGGAATACACCCCGTGCAGGTCCGGTCCATACGGGGGAAAGGGGGTATTTTTGGCTTCATTTGGGGTGGCTGGGCTTGGGTGTGGAACTCTGGGGTCACTACGTATCGTACGAGGGAAGGAATCAAGCTGTACATAGATCTCTGGAAGATAATACACTTCGTTTAGGTCTAGTTCGTACTTGGGGGAAAGGGGAATTTTCAATCTTTCTTATCCATGCAGTTTAACGTCGTGCGGTATGGACGAGGAATACACCCTGTGCAGGGTTGGTCCGTACACGGGGGGGGGGGGATGGCATTTTCAATCCTAATTATCCATGTAGTTTAACATTCTGCTGTATGGATGAGTAATACACCCCTACAGGGTTGGATAGTATGGGGGGTGGGGGCATTTTCAATCCTTCTTATCTGTATAGTTTGACATCGTACGGTAAGGACGAAGAATACACCTCGTGCAGGGTTGGTCCATACATGGGAGAAAAGGGAATATTTAACTTTATTTGGGGATGGCTGGGCTAGGATACAAAATCCTAGCATCGCTACGTATCCCGTGAGGGCACGAATCAAGTCGTACATATTTCTCTAAACTAAAATACACCCCATCCATGTCTGGTCTATACACGGGGGGAAATTGATTTTTTTTTTAAATCTTAACTCGGGGTGGCTAGGCCAGGATGGGGGATCCTGGCCTCTCTACTTATCCTGTAAGTGTGGGAATCACACCGTGTGTAGTTCTCTGAATGGTATACACCCCGTGCAGGGATGGTCCACACATAGGGGAAGAGGGCATATTTTATTTTTTATTTCATTTGGTGGTGGTTGGCCCAGGATGGGGGACCCTGACATCCCTACGTATCCTGCAAAGCCAGGAATCAAGCTATATGTATTTCTCTGAAATACATGCACTTTAACGTCATGCGGTGAGGATGATATACTATTAGTTTAGGGTCATAGAGTTTGGACCATTGGAGCTTGGAAGTTTAACGTACAACAGCTCGGACGATAACTTCTTTTGATTATGCGAAATACTTCTTCACAAATCTCACATTTGTAGGAGCAGTAGTGAATTTCCCCGTCTATGGAGACCATGGCATATTCTCTATTGGAGTAGACCTTGTGTATAACATATGGTACCTCCCACTTGGGATCCATCTTTGGAGGGTTCTTTCTGGGTATCATTGGGGTTCGTAGTACCAACACCAATTCTCCATCAATGAAAGACCGAAGACGAACCATTTTATAGAAGGCTTGTGTGATTCAGTTCCGATATACCTTCAGATGGTGCAAAGTTAGAAATATCGTCTCATATAGTTGTTCCAATTCACCTAGCTGTTTTTATGATTTCCCATATTTGGATAACAGATCACAAATGCGAACACAAAGCGAAGTCAATTGGAGATCAATGGGAAAGACTGCTTCTTTTCCATACACTAATGAGTACGAAGTATCCAGATTAGTGGTGCAGATTGTGGTTCGATAAGACCACAATGCATGAAGAAGTTTATCTGTCCATGATTTCTTGTCTTTGTCCACCATTGATTGGGGAATATTGAACATTGTCTTGTTGAAAGCCTCTATCTGTCCGTTGGCCACTACCTGGTTGCGGGCTGAGTGGTTATCCTTGATCCCATATTCTTGGTACTGTTTCTCCAATTCTGCAGAGAAGATGTTGGTGACGTTATCTATTAGTATGGTATGTGGGACACCAAATCTGGTGATGATATTGGATTTCACAAAGCTATCAATGTTTCCTACCCCGTCATCATTAAGGGTTACAACTTTTTCCCATTTGGAAAAGAAGTCAGTTACTGTGAGGATATACTTCAGATGTTTGGTCATGGCGGAAGGAGATGGTCCCACGACGTCTATTCCCCATATGGAAATTGTCCAGGAGTACTAACCATGATAAAGTAACTCTGTGGGTTGGTGTTTGAATTTGGCATGAATTTGTCATGAGTTGCATTTTGTGGTAAAGTGATCGAAATATCGTGCCACAATGGGCCAATTGTACCCATGCCATCAAACTTGATGGGAAATCATAGACCCTGACTGGTGTGCTCCACATAATCCAGCATACACTATAGTAATGACGGCAGCAGTTTCTTCACAATCAATGCATCTGAGGAGGACTCCTTCAAAGCCACGTTTGTAGAGTGACTCTTGCTGACACATGTTGTCGTATAGGACAATGTTAATTTCCCCTCCTTGTATTTTCTCTAATTCAGCCCTGTCTGATGTAAGTTCTCCACTTTGAAGGTAGTTTTCAATGGGGTTCATCCAACTGGTGGCAGGAGCATATGGATCAGGGACAAGACTGAATTTGTTGATTTCTTCCATCTGAGTCTGAACAAACGGCAAGGTCATTCGATGATGAGCAATTATGATAGTTGTTTCATCCCGGTCTGGGTCAGCTGGGGTCATGGCTGCATTAGATAATGCATCGTCCTGGGCATTCTGAGACCGAGGGATATAAGTCAATTTTGGTTCTGTAGAGAATTTTGCCATTAACCTTCATACATGGTCAAACAGAGGGATCATCTCCTTATTTTTTGATTGCATAGTCACCATTGACTTGCTTGATATCCAGTTCCGAGTCAACTTTTACCTTAATGTGTTCTACTTGTTCATGGATTGGGAGCTCCATGCCTAAAATAAGGGCTTGATACTCCGCCTCATTGTTTGTACATCCTTCTGATAATAGGAAGGAATACGGAAAGATTGCATTTTCTGGGGACATGAGTATTATCCCCAAACCCACCATGTTAAATTTGGCATCTTCCATTCTTTTCCCTATCATGATTCGGGTTGCACCATCGAAGTACATTTCCCATGTTGGGTACTCCTCATGAACCTAGAATATGTCTTCATCAAGTAACTCGACGTCTAGTGGGGTGGTCCCTATCGAGGGGTTCTCTTCCCGAAAATTTTCTAATGCTTGACCTTTGATGGATTTCTGAGGTACAAAATGGATGTCAAACTATTACAGGATGACTGCCCATCGGGATAGGAGCCCGTTCAGCATTGGGCAGCTAAGGATGTACTTAAGCAGGTTACTATTCAAGACCAAATAGACTTCATGATGCTGTAAATAATGTCACAATTTTTGAACTATGAAGACCAATGCCAAACAAAACTTGTCAATGTTTCAGTATCGAATTCCAGCATCTATCATGGTTCGGCTGAGGTAAAAATTGTTGTTTTCACTGCCGATGTCATTTTTTTGTGTGAGGAATGCTCCCAATGACCACTCTAGGGCCATCACGTATAGGATAATAGGTATTCCTTCAACTAGGGGCATGAGAACCAGTGGGCTTAAGAGGTACTTCTTTTGGATGTCGAATACCTCTCGGAAATAATTTTTCCATTGGTAGGTAACTGCATTTTTCATTAAAATGGTGAAGGGAAAACATTTTCCCGCCAGGTTGGCTATGAACTGCCTAATATAGGCCAGGTGTCCTTGGAATCCTCTCAACTCAGTGAGATTGTGGGGAGGTGGAAGGCCAAAGATAGACCCTCTCTTTTCAGGGTAAACTTCAATGCCATGATGGCGTACGACTAAGATGAGGATTTTCCTTGTGGTAACCCCGAAGAAGCAATTCAGGGGATTCATCATGAGGCTATGTTGTCAATGTTTGTTGAAGTTGGATTCAAGGTCTGACAGGTGATCTGAGTGCTGTCTTGATTTGAACACCAAGTCATTCACATAGAATTCTACGAATCCTCCCAGGAATGGCTTAAAGATACGATGCATGCGTCTTTGATATGTGGCGAATGCATTCTTGAGACCAAAGGGCATGACCCTGTAACGAAATATTCCTTGAGGGGCTCTGAAGGATGTGGCTTATTCGTCTTCTCGGGGAATCCATATTTTATTATACCCAAAATAACCGGCCATGAAGGATAGAGCCTCATACCCCACCATTGCATCGATTAATAACTTGGTGACTGAGACAGGGAATCATATTTTGGGAAATTACAATTGAGATCTCTAAAATCGATGCAGACACGGATTTGCCCATTTCTTTTCTTGAATGGGACAATGTTAGCCAACGTGATGGGGTATTGGACCTCCCAAATGAAGCATGATTTAATTAACTTATCGACTTCAGCCTCTATTTGGGTTGTATGTGAGGGGTGTGTCCATTTGGAAGCCTGTTTATAGCCCCAGTGGTCTAATGGCAGACCTAAGTGGTGCGTTTCCACTTTGGGATTGTGTCCCATAATTTCTGTGTGATTCTAGGCCAAAAAATCTCTATGTTGCCTTAGGAATGATGCATATACCTCATGCTCCTCGGGAGACATGGCCTTACTAATGAAAGTGGGCCTCAGTTCTTCCTCGGTACCCAGGTTTATTTCCCTGAACTAATCCAGAGTGGTGGAGATACCATCCTCAAATGCAGGAGGTGCGTCCCTAAGATCTTCCTCCTCTACTTCCCCCACATTCTCATCTTCTTGATCCAATGGGGGTTGAGTTCCCAGCACACGGTCTTGGAAGTCCATAGGAGAGGCATCGTCGGTGTCCCTGCTCAAGTATTCGCCCCTAAATTGAGGGTCAGTGGTCGTTTTCGCATTGTTACATTCAGCCGTTATGGAAGAAGTCATGAGGACAACTGAGTGTGTGTCCGGGCTTGAATTCCTACTCTTAACATGGTAGATGGGAAGTACGTATTCCTTTCCATGCTACTAGAGGGGGATATCAGGAACCATTTCCAGACCATTTTGAGCGGGGATCCAGTCAATACCATTGAGCGAAGGCTTCTTCATATTTTTCTCATAACACCTGGCGTTAATGTAGTTTGACTTAGAGAGCTCGAAAGGTGCCTTTTCAACGTGCAATGTCCCACTTTTTCCATTGACGCATAACATGATACAGTGGTGGTAGGACAAGGGAATGTGTCTTGGCACTTCTTCAGGGCCCGTGTTGGGACAACCCCAAGCCCACATTTCATAGGCCAGAGGATGGAGACTAGCACCAAAGGCCTAAATTTCAATTAAAGGGAAGATATTGCCTTTATAATAGTAATGAACACAAAAAAGTACGCAACAAAAGTAAGAAAAAAGTGATTCTAAATACAAAAGTAAGTGTTGAAAGGTAAATGGGCTAGAATACAAACCCAACTAGACAATACTGTAAAACTGAAAAGCTTTTACAATTGAAGTAAAGTAAATCAGCAACAATCGAGTCATCCTCAGGGAATCCCACCTGAAGGGTGGGTAAAAATGGTCTCCTCAACACCTCAGATCCATCTTTCCACTCTGTGTATGTCTCGCCAAGTGGTCCACCTCTGGGTACCATCCATCTCAATAGGTCTCCACCACGATCAGTGATGTCTATCATCTGCATCAAACACAATGTTGTGCAGGCATAGCCCATGCATGGGTGATTATACAATACTCAATATGGACCCCGAGACCCACGAAGGTCTCCTAGAATCCACGTAGGATAATCCACAAAAGGAAAGATACAATCACATAGTATCAACAAACTCTACTTAGATATATTCCCATACATATACCTAAGTAATCAATTCGAGTTTGGATCTAACTCTCAAGCCCAAGCACAACACAGTCCTCACAGGAATGAAGTCAATCACACTAATGGTAATGATTGAATGTCAAGACTCAGCTCACATAGGTATACATTTTTCATAAAGTGATAAAGATCATCAGATGTTGTCACTGATTAATCTAGGTTGTTGTACACGCGTAGGATACTAGACCAACTAAGATGTCGGACCCATGTAGGATACTAGACTAACTACTCTGTTGGACCCATGTAGGATACTAGAAGAGAAGTCATACATTTAGACCCACGTAGGATACAAGAACTGTAATCATTACTGTCGAACCCATGGAGGATTCCAGTATGGTAGTCACCATCACCGAACCCACAGAGGATTCTAGTATGGTAGTCATCATCATCGAACCCATGAAGAATTCCTTTACGGTATTCATTGTAGTCGCAGCCAGTTCAAGGGTTCACGCACACAACACGCTCGATTCCGAAAGGGTTTTCTCATCAAGCAAAGGGGTCGATACAACATCTGTCATGATGTCCAGAGTTGATGTATCCTGGTGTTCCGTCTCATGAAAAGGAACCCAACATGACAGGAGGCGCGTTAATTGGATGCCGGGTTTGAGAGTTATTAGCATTTTTGCTCCGGGGCCCGGTTGGAAATACGCTCATTCCAAACCCGGCCCTTTTTCAAATTAGTCCAAAACAAACATAGAGTATCACAAAAGGACCGCCACACCACGAGGTTCCAAGTTCCGTAGACGGTGCGTCAATCGGACGCACAGTCTTATAGTTATTCACGTTTATGTCAAAATGGGCCCGACCCGTTAAGCAAAATGGACTGGCTGGTCGGGTCGATCTGGTTTTGGCGGGTCTGACCCGAAAGATGGTCGGGCCGGCCTGGTGAATCACGCGTCATAGCCCGAGGGGTGCGTCCCAGCCCGGCCCGGCCCGGTGGGGTGCGGTCCGGCCCAGACCGGCCCGACGGGGTGCCTCCCGGCCCGACTCAACGCGGCCCGACCCGGCATGGCGCGGCTGGCCGTGGCTCAGCCAGTGGCCAATCGGTCTGAGGGGCGGGGGGGGGGGGGGGGGGGGGGGGTGGCCCTTGATTTCCCAAACCGGAGGTGCCGAGTGGCGCCTCCCTCCAATCCGGCCGACCGAATCTAGCCGGTCATCCTCGCGCAAGCGTCCCACTCAGGTGGGTCGCGGTCCTGCTGCGCGGCACCTTTGGGGACCGCAACTCTTTCACATGGTCAGCCGATGATCCGGTCGATTCACCACCGAAGAGGACCATGGAGTGAAGGCCGCGGTCCTCTGCAGCGGGACACCCCTTGTGGCGCCGCAGTCTTCCTTTGGCCCGACCTGACATTAGCTGGCCGGTTCTTCTTCGGCTGAGCGGCCCGTGGTTGTGGGCAGCGATTCTCCAGTATGTGGAAAGCGTGCTACCACCGCCTTTGTTTATCGCCACCTTCCCAATATTATCTCCATCGAAAATAAAAGATACTACAGAGGGTCATCAATCCGTGTGCATTCACCCCGCGCCCTACGCATTAGGCGGTAAAAATTGGCCATAAAAAACCATTCGGATTCTACAACGATATGTGTATAATTTAATCAAACTAAAATTGTACAATTCCCCTTACCTCGATATAAGATTCTTCGTAGTTGGGTGTCGCGGAAGACGGCGTCGCGGGGAGACGACGTCAACTCATTAACGTCAGGGAACAAGGATCCGATGATGGAACATCTTCGGCGTTCCTTGCCGGTGGATACTTCTCCTTTGGCTGTGCCGATGATCGAAAGAAGTGATCTTCATTCTTTGGCAGTTCTTCCTTGGAAGGACGGTGTTCTTCATTGAAGAGAGGGACTCCATCAAATTCTCAAGAGCTCTCCCAATATATTTTCCAAAAAAATATTTCAATTAGAACTTCCCCAATTTTAAAAGCATTTCCAAACTATTCAAAATAATTGAAAAAGTATTATTTACACAGAAGTTAATTTAGGAACATTAACTATTTTGGTTGGCACAAATTAAAAGAGAAGTTGGCCTCATAAGTTCTTTGGAGGTGGAGAGGTTCCACCATAATGAAGTGAGGAGTTAAAGGGGGTTAAGGGAAGATGAAAAGGTTAGGCTCGTGTGGTCCGCACCTCACAAACATCCACTCATGGGAGGTTATGTGGGTGCGGGCCCCACCTATAACTCACTTTGGTAGGAAATAAAAAACATCCATAAATAAAATTGTGTTCCACAAATTTCATTTATTTCATTCGAAATCCCCAACTATTATCTCTCAACCCGCATAAAATGCAACTGCGGTAAAGGTCACCATAAGCAAAAACCGGTGCTGTGAGTTCATCAGTGTCCTCAGATTTTAATTCTGAGAACCCTGTTCAAAAGATAGAAAAACCCACACGTTCGTTTACTGAACGTACCCAAACCACACTCCAGAAATTTATTCCGTGCACACTAGGCCTCAGAATCAAGTGCCGTCAAGAAACCACAGACTTGTAGAATTCCAAAGTATTTGTGAAAAAAATTTCCGTAAAATTTCCGGGTCTTAATAGAATGTCCATGTGCTTATGGAGCCAGGGCGTTCCTTGTAGAGCATTGAATGATGTGTTCTACTGGACCACCAGGAATTCCGAGTAGGCCAAAAGGTCCCCAAAATGGGTTTTTAGCATTATTTTCCCCATTGGCTTATGTTCACTCTTGTCGTAACCCAATAGAGTTGTGGATGAGGGTATTATATCATCCTCCCTATATCCTACCATACGAAGTGTCTTTAGGGTAAGGAGGTTAACTCCAGATCCGTTATCAACAATTAATTTCTGGATCTCAACATTATTTTGTGTTCCAGACACATATATTGGTTTGATATGTCCTTGCGTGATGGAATCTTCATCTTGATCAGTGAAAGAAAATCACCACATTTCATTCAGTTGTTCCAGTCTTCGACTGGTAAATCATGGCAGCAGCTACCTCGGTTTGAAACACCTTGGGGCTGAGTAAGGATTCTATAAGCTTCTCCCTGAGATATTCTAACAAACTTAGTGCATTCAAGATTGACAATTTGGCTGGTACCGACGCCAGCTGCTTCAGGATATTGTACTTCTTCTCCAGTGGTCGGCACTTCTCCGTTGACAGGAGAGATTTAGTAGGTAGCTTGGGAGATGGAATATGTGATGAGGAGGGACCATCCATGGGGTCGGATGTCGATGGTGTTCCCACGTTCATGGGAGACGGCCCGACCGGTCAGTTTGTGTGCACTAGGCAGCTAGACACTTGTTCCTCCTCTGATGGGTACTGCAGAATGACAGGGCCAGAGTAGCCACTTGTAGAGGTGGAGGGATATTCATTCTCCTGTTGAGTCCAGTTAAGGGATCTACCATGGGTTTCCACAATATTAACGGTTTAAGCCTTGGTAAAACTATAGGGTTGGTTTTGGCCGCAACTTTGCCTTCCATGGTATCCCCTGATTTTGCAATTCCTCCTCCCGTCCACTTGTGCTGGGAACTCGGGTTTGTATCCACACCCTTCACCAGGGAATGATTACATTATATGGATGACATTGATAGAACCAAAGATTAGCTCCTCATCCTATGATAGGTAAACCTGGTCGGTTGTCCGTGATGGTGCTGTTTGGTGGGTCGGTGCTGGTGGCAAAATGTTTGGGGGCATAAAATCTGACAATGTTAGGGCTAACATCAGCCTCATTATAGACTGCTCCTCTTGCGCTTTTCTCCTCCCTTTGTAATTACTCCTAGATTACTGGCTCATTGAGGGTTGTGAGGCTGATATTGTCGGTTGTGCGGCATTAGGGGCTATTGGTGGCAACACCGGCTACTGTAGTTGAGCTCGGAGTATACCCTGAGCTCAATTGATAGTCTTCTGAGTCATCTAGTCATCAAGTTTATGACCCTTCATGCTGGTGACTTCCTGCCACCCCTCACCTTTGTCGGAGTCAGCGGTAGAAATATATTTCACATGTGTTGGGGGTGGTCCCAACATGACCTGCCCTGAGTCTACCATCCTTTGTAGGAGGTCTATGAAGACGAAGCATTGCTGGTTATTATTCAGCAACATTCGATGGTAGGGACTATAATCTTGCATATCATTGCAACTGACTTCTTTGGGCTTCCTTGGCACTCTTAGGTGGAGCATGTTGAAATTCATGGCGGCGATGATGTAGCCGTGGACATGGTCTTCATGGAATGAGTATACTTTGTGTCTTCATTCCTCGAACTAGTTCTACTTCGATCCTCTTTGATCGTCCTGCTTGGGCGGAGGTGGCCACTAATATACAGGGGGCCCTTGATGATCTGGTGGGGTTCGAGGCAGTGGAGCAGGCACATGGGCTGGCTTGAGCGTGATAGAGGATGGTTCAACACTAACTGTTTTCTTTACAAGATCCTGTGTGGCTATTCGGGACTTCAGATTGGTCCGCTGTAGGGAGTCTTAAATTCTATTTGCAATGGCAGAGAGATTGTGGAAGCCAGTGGTGCAATCCACTGGTATGAGCGGTGTTTGCAGATCATCTCGAAGGATATCGATGCATATGTACAACATCTCATCTTGGGGAATTGGCATGTTCAGAGATTGGGTCAGACCCTTCAATCTGATGATTAAATCTGAGACTCTCTCTTTATCTCTATGTTTGAAATTCATGAGGTCACTTACTGTTGTTTTATGCAGCATTGTGATAAAGTTGAATAGGAACTGCTGTCGAAGGACTTCCCAGATTTTTATTTACTGAGCTAGCAGATTCGTATACCATACAAAGGCAGATCCTTGCAAGGTCCGTACGAAAAATCTGAGTTTCACTGCTTCTTATTGTTCTAGAGTTACCATCATAGGGTCAGAATAAGATTCGTAGAGCATCAAATGTTGGTATGGATCGCCTGATACATTGAAAATAGGGAATACAGGGCTCCCAAAATTGGGTGGGGGAGGCGTGTTGCTCACCCAATCTGGGTAGGGCTTTTTCTCTGGCTTTATCCGAGCACATTGACCTTCTATTGTTTCCAATCGAGCTGTCAGTGCCTCGATGGTGTTTTCGAGACCCTAGTTTACACTTTATTGGGCCTAGTCTTAGGCAGGTGTAGCCCAAGGCATTTCTTGAGGATCCGGCTCAGCCACCACCAAGGGTGCATATGCCTTTTGTGGCGCCTTCGGATGGTTCAGACGCACTCGCTGGGGTTTCTTCCTAGGTGGAGGGAAGTCGTGGTATTCATCTGGATCCATATTCAGGTAGCTGGATGGGACAAACTCCTCATTGGGTGGGATCCCTGACCGCGCTTCGTTTGCCGGGGCAAACCATGGTCTTTGAGGTGCACTTTCTAGGAATGAAATGTGTGGCTCTTCTTGGGAATCACTTTCAATAATATGGTTCCTCTAGGGTAGATCAGCGTTACGCCACCTCAATTCATTCATTTCCTCTTCCTCTTGGAGGAATCTTTCTTCGAGCGTAAGTGGCTCATTTTTATCGAGAGGAGGGGACGAGTTATGGGTAATTAGTCCTTTGTTCATATCCTTGTTGGAAGCTTGTAGGGTAAGCATAGGAGGGTTAGATTGAGGGGTGACCATATTTAGGGCGGCCCTCGGGTTCCGGGGGTGCACACTAGGTGGATTGTTGTGTGTCACAGCCTGACTGGATCAATAATATCCCAATCCATCCGGATTTGCATCATCTCTGGTGCCACCTATGGGGTTAACCTCTATGGAATTAATGGATGCATATCATGGGGTGTAGGATATATCATCTTCCAAATAGGTAGAGGATATCTCGCTCCTTTTACTGGTCCTCCCATTTTTTTCAGGGATTTCTTTTAGACCCGTTGACGACGGGTGACACGGATAGTTCATTCATGCGTCCTTACGGTACGCCTCCCTCTTGAAGGGGATGATTATTCAATGGATGGGATAGGTCATGAACCTACTCTTCTAACATTCCTCCCTGGGTGAGAAAATACTAATTCTTGTGGGGGAGGTTGTTGTTGAAGTTGTAAAAATGAAACCATCCCTATGGGATGGGTCTGGCTCCATCCACTAGGTGTTGAGTCTCTTCCAATTTATATTTTTCTTACAGTGGAATTTGTTATTAAAAATTCCCCCAACCCTATAGGTTGGGGCAGAACCTGGATTGCGGTAGCGACTGCTGCTATCGCGACTTGCATGATCTTGTGTGCCCCCATTGGGGGGTGAACTGTATCTGATGCCGAGTTCACCTGTGAATCAATCTCCTCTGGGGAGGCAAGCAAGGATTACTGATTTGCCACTCTCAAGAGAGAGGCCTCTTGTATGATTTCGGTGGCCTGATTCAGTCGTTCGGGAATGGCTAGTTCTCGTCAGGCCAAATGCTTCTGGGACTTACTCAAGGCCTATCTTTGTTGGGTGTGTCGCCTTTCCTGAACATGGGGACAACTCGATTGCTGCCTTGACGTGATGACGTTGCAAGACATTAGGCCTAATGGGTTCATCTGGGTAGGAAGCAGAGTGAAATAAAGAGCTCCATGTTATCCCCATCCTCTGATATGGACTCCCGTCAGAGCATCACCAATGAGGCGGTGAAACTAGTGCAGTTTATGGAGGCACGCAAACTCCATGTTTCCTTTACACCTCACAGGTCACAGTTTTCATGCTGGAGGAAGATATTCCAGGTCGATGTGACACTGGAGGTCTCATATTGTCTAGACATAGTCTACATACCCATCATAGGGTAGGAAGCTTGATCTCAGTCGGCAGAGGGTTGTCAATATATTGGAGCAGGTTTCGTGCGCACATTCTTCTGACAACTTTCTGGGTATGTTGAATTGAGGTGTGGTCGTTGGCCAAACCATAACTGCTACGTCATCTCTAGCCAGTATTTTCCTTTGGTGAAACAAGATGGTATACTCCTCCGCTAGGGATTCCTCTACTTGGTCAGCCTAACTAAGATGCTTACCAATAGTGTGGTCAGCGGCAGTGGGACCAATAGGTATTGAATTATCATTCGGGCGATTCTGAGGTGGTTCAGAAGAAGAAAGTGGCCTCAGACCGTCTCTTGATTGGAGAATGGTGTCATTAGAGACTAGCTGGGAATCTGAAATGATGGATCCCATCCTTCTGAGTGCCACTGCATATGAGGTCTTTTCTGTGATTGATTTGGTAGGGGGAGGACCTTCCTGTCGATATGATATGTCACAGCGGGGAGGACCTTTGCAATAACTTCCATCATGGTGAGGATTTCCAACATGGTTTGACGTTCGATGCGTATCTTGGGGAGGACCTTCAAGACACACTGCGATAAGGGGATGAACTTCTTGTCGCTTAGGAAAATAATTGGGAGGACATTCTCAATGGAGGTGGAAATGGCGAGGGCTGCCATCACATATTCCACAAGGATAATGTATGTGGGGTACACCCTGGGGAGGGCCTTCAGAATGTACCGAAACGAGGGGAGAGCCTTATCGTTTCTTGATGTCTCTACGGGGAGGACCTCCGTTATCAGAGTGGCGAGGACTACCATCATGATATGATTCCCGGCTGCGCTGAGTGTCATTGCAACGTAACCCCTAGGGAGGACCTTATGGGAAGGCCACAACAAGGGGAGGTAATTCTTGTCATGATGAGACGTCACTGTATGGAGGTCCTACGTATTTGCGACTACGATGGCGATGACTACTATCATAATCAGTGGTCCCACTAAACATAGTGTGTTTGTAGTGTATACCTCGGGGAGGTCCTTCAGGGTGGACCACAGAAAGTGTAGGGCCTTCTTTCTGCTCGATCATCTGGTCATGGAGAGGGCTTCCATGAGTCTCATCAAAAGAGAAGCTCTCGTGATCGATCGTTATATTCTCGTAGAGGAGGCCCCAGCGGGTGCTCTAAGGAGGAACTTCATAGCTGCTAGTAGTGACATTGCTGGAAGGGTCTTCGGAAGTACAATTGCCACTCTTATAATATGATATTGGGTGGGCAGGGTTCTGAGCCTTTGATATGTGCTTAGCGGTATTGGGAACCCCAGCTTCCATCAAAGTGGAGTCATGAACCCACTCTTTATTTTCTAGATGCCTTCGGCGCGTTCAGGGAGCTTTCTTGCGTGCAGTAGGGACCGTCTGCTATGGATAACGGCCTCCACCTTTAAGTCCCATTAAAATTGGGTCCCTTGATGTTGTCGGGATATGCCGATGAACATCTTGACATTTTTTAGTGATATATTCCTACTTTGGAGCATCCACCGTGATGGACTGGTGTCCCCCAGTTGGAATGAGTGAAGCTGTTCGATCCTGTTGAACTTATATCGCGGAATATGGCCGACGACCCTCTTGGGCGGAAGAAGGGATGTAGATCATCTCCGAGGAGGCTATCTCATCTCTTAAATGAGTCGCCTCAATTGGGGAGTTGGGCTCACGGTCCCGAGTCCTTGCTGTTGTCGCTAATGCAATTATTTTCTGCCTAGTCTGCAAGATAGTATATTGTATCAATATCTGCTCCTCCATCATTTCCCGGATATGAAGAGATAAATATTTGGAATGAATGGGTATGAAGTCCCATTCTGGTATCGGAGTTGAAATATCCTCCTCCCGTCCTCCGGTGGTCAGTGGGAATAGACAATTCTCCTGTGTCGGGGAAGGTGAACGAATCTTCCCCTGTTCCGAGATATGCCATTTTATCACTCTGTTTTCTGCCACATTGGGATAGTGGACTTTGCTTGAATCTGTAAGGAGTTGGCCCTGTATATGTTGGTTTCCCTCTGTATTGAGTCGGTGGCCTTTGCTGGTAGGGAGACGTGTCTGCCTATTAATTTCTGCCACATTTGGATGGTGGGATTTGTTGATCGCCACCATATTGGGATGGTAGGCATTAGGAGAATCTCCTAGGAACTGTTCCTACAAGAACTGGGTCACCACCACATCTGTTTGGTGGGCTTCACAACCCTGGGTAGGGAAAGGAGCCCGCTAGTTAGGTGTCGTCCTGTGTGAGTGACGGGCTTGATAGAGCTCAGAAGGGATGTGCACATGCTCGTATGATGCAGTCATGTATGGATGGAAGACTTCGGATGAGCAGATAGGTGTATGTTCCTGCTCACGATTAGTCTCCGTGGCTGGGCAGCAGATCTCCTCCTCAGGGACAAGGGTGATGACCGGTCACTGATTGTACATTTCCCACCCACATCGGGCGGTCCGAGGGGCCATATCTCAGGGGAGCGTGGGCCTGGATCCACGAGGCGAAATCCTCCTTAGCATGACGATATTGAGTAGTGGCATAAACGCGAAGACGTCTTCTGGTGGGGGAATTGGGTTGGAACCCTCGTTTAGTGGGGATGAAGTCCTCAGTGTCGACATCATCTTCCTCCCTATGATTAGGGAGATACGAGTTCTCTCGTTCTGGGGATAGACTCCTGAAACCTTTTGAGACCACAACAGGAGCCGTATGGATCTGCTTTCATGGTCTCTGCTGGGCAAGAGACCGGTGGGTCTTTGCGGATTGGAGGGCGTGCATGGACGCCTCCACCATCGGTAAAGTACCGTTTAAGTGGTACTCTTGGATCAGTGCATCTGAAACCGATAAATGAAGATGCTGAGTAGGTGACGGGGTCCATCATTGGTGAGGACATCCTGTCATTACGTTGTTCAAAGTATGCATCTGTGAGTTCCTCTGTGATGCCATTGGATAGATGGGAGTTCTGAGTGGTACCTGTAAAATATTTTAACAAATATAAACAAAAAACCCGTCAAGGCAGCATCTCATGATCCCATGATTAATTAATGACCTTTCTTGGCCCTCCTTGTGAGTATAAGGGGGAATAGTGTGAGATTAGGTTAAATCTGTCATGCTTGGTTAAAGATTCATGTCGGGTTCACCATTTTTTGGTTTCGCAACAAATCGGATGGAGTGGACCAACGCTCCAGACTGTCGATCTTACAGAGGGATAATCTACCCTCAATCGCTCGGGTCGGGTATATCAGTCTTCATTTCAAAATGCCCAATGGTTCCATATCCAACGATATGTGGACCTTCTTTCCAATGGTATGCGTTCGCTGGGTGATTTGACCAACGATGCATAAGAACTAACATTGGTCGAGAGGATGGGAAGTCGGGCTCATCGCACCCTTTTAGGGGAGAATTATTGCCTGTTCCAGGACACTCTTATAGATTTAAGACATATTCATCTGTTTTCGAATAATTGGTTTATACCCAAGAATAGTATCCATGGATTACTCCTGGTTGGAAATGGTCAGCTGAACATAGGGATTTGGAATCATTTAGGCAAGAGGTTTACCATCCCCCATTTTATTAATGACTCTGAGGAGTTTGGACTCATTGAGACAGAACTAGTTTAATGCCTTATAACTGGGCACCCTGGAATTTATTGTCAGCCAGGGGGGACAGATAACGACTTGAGAATTTGTATCGAACCCGTGATATGAGCTTCATATGTATCCTTGTGAGAGGAATCAGAATCCAAATAGTTCGGTAGTGTATTTTAACATCATGTGGGATGAAGGATCGGTGTTACACTCTGACGTGGCCCAATGAGATGGTGGATGTTACATACACTCTGAGGAATCCCATAGAGTTGGTGAACCTATGTGAAGGGGTTGGGATGACTGGGTGGTGGGATTGAACCTCATGGAGGCTTCCTATGTACCATTCCTTGACATGTATCAAAGTCCTCATAGTTCACAGTCGATCGGGGTCAGGGTCCAGGCTTACTCTAAACCCATGCGAGTCATTCTCGGTGTGACAAAAAAGAGGTAGCAGAGATCTAACTATCACATCATGAAAGGTGCTTCTGTGGGAAGCGGAGTGGGGCTTACGCATGGAGCGGCCCAGAGAAATAGAGATTGATACTTACTCTAGGATGGAGGCCCAATGGTGACACAACCCAGCATGAGAGGTAAAGGGTAATGAAAACCACTGTGTCCATCTCCCATCTTGGTCCTTGGAACCGGGGAAGTACAGAGGTTCATGGGTGATACCTCCTGTATGAAAGGCTAGAGGCTTACACTAAAGAGATTACCCTGTCACTCCCAGAAGACGAGAGAATTACTCACCACTGGCGTTGAAATGAAATGCAAGTACGGTTTCCCACTCCTGGCATGTGGAGAGGCATAAAGGGTACTCCCAGGCTTAGACCCTGCACTACCATTGGTATGTGAACCCAGGAATGTTTTTGGAAGCCTCTCAAGGGCCGGACCACCCCCTTTTCCCTATCCTATTGTGGGCATGTGAACTCAAAACGGTGCGCCGATACGCCTAATGGTTACATCATAGGGATCCAGTGGCTTCGGTAATGGACTTAGCTTGAGGACGATGAATAGGCCAATGTGGGTGTTGCGAAGGATCAGGATGGATTGGAAGGATTTTGTCTGACTCGGGGAATGGGAAAACCGAAGGAGTTGTCAGGCCACATGGGTGTATGAGGAGTGGAACCCTTCACGTAGGGGGTGTTAAACGGCTGGAGAGGCCATCCGAGTACCAGGGTAGTAGGAAAACTGATAGGCATCATGCGTACCAGGGCAGTATGTATCTTTGAGTTCAGCCCACGTATGAGGTTGGTATGTGAGGGAGTCTACGCGAGTAGCGGTGGCCAGGGGCGACGTCTGTCGGGGGTTCGTTGGTTAAGGCTTTTCCCGAGTATGAGGGTGCTATGCGGTGCGTATGATTGAAAAAGGGGCATAGAATCCCTGTTCTGCTTGGAGTACATCCACAGAGGGGCCCTGGCTCACAGTATTATTTTTTTGTTATTTTAAGTTTGTGGTTCACCAAGTTGTTATGCATTTTTCAGTTCCTTATTAATTCGTTCCCAATTTCATACCTATCGCGAATTGGAAGTTCGTTGTCTGAGATATCCAATGCTCTTTCATCCGAAATCCTTCCACCTGAGTCTGATATCTTTTTCTTCTCCCCCTTGATGTCCTTTTATAGATGGGGGAAATATATGTATCTGTGTTCATGCAGCACCTTTTGCGGAGGCCCATGACCGGAAACCTAGTTTATGGGTGACTTGGTCAATTCACAACTCACAGGGGCATTGAATGCATCTCCCCCACGAACCAAATCTGTACAGGGGTGCTTCGTTGCCGCGCAGGGCTCCGCCTCTATTCTGCAAATGACGACGTACGTGGTCCGGGCCAAATGACGTGGTTCTCAACTGGGGCGGTTCATGATGGTGGACCCGCATGGCTCCCATCCTGGTTCGTTCCCACAGAGGATCCTCATCTTTATTCCGCGAACGACAGCGGTCCGCGGAGGGGGCGGCTTGGTGACCCGGCTGCGTACCATCATCATTGGACTAGTACGGAGACCGATTCGTCTTTTTCCGACCTTTGAGTATTCCCCAGATTTTTTCCCAATTCCTCGAGGGAAATTGTGTATAATCCTCTCTTGAATAAAGAGGATTTTCATTCTCCATTGCAGATTTTTCAGGACCCTACAGTCTCGACTACCGTCACACACATTCATAAATATTATATTATAAATATAACATCAAAATTCATCTTTTAAACCCCCACACATATATATATATTATAATATATTATTTACTTATTACATTAAATATCAATTTTATTATAAATTATTGTTAATTTATCATTTTCGGAAATGACTACATAGTTTTTCATGTATGACATATTTTGTTATTTCTTGGGACCTCCAAATCTGATAGTGGTTCCATAATTTCCTAACATTTATTCATTGTATAAATATAATAATATTAACTATATTTATGTTTATATTATTCTATAAATGATAGATATGTATAATGAAATTCATCGTTCAAGGAGATGGTGGGCCATATGTATGCATTAACCTTGGTTTGATTTTACAAAGGGATTGAAATAATTTATTTTAAGTAAAATATTATGATTATAGAATATTTTTTATTCCATATATATAACATATTTTTGTTAAGTCAATTATTATTTCATTCAATGTAAAAATTTAATGAATCAAATCTCTACGTGGGGTGGTAGTATGCCATAATCATGAGAGACATTATTATATTCTCACATAATTTATATTAGGAAGGTATATGTGATGAAAAATAATTTAAGTATAATAAAATAAATTAATATATTAAAATTTTATATTTCATTATATAAAACATTGAAAGGGGGTGATAGGAAACTAATTACATTAGTTCACGAGGTGGTAGTCCTGGATAAACATAAATGATAATTCGGTGTCCCATTTTATGGGAGTATAGCTATTTAATGGTCATGAAAATAAAATAATAGAATTTTATTATATGGAATAAAGATAGGATAATAAATTATCATATTTCATAAATAATTTATATTTGTGTAGAAAAAAATATACTAAAAATTTTCTTTGATGGACATTACTTTTTTTGAATAACTTCCTTTGGATTGCAAAAAAATAAGTCATTAGATGGATTTATCCAAAAAAATCAAGGATGAGGGGATGAAATATAAAAATATATTTTTAAATTAATTCAAAAAATAGTAGGTTTTATATGATTTGGTAGGATTGGTTATGTGGTGAACGTTATTAATTGATGTTGGCTGCACATTTGTATTTTTTTACAATAAAATGGCCAACACTTTATTCTGACATTCAAAATGGATCAAAAAGAGACTACTTTTTATTATTATACATGATTAGTACAAAATAAGTCCATAAATTGGGGATTAGAAATGTTTTGGGACAAAATTAAAATGTGAGATTTTATTTATACCCTAGAAAACCCCACTTTCAGCTTAAATGCAACAAATAATTTTTTCTCTTTTGATATAAATTATAGTTGATAATTAATTTGGAAATATCTTATTATTTATATCATTATAATAGCATATATTTAATAAATTTTTATAATTTTTATAAATATAGTTCGAAAATGTTATGTTAAAAGTAAAACACAAGATGCGAAGTGAAACTAATTTATAAAGATATCATATTCAAAGGATTAAAAAAATACTTTAAAAATTTGCATAAAAATAATTCCAATGAATTTAAATTGATTAATATTTATATAATTGAATAATTATTTTATACATACTACTTTAAAAAAATCACCATTATAAAATCATTACATGAAATTGTATTTAACATTAAAATGCAATGTTTTTTTACAATTGACATTCAAATAAACACATTCAAAAAAATATAAAAAATTAACCAGAATGCAATTTTAAATTTTTTATTTCAAAAACTATAATATTTTTCTAAATTAATTTCATAACAGTGTAAAAATTAATTTAATTTTTTTTTTAAAATTTTAATTTTTTGAATTTTTTATGAAATTGTTTTTTGGAAACTTATTACGGATTTACAAAAAATTATTAATTTTTATCATTATATTCCCATTATATGAAACAATTATTCCGAATTTTTTAAAAAAGGGTGTTCTTATTAAATATACCTAGATTAAGATTTAGTTATTAAAGGAAGTGTTTATATAATAGTATTACATATTTGGCATGGTTCGTTAAAACTCGTTGTAGTGTGTAACACATTTTATAATATGAAAATAATTTATTAAAAAAATATTTCCTAAACTGTAATGGTGTTAAAAAAGAAACATGGAACCATGATTATTAATATTATAGCTATGAAGATACATGAAAAAGATAAAATCATAAAAATAGATACATTCAAGTGTTAGGGTCCGTATATAGTAATTATCAAATTATTTTTATCCTTCATTAATTGATTTACCCTAACCATGGTGTCCAAAATATAAAGATCTTATTACACATATGAAAAAAAACTACTTAAAAAATTTAGATATAATAATTAAATTTCAAGAATAAATATATAAAAATTGAACTTATATAAGTGTATGAAATTAATATAAAATTAATATTCATAATTGAATAAAGAAGAAGGTTTAATGAAAATTCTATTTTAGGTATAAGAAATTTTTGATACAAAATTTAGCGAAAATTTAATTCCAATAAACAAAATTTTATTTTTATTTATTTAATAGAACCAATGTCACATTGAACCCTTATTTGAAAATTAGTGCATTTTAAATTATTGAAAATGATATAGTTTACAACAAAAATAATTATTTTTCATTATTTTATAGTAAATAAAACATATTAAAAAAAATAAAAAAATTCAGTCGAAGCTAATTATGACAGGTTTACTTGAATATTTTATCATTTTTATAAAATCATGATTCCAAAAATTTCATAAATTATTTATATTATTCATCCATTGTATGAATAGAAACAATTTTCTACGGAAAAAAATTATAACGAATAAGATGACAATAAATAAACCTTATTCCCTATTTATCATTAAATAATAATAAACACACACACACACACATATATTTATATTAGCATATTTATATATATTTCATAATGTGATTAGTCATATTCATACACTCAAATTCAATTTTTATGCTTTAATTTTAATTTCAATCAATAATATTTCATGGGTCACATATGGTTGGTGTTTCATTTTAAATAATCTATTGAACATAATATTAATATTATTATAGAATATGGTATTTCATGTAATACTTTTTTCATGTTGGGATATTATGTAATATTTAATGCAAAAAAAATATTTTGTATAGCATATAATACTTTTTTCATCACATATATGTATCAAAAATAAAAATGTATATTTTTTTTAAGATAATCATTTTCATATTATTTAATTGTGTTAGTATAATTTTTATTAGTGAATGTATTGTAATTTGGAATAAATTTAATTATAAATAGTGGTAAATAGTTATTCTGAAAGAATATTTTTATTAACATTATATAATGTTTACCTAATAATTAAAATAATTTATATTGAATAATTATTCAAACATGAAGTTTAACGAAATATATTATAAAAATAAAAATAATAATTGGCAATCCCTACAATAAAATATTTTGAAAACATAATGGAAATAGAACATCCATCTAATTTTTTTTACTTATATATAATATGTATTTCTTTAGTAATTATATACATTCATTATAATATTAATTATATTATAAGAATATTATTTTTATTTTTATCACAACCATATTTTTATATGAGGATTATTTTATATTTTTTTTTGAAAATAGAAATTAATAATATAAAAATGTTCTATAAAGGTAATAACAAATATGATAAAAATTTATTGATCACAAAGTTAAAGTATTTAAAAATTATTAAATCATTTTTGGATGTAATTTGTTGATGAATTTTTAATCCATGATCTCCCCCACACAAAGTACTTTATTTTAAACTTTTGGAAGAATTTATCCATGATAAGTTCCAAAAAATTTTGATAAATAATGGGTGAAAAAAAAGTCATTTTTAATACATTTAATGTGGTATCACTTATTCTTTATTACATATTAAAATTGTAATATAATTTCATGAATCTGAATGAAGATGTCATATTTTTTTGTCCCTTTCTTCACCAAAATCCTTTGGTTACCAATTTTTATAATAATTGCTTCATTTACATGGACTCATTTTTATGTAAGTTCATATTTCCAAAATGAGAATTAAATAATTATTATCATTTTCTTATTAATAAACCACTTTCTAAAACCAATATTACCATAATAATTTAATATCACCAGTTTTATTATTTAACATATTATTAATTATGTTAGGTTAATTTTTTTAATTATTCCGTTACATGTGTCTATATAAAACAAAATTACATTTATCGTGCTATTATGAAAACATACACCTCCATGAAGATATGTCAATAAATTCCCTCCACCACCTATATTTTACTTCTTATAGTGAAGAAATATAAGAATAAATGTTGTTATATTATATTATTTTAATTATTAACTAACATATTATAATCCACCATTATTCAACATCAATTCCCTCCACCACCTCTTACTTAACCAATTTAATTTTACATATTAATTTTAAATATTCATTAATAGACATAAAATATAATTTAAATATATAAAAATATATATATAATATCAATGTTAAGATTAAATAAATGAAATTATTATCAATAATAATCCCATTTGTATAGTATATTCATGTTTGAATTAATTGAACCACTTACAAGAATGATGGTGGAAAACTCAATGATAAATGACTATGGAAAATTAAATATTAATATTATTAAAATGAAATATAAAATTATTAATGATTTATGCATAATAATGGTTAAAATTATGTATTTATCTTATGGCTACAAAAATCATCTTCGATCATTAAATGTTTTTAAATAAGCCGAAATAGATACAATATTAAGGAAACTTAAATAAAAACTCTAGATTTAGACAAAAAAAATTTCAAAAAATAAAAGTTATCTATTAATATGAAATTAATGGTTTAAAAATAATACAATTGGTAACCATTAATGGGAACTGAAATCAAGATGTTGTTGTATTTGCGAAATAACTAAATTAATTAATAACTGAATGTAGATGAATGTTATAAATAAAAAATATATTCCAAAATAATGATCAAGAATGATTTTTGTAAAAGTAAATGTATAAAATAATGGTTATAATAAAAATATTAACAAACATTATGTATATTTTATAGGTATCTATTATGTAATCCACTAAGAAGGGAATCACGGTATGCATATCTTGTTCAAAATATAATTTATTTAGCCAAAACTCTCACTCATGAATGTGATATATTTAATATGGTGAGATTACTAAAAAAATTATTAATGTTTCTTATTTATATGGGGTTTTTATCAATATTTTTTTATTTTGTAAAATTTATTTTGATATGAAAATACATGTTTTAATGTATAATGATATCAAACCTATCTTTGTTGTGTTAAAATTAATTGTTATAAACATTATTATTATAGTATTGGTTTCATCCCTCAAATTTTAGAATTATATGGAATATAACATTCCTATATAAGGGAAAATTATCATTTTAACCAAGTAGGTTAGTACGAAAAAAATTATTTCCATAAAAAACATTTCATTTTTGGGAATAATTCTTTTAGTCTTTAATGGTTGTCTACCCCATATCAAAAATTTTCTCTTCCACGAATGATCTCATTTATAATTGGATTCATAATTATGTTTTAAATTATTTTATATTTTCATTTCCACTTTAAACTTGTCAAAATGAATATTTTATCCCATTTTATGAGGTATTTTTCAATGAAGTAATAAAAAAATATATAATTTTTTCCCACCAATGGTATTTGAAATAATATTTTACTCCATATTTCTGTGAAAACCTATATATAATTTTTAGGGATCCATTATTTAGGATTATTGTTTATTCAAAATGTTAGTAAATGATTTAAAATTATCTTTTAGTGAAAATATCATTGTATGTTATCCCTTGACATTTTATTTGTTGATAATGTTATTTTTTTTCAAAAACACTTTTATAAAACCCTTCCATTTTATAATTCAATATAACAAGAAATTACTTAAATTGGAAATTATATTTCACAAAATATCCTATGAAATTATATAAAACTATTTTGTTGGATTAATCACTTTTAAATCCATTTATTCATTTTTATTCATTTTATTGAAAAATTATAATATCACGTCGACTGTTTTTCATTTAGGGACTATATGAATTTCAATATAATGATTGATTGGTGTTCACTATGATTTTAAAGATATATTTATGGGAAGTTTTTTAAATTAAACCATGCAAGTACTTTCTTATACAGTGTATACAACGTATTCTATATTATCCTGATGTAAGTGTATTTACATTGAATTGTACAAAATATTTTCATATTTCTATTTATTTTTAATTTTCTATTATGTTAATATTATTTATGGATATATGAATTATTTCATTACATGAATAAATTTGAGAAGGACATAAAACCCATTTTTATTTTAATGGATCATTATGAATTAATTACTAAAACCCATTTTCATACCATATGTTCTTTATAATATAATGAGTCAAAAAAATTTCAATGACCCTCATGTGTATGGAAAAGGATGTGTGGGGTCCTATAACGACCACCAATACATTGGTTAGTGATTTATATATCCAAACATGATGATGAAAGAAAATATGTGAATTTTTTTAAACATAAAATGGTGAACATTCAAGGACTTATTCACAATAAAAGGTTGGAAATAATTTTATTTTTCCCAATTATTTCATATGAATATTTTTCACAAAATTTTAGCCTTATTATTATGAATATGTTATGATCTCTGGGAACCTATTAACTGTCTCAAGTTTCCACACTCAATTCATCAATTTCATATGATATTCCTTGTAATATTGAATGAATCATGTTTTATGATGTATTCCATGTTTGGGATTACATATTGTAAATGGTTATTATACTCAAATTCACGTCTTCTAATCTATAATGATATTAAATAATTTTCAATTATGATTACACATATAGAGTGTCATAACTGATCCTTTTCCTTTATATATAAGTCACATGGTTATTAATATAATAATATATGAAACTAATAGAACTGTTTGTTCTGTGGGGAATTAGTGGGAGATAGTGAATATTTGTTATTTTCTATGAAGTTTAGTATATATTATTAAAAAAAATATATTTGTGGAGAATTTTTTTGTTATTGTATCTTAGTAAATGTCTTAATCAATAAAAATATAAATTATAATTATTTATTGTTATGACATATTTTCATTCGTTTTTGTAATTTATATCGTATGAGCTCCAATGGGATTTATTTAGATCTAGTAAATGATAAAATAAAATTATTAAATTGAATGATAGCTAAGTATAAATTTATGGTTGATAATATAAGATATAGAATAACATATATGTAGTTTATACCATTTAGAATAGATGTTTGTAATGGTGAATATTTTAAGAGGTAGGATTAGAAAACATCAATTCAACCCCTTGATAATTTTTCAAGGGATAAATGCATGGACTGAATAATATCCCAAATTTTAATAAAGAAGATATTTGGTATCGCTCATAGAAATTGTATCTCTATCTGGATCCTATGATGTGGAAGTAGTTTTGTATTTGATATATTAATATATATTCATCCAAAAAATGCTTCTTATGTATCAAATAAATCATCACACCAGTGCATAATTAGTCTCCCTGTGACTATACACCTAACTAGAATACCTCATAGGTTATATTATGGTTAATTCAAATTATCATTAATGAAATATTGTAATGGATATGAGTATGATGATAACTAATTAATCCAGTAAAAATAATAGATAAATGAAAATTATTGAAAAATGATTGGACAAACTGGATTATAGGTAGAAAGAAATGTTTTATATTTAAAAAACGTGGCATAATGGATAAAATTTTCGGGTTGATCATTATACATTCATCATTTTCATATTATCCAAAAAATTTTAGTATTATTTCTTATTAATAAGGATTATGATAAATAATGTGACAATTATAGTTATCTTGAAATCACAATGTCATATTACTTAATATAGAATCAAAAATAAATGATTTTTAGGTTGTGATTTTTATTCCTAAATAGATGTTATATCTTGGTAATATTATATATATTCATCAGTGACTAATATTTATTAATGATATTTTATTATATTATAATTTTTTGGAATATATGAAGCATATAAGGATTTATCTAAATATTTTTATCTTTAAATATTTGGAAACGTATATTATATTCTATCAATAACCTTAGAAATTTGTTTTATGATATGTTCTTCTTTTATGGGACAACTATTGTAAAAAACTTTGTGTATCTATAAAAAAATATTGGTTATAATAATTTAATTGATTATAAATTAAAAATCACTAAATGATATTTAGTGATTTGGGATATATACTACAAAAATAATTGCAATTAATTGTTGATTTAATTAGAATGTGGTCTGTGGTATTTTATGTAATGAATATCACATTTTTGAGATTATGATATATATTAATGTTTCAAAAATTATAAAATAGTGGTTGAAGATAAGAGTAAATTGTTGAATGTAAATGAAAATTCAATATATTTTATTTTCATGGAGATTCAAATGGTTTTTTGTAGGTATATTATATAGAATATCTATTGTGGGTACAAATAATCAATGGTACATGAATTTATGAATGATTATTTTTTTCTGAGTATTGATATGTAAATTAAAATAACCTAATGTATGATATGTGTCATATTAGTGGTTATATTTTGAATGATGAATTTTTTATGAATATTTTCACCTATTTTCATTAGTAATTAATTATTAATATTTTGAGGTTTAATTAATATGGAATTTTATTAAATAAAAAAGAAAAACTATACAGGAAAAATAAAAACAATAGACACCAAACAACATTAATGTATTGTTATAGTGAAAAATAACAAAAAATCAAATAAACAAGAAACACCCATTGAAATAATCTGAGCTCTGGATGTCAAGCAAAAGATTCTGTATAAGGAGCCTGCAATAGAAGGTTTCAGGAACCATCTGTATAAGCATGTGCTCTTCCTCAACAAAGACTCTATAACACCAATCATCGAAGACACCTACGTGCCAAAAAAAGGTATAAAACGACTTCTTTGGATCGTTTACTGCACCCACAAGATAATATAGATTCTAAGAACAACAACTAAGCAATCCACTCCAGGCCGACACTCCATGAAAGATGCCCCTTATAAATCTGCAACTTCAAAACCAGTGTAGAAAATAACAGAGAACAGAAGGCCTAATACTTCATACCTGTAGAAAAAATGGACACAAACCAGTCTAAGAAAATAAATAATAAAACAAAGAAAACAGACCCCAATGAATTAAAAGCAGAACACAAGTATTTAAAAAAACCATATAAAACTGCATAAAAAAGAGATAAGAAAAAGCATACTGATGTTTAAAAATTTGAGACATTTCCCAATACATTTTATGAAAAAGAAATAGATCATCACGAACTTGAACATACCAAAAAAAATAATCTCTATTTACAACTTTATTTTCCAGGCCATTAAAAAAAGAATTGGATTCCCTATAAATGTGAACAATAATATGATTCAAGGAAAATATAGTCTCCAAACAATTATTCCAAAGATTAGTTAGCTTCTAGTACAAGTGAGAGTGAACCGTCCTTATGAAAAAAAACAACAATAGAATCACTTTCGATCCATAAATTATCCCAACCATGCTTCACAACTTAATCCACAACAATTATAATTCCAAGCCTTTCATCCTCATGTGAAGAGGCAATGCCAAAAAGACCATGAAAACATCCAAGGATATCCCCTCTATGATTTCAGAAAAAACCGCCAAAACCAAAAAACGTCTGATTATCCCTTAAATCACCATCCGAATTAATTTTTAACCAACAAAAAAAGAGGTTCTTTCCAAAGAACTTCTAATATACCACGTAGAGGCATGAAGGTTCACATATCACCAATCCATTTCAGAACGGATAAATCATGAATCGAGTTGAAGCAAAATTGATTCCTTGGAATGTCAACATTACGCATAGCAATTAGAATAGCTAACAAAACCCCACTTTTCGAGAAGGAAAATCTATCATGAATCACCTTATTCCGAGAAAGACAAATAAAATGAAGGATTTCAGTAGCAGTGACCCTTAAAAGACCTATCAATTGAAGAGAAAGCGAAACAGACTGTCGGTCTTGAAAAAAATGAAGAATTGAAGACTTATCAGGAATATAAATTTCATAAATTTCATAAAAAACATCCACATTGAATAGGAATTAACAAAACTCAGAAAAAAATGATCAATATATTCCTTATGTTTTTGACAAAACACACATGAAGAACAGAGAGAGATGACATATTTTTTAAGGAAAAAATCAGTAGGAAGCTTTCAATGAGCCAGTCTCTAGGATAATGTGGTTTGAGAAGGCCTAATAAAGTTCATATGAAGATCCCTTATCCAATTACAACCGATATTGCAAGATAGAGAATGAATATTAAATTTTTTAGAAGTCAGCAGGCCATTTATAGAAGGTTTCAACCCCAAAAATCCTCTCTGTTAGAGAAGTAGTAACCATTGATAATATCAATAATATGATTAGGGAGACCCCCCATATTTTCAAAAAGATCTTTAATCATAGCATCTAGATGAATATTAAAATCATAATTCATCAAGGAATCTGCTAGGGGACAACAAGTCCAATTATCCTTCCAAAAGGATAAAGATGAGTTACTTGAAATAATCCATTTGGCATGAGAGTCAATGGATAAAAAAATGGATTTAAAAGAAGGCCAAACTGCAGAATATAGAAGATTAAAAACCCCATTCTTGAACCTATCCCTGAATTTATTACAAAGAATGTATTGAAACTCAGAATTACTATTGTCAAGCTTCCAAATTAACAAATCCTATAAGGAATCATTAAAAACCTCATGATTTTTTATACCAAGGCCCCAACATCATAGGGTTTTCGAACATTATTCCAGGAGATGGTAGATAATTTTCTCTCAAAAATATTACCACTCCAAATAAATTTTTAATAGAAACATTAATTTTCTTGATGAGAGAGATTGGCCAATTCTAGAATATGAATGAATAAACAAACATAGAAATTATGACAGACCTAACCAAGCAAACATGACCCTCCAGGGAGAGGGACTTACCCTTCCAGTTATCAAGATTCCTTTTGATTTTAAAAAGAATATCAGAAAAATAACAAGCTTTAGGCCTACCACAAAACATAGGAACACCCATATCTGTAACGGGAATCACTCCTTCATAAATAACCTAATCCATGATAATGACCGTCTTCTTAAAAATAGGAAAATTCCTACCAAAATAAACAATGGACTTATTCCAACTAATCTCTTGACCAATGATTTTTTCATAATTCAAAAGGGCATGATTAATATTTTTATTATATCTGTTATCCATTTTAGTGAATTGAATAATATCATTAGTATACAAAAAGAGAGTGGGAGAAACAACACCTCTTCACACACTAATAGACTCATGTTTCCCATTGTTATCCATAATAGAATGTAATATACTAAGATAATCATCCGCAGTGGAAAAAAATAATGGCCAAGAGAGGGTCAACTTGTACGACACCTCTAGAACAATCCAAGTATCCCTCAGGGGAACCATTAACAAGGACAAAGATATGAGCTGACTCAAAAATGATTTTAACCCAGTTAATGAAAACATCATCAAAACCAAAAATACACCAAACCTTATAAATGAAATTCAAATTTATAGTATCAGATGCTTTCCTGGTGTCCAACTTAAGAGCCATATTACCATCCCTTTTGGATTTATTATGATGGTTAACTCATTCCGAGGTAGTAATAAGACAATCTTGAATAGACCTACCCTTAATAAAGAAAAACAGATTTGGAGAAATAATCATACTGCCAATAGAGGACAACCTCGTGGCCATGATTTTGCTAATAATTTTAAAATTTTATTGATCATGGAAACTAGTATGAACAAATGAATCTTGTTAGAATTCTCCATCTTTGGAATGAGGTCAAGGAATTGAGCATTCAAACCCTAATTAAGAGTACCACCTTTAAAAAAAAGTAACCAACCTGCATACATCATCATGATTGACATACCAATATGTCTGAAATAAAAATTTCCCAAAACCATCTTGACCAGGGGAGCATTCAGAATTTGGACTAAAGAATTCTTATTATATTTCAATGTCCAAAGGGATAGATGTAAGGTTTAAATAATCCTCTTGATTAACAAGATTCAAAATAATACTCTCCACTGGATCTGCATGAGGGACATGATGGGTAAAGAGATACTTAAAATTTGTTACAACATGCTCAGAAAGATCATTTATATTATCAAAGATATTATTCCCATTTCTATCCAAAGAATGGGGCCTTGTGGCGATCCTAATTCTCTACAATAAATTGAAAATTTTAGAATTTCAATCCCCATGTCTCAAGCAATTATCCTTATAATCGTCTCATTGCAAAGCATCATTGAGATTCAACAAATTATTAATCATGGAAACCAGCTGAGTCTCACCCAAAACATCCTTAGAGAAGTCATTTATAGAATTCTGCTCCTGAATTTTTTGAAGAGATTCCTCAAGGGAGGAAATGTCAGAATCAAGGGTACTGAAACAGAATTTACTCCAGAATTTCAAATTACTTTTAAAGAGTTGTAGCTTGATGATGCAAGAAAAACAATTGACCCTACAATTACAAGAACTCCATGTTTTTAATCAATAGTTCTATATTCAAGATGATTAACCCCAGCTTTATTAAATCTAAAAGAGAAATGAGGATTGGGATCCTTACTCACAAGGTCAAAAAAAATAGGGTGATGATCAGTCTTAATTATGGAAAGAGTCAAACAAGAATTAGAACCCCAGAAATAAAGACAAGCCTCATTGAAAATGTGTTATCAATTATACAATAAAAATATATATCCAAAACTATCATGTACCATGTATACTTAGCCTCAAAAACATTAACTTCAATCAACCCATTATCATCAATACAAGATTTAAAATATATTGAAGAAATGACATTAGTCATAGCTCCAATCATCTCATTAGAATTCATGATGGTGTTAAAATCATCACGGATAGACCACAGACCAGAGATCAAAGCGTTGAGAGATCCTTATCCTTCTAAAAATTCTTATAACCTGGATAATATTTATGGGTATAAATAAAAGAGAATAAATGTTGGAGCACTAGAAGATAGAAGGAGCATGTGACATGTTGATCAATATTAACTATTAGGGAAATATGAGGTAATGAATAATGATCCAAAACCAATAAATGTTTAATATCAATTGATGATGTATTATATTCCACCAAATAAAAACAATTATTTTCAAAATTGGAAATATTGGGAGAAAAAACTCTTTTGGGATCAGAAAAACCAATGAGATGGGGCATATGTTTTAGAATGAAGATCCTAAGGGAACTCATGGTATCATGATTTGATCATCCCTGACAATTCCAGAACAGAAAATTCATTTAAATCTAACACTGGGATGATTTCCCCCCTTTTAGACCCCCACCGTTACTTATTTGCCAGACTTAGGAGGCCCTCCAACCTTTTGCTTAGGATTAGAGGCACCTTGTTAAAGAAAACTTATATGCAAATTACTGCTGGTTCCCTTTCCATTTCTAACACCAATAGTGAGGATGTAAACTGGACCTTAGGATGAATCAGGAACACCCATATCCTATAATGTCACTTCACCACTCGATGAAACAAGAGCCTCAATTTTCTCAACCAGTGTAACAGTACCACCCAAAGAAGAAGGGACCCAATCACACCTTCCAGAGAGGCAGAATATGGATTGAAAGAAGCATGTTCCACTCCCTTTATAGAGGAAACTACATTAAGAGAAGCATGATCTCCAGCCACCTGAACTGGAGAAGTGACAGGTGAAGTGGAGGGAATAACAGGATCAATAAGGACCTGGGAAATCCCAGAATTAACAGTACCCTTAAAAGAAACCACAAGCTCACAAATATTATCCTCCAAATCATGCCTAAATAAACAATCATCAATCTCTTTTTCCAAAAAATAACTACATCCTAAATCTCAGATGATATATTCTGATCTGAAATGTGATCAACTATATACGTGAATCCACCATATTTATCAATTTCCTCACCAATCTAAGCAATAGGACAAGGAAAATCAAGACTCCTACCCTATTTAACATATCACATGAAACCCCAAACTAACATTACACATTATTTAAAAAAATCATAATAAAATTAAAAATATATATATTAATTTCTTGATCAAAAGATTATAATTGATTAAAATTAATACATATTATTTTTAAATTTATTAATATTTTTTAAAATAATTATTTTCAAAAAAATCAAAAAATGTGAGTTATATTTCCTCATAAATATAATATAGATCATTGATAAATGATTTTTAAAATATGTAATTTGAAATTATTTTAAATGATATGTCATCATTTATTTTTTTATAAATTTATCTAGAATAACAATAAAGAAACATTATGTTTTCTAATGTTATTTATTCAATAAATTCAGTTCTTTTGATAATCTATATATACATTTGATTGATAAAATTATATATTTTTTAAAATCCATTTAAAAAAAATTAATTTTATTTTTGTATAAAACATTTCAATATTAGTATTGGAATATTTTTTTATTCTAATAATATAAAATATTTTTTTGGGGAATAATGAAAAAAATGATGATTTAAAAAAAACATTAATTTAAATTACATTATCATAATCAATAATGAAGAATTTTTTTGACACATTTATTATATTTGGATATTTATTAAAATTTATTATAGATAATATAAATTATTATGATGATTATATAAAAAAGATTTTGACATTTTTGAATGTTAAGTAATATTTTACACCAAATAGAATATGTAGTACTATATATTAAAAAATAATTTGTGTTCATTTTTTAATATAAGTCTTAAAAACGGGATTAAATATATTATATTATATTGTTAAACTTTTGTTAACAAATTTTATTTAGTTTTATAAAAAATTATTGTAATTAGATTAAAATATAGATATAATTATATTAATTAAACTATTATTTGGAAATTATTTTTTGGAAAACTTTATATAAATTTTTATAAATATTTAAATTAAATTATATTCAATATATAATATAATATAATTTCTAATAAATTTAATAATTATACTAACCCAATTATATATTTTATTGAATGATAGATAATTTAAAAACCCATAGTTGTTATAAAATCGTATTTTTTAAATAGAGTTATGTAGTGTATAAAATATTTTAATTTAATATTTATTTTATATTATTATAAAATTTAATTTTATTATATGTATATTAAATGAGTTATAGATATCATATATTTGGTTATTTTTTTAGTTTTTAAGAACACCAAATTTATGTTGGCAGAAACATGTTATCAATGTATAGACAAAAATTTTAATTGTAAAAAGAACATGGTAAAAGGATTGAAGCATATAAAAACATGTATGAAAATTGTTTTCTATATATTTCATAATGAAATAACCCGAAAATCCATTAATTCAAAATTTATTAAATGTTTAACTTTGAATAGTGTCAATACATTATTGGAAAATAATGGATATCTACAAATGACCATTTTTCCACACATATAAATGGGGATCAGTTTACCCTCTAAAATAAAAAAATTCGAATTGAAATTTAAATTAAATACTTCCCAATATTCCCCTAAAATATTATTTTTCAAATCCACTAGGCTTCTTATTTTATCCACATACCATCATTCGTATAGTGTTATTCAAGAGGATACTTGAAATCTCAATGTTAGTATTTTTTAATACATATAATTTTATTCTTTCTATATACATTTCGAAAATTCTGAAAGATAGTAATATAATTACATATGTATCATTATAATTATTAATTATTAATTATATAATTATTAAAATATATTATATTTATTCGAATCCCATAAAAAATTGTCGTCAATCGTGATTTTGAATGTACTACCCCCTCTTTGATGTGATGCCTTATTTTTATTCAAAACTACATGTATGTGATTTTTCTTAGTATAAAATTGATTAATATAAGTAAAATATATTATAGAGTTATTATTATGATAAAAATAAGAATCCTCTCTCACTCCCTCTTTTTCTTCATGATATTAAATTGTAAAACCTAGGTTATGTTGACTACATCTCTATGAGGTAACATTTTTCATTTTTCAACATGATTTTAAGTAATTATTCAAAAATCAGAAAATATGAATCACTACCATAAAGAAATCTAAAATATGCATCTCTTTTCTATATTACAATGGAATTATTATAAAAAACCTCTTCAATAACCATAACCATCCATTTATTAAGTTATATTCAAGATTGGATTAGAATAACCACATATATCAATGATGAAATAAAATTATTTCATGGATAACTTTGGGAAAATAAAAAAGTATTATTATTATAATTAATTAAAAACAAAAATATTTTTTATGGTTCTTAAATTTTTATATTAGTTGTAATATATATTTTAAGTTTTAATCATTAATATAGAATGATACAAAAATGAACTAACATATATCCATTCCTAATGAAAAAATAACAAAAAAAATTGGAGAGAAATAATTGACTTACAATTAATTATTAGATATATATTATATTAACATTACTTATATTGGAATAATTATAGACGTTCCATTGAATATGTAGTATAAACATCAACCAAATCACGTAAAAAATAGTAAATTTTTCTAAAAGCGTGTTATAAAAATAATCTAAGAATAATTAATATATTCATGATAAATTATCATAAGAATAACATATAAATTTTTATCTATATTAATAAGTATTTTAAAAACAATATTATGATAGGTTTTTTTGTTATATAGGAGGAGAGGAAAAATTTAAATATGTTAGGGAATAAAAGGTTGTAACAACCCAACCCTAACCACATTGTCTAATCTAGAGAGATAAAGGGCCATATGCATGATTGTCTATATTAAAGAGGATATCGAATAGTAGAGATGGCCTAAAACCATATGTGGGAAGGATATAACCACAAAACAATATCATTTTATATTAATATAAATAAAATTAAATATCTCTGACTAAATATTATTGATGGAAAATAATATACAATGGGACACATGTCATACAATATATTAATAAACGTGTTACCCTATGTAGAATTCAGTGGTTAGTAAAAATTGCAGCGGATATATAAATAAAAACTATATGGAATTCTATTGAGTATATTGTAGTCCCAAAACTATATCTATGTTCCTCAACACATTTTTATACCATGGTTCATTTTCCCCTATTTGGATCCCCATACATGATGTTTTCATGTGCAATGAGATTATTGTATAATGTGCGATAAAAAAACCAATTAGTAAACAACTAATTTTCATAGAAAATAAGAATTTTTATTACAATTTTATTCCATGATACCAATTAATGATCCATAATTTATAATAATCATGTTCCATTAAATCATGTGCTGAAAATTTATTATCCCAGACATTCATGTCCATTACACTATGTGAAATCCAGTTTTTTTTGGTGTCTGACGGTAGTCTGAGGAGTTTTTGGAGCATTTGATACATTCCAATAGTGATAAATTCCAAGGGTGAGAAATTTCCTATGGTATATTATTCTTGAGGTAGATCATTATAGTAGTAGATCATCCTTGAGGTATTTTATCCTCATGGTAGCTCACTGGTGGTGGGTAGTCTAGTGGTGACTCAATCGTTGCGTCTTATTTGGTTTTGACTGAATAGTGGTGACACACTAATGGTGATTCATTTGAAGGTGACTTAATAGTAGTTACCTATATTTTGGTGACTCTATTTTGTTGACTCAATTGCAGTGACTCGTCTTATAGTGACTAACTGGCAGTGGATCACTAGTGATGGAAGAGGATAGTGTTTCCAAATATTATATTTTTACACATATGATGTCTTTTTTATGTAAAATGAGTATAATTCAATATTTAAGTTGTATTGAAGCCATTTAAATGAATATAAATCATATCACTGATTTTCAAAAAATAAAGTGGCCTTTAAACAGTCATACCATATGTTTTAATGTCATATTATTTAATGAACTTTCTATTACATAGAAATATCATATTTTCTAGGTCTTATCCTTCAATGCCAAAAACATTCCTATAGATCCTTCCTTATCCATTCTAAATATTGTAGATTTTGAATCCTTCATTAAATTGGATTAGTCTAAATGGGTTAGTTTGATTGGTCCATGTTTCCCAGGAGAGTTAATGTGTATTAGGAGGGGTGAGTTTTTTATTGATAACTCTTTTAATCATGTTTTCATATAAATTAATAAAAATAATGAATCATTTTAATTGATCTTTAATTTTTCATGGTAATGTTATGTAATATGTCATATATTTTAATGGATTTAATATTTTATGTTCTAATGTTTTGAATTGTATATGCTAAATTACACATTGAAAATTGTTTTTGATGGGGGTCTATTATGGTGATTTTTTATTGTGAATTATGGTTTTCAAGTTGTGCGGATGTTGATATAACATCCCACCTTTTTCATACATAACTTTTCATTACATTTTACAAAAGTGAGGATCTTTATGATTTAGTGTCTAGGAAACCGGGAACTTAATACATGAGGACATAAAACATACTTTTTAAACACTTGAAAGTATTATTCATTGTTCTTCCTAAGTTCATTACAACATCTCATAAACTAGGAGAATACATCAAAGGAATGAGTGAGAAGAAGGCCCAGTAAGGGAAACTAGAGAAACATTTTACATGTGAACTTGAGATACATTAATAAAGTCATGATAAATAAATTTAAGGCATGATAAAGATATCATGAAGCATATCATAATAAAAATAATGTGTTTCATGACATGAATATGTGGCTACAAAATTTATCTTAGAAAATCATTTCCAAATCATCATGGTCCGTCCCCAAGGTGTCATTAAAATAATTACCAAGGTTATTCACCAAGGTAAAGTTAATATGGTGATATCTTGTGATTAAGACTTTACCCAATTCATTAGAGCGCTATCAGGGCGAACCCTTAATTTGTTTTTTTATCATGTGATCCACATATATCATCAGAAATAATTTCATAATATCCCATATAGCATAAAATAAGTGGGTTTCATTTCATAGCCATAACATTTTAAAAACTGCTTTAAAGACGTGATATTTATGACACTTTAAACCCACAGAAAAAGGAAAGTGGGTCTCATGTATGTAAACCCGATAATTTAAAATAATAAATGTTGATATATATTTTAATACAGCTATAGAATTAATTCATTTGAGTATTCACTTAATAAAATAAATGAATTTGATAAAATGAGAGAGACAGTTTGAGACGAAAATTCTGCAGCATAACGACTATGTTGCAGGGTGTTAGGATACATTGATAAGAGAGGGGACATGGTTCACCCACTCCTAAATGATCCATAAAATAGTAGAGGGTCATAATATAAAGGATATAAGAAAATGTTAATTAAATTTTAAGGACATACCATATGAAATGAAAAACATGAATGGAAGACAAAAAATAAGATTTCTCTTATGAAAAATTCGGCAGCCTAACGACGTCACTTAAAACATCAAAAAATGAATTTATGAGATTAAATAGGGAATATAATAATGTTAACATAAATGGACAGTATAATGAATATAGATATAATATCCCAACATGGAAAAAAAGGAACTTGAATGACTTGACATGAAATTATCACTTAGAAAATGGGAAGAGTGAAAAAATCCCTTATAAAAATTTTGCAGCCTGACGACGCCACTTAAACATTCTTAAAATGAATTGATGAGAGAAAGAAGGGGTCTCACATAATATGAAAATGAAAATTACAGTAGGATTAATATAAAATAACATCCCTAACATTTGAACATATGGATTAAAATAAATAACATAAAGGAGAATACATGAAAAGAAAGAGAGATGTATGATCCCTTACCTTAAAACGTAACTCTTAAAACTCGATCGTCGGGATCTTGAGGGCTTGTGTGAAGCTTGAGAGGACTCTTTAGGAGTTAATGAGACTATAACATTTTTGTGGAGGATTTTGGAAGGGAAAGGATGTGACCATGGCTTGGTATTTATAGGGGAAGAGATGGGACAAGGCATTAATGGCCAAGGGACGCCTCATGGGTGATATTGGAAAAACCATGATCTTGCCCATGGTATTTGCCTATGGTTTTGGCCAGTTAGGACACCTCATTCCTCATATTACTATTCATTGTTCGACCAGAATTATTTCATAATTATTATATCCTTAATGATGTCATTAATAACTCTATACTTAAAAACTGTATTTTTACTATTCACTGAAAATTCACCTTTCTTAGAAAAATCCCAATAAATTCACCCTAACCAAATATCTATTTTCTAATTTGAAAAATGAACTCCATTTTATCAAAATAATTTTCTAAATACTTTTAATTTAATTTTTAAATAAAAATACTATTCACTAAAAATTCTACTATTTTAGAAAAATAAAAAAAATTATCATAACCAAATATCGATTCCCTGATTTCAAAAATGTAATCCATTTTATAAAAATAATTTTCTAAATAATTTTTATTTTTTTTTTAAATAAAATACACTATTTACCCGAAAAAAATAATACTTAAAAAATAATTTTTGAAACAGTTAGTTATCAAATTTATTGAATCACATTACATAATCATGGTGCCTAAATTACATTAATACATTCTTAAGTGAGGTTATTTAATCCATTTGATCATATTACTAATCATAAGCGTAAAATCACTATTCATAATTTACTATTCATCAAAAATTACGTTGATCTTATTAGACTATAAATTTATTACAGAACATAAATGTAGAAGACCATTTTTTGAAAGTCATTACACAATATTATTTCTTTAAGGTTTACATAAATATTTTTTAAAAAGATTTTTTTTTAAAATTCAACAATAATATGCATGCTATATTTATCTGGACATTTGAAAATTTTCAAACTTCACCATAAGAAGAAATAACAATTTTTTATTTAAATCAATGTATTACACAAGGAAGTTATGGTCTTGTTACATATCCCCTTATAACCCCATCATAGGACCTAAGTGTAAGATGTTCTAAGTTCATAGAATCTTTGGGTGTCTCAGCCAACATTACCCAAGTGGTGATTTCTTTCAGCCTGAACTTCTAACGAAGGTGATTCTGTTTCAACTTCACATGATGAATATCGGCTTGGTTTTGGTCTAGAGCAATGGCCAGTGGTGCTACCTCTTTCCCAGGTTTCGTCATATGGGCTTCAATCAGCCCGAGACTACTGGATGAGGCCATAGAATCTTCTTTCTATATTAATTAACCAAGGTCACTTGTATTTATAGACAATAATCACAACATTTAGTTTCCAATTATCACACTGAACTATGGTCATATAACTGTCAAAACCCAACGGTCTCATTTTAATTATACTCATTTTATTAAATGAAATAGTTTTTTGATTATAAAATAAAATAATAGACAATATTTCGAAACACAAAATATTAAAAATTTCAGGTTGTTACATTATCCCCCCCATAAGAAATTTCATCCTCGCAATTTTCAAAATTAGGATTGGAAATTTCATTAAAAGTCCCACATCGGAAAAAAAGTTAGTAAAACTATTACATTAAAAGAAAGAAAGGTAAGTACAAAGTCTCACGAGTTAACCCTTACTAGGATTCCATGTAGGAAAACATGGATATGGAAGAGAAAACAAAGGGTCATGTTTTGATGGAGATTGATTGAAAACCAGATTAGGAGAAAATTAACCACAAGAAGATCACAAACTTATGATGTATTAAAAGATATTTGATTACCCAGTAGGAAATGTAAACCGAAAACCTTTTTGTTTTATGTTCCTTTTCATAATGTTTAGGAATTAATTTACAATAGAGAATTAAAACATAAGGAAATACACTTACCTTCAAGTATAGTTTCATCCTTTAATATGTTTCTACCAACACTAATTGTTCCTCCAAACAATGAGCATTCAAAAACACTTGTACTCATCAAAATCACAAGAATCATCTTCTGGAGAATCTCATAATCCACAAAAAAACTATATATTCCCCATGTCTTCAGTTATCTACTAAAACTAAAAAGTTTAATACAAGATCATATAATCCCCAAAATGGATAATCTTTTATAAAAAGAAAATAATATATAAATCTCCAAAATTCAAAAAATTACCCAAAGTTCCAGAAATACCATTCAATACACAATAATCCGTAAAATTCTTCAGAATAATCCAAACTAAGATTGGAACCCAAAACTCAGAAGGATTTAATCACATTTTCTTCCACAATAAATCATAACATTTATATCCAAATAACATGGACTACTATTAAAGTCTCATACTAATGTGTGACTAACCTATTCACATATTATCTAAGTGTGGTTCATCATTTTCCAGAAATAACCCAAATCACCATATGTCCACAATAAATATTTTAACAAAATTAACCATTCCTCCTCAATTTAAATATTGTAGTATTTTATTTCCCTTAGGCATATAATACTCCAAAAAAGAAAACATCGTCCAAAATAACCTTCCTCATTTAATCACCAAACCATTTTACTATACAAAGAATATCCATTTGATAAACATAAGTTTCATAAATCAACTTATTCTTGATCCATTAAAAATCAAGTGCATTAGTCATTCCGAAGGGCATAACAAAAAACTCATAATTCCCATATCTTTATCGGAAGGAAGTTTTCAGAATATCAACATTCTTCACCCTCAATTGATGATAATATGAATGAAGATAAATCATAGAGATTAATTGACTCCCAGGAAGTTGGTCAAATAAGTAATATATCCTTGGATGAGAGTATTTGTTCTTCACTGCGATCCCATTCAGTTATCTATAATCAATGCAAAGCTACATCGATCCATCCTTCTCCTTCACAAAGAGAACTGGTGCTTCCCAAGGAGACAGACTTGGTCGGATAAACCCATTCTCCAAAAGATCATAGAGTTATTTCTTTAATTCCTCTAGCTCTACATTTTCCATCCAATAGGGGGTCTTTGACATCAGATGAGATCCTGGTACGAGTTCAATGGATAACTCTACCTCTCTATTTGGGGTAAGTCTGGGTAACTCATCAAGAAATACGTCAACATATTCCAAGATGATGGGGACATTTTCTGAATGAATAAATCCTTCATGAGAAACTTATTTCATTTAAGAATCTTTTAACTAAAAATTATTTTACATCTTAAAATTTCTTGCTTAGATAATTACTTTTTTCTATAATTCCTTCATAATGATTCGTAAATAGATTGCGATTAACCAAACATATCCCCTGGTAGTGTCGTAACCAAGATTGCATCAAGGCCCATTGTCATGTACCGGTTCCCATTAGAGTCTTGATCAAAGTGATGTTTTTGTGTTTTACCCCTAGGTACATCTGTCCCAGAGTCGCCTCTAGCTGGTCGTATCCTGACATGGGTGTATTTTCTTGATAAACCACATACTCAATACTCACCAAAATACTAGGAATATTTCCTATATTTAAACGTTTCTATAGAGTTCTTCCTAATGTTTTCATATCGCAATTTCCATAAATAACTATACTATCCTTTGATACAAACTATAACATCCTTAATTTTTCATACATAACTTTTCATAACATTTTACAAAAGGGAAAATATTTATGGTTCAGTGTCTTGGAAACCAAGAACTTAATACATGAAGACATAAAACATTCTTCCTAAATACTTAAAAATCTTATTCATTGTTCATATTATGTTCTTTACAAAATTTCATAACCTGTGAGCATACATCAAAGGAATGGTTGAGCAGAAGGCCCTGTAAGGGAAACAAGAGAAACATTTTACATGTGAATTTGAGATACATCAATAAATTCATGATAAATACCTTTAAGGCATTAGAAAGAGATCATGAGTAATATCATAATAAAAATAACAAGTTTCATAGCTTGAATATGTGACTATAACATTTAACATATACAATAATTTGTGTATCACCATGTTCCATCCCCATGATGTCATTAAAAAAATTACCTAGGTTATTCACCGAGGTATTATTAAAATGGTCATCTCTAGAGATTAAGTCGTTACCAAATGCATTGGAGCGCTATTAGCGTGAACCATTAATTAGCCTTTATTATCATGTTATACACATATATAATCATCAATTATTTCATAAATAACCAATATAGAATAAAATAAATGGGTTTCATTTCATAGTCATAACATTTTAAAAACTGCTTTAAAGATGAGATCTTTATGTCACTTTAAACCCATGAAAAAAGGAATGCGGGTCTCATGTATGTAAATAACATAATTTAAAATATAAAATTTTGATATATATGTGAATACCCCTATAGAATAAAGAGTTTTGAGTATTCACTTAATAAAATAAAAAAAAATTGAGAAAAAGAAAGAGACATTTTGAGACGAAAATTCGGCAGCATAACGACTATGTTTCAGGGTTTTAGGATACATTTAAAAGATAGGGGAAATGGGTCACCCACTCATAAATGATCCATAAAATAGTATACGTACAGAATATAAATGATATAAGAATATTTTAATGAATTTTTAAGGACATACCATATGAAATAAAAAACATGAAAGGAAGACAAAAAATAAGATTTCACTTATTAAAAATTCGCCAGCTTAACGACGTCACTTAAAACATCAAAAAATGAATTGATGAGATTAAATAGGGTCTATAATAATGTGAACATAAAAGGACAGTATGATGAATATTGATATAATACCCCAACATGGAAAATAGGAACTTGAAATACTTGACATTAAAGAAGAGCTTTGAAAATGGGAAGAGTGAATGAATCCCTTACAAAAATTTCGCAGCCTAACTATGCCACTTAAACATTCATAAAATGAAATGATGAGAGGAAGAGGGGGTCTCTCATCATATGAACCTGAAATGTAAATTTGGATGAATATAAAATAACATCCCCAACATATTAACATGGAGCATAATGGCCAAGGGACACCTCATCGGTCAGGACCTAGAGTGAATGAATGAACCTAGGGAGGAATCCTTGGGAGTTAATGGGACCATAACGTCATTGAGGATGATTTCAGAATAGAAAGGATGAGAGAATGGCTTTGAATTTATAGGGGAAGTGAGGGGACAAGGCATTAATGGCCAAGGGACACCTCATCGGTGGTATTGGAAAAACCATGGGCTTGCCCATGGTATTTTCCCATGGTTTTCGCCACTTGGGACACCTAATACCTTATATTACTATTCATAGTTCTACCAGATTTATTTCATAATTATTAAATCCTTAATGCTGTCATTAAAAACCCGAAACACCAAAACTGTATTTTCACTCTTCACCGAACATTCATCTTTCTGAGAAAAATCCCAAAAATTCACCTTAACCAAATTCTGACGCTCTAATTTCAAAAATGTACTACATTTTATGAACATAATTTTCTAAATATTTTTAATTAATGTTTTAAATAAAAACACTATTCACTAAATATTCAACTATTTCAGAAAAATCCCAAAAATTCACCTTAAGAAAATATCGATGCTCGGGTTTCAAAAATGAACTCCTTTTTATGTAAATTATTTTCTAAATATTTTTAATTTAATTTTTAAATAAAAGACAATATTCACCCGAAAAAAAATATTAAACCAAGAATTTATAAAACAGTTATTTATCTATTTTATTGAATCACCTTACATAATCAAGGTGCCTATATTATATTAACACTTTCTTAAGTGAGGTTACTTAATCAATTTGATCAAATTACTAATCATAAGCGTAAAATAACTATTCATAATTTACTATTAATCAAAAATTAATTTGATCTTATTAGACAATAAATTTATTACTGAACATAATTGTAGAAGACCATTTTTTGAAAATCATTACACAGTATTAATTATTTAAGGTTTACATAAATATTTTTAAAATATCATTTTTCTAAAATTCAACAATAATATGCAAACTATATTTATCCAGACATTTGAAAATTTATAAACATCAGCATAAGAAGAAATCACAATTTTTTATTTATATCAACGGATTACACAATGCAGTTATAGTCTCATTACATAGCCCCTTATAACCCCAACATAGGACCTATGTGTAAGATGTGCTAAGGTGATAGAATCTTGGGGCGGTTTGCCCAACATTGCTCGAGTGGTGATTTCTATCAGTTTGAACTTCTCATGAAGTCGATTCCATTCCAGTTTCACATGATAAAGCTTGGCTAGGGTTTGGTCTAGAGCAAAGACTAGTGTTGCTGCATCCTTCCCAGGTTTTTTCAAATGGGCTTCAATCGGATCGATACTACTGGATGAGGCCATCAAATCTTCTTTCTATATTAGTTAACCAAGATCACTTGTATTTATAGACAATAATCACAACATTTAGTTTCCAATGATCATACTAGCCAATGGTCATATAACATTTAAAAGCCAATGGTCTCATTTTAATTATACTCATTTTGTAAATGAAATAGTTTTGTCGATTATAAAATAAAATAACACACAAAAATTAGGAAAAAAATATTATTCAAAATTTCTGGTCCTTAAAGTTGAGGTCATGTATTATATAATTGGTTAACCATTTAAATTAGGTTAAAATAAATAGATAACCCATGATTATATATTTTGTGATGTAACACCCTTAATTATGTTAAATTGAATAAGGTATTCCATACAAAATCTGAATTTATTTTTTTAAATGTTATCTGATGTGATGTGTTTGTGGAAATTATTGTGCCTCATGGGTTTTCTCTAGTGATATAATGGAAGGAATTTTTCAATGTTCCATATGTGTGGGTAGCAGATGAGTTTTTTAGGTAGCTGGGCAACAATAATGGATAGGTTGTGGATGTGCAATACAGATACAGAATGGTGATATTTCTTTGAATAAGGGATGATGTGGAATTATTTGTTAGAGATTCATGAGTTGTTTTTCTGTGTAACTTTTTGTGTGTTGGTTATTTTATTATGAGAATTTTTTATTTGTTTGTATGGATCTAAAGGGGAATTTTTATTCTTGGGATGAATTTTGAAAATAAAAAATTATTTGAAATGGTATCTGGATTGTGAATAACTAATGAATGAATGATAAAAAACCTGAATTTAATGAACCAATGCATTTTTAATATGGGTTTATTTGATATTTGTGACATACTAACCCACTAATTCTCATTATCTTGAGAGAACAATGAGTCGTTACTAGGCCCTAAGAAACATTCACAAGACACCAAAAGCTGTTAATAAATGACAAAGGGTTTCCAATAAAGTGGTGTATTATTTACCCTTTAATGAATTAAAAACAACTACCCGAAAAAAAAACAAACACCAATAGCTCACAAAATGATGAATGAAATAAACTAAGACATTCCAAATCATTCCAAATAATACTACCAACCGAGGTATGCTACAACTGAAGACAAACCACCCTCAAAGTGAACAACTGATATACAATGAATAAACACTAAGAAAACAACAAGACTCCATTCTATATAAGCTCCAACCTCCACCATCACTTTGTAATCCCATTTATTATGACATAGTTCTAATCAAATGTGACACTTTACTATTTCCATCCTCTAAGAAGTTATCTTCTGCATAAGTACCAAAGTGCCAATTTTTGGGTGAGTATAAAACACAATAGTTTTCTACAATGACTTCCCTTCTCACCCCACAGTGATATAATTTTTAGCAAATAATATAACATAAAAAATTTTACAAAACATTTTATAACCAAATATAAACATTTTCAAAAACAAATTATTACCATGTGCAAAAAAAGTAAATTAATTCATTTTTATGTAATTTATTTTCCATAAAAAAACTAATCAAATATTATAATCTAATTATTATTATTATTTTGGCATACCCATTCTATATTTTACCACACACGTGCACATGCATGATTCGTTTGATAATTCCATTCTCAGGAGAGGTCTTTTGTCCAATCATATTGTGTCCCACTAAAACCTCCCCCCGATATAGGCTCAAAAACCTTGTACCGAAATGGTACTAATACTTTATTTAGGGCCTTTAAATAATTTTCTCACACCAACACCATTTAAGAAAAATATTTCCCATACCAAATCCAACCACATTTAAAAAACTAAAGTATTATTGAAAACCAAAGAACAACCAATATCAATGAATATTTTCATATCAATAAAACATTAACTTTTTATGAAATACTATAATCCAATTCATGTTCCATCATTCTAGAAAATATCACTATTTTAAAATCCCCATTTAAAAATTAAGAACAAAAGTGCTTTCCACATTAACCTAGTTTTCCAGATTTCACAAACCATCACTCATGAAGGATTCCAACATGTATTCATCTATGAAACCACAATAAATTCATCACAAAACAATAAATTTTAATCAGGATAATCAATTCTACTATGATTATTCAAGAGTGAATTCACATACATCAATGTTTTTTATGACCCCAAACAAAGAATGAAAATGTTCCTAAAAACTGGGTTGATTCTTCATAGATACAACCTTTAATCTCATGTCATGTCAACAAATAAGCTAACACATAACTTATTTGAAAAAAATTCTAGATCTACACATAACAATAATTGATCTTAGAACCAAGAGGATATGATAAGTAGATATAATGGAAGACTTACTCAAGGAGATGTGTCATAGATGCAATGGAGATCCAAAACTAAGTCATCTTGAATGAATAGATCAAGCCGAACTGCCAAAAGTGTTAATTTATTTTTGAATGTTATGGGTCATGACATATAACCCATGGACACAATGTAATGTCCATGCAATATAAGAATGTCAAGAAAACTATCACCTTGGGTAACAAAACACAATTTATACCCTACATGGAATTTAGTGACTCATAGCTTCATCTCCCCATTATGTACCTAAAAACAGATCCTATTAAATGGAGTGTAATTCTAGTAAATGACAAGTACCTATTATGCAGTTTGTAGTTATCCTAGAAAAATAAAATAAAATAATTTTTAACAGAAATATTACATATGAAAATGTATAAAACTTACCCGATGAAGGTAACATGATATCACAAAACAATAAACGGGGGTTCTACATTCTCCCTACCAATTTTATTTTCATCTGAAAAAAGTAGAAAAACCTCGCTTCCCTAAATGTGTACTGGCAATTACTCTTTATTTTCCTTCTAACATTGAATAGTATCTTCCAAAATCTGACCATGGTACCACAAAACCTTCACTAGACCGATGATTTTTTACACACCAGACATTCTCTTTCCTATCCACAAATCACATTAGGATATGTATCAATGATGATTATGGCTCTAGGTTATAATGATAACATCAGATCACATGGTCATGATCAGGGAAATACTTTTTCAATTGGGATACATTGAACACATTATGCAATTAACTGAACTATTGTAGTAATTCCAGAATATATTTCACCCCTTTCACCCATTCATAAATCTCAAAATTTCTTATGTATTGGGGAGATAACTTAAAAATCTTCCCAAAACTATGATTTCTAAGACTTGGATATATCATGAAGAACACATGATCAACCATGGTGAAAAAAAAGGTCTTTGATGGTGACCTACATATGATTTTTGATGACTTTGAGCCATCTCCATCCTCTTTCTAATCAATTTGACCTTCTCCATTGTTTCCTGGACAATCCTAGCCCATATTGTGAAGACACAACCATTTTTACCCAAAAAAAGTGGAGAACAATAAGGACACCCATACAATGCTTCAAATAGTGCCATATGTATCGAGGTATGATAGTTGTAATTGTATGAGAACTCCACAAAGGTTATATTCTCATTCCATGATCAACTATAATCTATTAAATTGGCCCACAACATGTATTCCAACGTCTCTATTGTCCTCTATGATTGGACGTCTTTCTAAGGATGATTCGTCGTTCTCATTATCAAATTAGTCGTAATGGAATTTTTAAGGATTTCATTAAACTGGATGTGAACCTAAGATCTCTATTATGCATTATAGAATCTGGTACACCATGCCCCTTAACCACTACATTGATATAATTTTTTTAAAATACTCCATTGTTTGAGTTTTAAAAATAGGGATGAAATGGGCCGACTTGGTAAGCTGACCCACTATCACCCAAATGGAATCGTGTTTCAGAACCATTAATCGATGTCCAGTTAAAAAATACATCACTATCTGCTCCCATTTCCACTCAAGGATGGACAACTACTACATCATAGATACTAGTCTGTAATTCATTTCCGTATCCTATAAAAAAACTAAGTGCTGCGAGACAAAATCGACTACCTTCCTTTTCATGCCAATCCAAAAAAATGCGCCTCTAATGCGTTATACATTTTCGGTGAGTGTGGATGTAAATCCCATCTTGAATGATGGTAAGCATGAATGGGTTGTTCCAGGAAAGCCATAGGTACTACCATATGATCTATGGAACATAAAATTGAACTCCCATGTAGTTTAAATCCCTCAAATGTCTCCCCACTATTGAGATTTGAAATCATAACTATAAATTATTCATCAGATATATGTGCCTCTTCTACCATATTTAAAAAATAATAAACAAGTGTAGCTGAAAATAAAACCACTACATCCCCTATATCATCAAATTAAACATGCATATCGATTAAGACCAACATCAACTGCCATTCATTTAAATATTCTTTCACCAACTGAGCATTTTAATTTCCACTCAATTCATATTCAACGAAATTCCCTTTTCCTGGTGTATACATCAAGTCAATTTCAAATAGCTGGTGATACTCTATTAATTTTCTTTGACCATGATTCAAATCACATTGTGACAAAATGTATTTCAAACTCATTTGATTATTAAACATAGTTAATTTCTCACAAATGAGTTAATGTTTCGATGTTTTCATAGCATGGATTACTAAATCTAACTCCAAATGATGTGTAGTGAAATTCTTCTAATGCACCCTCAACTACCTTGAACCATAAGAAACCACATGGCATCCTTGCTTAACAAACCAGTTCATCCCTGATCCCAGAGCATCAATGAACACCACATACCCTTATCCAGAATATAGAAAAACCACGATAGGTGACGATAAAAGACAAACATTCATCTCCTTGAAATAATTATGACATTCCTCTGTCCATTGGAATGGAGTATACTTTTTTTCACTTATTTCATATGAGATCCTAGTAATTATAAATCTCAACTGAAGCATTTTTGGTTGCTAGATAGACCATGAAAACATTGTATATCATAGAAATTAATCAGTGTATTCCACTAGATAAGAACTTCAATCTTTTCAAGATCAATAGAAATGACCTTCTCAGAAATGAAATGGCAAGGAAAATGTATTTTATGTATCTATAAATCAAACATTGATAATTTATCATAAAAATGGCGATATTGGAAAATTTGTAACACTATTTATTGGTGTTCCTCATGGTCATCATTTTTATATGAATACACCAAGATGTACTATACAAACACCACAACCAAAGAATACATATATCTTTGAAATATCCAACTCATCACGTACATGAATATAGTTGGTTCATTTGTCAGACCGAAAGGAATGAATACATATTTTCAGTTTACAAATCCACTTATGAATGATGTATTATTCATCATCGAATCCATTACAGTTCTAGCTTTTGAAATTTCTTTTGTCGTAAAGGGTACCTCTTGAATCCAGAACATAAACATCGAGTTCTCCCCACAATTATAGTGATCTCTGAGTGTGACTAGGACCATCATCAAGAGTATCGTGTGATCCTTCTTGGACACCAGATACAATAGGATTTCATCAATTAAGACCACAATAAATCAATCATAATAAGTCTTGATGATTATATTAATTAGTCTTTTGAACATTGATGAGGAATTTATCATTCCAAATGATATCACTATGTACTCGTAGTGGTCATACTAAAATATGATGGTTGTCTTTGATACATCATTGTATCATACATGAAGATGGGTAAACAAGATCTAAGTTCTATCTTTGAGAACCACCTCACTAAATTCAACTAATCGAATTGGTTTTCAATCATTAGTTATGGATACATATTCTTCACAGAAACATGGTTCAAGAAACTAAAGTCTAGAAACAATCTCAATCTCCCATATTCCTTCAAGGAAACCAAAAATTGGGCATCCCATGGGGATACACAGGATCTCAAAACACCCTTCCTCAACAGTCAATCTAGTTGTACAATCATATCATGAAGCTATGTGGGAGATATATAATATGTAGGTGTAGATATTGGGGTCTTCTGGGGTTATAGGTAAAAGAATAAATCTACCTCACTATGGGGTTATAATCAAGGTACATCTTCATGAAAGAGATCCTAAATCTCTTCCAACACTATAGGAAATTGGAAAATACTATAATCCAATATACTAAGGGTGAGGCTTTCCAACTAGGGAGTAATCAGTTTAAACCACATATGAGTATGTCCTACCTTCAATACATGGGTTTCCATAGATCCAAAAAATTATAACCTTTTAGCATCTTTGTAGAAACACATCACACTAAGCCAAAAATAGTTAATCTGGGCATGAACTACGGGTGACCAGTCAATAACAAAAATGACATCGTAACACCTCAACACTACCACAACGGGATGTCAACTGAAAAAATTTCCCCCTCGAGTAAGGGAAAAATATTATAACTATTGTGTTTTCATCAATTCTCCCCCACATGGGTATCTATGAGTAGGTATCGAGTCAATGGATCCACTAAATCCTCTGATCCTTGGACAAGGTCTGTGGAGAGAAATGTTTCAATAGAACCTGTGTCTATCCGAAAGTAATTTTTTTGTAGAAAATATATAGATTATACCTCAATTAATCTTGAGTTAATAGGGTTTATATGCTCCCATTTCTAGAAGATGGCCTCATCCCTATTTACCAGATCACTTAGCCTGTGGTGGACCACCTAGAGGTAGTGGTGGTAGTACGTCGAACCTCTGCCCACCGCCTACTACTCTATCTTCTCCTATACTAGGTACTCCTCCTTACATACCACAGTATACATTCATCCACCTCTACCTTTGTATTCCCTCAACTATCTAATGAAAATTTTTATGGAGAGTTGAGAAATATCTAACCAGATACCTTTGAACACCATCCTAGAAATACAGACTCTCATTTAGATGATATGCTCTAGCCTGGGATCCTGCACCACCAATCCCATGTCATGGTGTAGTCCCCTAGAGTTCATGACCCACTTGGGTCCCTACATCTATTGTTAGATACATACTGTAGATGACACAACTACTTGGTGCCTAGTATTATCTCCCACTACTACCGTCTGCTCCACTAGAAGTCACTCAACTATCCTAGATTGATCCAGTATCACAACATATGTATGGATGGTAAGCGATATCATGGATTACCTAATCTCCCAATGTATCCATTTCTTTAAATTTTGAGCCCTGCATAATGGGTCCTGTACTATATTTGTGGAGTAACAAGATGGATATTTAAATCTAACAGAGTACTCGGAAAATGTATGACTCCCCTAATTCTGATGTAAGAGATCTTGAATGTGTACTGATTTTAACATCTTTGAAGAGAACTCATACCTGCAGAGGTGCTCAAATTATTCCCATTAGGGAGTCATCTCATCATGCATCTGAATCACTGAGCTCCACCTTCATCCCACTAAGCTTTTATGAAGGCAAGTGAAAGAACAACCATTTGGTTAGAATGGGTCCTCAAAAGATAGAGGACATGTGTAACTACCACCATCCAATCATTAGATACCTAGGGTTTTGGATAAACCCTAAACCTAGGATGTCACTACCTCTATAACTAAAAAAACGATATAATTTTGTGTACATCATCTTATGGTAGTGAGGGTAGAAACGATTTCATTCTTGGTGGTTGTATCCCTAGTACACCACCCAAATGAGCTTTCACTAGTACTGGTCCCTGCACCAATATCTCATCACTATTCAGATCATCCATGTTATCACTCATCGAAATCATGGTTGGTTGTATGGGTGGAGGCATCTTGAAATAAATCGAGATGGACCACATTCAATAGTGTATACCTCTTGAGATGCCTCATGAAGTACAACAGAACACACTCAAAATCCTATATTATTCATTTATAATTTATTGTCACATAAACTAGTGTTTTTATACACTGGGTTGAGAAGAACAATTATGGAGTCCTTGTGTATGAATATACCAGTTGCTGCAGAAATATCTGTGTCCCTGGTCTGAAATTCGAACTCAAAACACATAACAATGTTTCCCCAAAAACATATCACAAAGACTTGGTTAATTTGATAGAACCGACCTCATCTAATATCACTCTATCTTGAACCATCCCAAAGGTGACCATGTTGTGACTACCTTAAACTCGTATCTGAAAAACTAGGGGATGGATACTGGAATGGAGTAGGAATATCCCACAAATGGGAGGCATTTTCATATGTACTTGTACAAACACACACACCTCCAATCCCAAACTACTAAAATATAAAAAAAATTATTAAAAGTTACATGCATACATAATGATATCTTCCAAATAGTACGAAAATTGAATAATTGATGGAAGAAGCTCCAAAATAAAATCCCAAAAAATAAACAGTTTGCAAATGAATGCATAGCTAAAAAAAAATAATATGCAGAAAAATATTCTTGAAGGGTAATTTAAAGAAAATTTTCTTGATGACGTAGGTTAAAAACACATTTGTCTGATCCCACTAATCAGAATATTTCCCTTACCCACCTAGAACTATATCAATGTGTTTATCGTCCACACAATACATGGATATTGGAAAATCTAGTGTAGGAACGAGTATTGAAATACTCATTAAGACACACTGATAGAATAATGGAAATAAAACATAGAAATACATGAATTATACCATAAAAACACACTATGTAAACCATAAAGAAAACACTTCAAGCCCACCACAATATCTCACACATGTATAAGAATAAAGCATGAAGAGAAGGATTTTCAGTTATATTCCACAAAACTCCATGTGTCCATGACACATAGACATTCAATGTTGCCTGGAGTGTTGATGGCACAAGGAGAGTCGACAGAGAACAAACCATCGATGGAAAAAAATGTTACGATGGTTCTAGAGTATCAATGGGGCTTAAATCCTTGATGGTGCATGGAGACTAGATGGACCACAATGTGTCAATGACGCACAATGTTTTGATGGTGCAGGTAGCATCGATGGCGCATGAATCTTCATTGGAACCCGGAGAATCGATGGTTCGTAGATCATGGATAGGGAATGGAGAATTTATGGTATATAGATCATCAATGGTGCACTGAGTGTCAATGTTTTATTACCACCCAAAGTCACATTGTAAAAATTTCACAAATATCGACATTATTACCCCAATATCTCTCTGATACCGAGATAACCTAATCATTAAATCAATATGTCACATACTATACTTCACAAAGACTCACATAGAGTATCTAAAAAGGACTATGTCACCACAAGTCTCCCAATTCCACAAACATCTCATCAAATATACAATAGGATTGATTGTTCATGGATGTTTTTATAAAAAGGTCCAACCTAGGTCCTTTACTAGTCTGATCCAACCCCATGGATCTGACCTAACATGATACTAGCTACCCTAACAACCCCATTTGACTGGCCTAACTTGACTGGGAGGAACCTACCCAGTTTGTCTTGGCCCGAATAGGCTCTGTCCTCCTAGCCACTAGGTCCAGCCAGTTGGTCTGCTAGAGTGGACCGTCTCATATCATCTATCATGTTTCAGGGGTGAATATTTATTTGTGCTAGATGTGGCCCACCCTATATTAATCCCCTCAGTCTATGATGTTTATTTCTACATCAAGGAAGCCACCAACCTTCTTTTTCTAGTCCATCATTCTCACTGCTATCATGGGCTCCCTTTAATGAGGCTATGAGGTTCTTCCTACCACTACCACCATGTCCTCCTTCTTTGACCCCGAGGTCACTACCTGCTTCCCTGCCTACATAGAATCCCTGTGATGTGGTCCCTCCAAGACTATTTCATGGTGCCACCATCAGATTTCATACCAGTGGCACATCATTTTGTGCTTCACCAGGACTGACCTCCCATTCCAGACAGATGATGCCTTTACCACAGATTTCCCCACTAGAAGCCTCTTCATAACAGACCGCCATCCTCAACGACTAGACCCATCCCACCTGAGCCAACTGGAGCCACCAACTCTGGTCTCTAGTACCTTGTGGTGTAACTACCTAACACAATAATCAAAGGATCTATTCTAGATTAATATTTTTTATATGTTTTAAAAGGGATATAAAGAAGGTGAAGAACATATGAAGAATTCAAGAGATTGAGGGGGTGTTTGAAAGAAAATTAATAAGCATAGAAAAGTTTATGTCCTTATTTATGTTAGAATTGTTCTTTTCATGTTAGAATAGTCACAAATAACAAGTCAACTAATTGATAAAATCCCCATTAAAACCCAAAAATAAGAACACCCATCCCATATGTGATTAAACCAATCACCAAAATGTTCATTGGTTGGTCCATGTTCTTTGTTGGATCTAAGTAGGGGAAAGGTTAATCCCAAATATAAAAAACTACCTACCTAAGGATGGATTAGTCATTGAAAAAGAAGGATGGTATGTGTCATCATTTATCATAGATCCATTAATGTTCATCATCCAGGGACATTCCTTCCACACCTCCATAAAATTACAGGGAAATGGTGATAACTGATGAATTCATGTCAAAGTATTCATTAAAAACCATAACTTTGAAGCATCCAATATCAATATTTTTATAAAATTATTTTAATGAATATTACTTACAATTTCAAACATTTAAAGTCAACATGTGCCGGTAAATGTTTGGCCCCTCCTAAGGTAAATTTTCTTACTTGAACAGAACTGTACACTATGATTTTTTATCCATACCCCTGTATATAAGTTAATAATATTTTAATGTAAAACCAACCAATTTTATTTTTTAAAAAAAAATCAAAAGTTTTTGGGAACACCAGTTAATGGATTGTCAATATATCATAGTCCCTAGTTTCAAATGATTCCCAATTAATTTATAAAAATAATGTTTAAGAAAATCAAGGTCATTAAATTATTTTTAAATAAATATTAATATATTATTTGGTGGATGTTAGGGATTTGTCCAATTTTTTTTCATAAAATTAATTTTTTTTGATTTCAATGGAATGAGATGAACTATTTGTAATTTAATCAATATTTTTCATATGCTTGATTTTTTTAAAATATCAAGATCCCCCTTTAAATGATTCTCTACATTTGAAATGAGTGATTTATTCTCCAAGATATGTTTTTTAAACACTAATTTTGAAATGTTTTCAAACTGTTTTAAATTGTAGTGAATCCATTTTTTTTAGTGTCTTTTGTAATGAAATGATTTTCAATGGAATGATTGGAATTATGAGGTATGTTTTTTAAAAGTAGTTAGTATGATCATCCATTAAAAGGATTAATTATATAAAATATTTGAATATAATAGATGATTTTTGATAACCTGGTTGGAATTTTATGACGATCCTCTCTTATATTAATCCATTAAAGTATAATGATATATTCTTGTAAATCACAATGATGGGTGTGGAAAATGGTATTATTAAAATTAAGGTAGTTTGGGGGTGTGAGTGAGATTTATTTTGATGGTTTTAGATAATTATTCATATATATACGTATTCCCTTGTGATCCTTATAAACTAATTATCTCACTCTTTTTTTTTGATTAGTTTTGTGTTTTCCCATTTCATCACAATTCTTATTACTAGAAAGAGGAAATTGTTCATAGATAGTAGTTGGCCCTTGGTTTATATTCATTGACTAGTTACAAATATTGATTGATCTAATTATTGATATGTTGTACCAAGACTCTTCCAAATTGACTCATTATCATCATCTAATATCAGGTTCATGTTCACAACTTTCTTGATCGATATGACATAATCTTATGGATTTTTTTTTAATTTTTCAAAGAAAATAATTATTTTTTATATAAACAAATTGAACATTTAATACGTTTGGTTTCATAAATGATTTCTATATTTTTGAAACTCTATTATTATAATAACCCTCACACACTCTTCATTTCACTCATTTTTTATTGCTAAATTCACCTTTTGAAGTGATATATTGGAATCATTATTGGTATCCTACTAAGATGTATAACTCACACAATTCTTTTACCATTGGTATTTATGGATATATTATCCATAATGTAGGTTCTCATTATCTCATCTTCACTTGTGTATTCTTGCGTAGTTACCCAGGGTAGAGTGACCTTATACATGGTGCGTTGTTATAGACCACTAAAATATATCATTTGGATATTATTCTTTACCATTAGTTTTGATTGATCACCTTTTAAATTTGATATGTATTTATTAATCTATTTATGCAATGATGTTTCCAATTTTTTTATTTTATTATTGAAATATTTTAATTTTTAAATCATTCCAATAGTTATTCCATGTATCCTAGTTACATTTCATAAGAATGATGCAAACATTATCTTTCTTCGTGTTGGTTTTGGATTGGTTCATATATCAGTTTTAAGGGTACTCTATATTAGTTCATCATAAATTGAATTATAGGAGATCCATCCATCAAAGGGATCACTTATCCTTGAAGGAATATATTTTATTTGGGGGAGCCTTGGAGGAAAATAGGTTGAGGATGTGTCGAATCACATGTATTAGTTTTTGAATGGGTACTTGATCCCCACCTCTTCCAGATTAGACATCAGTCAATAATGATAAATTCACCTACCTAATTTTGATTTGGGATATTTGTTATCTGATGATGAATGATATTTAGATTCAATATGTGATAATCATATATTTTCAGAATCACATATAAGGTTTTGGTTTGGAATAGAAGTATGTCCGATGTGGCAATGTGCCTTTGGGATTGGGTAAACTATGAATGATAATTATCACTGATCTGGAAGTCAATCCATGATGTTGTGGTCTGGTTTCTCAACCAACAAGATCAATACTAGTAATCATCAACTCTACCATAAACACAATGCCTCTTCCATTGTTTCTTAGATGAATTCACTCATGTGAGATTAGTTTGAAACGTCATGGAATTATTTTGTTTCATGATCATATTTGGGTTATTCAACTTTTTTCTAATTTTTAGTATTTTAAATTACCTACCAAAACATAATTGTGTCATGAAAAATTTATTCCCTAAGTTAATTGAAATGTGTTTTAAATTAGGAAAAATTATTTTTATTAAATACCTTATTTGGAAATTTGATTCCATATACACTTTGACTATGTGTTAATGAAATTTTTCAAGAAGATATTTGGTGGGAAATGGGATTGAAATTTATAAAAATTTGATCATAAAAACTATAATTAATATACATGAGAAGATGTAATAATTTACCCAAGCCAGAAAATGGTTTTTAAAATCGATGATTTATTAATACCATGATTTTATGAATTGAAAAAAAGTATAATTTTTTATATATGTTGAAACCATATGATTTATGAATGTATTGATTTATTTATAAAGTGGTATATAACTACATTGAATGATTTAATCATACATGTATTTTTTTAGGATTTGTATTATTCCTTATTTGAAAATCCTATGATTGATGATTACTATAACCATACCCCATGATGTTTTCCATGAAAGATAGACCTTTCATTCCTTGGTCTGATTTTTTTTGTGGACGTTCACATTTTACTTGAGTGGTTATGTTTTGAATGATTATACCCATACTCTATATAGAGTGGTGGATCCAGGGAATTTCAATCCATTGAACCCCACCCTTGATTACTTATATTTTCATCCAAATTATTAAAGATGTGAATAAAGATCTCTTTAGGAAATAATGTTCCATCATGCGTTTGATGCAATATTTGATTCTCTCAAGACCAATAATTCTATAAAGGTGAGGTCAATAAAAAATTATTTGAGTGGCATATCTAGGGGTTGTGGGATGTAGTCATTGAAAATAAAATGAATGAATATATTTCATGGTAATTATTCATGTCAGTATTCATTAAATGGATGTATCAATAGTAACTAATGAAGGAGAGAGTTACTAAGTTCTTAAGTATGAGTTAAATGATATAGTGGTCATAGAGTATTCCATTAAATTATTATTTAATGATATATATTGTATAACCAATCATGTTTGTATTGAAATATTTTAGGGAGTATATTTAAGAAAACATCATCACCCATACCATTTAACAACCATTAATATAACATGGTTAATATCTTATCAAGAAATTTAGGGTTATACTTTATCTGATAAAGGTGATATATTGATTAAATATGAACAAAATAATGTTTCATTTAATATTGAGAATGGAAAATATCCTTAGCCAAATAATTGGGTTCACACATGATTCTAGTGTAGAAAAAACATGTAATTTATATATCTTTTGTTTGAAATATCTAAAGGATTTTAGATGGGGGGATTATTTTGATAAAAATAATAGGTTTTGTAAGTTGGGAGACCCAAAATGGATTTTTTTAATCTGGTCATCATATCCGGACTATAGGAGAACATATACATCAAGGTAATAAGGCTCCGATAATTGGCCTTTGATTAAATATTTTTAAATTGTGTATTAGATTCCTATTTCTTGTGGTGGTTGATGTTGATCCATATTGTTGTTTATGACATTTTAGAGGACACTACATGAGTTTTAAATTAATTTGGATTGTTTATTTATGGAATCTATTTTTTTATATCCTTTTCATTTATGGATTTTTATTGATGATCTATTTTTATGTTTTTTATTATCAAGTGTATGGTCTTTTTCTTGTGTTCACAATTTTCCTTCCATGTGGAAGTTAAATAATCAATAATTAACATTATTTGTTAATGACATTTCATAATTAATGATTTTTGTGCTCCATGTCTTGTAGTATATCATTGTTTTATGAAACCATGAGATGTTTGGGGTTTTTTGTACTGCTGATTTATGTCGTTTTTTCCTTGATTGGTAGATATAAATTTTTATATAAATTTTTTAATATCACAATAAACAGTTTAGTCCCCTCTTGTGTATAGAACTAGAGGTTTTAACTGTATCAGGTTGGACATTTTCATGCCTTGGGAATATACTCGGTAACATGGATAATGTGATGTATTGATAAAATAAGTACTCAAAATTGTAGGAATTTTGCTTGACGAGCACATCAATGGGTGAGTATTGATAATGATACCCTATGGTATCATTTGATTACATGATATTGGTAGAAATACATTTTAGTTATATGCCTTTTTTGTATGTTTGATCAATGATTGACCATTATAGTTTTTTTCCTTAAGAAAATATCCAATGGTTTTGATGAAAAATTGCTTTATGATTTTTGGCATACCATTGTGATTTTAACCACAGTGGGTGGTTGAAGTATATTATTTGGATTGAAGGGTTGTTCTTTTTTTATGCTACACCATTTTTTAGATTCATCAAACAATTAGGATACCAATTATAGGTCACTCGTATTTCTATTATCTAGGGTGATGTGATAGTCTTGAGGTGTTGATCATAGAGTTGGGTGTGTGTTATTATTATCCTTCAGATGAGTCTATCTTATGGTACATAGAACATCCACCTCACTAGATGAGCGAGTGTGTTCATCTAATTTATTCTGGTTCATTCATTCATATTAGAAGCTATTTGGGGATAAAAAATCATATAGTGGGGTTATTGTATCATCATGTTACATTCATTTAGGTGTTTAGAAGAATTTATTTGAGTATAAATTGATTTTATATATTAATGAATTGTTTTGGGTGTTTTAAATGTTACTAATTTTTTTGGTCTATGAATTGATGGTATATGGTCTGACAAACAATGAATTCAAATCATTAAACATTTTATAGTAGACCAGATTTGGGAATTTGGGTAGCACAATGTCAGACTACACATACATCCAAACTATACAACCATTTCCAGAATACCAGAAAGGTTCGCATGTTCGGTGCATGGTTAAACCGACCATAAATCCTATGAATACATCTCGTAGGGAGGATCTAATATATGGTCATGGTTAGACACATGGTTATTACTAACCAGTCATCCTAATTGAGTAAATTGTGAAAATGAAATTTAATTCCTATATTTTTTTATTTCATAATCCCCCAAAAAATAGACCTATACTCATTACAATCAATCATTAATATATCATGTTGTTATTATCAGGCATCTATAGGAATTTTGGCTCTCTGAACCACATTTCCTAGTAGATTTAGGTTCCAATTGAAATTTTGGTCCTATTCTAATATGTTTTTCTCCTCCCTTTTATCAATCACTCTTATTAGTTTTTCCTCATTCATAAAGGTTATTGTAGCCATATGTTTCACTATCCCCTAGATGGTTTATGTGGAATTTAATAATCATTGATATTTTTTATAACTTCAATATTGATAAATCATCCTAGATTCAGTGATTTCAATTGAAGGTGACACATCTTAAGTTAGCTGTTGTTGCATTTTTGATATTCCAAATAAGTGTTTATATGATTTTCCTTAATTTTGTAATTAATTTATTTATAATTCATATAAAACTTTTAAAAAATTTCTTACAAATACTCAATGAATATTATCCACGATATTAATTTTGAATGTTTCTATGCAAATATTATATTTAAATTGAACCTAGAATAAATTTAATGGGTATGATATTCAAATATTTCATATTTTTCAGAATCTTTCAATTGGATTATTATTTGGTTTTCTATTCATGGAAGATTTAAATGATGATTGGGTGAATGTTAGGTCATTGTCCTAGTGTTTAGTTCCTATGAATAAATGGGATTAACTTGTTGTTTGTTTCCAGATAACATAAAATTATCGATTTTTTGACATTACAAATAGAAAACTCTAAATTATTTCAACTTTTTTTAAATACGTTCAATGGGTTATTTACAATGAATTATTTATCCACAATGGAAATGGGTTTAAACGCATGTTGTGGAATGTATTGAAAAAAAATTAAATTTTCAAACATACTCTGAATTTTTAATCAGTTATTTGAGTGAAATAATTGTTTTTGGGGACCATGTTTTATAATTATTTTTATTCATGAATGAAATTGGTTTTGATCCCAAATTTAAATTTTTATTATTATAAAAACATTGAAATTAAATTAATGATTGCTGATAGACTGGTTAAGAAATTATGATGTTCCTTTCTTTTGACCATCTCTTAATGTTAATTCATTGATTCATTTTTATCCCATTGATGGGTTTTAAACACAATAAAATTTAAATTGGGGGATTTTAGGGGTAAGATTGATATTTCATTTGAGGTCATGGGTACCTGATTTATATTTATAAGGATCCTTGTTAGCTCCCATAAATGGATTATTTGGCACATTTTCTTGACCATTCATGGGATCCTTCATAGTTAGATGAAATTAACTACATAATACTTCACAATTTTACTCACACATTATATAGGAGATCCATGCAGAACCTGAATGGTTTTTCATATCATTTTTATATAGGAAAGTCGGTTTTCATGGAATTTGTGTTCTTGAAGCACAACATACTTTATGTAAGCCATAAGTTAGTCATGATGCTTTCTTATTTGATTATCTATAGTAAAATCAATGTTATACCAACATTCTTTCAATTAAATACATGTACAAGATACTCATTACATTATAGCCTTCATTTTCACTACTTGGATCTTTAGATTCCTTATTTGATTGAGTAATGAACATGATTGGTCTATTAATAGATATCTGGATACTTGAATCTATGGTAATGAATTGTGTACATATAAAAATACATAGGTAATGTTTTTATTTTTCATGATTTATTTGAATTCATTGTGTGATATAATTTCAATTTATTTCCATGAAAATGATTAGTATTCATTTATTAATAAGTAATCAATTAGTGTATGACTTTGGTAAATGATTTTAATTTTATGAAATTACATTTTTAATGTAATCCACATACACATATATTTTAGTAATATTTTATCATATTTGATTTTAAAAACAGTGTAATTGTATTGAATATTAAGTGTAATCTTACTTGGATATATTGATAAAATACAATATATATATATATATATTCTGATTTATAACTATTATATTCAAATAATAGGTTATCATGAGCTTTTATTCATGTGTATGTTCATGTTATAGTGACCAAAAGCAGGTGAATTAGGACATAGAGGCTTCTTTTGGACCACGATGGGAGGGGTTTCATTATTATGATCTAAATTCATATCTCATAATGTCAATTTGTACTCTACATTGTATATTTTTTTCTGTATATAATTATTTATTTGTAGTTTCATTTGTATATTATAATATTTTAAGGAAGAAATTATTCCATGCGATTAATATCATGATGCCCATGTCTGTTTTACCAGTTCATGGAGATCCAGAACTCTAATTAGGTAATTAATGTATTTTCTAAGATATTGGTTTGTAAATTAATCTTGGATGGTTGATAACACCTTTTATTGAGTTAACTATATGTATCAACCTGATATGTTATTAAGTTTTCATATAAAATAATTTTTTTCGATATCATTCAACACACACAACCATGAGTTTAAGGGAACCAAAAAAGAATTTAAAACTATAAATTTATTTTATGATTTTTCTTGAATTACCACATAGTAATAATATATGTATTATGGTTTTATATAATGAAAATTTTATTTTTAATAAAATATTTAATTGATTTAAAAATAATTTTCAATTAATAATTGATTTTTGTGGTTTTTAAAATAAACTATTATAAATAATTACTACAATAATTAAAAATGTGGCCTAATAAAAAACATATAATTTTTGAAATCATTATATATAAATTAGCATACATGGAATTTATTATTACACTAAAATTATTGATTTTCTAATGAATAGTGAAAAAATCTATTTTTACAAAAATCTTTACTTTTGTTACATAATATAACAAGATCAATTTTAAAAAATATATATTTATATATAGTATTAGTTCTAATATATTTTCTTTAATCGAAATATTTTTAGAAAAATCAATTTACTTTTTAACTTTTTTTATAAAAAATATTTATTTAAAATTTCATTTTTCTAAAAAAATATTTTTTGGTCATCTTTTTCATTATAGAAATTAATTAATCATGGAAATATATTTGAATTGTTTTGTAAAGGATTAAAATTTGGAACTAATTGTTTAATATTTGATAGATATTCTGCTTTTATTTTTTCATTATGAACATAGTAAGTTCGTGCCAACTTAGTATTTGCTAAAATCTCTAAAATATAGTCAAAATATTCGAATAAGGATCTAAAATATACACAATGCATTAATTTAGACTATTTTTTGGGTAAATTGCAAGATTTATATAAAATTATTGAATATATTGTATTGTGGGGCTTATTTCATTGAATATGATGTTTATATTAATTTCAAAAAATATAATATTTCCCGCTCTTGTGAGTAATGTCACTAATTATTTGTAACATGGGTAAGAAGAGGTTATTTTAGTTATCAATTTAAATATGAAATAGAGAATAATTATATTTATCGTATCAATATATTATTAATTTCTAGGCCTTGAATAAATTCCCTAAATTTTTATGTAATTACAATAGAATATTTATTCAAATAATTGAAAAACAAAATAAAATATTTAATAAATATAAAAAGTAGTAAAGTTTTAACGATTTTTAATTATTGTATGAATTATATTGATAAATATATTTTATTACATTATTTTAAAATTTATATAGGAAATTTCATAAGATTATTGTTTTTTTCAGTCTCAAAATATGAGAATATTTCCAAAAATGGCATTCATATTATTTAATGAGAAATATTATTTTATAAAATAATTTTAGAATCATATAACATTAATTAGGACATTTAAGAGTTAAACTGGTTATCAATATCATTCAATCTCCATTTATGCGTCAATTGTTATCTTATTTGTACATTTGTAAACCCTTATGAGTAAAATGTGTTATGGTGATTAAGGTAAAAAAACATTAACGGTGGTTTTAGGGAAATAGATATGTTTAAACCCTCTAATAAAAATGTATTAATATGATTTTTCTTGTAAATATTTCTCTTACAAAATTTAATATTCATATATTATTTGTGATTTTTTATATAAATATTATCTCAGGGGTCTTTAATAAGAGATTTTAATGAGGCTTATAGAAGAAGAAGTATTCATTGTTAGTGACCACGTAAAATATGATTTTTCATGTAAATCTTCTAAATATACAATATTCATCATAAAATTATGAAATCAATATCCTCAAAATACATACATTTTATTATGAGTATAAAACAACCATTATTAACCCTCATTCCCATCAAATGGATGGTGAAAGTATGGATAATGAATATGTAAGAATTTCTATTTCCTAGTAGTTATGAAATTAATTTTCCATCCCCATATATAATTTTTTTTATAAATATAATAAATTTATAAATAAATTATATTTATTAAATAATTATTCTTATAGAATTGTAATAAAATTTCAATCTTTTTACCTTCCAATATATTGGGAAATTATAATGTCGTTAATTTGTACATAAAGAGTATATAATCTATGAGTCAATGTGATTCCATTTTCATTTCCTTTTTTAATTGATGTTAATAAGAATATAATTAATGATTATAAATTTTAAATATGAGTTATTAAATATTTTATATATATGAAATATTGAATACTTTTGTTTCATTAAATCCATTGAATATTGAAAATAGCACTCATACGTACGTATAACTGTGAATCTCCGTGAAGGATGTAATTTAGTATTCAATCATAGTAATATTTTAATGTATATTTCTATTTACAGTCATTATATATGACCAATATATCATAATTTACAATTTTAATATGATTTAACCATGATCAATGTACATGGAACATGGAATATTAGTACAAACGAGCATGAGAAATGAAATAGTGATCAATTAGATAAAAAATGTTAATAAAAAATTTATAATAAATTGTTGATATAATGTCATAATTAAATAAAACATGGTATAACATATATGTTTATAGTGATGTAATGGATTAATAACTTAATGATATCAATTATATATGAGTTTTGAACATGTTCCATGAGAGATGAGACCTTTGGAATGTAAATAATATCACGACCACCTCCCTAGAAAGATATGACAATTGGATGAGATAAATAGCAATGACATCAGTCCCTCCCCTTGTAGACCATAAGATTGTGAGTAGAAATAATGGTACAGAAAACAAGCATCTGTGAGGAATTACCATATAAGGGAGATATATATTTTTTATCTGTAGTACGGATAGAAAAATAAACACCCACTCAGAAATATATATATTGACCACAAAATTAAAACTCGAAATTCAATACAGTACTACATGAACACAAATGAAAACAACCATTACAAAAAAAAATGGATTTGAAAAGGAATCTGAAATATATATTACAAAACCATGGGCTAGTAATACATTTCTAGATCCCTAACCTGCTTTATATGAATATAATAAAGTTTATATATATGTATTATGAACATAATACTATACTAAATTGGATCCTCATGAGAGACAATCATGAAAATGATAATGAAATAATGATACAGCAACGTGAAAAACACTTAAACATATTAATAACATAAATAGATATAATAAATACCTAGCCACACAACAGATAAATCTCCCAAATTATTACATACTGGATTGTATATAATATAATAATGAAAATTCTTGGGTTCCCCTTCACGTCATCCATAATGTTTTCAACTCTTCCTCAATATCTTTTTCCATGCACCATGTCTCACAAAAATAGGCATTCATAATGTAACATGATCATGGAATCACAATATACTATGTGTCTATCATATTATCCAATAATACAATAAAATTACCCAAATATATTAATAATGTTGATTTTGAAAGCCACCACATCCTGTGTGAAATCTATAATACATCAGTTATTATACCTCATGTGATTTAATCACAAGAACTGCGTATGATATCAAAATCACTTACGACATATATGGTACATACCTAAAATAATTCATTAGATACAATAATTGGGAATACATGTTTTTGAAAAAATATATGACAACAACGCCATATATACAAATATATATGGGAAATATCCACCATTTATATCATCATATATTAATAACTTGAGAAGAGAGTGGGGATAGAGGGTGTACTTAGCCGTCTATCCTCCCAAAATGATATTGGGGGAAACACCCACCCAGAGTCTATTGGGTATTATTTTCCTTAATATATATCGGTGTGGATGTTTAAGAAAACATAAGATATAAATGATAGAACATAGATCACAAACAAACTATGAGAATAACCTTGTCTTATAATAAACCACCACTAACAATGGATGGACTTCAGACTGATAACAAAAAACTAAATAACCTATTATCCCAAAATCATTTCAAGAGCTACAATAAATTCATTCATTCATTTTTATCATTTCCTTACCATAATTATTAATTTATCCAATAATTAACCAATAAAATAAATCCACAATATATATCAATAATCATCATATTAAACATCTTTACCAAGAGGCATAATAAATTTTTTTTCCACGATTTAGCATGAATAACACACGTTAGGATTTTCATTCCATCATCACCAACCACATGAGTTAACAATTATTTACTCAATTTAAGAATCATTCCATAAACCATATACACTATGAAAACGATTATAATCTCCCAATAAGTGAGTTTGGAGACCCAAAGGTTTACGTACTTGGACATTACATTACTTTTTCAGAATACTTAATACATAACAAAAACAAACATTCAAGCATCGTAATAGTTTAGTATCTTTGGAAACTCAGAACACAATATTTTAATCATGGTGAAAGATCTTCAACATCTCCCATAAAGATCTTCCCCTTTTGTTCTCTTACCTAAAACAATTATTTATAGTTTGGGGAAATGAAAAAATAAAAATGGTGAGCTCAAATTCTCAGTAAGGGTAAATATAGAGAACATAAAACAATCTATAAACATTTCAATTCAAAAAAAACATGAACATAAAATCTAAACCTCAAAATCATGAGCAAATATATAAATCATGGAAATACGTATGGAATATAACATAAAGGAATATAAATCATGATAGAATGGGAATATAAAGTGTAATTGTGCCCAACCATTAAGCACATGATATGATTTCCACAGTATCCAAGGCATTTCTTCCAAGACCATCTTAGTGGACAAAGTCCCTTTCTAAATCGAGTTCACTCTTTCCAGTCCTGTTACACTGAACAAAATTAACTTACCCTTCTAGCCATGTCTATCTAATGAGATATAAATCTTAACCCAATGAATTATAGGGAGATATATGTCCCACTTATCTCATAATGAAATCGTTCATACGTGTGCCACAACACAAACATAAATCATTCACCATATCCCAAAGAATAAAATGGGTTCCATAAACATCATCCCATTATAACATAATCCAAATAAAACAAATGTATATCATTTAATCATAAGAAAAGTAAAAACATGTAAATAATAGAGACAATTTAATTGAAACATAAACATATGATATAATTTCATCTTAGATGGAAAATGGTTTTTATAAAACACTTGAAATGAATTGTTGAGGAAAATATCCTTTCTTCTTCAAAATCAGTTTCTTTTCAAAAAATACCATGCAATTTTAAAAGAAAATTACTTTAGTTGAAAATAATCATGAATTATTTTAGAGTAATATTCATGTAAATAAGGTGTTATAAAACCATAAAAACCCATTCAATTCGTATAAGTTAAAAAAACATTATCCTTATACTTTTTCCAGAAAATTCAAAATGTTCCATGTATGGTAAACAAAAGAAATACTCCATCCACAACACAAAGTAAAAGTGAAAGAGGGGTAAAAATAAATTTAAAAAATACAAGGAACAATATTAAATACTTTGTGAAAAAAATTTATGGACATGTATGAAACATATACCCTAGTAAATACTTACGTATAAGCAATCTCGGATAAAAATGAGATTGCAAAATTATCCCTTACCTTATGTCCAATATCTTCTGTATGTGTCTGAAACTCCTGTATAATGATTTAAATAATGTCATTGACTTATAAAATAATTATATTCATTGTTATGATATCATATATGATTCACTTATTACTTTATATTACCCGTTTTTTTTTGTAAATTCCATGTTAAAGCAGTGTTTTGTGTAAAATTGTTTCATTTATCGTACATGTTTCGACATGTTGTTCTTGATATTATTACTTATATCCTGATTTACATAATTCCAGAATTGAAAAAAATGATTTATATGTAATATATATTCAGCATATAAATATATATCATAGATCGATAAATGGAATGAAATACACCGTTCATGGAGACGGTAGGTCGTAAGTACGCATGGACGCTGTTTTTGTTTCCTTATTGAATTAAATGAAATTATGTAAATGAAACATATTTTTACATAAATCATGTATAATTATTATGTAACATCTTTCATTATTTTTTATAATGTATACTTTATAATCATACTTGAATGGTTTATCAAGGAAAATGAATCTCATCACGTTCGTGGAGACGGTAGTCCGTACGTATGTACGACCGATTATATCATTCCCATGATCGTGTAATTGCATTAAAGTGTATGTATAATATTTAATAATAAATATCACTTTAAAATATTCATATATAGTTATTTATTTACACAATTATACCCATCCAAGTAAGGTGGTGGTGGAAAACAGATTACACCACGGCGTGGAGACGGTATTCCGTACGTACGAACGCACAGTGATTTTGTTTTCCATAAAATGGATAGAAGATGAAATAGAGTTGTTTCATATGTATAATAGCATATCAGTATTTGAGTGATAATTTTGTTATTACTTTATGATGAACCCTAATAAAGAAGAAGAAGTAGAATATGAAATAAATTGGAAAGAATCGGTAAAGGATATTACCTCTTCTTGGACGTGCCTCTTTTTAACCCTCTCTTAAGGCAGTAGAGTTTGTATTTTTAGGAGACCAGAACCTCTATAATGATTCTATGGAAGTGGAGAAGGGAAATTGGAAGGGGTTGGAACATCTTGAAGGCTCAAAATTGTGTTAAGAGAAGAGGGAGGAGATGGCCTTTTATAAGGGAGGAGAAGGGAATCTTAGGAAAAACTGAAAATATTATTTTATAATAAAGTCATATTCGGTATATAATAGCTCCAAATTGATTTATTTCGAAGTTAAAGTGGGGATGGGTCGAAATATTCTCATCCAATAGGTTCCAAAAAAGTTTAGGTTACTATTTTAACATTATCATTTTGATTTAACTATACGTTAAATAATTTAACTTTTACCATGTCTTCTTGTTTTCTTACAATATATGGTTAATAAACATACTATAACAAGCCAAAATAACCCCAAGTGGTTCATTATTAAAATATATAACATTAATCAAGTCATTTGGAAGAACATTATATTTTTAAAAATAGAATTAAAATTAATAATATAATATTTTTTTAAAAAACTATTTTATGTCGATTTTTACACTATTTGGTAATTGATTTTTGTGCAAATCATAACAGAATTATTAGTTAGGAAAAAGTTAATTAAACAAACACTAACATGTCATATTAACATAAAAAATTATTGGAATTTATAAAAAGTCTCAAATTGAATTAATTTGGGTATTTATAAAATAAATTATGTTAATATTTCATTAATAAGGTAATTACTGCATCATCATTGTGTCATAAATAAATTAAATTAATTAATGTCTAAAATTATTAATAAAAATAAATTATCTAGGAAATAGTTTTGGATTTCTAATTAATATTTATAGTCGAATTTATCTTATTTATAACACTATATTAAAAATGTTTTAGTTATTAAACATTGATTTTAGCTCTTTTAACTCTTCTTTGAATTAAATAATAATAAATGTCCTAATCTAATCCAACTGGACCTAAATGATAATATTATATTCATAAAGTCGTTTTTGGTCGAATTATACTTATCCAATAGAATTATGAAATGTGTTAGGGTAATAAAAATATCATTTTTCCCATAATTACCCTATTTACTTTTAATCGTGGTAAATAAAAGTAAAAAGTTACTATTCAGCAAAAATTATTTTTACCTTATTGAACAAAATTTTACTCCTTGATGTTAACCGTATCTATCAGATTTTCTAAATTCCACTCATAGAAGTGGTAACATTATGTTTTGTGTAAATTTTCAAATTCTCCTAGGAGGTGGGTAAAAGACCGTGAAAAGTTCAATAAAATTTTTATATATCTAAAATTATTATAAAATGACTCCAATGTATTACATTGAACTTATATAGGTATTATGTATCAATTTTGACCTAAAATAAATTTAAATAAAATAAATAATTATTTAAATAAAAAGTCGGTTTTTAAATAGTAACCCAGTGTTCTCACTATTCATCAAAAATTGAATGTTTTCAGAAAAATACCAAAAATTCACCCTTGGATAATTTTGATATTCCAAATCCAAAAATGAATTCCATTTTGAATGATAAAATATGTAAAATTTCAAAAAGTGGGTATTAGCAGTCATAACGACTGTTTCATGATAATATTATAATAATATCTTGTTTAGTGAAACTCGATATTGCGTACTACACACGCTATCGAGGAAGGTCTTGATTGCATTTAATGTAAGACAAGTCAAGGCTGCGTGTAGTGAAAGCTTTGTTTGGTGTTGTGTATAACATAGTCAAAAATTATTTTATTTAAACTTTTAAAAAAAATCTATACTTAATGTTCTGTAGAATAATTTACACAAAACGAACTTGAAATTGTGTGTTACACGAGCCAAGAATAGTGTTGCGTATACAACAAGCTAATATGGTGTTGCTTATAGTACAAGATAATCTTGTTGTAGTGTATAATAGAAGACATCAAAGAAATTAAAAATAATATATCTCATAAAATCTTGGGGTGTTACATTCTACCCCCCTTAGAATTAATTTCTCCCTCGAAATTCGTCGGGGTTATAAATGGTTTTCTACTTGAATGTTACTTTCATTGAAACCCACATCCTGAAAAGGGATACCAAAAATGAAATTTAAAAACTAAATAATGAAATGTAAATGTTACCCAAATTAACTAATCAATGGGTTTCCACATAGGAGAACATAAGTGAAAATATGGATATCTAAGTGAAATCTAACCATCATGTTCTGATGGAGAGTGGTAAAGAACATGGCTATGAAAAATACAACAATCAAAAAGCCATAAATTTGTGTTGATCTAAGGTACCATCTGATTCATCAGATATAAGATCACTAGGAATACATTTTTTTGGTTTTCAATATCATTTCCCTAAAGTTGAAAATTTTGAATTAGACGAAATACTTACTTGATTTTGGTACAATCTCACTGTTGTTTATGCATTGAACAATTTCCACTTTATCTCTTAACAAAATGATGTTGAATTTGTCTTTCGTGTAGTGTTATATGATCATGCAATAGAATGATAGGTCATTCCATCTATCTCAAACATAAGGTTACCAAAAGTAATATACACATGTCTATCTATGGTGAGATTAATCGTATATGGTTCATAAAATGGACTTATACTACGTATAACATACCACATAATAAATTGAAACTAATTTATACTAACACGGGACATTCTATAGGCCAATGTTAGCGATAAAGGCTTGTTGCACTTCGGTTGTGGGTTCAATTCCCACATCCTTTTCCGACGCAACGGGTTGTCGCCCGTCCTACGAGTTGTCCTTTTTCTAAAACAATTCTATTATAACATTCCAAAAATAATATCGAAAATAAAGTTCTATCCTTAAACAATACCATATAGTGTCCAACATAATCTATTTCAAATATTTTGTTTTATCCAAAATACATATTTCCAATCTCATAGTATAAAGAAAACGATTACTTGAAAGGTCACATAACAAGTACGTGAATACCATCATTTATCCCCCATATATCATAAGATATATCTTGTTGGTCCCATTCCAAACATGTGGATACCTTAATCATGTATTCTTTGGGAACATGAATAACCATAGATCCTTAGTGAAAACATGAGTTCTATCAAAAGTCAACTCTTTCCACTTACCAAAATCCCAAAATTTCTATATACTCAAACAATGATATCACTTTGTCCTTATATCAGTCATGACCTCATTAATACTATCAAACATATTATTTTCTCTTTATCCATTCGTTATGAGTATATTATCTACTTTCCAAAAATATTTCAATCACGTTTCATGGTTACCTATACCATATAATTATTGAAAACCAAAATAAACCATTACATATATATTCCAATGTTCCACAATACTATAAATGCGATTCCACAAAATTATTTTAGAATCCCTATACATAAATACATAATCATTCTACCACATCGTTATCATACTCAACATCGCCAATAGTTATCTTATGTGACATCCCTTTGTCCTTTTCCTTAAAAGGATTCTCATGACGATCATCATTAACCCTTGGATTAGGGCATTGATTAGCATAATTCACCGTTTCCTTGCACTTGTAGCATTAAACTGTTGGTGGAGCATTCTATGTAGTCTTATCTCTATTCACAATATTAGAAACCTTTTTCCCATTACATCGGCACTCAGTTTCTCGATGACCTTATTTTGTGCACTTAAAACATTTTCTAGTACCTTTTAGACAATCTTCACAATGCTTCTTTCCACACTTTGCATATAAAGAAACATTCACCTTCTTTTCACCATTGTTCTGAGATTTCTCCTTGAACTCCATCTTTCATTTATTTTCAAAACCATGAGATGGATATGTAACACCAAATTCTAGTTCTCCCTTGATACCACAACGCACAATTTCTTCATATCTACTAAAGTCTCTTACCGCTAATTCCCTTCGAACATTTGGTTTTAAGCCACTGAAAAATCGATCAACATTACTTTCATGTTGGATGATAAATCTAGATGCATACCTTGCAATCCTTGGACAATTCACTTCGTATATACCAACAGATTCATCATCCTTTTGGATAAGCTCAAGGAACTCATTTTCCATATTTGTTCAAAGAATACGAGGGAAGTACTTATTGAAAAACAAGTTATTGAACTCGTCCCATTACATTAATTAAATTTAATCTTGGGGCCTTGTATTCTAAATTAGAGTCCCCCACTGGTCAGCTTCACCTTCTAAACGGTAAACAGCCAAAATTAATTTTTCATGCTCTAAACAACTAAGTATGGAAAATATCCTTTCAATGCTACTGATCCATTTTTCAACAATAAGTGGATCATAATACCCACTGAAAGAAGGTGGATGTTGCCTTATGAAAGAATCAATAGAATATTGTTCCCTTCTCTGGTCATTCAGAAGTCCATAATGATTCAAAGCTTGTGTAAGTATAGAAATAATATTTTTCACTCCATCTCCCATAACATTGGATTTTTCAGGAGGAAAATCATTGTATTTCCCATTACATTGATCAACACGGTTCCTTCGGGTTCCAACCATCACCTAAAACCCAAAAATAATAGTGTTAGGGGGAAAATCATGCTTGGGAAAACAACATAATAAAGGGGGATTACCTTCAATATATAAAATAAAATGATTAAATCTATGATTTTTATCATAATTCTAGGACAATAACCTATAGTTATACTTAACCTTAGGGACATCCCTAGAAATACCTTAGAAGTATCTCTAGGGATCTCACTAATGTTTTCGCATCCTAGTTTCCAAAGTTTGACTAAATGTTTCCTCTGATACCGACTATAGAGACCCAAATCATGATGTACTTAAAAATTACATTATTTTTACGGAATAATTAATACATAACAGAAACCAACACTCATGGATCGTAATAGTTTAGTGTATTTGGAAACTCAGAACACAATCTTCTAATCATGGTGAACGATCTTCAACATCTCCCATAAAGATCTTCCCCTTTGGGTTTCTTTCCTAAAACCTTTCTTTATATCCTGGGGAAAGGAAAACATAAAAATGGTGATCTCAAATGCTCATCAAGGGTAAACATAGAAAAAATAAATCAATCCATAAAAATTTCAATGCAAAAAAAAACATGAACATAATATCTAAACATCAAAATCATGAGCAAAGACATAAATCTTGGAAGTACGTAAGGAATATATCATAAAGGAAAATAAATCATGATATAATGGTAATAAAATATGTTAATGTGACAGAACATTAATCACATGATATGATTTCCATAGTAGCCAAGGAATTGCTTCCATGACCATCTTAGTGGAAAAAGTCCCTTTCTGAATCGAGTTCACTCGTCCTTCCAGTCCTGTTACACTGAACCGAATTAACATACCCTTCCCGCCATGTCTATCTCATGAGATATAAATCTTTACCCAATGCATTGGAGGGAGATATAGGTCCCACCCATCTAAAAATGAAATCATTCTTACGTGTTCCACAACCTAAACATAAATCATTCATCATATCCCAAAGAATAAAATGGGTTTCATAAACATCATCCCATCATAACATAATCCATATAAAACAAATGGATATCATTTCATCATAAGAAAAGTAAAAACATGTAAATCATATATAAATTATACTTGAAACATAAACATATGAAATAATTTCATCATAGATGAAAAATGGTTTTGATAAAACACATGAAATGAATTCTTGAGGAAAATATCCTTTCTTCTTCAAAATGATTTTTTTTCACAAAATACAATGAAATTCAAAACAAAAATGACATTTTTTGAAAATAGTAATTAATTATTGTAGAGTAAGCTTCATGTAAATAATGTGTTATAAAACCATAAAAATCAATTCATGCCGTATAAGATAAAAAAACATTCTCCTCGTACTTTTGTCGGAGAAGTCAAAAAGTTCAACTTATGGTAAAAAAAGAATGATTCCTTCCATAACACAAAGTAAAAGTAAAAGAGGGGTAATCATGACATTAAACATACAAAAAATAATATTAAATACTTTATTAAAAACATTTTATGGACATGGATGATAAATATACCCCAGTAAATACTTACGTATAAGCAATCTCGGATAAAACATGAGATTGCAAAATTATCCCTTACCTTATGTCAAATTTCATCCGTATGTGTCTGAGACTCCTGTATAATGATTTAAATAATGTCGTTTACTTATTACAGAATCATATTAATTGTTATTATATCATATATGGTTCACTTATGACTTTATATTACCTATTTTTTGCAAATAACATGTTAAAGCAGCGTTTTGGTTAAAATTGTTTCATTTATCGTAGGCGTTTCGACATGTTGTTCTTGATATTATTACTTATATCCTGATTTAATTAATTCCAAAATGTAAAAAATGATTTATATATAATATATATTAATCATATAAATATATATGATAGAACGATAAATGGAATGAAATACACAGTTCATGGAGACGGTAGGTCATACGTACGCATGAACACTATTTTCGTTTCCTTATTGAATTAAATTGAATTAAGTAAATGAGACATATATGTACATAATTCAAGTATCATTATTATGTGATATATTTCATGATTATTTATAATGTATACTCTATAATCATACTTGAATGGTTAATCATGGGAAATGAATCTCATCGCGTTCGTGGAGATGGTAGACCGTACGTATGCATGAGCGATGATATCATTCCCATGATCGTGGAATAGTATTGATTTGTTTGTATAATATTTCATAATAAATATCAATTTACAATTATCATATAAAATTATTTATTTACACCCTTATAACCATCCAAGTACGGTGGTGGGGGAAAATAGATTACACCACGACGTGGAGACGGTATTCCGTACGTACGCACGCGCGGTGATTTCGTTTTCCGTAGGATTGATAGAAGATAAACTTGGGTTGTTTCATATTTATAATTACATATCAGTATATTATTGATACTTATGTTATTAATATATGATGAAACAAATAATGAAGAATAATTAGAAGAAAAAATAAATTGGAAGGAATTGGTATAGGATATTACCTCTTATTTGACACGCCTCTTCTTAACCTCCTCTTAAGGCACTAGAGTTGGTCTTTTGAGGAGACCAGAACCACTATAATGATTATCGAGAAGTTTATAAGGGAAATGGGAAGGGTTTGGACAAGCCTGAAGGCTCAAAATTGTGTAAAGAGAAGAGGGAGGAGGTGGCCTTTTATAAGGGAGGAGATGGGCACCATAGGAAAAACTTAAAATATTATTTTATAATAAAGTCATATTCGGTTTATTATAGCACCGAATTGATTTATTTCGAAGGTAAAGTTGGTATGAGTCGAACTAAGATAAAAAATAGGTTTTAGACGTGTTTAGGTTACTATTTTAACCTTATCATTTAGATTTAACTCTAAGTTAAATAATTTGACTTTTACCGTGTCTTCTTGTTTTCATACACTATATAGTTAATAAACATAATATAGTAATCCAAAATAACACCAAGTGGTTAATTATTAATATATATATCCTTATCTAAGACATTTTGATGATCCTTATATTTTTAAGAATAAAATAATAATTAATAATATAAAATTTGGTTTAAAAACTATTTTTTGTCGATTTCGACACTATTTGGTAATTTATTTTTGTGAAAATAAAAACAAAATTATTAGTTAGAAAAAGGTTAATTAAATCATCAATAACATGTCATATTAACCAAAAAAATTATTGGAATTTATAAAAATTCTCAAATTACATTTATTTGGGTATTTATAACATCAATTATGTTAATATTTAATTAATATTTTAATTATTACGTCATCATTGATTCATAAATAAATTGAATTAATTAATGTCTAAAAATTATAAATAAAATAACTTTATATAGTAAATATTTTTATATTTATAATGAATATTTATAGTCAAATTTATCCTATGTATAACCATATATTAAAAATGTTTTAGGTATTAAACTTTGATTTTAACTCTTTTAACTCTTCTTTGAATTAAACAATAATAAATGCCCTAATCTAATCAAAGTGGACCTAAATGATAATATTATATTCATAAGTTTGTTTTTAGGTCGAATTATACTTATTGAATAGAATTAGTATATGTGTTATGGTAATAATAATATCATTTTCACCATTAATTACTCTATTTACTTTTAACCATGGCAAATAAAAGTATAAAGATACTATTCAAAAAAATGATTATTATCTTATTGAACCACATTTTATTCCTTAATGTTAACTGTGTGTCTCATATTTTCTAAATTCCACTCAAAAAAGCGGTAAAATTATGTTTTGTGTAAATTTTCAAATTCTGCTTGGAGGTGGGTAAAAGAAGGTTAAATGTTCAATATAATTTTTATATATCTAATATTATTATAAAATGACTCAAATGAATTACATTGAACATATATAGGAATTATGCATCAATTTTGACCTAAAATAAATTTAAATAAAATAAATAATTATTCAAATAAAAAGATGGGTTTCAAATATAAACCCAGTGTTTTCACTATTCATCCAAAATTGAATGTTTTCAGAGAAATACCAAAAAATAACCCTATGATAATTTCTATATTCCTAATCCAAAAATAAAGTCCATTTTTAATGATAAAATTTATAAAATTTCAAAAAAAAATTATTACTATTCATAACAACTAGTTCATAATAATATTATAATAATATCTCGTTTAGTGAAACATGGTATCGCGTACTACACACGCTATTGAGGAAGTTATAGATTGTCTGTAAAGAAAGCCAAGTCAAGGATGTGTGTAGTGAGAGCTCCATTTTGTGTTGCGTATAACATAATAAAAACTTATTTCATTTAAACAATAAACAAAATTTATACTTATTGTTGTGTAGAATAATTTCTACAAAACGAACTCGAAATTGTGTGTAACACGAGCGAAGAATAGTGTTGCATATACCGTAGGCTAATACGGTTATGTTTATAGTACAAGATAAACTTGGTATAGTGTATAATAGAAGACATCAAAGAAATTAAAAATAATATATCTCATAAAATATCATGTTGTTACAGTGAGGAAATGAATCCATAAAAATATAACATCTTCAGGATGTGTTTAAAGGAATGAATATAATATAATAAACTCATACATCATGATTTTATTAGATTCATAACATATCTTTTCATCTCACTATATCACATCAATAGTTAATCAAATATTCCACCCATATGAACATTTAGGGTTCATCCAAGACACCAAAACGCTTATCGTGAAGCATTTCTCTAACATATGCATCCACTAATGCCACATCATCTGGGCCTTCCCACCCCTATATCACATATTGTATCATAGGCTCATCCATGAAAGAATCATTTCAAATTCATAACTCCCTTCTCATATTAAATCATCAATCCCGTTCTTATATTTATTAGGATCACATTAAAAAGTTAATGTAAAATTGCAATCATATCCAATAAGAAAATTTAAACCCTAAAATATGGAATCCATCCATCAAACATAAAATGAGCTATCATAAATCCAAATTTAATGCACCGGGCCATCTAAAGTAGAACAATAATACATCACCTATTAATTAACATTATCAAACAACCGGTTTTCATAATGAACAGTATAAAACATTGTTCAAATTATTTTTTAATTACCTTAATAACATGGAAGATCACATATAAATAAATATTACCATTTCAAAAATATTATAATAATAAAATAAACTCCAGCATTGTTTTAAAACCACTACAATTCAATAATTAATCATAAGACAATTAATTACCATTTTAATCTAAATATACGTTCATTATAAATTTCAAAATTATACTCCAAGTATTAGAACATGATTATGGAGAACAATATATAAACCACAATATCTATGAAATAAATAGACAACTCACTATAACAGTACAATGCATGAACATGAAATCGATAAGATCAATTTTTCAACTTTTCTTGGTAAATAATTATTTGGTAAACTTAATTTATATAATATTTTATAATAAATTTCAATTTAGTATTTTATATTTGTAAATAGAGAAGAAATGAATCCACTCAATTAAATTAATGTTGTTTATATTAGAACAGATAAACATTTCAAATCATGATCTCTTCCCCAATAAGTTGTATCCCTCCAATGTTGATGCAACACTACTGTACAAACAAAAAAATAGTGAACACCCCATTAAAAACATGTGATTTAAAGAATCACCACATGCTGAAATGAAATAGTATGAAGCAATAATTTTCAATGATAACCCAATAGAAATAAAAGGATGAAATCACCTTAAATCACCACATATTGATGATGGAATCAATGAATCAATCCACATCATGAAAATTAAAAACTCTATAATGAAGTATGTTGGATCATAAGGAATTATGGAGGGAATAATTAATATTATAAAAACTAATATATAATAACTATTATAAAACCATTTTATAGAGATTTTACATAGTGATATAAGATTAAAAATCATATAAATGTGCAGTCTTTAAATTTTTCTAAAAATCTCACCCCCTTGAGAAATTTATCATCAAATTAACATTTGTTACGAAAATACTCAAACAATTCATGAAACATTAATATATGAAAATTAATGAATAAATGGTGTGTAATTTATATATGATTCCATCTTTTATCAACAGATCACCTCTATAACCACTCTAGTCCTCCTCAGTGATTAAAAATACATAGAAACATCAAATTTGTTAAACTACATGGATATAGGACCTTAAATTAAATAAATATCAAACAATTCATTACCTGTATAGTTAAAAACAATACATTGATATAAAATTTTAATTTATTTCCAAAAACATCATATCATGAAACATGTCAATGATATCACCATGAATCGAGATAAAAAATATCACTCATATGAATAATTAAATATAAAAATCCTTATCAGGAACACACTCCATGGGACGATACCACAATAAGAAGATTAAATCCATGGAAATTAAAAAGAGGGAACCATATAATACTCTATAATGGTAAAAATCCATAATAGAAAATAATTATAAGATAAGAGATGACTATCAACAAGATTGGGGTATGTTGTGTGTATCTACAACACTTGTTCATATATACTATCCATAAACACAACTTGTAATCTAAAATATACCAATAAGGGGAATACAATACCAATGAAACACCTTCTCCTGGTGTTCTGGGAACCCTATAGGCATGTCCTCAAAAGTTACATCATTATCAACATCAATTCCTACCAAATTTATTTTGTGAGTGTCAACATAACGATAATGATAGAGTCGTGACATGTCAAAAAAATATATATCCTGATTATCAAGGATTTATGTCTTATCTGATATTCTATGGTACCATCATAAGAAACACATTGAATGGATCAAAAAAAGTAGAGCCACCTATCTCCCATTACCAAATATTCACTACTAATGATGAGGAGTCACCTTTAAAAACACATGATCAATAATGTTGAAATCCAGATGCCACCTCCTTTGATTGGTATATAATTTTTGATGATCCTCGAATACCTTAAGACTATTGATAATTATATGTACAATCAATGTGGTATTATTTACTTAATATGGAATGATATTTGATGATTCTTTGTCCCCAATCCTATACATTGGAGAATGTCCTGGTTTGAGATAATAATTGTTAAATGGAGCCATTCCAATGAGGTGATGAAACTATTATTTTATTAATAATTTGAAAAGGGGTGGTGACACATTAATGAATATTCAAAATCAGAAATAATGTCGGGAAAGTGTTTCTTAATGACTATGTATGTTCTTCTGTTTTTTATGATCAATATAATGATGTAAATCAGTGTTAAGGAATAAATGATAGTTAAAATCATATTGGAGATCAATCCACCAAGTAGTGGTAAACCAATGAACCTATTCAATAATGGTTATCCTTGAGACTCTGTTGATTTGAAACACCACCCTCATAAACTACTCTAACAAAACCTCTCTTATATCGACCCTCATATACTATACTGTCAGTTTATTTTTACAAATGATACACTATCTCCCATAAATCTTCATAGAACCCCTAATAAAAATGTATAATTGTAATTAATTATATCATGATATTCTTTAACATCCTCCAGGGATAATTTAATGGTCAGTGAAAACCATTGGAAACATTGTGTTAGAACATTAACTTTTGATAGGACAATCATTAAAAAACACTCTAATAATTCAAATTAACCTAATCCCCCAATATTAACCTCTAAAATATCAATAAATATTTTTCACATTGGGATTTACCTCTAACCTACAGTAATGGAAATAATAGATAAACATATCACACATCGATTATAGAACACAAAGCCTGCTTTGTAATAACACTTGGTTCTCTTTTTCCTCAGACCGACTGTAAGGGGAATGCCCAAGAACATCATTTTCCCTAATGAACACCACATAGGATTATCCCAACCAAGATTCATCCACCTTCTACACATGTCATAACTACCCCTTCATCTGAAAAAGGAACTATATGACTCTATACTGTGACATAATTAGATTCATAGTTGAGAGTTCTTTTATCACACTCAATGAATCCCCAAATAATGAAATGAAATTACGTAATGACTTATTTTTCATTATGTCGACCATAATATTCCACATTCATTACATATAGAAAATAAATAATTCATAATCATGAAACAATTCCATCCACCAATGCAAATTTTAGTTCATGTGAAACTGTGAGAAGATATAACAAAGGCTATTATGGTTTTTTATACCAAAAAACGCATGATTATGAGTTATTTTTACCAAAAAATCAAATAATAAACCACTACAACCAACTCCATATTATGGGTGGAATAGTTATGTTTATAGGTATGTAACCTCAGAGACCATAAGAAATAAATATTTTCTACTATATCAATATACAACAGAAGAAATGTTGAAATGTTTAAAAAAACATCACACTGAACTACTTAGAATGTAAAATATTAGAATGTAGCACAATACAACTTAACCCATAGGTACTCAAAATCAGAAGGACAATAGACTGCCCATAATAAATTATTATACTTAACATTAAGTATATCATATGTGTTATAACAGAATATAAATTGAATAATAACCTCTTGTAATATCTTATAAGATCATGGAAACTCCATACATTAGTCAATGTTTCAGGACTTCCCAAGACATGACTACTTATAATCATATAGGATCAAAATAAATTCCATTTTGTGAAAAGATATGCAACATGGAATGGAAATCAAGATCCAAAAATTCACACCTTCAAAATTACCTAAATAACATCTCATAATAATGAACTCCCAAAATGGAATGAGAATTATCCATATGATCCTATTAAGGTGTGGAGTACACAAAGATTTCATCAATTAAATCCATCACGATTATATCCAAATAAAACTATAAAAAATGTTATTATAAAACCCATGAACATGGTTGTGGTATTTAAAAAAATGAATAGCTTTATAAGGTTCTCATAAGCTGTTAGATAATAATGAAAAATATAACTATGAATATCCTCATTATTCAATTGAATATGATGATATCTTGAACTCAAATAAATAGTTTAGAATCAACATAATCACTTAATAAGATCAAATAATTCATCAATCAAAAAAACAGGATTGCAATTCATCACTGTCATTTGGTCAAAGTGATGATAATTGATACAAATATGAAATCCGCATATCATTCATTTTCATGAAAAATATTATTTTCATCTAAGGCGACACAATCATTCGAAAAAACATCACCACAATAGATCATAGAGATGTACACTTTGTTCTCAAAAATCATTTGGTTCCATCCTGAATAATGAAATTGAGATTGGAAAAAATCCTAATTGTATATTGATCTCAGATTCGATCACCCATAGTGCTGATTATTCTACTACCTATTATGGAAATATATTAGGGTACTCTTCCAAAACCATGGGAAACACCCACTACTGATCCTGAAATGAGATAATCATCATTTTCTCCATAAAATATGATAAGGATGGAATATAACATTGATCCATTGCAGGGTGTCACTTGTAAGAACCCAGATCTTCTTTTCAGGTATGTTTTTCCTTTTCTGGTTGTTTTTGAGGAAAAATAAAATTCTGGAAATGTTCTAAGTACCCACTGTCTACATTATGAGTATATGACGTGTACTTCCTTGCTGAAGCAGGCTGTGTGCTGGCCGTGTAGTCACCACACACATGGCTTGTGGGAGTGACTTAGAGGCCTCTTAAAGAAGAATATAGAAAAGGTGAGTACTCGGTGTGTAATTTAAAAGTTAATGTCGTGTACTTCCTATTTTTCCTTAAACGCACCAGGGTCATGTCTAATTACCAGAACTCACTTCTTTTAGGTTGTTTATTTCAGAGAGTGTCGAGCTGCCACATATCTTCAACAAACCCCAGTGCCTTCGTATGTCCTCCAAATCGAACACCATCGGTTGCATTAGAAGCACATCAAATCTATGATTTAATAAAGAGATTCATGCTTCTAGGTTCATGTATAAAGATCTCCTAACCCTGAGTTAGGTGGAACGTGCCTTTTCGTTCAAGGCCATTGAGTATTATGTGAAAATTCCACCAATACCCTTGAACGAGGTATTGTGTGTTATCATTTTCCCCTGTTGATTATCTTCCATGATTTTATTCCTATTTAGATGTAATTTGTATTGAATATATATAATTGCAATGGATTGGATTTTTTTCCCTTGCAGGTTCTCTTTACGATCGTTGGGTCTTTCTTTTCCAGTTCGGTTACAATGCTTATTTTCTATGCCTATTTCTGTAGGATTGAGAGTTTGTTTTCTAATAAGCTCGATATGTTGTAGCCTATTATCCAAGTACTTATGTAGGATTATAATGAATATATTACACTACTATTCTTGTTGACCTACATAGGGTTGTGAGAACCTGGTGTGGTCGAATTTTAGGGGAATTGACCGGGTGAGCTTCCTCAGAGAGTCTTTGAGCACTTAGGCTATCAGGGCGATTGATCGAGTGAGCATCATCGGAGAGCCTGGACCCAATTTGGACTATAAATTGATTTACCGTGTGAGATTCCTCAGAGATTCTTTATTTTAATCCTGATCTTTTAAGACATTAAGAGGAATTTATGGTGAGTACTTCCTCAGAGAGTCAATGAACGACCTGAGCTATAGGGGGAATTTACCTAGTGAGCTTTCTCATAGATTCCGAGAATGTGGGTCTATAAGGGGAATTGACCTTGCGAGCTTCCTCTAAGTGTCCATAACTACCCTAGACTATATGAGGACTAGACTATGTGAGCATCCTCAGAGAGTCTGGCTTTTACTTTGACTATAAGGGGATTGACTGTGAGCGCTTCCTCAGAGAGTCTTATTTTATTCATATACAGAACCAGAGGGGTTAGACCGAGTGTGCTTCCCAGAGGGTTGCATGTACTCATTTTAGGTAGGACCAAAGGGGTGGTTGTGGGTACTTCCTAGAGGTTTACCTATTTGAGGTTTATCTATTGTTTTGTTGTTTCTTGTTTTTGAACTACGAATTGTTTTCTACTTTTTAGTTTCCTATTTAATGCTTTCAGTACTTTTACCTGCCATATATTCTTTGACTGTTAGGCATAGATCATTGGGTGGTTTCCTACTGGGATTTAGTCTCACACCCTGTTTGGGTCATGCTTTGGGCCCAAATAGATTATATTGTTTCCGGTATAGATAATGGCAAGGGCCCTTCTAGTTCAGGTACTTGACATGTTGTAGAGATGGAGAGCATGGGAGCAAGCATATTCTTTTGATGTTGAGGAGCTTTTTATCTTTTATTTTGTACTTTGTTTAATTACTATTTGAATTCTAGAATTTTAAATTGTTTGGCTACATTCCTAGACATATGTATCATGCATCATTTATATATGTGAACCAATTGTTTTATTATTTTAGTCTTCTGATTTTTATTGATGTTGGATGTTTTCTACTTCCGCTTTTGTATGTATCATTTACATCCACTATGTACTCTTCCATTGAGGGAATAGTTTCCCCACTATCACACCCAAGGCTCTCACTACTAGTCAGCGGCCTCTAGCATTTAGGATAATTTTCTTGAGGCCATGTGACCAACCGGGTATGGGGCACCTCTAGGTGGATTCCGAAGCCGAGATGATACAAAGTGGTATTAGAGGATTCTTTTCTCTTGATTTAATGTTTGGATCCTTAGGAAGGGATAAGAAGGAATATTTTCCTTGTTATAATTTGTGCCCATGACTAGATAAGCCATGTACAGGGAAAATCCAATCTACCTCATTAATTGCAATTTTCTACTTTTTTAATTATTACAGTGGATTTGATTCCACCATAAGTGATTCACACGATTTTTGCGATTGTTGTTGATATTATTCAGGTTCTAATTCTATTGCAACCCAATGAGATAATGGTATTCCAGCTCATAAATCATATAACCACTTTCTAGAAATCAGATATCATTTATATTTTCCATAGCATCTAGAATCCATTAGTGATTTCATGTTGTTGTGATAGATAATGTGTAAAATATGCATGTTATTGTGATAGCTGCCTTGATAAAAATACCTGTTGCATGATAGGGTATTTTTGTGGAGAGGTTTTCTTGAATTAATGCCAAAATTTTGTTCTGGAGGTGTTATGGTCCCTCATGGACTGAAATTTAGTGGATCATTACCTTGTTTGCCACGTTATAATGCGTACAAGATGAAAAACATTGATTTGAGGGGAGTATGGCCCCCACGAATCCGAATTTGTCACTTGTAATGCTCGTTTCAGTGTTTTTTGGGTTCTGTGGTAGTTCTTGAGGCTTACTGTCTGAAAAAACATAGAATGCACGCTATATAATGTTAAGTACATACCATGTGTTCTTCTGTTCGAGAAGAAACTATTTATCTTAAGTACACATCGTGTAATCACTGACTATGTCATAGGCCGGGTGGGAAAAGACATGGTATGGGGAAAACATGGACATAAAACAACATATATCATCCATACACACCATGTAGTTTCGACCATGTGGCCACTAGTTTCACTAACAACACAGGTTGTCCGAGTTGTGTCTAATACACGGCTTGTGCCATCTAAACACGCCGTGTAGTCTGAACTAGGTACTTGGTCGTGTCACGAACTACATGGGTCGATGTTATCATTTCTCATACATGATGTTTCCATCTGTAACATGATGTGTAGTGTAAGCCGTGTGTTAGGCCGTGTCACTAACAACACGGGCCAACATACCTTGTCTTATACATGCCGTGTAAGAATTGTACATGTCGTGTAGTCTTTCCTTAGGAAAGCCGTGTGGCTTAACCATGTAGAAGGAAATAGGCATGGAAAGGAAATTCATGAACATGCTATGTGTTAAGACATCACGTCGTGTGTTAGGGGTGATACACGACCAGTTTAGGAAGGAGTACATGCCCAAGTAAATGACATCATGGAACACGATGTGGGAGAAATTTACACGTAGTGTAGTCATGTTTTGTACAAAATGATTGATTTATTTATCATGTTCCTACCTTACACTCCTTGTTTTCAGCCCTTGATAATCTTGATCTAAGGTGTGTTCTTGACCTTGCAGATTTATGCCATCGAGACATCGTCCAGTTGTACGCTAGTTTCCAAACGGTGATCAGAAACCAAACATGGTCGATCAGTGACTACATGCAGATCCTCCAGTTGTGCCAGCCATCACACCATCCTTTGTACCTGACATAGGTGCTGATGCATTGTTCAAGGAGGATTTTTTTAGGATGATGCAGACCTTTTAAGGAGCGATGTATCCAACCCCATTGATGGTATTGTTGACGTAGGACTTCTAGCTACAACACTCTCCCACTTTCTCATGGGATGGAGGACCCCTGCTTGCAGAGTGATGGATAGACACCACTATGATGATTCTAGAGCATCTGGAGATACCTCATGAGAATATGGTTAATCATGATACCTACATGCTCCAAGATCATGACAAGTGGTGGTGAGATGTGATCTCACGGAGATGCAGCCATCATAATATGGCTTGGGATGTGTTTCAGAGCATCTTCTATGATTACTTCAATCCGGAGAACATGAAGGCTGATCGAGCCCGATAGTTCATTAGTTTGGAGCATGGTACTCTTACTATTATGGATTATTCCTATCACTTCATAGAACTGAAACATTTCATGCCAATTCTAGTAGGTGATGGGTTGTTCCTTCCATGGATGTTTGAGGATGGTCTGAGGCATGAAATCCAACCGTAGGTGAACATCATCAGGTTGACTTCGATATCTTCAATCACCAACCAGGTGCTGATTATAGAGGGAAATCTGAGGAATTATGGAGTTGTGATCTTGGGTGGTTTGGAATCCATAGTTAGTTCTCCACCAGCTGATATCAGGAAGCACCACAGGGAGGCTGCATGAGGAGATTAGAGAATGCGGGATGCATCTTCCTATTGTGAGGTTGTGTGCTACCAGTGTGGAAGAAGCGTGCATACAAGGCCATGTTTCCCGAGAGACCATTGGAGTGCCGATATTATGGTAAGATGGTTCACCATGATAGCTTTTGTCAATTATTCTCACCAGCATCTGGTGACAGTGGTTATTCTATGACTTCTCATTCATTAGAAACACCACCAATTTGTCACGAGTCTAGGAACTAGTGTTCTTCCATCCATTCAGGATGAGTTTGAGGTTGTATCCACGATAGCAATTCACCCAATTTTTATTGACATCAGGGCAAATCATCTCAAAGTTGTTAGGAAGGGTCACATGGCTGTGGTATAGGCCATACTTTTGCAGTGGAGCTGACCCAGCAGGAGAAGGATCCCAGATCTTCTACCGTTCGTGGTACAATCTTAGTAGCCTCTGTTTTGTCTTCTTCCCTTTTTGATACAAGGTTGTCCCATAGCTTTATATATATGTTGTTGTTGTGGAGATCCTTGGTATCTGCATCATTTATTCTACTGATATCTTGATTCTAGACACTCTTTTGGGGACTTGAACGACTAGTATACGTCTGTGTAGAGAGTGACCTCTATAGGTTGGCGGATGTCAGTTTCTGTGGGACCTAAATTTCCTAGAGATGAGAGGCTATGATGTCATTCCCGAGATGGACTGGTTAGTTCCATTCATATTAGTCGTCAATTTTTATCACCACATGGAGAGTTTTATATCACCAAAGGATGGATCATTTCTTCATTGGGGCGAATGGGATGTCCAGGAAAGTAGAACAGGTCCATAGAATCATGGTTTGGGAAAAGATATAGCACAGATTTCTAGTCTTTATCTAGATGACCAGGGTACTTCATAGTTATACATTCCTCCAGTGGTGGATCATTTTAGAAATATAATTCTAGAGGAATTTTTATATTTTATTCCAGAGCGTGAGGTAGAATTATTGATTGAGCTTGTTCCAGGAGCGACACTGGTATCCATTCCTCCTTATAGGATGGATACACCTATGTTTTAGGTGCTTAAGAAGCAGTTGGAGGAGTTTCAGGCAAAGGGTTTCATCCAACCCATAACATTCCATGGGGTTTTTCTTGTCTTATTTGAGAATAAGGAAGACGGTACCCTCAGGCTTTGTGTGGACTATCGGATTTTGAACCAGTTGTTGGTCAAGAACAAATATATCTTTCCTAGGATTGGTGATCTCTTTGATCAGCTTCAAGGAGCCCTGGTGTTCTCAAAGATTGAATTGAGGTCCGGTTATAATAAGTAACATGTTAGGCCATCTAATATACCTCTTACAGTCTTCTAGATCATGTATGGTCTATATGTATACATGGTTATTCTATTCGGTCTCATGAATGTGCCTGTAGTTTTCATGGAACTGATGTATCGAGTGTTCCATCCATACATGGATTCCTTCGTGGTGGTCCTAGTTGATGATTTATTGTTGTAATCTCACACTCTACATGACCATGCTACCCATATTGAGATAATTTAGTGTAAACTAAGGGAGCATCAGTTATATTCTATGCTCTCAAAGTCCCACTTTTTGATGGATCAGACTCACTTCCTAGATGATGTTATGTTAGAGGATTGAGTATCAGTAGACCTAGAGAATGTGAGAGACGTTGTTTCCTAGGAGCATCCGAATAACGTCTTTTAGGTGCGGGGTTTTTAAGGGCATTATTGAGACTACAGATGTTTCATTCAAGACTTTTCATGCTTAGCAACACCACTGACAGGTATGGCAATGAAGGGGACAAAGTTATTATGGTCAGATTCAATTAACTCAGCCTTTCAAGAGCTGAAAGGGAGTTTGACATCAGCACAAATACTAGTATTTCCAAAGCTAAGAAAGAACTATACTATTTACTGTTATGCATCAGGTAAAGGGTTGGGTGTTTTGAATATGTAAGGAGATAGAGTCTCTGCGTACGAGTCTCAGAAGTTGAGGCCACATGAGAGGATTTACCGGACGCACGATCTTGAGTTGGCGGCTATTGTTCATTCCCTACATTGTAGGATACATTATCATACAAGGGAGGATATTGTGGTTTTCACCGACCTGAAAAGACTCATGTTCATCTTCAATCAGTGTTATCTAAATTTGAGCCAATTTAGGGGGGTTGAGTACCTGCAGTCATTCGATTTAGAGCTTGCCTATACGCCTGGGAACAGAAACGCAGTTGTTGATGTGTTGAGTTGGAGGACCCAGATATAGGCAGTTTAGGAGGCTATCAGTGAGGGGAAGCTTATGGATCTATTATATGAGATGCATTTGGAGGTTCATGGTAGTCAGTGGAATACGTTTCTTTCTTCTTTAGATGTTACCTCTACTCTTCTGGATCGAGTTCGAATGAGGAAACTATCAGATTCAGAAGGGATAGTCCTACGGGAAAGTGTTTTAAGAGAGGAACCTATTCCTATATTGACCATAGGAAAGAATGAGATCTATCATTTTCAAGGATGTGAATGGGTTCTAACAGATATAATCGAGGAGATGGTGCTGGATTTTCATTCCTCAGTTTGGGAATTCATCATGGTTTCACAATGATGTATCGTGATCAACATTACTAGTGTTGGTGGCCATGTATGAAGAGGGAAGTTACTGGTTTCATCATGAGGTGTACCATTTTTCATTAGGTGAAGGCAGAGCATCAACAACTAGTAGGGTTTTTACAGCAGTTACCCCTTCACGAGTGGAAGTGGAATGATATCATGATGGATTTCATGACTACTTTTCTGAGGTCACCTCAAGGGAATGATGCAGATTGGGTTATCATTGATAGAATCATGAAGGTTTCTAACTTATGGTCAATCAATTATATTATCAGTGTTGTTGAACAGGGACAGTTGTACATCCTAGAGATTGTATGTCTACATAGAGTTCCACTGTCTATAGTTTCAGACAGGGATGAACGTTTTACTTCTCAGGTCTTAAAGGGGATTCAGAAGAATTTTGGGCTTACAAGTACTCTTGTGTATATCTCACCATCCCTAGATATATGGAAAGTCCGAGCATACGATTCAGAATCTTTAGGACAAGCTTTGAGCATGAATTCTGGTTTTTGGAGGTTCTTGGGAGAATCATATACTTCTTGTGGAGATTTCCTAAAACAATATATTTCATGCAACTATTTAGATGAAACCTTATTTGGATTTCTAAGATAGTCCATGACGATCACCCTTATGTTGGTTGGAGGTAGTAGAGGCAGCTTTTCTAGGACCTCGTCTTGTTTAGGAGACCATAGAGCAGATAGTGTTGATTCGGAAGAGGATGGCTACTGGAAAATCATGACAGAAGTCTTATGATGATCAACGGAGATAACCTCTTGAGTTTGAGGTTAGGGATCTTGTTTTTCTATGTTTCATACCGAGGATGGGACACAAGAGGATCAGATGAAAGGTTAAGCTTTCAACAAGGTACGTCAGACCGTTTGGGGTGTTGGAGAGAGTTGGGCCGGTTTCCTATCAGTTGCAGTTACCTTAGAGGTACCGATCTACGCATGATGTCTTCCACGTTTCTCATCTTCGACATTATTTTTCAGACCTGTCTCATGTCTATCATCCCGAGGAGGTTGATCGCGATGTGGATGCACTGTTCGAATAACATCCTATACTGATTGTGCATCGCATTACAAAGGTTCTCTGTGGATAGGATGTTCCTCTGGACATGTTCTATAGCAGCATGGGCGGGTGCAGGATGAGACTTGAGAGTGTGAGGCTGATGTAAGAGCATAGTGGCTGGGGATTTTCACGGTTTCTTCTTCTACGTCATTCTTGGAATATTTGGGGATGAATTTCTTAAGGGGGGACATTTGTAAGAACCAGGATCTTCTTTTCAGGTATGTTTTTCCTTTTCTGGTCATTTTGTGGGAAAAGTAATTTCTGAAAATGTTCTAAGTACACTATGTGTACTTTATGAGTACACACCATGTACATCCTTGTCAAAGAAGGCCGTTTGTTGGCCGTGTAGTCGCCACACACATGGTATTTGGGAGTGACTTGAAGGCCACTTAAAGCGGAGTATGGAAAAGGTGAGAACATGCCATGTACTTAAACATTTCATGCTGTGTACTTTCTTTTTTTCATTAAACACACTGGGGTTGCATCTAATCGCCAGAACTCACTTATTTTAGGTTTTATTCATTCGAGAGAACCGAGAAACCGCAGATCTTTGAAAAAACCTCAAGCCTCCGTCTGTCCTCCAAATCGAACACCTTCAGTTGCATTGGAATCACATTGATCTACTGATTTCTAATGATATTTAAGATTTGAGGATCACGTATAGAGATATTCTAACCCTGAGGTAGGTGGTTTATGCCTTTATGTTCGATGTCGTTGAGTATTATGTGAAAATTCCACCAATAACCCCGAATAGGGTATTGGGTGTTACCATTTTTCCCATGTTGATTATCTGCCATACTTGTATGCCTATAAAGAGGTAATATGTATTGAATACGGATAATTTCTATTATTTGGATGTTTTTCCCTTTCATGTTATGTTTATGACACTTTGGTCTTTCTTAGCTAGTTTGGCTACCTTGCCTGTTTTCCATGCCTGTTGTTGTAGGATGGAGAGTTTGTTTTCTGATATGCTTGATATGTTGTAGACTGTTATCCAAGTAGTTATTTTGGTTTACTTTGGCTATATTACACTTCTATGCTCGTTGACCTACACAGGACCATGAGAACCTGGTGTAGTAGACTATAAGGGGAATTGACCAGATGAGCTTGCTCAGAGAGTCTTTGAGCACTTAGGCTATAAGGGGGATTGACCGAGTGAGCATCCTCAAAGAGACTAGAACCACTTGGGACTGTAAAGAGATTGACTATGTGAGATTCCTCAGAGAGTCTTTGTTTTAATCTTGAACTGTTCAGAATATAAGTTGAATTAACGGTGTGTTATTCCTCATAGAGTCTATGAACAACCGAGTCTATACGGGGAATTGAAAAAGTGAGATTCCTCATAGAGTCCTAGATCTTGGTTCTATAAAGGAAATTGACCATGTGAGTTTTTTGAGAGAGTCCTTGACTACCTGAGACTATACGAGGAATGGACTGTGTGAGATTCCTCAGAGATTCTTGCTTTACCACTAACTATAAGGGGATTGATTGTGAGTGCTTTCTCAGAGAGTCTTATTTTATTCATATATAGAACCATAGGGGTTAGACCGAGGGTGATACCCATATGGTTTCTTGTACTATTTTTCGGTAGGACCAGAGGGGATGGCTGTTGATACTTACCTGAGGGTTACCTGTTTGAGGTTTAGCTATTGTTTTGGTGTTGCTTGTTTTGGAACTGTGGATTGGTTACTGCTTAGTAATTTCCTGTTTAATGTTTTTTTTACTTTTACCTACCATATATTAATTGACAATTAGGAAAAGATCATCGGGTGGTTTCCCACTGGGATTTAGTCTCACACCATGTTTGGGTCATGTTTTAGGATCAAATAGATTATATTGATGCAGGTATAGATAAGGGAAAGCGTCATTCTACTTCATGTACTTTACATGCTGTGGAGATAGAGAACATTAGGCCAAGCATATTCTTGTGATGCTAAGGAGATGTTTATCTGTTTTTTTGTACTTTAGTTTTGTACAATTTTTATTCCATCATTGTGACTTTTTTGTATTCTTTCACAGACATATGTATCATGCATCATTTATATATCTTCTCAAGCTATTTTATTATTCCATTCAACCCCTGTTTATTGTTGTTGGATGTTTACTGATTCTACTATTGTATGTATCTTTTACATACACTATGAAATCTTCCAATGAGGGAATAGTTTCTCCACTATCACACCTAATGCCCTCACTACTAGTTGATAGCCTCTAGCATTGGGGAAAAGCACTTGAGGCCATGTGACCAACCAGGTATAGGGCACCTCTGGGTGGCTTCCGGAGCCAGGACGTTACATCACGCACAATATTAAAATGATTGATCAGTAGAACATTCATAAAAAACTAATATCCTATTGAATAAATCCTTGATAGGATTCCCTAAATACGACAGTCCATGTTGAGGATGATTCCATATGTCTATCTTTGAAAAAAAAAATAAGAAATCACTATACAATGGTTGTTTCCCAAGAACTATATCAAAATATCTATATAAATCATATAATTCCCACAATCATACAAATGGAATAGTTATCCATAAATGATCTAGAAGCCTATATACCTCATGTATATATGAATGAATTAGTGCATGTGATATAAAAATATTATTCCACGCATGAGTAAAAAAGGATAATACATCTATGTTAAAAAAATAAAATGATACCATAAATAACATATGGATATGCTGTATATAGAAATAGTAAATCACAATTCTACATTGTCCTAATCGGTGGCCTATCAGACCTTAACTATGACCACATAAATGGTTATTATCTTCTCTCGATGGATGGGGAGCGTTTTCGGGATTTACTCTACCCACCATATTCTAGAGGAACCTTCTTCTACAACATCAACTAATGATACCTAAATTGGAGAACCTGAAATGGAACACATGGTTCAAATTATTATCTAAAAATTTTTGGGATATATGACTACTGATTACCATGGTAGTTACAAAAAAACATTTACGATCCCTTGGTATAGGACTAAGAGCCACCACCCTTGAGGAAATGAGTCGACGAGGGTTTGATCATAATACCAACTAACTAAAAACACTTCATTCATGAAAAATTTGGACCATGGACCATATATAATACTTGTGAGTAATCCTATTAGATAACTCTCATAATGACACAGTTTTGGATGGTGTCCTCTATAAATCTTCTAATCTTTCAAGAACCTATAGATTCATCTTCATCATTAATTTTGAGACCCATCACTAGATCTATGCACGCAATGCATCAAATAAAAAATTTCACATTGGCCATAAAATATGGTAACATATTTGAATAATATATTTTAAGTTTCTAGAAATGGATCCCTGCCTCTCACATAATATATTTCTCATACCGTATGGTACGAAGCCCCAAGCGGCTCGCTGCCTCCATGCCTGAACAATGAAAATATAAATAGAATGGGTCTTAAAAATTCTCCCATGTAACATCCAACTCCTCACATTCCCCAAGAAATAATAACCTCCACTAGTTAAATTCTCCACATATAATCATCATTTTTGATAAACCCTAGTACCCCTAGAGTGTCTAGATAAAACTTAAAGATAAATTAACTTTTTAAAACATGTCTTCTAGGACTGATTTTCAAATGGATATCTCATATTTATATAGAATATGTTTCTAAAACTCTCTATTGTCCTCTAATAAGTGTTATTGTGGATGTCCTCCACTCTAGTACATTCTTTTGAAAAATCATACTGATTAAATTCAAGGAGACCTGATGAGAAATTTGACATGGAACCATTATTGAAAAATTTAGAATTATATAATGCACCAAAATTTACAAAATAAAATTTTTAATAGTAATTAAATAATTATTTTATTGTCCTTTATGGTTTTTACCTATTACAAGGTCATCCAACATTGAAACACAGAAAATTTCTGAATGTTGCATAAATCTTTCCTAGATATCTACCCTGAAACTAGTATCACATCATTGGGTAGGATTGTTTAAAAAATGGAATTCACATCTGATCATTGGGGACCCTAAATAATCATTTCTCATCTAATATAATGTGTTTAAATAAATCACTAAATGTAATTCACAATGTTTCCCTACAAACCTATAAAATATCATATGTACCTCCCTAAAGAATATGTCTTATCCCCATGCTGAAACTATGATACCACACTTTCATTACCCTCTCCCAAATAAGACACCTCAATAATGGTAGAGAGATAGTTACTTCACAGGACCCACTTCCAATATTACCTGAGTTGGAGAATAGAAAAAATGGTATAAAAAACATGATAATGGGATACATTACGCCATGTGAGTTACATTTGTAATATATAAATAATAAGGATAAATTAATCAAAAACATCTCATTAATACATACATACATACATACAACCATATAAACAAACAAAAATACATATATATATATCATATATTTATATCCCATGTGCCAATGTGAATTTTTATATAGTAATAAATCAATTGAATGGAAAACTACAAGTACAAATAATGGTAAAATTTAAATAATGATGGACACCAAACTTCTCCTTCCAAACCATGGGCGAGTAATATCATGCACAATTTCTATCCTACTTTAGATGACCATATAAATAATTATATATATGTATTATTTGAATATCATAGTTATCATTATTCTTATCTAATGAGACACTCATTCAAAAGATAAAAAATGAAATCTAAATAACATTAAATGACAGTGAACCCAACTCATCCCCTAAATTTCTATTATAAATTCTAAACCATTCCTGGGATAAAATTCCATAACTGTTTTATACAATAGATATTAAAATAATGTTGTGTAACATCATGGGTACCCTACTTCATCATGAACACTCATCTGACACACTACCCCAACATCAAAATTTATGATTTATCAATATAAGAAATAAGATAGACCAATCACACCTAGGGAAGCAATCATAACATGCCCCTTATGCCCAACATGTTCCCATAATCCAACATACAAGACAAAATATAGTACCTATTTATTTTTTAGTCTCTATTATAACCATTATGAGAGATATTATAAATCTTGTATTATAACTCAATCCATTAAAACTCTATCACTAAGTATGAAACCAAAATCAATAAAATCTCATTCAAGTCATACGAATAATACCCCATTAGATTATATATCCAAGAATAAATATTTTTGATATATCCAACAATACATCACAAAAAAGATACACATATATGTTAATAATAACTAATTTGTGTACAGGTCCAAATGTTATTGAATCTAATAGAGAACATACACCGTGGCAAGCCAACCATCTACTCCCAACAAAATTGTTGGGGAAAACACCATCATAGGACCACTGAAATAAATTTTCTGTAATTGACATGGTTGGAAATTTATATGAAATTATAAAATATATAATATATAATATATATCAAAATAATAATATAGGAATAAAAAACACTTTTACTCATCTATATTTATCATCACCTAAGCCCACAACTTACACTACTAAGACAAATATACTATACACAACCATCATTTTAAAGAGCTAGATTAAGTGAAATCATTCTGTTTTAACATTTACTTATTTTAATTCATTCATATACATTTATTATGAAAGAAAATTAATAAAAATTATATTAGATTAATCTTTATATTATAGTCCATTACGCCTTAAATAATCCATACTATATTTGCTGATTACTATGATTAACATATTTTAGAATTTACATTACATCATCACAAACACTTTTGGTTATGAATTATTAATTCATTATTAGCCACATTAAATAAACAATGTAATACATGAAAACCATCCTATTTTACCAATATGTGGTAACATGTAACCAAGAATATAAAACTTATCATGATGTGGTTAAATGAATTCATATTATATAAGAAACCCAGACATCATTCATTAAATTGATTTATAATCAAGCATCATAGATTTCTACATCCCATGAACAAGTAAACATATATTTAAACTATTTCATAATCTTCAATTCCAACCCTCAATAAAACATTAATATCCTGAAACAATTATCCATCATACATGTTATATACTAACAAACCATCTAGGCCTCCTGTCCCAAAAATCACATCAACCATCTAGGCTGAAATCATTTTCGTACCTCCTTGACTCATATGATATCATACATCCCATTCTCAGTTGTATCAGGAACATACCAAAAGTGAATCATGAATCATGCATGAAAATATATATAGAAATATAGTCCCATAAGATGTCATTTACCCTTGACAAATCAATGAGCTATCAGGACACCAAACTCAAGGAACTCTACATTCTAAAGAAGATGACAAACATAGGATCTAGAAATTATCATTAACAAAGAAGAATTATTTTATCATCAATCATTATTAGGATTCATAGTATTTATCGATTCAATTAATCATATAATGTATCAAATTGAATTACACATTACTATTTTTGCAATCTGATTATAGTCAAATCACATCAACCACCATATTAAAAAATATATATTATTTAATTATTCATAAACCAATTAATTATTAATTAATTTTTTTTTCACATTATTTACCAATTTATCAATTTTACTCCAAGAAATTTAACATTATATCAATGAATGTCACATATATCAAAAAATATAAAAAATAAAGATACAACCTAATATCTAAGAATAAAGTATCAAAATTTCATAGAAACAAACAATTTAATTACTAATCCATATTATACATAATTATATTTATATAATTTCTATCTATAGGTACAACTGATTATAATTTAGTGATTGAATAGAAACAAATAGACATGTAATTAGTCCCCTTCCTTGATGGTGTCAATTTTTTCCCATGAGAATGGACTAACCATATGCGTCCCGATAACCATACCGAAAATAATTCTCATACCTTCATTGAATCCCCAATAAATCCATACCAATAAATTCCCAAAAAATACCCATTAGAGACATGATATATCCTTATTTATATCATGTAGTGAAGAAAAGATATTATATAAGTCTAATTATGGAGAACCTACTATAAAAAATAGAATAAAACAACTTGGATCACCATATATTAATGATGTAATAAAAGTATTAATACATATCAATGTGTTTCACAAAATCATGAAATGATGTCACCAAATTGTCAGTACTTTGAGATGGAATTAGGAGTGGAACAAAAAAACCTGTTTTCCAGCCTTTTATAAAAGCATTTCATAGGGGATTTTTGTGTCTTATGAAGATTACACATCATGTAAATGTCAGGTTTTTTTCATTTTATAGAAAATTAATTGCATCATGGAATTTATTATTGAAATAATGAATGTATTTAAAATCCTTATTCATGTTGTGAATCTCACATACATGGTATATATATATTACATGGTATGTAATCCTGATATTTTCAAATTTTAGAAGTAGTTCACCTGCGGACCCATTCTATGCATTCTAAAAGCCCAAGAATCCTTTAAATTAGAAAACTAGTGATATACTAGGATCCCAAACCTTAAAATTTACTTATAAAACACGTTTAATTATTTATTCTTAATTCCAGAGTTTCTATTGATGCAATTACATTATCATTAAAATGTAACCAATTTTCATTACTGTCATGTTATTTATATAGAATACTTATTTTCATATAATTTTACACTCTTTATGTGCATAAGCGATTGAAATAATATTCCCTATAAACTATTAATTTATTTTAATATTATGTTTGAAATAATTTTCCTTCCATTTTCTGGATTTATATATTATTTCTATAAATGAATTTTCTTCTAAAAAATTAAATTCTAAAGTATGTTTACAAATTATTTAATTTATAAAAAAAATTAAATTTTTTTTCATTTTAAAAAAATTATAATTTTTTAATTTTTCAAAAAATGGGAATGAAACTATTTCATTAATTTATTGGGAATAAAAATAATTTCCTACAATCACTATCTCTCACTTCATTAAATATTCCATTACATGATTTAATTTTTTTTAAAAATAATATTTACACAATATTTTGGAAATTTTTTTTACGGAAGTGATAATAACATGATAATTTAATTTAGAAAATGGAATATTATTGTGATATTTTGATGGAACATTCATTAATGACAAAAATAATTTGTTTTAATTATTTATTACTAACAATATGATCCTAGATACAATCCTAATTCACAATATTGATTATTTATTATGATGATGACGAGTTATTTTCCCAATATATTATTTCTCTTTGTGTTATTTAGTAATAGATTTTTAAGATATATATTAATATTATTTTCTTAACAATAGTTATTATGTAATGATGGATATTTAATGTCCTTTGGGAACACATTTGTATGATTTTCATTAAGTGATGTGGGGGATGTGAATTATATATCCCTTTGATCGATTGAATAATGTTTTATATTTTAGAAGTTAATGATTGGAGTTTAATAAATGTGACTAATTTACTATAAAAAACTATCTGAGGAGGTTGATTAAATATAGGACAAAACATACAGTGATTAATCCAATAAAAGAAATATTTGGAGGATTCTAAACTATTATGATATAGTATATAGGTGTTTATTTTTGATCTATTATTGATTGATCACATAGGATGTTAACCTTGATATATGAAAAGATTTTTAATCCTATGATGGTGAAACAATTTTATAAAATGATATTAATTATTAACACATAATTCATGATTGATTATATTTTTTCACTCATATAATCAATTAGTTTGAAATGGTTATTTTTTATACCATTTTTCCCATATATGGTGATAGAATTATTGGATACCGAAATTGTAAGTTATTATTATGATATCAAGTAAATATGTTCATATTATATGTTTATATTACTATAAAATTATATCTCATATATTTATCCATACTAAGAATCTGATATCAACCTTTATTATGTTTCCTTTCATAAGGTTTTGAAGAATGGTTTTATGTTGGGTATTTTAAGAAGAGTAAATTGTGAAAATGAAATTATGAAAGATGTTGTTGAATTTACATAAATAACATTTTTGTGCATCTAGTTGCCAATAACAATAAACGTTTATGGTTCTATTATGGATTATAATGTTATATATTGAATATTAAAATATAATGATGTAATATTAATTAAAAGAATGATCAGGACATTATAAAGTGGAGTTATATTTCTCAGATAACCTTAATCATTCTCAAAAATTATGATCAGGATTTTAATGAAAATATTGATGTCGTAAGGAAGTGTAACATAGAGTACATTAATATTGGAAAATAAGTTGTTATAAAATTAAGAAAGTGGTTTTTAGTTCCATGTAATTTATTGTTGGAGAATAAATAATTGATTTATTGTAAACGACTTATTTATTATATTAATCACAATAATAAATATATATATATCCCTATAAGACCATTTTTTGGATGTAGTGATGAATTATATTTGTATGTTTTACCATAAAATGTTAAAATTTTCAATTTGTTCATGAAATGTTGTAGGTACTCATTGTTATTTTTTACATTTCATAGACCCTAAATGAAAATGAGAGTATAAATACATTGATATTATGTTGGGATTAAAAAATAAAACTGGAGTTTAAAAATGAATTTTTGTTTACCATTGATCATTTTACATTGTATAATAATTTCTCCATTTCATGATACTATATATATATATGTATATTCTCGGATTATATTACTAAAATGTTAGTCATCAAAAACATTGATTTCCACGTTCTATTTATTCTAAATAAACCATAATATTTTAATAATATTTATTGAAGTGAATTCAAATTATGAAATTTATTATTTTAATTACTGTCTATATTTTTATACCCAATAGGAAGGAAAATTTAGAGGAAAATCATAGTGGAAAAATTAAAACGATAGTGATATGATTCATGATTATTAACCATATTATAAGGGATGTGAGGATAAATTTATTTTCTACATTTATATAAAAGAATTATTTCATATAATTCTATAGATAGAATAATTTTTGTATGTATGAGTAAAGAATTGTATAAGTCTACCATGATGGGGTAACATTGATGAGATGGTTTATGGAACAATAATTCTAACATGTGATAATTATGATGGTAAATATAATTAAAATTAAAATGGGTATACCATCATGATGGTGGAAGTTTTATATAGATAACCAGAGTAAATACCATTAAATTGTGGTAGAATCTCAGATTTTTCGTACTAAAATTACTCATTATGTAACCCCTTGACAATAGTTATCCAGAGTTGTTGCACTATTACATAACATTGGCATGATACAAGGAATCATGTCCCGAATGTCCGATTAGTTTAGTAGCCTTGGAAGTACTAGATAAATATATATGTTTTACATTACATCATGAGAAAAATATATATTCATTTTATCCCATTTGACCACACTTATATACCATATCCAATCCCTATCAGTCAACCATAAAATACATATTCATATCCTAGGAGAAATAAAACATAGAAAGTGGTGAGCTCAGATGCGTAAAAAGGATAAAAATATAGAGAAAACACCATAAATTAGCATAAACATTTAATACAATGTATAAAACTTTAAAAAGAATATTAGCATAGTCTTAAACATAATTTGGAATAGATAAATAAAATAATGTCATTTAATTATAAACATGAATATTTTACTGGTCGAATAATCACTTGTAATATCAATAGAAAATTTCTCAATGATGGAATGCATAATGTTAGACATCATAACCACATAGTCATAGCCTCGTGAAAAGACTAAAAATAAGAATTTTCCAAGGCCTTTTTCCAAGACAATAGTATTTCTCATGTGACCTACCGATGAATCAGAGAGCTATAGTGGTCTCCACCCATCACTTACCAAGTCCAATGCTTTTCTCATATGAAAATTGTGAAACATATCACAAACATTTGTATAAAAACTATCATTAAAAATGTAATTACATTAACCATAAACAATGAATGGTATAAAAATAAATAATCCACTTCCAAAAAATTTATAAAACATTCAATACAATATTGAATATTTGTATGATAATAAATCATATTCAAACATGTATTAAATATATTATAGGATGTTTAAAAAAATTGAATCAATATTATTTGAGAGGAATATCACTTCCTATTTTGAAATCATTTAATAGTCATGTAATTATAAAAGAGAACAATTATTTTGAATATATTCTTATAATATTGTAAGGGAAGATTCATAGGAGTTATAACGGCAGAGAATAACTGCACCCGCAGTATAATTTAGAAAAACAATCATACACTAATTTTTTAAAAAGATCATAAAGTACCTTGTTTGGAAAATAATGGAGAGATTCCTTCCAAATCATTTTATAAAAATTAAAACAATGGTATAAATGAAATTAACCCATATTCTAGTAAATAGTAAAAAAAAATTTAAATACATTGTTATGAAACAAATATGTGGATGATAAAGAGGTCCCAGTAGATACTTACATAAAAATAACCACAGATAATAAGGAGATTATGAAATTTACCCTTACATTCTAAATTTCTTTAGTCAAGTGTACATTAACCTCATATAGAATAGTTAAATTATTATTATTATATGATACTAGAAACAAATACATAATTATCAAATCATATATGATCTTGTAATTTTTCTTTGTTAATAATATTTTTGTAGTATCTTTGTTACTAGTGTTATCTTATTCATTTTTCATTATATGTTTTTTACATAAGTCAAGTTTGTTATTTATAAGAAGTATTTGATTCATATACATAATGATATAATATTTTTAATTATTAATTTTAATAAACAAATGAAAATTATTCTTGAATGGATACGTTGGGGGATGAATCTCATCGCGTTCGTGGAGAAGTTAATCTGTGTGTACACATGAACTCTACTTCCATTTAATTTTTTTAAAGGAAATAAGACCAAATGATACATAAGTATATTATTATTCAATTATAATATAATATTTTTTATATGCTATATATTTTCATTAATACCATCTTTATAAGTTCCATGTATGGTATGAACGAGTCATATCACATTGAGGTGAAGGTAGTCCACACATCCCCAAATTAAATTATCTTATACAAACAACAAGAAATTATTAAAGGTATTATATAAATAATAATTATACAATATTATAGATAAATTATATATAATAAATATTATATATAATTACATTTCCATCCTAATGTCTACTATAAGAGGTGGTAGTAGAAGACTAAACAATCGTCGATTCGTGATGCAGTAGTTGGTCGTTCAAAGAAACAATATGTTCTATACCCATTAGATTGTGGTGTGTGTATGAGTACTTCAAATAAATCACATTAATACAAACTTGTATATTTTGGATTTTTTCATTTTTATATAACGAAAGAATGAATACAGTTTAGGGGGATAAATATGTAAATTAAAAGAAAATAACATAAGAGTAGATGTTACCTTTGAATCTGTTAACTCCATTTGGGTTGAACCAAAAGGCTTCCATGAGGTGACTTCAGCCTATGGTATGGTTTCATTTATGAATAGAAGGATTTATAGAGCTTAATTGGGTAGAGTTTGGGCAAGCCAAGGGGCTTGAAAAGTGTGAAAATGGGTTAGAGGTGAGGGATTTTTATATGTGATAGGAGGGCCTATTTAGGAATGTTTGAAAGTATTATTTTATTATATAATCATATTCGGTTTTAAATTTCCAAAACTAATTAAACTAGAAGATAAGATGATGAATATTAGAAATGAATTCATCTTATAACAATTGTATAGTTTTCAATATTTGTTTTATTTTTATAATCTTATTTATTTAAATCATTTTTTAATGAGAGAAACACTACCTCATTATTTTGTCACAAATATTATTATTTATTTGACATAAAAAAATTATTAAAAAAATTAAATTATGTGGGAAATATTTCTTCACTTCAAATGAATATTTATTTTTGAAAATATATCTTATACAACCCCATGTAAAAAAATTACTAATATTTATATGTTTATGTCACTTTTTTCATTACATAATATCAAATAATATAATTTCTCTTTGTAAATCTAAAGTGGCTCTATGGGGTCCCCAAAACGTCCAAAGGATTGAAATATATTAATAAATATTAATGTGAAACATTTTAGATTAATTTAATATTATTATAAAAATATTTGTTTACTCTTGTTTAGCAGATTTACCCATTAACCATGGTAAATAACATATTTACTAAATAAAATATTCCTAATATCTAAAAATAATAGATACCTATTTACAAAATTTGAACTCCTAATTTAAAATATAAAAATTATTTTTTCAAATTCAAATCATTTAAGTGGAAGAAATTTTTTTAAAATTTATTCTTGATTCCAAAACAAAAAATGTGTTTTTAAGAAATAGTTACTCTCAAAAGATTGATAATTGTTTATGTCCTGTTTAAATATGAAATTACGTCCAATGACATAAGTAATGTTAAATTTTAAAAATATAATCTAATTATACATTAAAACTACAAAAATGATAATTTAACACACTAAATTATTTCAATTAAAAATAGTTTTTAATTAAATTTTAGTATTTTTCATTATTCATCAGAAATTGAATGCTTTCAAAAAGAAAAAAAATTCACCCTATGATAATTTTGATATTCTGAATCTAAAAATGTTGCCCATTTTGAAAAAAAAATTGAAACTTCAAAAAGTTGGTGTTACGATTCATAACAACTAGTTTGATTTGTCGTGGTGTGTTAGAATCTCGATATTGCCTACAACGCAAGATATTTCATTAATCCAATGTAAATGTACCGTGGATTATTGGGGTGTAACATTCATCCATCCTTTGAATAATTTTTCCTTGAAAATTATAGAATACAACTAGATAAAAAGATTTTTGTGGTTCATCATTGTAACTTCCTCAGGTTCCCATGTTTCATCTTCAATCTTATGATTTCTCCATAGAACATTCAACAGACGAGTTGTCTTGTATCTTAACACTTGTTTTGTGGTGTCAAGAATTATGATAGGCTCTTTGTAATAAGAAAATTTTGTTTTTAGTTTTATTTCATTATAGGTGAGAACATGCGTTGGGACAGGTATGTATTTTCTCAACAGTGATATGTGGAACACATCCAAAACATTGGACAGAACTTGTGGAATTTCCAAAAAATATTCCACTACTCCATTTAGATCTAGAATTTTTAAAGGTCCAATGTACCAGGGACTTGATTTTCTTTTCTTACCGAATCGTATAACAACATTCAATTGAGTTACCTTCATGAAAATATGATCTTCTACTTGAAATTCCATATCCTTCCGTTAATTATCCGCATATCTCTTTTGCATTAATTGAGCTACTTTGATGTGGGTTTGGATAACCTTCATCTTTTCCGATGTTTCCTCAACATGTTCTTGGCCTATGAGTTTTCTCTCACCAACATCACCCAGATAAGTTAGTGTGAAGTATGTCTTTCCATTTAACACTTCTTATGGAGCGATCTGAATATTTGAATTGAAACTATTGCTATAGATAAATTCTACCAGACAAAAATATTGATCCCTCATACCATGAAAGTGTAGTGAGAAAGATCTCAACATGTCTTCCAATGTTTGAATAGAACTCTCTAAATTTTCATCACGTTGAGGGTGGTAGGTAGTGCTAAAATGATGTCCAGTATCTAGGGACTTCTGAAGTATTTACCATAATCTTTTTGTAAAATGGGAATCACGTTTAGAAACAATTGATAGGGTTACTCCATGAAGGCTTACATCTTAATTAATATATTTTCTTGCAAAACATTCAAGTGATAAATCATTTCTTATAGAAAAAATGTGCTGAATTGGTAATATGGTCAACAATGACCCATATTACATCATTTTTTCTACGAATCATTAGTATCCCCATGAAAATGTTCATCGTAATATCATCACATTTACACTCAGTTATGGGATGTGGATTCATGACTCTTCTAGTATGTTGTCTTCCAGGTTTCACATGTTGAAAAACCATACATGTTGACACATAATCTTCAATCTCTCTATTCAGGTTGTCCCACCAAAAATGATCCTTCAAATTTGTATACATCATAGTGCTTCTAGGGTGTACAGTGAAATTGGAACTATGAGCGTCATCCAACAATTCTCTTTTGGGGTCAGGTATATTAGGAACCCAATGTCTTGTCCCTAATATCAAAATCACCTCTTCATATACGAATTCGATTAATCTTTCATCGTTCATAGCTTTAATATTCTTTTGAAACAGTCCATAATCAATCTGAGAACTTTTTATCAATTCCAGTAATGATGTTTTAGCAACCATTAGCAAAATTATGGAAGTTTCACCTTCCATGATTATTCCCATATACATCCTTACAAAATACATCAACATAGGATTAATTTCAACTCACTTCTGTTCAAAAATCTAAGATATTTTTTTCTCAAATCATCTACCACATTATTTTCCTTCCTCGGGTGGTAGTGTATGGTGAAATCTTAATCCTTGAGTAGTTTGATCCATCTCATTTGCATCATGTTAATTTTTTTTTGTGGAAAAATATACTTCAAACACTTATAATCAGTATAAATCTATCATTTTTTCACCATAGAGATAGTGTCTCCATGACTTTAGTGAAAATATTACTACTTTTAACTCATGATAATGAGTGGGATAGTTTTGTTCATGATGTTTTAGCTGTTGTGTGGCATAAGTATTAACTTTATCATTTTTCATAAAGAAACAACAAAAGTTCTTTCATTTAAGTATCACAATAAATAACAAACACATCATTCCCCGATGGTATAATCAATATAAGAGCTTTTAAAATTCATCTCTTTAGTTATTCAACACATTTTTCACACTATTTTGTCCAAATAAATTTATCCCCTTTACATATGAGCTTTGTTAATGGGTTAGGAAATCAGGGAAAATTCTGAACGAGCTGTTGATTATAACCTGATAATCCAATTAATCTACATAACTCAGTTATACTTCATGGTGCTTTCCATTCATGTATTTCCATGGTTATTAAAGGATCAATAGTGATTCCATCCATAGAGAAAATATGGACAAGAAAAGAAATCATAGGATGCTAGAATTCATACTTTCTAATTTTCCCATATAATTATTTTCATCTGAGGGTTTTTAGAATAGTTCTCAAGTGATTTTCATGGTCTTCATATCTTTTTGAGTAGACCAAGATATCATCAATAAATAAAAACAAAATTTCATCAAGATATTTCATGAAAACTATATTAATTAGATCCCTGAAAACAAAGGGTGAATTAGTCTGTACAAAAGGATTTACTATAAACATGTAATGCCCCTACCTGGTTCTAAATGCTCTATTTGGAATCTCTTCCTTATTAACACACAAATGATGATATTTACATCAAATTTCAATATTTGAAAAATATTGAGCACCATGAAGTTTATCAAATAAATCATCAATGCAATGTAGGGGATACTTGTTCTTTACTATTATTGCATTGATCTCCCTATAGTAATTGCACAACCACATAGATCTATATTTCTTATTAACAAAATGAACGTGTTCTCCTCATGGATAAACACTAGGTAGAATAAATTATTTATTAATCAACTCCTCTAGTTGTTTCTTTAGCTCTAATAATACCATAGTGGCCATTCTATAAGGGGTCTTCGGTATGGGCATCGAACCAAAAATTAAATCAATGGAAAACTTAATTTCTCATTCTAGAAGATGTCCAGGTAAATAATATGGAAATACATCACCATATTCTGGTACAATATGTACATCCTATATTTTAACATTATTTTTATCACCCATAGTTAATTCACTCTCTTCCACCCTAAAAAATTAATTTAATAGAGTTATAGGGGGTGGATCTTGATAAGAATCAGGTGTTGATGTTTCTGATCTAAAGATAAGGTATTCTTTATTATCATTCTATGTTGTATCATCCTTATTTTTAAATTAAATTTTTGCATCATGGATCGAAAGGAAATCCATTCTGAAGATTATATCAAATTCAATCTTGGGTATGATGATGAGATCAGCAGCGTATGAATATTTGTATTCCCTAATGGGGTCTGATTCACAAAATATTGTTACAATGATACTACCCTTAATAGTTTTGATTGATAACACTCTTATTAATTTAAATTGGAAATATCTAATTATATTAGTAAATTGGGAAGATATGAAACAATTCGATGATCCAGAGTAAAATAAAGTATTGGGTAAACATGAGGAAATAATTAAATTACCTGCCACCATGTTTTTCGGAGATCCATCCTCAGTAGTTGTGATCACATAATCTTACCCAACCTTCCTTGTCCTTTTTTGTGTTATGTTTCCCTGATGCTTAGTACATTTTATTGCATAATTTCCCATTTTATTACAACTGTAGCATTTAACATTGATATCCTATTTCATTCCCTTTAAATCATGATCTTGGTGGCCTTTTTTATTAGATTTCTAATAGACTCTAATTACCATCATGAACGTACCAAGGTGTTTCTTATCACATTTACTGTAGGATATATATTCAACATTTCCCACATTTCACTTAATTCCATTTTCAGAATGTAAAATTGATCTCTTCTTCTCTTTGTTTTCTTTAAAGTTTTAAGACTTCGAGATTTCCTTTTAGGTCATGATAACAAATGTGACAATATCTTTGTATGATGAAAGGATTGCATGATTAATCCCCAATGAGGAAATGGATTTATCCCATCAAAGAATCAATAAATCTTACTCCCTAGTTTGTGTATATAATCTTCTACATCTTTATCTATCCTTGTACAGATAGCGTCATACATTGTAAAATTCGCATCCCCCTTTTTCCTCATACTCAGAAATTGCCTTTCCATATCCACTCTATGGTCATGAGGAAAGTATTTTTCTATAAAAATATCTTTAAACTCAATATATTCCACATTTTATACTTCTTCATCCGTCTTTGTTTTTTTAATTGTTGACCACTATTGATCTGCATCTCCCGTGAGATGATAATCCACCTTGACAACTTTTTCCATTTTTTTCTCCCCAAAGTATGAAATGTTTACTCTAAGTAACTTATCCATTGCTCAACTAAAAATGGATTTGTATTCCCATTGAATATTTTTTGTTTTTTCCTCATGAGTAATTCTAACATTTATCTTATTCATAGTAGATCAAGTTGCTCCATATAGGTAAGGTTATTATTCATAACCTGAGTGAGTTGTCATAGTAAGGTGATAATAAGATCAACACTAATAGCATCACCAGCTATACTATAATTATCATGAGTATGAGGGAAATCCCTACAAAGATTTTGTGCATTGATAAAATTTCCATTCCTTCCACTAGGTACCCTTTCAAAACAACGGAAACCCAATGATTAGTTTACGAATCGTGGTATATAATTCAACACTTTAAAAACACTTAACAAAAATTGAATAGTTTATGGATATAATCCATAATCATAAAAATGTTTTCTTTTTGGAGGTATATAATAATAAATTTTTAATAATGTTTTGTAAGATTAGGTCAATTATCCTAAGCATATCCATTGGGAGTCTCATAACCAAAAGTGCAACAAGGATCGTTGTCATGTACCAGGATACCCCGAGTCATGCCCGAAACTCCTTGTAAGAGTTTTCACTCCTAGGTACATCTGTGCTAGAGCCACCTCTAGCTCCTTGTATCCATACATGGATGTATTTCTTGGAAAATACACAAAATATCTACGTATCCAAAATTATAGGAAGTTCTTCTATTCTAATCCTCAATGTCTATCTTAGGGAAATGTGCTCTAATTAGAGTTTTTCTAAATATAGTTACCTAGGTTTGTACTAAACTTCCTCTGATACCAACTGTAATCCCCCAACTCTAGTTACCCGTAGTTTGTGCATTTTTACAAAACATCGACCTGATTCAAGGAAACATGTCCCAAAAGACCGATTAGATTAGTAGCCTTGGAATTAAGAAATATATAGATAATTTCTACATTAAATAATGAGATAAAACTTACAATAAAATTTTGATCTATCTGAATAGACTTATATTCCATAGCCTATCCCTATGGGTCAACCATTAAATAAATCTCCACATCCTAGGATAATAAATACATAAAAAGGGGTTAGCTCAGATTCTATGTAAGGATACCAATATAGCGTATAGTTAATAAATAAGTATAAACATTTAAGGAAATGTACGAAATAAAAACCAAATATTTTCAAACAGAAACATTAGCAAAATAAAGCAAGTATAAATCAAAAAAGTGTATTTACTTATTAACATGGATATATTACTTGTCGAATAATCACATTTGATATCAGTATCTAATTCCATAATGATAGAATGCTAATTTCCAAACCCCATAACCACATAGTCAAGGCCTTGTGCCAAGACTACAGATAAGATTATGTCAAGGCCTTTTTCCAAGAAGATAGCTTTTCTCATGAGACTTACAGATGAATTGAAGAGCTATAGCGGTCTCCACCTGTCACATACTAAGCTTAATTCATTCCTCGTATGAAAAGGATGAAACATTACACAAAAATTCGTTTTAAAACTAGCATACTAAAGGTTAATACATTAACCATAAATCATGAATGCTATAAAAATAACACATCCATAGTAATGCATGTCACAAAACCTTAAATACAATATGAATGATTTATATCATAATAAATCAACTTAAAAAATGTATAAAATCCATTATTGTATGTTGACATAGATGAAATGAATTTTATTTTAGAGGAACGCCTCTTTCAATTTGGAAATCATATAAATGTTATGTAATTTTAAAAGAAAATATTTATTTTGAATATATTTTTATAAGATTTTAAGGAAAACATAAAAAGTGATATAACAATGGAGAATAACCACACCAACTATATAATTTGAAAAAAATTCTTGCCTTAATTTGTTGAAATTATCATCATGTACCTTGTTTGGAAATCGACGAAAATATTCCATTCATACCATTTTATAAAAATTCAAAAAAAGGTATACGCAAAATTAACCCATAGTCTAGTAAATAGTACAAATGTTTTGAATTTTTTTAAGAAACACATATATGGATTAAAATGAGGACCCAGTAGATTCTTACGTAAAAACAACCTTGAATAATAATGATATTGTAAAAATATCACTTACCTTTTACTTTTCCATGGTTGAGTGTACGTTAACTTCATGTACAATTTTTAAATAATTCTTATTAAATTATACAAGAACCACATACATAAATATGATATCGTATATGATCCTCTAATATTGCTTCGTTAATAATATTATAGTAGTATCATTGTTTAAGGTGTTAACAGATTCGTTTTATATTATATAACTTTTAACGTAAGTCGTGTTTGTTATCAATAGGATAAATTCGATTCATATACAGAATGATATAATATTTTTAAATATTATTTTTAATAATCAAATGATAATTATTCTTGAATTTTTATGATGGGGAATGATTCTCATTGTGTTTGTGGCGAAGGTAATACATACATACGCAAAAATGAAACTTCCATTTATTTATTTTTTATTTTAAAAGGAATGAAGAACAAATGATACATAGGTATATTATTATTCCAGTATAATATAATATTTCATATATGTTATGTAATTTCATTAACACCATCCTTTATACATTTCATGTTTGGTATGAATGAGTCATTTCACATTGAGGTGGAGGTATTCTGTACTTTCTCAAATGAAATTATTGTATATATAAACCATAAAAAGAAGAGAGGTATGACATAAAAGAGAAATAAATAATATTATATATGAAATAAATATCATCAATATCATATATAATTAATGTTTTTTGATAATTCCTGTTATACGAGGTGGTAGTTGAAGATTGAACAATCATCGTTTCATGAGTCAGTAGTTCATCGCCAACATAATCATTATGTTTTATACCCAATATATGGTGGTGTGTGTAAGTTTAGGTAAAATAAATCCCATAAAAAATCTGAGAGTATTGAAGATATTTTATTTATAAAATAATGGAGTAATGAGATTTTATGGGGTTGGAGAAGTAAAATAAAAGAAAAGAACTTAAGAGGAGATGTTACCATTAAATCAGTTAGCTCCCTTCAGTTTGAACCAAAATTATTTTATGAAGTTACTTATTCCTAAGGTAAGGATTCTAAGAGTAATAGTGGGATGTAGGGAGATTAATTGGGTGATGGTTTGATGATTCAATGGGCTTGAGAGGTGTGAGAAATGGGTTAGATGTGAGCGATTTTTATAAGGGGGAGGAGGGACTCTTTTGGAATAGTTGAAAATATTATTTTCTTATGTAATGATTTTCAGTTTTTAAATGTCCATAAATCATTAAAGAAGAATATAATTTGAAAAGTATTTGAAATAAAACAACCCAAGAGGAATTGTACAGGTTTTGGATATTGTTTTAATTTTTATAATCACATTTATTTAAATCATTCTTTAATGAGGTAAACACTGCATCATTATTTTTTCATAAATAATTTTAATTATTTGATGCCTAAAAATTATAAAAACAATACGATTATGTAGGAATTTTTTTTATATTTCAAATGATTATTTGTAGTAGAAACAAAGTCTTATATAACCACATGTAAAATGTTTTTTCCTAAAAGATATATGTTTATGTCCTTTTGGTCTTTACATTACATTAATTAATATAAAGTGTCATTATCTCTCTCATGTGGCTCCAAGGGGTCACCAAATCGACCCAAGGATTTCCATGGTCGTACATTTATATATAAATATGAATAAGACTCATGTTATTGAAATTAATATTATTATTATAATATTTTTTTACCCTTATTTACCAGATATACCCTTTAACCATGATAAATAAATTATTTACATAAGTTAATATTCATAATGTCAAAAAACAATATTTATCTATTTACACAATTTGGATCTCATAATTTCAAATATTTAATCCATTTTTCAATATTCAACACACAAAAGAGGAATAAATTAATTTCACATTATTTTTTATGGTAAAAATAAAATTCGTGTTTTCCAAAATAATAATTATCAAAAGATTGATACTTGTTAATGTCCGGTTTAAATGTGAAATTACATAAAATTACCTATGTTATATTAAATGATAAAAATATAATATAAAGATACATTAAAAAAACTCAAATTAATAATTTTAGAATAAAAATTAATTTGATTAAAAAAAATGTAATTAAAATATCGTATTTTTCATTATTCATAAAAAATTTAATGTTTTTTGAAAAGTACAAAAAATTCCCCCTATGATAATTTTGATATTCCAAATACAAAAAATGATGTTCATTTTTAAAAATAAATTTTCTAAAATTTCAATAAGTGGGTATTACTTCTCATAACGGCAAGATTGATTGTTCATGGTGTGTTAGAATCTCGATGTTTCGTATAGGGCAAGCTATTGCATTATTCCGAGGGAAACATACCATTGAAGTTTGGGGAATTACATATTTTAAATGAGTAATGTGTTTTTATAATAAGATAAATATAAACCATACTAGATTTTACAATTTGGTAGTATAATGAAAGATGGATTAGTTTCAACATTATTGGACATAGATCATCGATTATCACCGGTTTAATTATTTTTTCATAATTATGTTAACTTGTATCTGTTGAATCTCTTGTTTTCATATGTGAAGTAGTTCATTTTGGAAGAGTGTAATTCTTTTATGAAAAAATACATTGTATATTATATATTATTGATTTTTTAAATAAGATAACATAGTAAGTTGATGTTTTTATAGGCACCACATATTTGAGGAATCACTAGATGAAACAAAAATTATTATTTGTAGACAATACTGTCTATTTTTTTTGTAATTAATAAAAAGTGATGATGAATTTTATTTACAGGGTATAAAATATTTGAAATTTTTTAATGATAAATATAAATTGAACATATTTAATATTAATATTAATTATCAAATTTTATAGATTCATATTCATATTAATAATTTCATGTAATTTTTAAAATTTCAAAGATATACATTTTGTCAAACTGAATTCTTTCACATCAAATATTTAGTTTTAATTAGAAGATAAAATTTGATATATTTTAAATTTAAATATACTAAATAATCATAATTATTTATTTCATTTGAAAAAATAAAATTTTGTTGATGTTTTTATGTTTTTTAATAAAGTACATTTTTTAGTAAATAATAAAAAATATTATAAAAACTTCTATTTTATTTAATTGTTTTTAAAATAAAAATTATATATTTTATTGAGTTTAGTGTAAAAATACTATATATTTTATAATATCAAAATAATTAAATCAATATTCATCTATATTATTATTTATATTCCGATAAATTAATTTTATAGATTAAAACCTATTTTTTAAAAAGAACACTATTTAATTTTTTAAATTAATATATTAAATATATATTTAAATAATTATTAAATTTTAATCATTCATATTGATTTCTTATTTTTTATTTTGATGATAAAATTTATTATTGGGTGCAACCAAATTTTTTTTCACATTGGATTTGTTCCATTATTAAAATCAATTTCTATAATAATAGGTATACAGAGTAAAGTAGTTTTTTTTACAGGGTCATGAAATTAAATTTTATAATTTATTAGATGATATGATTTCAAATATTATAACCTTATTTTCAAATTTTCAAATATTTTGTTACACATGACCAGAAAGTAAGAATTTTACAATATTTAAGATATATGAATAATAAAAAGAGTTTCACTCCCATCACATATAAAAGAAAAAAACCCTTCTCAATTATGCTGAAAATATATTCCATATATATCAAATATTCCTTACCCATATACATCCTAAAATATATTACTATTTTCCAAGATGTTCTTCATTCTCCAAAATACCATACATGCATTCTTTATGTGAATTCCAAACGAGGTTTTCCAAAGAATAGGTATAACTCTTAACTTATGAGATTATCCATCATTTATTCATATATATCTGGTATAATTATAACAATCATGCGAAAATAAAATAACATGTATTCAAAATATGAGGATTTTTTATTAGTAAAACCCTTTTTATCTTCATTTATATCATAATGAAAATGAAGATATCACTTGTGAGTATGGTTGGAATACTACAACCATGAAGGGATGAATTCCATTTTTCATTATATCCTCATGTGGATAATTAAAAATATCGATAAATTGGATATATATGTGATATATATGTTATTATTATTATTATTGTAAAAATATAATATATTTCACATGATATCCTTTCATATTATGGAAAATCAAAATGTCTTTCATTTATACTTATGGAATACTACTTCCATAAAAATAGGTGATTCCTCTTTCATTTACACCTTTCGTATTAAAATACTAAATTTTATTTCACATATAAAATGTTCAATTATTTTATCATTTAATTTATAGAGATAATGAAATAATGTATCATTTTACCATTGACTTCCAATCAATGTTTTTATTATTATTATCCAAACATCAACAAATTGTATTAAATGAAATTAGCTGAATCAATAAATATATTAAACATGTTAATTAATAATATAAAATAGTAAATGACAATGTAATAGACATGAAATATTATATTAAAATATAATTTGTTAATATATTTTTATTATACATGATTTAATGTATAAATGAGGTGAGTTTGATGCATGGTGATGACCATTCGGTTATAAATATTTTTTTAAAAAAATTTCCTTCATACATATTTTAATCCACATAGTGATTCATTAAAATATTACAATATTGTTTCTATCAATATTTCAAAAATATTTTAATTTAATTTTTACTGAAATTTTATTCTTGAAATTTATATAAAATAAAATATTTTTAATTTTTCTGTATGGGTAGTTTTACATTAATATAAAATTATTAGAAATTATTTTTACCATATATAGATTAATTAAACTATCCCACCATTATATAAGTTATTAAATTTCAATAATAATCAATAATTATATATAGATATTAAATTAATATGTAATTTCTTTTTCTTCAATTAATAATTTCCAAGAAAAGTTGATTGTTTTATTTCTACAATATAGCGTAAAATACTTATACATATGTGTTTAAACAAATAATTTATGATATATTATAAATGAAAAATTTTATTATATCTGTTTTATGTATTCCATGGCCATTTTGTTTTTTTTATGAATGGTTTTTAACTTGATGTAGCTCTCTAATGAATTGGTTGATTCTTTTTTAAGGAAATATAATTCAGAAGTGATCATCTAGGCTAATCCATTAGTCAGAGTTCATAAAATAGTTATTACTAGAGTGGTGTGAAGATTATTTACAAATATTCCTACCTATATATTTTATAAATTTTATCTATTCATCATGTATGTTGAATTATTCCCAAGGATAAGAAAATGAAATTATGTTTGATGATAAATTTATACCAATTTTATGGTAGAAAGTTATGTTTTCTAGTAAATGTTTTCATGTGTACTCATTTATTTAAAAAAACACACATGATTATAAAATTCCCTTGAAGTGTTCATTTGAAATTTTTTACAAAAATAATTTATAATCAACCATCAATTTTTGGGATAGAAAATTCTTGTTTTTAGATAAAAAATATGTATATAAAATGTAAATTTTCATTCAGATTTTATTATTTTCAAAATAGACTTATAGGATCCAATCATTATATTTAAAATATTATGATTTTTTAATAGAAAATATTTTAAAAATGTTGTTCATACAGATTTATGGTGAGTAAGAAATATAAGCTGATCTATCATTCTAGTATAGTGATTCATCTAAAAATAGGTGAATGTACCTATCAAATTTAGACAGTACATATATAAAGTGTATATTTGTTAAAAAGATTTATATTAACTTTATTATTCTACATTGTATTCTATGGGACTGATATATAATATTTTTTAATCCATATAAAAAAAGAACCTGGAAATGTAAAATATTCAATCAAATCTATTAATCACATAATTATGGGTTGATATATGTTCATTCTATAAAAAATCGATGATTTATGAAAAGAAAGGAATTTTCATTATATATGAATTAAATAATTATGGACATAATTAACTAAAACATGTCCTGGAATATTGGGAATTATACACAAGTCTCTAACACCCATAGAAATTTCTTCTTAGATTGTTTCTATGTTATCTAAAGAATCTATTATCTAAAATCTAGGAACATAAATAACGATTCTAGGATATACCATTTATACATCACTGATAAAAAAAAGGTTAAAACGATGAAATATCCAACACCTTAATACCTCAAATAAAATAAATATTTTTTTATAAAATATTATCACATAAAACTACATAACAATATAACATAACACACCAAATAAATAATATTAAAAAATGGGGAAATTTAAAAAAATCAATAAAATCAAACCACAACATTAAAATCATACTGTATATTATTCCATTACTAATGGTAAAACCCCCTCATAATATTTATGCCTCTAAAAAAATAATTCTATAATATATTACATTATAATTATCAAATCATAAAGACATTAACCAAAAAAATTTACATTTAGGTAAACTACAAAATTGTGTTGTTTCAATTTTATCTTTTTAATTCAATTGATGTTAAGTTATAACACCGATTAAGTATTTTTAAAACAATATTTTGATTATTTCATTGGGAATGTGCAATAAATATTTTAATTTAAAACTCAAGGGATCATTATTTATGAAAATTATAGTAATTGGTGAATGGAAAGCTGTAATTTACTAAAAAATTATTCACTAGAATAATTTTAACCCAACTCCTCCCTATCATTACATAATTACAAATTAAATATAACCACCCATACTTAAAAAACAACCACACCCAATCCAAGAGGGCCCTATGATTCATATGTTATATTTTGGGATAATTTGATAGAATAGAATAATTCAATAAAATTTAAAAAACTGAAAAATAAATGTGGTGGAAAACTAATTGGAAACTAAAAGTTTTTATTGAAATATAAAAACCTCCTCACCATCCAAAATACCATTCCATAGGTAACATAACTGAAAGAATCATCATTCAATTTCAAAACATTTATAATATAACCTCTGGTTATCAACTTATCATGATTCCCCAATACTAAAAAAATTCATCAATAAATAAAATATTCACACTTAATTTATTTAAAAATAAAATATATGATTTCAAAAATAATGATCTCATGCCATTAATAACTAATTATTATCCAAAAATTGGATATCCATGTCTATAGAATTCACTAATATCAAAAAAAATCTACATTATTCATTATGGACATCAAAGTGATCCTTCATATATTCATACTTTCAAACCGTGGAAATAAAATCCTTGTGAATAAATTAAGGGAATGATTCCTATAGAGATTCTTTCATGTTTAATTTTTTTATCTTCCAATATTTTGTAGACACTCATTATAAAAACATAATATATCTATTTTGAATTTTAAATTATTCCCTATATTTTTTTTGAAAACTCAACCAATTCAAAACAATAATCAACATATAATCATCAAACACCACCAAATAACATTATCAAAACTCTATACAAAATCATTATATCGTCTTATCTATTAACTTCTCCTTCTACTTCAAGACCATAACATCCCGATGATTCTCAGAAAATTTCTAGAACTAAATCATTAAAAAATTATGGTTGAATATTATAATTAAAACCTGTAGTCATCCATGAACAATATTATTCATTTGTATGAAATAATATATGAATAATTAAATTCTATACTAAAAACTAAATCATCATCAATTATTAATAATAGTTTTTTTCTGTATGCTAACAACATATAACATAAAACAATCACAACATTCGTTATTAATGAAAAACCTAAAGAATTACTTCCATTGAAACTTCATATTTTATGGATAAATAATATTATTTTATTGAAGAAAATATGAAGTATATTTATAAAAAAAACATTAGTGGTGACGAAATAAAATTCTAGGAAAATTTCATAGTAAAAATGTTTTTATTTAAAATCATCCTTATAATTTTTTTTTCCAAACATCACATTAACAATATTATATAGAATAATTTCTTTAGCCATTTCCTTTAATATAAGTAATAAATATAACACAGGTAAATACATCAAATATGTCAACTTTTTACAAACCGACTTTTTTAAAACATTATAGATCCCATTTTGTAATTACTATCCATTAATATTATTTAATTTATTAAATAAAATTAATTAAAAAACATAAAATGTGAAAAAATTTCTTTAAAAATTCATAATAAGTTATTAAGAAAATATTCAAAAAACATCAAACGTAAAAAAGAAATATTTCAACATTTTGAAATTATAATAACCTAGAAACATTCTTTTTTCTATTACTGATAGTTTTATATGATATCCTATATTTGCATACACTTTTTTAAATCAAAACTAATTAAAAACACCATATAATGTTATATATATTAAATATTAAATATTATATATTAAATTATGTGTGTTAGGGTCATCTAATTTTTTAATTATTCTTTCATGTTACTGACCACTCTGTTAACTGTCAATAATGAAAATTCTTTTACATATTATTAACAATCACATTCAATAATTAATAATATTAAACTAAGCAATTTCAATGAAAAACTAGTTATTAACAATGAATTATTTACCAATCTATTGAAATACGATTGAATCAGTATTTCAAATTTCATGGAATTAATCATTACATGTAAATTATTTCAAATTATAATCCAATGATGTTACTCAATAATGAATTGAATTTATGTATCTCAATAAACCATATAAATTAAAAATATTTATATTTATATTTGGTTAATGAAGTTAACATCAATAATTGAAAAAAATAAATCTATAAACATATTTGTAAATCATCTCGCAAAATCATTAAATTCTATAGGTCTTATCACTTCTCATTTATATAAATTTCAAATAAAAAATATTAATCTAGCACATTGAATCTGATAAAAATTTGAATAATGAATATACAATTTGTTATATTATTAATTTTAATTTTTCATTATTTTACTTGCCTTGTGGTCGAATAAAGAATTCATATTCATTTTTAGTTCAAATTTGACATCATGTATCTATCAACCGTGTTCATATTTATGTATTTGGGATGTTTTATTACATATATTAATGATTTATATTTATTTATAATATGTTATAGATATGTATTCTGATTATTATTTGTTTTTAGATTGTTTTATATCTTTTTATTTTTACTATACATGTATAATTGATGCATGGATTGTTGATGCCAGAATTAATGTAGGAAGTTCATTGGAACTTCATATTTATTGGGTGAAATTTTTCCCAAGTGTATATATATATATGATCTCGTGATTTTATAATATATCATAATGTGATCAAGAGAATGCATTGGATAATTTCACATGGTGTTTTATTTTCATGTATTAGGGGTTTATTATTGGTTCATGAAATAATTGAATTTGATAAATCGTTTATACATTTGTGTGAATGGTTGATTGGGTATTTTTTCAAACTTTATATTTTCAATAATTAATATTATAAAATGATATTACTTTTTATCTTTATTGAGAATCCATTAGATTTTTTGTAGTTCATATTGAATTTTGACACATACACATTTTTCATATTTTTTTTAAATTAGTTGTATTGGGTGATATATTTTTAGGTCATTATCTTTTAGAGGATTTTAATATTATGGTGGGTAAAGGGAAGAACAAATAGAGTGACATAGTAAAAAATTGTAATATAAAACAAATTATAAAAAACGTGGTTGATTATATCTATCCATTATCATAAAATTTCATAGTTTTTGAATGGTCAACAAATCCACGTAGTGATACCATAAAAAGGTTCAAGTGCCCCATAGAATTATTTTATTAACTTTCGTTTCACCAATATTTTTCATTCATAGAAAGATGTTTATTTGGATGATTTAAATTGGATGTTGAATTTAATTTGATATTATTTTGTTTTATTTTAGTACCAATTTAAAATTAAAAAAATCCCAGAAAGAATATTTTTCATCAAACATAATATAGAATTTCATAATTATAAATGATAATAATTAAATGTCAAAAAATTATTATTTATAAAATAAAAATGAATACTTTTTTAAAAATTATTTGTCAGATGAAATTTAATATGAATATTATTTATAGTATTGGGGGAATGTTTTATGCACAAATACATGGATTTTTAAAATGGGTTTATGTGATTTTATAGCATTTAAACTAATGTGTATGTTTTGGAAATTAATATAAATTTAATTATTGGTATGTTTTTAGTGTAAAATATGTTATATAGTTATTTTTATTTATTCATTTTATATAATATAATTTTTTTTCATAATGTTAATTTATATTTGGTTATAATTTTAATTTGAATTATTATTTATTATTCATTGTTCTTTATGTTATATTAAGAGTATATAACCAAAAATTGTTCTAATAAATTTATGGATTTGAGTGTGGCCAAATATTATCGATACAATACTGAAACTCAGGATACTTTAGTGGATAAAAATTACACCAGTTTTTCCCCTAAAATTCATTATGTTTGGGATCTATGATATGAAATATAAATGATCTAAATTGTTATAATGATCAAGACATTCCATGGATCTCTTGAATCCATGGTTGAATGAGTTTTCTTTTGTTTAACCAAGGGTCCTAGACAAGAATCACTGATGTTAACGGTTATTTTTGACTTATAATGTTATAGATTGTGTGAAACATTCTAGACCAAATTCATCAATTAGTATTATCACATGTAAGTGAATCCTTGGAAAGTGATTTAATTTTTCAGTGCTAAATTGTGATAACAAATAGTTGAGTAAACTGAATACAGTAGTGACCCTGTTATATTCTCTTCTAAATAATTTTATGTTTATTTGTTAATGGTTTATTTTTTAATGAAAAGCAATTAGCTAGAACTCTTTTAAGAAGAAATTATGACTAGGAATTCATCCTTCCATAGATGATTCAAGGATACTATTTGTTGGAGTTGAACTCAATTGGAAACTCATTGTATATGGAGGTCATTTAATCAAGGTATCTATGACAGTTTTATATCTATAGGGAATTAGACGATATATGAACCTAGTTATATGGATAAAAATTTATAATTAAATTAATCTATTTAAAGAACCACTCCAAATGGTATAATGTGATCAATTGTGTGCTTCTAAAATAGTTAGTTCTAGGATTCAAATCTCCCATTCCCAAATCAACGGAAGGCATATAATCATTTTAATCAGTCCACATATTCCCAAATATTTTGATATATATCAATACTTAAATTTATTATCCTTTTCATTACACTACATATTTATTGTAAATATGTAAATATTAATAAGTTACACTTATTTTTTTACCATGTTACATTATCTTCTAGTATTGCATTATATGTTGTTATTATCACATTCTTCTGCCACTAAAAACATGTTTTTTATCCACTTTTACTGAATGTGATCACATTTATATAATTTTTTCCCATTCAAATATGATGTCACTAAATTACATTTACATTGTATAAAATGTTTATTGGTATTATCTTTTAGTTTTATTGTCAGTCAACAATGATAATTAATTCAAATGTTAGAGAAAACACCAGTATGGTTCTCTATTTTTTATTATCATTATTTGTATGGTAATGTGTGGGTTGTGAATTGGAAAAAATAAGGATAACAAATATTTGATTTTAATTATATAATATTTGGAGATAAGGATAAAATTTTCACATCTATTTTTTAAAAAATCATATATTTTTCAATCATTCTACATGGAAATCATTTAATATAATGGGTTGTAATGTGACGTTGTGGGAAATATTTTAATTTCCTACCATTTTTCTCATTAATTATTAATGTTTATTAATTTTTTAATCATTCTATTATGTTCCTAGAAAACCATCATTGGTTTATTATTTTTTATGATCTCTTGTTATGATCATGGAGAAATGCATGCAATGGATCAATTTTTTGGTGGTCAGTATGTATAATAAAATTAATGGGAGAGTAAAACAGAAATAAGGAATTCCCTGGTTTTCTAAGATTTACAATTCTGAATGGACTATTTGTAACATCACAAAATGATCCGGGTCATTGTTATTGGGGATGTTCCCTTACTGAATGACATTGCGAGTATTGTGCAACAATAATCATTACTGAATGTCGTTTTTATATACTACATTATGATCCATGATATGAAACATTTCATGGTTACCTGATATTGACCACTATATGAAATGGAATGTCAAAATAACATCATGGTTCTATAATCAATCTAGTGTTTGGATATACCTGATAGAGAGGCACTGTATATTTCTCTTTGTTGACCAAATCATTGTGAATTTATTCCTAATACCTTATAAAAATTCCTGGAAATTTTGATATTGGAACATAAAATATAGAATAAAACATGGATTTTCCCTCTACCTCATTCAACTCATCTTATGTTAATGTGAACTCTATGAAATATTTTTATTTACTCCTTTTGTATATATTCAACCCTCATTAAATCCAGGTTTATTTCTTCCAATCATGTATCTATTGTATTCCATTATCCTAGCACTCAAATTCCCACATAATTCCATTTACTTGAATATAGGTTAGCATAATCTTATGTGTAGTTTTTTACAACATATTTTTTATATCAAGATCAAATGTAATAATGATCATCTCTCATCTTCACATTTTTTTATATAGTATGTATCTCATCAACAATTATTATTGAGTTGAATACATACAATAATTTTTCTTTTCATGAAACACCATAATCAATGAATTAATTAAATTTTATTCTGGAAATGTTTTTTTTAATCATTGGTAAAATTTTAGAATTTTTTATTAAATATATGGTCTTATTATATGATTAAAAAGGATGTTATGTATACATGGAATTTTTAAAAATTATAGTGAAGTATTATTGATAATTTTAATTATTCAATTTATGTTTTTTGGCCGACCATGTTCACATGTTATTTTAATAAATATGTTATCTAATTAATTGATTTTGAATTTAATTGTTTTTTAAATTACAAGGGTTTATCTAGTATAATTTTATTCCATGAAAATTTATTATTGGGCTATGATTTATTAATTATAATTATTGGTTTCATTGATAACATTAATGATATAGGAATGGTGTTTTATCTTTTGATTTTTTTATTTTGAATAAAACTATGGTTATAAATGTTTTTGGATATAAAAAATTTATCCATAAAAGGATTTACTATTGATTTTTATAAATAGAAACATTATATCCCATTTGGATCTTCATAAATAATTTTTCAATTGAATATTTATTGGATATGCATTTTCTAATGATCAATTCAAAAATTATTTGGAGTTTCAATATTAAGGACTAGTTGGAACATTAAACTAATTCATTTCTATAAATTATTCACAGCCACATGGAATCGAAAATTCATGGAGCATATTTATGGAAACATAATGGTTTCTTATTTTGGATGTAACTATATATATTAGAGTGATTATTATTTTTAGGTTATTTTTGGAGGTTGGAATTAGAGATGATATATTCGTTGATTGGATGCTCACTAAATGTTACTCTACCTCTTTTTCTATACATGTATGGGATTCGTAGGTATATTATAGTGAAATTTAGGGGTGGTTACTATAATTTAATGGTGTGACTAACTATATCTGTCTTGTGTTGGATATGTCCTTAAATAAGGGTAGTTCTATAAATGGGGATAACTAAATGAAATCTAGTGTTTATAGTCTAGGGATACATAAATTTGTCATCATATGGATCCAGCCATGTACTTCTCAAATCATCTAATGATATTCATAGGATCATTCTTTGATTACATACACCTTATTATGTTTTGGTCTGATTTGCAATGTTTTTATTCTAACATTATATTTTTTTATTATTAATCAACAACAACACGATCAGGTTTTATTTCATTCAATATATTGTTCTAAAATAATTCATTATTTTTTTATTACATCAAGACATACACAGATTGTCATAATTTTATTCTATTATTATAACATATTTTTTTGACTATTGATTATTAATTTCTTCTTCTATTATATTATTTCTATTTTTCCCAAAATGTTTTGTTATATAATTTATATATCATAGATTTTATGATCATTTAAATTGTTGAAATTAATAAAAGTGGTTATTGAAACAACTATTTGATGTAATATGATATATTCTTTAAAATGTTATATTAAAAATGGTTTTTTAAATGGATTATTTATGATATTTTAATGATGTCTGTTTAACTCAATATAAATGTACTAAAATATATTTCCTAGAATACTCATCAATTGACTTACTCATATCATCAAAACCACTTTTCAACAGTCTTGTATTTATTTCAATATAATTACATATTCATATTGATAAGATATATTTTTAATTTTCATTATAGGGAAACATTATGTTACATTAATTACTTTAATACATGACCCGATGTCTTATGGGAATATAGGTCAGAAGAAATTTAAACAATTATACCAAAATAACCCGTCAAATTTTTTTCATTGTTTTTTCCATAATCAACACCTGAAGATGAATTTTTAATTATTTCCATTCATAGATAAATATATTAGGGACATGATTCTATTATTATGTACCCCTTGGCTATCAATTTTCATGTGTTTGGTTATCTCCACCTTTCAAGATATATTTATCAGATACATCATCCATAGGCAATTCACATGGATTCTAACCACTCAACACTATTGGCATAAAGTCTCAGTGTTTAGGACGCATAATAAATGGACTTATATTCTTATTATATTGAATAATACCATGAATATAGTACCATGATTTAATTACTACAGTACTATAGTGATAATATACATTGATAATTCACCTGTGATCAGTTTTAAAATAGTGTTTCATTATTAATAGTGTTATTTATTTACCACATGGGTGAACCCCCAATTTCAATCATTTAATCAAAAATATTTAAATAATTTATAAAAATAAATTTCATGGACTCATGGTTGTACCCTAATGGGTTGTTATTCTCAAACACTAATGAAAACATGTGATATTAGTAGATTATGTGGATCCTTATTGGTTCGAGTTTAGTGCTAGGTTCCCTAATCGATTAAGCTAGTATGGATAATGGATAGTGACATTGAAGACATGGAGATTGTATCAAGTATTTTGGTCTTTATTTTTTTATCAATTATGTGTCATCCAATTCAACCCTTTTGTATTTTGTATGTACTCTTAGCTCCCCTATAGTTTTATTTTTATTTTTAACTAATTATGGATATTAATTGTTTTTGGGATTTATTACCTTGTAATTATTAAATATATTATCATTTTTATGTTTGTGGACCTATGTTTCATGAGGTTTTCACTCTATACATTGTATTTTTTTCGTATCACTACATATTTATTAGGTTAAAGCACTCAATTAGGATTATCTCTAGTTTCCCAGAACATGTTGGCTTCATGATACTAAAAGAATTAATCTTAGTATGTTTAAAATGTTTTTTTTGTATTCATAGATTAGAGGATCCCTTGTATATATCATGAAAAAACATAATTATTCACTTGATATTAAATATAGATGTTTAACCCATTCAACCCATTCATAGGGAGTCAAAAACTGTTTTTTTTTTAATCCTTTCTCCTAACACCACTAACTTATTTATATATATCCATAATATTAATTAAACAAATTACATATCATATCCAAATACACCCCTATATAATATAATAACAAGTAACAAAATATTTTTGAGGTCATTATTATGTTTTATGACCACTCCACCATAGAAATGGAACCACCACATTGAATTTGATATATTTTGAAACCTAGTAACTTGACTGTTATCACGACCCATCCCCCAAGGCCCGTATCATGACTACCCCAAGCCCACCTTCAATAGTCCAGGGGCTGGGGACTAGCACCAAAGGCGTAAACCACTAAACTGGGAAGGCTTCGCATTTATAAACAAAACACACACAACAGAGTATGCAACTAGATGTAAACACTACGTAAAAAAATATACAAAGGAGAGTGTTGAATGTAAAGGATTCAAGAAACACAATCCCAATATTAATGTACAAGAAAACGGGAAAAGTACAAGTACAACCGATAAAGGGACAAACAGATAAAAAGATAAAGAGAAGCTCCTGAATCTTAATACAGTGTTCCTATATGAAGGGTAGGTACTGATGTCCACCTCCACACTCCATGTCCGTCAGACTCCTATTTGTACCGACTCGTTGTAAGGTCCACCTCTCGGTACCATCCAGTCCTGGCTCTCACGGCCTACATCAGCATTGTCCATCATCTTCATCAATCACAATGAGGTTCGGGCATAACTTGTGCAGGGGCGAGTATAAAGATACTCAGTAGGACCCTGATACTCTCAAATTCTCTCAACAACCAACAAGAATAAACAAAAAAATTTGAATTCAACATATAACCATTACTTATGTATATTCTCATACAAATTCCTAAGTTATCTAGAAACCCATATAAATTATGAGGAAATCTCATAAGTCACTGACTCAACTCAACCCATGATTTCATTCTAGGGGGTAGTATTAGGAAACAACCCCTTTCACACTGTTGGAACCCTGGCTGATGGTGTACTCATCCTCTATCGAGTACAGTGCGCCTGCCATGTCACACATAGGCACATCCCACAATCTTTGGACTATTGAGGTACTTTTCTTGTCTAGTACTGTGGGTTTGTTGCATCACACAGAGGCTCTCCCCACCTGGGGTCTTCCGTGCTCACAGAGAGGTGCTCCCCCTCATAGCCTGCTGAGGTACATCTCTGGTCGAGTGATATGGGTCTGCTACGTCACATAAAGGCGCTCCCCATTGTGGGTCTGTTGTGTCACACAGTGGCGCTTCCCACTAGTCTAGTTGAAAAACTCCAAGTCGAAAGGTCAACAGTCGTCATGTCTCACCCAGCTACATGGTCTCCGAAATCCATACGCTCGTCTCTTGAAGGATCTACTCCACGGGTTACTAGTCGATACTCCAACTATCATGAAAACCCAAGTAGAAGTATCTCAAAGGTCTGCCTCTTCATAGGGGTCTCAATACAACATATGACGCATCAATTGGAAGCTCGGTCTTTGTGTTATTGGCATTTCGGTCCCGGGCGTCCAGTCTGTTTTTAGGTTCAAACCAACCCAATCATAATCCAAAAGTGACCAAATCTATTATGGGACATTCAAAAAGAACTGTCTCCCTCTAAGCATTCTATCTCCGTACACGGTTTGTTGATCGGACACCCATCACCCACGATATGGGCGAAAAGGTGTAAATAGGCCAGCGCGGGTCCAGGTCCAGTTTGACCCAGTCAGACAGACTCATCCATATCCGATTCCATTCTGAGGTCCGACCCGATCCGCGGGTTTGACCCGGTCTGAGGGGGCGGCCCGACCCATGCGTGCAACCCATCACGAGTGCACGTATTGGTCCGAGTCGGAGGCCCGACCTGAGAGGGAGTCTCGGCCAGTAGGCGACACGACCCAAGGGTGTGGCCCATCCCAAAGGGGTGGCCCGAAATGATGGTGGCCCATCCCGATGGTGGCCCATCCCGATGGTGGCCCATCCCGATGGTGGCCCATCCCGATGGTGGCCCATCCCAATGGTGGCCCATCCCGATGGTGGCCCAGCGGCCAATGGGCCCGGCAGCCTAGTCAGCCAAGCGACTCGGTGGCCCAGTGGGGGACTTCCTTAGTCGCGACCAGGGGGAAGGCACACACCATTGGCTCCCGATGGACTCTATAATTTGGGTGTGAGCTGAAATCAGCGTCAGGTGGTGGCAGTCCAGCACACGAGGGACCCGACGGGGTCTCGCTCCTCCCAGCTAGCCGAGTGGCCAGCCACTCACCCTGCCCCGCCGCGACCCACTGTGGCCACAGCTCCGCAGCTCTACGCGGTGTGAAGGTACCATGGCCCGGACTGGCCACAACATCCAGCTCCTCCATGTGGCATGGAGGCACCCCACCACATCCATGTGACGCGGCCTTGCGCCACCGGTTTCTTTGCAGCTGGTCTGACGCTGGTTGCATTGCTCTGCCTTCATCGTCATCAAATGAGAATAATCTATGGGGGAGGGTCAGGCCATGTTCGTTCAGTCCGAGCCCTCCTTGTTACGTTGATATCAATCTCCATATATCAACCATATTTTGAACGATGAAGAACGAGAATAAATTCAACTCAAACCCCTACCTTGTATGACGTTGGTCATTGACGATGTTGCAGAAAGGCAGCACCAAGAAGCATCTAGTGTAGGAAACCGAGGAAGAGGCATCCTCGACATTCTTAATGGTCGGCTCCTTCTCTTTTGGCTCAGTTGAAGATCCATAATGGAGTTCGATGAACTTTGGTGAATGATAATGTGGTGTTCTTCGCGTTCTTCATTGACAGGATGATGTTCTCCCAATTCTACAATTTCCTCTATCATGGTCCCACCAAAATGAAAGTTTCCAACCAAAATAAAATTATATGTTTGACTATTATTTAATTGTTGGAATGATTTCAAATGATTTCCAAAGGTTAATTTTAATTTATTGGTGAAACCTGACTAAATAAATGAAGTGGGTTGGCTCAAATAAATGGTGGAGGAAGGTGTAGAGGCTCTCTACTTAATTGGAGGTTCCATGGGGATACAACCACCTGGTGGTCCCCACCATGGTATATCCTCCTAAGGGAGGTTATGTGCCGGTGGTCCCTACCTCCATAACCTCTCATGGGAGGATATGGTGTGGTTGCCCCTACCACTAACCTCCTCTTGGAGCTTTTAACCACCATAAATAAAAAAATTACAACACATTGTTTTTATTAAATTTAATTAAAAACCCAATATCTAACTTCCATTCTCATTAGAATGAAACTTCGGTGAAATTATCACTAAGAAATCATCGATGCTGCGAGCTCAACACTGCCCTCAGATTTTAATAAAGTGCATTGGTTCAAAATTTATAAAATCATGCTTGTACGTTTACTGAACGTACCCGAAAAAAACATCAAAAATTTATTCCGAGCACACTGCCTTAGAATCAAGAGCATTAAATTTTCATGGACTCATAAAAATCCCATGAATTTATGAAAAATATTTCCACGGAATTTCCGGGACATTAAATTCTCCCCACCTCAAGGCATCACGTCCCTGTAAGCTCCAACTCGAACTATAGGAACAAATGGGGGTACTGAGCATGCATCTGAGCCTCTCGCTCCCATGTGCTCTCTTAGAGATTCTCGTGTTGCCAGCGAATTCACACCATGGGTATCGACTGTCCACGCAGTACCCGCTCCAGTCCATCCTCAGTCTCTACTGGAACCTCTCCGAAAGTCGCCCCATCATCGATGTCTAGCTCTCCATGGTCGATGATGTTGGAAGGGTCTTGCACGTATCTCCTCAGCTAAGATACGAGGAAGACACCGTGCACCTGGTGCAACTGAGGTAGAAGTTCTAAGTGGTATTCCACCTCACCTGCTCTACTAAGGACCTAGAAAGTTCTGATGAATTGAGGAGATAACTTTCCGCCTCGTCAAAATCTCTATAGACCTCGTCGAGGTGAGACCCGTAGAAAGATGTGGTCACCATCCTCGAACTTCAGAGGCCACCGTCTCATGTCAGCATACGTATTTTACCTGCTTTATGCAGTCTTCATCTTCTCGTGGATGATCTGCACCTTCTCCGTGGTAGCCCGTACCATCTCTGGTCCCACTAGTGCTGACTCCCCTGGGTATGTCCAGCACAGTGGTGATCTGCAAGGTCGACCATACAAGGCCTCAAAAGGTTCCATACTAATTGTGGAGTGATAGTTGTTGTTGTAGGAAAACTCCACCAATGGAATGTGATCCTCCCAGCTGCGATCGAAGTCTATAACACATGCACAAATCATGTCCTTGAGGTTCTGAATGGTCCGCTCAATCGGGCAATCTGTATGAGGATAGAAGGCAGTTCTCAGATGTAGCTGCATCATGAATTCCTCCTGAAACCCCTTCCATATCTGGGAAGTAAACCCTGTATCATGGAAGGAGACTATATAAGAAGTTACTCCAAGAAAAGGCACAATATCATGCACAAAGAGGTGTCCCATGCTCTTTATTGATCCCTTCTTTCTGATTGTTAGGAAGTGGGCTGACTTGGTGAGTCGGTCAACGATCACCGATATCAAATCTTGACTCCTGGAAGTACATGGAAGACCCATCATGAAGACCATGGATATCCCATCCCACTTCCACTCTGTGACCCCTAAGGGATGAGCCAAGCCTATTGGTACCTAGTGCTCCATCTTCACTTGATGACAAGTGAGGCATCGAGGGACAAACTCCACTACCGCCTTCTTTATACCTGACCATAAGTGCTGTTGTCAAAGGACTTGGTACATCTTCACCACTCCTGGATGTACCGCTAGAGGAGACGTGTGGAAATACCTCAACATGTTCTCCTGAAGTTTTATTGGTACCATGGTACATCCTCTGGAGAGGATGACGTGATCCCCACCTTCAGAAAATCCACCAGGTGCATGCCTTATGGATATCTATGAATGTTGCGTCTCACAGACATGATCTCTATGCTATGCCTCTCTGACTCAATAAAGAAGTGGAGGAGTGAATGTGATAGACTATAGATAGGCCACTCCATCCCTATCCACAAAGGATATCTGTAAGGTAGAACGCCGCTTTATCACCTCTCCTAGTAGTTGTATACCAGATCTCCTACTGAGAGCATCCAAAAAAATGTTCCCCTTCCCAGGAGTAATGATTATCTCAAAGTAATAGTCCAGGAGAACTCAAGCCATCACCGCTGCCTCAGGATTAGGTCCTTCTGATGGAATATGCACCTGAGACTCGTCTGATCAGGGTACATGGTAAAAAATTCTCTCATCTGATAGTTCTGCCACATCTTCAAGGTGAAGACCACTGCAGCTAACTCCATATCATGTGTAGCATAGTTCTTCACATGCTGCCTCAGCTGTGATGAACCATATGTGATCACTACTCTCTCCGACATCTAGACACACCCGAGTCTCATCCCTGATGCGTTGTATTATACTACATACCCTAAGCCTTCCTCTGGAAGCCTCATTATGGGGGAATTAGTTAGCTTCTACCTCGTATCCTGAAATCTCTGTTGGAATCTCTCTAACCACACGAAGGGTTGCCCCTTCTTCGTCAATGATGATAGTTGTGCTAAACCACTGGAGAAGTATGGGATGAATCTCTATTAGTATCCATCCAAGCCCAGGAAACATTGTACCTCCATCACACTCCTGTTTGGCTCCCAATCAATTACCACCTCAATCATAGTGGGATCCACTGTAACTTCGGCCTCCGAGATGACATGTCCGAAGAAGTGAAAATATCGAATCCAAAACTGGAAATTTGAGAGCTTACCATAAAGTGGGTTCTCTTAGAGTGTGTCCAGTACTAGCTGCAAATGGTAGACATTTTCCTCATCATTAGTCGAGTAGATCAGAATGTAATTGATAAAGACTACTACATGGCGATCAGGGTATGGCTCAAATATCCTGATCACGAGACACATGAACCCTGCTAAAGAATTTGATATGCCGAAGGGCATAACCAAGAACTCATAGTGTCCGTACCGACATCTGATGGTCATCTTCAGGAAATCCTCATCACGAACTCTGAGCTGCTAATAGGCTGATCTGGGTTCTATCTTTGTGAACCACTATGCTCCCTTGAGCTGATAAAAGAGGTCGTTAATCCCCAAGTTTGGGTACTTGTTCTTCATAGTCATCTAGTTCAGCCGACAATAGTCGACATAGAGCCTCAAGCTCCCATCTTCCTTATTAGCTAACAGAATTGGGGCTACCCAAGGAGAAACCCTGGGCCAGATGAATCCCTTCCCCTGCAAGTAATACAGCTGTAACCGTAGCTCACGATTCTTAGCGGGAGCCATCCGATATGATGGAGTAGATATCGGTTTCATCCCTAGGAACATGTTAATGTATATTTCCACCACTCTGCGAGGAGGTAGTCCTGAAACATTTTTAGGGAAAACATCTGTGTAATGGTCCTCCACTACAGGCTATGTCGAACTCTCCATATCAACAACTCTAAGGGTAAGGCTGGACAACAGTTTAGTGATCGGTTGTACCCTCCTCTAAGTAATTCTGTCATGTGCTGAAAAGGTTCCCTTCTTGCTGGTGAAGGTAACACTGGTCCCATCCATGCAGACACACCACACTTTGCACCTAATACAGTCAATCTGAGCATGGATTGTAGATAACCAGTCTATACCCAAGATGATGTCGTAAGGTTTTGACACCGCTACGAGGAGATCTATGCCGAAGCTCTAGACTCCTATAGTACGCTCACACTGCTGGAACCAGTGTATAATCATCGAGTCTGCTCCCACAGGAGTCTCTAGCTGTAAGGATCAAGGCAATGACTCTATCAAAATCTCAATGCTCCGGATGTGGGAAGTGGCTATGAAATAGTGACTGGCACCTTTGTCTATTAGAACTATAGCTAAGGTGGAGTAGACATAGATAGTACCTTGAATCATATCCGTAGTACCATGGTCGTATGCCTCAGCTGGCTGATGCTGAGATCTCCCTTGTCCACATACTCCCTGCGTTCGTGGTGGACCTCCTGGTGGAGGTGGCGGTGGAACCTCTTAACGTCGTCCACCGCCAGCTGATCGACCAGCTCCTCTTCCACGTCCTCCTGCACCCTGCGGACTGCCTCAATAAAATCTCTGCCTCTACATGGTAGGTACCTCAATGGTCTGTTTGATCATCTTAATGGCGGGTCAGATAGTCACGAGCCGCGTGAATGTGACCACCGTATGAGTTGCACTACCTCCTCCTGGTAGGCATGTAACAGCCCCAGGTGCCCTGCACAATAGATCCTAAGTCATGTGTTCATCCACCCATGGGTCTGGTCCCCTTGGAGCTCTGCTTCACATGTCTACTACCAGCTGCAGAATACTCCGTTGCTTGTCGACAAGAGGTGGGTCTCGCTGCGGGTGACTGCTCAGCAAGGAAACTCTATAATAAGAGGGCTCTCTCTAACACCCACGCCTACATCAAGATATCGAGAGAGATCATAGAGGCTCTAATATCTCGCCTAATGTAACATCGCGGGCCCAGGTGCCACTCAACGGGTTCCCCGAGCCCGGTTCGCCACATGACCTCAAGCGCATTTCTCCAAATGCCAGAGGCTGCCGACTAGCAGCGAGGGCTCGGGAAGTTAAAAAGTTTTATCAGACGGGTTCTTTTCTTTGAATTACTATTTGAATCCTTATTCGGGGATAGGACAAGAAATTTAATTATTAATAAGTTGTGCCCAGGCGTAGCTAACCTGTGTATAGGGAAAAGCCAGTCTACCTCAAATTTTTTATTTCTTCTGATTTTTCATATAATACAGTTGATTTGATTTCACTGTTGGTTAACTCACTTGTGATTTTGTTGTTTATATCTTATCCTTGGGTTCTATTTAGTTGCAACCCGATGACATGAGGGTATTCCATCTCATGAATCATTTATGCACATTCTATAAATCACATGCCATGCATAGTTCCATTCCATGTAGGTGCATTAGAAATTGCATGTTGTTGTGGTAGTTGTTGAGCTAGAAAAGAATTCTGTAGTGATATCTTCTTTGATAGATACCGGCTATATGATTTGGTATGTATGTGTGAGGCCTTGGGAGAATGAACACCAAACTTTAGTTACTAAGGAGTATGGGCCCCCATTGACTAGAATTTGGTGGATCATTGGTTTTTTACCATATTTATAACTCAGATAAGATTATAAACATTGATTTGTGGGGATTACGGGCCCTCACGAATCAGAATATAGAACATAGGAGTTGTTTCAGTAGTTTTTATGGGTTCTGGAGTAGTATCTGAGGCTTACTGTCTGGAAAACCCAGGATACACGTCGTGTAGTTCCTCAGACACATGCCGTGTGTTCTTCTGTTCAAGAAGAAGAGAAAGCTTTTTATGTACATGATGTGTACCCTAAGTACACTCTGTGTAATATCTTCTCGTGTCATAAACCGTGTGGGCAAGGACAGAGGGATGGAATGTTCTTGGGGAGAACATTTTCTGTTTCAGATGTACGCGCCATTTAGTGTTATCCCGGAGTCCGCCCGTGTAACTATAAACACTAACGAAGGAGACCTTAAGACATACACGTCGTGTCCACTATGGAACATGCAGTGTAGTCTGGCATGGGGACCCGACCCTGTAACTAACAACACGAGTCATTATAATCCTTTTGTGTACACGCCGTGTGTATATAGAACACGCCATGTAGTTTTAGCAGTGTATTCGACCATGTAACTAACAACAAGAGTCGACAAATCTCATCTAGTACACACCGTGTAATCTTGTATGAGGACAGACCGCCTAGTTTTAGACGTGTGGCTGGGGGAAACGGTGTAGTGTGCATGCTGTGTGCGAGTGTAACATGCTGTGTATTGTCAAGCTGAGTAGTCGAACGTGTCACAAACGACACGGGAAGTTATAATTTACACCATACACACCATGTAGATAATATGCACACCGTGTAGTTTTGTTCAATGGGAGTCGTGTGGATTAGCCGTGCAGAAGGACAGGGGTAGAGAAAGAAAAGTAAGGTACACGTCGTGTGGTCAGTATACACATCGTGTCGTCTTGTTTTTTAAAATATTGATTGCCTTCTTCATCCTGTTCCCTTTTTTCTCCCTTCGTTTTTAGTCTAGATAATCTGGATCTAAGGTGTGTGTTTGACCTTATAGAGTCATACCACCTAGATGACCACGCGGTGTTAACCAGGAGAGCGAAAATGATTATACTCCAAAGATAGTGGTCCATGGGCTATGAGTGGATCCTCCATTAGTGCCAGATGCAGCGCCAGCCATTATATCGGACACAGGCGTGGAGGCGTAGTTACATGAAGGATTTATGGGTTCATGCAGACCTTTCAGGGAGCACCGCCAGCTTCCACATCTATGGCAGAGTTGACTCGTATATTCCAGAAGTAGCATACACTGATTCTCTTAGGGGATGGAGCATCACAGGCTGCAGAGTCTTGGCTGGGGTCTTTGTGAACTATTTTTTATCATCTCGAGATGCCTCCAGGACAGAGGGTCAAAATTGCGACGTATATGCTTCCTAATTCCGCAAAGAGGTGGTGGGTTATTACCACCTAGTCAGACCATCACAGAGACATTCTATGGGACTATTTTCAGGTAGTATTCTACGACTTCTTCTTTCCTGAGACACTGAGGAAAGATAGATCTTGAGAGTTCATGAACCTGTAGCAGGGTGATTTGTCGATGATGGATTATTCTGATCGTTTCACTGATCATCAGGGGTTTTCACCCGTTCTGGTGGGTGATGAGATGTTGAGAGCCAGATGATTTGAGTATGGTCTTCAATATGACATCTGAGCACTGGTGAATGTTTTCATGTTGCCTTCAGTACATGCTATTTTAAACCAGGCGCTGATTACAGAGAAGAACCTTCGAGAAGCTAGTGGTTCTAGTTAGGGAGGTTCAGCACTAGTTTCTGGTATTATTTCTACTAGAAAAAGGAAGAGACAAATGGACTTCTATCAGGGTGGTAGTACTAGTAAATAAGTATGTTTTAGGTGGTCAATTCATGTGATACCAGTGTGGTAAGGAGGGGCACAAGATACCTAAGTGTCCACGAGACCCAGTGGAGTGCCGATATTGCGGCAAGATGGGTCATCTGCAATGCTTCTATAGGGAGGTTCCATCAGTGGCTAGTGAGAGGGGTTCTGTGCAGACTCTGCGTGCGGGAGCAGGACCAGAAGCTTCTTACCAGTCGGGGAACTGGAAGACATCAGGGTGTGCAGGAAGGGATGGTGGTCGTGCCTGTGGTAGCCAAACACTAGGATCTCAGAGGCAACAGGGCGAGACAACTCAGGGTAGTCAGGCTGTGTCGTAGGGCCATGGCACTAGGCAGACATTTGCAGTGCAACAGACCCAGCAGGAACAGGATCTCATACCTTCTACAGTCAGAGGTACTATTCTAGTAGCTTCTGTCTTATCTTCAGTACTTTTGATATGGGTGCTACAGATAGATTCATATATGTGCCCGTTGTGGAGAGCCTTGGGCTCCGTGTTTTTTCTTCTTATGCTGTTATGATTCTAGACACTCTGTTGGGAATGAGAACGACATGTGTGCATCAGTGCAAGGAGTGCCCCCTTGAGGTTGGTGGGTGTCACATTCTATGGGGCCTCTATGTCTTAGAGAAGACGAGCTATGCTGTCATTCTCGGGATGGATTTTTTGGTTCCCTTTCGAGACTTTGTGGTTTTCTATCGTTGTAGGGTGATTTTCACGTCACTAGAGGGCGGAGAGTTTCTATTCAAGGGTGAATGGGATTTTCAGGTGAGTCGAGCTGGACGAGAGAATCATGGGCGAGGTGGAGTCACATCCCATATTGTGAGTTTATATCTAGATGATTAGGGGACTAGTCAGATGGATTTCCCTCTAGTGGTTGTTCTTTTCATGGATGTATTCCTGGAGGACTTTTCAGGTCTACCTCTAGAGCGTGAGGTGGATTTCTCTATTGAGCTTTTTCCAGGAGCAGCACCGGTGTACATTCCTCCTTATAGTATGGATACACCATAGTTGTAGGAGATCAATAGATAGTTAGAGGAGTAACATACAATAGGTTTCATCTTGCCCAGTACTTCTGCTTGGGGTTTGCCTGTCCTTTTTGCGTAGAAGACAGATGGTACCCTTAGACTCTGTGTGGATTATCGGAAGCTGAACCAGTCGACGGTTAAGAACCGATATCCCTTTCCATGGATTGATGATCTTTCAATAAACTTTTTAGAGAATGAGTGTTATCGAAGATTGAATTGATATCAAGATATCATTAGCTGCGCATGAGACCATCGAATATACCACGTACAGTGTTTTGAAGTAGATATGTTCTGTACAAGTACATGGTTTTGTCGTTCAGACTCACGAACGCGCCAGCAGTTTTCACGTATCTGATGAATCGTGTGTTCCTTCCCTATCTGGATTCTTTTGTGGTAGTATTCATGGAAAACATATTTTTGTACTCTCCAACTCAACACGACCATGCCACCCATCTTGAGATCATATTGCGTACACTGAGAGAGAATCAGATATATTTTAAGCTCTCAAAGTTCCACTTTTGGATGGACCGGATTAACTTCCTGGGTAATATCATCTCAGAGGAAGGATTTTCAGTAGACCCATAGAAGGTGAGAGTTGTAGATTCCTAGGAGTATCCCAATAACATTTTTGATATACAGAGTTTCTTGGGGATGACTGGTTACTAAAAATTCTTTATACAGGACTTTTCCCACTTAACAGTGCCGTTGATAGGTTTGATTATGAAGGGTGTAAAGTACGTTTGGTTGGGAGCTTACGAGATTTCCTTTCAGGAACTGAAAGGAAGGTTGAAATCAGCACTAATCCTGATACTCCCAGAGCAAGGGAAGAGCTATACAGTTTACTATGATGCAACAGGGATTGGGTTGCGAGTTGTGTTGATGCAGGGCAATCAAGTTGTTGCGTACGGGTCTCAGCAGTTGAGGCCTCATGAGAGGAATTACCCAACACATGACCTTGAGTTGGTTGTAGTTGTTCATGCGTTGGGCTGTTTGAGACATTATCTCTTGGGAGAGCATTTTGTGGTTTTACCGACTACAAAAGTCTTATGTATATTTTTACTCAGTGTTACTTGAATCTGAGGCAGCGAAGGTGGGTCGAATACCATTAGTCCTTCGACATTGATCTTTCCTATAAAAATGGTATGGGTAATGTAGTTACTAATGCACTGAGCAGGAAGACTCAGATATAGGCAGTTCATGAGGCTAGGGGTGAATGGTAGCAGATGGATTTTTTCTCGGAGATGAATTTGGAGGTGCACGAAAGTCAGGGGATGACCTATATTTCATCTTTAGTTGTGACCTCTATCCTCTGGTATAGAGTGAGGATGAGGTAGCTATATGATTCAGAAGGCCTAGTACTACCAGAGTCAGTGGAAAGTGAGGAACCTCCTCTTGGGTGGACAATTAGCGATGATGAGGTACTATGTTTCCATGGACTAGTATCGGTTCTACTAGATATACATGAGGAGCTGATGCGGGAGTTTCATGCTTCATCTTGGGATGTTCATCCCGGAGTTACCAAAATGTACCGTGACTTGAGACGTTAGTATTGGTTTCCAGGTATGTAGTGGGAGATAACTGATTTTCTTGCGATATGTTCCACATGTCAGCAGGTGAAGGTAGACCATCGGAGACCAGCTGGACTGCTACAACAGTTATCCATCCCGGAGTGGAAATTGGATGATGTCATGATGGACATCGTGACTGGTTTTCCAAGGTCACCTCAAGGCAGGGATGTTGTGTGCGTTGTTGTGGACAGAATCACGAAGTTAACTCACTTTTTTCTGATCAAGGAGACCTTCGGTGTTGAAGAGATCGAGAGGTTGTATATTTGAGAGGTCATACATCATCATGGGGTCCCTCGTTCTCTCATTTTAGATAGAGATGTTAGTTTAACATCTCGTTTCTGGCAGAGATTTCATATGGTACTTGGTACACAGGTGCTTCTGAGCAAAGATTACCACCCTAAGACCGATGGCCAGTCAGAGCATACGATACAGGTGCTTAAGGACATGCTTCATGCCTACATCATAGAATTTGGAGGATCTGGCAAAAATCATATACCCCTGGTCGAGTTTTCCAATAATAATAGTTTTTAGGAAACTATTCAGATGGAACCTTACGAGGCTTTATATGGTAGGCCATGCTGATCACCCTTGTGCTAGTTAGAGGCAAGTGAGACAGCTTTACTAGGACCACTTCTTGTGCAGGAAACTTCTGAACAGGCCCAGTTTATTCAGAAGCGGATGGCTAACAAATAGTCTCATCAGAAATCTTATGCTGATAACGGAAGACGTCCCTTAGAATTCGTGGTCGGGGATCAGGTTTTCTTACGTGTTTTGCCGAGGATGGGACACCGGCGGATCATGGGACATGGTAAAATTTTTCCGAGGTATGTGGGGCCTTTTGAGATTTTGGAGAGGGTCAGGATGGTTGCCTATCGGTTGCAGTTACCACAGAGGTATCGAGCCATGAATGACTTCATCCATGTATATCAATTGCATCGTAATAATTCATACTCGTCTCACGTCTTTCAGCCAAAGGATGTTGAGCATGAGGTAGATGTGTCCATTGAGGAGAATACGATTCGTATCGTTGATAGGACCACGAAGGTTCTCTTTGGTTGGTCAGTTCCTCTCATACAGGTTCTATGGTAGCATGGCTGACTGCAGGATGAAGCTTGGGGGCAGGATACCGACATACATGCTTAGTGGCCAGAGCTATTCTGAGTTTTATCTTCACTACCCTCAGAAGAGAAATTTGTGGACGAATTTCATTAAGGGAGGATGTTTTTAAGAACCCGGTTCTTATTATTGAGTTACATGTTTCTTATTTTCTCAATTCCTTATGTGTTTTTTAGAAAATAATTAAAATGGGGAAAACCATAAGTTTTGGGACTACACACCATGTACTTTTCTACACGTCATGTACTTTGGTCGTGTGGGATTAGTACACAGGGTGTGTAGCCATGTTGGCGACGAAATGTGTAAAAACCAAGAATAAGATATGTAGTGGATATTTACATGCCTTGTAATCAGTCGGTAGGCAAACAGTAAGGCGGTGGAAGCAGCCACCAGCAAAGTGACAGTACATGCCTTGTAATCAGGAATACAGGTCATGTACTCATGTCGACAGATGAACAGTGTGGTGGTGCCTTCAAAGGAACAGTTAAATGAGAAAAGTACACGCCGTGTAGTTTGTTTTTTCCTATTAAAATTGGAAGTATCCAACCTTGTTCACAGAATTGGCTTAGAACCAGAGGAAGGAGTCGTGAGTGGAGGCCAGATCTTTGAGGATCTCCAGATCGAGCGTCGGGAATCAGTTTTCACCTCTGACGATTTCGTTAGAACCGCATGGGTAAGCTCTCCCCTCTCCTTAATCCGTTCTTGAAAAATCTTCTTCTATGGGAAGTTATTTGAGATTGAACTAGTTTTTCCTTCATGTCATATCTATGTCGTTCTTGGATGATTCGAGGATCGTCGTTCATGTATACTGTTCAACAACGTTTAAGGTAGGTGGCTTGGTGTTTAATTTCTAATTGTTGTGCGTTTCTGTGAATTTTTAATCTACGAACCAATGTTGGGGTGTCATGTGGATGAGGCCTTGGCTGTTTCAAATAACTATAATTGTATAGGAAATTAAATGTTATAATAAATTGTTGTTTGGGATTTCTGCATGGATCCAGGACCACCCAGGGGGTGCGTTCCTTTGTTTAGCTGTTTGGCCATGATACCTGAGGGTATGCATTTTTTATTTTGCGCATTACTTTTTACTTGAAAGGAATTGTATGTGTATTTCTTGTTTATATTTTGGGAATGTCCCAATTACTTTTTTAGCCTGAGGGAAGTGTTTTACTTATGCTGAGGGCAGTGCATCATTATCCTAAGAGAAACTTCTTCCGTGCCTATTGGAAATAGACTCTGTGCCTAAGGGAGATACATTGTACGCCTGAGGGAAATATCTGTTATGCCTGTGGGAAATTACATGTGGGTTATGTTTCTGATTACCTAAGGGTAAGGGTTTGCATGTCTGAGGACACTAACTGTTTACATAGAAATTCCTTGTGGTGGTTACCTTATAATTAACGATTAAACGAATAATAAAATGGAAATATAACTGGTAATGTTAGATAATTTTGAGTACTGCTTAGTTTTCTGAATTTTACTACTCCACACAGTTGTCGTATTTTTTCACACAGTTGGGAATGGGACTCTAGTGGGTGCCTACATGGATTTATTTCTCACACCCTGTTTGGGGTTATGTCTGCTGCCCCAAACATATTACATTTCATCAGGTGTAGATAACGGAAAGGGTCCCTATACAGGAACTTGATTACTGATGAGGTGTAGGGGAGCAATGGATCGGGCTCAGTCTTGCGATGCTACCAACTGTTTTGTTTTGGTTTTTCTGTACTCTGTATTGTAATGTATTTTATTGTTGTGTGACATGTTATGGAGGTTTTTTTAGAACGTGAGACATATTGCATCATTATTTATATAACTATTGGTTTTCTTTCACTTTAGTTTTTTATTTTAAATGTGTATGGTTTATTGTTTCCAGTATTGTTGTATGTTTTATTTGGTATTTCTGCTGTGCTACACTTTTTCCAATGAGGGAATTGTTTCCCCACTATCACACCTGGGCCCTCGCTACTAGTCGATAGCCTCTAGTGTTTGGGGAAATGTGCTTGAGGTCATGTGGCGAACCGGGTTCGGGGCACCCATTGAGTGGAACCCGGGCCCAAAACATTACAACTAAGCCCCAGCTCGATGGTCTGAGCCGTGAATAATGGGTCCCACACCATATCTGTGGAGTAGTACGAGGTTCGTTGATCCTCACCGAGTAGTGATATACAACCATGATACCCTACTGTAGATGGAGTAGCTCTTGTATCCGCCCTGCTCGAAGGGTGGATAGTAAAATCTCCGCCCGGAACAGGTTCTCAAAATAATTCCAGAGTAATGTCGCCTCGTCATGGACCAGTAGAATTAGGCTCCACCATCTACCTGCTGCTTCCTGAAGGAGACTCACAGCAAGAATCACCATGAGGTCTGCTGATGTCCCTACCAGCCTGAAGACTCTAACCACAACCTCCAACCATTCTTCATCCTCATGTGGTTCTGTCTCTCCCCGGAACTTGGGCAGCCACTTGTGCTGGATCTCATGAAACGTGCTCAAGATCTGTGCATCGTCTACTGTTGGGGCTGGTGGCATTAGTGGCCCAATTGGAAGTGGGACCGCTGTTGCGTCCTCTAGTAAAGGGCCATGCACTGAGGCCTCATTGCTCCATGGACTGTCAGAGCGTACGACTCTCAATGCTATAACTGGTCGTCCGCGGGGAGGCAACCTGAATGAAACAGATGCGACTCGGTCAAAATATTTTACCTAGTGAGATAACCTGGTTGAGCTGACATAAATAATACTTTTAAATACATGTACACAATCAGTGTTTTCATCCAGTGATTTAGAAATCAGTAGTCATGGTCTTGGTGTATGGATACGTCGGCTACCCGCACCAACAATGGACTCCCTGAACTCAAAACCACACTTAGAACCCTTAACAATAATTCTTCATAGAAAATAAATATCAGAGTCATGTGTTCTGCAGTAGAACCAACTCCTCTGATACTAATTTTTTACGATGCGTCCCCCAAGGCTCGTATCCTGACCACCCCAAGCCCGCCTTCTATAGGCTTGGGGCAGACGACTAGCACCAAAGGCGTAAATCCATAAACTCAGAAGGAATTACCTTTATAATCTGAACACACAAAATAGAGTACGATTCTGGAAGTAATCACTAAGTGAAATTGAATACAAAAAAAGTGTGCTAAATGTAAAGGGGGCTAGAAATACATGCCCAATAGTAACATACAAGAAAATTGGAAAAGTAAAAGTACAACAGAAAATGGGAAAAACCGCTAAAAAGGTAAAGAGTAAATCATGTATCATCCTCCGGGGTTCCTACCTAAATGGTAGGTATTGATGGTCACCTCAGTACTCCATGTCCGTTAGACTCCTCTGTGTACTGACTCGTCGTATGGTCCACCTCTGGGTACTTTCCAGTCCTAGCGCACTCGGGCTCCGTCAGTGGTCTCTGTCATCTGCATTCAACACAACAAGGTGCAGTCATAGCCAGTGTAGGGGTGAGTATAACTATACTCAGTAGGGACCCTGATACCCTGAAGGTCTCTCAATTACCAATAAGTATTAACCACAAAGTATGAATTTAACGGATAAACATTTCATAGGTATATGCCCATACATACACATAATCTAACAAGTGACCCATCTCAATAATGAGGAAAATTCATAAGTCACTGACTCAACTCAAACCAGGATTTCATTCTAGTGGGTAGTATCATGAAACAACCCCAGTCACACTGTCAGATCCCTGCCCGATGTTGTACTCCTACTCTATTGAGTTAAGTTGGCATACCATATCACACAGAGGCACTTCCCACTATCTTTGGACGTTATTGGTACTCCTCTTGTTGAGTATCGTGGGTCTGATGCGTCACACTACGGTGCTCCCCAACAGGGGTATGTCACGCTCACACAGAGGTGCTCCCCCTCGTAGACTACTGAGGTAATTCCCCTGTTGAGTATCATGAGTCTGCCGCGTCACACAGAGGTTCTCCACACCGTGGACCTTCCGCATCACATAGAGGGGCTTCCCACTAGGCTATTCAAAACACTTAGAGTGAAAAGGTCAGAAGTCGTCAGGTCTCAGCCAGCTACTAGGTCTCCGAACTCCGCACACACGTCTCTGGGACGATATTCTCCATGTGCTACTTGTCGAAAATCAAACTATCACTAAAACCAGAGTATAAGTATCTCAATGGTCCGCCTCATTATAGGGATCTCAATGCAACAGACAGCGTGTCAATCGGACGCCCGTTCTGTGTTTTTTTCACTTTTCTGTCACGGGGGCCCGGTTGGTCTTTAGGTTCATTCCAACCCGACCATACTCCAACTGTGACCAAATCACACACGTGATATACAAAATGAACCATCTCACATTAAGCTTTCTGTCTCCACCGAAGGTTCATCGATCAGACAATTGTAGCCCATGATATGGGAAAAAGGTGTAAACAGGCCAAAGCATGTCTAGGTCCGGTCCGACCCAGTTGGACTGACCCGTCCCAATCTGGGTTCGGTTTGGGGTCTGACTTGATCTGTGGGTCTGACGCGGTCAAGGAGGCGGCCAGAACCGTGATCGCGACCCAACCTGATGTGGTGGCCCGATCTGAGAGGGCTTCCTGACCTGGAGGCAGCCCGACCCAAGTGTGTGGCCTAACCCGAACAGGAGGCCAATCCCGATTGTGGCCCGACGGCCTAGTTGGCCCGGCAGCCCGGTTGGCCTGGCGGCCCGATCGGCCTGGAGGCCCGGTTGGCCTGGCGACCCAGCAGCCCAGCGGGGGTCCACATTAGTGGCACCCAGGGGGAAGGTGCGCGCCCCCTGGATCCCGAACGGCTCTTCTATTCGGCTGTGAGCCAGAACCGGCACCAGTTGGTGCCGGTCCAGCAAACACGGGACCCGATGGGGTCCCGCTACTCCAAACTAGACGAGCGGCCAGCCGCTCCTCATGCTCCACTATGGTATGCCCTGGTCGTTTCTCCCCTACTCTGCACGACATGACGGCGACACACCTCCTCCACCACGGCCTAGCCTGGCCGCGACCTCCATCTCCTCCCGCACGACGCAATGGCGCCGCACCACGTCTGTCGCGGCCCCCTGCTGCCCTCCGCGTGGCGCGACGGTGCCACACACCTCCTCTACGTCCCATCAGGGCTGAGACTCTCCTTCCTCATGGCACGGCGGTGGCGTGTCTGCTTGGCTACCCGGCGGCCTTACACCGCCCGTTTCTTCGCGGCCGGTCCGACACCGGTCGTGTTGCTCCGCCTCTGTTGTCAACAAACATGAACAATCAAAGGGGGAGAGGCGGACATTGTTCGCGAGGTCCGAGGCCTCCTTGTTACGTTGATATCATTCGACATATCTCATCCATAATTTGAATGACGAAGAGCGATAATAAATTCAACTCAAACCCCTACCTCGTATGACGTTGATCATTGACTAAGTCGTAGAAAGGAGGCATCAGGAAGCGACCGGGGTAGAAAACCGAGGAAAAAGCATTATCGGCATTTTTCGCGATTAGCTCCTTCTCTTTTGGCTCGGTTGATGATCGATGAAGGAGTTTGATGAACTTCAGTGACTGATGAATAGGTGTTCTTCGCATTATTCGTTAAGTGGATGATGTTCTCCATATTATTCCAAGTCCTTTTTCAAGGTCCCACCGAAATGAATGTTGCTATCAAAAATAAAATAATAGGTTTGTCTATTATTTAATTGTTGGAAGGAATTAAAATGATTTTAGAATGTTTAGTTTAATTAATTGGTGAATCATAGGCAAATAAATGATGTGGGTTGGATTGAATAAACGGTAGAGGAAGGTGAAGAGGTTCTCTACTTAATTATGGGTTCCAAGGGGTTACAACCCCCGGGTGGTCCCCACCAGGGAATAACCTCCTATGGGAGGTTATGTGGGGGTGGGAACCACCTCTATAACCTCCCATGGGAGGTTATGGTGTGGTGTCCCCACTAATAACCTCTTCTTCGAGCTTTAAACCACAAAAAATAAAAAAAAGTTAACACTTTAAGTTTATTAAATTTAATTAAAAACCCCAATATCTAACACCCATTCTCACCAGAACGCAACTGCGTTGAAGGTCTCACTAAGTAATCACCGATGCTGCAAGCTCAACAGTGCCCACAGATTTAAATTCTGAGAACCGGTTCAGAATTTATAAAACTCCGCTCATACGTTTACTGAACGTAACTAAACAAAACTTCATAAATTGATTCCGGGAACACCAGGCCTCGGAATCAAGTTCCGTAAATTATCACAGACTCGTAAAAATACCCTGTATTTAATAAAAAAATTTCCACAGAATTTCTGGGTCTTTAAAACTGTGAAATCTATAAAAATAGAGGGATAATAAAATAATAATTATTCATATATATAATAAAATGACCAATCTAAATTACCAATACCATGTACTATTCCAATATATAATTTAATTTCATGGCCTTCACATTTTTATGGAATTCATACTTATAAAATAAACAGGACAAACCAAATCTAGTAGATGTAATAACCCAACCATTATATTAACCAAGATTTATCACACACTCACATCAGGGATAAACAACTTATATTTTATAATAATGATCATTGCACAAAATTTTAATTCACTTCAAGGACACCCCTTATATTTAATACAATATAATTTATTTTGTAATTATATGAAAATATCATGTTTTTCTAGTATAGAACTAATTTCTATGTTCCTGAATGTTTTAAATATAATATCACTCACATAGAAATAGTAGGCTATGTAATTATTAAGATTTCATGATCATGAAAACCCATAAAAAAATTTATTGCATTCATGAATGATTTACTGTTCATGAATCTAATTCTTACCAACTACTAAAATAATATGAATGATTTTCTAATACACGATCTAACTATGTCTGTCACCATGTTCATATACTAACCTAATCTCCCTCCACTTAGTATTTTCTATAAAATTTTAGGTAATCTATCTCATTCTAATTTTAATTGAATTTATCATCCTTATGCATCAGTACCACACAATGTAAATAATTATACTATGAAACACATCATTAAACAATCACATGAACATATATAAAAACATTATAAAAAATTTGACCCTTCAAAATATTTATTACTTTATAGGTCCCACATCTAAATGTAGAATTAGTTATCTTCTGGAAAAATATTCCCCCACCTAATAATAAAATATGAATAAACTTAAAAACCTATAACATGTTAACAAATTATACATAATTTATAAAATTATTAAATATACTAAAATGTAATCATGAGATATTAAATTTATTAGCCCATCTCTGATAATCATTGAAATAAAACGTAAAATAATTATTATTGTTAAGAAACACCTCCCTTGATCAAATCAATGATATTAATGAATTTGATGATGATACAATACTAAATTAAATTACTCTAATTTAGGAATTCATAGAAATTTTTGAAACTAACCAATACAACTATAGAAATCATACAATATCCTTTTGTATAACTAAAACTAATTAAATAATAAAAATTAAATTATATTTACACACCATGTAATTGTTAAATATTAATATAAAATTTAGGGGATTTTATATATCCATATTACCAAAAATATAGTACATCTAAATAATGATATATCATATGATAAAAAAACAATTTTTTCTATAATGTCAAATCGTTCCCAAATAATCAACGTGAATAACGTTTAAATTTATATTCAGAAAATAATACATAATTTTTTTAAAATATTAAAATATATAAATAAAATTATCGATTTATCAAAAATAGAAGAAATAAAATTTATAACTAACAATATTCATCCACTATTTGATAATAAAATTCAATTTATGTTTTAAAACTATAAGAATTTTATGATTTATTATATTATATATTAGGAAAATTTATTTTTGATTAATTAAAATTTAATATACATAATGATAATAAAACATGTAAGTAATTATAAATTCATAAAGAAATAATATTTTAACTATAATGAAAAAAAATTCATCACATTTATTTATAATAATAGATAAATAGATTCACCTACCTTAAAACACTTCCATAAATTAATCCAAATGTATATTATTCCTTAGAAGAAAATAATGAAAACATCTTAATAAATCCCCAAAATACGGGATACAATTTCCTAGAATAAGTCCAACCTATATTAATCAGGAAAAGTGATGAGTTGTGGATCATAAAATATAGTATATTAAACATTGTGTGTTCACATTTTTTCATACTCCTAGGGAATCCTAAATAAAACTATAGAAAAATTAAATTAAAAAAAAGTAAAAATCATTGTTTGACAACATTTAAAATATACCACACATATATTTAATGAATTTTGAAATATTATTATTTAAATGTTATCAATATAAATCAAGTGTTAAATTGGATATAAATAAAAATATTAACCATAGTGTGAAAAACATAATGTTATTAATATAATTAATTTTTGGAAATTTATGAAACTTTATTTTAAAAAAATAATTTCCTTTTCGAATCAATCAACTAAATGTTATCATAGTATTAAATTTATTGAATTTTATAAAAATATTGAATTTTTAGTGAATTATGAAAAATGAAAATTAAAAAATTGTATTTTCTATATAATAAAACACTAATCTAAATTATTAATTATGTACCAATTTTAAATATATACTATTCTCAAATTTAATATCTTACTAATATCATGTTTTCATATTTATAACATATTTTTTTATAAATAAATTTTTGGCATAAAATCACATTTTGCGTGATAATGTTTTTTCCATTTTCAAGGATAATCCTATATTAAATTCAACAAAATTAGATTCTTAAAATTTGAATAATTGATTAAATATTATTAATTAGTGGTTCTCAATTTATTAAATCAACATTTTTATTTTTCGACTATATGAATAGAATCCTTACTAATTTGTGTTAATATAGTAAGTAGTCAAACGAGTAGTTTAAGTTAACATAAGAAATGATCAGTATAATTAAATGAATAAAATACACAATTATTATTTTATGTGTATTAATTGTCGATAATAATTTAATATTAATATTTATGTCTTTTTGGTGCCACATGGATGTGAATATGTCATTTATATTATTTTATATAAAGAAATGGTGAACATGTTACATTATGGTTTTTATTTGGTGTATTATTTTAAAAAGGTTTTAATATAAAGGATTTGTTAAACTATAAATATTATTTTTAAATAAAAAATAATTATCATTATCATGGTAATTTATTATAGTATTTTTCATAATATATAATTAACATAAATTTATGTACAATGCTTAAGAATAAATTATTTAATTAATGAAAAAAAATCATATTATAAGTATTCAAATAAATATAAAATTAAATATATAAGGCGCTAAATGAATTATATAGATAAACCTATCATTTTTATGAGTTATTAAATTATTATTTTTTAATTTATCTTTTTTTTTAATTTTTAATTTTAATGTAATGGATTGTATCAAAATTTACAATATTGATATTTTTTACTAATAAGTATTTTACTAAATCATTTAAATGTCAAATATATAATGGATTATATCAAATATAAAAATGATTAAAAGTGATCCAATATTCATATATTGGATATTTGGAAGCTTATTTCTCTAGAATAGTGACATTATATCTGAAAAATAATGAAATTCCAAGAGTAACCCTCCCCTTTCTTATAATAGGGAACCTCTTCCACTCAATCCATAATAAAAAAAATATTGATCAGAAAAATACAGTATAAAATAGATTTCCAGAATACATACCATCCATATAGAGTTATCATGTTTGGAATAATAAAAATCCAATATATCTTAATGATTTAACAAATGTTGTTTTTTCAAAATAAATATATTGTTTTTATTTCCATGTTTCAGTTCAATTTATTCTTCCATGTCCCTCAAACCATGTTAAAAATGATAAAATAATAAATCATTTATATTTTATACACGTATATTTTATTTGGATATTTTCACAACATATATCATTATCAATATAAATAAAATGAAAAATTAATTTATTATTTTTGTGAACATCAGACTATCTCCATGTGAACTGATAGAATTAATTTTTTTATAATGATATATCAATATTGGTTATGATTATAAAATTAAATATTATATATTATATTAATTAAGTATTTATCATTATGATAATATAATATTTTATTTATGTTCTAACCATTCCTAGAACAGAAATATGATAACTTTGTTTGTGCGTACATGGGGTTATCACCACCACTAAGTGGTGTGGTTCAATTTTCATCAACACATCACATAGATGAAATATATTAGAATATATGAAGAATTATTATTTTATTTAAGATATTATGATTATTTTATAAATATAAAATAATATATACCTTATTTTTATAGTGATTATTGAAAATTGGAAACATTACTCAAGTCTATGTATGACATAACATATCATTGACTGTAACATAATTCATTTTTATGCACACATTAAACAGATGGAATTAAAAATATAGTTGTTATATAATATTTATAATAATTTAAATAATATTATTCAAAATTTGATCAAATTCCATTATATATTTCTATAGTACTCTTAGTAATATCATCTAGGAATTATGAATCGAATATCATAAAAGCATCTTATTTGAACTTGAGTGATTAAATAATTATATACATCCTTTTATTTGGTGATATACAAAAAAGAATGAACATGAAAAATTATAAATTAAAATTATTAAATTTTTAACTCCCTATATTCTTGTAATATAAAGTAAATAATTGAAAAATCATACTAAAGGTACGTTGAATTCATTTAAAAATATTCATTCAAAGCACATATTTCAACTCTTCTTATAGAAGACAACAGTAATGTATTTTTATCTTATATTGAATGTGTGGATTCTCTTGCATTACTCTTAGATAAATTCGTTGATACTTCCTTTATACATGTTTTTAGTGTTTTTAATGTAAATTGATTCATTATGAGGTACATGTTTTTTATATTTAAAAATTTATTTTTCAAAAAAAATAAATAATTAGATATCTAAAATTTATTTATATGGTTTTATGACTGTTTTCAATATATTAAATAATTATATAGTCCATCAAATTTTTTTAATAATATTTGAGCCCTAATATATTTAATGGTTAATCATGTAATGTATTTGGGTGTGACCAGATAACACTCTAGTACATTAGGAAATGATTTTGTTGTCCATAAAATTTTATTGTAATTTGGTCAAATTATTTTTTCAATATTGATGGGTTTAATTAAGATTTCTAGAGTGTTTTAAGAATGATGATTTTATAAGTCACCTACATTAATCTACTATTTTATATAATAAATTTTCACAGAAATTATTTGATCTAAAATGTTATGATTCTATTTTTTAATGACAAATGATTATATTTTATTATAAGAACGGTTTTTTATTTATGAAATATTTTAATCAAGATTTCATTTTTTCATTATAATAAGGCTTCTTTTCTTTTATTTCCCTAAATTTGGGTTTTTTAATAATCCCTGGGTTTTAAAAAGTTATTAATAGTGTTTAAGGAAGATTGGGTAGATAGATGAAGTCAATGAGAAGATTTTCAATATTTTCAATGAAATGTAACCATGTTTTATTTAAAATGTTCTTCATGGAATGAAAAAATATATATTGTGTATAGGGGTCCATATGTAATTAATTTAATTAAAAATAATTAGTTTTCTTTATTATCTTAAAATCTAAACTATAATGAACCTCTTGATTTTTAAATAGTGAATTCTAGTTCCAATACACCATAAATTGTAATTCATAAGGACAAATCCTTATATTTTTTTTATTAATAAGAGGATTAAATAACTTTTAATGTGTGGATTTTTTTGAGATTTTATCTTAAGAGTCATGAATTCCATTATGAGGATATAATATTAAGAATGGACCTAAGATTCATTTCTTAAAACCCCTTTTGAAAATTTATGTTATGAAATAATACAATGACATATTATATTTTTGGGGAAATTTATTTTCGATGTATTTATTGGTCATTACATTTTGGGATGTAAAATTAAAAGTATTATGAAACCCATTATTTTAACAAATTTTTTTTGTTTAATATTTTAATATTATTTTTAATATATTTCTTACAGTTCTATAATTTTATAATTGTTATATTATTATATTTTTTATAAAATGAAAGACCCATACAATATATGAAAACCTATCTCGTCTACCAATATTGTTGGGATTGAACCCACAATCAATGAGTGGAAAGGATATATCACCTACCACATGAATTTGTGATATACTAATGTTTAAAACATTTTCATTTTTAGAAAATGAAATTTTTTATGAGTAAAATGATTATTTGAAAATATATGATTTATCATATTAAAAAATTTGTGATTTTAAAATGATAAGGTGATTTTGTGACTATTGTTATTTTACAAGATGGTTATTATTTTATGAACTCAACATAATTATGTTGAATAGAATACAATGATATTTTTATGATGAATAAATGATACATTATATTAATGTAATAATATATTATTTTATTGTATATTAATAGTGGTTTATTTTATTTATTTATTTATTTATTGCAACATAGAGTGTATATGTTTAGGGCGTGCACATTTTACTATATAAATTCATGAGAAATTTTAGGTTTTATATGATAAATGATAATATTTTCTTGGAAAATATTTGATCTAATAATTTTTTTCTTTCGGATTAGATCATTGATCATATTATTTATTATAAATTTTAATGATTTTTAATTATTGAAAAACTTATTTTCAACATTTGGAATTAATATTTTATTATGTAGATTAATGTAGTTTCTTCATAAGATGTATTATTTTTTTATTAGAATTATATTGTCGTATACTGACAATATTTTTGTAAATTATTAAATACTATAGGATTAAATAGTAATTATGTTGTCAGTTATTTATCAGTCGATCATTATTAATGTGTTTCGGGAATGAAAAAATCATCTTTAATACTCACTATTTGAAAAAATATTATATTTTTGTGCAAATTGATTAAAAGATGAAATTATACTTTTCATTTAATTATATTCTCTAAAATGTTATATTGAATGAATGGAAATTGCTTAACACTCGATAAATGATCTTGAAACGAAAAAATTACCTTTTTATTTCACTTATCGTGAAATCAATCGCCTTTCAACCAAAAAAACAGTTTATGATTTTGTAGTATCTAACATTCCCTTGAACTAGTTCACTATCAGTATTTATCAGTGTATGGGATTTATTGTTATCGTCCAAATATATTTTTTCACTAATTAATTATTTTCCTCTACCTGGAAACCTAGTATGAGTTAACGAACATAACCTTCATACATCATTATTTTATATTTTAAGAATGTATATTTTTTTAGGTTTCACAATGTCAGATTTAAAAAATGATGTTTTGAAAATTCAAACACATTTATTTGAATTGAGGTTAAAATTGTGATGCAATAATTTATTAGGGGTTGGTGAATTTAAAATCCTATTTTTTTTAAAAACTATTCGATAATGATAAAAATATGCAAAACTAATCCTAAATGAACAAGAAAATATTATTATTTTATAGTTACTGTTATAAAATCTCCATTTGATTAGATGGAATGAATAGTATTAACCACATCATGAATCATATATTATTATTTATCATTAGACGTTTATTTATTAATTCTTTTTAGATATGTATTAAATTTTTATTAGTGTCATTTTGTTCGTCAAAAAATAAATTTTATAGTAAATGATTTATTTTTTATTATAAGTCTCATTATTATTATGAATTTATGAAACTTATAGTTCAATTTTTTTTTAAACTAATTTCAATTTGGAAAATAGAAATTTATAATTACCATAGGATGAATTTTTTATAATTTTCTGTAATGAATATTATTTTTATTGAATGGTGAAAATAAAAATTTTAATTAAAGTTACTTTTTCTGAATATAAAAAATTACATTTATCATATTAATGTAATATGAAGTTAATTTTTCTACTACATTTCAGTTATAATCAAATTTATTTCATTTTAATAACCCTTATTTTTTCTCTAAGTGAAAATACATTATTTGGATAAAAACACAATTTTTTTTGAAAATTATTTTGAATACCTTTTGCAAGATTAATTTTAAATTGAATCCTTACAGTCAAATGCTAAATAATGTAATTTTTTTCAACAAGAAAATGATAAAAAAATATTAAATGACTGAAATAATAATAAAATTCTTAGTTAATGAGATTATATAAGTAATAATAATCTAATGGTTGAATTTATGACCTTATGGGTCCAATTGGATGAAATTGTGACTTTTATAATATTTTGTATAATGAAATATCAGACATGTCACTCATTAATTTTTATTAACTGTAATTTTTTTAATACGAATTTATCCCATGGATATGTTAAAAGATATATGTTATTTTAAATTGAATTTAATTATTCTAAACATTGTAATTTTTTAATTTTTTAGGGAAGAAATAATTACCTTAAATTCTTACATGTCCCGCATGGGATAAGTATAAAAATAATGAAAGATAAAATAAATGGCACTAAATATATTAATATAAAGATAATTTTATATATTTAATGTGGTATAATAATAATATAGAACATAATTACATTATTAATATATAATAAAATAGTTGGTATAAATTTTAAAATTTGTTTTCATTTTTTTTGTTCTAATATAGTTTATTTTATCAAAATTGAAAAATAATTATGTTTTATAATTTAGTATTATTTTAAATTTTTTATTATCATAAATATTTAAATAAGAAAATATTTCAGAAAATATTTATTTAATATAAAAACTTTTTTAATTTATATCTTTTTTGGATTTATTTTTATTGAGAAGATTTTTATATTATTTTAAAATTTATAGAAATTCCCAGAGTTCCCCACAACTATATTATAAAATGGAACTACCTCTCCTCTATCCTTTATAAAAAAACAAAATGAATATGAAAATAATTCAATTAATAACTTACTCTAATCAATCCAATATCTCTATTGGTATTTTTTATTCATATAAAATTTATAGTTGTCTAATGGTATTAAAAAATCAAGGATTTCAGGTGAAGATGTATAGAATTTATCCACATGTTTCTATTTTTTTAATTCTTCCAAATCATTCAATGATTCAGAAACAATTATGAAATAAAAAATAATATATCCTTCCTATAATTATACATTATTATGTTCATTAATTTACCTATATAAAGTTACACATCCATCACATGGTAAAATAGTAATAACTTTTTTGTTGTGTGGACTACCAACTCCCATAGCTATGTAATTTTCTTTCTATCAACATATATGAGGATATTTTATAATGATTTAATTAATTTCTTTATATTTAATTAATGACAAAATTATAATTATATATTTATAATATACCTGCTTTAGTTTAACCATTCAATGAACGAAATAATGATAATGTTGTCAGTTCGTTCATTTGGACTACCACCTCCATGAAGCGATGTGTTTCTTTTTTCACCACCAAAATAGATGAATGATAAATATATGTATTAATAAATATTTAATATTATATTTATCATATTAAGAACATTTTGGAAATTAGAAAAATGATTCCTTTATTTCAAAATTATCATTGAAAAATGGAAATGTTACTCATGCATATGTACAACCTATAGTCTATTGGATTTTAATATAGTAGATTGTTTCGAACTAAATTCTGTAGATTGAATTAATAATTTCACTAATACATAAAAATCATAATTATTTAATGAATATTAATATGGATATTATGGTATTATGATATCGTTGTCCATTGAAACCCTACAAAAATCATTCTAGAGTTATGAATAAAAAATCTTCAACAAGCCCGATTTGAAAATGTGTGATTAATTAATTGTATATAAAATTGTAATATATTATATAAAAGGAATAATGAAATAGAAAAAAAAATTAATAAAGAAATAAACTTGAAATGTTTATTATTTAATATGTTAAAGGACATATATGTTGAATCATAATAATGGAAATTGGATTTTTATTAAAATTATTATTTAAATAGCATATTTCTAAAGTTTTTTACAAAACCAGATAGGGATGTATTTTTTTAATAATATATAGAATGATATAATTTTTTCTTAACCATTATGAATCAATTATTTTTTGATTAATTTATATATAATAATTTTTTTCTTAATGAATATTGTTTTATTATATGCGGAATCATGTTTATATTTTAAAAACATTTTAAGAAGAAGTGGTATTTTAATAACTATTGTATTTTTCACAGGGGCTTAAAAGAGTTTTCAGTTTTATTATTTATTATATTGTAATTATATTTTATTTTAGAAAAATTGACCCCCATTATATATTGTGGGTGAGAATGATATTTCATTGGTTTCACGTAGATTGTGCACCAATTCATTATCTTGTAATTTTGTTTTCTAGATAAATAAATGGGATGATGAGGGTATAGTTATTAAAATTTTAAAGGGTTATGGGGAGGGTTCTATAAGGGTTCTTTGGAGATTATGTTAAAATTAACCTAAATGAATTTTATATGATTACTAAACTTTTTTCATTGAAATATCATTATATAAAAATGAAAAAATAAATTAATGATAAAGGACTATATTTTCAGATAAAAACATATATATTTGTGAAAAGTTTATTAATATGTTTCTATGTTTTTAATGGAATAATGGTTTAAATATTTTATGATCATTACAATGATTTTTTCTAATCCCATAAATTGAAATGGTTTTTAATATGGTTTAAGGATGATTAGGGACTGGAATTGTAAGAACCTGGATCTTTGTTTTAGGTAAGTATTTCCTTTTCCAGTCATTTTTGAGAAAAAAAGTAACAGCTAGAAATTTTCGCAATACACGCCGTGTAATTTATAAGTACACTCCGTGTACTCTGATGCAGTGCCAGGTCATGTGTTGGCCATGTCCGCGTCACACACATGGTGGGAAGGGGTGATGAGGAGGCCACTTAAAGAAGAGTACAAAAAGGCAAAGTACACTCTGTGTACCCCATAAGTACACACTGTGTAGTTTCTTTTTTTTCATTAAATGGAATAGGGTCACGCCTGATGAATAGAACTCGCTTCTTCTAGGTTGTCTTCGTTCGAGAGAACCTGTATGGTCGTGGAACTTCTCCGAGCTCTCATTCCACTGTCCGTTCTCTGAATCGACCGCCTTCAATTACGTTGGGATCGCAGCGGTAAGCTCTTCCTTCTTCTAGAGAATTGTTTTCTAATTCCTACTCTTTCTCAAGTTATCATGGGTTGAACGTTTTGTGTGTTTTTGTAGATCTATGCCGTTAAATGGAGAATCATGCCTCATGGTCAAAGTATATTGATCTCCTAACATTGATGTAGGTGGTTTGTGCCTTACCTTTAGAAGTCTTTGAGTTTTATTTGAAAATTCCACCAATACCTGTGAGCGGGGTATTGGGTGTTTACCATTTTCCCCTGTTGTTTTCATGCCATTCTTGTATGCTTGTTAGAGATTATTTGATCATGTTTGTGGATAATTTTTGTGCATGGATGTTCTTTCCATGCCTTAATCTTGTTACAACATTTGGGACTTGTTATCCTTTGGTCGTTATACCTGTTTTCCATGCCTTTTGACTGTAGGATGGACTGATATTCTGGACATGCATGTTATGTTTTAGACTGGTTATCCAAGTAGATCTGTATGTGTACTTTGTCCCTATAGAATTATTATGCACTGACTGGCACATGACCATGAGAACATTGTGCTATACACTATAAGGGATAGACCGAGTGAGCTTCCCAAAGTGTCTTGGATATTATAGACTATAGGTGGGTAGACCGAGTGAGCTACCTCATAGAGTCTTGGACATTATAGACAATGGGGGATAGACCGAGTGAGCTTCCCAGATAGTCTTGGATATTATATACTATAGGAGGGTAGACCAAGTGAGCTTACTCAGAGAGTCTTTACTTTAATAGAATTTGTTTAAAACCATTCCAGGATAGAGAATGAATTGACTGAGAGAGCATCCTTAGAGAGACTGTGATAGACCATAGACTATAGGGGGAATTGACCGAGCGATCTTCCTCATAGAGTTTCAAGACCATGGGGTTATAATAGGGTTAGACCACGTGATCTTCCTCAAAGATTCCCTAAATACCCTAGACTATAAGGGGAACTGACCGAGCGTGCTTCCCCAGAGATTCTTGTAATTTCGTATGACCAAACCAGAGGGTTTAGGCTGAGTGAACTGCCCAGAGGGATGTTGGTATTTCTTCGATAGGGCCAGTGGGGTTGGCTGCGAGTACTTCCCAGAGGGGTTCCTATTATGTTTAGCTGTTTGCTTCTCTGCTGCTTATTGTGCTGTGGTTTGATTGTTGTTTTATATCATCCTATTACTGTTACTATTTACTGCCTGATGTCTAATATTACTATTTACTACATACTGTACTATTACCTGCCATATACTCACTGACTGTAAGCCACAAATCTTCAGGTGGTTACCTACTGGGATTTGTCTCACACCCTGTTTGGGTCATACTTTTGGGCCTGAACATACAATTTTCTTGTAGTTATAGACAAGGGAAAGTTCCCTTCGACTTCTAGTACTTGATTTCTTTGGGGTAGGAGAGCATGGGACCAAGACGAGGCTTGCAATTCTAAGGAGTTGCTTATTTGTCATTCCTTTTTTACTTTGGTTTAGTATTGTATTCAACATTTTCACTTGTTTGACTTCTTTCCAAGACATATTTATTATGCATCATTTAATATATACATGTGTTCTCCAGTTGGTCATTATTTTAGTCTTCCGCTGTTTATTTTTGTTCGATATTTACTAATTATGCTATTGTCTGCTTTGTTTACATCCGTTGTGTACTCTGCATATGAGGGAATAGTTTCCGAACTATCACATCCAAGGCCCTCGCTGCTAGTCAGTAGCCTCTGGCATTTGGGAAAATGTGCTTGAGGCCATGTGACCATCTGGGTACGGGGCACCTCTAGGTGGCTTCTGGAACCGGGACGTTACAAAGTGGTATCAAAGGGAGGTTTCAATCCTCCGACCTATGGGTTATGGGCCCACATGAATTAGAGTTTGGTGGATCATTGACTTGTTTCCCTTATATTTGATATGTAGAAGATTCCAAGCCATGAATATCGTGGAGTATGGCCCCCCGCGGATCGGAATTTGGCACCTCCATGCTTGATTTTGAGTTTTCTTGCGTTTCGGTGCAGTTTCTGAGATACTTCCCAGAAAAACCAAGAATACACGGTGTGTACATGACCACACGCCGTGTAGTTTTATACCGTGTAACTAACTATGTGAGAAGAAACAAAGAGTGGTGAAAAAGTTTACGGAAACATGTCATGTACTGTAGTTTCACAACGTGTAATAGTGAGCCATGTACCTAGTCGTGTCACAAACAACACGAGTCGGAGAAGCTCACGTAGTACACGCCGTTTTGGGTATGAACACACCATGTAGTCTCGCTCTAGATACCCAGATGTGTCATGAACAACACATGACAATGTTATCTCTCCTATACATGCTGTGTTTGTTCGGATCATGCCGTGTAAGGGTCAGTCGTTTAGCAGGCCGTGTAACTAACAACACGGGTCACCAAAACCTTGTTTATTACATGTCATGTCCTTAGTGATCACGCCGTGTAGTTTAGGGTAAGAGGACCATGTGGGTTAGCCATGTACAGATACTCGGGCAGGGGAATTGATATCAAGTACATGGCGTCTGTGGGGACAACACGCCATGTAGTCTTGGGTGTTACATGAACAACCATGGAATAAGTACACGCCATGTGTCTGGCATAAGATGGCACACCATGTAGTTTTATACACACCATGTAGTCGTGTTTTTTAGAACCTGTTTGTTCATTCCTCTTGTTCCCATTTTTTACTCTTGTGTTCATAGTCTTTTATAATTTTGATCTAAAGGGTGGTTTTGACATTCAGAGCTATACCTCTGAGACAACTTCTAGTTGTACATCAGCTGCCATATGGTGATCAGACACCGGATATGCCCAAACAGGGATCTCATGAAGTCCCTCATGCAGATCCCCATGCTGTTCCAGCCATGGAACTAGCAGTTATACCCGTTGTAGGCACTGTTGCGCAATTCAGGGAGGAATTCCTGAGGATGATGCATACATTTCAGGGAGCACCACCTCCTGCCCCGTCGATGGCTGAGTTGATGTGGATTTTCCAGCTGCAGAATCCTCCTACATTCTCTTGGGATGGAGGACCCCAGGCAGCATAGTCGTGGCTAGAGGCCACGCTGATGATCTTTGATCATCTAGAGATACCTCCAGAGAAAACGGTAAAGGTGGCTATTTATATTCTCCGAGACACCTCCAAGAGATGGTGGGAGGTGATCTCACAGTCTGGGCACCAACAGAGTATGACTTGGGATGAGTTCTGGAGAATCTTCTATGATTACATTAATCTGGAGACCTTGAGGGCTGACCGAGCCCAAAATATTATGAGTCTCGAGCAGGGTACACTTTCTATTATGGAGTACTAATCTTGCTTTACTAGGTTGGAGAGAATCACGCCGATTCCAGAAGGTGATGAGTTATTCCATTCTAGGATGTTTGAGGATGGTCTTAGGCATGAGCTTTGTTCCCAGGTGAATATCTTCAGGTGTACTTCGATATCCTCTTTCGTCAACCAGACACTAATCATCGAGTGCAATCTGAGAGATTCTAGAGCAGTGAGCTAGGGCGGTTTGACATCTAGAGTCAGTTCTCCTGCTACTGATAGTAGGAAGCGCCGTAGGGAGTCTTCTCGAGGAGACCATGGTAGGAAGAATACATATTCAAGAGGCCAGGTAGTATGCTACTAGTGTAGTAAGAGTGTGCATTAATGGCCTCCATGTCAGAAAGAGCTGATGGAGTGCCGATCTTTCCGCAAGATGGGCCATCTTCAGTGTTTTTGTCAGATTTTCTCACCTATAGTTGGTGGAAGGGGTTCTTCTATGACCCCTCGTAAATGAGATATATCACCAGTTTGTCACCGGTAATTGAACTGGAGTTCTTCTGGTCGTTCGGGATGAGGTGGAGGTTATGGCCATGGTGGTCAGTCACCAGGTTATCAGCGATAGAAAACTGGATCAGCTCAGAGTTGTTAGCTAGGGGCTCAGGGCCTCAGTACAAGCAATACATTATCCGTAGAACAGATCTATCAGGGGAAGGATCCCGACCCTTCTACAGTTCGAGGTACGATATTAATAGCCTCTGTTTTATCTTCCTCTCTTCTCGATATTGGTGATTCACATAGTATTATCATTGTTGTTGTTGTAGAGAGCCTTGGGCTCTATATATTTTCATCTGCCGACATGTTGACTCTTGATACACCATTGGGAATAAGGACATCTAACATGTGCCAGTGCAGAGAGTTACCTCTTGAGGTTGCAGGGTGTCACTTCTTTTGGGACCTCTATGTCCTAGAGATGACAGGGTCTGATGCCATTCTCAGTATGGACTCGTTTGTCCCCTTCCAGGCAGTCATCGATTGTTATCACCACAGTGTGAGTTTTGTATCAACAGAAGGCATATATTGTCTTCATATAGGTGAGTGGGATGTCCAGGAGGGTAGAGATGGACCAGAGCATCATGGGCTAGGAGGAGTTACATCCCTGATTTCCAGTCATTATATGGATGACCAGGGGACTTCACAGTTAGACATTCCTCTAGTGGTGGATCGTTTCAGGGATGTCTATCTAGATAAATTTTCAGTTTTTCCTCCGTAGCATGAGGTAGGCTTCTGAATTGAGCTCGTGACAGGGGAGGCACCAGTCTCCATTACTCCTTATAGGATAGCTACACTTGAGTTTTAGGGGCTCAAGAATAAGTTGTAAGAGTTTCAGGAAAAGGGTTTCATCCAACCCAGTACGTCTCTGTGGGGTTCACTTGTCATGTTTGCGAAGAAGTAAGACAACACCCTTAGGGTTTGCGTGGATTATCGGAAGATAAACCAATTGACGGTCAAGAACCAATATCCCTATTCGAGGATCGATGACCTCATTGATCAGCTTAGAGGAGCCTGAGTATTCTCGAAGATAGATTTGTGGTCCGACTATCATCATTTGCTCGTTAGACTATCGGATATACCTCTTATAGCCTTTAGGATTAGGTATGGTCTATACGAGTATATGGTTAATCCATTCGGTCTTTTGAATGCACCAGCAGTTTTTATGGCACTCATGAACTGTGTGTTCTATCCATACATGGATTCCTTCATGGTGGTTTTTATGGATGACATCTTTTTGTACTCTCACACTTAACACGACCATATTACCCATCTTGAGATCGTTATGAGTACAATGTGAGAGCATCAAATATATGATAAGCTCTCAAAATTTCACTTTTGGATGGATTAGATTCACTTCTTGGGTCATGTAATCTAAGAGACAGGAGTATTAGTAGACCTAGAGAAAGTGAGAGTTGTAGTTTCATGGGAGTATATGAAAAATGACTTTGATTTGCGATGTTTTCAAGGGACGTATGGATACTACATGCATTTTATACAGGACTTTTCATGCTTTTCAGCACAGCTGACAGGTTTGACCAATAAGGGTGTGATGTTCTTATGGTCAGATTCCTGTGAGTCATCCTTTCAAGAGAAGAAGGAGAGATTAAAGTCAGCAACAATACTAGTCTTTCCAGAGCCAAGAAAGATCTATACAGTCTACTATGATGCATCAGGTATCAAATTGGGAGATCTGCTTATTTAGGGAGATGGAGTCGTTGTATACGGGTCTCGGCAGTTGAGGCCACACGAGAGGAACTACCTGATGCACAATCTGGAGTTGGTAGCTATTGATCATGCCTTACATTGTTTGATACATTACCTTATAAGAGAGAACTTTGTGGTTTTCACCAACCACATGAGTCTCAAATACATCTTCGCTCAGCATGATATGAATCTGAGACAGCGTTAGATGGTCGAGTATCTTCAATCCTTCGACTTTGAGCTCTTATATATGGCAGGAAAGGGAAATGCATTGGCTGATGTATTGAGAAAGAGAACTTAGATTCAGGCAGTTCAGGAGGCTAGAAGTGAGTGGCAACTTATGGTTCTATTATCTGAGAAGCATTTGTAGGTGCATGTCAAATAGGGGCAGATTTATCTCTCATCTATAGTTGTTACATCTACTCTTCTCGATCGTGTACGGATGAGGCAGCTACCAGACTCAGAAGGCCTAGTCATGCAGGAGAGTGTGTTAGGAGAGAATCCTCTTCCTGGATGGATAGTGGGGAAGGATGAGATCTTGCATTTCCAGGGAAGCGTATGGGTTCTAGTAGACATACACGAGGAGCTGATGTGGGATTTTCATTCTACAGTTTGGATAATTTATCCCGGCGTCACCAAAATGTATCATGATCTACACCACCAGTACTGGTTTCCAGGTATGAAGAGGGATGTTGCTGGGTTCATCATGTGATGTTCTCCTTGTCAGTAGGTGAAAGCAGAGCATCATAGACTAGCATGTACTTTACAACAGTTACCAATCCCTGAGTGGAAGTGGAACGATCTCGCGATAGACTTTGGGACAGTGTTACTGAGGTCACCTCGAGGGAGTGATGTTGTTTGGGTCATCATCGATAGGCTTATGAAGGTAGATCACTTCTTTATGATCATGGCGACCTACATCATTGATGATATGGGACAGTTGTACATCCGAGAGATTGTACGTCCACATGGATTTCCACACTCCACTATTTTAGACAGGGATGCGCACTTTACTTCTTGGTTCTACAAGGGGCATTAGAAGGATTTGGGTGCACATGTAATTTTGAGTACAACATTCCATCCCCAGAAAAATGGCCAGTCTGAGCGTACAATTCAGGTGCTTGAGGATATGCTCTGATCTTGCATTCTAGACTTTGGTGGTTCTTGGGAGAAGCATATTCCTCTTTTGGAGTTTTCTTATAACAACAGTTTGTAGGCGACTATTCAGATGGCACCTTACGAGGCTTTGTATGGTAGTCCATGCCGATCACCTTTGTGTTGGCTGGAGGTAGGAGAGGCAGCAATGTTGGGACCTCGTATCATTCAGGAGACCTCAAAGCAGATAGAGTTGATTCAGAAGAGGATGGCTATGGCATAGTCTCGATAGAAGTCTTATGCTGATCAGTGGAGACGACCTTTAGAGTTCAAGGTCGGGGATCAGGTTTTCCTGTGTGTCGCACTGAGTTTGGGACACAAGAAGATTCAGAGACGGGGTAAGAATTCACCATGACAAGTCGGTCCATCTGAGTTGTTGGAGAGAGTTAGTCTAGTTGCCTATCAGTTACAGTTACCTTAGTGGAACCGGGTTATACACGACGTCTTCCACGTCTCTCAACTCAGACGATACATTTCAGACACATATCATGTCATTCAACCCGAGGGGTTTGAACATGAAGCGGATGAATCCTTTGAGGAGGATCCTATTCAGATTTTCGATCGCAGTATGAAGGTTCTCAATGTACAGTCTATTCCACTGGTACGGGTGCTATGGTAGCATGGGCGAGTACAGGACGAGACCTGGGAGAGGGAGGCCGATGTACGATTGTAGTGGCCAGAGCTGTTCGGGGGTTCTTCTAATACACCACGCTAAGGAAATTCTGGGAAGAATTTCATTAATGGGGGATGTTTGTAAGAACTTGGATCTTTGATTCAGGTACATTTTTCCTTTTCTGGTCGTTTTTGGGAAAAAATGAAAATCTAGAAATTTTTGAAGTACATGCGGTGTACTTTATAAGTACACATAGTGTACTATGATTCAGTACCAGGCCATGTGTTGGCCGTGTCCAGGCCACACACACTGTGTGTAGGGGTGATGTGGAGTCTTCTTAAATTGGAGCATGGAAAGGCCATATACACTCTGTGTACACCAGAAGTACACGTAGTGTAGTTTCTTTTTTCTCATTAAACGGATTGGGGTCGCTTCTAATGAATAGAACTCGCTTCTTCTAGGTCATCTTCATTCGAGACAACCCGTACAGTCGTGGAACTTCTCCAAGCCCTCGTTCCTCTGTCCTTTCATCAAATCAACCACCGTAGATTGCGTTAGAACCACAACTTTAATATCTTCCTTTTCCTAGAGATTTTTTTTCCAATTCCTCCTCTTTCTCAAGTTATCATGGGTTGAACATTTTTTTCATAGATATACACAATTCAAAGGAAAAACAAGCCTCAGGGTCAATGTATATTGATCTCCTAACATCGAGGTGGGTGGTTTGTGCCTTATCTTTAGATTTCTTTGAGTTTTTTGTAAAAATTCAACCAATACCCGTGAATGAGGTATTGCATGTTTTTTGTTTTGCACCTATTATTTTCCTGCCTTGCTTGTATGCTTGTGTAAAGGTAATTTGATCATGTTTTTGGACAATTTTTGTGCATGTATTTTTTTTCCCACTCCTTTTTCTTGTTACAAACTTTGGGTCTTGTTATCCTTTGGCCATTATACATGTTTTCCATGCCTTGTGACCGATGGATGGATTGATATTCTAGACATGCTTGTTATGTTGAAGACTGGTTAGCCAAGTAGCTATGTAGTGGTACTTTGGCCTTATAACAATATTATGAACTTACTAGAACGGGACCATGAGAACCTGGTGCTATAGACTATAAGGTATAGACGGAGTAAGCTTCCCAAAGTGTCTTGGATATTATAGACTACATGAGGGTAGACCGAGTGAGCTTCCTCAGAGAGTCTTGGGAATTATAGACTATAGGGGATAGATTGAGTGATCTTCTCAGAGAGTCTTGGATATTATAGACTATATGAGGGTAGACTGAGTGATCTTCCTCAGAGAGTCTTTACATTATTTTAATTTCATTAAAACCATTCCATGCTAGAGAAGGAATTGACAGAGTGAGCTTCCTTAGAGAGTCTTTCATAGACCTGAGACTGTAGGAGGAATTGACCGAGCGAGCTTCCTCAGAGAGTTTCAATTCCTTGGTCCTATAAGAGGGTTAGACCACGTGATATTCCTCATAGAGTCCATGAATACCCTAGAATATAAGGGGAATTGATCGAGTGACCGTCCCCCGAGAGTCTTATAATTTCGTATGACCAAACCAGAGGGGTTAGGCTGAGTGCACTGCCCAGAGGGTTGTTGGTATTTCATGGATAGGACCAGAGGGGTTGGCTGTGAGTACATCCCAAAGGGGTTCCTGTTATTTTTAGCTTTTTTCTTCTCTGTTGCTTACTGTAATGTGGTTTTATTACATTTTTATATCGTCCTGTTACTATTACTATTTACTACATGCTTTCTATTGTTACTGTTTACTGCTTAATGTACTATTACCTGCCATATAATCACTGACTATAAGGCACAGAACTTCGGGTGGTTTCCTACTCGGATTACTCTCACACATTGTTTGGGTCATTCTTTTGGGACCAACCAAACTATTTTGTTACAGGTATAGATAAGGGAAAGCACCCTTTGACTTCTGGTACTTGATTGCTTTGGAGTCGGAGAGCATCAGACCAAGACGGGGCTTGTAATGCTGAGGAGTTGCTTATTTTTCTTTCTTTTATACTTTGGTTTAGTATTGTATTCAACATTGTGACATGTTTGGATACTTTCCTAGACCTGTTTATCATGCATCATTTCATATATGCATGTGTGCTCCGGTTGGTTATTGTTTTAGTCTTCCACTATTTATTATTGATCGATATTTACTTCTTCTGCTATTGTCTTCTTTGTTTATATATGTTCTATACTCTACCAATGAGGGCATCATTTCCCCACTATCACACCCAATGCCCTCGTTGCTATTCAGTAGCCTCTCGAATTTGGGGAAATGTGCTTGAGGCCATGTGACCAACCTGGTATGGGGCACCTCTGGGTGGCTTCCGGAACCAAGATGTTACAAGAATGAGCTCATGAGGAAAATTGTAAATATTTATCATGGATATAGAAAATAATTTATTTACGAATATTTTCTTATTGGATTAGATGGATACTTAATATATGAATCTACTTGAAATTAATGATTTTACAATATTATTTTTTACCCTAATTCTTTATAACTCTGAATTGAAAAGAACCTATGGATTATATAAATGATAATTTATGTTAAAAAATAGTAGAATATTTAATAAATAATTACATGTCCATACACAACCTCCATCACATTATATAATAGTTTTCCATGATTCAAATAAATATATGAATAAAATAAATATAAAGTAATTCTAATAGGAAAAATAAATTATAATACTATATAAGTGATGTAATTTAAGAACGTTTGTATAATATATATCCAATAATAAGTAGTATTATGTATGCATAAGGATTGTGTACTATATTCCTCAATAGTTTCACTCGATATGAAAATGGAATCTCATGTGTTATGAGGGTGGTAATATTATAAGGGAGATTTTATTACAAAAATATCATTTCACAAATAAATAAAAATTTAAATGATACAGTGATTACTAAAATAATAATTTGTGAATCATATCTAATAATAATGGTTGGAAAAAAATAATCTATTAAAAACTATGAATTAATAATTTGGACCCATGTAACCAAATATAAAATATATGTCAAAATTGAATATACCAATTAGATGACCATGTAAAGGATAAAAATGAATAAATAGAAAATAAAAATAATGAAAAATCCATTGAAATCCATGGTAATTATTGGAAACATTCTTTATATCCTCCCTAACATTCAAGAGATCCATTACCCATGATATATAAATAAACATAACCTAAGTGAAAGAAATTAAATATACACATTCATTAAGGTCTATATATATAGTACTATTGTAAAACATAGTAGTAAACATGTAATGAAAACCATAAATAAACAAATAAATATGTGAGTATATGTATTAAATGATATATATGCAGTAGTACAAATTTCTAGATAATACATTGAATCATTGTACACCTATTAATCTAATTACAAATCATAACTACACCTATATCATATTATTGATATTATATACTCATTACCGATTTTTAATTAACTATATTTGATAATTTTACCTTAAAATTATATAATTATTGATCATTTAATGTTTTTTTATAAAAATATACCTCTATAATTTCTTAAATTTATTCAATTTTAAATATATTCTAAATATTTTTCATATTTTCAAAAAAATGATCAAAATTATTTTCAAAATTTTTGTATTAATAAAAAATAACTTCCATAGCTTCACTCAAATTGACAATTTTCATGATTTTGTTATTCTAAGGGATTGTGTGGAACTATAATTAAGAAAGAATTTTGTCGGTTTTAATATCTTTTAACATACATTTACAAAAATCCTACTTAAAAATTACTTTTTAACAATTACTTATGTATATAGTATTCATTGGCCTACACTAAAACAACTTCCCTCTAATCTGTCGTACCATTTGTATGGTGTTCAAGTGTTTGGGATCTTTAATTTCATGTTTTTAGATGAGGTGGGAGTTTTTATTTGTTGAAAAATATTAAATTTTTAGAATTTATCAATATTCCATTTAATGTTTCCCCCTCGAGGAAAAAACCTCCTTCAGTTTAAAATATATTGTATTTGTTAACCATTTCTATGAAATTCATAATGACATATTCTTCCACTATGATGATTATATTTTCATTACATTTCCATTTCATTCATGGATATTTAATTTTTATTTATATATATATTTCAATAGGAATCATGATTTAAAAAAGGGAATCCAAAAATCTATATATATGTGTATTTTTCTCAAACTATATTATAATATATTTAGTTAAAAAAGATCTTTTATTTGGATGGAAAAAAAATTCAATGGAAAAATAATATGGTACCTCACCAACTATGTGGTGTAATGAAAAATATTTGACAAGATGAAGAAGATATGTTAGTCTAAAATTAAGTAGTTATAATACACTTATATGTTTAAAGGATCATTGCGTTTTTCATTAGGTTTTGGTTTTTTCACATTCTATAAAATAAGGTGATATGAAAACCTAATAATTTGAAAATGGTTGTTCATACCATCCACTATCATCTTAATCTCAATTACTGGTGGTGTATCATTCCATTATTGAAAACCCATGAATAATGGATGGACCCACATATTGGTAGGTTAAACTTTCATGTATGACCCAAAATATATTTTTCATCTTTAAGATCCTCATATAAAATAATTTTAAACAAATATAATATAGGATCCCCATTACCTTACATTCCTCATGTTGAAAATGAGCCTCCTGAGGATAATGAGATCCTAAATGACCAATTGTTTGATTACTTGCAATTATAGGAGTGATAAAATTAAAGATTTGACATATCAATATCTTTATTTTATGTTTTATCATTTAAATATATTGATGTTATATATGGGACATTGAATTATTAATTATACCCGCATTCAAATGGGATTAAGAAAAAATTTACTAAAAAACAATAATATATTATGTATATAATGAGAATCATATCTACATTCAATATTAGTTAAATGTTTTGATTTTGAGAAATAATTATTTTTTTTCATTTGATGGTTGTGATGATGTGGATATAGATATCATCAACTAAAAAAATGTTTTTCATTTTTTATTATCTTATATAATTTTATGGTCCCAAAGTGAATATATAGTTGAGAATAGATTAAAAATATGTTGGATTCATAAAACTAAATAATCCCTATGATTTTCAAAAAACATTGTTCTTCAATTTAGAGATATTGTAACTAATGTTTTCAGGACCCGTCTCTTGGGGCCAGTGCCGCAACTACCCCAAGCCTGTCATCCATTGGACTTGGGCTGGCGACTAGCACCAAACGTGTAAATCTCTATAACTGGGAAGGCATTGCATTTATAACCTGAATATTCACACAATGGAGTACTATCTAGAAGAAAAAAACTAAGTAAAACTATATAACAAAGTGTATTGAAAGTAAAAGGGGGTCATAAATACAATCCCAACTGTAAAGTACAAGGAAACAGAAAGTACAACTAGAATAAAATAAAAGTTGTTGTTGAGTCGTCCTATGAGGGTCCAACCTAAAGGGTATGTACCAATATCCTCCTCAGCATTGTAGGTCTGTCTGTCTACTCTAGGTATCGTGACATAGTATGATCCACCTCCAGGTACGGTCTGGTCCTAGTTCTCTTAGCCTCATTCAGTGCTATCTGTCATCTATATCCAACACAATGAGGTGTGGGAATAGCCCATGCAGGGGTGTGTATAACGATACTCAGTAGGGACCCCAAGACCCTCAAGGTCTCACAAAGTACAACAAGGACAAACCACAAGGTATTAAATCAACAGTTAACCCCACATAGGTATATGACCAATTATATAACTAGGTTATCAAGTAATCCATCTCAATCATGAGGAAAACACAGAAGTTAGTGACTCAGATCAGACAAATATACAACCTTTTTAGAGAGTTAGATATGATTAGATGTTGCCACTAAATCATCTATTCTGTCAAACCCACGTATGATCCTGGTACAATAATCAGAGCTTTCGAACCCACACAAGATCCAAGAATAGTAGTCAGATCTGTCGAACCCACACCACATCCGGGAACAGTAGTCAGACCAGTTGAACCCACAAAGGATACAAGAATAGCAGTTAGAACTGTCGAACCCACACAGGATCCAGGAACATTTGTCAGAGTAATCGAACCCACATAGGATCCACGAACATCAATTATAACTATTGAACCCACACAGGATCTAAGAATAGTAGTCAGAGTTGTCGAACCTACATAGGATCCAGGAATAGTAGTTAGAAATGTAAAACACACAATGGATCTAGGAACAGTAGTAAGAGCTATAGAACCCACACAGGATATAGGAATAACAGTCACAGTTTTCGAGCCCACACAGGATCCAGTAACATTAGATAGAACTATCAAACCCACACATGATCTAGGAATAGTAGTTAGTTCTTTCAAACCCACGTAGGATCTAGGAACAACAATCCGAACTGTCGAACCCACATAAGATCCCTGAATAGTAGTCAGAACTATCGAACCCACACAAGATCCAAGAACAGTAGTCATAGAGCAGCCAGCCACAGGGTTTCCGCATAGATACACTTAATTCTAAGAGGGTCCTCTTCTCAAGCGAAGTGTCGATACATCAACATCCATGAAGTCCCATGAAGAAAAATCCTGAAATTCCATCTCATCATAGTGGTCTTAACGCAATAGATTGCGCGTCAATCCGATGCCTGGTCGGAGAGTTATTGGCCTTTTAGTCTTGGGGGCCCGATTAGATTCATGCATGATCCAACCAGACCATATCTCTACTATAACGCAAACTCTAGTGGGGAATACTCTTTGGGACCATCACGCTCCATGATTTCCAGTGTCACGGACGGTTCATCAAATGGACATCTGGTGCCAAAGATATGGCCGAAGGAGTGTAAATGCTTCGTCAAACAGATGTCCAGTGCCAAAGATAAGTCCATGAGTAGCATGAGGGCGCAGACCAATCGTGAGGATGTGGACTAGCCGCATGTATTTGTAAGGATGGTTTGGCGTAGAGGTGCCGATGTTGGCGCGGAAGTCCAGCTCAGCCAGGCGCGTGTGGGGAGTGGCTCAGCGGCTCATCCCAGAGGTCCGAGGCCGGTTCGTCCAATGCCGCGGGGGGCACGATTCCGACATCTCGATGTGGGAGGCGTGTGGGAAACTGGGGGGCTTGTGGGCGGAAAACAGATCGGCGGGTACATGGGAGGCTGGCAGTGGCCAAGAGCAGGGATGTCGGCGGGCGGTCGCGTGGCGGGTGGGCGCATGGGAGGCCGATGGTAGCTAAAATCCAAGAGGCCAACAGGCAGACAGGTGGCATGTGGGCGCACGAGATGCAAGCGGCAGCTGGAAGCTAGTTTGTCTAAAGCACCACAAGGGCATCACGGGCGGTCGCGTGGCGGGTGGGCGTACGGGATGCTAGCGGCAGCTGGAAGCTAGTTTGTCTAATTCATACATCTCATTTAATACATTTTAGTTGAATCATCATGTAAAACACATTATTCAATTTGAACGTAAAATTCAAATACTCATCCTAAATCACTACCCCGGTGTCATCTCTATATTTTTAATGAACATTAAATTCATATTTTTATTTAAACTGTGTTTCAATTAACATGAAATACAGAATATCAAACCAGGACATCAATGAAAATCAAATTTCTCTAATTGGCCATATAAAACGAAACCTATGGTGTGGTGTACAGAATATTTGAATCCCTAATTATTTTTTAGTAGTTTACATTGAAAAAAAAATTAACATATTGTGGAACATCTATTATGGTAATCATGACCTAATAATTCTAATTAAAAAAAACTAGCATGATCTCATATGTGGTTATGTGTATTAACTTCATTGGTTCCTTCCATATTTTCCATCACTACACCATGAGACAAATTTAGTAGCATAGATGTCCCAAATTATGTAGAGAAATTTTTGTACATATTTTTTTGCATTACAACATGGTCTTTTACTATGGTATTGAGGATCATGATTCTATTTATCCATTTAAATTAAACATACCTCCTTTATGTTATTGTCTTTCTTTGGGACATAGTGAACTTTTATTGAGTATCTATTGACACATGAAAACATATTATGTATCATGATGTCATGCACAATATTTTCAATCCTATTACATATTCTGAAATCCCAATTGTATAAAATCATATTCTTTTCATTTATTTAATTTGATATCAGTAGGTTTTGGAATGAACATCTATTAAAGAAAATAACATCTTCTTTAATCTAATTGTTTGGTAAAATACAATGGTATTCATCATGAAACTCCTACTTTGGATCATTTTATTTTCTTGAATCATGAACACCACTAATGATATGAAATCTCCTGAAATTTGATTAATCATTGAATAAATTTATTTGAACATGTTTTTTGTAATGAAAATTTAATCCATCACTATATAGAATATCGACTTAATGAATTACTCAATGATACTTATCACAATAAAAATTTCATCACCATTTTTTCTCAACATTCTCCCTCATTGATTTTTTTGAACCAAAAAACTAAAATACAATTAAAATTACCAAATGGTTATAATATATAAACATCCAAATATTTTAAGCCTATGTGTGTTTAATAAGTGTACAAAACCAGTTAAATGAATAAATAATCAAATTTTATCTATATGATAGTGAAATATGTCAAACATATTTAACATAATAATCTTAAAAGACATCATAATTCATCCTCACATTAAAACTTATTTCCACCGTGAATGATACTCCTTGAACCAAATATTATAAATTGTTAAAATAATTCATCAATGATGAAATTAGTGGTTAAAATTTTTATAAATCACACTATATAAATTATTCCCCCTTTGCAATGAAATAAATAACAATTGATACTTAATATATAAATATTCACCACCTTTAATAAATCATTTATGGATATAGATAGAAATTCGGTTTTAGGTATTAATTTTTATCTCCCTATGAAAAAATATCCAATAAAAAAATGAGATAGGGGAAAAACATTTCTTTAACCTTGAGATGGATGATATTTAAATACTAACATCAACATATAATTCTTGAAGTAATCAAATGGAAATATTTGAGTAAACGCATAACTAATTTTTTCCTTCATGAAAAAAACATCCACTGGTAACTCATTTCAAATAAACAAGGCTCTCTATGAAATGATACTTTATTTAATTTTATATTTTTCATGAATATTAAAATATATTCTATAATAAATTAACTTCACATTGATTAACACATCACTAGAGAAGGGTTTTATTCATTATAACGTTCACATAATCCATTTCTATATTTAACCGTATTTACTAACTTGTGGAATGTGATGTAGCTTCAAATTATACTCCATAAAATCACAATGTCTCATATAATTCATTTAAATAGTAATAAATATATCAATATAGCTATTATTTAAGACTCTATCAAATTGTATTCTTCTATTACCAACATATCCTTTACAATCAACTTCTGTAAGAATAGACATCAAATATTACATTACTGTGATATTTCAATAGAAAATATATAGTTCCTTTTTTATTACTAATCACCCACTTACAAAAATAAAAATGAAGTCTTCTTGTGTACATTGATACTGAAAAAAGGAGGTAAAAAAAACATCCACTATATAATTTTTATTTATATTAGATTAAAAATTAAATTTCAGAATTATTATGGATCGATACCAATTATTTTATTAAATTTCAGAAATTTATATACTATTGAAATTGAATTAGAAAGAATCTATGAATCCACAATACAGTTCATATTAGAAAATTATCTGGAATATTTATGTTGGGAAATAAAAATATAATCTATATTTTGTGAAAGATAAACCCTAATAAAATACATAATTTCTCCATCAATAAATATCTCATGATACCTAATCATCTGTATTGAAAATTTTATTCACATATCTCTATTATTTTAAATAAATATGATATAATTTACATAAACACCATTAAGAATTAGTATTTATTTCTTATATTTAACATATATTTTCATTCTAATTCATCATTTTATAAAAACTAAATCCATTATGGGTAGGAAAATATGATTCTCATATTCTCTAAGAAATAATGCAAAAGGTTTCTCAAAAAAATTTCCCCCTCCTCATTTACCAATGAAGAAGGTGGAATTTACGTTGATCTAAAAGACATTGTATTTATTTCTAGATAAATATACATTAATATTATTATTATTTCAATCAATACGTAGGGGTAAAAGTATAATTAAAATACATATCTTGAATGATGAATTAAAATTTTCAAACGAATTTTAATATATTTTTTATGAAAAAAAATTTCTAATTAATTTACATTTAGAAAAACAACATTTCCCCAATACATTTTTCAAACATTAGGCTTTATTAAAAATACCCATGATATTTCAATATGTGAATGAATATATCTATGATACCTTCTAGATTATTTAATATATATATACTTAAAATTGAGAACCCAAAGAGGTATACGACATTATGCTCTTAATAATTCTAGTTTCAACCAATTAATCATGTCCCCACGTGGTATACTAAACCTAAAAATGATTTAATATATTTTTATGAGTAGTAATAATTTTTTAATCATTGCATCAACTTGATATATCATATCCTCCAATATTATTACAATTTTCTTTATGGTTGGGGACGAAGCCTCATTATAGTAATTAAAGAAAAGACCCCTTTAGACTTGGTAGAGGGAGACCTATTAAATAGCCAGAAGTCCCAAGGAGAAGTTTCATGAATACAAGGCTTGAAATCCCATTTTTTGGCCCAACGGGCCCCTTAGGTGAATAGTATTTCTATAGTACCTAGGCTGCAACATTACCTACTATAGTACCACCACCACTATAGTTCCTACTACAGTGCATCTACTGCTACAGTGTCATCGCCGCAATAATTTTCCCACTTATATAGTACTGCTTCAGAGACCTGCTACTGTGCCCTGCTAAATTGATCACATTCAATTTTTTAATTTATTTTTCATGCACAATATTGTTATAAAAATATTCTCCTTTAACATTATTTGTGGATTCAGCAATAAGAACATCCTTTTAGATGACATTGATGAATGATATCATCCTTACCTCCCTAATAAATCATTACTAAATTCTAAAATTATTGAATGATTATAAATGGACTAAAAACAGAGAAAGGTTATTCCAACATGTTAATATTTTACTACAATTCATATATTGAGATATATATGTGTTTATTCTATTAAAACTGTTATTTTGGACAAGAACGTCATCACCAATTTTGTGTCTCATTAAATAATTGTTGTGAACTACTCAACTAGCATTGTTTGATCAATCTCAACCAAAAACATTTTCCTTTACTTAGAAACATTGTTTTGTTTTTATTTTTACTGTTCATTTATATCATGTCGTATTCCATACCACTCAAGATAATTATTTAAAATATATCTTTTCTAATATGATCCATCATCTAGAAAAAATTTCATGAGATAAAAAACATCATTTTATGTAAATCTCCAAACTGGATTAAATTTTTATAAGTCCTCGATTTTTTTATAAATAAATAAAAAATATTTGAGATAAATAATCAAAGATGTTAATATAATAACTATATTAATTTTATAATTACGTCCTCATGGTATCGTACACTTGTGAATGAATATTATCTAGTGGATTATTAGTAGAAATCTACACATTCAATTGTGGATATTTAATGATATACCTCAACATATATGTAAAAAATACATTTTAATTCGATATTATAAAAATTTTCATCATAGAGATTGTTTCCATGCATGAAAGAACTCATTTTATACTGGAAAATATAGATAATCCCTATATTCCAAAAATAATTTTTATTTAGAAATATATATAATGAGATTCCATCATTACTAACATAAAATGAGATTCCATTAAACTACATTCATTTTGAAAAAAAATACATCTGCATGATTCATAAAAATTATTCCATAATTTTTTAAGACTAAATAGTTTAACTTAACAACGATATTTGAAATGCATAGTATGTTTTTTTAAATCCATCAACCAATAAATGATGTTTTTTGATTTAATAATTTCATTTCATAAAACTGATGATATGAAACATTTATTTTTGAGTGATATACCATTATAGATTGTTGCTGATTTGTAGTTACACAAATTCAAAACATTAATCAGTTTCAAATCTCAAACAATGAGATATTAGAGTACAATATACAATAGCTATTGGATTTAAGATTATGTATATTTTTTTCCTGTGTACTAATGAATTCCTCATCCATTCCTTTTATTATCATATTATGAGACACTTTATTACTAATAATCATATTTTTTTAGATTAATAAAATGATAAATAATGATTTTAATAAATAAGTGCATAATAAAACATTGAAAACATTTATTAGGTATAAAAAAATTATTCCTTAATTTCTTTTATTTATTCGTAAAATGTTCTAAACATTCACAGATTTAGATGAGAAACTCCTCCACTACAAATTCCAATTATATATTACTAATTTATAATAATTCAATTGGATGGAATAATATGTATATATAATTTTAATGCCCCCCAATTAAAATTTAACCATATAATGAATACTAACCATAAAATCTTACATGTTGTACAATTTTTATTGATTGAACTTTAGATTTATTAATTTCAGCAATTTAAAATTCATATTGTGAGATATAATATTGGTGATCATTGTACTCCAGGATCCTCATACCAAATAGTTTTGTATATATTATATATATAGTATTCAGAGAAAATATATCAATAGACATTGCTCTCTATGTATTTAGAGATATATCAACACCAGGTTTTTTTTGAACAAATATTTCTTATAATTACTTTTTTAATCATCATATATTTTTTCCAATATATTTAGAAATATTATTTTCATTGATGTGTGATTTAAACACGTATTTCTCATTAGAAAATTAATTGAACAATATCAAGTTCTATAAATGAATTCCGAATATTAAATCAAATATTTTTTAAATCCACTTCCATTATAAAAAAGTTTTGCTTTAGATGACATAAATTTTATTCTTTTTTTCCATCGATAATTATTTTATCTTGATGATAATAGTATTTGTATCCTAAATTATTGTCATGAACTGGCTCGGGTACTCTATTAACTTGATAACTAAGCCATTCATGAAAAAGACCAATGCGTGATCTTGATCCCCATGGGTTGGAGACAAGCACCATGAATCGTAATACATGAATGCTCGAACATATTTTCCCCTAAACATAGTAGAAATAAGTTAAATAAGTCAATATTGAAGCCACACTAGGAATAGTTTACCAGAATACAAGGAGGAAAAAAAATAAAAATTATTACAACTCGACAAGTAAAATAAGGTGAATCATAAAAAATATTTCTAAGGACACAACTCACCATATCCAATGCTCATCTTTTGGATCCACCTCTATGAGATTTATTCCCATTGATTGAACATTGAAGAAAAAACTCTACCAACACCCAAAGGAAAAAGTATTTAGTGTCCCTAAATCTAAGAGGATTCCATCAAGGATTCCATAAAGTATCCTAAATATATATTATCCAATAAAATAACTAAATTCTATAAATTAATAGTTTTTGAAATTCAAAATCGTATTTAAACAAAAAATTATATACCTTTCCCAACTGATGGAAAATATCTTTAGGGAACAAGTTTATAATTTATAATATATTGAATTTTTATAAAAATTGATTAAATATTGATGTAAAATAGAACACATTATATAAATCTAATGAATTCGTGTAAATTATTTTTAAATCATTGGAATACATTTATATCTCATATTAAAATAAAACAGTGAGCTACATGGTCATATACCATGTAGGCTCACTAGTATTAACAATGTAGAGGATTCTATACTATCTATTTGATCCTAGTAGAATTAGAATACTCAAATACCCATAACAGTAGCCATATGTGACTCAGCACCCTCGAATCGTTGATGTTACCTAGTGCAGTTATGTTTTAGAACGTTGTCAATGTGTAGATTGTATCCCAATAACTCACCAACTATGCATGGATAGCACGTGGTCTTACATAATGAGAATTTATTTTATGGATTTTTAAAATAAAATTAAAGCACATTTATCCATTTCAAAATTACAATTTTTTCATTTAAAACCAAAATGTGTTTGAATAAAAAATACACTTTACAAAGGTAGTGATATTAGGTTTCAATAAAATCATTTTAATCTATTTTTACAATATTGATATCCATTCAATACCAATTCCATACTTTTCGAAATTCATTATCTTTAGATAAATTAACATTTTAAATTGATATTAATTTCATAAAATTGATAATTTAAACTAGAAAATTTAAATCCTCCAAATTCTAAATAGATTCCAATTCAATGGAAATCCTGTTTTTCAAATTTCCTTGACAAAACAAATTCAAATCTACCGATTCACTGGAATTGAGTATTATCAATTTAATGGAGATAAACTGTGATCAAATGAAATAAATCAAGAAATTTAGGAATAATAAATTTGGATTAACAGGAAAGAACCACTTGCCTCTTCTTGAAACATAAGTCTCACAACGCCAGTCGTCAATGAGAACGAATTTGAATAAGTCCTTGAAAAACAACCTTGTAGAAATATCCTACACCACAGGGAAAACATCCATCAAATCCATGATGATCCATTAATATTTCAATAGAGTATAAAGAGAGAAACAAAAATAATGATAGAGAATAATTACATAGAAAACACACCGTAAGTGTAAGAGTAATACAAATAAATATGAAAGGATTCAAAATGGAAAGTCATGTTCAAGATCTTCTAGGGAATTTCATCGGACAACGAAGTTGAGTCTGTGATGGAGGGAAAAGAAAAATCTAGAAGCACTATCTATTTAAAAAAACACAGTCTAGGTATTACATGACATGTAATCCCAATACATGTTGTGATCCCTTTAAATTTCATAATAGGTGAAAATCATGTCGCATAGACCAAAATACCGATGCTCCGAATTAGAAACCGATCAATAAATCCTTCAATAAATTTAGGGAAAATTCATGATGTGTACCCATAACAAAATGGAGTTAATGAGATCCTAATTATGGTACCATTAAATCATATGTAAAATTGTAACAATATTTGTAACCCATTGGTAGTCTACCTGAAAATTTAATTTGAAGGGAATGATCAAATAAATATATGAATTCAGTATTATAAGTATCCTACCAATCCAAAATCCATCCTAACCTGTCAAATACAATTAATAACTATGATAGGATTAAATTTGTACCTATCAAAATGGATACGACATGTAACTACCACCCCAATATATGTATTTTCTGTCAGAAGAAATTCGGTGAAGAATATTCCATGAAAAAAAATATGAAGAAACTTCTCTCTCTTGAGTGACTTGTATTACATTGTATATTTATTATCAAATCCATGATGCTATAAAAAGGAACCAAAGGAATCATCCCTCCATGAAGTACCTTAGTCTCATAATCAACTACCTTGAATAGACTCTCATTAAAAGATAAATCTAGTTCAATCTCATGATTACTCCATCTCAAAACGTGAGATGGATAAAAGAAATATTTTCTCAGCAATAATATATGGAATATGTTATGTTATGACATTAGTTGTTGTTGAATTTCAAAATGGTAAGAAACATCCCCAAATAGATCGACATTCTCAAATGGTCTTACAAAAAGAGGAGGAATCTTCCCTTGCCTCTCAAGATGTAGATTTCCAATTCATGTTGAAACATTCAAGAGCACCTGATAACCAAATGAAAACTCCCAAGGTATACGGTGATGATAATTATTTGAATTATATTCATATTGTAATGCCATCATTCCTTGATGAATAATCAGATTATTATTTGTTTTCTTCAGCAGTTATCTTGTTCTAACCAAGGAACGTTCACCATCCTATGACCAGCACAATGAATATTTAAAGGGATACACATAAAATCCCTAAAAAGGATCTATCCGGATCATAGACTGATAGATACGGTTTTAAGATAACTCAAATATCACCAGGTGAAATTTCCAACCGCTCTGAAGTCATTAACACATGGTTGAAGCATATCATCTTGAATCTTTATTCCATCTATATCCGTTCATCTGACTGCGGATGGTAGGCCGTTATCAAAATAACCTAATATCCCACTACATCCTAAAGGCCTATAAAAAAGTAATATGTTAATATGTTATACTTTTCAGAGATTTTATCTTTTGGAACACCATGTAAATGAACAATCTCTCTCACATAGACACTACCCAAATCCTCAACATTTGTTATATCATGAATGGGTACAATGTAATCTGACAAGGCTAGAATATTGATCCCAACCCATATCTCATTATTCATTCTCTGGCTATGAGAAAACCTAACAAAAATTTCCATAGAGATCATATTCCACAGCAATGTTGGGAATGGATGTGTATGAAGAAAACTCAATGTTTTCCAGTGCATGTCCATAACCTTCTAGAACATATAACAATGAGAGATAAACTCAACAATGTATCACCCCATCCCTAGAAACGGAATATACCACCACATATAATATATCATTTTTTTAGTTCCTAGGATCAATTCCCCCTAGAAATTATAAAAATCCACCATCATAACCATCCATTCTTCAAAAGTCTCCAAGAACTAATCCTGATTGCATTGAACACCCTTAATGTAGAAAAACCATTGGGAAAATATACCCCAACCATATATAGAGTCGATAATGCTACTAAATACAATAATATGTTTGTTAATCATGATGAATCATCTCGAGAAGAGTGGATTATATCTAAATAAATTTTAAAGAAACTATTTCATTTTCTCCTAAACTCTGATAGGAAACTATTCAAAGAAATCCATCAAATTCCACCACTCAAAACCTTCTTTAAATGCCTACATTGAAAGTATCAAGATTAACAAAACTACCAAGAAATTTTAATTCCTCATGTTATAGGTGATTTCAAAGTTGAATGATTGTAGTTACTCCACCCATGGACACTGGAAATTATTGAAATATTTTTGAGTTATAATACAACTCAATATATTGTTTTTTTAAAACACGATAAGCCATTCAACAAAACGGTAATTCCAACAACTATTCGGTGTCTGAAATATTGATGCATGTTCATGTTCATGGTTAGGGTAACCCTACTAATTTTCCTTTAGATGAAAAAATCCATATTCATTTACATGGCATGCCTTCATAAGAACACATCACAAGCCTAAACTTGATGCATCAAAAAGACCACATAGCCATGATCATCCTCTATAATAGTTAACACTAGTGAAGTTGTCAATATTTGTGTCATCTAAATCAATGAACTCAGTCATTTATCATCCTAAAAAATCTTTACACCCTTACCATATGGAGTAGTCATCTGATAAAAAAACTTTGAGAAGTCATTCATGAACCTATGGTGAAATCCAGCTAAAACAAAGAAGTTACAAATCTTGAAGACATAATTTGGTTTATCCCAAGTCATAACAACCTTTACCTTCATAAGATCAATTGATATACCATGTTTAGACACCACGTGTCCTATAAATGTCACATTCCAAATATAAAAGTCACATTTTTATAGTAAGACATAGATATTATGAATTATAAATGGACTTATATCTATTATCATTTGATGCAAATGTTTCTTCTAATATTATGAGTCAACATGGATTTACATAAGAAATTTCATTGAAAAATTAACTAGATACTAACTGAATATATTGTTTATAAATTCCGTTCAAACTATAAGATATTTTTTCAGACCATATTGAATAACAATGTAATCGTAAAGGTAATACCTTCCCTAAATGGCGGTTATCTAAATGTCATATTCTATTATGCTTAACTGATGATTACCAGACCAAATATCAATCTTTGAAAAACACTTCCAACATTTCAGCTAATCAAACAAATCATCAATCCATGGAATCAAATAATTTTACCTTATTGTTAATAATTTTGTTTTTCAATAATAAAAACATAGGTGAAGAGATCCATTTGCACTCTAAGTGATGTGAACTAGCGCAACAAAAGGTCAAACAGTCAGGAAAATAAATCATTTCTCATGATGATCTTCCAACATGGTATTTTTCTATTCAGTTCAACAAGTTCCATGTGGTAGGTGTGAATTTAAAATATTTGTGTACAAATGATTAACTAAATATAGATATATAATTCTCTTACATGGGGTAAACCAAAGAAATATTAAGGAAAAAAATTGGGAATCTTGACGATGGCTGGAGGGAGATCATTAGTAAAGGATTCTTGCTCTAGGTCAAAAGAAAAAACTACATTCACATTTCCAAACTCTGGATATGAAGGTCCATCTCTAATCAACCTTGGGTCCCTGTCTCCTTGAAAAACAAGAGACGCACCACTGGGTGTAGTAATTTAGAGCCATCAAAGATAAAATTCAATCATAGATTTATTGGCATTGATACAATAAATCCTAAATATAATGTCATGTAATTTCATATCAAGTACTAGAAAACTCCAATATAAATCAGCATATGATAAAGATAAGACACAATTAGGGCTACAATGACCCTTATTCCTCTTTATACCAAGGGGGTGTAGAAATATACATTGGAAAAGATTAAAGATGCATATAAATACTAAGAAGATAAAATATAAATGTTAAATAAATGAATGAGATGCACCCGTATCAGATATAGAATTCCTTAATGATAATGTTATAGTATTGTTACTTATCAGGGTCACTGAACTCATGTATTCACCTTTTTGAAACTTTTCCATTGCAGAAATATTTTTCATTCTAGATTCCTATGGTTGGAACCCTTCTGTAAATAAATTAAATGGATTACCCACAGTTTTTGGAGGATCCTATAATACAATCCCAATATGATGAGTATTGAAAATATCGAAGGATATCTATAAGACCCCAAAATGACCACATGAGAAATTCTTCATGGTTGTCTTATTATAAAACAAATAAAAATTTCATATCTTGAGACACTGATAGCATGTAAATTTTCTTCCTCTTCAGGTTGTAAGAGGTCTGGAATTACTCTGTATATGATTACATTTATGAAAATAATCATTTTTTTCTTTCTTATGATATATCAAACACTACCTCTAAAATAAAAAATAACTCTCATCATCCCAGACTTTCCAGGAATGTCCATTCAAACCATAATCTCCCAGTCTAGCACATCAGCATAATTAAGAAGATTAAAAATTAAAACCTAATAACACATATCATAATGAACCCCTAACTCAAGGATTCATGACATCATTCACCCATTAGATGTAAACTCATGATAAAACTTCACCATCTCTAAAAAATAATCTAATTACTAAATCACGATTTTCCACCATGTTCATGAATGAAATGATCCATAACCTTGTCCAAAGCCATTGAATCTTGAGAGAACTATAGAGTAAAATGAAACTCAATGTCCTTCAACTCTAATCTCACATGATTCCTTGCTATCACCATAGTGTCCCACAAACTCCACCTTGGTCCATCCAGTATGTAGGTGGCATACCTAACCATGACCACATCTGGTGTTTGCAGTAACTCAAACAAAATTTCAATCCATCCTAGCCAGTCTTCTGAATGTCGAGTATCAGTGTAGACTTTAATAACTGGTGGCATCTAAAGAAGGAACTCTTGAAAATTATTTCAAAGAATATCACACTGAGAATCCACAAATGGTTACTAAATAAGAACAGGAGGTTGTGTGAATCCAAGAGCACGAATATTGGACTAAAATCACCTCCAATATCGTTGGGTTCACTAGAAAATTCAGTCATTGTTTATTAGCAACAAATTTCTTCTGGATCATATTTGTGAATGTTATTAGAGGCATGATTCTAAACAACATCAGCATATAGATGGATGAAAATGGATTAACACTCAAATAGAGAAACAATGAAAATTATCCTAAACATAAGGGAAAACTATGTTTTGATTCCACATTATACTAATCTGAACAGGGAAAATACTAGAACTAATTTTTAATACATATATCCCTAGCCCCCCTAGAAACAGAATATTCAATAGGGTGGGATTTTGATATGATCCCAATAAAATCTACATCGTTCTTCATAAGAATATGTCAAAAATAAATACTAATAGCAAGAAAATAGCTCAATAGCCTCCACTAAAACTACATTATCACAAACCAGCATGGTTACCCTTGTAAGATGACAACTGATCCTTCTATGACAAATCTTAAAGGGAATTATTGGTCCCCATGTGTTAGAGACTAACAAATTTCACCATAAAACAAGAAAGTGTGAAATTGATTTTCCATTGAACATTGAAGAAGAAAAAGAAATAGAAAAAACTACATAATAAGGAACCTCAACTCAGATTAATGAACCGGAATACAAGAAGAAATAAAAATAATAATGTAATAAAAGTCAAATAATAAAAAAGGGGAACATTCCCACGGTCCTTATGGAAAAAACTCACCATGCCAAAACATCATAAGCTGGAACCAACTCAAAGATATTCTTTCCCTTGGCATGAACCTAGAAGGAGAAATTATACAACAACCTGAAGGAAAAAAATTAGGGTGTGAGCCTAATACCTGTAGTATACAACCATGGATTCTATAGTATATTTCAAATAATGATTTTCAAAACAAGCCGGTTTGGAAATTCAATTTTTTTAATGAAAACATGATATACCATTTCAAATTGACATAATAAAATTTTAAAGCATAGTTATATAATTTACAAGAGAAGAAATATTAAAACAAAATGTGTTAAATAAAATAGTTACATAAAACAGATTATGTAAATGTATAAATTGAATTTAAAGTAGTTTTATAAAATTTCGATATATTTATATTTCATATATAACTAAACAAGCGAGCAACACCATCATATGAAAAGTAGGATTGATATTGTTAACTTGGTATAGGATTCCACAGTCTTTACATGATCTATGTAAAATGACTATACTCGGGTCCCCTGAACCTAGATAGAGAAGACTTATCCCCCTCTCAGTGGAGATGTTACCATCCGTAGGTATTTTTTAGAATATGTTAATATCATTGAGTGTATCTAAATAACTCACTAAATACCTATGGGTTTCATATGATTTTAAGGTTGTGAGCTTTATTTTAATACATTTTAAAATTCAAATAAATCTCATTCTTCCATTTCAAAATTCTAATTTTACCATTTAAAACCAAAATGGTATTTAATAAAAAATAATTCCATTTTCACTTGGTAAAACTACTGGATTTCTATGAAATCATTTAAAGAAATTTTCATTAGGCTTATATCCATACAAAACCAATTCAATCGTTTTCTAAATTAATTTTACACAATTAATTTAAAAGTTTATATTTTAATCATTTATATAAAATAAAATTCTTAAATTCCATAATTTAAATCATCCAAATTCAATAAAAAGATGTCAATTCAATGGAATTACGATCCTCCTATATTACATGCTAAAAGATTCCCGATTCCTCAGATTCACTAGAATATGGAATTATCAATTTAATTGAATGAAATTTTAATCAGTTGAATATAAATCCATAGTTTAAATAAATCAAGAAATTTAGACATAATCAAAATTGCTAATCAGGATGGAACCACCTCCCACACCCTAGAACTCAACGCTCACAATCGAAGCTATCAACAAGAACAAAGATGAATAAGTCGTTCAAACTCAAACTGTGATAATGATTCCAAAGAACATAGAAAATATCTATCAACTCCAAGATGATCCATTGAACACCTAATAGATATGAAATAGAGAATCATAAGGAATAATGGGGAAAAATACCCGAAAAAAGTCATTGTATGAGTAACGATGATCTAAATCCAAAAAAAAAGATTTGGAAAGGTTGGATATGGTTGAGATCACTTGGTTAATGACATAGGTCAAGGATGTTGACTGTCAAGTGGAGGAAAATGAAATTACTAGCTATAAAGCATATCTAAAAAAAGAAGTCATGTTATTACATGATGGGTAATCCCAATACTTCTAATCCATCATATAAACGTTATTAATGCCAAAAAACATGTCACATAATCTTATATCCATGCATTCTAACTAGAAAATTGATCATTATATCTATAACAACGTGTTGTGAAAAACCCATGATTTGTTCTCATCATATCATAATGTAAATCACAATATAATTATAGGACCATTACTTGATGTGGAATCTTATTACACGACTAATAACCCTCCGGTTGTCCATATGAAAAGTTGATTTGAAGATGAGAATACAAAAAATCTATAACACCACAAATATAGGTATCCTCCTAATCCAAAATCAACTATACCACATTAGAGTGAAGGAAAATAGAATAAATGGTTTCGGACATACCTTTCAACATTTTAATGAGATGTTACATTTAAAATCTTCATATAGGTTCAAAATAGTATATTATGATGGATATACATAAAAATGTTGGTTTAAATTGTATTTAAAAAATTGTTAATAAAAATTGATATTACCTATAAAACAATCGAAGTAATTTTATTTAAAAACACATTATCTAATTACCAAAGTCACTATATCGGAACTAGAAAACATTAGGTTATATCAGATTAAAATAATCCTAATCATAATAAATCTACTTAATATCATGATTTTTTTATCATAAACAGAGTAACACTGTTAAAACCATATGTATAAGAAGTTGGGTATAATTGTCTCAAGAAGAACAAAACTACCTCTGTTTGGAAAACTGACCCACAATTGTTGCATGAGGATGGCACAGACTTATGTAGGAGTTTGAAAGATGTGGTAAATGTTTCTAATCCTCTTGAGAAAGGGGTGAAAGATTCCGCTCATGAAGATGCATCTAAAGTTGATGAAAAGGGTGACCACCCTGATTCTCCCCAGGTTTGTGCTTCCAACTCCGAAAATAAGAAAAAGTCATGGGTTGAAATTTGTACGGAAGAGGAAAATGTTATCCATGTTGATGTTCCTAGAAAAGGAAAGGAGAATGTAAGAGAAGAGGAAGAACAGTTTGAAGTTTATCAACAAATATTACATGAAAGAATGGTTTCCTCGGTGAATCGAAAAGGTAAAAAAAACATTAGAATCTGACTCCCTGGTAATCTCTAAGTATTGTCATTCTTCTTCAAAGACAATTCTAGATAAAAAGTCTTCCAGCTTGTTACTTACAAGAAGACACAGCCCCCGATTGTTTCCTCAATGGTGGTTGACCTACAGATTTCAGATGAAATGAAGATTCTAGTGACTATTGAGGCTTCTCCTAAAAACAATAGGGAAGAAAAAGAGGATAGCTTGGGCTCAGAGAGAACTGATGCTGAGACACTTTTTGAAATAATTCAATCTCTATCGAGCCAGGAAATTAAAAGTAGAGGGATCTCTAGTGGTATAGGATGAGGGCATGGAAGATCAGAGTTGGATGCAATTAGAGAAGTGGAATGAAGGATAACTGAGGAGCTGCTGAAAAGGATAAACAAATAGTTTTTTGTTTTGGGTTTTTCTTAATTTTCCCATCCTCCTTCCTTGGTTATATCTTTTTTTCACTTTTAATAAAAGTGCCATAGCCTCCAAAACTTCAAAAAAAATATCATTTTATTATATGTAAACCGAAATGAAAACATGTAAAAACCATCCCAAAAATAGATATGTAAATGTATTAATGAATTAAAAGTTATAATTAAATGATTTACCTACTTCTACATTATGATTGTAGTCATAAAAAAACTTGACATATGATATCCATGGTATATTACTTACTTTCTAGAATATCATTCCATAATAACAGATCCATTGATATGATGATTGGAACAATTTTTTCATTCTATCCTCTGAATCCCTTGACACAATATCGAATTATATATTTCTTCCAATCCCAAGTGGAAATCATCAATTGTTTTTGAAAATTTATTCCTATCCTTGAAATTAATCGATTTGAAGGTTTATAATACCTATATTCTTATATATTGAATCCCTCTATCTAAAAAATGATTAGATATTGAAAAAAATGAAAAATTTGTAAATTTAACTACCAATAAATTATTTTTTTGAAATAAAACACTCAAAAATATTACAATGACTTTGACCGATATGTTCTCATAGAGAAATGTTATTCAGACATGAGTTTTCAAATGTTTAATATCCAAACTATTCAATGTACTTTCTATTTTTTCTATAATGTAATGATTATATTTTAATTATTGTTGTAATGTCCATAGACATCTAGTCAATGAAATCAGATAATTCTCTAGTATAAATAAATTTATTACATCATATTTATTAAATCCTTTAAAATGTAATAGGTATTATTTATGATACATCATATTCTAGTTATTCAATTTATAAACTTATAATAGTCTGATGAAATTCTTTATCTATTATCAATATAATAATACTTATGAGTGTTATCTAAATTATTTGTACCAGAATCAGTTTGATATTTATGTATTTTTTAGTATCATAAAAATGAAAAATTATAACTCTTGAACTGATTACTTTTGAATATCATAATCACATTCATGAATAATATTGTTTTCAAAATAAAGACTATTAAGTCTATATTTTGGATAGATTTTAATTATTTCTATTTTAGGTAGGATATTTTGTTATATACGATACCATAATAAAAAATATGTAGAGAAAAAGTTTCCAAACATTTTTTTTAAATTTATTTGTAATTCCCAAAACTAAATAAATAGATTTGAAATAAGAAATAATTCTCACTAAACACTACCCCCCTTTTGGAACACACAACTTCTAAAACATAAATAAAAAATAACATAAAAATATTATAACCTATTGTTATTTTAATAACTTTTTATTTATGGTCATACTTTAAACCATAACTCCCCATTAGTTTATAATTATTTATAATACTATGTTGATTATGATGGATAGTATAGTAAAAGTATATTATTAGGAAAAATTATCTCCCTCTGGATAATATACCCCCCAATCAATAAAAAATTCTACCTTCGAGACACATTCTCCCCATTAATATATAATTTTTCATTTTGATATTAATTTATCCATATTTTTCAATATTTTATCTCCCATTTAGATTTTACAAATTATATGGGGAATAGATATAAATATCACCGATATGATTGAATGATTGAAAAATGAATTAATGTTTTTTTCTAACAAATCAACCACTAATTTATGAATTAATATATATACATTCATAATTTGAAATAACTCATGATAAAATAGTTTCATGACAATATAATGAATGTATAAAAACCATTCAAATGATTTTACAGAAATCATAAATCTAGTGTTAAAATGAAAAAAATAAAGATTTCATGATTAACTTCTTCACATAATCTATGATATTGATTTATCTCATAATGATCATTATCTAACATTGAAAACCTTATTTTTTATGTTGATCATGGGTCATTAAACTTTTCAATTCCTCATATAACTCTTTTTTTAATTCCCTATATACTGATCCAAAATTATCCTACATGGATAATACATAATTTTAGAGGAGAATTCAAAACATTGAAAAGATACAGGACAAAGGAAAGTAATAGTTTAGTGTCAATAAAAACATATAAATAAATATTCTATCATTGTGAATGATATTCAAAATATACATTAAATTTCTCAACCCTTTTTACATCTACCGGAAACCATTCTTCATAACATAGGGAATGGACACATAAGAAAGGAGTGAGCTCAGATTCTCAGTAAATTTAACACATAAGCGTTACATGAACAAAAGGGTATAGAACATGAGCATAAATTTTTATTTAATACCCTACATATTAGAGATCATAATAAGAATTGTAATTTCATAAGGCGTTAATCACAAAGAAATATATAACATGATCTATGAAAACATTTCATAGGAATAACACATGGAACTGTGGAAAATACATAAGAATATAATTACACTGCATCAGGGAAGACTACAAGTCTATTGTAACATTTTCGTATTTTTTTAATAATATTTGTACCTAATATGCACATGGGGTGCCCTCCCATTATGATCTTGGGATGTCCTCCCTTGTTCTCTATTATTTTTTGTTGGGATTTCCTTCTATGTGCCCTCTTGTTTCAGGATTGGGGTGTCCTTAGGTATAATATTTTGTTTAAAAAATGGAATATCCTCCTGTGTACACTATGATATTTGAAAAAATATTTTTTATTCATAAAACTAATTAAAAATTATGTTATAAGAAAATTCAATGAAAACATATAAAAATGACATGAAATATTTAAGATAAAAATGTTCATTGAATACATAGAGAATAATGTTCAAAAACATTAAAAATATTTATTATATAAAAAACATAAAAAACATTAAAATAATTATTGAAGATGTTTTGAAATCCATTTTAATGAAAATAGATTGAAAACATATAATGAAATTTTAAAAATGTTTTGAAAACATTTTTACATGAATAGCCTTTAAAGAAGTTAGAAAATTTTTTAAGAAGAATTTTCATTGAAAATTACATTTAATTTTTTTATTGAAAATGAAAATTTTAAACGTGAAATTTATATTCATATAAATTACTGTAGGTAAATCTATACATGTCATAAAAGCTAAAAATAGTATTTATTTTTCATGGTATAAAGGAATGAAAAATATGTTTTATGAAAGAAAATATAAAATTACATTGAAAAAGTTAAATTAATAGATTGGGTAAAATATTTTTTAATTATTTTTATATATTTTGAAAAGGATTCTTCAAAACCAATTTTTGAAAACATGGTATTAAAGGAACTCAGATTTCTCTCTGAGTAGAGTGGTAAATATGGACATAAATAAAAATGGATTCAAAACTATACTACATAACAAATAGTAGAGATTATTTACCAATATACTAATTTATAATTAATTAATTGAGAGTATGAAATTTAATTATTATTATTTTGATATATTATTCTTAATATTTAAATTTAGGACTCAAGATCATAAACTATATCAAAAATTTATTGGATTGTTTCACTAAAATGTTACTACATGGTAACATTAAACTATACTCCACAGTTAATATTATGAAAAAAAATATGGCTTTAAATATCATGAATATAATTTAATTCACGATATATAATATCAATGGTAGTATAAATACCACTTGGAAACATATAGGTGCATAACGTGACATGTATCTCAGTAGAGGAAAATTGGGACGAAATCATTTTTTTTATTTGGAATATTATGAAATTTAGTACCCATGAAAGAAATATAAACATATGGATTTATAATTACAAATAATATTAATTATAATAATCTTATAATATATCCATGGGATGTATACAAAACACAAAAAAGGTATGAGGGGTGAATAAATCTTGTATCTCAAAGAAAAAAAATATGAGATGAAATCCCCAAACCTTGTATCTTGACTCTCATTGTACTTATTCAAACCACCTGTATAACAAATATATATTTATTATGAATATAATTCAAAAAAATATTTTATATAAGTCCATATATGTTTTCATCAGGAACATATAATTACCCACAAGTTATCAATTCTATGTTATTGTTTAACTTCGGGAAATATCTACTTTGTTCTTCTCATGTGTATTAATTTGTCATATATTTGTTCATTATAAATATACCAAGACTTAAATAATTTTAAACAAGATATAAATATAAATTATATTTAGTATATGTTTATATAATATATTTAATATAAATGAATGAAATTTAGAATAATGTAAAAGGGTTCATTAAGATGTACGTACAGACGAACGTCATTTCTGTTTTATTGTCATATAGAAAGAAAAAAATAAATTGAACTATATGAATATTGTTATATAATAAAATTAATGTATCATTATAATGTTTTATATGTAAAATAAAATAACGAAACCCATACTTATTACATTTCATGTAGTGTGTGAAAGAATCACTTCACTTTATGGGGGAGGTATTCCATACATCCTCTAACGACATTATCATATTTATACCAAATGGAATGTATACATACATGTGATGTAAAAATATGAAAAATAATAATGAAATTATAAATATAATATATAATATATATAACTATAGTTTCCATCATAATGACCACCATTAGAGATGGTAATAGGAAAAAGAACAATCATTGTTTTATGATGTGGGAGTTCTCCATAAATGTAAATAGTATATTCTCTACCCATTAGATACAGGTGTCTGTATGTTTAGGTTTTACCCTTAAAAAACATAATTTTATATTTATTATATTTTTTTTCTATTAATGAATTTTATATAGATAGTGGAGGGGTGGAGAGGGAAAATAGAAAATGTTCATGAGAGAAGGCATTACATTATAATGGGTTATCTTCTTTTGGTATGTGCCAAAAGGCATCCTCGGAAGGCATTCTACAAAAAGGGTGGATACATGTAGAACGTTTATGTTGTTGGTAATTTTAATGGGGAGATATTTTCCAATAATATATTATATGATAATTGTGTAAAATTGGGAGAGATGGTTGCATTTTACCTAGAATGAGGAGTTTCAATCTTGTCAATATATAAAGAGATAATACCTCCTATATTTTCATTTTTAAATTGTATTCAACAATTACACAAATTAGATAAAAGGTATCATAGGGTGGAAATATGTCCATTCATTGGATTTTTTACAAGTTTATAGGATCTTTTGGAATTAAGGTTACAGATTAGTCCCTTATCAAACATAATTTATCCCCAATTGTTTCAATTAATTATAGTAACATTCACTAATATTTTTGGAAAAAATTATGATGATCATATTAGAAATTGTAATTTATAATTATTCCAAATATATAATCCATATTTTCAAATTCTCATAAGAAATTTGGAATAAAATAATTTAAAATTAATCCTAATAGTCTGGTTTACAATGCATGTTATTTATGAAAAAACTTTGAAATTTTGATATGTTTTTATATCCAATTTCAATATGATATTGATCTGACAACACATAATTTTACTAACTAATAAACTTTTTATCTAAATAAATTCTCATATCATTTTAAAATATAATTTATCCTTATAAGTAATTTATATGAAATATCTGTTTTGAATTAAAATCTTGTATTTTAAACTATTCATTAAAAATAGATCCTTAAAAAATTGCATAAAAATTTATCCAATCTAAATTATTGTGTATATATTGAAATTATTATATATATTTTGGCTGATTAAAATTATGTTTCTTCCACAAATTGTATCTAAAATGGAATTTCTATTAAAAGGTGGTAAAAGTTCCATTATAAAAAATAGATGTTTATTCATAAAATTGTGTTTGTTCTCATCTAATTTCAGTCGAATATTTGGTCTTATATCAAAAGTTTATTAATATATGTTAAAAATTTATATTAAAATAATATCACTCAATAATTTCAAACAATTAAATTTATTATGATAGAATATATTTGTGACTATAAAAATAATAATATTTTACTTTATATTCAATCAGATTTCATATTCATTTCTAATTAATTAGTATTATATAAATTCATATAATATTATTTTAGATCACATATTTCTATAAATTAGTTAATAACATTCATAAGAATTAACTTTACTAATAGGTTATATATTATTATTTAAATTAATCACATTTTAAATATATATTATTTTTCAGTAAAAAATGGTCATGCGTGCTACACAAGCCATTAAATAAATTCATCATTTTGTGCAATGATATATATCCTTTGTGTTCTTTGTATGCCATGATTAAATTTATATATCATGTAGTGAATGATTAACATGGTTTTTCATATATTGCAATACAAACACAGTGCTTTAATATAAAATAAATTATTTTTAGTGTTACGTGAAATGTTAACTATAGAAAATATTAAAATAAATAGAAATAATAATTATTAAAAAAATTTCATAATGTTTCATTCAACCACATTAAAATGAATTTATTTATGAAAATGTTCCTAGGTGATCAATTATTTAATACATGAATAATACATTCACAGAAATATAAATGGTAAAAATAAATTCTAAAACATCCCTTATGATTGATAGTTGTAACCATAATGGTTTCCCAAAGTATCGCATAACAAGATTCCCACATAAGAGAACATAAGTTTAGAGAGAAAACACAATCATGGAAGATAAATTATACCTTGATTTCTTATGGGATTTGATAGAGAACATGGTTAGGAAATAGTAAAAAATCAAATATCGAAAATTCTATGATTACCTAAGGGGCCTTATTATTCATCGGAAATGAATGTAATAAGAAGTAATTATTTTATTGATGTTATTTTTTTGAAATGATGATGAATTTACATGAAAATATATATTTACATGATTTACGTCAACTTTATCACTTATTATTTCATTGATCCTGTTCACGTCTTTCCCAAAAAAGGAAGTGGACACATTAATCCTAATTTACTAACAGATCCAAAGACCCATGATATGAAATCCCATCAATTACAATCATCAACAAGTATATTGAATAGCATATCCTATGTGCATAAATCCTTATATGGAATGATAAAAAATTATTATAATTATTGATTACAGCTAATGTTTAACCTAAACATCCCCCATATTTTCAACCTTAAAACACTTCCAAAAATTTAATCCACCATTTATTCCTTTAATAAGAACCATTAATAATCTAGAATCAATTTTATTTTAGGCTTGGGTACATCCTTTCATTGATTGAATATCAAATGAGATTTTATTGTTCCATAATTCATGTAGTGGAATGATAATAACATCAAATCTCACCAATGTATTAACAATAATACTTTCCAATGAATTATTCATACAAAATCAACCAAAAAATTATCAACTTTGGAGGGAAGGATAAGTATTTATTAATTATATTGGTTTACGTAATCCATTATGATCGTTTAATATTTCCATTTTTCCACAATCATTTTAAGATATTATTGATTATCATTCCAATTTTTCCTTGAATTTAGGCAATTTTTATCAAAACACCCAAAGTCCATATAATTAAAACACTGATAATAATTAAATAGTACCTCCAAATTCTATTAAAATTTTCTTCATATGTCCTAATTGATTCAAAATCCTTTTTCTCAAGATAAATGAATTCATTTGACATGTTCATTGGATGATTCTGAGTAATTTACTTACTAAAAAAATATGTTTTTTAACTCTTCCAAATCCATTGAGTCAATTTATCTAAGTGCCACAAACTCATGACCAGATTCCACCTAAAATCCACATCACCTTTTAAATAGTAAACTATTATAACAAAATACCCATGTTCCAAACATTAGATAATTAAAAATATATTTTTTGTTTTAAATATCCATTTTTTCAATAAGTAGATTAGAAGAACGGCTAAAAGAAGTCAACTGTTTCCTCACGAAGGACTCTATATAATTTTTTCCCTCATTTTATTATTTGGGGATCTATAATATTTCATACCTTGAAAATTTTGGGGGAGTATAGAATCATGAAATTTCATTAACACTTCATTTGCATTATATTTTTTAGTATAGAAATCACTTAATTTATTTTTTTAATCCACATTTCTGGGGTACCTTTAGGTTCAAAAAAATTACTAAAACCAAAAAAATAGTGCAAGAGACTATTATCATAGAGAGGTACCACATAATCTTAAACATCACTTATATAATAACCAAATTATCACATCATTCATAAACAATAAAACAATCGGTTTATCATATATTCAACGAAGGAAAATTCAATTTAAATCATTTATAATTGGATTTTAATAGTTTTTAAATTCAACAAGAATATAACATGTGATATATAAAACTAGGTGTGTAGTAAGGCCCATTATTATATACTATATTACCCCATGTTATGCCCAAGACATCATGTTGGAGTTGTTACCCCTGTGTATATTTGTGCTAGAGCCACACCTAATTTTTGTTTCTAGACAATGATGTATTGATAGGAAACCAGCCAATCAATTCATTACCAAAATTCTTGGAAATTTTTCTCAACATTAACTCATCCTTATCATTATCCTTAGATACAAATAAATACATATCCTTATAAATATAACAATAGATCTCATGGATGTGTTATCATTCTAGATTCCTAAAGATGACCAAACCTCCCTCTGATACCAATTATTGAAACCTTGGAATATAATACATGGATATTACATCATATTAAATTAATATTCAAAACAACAAAACAATACATGGATGTGGAACATTATAGATTAGTGACTATGGAAACAAGGAAAGAAAATCATATAACATATTCAATGATCATTATCATCTCTAATAAATATTTTCACTTTTAGTAAATCTACCTAAAATCATTCATCATAAAATGGTGAACAGAACAATTAATATGGTGTGAGAGCATATTCTCAGTATGTTTAAATAATGGAAATGCCAAAACATAACATGAAAAAAATTTGGGAACATTATCTTGACATTTTAAGAGCATACACTACATATTAGAGACTATAAAAAATTTTGGAAGTTCATAATACATAAATTATAAAGAAATATAGAGTATGATCTTAAAAAATATAACATTGGAATAAAACATAGAAATGTTGAAATCACAGAATCACTTATTAACCCTATTGCAAGGAATAATACCATAGTCTTGGTAACTAATTCGGATTAGGTTAATAACCCATGTACTTACTTCAATATTTGGATTCACTCCCATATACCTTCTAATTTTAGGCATGGGATATCCTCCCATATACCAGCTTATTTTTTGGATTCATATGTCTTCTCATGTACCATCTTTTTTGGGAAACAAATGACCCCCATATACCATCTTTTTTTAGCATGGGATGTCCTCCCGTGTATCCTCTAGTTTCAAGAACGGTCTTCCCTCCCATTTATGCTTGACCCCATTAAACATTTATCATTACACAATGAATTAGCGTGAGAAATAGGTCCCAACCAATATATAAAAAAACATACATACACAATCCACTTGAATATAAAACGTGCATCATATCATGACACCTATAATGATATAGGATTCAAGAATGATATGCATAACCAATGAAATAAAGTAGGAATCATTAACATTTAATCAAGTAATAACCATTGAAAAATATATAGGTTTTCTAATTATTTCATAAAATTATATCATGTTAAATGATGTGAGATTCATTAGATTATATCCCATGTAAGATAAATATATTTCGAAAACATTTAACTCATGATGGAGAAAAGAGTTTAAAAAACAAGGAACCTATTAAAGAAAAGAAAGATTCATTCAGAACCTAAAATAAAAAAACCCATTCATAGAAATAATATGAAATTTACCAATAGATAATATACTAAAAAATCATGATTAAAATTAAAATATGTAATCTTAGATGGATTTTTTTTAATTATCATTCAAAAACAATTCATCTGAATACTATCCCTACTTCAATAGAAAATATATTTTTAATACACTATCCCCTTGAAAATAATTTTCATATCATATATCATGAAAAAATATAAATAAAACAAGAAATCATTTAGAAAAAAAATCCTTGAAAACTTATAGACTAATATTCTATACCTTTGAATGTTAATATTATTTGAAAAAACATTAAAAATATTAAAATAAATCTTCAATAATATTTATTACCCATTTCATAGAAAATGATTCAAATAATTATAATGGAGGCATGAATACATTTAGAAACAAATTTACATGAAAACATATATAAGACATGTAAAATACTTTTGAATAAAATTTCCTTGAAAAATAATTTTAAAAACACATTCCAAAAAATTTCCCATTTGTACATGGAACAAAATATTCATAGAAATGATGTAATTTAAATCCATACATGTTGTACTAAAAAAAGTCTATTTATTTTTTCATAGTATAAAATAATTAAATATACCTTGATCAAAAATAGAAAACATTAATTTCTTGAAAACATTGGTAATAGAAAAAATGGAAAAATAATTATTTTAATTATTATAGGATAATTGTTTAATATTACTTGAAACCATTTTAAAAAAATTGTTTTGAAAGAACTCAGATTTCAAACGAAGTGAGATTTAAATTTAGACTTCCATACAAATTATTTCATAAATATATTATTTTCAATGAGTATAAAAGGCATTAATATATTAAAATATCATGAATAACTAGATTAGATGAAATTTCATGATCTTTAATGAGTGATGTATTATATGATTTTAATAGTTGAAACATAATAATATATAATATAAAATAGAGATGAGATTTTTCCTGTAAATTTTTTCCACATGGTAACCATGAACCATACTAACCATTTAAAAAATTATAATTTCATGATGTATAAAATATCATGTATATAATTTTATTCATGATATATTAATTAAATTTTTGTATATACACCTCATTGAAAAATATATGTTCATAACATGGCATGAATCTCAAATACGTAATACTTTGAAAAAACATTTTACCAATTTGGTATCTTTTGACAAATAGTCCCCATGAAATAAATATAATAAAATGGATATGTAAATAGCCATAAAAATATGTATAATTATCATATAATACATGCATGGGTAGTATAAACACATCCTAAAATGAATGTGTACTTAAAAAATCATTTATATCATAGGAAAAAAAAATGTGATAATCTCCCACTACCATGTATGTTGACTCTATTCACACATGTAATAAACACACATATAATAAAAATACATTTATTATACATATTTTTTAAAATCATTTATTATTTCTAACAACATATATGGTTTGATAGGTTCATATATTACAATCTTGATATCAATTCTATGGAAAGGGTTCACTTGGGGTAATATCCTCTTTGTTTGTCGCATTGTCATAATTTACCATATCATTAGTGTTTTGAGTGTTTTAATAAGAGGGAGAGATGGTGGAATTTTATAGGGAATGAGGATTTTCAATCTTGTTAATATTTGAATATATAATTCCACCCATTTTATTCATGATGATATTGTTTCCTATAGTGATCTGAACTCGATTAAAAAGAGTATATGGTAGATATATGGAAGTCCAATGGATTTTGTAAAACTATATAAGTTGTCATAGGTATTAAGGTTATGGTTGAGTCCAATATTAAGCATAATTTGTCCTTAAAAGATGTAAATAATTTTAATCACATTCCCTAATAACTCTTTTAAAAAAGTTTACATTCTATAAAAATAAAAATTATTATATTTCAAAATATAAAATCAATATTTTAAAAATCAAATTACATATGTTTAATAAATTAATTTATAATCAATCCTTTTTTTTGGGTCAACAATATGGGTTTTTTATGTAAAAACATATAAAAGTTTTATATGTTTCTATAATAAATATAAATGTGAAATTTATCTCAATGAACTAAATTTTAAAATTTATAAAAATAATATCTAATTAAACTAATAAACCAATTTAATGTGTAATTTTTCGTTATAAATAAATTAAATATAAAATCAGATTTTAATTAAAATGAGTAGTTTTTATAATGTATCAAAAATTTAAACCTTATTGAAAGAAAAAAATATATATCCTAACCTAGGTTTAATATTTTGATTAAAAATTATTTTTATTTTTATATATTAATTCTATAAATGATCCAAAAATTGGATCCATAATTGGTTCCCCATTAGAAGGCTGTAATAATACCTTTTTTAAAAAATTGGATTTATACATAAAATTAGGTTTAAACTTATCTTATGTCGATGATTCTATAGAATGAATATAGAAAATATTTTACTGAAAATGTAACATTTATATTACATTTAAATTACTCGCTTAATGTAATTATTTTAATTTATTAGTTTAAAACTTCTTGTGGACTTTAAAAATAATAATAATATTTATATATTCAATTATATTTCTTATTCATTTATAATAAATTGGAAATCAATTAATTCATCTTATATTTGTTTATAACATATATTTTCATAAATTAGTTTATAATATTCATAACTAATAATTTAACGTTTTGGTTTCTATCTTATTATTTTCAATAATTACATTATATTAATAAATTATGTTTTGCAAAAATTGGTAAAGTGTGTTATACAAGCTATAGAGGAAAGACATTATGGATTGAAACTCAAGATAATCTCTTTGTTCTATATAGAAAATGATTAAATTTTTCTTTTTTGTAGTGCAAGAATAATTTTTTTTTTGTATAAAACAAAATCCAAACTTAGTTATTTAAAATACAATAAACTACTTCCAGTATTACTTGAAAGGAAGAATATCAAAAAAATTAAATTATTTAAATATATAATAATTCCAAAAATCTAGTGGTGTTAGACCCTAAATGTGATTATTTACCTAGACATGATTTCATGGTTCTGATATCCCTCTCCATTTCATGGATAATTTATTCAATGAATTTGTATCCTTATCATGTTGATTGATGTACCCACTAAAATTGAATACAAAAATTTCCCCTTTTTATAGGTTTGATGATAAATTATTAAAGTATTCAGCCGATTCTATGATAATTTTCATTATTAAATCAAATAACCCTTCATTCATATGAATAACTAAGTCAATATAGTTATAATTCATTACAATTTTATTGAATGATATTTTTGAGTCTATAATTTAACATTAAAAGTATTGAACTCATCTTGGATCTGAATAACATATTCTTCTAAAACTTTTATCGACATCTATTTCTAACTAAGACTTTTCAAAATAATCTAGAATTTTTCCTCATGGGATTGAATGCAAGGAACTATTCAATATAAAATACTCAAAATATTATTAATTTAATAAAAACCATTATAAGCGATAGTTCCTAAACAATCTTTTTGATTGCGTTCATAGTATGTTGGTTTAGTTCTACCAGATCCAACTTCCACTTCATCCAATTTCATTTTATCACTATTTCTTACATTCTATTCAAATGATATTTCCAAAATTTCCACATCATTAATAGTTTTATATTTATAACCAACATTATTCATAGACTATTGATTTTATCTTTTATTTATATGATTATTGATCTTTCAATTATGATGATGATTTATCTTCATTACAACATTAAGATCATTTCATTCTAAAAAAATTAAAAGATTATACTTGAGTTGGATGTGAATCATTCTAAATACTCTTTTTCATATTGTTTTTCTTACTCATTTGACTTTTAATTATCTTCTCCTTCTTCTTATATCTCTTAATCTATTTATTCTAAAATTTATTCATATACTTATTCATTTTCTTCATTTTATCATCATTTTACTTCATCTTATTTACCAAAAAAATCTTCAACAACATTCACTTCATGATATTTTTATAATTTCATTACGGCTATATTAACTCATATTCATGATTATTCGAGTGATGATTAATTTTCAAGAAAATTTGGGACTAATTCTTAAAACCCCACTTTTCTATTACACTATTTATTATATAAGGTATATGAGAATGAATAAAATTATATTAGTTGAGTTATAATCATTCGTCTTGAATTATTTTATTGGTATGGGATGTGGAATGGAAAACAATCTCATAGTCTCTCTCAACTACATTCCAAATATTATCAATAATTTGTGCTTATTACAATCATTAATTTTTCATATTTTTCTTTTCATCATCTATTAAGATATATTAATAGTATATCCTGAAGGCTATAGCCTCTATAGGGTTGAGTATAATATCTAGATCCCTTGGACTTTTCCAATATTTGATAGCCATCATCTCCTCATGATCCTTATCATGAATTTTCGTCCCTTTATATTTTGTTCAGATGAGATGTTTATTGAATTCTATAGTTTCTTATCAACCTACACTTTTCATGTTGGTCAGGAATCATATAATTCCATATTAAATTTCTATAAAATATTGCAAGATTAATCATCAAAAAATAATTTCACTATAGGCAACATATCCTAGATTACAAAAAAAAATTTCTCTTAAAATATATATGATGTGTTTTCTACCATGAAAACATTCATGTACTCAATAACCATCATTTTAATAAAATATAAAAATAAAATTATCATTGAATTTATTGAGTAATTTTTTAATTTTTCCACTATAATGAAAATTAATTTCACAAAATTTGTATTCTCATATTTACCATGAAATTCAAAACTAACACATCTTATTCATTAATTGTATCTATATCTAGGTTATATGGAATCTAAAAATTTTTCATCCAAAATTATTTGAAATTATAGTCCAGATTCAAATGGGATTCTTTCCCAACCAATTCAAATTATAAAAATTTTATTTTTCAGCTATGGTTTTTAAAAAATTCTGATATTCTTCATCAGAGTAAAATATTAATTTTCAAAACATTTTATTGTGATCAACCATTCATTGAATATGAATCATTAATATAATATACCTTGGAAGCCGTTAGATATTGATTTTGAAACAAGAGAATGTATGTATAAGAATGAAATTTGAATGGTAAGCATGTAGGGTTGAAAAAATCAGGTGGAAAACAATGAAATGCCAATCCTAGAAAATGGGGGTCGCACACTTATCTAGAAACTATGGTTATGATTCATCTTACATATGGTAATAAATAGTTGATATTCAAAAACATTATTATTTGATGGTCATTATTGATATAAATATTATTTTAATGTATTTTTTTATCTCTAAATTTATTTAATAATTTAATCCAAATAATGATGAATCTGGTGATAAATTTTTGTATTAAAATTTTAATAAAAATATATAATTTTATAAAAATTAAAATTATAAAAACAATAAAAATACACTTGTAATGAAATACTGAAAAAGTAAAACCTTGAAGAGTATCATTCGAAGTGGGATGATATATCTGTATGATTAAACTGATATTATTTTTATTTATTATGTAAATATACTACAATAATATTGAAATAAAATATCAATTATTTTGTTACGAATGTGATTTCATTAAGAAATTTAGAAAAAATTCTAAACTAGTTTTTTTTAATATTCCGAAATTTATTTAATATGAATATTTGTTAAGAAAATTTTGTATTAATAAATTTTTTAATACATTCAATGTTTGGGAAATATTATGATAATTCAATCTTATAATATTTTATAAAATGATTCAATCTAGAAAAATCTTTATGATTCTTTTTTTTAAAAATATATTTTTTAGGAAATTAAATGACGTAAGAAAAAATAATTATTTTCTTAAAAAACAATAAATTTAATCTTCCTATAAAAAGAGATCCATAATTTATGTTTATGGGTAAATAATAACTTTATATAAATGATAAATTTACATTTTCCAATAATACCACTTGTATAATTTATTGAAATATATGTGAACATAGAAATTTTGTAAAAATGTCACCTAGTTGTTTTTTTATGGAATAAATTTTAAAATTATATCATATTTTAGTGTGTGATATCTATGGAAATAGAGTCATATATCTATGTTCTCGGAATTTGGGTGATGTTATATTTTCTTACTAAAATTAATGGTACTCTTTTGTCAATTATTATTTATATTTTAATATAAACCATTCTATATTGTGTGAGTTTGTGTTGAATCGACTACAATTCAGGATAACAACATCAATCTACCACATATTCAACTTTAGCGGTGGATAGTTCTACAAATTGTTTCTTATAAGTTTATAAAAATATAGAATCTCATAGTAAATGACATGTTCTATAAGTAATTTTTCAATTCATTTTACATCCACTAAATACATCATCCAAAAAAATTAGTTGAAAAGTTTTTCCACAATAATATAAAAAATCTTAATACATAGTTCCCTTAAAACAATGGAAATTTGTTTATAGATATTATCTAAGAATATTCAGGATTGGACTGAAATTTTTTACATAATAATACATAAAACATTAAATTAAGGTGATTTGAAATTATGAAATTAAAAACTCCTATCATACATCAAAAAACCATTATAGAAAATATTTTCCCAACATTATCAACATATATAGTATTAGAGACACGTATAGGAGAAATAATAATTTTATTATTTTCATATAAAAATTTTATAAGAAAATATTTTATATACAAAATTATATATATATATATAAGTTCCTTATTATTAGTGGGAAATTTTTAAAATCATGTAAATATGTTAACTGACCCATCATAATCTTTTCAAACTCATAGTTAATAAGGTTTGAATATGAAAATATTAATTTTTTTAATTGAAACAAATATAAATTCATTAACATAAAATTTTTTCATTATAATGTTTTTATTTAATTGTGTTATAACATGTGATAGATCCACGTCACCCATATATATTTATAACAAAAATATAGCTAATAGATCATACCATGATCTAGGGAATTTTATAAGTCCATGTAATGAATGTGTTAGTTTAAAAACATTTTTTAGATGATTTAGTTTCTCATAAATATATAGTTTTTCAACATAAATACCATCCATAAAGGATCTGTTAAGAAAAATAACACTTTATATCCATTTTAAATAGCATGATATTATAAATCCTTTAATTACAATAATTATATGAATTTTTTCATGTCTTGGAACTACATCATATGTATCTTTATAATATATTTTTTTGGTAAATTATAACATTTATTAAAATATATAGTTTCATTTCTAACTATTATTCCTTTATCATCACATTTATTCATGAAACCAAATTTTACTCCAATTATAGATGTTTCATTTGGTTATTCAATAAATGTATGATCATTTTTCATCTCACACGCATTGTACTTACCATATATTTCCTTCATCCAATCCTTGTAACCCAAATCTTAATCTGGGTTCTTTTTTTTCAAACATGGATATGAAATAACAATGTTCTGTTTCATTCTTTAATGTTATTCTAGCCCTAAGAAGATGATCTACATCACCAATGATACTTTCACATTGATTGTTCCTATGAAACAAATAACTTCTTCTATTTTATAAAAATAATTCATCAATAATAAGAAGTATAGTTTTTATGGAAATTCATTAGAAACTAATTTATAGTTTTTTTAATGAGAATCATATTTTAACAAATAATGAAAATTTGTTTTAGAAATTTCTTCTGAGAATGTTTTTAGTGTTTTTTGGAATACATATTATCAATTTCATCAATCATAACACATATTATTTCTTAAAAATTATATGAATGTTTCATAAAAACATTATAAGACTTTTAATTATTATAATAACACACAAATATTCCTTTATCGGATTTGGGTGATAATTAATTTTTATTAACTTTAGTATTTAATATGAATACTTTGAAACCAAAAACATTGAAATATGTTACATTTTTTTCCTTTTCATATCTATTACATAGTTTTAAAAAGTAAATTTCTAATTAAAACACTATTTAGTGTAATGTATATTTTACAACCCACTTTATCACAAAATATTTTAGATCATGTGTATTCACCCAGCATGGTCCAAGTAATTTTTTAAGAATCATAATTATTTATTATCTAAAACATTTTTCTATGGATTTATAGCTGAAAAAAATCAATGATCAATACAATTCATACAAAATTAAATTCATATTCCTAATTTCAAAATTATCCACAATTATCACAATGAATAGTAATCATGATGCGGTATTGTTAATTTTAACTCCACAAACAAATGATTTAAAATTAGTAAATGAAATTAATTTATTTTTTAGAAAATATAACCAATTATATTTACTATATTAATCAACTACGAAATATATATTAATATCCCATAATACATGATATATTTGTAGGACTAAATAAGTCATTATGAACTAATGGTAAAATATCAGAAGTTATTACTTCACCAATACATTTACAAGATGAGATATGTTTCTTAACATATTGACATGAATTATAGACATTATAATTATCAACCAAAAATTCGGAGTTGTCCTTTATAAGTAATTTATTATTCAATATAGATAATATTATATGGTTATAATGTTCTAACATTATAATCCATAACCATGATTTATTTTCTATGTTACTAATGGATGTTAAGAGTTGTCTTCCAATAAATAATATGTTTAGTGTGTAAATATTATCATGTCAAATGGAAAAAAGAAAAAAAATAATTATTAGAAGTATTTACTCAACATTTATCATTCCTAAATTTTAGAAGATAAAATTAAATACGTAATTTATTTATGGTTTTTAGTATGTTTTCTAAAACTATAACAGAAAAATCATTTGAAAAATGATATTTTTCAATAAGAACAATGCAACCTCTTCTGTTAATATCTCCATGAGATAATTAACCAAAATTTACTTTTACACCATTAGTCATGATTAACATCATGAAGAATTCATTGTTTCCAGTCTTGTGCTTGCAAAAAACCACCATCTTTGTGTGGTATATTTTTGATGATGGTACTAACATTTTTATTCTATAAGAAAAATAGATGTGTTTTTAGCATCTAAACCTTATTGGGTATTTTATTGTTAGAAAAGAACATTTTAGGTAGCCACATTAGTAAATAATTATTTATAGATATTTAAATTTACTTTAAAAATTAAGATTTGTTAAATCCTATGGATTTTATTTTATTTAATGAACAATTATTTTTCTATTCCCAACACTTTGGAATTTAGTGAAGAAGGTGAAAATTTATGAATTCTTTATTTGATACTGAAAATCTATTTTTTATAATTATAACCCATAATAGTATTATAATTATAAGAATGGATTTTTTATAATTTATAAAATAGTTCATATATTGGGGTAACTATAGATAAAATTTCCATCAAATATTAAATTTCAAATTTTGGATTCAAAACTAAAAGCGTATCCCCAATAATAAATGCCTTCATTGAAACCTAATGAAAATTAGTTTAAAAAATATTTTTATCATAAACTACATTTATAAAGTATGTAGAAACAAATTAATTTTTTGAATTTTCTCCATAAATATAATTATAAAAATATTACATTTCATTTTTCAAAATAAATTTCCTCAAAGCATCTTTAGAAATTATATCATTATTATTATCATGTTTTTAAAAAAAATTAAAATATTTATTTTCGGAAGGTTTTTCAAAATGATAAATATTATCATAAGAAGGTAATGAATTATTATATTCTATTTATTTATATTCATCAGAGGATTGTGAGTTTCTTTGTAAGGATACTTATTATTTAATGGAATATTTATTAGGGATTCAATTTTATATTCATTATCCACAAAATATTGACTTACAATTGATATATTAGAAAAAAGTCATATCTTCCTATGTTAGTAGCTTTAATTATCATAAGAACATAAAACATAATCACCACCACTAGAAAACCATCTTTCAGAAGCATTTAAATAATTATTGCGGAATGATTTCTAGTAATTCATGGAATATATTTTTGATTTACTATATTTTCTATCACTCCCATTCAAATAATGAAAATCATGTTATTATGTATAGATATATTACATTCATATTGTGTTACCTCCTAATATTTATTATCAATATTATCATTATGACTATATTTTTGGAGATATAAAATATGGTTCTTACAAATTATCCTATTCATCATTATAGAAGGATAAATAATTCACTCATAGAATGTCCATATGTGCTGGGATCTAATGGAACAACAAATATCTCCTTCCATGATTATTTAAAAACATTCCTACTGTTTGAAAAGTAGTAATAATATTTTTAGTAGAAAAATAAAACCCACTATTTTTTCAATTAATCATCGTATCATTTATGAATTCTTGAGTACTTTATTGTAGTGAAAATAAGATCATCTAAATTAAAATTATTAATATTTCTAGATTCATTTACAATTGTTATTTTTAATTCGGATTCATTATGAATTATATATGTGATCCTGTCATGTATAATATCTTCTTCAATTATTTTTCCTCTAGTAGATTGTAAACTATTTATAATATTCCTGATGCTATAGCATGTCATTACAAATGAATTTCAATGTTGATAATCAAAGTATAAATAGTTTTCTATATGAATGTCTATTCTAGTATAAACATCATTATAATTTCCAAATAGTGTTACTTAATTGATTTTCCATATACTATTTTTATATTCCCATGAATATATCTTCCTTTATATTCTACTGCTCAGTAAACCCGATAGTGTATTCATTACTTCCTAGTTTAACTGATAATGTATTTTTCATTGAAGTGTAAATATAGTGATTTTTTATAAAGATTCTTATATTATCTAGGAAACATTTCCAAAAATATCAATACCATTATTTATAAAAATATTTTTCATCCTAACTCTCTAGTACTCATAATTAGCACTATAAAAGATATATATAATATATGAACTTACAGTATCAATATTTTCAAAACTAACATCATCAATCTTTATACAAAATAAATTATATTCTACCAACACACATTAGTGTAAAAATGTGTATAATTTTTTTATAAAACATTATAAGACTAAAATTTTATTGGATAACTAAAATCATAACAGTTAATAGAAGTGAAATATTACCTAATACCAATTATATCATTTTAATAGAAACATATGATATCTATACATACAAGATGTGGGGTTAATTTTATTTCAAAAACATAGGTTAAAATATTTAAACTAACCGTAATAAATACCACTTAATGTAATCTTATCAGACTCATAATTAGTTTTATTATTATAGTCAACAAATTCGAACAAAGAATTTAGATTTTTGTTAAAGTAAAAGAATCACAATAACAATGGAAATGATTAATATCATATTCTTATTTTAATTGTAATCAGGGAAATACAAACGAAACCAGGTGTATAAAAATCTATCTATGATGACTATATTTATATTATATTCATTGGGAATTAAACATTTGCAGAGTTAATAAATATAATTTATATGTAAAATTAAGAGTGACTGACAAGATATTATTTAATGATTTACAAAATTTAACAATATATTTTATTTAGTAAATAACCTTATCAAAAGGTGTCAACAGTTTAATGCATACTATAATGTCATTCATTCTTTAGTTGGAAATCCCTCGATAGGATTATTATAATATTTCCCTCTCCCTTTACATCCTTACAATTCCTCAATATGATGATCATATTAATCATTCATTATATCATTGGAATACCTTGATGCGATGATCAATGTATATATTTCTTCCCCATGAATACCTTGATCTGATTGATCAGATTCAAATTTTCATATCCCCATAATCCCTTGATCATAAAAATTATCTGATGAATAGTAAAAATGAAATTTCTTTAAAGGAAATTACTTGATAAGTTATAATTTGAACTCAAAAACAATAATATAATATAACAACTAATATGAGATGTTTTTAATAGAGTAAAAATTTGAATACTTGATTTGTGAAATGTAACAACAACAGAAACATCTAATGACTATCTATTTATTTTTAATCTAATAATAGAAATATGTCCACTAATTTCACAATGACCACCGACACCTGGAACATGATAGATCATTATGATATGGCATAAAAAAATTTCCCATGATGTATTCATTAACATCATATAAGTGTTAAAGTTGTTCATTATGATTGAAAAAAGTATATGTATTCCATTTATAAACATTGTTCCGTCCGATGGACATCCTTATCTATTTTCAATATGATAATCCTTATGAGCATTGGTCTGATTTATCAATATCAGAATCCTTCTGATAGTTATAACGTTTTTTATATATTATACATGACAAATTCTAACTCATAGTATAATTTATGTTTAATATTATAATCATATTTATACCCAATATGATTTTTTAATCATGGATATCATGTTTATATTTTTGATACATTATAACTATTTATACTAATGTCAATAGATAATGTTGTCTATAAAAACATACTAAAACACATGGGATAAAAAATATTTGAAAAATTGTTTTATATAACTTTTTTGGATTTCTAAAACTAAATGAATGTAAATTAATAAGGTAAAACTTCTGAATCAACACTTCAATAAATTAACTTTTTAAAGAATCAGTGTCTATTATTTTACAAATAAAAATTTATTACTGTTTAATAATTTTTCATATATAACAAATTTTTTATATCCTTATTATATTTAGAAATTTTTTAGGAAAAATTATTTTAATTATCTCATTATTATAAACTCTATCTCAATATCTTCTTATTTTTATCACTGGAACTAATTTTCCATACTGATATATTCTTAATGATTCAATATTTAAGGTTGATTTTTTTTCACCAACATCACCACTAATGGAAATATAAACTTATTTTACATTCTATATACTATATCTAGAGATGAATATTATTTTAAAAAAATTATTTTAGTTATTATCCATAAAATTATAAAAATAATATGTATTTTTTCCTTTAATCTTTGATTGTTCTATTGGAATATAATCTTGCATTTTATTGTAATAATTTGTTTCAGATTTTAGTCAATTTAAATCCTAATGTTCATATCTATATATATAAAATATAATTAAGTAATATCTAAATTATAGAATCCTTTAACTCTTCTCATGTTTATTGAGATAATAAAATTGATCAATTGACTCCTCTAAATATTCATCATAATTTTATACTGAATATTAATCTTAAAAAAATGTTATTTATTTTACATATCATAAATTGTGGATTTAAATGATATTTATCATTATGACATCATTTTCTTATTGAGAGAACTGTATTTCACCATTTCATACAATGTTATGATTATCATGAAATTAAGAATTGAAATATCACTTGACCTTTTTTGATAAATTATTTGAATATAGAATTAATCCCATGTTCCATGGTATGAAAAATATTTCCAACAATATGGAAATTTTATAATGTTTACCATAGAATTTTATAATTCTCACAACTATGTTATCCCTGATAAAAACTATTAATTGTTTAATTATCATGTATATGAAGATATTTTTACATTAGCCTCCTACATATCAACATATCACCATAATATTTCACATTTCATTCATATTTATTCTAATGTATATTCATGCTGTATTTTTTGGTCTTGAGTTTATTGACATAAAAAACAAAATCTCTATTATTGGTGAAATAATGAAAATTTATACACTATTTTTAGACAATAATATTCTTGTAATATATTGTTCTCTTATACAAATTTTGTGATTAGGGAATAATCACATTATCTGACACATCCTGTAATTTAGAACTGAAATAAAAATTCTTTTTCATATTTTAATATTTGAATTTTTATATTTATTTTCATTAAATGGTATTATCTAATATTTCAATGATTTTCAATAATATATTTTAGATAACTGAAATGAGTTAAATCTTCTTAAGGATACAAAAACATCATATAGAAAAAAATTAATTCAACATGTCACTCTATTACAACATGTGAAATCACAATATGATAAAATATATATCACAATATGGTGTGTTGAATGAGTGACCAATACAATTTTGGTTTATTTCTATATACCATTTATGACCTATTTGTATGTAGTGCTTACTAATTAAACAGACACTAACATATAAAAATAAAACAGAACAATGTGGAATTTCATGGTTTCAATATCAATTAGTGATAGATAGTACATGGTTCGATATAAATTTATCCATAATCAAACTGACCACTAGAATAGTTTTTTGAGTAAAATTATTCAGGGAAATGTTTGAAACTCATTTTTTCAACTCTTCTTACTAATAATTGGTGCATCTCAGTTTGATTTTCATAATGAACATGAAAATGTTAAGTATTTGGGTAACAAAGGAAAAGACTTTAAATAATTAGGATCCCTCTATATTCTTGTGTGTGATAAAAAATACTTTTTTCTCACTAATTTCACTATAATTAATAATAATATATAATTCATTAATGATTAATTGAAATAAAATTCATATTTTATTTGAAAAAATAATATATGCATGAAACCACTTTAGTATTATTATATAATGTTTCAATAATATTTCTATAATCCCAAAATATTAACATTTTCCATAATATCCATAACATCTTAAAAAAAATGCCTCTATAACCACTTCATTCATGTTAGATACTAGATGCTACTTGAAAAATATACAATAGTTTAATCATAATGTACTTCTTCTTCGGAATTTTGAATTCGAATGAATGTTCCATTCTTAAACCATAACCATTGTTTAAATTATATATTAATGTTTACTATTAATTTTTTTTATTTAACATATGATTTAATAAAAAAAATTTAAATATTATTCTACATCGGTTTTGAAGAACATAATTTATAGATTATCTATGAAAACAAACTCCAACAATGTGGTCTACAAAATTATTACATACCCTATCGGTTTTATTTAGTTTTACTCAACCTTTAAAAATGACTATGATGTTGAATATGTGAAAATAAAAGTTGATCATAAAATATATTGGGCCAAAAAAAACTTCTTAGCAACTACCTATATAGGTGACTTCACTGTGGTGTAGTTCTCAATGTTTTCAATTACTAGGGAATATGAAACATGTTACATAATGGATTTACTATATTATATAGAGTAAATATATTGAATAAAGTCTAGTATTATGAAATGGACCATCAATAAGGTGAGTATTTTTTGAGATTTCGAGGTCCACTATAATCAAGCCATCAACCTCTATAGTGTGGATATCCTTATATGACAAGGAAACCAATGATTGTGATACCTCTATAGATTAGACACATGGACAATGGAATGTTTTCCTATAGACTATTTTCTATCATATTACTAATTTTAGCGACTCCATGTCCTAGAAACACATTATGTGGAGTATCCTATCGTGATGTCAGTTTTTATGGAATGGAAATCAGTTATGTTGTAGAAAATCTTTTTCAATCTACTTATTTGGAGCAATAAAAATCATTTCAGATGGTAAATCATTCAATTATTTTTTCAATATTCTATTATAATGATCTCCACACATGATATGTGATAGATTTCAACCACATTCATTATTTTCCGTATTTATATTCAACATAACATATGTAATAAAATTAGAAAAATACACATATATAACCTATTCCACATTTCTCTAACATTAACTATCGAAAAAAACAATATCATCGTGCAATCCAATAAAGAAAATTACAATAGACATTCTCTAACATTAATTCATTGAGAAAAGAAAAATTTAACAGTGTGTTATGTTGAAAATTCTCATCATCTAACATATCACTTTTCAAATATAGATTCATTAATTTTCACTGAAATATAAATAATATAAGGAAAAAAATCTCTATTATGAATCTATTTCAAAATAATCCTTTTTACTAATGTTTTATATTGAAAACTTATAACTAATAATAATTTTAAATTTATTGAATAATTGTAAATAAGGTTTTAAAAATTATGCAGATATAAATATGGTTTTGAAAAATGATATTAATGTTGTTAATTAGATTATAGAATAGAATAATATGATATATTGAATTTCAGGAATGAAGGTGATGGGTTCAATATCTCAAAGTCATCTTTTTTATATATATTTATTTTTCTGAATGTGAAATCATTGATATAGTGTGATTAAAACCTAATAAATGTAGGAAACTATATACATATAATTAATTTTATTTAATATCTATATATTATTCTCCCAATAAATTGATTTTAATTCAATTGGTACCTTGTTCTAAGAGAATTTGTCCACTCGAAATCCATTATTGAGTTATAATGCTTCTGCTTAAAATTTACATCATTTTAACCATTTATCCACTGTATGATATTATTTTATTAACATTATATACATGTATTAATAAAATGATATATTTTTAAGATTTTTATCATGAGTACTTTCTTTATGAAAACACTATGTATTTGAATAATATATTTTCACCATATTTAATTAAAATATTTTTTTTCTTGTCTATGATTTACCATACCAAGAACATTCTCCCTTATATTTTGAATCTGAATGAATTTTTATCTCATTTTAACTTCATGTATATATATAAAAATTTTGCAATGATTACTTTTTTATATATTTTTTACATTGTAGGATCTCAATAGATACGTTTCAAAATTTTAAAAATAATTGTTTTCCATCATATTAATAAAAAATTATTATCAAAACATCCTCACTTAGTATGATAATAATTATACTGCTATGAAGGATTATTTATAAGAATATATTAATAAAAAATAATTTATTTAAATATGTTTTTTATATAAAATCATTGAAAGAAATTTTCATATTCATTTATAAGTTTTTAAATAATGTTTTTATGTGTATAATTTACTTATTTTTTTCACAACAAAATTTCATATATGGGTGTTCAAATTGAACATGACATCATACTTTAATAAAAAGATCAAATCATTTTCAATAACCATATATACTAAATAAATTTATTCGTCCCCAATATGTCAATTTTTTCAAACATTTGAGATTGTTTTTAAGGAACCACCTTCTAAATGATACTATAAAATAATATTTTTTGGTGAATTAGTTGATATTATAAAATATTTTTATTCTTTTGTTATATTATATTGTTACCATTTTGTAATGTTTTGATACCCCCATTTATTTCTATGGGATCAATATAATAAGATTGATGATAAGAATTCACCCATGTTTTTTCAATATATATTGACTGATTTATGTATTATATAAGTTATATTTATCTATTTTCATTAATTTGTGGTCAGTCCATATATATCATCCAAATTCATTCGGAAAATTAAAATATCTCAATGTATAATGGGAAAATGATTCATTAAAACATCATCCACCCAATTAAAATGGGTAGAAAAAAACTATTTCTCCAAAAGAAATTGGTGACTGAAGCCTATGTGACCAAGGGAAACAACTTGAGGAAACATAAACCACTAAATATTATGGGTTAATGTGACCAAGAAATTCAAAATAATCAGGTGAATGAATTATTATCCACAAAAATAAAAATGATATTATACCATCATCCCCCATGTGACACGTGTATGTTATACCAGATCACTAAGTAAAAAAAGTCTAGTGATTCTTAATAGTAAAAAAAGATAACAGAATATTACCACAAACACTATAGGAAACATGTTTTTTTATATCATCCAATATGTTACCAATAATATTTTTATCTATTTTATTTCTTATAATAAATTTTAAATATCCTTATGTTTTGATTTATCATGTATGATTTTCATATTATTATCTAGTAATTTTTTTCTTATCCATATTTTCTTAGATATTTATTAATATCTCAATACAATATATTTATTTTTTTCACAATTATTATAATCATTAGGTTTCACTTTTGTTTCCCTTACTCGGAAATTGTTCCCACTAATTTATTTTATTTATCAACCCAAATAAAATTATCGGTATTACATGTTAAATGATGTCAATGGGGAATATATTATAGTGGTTTTGAAAAATTTTAGATTAGTGATATAAAAAGAGTCATTTTGATGTATAATATTCCATGAAACTAACCATTCGGTCTTGAAATTGTGGGAATATTAATGATATTGATTGATTAATCATGTAATATTACAATATAAATGTGTATATTTATATTATTACCTATTATTTGGTTGAGTTGTGGGTTTAATCAATATGGTGATTATTTTAATAAACATTGCAAATATACCTATGGATAAATCATTGTGAGAAATCTGGGTATCAGATAAAATCATGAAATTTTGTTAAATTATTCATTTTTTGTTTTCTTGATATTAACTTCCAAATATTGTTAATATAATAGGATACATGTTTTTTCTAAAATTTACCTCTTGGTATTAACCTTAAAATGAGAATATTGGTCGTTAACTCAATCTTTCCTTAGTGCATAGTAATGTGTTGTAAGAAAAATATTGTTTTGACACTCTCGGGAGATTGTGTTATATTATTGACATTATTTTAATTATCTATTATGAAATATTTTAATATTTCCTAGTTCACATAAAAAACATAAACTTGATAACATAGAATAAAATAGACTGATTCTTATAACAATGACTAAACACTATTTTGTGATATTTATTCTATGTTTATAGTTCATTTAGATACTAATTCATTACCATTAGTATACATGTTATCAATATTTTCATTTTTTATGGTAATGGAGGGATCCAAATTTAACAAGAAAACATTGTGTGTGGTGGACATTATTGCATTTATCTAGGTGTGAATACTATAGAGATTGGGGGTAGGATAAATAACACATAGATAATTCCCACCCAACTATATTATTATGGTAAAAACTAAATAACACGTATTTATACACCAAAAATACCAATAAATGATCATCTCTATATTAATTCATTTATGAAGAAACGTCTATTATATTTTTTACAGTGTTTTAATTCAATGTTTAATGATTTGTGGTTAAATATGATGGGAAGTGTAATTTTATACATTATTTAATTGAAATATAAATTATGTTTCTATCTTTTTATTATTTGGGTAAAGAGGCTATAAAATTTCATACTATCATTATTAATATAATGGAAGAGAAAAATTAATCTCTATGGGATGGAAGGTGTCAATATATATATTTTCTATAATATATTTTCTCAAAATAATAATATGAAAATGGATTGAAAATAAATAACATTAGTAAAATTATGATAATCAAATTTCCAATTTTGATAATAATATAAATATAATCATAACACATGAACCTAATTTAATTGGAAACACAAAATGTAATACAAATTTATTCTCTACTGGCCAAATCCCAATATTTCAATTATAATTTTCCCAATGATACATTTTTAAATATAGATTGGTTTTTTGAGGGGAAATTTATTTAAAATTTATGATTAATATTATCATTATTATAAATATAATATTTTATTTTGAAAGATATTATAATGAATAATAAGTTTATATGATAAAAATCGTCTATGTACTTATCGAAAAAATGGTAGGATGAACAAAAAATGATAAAATGTGACTAGAAAGTGATTCATGAGTGGCGGTGATGGAAATTAATCTCTGTTGTATCAAAATAGGATGAAGGTGTTAGTTAATAAAATTTTTACGTATATGTTTCCAAATGATGTACCACCTCAACTATTGAAATTTAATTATTATAATTATTGTTTTATTCTAATCAATGCTCCAATCCTTGAATTGAAATACATAACCAATGCTTGTTTCAAACAAATCTAATCAAATACGGTAAATCATATCCACAAAACATACATTAGTTCATCTAGAAATTTATTCTTTTTAATTTTGAGAAATAATACAAAAAAGAAATACGTCTATTGTAATTGACTTTTATTCAACCCACTCCATTGAAAGTAGAATTACTTCCATGAATATCAAATAATAACCCTGTCAATTTATTTACCATTTAAATTATCATGTTGTATTATATCCAATGATAATGTTAATGAGAATATTCCCCATGAGAATATTAATATATTTTATATTGTGGAATTTAATGTGAAATATCAGTTCTATATATTTAAATTAATGATTATTTAGATTCATGAAGCCAAATTTTATATCATCATATTGTAGTCTAAGAAATATTGGATGATCATGAACACAAAATATAAGAAATATCTATAATGTGTCTTTTAATAATGAATAATTATAGACACATGGAACAAATAGATAGGTAAATTAAAAATAATTGTGATAAGAATACATTGAGTAAAAAATAAATATCTTTATATGTTTGGTAGGTTGATTCTTCTAGAGAACTGTTATCATGAGTTGGGTATATATATTAAATAAAATAATTTATTTTATTATTATGATTTAACAAAATATTAAACTGATGTAATTTATTTATAGTTGGATAATATAATGTCTTCATACCTCTAAACATATATATTTTAAATTAATTTAAAAATTTAATGCATCATCTACAAACAACACAGAATGAAAACGACATGTGACATATTAAAAGAACATTATAATTAAATTTTATATTCATGTAAACCTCGTGTAAATAAAAATTTTATTATGAAAACAAAATTTATTACAATTAAAGGTTAAATAATTAATAAGGAATATCATTATAAAAATATTTTTTATTCTCAAATTACTATTTATCACGTTGATAAATTAAATCTATCACTTTTAAATAATTATTATGATAATGTATGAAAATAAATTTTAATAACTAATATATTATAGTGGTAGAATATAAAAAATGATATTATTTAATATTAAAAAAAATATTATTTCATTAAAAAAATTCAAGAAATAATATCTTATATTATTTATTTTAATTTATATTATATTAATAAATTTTTTGAATATCATTTTTTGAAAGTTAACATTATTGTGCATCAGCATTTATAGATACCACTTTATAATTTAAAAATATATAACTAATATTTTTTATAAATATTTATTGGTTGGATAGAATTAATTTGGATGATAGAAATTAGATGAGGAAGGGATATTGGACATGTTATATGTTTTCCCATTTTAGAAGTCCCACTAGACTGTCTGTGGGAATCCATCATCCAACAGGTGGAAATCATAAGAATTTGAATTTATTCCCATAAGTAAAATACAAACCATGAGTGACCATTGTCTTATCATGGTAGAAAAATATCATGTCTGGCATGATTTTAGGTTAAATCATTTCTATGTATTATCTATGAGGTAAACATCAGTTTCTATATACTGACTGATATTGTTTGTTAGATCTCATCATTGATGTCATAAATATAAGAATAATTTTTTTAAATGAGGCCACTATATTTTTATCATTTTCTATTTATATCATCAACTCCCATAATCCTAGGAACCCTCTCAATATAATTTAGATCTTAATAATTATTTATGTCTCTTACATTTGATACCTAGATAATAGATAAACATGATCTTATAAATTGGTGAGTTCATTATTTATCTATATTATATCCCTTCCCTTGACATTGATAATAAAATTGGAGAAAATATGTATTCTTCAGATTTATGATTTTTGATATGGTCTAATGAGGATATTTTTTATTACTAATCGATTAGTCAACTAAATTTACAAAAAATTTTCCCTTGAATAAATTAGTGAAATATGTATTTTAATAGTAGATAAATGTGTGTATTGTTAAAAATAACCTACCTGTAGGGTATTATTCCTTTTCAATTTTGTTCATATGATTCTAAATTAATTTTTTTTATGGTATGGCTATAGGAAAAAATACCTTCTATTTAATTTTACAATGATCTATGGTTTTGATCATCGTTAAGGCTAATGTAAGAAGACTTTTACTTTACAACATCTTTTATAATGGTTTTGGGAATTATTTCCATCATTAATTGTTTCCAATATGATTCATATGATTGATTATTGTTCACATATTTTATATTCTTATTTCCCATGAGAAATACATTTTGATGTATTTTCATTTATTATTTTATGTTACTGATTATTTCATGTAATAATGTTGTTCTTCAATTATCATTCTGTATAAAATATTTTATAGTGTTAAACATTCTTCAGACATTAATATATCTGTGTTATTTATATAGGCAATTTTTATTGGGAGGACTATGTGGGATTTTTATTGGCGTATACATTGAATATCCCATCCATTTGGATGTTTTAAAAGTGTTCTATGAAATATCCCATTGGGTGGGGGATGTGATAGATATGGATCATTAAAATTCCTTGTATCATACTGTTAAATCAGCCTGAGGTGGTCTCTAACGACCAAACATATGAGTTTTACTTGTGTGATATAATTTATACATATATTTTTTATTTTAAATTAATGGAATGCACAAATATGTATATATATATATAATGATATTTTATAGAGGCCCATTATTTATTTCAAACTAAGTCTTCTAATAACAGCCTACTTCGGAATATCAATGTAGTTGAAGATTTCATTAACATGAATCTACTGAAGTGAAAAGGAGACATGTTGGATGGATGAGTAGGATATTAGAAGGATGTAGTCGTAAATGTTTGGATATTGAATCATGGTCTATTTCAACTTTTGATTTGTTATTATCTCATATATTGGATATTTTTTTTGATTATGGATTTGAAATTAAATATTAGAACTACATATGGTTTCCATGATATTTATTTGAAAATAATATGTTTGTTATTTGTTTATTTATTATCCTTTTCATTATAGATATATATTATCTTTTTCCTCTAATGATTACCTTGTATAAGGGGAATATCCCCCCTCTAACCATCCTATCTCCCTTTCCAATAGTAAGAACTATCTTCTATATTGGGAGTCATAAATGAAGTCAATATGGAATCATGGATCAGACCCAATGGTACAGTTAGGGTGTTGCAAATAGGTATCAATGAATTAGGATCTCAAAATTAGTTCATTTATTATACATGATTTATTCCATTGTAGGTAGGATATAGGAAGTTCAAAAAACTAGTATAGGATCAATGTTATTTCTTGGACATCACTCTCTAGTGTGCCATCTGTTATCCATAAAATCTGCATTTCTATATACTTTTGTCACGACCCCCTTCCATCAAAATGCCCCTCCTGAGCAGGAAATGGTGAAAGGGAGATAATGGCCCTCGAGTCCCACCTCCAGTAGGCCCTGGGGTGGCGACTAGCACCAAGGGTATGAGTTTTCAAAAATATGGGAGGCATTAACCTTTTTTATTATTTAATATTTGGAAATAGGACAAGTCAACCACCAAAATGGAAAAGAACAAGTGTATAGAAATAAACCCAAACTAGCCCCACATGCATGTTTAAACAATTCTGAAACAAAGTACAAGTAAAAGAAAGCTCAAAATTAAAATACCAAAGAAACAAGAGTACAAAAACTACAACAAATCCAATTGTCCCGACTAGTAGGGTCCCGCATGGCCATGGTAGTCCTCCTGGAAACCAGAAAGTAAACATAGGGTGAGCATACAAGTATACTGAGTAGGGACACCTAAATCTCTCATGCACATGTGGGGAGATATCTTAATGTCACGTGAGAATAATAGAAGAAACCAAAACCAATCAAGGAATTATATCCACCCAACCACACCAGCCACACTCACCAAAACACAAACAACAGGTAGTAGTAGTATATAAGAAAAATGATTATTTGGGTACCCTTCACCATTTTCCAGTAGTTAGTTTCTCTTCCTAATGGCGAACATCCTGACACTACCACACTCTTCCCGCCCACACACACTAGGGTCTCAAGAACCACACATCCCACATGCACACACCTAGTCCTCACAACAGCACTTCCCGCCCGCACACACATGGGCCTTACAACCGCACATCCCACCCGTACACACCTGTGCCTCATCCCAAAGATTCTTGGGAAAAAGTAAACCTTCCCAAAGAGTCTTGCACTAATACCACCCCAGTCGAAACCTACCTGAAGTGTCTTAGGTATAAGGTTGCCTCCATCCATCACATCCTATGGAAGAAGGAGTAGGAAGGAGCTAGTAACTAATGGAAAAACACCCTCTCCCGTGGAATGGGAGTGTTCGGCACTAAGTGCTCAACATGGTTGGGGTGCGGAAAAAAACAAAGATACACACACACACACACACACATATATATATATATATATGTATACCAAACACACCACCCAACCTATGGATTCTCAAAAGTGAAACTGAGAACGTGTCTTGGCACTGCTATTTCAAAGCATGCATACAACAAACAACCCCAACCCCATTTAGGTTTTCTTGTTTCATCAGTAATAGTTTATTAGCTCCTTAACTACAGGGAAACTATCGAACAAGATCAAGCGTTTTGTAGAAAAAACTCCCTTCCAACCACAAATAATTATAAGAAAACATAAGCAACACAAAAAATTACCTTCTAATTAACCAACCAACTCCGTTGATTATTAAACTTGTTCCATGACCATGACCCACCATTAATTACTTCCACTTTTATTTAGTATTCACAACCCACTGTTCGTTCACATTCAACCCATCCCTGCAGCCCCGCTGCCAACCACCATAACTACAACTTTTTCACAAAACAGGGCTCATACCACATCATCACCCCTTTAATACCATCATTTACTATGGTCATGCTGCCCATTATAACTGTAACAACCTAGGATTCACCCCCCTTTCACACACCACGTAACTAAGCCAGCATCCACATGTTCATTATTCCATTTTTTTTAACCAGGGTAATCACACAAGGGTTCCAGTTATCCATTAATCAGCCAACTTTACGTGATTAACCAATTTCCACATTCATCAAAGTTTCCATCCACAAATGGTCTATAAGGATAGGGCAACATTTAATTTTGCATGCAAAGGCCACCAATGACCGTCATTTTCAGAAGGCATAAGCCTGTTCAATTCACAACATAATATCACAGGATATGAATAATGTAACTGAATTCACAAACATTCCATCACCATTAAATAATCTAGTTATTATCATTATTAAACTGGTTCAAATGTGTTTCCCGTAAACAAGAGGATACCCACCCAGCATGATACACAATTTAGAGAGACGAAGGTAAGATCACTACCTCCATAGGTTCTGGTCACAATGCTCCCCCAGATCAACTTTATAAGACGTTATTCGGCGTCTTTCGCTTCTTTCAAATCCTGGAAAAAGAACCTCGGGTGGAATATGGGAATGAATGGCTGAAAAGAAGACAACAGATCCAGGCTCAGAAGTTCTACCTTGTCGTTACGATCTCGTGGCCAGTGACGGATCGTAAATCGGAGCTCAGACAAAGAAGTTATGGGAGAAAAGAGCCTTCGAGTCTCTTGGGAAAGCTCTTATCGAGGGAATGGGGAGGAGAAGAGTTAGTTGAAAAGGAGGAGAGGACCCCTCCTTTTATAGGTGAGAAAATAAAAAGTACACGCACTATACTTTTTAGTACATGGTGTGTACTCGGCCATTTCACACTGTCACCACGCGACTTCCAACACGACCATCAATGCGGAACATGACCGTTGACTGGTTAACACATGGTTTGGGGGTAACACATACGCGGGGAGGGACTACACAGTGTGTAGTATGGGATAAATGGAATTTACTCATTTATTTTACATGGCAAGGACAAGAAATCAACATGGCACGTGGCCGTTGACCGGTCAACACACGGTTTGAGGGCAACACGTACGCAGGGATGGACTACATAGCGTGTAGTATAAGATACACGGCGTGTACTCATTTATTTCACATGTCAAGGGCACAACCTTCAACATGGGGTATTCCCGGAGAGGGGGTACATGGCGTGTACTCACACTACCCCGCATGAAGTAAGAAAAATTCTGAAAAGTGTGGAGGAAGTCCATTTTACCCTCTAAAACAATTGTTGACCTTCCTTTCGACAAAGGAATGGGATTTAGAGTTCCGGGACATTAAATTATATAACAGTTATAAAATTATTATCCCCAAGAATTCTTAATCCAACCCAAAGGAACCCAAAAAGATACCTCTTAAGGCTCTTGTTATAGCAGGAACCCATCTAACAACCCTAATAATATGTGTTAGGAATTCCTTTTCCTATGTCAAGATATTATCTGCTTTAGGTGGAACTGACTCGCCTACACGGGTTTAATCGCATCCTCACTAATGCATCTCGACTAGGAATTGGGGTCTTCCCACTTCTATACATTAGGATTTTTCAACTCACACTGCCCACAACATCGTACAACCAACACACTACCCGAACACGTGGTTTGGGGAAATTACTTCTCCTATGTCAAGATATTATCCGCTTTAGGCGGCACTGACTCACCTGCACGGGATGAATTGAATCCGCATTAATGCAACTCGATTAAGGATCAGGTTTTTCCCTTTCCCCACATATCCGTACATGTTACACACTTCTAGAGAACATGGAATCAAAAGGTCTCACAACCGACAAGCCAAGAATTCCATATATCAAATTTACAGATTATAACATCAAAACAAGGCTTAGAAGAACAAAAAAACACAAGTCAAAACAACTCCGAGTACTGGGCGTGCATCTGATCCTCCCGCCCCCAAGTCCTCTCCTCGATGCCACCATGCCTCCACAACATGCAATCCAAGGCGACGGTTCATCCACAGAGCACCTTCTCTTTATGATCCTAGATTTTGACTAGTCATTCCTCAAAGGTCACATCGTCTCCCATTTCTAACTCTCCCCAGTTGATAATGTGATAGTCATCGTGTAAGTACTGACGAAGCTGGGAGATGTGGAAGACGTCATGAACCTTCTCCAACTAAGGTGGCAGGGCTAGCTGATATGCCACCTCGCCGACTCGACTCAGCACCTCGAAAGGTCCAATGAACCTAGGGGGGAGCTTACTCCCTTTTCCAATCCTTCGCTGCCCCATCGAGGAGAAACCTTCATAAACACATGATCTCCCTCTTCGAACTACAAGGGCCTCCTCCGACGATCTGCATAAGACTTCTGTCAGTCCTAAGCCTCTTTCATCCTCTCACGCAAAATATGAACATTCTCTATGGTGCTTTGTACTACCTCTTTCCCAAGAGCACCTATCTCACCAACCTCTGCGCAGCAAATGGGCAAATGACATGGTCTTCCATACAAAGCCTCAAATGGTTAAATTCCAATAGTAGAGTGGAAGTTGTTGTCGTAGGAAAACTCTACCAATGGTAAGTGTCGTACCCATGACCCTCCGAAATCTAGAATGCATGCTCGCAGTATGTCCTCAAACATCTGGATAATCCGATCTATCTGCCCATCGGTCTGGGGGTGTAAAGTAGTGCTAAGTCATAGTTGGGTTCCAAAAGCATGATGTAACCCCCTCTAGACTCGTGAGGTAAACTGAGTATCCTGATATGAGATAATAGCTTTCATAACTCCATGGAAATGCACCACCTCATCTATGTACCTCTATGCTAAGGTACTCATTAGGCATGACACCTTAATTCCTAAGAAGTGAGCTGATTTCATCAGTCGATCCACCACTACCCAGATAGCATCATTACCAACCCGAGCTCTGGGTAGTCCGGTGACGAATTCCATTGAGATGTCATCCCATTTCCACTCAAGGAAATCTAAAGGATGCAACAAACCACTGGGAACGCTGTGTTCGGCCTTCACATGATAACACACTAGGAAATTAGCCACAAACTCTGCCTCTGCCCGTTTCACCCTGGGCCACTAAAGCTGTTCCCTTAGGCCTCGGTACATTTTTGATACTCCTGGATGTACCATCAAGGCTTATACATGGAACTCACGGAGAACTCCCTTACACATTGCCTCCAGAACAAACAACCTTCCATGGAATAGAATCCGATGTCGGCTGTCCTCTAACCATCCTTATGGAGCGTTTCCCTGATCGACACGATCCTGCATAACTTCCACCTCAGAGACCCCCCACTGAGACTCTTTCACTTGCTGCAACAAGGAGGACTGCACCATCATTTGAAAAAAAACAACCTCTAACACTTTCTACCCATGCATCCAAGTGCAAGGCAGCCTACTCTTCCATCGGCCTCCTGGCATCAGCTGATTCCTAAACTACAACATTATGTGACTTCCTACTTAGGGCATCAGTGACAACGTTTCCCTTACCTTCAGTGTAAGAGATCTCTAAGTCATAGTATTGGAGGAACTCGACCCATCTCTGCTGCCTCAAGTCCAGGTCACGCTGGGAGAAGATATAAAGTAAGCTCTTTTGATCTGAGAAGACCACGAAGAGAACCCCAAAGAGTTAATGTCGCCACAATTTCAGTGTGAACACTACTTTTGCATGCTCTAGGTCATGGGTGGCATAGTTACGCTCGTGAGGGCACAACTGCCTAGACCCATAACAGATCACACCTTTATTCTGCATTAGCATGCACCCTAAACCAATTCCAAAAGCATCACAAAACACCTTGTACAATACCCCTTACTCTAGAAAATTGAGTATGGGAGCACTGAATAACTTCTCCTTCAGGTAGTTGAATGATTTCTGACACTGATTGCTCTATAAGAAGACCTGGTTTTTCCTAGTGAAATCCGTCAACAGAGCAGCAACTCGAGAGAAATCCAAAATGAACCACCGATAATAACCTGCAAACCCCATGAAACTATGAACTTCTGCCACGCTATTGGGTGTCACCCACAAAACAACTACCTCCACCTTCGATGGGTTCACTAACACTCCATGATGAGAAACTACGTGCCCATAGATGTGTACTTTTTTCTTCAAGAACATAAACTTAGACAATTTCCTGTAAAGCTGGTGGTGTTGAAGGACTTCCAAGACTTCCCTGAGGTGCTCAACATACTCCTCCTCTGATCTTGAGTAGATTATGATGTCATCGATAAACACAAGGATGAACCGGTCCAGAAACACTCGGAACACAAGGTTCATAAGTCCCATGAACATAGCTGGTGCATTTCTAACTCGAAACGGCATCACTACAAACTCGAAGTGCCCATACCTGCACCTAAAAGTCATCTACGACATGTCACTGTCCTTTACCCTCATATGATGATATCTAGATCGCAGATCAATCTTAGAAAACCAACCCGCTCCCCTCATCTGGCCGAAGATTTCAACTATCCTTGGAAGGGGTAACAGTTCTTGAAAGTTACCTTATTCAACCTTCGGTAGTCTATGCATAGCCTGAGACCACCATCTGCCTTCTTCATGAACAAAACTAGAGTACCCCATGGCGACAGGCTAGGTCAAACAAATCCATTATCCATCATATTGTGAATCAGAATCCGCAACTCCACCAACTCCGAAGGCGCCATCTGATAAGGGGTCATCAAAATTGGATGGGCACTAGGCTGTAAGTCTATCCGGAACTCAACGTGACGTTAGGGGGGTAGAGTGACAACCTCCTCAGAAAAAACATCAAGGAACTCCCTAAATACCTCTAGGACATCCCTCATCTCTGTATCAGTTGAAACCACTGATAACCCACCTAACAAGGAAATTAGAGGCTTCACATGCCGGCTTCCCACCCGATATCTCCTCTTGCAAACAAAAGATACACGCTTCCCATCCACATCGGAGAACAAAACTCTTCTTCGGAAGCAGTCGATAACGGCACTAACAGAAAACAACCAGTCGATTCCTAGGATGACATCATATGGCTGTATCTGTAGAAAAATAAGGTCCCCACTAGATCGATACGGTCCCAATGTCCGCCCACATCCCCGAAAAACACAAGATATGCTGGTCTGGCCTCCAAGTGGTGTACTCAGCACCAGGGGTACGGAAGGAATATCTACATCTGGACCCAAATAATAGGCTAGACCGAGTACAACAAAGGAGTGCGAAACTCCGGAATCGAACAAAGCAGAAACAAGAGTGCTGAACAAACAAGTTGTACATAGCACCACCACTGGTCCTTCCAGAGCTGTCAACTATGCTGCATGCAACTGTCCACACCCAACTCCTCTACCTCTATGATGTCGTCCAACTCCTAGAACATTCCCTGGTCGAGGTCCTTGAGGAGCACCCTAAGGTCGTCCTCCTCTCGCAAAGTATACCCTCGAAGGAGTAGTGTCCTGCTGCTGCTGGAATGGTTTCACTGGAAACTCGTCCTGCTAAGGCGGGTGCTGAACCTGCCCACCTTCACCGTACTGAGCTCTGGTCAGGCATCGAATTTGAATGTGCCTGAACCCTCCACAAGAGAAACACTTCGGTCCTAGTCTCATGGAAAAGGGACGAGGACCTGAAGATCTGAACTTGAACTGCTGGGGCCTGCTCCCCACTGGCCTGAATCTGGAAGGTCCCATCACAGGAGACCTGCTGCTGACTACCTTCCCCTTTGACAAACCCGGTTGGATCCCCTCTTGCGGTGCACCTCCCTGCGAGTGCATCCTCTCTACAACCTCTGATTTCTTCTGTATGACCAAGTACGTTGGAAGAGTGAAGGGGGTGACAACATACTTGAGCGTAGGATGAAGAGCCTCCTCCAAACGTCTCGCCCGAGACTCCTCATCCTGAGAGGGATCTAGAGCAAAGCATAAGAGATCCTTGAACATGATCCCCAACTCCCGTACTGACATACTCCACTGCTGAAGGTAAAGTAACTCATGTGACTTCTTTCCCTTGATCATAGAAGAAAGGAAATCCTCTCGGAATTCCTTCTTAAAGTCATCACACAATACCTCTGCATCTGTCCTCTCTCTGTGGAAGAGCGTCCACCACTGACGTTCCACACCTCTCAGATGAATGACTGTTGGGGGAACCCAGTACTCCCTCAAAGCACAGATTAAAGTAAATGTGATCCCTAGCTCCTCAAGCCACCCCTCCGTCTCCATATCTGAAGTACTACCCTCGTACTACCTGAGGGTTTGTTGCTGGAAAGAACATAGGGTCTTTTTCCACTGGCTATCTTCCTCCTCTTGGTCAACCCTCAACTGAGCAACCACCTGAATCTTCTGGGCCTCAGCTGTCTGATCCACCCGGGGACGACGTCCTGGTGACATAGCTGTATGGTATACAAAGATTGTCTAAGCCCCGTAGTAAGGAAATTTCTCAAGGTTTTATTTTATCCTTTTATTTCAATTTCTTCCCCAGAACACCCAAATCAAATAAAACCAAAACATGATGATTCATGTACCATCCCTAGGTACTCTACCCTGAAATCCATGTAGTCTCACTTGGTTGTTTGGTAGGCTCAGTGTCCTTGCATCGGATCACGGGGGGGGGGGGGGGGGGTGGAGGAGGCTAAAATCTCATGTCCTAGGAGGTATTCTCTGACCTATGCACCAAGATCAACCAAAACTATTTCCCTACCATCCCATGAAATCATCACAGTTCCTAACTCCAGACTACATCCTATCTCTCAACCATCACCTCTAATACCATTCTGTCACAACACCCTTCCATCAAAGATGCCCCTCTTGAGCTAGCAATGTTTAAAGGGAGATAATGACCCCCGAGTCCCACCTCCAGTAGGCCCTGGGGTGGAGAGTAGGACCAAGGGTATGAGTTTTCACAAATATGGGATGCATTACCCTTTTTTATTATTTAAGATTGTGAAATAGGACAAGTCAACCACCAAAAGGGAAAAGAACAAGTGTATAGAAATAAACCAAAACCTGTCCCACATGCATGTTTAAAAAATTATGAAGAAAGTAAAGGTACACGAAATCTCAAAAGTACAATACCAAAGAAACAAGAGTACAAAAACTACAACAACTCAAACTGTCCCAACTAGTAGGTTCCCACACGTCCCTGGTAGTCCTCCTGAAACCTTAATGTAAACAAAGGGTGAGCATAAATGTATACTCAGTAGGGAAACCTCAATCTCTCATGCACAAGTGGGGATACATTCTAATGTCCCGTGAGAACAACCAAAGAAACCAAAACCTATCATAAAATTCTATCCACCCAACCTCACCAGCCACACGCACCAAAACACAATGAACAGGTAGTACTAGTATATAATAACATAAGTATTTGGGTACCCCACACCATTTCCCACTAGTTAGCTTCTCTTCTTAAGGGCGAACGTCCTGACGCTACCAAACTCTTCCCGCCCGCACACACCTGGGCCTCACAACCGCACATCCCACCCGCACACAATTGGGCCTCACAACCGCACATCCCGCCCGCACAGAGATGGGCCTCATCCTGAAGATTCTTGGGAAAAAGTAAACTTTCCTGAAGAGTCTTGGGCTAATACCACCCCAGTCGAAACCAACCTAAAGAGTCTTAGGTGTAAGGTCACCTCAAGCCATCACAACCTATGGAATAAGGAGCAGGAAGGATCTAGTAGTTAAGGGGAAAACACCCTCTCCCATGGAATGGGAGTGTTCGACACTAAGTGCTCAACATGGGTGGGGTGCAGAAAAACAGAATGATATAGATATATATATGTATACCAAAAACACTTCCCAACCTATGGCTTCTTAACAGAGAAACTGAGCACGTGCCTTGGCAATGCTATTTCGAAGCATGCATACAACAAACAACCCCAAACCCATTTAGGTTTTGATGTTTCATCAGTAATATTTTGTTAGTTCCTTAACTACTAGGAAACTATCAAACCAAATCAAGTGTTTCGTAGAACAAACTCCCTCCCAACCACAAATCAAGTGAGGGAAAAAAGCAACACAAACAAGTCCATTCTTATTAACCAACCAACTTCGTTGATTATTAAACTAGTAGCATTACCATGCCTCACCATTCATTACTTACTCATTAATTTATTATTCACAACCCATAGTTCGTTCACATTCAACCCATCCCTGCAGCCATGTTGCCCACCACCATAACCACAACTGTATCACAAAACAAGGCTCGTGCCACATCATCTCCCCTTTAATACCATCATTTACCACAGCCCTACTTCCCATTCTATCCGTAATAACACAGGATTCACCCTCCTTTCACACACCATGTAACTAATCCAACATCCACATGTTCATTATTCTATTTTGTTTAACTATGGCAATCACACAGGGGTTCCAGTTATTCATTAATCATCCAACTTTACATGATTAACCAATTTCCATATTCAACAAAGTTTCCATCCAAAACGGTCTAGAAGGATAGGGCAGCATTTAATTGTGTAGTGAAAGGCCCCCAACAACCATGATTTTTAGTATGCACAAGCCTATACAATTCACAACATAATATCACGGGATATGAATAATGTAACTGCATTCACAAAATTCTCATCCCCATTATATAAGCCTGTTATTATCTTTATTAAACTGGTTCAAATGTGTTTCACGTAAAAAAGAGGAAACCCACCCCGCATGATACACAGTTTAGAGAGACGAAGGTAAGATCCCTACCTCCACAGGTTCTAGTCACAACGCTCTGCCAGATCAATATTAGAAGATGTTCGACAACATCCTTCGCTTCTATCAAATCCTGTAAAAACCTCCTCGGGTGGAAGTTGTTAAGGAAAGGCCGATGGGAAGAAAACATATCTAGGCTCAAAGGTTATGCCTTGTTGTTACGATCCTGTTGCTTCTGACAGATCATAAATCGGAGCTCGGACGAAGATGTTATGGGAGAAAAGATCCTTCGAGTCTCTTGGGAGAGTTCTACTTGAAGGAATGGGGAGGAGAGGAGTGAGTTGAAAAGGAGGATAGGACCCCTCATTTTATAGGCAAGAAAAAAAAATGTACAAGGTGTGTACTTCCTAGTACACGACGTATACTCGGCCATTTCAAACGGTCACCACGCAGCTTCCAAAATGGCCTTCAACACGGAACGTGGCTGTTAACTGGTCAACACACGGTTTTGGGGTAACGCATACGCGGGGCGGGACTACTCGGCATGTTGTATGGGATACATGACGTGTAATCATTTATTTCATACGGCAAGGACATGTCATCAGTACGACACGTGGCCGTTGACCGGTCAACACACGGTTTGAGGGTAACACGTACGCGGGGAGGGAATACACGACATGTAGTATGGGATACACAGCGTGTACTCATTTATTTCACACGACAAGGACACAACCTTTAACATGGGGTATACCCGGTGAGGGGGTACACGATGTGTACTCACACTACACGGCCTATAGTTACAAAATTCTGAAAAGAGTGGAAAAAGTCCATTTTACCCTTGAGAACACTTCATGACCTTCCTTTAGTCAATGGAATGGGCCGGAGAGGTCTGGCCCATTAAATTTTTTTTCATAATAACTCTAAATTTAATTCAATTTGGATGATCCACATATAGTTGGTATAGTAATTTATTCAATATTGTGTAAATTAATCCCCACTTTTTTTAATTTAGGATCACATTACAAATAATTTTTTTCAATATATGGATACTAATATATAAAATTCTTCTTGAATTGTGATATATTAATGTGGTTCACTATTTAATACATTAATTTATTTATGTATTTTTATTTTTTAATTTGGTGTATAAATGTGGTTTTGTAAAATGATTAGTTACATGAGTAATATCACATTTTTTAGTGATTAGTGGGTTTATTTAATGATCTTTATGGTAGCACATTGTGCTGAGTGACCACTTGTATGTGATTTTGTTTTTGGTTTTTCATTTTGTATGTTGATGGTTTTCACTATGTATATTCATGATATCCATGAAATTTTACCTCATATATTTCTTTTTCAAATAGTTTCACCACTATTGTATTGGTGTATTCTTCATTGAATGTTCTCTTTCTTGATCTTGTTGTTGGTATATAAAACTGATCCTTCTAGTACCCATTGAGTTGTTGCATATTCCATATAGAGGATCCCTTAAGGGAATGATGATAATGGATTCGTTATATCATGATCTCTAGGTCCAACATCACCCTCTTATATAGGTAACTAGACTACATCAGTATTGATATAATATGATAAGGTCTATTGAGTAGACTTTCATCGTGGTAGACATCGAACATGTCTAGAAGGTTAGTATTCTTAACATAATTCCTCAATGTTTTGTTAGATATTAACGGGATGTCAAGTTGTATATGTGTATATATGATAATATAACAAGGGTGTTAATTAATGAACAAAATTTCTAGGATTTATTATCTACTTCTTTGAAGATGGATCATTCTCAAGAGTTAATCAATATTTTTATCTGGAAGATAATAGTGTCTACCAATTGAGAACATATTACCATGTTAATTAGTTTTCTTCATTCTCAACTGGGTAATGGGGAAATGATGTAAATAATGTTTTAAAAGGTTCTTCATATATTTCTAAAATCATAGGAAAACCTATTTAATATTAAAACCAATGTTGCAATGCATTATAATAAACTATTTATCATATAGGTATTTGATGATTATTGACCCCAACTCCTCTACGTTTTTTCATAGGATCATATGATGAATTAATTATGCAGTCACAATTAAATATTTTTGATGAATGAATTTAATTATACAAAAAAGTAGTTGGGCTGGAGAATGACAATCATATAATAGAATGGATTTATCAACTTCTAATATATGAACTCTCATGACCATGTGTTATAAAAATGGGAGTATGAGACACATTATAATTTTCCACCGTGTTATATAATGAAATTTTATCCAGTGTGTGAGGACTACTTTACTATTTGGTATAATGAAAAAAAATATCTATGTACACACAAATTTTAGGAATCGGTTCAGTTATCAGTTCTCCATTGACAATCCAGACTCGTTAGGTGTCAGTCAATCATGTGAATCATGTTCATCATGGTCATAAAAAATTTATTGGTTGAGGATCTTATGATACCAAATAGGATTCAGGAAATGCAGTTATGGTACCTTACACAGTTTATCGAATGTTCCTAATTTCTTAAAGCATGTATTTTTCCTTTTTGTATAGGAACATGTTGTATTTTTCTATCGAATCATGTTGTTTCTGGATTAAAATTACCAGTTTAATTAACTTCTATGATTTTACTTATGAACAATCCTTTGGTAATGAAATTGGATCATCAAAAAATTTATAATGACTGCCCAATGGTGGATTGTAGTTTTTATAATGGTTGGATATTCGAAATTATCTAATTGGTAGGATTCTACATCATCCGTAACATAGTCATGTTAACTACTTATCATGAACATATCTACCATTATCATAGAGTAGTGAAATCTCATAGAATAAGTTGTCAAATTTCATTTGAATCAATGAAAATGAAACCATGCAAGTCATAGTTGGAGCATAATTTCATTAGTGAGAAGATGTATTAGAATTGGAATCATTCATGATCCTTTTAGTGAATTATATTTTGACTCCATCGTATTTTTTAATATTTATAGAACTATACTGAGTTTTCTTTTATGATGAATTCATTACTTTAGGTATATATAGGTGATTTGATCCTTAGATTGAGATAGTATATATTTTATTTCTTATATCAATTTCATTATATTTACTAGTGACAATCAAGCTAAAATATATCATGGTATAGTTGGACGTTCATGATGAAAATGGTTTCATTATACCTTTTATTTCTCCATTTATTCTCAAATGTTGTTCTCCAACATGGTAGATGGTAGTCTTCACATATTTTAGGAAAATAGAACTTGAATAAGTTCACTGTGAATAATAGTTACATATCACCATGAAATGGTTACTTTTTTAATCTAAAGATTGGATACCAATGGTTTTTATTTATAAATAATTGTTTATCCCACAATCAATTTTTGTTATGAGAGGATTATATTCTGAATAAATTATTTAGTAGTAGTTATAGATTATTAGAGTACCTTGTTAGTCCCTTTTGGTTTTCAAATGATTGAACATGGTTTACATTTCTCATGAAAATGATATTTCACCAATTTATGGAATCCATAATCATTGTGATTTTTATGATATTATTATACATTACATGATGTCAAAATCCCATGATAGAAACCATGATACCATATTGGATACACATTGAACAAATTTTCATCATAAAAGGGAACTGAATTTTATCTTATATATACATGAGGGGTTCCCTCCTTGACAAGATGATTCTATTGAGGGAATTGTATTTTACCTAAAAAAGCATAATATAATCATTTATTGGTTATGGATGATAAATGTTTTTGAGATTCAAATTTTTCTAAATTTGATTGGGTACTATATTAGGTTTATCAAAGACATTTGTCTCCTAAGTTTTTATATAGTGTTGATAACAACCAAGGGAATAATGTTTGAATAAATGGATTAGTGAAAATAAGAATTATTTAAGAAGAAGAAGAGGTTTATATTGTCTCTAATATTAATATATATCATACCAATAGTGGGATATGTAGTTTATTATGATGCTTCATGAATTGGATTAATTATTTGTATGGAGGGAGGAAAGGTAGTAAGTTATAGGTCTCATGATCTATGACCACATAATCAGAACTACCCAACACATGAGACATAGTTATTGTATGTGGTATATTCATTGAATCTTTGTAGATATTACCTTATTATATTGAGATATTTCATGTATACAAACCATAAGGATGTGCATTGAATCATTTCATAGGATGTCATGAATATTCATATTAAAAATTGGTTATAGTACTATTTGATTTTAGAAATTTATATGTAATATGATATTTTGGATTCAAATGTAGTTAAATATTATATGTGATATAATATGTTGTGTTTGGGAGATTATTTTCCAAATTAAGAGTGAATACTCAAGGCTTTGTTAGAATATCAGATGTGGGGGATATAATCGGTTTGAGTGGTAGTTTTTTTTCATAGGAATTGATCATGTTCTTCATGGTGGAATGATTTAAATAGTAAAAACATTTATATAGAGTGTGTGGTGTTGCACAAATGGTTATATGAAATTAGATCTATTTTTGGGTATGATTTGGATAGACAGAAATTGTTTTTAGTTCATGGAATTACGATGGAATATTCTTCTCGGAGATAGGATATGACTATATTATCCTATGAATTTTAGATTGTATTGCACAATGGGTTATCCTATATATGTGAAGATATCAAAAAGAATTTATTGTGGAAATTTTTGAATAGATACATTTGATGAATTGTACCAATTTTTTTTATGCCAAAGGATCAAAGCTGACAAATAGGGTATAAACTTTTTTGAATCGAAATTTCCAATGTTTATGTTAAACCTTGATGAGGGATTCATAGACTTTGTGATAGTGTTTTCTAGAACGTTAAGTGGTGAAGTAATAATATGGTTGGTACTGTATTAATTGACCATGTTTGATCATTTCCTAATGAATTTTTTTTCTGAAAAATTAATTGGATGATTTAGGAAATATATATATTCATGTCATTATGTGGATTATTGTATCCCCTTTAGGTGTGGAATCCAACAAATACACTTCATTTTCCTCCATGTAATAACAAATGTTTAAAAAAAGATATGGGTACTAGAATTGAATCATAACATGGCCTTTCACCCATGATTTCACTTGTATGAAGAATGCATAATCCTTATTTTAGAGGATATAATTTGATTATGTATTCATTTTTTGGAGGATCATGGATGATCATATAGATGTGCTAGAGATAACCCATATTTAAATCATGAATTTCATTTTTTATAGCTTCTTTTGATGCATGGTGTTGGAGTCCACGTCATTCATCATTTAACTATCATGAGATATGTGAGGCTTTAAATTTTGGGATGATCGTCATATATGAAAACTTAGAGTTAATGGTGTTGATTGGGATAGATGTAGTTATATATAAATTTAGGGAGATGCCTTATATAGACCCAACGAGAAATACCCCATAATTCATAATGGATTACAAGGATTTTTTATTAGTATCCACTCAGCAAGATATTTATTTTTTGAAATGTTAGGGAAGGTAATCTTGATGGTATATTGGGATATTATAGATCATTGAACAGAGAAATATGGGGTTCTTTAGTTGTACCTCCCACCATTATATCATGATATGACTAATGTGTTCTAAGATTGTAATGTATGAATGTGTGATCATTATCATGTGAATTTTATCAACTCTAATGATGTTGAGCTCGAGTAAGATGAATCTTTTGCGAAACAAAAATCTCATATAGAGGATCTGAGTGAGAAACATATTCATTTAAAAAATATTCCACTTATTGAGATCATATAGATTCATTGTCACATTCAGCTTTAGTTGTGGGAGTGGGAAATTGATGTTTAGATGTATAGGAAATGTCTATTTGAAAATCCCAATGAGGAAAATTATTAATTATGATAATTTAAAATGTGGGTAGGATTATGGGAAATATACATTTAGGGGACCCACTTATAAATTTCCATTTGTGTAGCATTTTAATTAGGTTTTTATTAGTGTTTTAATGGTTTTCATGTTTTCATAACAGATATTAAATGGGATTGGTAGATCTTCTATATAATTTCGAGTTGAAATAGTGACATTAGATAGCCAAAAGGGAGCCACCATATAGAAATTGATTCTCTTGTGTGTAAGAAATTATATCTAGAAGACACTAACTATATAATGGGGATCCATAGTATAATAATATCAACCCCGTGGACACCTGAAAAGATATAGTGTTCACTATCTAGCTAATACAGTCAAACTAAGAACATGGACAATTACAATAGGATATGATTTTTTTAAACTAATCACTATTAATTTAGTCTTATTATCAATTTATTTATTATACTATATACTACCTAGGAACAATTTGTAGTGATTTGTTATATCTATCATTCCTCATGTATCCACTATTAAATGCTCGTACAATGGATCTATGAAGTACTTCCAATTTGATGAGTTATTTTTAATTTGAGATCAATTCAAACCTATTATTCCTGATAAAACCAGATTAGATTTCAGATTTTTTATTCTGTTTAAAGGTTTTGATATTTTATAACATAGAATTTATTTATAATTGGTATAATTAGGCACTAAATTAAATGAAATAAATTCAACATTTTTATTTTATTATTGTCATTATATATAAATGATCATCATACTCAATCACAACCTTATAATACTATTTGAATGTGGATTACTTATCATCATTGATCACATGATTCTAAATCATATCTATTTAAGAATGGATATATGTTATAGTGATTCATTTATAAATGGGTAACATCCCAATCCAATTATCATTTTAATAAAAATTGTATTTTTTTCCGTGACATCAAATCATGAATTATATAAATCTTTGAATGATTTTTTTTGTGAATGTATAGAGATATGAAACTTATTTATGATGATTTTTCATATTAGGGTTATTTTTTATTCCAATGAAAACAAATTTTTTATTTTCTCTCCTAAATGGTTTTATATTGCTTCAACTAATTATTTTTATGATGGGGTTCTTGATCTATCATAATTAATATGTGATGGTCATGTTTTTCCCATTGTTTTCAAATTGGTATGTTGGTAGTGACATATGGACTATAACCCCTAACATAGAGGGATGTGAATGATATGGGCAGTTATGAAAATTCCATATCCCTTATTGTATGTTTTTTCAATTATTATTTTTAATGATCTCATTGAGGAGGAAGAGGATTTAGGCAAAAACCACCTGACATTTATTCTTTTATGTTGTTTAATTAGGTAGTATGAGCCTCTAAGGTTCTAAAAATATTTTTATTATGTTTGGTAATCTTATTTATGATACATTATTTTTTTCTATCATGACACACAATATTATAAAACTCATTCAATTATTTTAATGGTCATTGGTGGTGTTATACTACGTATGATAATAACACCTTACATCAGTATGATAGAGAGCCTATATATTTAATTATCAATGATCTGATAAGGGGAAAGGTATCTGTGATGGATGATTGGGTATGTTTTCATGATGATGAAAATATAACTGGATAGAAATAGTCTAGATATAATCATCACAATATTTTAATTTAATAACTCTAACATTTTAATATTATCTTAGTTCTAGTTTATGCATTAAAATGGTGTATTGTTGCACCATGGAGTTTTTATTATTATATACTAATACTATGAGGGTTATTTTTAGATCCATTAAATTTTTATTATTTTTTCTACGATTATTTCATAGAGTTGAGGTAATATTATCCCAATTAAGTTCCATTGGACCTCACCACCAGTTAATGTCCTCTTATATATGAGGAGGCATGCACAAGGTCGTGTGTAATGTAAATACCACGACTCAAATAAAGTAGTGATGGTGCCTTACATAATTACAATTGTATTATTACAATTGTTCACATATAAATGGAACAAATATTTTAGTAGTTTTGGAAAACATATTACATACATGAAATTTTCATTACAACATGAATATAAAAAAACACATAAACTCTATAGGTAACACCCTGATACTCATTTATTAACCATGTGAGTCATTCAAAATAAAAATCTTCATACCATGGGGGAAAATAACACATACGAAAGGGGTGATCTCATATTCTTAGTAAGAGTCATAAATATAGTGGAATCTATCATAAACATAATTAATAAGGATTGGTTAATATATAAAAACACCTTCCATAATTTTAAGAATAATATGGCTGAAATAAATGTTGATAAAATAATTCCATATTACAATTTAACCATGTTTATTCTATTATTATAATAATCACATGGACTCTCCATTAATATATTCATAATTTATAAATGCAAAATGTCGGACATCCTAAACATAGCGTAAAAGCCACAACCAAGACTCCATACATATTAGGTTAAAAACAATATATTTTGAATCATTAGACATACTGATGCTTATAGACAATATAGAAGGACACACCCATAACATATTATATCCAATTAACTACTCATATAAATTTTTATAGACATAAAAATTATATACATATGATATTAAAACAACATTCCTCTATATTTAAACATAATCACTACCATTTTAAGTTTTATGGTGAATGTTATAAAGATAGAACATCCATTATCAAAAAGATAATTACAAAATAATTAAATATGGTAGAATAATTAAATAAGAGATAAATATCAATAAATAACAAATTTCAATATATTAATTCAAATAAATTAAAATATATTATTAAAATCTATGATAATTTCATTAGTAAAATATATATTTTACATTACAGAGAAGAGTTGTTTTGGATAAATAATTTTTATTTTTCATAATTTATTGTAATGAACTAGAAATTAACAAAAAAATATTTCCATGAAAAAATTATTGAATTAGGAAAAATAATGGGGTTCTAAATAAATTATGTATGGTACAATAAATTGGTAATGTATTTGTGATGTTCCAATTAATGGGTTTTCTTATCGAGAATAATTAAGAAGGGAACATTGTAGAAAAATTATTTCCATTAAGAAAATATATGAACTGATATGGATATATGTTTTCATAACATATACACATAATATATATGAATAAAAAAATAAAAATTAAATTAGGGTAACGATATTGTCAAAAAATCCAGATCAAAAAAATTAATGGTTCAGGTAGAATTCATTACCACCTTGTAATCAATCGAATCGTATGTCCAAAAAACAATAATATTATAATGAAACATTTAATTCCATGAAGATAAATGATATTCATGATATTATATATCAAATTTAATAGTATATTCCCCACATATTAGAAATAAGAAGTGAATAATTGAAATATCAAGGAAATAAATGCGAGATGAGAAAGCCTTAGATTATGTTATAAACTTTTCTCAACTTGTACATAATGACATCAAATATAAAATTAGACTAATTAATAATTTAATATAGAACCTAATAATATTTTAATTAATTTTTTATTATTATATTTACATCATTTAAATCTTTTCTAACAGAAATTAAATTGTATTTGGTTGTTTAGGAGTGTTCATTTTCCTAGTTTCCTAATTTATTTACTTGTGTACATGTATTAGATATCCTGTAAAATGAAAATTGAAATCCATAGTTAGATATATATATTTTAAAACCTTATCAAGAAGTTAAAATAGTTTTTTATTTTATTTTTTTAGGGCATAAGGACAAATCATTAGATAAATCATTATTGATTTATATTGATTTTTTTGGACGTTCTTTGATCATCACAAACTAGCTTTGTCGTATGAATTAGTTTTATGTTTATATACATGTTACAAAACAATATATAGAATTGAAAAAATATAGTAGTGTGTTTTAACCATTAAATTGTTTTATGTCCAGAATTTAAGTTTAAATTTATGAACATTTTTTTTCATCCGTGAAGGTTTTAAATCGACCCCGCATAAACATTTATCTAGTTTTTAAAATAATAGAGGGGGAGAGAGGGATATAATATTATTGATTTATATTCCATTAAAATTATATCATTCCAATATATATAGGATGTTGGAGATATATTTTTTATTTTGATATAGGGAGTGATGAGATGAAAAAAAAATTAAAAATGGAAATTAGATGGAAATTAAAAGAAATATAACGAGAAATTAACCCTAGAATTACCCAATTTGATAACATCATTAAGAAAACATGGTTTGGTATTTGTTTGTGACAAGAACCCCAAAGGTGTGGGGAAGATACTTGGGAAGTGGATTTTGTCAGTATTTGGACATGCATCAAGGATTAGTTGTGTGAGGAGAAGTTGTGGTGAGTAATGGTGTTTATAGTGGAGGAGTGGGGTGTTTTATTAATATTTTATTATTTCATTAATAGTATATATCATGAAAATTCCTATTTTTAGAATAATAACCAAATATATTGACATAATTAATTGTAGTTTGATATTATGGTTCTTATATCTGTGATGACCCAATAAATAGTGTATTGTACTTAAAATGTTTTTGTACTATAAATTAATATATTTTACTATTCACTATAAATTCATGTATTTTATAAAAATCACGAAAATTAACCATAACCATTTTCAGAATATTATAATTAAAAAATGAAATGTATTTTTTAAAAAATAATTTACTAAGTATGAGTTAAAATTATCATTTACTTTGAAAATAACATTTTCAAAATTATTATCAATTTTATGAACCTTTGAAAAACTAAGAAAGATCTCATAAAATTATCATATTATCATAGGAAAACAAGATTGTAATTTATAAATATACTTTTTAAAATTAATTTTTCTTTTAAATTAATATATTAAAAAATGATAATTATTTATTTAAAACATACAAAAATACCAACAAATAATTGATATTTTTTAAAACATCTATTTACCTATATAATGATATAATTATTTCATATTTATATTTATAATATTTCAAAAAATAATCCATACAGTAATAGTTGAATTTAAAATTCTAATGGTCATATTTATATTCACAAGGCTGACGATGCCAATCCAAAATTTTAATTTACTATTCACCATAAAAATAAGTTGGACCTATCAAATATTATATATATTACTGATCGATACCATGTATGTCCATTTTGAAAACTTTGGACTAACAAAATCATCAAAATTAAGTTTAATGCTAAATTGACATGTTTGTTGAGATGGAATGTAAAAAGAACATTGAAAAGTCCAATAATTCATTATATAAATTTTCAATATTAATATGATTTTAATGTTCCATAATGGATTAATATATGTATATGTTATCTATTTTCACTTATAAATAAATATAACGTATAATAATTATTCAAACAAGAAATAAATTTTATTACTAAAATGTATTATTTTCAGTATTCATTAAAAAAGTTCTTATATGACAAATACTAAAACGTCACCTTAATTTATTTTGGACAAAAATATTTTTATCTTACAAACAATTATTTATTTAATAATAAATATGTTTTATATATTTTAAAACATTATAAATAACAAATAATATTAGTTATTAATATTAATTTTACAATGTTTAATGGTTTGGTAATACCTATATTGTTTAGATAATTTTAATTAAAAATGGTGATTCATAATGACTTAGTGATAAATTCATTACACTCTATATTAATTTTTATTTTAAATAATTGTGGTTTTAAATTCTCCCCTAATTCAATAAATTGAATCATCTAAATTTAATATTACAATTTCAAAGTTAACGGTTGATAATTCAAAATACACTTATTTAAATCCCATATTGGATATAAGATAATAAAATATTCTCCTAATATTGGTTAACGGAAATGAGGTGGTGAACACAAAATTATTCCTTCTAATGGGATTATATTAGTTTGATGTGTAATCATGGACATGGTGGAATAAAATAATACAATGATGTTCTGAATGAATGTGATAGAGAACATTTTCAGATGATAGTTGATAAACAAAATACCATAAACTTAAATTTTTTAAAAGATCATTGATATCATAATAAAAATATTATAATAGAACAATTATTTTTAATACTTTCTTCTTATATTTTTTTAATTATTCCATTTAATAATATTATGAAAATATATTTATATTTCTTAAAAACTATCTTATCCATTTATTTTGACTTAAACTATATTAAATTTATCTTTTACCATACATTGCAGAAAGTGGTTAAGTAATACATTATTTTTTTAAATCATCATTCAATTATAAACATATACCATTTTATAAATTGTCAAAATATACACAAGATAATCATTCAACACATTATAATTAGATCCATTGTAGTTTGTTCTATCCAATTTAATTTATCCGTAATAATCATCTCTATATCCAACATCATTATCAGAAAACCATGAACATTTTAATGTTTATCATTCCCTTGTCTATATTTTTTCCAATTTTTATGTAGATACCGAAAAAAGTTTGTTTGTACCTTTCAAAAAACAACCTCAAATCCTCATTGAAATAATAATTTAGTATTTATCCTTATATATTATATAATTCTTATAACCAATACATAATTTATAAAAAAACTCAAATAACATAATTCTTAAATATAAATAAAAGATCATTGATCAACCATATTTGATTATGGAAATATCATAATCCTAACCATGATCCATTATATTAATTTTAGATATAATCCATTGATGCATCAGACATTTATTGGAATCTTGTCCCACATCCATGATTTTGAATAATTTTATGTTAGAATGTTTTTTTCAATCCCTCCAATAATTGGAATGGTGTTATTTTTTCTCCAAAAATTATGTATACTCATTTTCCTCTTAAGAATGTATAATGGTGTTACTATCCACAATTATCGCATGTGGGAAATCCCATCGTTTTTCTACATTATCATTCTTTATTTTCCTCTTCCTCTCATGCTTCATTCCAAATCCATTGAATTTAAATAACATTTATCCTTCTTTGGAAATATAACTATCTCTTAATAAGATAAGAACATTTGGAAGACATGTTCCCTTTGAAATATTGGATTAAACCCATCAATGTAATGATGATTCTTACTCTTTGGATTATGTTCATTTATTTTGTTTGTATTCCATCCACTATGAATCATATCTAAATAATTTAAAATATTATAGTATTTAATAAATCCTAAAGGAAAATTATGAACTTTTAAAATCCATAACTTAAATTAACTTTTTTTTGTATAACTACAATGAAAGTCAAAAACATGGATTATTTGGTTCCATATGTATTTTTCAATATATCATAATTTTTAATAATGAAAATGTGAATTATCCAATGAATAACCCCCATGATTTTGAAACGAGGTGAATTGTAAGGCCTGTTTTCTTATACCATGTTTCCCCAAGTCACGTCTAGGACACTAGGTTATAATTTTTACTCATAGTATTATCTACTATAGAATAACATCCAAAAATATTATCCAGAAATGGTTGTATTTCTAGGAATACCAACATAATGTTTACCATAATAAATTCCAGTATGTTAATCTATTCATTCCCTTTTTCTATATATTTTTATTTTTCTCTCTAATCGATGTTCTATAAATCATGTTTTCAGTGTTTCTTCTAAACAATATATGATACAAACATTAATGACCCCTAACCCAATATCTATGATTGGTACCATAAATTGTTAAATTATTATGATTAAAAGAAATCACATCCCAAAAGACTGAATACTTTGGTAGTTTTATAATCCAAATTAAATATATGAACTTTTCATTAAATCTGGGAACAATGTACAAAACTAAATCTCCATTGGTAGCACTAAAAAACAGCGTTTATTAACTATTAATTTAACTTATAATAATCATATAAACATCCTAGTTTAAAATAAATCATTTGAAATGGGTGATATTTTATTCTCAACAAGGGAAGTAAATTCAGTGGAATCTATCATAATTGTAAACATTATGGCATAGTGCATAAAAAAATACACATGTCGTAATTTTTGGCATAATATGGAAGGAATAAAAGAATATTAATTAATTACAAAATAATACATAAACAAAAATATTATACTAATAGAATAATAAAATAGAAAATAAATTTATTGATTCTTAATGAACTAATACATAATTTCAAGCATCATAAATATATCATCAATTCCTCATCCAAGACATCATACATAATGGATAGAAACCATGCGAAGTTTGTCACAAGAGACCTTCAGATGAATTGAAGGGACATATATCCCCCCACACATCAATTAATAAGTCCAATTAATTACTCATATGAATAGGTAAAAATAACATATACATATTTAATTTAAATTTCATTCCACAATATATAATCATCAGCTCTGTCCATTCCAAGTATTATATTGAATGATATCTATATATAACATCTAGAGAGAATCTAATCATAAAACATTTAATAAAATATTGTATATGATAAATGTAAGATATAGATCTCAAAAAATCATAACATTTAACAAATTTATTTGAAATAAATTAAAATGATAAAATAAAATCATCGATAAATTCTTAAGAATAATAATTTTTTTTTTGAAAAAAAGAGATCCTTTGAAAAAATCATTTATATTTGTCGTAATATTTTATTTAAAACGATAAATTAAAAAATATAGTTTTTAATTATTTTTTTATTGAATTAATAAATATAATGGGGTCCAAAAATAGATTATGGATCGTACATGAAAATGGGAATGAAATCGGCAACTTACCTTTAATGTACTATTTTATCGACAATAATTTAGAAGAGAACATTGTAAATAACATATTTAAAAAACATAGATGAACTAATTTAGATATATGTGTTTGTAACATATAAATAGAATAAAAAGTTTAAAAGAATAGGAACAAGCATTACATTGAGGTAAAGTTAAATAAAGAATAACCTGAAGTAAAAAAATAGAGGTTCAGGTAGAATCCATTACCACTTATTAATCAGTCAAATCATATGTCCAAAAATTAAAAATAATCCAATTAACATATAATAAAATAAAATTAATATATTAATGATATTATATATAATTTTTTTTAATAAAACCCCCACAAAATAAATCTGTTGTAACTAAGTGAAATCTCAATGAAATAATAATGTGATGAAAAACACTTTCCCTATATCTGAACTTGTTCTAAACTTATACTTAGTGTCCTATAATTGTAAATTATAATCATTAGTAATTAAATTAAAACCCTATTATAAATGTTTTTTATTAATTATAATTATATATTATTTACATTTTTATCATTTGTATGAGATATAAGATAGAATTATGTCATTCTGGAGTATTCATTTCTTCTATTTTCATTATTGGTTTAATTTTATACATGTATGAAAGATTATGTAAAATGGAAATTGTTTTCTATAATATATTAATCTCTTATAAATGTATATATAGAATATTTAATTTTTATATAGTTAATTTGGTTACATGGGGTAAGAAGGAATCCTTAGATACAACATCAGAGAAAATCATTTATATTATTTTGGCAGTTTTTCAATCCTCACAAACTTGTTTTGTCATATGAGTTAATATTATATATATATACTTATTATAGAAAATTAAATATGTTGGAATAAATATTTTATTGTATTTTATAATCATAAAAATGTATCATTACCATCCTATAAGGTTAAATTGATGAATGAAAATATGTCACCCATGAAGGATGTAAAAAGGCAAGCCACGGATGATGATTTCATTGTTATTAAATTAATGAGAGAGATATATATATATATATAAAGGAGTTTACTATTGTATATATCAATAGAATGATATAATTCATGTATTTAGATGGTACTAGATATGTAATGAAAATTTGGATAAGGTGGTCAGGATATTATAAGAATTGAAAACTGAAATTAAATGAAGTTAAATGAAAAAGAAATGGGATTTTCCTTTTGAATTATCTTCTTTGAGAAACTCCTTAATAAACATTGGATTGGTGTATTCCTATTACATAACCTCGTATAAATGGGGGAGATACATGGGATGATAATTGTTTCAATATTTGAAGAAACTCTAAGGTGTTGAGTAATGAGGATATGCGGTTTTGGGGGTTGTATATATAGTGGAGGAGAGGGGTGTTGTTTTTATATTTTATTCATTTTTTGATATTTTTAATCAAGACTATTAATACATTGAGAATTATCCCAATATATATTAAAAAAAGGAATGTTGCATCGATATTATGGTGCTTAAATTAGCGACGACTCACGGAATTGTGTATCTACCATATAATGTATTTATACTGTAAATTAGCATATTTTACCCTTAAAACAACTTATTTAGTAAAATTCAAAAAAATAACCCAATCAAATTTTTCATGGTTAAAAATAAAATATGAAATCTAATTTGAGAAAAAAATTATTATTATAAAAATTTTAATTTTTTAATATCATCATAATTTACATCCAAAATTACAATTATAAAATTATAAATCATTTTATAACACTTTGAAATATTATGTATGGTATCATTAAATTATCATATAATCATTATAAATTAAAATTTAAACTTATAAGTTTACATTATTAAATTAATTTTTTCATTTAAAAACTTATATTAATTAAAAATTGTAATTAAGTGTTTTTAAACTTAAAATTATCAATAATTAAAAAATAATTTGGATAAAATGTATTTAAATATATAACTATATAATAATATCATATTATAACATATTATATAAATAACTTTTATCCTTAAATTAATATTTAAAATTACTATTCATTTTTCATATTAATATTCAAAATTGTTATATAACTATTCTGAAAGGTTATGTTACTATTCACAATAAAATATGTTAATCTTTTCAATCTCTAAATATCTAACGGATCACAACTATTTATGTCTATATTTCATAATTAAATAAAAAAATGATTAATAATCATGTTTAATGCTACTGCTATAGGTGTGGATAGAAGGCATGAAAAAATAATGTCAAAAATTTTAATAGGTCAATAAAATGCAGTATTTTTCACTATTTATTAAAAAAATGAAATGCCTCATTAAAATACTAAAAAATAATCATAATATAATTTTGAAAAATTGTTTTTTATTGCACAAAAAATTTTATATTTATTATAAATTTTTTTATGTGAAACTATTATAAAAGAAATTAATAGTAGTTATTACTATTTATATTTCTATGTTTAATGACAAAGTTATAACTTTCATGTTTAAATAATTATAATAAAAATGTGTTATTTCGTTGAGACTCAGTGTGGGTTGAATTAAAATATATATTACATATATTTATAAATCATTGGGGTGTTACATGGAATATGTACATGGACATTTATATTCATGTTTTGGTGTTAGAAAATAATTTTTTATTCCCATATAGGTATAATAACCTTTTTTATTTCATTAAAATTAATAATTTTTATGAAAATGGTAACAATGATTCCCTTACTAAAAATTAACTTTTATTTACTATGTCAAGAAGTAAGAGTACCTTAAATTTAAGTAATTTTTTTCATTATCTAGGATGTATTAAATAGTATATCAGTAAATCTATAAATAGTATTATGAATTTCTAAACATTATTTTCAATGGATAAATGAGTATTATAATATAAAAGTAATTTTTTATCCATTTCATTTAATTGAATATAAATTTGGTCAAATTAGGTTTTTATTTATTCGAAGTCCTCTTATATTATTATATTTATAATACATAATTTATATAATTGAAATAATGTAATGTATTTTATTTTTTGTGTATTATTTTTGAATATTATATGGATTATATTTTAGAACAGAAAATTAGAACTTGTGAGATTCCATGGAATGATTTTCTAGATATAAATGTTTAAAATATATTTATTGTATTAAATAAAACATGTGCGTAATTTTCCAGAAAAAGTTGAATAAAATATAAATTATTTCATCGATCAAAAACTCAAGTGCAATGTTGATTTTAAAACATGTGGATTACCTGGAGGGGAAATTGACATTATTCGGCATAGGTTTTTTTGTAAAAAAATCATTACATGAACAAAAAAATAGGAAAAATATAATAAATAAATCATTTTATTTCATTTTTTATGATGCAATGATTAATAAAATTTTAATAGATTTATTTATCAGTATACCAGGGTGAGATGCATAACCTTGTAGAGGATGGAGTGCCCTTAGGGAGACAATAATAAAATTCTATCATGAGACTAGTGACGATACTATGGAAAAATGATCTATGCACAACAGATTATAAGTATCATTATAATGTTCATGGAATATCTCCATTCCTCATTAGTGATAGATCTAAATCTAGGTAGGTTATGTCTTTGGATTTGATTCATTCATTTTTTGAAGAATACGAATAACATAACAAATAGATTGATCCATGATTAAATCATATAGATGTATTTGTATATTTTCATTGATTCATGACAAAATATCATTCTGATTTGATTTATTTATATTTTCATAGTAATGGAAATGGATCAAAATCAACTGAGAAAATGCTCACATATCATTCTATGAATCTGTTCTTTTTCTTTTCTTGATTGATTTTACCTTCATCGTGGCTACTTTTTATTGTCCCATAGTGTGAAACATCTCGAACAATCATTTATAGTGAACATATTTGTTGCTAAAATTATCCAATATCATATATGTATGATCCGAACATTAGAGACCCGAAGCTTGACATACATGGAAATTACATTACTTTTGCGGAATACTTAATACATAATAAAATCAAACACACAAAGACCGTAATAGTTTAGTGTCTTTGGAAACTCGGAATAAAATCTTCTAATAATGGTGAAAGATCTTCAACAACTCCCAATAAAGATCTTCCCTTTTTTCCCTTACCTAAAACCTTTATTTATATTCTGAGGAAAAGAAAACATAAAAGGTTGAGCTCAAATGCTCAGTAAGGGTAAACAAAAGAAATATCAAACACATCATATTCATAAGAACATATCTTTTGGAAATCTTAACCTGCAAAATAGATCATGATTTCATAACATGGGATAAATAATAGTAGTGAAATGTAATCCCAATAATCTTAACATAAAACATGATACTTTGTGGCATACACACATAGTCATAGATAATCATTTCTTATTAGTCAAGACTCATTGCCAAGACTATCTTAGTGGATAAAGTCCCTTTCTGAACCGAGTCACCCTCATTTCAGTCCGGTTTCACTGAACCGGTATAACCTACCATTCCAGCCATGTATATCTCATGAGATATAAAATCATTACCCAATGCATTGGAGGGAGATATAGGTCCCACCATCTCATAATGATAACATTCTTATGTGTGCCACAAAATCATAAACCATACAACATAGCATAACCCATGTAATAAAAATGGGAATCTTAAACATTGTGACATCATAATAAAATTCATATAAGATACAGGAATTCATAAAAAAAATTCCATCACAACATAATAAAATAAATGTAATAATAGGGAGAGAAACAGAACCCTTTATTATCTTATATGGAAAAATAATTTTGATAAAACACTTGAACTCCATTCTTGAGGAAAATATCCTTTCTGTTTCAAAAACACTTTTTTTTCTTAACATGTCGTAAAATTAAAAACTAAAAGAAGTTGATTAAAAATATACTTGAAAACTTTTAAAGGAATCTTCTTGGAAATAATGTATTATAAATCCATTTATGCCGTATAAGTTAAAAAAACATTCTTTTTATACTTTTGTCGGAAAAGTCAAAAAGTACCTCGTACGAAAAACAACACGAGATTCCTTTCATATCCTTTACTAAAAACTCACCAAAGGGTAAAATAGGTTTTAAAAAATTGTAGGTGTATGGAAATAATATTACATAATGAGGGAACATGGATGTGGATTATAAAATACACCCCAGTAAATTCCAAACTATAAACAATCTCGGATAAAAATGAGATTGTGATATTTCCCTTACCTTAGGTTCGGTTTGCTTCGCAAGTGTCCGAACCTCCTGAATAAGGATTTAAATAATGTCATTGACTTATTACAGAATCATATTAATTGATATTATATCATATATGGTTCACTTATGTCTTTATATTACCCGTTCTTTTGTAAATTCAATGTTAAAGAGCGTTTTGGGTGAAAATGTTTCATTTGTCATCCGTGTTTTGACTTGTAATTATTCATATTATTACTTAGATAATGATTAAATAATTCCAGAATATCAAATATGATTTATATATAATATATATTCAGAATATAAATATATATATAATAAATCAGTAAATGGAAAGAAATACACCGTTCTTAGAGACGGTAGGCCGTACGTACGCATGAATACTGTTTTCCTTTCCTTATTGTCTTGAATGGAAGTAAATAGATGACATACATATATATATACAAAAATACAGTAGATTTAACATGTAATATATTTCATTATTATTCATTGTATATACTTTATAATCATTCTGGAATGGTTAATATGGATAATGAATCCCATCGCGTTGTGGAGATGGTAGTCTGTACGTACGCACGGGCGATGATATCGTTCCCATGGTCGTGGAATTGTGTTTAAGTGTATGTATAATATTTCAGTTTCAATATCACTTTATAATAATCATATATAGTTACTCATTACACCATTATACCCATCCAATTAAGGTGGTGGTGGAAACTAGATTACACCACGGCGTGGAGATTGTATTCTGTATGTACGCACGCGCGGTGATTTCCTTTTTCTGTAGGACGGATAGAAGGTTAATTACAGTTGTTTCATATTTATAATAACATATCAGTATATAAGAAATACTTATGTTATTACTTTACTATGAAACAACTAAATAAGATGAAGTTGATGAAGAAAGAAATTGAAAATGATCGGTAATGGATATTACCTCTTTTTGACGTGCCTTCACTTAACCTCCACTTAAAGAACTAAGGATAGTCTTTGAAGAAGACCAGGACCTATAAGATGATACTAGGGAAGTGTAGAAGAGATTTTTTCAGGGTTTTGACGAGCTTTAATGCTCAAATTGGTGTGAGAAGGAGAGGGAGGAGGTGCCCTTTTATAAGGGAGGAGAGGGGCACCTTAGGATAATCTCAAAATATTATTTTATATTAAGGTCAAATTCGGTTTATAATGGTTCCAAAAGGTCTTATTTCGAAGCTAAAGTGGGGATGGGTCAAAATCCTCTCATCTAATAGGATTTAGACAAGTTTAGGTTATTATTGTAACCTTATAAATTAGATTTAACTCTAAGTTAAATAATTTAACTTTTACCGTGTCTTTTGGTTTTCTTACACTATATGGTTAATAAACTTACTATATCAAGCCAAACGAACCCTAAGTTGTTTATTATTAATATATATAACCTTATCTAAGTCATTTGGCCGAATCTTATATTTTTAGGAATAAAATAACAATTAATAATAAAATATTTGTTTTAAAAACTAATTTATGTCAATTTTGACACTATTTGGTAAATGATTTTTATGAAATTTATAACGGAATGATAAGTTCTAAATAAGTTACCTAAATCAACAATAACATGTCATATTAACATATAAAATTAGTGTAAGTCATAAAAAGCCTCAAATTACATTTATTTGGGCATTTATAACATCAATTATGTCAATATTTCATTAACCAGACAATTACTGCATCATCTTTGTGTCATAATAAATGATAATTATTTAATCCCTAAAATTTCTAAATAAATTACTATGATTTAGATAATTGTATTATCTTTCTGAATACTATTCATTTTATATGTTTCATGATGTTTATCACTAAATTAAAATTATTATACTTATAAGATTTAAGAAAGTGACATGTTGTCACATTCTTTGGTTTTAATAATAATTAAATTATTTTAATGGAAAAAAGTCCATAAAATGAATCTAATCCGACCCTTAGGTTATATGGGTCTACTTTTATCAATCAAATAGGATTTTTCCAAGTGTTAGGGTAATTTTATAATTTATATTTACCCTTAATTACCCGATTTTCCTTTAACTATAGTAAATAAAATTTACCGTAGTTACTATTCACAATGCCCAAAAATAAAAAGTAGATTATTAACATAATTTGGACCCACTGATTAAAAATATGGAATAAATTTTTCCAAATTCAATACACAAAAGATGCAGAAATTAAATTAAAATTAGTCCCGTTGTCGAAAGAAAACGGGTTTTTCTTTAAAACATTGCAAAAGATTGAATTGATTTAACCTACGAATCCAAGGTAAAATCAATGCTAATGACATAAATTATATTAAATGATAAAAATATATTCTATTTATACTTTAAAACCATTAAATATTATAATTTAACCACATAAGATATTACGATGAAAAAAGTTGTTTTTAATTAAAATATAGTGTGTTTTTACTATTCATTAAAATATGAAAGTTATCGGAAAAATATCAAAACATTATCTAATGTAAGTTTTTATATCCTGATTCAAAAGAAGAATTTTATTTTGTCAAATTGAACATATAAAAATTTCAAAAATTAGATTTAAAGTGGGTGTGCCAACAAAAGGCGGCAAAACTGCTTTTTTTAAAAAATACTTATTTTTCCTGAAATATTTATTTTGTTCTTATACCATGTTTTAGAAAATGTGTAGGAAGAATAATAATTTTATAAGATTCAAAATTTAGTTAATACTATTCATAACGGCTAGTTCATAATAATATTATAATAATATATCATTGTTTATTAAAACCCGGTATTGCGTACAACACACGCTATCGAGGAAGGTCGCGATTGCAAGCCAAGTCAGGGTTGCGTGCTGTGCAAGAATCCTTCGCTGTTTCATATATCATAATCCAATAATATTTAATTTATACATTGAATATATATATATATATATACTCAATGTTGCGAAGAATAACTATTATCAAAATTGTGTGTAACACGATCCAAGAATAGTGTTGCGTATACTGCAAGCTAATGCGGTGTTGTGTATAAGGTAATCTTGGTGTAGCATACAAAACAGGACATTAATGAAATTAAAAAAATATTTTTCATAAAATCTCGGGGTGTTACATTCTACCCCCCTTAAAATGAATTTCTCCCTTGAAATTCATCGGGGTAATAAATGGTTCACTATATGAAAGTTTTTTTAATAGAAACCCACATCGTAAAAAGGAATACCAACAGCAATCTTTAAAAACAAAACTATGAAACCTAACAGTTACCCAAATAAACTAATCACTGGGTTTCCACATAGGTGAAAATATGGATATGGAAGAGAAATCTAACCATCATGTTCTGATGGAGAGTGGTAGAGAACATGGCTATGGAAAATCCAGCAATCACAAAGCTATTGATTTGTGGTGATCTAAGGTACCATCTAATTCATCGGATATAAGGGCAGTATGAAAACATTTTTGGTTTTTTTTTCAAGATCATTTCACTAATGTTGATGAAATTGGAATTAGAAGAAATACTTTTCATGATTTTGGTATAGTCTCACCGTTTGTCGTTCTTTGGACAATTTCCACTTCATCTCTTAAAGAAATGAAGTTGAACTTGTCATTCGTGATTTGTTAGCAGATCATGTGATAGAATGATGGGTCATTCCATCTATCTCAAACAAAAGGATAGAAAAGTTATCAAAAAATACATAAGTCCATCTATAGTGAGATTAATCATATATGGTTCCTAAAATGAACTTATAATTCATATATCATACCGCTTGATAAAATAAAACTAATTTCTACTAACCAGGGACTTCCTGTGGGCCAGTGGTAGGCGATAAAGGCCAGTCGCACTTTGGTTGTGGGTTCGATTCCTACGACCTTGTCCGACGCGATGGGCTGTCGCCCGTCCTGCAGGTTGTCCTTTTTCTAAAACTACATTACTATAAAATCCCATCATTAATATCGAAAAAAAGTTCTATCCTTAAACAATACTTAGCATATGTCCAACATAATCCATTCCGATCATTAGGCTTATCTAAAATACTTCAGTCCAAGATCACAGTATAAAGAAAATGATTACTTGAAATGTCACATAAAAATCACGTGAATGCCATAATTTATCCCCATATATATCTTGTTGGTCAAATTACAAATATTTTAATACATTAATCATGTATTCTCTTGAAGAATGAATACCCATTGAACCTTAGTGAAAACATGAATGCAGTTAAAAGTTAACACTTTCCACATACAAAAATACTCAAAATTCTATATACTCAAACCATGATATCACTTAGTCCTTATATCAATCATGAGCTCATGAATACTTTTAAACATTTCATTTTCTCATTATCCCATCATTATGTGCATATCATCTTATTTCCAAAAATATCTCAATCACATTGAATACCACATTAGACCAATACATAAATATTCCAACACTCCATGATACAACATTATTTTGGAATCCTATTATATAAACACTTAATAATTCCACCACATCGCTGTCATATTCAACATCACCAATAGTGATCGCATGTGACTTCCCTTTGTACTTTGCCTTAAGCGGTTGCTCATGTCGAACATCACTAACCCTTGGATAAGGGCATTTATTAGCATAATTCTCCATTTCCTTGCACTTGAAGCATTGAAGTGTTGGTGGTGCGTTCTCTGCAGTCTTTGCTTTATTCACATCATTAGAAACCCTTTTTCCATTACTTCGACACTCAGCTGCTCGATGACCTTCTTTTCCACACTTAAAATATATTCTAGTCCCTTTAAGACAATCTCCACCATGCTTCTTCCCACACATTGTGCATAAGGAAACATTCATCTTCTTTTCACCATTATTCTGAGATTTCTCCTTGAACTCCATCTTTCGTTTCTTTTCAAAACCATGAGATGGATATGTAACACCAACATCCATTTCTACCTTGATAGCATAACACACAATTTCTTCAGAGCTACTGAAGTCTCTTATAGCTAATTCCCTTCGAAGACTTGGTTTTAAGCCACTGAAAAATCGATCAACTTTACTTTCAGGTTGGATGATAATGCCAGATGCATACCTTGCAAGTCTTGTAAAATTCGCTTCGTATATACCAACAGATTCATCATCCTTCTGCTTCATCTCAAGAAACTCCTTTTCCATCTTTGTTCGAAGAATACGAGGGAAGTACTTACTGAAAATCATGTTCTTGAACTCATCCCATTCCATGGACTCAATTTCATCTCTTGGACTCGTATTCTTGATAAGATTACACCATTGATCAGGTTCACCTTCCAAATGATATACTGCTAAGATGACTTTATCATGTTCAGAACATTGAAGAACTGAAAATATCTTTTCAGTGGTACGGATCCATTGTTCAGCAAAAAGTGGGTCGGAAGACCCACTGAAAGAAGGTGTACATTGCCTCATGAAGGACTCAATAGAATATTGTTCCCTTATCTGCTCATTTGGAAGTCCATAATGATTCATAGATTGTGTAAGTATAACAATAAGATTTTGCACCCCATCTCCCATAACATTTGCTTGTTCAGTAGGTAAATCATTACATTGTCCATTGTATTGATCAACACAGTTCCTTCGGGTTCTAGCCATCGTCTAAAACCCAAAAATAATAGTGTGAGGTGCAAAAATCATGATAGGGAAAACAACATAATAAAGGGGGAGTACCTTCAATATCTAACATCTTAGGTTTAATTATATGATCGTTAGCGTAATTCTAGTACTATAACCTATATGTATACTTAACCTTAGGGACATCCCTAGACATACCTTAGAAATATCTTTAGGGATCTCACTAATGTTTTCGCATCCTAGTTTCCAAAGGTTGACTAAACCTTTCCTATGATACCAACTGTAGAGACCCGAAGCTTGACGTACATGGACATTACATTACTTTTGCGGAATACTTAATACATAAGAAAAACAAACACACAAGGAATGTAAAAGTTTAGTGTCTTTGGAAACTCAGAATAAAATATTCTAATCATGGTGAAAGATCTTCAACATATCCCAATAATGATCTTCCCTTTTTCCCTTACCTAAAACCTTTCTTTATATCCTGGGGAAATGAAAACATATAAGGGTGAGCTCAAATTCTCAGTAAGGGTAAACAAAAGAAATATCAAACACATCATATTCATAAGAACATATCTTTTGGAAATCTTAACCTGCAAAAGAGGTCATGATTTCATAACATGGGATAAATCATAGTAGTGAAATGTAATCCCAATAATCATAACTTAAAACATGAAACTTTTTTTCATACACACATAGTCATAGAGAATCGTTTCTTATTAGTCAAGACTCATTTCCAAGGCAATCTTAGTGGACAAAGTCCCTTTCTGAACAGTGTTACCATCGTTTCAGTCCTGTTTCACTGAACCGGTATAACCTACCGTTCCAGCCATGTATATCTCCTGAGATATAAAATCATTACCCAATGCATTAGAGGGAGATATAGGTCCCACCCATCTCATAATGATACCATTCTTATGTGTGCCACAAAATCATAAACCATTCATCATAGCATAACCCATGTAATAAAAATGGGAATCTTAAACATCGTGACATCATAAAACAATTCATATAAGATAAAGTAATTCATAAAAATAATTCCATCACAACATAATCAAATCAATGTAATAATAGGGATAGAAACAGAACCCTTTATTATCTTAGATGGATAAATAATTTTGATAAAACACTTGAACTCCATTCTTGAAGAAAATATCCTTTCTGCTTCAAAAACACTTTTCTTTTCTTATCATGTCATACAATTACAAAATAAAAGAAGTTGATTAAAAATAAACTTCAAAAATTGTAATGGAATATTTTTGGAAATAATTTATTAGAAATCCATTCATGTCGTATAAGTTAAAAAAACATTTTTTTCGTACTTTTGTCAGAAAAGTCAAAAAGTACCTAGTACGAAAAATGACAAAAGATTCCTTTAATATCCTTCAATAAATACTCATAAAAGGGTAAAATAGGTTTTAAAAAATTTTAGGTGGATGGAAGTAATATTTCATATTGAGGGAACATGGATGTGGATGATAAAATACACCCCAGTAAATGCCAAAGTATAAACAATCTCCGATAAAAATGAGATTGTGATATTTCCCTTACCATAGGTCCGATTTTCTTAGTAAGTGTCCGAACCTCATGTATAATGATTTAAATAATGTCATTGACTTATTAAAGAATCATATTAATTGTTATGATATCATATATGGTTCACTTATGACTTTATATTACCCGTTATTTTGTAAATTCCATGTTAAAGAGCGTTTTGGGTAAAACTGTTTCATTTGTCAGCCGTGTTTTCACTTGTAATTATTCATATGATTACTTAGTTCATGATTACTTAATTACATAATATAAAACATGATTTATATATAATATATATTCAGAATATACATATATATAATAAATCATTAAATGGAAAGTAATACACCGTTCATGGAGACGGTAGGCCGTACGTACGCATGAACGCTGTTTTCCTTTCCTTATTGTCTTGAATGGAAGTAAGTAGATGACATACATATATATATACATAAATACAGTAGATTTACCATGTCATATATTTCATTATTATTCATTATATATACTTTCTAATCATTCTGGAATGGTTAACATGGATAATGAATCTCATCACGTCGTGGAGACGGTAGTCCGTACGTACGCACGAGCGATGATATCGTTCCCATGGTCATGGAATTGTGTTGAAGTGTATTTATACTATTTCAGTATCAATATCAATTTATAATAATCATATATAGTTACTCATTACACCATTATACCCGTCCAATTTAGGTGATGTCGGAAAATAGATTACACCACGGCGTGGAGACGGTATTCCGTACGTACGCACGCGCGGTGATTTCCATTTTCCGTAGGACGGATAGAAAGTTAATTAGATTTTTTTCATATTTATAATAACATATCAGTATATAAGAAATACTGATGTTATTACTTTACCATGAAACAACTAAAGAAGAATAATTTGAAGAAGAAATAAATTGAAAAAGATCGGTAATGGATATTACCTCTTTTTGACGCGCCTTCACTTAACCTCCATAGAAAGAACGATGGATGGTCTTTGAAGAAGACGAGGACCTCTAGGATGATACTAGGGATGTGGAGAAGAGATTTTGGTAGTGGTTGTCCGAGCTTGAATTCTCAAATTTGTGTGAGGTGGAGAGGGAGGAGGTGCCCTTTTATAAGGGAGGAGTGGGGCACCATAGGAAAATGATTTTAATGATTTATTTATATGGACATGAATGATTTCAAATGATATTAATTTTCAAAAGATTCAAAGTTTCAAGGGACAATTTTATTCAAAAATACCTTTTAAATTACTTCCTTTATAAATTTGTGACTTTTCAATGATTTCAAAAAAAGAGATATTTCTCTCAAATAGTTTTGATTTCATATATTTCAACATCCATTGTTGGATTTTAAGCTTATTTGAAGTAGATTTATTATGATACAAAACATCCATATTGAAATGAAGGTTTTTTGATATTTTTTATTGTGGATGTGTTATTTTTATACCATTCATGGTTTGTGGAGAAAGTATTGGAAATTCGTATGCTAGTTTTAATACAAATGATTATGTTATGTTTAAACCTGTTCATATGAGGAATGCATTGGACTTAGTAAGTGACGGGTAGAGCCCGCTATTGCTCCTCGATGCATCGGTAGGTCTCATGAGACAAACTAGTGTATATTCACAAGGCCTTGACAAAATCGTATTTGTAGTCTTGGCACAAGGCCTTAACTATGTGGTTATGATAGTCTAGAATTATGCATCCCATCATTATGAAAGTTGTTATTGACATTTCATGTGATTATTTGACTAGTAAAATATCAATGGGAATAAGTAAATGGAATTATTTCATTTTAATTCTGCCATATTATGTGGAAGTTCAAGATTAATAGGATTTTGTTTTAGTTATACATTGCCTTAAATTTTTAAGCTTATTTGTGAAAGTTTCCACTATATTGTTATCCTTACTGCGCATCTAAGTTCACCCATTTCTATGTTTTATTTTTCCCAGGATGCGAATAAATATTTTATGACTGACCTGCAGGGATAGTTTGAGGGGATATGAGTGTGGACTATGGAGACTATGTTGTTGTAGTTTTTCACATTATGATGTAATGTAAGACTTATGAATGTATCTAGAGTTTCCAAGGCCACTAATCTAATCATTCTTTCGATTCATGATCTTTTGTGATCATGCCAATGTTATGTAATAAGACAATGACTCTGGGTAACTAGGGTTGGAGCATTACACATATGGTATTAAAGATATATTGGATTATTTATAACTTAAGAGACAATATATGATGTTTTTAATCAAGTAATATTTGGGCACTATATATCATAGAAATTAATTGGGAGATGCATGGTATTTCATTTTACAATGGGAAACTATATGTGATGAATTGATGAAAAAAATTTAAATAGGAGAGTGATTCATGATCAGTAATGGCCCAAACCCTCCTTGTCCATCCCTTTTATAATTTATGGTGATTGGCATGCCCTAGACCCATCAGGTCTGGATCATAAGGGTAGTGTCTCAGTGGCAGGATGTCATCGTGGTGTCAAACTTCAGTGACACTGTTCGGGGGGTGACCAATCAGTGTAACACCTATCTGGGTGTCATCGATCACTGTTTCACTGATTGATATGTCAATGATCAGTGTGACACCGATCGGTGTGTCATCGATTGGTGTGTCACTGATCGATGAGTCCCCGATAACTGTGACACTGATCAGAGTGTCAGCGATCGGTGTGATACCAATCGACATGTCAGTGATCGGTGTGTTAGCGATAGGTGTGACACCGATAGGTGTTTCACCGATCTATGGGACACCAATCTGTGGGATGTTGATCGATTCCATGAGTGCCTTGTCAGGATTTACTTCCCTAATTTTCCCATTAACGCCAATTTTATGTATTTCTAATCCTTTTACAGTGGTTCATAGTCATTTTAAAGCCCATAAATGATATCTAAAGTACCTTAAGAGTGGGGAGACACTCACAGACCCATAATTTGGGTCGGTATTACCTGTTTTCTCTATTTAAATAAAGTATTTAATCCCACAGCAGTTACAGAAAGATCCCCAATGATAAATTAAAAAAAAATTATTCTCATTATGTGTAACCACCCAACCACTAGATGAAACCACCATCTTCCATTAAAGCAATTCCAATTTATTATCCCCTAACTCCAGAATCCCGCCTCTTTATATCACACTGGAATTAGTTTCTACTTCTTCTTGAATGGGTTTGTTCTAACCATTGGTGCATCTCGAGTCCCCTTCCTGAGGCGAGTGGTGCGCCTATGCTGTATCCTTTCTTGCTCATTCTAGGATTCATTGGAGTTACTACCCTTCATGTCGTGCATCATTGTTCTTGGCACGTGGAGATAATCTTATATCATTGACCATCCATGTATTGTTTTTACATAGTCTCTATTCACTATGTATCATGCGGGTTGGGTATGAAAATGTTTGCAACATGGAAGATGAAACCAAACCATAATGAAAATGATAAACTGACTATTAAGGGATAAAGGGGTGTGTATGATGTTCCAGTGTACTCTTTTACCCACTCTTTATATGTTGTTTATTTTATGGGATTCTGTACACCAAAAATCATAGACGTTGGTGGTATTTTCATGCACACTAATGGTCCTCTATTTCTGGATAATTATATGACTGAATGGTCATAACATGAAATTTTTTAAATAAAATAAACTTGGTTGATTAAATGGATGACCAATGAATATGAATCCTTTTTTTTCACACCGGTTAACCAAATGGAAAGACAGAACTAAATGAATGGTATATTAAAATTTAGAATCTACTTTGATCTGTTTTGTTGATGTTTACATTTGGTGCTTGTGAAGTGGTGTGGATGAGGATGGTATCCCCTGTTGTGGTTCAATTGTTGGCTTATGGTCATGTTCCCATATGTCGAGGCTTGTTTTGGATCCATTACATCGAGGGATCTAATAGATCCCTTTTGTTGTTGTGACATTACAAGTGAACTGGGTGTGAAGGCTTAAATTGCTGCTTGTCTATTTTTCCTTCCATGGCTTGTGGCTATACTAGTTAATTGCCTCGTAGTGAAGTATTAATTTAAATGGAATCATTTTAATATGAAAAAAGAATGGGATCCATAGAGATTTTTTTCTGGGAAAGATTTGTGACATGATTGCGGTACTTTTTATGAATGAATAGTAATGAAGTTGTTTGTGGTTGGGCTGGTTTTGGAACCCCTAGGTTGGGATGTGTGCTTTATTACCTATTTTTATAATTTATTTCATATGTTTTATATTTTTTCCCCACCCATGTTGATCACTTCTTTCCGAACACCCCCATTTCATGGGGAGGGTACTTTTTCTCACACTCATATGAGTGGATGGTTATTAGCTCATTTTATTCTCCCTTTCTCAAGTAGCCGAAGAATCTTCGGGAAGGTTGTAATGAAATGAGGTCCATTATAGCCATAGATTTTTCAGTTAGGGTATGTGGTGGTGGTTTTCCTAGGTGTGTGCGGGCAGGTGGTTTCCCAAGTGCCTTCAGGATAAGTCACAAGTTTCTTTGAGCGTGGCTGAAGTTTTTCAGACCCAGGTGTGCGTGGGCAGGGTTACGTTTGGTTTTTGAGGACCATGTGTCTGTGAGTGGGATGTGTGGTAGTGATAGCACATGTGTTTGGGGGCGGGATGTGCTATTGTGATAGCCCAGTTTTATGCATGTGGGGTGTTGTGGTGGGATTGTAGTGAGAATGGCGAGATAGGTCTGATGCATAGGAATTCTTCAATAAACTGTGTGAAAGTGTTGCGGGGTACCCAAATTTCAATATTCTAATACTATATCATTACTTGAATTTCGTTATTTGGGGAGTGTGCCATGTTGAGGATGCGGTGGATAGTTTTCCATTCTAGATGTTTCAGTTATCTCCATTTCTCACAGGTAATATAATGTCTCCCCACTTTTGCATGAGGACTTTTGGTTTTCCATACTAATTATACATGTATACTCACCCTACGTATATAAAACTACTTTCAGGATTCTATGAAGTCTTCGAGGATTGTTCAAGACCGTGCTAGTACGGAAGTTGGGACAGTTGATGTTGTTGATTATCATTTTTTGGTACTTTCCATTGGGGTTTTCTTATACATTAATAGAATTAACTATTGGAAATTCATATGGGAATGGTTTGTATTGGCTTTACCTCTACCCCCAGTTTTGATGATGATTGAGGTTTACTATCTTATCTCCCAATCCAAAAAAATATAATGTGTAATGCCTTCATTTTTCTCTATGATTCTATACCCTTGGTGCTAGTCTCCACTATGTGACCTATTGAAGGTGGCTATGAGGGGTAATTATCTCTCCTTCAACTTGAGGAAGGAAGGGTCTGGAAATGGACCTTTGCCTCATAATGGAGAAGACTAGTCGAGATAGAATGGTATCAGAGGTATCATTTTGATAGATACGTTGAAGCTCAAGGTTAGACACTGTGAGGATTGCATGGGATGCTAGGAGAATTGTGTTAGGATATCTCATTGCATGAAATATATCAGAGAAGACTAGCAAGGACACGAGTTTTTAGGCCCCCCTGTGATCTGATGGAAGGTCTCAGGACCTACCAAATGACCATGTGGGGCTAAACTACTTACATGGTAAAGACCCTAAAAAAGTTACATGCATCATAATTTCTTGTGTTCTTGTGTTTGTTGCATATTTTAGGGATTAAAAATATATAATATGTCTAATAAAAATTTTAAAGATATCTTTTACACTACTCGGGATTAGGAATTCATTATTTACCTTGCAGATATGGTACCCAGACGACGACCATGATTAGTGCGGGGAATCAAGGCCTTAGAGACTATTTTGGCTGACCAGGAGAGGGATGACTGAGAGGAGGAGTATGACCAGTGTTAGAGGGTGCTTTGTGCCTTTCAGTGGAAGACCCTTAGTAAGTATGAGGGAATTGACCCGGACATGAAGACAGAGAGCTCGCTCAAGGATCTGGTGATAGCTTTCTACTAGATCTGGGCTCAGACGGAGTACTGGGATACTCCGGATGTATGCTAGATAAAGGGAGAGACACATAAATGGTAGACTCTATACCTTGGGTAGAAGAGGGAGGCATAGGTTGCGTGGACTGACATCGAGAAGGAGTTCTAGTTGGAATTCCACTCTTCCACAATGAAGGCGGAGAAGAGCCAGGAGCTAATCTCCATCCAGTAGGGTATCATGTTAGTGAAAGAATTGGGGATCAAGTTCATGGATCTCTTTCATTTTTCTATGGTCCTTTTTCTGGATGAGGATTCCTGGTTGAGACGTTTAGAGGTGGTACTTTGACCTTGTATTCCGTATGCGGTTACTCCCTTCACCCTACCGACATACTTATAGGTCCAAAAGAATTCTGAAGTGCTGGAGAGGATGCACACACTGGGAAGTATGCCGTGATAGGTGAGCCTATTGGTCTCTTCAATGGGGAAGGCCATTATAAATAGGCCTCCAGTGTCAGGGCCTTCTTGGTTTCGACTAGTGGGGAGCAGGACCAATCACATCCAGTTTCGATCTCTTGGTTATCTCAATTTCCTAACGAGCCTAGGACCATGGTGATGCATCTGTGGTAGAAATGGGAACCTTAAAAACTGGTTCCTGAACCGAGCATAGTATAGTTGCTGTGGGTAGGTTCAGTGACCACCTTAGTAGCAGCAGCTTCCCACATGGCCCGATCTACAATAGCGGAAGTAGGGACATCGATCTCCCGCTCCACTGAGAGAAAATGTCATAGGAGGAGGCCGACCTCTAGGTTCTCCTCAGGGAACTCGACCTGGGCATGGTCAGGGAGGCAGCCATCAGCTGAGGGGCAGAGGAGCTGGGCATGGGCAGTTACAAACCATAGAGGCAGCAGTTCCGATAGGGACGGAATTCATTCTAGATATGATCAACTGGTTTAGTACTCTGGCCTATTATTTGTTTGATACATGAGATTTTCACTCTTTCATAGCACTGGGTTTGGCCCATGCTATGGGATTAGATACTGAGATACTTACTGTGATCGTGGTGATGAGTACGCCAATTGGAGGTCAGACCGATTTGTTTTATGATTACCGAGGGTGTAGACTGATGATAGGACCACATAAGTCTAGCGGGTATCTTCTACTGTTATAGATACAACCATATAATGTCATCATAGGCATCAACTTTATATTTTTGGTACACACTATTATCGACTACATCTGATGAAGAGTCATGTAATATGATGAGGATGGCTAGCGTGAGGCAGTTGTTGTCAAACATATTTTTTAGTTGGGGAGATGGCTTGTGGTGACTCTTTTCTTTTATATTTTCCAAGATTTCAGCAGAATCTATAGATGTGGAGATGATGGATGTTCCGAGAGTTTTTCGAGAGTTCTTGGACGTTTTATCGAAGGAGGTTGTCACTCTACACCCTCAACATGACGTTGAGTTTGGGATTGGATTAAAACCCTGCACCTGCCTGATTTCCATGGATCCTTATCAGATGGAACCTTATGAGTTGAGGGAGTTGTAGATTCATGTTGATGATTTTATGGAGAATGGTTTTTTCTAACCTAGTGTGTCACCGTGGGGTGCTCTGATCTTGATCACAAAGAAGTAAGATGGTGGTATCACCATATGCATCGACTATCGAAGACTGAATCAAATAACAGTCAAGAACGGTTACCCTCCCTAGAGGATATATGATCTCTTTGAACTTCTGAGGGTAGCAGGTTTGTTCTCTATGATCGATCTGCGGTATGGGTATCATCAGTTTAGGGTGAAGGATAGTAAAATTCTAAAGACTTATTTCAGGTGTAGGTATGGGAACTTTGAGTTAGTTGTCATGTTGTACGGTGTTATGAACACACCTGCTATATTCATGGGGATCATGAACTATGTTTTCCATGAGTTTCTGGAATGGTTTGTCATTGTGTTCAGAGATTACATTCCGATCTACCCAAGATCAGAGGAGGAGCATACAAATCCCCACAGGGTGGTCTTGAAAATCCTTCAACAACAACGACTCTATGGGAAATTTTCCAAGTGTAAGTTCAAGAAATGAGAAGTGTATTTCCATTGACATGTGGTCTCTCAAAATGGGGTAGCGGTTGACCTGTCAAAGGTTGAAGCGCTATTTTCTTGGGAATCACCCATGTATGTGATGAGGGTTTGCAGCTTTCTAGGATTGGTAGGATATTGTTGGAGGTTTGTGTCTGACTCCTCTCGAGTTGCATCTTCCTTGACATATTTGACCAGAATGGACCAATCCTTCATGTTGAGTGAGCAGTGCCAAGAAGACTTTAGTTATATAAAGGGGAAGTTGGTTTTCACCCAACTGCTGAAGATACCAGAAGAAGAGCTATTTTTTGATGTATTTTTTGATGCTCTAGACTTGGCGTGGGATGTGTTATGATAAAGCAGCGGGGAGTGATATCTTATGTGTGTAGGATGTTACATCCTCATGAGAGTAACTACACAACCAATGAACTAGATCTTGCAGCGTTAGTGTTCGCGTTGAAGTTGTGGGGGAATTACCTCATCGGGGAGCACTTTGGGGTATTCATGGATCACAAGATTTGGAGGCATATATTTTCACAGTGAGAAATAACGTGGCGACCAAAAATGTGGGTGGAGTTTCTTCTGGACTAAAACATCAAGATCTCTTACACTAAAGGTAAGGGGAATATTGTGGCTAATGCCTTGTGAAGGATGTCACAGAGGGAATCTATTCAAAATCTTGTAGATGCTTGGAAGGCAATGGAGGAGGTGGCTTCCCTACACCTTAATGAAAGGGTGGATGGTAGTAGAGGTTGTCTGTTTAATATGACAGTGTAGTGTTATATATTGCAGCAGGTGGATGTGTCTCCGTGGGGAGACTTATAGAGTGAAGTGATGAACGATCAGGTTAACCAAGGCAATGCTCTGGATGTGTGGTCGGAGGATAGTCTGAATCATATTCTATTCATGCGAAGTTGTTTTCCCAAAGATGATTCATGTGGGAGTTCTCCGAGAGTTCCATAATTCACTTGTAGAAGTACACCTTGGAGTATCCATGATGTATCGAGGCCCAAGGGAACAATTTTTGTGGCCCAGGGTGAAACAAGCAGTGGTAGAGATCGTGGAAAGGTTCATGGTGGGCAGCTGGTGAAAGCTGAACACTGCTTCCCAGGAGGATTGTTGCAGCCTTTAGATGCCATCATGTGGAAGTGGGATGACATCTCGAGGGATTTCATCTTTGAGCTACCCAGGGCTCATGAAGGATGTGATTCCATCTGGGTTGTGGTGGACAGGTTGATAAAATATGCTCACATCCTGGAAATCAAGGAGTCAAGCACAGTGGATGCCTTAGCACAAGGATACGTAGATGAGGTGGTTTAGTTGCATGGAGTTCTGATGTACATAGTATCGGATTGGGATGCACGGTATACATCATGAGTCTGTAGGTGATTGTAGCATGCTTCTGGAACCCATCTACTCCTTAGCACAACATTCAACCCTAAGACAGATGGGAAAACAAAGCGCACCATCCAGTCCATGGAGGATATGCTACAGGCATGTGTTTTGGACTTTGGGGGACCATGTGAATGAAATTTTCTCTTAGTGGAATTTTCCTACAATAATAGCTATCACTCTACTATTGGCATGGAACCATTTTAAGTCTTGTATGGTAGGTCATTTCGTTTACCTGTGTGCAAGACCGATTATGGAGAGGAAGGATTTCATGGCACAGTGGTAGTGTAGAGAAAAATAAGGAAGGATCAGCCTGTGGGTGAGAGGATTAAAGAAGTATATGACCGGTAGAATTCATATGCCTATCATAGGAGGTGGTACAATGAGTTCGTGGTTGGGGACCATGTGTTCTTGATGGTTTCCCCTTGATGTGGGTAGAAAAGGTTTGGCATGGAGAGTAAGCTATCTCTTAGTTTCATCGGGCCTTTTGATGTGTTGGGGCGAGTCGGAGAGGTGTCATATCAGCTGGCATTTCTAACTCTGTTGGAAATAATCCACGATGTTTAAAATGTCTCTCATCTACATCGATATATACACAATGACTCCCATTCAATTGACATGGAAGAGTTGGATATAGGGGACGATTCTACGTTCTTGTAGCGGAAAGTGAGGATCGAGGATGGAATAGAAAATGTGCTTCGTGGATGAACCATCCCTTTGGTTAAAGTGTTGTGGAGGCACAATGGCCTTGAAGAGTGTACCTGGGAATGTGACGCATTGATGCACGCCCAATACGTAGAGCTGTTTTGAGTTGTATACTTTCTTTTTGTACATTTTTGTGATATAATGATGAACTTATTGGTTTATGGGATATTTTGTTTCCTTACTTGGATAATATTTATGAAAACACCAAAATATTTGGGGAAGGGAGGACATGATCCTTAATCAAGATTCATTAAGGTGGATGCGATTAAATACATCTGGGAAAGACAGTGCCACCCAAAGCAGATAGTATCTTGACATGGAGGAATGCACACCTCGATCCATGTGTCGAGACAATGTGTTCCTTGGGATTGGAATGGATAATTGGCGTATTTTGTCCCTGATTAGTATCTTTCCATGTTGTAGTTCGGACCCCTCTCTGCTCTTTAGGTCTAGCATTTATTCTTGAGGACGAGAATAGTTTGATAGGTATCTAATTTAATGGACAACCCTCCTGGTCCATCCCATTGCCAAATTTCCGTTGTTTGGAATGCCCTGGCCCCATCAGGTCTGGATCCTAAGGGCAGCATCTCCGTAGTAAGATTTTATTACGGTTTCAACGATCTATGAAACTGATTGGTGGGCCACTAATTGTAGTTACACCGATCTGTGTGTCACCATTCAGTGAGCTGACTTGCTGATCGATGTCACACCGATCAGGGAGTTGTTGAAAGGTGTGTCACTGATCGGTGTGACAGGAATCGGTGTGTCACCGATCAGTGTTTCATTGCACTGTTCCACAGGGGGCTTGTCGGGTCTTTCAACCCATGTTTTCCCAGTAACACCACTTTTATTTATTATTAAACATTTTAAAGTGGTTTAATGCCGTATTAAAGCCAATAAATGATATCTAATGTCCTTTATGTGTAGGGAGACCCTCAGGGACCCATATTGTGTGTTAGTGTTTTCTATTTCCTCTATTCAAAAAAATATATATTAACCCACAACTATTACGGTACCTCCAGAATTGGAAATTAATTAATAATTAATCCCATCGTGCGTAACCACCCAACAAAGTGGTGACACCACAGTCCGCCTTTAGATGCCTTCAAAAATATTATCTCGTAACCCTAGTATCTCGCCAATTGATATCACACTAGAATTATTTTCTTATATTTCATGTCTCTTTTCACTCTCCCCTTTTGTACATTTGGAGACCCCTTCATGAGGAGACTGGTGTTCCTATATTGAAGCCATTCATGCTCATTCTAGGTGTCCTCGGAGTTCAACCCCTTCAAGTCACGGATCACAAATCTTGTTTCCTAGAGAGAAAATTTGATTATTTTTCATCCAAGTAGGGGTTTTCCTTACTCTCTATTGACTTTGTATCAAATGCGGTGTGTATGAAAATGGTTCCTATGGGGATGGATGAAAACACCCCTTAATGAAGATAATAAACTGACTGTTAAGGGATGAATTGGTGTGTTTGATGTTCCAGTGTACTCTTTTACCCGTCTTTATATGTTGTGGATTGTATGGGCTTAGGTCCACTGAAAATCATAGTTGTTAGTGGACTTTTCTTGAAAAATAATGATCCCATGTTTTCTGTTTAATTATATGATTGAATTTTTATAACATGGAAAATGGTAAATCACATAAAATCTGTTGATTAAATGGATTCCCAATGAATAATAATCCAAGTGTGATAACCCCGATTAAAATAATGGAAAAATTAAACTAAATGAATGACATATTCAAATATGAAAACTCCATGTCTCTATTCTGGTGAAGTCAAAAATTGATGATTGTGAAGTGACATGGATGGGAATGGGAACCCCAATTGTGGTTCAGTTTTTGTGTTATGATCCTATACCCATATTTTGGGGCTTGTATTAGTTCCAATAATTCGAAGGTTCTGACATATCCCATTTTTGGTTGTGAATTTACAGGAGAACCGGGTGTGAATTCATAAATTGCTTCATGGATTTTTTTCCTTACTTAGATTGTGGCCATTCCTATTAATTTCCTAGTAGTGAATAATTAATTTAAATGTAATCACTTGAATATGAAAAAAAGAATGTGTTCAATGGGGAATTGTTTTTTCAGGAATGAGTTACGACATAGTTGTGTTGCTTCTTATGAATGAATAACAACGAGGCTGTTTGTGGTTGGGCTATTTTTAGAACCCCTCAGTTGGTATGAGTTCTTGTTTACCTATATTTATAATTTAGTTCTTATTTATAATATCTATGCTCTATCCATATTGATCACTTCATGCCGAACACCCCCATTTCACGGGGAGGGTGTTTTTCTCAGCACTCTTATGAGTGGCGGGTTATTAGTTATTTTTCTTCTCCCTCTCTCAAGTCGACCAAGACTCCTTGGGTAGGCTATGAAGGTATGAGGTCCATTATATCCCTAGATTCATTGGGTTGGGTACATGGTGGTGGTTGGCCCAGGTTCGTGCGGGAAGGTCGTTTCCAAAGAGCCTTCGGGATGAGGCACAGGTGTCTTTGGGAGTGGCAGTAATTGTTCGGACCCAAGTGTGTTTTGGAGGGGTTATGTTTGGTTTTTTTGGCCCAGTGTTCTACAAGATGGATGTGTGGTAGTGATAGCCCATGTGTTTGAGGGTGGGATGTGCGGTTGTGATAGCCCAGGTCTGTGCGGGCGGGGTGTGGCTATAGGACTCCAGTGAGAATGGTAGAAGTGTCATATGCGTCAGATTTCTTCAATAACATGAGGAAAAGTTATGTGGGGTACCCAAATATCATTTTTCAAATACAATAACCTTACATGAATTTCTTTATTTGGGGAGTGTTCCTTGGTGAGAATGGGTTGGATAGTTTTCCTTGCTAGGTGCTCTAGTTATCTCCTTTTCTCACGGGAACTAGAATGTCTCCCAACTTGTGCAAGAGGGATTATGGTTTTCCCTACTGATTATACCGTTATACTCACCGTATGTATATAGAATTACTTTTAGGATTCTATGAGGACATTTAGGATCATGCATGACTGTACTAGTTAAGATGTTGGGATCATTATTGTTACTGTTTTCCTTTTATTTGGTACATTCAATTGGTGTTTTCTTATACATTTTTAGAATTTACTTTTTGACTTACATATTGTAATGGTTTGTTTTGGATTTACCTCAACACCTAGTTTTTGTTTAGTTTGGGATTTACTATCATATTTCCTGATCCTACTAAATTAAAAGGGTATTTCCTTCCTTTTTGGGTCTGATTCTATACCAATGGTGCTAGTCACCACTGTGGGACTTATTAAAGGTGGGTTTCAGGGGTCATTATCTCTCCTTCAACTTTAAGAAGGATGGTTCTGGAAATCCACTGTCCTTTCCCATGTCATGGTGAAGGCGGGTGATGACATGATCCACTAATGGAAATAGATGAGTGGATATTATTTCAACTAAGTAAAAAATGTGGGGGAACCATGATCTACCAAGTGAAATTGTTGAATAAATATTTCTTTTCTAAGGGAAACAAGTGAGTGATGAATGATTCTCTAAGATAAATTGTTTAGGTAAGATTAATAAACTAAATTAATTAGGTGATTTATGGAATAATCAATAAGGGGAGTAGGTTGTGTTTCCTAATACACTATTTTATGTTTATTATGATCTTATATTTTCTACATAAATACGACCTGAAATGTTAATATCCTTTTATTTATCATGGATTATGCTCTATGTTTTCTCTAGTATATTTTCTAATGATATTTTGATAGATCATAATCATGATATCATACACATATACATATATTTTCACACATATGATTATTAATGGTTATAATTTTATTCTTTTTTCATCATATTATCTCACCATTGTCTTGTGATTTTATTCTATATGATATGAAGATTAGTATTAATTATAATATTTTATGATTAGAGTTTATATTTGGGTTGTTATGAATAGAATTTCCAGAGTGTTATAAAATATGTTTTTTATGTGGGATATTTTAAAAATCACTATATCAATGGTTACCCAGACTTGGAAACTATAATTACTATTGAATTAATATTCATATAAAATAAATTATATATTATTGTTCAATTTTTATGGGTATCATCAGTTATTATTAGAGAAGTGTTATGTTATTTTTGGGATTAATTAATATAATATTATTGAAATCCCTAGTGATTAATATATTTGAAAAATCTAAATACATCACAACATCTACAAATTTTTATAAGGTATATGGTGATTTATTTTCTAGGGAGTAACATCCCTATCTTGAAACTATTACATTATGAAAACTCAAGAATAAATGTACCAAAGTGAAATAACATGGAATAATGTGTTTTATCTATTAAGTCAATCATTAATCAATGGAAAATAAAATATTCTTCCTACAAACCTTTTTTTCCACTCTTGAGTAATATACATCAGTGGGTTCATAATGCCATTACAATACATTATAAATGTAGAGAATATATGATTATGTAATCTATTAAACCATTCATGAATAACATATATCCATACAAAGTGATTCATAGGAATAATAATCATGTCAATTATTAAATATATATACTGTTATTAAATTTTTCAAAATTGTACATCCTTTACCATAAGTATAATAATTATAAATTATCCTGTTATTCCATGTATTATTAGTATCCTAAAATAACTGTGTTAAAACATTGATGATAGAATATTTATATATTAAACTAATGAAAAAACATTTTAAATTTTTCTTGAGATTCATAACTATATAAATGTTCTCAACCAACTATTTGAAGTAGTGATAAATAAAAAAATCACATTGATCTCTCAAACACACAAATTATGTAGATGTTTATGATCGATTCTTTCATGATGAATCATTACCCTTCATTTATATTATTTTTTAATCATATTTTTTATTCATGGATTAATATGTTGGAAAATATTTTTTTTCAGAAAACATGATTTGTTTTTTTGTTGTGATTTATCATTTATAACGAGAAATGGGAGAATATTTAACTCTTAGTAAGAATAATATAGAAATTAAAGAATTAAACTATATATAATTGGATGATATAAAAAACATTATATTACATTAATTATTTTTCATAATGTAATTACATGAATATGGATAAATAATTATTATAGTTGTTATATAAGGAAGATGAATCTATTTTCACTAATGAGGATAACATGAAGAGACACAAAATTTAAAACCAATTTTTAACTAATAATGATATTAAATTGAAATATTATTTAGTATATTATAGTCAATTTTTAATAATCAATTAAATATAATAATAAAATTTACCTATAGAGAGATTTTAATATTTTAACAAAAGGTCAAAATAGAAGTATTGGATTCTTATTATCATGGATAAAAATTGATAATTTATTTTAATTAAATCATAATTGAATATTCACATGGTATTAAGATAAATAATTTGTGAACATTATGAATCGTTTGATGAAATTGACTATGATACTACATAAAAGTGACTAAATAGTGAATCAAGTGTTGAAGGGTTGGACATAAAACTATTGATTAATTAAAGGTGATATATTTTCTAGTTATTAAAATATTTAAAAATAATATAACAACTAATATTCCCCCAATCTATAGTGATTCATATATATTGGATAAGTTAATGATAACAATCATTTTACCAAACCATGAATTTAAGTAAATAGTCATGGTTAATAAATATAACATCTCAAGTAATTATATAATAATAATTTTTCATATTTATTAATATTTATTAATTAGGTAGTGATTCTAAATTAATAGGGCCACTATTTCTGATAGTGTACTTGACACACTATAATGAGTTTCTCTAGAATCCTATGTTGCATAGAATATTGAGGTCAAAGAAAAAATAATATGTTATTACTATTATCATTATGAATGTTAGTTATCACATAACTGTTTTACAGGTGGAAATGATCATAACTAACCATATTATGTTTAAACATTTTTATAAAATATTTTTAAATTCATCATATTTGTTTTAGAGGATTGAAGTGAGAAAAAAAAAATTTAATAATAAAATACTCTAAAAATTTTAAAAAGTTATTTTACCACATTATGATGGAGAACCATATTAAATTATTATTTTCAATTCTTTTATATGATCTATTTGATGTAATAAAATTATGATCTGGAAGAATGACATCATAATATTCTTTGGATGAATTTTTTATTTTTTTCTAATTAAATTCATGTTTTAAAGAAAAGTGAAATATACTTCATTTTAATTCAATAATGTCATTCGTCTAATTTATTTATATTGTTATATTATTTGATGAAATTGTTTATATATATAATTATATTTATGTTTTTACCAATAATCGAATTTGTTTCATTGGAATTAATTTCAAAGTTAAATTTGATATAGTTACTATGTGAAATTTTGAATGTATTACTTTAGAAACTCATTTACTCAATCCCTCGATGAGATTAACATTACATTATTTCTACCAATTTAGTGAACTTTATTTCCCAAAAATGATATAATAGGTTGTAATAATTATGAAAAATATGATTTAAGTGGATCAAAATAATGTTTAGTAAACAATAACTTTGGTATTTTATTTACCATGATTATGGGTAAATCAGGTAATTAAAGGTAAGAGTAATATTTTAATATTCTAAAACAATCATTTGACTTTTCATAATATTATTGGATGAGTTAGTTTTGACAAAAAATCCTTGCTCTGAAATTGATGTCTTTGGAATCTATTCGGTTTTGATTATGACATTTATAACATTTATATAAATTAAATTCAAATATGTCGTAAATATGCATTTTCATACTAAAAAAATGAATATAGGGTTATTTAAGGGATATATTAGAATATTAAAATCCCATCGAAGTCTAAATATATTACCTACATAATTGAAGTTTATTTATAATTTTTATTACTTAAATAATTAATTTTAACTATTACGAAAAAATGATGTTGTAATATATATAATTATAAAAAAATCAAATAAAGGATATTAATAATATTAATATAATTATAATTCAGAATATATAATGTTATCTATTAATATTTTTGATTAATATTTCTTGTTATGATAGATTAATTGTTGATTTTTGAAGGAAAATTTTTTTAAAAAAAAAATCATTTGTGAATAGTGTAAAAATTGACATTATTCAGAACATAAAATATTAAATAATAAAAAATTGATTTAACAATTCTACGAAAAATATTTGTAAAATTTTTATATAGCTCCAAAAATTTCATTAGGGACACATTCATTGTTCGTTTGGTTTGATTTGATAGTTATTATAAACCTATAATGAAAAATTACTTGATAAATTGATTATAGTTCAAAGGGGTTAATCCAAAATGATAAGGATTAAAAAAATAAAATTTTAATATTTTTATTTGTATTATTATATTTAGAACCATACACATCATGTCTTTGAAATAAATGACTTTCACACATTTATATTTGAAATTTAATTTATATCAATGTAACAATTTTAACTATTTCAAGGGTGCCCCTCCCCACTCTTATAAAAAGGAACCCATTCCATTATATTACATACACAAAACAAACAAATCAGTTCATCCCTGATCTTCCCAAACGACTTACTATAAACCATCCCCACATTCTTGAGGCCTTATTTTAGGCAAAAAAATATATTTAGGGGTGTTAAGGGGTTATGAAATGTGATCATTAGATGAAAAGGAAATGTTTTTAATTAACTATGTATATTTTAATTTTGATTCCACTTCATTCAAGTGTTATTCATATAATATGAAATAATAAAACCATCATCATAAATATATTGATATTTTATTATGTTAATACCATCATACAATTCAATCTCAACTTCCATTAAATGGGAAAGGAATTTATCATTTGTTTGTATGTGTGATATATCACCTCCATGAACCGATCAAATTATTATAACAAAATTATTTTTCAGGAATGGATATAATAATTGAATTAATTTTCATATGTGACATTAATGACATATTAATCTTAATTTGGTAATAATATATCAATTATTTTCTTATTTCATTGCGCTTAAAAATGATAAAGTTGTTCGTGCATATGTGTGAACTATCTCCACCACGAAGTGATGCGACCTATTTAATTCATTACATGACATGAATGATATGTATAATTAAATTTAAATTATGAATATGATATTAATTTAATTATGATCATTATTTAATTTTTAAATAATACTTACTTTCATTGCATAATTATCAAGTATAAATGGAAAAATATACTCATGAATATGTTTATCCTTCCATCCCTATAATTATAACATTGTTAAATATTCGTAATAATACATAATGGTTTTATCTAAAAAATAATTTTATGAATAAAAATTGTAAAAATATGTATAATATTATTCTAGAGATGACGAACTTATAATCACATGGACTATTGATGACATTAAATGTTCATTTCTTACTAAAGTACTGAATATTAACAAAACAAACAACATGAAGTCAAATTAATAACTAATTATTATATCATATTAATTTATTACATAAAATGAGTAATAAACATTTAAAATTTTCTTAATCAAGTTCAAATTACCGTATGTTTAGTATTGAGAAAAATAAATATCATACACGATGAACGGAACTCAATGTAATTCACTTCATTTCAATATTTTTTTATTGAATAATATTATGATGTTATACACCACATTCTCTTATAAGGTGAATAATCAACCCAATTAAATTGTAATTAATACAATGTTTTTCACAAAATAATTTATTTATATAAAGTGTATTACATTCTTTACATTGGGACCCATTGAATGTTATTTTGATGTATGTGGTGAGAACAACTTTTTTATCACCATAATCATTATTTGATATTTTTCATACTCTATAAGACCAAATATTTTTAAAACATTAAAAAAATTACTTATTCCCATTTTCGGTTTCTTGGTATTTAAAATGTTTTTAAAAGATGATTTACTCTTTCTATATCTTGAAATGATTCCTCGTGATTACTAGTAAAAATTTATGAGTGAAATATTAATAATTGAAATATTTTATGTGTTATGATTATATAATGGTACATTATCATTTGATGGGTAGTTGTGTAATAAATTAAATAAAATAGGTTACCTGATAACCAATATTGACTGGTTATGTCAAAAATCAACGATCATTTTTTATATTTTATCATCCAAGAATTATGTGTGGAAGCCATCTATATGGCCATTCCATTTGTAAGAGTGATATGTGTGGAAGTAGACCGTATGGATTTTAAATTTAATTATGATTATGTATGATGTTACCTATATATATTATATGTTTCATTATATGTTCTTATGGTAAATTTGTTAATAAAAAAAGGTAATTAATGTGGTTAAATTTAGTGAATAGTATTTATTACCTCATAAAGGTGAAAAGTTTTACATTATGATAAATTATTAATGGTTTACATGTTATCTCATGGATTATAGTTTTACATCATTTTATATCTAAAATTGATATTTTAATTTTCCATCCAGGTTTGATATGATTTTCATCAGATTTAATGAGGTATATAATCAAGGATAGGATCAAGTAAAAGTTATGATGTTTAAACATGAAACGAAACATTTTTCTATTTAAATGTTTTCATTTTATGTAAAAATTGATTTTGAGTACATGTATCAACATTGTAATATAAAACATGTAATGCATAGGCTATGGACAGATTACTTATAGCCTTAATCCTAAAACTATTCTCAATGTTAAATATTTACATATCTCAATATTATGTATTATTTATTTTTGGGGCCTTTTTGTTAGTATCATTGGTCAATTTAGAAAGTATTTATGCTTTGAGTAATTTTAATAACATGTATTTGAATGATTTTAATTTATGAAATAACTGAATATTTATAACATTAGAATATTTTAATATTTCTTCATCTATGATATTTCTATATATAATGGTTTTCTATAGTGGAAATAGGGTTGTTGTGCTAGAAAGGAAAATAGAGAGAAAAACAATCAAATTCATTATCCAGAGGTTGTCAGAATTGGAATTGAACAGTTTGTTATAGAGATGGATTAGTTTACTTGGGAGATAAATTGTTGTGGTGACCATTCACAATATCATCAATATCAACCATAGATGAATATGTCAGTAGTGGATCATTTCATGGGGAAACAACCCATCAGCCCGAGTGTCATATGACCCTATGCATGATGGATATTTGATTAAATCACTAAAAACGTTTTTTCATGTAATGTGGTGTTTATACTACCTAATGGATAGTATTACTATATGTAATTTTTATGGTGAAGTTGATATGTGGTAGTTAATGATTATAAATATGAGCCGAAGTAAAAATATTAGTGCCATTGAATTGGATGAATTTAATAATATATTACTTGACAAATATTTTCGTAACATTTTTTGACATAATATGAAAATGAAATTATTGGAATACAGACAAAAGGTTAAATATATAGTGGTTGTATATAATGAATATTTCATCTATTTGTCTAGGTTGGTCAAAAACATTATCTAGGATATTGATAGTATGGTAAAAGGATTTTACTCAGGATTGAAGCCGATATATCAAAGGGTATTATCTATTTGTTAGTTAAAAAGTTATTCTATACTTTTCATTATTTCATAGAAGTTATAAATAGCGATTTATATTGATCATGTGTTTTATTAGTGTATGAAAATTTATAGATCCATTTAGTATGAAATGGTAAATAATTTATTAAAGAATATTGGAGGTATGAAAACTAAATTTCCATCTTGTGAGAAGTGAGGTAAAAATCATCCTAGAGAATTTCTTTTAATTTCTTGTTAGGTAATTACTATGTTGTAAGATTAGTCATAATTCTCTTATCTCAAATTTATATGAATAGGAATGAAATTAAAATCTAGTTGTAATATGTTTCAGTTGAAATGAGTTAAGTAATTATGCAAAAATGTTTCCAATGTGGATTACATAAGGATGAATCAGAAATTATTAAAAGAATATGGGATTCAAAAAATAATTTTCTACTACAATGGTTGATGTGGGACAATTAAATGTTGTGTTCAATGGAGTGTTATAGGATTTTAAAATTTTTACAATACTCTATTTTATGCAATGATCATAACATTAATTCATATATGACAGATTTTTATGTAAATTGGAAATATTTCATCAATAATCTGATATAGAAATTTTGGTAAAAACTATAGGTTGAAGTATTAAAGTTATGAATATTTATAGGAATATTCATATTATTAGGGGTGGTTTTTTCTACTAATATTGTGTAACATCCTATAGGTGAATTTGATATCAATTTGGGTATGGATCGCCTTTCAGTTTATCTTGTAAAAATAAATTAAAAATCCAGGAATGTTTTATTCAATGTTTTTATACCATTGATAACATACCAATTAGATGAGTGATTTATTAAATTTGTGAGTGAATATTATATATATATTTTATTTGATAATAAATAAACGATATTGATGAGTGAAATTCTATTAGTGAATGAATTAATTGATGTTTTTAGGATATATTTTCACAAATTATGACTGATGAAGAGGATAAATTTACTATTGATTTAGTGTATGATGTTAATAATATTTATGAACGCCATTTTTGAATGGATCATATATATTTGGTGGAATTATAGACACACTATAAATAATTTCTTCACAATTGTTTTATTGAACTTATTACTTCACTATAGGGTTCTTCTATTTTATTTGTGAAAAAATTGGTCTATGAGACATTTTATTTATTAAAAATCATTGAATAAAATCACTATTAATATCATGTATAATTGTTTCATATTGATGATTAGTCTGATTTTAAAAAAGGAGCTCGGTATTTTCCGACAATTGATTTGGGACCAGGTTCCATCAGGTGAAGGTGAAAGAGGATGACATTCCCAAGAAAATGTTCCAAATGATATATAGGAATTATGTAATTTTAGTTATGACATTTAGGATACTTAATTCAGTTTACATATTTATCAATCTCATGTATATATTCTTTCACATGTTCTTTGATCAGTTTCTGTTTGGGTATGTAGATGTTATTTCGGTATATTCTAAATTCCCGAAGAGAAAAATAAAGTATCCTTACTATTGTTATGAAAAACATAGAAGAGAAAAATATATGTGATGTTTAGTAAGAGGGACTTTTGGTTGCAAAAAATTTAAGTACTTGGTTATATGGTATCTAAATATTTCATAATTGTTTGCCATTCCAAAAATAATATTCTGTAACTATTGCAAAGGCCTAACAAATATGATAGAGAATATTATTTTTATTGGTTTAACCAGTTATTATAGATTGTTTGTTGAAAACATTTCTGATTTTTCTAGACCATCTATGTTAACATGTATGATATTTTAGTTCATTTGTAGAATATAATGTGATGATTGTTTTCAAGAACTGAATTGTATGTCGGTAAATTCTACAATTTTGTTCCTACCTTCAAGGAGTAGTGAATGTGTTATCTATAGTGATTCTTACTAGATGGACCCTGTTGTGTCCTCATGAACAATGATCTGGTAATTTCTTATGCTTCATCAATGTTGAATCCTCATGAGTTAAATTACACTACACATGATTTTGAATTGACCTCTTTTGTTTTTTAATTAAAAATTTGGAGGCAACATTTGTATTACATAAAGTGTGATATATATTCTTGTCACAAATGATTGATGTATATATTTAGTGGTAAATTATTTAACATGATACATAGAAGTTGGTTTGAATTAATAAAATATTGTTTTTATATAATTCAATACCATCCATGAAAAGTAATCAATGTGGTCGATGATTTGAATCATAAAGGTAATGTAAAATTAACCATGCTGTATTTGGATCAAGATCCTATAGTTTAGGATTTTATGAATTTTGGCATGGATGTTTTTGGTGAATTATGTTCCACTATTTTGGTTTAGATGTTACAGATAGAATTAAGTTAGCAAAAAATAATGATAGTGAGTTATAAAAAATGTAAGAATGATTAAGAAGGGTATGTTACTTAAAATTAACATTGATAAAGACTATTTTTTCTGGTTCGGAAATAGATTTTGTATTCTTTGTGATTCAATGTTGGTGAAACATATCTTCTTTGATTCTCATAGTTCTCCATTTTCAGTTCATCTTATAATCAATAAGATATAGATAGGCTTTTAGAAGTATTACTGGTTAGATGTAATGAAATTAGATATTTCTGATATTACCCTATGATGGTAGATTTTTCAACAGTTTAAAGTAGAGTGGAAGTTAACGAAATATATGTATCAATCTCTTCCAGTTTTAGAGTGGAAATTGGATTCAATATCTACGAATATCATAGTTGGATCACTAATGATTTATATTTGTAACAATGAGATATGGGTTATTATTGATCAATTGATTAAAACTCCATATCTTACTCATATTTGAGATATTTTTTCTCTAGATAAAATTTTTTATTTGTATCTTAAATTTATAGTTTAGTTACATGGATTTCCCAACTCCATTATATAATATAATTATCTTAGGCTCAATTATATCATTTATAAATGCCTTTATAAATCAATGGGTACTGAATTAAATTTCAATAGAACATTTCTTCCTCAATCATATGGGAATTTAGAATGAACAATTCAGTCCATGGAGGATATACTATGTGTTTTTTAGAAATATTACAAGAGATGTTGCAATAATTATAGTTATTTGGTTTTATTTTCATTTAATAACAGTTTTCATTTTAGAATACAATTGGAAACATTTGAGTCATTATATGGAAATCAGTTTCAAAATCCATCTTTTTAGATGAAGTATATGAAATGAAGGTGATGGGACCAGAATTGGTCGAGTGAATTCAAGGGAAAGTTCATTAAATTTGTAGAAAAATGATAATATCATTAACAATAAAGATAATTTATGTATATAACCTAGGAAATGATTTTTATTTTGATGCTAGTGATCAATTTTTTCTCATTTTTTCAACATGGAAATGTGTGATGTGTTTTGGTCAGAAAGGGAAGTTGAGTCTTTAGTTCATTGGACTTTATGAAACCCTCAAGAATTTTGGATCCATTTCTTCATGAGTATATTTGCCTATGTTTTTTTCCTAGGTACACAATATTTTTCATGTTGCATTATTATGAACATATATGTCCTATCCATCTCATGTTTTGAGTCTAGTATTATTTCAGTTGGATGATAAACTTTCAAATGAGGAAAAAATAGTCTAGATTCATTACAACATAAATCATCAGTTTTGGAATAATTTGATTCCTCGGGTTATGTTTTTTTTTCGGAAAAACCACATTATTTAAGAGGAATCATGTGAATCATTAAATTCTATAATGGAGAAATACCCCCACTTATTTGATAAGTGAATAAAATTTTGAGCACACAATTTCTAAATGTGGAGAATAATGTAACAACGAAAGTAATTATAGAGTAATTCTGTTATATATATAGATATTAATGAAATTTATAGTGATTTAAACTTAATAGGGACAATGTTTTATGATGTAATAGTTAATTAAAACAATTGTGTTCTCCAAACCCCTATGTTTCACATAAGACTATGATATAGAGAACAATAAGACATTATTAATATTTTTTAAATGGTTGTCATCACCATGCCATTGTATTGGAAGGGATTAATAGAACTATATATATTATAGTCAAACATGTTTATTAATTATCTATTACTTTTTTTAATAAACCTTTAGATACATAATGTGATAATTGATCGAATTTTAAACAAAAAATACTATATTATTTTTAAAGGTTGTTTTACAGCCTTTACGGTGTATTTCACTTTTTAAATATAGTTCCTATCATTTTTATATGTTCTATTTGAGAAATTTATTTTTTTTTGGTTATGGGATATCAAAATTAACATTGGATTAAATTTTTATATTATTTGTTAAAATTTATATTTTAACGAATAGTGAAAAAAACCTACATTTTAATTCAAAAATGTCATTTCATCTCATTTATTTGTATTGTTAGACTACTGTTATAATTTTTCTTGAGGAATTATTATAATATGTTTTTTCTTATTTAGTCCAATCTTGTTCATTGGAATAATTATCAATGTTAAAATAGATATAAAATCTATGTGAACTTTTAAACACTTTATTTTAAAAACATTTTTTTCATAGTTCGTCAAAAAGATTTAATTGAAATTAATATTATGAATTCTTTGTATTGAATTTTAAAATAAATTCATTCATGGTTGTACTTAATATAGATTTTTTTTAATAAGATCAAAATAATTTTTTATTATTTGTAACATTGTAGTTTTATTTACCACTATTATGGGTAAACTGAGAAATTAATTGTAAAAATAATAATATAATATATTAAAGCTAATTTAAAATTATTCCAATTATATTTTTTTTGTTATTGTTAACTATGAAAATCTTATGACTGAATGTGTGGCCTTTGGAAGCCTCTTTTGTGTGATTATGAATTTTGAATCATTTTATTTATAGTAAAGTCAAATATGTCTGAAATATTTATTTTTCTAATAAATACATTTTAATATAGGGTTATGTAAGAGATATATTCAACACTAAATAGTATATATACATCTAATATTATTAACTAAATCATGGTAATTTATTTATAATTTTTAGGTATTAAGTAATTATATTTAATTATGATATAATGATGATTTAATAATAGATTTATTAAATAATTAGTGAAATAATTGATATTAATAATTTTAGAATAAATAAAATTTTACATATTTAATTCCAGTCAAAAATAATTAAGAATAATATAACATGTTATAATAGTGATAGTGTAGTTATTTCGAATGAATAGACTTTTTATAAATTTTCTTCTAAAAGTCATGTTGTGAATATTGTTTAACATTACATAATTAATAAATTAAAATATAACATATTTAAATATAATATATATAATTTATAATAATCAATGATTTGGAAAAAAAATATATAACTCCAAATATTTATTAAAAGACTCATTCATTGTTTGGTTGGTAATATTTTGTAAATATTTTAACCTGTTATGTTTAAATTACTTGATAAAATAATAAGAATTGATATGTTTTAAAAACAATATATGGACTAAAAAAGAAAATAATTTTTTTTTCATTCTATGATTAGATTTATACCTATAATCCCCTAATATTCAAATAAATTGATTTTGGACCCAGTTGGAATTGAAATTAAATTTATATTTATTTAATAATTTTAATTATTCCAAGTGTGACCCTCCCCTCTCATATAAAAATAAACCCATTCTTCACAATTTGTTACACATAAAAACAAATTTTTTCATCCACAGCCCTATCAAACCTCTTTATAGAATCCATCCCCACTTGCGTAAGGAATTATTTTAGGTATAACACCTCTTTTAGAGGATATGGTTTTTAGAATGGTGATAATCCGTAGTAAAGTGATTTTTTTGTTGAATTATTTCAATTTTATTTCTACTTAACGATCCATCAAATAATCATTTTTAAATATTAATTAATAACACTAGTATCCTAAAAATAATTGATTCTAGATTGACTATTTAAATATTTGAAAATAATTTCATGTTATTGCAAATGAAAGTTTGCGAGTTAATTGTAAATAATTGAATTCTTTTATGTGATATCATTATATAATGGTACTTGGAAATTTTATGGGTTGTTATTTATTAATCCACATATTGGTGGTTATGTGATAAACACATGATTTTTGGTTCCACGTTAAACCAAAGATGGATGGTTAAAAAATAACATCTAATGAATTTGGTATGAAAGTAACCTTTATGGCTAATAAATTTTTAAGACTGATATGTTTGAAGTTGACCTTAATGTTATTTCATTTATGTATAATTTTATACTAAGTTTCCATTATTTTCTATATGATACATTGTATGGGTTTTATGGTAACATTGAAATTAAAAAATTGTAATTAATGATCATATATTCACTAATGAGTATTTATTACTTCATAAAAGTGTAAATTATTACTATATGATAACTTATTCATGGATTAAATGTTTTCTCAAGGTTAAATTTCATCCATATTTTTGTATCCTTAACTTGGTTTTAAAATATATTCATTAGTTCGAAATGTTTTTCAATGGATTTAATTAAGTATATTTTCACATATAGAATCGTGTATAAGATAGGATGTTTATATTAGAAATGAATCTATGTTTCGTTTTAAAAGATGTGGTTTTATGATGAAAAACTAATAGTGATTAGAAGTACCAATTTTGTAATATATTAGTTTTTTTATGAGTTATGAAATATTTTTAAAATTATCTGATGCTTAAAATATCCTCAAACTGGATTCTTAATATTAGTCAATATTATGTAATGTTTAAGGTAGGGTCCTTATAATAACTTTCTAAGACCAAGGTGTATGCATCATCATATGGATTAAAAAAATTCAGCTATTTGTCCTGAAAATTATGTGGATTATTTTTAACTTTTCAACAAATAATGAATAAAAATATACATATTTAATTATAATTATTTACCCTCCTTTTCTCCTTGAAAACATTTTATGAACCTCAAATCAACAACACGATGATTTTATTTTTCATTAATAAATCGTATTTTATTGTTTCAAATGATTTTATTTATATGAATGATACTTTTGAAAATTTTATTATTTAACCCTTATAGGAATTTATTGGGAGGGATTATCCATGTGTAAATAAATATGAAATTATATGGAGGAATTAAATAACAATTCATATCATCCTATGATATTCTTTCAATGGATGTGTTATTCAGTATGCCATATAGAAGAAAATAATATTAATCACCTTTAATTAATGAATACTGATATTCTCTTGGACTAAATGGTTTGATAAAAATTCAATATTTTGGATAATAATATTTTGGTAAAATACATATTTTTATAATTTTGATATATTTATATTTCATTTAAATTTATATTATTATTTGTCTTTATATAATACATATTTTTTAATATTTTATTTAGTAAATAGATATATGAATTACGAGGATTCAAATTATTTTACAAGGGAAAATATTAATTCACTATTTTATTGAATTCATTTTTCATGTTTTTAAACAGTGTTTTATAGATTTCTTCTATTAAAGCGTTGATAAAAAATTAGTTTCAACATAATAGATGAAAATTATAAAGAAATATTATGGTTCCTAAAACCAATAGTATTTAATAATAATGTAAAAATTAATAATAAATTCTGTTATATAATAAATATTTATTAGGATTTAATATTAAAAATAATTTTTGATGTGTAAAATAATAATTTTAATTTTTTGTAAAACAAATTAGTTCAAGATAAACATGAATTGTTCAAAAAATTAAATAAGGATTATTTTAAAAAAAAATATTTAAAAATATTATTTACACATATGACGTAGATATTAAAAAAATTAACATTTTTTAAAAAATGGTTTTAGATGAAATGGAAATTTTAAATTATGTGATAAAAATTTCTGTTTTTAATAAATATAAATATATAAATAGTTCAAATTACCGATGAGTGGAAAATGGTACTAATAATTTAAAAAAAATTAATAAGATGATTATATAAAAATAAAATAATTTAATTATACAATGAATACATAAAATCCTTAAATTCAACTTCATGTATAAACCGTCTCAATTAGAATTGGATAGTAGAATAAACCCTAATAAAAATCATTTTGATGACGTTAGATTAATTGAATTAATTTATTATTTTTTAAATTAAAATTTGTCTAAAACTAGTTGAACATGAACATAATATATTCTTTATTAATTATACAAATAATCTTATAATATCATAGATATTGAATAAATAATATAATGCAATGAAATGAAATTGACTTATAATATTCATGACCACTTTTGAAATTTCATTATCAAATCCCCTCTGATGAAATAAATCATATTTAAATATAAATTATCATTCATTATTATGGAATCATTATATTACAATTATAATTAGAATTACATTATTCATATTTAAGAAATGAGGTTTATAACGTTACAATATTCTACAATGATGGTAAATTGAGACAAAGCCCCTTACCTCAGCCATTGTTTTTGTTGAACATGATTTAACAACTATAAGTTGTTTTTAATAATTTTAAAATATTATATTATAATATATTATGTTTTATAATATAAACTATTACCCTTCTATGACACTTTATCAATCATTCATTAATAATCATTCACTTTTTTAATTTCTTCATGTGTTAACTATATTATTTCTTTATTCAGGATTTATCAGGACAGTTCTAGTTCTTATGCATATTGTATAGTTAGATAATTTCTTGAATGATAATAATGATATTATGATTTTATTTATAAAAAAATTATAATTTTAATACAAATCATGAAATATTTTTTTGGAAAATGAGTATATTATGATCATGGGTTGGGGCGATACATATGCATGAATAACAATTCCATTATTTCAATGATCATTATAGAAATAATATATATAATATTTTATATTCATATAATGAGAATAAAATCATAAATAATATATTAATTATATAAATACATTTATATATATTATTTATGTGGCATGGTGATGAAATGAAATTCATATCTCATTATGATGTCGACAGTCCACACATACACGAATGACATTGTAATCGTTATGTGAGTAAAAGAGTAAAAAATTAGAAAATATATATTACGATTTGAAGATGATAAATATGTCATAAATATAATTATTATTTCATGTATTTCATCTATATTAGTTAACATTATCATTTTTACGTTTTATATATCTCATTTTTGAAAAAGGAATCACATCTCTTCGCAAGACGGTAGTCCATCATACACACGGGTGACACTATCATACCCCATATAGAGGGGATGATAAAAAAATGTTTATATTACATAATGGTACTAGATGAATAATTATTTCATACAAAACATATATATATAATTGACTATATATACACATTATATCCATCATCAAACCGAACCATTAGTGGTGTTGAAGGAAAATGTGTCACATTGGTTCACGTAGTGCAAGTATTCCATTAAAATGAGTAATGTAATTCTTTCCCATTTTAGGAATAATCTATAGATATACATCATATCCATAATTTAATCTAATATATTTAAATTTAAGATACAATTTTTATTATATAAGAATAAATTAATAATAGTTTAATGAGAAGTGGGATATAACATAAAACAAACATGCATATGTAGTAATTTTACCTCCTATCAGACCACATCCTTGTGATTATAGAAAATGTATTTCTATAATGGATTAATGACCAAGAAATGATATCTAGGTTCATGGTATGGAATTTAGGGATTTATTTTTGATATCTACAGCTAATCAAATAGGGTATGATGATTTTGATAAGAGTGGAGTGTGGGTGAAAGATTACACACAATTCGAGGGGAGAACTTGTAATTTGAATTTTTTTTAGAAATAGTTTTCATATGATGTTTACATGAAAAACATTAAAAAAAATGGGTGTTCTCTTGAATTTTTATTTTTCAGTTTTAAATATTAACATACAATATATTTTAGATGTTTATATAGGTCTATTTAACCCATATATTTTTTATTTATCTACAGGTGAACTCATATTTACATTAAACACAATAATTGATTGTTACTATTCATATTATACATTAGGTAACAAAATAAGTTCTAGATATAAGATAATATAAATTACTCTAATTCAAAATATGGATTCCACATTATCATATTTCATCCATATAATTGTCAAAATTTAATTTTATAGTTTTGTTGTAGACCCAATACAATATTTGGTTTTCAAATATAAAATATTCACAAGTTTAAAATATTTTTATATAAATTTTAAATAAGAAAATGACCCATATTAACAATATTATATAAATTATAATAAAATTTAATTATGTTTTCTTGAAAAAAATTCAACAATAAATAAAAAATTTATTTAATATAAAATAAAATAGGTTGTTTTATATAAAGAAATCGGTATTCTACACAATTCATAAAAAAAATAAACTATTTAGAAAAATTCCTAATACCAAACCACTTATAACATTGATATTTTGTTTTCATAATTTGACTTCCTCTTATCATATAAATTTTCTTTAAGTGGCCAAATGTAATTTTATATTATTTTCATAAATAGTGTCTAAACTTTCTTGTAGACAAAATGCCGTTTTCTTAATAACAATTTATTTTATTTTAAATGATTCATATTTTATTAACTTTCTATTGATGAATTTTTTTAAATTGAAAATCCAAAATAAATTTCATAATTTATTTATTTATTATTCATATATCCAATTTAATGGATATGTTATTAGGATATATCTTATTTAAATGTCTTTATATTCCATGTTAGGTGTTCTTCAAGCTATTTATGAGATTCAGTTTAATTAAATACATCTTATTAGTTGTTCGAATAATGTTTTCATGTTTCATATCCAATCTAATATAATATGATTTTTTTAATCTTTCAAATGTCAAATATTAAAATGTATTAAAAAAAATCATACTCCAAATTTAATCTTCATCCCAGTTATCATGGATTTGGAATTTGAAGATACATTTATTGAAATAAAATATCATGAGATGGGTTGATAAAAAATACTTTTTTGAAAGATAATGGGAATACTGAATGTAACGTCCTCAAAATAGTATCCACTAAAACAGTGCCTCAATCCATGTCATCACATGACCACACATGTGCGTCCAAGAACACTAGAGGTATCCAACTAGTAATGGGGGCTCATAAGACAAATGGGGATAATATATCATCTTTACAAGATTAATCCACAAAAGAAAAAAATATAAATAGTTGAAAAAATATGAATAACCAATAAACATATATGGCCAATCATCTCCCAAATCTACGTAAAAATAATAATTCATAATTTACCATGTCAGGATATTCTACTAGTTCCAATGTGAATAAAATAGAAAATAAAGATGAATGGAATAATCCCCAAAACAAGTCTCGACTCTATGTCCAAGTATTTGTCCATGCATATCTCAAGCCCAAATTAACTTCCAATTAAATGGACTTTGTCAATGTCTTTACCTGAAAACTATAAATCTTGTCAGATACCCGACATCATCTTGAGTAGGGTGTGACTACATAACATGGAAGGCTACCACCAATGATGTCTATAGAATATATAGTCATAACAAATAGTGAATGCAAGTACAATGCTAATAATTAGTCAAATAAATGGACAACTTAATTTCCATTCAATAACCATGTACACATAAACCATTTCTATTATAATTTTCATTTTCACTACTTATCCCATAATCATTATTTAATCCCTTTTCATCATGTATTTCATAGGTAAGGAACATACGTCATCTACAGTTGTGGTTATGGATGTCGGTCACTATTAATAAGGGAGAATATGAATTCCCTATATCCCTAAGGAATAACATTTGAAAATCAATAAATCACACTTTCTATTGAGCCTTAATCCATATATTTCACCAAATGCATCTATTAGGTCATAAATTATTAGTTTGACATTGTAACATTTATTCACTTCAGAAACTAGATATAATACACAAAGAATTATGCCATGAATCTAATTGTGACCCAAAACACCATGTCTGATTATCCCAATATTGATATAGAAGACCATGTTCATAACCTTGGAATTCAGGAGAATCGGTCCTTCCCTTGAAAACCAGGTTGCATCGTGGAGTGGGGCATCACTCTAACTTCCCAAATGCATCCATTAAACTTTACCGTATTACACCCAATCCTAAACAATACTATTAGAAACCAAATTCTCATGCCATCCAAATGGGAACTAACACCATACCATAACCCATCAAAATTTTTTACATTTACATTACCTAGTCATATAGCCCAAATCCCATTCTCATTCCTTAACACATAATTTATATTAACATGTCTCATTCATTTGCCAATATTCATCAATTACCATACATTAACCCATTTCTCATTTGATAGTATTTATTTTACACTTATGTATTTCATGTATAATTCATGGATCAGATTACACAACCAATAAATATGGTTCTGACCATTATGTTTTCCTATTAATTCCCATGTATTCACCCATTCAACATAATCATCAATTCCATTATGGGACACCATTTAATTTTTATTCATTTCACAAGCCACAATCAATCTGACATGTTCATCAATTCATATATATCATCATTTTTTTGGAATTTCAACATACTTTATTAACTATTTGACACAATTTCAAGTGACCCCAATAACCCATTGATGTGTCATTCCATTAAACCTTTTGTGGTTATCAAAACCTACACACAACTATTAATATTTTATTTCAACACTTCCAACCTTGTTCACATTCTCTTTATGGGATCTACGTTATCACGCATCAAATCCACCCTAACCCATAATTTTTTCTAGGGTTGGGAATGTAAACTCACCCCATTGGTAGCCTAAAATTATTTTAATAATTCTTAACGCATCTTCTAGCATTCATGAGGGGTTGAAATCATTAATTATCCAACAATTTTATTAAACCATACTCATTGAAATGAATTCACAACAAGAAAGAAGAAATATCATTACACACATGCCAAAATATATATCAATATTATGGGATATAATTTATAGACCACATACATCAAATGTGATAATCAACACACTCCCAAAAAAATTATGTCCCGATCCAATCCCGAGTTGATTCCAGAACCAAGATTCTACTTGAAAAGAAGTGTTTCAGAGCTTCGAATGAATATTATCAGAAATAAAAACCCCTATCCAGAAAAGGGAATTTTTTAGATGATAAAAACTATACATATCTTTGATCAACATTTTAAAACACTCCAAAAGGCTGTTAAATGAGATAGATTGACCCCTGGAAGATCCTTTATGTCTTATTTTGTAACATGGGTTCTGTTGAGAATAATATGGGTGAAAATTGGGTATAACATAATGAACACCTAAGAGAAATTTTGTTATTTTCCCAAATTTTTTATGAAAGAGAGTTTACCAACACAATTTTCCACACCATCAACAAAATGTGCACACGTCTATATTTGAGGGGATATTGGTCACATAGTTACCAAGGGAGCTCTGTATTGTTTAAAATTGCATACTAATCGTTCATAATTTCACTACCTCATGCCTCCTACTTCTGACATCTGCATGCATGTATTTCTCTAAAAATAAAAAAAAACCATGTAACCAATGATATATGATTAATGTAAATTAACTTTACATTTCATTTTTTGAATACATAATTAAATATCAAAATAGATTCCCAAATATCATATTAAATTCGTGACTTTGAAACATGGAACACATTCTTCAAACATTGTGAAAGATCTTGAAAAACTCCATTTAAGATCACCCCCTTTAGTTTTCCTAACTAAAACCATTATTTATATCATGGAGAAATGAAATCATAGAATGGGTGATCTCAGATGCTCATTAAGGGTAATCATAAATATCATCAAACAAAACATAAACATAACAATGCAAAAACATGAACATAAAATTTTAATATCAAAATATTGAATCATGATATAACTCATGGAAGTTCATAAGGAATTAATCATAATATAATTATGAACCATGAGATAATATAATTGGAATAAAACATGGAATTATATGAAACACATAGTCATAGAAAATCATTTCCATATTAGCCAAGGAAAATTTCAATTTCCCTCATCGCAGAGAATGTCCATTATTAAATCACGTTCACTCCCCTTTTAAGACTTGTATTACTGAAACCAGATATATTATCCATTTCATCCTCATATTAATTAACTATATATTAATGGTATTTCAGCCATGTGTTACTGAACCGAATATATTGTTTTTTAATCACTGTATTACAAAACTAGATATCCATGGCCTTTCATCCCTCTGTTACTTAACAAGATATACGTTATGTTTTATAAATATATTACTAAACCAGTTATAATTTCCATTTTAATATTATCTATGTCATGACATATAAATATTTTCCAAATGTTTTAAGGGAGATATTGTTCCCACTCATCTCCTACTGAAATCATTCTTACATGTTCTTGAAAAACATAATTCATTCATCATGGCCAAAAAAATGAAATATAATGGCTTTCTTAAACATCATTCCACCATTACATAATCCATATATAAAATTATTCCATCATTAACAAAAAAAATCAGAATAATAAAATCAATATAAACATAACCATATTTAAATAGCATCATCTTAGATGGAAATTTTTTTTGATGAAACAATTGTAATTAATTTTGTAGTAAATTATCTCTTTTTCATATAAACTTTTTCAATTATTTGATCACGAATTTTTTTTAAAAGAATATAATTTCATTGGAAAAATACATGAAAACATGTAAGACAATATTCATGGAAATAATTCGTTATGAAATATTGAAAATCCAATCATAATTTATATGTTAAAATAATTCTTCTTGTATATTTTCTAGAAAGACAAAAAGTATCTCGTACTAAAAACAACAAAATAATCCATCATACTATTTAAATAAAATTCACTAAAGGGTAAAATTTAAATTATAAAATAGAAGAAGGATATTAAAAATAATTTATAATATAGATGTATATAAAATGGAGGTTGATGATAATCATACCCCGATAAATACATAAAAATAAACAATCTCATATAATATTGAGAATTCGAAACTGTCCCTTACTAATTTATATTAACTCGAATCATATGCCTTGTAAAATAATGAATATTACATACATATGTAAATATCATATCATTCATTGTTTGAATCCTGAAAACTGTCATGAGAAGTAAAAACAGAAAACAAATGATATATGTGTTGTATAAGTAATATGTCCCAAAGAAATAAAAGTGAGACCAAATAATCCCTTACCACAGGTTTTATTTTATCTGTATGTGTCGGAAACTCCACTTCTTCAACTGGTTTCCTCTAAAGATACTTTTAAAGGCACTAGAGTTTTTATTTTGAAATTAAAAAAATTTCTAGAATAGATATAAGGAATTAGAGAAGTGAAATGTGTAGTGGATGACCGAACATGAAGTCTGCAATAATATTAAAAGGTGAGGGAGGAGGTCCCATTTATAATTGAAGCTAGGGGCACTTTTGGAATCTCCATAAATAATAATCCATAATAGAATCAATCCCTATCCAAAACCCATCTAAAATAACCAATTTCTATGATTAGATTATATTATATTTCAATCTCATCAACCAATAAAATCATGAAATGTCTTTATGTAATTTAAAAACTTATCGTTTTAATTAACACCTTGTTATTATGTATATTTTTTTAACTAGTGGTAACAAATAATTCAATATTGATGGCTTCAATATTTTCTTATTTAATTTAAACTAGACCATAATTAAGTATATTAGATCATTTCTGACCATAGTATATTTATTATATATTTTTTAAAATTTTTTAATGTTTTATAAATAATTTAATAAACAATTTTTCTAAACAAAACAACAATAGTATGAATTTCGACACCAGTTAATTTATATATTTTTAATAATAACAAGAAAAGTTGTTATCATCGAAATAATTATTCTATTATTTTTTTTTTGGGATAAGGCCATCTTGAAAAATCATTATATAAATGAATAAGGTAAAACTATATTTATTTTAATATTTTTTAGAACATTAATTTCATACTTCCATTAATAAAATATTTTTTGCAATAGTTTGGTGTAAATTTTTGATATAATTATTTGTAGGATAAAATTTATAAATAAAATACAATAATGAAGACTAATATATTATATATAATAATAATACTTTTAGTAAAATTTAGCTTTTGGAAGTATTATCATTAAAAATGATATTTTTATTAAATTAGGAATGTGAAAACATTAAGATCATGTTAAATAAAAAAATATTAATGTCACAATATCTTTCATATAAATACATATGTCCATTAAATAGACCCATTGATTCTTATGGTCATGACACACACTACTTATAGGATTTGGGAATGTTTTTGGGTATTTTTTATGTTTATTATAATTTTAATAAAAATAATTTTACGGATTTCCGATCAATTAACATATTTTTAAACCAACACATTATATGCCTTTAAGGTAATTATAGAAATCCTAATAATTATACATAAATTAAAATAAAAAATAATAAAATTTTAATATTAATATAAAAATTCATAATATAATTTATCCTCTGTATAACCTCATATAATAAATGGTTATTTATAAATATTATAGTGATACATATTACAAATTTCATTAAATAAATAATTAAATTCCATATTCTAATCATTTTGGCTTCCAAAGGACCCAATTTTGACCAATGATTGATTAGGTAGAAAAAAATCATCCATTTGTATTAATATTTGTTTTAATGTAATTTTATAATAGTATTGTTAACCTTAATTAATTGTTCTACCATTTTACCATATTTATAAAAAATACCAAATTTAATATTCATATTACTTAAAAATATAATAATGATATTTAAATATTTTAGGTCTATCGATTCCAAATATGAAATCAATTTCTCAAAATTCGAGATATAGGATTTTTAGAAATTATTTTAAATTCATTCATGTTGTCCAAAACAAAAACATTTTTTTAAAATGTAAAGCATTATAAATGATTAAAATGTTTTACATTTAAATACAATGTAAAATTAAGGTTATTAAAATAATATATATTGAATTATAGAAATATATTCTATTTATATATTAAAACAATTAAATAATTTAATTTAATTACCTATGTTATTTAGGTAATTATATTTGTTTTCAATTAAAATTTAGTATACTTTTACTATTAATCAAAAATTTAAAACTTATCAAAAAAATTCCATATATCATTCAAATAAAATTTCTATATCACACAACCAAACAATATGTTTTTATGGTAAAATATAATATAGAAAATTGTAAATACAAGATATAAAATGGGTTCTACATCAAAAGGAAATAATAAATCATTTTTTGAAAATTACTTCTTTTATATAAAAAATTGAACTTGTTCTTATATAATGTCTAGATAGCTTATAAGATGAATTTTAAACAATATATTGAGTACATAATATGTTATTTTATTATTTTTTATACATATATATATTTTCATTTATATAGTTATTTAGATGTAATTTAACAATATTAATACCCGCTATTATAAGGACTATGTAATAATATTTAGTTGATCACCCATACTCGGTATTCTGTGAAATGAATTCTCTCAGATGAACATGAAATATTGTGTATCAAAATTAATGCATTGTATCATGTACACCACAAGATAATATGATGTTTTCTATAGCACAATATAATCTTGGAATAGCATAAAACATAATAAATCAATGAAATTAAAAAGAATTTGTCTCATAAAATCTCAGGGTGTTATAATGCAACATTCCCAAAAATCTTTTATTTCCTTCCCATTCTATTCCAAAACCTCGAAACAACCCTGACCCTCTTCATGAGAATGGGAAACATTTATATATCCAATGATTTGAGACTTGAACCAAATCATAATTGAAAACAAAAATCAAGAAAACCCAAGATCATACAACATCAGTACCTTATAACGGATCGTCCTCATGATGTTATCCCTATCATCATTGGCATTTAATAATAAAGAGATCAAGGAACTAGGACTACCTATACATTCCTCAATTTTCATATTTTCTAACTGAACCTTGCAACGCTTCCAAAAAATTCAAACAAAATGTATGATCATTCCCCTTAAGGCTTCCTCACTACAATCCCACAATAAAAACAAGATACACCTTAAGGGATGCATCAATAATAACCAAACAACAACCATTAGAACATCATAGGGAAAACATAGGCAATTGTTTTTAATAAACATCCCACAAAAACCTTTCATACAACATCATTTCATCATGATGTAACCAATTATCATCCCTCTATCATATCCTATTCACAAATAATAACCAAAATCACTAGGCATCATATCAATCATCGTTAATACCATAAATGTGTCCAAAACCATTATAACTTTATTGAAAACACATAGTCCTTCCAGTCACATTTCCATCTTATGTCGATCAACCACCCATGTCCCAGTGATCAGATCCCATAATCGTACTTCCAAATGAAATAACATATCACAGGGAAGACAACTATTAAAATTTGGGCCTACACCCACCATCAGTGCATCTCACCCAAACAGTGATCAATCAATTCCATCCAAGTAGACACCATTTTAAAATCATAAACCAACCACATTCTTGTCATGGTTATCCCTAGATTATTATGATGCCTTTTATCTCCACTATCAATAATGTAAAACCATAATTTCAACTCAGCATTCACATCACCTAACAAGTTCCAACACTCCCCACCAGGACATTCACGGGGCATTACATTTCATTGGAATCCAATATCACCTTTGAAACACCCTAGGAGAATATTCTTACACTATCCATTAAACGAGTTGGATAAAATTGTCCTTACTCAATCTTGACTTCATTTTGAAATGGAACATTCCACTATAATATCAACCAGTGGTGGGTCACACTTACCACACCTGTTCATGTTTTTTGTTACAGATTATACCACCTCGTACTACTTTATCCCAGAACAAACATCTTCCACTAGTGACATGAATCTCCTTTTCACCTTTCCAATGTTTCTAATAACTTGAATCTTATCACTATCACCCAACACACCCATCGATGTAGATTTCTGACATCTATTATAAATCTTCCACCACAACATCGCTACACTCCAAACCATCATCTAACTTCACTACCCCATTAACATGCCACACCAAAATCAACTCCAACAATTAACACATTGTATAATAAGGTTAGGATCCCACCCAAACCTATTCTAGATTTCAATCCCACTTCTTTTCACATATATAAATGACACTCCATCACATAGTCAGGTTCTCTCAAAAATCTTGTCATTCCAATCCCACCCAAATATAATTATCAATGTCTAATCCTGATTTTTTGGAGTTAATGAACCCAACTAATTTTTATACTAACTTTTCCACGTATTTCAACCCTCTTTCATTGTCATTAAATAGTAATCTTGAAATCATTAGACACTGCCTGGATCCCATATTCACAACTACATTCAATCAATCAATATATTATAGGCCCACCTGTCCTCTCTAGAAGACAAAACAAGAACCTCATGGGATTCTCATTTGAATCCCAGTTTCACTACAACAACACAATATTCTCCTCCCGACATCCATGATGGACTTATCACTCTCCATATTAAGAGTTCCCTTTCATGTTCTCTCCATGAGGGTTTCTAAAAACCATGTCAAACACTCAATAGTAAGACAAACCCAGAAACACAAACATTTCTATCTATATTTTTATATAACAAGAAAACTAACGTCACCATGTGACTATTCTATCTTCCGTGAATGGTACCCAAAAAATTTTCTGACATCCAATATATCACAAGTAATTCATATAAAACTGTTGATGGTGTACATACCATCTTCCAAATCCACATTAAACAAACCCATGAATGTATACTCCATGATTTACCTCATCCAAAAAGAACACCCTCATGTCACTATGCATAAAGCTAGAGCTTATAAACGCATATGGGATGATGTAATGATCTTGGGAATGATCAGCATTGTCTAAAGGTATGTTATGAATTTGAAAATGAACACAAAAACCAACCTAAAAATTACAAATGTTACCCCCACTATGGGACACAATGAATTTATATGTATATTCTGCTTCCCTACTTCACAAATCAAATCGGCACTTATCCACCACCACTCATGCATGATTGGTAACCAGGTCTCACCCTCTATCCAATACCATCCTCCAACCTCTCGCAAAAAACGTATTGCTATGTAACTGCTTCTACCATACCCCTATATATATTCTAGAATGACCATGATGGGTATCGATGAAAAAAATAGTCCATCACACCAATCAATACAAATGGCCTTTCATGTATGAACACCTTCCAAATTGGTTCTTCAATGATCAACATTCATTTATCTTGATCAAAATCACACCCAACAAGTGTGTGTCCACATTTGGACCTCATTAGTCCCTTTATAATTTACAAACTTCCTACAACTACTCTTATACAGAAATAAGTTAACATGGTCAAAACATCACCTTATAATATCCCAATGCCAACACACTCACATAATCGTGCCTCTTGGTCATTCAATCTAATCGACCACAAAAAATCCTAAACATTTCACCAACACCCAATCCCAATGTACGAAAAAACATAACCATATGATCCCCCTAATCTTGAGTGTTACCTTCAAAAATAAAATCTAACAACTAATCAGTCTCCCTTTTATCTTCCACTAAAAAACAACATTAGGACCCCAATCATCTTCAACGGAATAAATTTGTCAGACGTCCATATGATACAACAATTTAAACAATCATTAAATCCAATCACAGTTACTATGGATCCCTTATGATAAAATTAAGTCCAAAATATAAAATTTATCGAAAAATTATGGTACTCATTACATCTCAATTTCAATTCTGAATCATCTCACATGATTCATATTCCAAAGAACCTACAACATTGGGTTAACCTCCCAAGAGGCCAACCCTGATTTTCCCAAATTTTTCAATGGGTAGCTACAACTCGAGTCACATCAACGAACCATCCACCTTCCTAGTAATCCCCAACTAGAACCCAATACATCCCTCGTGAGGTCCCTACTCATAAGGTTAGATAAAAACTGAAAAATTCTTTAAGGACTGACAAGCACTCCATGCGGTCATGACCCACCAGAATTTCCAAACTCGCACTACCGAACAACTCCTCACAACCCAAATGCCACAACCAACCGAGGGTTCCCTAAACACAACTCCTATGTGGAATCATAAACATAAAGGTCTCACAAAGAAAATCAAAGGTCTCAAAATAGGGCACGATCACTATCCCAAACCTCCCATATAAGTGTAAAATCATGAACATAAAGATTACTAACTATATTATTAACCCCAATTTCAATAATTTCACCAAATTTTATAATTAACATCATAAAATTGAACTAAATAATTCAATATTTTAACATACCAATCAGACGTCATTTTGAAATAAACTCCTTATTCATGAATATAATCGAAAAATCCTTCCTCAACAAAGAGTTTAATGAATGATAAATAAGAATAATCCATCGATGGATAAGATCTTACACTATCAACCATAAAAACCCACTCTTTATTCACTATGTAAATTGTTATCCTTAATCTTATAACAACGCCATCTATAATACATGCCACGAGTCACGGTCAAAATGTGGAACCTAATTTACTTTACCAAAGTTCTCTTTTTAACATATCTTTTAAATCATTTAATCTTTCACAAAAAATTAATGTTCTCATAGGAACATTCCCCATTTCATAACCATTTAAAATAATTATATTAACTCACATTTACATTCTATTAGAGATAATTATTTAATCATTCTGTAACATTTCCGATTTCATTCTTTTTTTAATTGAACGATTTACATCATCTTCATTAAAAAACAGAATATTAAAACATCAAAAGGAGCGAAATTCATTATACTCTCAATTCCCCAAACCAACATACCATGTGTTCTTATCATGTATCATGCCATCTATATCCATAGGTTATTTAAATGATGCATGAATATAAAAGATCATTCGAATCATTCCATGATAAAAATATCATAAAATATTCACATCACACAACATTTACATCATCCAATGGTGTAATATATTTCAACTAGAACATCACAAATCATAATAATTAACTCCCACCCTAGGTAACATGGGTTTTCCCTCATACATGGGTTATATACTACTAAAAAAGAGCTCATTACCAAATCACGACACATCCTAGCCTCCAATATACTATTCCAAAATAAAAAAATTAATGAAAATGGAAAGCCAATTTATGGATCATTGTAATTTCAAAGACCAGGAATCCACTAATATTGATCCCTGAGGAAGTTCATCACAAGAGCTCAAGCGCGCCTCCCCATTACCCATAGATTGATGACAAGGGATGAGGGTCTCATAAGTAACATGGGTAGACTATACCCTCTAAACTTGAGTATTCCAAAATAGAATAAAATATAAATAACACAAATAATATGAACAACTAATATTCATGTATACTAAAACATATTTTAAAGCATGGTATAAACAATAATTAAACAATAAACGTGTCAAGAAATTCTTACATTGCCAATGTGAACAAAATACAAAATAATGTCGACTGTACAGATAATCAAAACAGTTCCCAACTGCAAGACTAGATCCTTATCAATGCATATCCCATCCCGTACTAGACATCCTAGTATATGGAATTTTCCATAGTTCTACCTTCCAACCATGAAATCTACTCAGGTACACACCAATGGCTTGAGTATCGAGTGACTACAAAACTAAGTAATCCTATACCAAAAGAGTTTTCAAAATATCTATTCTAAACAGAAAGTGCATGCATGTATAAAGAAATTGATAAGATAAAAAATACAACTCAGGTGCAAATAGATAACCATGTACCCATAAACCATTTTTACCTATATTACCATTTTCATTACTTATCTGATATTCTTAATTTAATCCATGTTCATCATGTGTTTCATGAGTTAGGCATATACAACATCTACACATGCTGATAAGAAAATCAATCAATATTCATAATGGAATAAGTCATGTTTCTTATCTCACTTGAGATAACATTTTAATTTCTTTAAATCACACTTACCGTGGATCCTAAGTCCATGTTGCTCTTCAAATGAATCTATTAGAGCATAAAAAATCATTCTGAAATCATAACTATATTTCTAAAAGGCAACTGTTCAGCAAACATTGAGCATTAGTCCATAAATCCAAGCAGGACTCAGAATTCCCTCTCTAACTATCCCAACATCGAATTGAATCTCTATTTTCATTTCCCTATGGTGTGGAGAATCATTCCTTTCATAGAAAACCATGGTGCATCAATGATTGGAGCATTATTCCATCCTTTAAAAAACATCTGTCACACATTACTATATCACATCCAAATATAACCAATATAAATTTAAATCACATTACAAAACCATCAATATTGGAAGAAATAGTATACCATAAACCATTAATGTTTATACCATTTTCAGTAGAAAACCCCATTAATTAATTCCCATTATCATGCACTAACCCATCATATTTATTCACAAGAATCATTTATTAAACATTAGTAATCAATTACCATACATTATCCAATTTATCATTTCACAATAATTTTTTCCAATTAATAATTTCAAGTAAAATTCTTATATCACTTAGCCCCACTACATTATCATTTTCAACCCATTAGGTGTACATCATAATTACCATGTATTCACACATTCATAATATTAATAAATTCGCATATTTGACCCAATTTAAATGTTCATTATTCCATAATACATTTTCAATATGTCATGTTCATCACATATTATATATCATGCTTTTTGGGAATTTCCCCAAAATTAACAAACCATTTGACAGAATCTCAATTTACCCAAATAACCCATTTTTAAGTATTTTCAATAACCATTTTTTAGATTATAAAAACCTAGTAATAGATAAATATATTCAATTTAAAATGATCCTACAATGTTGACATGCTCTTCATGGGATCTAAATTATCACACATCATCATCACCTTTAGGAAAAAAAAAGTTCTGCATTCATGATTTTTGGTGCACACCATGGTTGGCCATAAATCACTCTTATAATCCTCAACACATCACCTACGATTCATTATGGGACTAAATAATTATCTATAAAACCATTTTACTGAATTTGGATCATGTTAATTAATGCACAATAAGGAGGAAGCATGACCATAACACACATTCCCCCATCTATACCAAAAATATGTTATATATCTTATAGACCACAAACGTCAAAATTGATGATTAACATACACCCAAACAAGACCTTGTGTACCAATGAAACTCCACTTTAAACCCTCATCCTAGATTTGACAATAATGGTAGGGTATCAAAGCCCTGTAAGACGATTTCCTGAAATGAAAACACTAATCAGGAGAAAGAAATCGATAAGAGGATTAGATATACCCATATTTATGATATAAAACTAAAGGAAATATAAATGAACATGAATTGATGGAGATTTATCCTTGAAATATCTTGCTGGTCTAGGTTTATCACTAGGGTTATATGGAGAAAATTGGGGTGAAAATCAGGTTGATCATAAAGAGACCATAATCGTATTTTTGTAATTTTTTCCAACATTACTGGGATACACAATTTACCTGGATGTTATTCCTTACCATGCAAAAACCATGTGTAAGCCTCTATCATAGAGATGTTGGGTTGCATAGTTACATAGGTAGCTTCTTATTGGTTACAAACCATGATCCAACTAGTTTGAATGCCTATACCTCATGCCGTATAGTTTGGAATTCCAATTGCATAGGTTTTACTAACCATTTGCCACTAATGAAGCATACCCAAAAAGATCAATTTTTCTCCCTTTCATGTCTACAACCACCAAAAAAACCCAAAGACTCCATATGAACATGGGAAATATTTATTTTATCCATTAATTTGAGACAAAAACTAAAACATAAATGAAAACATCCATTTTGAAGATTTGGAATATTAAAATGGTGTTCAAAATGAATAACCAATAACTGTATCTATAAAGGATAGAATTTATGGAAAGTGAATCTATAAACATAAAAGATTAGTTAAATAATTATAGACTGTGATATATGTCAATATAAAAAGAATTTGACTGATCAATAAAGTATTATGGAACTAAAATACATAAATCATTAACTAATTATGATACCATAGAATAAACAAATATAATGGAATTAGAATAAAATTATGTTTTAGTATCTTTTTTCTATAGTGGTGTAATTATTTTAAATTATATTAATATTAGGAATTATAATTTTTTTTCATGTTTATATTTTATATTCACAATTTCATCCAACCCTTATGCTTCAATAAACATCATATTCATCACATACTCTAGGAAATGAATATCAAAATAATATTTTTATACATCAATCACAGGAATTTAAATTTACTGAATTGTATCATCTATAAAAGAGTAAAAATTATTTACCTCCATCTATAAATATTTTTAAAACCCCATATGGTTATCACAAATCATCCAATATAACAAAATATTTTCTAATCCTCAATAGGTTTTCCAATGTTTCCCAATTAATATTTGTCGATCAAATAATTTTGATAAAAAATTACATATTAACCAAAACATCATGTTGGATAGAGGTACACATTAAACGCATATCATCTTTATGTTGTGGTTTTGATCCCTGAATCATTATTTAATATGAAATGTTTTTAACCAACATTATATTTTTCCATTTTTTAAAAATAATTATATATTTTCTTACAATCCTAAATTTTAACAACCCATATTTACAAAAACAACAATGACCTGATAAACACTAATGTTTATAATAAATTTAATCTTATTTCAAAAAATTGTAATGGTATTCTTCCTTAAATAACACATTCTATACAAAACTAATGGGATGTATTCGCATAAATTTTTCCTAATGAAATAAAAAAAATATTATTATATCATAACAACATTTTCTTTCATAATGGGCTCTCAAGATTTAAATATTATGGTTATTTTTTAACCCATAAACCGAGGATGGTATACATGACTTATTAGTTAAATAAAGAAAATATGATTATGTATTTTTTCACCACTAATTAATGAGTTGATATTTTTTAACTGAAACTCAATTAGTTCAAATAATTATAAAATTTCATTATTTATTCATATTACATACATTTTCAAACATTTTATTTCGTTGTATGTCTTTTTTTGGGATAATGGTGAAACAAATAACAAATTTCTAAATAAATAAATGGTTTAATTATTAAATTTCAAGATCTCCAGTCTCATTAAAACCTCTACTCTCAAGAGTTTCCTAAAATTAAATTTAATACGATTGGTATGTATACATGAGAATCCCATTTAACAAGGGATAAAGAAAATATTAATCTTATGATAACGTAGATGCATAGAATGGATATCTATAATTGGGCCACAAATATATAATTATTTCCAAATCATTCATATTATATTGAGTAACCATTTTAATTCAGGAAAAGTAAGAGTGACATATATTCTATGAAATAATCATATCCATGAAAAAAAATTTGAATATTAATGGGAAATTTATTTCCTATTGATTGTAGGGTGGTCAATAGTTCTATTGAGTGATAATGACAACAATAAAGAATCATGGGATTTCATATTAATATAATTCATGGTTAAAATAATAATAAATAATATATTGGAAAAATATGTTAGGTATCAGTGTAACATATTTCTAGTGGATAATAAGTAAAATCATGGGGTGTTTTCATTAACAAATGAAATTAATATAAAAAGTTATTTATAAACATTCTAAAGGAAAATATAAATTCCATTTTGAATATCACATTTAAAAAATAGTTAATAAAAATTCATTAAAATAAAATTTAAAAAACCTTTGGCACTGGTAACAAAATATTTAAAACATTTGGAGTATAAGACATGAATAAATTTTCTTTATTTTAGGTATATTATAAACAATGAGTCCCTCCCATTTTCAGATAAAATAAAAATTTACATTATTTTTAATCTAACTTGAACATTATTTTGAAAAAATAATAATAAGTTGAGAAGGAAAATAATATTTTTTAAAAACAACATAATCCTTTTAAAACATGTTTTAATACTTTAATAAAATACAAGGTTTTGGAAAAAAATAAGTTACGACCAATGACACAAATGAAATATAAATTTTATAAAAAAAATTATAAAGAAAGAAAGAAATAGTGTATTATTATAATATTACTTGAAAAAATCATGAATAATTGTAGATGTTAAAAAATAATCATTTTTAAATAGAAATTATAAAACAATATCCTAAAAATTAAATTCATGTACTAGCAATATTTTTTTGAAATGATATTATGTAATGAACCCTTATAAAGATCCTAATGATGAAGTACAAATTAACAAATGAATCAATATTTTGTGTCAAATTCTAATATAGTTATTGTAATGAAATTGATTTTACATGTTTTATTTTTTAAATATTATATGGAATTATTACGAGACCAGTTACAGAGACAACACATCATTCTGAGGCCTGGTGATCCCGGAATGGTGGTTTGAACTCGTTTATATTATGTGAGTCGGCATATTGTGCAGTTGTGGTAGTTTCCAAACAAATACCTGTATTAAAAATTGGAGGTAACCATAGCATCTGGGATGACACATTTACCTAAGAATGAGTCTAACCTCGACCGGCATGGGTCGAGGGAAAATGTTAATTTTTTGTACATTTTTTTTAAAATTAAATAAATTTAATTCGCAATGTTTATTTTATTTTATTCGGAAACATCAGCTGCATTATAGTGATATGGAAGTTGTTTCATTAATTAATACCTTTCCATAATCACTTTGAAACATAAACGATGACTCATTAACACCACAACTTGATGGATTCTGAAACACATTTCCTCTTTTTAATTAGTTAATCGAATTTTGCTCGTTGGAAAAAAGTGGAGGGAATATCAGGAAAATATGTGGAGATTTGGACTGAACTCTCAGCAACTTACAACGACAGATCATATATATGAATTTCTGCACCAATGATGTTAAAGGATCCCAACAACTATGGAAGCACAACCCCTCATCAGCGACTGATCCCTTCGAGAGGTAGGGATTGTTATTTCAATTCCTTTCCTCGTTCTTGGAATTGGAGTCGAATGCAGACCAACCCACGAACAGGTTGATCCACGGTTTGTGCGTTCTAGTGGGAGGGGTTTTATTGGGATTTTTTTAGGGATTAATCAATGATTATATTTTGTTGTTTTGATCCTACTCCATTTTATCATACTAATGTGAGAGGATCAACGCTGTGATGAACGATGACAGAAGTTAATTCCTCAATTTATTTTTTTGTATTTCCTCCCCCTTTATTTTTGTGTGTTCTTAGAATTCCTCTCTGGTTGAGGAAAAATAGATTGTTGTGCATTCGTTTTGTGATGAAATAATCCCAAAATAATGATCTGACGTCATGTCGACCTAACCGAGCCGCGACGATGATAGCGAACGTTGAATTGGACAAGATCAGGAAAGATCGTTCATCAAGCATTCTTCTCACAGGTGGATCATTACATGTTTTTGGGAACTATATGATTCCTAAAAACAACGGAATCATCTTTGTGGTGTGGGGGTAACCAAAACAACTGAGTTTCATGGAGATCGGATGATCAGATCAATGAATGGGGCAGAACAGAAGGTGCAACAGTGGATGTTGGCGATTCTGGAAAATTTCGTAATACACGGCGTGTACTTCTGAAGAAAACGTTGTGTAGTACCAGAGACGACAGCTAGGGTTTTAGGGGTCAATTAGGTTTCACATGGTGTGTGATCTCGGTCACAAGGCATGTTTTAACTTTGCCGATGCTTGGTGTGTATTCTGGGAAATACACGTATAGGAGATGGATTACACTGCTTCGGAACACAGAGTGTAGACCCTACATGGCTTAGAAGAGGAAAATACGTAAGAATCGATGTGTATCTCGGGGATACATAGACATGGGATAGATTATTCGATTGTGTACTCCACCAAACAGCCAAGAGAGTCCAGTAATGCAGGTCACCCCATGTACTGTTTACTTGGGTTGGCTCACATGGGTTGAGGCTGTGTACGGTCACATGGCCAGCATACATGGAGCCTACCCCAGTGACTCAGACATAGCATGTACTCATTACCCACACCATGTATTGAAATTTTCTATACAAACATTCTTATGACACGGGCCATTGTACACTGACAGTAGCCAGCGTCAGATGACATGGCATGTGACTTTTTTCACACTGTGTAATTTTTGAAATATGGATTGTTCCTCTTCTACACTGTATTCGGGAAATATTTCATTTGGGTTAGTGCCCCTTATTCTCGTTCCCATGAAGGACATGCTTAGTTTCCTTCTACATGAGTCTGATCCCTTCAGCAGGACATTCTGTGATAGAGTCAGGCATCTATCTGAGAGGCTAGGAGTGAGATCCTCTATCAATTCATAACTCTGGGTAGATTTAGGAATCGACATGAAAAATTCCAATGGGCTTTGATCCTCTACCTAGCTAGTGAATCCGGATTAGTCATGGTGTCCTCCATGTCCCTGGAAGTGATCATCATTTTTGTATCATGTTCTTTCCCACTCAAGAGTGTGTTCTCCCATAATGATTGTTTCTATCTATCATGATCTTCCCCACTCCAGAGTGTGTTCTCCCATAATGAGTGTATCTATCCCTTGTAGATTTTCCCGATGAAAAGTGCTTATCTAACAGACATCATTAGAGAAAGAAGACTCGTGTAGTGAGTTCTTCTAGAATGATTGCTTCATGGAATCTTAGAACTAAATCCATAGCGGGGGGTGTGCGGTTGTGTGACTTGTCTCTAGACTATGGGTCTGGGTTTTGAGTATATCTGGACTGTGTTCTCCTATTATATGTTCAGTAGAAATATAATGTGTTGAGATGATTTTGCATTTCCTTTGTGTATTGCTTTGTGTTTTTTGGGGTCCTCTACTGAGTATTTTTATTCTCACCCCTACACGTGCTTTCCCCGCATGTGTCATGTCTTGTGTAGATGTGCAGCCTCTTGAAAGAGTCTAGGGCGGACCAGGACATAACAGAGTTTTATGAGTTCCCTACAGGCTGAGGCATTCTTCCTGCTACATGTATTAGTCCCAGTACCTCTGTGTGTTTAAAGTTTGGTGTTTGCATTTTTTCAGACTCTTTTTTGGTGGGTTTGTATACTGGCCCAGTTTATTTTCATCACATTACTTTATATTGTACTCTATTGGTGGTTAAGTTGTATTCATGCATTTTTTCCCAAAGTGGTTTTATACATTCTGCATTTGTGGGATTGGAGATGTGTGTGTGTGTAGAGGTTATTAGGCAATTCCACCCATGATAGTAATATTCCTAATCAGTGCAAGTCACCAGCCCCTGGCCTATGGGATGCAGGCATGGGTAGTCGCAGAATGGTCCCCACTAGGACGGGTCATGACAGAGTTGTATCAGTGGTGGTCAGTTCAACCTTAGGACCAGAAGTCTGTGATGTTGGTTTGGGAATATAGTGTTAAGTGTTTCGAGCTCAGCTTTTAGGCAGAAAATCCAGTGTTGGTGTAGGCGGACGACGTATCCATACACTAGGACTCTAATAACCTGACTTTCAACTCAGTACATGAAAACAATAGTTGCCAGGGAAATAAAATAATGGTACGTGCATCATATAAAAATGGGTTGTGTTTTCCATATCCTTTGTGTCAGCTATCTAGATATACACATTAACCATGGCATATCTTTTTTCCTTATAGGATGCCTCTGTGACGGATACCTGCTAGGATTCCGCCGTACGATCACAAGGATGACCCACTTAGTGATGAGTCTTCTATACAGGGACCAGTTCCCCAGGGCGTTGCCACCAGGTGGTGCACCTATTGTACCACAACCGGTAGAGCTGCTCGTGGTACCTGGAGTACCGACCGACAAGGAGCGCAGGCTGATCACGCTCCATGACTTCTAGATAATGAGACCCCACATGTTCTGAGGTGATCCTAAACCATCAGGAAGCTAAAAAATAGCTAGTGGTGGTGACTATAGTTTTTCAACTAGTGAGGACACCATCAGACCAGATGGTGATCCTTGGGGCGGGCTTTCTTCAGGGTTCAGTGAGTGGATAGTGGTGTCTCGCCACACAGACTCACAACGAGGAGCCTCTTTCATAGGCAGACTTTGAGTGACTCATTAGGGAGGTGTTCTCTCTAGTTATGCTGAGATAAGTACACATCCAGGAGCATTGTTAGAAATAGTAGTGCATTATGCAGGTAGCCGACTATTCATCGTGGTTCACCATCCTCACCAGGTACTCGATGGATATGGTTAGGGATCAGTAATTCAGTGCTCGGGCCTTCGAGAAAGGTCTATGACTAGACATCTGAGCTAGTGTCATGCCTATATGCATTTCGACTTATACTGGAGTGCTCGAGAGGGCCTCGGTGAACGAGAGCTTTTTGGCAGAGCAAAGACAGCCGACGATAGTGAGCAGGAAGAAGAGAGGTCAAGAGACATCTGTAGTCGGGATCCAACATCAAACATAGGGATCGGAAAGTTAGAGGTGTTAGAGAAGGAACATGGATAGGGAGTCGACAGTCCAGGGATCTTGGGCTAGATCCCGTCATCCTAGGGAGAAGCGGTGTTACTCGTGCGACGGAAGGGGACATCACGCTAGGGATTGTCCGACCCTTTGATATGCTAACAGGAAAGCGGTGGATGGACCACCGAGTTAGAGGTAGAGAGCGGATCATGCATACCCACCATGAGGAGTACTTGGAAGAGGAGTAGGGAGAGTTTCGGGTGGTGGTAGATACTTGGACTTACATCCACCACCTCCCCTAGAAGGTCTGCACCAAGCTCTGGGAGCTAGGGGATAGGGGTGGGGACATCTGGATGTTGTCGAGGATTACGACCCATGGGTTCCAGGGATGATCCAAGGTATGATATGTGTCTTCTCTACCTCATTTGGTGTACTTATAGACACGTCTTCCAGTCATTCATTAATCAGCACATATCTTGAGCGGAACCTTCAGATTCTGGTAGAGCCATTGAATCTATCCTTACACTTCGAGACAACTACATGAGGAGACTCGATGATCACACACCTTGGTAAATAGTTTGATCTTACCCATTGAGGTGAGAGTTTTGATTGGAACCTCTTGGTGGTAGCATTGACGACATACAATGTCATTCTAAGTATGGCTTGGTTATCTTTGGTCCATGCCTGAATTGGCTGTTTTTGGTGAAGAGTTCGGTGTGTCTGCAGTGATGGGATGAGATTTTATTTTGTCGGAGAAAATGAGACCCATGCATCACATAATGAGCTCATGCATAGGAGGGTGCAACTGGTGACACATGATTTGGTCTACCTTTCCCACAAAGCATTCGATGTGATGAGCTCCAAGTTCCAAGTAGTAGTGGATGAGTATGAGGACGTCTTTCCCAATGATTTTCTAGGAAAACCTTCCCACTGGGAAATAGACTTCTGCATCGACCAACACAACCATATGACCTCTATTTTTTTCTTATCATTTTAGACGGCTCCTATAGAGATTTTCAAGATGAGGGTGTAGTTGGAGGATTTGCAGAGAAAGGGTTTCATGAGACCCAGTGTTTCACCCTAGGCGGCCCCAATCTTGTTTTCCAAGAACGCAGACATGAGTTTGAGGTTGTGCATGGATTACCGGAACCTAAATAAGGTAATTGTGAAGAAAAAGTATTCACTACTGAGAATCGATGACCTCTTCGATCATCTAATAGGTTCACAGTGGTTCTTGAAGGTTGTCCTTCGATCATGTTATCACCAGTTATGAGTACGGGATGAGGATATACCAAAGACAACATTAAGATGCCTCTATGGTCACTATGAGTACATGGTTATGCCTTTCGGTGTGACGAATGTCCCTGCAGTGTACATGGGACTGATGAACCAGATCTCTCAACAGTACTTGGATTAGTTTGTAGTTGTCTTCATCGACAACAACCTTGTGTACTCGGTGTTAGAGGAAGAACACGTGGGACACCTACTGATGGTTCTAGATGTACTCCAAGTGCACCGGTAATAAGAGAATCCCTTGAAGTTCCAGTTATGGATTCATGAATTCCACCTTCTCGGACATGTCATATCAGAAGATGGAGTAGTTGTAGACCCAGCCATGGTGGAGGCAATGTAATCATGGGACCCACCTTAGAGCGTGATGGAGTTACGAAGCTTCCTTGGGCAGGAAAGAAATTAATGGAAATTCATTCCTGATTTCTACCGGATATCGGCACCTATGATAGCCTTAACCAAGAAGGGGAAACCCATATTATTGACGGAGAAGTTCTAGCAGGATTCCATTTGGTTGAGACAGAGTTTGACCAGCACCCCAATCATGATATTTCCAGAGGAGGGTGTCAAGTACGCATTTTTCTACGAGGAATTAGGGACTGTGCTTGGTTGTGTCCTGATGAAGAGAAAGTTAGTGATTTCTTATGGTTCGCTCCAACATAGAACACATGAGAAGAACTATGTGACCCATGATCTTGATTTTATAGTGGTAGTCTTCTTAGTGATGTTGTAGTGACACTACCTCATCAAAAAGCGTTTTGTTGTCTACTCTGACCAAAAGAGTCTCAAATACATCTTCTAGCTAAAGGATCTGAATCTGATACATATGCATAGGCTAGAGTTCCTCAAAGATTATGATTTCGAAATCATATATACTCCTGTGAATGAGAACATGGTGGTGGATACTCTTAGTAGAAGGTCGAGCTCACAGATATTGAGTCTGGAGATAGAGTTGTTAGGCACGCTGCCGTTATCCTTCGTGGATGGAGAGGATACATCTTAACTACAATCGATGATTTTCACCCCTCCACTCTTACAACGAGTTAGGAAGGCGAACATTGGGTATGTCTACTGTGAGGCTTTATGTGCTCAGTTATCCACATGTCATGCTTTCGATGGATATTCACAATGTTGGGAGCACATTCTTCTTTATAGAGGATGCACTATTGTACCAGTGAAATAGCGATAAGAGGTCTTGTGTGTGTTTCATACATCCCCCTTGGTGTTATATATCATAGTGGTAAATATGTAAGAAGATCTCTAACAATACATCTAGTCATCAGTCACGAAGAATGCAGTAGAATAGTTCGTTTCTCGATTCCTTACATGCAAGCAGGTGAAGGCTGATCACCAGCTTCCAGCAAGATTAGCTTACCCCTATTGGTTTCAGAGTGGAAGTGGGATGTAATATTGATGGAAATCATGAATGGATTACCATAGAAATCCATGGGTAATGATTCCATATGGGAGATCATTGACCAACTCGACAAGTCATCCCACTCCCTAGCTATCTAGGAACAGAGTTCCATTTAGACCATGTGACACCTCTACATGCAAGAGATAATCCAGATTCATGGTTTCTATTTGACTATAGTCTTATATCAAGATTCCCTCTACACATCTCTATTGTGGAAGGGATTGTAGGAGTCTTTTGGGACTCATATACGCTTGAGCATGGCATTCCATCCCTAGACCGATGGTCAGACTTAGTGGACCATTCATGTCCAGGAAGATATGTGTCGGGTCTGTATTGTGGACTTTGATTGTAGTTGGGTGGACCACCTAACACTGGTGGTGATTGCGTAAAATAATAGCTTCCAATCCACCATTGGTATGGCTTCATTTGAGGCCTTGTATGGGAGTTCCTGCTGGTCACCGCTTTGTCGGACCGACCTCGAAGAGTCAACACTCATGGTTCCATAGATGGTGTGAGCTACCAATGATAAGGTTCAATTCATCCAGGAGAGGATGAAGACTGCAAATAGTCGACAGATGTTTTATGATGACAAATGATGGTGACCCCAGTAGTTTGGGGAGGGAGACCGCGTATTTCTTCAGGTCCCACATCAAGGTGAATTGCATATATTTAGCTGGGGTAGCAACTTATCTTCATGTTTCATCGGAGGTTTTCAGATACTGCATAGAGTTGGAGAGGTGGCGTACCGCCGAGCACTACCACCGCTTTTTCATCAGGTACATGATGCATTTCACATGTCGCAGTTGGGGAGGTACATGCATGACCCATCACATGTCATCATCTGGTGTGAGAACGACATCGAGGATGAGGAATCCTTTAACGAGTACCTGATGGATATTGAGGATTGGAAGGAGAGGATTCTTCATCGGTGATCAATTCCCTTGGTGCGCTTTTGGTGGAATCATTAGAATCTTTAAGAGGGAACGTTGGAGCGGGAGGCTCAGATATATGCCCAATACCCACATCTTTTTTAGTAGTATTTTTTTTGGGTTTTCATGGACACAAAGCCCCAAGGTCGAGATAGTGTAATGTCACAAATTTTTCATGACTTATTTTTTATATATTATAGGGAATTATTACGAGACCTAGTGCAAAGATAACACATCATTCTGAGGCCTGGTGATCCCAAAATAGTGGATTGACATTTTTTATGTTATGTGAGTTGACATATGTGCGCAGTTGTTGCAGGTTCCAAACAGTTTCCCGAATTAAAAATCTGAGGGCACCATTGTGTCTGGGAAAAATACAATACCTAAGAATGAGTCTAACCTCAAATGGCATGGGTTGAGGGAAAATTTTAATTCTATAGATGTTTTTATTAAATAAAATAAAATAAATTTACTAAGTTTATTTTATTTTATTTGTAAACATTTGTTGCATCCCAATGATGGGGAATCATTTTCATTAATTAACACCATGCCATAATCACTTTGAAATAACAGTGCTGATTAATTTATACCACATCATGATGGGTTCTGAAACACTTTTCCTATTTTTAATAGGTTAATCGAATTTTTCCCATTGAAAAAAGTAGAGAGAATATTTGGAGAATCTTTTATGATTTGGAGAGAACTCTTAGATATGAATGATTACAGATAAAAGTTGTGAATCACTATGCCAATGATGTTAAAGGATCCCCGCAATGATAAAATATTGACCCCCATCAGTGACCGATCACTTCTTGAGGTAGGGGTTGTTATTTCAAATCCTTTCCTCATTCTTGGATTAGATTTCGAACGTGGATCATCCCACGAATAGTTTGATCTATGAATAGTGCAATCTAGCCAGAGGGTTTTTATTGGGATGTTTTTGGGGATTAATCCCCGATTACTATTTACTTTTTTGATCCTTCTCTTTTAGATCCTAATAATGGGAGGGGAATCAATGTCATGAAGAACGATAGTAGAGGTTCGTTCCTCAATTTATTTTTTTGAATTTCCTTTCCCTTTCTTTTCATGTGTTCTTAAATTTCATCACGGGGTAAGGAATAACACATTTTTGCACATTTTTTTAGACAAAACCATCCCAAATTGATGATCCGACATCACGACTACCGAGTGGAGGTGTGACGATAGCGGACGACAAATCGGACCAGATCAGGAAAGACTGATCTTTCAGATTTCTTCACGCGGGTGGATCAGTACGTGTTTCTAGGAGTGATCGGAGGCCCAAAAACAACGGATTCTTCTTTGTGGTGAAAGGGAGACCAAAACCTATGAGTTTCATCATGATTAGATGATTGTATCGATGAATGGGGAAACACAGAGGGCGCGATGGTGGAAGTTGGTGATTCCAGAAAAATCTTGAATACACGGCGTGTACTTATGAAGAACACTCCATGTAGTACCATCAGTGGTGGATTAGGCTTCGGCGGTCAGATAGGTATTACAAGGCATGTGGCCCCATTCACACGTCATGTTGGATCTTTCCCGAAGCTCAACACGTATTATAGAAAATACACATACACAGGATGGACTACACGGCTTCAGAACACGGTGTGTAGACCCTACTGGGCATGGCAGAGGCAACTACGTAGGATTCGGCATGTATCCAGGGGATACACGGACAAAGTATTGAGTACACGACAATGTACTCAACCACATGTCCAGTAAAATCTAGCAATGCAGGTCACCCCATGCATAGATTACACAGGTTGGCACACATGGGGTGAGGCCATGTACAGGCATATGGCTAGCGTACACTGAGCCCAACAGAATCACTCAGAATCGGTGTGTACATATTACAACACGTCATGTACTAACATTTTCTACACAACCAGCCTTATGACACGAGCAGTTGTACACAGGAAGTACCCGGGGTGTGAAGACACTGTGTGTGACTTTTCTACATACCGTTTACTTTTTGGGAAATTGATTGGACCTCTTGTCCACCGTATCTTGGATTTGTTTTGTTTGGGTTAGTACCCCTTATTCTATTTCCCCTGATGGTAAGGCATTGTTTTCATCTACAAGAGTATTATCCCTTCCACATGACATTATGTGATTGTGTCAGACATCCCTCTGAGGGGCACCGAGTGAGATCCTCTATCCATTCAAGACCCTAGGTAGAGTAAGGCATAGACATTACCAACTCTAACGGGAATTGATCCTCTACCTAGCTGGTGAATCCGGATGAGTCACAGTATCCTCCATGGCCCTATCAGTGATCTTCATCTATGTATCATGATCTTTCCAACTCATGAGTGTTTTATCCCGTAATGAATGTATCTATATATCATGATCATCCCCACTAAATGTGTGTTCTCCCATAAAAAGTGTATGTATCTCTCGTGGATTTTCCTGATGAACTGTGCTTCTCAGGATGACGTCATCAGAGCTATCAGACGTGTGGAGTGAGTTCTCCTAAAATGAGTGCTTCGTGGAATCTTCAAACGGAATCCCACGCAGGGGGTGTGCGGTTGAGTGACTTGTCTCTAAACTATGGGTTTGTGTTTTGAGTATTTCTGGTTTGTGTTCTAATATTATATTTTTAGTAGATATATACAATGTAGAGAAGACCATGACTTTTCATTGATTATTTATTTGTATTTTTCGGGGTCCTCTTCGGAGTTTTTGTATACTCACCACTACATTGGTTTTTTCTCGCAAGTGTCGTGTCTTGTGCAAACGAGAAGCTTTTTGGTGGGATTGTATTCTGGCCCACTTTACATTCAGAATATTACTTTTCGTTGTACTCTGTTGGTGGTTTAGTGTTATGCATTCCTTTTTTTCCCTTGGTGGTTTTTACATTCAGTATTTGTGGGCTTGTAGATGTGGGTGGGTGTACATTCTCTTAGGAAATGCCCCCCATTTTAGTAATATGCCTACTCAGAGAAAGTCACAAGCCCCTAGCCTATTGGTGGTGGGCTTGGGGAGTTATGACGCAAGCCCCACTAAGAAAAATCATGAAACCTAAAATAATAATTAATTAAAAATATTATTATAATATCTAATTACACACATAATCATAAAATATCATATACAATATATAATTAATATAACCAAATTTATTGAGATTTAGTTATAAAAATAATTACCTCATCAAATATTTCTTGTCAAATAATCATGAATGATATTATTTGAAATTGACAATTAAAAAAAATATATATAATAATGAATCATGATATAAAATTTCAAATGGACATTATATAAAAAATAAAAGTAAAATTACACTCATAACATTACAATATGCCTCAACGAATAGAAATTTAGTCCGATTATCTTACCTCCCAATTTCATTTAGTTTAATGTAATATAACCAAATATATTGTGGTTTTAGAAATTTTAATAACTTATAAATGATATATATTAATATTTATAATATCATATATAATATTTTCATAACATAATAACACCTTTTTGTCAAAAACTATATCATTGTTTTTAGGGATTCAGGTATTAATTTTTTTACTTTCTAATTCATGCTTTATCATGATTTTTATTATTTTTTTGCAAATTATTTTCATTCATCATTCCAATAATGATAATGTTTTTGTAACTATCAAAATTATAAAACAAATATACATTGAAATATAATATTGAATAATGGTTCTGAAAAGGGAATATTTTTACGATAATGGTGAAGGTATGTCATGCATAGGCATGGGGAACATTTTTTCATCATTAATGATAAATATGGACATGAGATATGTAATATTTTATCAATCCAGAATGATAAATATATTATAATTTACATGTTATTTTATTTTAAATACTAATATATCCCATATATATTGTATGGTGTTGAAATGAGAGTTACATTTCTATGTGAATATGGTAGTCCATACACACAAAATTGGCCCTGACATTTTCAAGTGACTGAAAATGAAAGAAAGAAATGATATATTATAATTTAATAATGATATAATTTTCATTAATATCATTATTATGTAGCTTATATAAAATATATTAATTAAATTTATCTTTATTACACTCCGTGTAAAGTGTTAGTGAAATCGAATCATATCGCTTCGAAAGGCGGAAATCCACCATACAAATGAGAGACCAAATCATATCCCCAATTGAATTTAATGTAATAATTTATATTATATATAAATAAATTAATGTTATAATTATTAATAAAATAGAATTTATATATATTTATAATCAATTTATAAATCCTAAACCCAATCGTGAGAGGTTCTGATTGAAAACATGTCTCATTAGTTCGTGAGGTGGTAGTATGTTGCACACACGAAAAAGCTGCCAATAACCATTTTATTGAAGATGGTATAGATAATGGTAATTTACATCACCTTATAAAATCTTAGTAAAATGTATATAATAGTGTTATTATATAATAATAATTAATATGGTTTGAAGGAGGTTGAAGAATAAATAAAACAGACATACATTGTAAATAATTTTACATCTTCTCATTCCACCACATTTTGAGTATACGAAATGTATTATAGGAATTAATTAATGAGAAAACAATATTTTAGTTTTTTAAGTGGGATGTTGGGAAATTATTTTTTAGGTATGGTCTAACCCAAAAGGGTTTTATGTTGTGAATAAGAGATGATATTTGGTGGCTTTTTATAAGTGTGGTGACCGGCGCACTTGTAATTTTTGAAAAGATAAACGTTTTCCCACATTATTCACATTATATAAGGGTAAAAATTGATTATTAAATATTATCATACATTATATGGAACAATTATTTCAATAAAATATATTTTATACATGTTATTATGTAAATTAAACCATTTAAATTTTTGTTTAACACATTGTTATGCCTATATTTTACCTTAACGAATATAGATAATGCTTACTCTGTTAACTAATAATTATGATAAACAACTATTTTTAACTTCAAATATAAAATATATTACTCATAATTAAAATATGTAAATTTTTTAAAAAATTTCATTTACATCAATTTAAAATTTTATTTCAGAATTAATCTTGTTGATTCGATGAGAAAATTGTTTTTCATAGAAAATATTTTCAAAACTATTTAATATTTTAATATTAAAATACAAAATGAAAACAATTAAAATTACATAGATTAATAAAATTGAAATATAATTGAACTAATTTAACATTTTAACTATTTTAAAATATAATTATTGTTTTTTAATAATTTATATTTAATGGTAATTTTAAATTAAAAGTTAGTAATTTTCTCTACACATCAAATAAATAATATTTTAGTAAAATAAAACAAAATTCACCCAATGATAATTTTTATATAATAATTTAAAAAATGTGAGTAATATTTTAAATTAAATTTTATAAAACGTTAAAATGTTGTTTTAGATTTTGTGTTCAAAGTTTGACAAGACCATGTTGAAGATTGAATAGATTTTTTCAGAAAATTTTTGTTTTTCCATTTTAATAATTCTTATTTTATTTGTAATCAATACAAAAAAGGTGAATATTTCTTTTATATGTGTAAACAATATTTTTTATTAATTAATTTGTGTAATTATTACCTAAAAATTTAAGTTATATTTTTTAATTGTATACTACCTGATTGTTCATTTATATTTCAAGTTTCATGTTCTGCAAGATATCAATGAAATTAAATTTGATGAATTATATTTGGTTGTTTGATTAATATTAATTTCATGGGACACATATGATATTGAATAAAATGTTATCCTTTTCGAATTTTATAGTGATATATTAAATTTCAAAGTATTATTATAATTTTATATTAATGTAAAACTTTAATCCTTTATTTAAAAATATAATAATTCATTACTTTATAATATTAAATATAATTTATTTTATTATAAGTTATAATTTGGGACTAAAAACATTTCATCAAAAACTATTTGGATATCAAAAAAGTGTTTTACTAGTAAATTAAATTAATCTATATTTATTAGTTATTTAAATGAAATATTTTTTTTACATATTGATTTATATATTTTTTCATTGATCTCATGTTTTTTACATGAATAATAATAATAGTAATTTTTGTTTTATGCTAAAAAATGTATTTTCTAAAATTGGTTTTCATTATTGTTTGCTCATGTAGTTAAAATTATATTTTAGAGCATAACTAAAATTTAAAAATAAAAATTTATTAAATATTTTTGAAATAAAATTATCAATATAAACTATTAGTGTAATAAAAATTGTTATACATAGAAAACATTAAAAACAGTAAATCATTTTGACAATGTTTAATGTAATATTGGGTATATGACATGTAAGTGCGAGATATATGTGGGTTATTTCCACCCAAAAATTCTAATTTTCATTCAATAAGATATTTAAACCCATTCCACCAATAATTTAAATTCCTATCCATTTTGATCAACATTATAATAAATTTTACCTTATATAATCAAAATATTTTAGAAATACTTATGGTTGACCCTCCCCTGCTTATTCAAGAAACCCTTTTTTAATACATTATTCACAACATTTGAGTATTTTATCTCAATAAAATACCTTGTTCAAAAACCTAAATAATTTAAACAAATTAATTTTAGATATTCTAGTATTCACATAGGATAAATCCTTTATGGAATAAGGAGCATGCCAAAGGAGGTCTCCTAAAGAAGATATACAGATCTTAACCAAGAACATTCAATTTTTTATTCTTAATTATCCAATTACCATGTTTTATTTTTCATAATGTTTTTAATCTCATTTCATCAATATATATATGTATTCTATTATAATGATCATACATCAATCTATCCCAAATTCTAAATCAAATGGCTGATGAAAGTATCATTTGTGTAGATGTGTTACGTACCACATCAATGTATTGATATGATTTATTTTCCATCACCATAAATCATATATGGTTATTATTCTCTATTTGATTTAATTATATGATATTTATGATAATGTAGTTTACTTTAAATAATTTATTACTATAAAAATTAAAAGCATTCCATCCAATGAATATTGGAAGCATCTCACGTGTGTTTGTATGGACAACTTTTCTATGTAGTGATATAATTTAATTTTCATCACCACCTTATATTAATGATTATATATATATATACTTAATATATATTATATGTAAATAAGACATTACACAATGGGGATGATACAATGATGTTCAATGTTCAAATTTCATAGCATCTAAACCATAACATATATGAGAAGTGATGTTGCTAAAATATGAAATGTGGATCATTATTAATGGTTATTAATTAATTGGTAATATGTTATTATATATAAACCATGTATGGTGTAACATTTTTGACTAATTATTTATTTTAAAACTATAATAATATTATATTTATTAAACATGGAGATTGATCTCTCATGAATGATGATGTAATTTGAGTTAAATGTTTTATATTAAATTTTATTTTTTTCTAGGATTGTTGAGAATAAAAATATAATGATGAGTGAAAATGATATATCTCAAAAAATATTATTCATTTTCTTCCATTTTGTTTATTAAGATATATTTCATATATTTCAATCATTTTCATCTCTTTATGAACTTAAGAGATTGTATGAATTCATTTAAGAAAAAGGTTACTTCATGTCCCACTCTTGTTAGAAATCCTTTGTTATATGTCCATATTTTTTTATTAAATTTTATATGATTGGGTTTATGTTTTTCCAAGAAATCATTAATTATATTTTTATAAATGATTACATTTAAATAAAAATAGGTAATTTACATATCATGTGATTTTTTGAATGAGGTACTTCTAAATTATTATAGAATATATGAAAAGAATAATTTTCTAATGTTCACAAAAATGTTATATTTACCCAAATATTGAATAAAAATTTATTTTTTTATTTATTTAAAATTTTTAGGGAAATTTTTAAAATAATATTTTATCATTGATTTTTTAATAATTTTACATTTTAAAAAACAATTTCAAAATAAAACAGTATTCTCCCAATAAAATGTTCTATTGATATTTTAAATATACTTTCATATATAATAGATCAATTTTTTAAATGATTTATTGGTGATATGCTTCAATGTTACTATCATTTTTATTTATTAATTTGTTTTCTAGTTATAATCCTCTCTGTCGGTTATGATATGATGATCTGATCAATTTTTAATTATCGTCGGTAAAACAAATATATGGTTTTCAATATGTGATTTGGGGGACATGAATTTTACCATCCACCAATGTATTGGTTAATAAATCATAACTCAAGAGATAATAAGGAATAGAATGTAGAGTGAACCCAATTTAATAATCTATATTTACCATTTTGATAACATAGGGTGGGAACATTGACTATGGAATAAATGTAATGATGATTGGAGATGATCCACTTTTATAGTCTTGTTTGTGAGACATGACTGTGGAAAGGATTGGTATAATTATTTGTTTTCCATGAACATATATCTTATGATTATTATAGGGCCTCATTGATATTCTGTTATTATTAATGATGCATCACTGTAATGTTTTTTTCTATGGATTCACAATGACATATTCTATGATTCATGATAAATGATCATCAACTAACCAGGTAAGATTACTATATGTTTTAAAGATATCTACATTACCTTACGATCATAATGTTCTCATTTAAGATAAATTATTCATTTATATTATGTATATCATTAATTTGATAATGATTTCCCATATTTATTTGTTTTCCATTACCCATATTATGAAGAATTGATTAAATTTTGTGATCACAAAGGAGGGTACTAGAAGTGAAGAACATGATATTAAATGACGTAGATCATTTATGTACTAGTTTTCATGTAACCATGTTTCAATATATAGTAACACATTAGAGTTCAAGAACGGATCTTATTTTTATGTAATTTATAATCATCCAATTAGATGAAATATTTATTCTTCAAAATTATGTATATTCAAAGTTCGAATAAAACAAATAATTTTACTTTTTTGAAATACCTGATGAGAAAAAATTAGCATAAAATACTTGGATAAACCTATGTAATGTAGAACATCCTATGTTTTTGTGTTTAACCGGGAAGGGTTTTACTAATAAAAATAAAACCATTTCGAGATACAACATGTTTTTACAGTTGTTTAGAAATGATCCATCCATAGGTGACTACATGAAAAATAATTAGTAAAATATATAACAACCATCACTCTAGTTAATAGTGAATAGCCCCACACATCAAACCTATATTAAAAATATCTTGGGATAATCGTGGTTAAATTCAAACATTCATTATAAATGATCATGATGGAAATAAATAGATGATTACCCTATATTAAATAATATAAACCAATTATGTATTATAATTAAATGAAGGATTCTAGATCTAGACACATTTTTATTTATAATCATTATTTTTTAATTTTACAATATTATTATTTTAAGTCATACAATTTTTTTATTTCATTTAGTGGTTGGATGTAGTTGAGAAAATGTTAGTGAAAAATGTAAAATTCAATGGAAAAAAATAACCATCTAAGACCGAAAATGTTATGTTTAATAGAATATAAAAATCCTTATTATAGGATTAAAAATATATCTCATAACATGAATGAAGCTGACCATATGAATGAATAGAGGATGGAACACCATAATATTGAGTCTTCTATGAGGAAACTCCAACGATATTTTTGTACATATGTGGGTACACGTATTTTTTTTATCAATATATATGTACCAATGAGAATATTTTTTTTCTCATTTTATAATAACATGAACGGTTTATGTTATAAATTAATAATTTAATAGGATTATTGGATTAAAGGTGGACTCCTATCAAGAATACATAATCAAATTTTAATGGGGAAATAATTTATTCAAAACATTATCAGACAAAGATACTATAATACTGACCCATTTACATGTTTACAACATTCATTGAGCTTGTAAGTGTCTTAGATGGGGTCTACTGGTCATTTGGTTCTAAATCCAACAAAAATAAGGAATTCATGCTATAACAAGTGTATTGCATCGTGATTGTGTTTTATTTTTTATGTGTGGATTACATCCTAAAGGAAATAAGTAGTGTTATTTTATTTAGGGTGTATTTGAAATCTATGACAAAAAAGGGTTTTATGGATTTTATGGCTGGGCCTATGTAATTCACATTTTATAGATAATATTTAAGTAATAAGTTAAATAATTTAGGTACAGTTTGAGGCGGGACATTTTTTGGTGGATCATAATATTCAACAAGTTTACAATATATAAAAGGGGTTATTTCATTAAATTTTAATTTCCATATTTCGTTATATCCTACGATTCCAAATGTTTTCTTAATCATTTTGTATTACATCCCAATGCCCTTAGTAGACAATTGTTTTCTTTAGGATTTTAGGTGTCCTTCAATGGAGACAAATTCCTAGAATCTCTTATTATATATGTGGTGATACATGGGTAGTTTTTACCCATTCCATTTTTGTTCAACAATATCGTTCCTCTTACTGATTTTATTTCCTGAGATGTTTTTTCTCACCATGTTCTTATAGTGTTCTGGTTTTTTATTGGGGTGGTTATGGAATGAAATCCTCAAAGGAATGTAGCTTATTTTGGGAGAAGTTATCTTCAAATGCAATAATGGTTTCCCTCATATTAATGATAATTCTGAATTTGAGGAAGGTGATTCATTGATTCACATTAATTTATATTAACTAAAAAATTCAGCTTGACTTAGTAATGTTGGGGTAAATGGAATTATACTAATTACGACTGAACCAAATTAATAGTCAAAAGGATTGTGATAACATGTTGATGTTTATTTATGAGATTATGGGTTCCCTCATGATTTTACAAATTTTGTTCTATATATATTAATAATGATTTTAATTATTTCATTCTTACTTCACCATGTTTAACTCATTGGTGAATAATTAATATTACAGTTCCATAATAATTTAATTAAATGGTCTAATAGTTACAGAATATGTATGTTTATATTCTAGTGTTCTTTAAAATATGATAATAATAAATTTCATCCCTGATTATTTTTCATTTGAAAAACATATTCAATGTATTATTGGAATTGATAAATAAAATGATTCATGTTAATGATTTTTTATAATTATTATAGAAGGTGGACATAAATGAGAATAGTTCCCTCGTTTTTTAACATAATTTTTGATAATGAACATTTGTAAAAAAAATTAATATATTATTATATATTCTCAAATTGTATGACCATATTTGTAAAATAATATTATTTAATTCATTTATTCATGATGGAAGAAAGAAATGATTTTTAATAATGATAATTTATTGGGTAAATAGTGCATGTTTTCTAGAGGACGTTGAGTTCCTTTTGTGGGAGGGCCATGCTATCCAACTTTTAGGTAATGAAAAAATATTAATATTAGGAATGAGTTTGAACTATTTACTATAATTGTGTGATTTATTCATTGTTATGTTCTCTGGATAAGAGAATACTGTGTGATAGGATCTGATGACGACTGAACTGGGAATGGTTCTGTATATAAAGTTGAGGATTTTATGATTATGTATAAGTATTTGATGCCTATTTCAATGATATTCATCATTATATGAATTATATTATAAATTATGTGTCCAAATATTAATGAAATGGTTGAATTTTGTAATGCAACGTGATGTGATAATGTTAGATTCATGATTGTGAATGAATATGATTTATTTATTGATGAAAATGATTCATTTTTATGTAAATTTAATCTCCCACATCTCATAGAAGATATATTTTCTTGGATAAATTTCTCATGGTGGAGTAATTGAATTTTTTTACTAGAGTACTTAAAAAAATGATGCTTTAATAATTCTTAGTAAATAACCTATCCCATGGGGATTATGTAAATATAATAGAAATGAGCCATTTCAAATGATAAACCATGGAATCTGATTTGATTATTATTTTAGGGAATATACTAGGATTGGTGAATAAAGTAATGTAATTAGAATAAATAAACGATAATGATAATTAATTAATTAAAATAAAGTGATTTTTTCAATGAAAAGAAATTATTTTACTGAATAATTTTAAAAGCAATTGTTTTCTTACACGATATATAGTCTCACCCAGGGGAATCATTGTTTCTGGGAGATGACTACTACCGTTTATCTTATGAATAGGTTATTCATATAGTTTATATGTTAGATATAGTTTTTCATGTATATTCAATAATTTTATATGGTACCCAATGAATTTATTTTGGGAACTGACACAAATTGGACTCTGAGATGGTGTTTTATCAAAACATCCATATGGGAGGATTGATTAACGACTACCCCTTATGGTCTCACACTCTTATCTTGGTTGTTTATTTTTCTATAATTCATAAAGTTTATTTAACCTATATACATATGTGTAGAGGTATTTAGTGGATTTATTCTTTTCAAATATATGTGTATCTATATGGAGTATACAAACGATTATTATAGGTAGATGTGTATAGGATATGATTGATCTAGGAACTTAATTTGTGAATGTTCTATGATGGCTAGATGTATATATCATGATGTATGATTAATGTATTAAAAGATATAATGGCACCCAAAAACTACATTATTAACATATAGATATGTGATATATAATGATGTGATGATTTGATAAAAAATGTATGAGGTTCATGGTTGGATAAATTTCCAATGTTTCATCATGATATGTTCTTTGGAGAGAGATGGATTGTGATATTTAATGTAGTAGAAGAGAGGAAAACTAGGGGAGTTATAGAGTGTATGTTTTATCATTTTTTATTATAATATATGATCACATTTATTTATTACATCATAATATATAGCCATGGTGATGTTTATAAATATTTATACATACATAGTTGATTTGATTTTACCACAAGTTGTTAACTGGGGTTTTGTACACTTCCTGGATCAATAACATAAATGGATTGGGTAGAATTTTTATAAATATACTTCCATACTGACCCTATGTATATATAAAATATATTTTAGCACAAAAAGTTGTAGGTTGGAGATCATTTTGTTTATTAATATCTCATGGTTTTGGAGGATATGTTTAGGATTCCTGGTCATGGTAGAGTTTACCTTATTAGTACATATACATTCACTTCCATTTGTTTTTTTACTATATGAAATGTTATAAATCCACCTTTTGATCTATTTTATAAATCTATATTAGTGTTTACAATTGTTTCTATATTACATAATTCTTATCATTTATCTATTATACTATAATGCACCATATTTTTCTATTATACCCTCAGGGATAATCTACAATATAGATCCATAGAGGAAAAAATTGGGCATTATTCATACACCTTCTCTCAATTCTGGACCATGTGGTGTAATATATCAGTGTAGACATCACAAGATAATAGTATAAGTGTTAAACATTTAGTGATATGATATAATTTAGAGTATGGAACACATATTACTGCATCAATTGTTTGGTTAAAGGCAACTATTATGTTTAGTAAACAATGTAATCAAAATAGAATGGATGAAAATTGTTTATTTATTCCCCCAATGTTCTAATTTATGGTCATTCTACTTTACTATGATAAATAAATTAAGTGATAATTGTTGATAGGATGAGATATAACATCCATTTAAATTAGTAGATATTTCATATCTCTAAAATTATATCTACTTGATAACATTATATTTGTGCACCATTTGGTTTATATGAAATGGGATTCCATAGTGAAATATTTAAGAATATTCAGTATATGATCACCCTTAAATTGGTTTTTTTATTTAAATAAAATTATATTGGAAATTATATTATAATAATTTAAAAGTTAAATCAAATGGTTTTCTATTTAATAGAAATAAAAAAATAACCATTTTAATGAAAAAAATGTTTTCTTTAAACATTTATTTTATTAAATAGATGACAAGTCATATTTTTAACAGATAATTTAAAATTAATTTTACAAAATCAGGAAAATTTATTTGGAAATTTTAAATTAATTTTTTATATCTACAAGTCAAAAATAGAGTTGGATGAATATTTTTACAATTTTATGAGGATATTTATTTTTTTCATTAATAGTGAATATAAATGCTTCAAATATGAAATATAGTTTACGATTAAATTATTTTATAATGAAAATATATATTGAAATAATTATAAGTTAGATTTTCTTAAAATATAGTAAGACATTAATAATATTAGTCCATTGAATCAATTTCTTATTTAATTTTAATGTATAAACATTTTAACTTATGAATGTCTTTCTTTGAAATTTTTTTTAACAGGTCTGTGTATTTAATTTTAAATAAAGATCATCCACTTATGTGAGTTGAATTTAGAAACAAATGATTGTATTTTTTGAACATCATTAATATATATTATCTAATAATGTCTATATAATTATTCACTATAAATAGTATGTAAAACAGTAATAATTAGTTACTATAGTTAAGGTATAAATTTGTTCAGAAGTGGTTAAAATAAAATGATACGTGTTTAAATTGACCCATGAAATGTATAATTACTATTTTTTGTTATTTGTGAGACATTATATTTTATATGATTATAATTTGGTTAAAAATATATCTTTGGTCTAATAAAACCTCAGTTGGATGTATTTATTTACAAAAATTCATTGTGTTTCCTCTCCCACACTTTGAAAAGATATTCCCCCTCTCATCTGATGGTTCGGAGGTCATAAAATGCTGGTGGGTCGGGGAATTAAATTTCACAATTTTTGTATGATGAGACTAGTCTTTTCTGATGACCAAGATAATGGTATAGTATGAGGATCTCAAATAAATTAAAGGATCACATATATGTAAATTGAAAAAAACATTTTGATATAAATCCACACGCTCCATATTGTTGTCAAAAATTATATCTATATGTGGATTCAAATATGGATCCCACTAGATAATCTATACATTCCCCAAAACTCCACTACAATTTATATCATTGGATTTGGGGTGCTTGAATAGAAATATTATGAATCCTATAGTGTCCATATGATCACTACATCGATGTTCAATAAATGCATGTTTATGGAATTGATCAAATTGCTTGGATCAATATATTATCTCTATAGATGTTGGGAAATTAGATAGTTTCTATGTAAATATCACAACATATAGTAATTTTTCAAAATCACTTATCCTCCATTTATTGTGGTTTATGAAAATTGTTGGAAGGTCTCCCTGGGTCCCATTTTTTAAACGTTCGCTTAATAAATAATTACGATGAAATGAAATTAATCATAAATATTATGTATTTTGTCAAATAAATAAAATATAAATAAAATATATTACATGATCAAAATGAGTCATTTATCTAGAATAGTAATTCATTCTTAATATTTAATGAACGTGGAATATTAAAATAATATTAATTTTTATAATATTATTCATCACATTTACATAACATGTAAAATCATTTTATTAGTACATTCTAACCAATTATTCTCCATTTTAATAATATTTTATTTATTTATTATTTGGTTATCAATTACTTGGACAACACTTGGACCTCACAGTGGGGCCCACCATGTCCAATATAGCTATTCATAAAAATACACTCGATTCTTGAGTACTCTATTGTTTATGACCCTAGAGGTCCGTATATCGATGGATGAAAATAGTATCCACAAAACAATAGATGAGTTTAGAAACCCATAATGTCCCAGAAATATATATTTAATGTAATATAAATGATAACCAACCCACAAACACTCACTTTCTACTATAATATATTTTTCATTAGATGTCTTATAATGTAGGGAACACACTTGTGTCATAACACTTATATTACATTTTTTTATCTAACTAGACATATTTATCCTCAAATACATTTTCTATGCACTATTTAATGTAATACCATCCATATAATCATGTCCCACGTTAAATTACTTCATCCACTTTGAAGGGCCAAATAATTTATTGGCTATTCAACCAATTCCAAATAAATAATAAAGTACCCAACACAATCTACCATGACATGATTTGATTAACATGGGTCTATCTGTGCATCAATGCACATGATCAAATGGAATACTTTGATAATGATCTCAATTTCGAAGAACAATACACATATCTTTTTAAAGGCACCACCAATGACACACAAAACATGTCGTATTCCTATTGAATGTTCAGTCCTCCTAATATCACTACTAGAGATAACCAAGTGGAGACATAATTAGAAGAAGATGCAATTATTATTCTTCCCCAACACCTGCTAGTGAAACATAAACAATTTTCAATCAATATTAGGTATCTAGACCATATTAAACATATTAAAGATTAATATCAATGTATAACGAGGTTCATTTTATATTATGGTATCTTCAAAAAAAATTATGTGACAATTAATCTACAGAAATTTCAATTTAATATTAGACACATAAATATCTAAATTACATAGGTCGGAATAAATCTGGTATATCTAACTATATACATGATATGATATTTAAAATTACTATTCATGATGGTTATACGACAACCACTATTACTAAAATCCCAATTGTACTAAATTAAACATGCTAAAGAATATTTTTAACAGTATAATAATAAATATCATGTTTCTCCTGAGAAATGTATTCGGCTACTTGGTCATCAACATTTCTATTTTGTGGCTATTCTACTATTTGTGACCTCACCTCATTGAGAAAAACATATCATGATTTTGATACCATGTGTATGTCAATTTTATACATTCTTAAAACTCTTCATCATATCTTGTATGGGTAATATAATTATCATGATGATAATACATTACTTAATAGGTGTGATTCTAAAAAATATAAAAGAATATTTCATTAAATCACTACACCGTTGATACCTCAGATGCTGCAATGCACTCTGTATTTGTAGTTATGGAATCAACTACCTTTTATGATATCTCCTTGCTTATTCTATTAGTCTCACTCTGATATTAGATAAATTTGTCTAAAGTAGTAATAGTTTTTGTCCCACCAAAACTATTATATTGTCCTATCAACATACATGTAATGTATCTTTTTTACATTTTAAAGTACAATTATAGAGTTCTAGATTCATTAAATGAATTTGTATTAGATATACCTTAAATTTTCTTACCATAATGTATATGTTGAAAATATCATTGCATGTACATATCATTGAATACATGATTCATCCATTACAGAAGAGTATAGAACTCATCTCACAACATAAAATCCATTTATTCGATTTCATTTATTCATAAATAGATTAATTCTATTTGATATTAGTAAAAATGACTGTTGAGTTCATATATCATGTATTTTTCAATACTTTTTCTCTATTTGAATGATTGACTAGGTCCATTCAACCTCAATATATACTATAGTATATCTTGTTCCCTAAAACATAGGGTTCTACTTTAATTAAAAAATGTAGACTCCTTTTCATCCACTTCATAACAAAATTTAATACCAATAGTTGTTTTCTAGGATTAACCATAAATATTACTCTTACAAAAAAATGGCACTATCCTTAACCTCTAGTGGGCACATGAATAATAATCATTCCATATTAATACACTATGATCTTATTTCTTACATTTATCCTAAACTGGTGTTTAGTAAATTAAATCCATATTGGCATTCTATAACTTCACAATCCCATTAAGAATGCATCAACTAGAAACATTCCATGATTGGTGGTTATCATATCAACTTAACAATAATATTATCATAGAACAATGAAATTTATAGTTGAATTATAATGGATTTAGTACAAATTACATGGCATGACCAATAAAGACTTATTAGTACAGATCTTGTACAAGCAATGTTATATCACATATTAATAACATCCATGTTATTAAAAATAATAATCTCAATTTCAATTTAATACAGTGAATCAATTAAGTAACTATTGATGAAAATTTCAATCTTAGATAATTTCTATATATTACTTACTTTAATTAATTATAATTAAAAATGAATAATTTATCCCTAGTCATGATTAAGAAACAACATATTTTATTCAAAATTTAATATGGACTATGTGTCTCTGGAACATTCATTTTCCATGATCTATAGTGGAACATATTTTTTGTCTACTATATGTTCTTATATATCACTAAATAACACAAGTCAATCTGGATCCCTCTATATCAAATAGATATGTAAAACATTATATAGAAATCATGTCTATCACTTGACTTCAACATATCTACCATAGAGATTTTTTAATATCCTAATGAACCATAAATACAGTTACATAGAGGCACCTAGTGTTTAACAAGATGCATGTTTTTATATATACTAAAATACTTTATACATCTAAGCACATGTGTTATGTAATAATGGATTTCCATCATACTGTGACTCATATGATATAAATTTTTGTGGTTATAGCTTAATGTTTCATGCTATTTGGAGGCACTGAAATGTAGAAATTTAATTGTGAAAATGATGAATCTTGGATCTGGACAATAAAAAAATTTGGCAATAAGAGACATGTGTAGCACTATCTGGTGGGTGTGAAACAATAGTATACAAGATTTTATTGTGTAGAAAAATATAGGTGTTCAGGGAAATGTTAGACATTATTTGGGGACCTCGGACGTTATTTGGTTTCCTCATCTACATTATTGGATAAAGGTGAATATATATGGTGCATCAACATGAAATATGATGACCGTGTTAAGGGATGCTTCTATGGAACTTTTAGTGTAAATGGTTCACTCGAGAGAAAGTGTATTTAAATAATTCTTATTGTCTAATTTTCATGAATGATGGGTTAGACTAATATGTGGGTGGAATGTTACTCAACCACTATTTTAAATGATATTAGAAATGGTGAACATCATATCTACTGGAGGGTTTATGGAAAGTGGAATGAATCCAAGAAGACCCTTTGAACATCAGATTCATCATCACACATGTTTATCGAGAGATGAATATGGTAATGGATGGACATGAGAATATAAAAGTTGGAAGGCCTCTAACACGTTTAGATATGATACCAGATTTCATGATCCCTCATTATGAAGATGATTGTAATAAGATCCCATTTTTTTCAAATCTAGAAACTTTACTTACTCTTATTAATATTTTCCTTGTCCTTTTGGTTGAGGGACATTTTAAAAAACATCATTTTTATTTCTTACATCATGAAACTGAGGAATAAAATGTTCATTTACGAATTTCCTTGTAATAAATTTTATTGATGAATGTTATCTTGTAAGACACTTCTTCGATACTCCTTATAAACATCATTGATGTTATGTGGATAATATAATGTGTTTTTATGAGTTCTTTCATGATACATTATATCGATCTATGAATTATTGGTCAATAAATTATTCGGTGTGTGGGATAGAAGTACCTTATGTCTTTTGACCATGCATATAATTACCAATAGCTTTTCACAATTACATAAAGGAATCTTTTGAAGCATATTTAACACTACAATTCCCATGGAATAGTTAAAATTATCTTTCTGAACAACTAATGAATGAATTATTACATACAATCTTTTCTAAATTTTTCTTTGACAGAAATATTAATTATCCATTATTATAATACATAATTTTGTTAGCTCAATTGAGTCTAAATAAAAATCATGGTAAATACTTGGTATCAACATTTGGATTTACATGAAATATAGTTATCATTGTAAAACTGAGTAAATAATCCTTAAATTTTAATTTCATCATGTATTTCATGTGATTCAAGTATAAGTGAACAATTTGTCGAGTATGAACCAGAACAAAGAATATCCATCAATGAACATTAAATAATGAATCTTTATGTCTATGGGAAACATGTGATAATTGTTTTAGTTATACACAACAATAGTACCACAACAATAAATCCCTTACCAATTATAATTTCATTGTTTCTCACCACTAACTAAGGAGTCACCCTTTTTCTTCCGTATAAAGAATAAAAAATAATTATCAAAATGTTTCTATTACATGATTTTTAATTTTATTTGAATACTAATTTGTCAAATTTATATTTTATTTAATATCAATGAATTATGTTATAAATGTTAATTGATGAATATTCACTAAAGAAGTAGTGTCTACTTTCATAATCAATTCAGCTCATTGTATTTAGAATTTTTTAAATAAATTTCTTAAAATTAAAATCTAATAACCTCTTGTTTATTACCTCTTTCCAAGAAGGAAACTACAGGGGTTCATATGGAATCAACTTTTCAATTTGAATCATCTTCATTTATTTTAACATGTTAATAATAATAACTAATATTGGTGATTTCATTAATATTCATACTTACATGGTGAACCATACCAAATAGAATATGATGTGTTTACTCCATCATGACACTATTGTAATATTAAACAAAATTATAGTAATTGGGTGAAAAGGATGTGAAAATGGGAACTATATAATTATTTTGATATGTCTTTCAATTTAAACATGGCCATTATAGTTAACACCAATTCAAATATTTCCTCACATTCTCCTCACAACCTTCTTGGTGATATGACAATATGTGTAATCATCTACGTATTGATATTGTAACAGAAACTAGAATCATACATTGATGATATAATTATAATCTAACTAAAATATTCTACTTACATGACTCTACTTTAATCATTTTTAACAACCCCACTTTCTGATGTCCCTCTATTTATATTTAGGACTTTAGCACCATGAATTTCCTATGAAGTAGTATTGAGTGTGAGCTCTTATACAACACCTGTATGTTTATACAAGTTTGGACATTTACTTTTTCCAATATTTATCAATATATGTTTTTGATATTACTTTTGTTTTTCAAAATGAAATAAAATTTAGAAAATTATACATTTATCTTGGTTACACATTGAAAAATTATTGATTTAAAAAATAAATCCTTATATTTATCCTTATATTTAATCAAATTAAAAGAACAATATATACTAAAATAAAAGAAAATATCACTTGATTATTCTATAAGTAATGATCCTAGAACATCCACTCACAGTTTATAAGTTTCAACAGAGCCACTACTCATAGAATTCAATGTAGGCCTTTGACATGACCAAAATAGAAAATAATAGTTCCATGATCATTTGAGAGAAGTCATAACATATAAATGCATAAACATGGATTTATCAACACATGAAACTAAAACTACAATATCTATATTTGTAAGAAAATTTTCTTAAAAATTAGTTAATATAACCCATAACTCTTAGTAGTACTCCCCCGTTGTAAGTTGAGTACTTATCATTGGCTAACAAGAAAATTAAACACCTCGTTTTTGTTCAAATTCAAATGATGGATGGTGGTTAACTACTTAATATTTTTAATTGATTTATACTTTTTTCTAGATAAATGTAATCTATTTCAGTTAATCTATTTTTAAATATGGTGTCTCGCTCAAAATAGACCATTAATATAAAATCATTTTTCATTTCATTATGAAGTATATATTTTATATTTATTATATACATTCCTAATATTATAAAATGCATATAATAATAAATAAATTTATAGAAAAAAATATCTACCATATTGGTATTGTGCATCTAAAATTTGTAAATTTATTTAAAATAAATTGACCAACCATGACATGTAGATATCATACTTGAGTTGTCACATAACTTTTTATGTAGCTCGATCCCAACCAATATGCCCACATATTTGCCGGACATTGACTTGTCATGCAAGAGTCCACATCTCGTCATAGGTGTCACCTCATCTTGGTAGGGTTGATTTCCTATATCATCTTTATTAAAAAATACATGATTACTCATGCATAGGTGAGGGGGACTAGGGTCTTACTATACCACAAATAAATTGGACATCCATTTCCTTATAAATTTTGAATGAAAATAAACAATTATGGGCATACCATAATAATTAATATTAATCATAACACGAAATTAAAGAATTAATTAAATAAAAACTAACAGAAATACAATGGTCGGGACAATTTTTCAATACTAGAAAGGGGAAAAATTTAAGGTGAAAAAAATTAAATATAAATAAAATAATGATGATGGTATCTAAATATATTAATTAATTGAAAAAATTCAGATAATTTAATTATATTTGGTCCCAAAATTAATTTTATTTTAATACATAAAATTAAATTCATTAATTAATTTTATTTAATACAGAAAATAAATTAACTTCTCTATGTATTAATATAATTATTTATTAATAATTAAATTAATATTTTAATAAATTTAAATTAATTAAAAAAATAAAATAATTACAAGTATAGTCATTATTATTTCGGGGCCTAAAACCTTGATCATGAATAAAGTGGGTCATTCTGAAACAATGTAAACATGTATCGACCCATTAAATGATCGTACTATGCAATTTTGGGCCCTTATTGTCCACCGAAACCTGTATTTGGTTAAAAAGACCCACCGAGACATGTTTCTTGGAAAATTAGGTGCGTAAAGATATGTAATATGGTACTCGGATGGAGCTTCATCGTCGCATTTGTTATGTAACGTTATTTTATTATGAGGGAGGTCGAGGGAGCCTCATTCTTCACTAGGCATGGTCTGAAAGAATATATAGGTGGTAAGATCTATATTGGTGTTTCAGTTTTGTAGTAGATTCCCAAAGAGAGTCAGGTAGGATTGGATTTGTGGATGATGTGGGTGAAGTGAGAGGGGCACCACACTAGTGAAATAGTGGCCATGAGTGGGTCATACTACTGCACACTAGGCTAGGCCTAGATGGACTTCTGGGTAGCTAACCGGTTTTTCACTCGAACACTGTGCAACAGTAGTCTCCATAGGTCCCAATAGAACTTCATGTGGTCTCGTTGGAGGGGGTAGTCACCTAATGGGAGAGTATTCATATACGAGGGTTGTTTTACCAGTTGAGGGTCTAGATTTAAGGGGGCCACGTGTGAATCTACTGATTGAATGCGATCAGAGGAGGATGCCAATAAGATATGGGGAAGGCAACTGAAAAAGGCTGGTTATAATAAGTGGAAGAAGACCAAAAGGTTATTTAGTCAGTTTGTTAATTTTTTTAAAACATTTATTCCCAAAATTTTAAATAGTACTTATTTTTCTGTTTTAATGTGATGAATTCCACACCTGAATTAACTAAAAAACATCTATTTTTGTTTAAGGAAACCCACACTAATGACCAACCAATTTCCACACATAGGATATGATTCATATAATAAAATTATATTTTATTATAAAATATAAATATTTTTATTATTACATTTTAAAAATCACATACTAGTGAAAATAATTTTGAATTAAAATATTTGTATCCATTGGAAGGAAATATCCATGTCACTAGTGATTATGTACTTTTCGAAAATAGATTAACATAGGGTATTAAAAATTATATATGACAAATATTTTTTCGAATATTGAATGAAAAAATAAATGAAATAAATATGTATTAAACATCGTATATGCATTACATTCCTATCTAATATCTCATGGACACACTAGTAGCAGCGTTGGGAGAAAATTAATACTCTCCACTTAATATTACTAAAACATAATTTTTCCATTGCTCAGATATATATATATAATCAGTCTGATAAAAATTAATTGTATTGGGGTTGCAGTTGAAGTTGGTGGGTCAAGGATTTAAAATATTTTTATAATCAAGACGATGACCCTTGTTGTCATTGACAATATTAGACCAAGTAAAATACATGTATCTCACATAAATTAAAGAATCAGATAAACATAATCCAATAAAACATAAGTTTTTTATATGTTACATCATTAAAAAATTTCTAAATGTTGGAAATAATAGCATGAATGATTCCAATAAATATCAATCTATCTCAACCACATGTACTTCAAAATCTTCAAGAACAGCGACAATCTAATTCTGAGTGCTAGAGTTGAGATCTGAGGACTTATTCAATATCTAAATGATCAATTCACTAATGTTACTTCCATGAATCAATACAGACTCAATAAAATCTCCAAGATCAATAGATACTCTATCTAGAAAAAGTTAGAGGAGAGGGAGGGTCTAGAAATCCCATAATAAATTGTTGTTGTTCAAGCGCATGTCCCCTATATTTATAGTGGGTTCTCAAAATTCATGGAAGGGTTCCACAACCTCCCATTATTAAACATCCATTAAATAAATAATTATGAATAAATAAAAAAATTATTAAATATTAGTTATTTTGTAACATACCGATAATATATATTAAATATATGAAATGAGAAATCTGAATCATTAAATTTGACTCATAATTTCTCCTTAATATTAAGAGAACAAAGAATATTAAAATTATATTAGTTTGATTAATATTATACATTTTATTTATGAATCATTTAAATAATTTTAATAAACAAATTTTATAGAATTATTATTTTCATGAAAACATGAATTTATTAATTATTCAGTGATCATTGAAATGGACAATAGTCAGACCCCATAGTGGGGCCCACTATTACAAATATTTTTATTCTATAGGATATGGAGGATTTTTTAATATGATATTTTTTGTGACCCTTGGGTCCCAAATCATGATAGTAGTGAATAGTGTACATAGACTATGAGAAATTCTAGCAACCCATCAAGGCCCCCAAAGAGATAAGGATAATCATATCAATGAAAACCAACCTGCATAAACACAATTTATACTATAATATTTTTTTTATTTATATATGTCATAAAACCACATGCACACTTATGTCATCACCCATTTATCGATTTATATTTTCTTCATATAAATAGATTGATTTCCCCCAGAATTTTGTGGCCATGGGAATAAAATGATATTACTATATTGATCACCAAGGCCTAAGACATGTAATTTCCTCAACCTCGAAGAGAAAAATTCATTCATGATTATTCAACCAATTCTATACCGTAAATGAAAATCCCAACATATGATAACTCTCCACAATTTCATTTTCTAATTTTCCTTAAATCAATGTACCTGATCAAATAGAATACATTAATAATGGCCTCTAGTCAGGAGACCAATAAACAAGACTGTAGATAAGAATAAACAAAGGATCCCAAAACAAGTGGTGTACCTATTTGTGGTTATTTCCTCATGATCTCACTACCATAGATCACCATTTGTAAAATTCATATGATGATGTCTCTATGGTTATGATCTCTGTGAACCTGATTTTTATTATTCATCATTTTACGGTTATAATGATGTTTCTAGACCATATGACATATATATATAATTAATGAAATAGTATATCGAGCATCTCAATATAGAATGTGATCATCTATAACCATTTAGAATGGAAATTATCTTGTTGAAATTAGCAATTAATAGTGGAAAAATAAATTTCTACCCTGTAACATTAAGAATACATCATGTATATCTAACTATATGGACAACAAGGTAATCAAACATACATTTCTGGTTTGGACTAGGGAACCCACTATTATAAAAACCTCCCCAATACACACATCTAAAACCAATTTTCCATCCAATATATAATGATAGCATTCCCTCTACTCATCCCCTATACCTTGGATTTGTTATAAATCTATCATATGAATGATTTTGGTGGAAAACATAATCTTTGGTCTAAAAATGAATTAATTTCCATAACTGAGTTTTTAATTTCATATATTCTTCTATATACATCAAATAAAATAAAAAATGATTATATAATATCATACGTATCTCCTATATGATGATACTTTCTTATGATAAGATAATGGTCATAAATACAATACTCCACTCTCAAATGGGAAACAAAAATGTTGATCATGTGAACATTGCACTACAACCACACAAACTGGCTTGATTAACATTATAACTCCACTTCCCATTTTTATGTAAATGTTGTATATATTTTATATATATTATATATATATAATATAATTATAAATATATAATTATAATAAGAATTATATGTTCTTAAATTATTATCCATATATAACACAATGACGTCACTCATTTGTGTTCTAGGCTACCACTTTATGAAGTGATGTGATTCATTTTTTTAGATATTATTACCAGGATGGTAAATAGAATTATTTGGAAGCGTGTATGTTATATTAATGAAATATTATCCATTATATGGAAATAAATATTTCAGAAAATTTCTTACATTTTCAATCATTGAATAAATGATAATGTTGTTCATGTTATAGTAGACTAATGACTTAGGATGTGATGTGATTCATTTTTATACCAAATATACATGGTAATTTTATTAGATACAAAGAATTACAGTATAGTAAATGAACAGAAAATGGACTATGAAAAACCCAAAAGGGGATACAAGGTTTAAAAAAAGTGAATCCAATGAGAGTCTCCTCTCCTTGCCTTCAATCCCTCAGGGGTATTGATCTATTGCAAGAAAATAAAGAGATCTGATCTTATCAGTATATCATAGAAGAACGAAAAATGTAACACCAAAGATTTTATGAGATATATTTTGTTTTTATGTATTGTATTATATGCATAAAAAAGGAATATTTCACCACACACAACATTGTCTTGGCTTGTGATACACGCAAGGGAATCCTTCCCTGATATCTTTCATTGTATGCAATACCGAGTTTCACTAAACAATGATATGTTCTCAAAATATTATATAAACTAGCCGTTATGAATAGTAATACCCACTTTATGAAATTTTATAAATTTTATCTTTCAAAATGTACTTCATTTTTTGATTCACAATATCGAAATTAGCGTAGGGATAAATTTTGGTATATTTCTGAAAACATTCAAATTTTGATGAATTGTGAAAACACTAAGTTATTGGCTAAAACTTACTTTTTATTTAAATATTCATTTATTTTATTTAAATTTATTTTAGTTCAAAATAGATACATAATACCTTTATAATTTCAATGTAATTAATTAGATTCATTTTATAATAATATAGATATATATAAAAATTTATTGAACTTTTTGACCATCTTTTACCCAACTCCGAGGAGTATTTGTAATTGAACATAAAAATTAATTTTACCACTTCTGTGAGTTGAATTTAGAAAATCCGAGAGAAACAGTTAAAATCAAAAAGTAAAATTTGGTTCAATAAGATTAAAATAATTTTCGTTGAATAGTAACATTTTACTTTTATTTACTATGGTTAAAAGTAAATAGGGTAATTGAGGGTAGAAATGATATTATTATTACCCTAACACATGTCCTCATTCTATTGGATAAGTATAATTCTACCAATAAAAATATTAGAAATAAAATATTACCCTTTAGGTCCACTTGGATTAGATTAGGACACTTATTATTATTTTATTTAAAGAAGAGTTAAAAGAGTTAAAATCAAATTTTAATAACCAATTCATTTTTAATATAGGGATATACATAAGATGAATGTGACTATAAATATTCATTATAAAGATAAAACTATTTCTACATAATGGTACTTTATTTTTATTTTGTAGACATTAAATAATTTAATTTATTTATAACATAATGACGATGCAGTAATTTCCTCATTAATTTAATATTAACATAATTGATATAAAAAATATCCAAATAAATGTTATTTGAGACTTTTTATTAATTAAAATAATTTTATAAGTTAATATGACATGTTAGTATTTATTTAATTAACTTTAATCGAACTAATAATGCTGTTATGATTTTTCCAAAATTCAATTACCAAATAGTGTCAAAATGGACATAATATATTTTTTAAACAAATATGATATTATTAATTGTAATTATATTCCGAAAAATATATGGTTCGTCCAAATGACTTAAATGAGGTTATATATGTTAATTATGAACCACTTGGGTTTCTTTTGGCTTGTTATAGTATGTTGGTTAATAATATATTGAAAGAAAACAAGAAGACATGGTAAAAGTTAAAATATTTAACTTAGAGTTAAATCTAAATGATAAGATTAAAATAGTAACCTAAACATGTCTAAATCCTATTGGTTTCGATGATATATCCCCATACCCACTTTAGCTTCGGAATAAATAAATTTTGAGCTATTATAAACCTTATATGATTTTATTATAAAATAATATTTTCAGTTTTTCCTAAGGTGCTCCTCTCCTCCCTTATAAAAGGCCACCTCCTCCCTCTCCTCTTTACACAAGTTTGAGCCTTCAATATCGGCGAAAACCTGACCATTTCCCTTCTCAAAATCCTTATAAACATAACAGAGGTTCTGGGCTTCTTCAAATACCAACTTTAGTGCCCTATGTGGAGCTTTAGAAGAGGCGCGCCAAAGAAGAGGTAATATCCATTAACAATTCTTTCAAATTCATTTCTTATTCTACTTCTTCTTATTTTGTTAATTCATAATAAATTAATAACATCCATATCACCCATATAAAAATATTTTATTATAAATATGAAACAAACCTATTTCACATTCTATCCATCCTACGGAAAATAAAATCACCGCGCGTGCGTACGTACGAAATACCGTCTCCACACTGTGGTGTAATCTGTTTTTCCAACACCACCCTACATGGATGGGAATAATGGTGTAAATAATAACTATATATGGTTATTTTTACAAGATACTAATTATATGATATTCTATCATTCAATTCAATAAAATTCCACAAACATGGAAATGATATCATCGTTCGTGTGTATGTACGACCTACCATCTCCACGATGTGATGCGACTTTTTCTACATGATATTCATTGAATAATGATTATTTAAATTAATTTAATGAATAAATATGATATATATTATACTAATACCACTCTTTTAATTATGTATCTATAACCTAAAAAGAATAATAAGAATTTATTCGACAAAACACGCATAAGAACATGAAGCAATGAACACCCGAATAACAAGTAGCAATGAAATATTACTAATAAGAAGAAAATAATATGATCATATATGCTATAATAAAAATGAATATGATTCTATAATAATTCAATGACATTATTTAAATAATTATATAGGAGGTTCAGATACGTACGAAGCATATTAGAGCTAAGGTAAGGGAACATCATGCAATCTCATTTTTATCCGAGATTTTTTATACTTCAAAATTTACTGGGGAATATTTATCATCCCCTTAAATGTTTCCTTAATATATAATATTATTTATATCCTCATAAAATTGTTTAAATCCAATTTTACCCATTGGTGAGTTTTTAGTAAAAGATATGGAAGGAATATTTTGTCGTTTTTAGTACGAGGTACTTTTGGACTTTTCTGGCCAAAGTATGAGACGAATGTTTTTTAACATATACAGCATGAATGGATTTTTATGATTTCATAGAAAATTATTTTCATGAATATTCCTTTACAAGTTTCCATATTTTTTAATCAACTTCTTTTAGATTAAAATTTCATGACATTTTATGAAAGGAAAAATGTTTTTGAAATAGAAAGGATATTTTCCTCATGAATGAAGTTCAAGTGTTTTATCAAAATTATTTTCCATCTAAGATAATATAGGGTTCTGTTTACATCCATATTTTTACATTTATTTTATTATGTTATGGTGGAATTATTTTTATGATTTCCTTTTATCTTATATGGATTATGTTATGATGGAATGATGTTTAAGAATCCCATTTTTTTTACATTGGTTATGCTATGATTTATGATTTTGTGGCACACATAAGAATGGTTTCATTATGAGATGGTTGAGACCTATATCTCCCTCCAATGCATTGGGTAATGATTTATATCTCAAGAGATAGATATCTCGGGAATGGCAGGTTAATCCGGTTCAGTGATACAGGACTGAAACAAGGAGTGATCTCGGTTCAGAAATGGACTTTGTCCGCTAAGATTTTCTTGGAAATGAGTTTTGACTCCTAAGAAAAGATTCTCTATGATTATGTGTGTATGAAACAAAGTTTCATGTTTTATGTTATCATTATTGGGATTACATTTTACTACCATGATTTATTCCATGTTATGATATTATGATCTCTTTTGCAGGTTAATATTTTCAAAATATTATGTTCTTATGAATTTGATATGATAGATATTTCCTTTGTTTACCCTTACTGATCATTTGAGCTCAGCCTTTTGTATGTTTTCTTTTCCCCAGGTCAGGAAGAAGGGTTTTAAGTAAGATATTCCAAAAGGTACTTTAGATATGAAAAAATAAAAGGGAGACCGTGTAGATGATTTAGGAACCAGTTGTTTATGATTCCCAGTTTCTAAAGACACTATACCTATATGGTCCTTTCATGGTTTTTTATATGTTGTAATAAGCGTGATTCAATTTTGAAGTAATAACAATGTATGTAATGCATGGTTTGTTATAGTTGGTATCATAGGAAAGGTATATTCAACCTTTGGAAACTAGGATGTGAAAGCCTTATTATGAACCCTAAGGATGTCTCTAAGAATAGAACACAATCTTAGTGTTTTAGAAATGGACATGAGTAACCTATGGTAAGTTGTAAAGTGTGAAATTTCATTACTAATTATGTTGTTTTCCAATTATAATTAGTGTTTCACACACTATTCTTCTTGGTTTTAGTCAATGGATGGAACCCGAAAGAACGGTGTTAATGCGGAGTGCGATGGAAAATGCAATGATTGTCTCCCTGAGAAACCAAACATTATGGGATCTGGAATGCAAAATTTATTAACCATGTTCACACAACTTTCTCAATATATAGATCATGCAGGACATCCAATCGAGAAAAGGAAGGAGCAAAATTATGTTGAATCCTTCATGAGGTGACGCCCACCCTCATTCAGTGGGTCTAATGATCCATTTGTGGCTGAACAATGTATCAGTACCACTGAAAAGATATTTTCAGTTCTACAATATTCTGAATATGATAAAGTCAACTTAGTAGTATATCGTTTGGAATGTGACACTGATCAATGGTGGAATCTTATCCAGAATACAAGGCCCCAAGATGAAATTTAATCCATGGAATGAGATGAGTTCAGGAACTTGTTTTTAAATAAGTACATCCATCATATTCTTTGAAAAAATATGGATAATACGTTTCATGAACTAATGAAAAAGGATGATGAATCTGTTGGTACCTATGAAGAAAATTTTACAATACATGCAAGGTACGCTTCCATAATTTTTATCCAACCTGAGAGTAAGATCTATTGATTTTATAGTGGCTTAAAACCATGTATTCGAAGGGCATTATCCATGAGGTACTTCAATAGCTATGAGGAAATTGTTCGATGTGCTCTCAAGGATGAGATGATGATTGGAGTAACCCATCCGTCATATGGGTTTGATAAAAAGAGGAAAATGGAATTCATAGGGAAATCTAAAGACCCCACTAAAAAAGGATGAGTTTTCCATTATGCTCAAAGTGTGGAAGGAAACATGGAGGTAATTGTCTTAAAGAGACAAGTAAATGTTTAAAATGTGTAAAATAAGGTCATCGGGCTTTTGAATGTTGTAATGATGGGAAAAAGATGTCTAGTGATGCAAACAAACAAGAGGCTACACAGAATGCACCTCCTACACTTCAATGTTACAAGTGCAAGGAAATGAGAAATTATACAAATCAATTCCTTAATCCAGCGGTTTTTTATGATGATCGACGTCAACAAACTCTTAAGACTAAAGAAAAAGGTAATTCTCATGCAATTTCTATCGATGATGTGGAGTACAATAACGAAGTGCTGAAAGATACACTTTCCATCCACTCTAAAGTAGAAAATGATTTTATTTGATTCTGGATCCACCCACTCTTTTATTTCTGAAGAACTTTCTAAGGGTATCATTGTATTATTTCAACATTTAGATGTTGAGTTAGCTGTGACAACCCCTATTGGCACAATAGTCGTGTCAAAAGTTTACAATTCTTCTCCTATTGAAGTTTATGGGAAAGTGCTTCCTGCAAATCTTCTGATCCTTCCTTTAGTGTAATTTTATATGATTCCTGGCATGGATTGGTTTTCTTTATATGGAACTCATATTGATTTCCAATGAAGGGAATTCACATTTCATATTACTGATCCATCGACAATTATCTATTGATGCAAGGATGAATATAACCTTCCAGTGGAATTTCATCCATCTTATGGGTATTGATCCCAATAAATTAAGGTTATTTATCTAAAATTGTTGGAGAGAAACTCATGATTAAGAATATTTCCACTATACGAGAGTTTGATGATGCCTTTCTAGAGGAATTTCCAGGTCTTCAAACAAATCATGAAGTTGAGTTTTCAATAGAACTCATACCGGGTGTTTTTCCCATTTCGATGACACCATATAGAATGGCCCCAATTGAGTTGCATGAATTGAAGAAGCTACTGTAAGAGAATCTTGATAAGGGATTCATATTCCCTAGTGTATCACCTTGGGGAGCACCTATTCTGTTTGTTAAAAAGACAGATGGATCAATGAGGATTTTCATTGATTATCGAGAACTTAACAAGATAACTATCAAGAAAAAATATCATCCCCAACGCATTGATGACTTATTTGAACAACTACGCAGAGCTCAATAATTTTCCAATATTGATTTTCATTCAGGGTATCATAAATTAAGGGTCATAAGGGAGGATATACCAAATACGTATTTACGTAATAGGTATGGACACTATGAATTTATAGTGATGCCATTTTTTATTACTAATGCCCATGTTTTCTTCATGTATCTAATGAATAGAGTCTTTAGAGACTATCTTGATCAGTTTTTGGTAGTCTTTATAGAAGATATTCTTGTCTATTCAAAGATAAAGGAAGAACATGAAGATCACTTGATAATTTTATTAAAGACTCTAAGAAAAGAAAATATTTATGCAAATTTTACCAAGTGAGAATTATATCTTCAAAAGGATTCATTTCTGGTTCACATAATCTCAAAATAGGGTATATCCGTGGATCCAGAAAAAACAAATGTTATTGAAAGATGGTCGAGACCAAAAACAGTAACTGATATCCAAATTTTTATTGGTTTTGTTGGATATTATCGATGTTTTGTGAAAGATTTATCAAGATTATCTAATCCACTCACTAGGTTAACTCGAGAAGGAGGTAAATTCATTTGGATGGAGGAGTGTGAAGAGAATTTGAAGGAGTTAAAAAGAAGATTATCCAGTTCACATGTGCTCAAACTACATTGTAGTGGAGAAAGATTTGTGATCTATAGTGATGCATCCAAGAAGGGATTGGGGTGGGTTCTCATGAAAAACAATATGGTGATAGCTTATTCCTCACGACAATTAAAAATACAAGAGAAAAATTACCCAACTCATGATTTTGAGTTAGCTGTGGTAATCATTGCATTAAATATTTTGAGGCATTATCTTTATGGTGAAAGGTGTGATATTTATACTGATCATAAAAGATTAAAGTATATTGTCACACAAAATGAGCTAAATATGAGACAAAAAAGATGGTTGGAGTGGACTAAGGATTACGACTTCTCAATTCATTATCACCTATAGAAAGAAAACAAGGTGGCAGACGCATTTAGTCGACAAGAACATGCTATCATATCCATGATGAGGATAAAATAGATCCATTATTTATGGATTTATAGAGGATGGATCATGGAATTATAATGGAAGGGAAAAAATCATATCTTTGTCATATTAATGGTCAACCATCTATACATGTGAAGATTAAATAGGCACAGAAAGAAGATGTATAGTTACAAAAGAAGGTGAGAAATGTTCCTGAATTCCACATTGATTGTGATGAAATAATAAGGTTCAAGAATCAGTATTGTGTTCCGCCCACCCCAGAATTAAAGAAGGAATCATTGGGTGAAGCTCATAGTTCATCATTATCTGTTCACCCTGGAAGCATGAAGACGTATAGGGACCTGAAAGGGTACATCTGGTGGGATGGAATGAAAAGAGATTTTGTTGAATATGTCCCTCAATGAATGGTTTGTCAGCATGTTAAAGATGAGAGATAGATGTCTATGGGGATGTTATAACCATTACCCATACCAGAATGGGAATGGGAAAACATCACTATGGAATTTGTCACTGGACTTCCTAAGATGTCCAAAGGAAGTAATTCAATATGGGTTATAGTCAATCATCTTACGAAGTAGGAACACTTCATTGCTATTAGAGAATATTTTTCTCATGATCATATTTATAGTATATATGTAAAGGAAGTGGTATAATTTCATGGAGTACCACTTTCCATTATATCTGATCGGGATCTGAGGTTTACCTCAAAGATTTGGAAAAGACTATAGCATAATTTAGATACAGAGTTGAGTTTCAGCACTTCTTATCATCCTTAGATATACGGTCAATCTGAGAGGACAGTTCAAACACTAGAAGAATTGTTGAGATCTTGCTCTATCGATTTCAAAGGTGGCTGGGATCAACACCTACCTTTGGTGGAATTTTCTTATAATAATATCTTTCACTACATTATTCAGATGGATCTTTGTGAAGATCTCTATGGAAATAAATGCAGAACTCCAACTTGGTGGGATGAAGTTGGGGAAAGAAAGCTATTAGGACCTAATCTTGTTGATGAGATGGCAAAAAAGGTCAAATCTATTCAACAACACATAAGAACAGCTCAGAGTCGACAAAAAAGTTATGCTGAAAACCAATGAAAAGACCTAGAGTTTGAAGTGGGTGATAATGTTTTCTTACGAATATCTCCTTGGAAGAGAGTAATGACACATGGAAAGAAGGGAAATTTAAGCCCTAAGTATATTTGTCGTTTTAAAATACTAGACCGTGTTGGGAAGGTAGCTTACCGATTTTCATTTCCACTGAATCTCTCTCAAGTTCATGATGTGTTCCATGTATTTCTCCTTAGAAAGTACATACCTGGTCCTTCACATGTGCTCCGTTAAGAAGTTTTACTACTAGAGAAACATATTTCTTATGAAGAACTATCGATAGAGATTCTGGATCGTAGCTAAAAAGACCTACAGAACAAGACCACTCGATTGGTGAAAGTTTTATAGAGGAACCACCAATTAGAATAAGTTATATGGGAACTTGAGGATATGATGAGGGAGAGGTATCCACATCTATTTGTTACAATGTGACGAATTTCGAGGGAGAAATTCATTTTAAGGGGGGTCGAATGTAACACCTGAGATTTTATGAGAAATATTTTGTTTTTATGTATTATGTTTTATCCATCACCAATGGAATCTTTCACCACACACAAAACTATCTTGGATTGCGTTACACGCAAGAGAAACCTTCCCTAATAGCATGCATTGTACGCAATACTGAGTTTCACTAAACAATGATATGTTATTAAAATATTATATAAACTAGACACAATGAACAGTAATACCCAATTTTTTTAATTTTAAAAATATTATCTTTCAAAATATACTTCATTTTTGGATTCTCAATATCAAAATAAGATTAGGGTGAAAGTTTGGTATTTTTCTGAAAACATTCAAGTTTTGATGAATACTGAAAACACAGAGTTATTGGTTAAAACTGACTTTTTATTTAAATAATAATTAATTTTATTTATATTTATTTTTGGTCAAAATAGATACATAATACCTATATAAGTTCAAATTTATTCATTGGAGTCATTTTATAATAATATAGATATATAAAAAAATTTATTGAACTTTTTGACCGTTTTTACCCACCTCCTAGAAGCATTTGAAATTTTAAATAAAACATAATTTTACCACTTCTTTGAGTTGAATTTCAAAAATCCAAGTGACACGGTTAAAATAAAAGATTAAAATGTTGTTCAATATGATTAAAATAATTATTGGTGAATAATAACTTTTTACTTTTATTTACCACGGTTAAAAGTAAATACGGTAATTAAGGGTAAAAATAATATTATTATTACCCTAAAACATGTCGTAATTCAATTGGATAAGTATAATTCAACCAAAAACAACCATAGGAATAAAATATTACACTTTAGGTCCACTTGCATTAGATTAAGACCTTTATTATTATTTTATTTAAAGAATAGTTAAAAGAGTTAAAATCCATGTTTAATAACTAAAACATTTTTATTATTGGGTTAACCCTAAGATAAATTTGACTATAAATATTAATTAAAAAGATAAAACTATTTCCTACATAATAGTATTTTATTTATAATTTTTATACATTATATAATTTAATTTGTTTATGACACAATGATGATGTGGTAATTACCTTATTAATGAAATATTATCATAATTGATATTATAATGACTGAAATAAATGTAATTTGAGACTTTTTATGAATTAAAATAATTCTATAAGTTAATATGGCATGTTAGTATTGATTTAAATAACTTTTTTATAACTAATCTTGCTGTTTTGATTTTTACAAAAAATAATTACAAAATAGTGTAAAAATTTGGATAAAATAGTTTTAAAAAAATATTATATTATTAATTGTTATTCTATTCCTAAAAATCTATTTTTCGACCAAATGATGTTGATAAGGTTATATATATTAATAATTAACCAATTGGGGTTATTCTGGCTTGTCAATGTATGTTTATTAACCATATAGTGTAAGAAAACATGAAGACACAGTAAAAGTTAAATTATTTAACATAGAGTTAAATATAAATGATAAGGTTAAAATAGTAACCTAAACTTCTCTAAAACCTATTGGTTGAAAGGATATAGACCCATACCCACATTATCTTGGAAATAAATCAATTTGGAGCTATTATAAACCGAATATGACTTTATTATAAAATAATATTTTATGTTATTTCTACAGTGCCCCTCCCCTCCCTTATAAAAGGGCACCTCTTCCCTCTCCTCGTTATCGCATTTTGAGCCTTCATGCTTGGACCACCTCTTCCCATTTACCTTATAATCATCCCTAGAAACATAATACAAGTTCTGGTCTTCTACAAAGTCCAACTTTAGTGCCCTAAGAGGAGGTTTAGAAGAGGCGCGTCAAAGAAGAGGTAATTTGCTTTACCAATTCTATCAAATTAATTTCTTTTTCTACTTATTCTTAATTTGTTGTTTCATAATAAAGTAATATCATAAGTATAAATCATATACTGATATGTTATTATAAATATTAAACAACCCTATTTCACCTTTGATTCATCCTATGAAAAAAATAACCGCACGTGCGTACGTATAGAATACCGTCTCCACGCTGTGGTGTAATCTGTTTTTCCAACTCCATAATAAATTGATGGGTATAATGGTGTAAATAATATCTATATACGGTTATAATTACTGGATTATTATTTTGAAATATTCTATCATTAAATTAAATACAATTCCACAAACATGGGAATGATATCATCACTCGTGCGTACGTATGGTCTACCGTCTCCACGATGTGATGTGACTCATTATACATGATCTTCATTGAATAATGATTTTATAAATGAATTAAACAAATAAATATGATATATATTATAAGAATATTATTCTATAAATTATTTATATATAACCTAAATAGAATAATAATAATTTATTCGACATAAGATGCATAAGAATATAAAGCAATGACCACCAGAATAACAAGTAGGAATGAAATATTACTAATAAAAAGATAAGAATATGACCATATATGATATTATAACAATGAATATGATTTTTTAATAAGTCAATGACATTATTTAAATCATTATACAAGAGGTTCAGATATGTACGAAGCATATCAAACCTAATGTAAGGGAAAATCTCGCAATCTCATTTTTATCTGAAATTGTTTATACTTGAGAATTTACTGGGGAATATTTATCATCATCATCCATGTTTCCTCAATATGTAATATTATTTCTATCCTCCTAAAAAAATTTTAAATCCAATTTTACCCATTGGTGTGTTTTTAGTAAAAGATATGACTGGAATCTTTTGTCATTTTTAGTACGATGTACTTTTTGACTTTTCCAGCCAAAGTACGATAAAAATGTTTTTTATCTTATACGGCATGAATGGATTTTTATGATTTCATAGAACATTATTTCCATGAAGCATTATTTACATGTTTTAAATATTAATTTTAATAAAATTCTTTTTTTTTAAATTTCACGACATATTAAGAAGGAAAAAATGGTTTTGAAGTAGAAAGGATATTTTCCTCAAGAATGGGGTTCAAGTGTTTTATCAAAATTATTTTCCATCTATGATAATATAGGGTAATATTTATATCCTTATTTTTACATTTATTTGATTATGTTATGATGGTATTATTTTTATGATTTCTTTTTATCTTATATAGATTATGTTATGATGGCATGATGTTTAAGAATCCCATTTTTATTACATGGGTTATGTTATGATTTATTATTTTTTTTCACACATATGAATGGTTTCATTATGAGATGGGTGGGACCTATATCGCCCTCTAATGAATTGGGTAATTATTTATATCTCATGAGATATACATGGATGGAACGGCAAGTTAATCTGGTTCAGTGATACAGGACTGAAACGAGGAGTGAACTCGATTCAAAAATGGACTTTGTCCGCTATGATAGTCCTGCTAATGGGTCTTCACTACTAAGAAATGATTCTATATGATTATGTGTGTATGCCACAATGTTTCATGTTTTATGTTATGATTCTTGAAATTACATATCAATACCATGATTTATTCTATATTATGATATTATTATATCTTTTGCAGGTTATGATTTTCAAAATATTATATTCTTATAAATATGATATTATTTATATTTCCTTTATTTACCCGTCCTGAGCATTTGAGATCACCCTTTTGTATGTTTTATTTTCCCCAGGTCAGGAAGAAGGGTATTAAGTAAGATATTCCAAAAGGGACTTTAGATATGATAAAATAAAAGGGTGACTGTGTAGATGATTTATGAACTAGTTTTTTATGTTTTCCAGTTTCTGAAGACAATATACATATATGGTCCTTTCATGGTTTTGTTATATGTTGTAATAAGTGTGATTCAATTTTAAAGTAATAACAATGTATGTAATGTATGGGTCATTATAAAAACCCATTAATTTATTTCCTTAACTCCATTAGTGAGGTACTTACATACGACTTTAAATAATTCATTTACACATTTGGATAATATCAGAGATAGTATAGGGACAATGGATCGACCAATCAAAGGATAACAAATTATCTTGAAATGTTTTCCAAATTATGCTAGAAGGAAGATGATTTTTGATCAAAATAATGAGTCATGAAAAATTTAAATTAATTTATTCAAATATATTTTGTACATAATAGAATATGAATTCATATGTTTACAATTAATTATGAATGAATATTAAATTCGATAAAAATAAAAAGGAAATATTATTAGTTGTATGGGCACAATTATATTTTAACATATTAAATTAATTTTAATACCATTAGTGAGTTATAATAATATAACATATATTTTTTAAACTCAATGAAATGTATTTGATATGAATTCAATAGATTTCATAGATATAAGATAAATAGGCCAATTTTTTGTATAAAATCATATATTTTTATACATGTTGTCTTACCCCTGTTTAATGGGGAACAAATATTAAATGCCAATTTTGGAAAATTTATAGTCATAATATGATAAAATAATCAAAATATTTAATATATAATCAAACAAATTAAGTTATTATAAATTTGTTTTAAATTTTCGGTATGGTTTAATTTTTTATTGAATAGTTAAAAATACAGAATTTTAATTCATAAATTCTTTTTCATCTAATTTTTTATAAGGTTATTTTTTTTAAATTGGATATAATTATTAATTATATAATAAATTTATCAATTAATATAATTTAAGTCATTGAGATCATGTTCACGTTGATATTGGATATTAAAACATGACAATTATTTGAATGTTTTTTCTTTAAAATCTTGCATTGTCAAACTGACTATGGGAATATTTTTTAATTATTTGATACCACTTCTGTTTTTATAATTGGGAAAAATATATTCAAAATATGTAATTCAATTAAATTTTAATGTATTATAGGTAGAATTACTTTTTGAAGAATAATATTAGGGAATGCAATAAAAATTTATTACATCGATTCTGGAAAATTAAGCATAAATGAGGACTAAACCTTATATTTTAGACCCACAACCGCTTGGCGACTTGTAAAATACACATTTGATGGCCATTATTCTTCCGTAAAACTTACATTATATAGTTTTTTAATTTTTTGTACCATTTTATGTTAAAATATTGGTACACCTAATCTATTTTCAAAAATCTAATATGAGTCCTTTTAATTACCTTTAATTGGAAACCACATATCCCTCTTCATAACACTTTTAAATCCACATTGGTTATCTAATATCTAACAAATACACTTCCCAAAATCAATAACAATCTCCTATAATCCTTCCCTTTTTAATAATTCATCCATTAAATCCTTTGGGCCAAACAATAAATAGTTACCAAATTAAAATGCAATTTTTTCTCTCAAACTACATTATTTTATTTCACTTAATGAAACCCTCGACCCTATTTTTATCAGGATTTTAAAACTAAACCATTATAGAAAATATAATTGGTTTATTTTATTATAAGGTTCCATCCTAAATGTATATAGACTTCATTATAATGGAATAAAAAAACTGTTTATGTGAACAACAAACTAATTCCTTTCTAAATAATGATTCTACATTATTACATTACCATCTCTCATGGAAAAAATTATTATGGATAATATTTTTATATGTGTTATTTATATATTTTTTCCTTTACTCTTCTATAATTCTATCACAACCCTTATGTTATAATTTCTATTTTTTGTAAATACGATAATTTCGTTTGAGGAGGTTTGGACTACTACCAACTCAAAGTGTTGTGATTCGTTCACACAATACATAAAATGTTTTATGTTTTGACTTATTTAAATTATATGATATATATAAAATTTTAATTATAAATTAATAATATTATATACATATATGCATATATGTAATTTTATTTCATTCTTCCAATATGATAATAATAACATAAACAACATTCATGCTTATTTACAGCTCACCGTCTTCATGATAAGTGTATTCAATTTTATAAGAATATATTCTATAGATTTTTTTAATCTAAATATAATGTATATAAATGATATTTAGTTTAAATTTTAGATTATAGATTAATGATATATGAATAATGGCCAACTATTTTACAAAATAATACACATGTAAAGAACCAAGAGAATATTATCCGAAGTGAAAAACAAAACATAGGATAGTTTACATTTATGTAATATAATTTTATTATAAAAACCTTTGTAGTATTATATAGAACAATAGGGGTTTTTAAAAAATTTATAATAAATTTATATTTATTATATATATTCTTTGACTGAGTACGGAGATATTCGAGATACAAGGTAATGGAATTTCATCTAACTTTTTCATTCCTTGAGAAACTTTATTTATTAACAAGCAATTATTTTCATGTTCTGTGTATACATCCCATGTATATATTAAAGTATTAAAATTCATATATTTATGATTACTAAATATCCATTCTATTATATTAATTTTAGTGGTTTAAAACATCAAAATTTAATTGATCAATAAAATAGTTTTGTATCGATTTTTCATTCTTTGAGACTCATTTATTGTTATAAACCTAAAATATTTTTCAAGTATTATAAACATAAATTTTAAGTGTCATGTTATTAATATAGTTGTTTTCATGAAATTTTTAATTTAATGTAATTTCATATTCTTACATGTGGATTATGGGTCAGGTTACTACGTTATATGATTTTATTTAATGAATATAATCTTTTATCAATATTTTTTTGTATTTGGATCCTTTGATGATTTATTTTGATCAATATCTCAATAAAAATAATTTTTTTACTTCTTCTCTATTTTATAAAAATATATTAATGTATTATATAATTTTATCTACTCATTTGTACTTAATATAGTTGTGAATTTGTTTTAAAGAAAGCCCGAACTTACTCCCCCTTTAGTTAGATCACTATGGTCCTTCAAATACATGTTTTCTAAAAACATATTCCAAGAATAATTTCCAATTATTATATATTATTCAAAATAATTTTATTTAATTTTTTTATTTTACCTATCTATTCATAGTAATATTTTCTTCTATTTCAAAACAATGAATTTTTTTACCTTTTTATCATTTAAAAAGAATTATCTTTTAGCCTTGCATGACATGTACTTATTTACCTATCATTATATCATTGATTATTCAATTAAATTTGTAAAAGGATAAATTTTTAGATAATTTTTAAATTAATGATCATCAATTTTTTTAAATTTTTTAGTTTCTTTTAGAGGTTTTCAATTAAAAATTTTCTAAATATGTTTTCAAGATTCATTTATATGTGTTCAAGGAATATTATTTTAAAAATTTACACAATCACTATTTATATTTTCAAAATGTATTTTTAAAAAATGGTTTTATAAAAAATTACATTTTTTGTCATATGTTTTCATGTAAAAAGTTCTTCCAAACATTTTCATTCTTTCATTATATATTTTTGAAGAATAATGTTTTTTAACATTTTTTGACATTTATTTTATGTAGTACCCCAAGCTTCCACGATACACTTCTCTTTTAATAATACAGTAGTGTCTGTTGGATGCAACTTCGAGTTCTACCGCACACCACAACCAATCAAACTAGCCGTTTCGATTAGTAATACCCAATTTTTGAAATTTTATACATTTTATCTTTCAAAATGGAATTCATTTTTGGATTAGGAATATTGAAATCATTATAGGGTGAAGTTTTGGTACTTTTCTGATAACTTTCATATTTTAATGAACAGTGAAAATTACAAAATTTTAATTAAAAACAACTTTTTTTAATCAAAATAATTAATAGTGATAAATTATGAATTAGAGTGGTTCTAAATTATATTTAGAATATATTTTTACAATTTAATCCAATTTTCTTCATTGGACATAATTTCACATTTAAACAGGACATAAACAAGTGTCAATCTTTTGATAGTTATTATTTCTTAAAAACACTCTTTTTGTTTTGATAGCGGGAATTAAATTTAAATTAATAAATGCAACTTAAATTTTTTTAACTTGGTAAAATAGACTTCATTATTAAATTTGGAATATCAAAATTATCTTAGGGTAATTTTTTTGTGTTTTTTTGAAAATGTTTAATTTTTGATGAATAGTGAAAAACACTGAGTTATAGTTTAAAACTGAATTTTTATTTAAATAATTATTTATTTAAATTATTTTATGTCAATATAGATACATAATACCTATATAAGTTCAATGTAATTCATTGGAGTCAGTTTATAATAATTTTAGATATATAAAATTTTTATTGAACTTTTCACCTTCTTTTACCCACCTCCTAGGAAAATTTGAAAATTCACATAAAACTTAATTTTACCGCTTCTCTGAGTGGAATTTCGAAAATCCAAGAGACATGGTTAATATAAAGGAGTATTATTTGGTTCAATAAGATAAAAATAAATTTTTTTGAATAGTAACTATTTACTTTTATTACCACGGTAAAAAGTGAATAGGGTAATTAAGGGTAAAAATGATATTGTTATTACCCTAAAACATGTCCTAATTCTATTGGATAATTATAATTTGACCAAGTGCAACTTTAGGAATAATATATAAACCTATTTGGTCCACGTGGATTAGATTAGGACATTTATTATTATTTAATTCAAAAAAGAGTTAAAAGAGTTAAAATCAATGATTAATTACTAAATCATTTTTAATATAGGAATATACATAAGATAAATTAGATTATAAAAATTAATTATAAATCTAAAAATATTTCTACATAATGGTATTTTATTTATAATTTTTAAACTTTAAATAATTTATTTTATTTATGACACAATGATGATGCATTAATTACCTTATTAGTGAAATACTAGAATAATTGATATTATAAATACACAAATAAATATAATTTGAGACTTTTAATGAATTAAAAGAATTTTATTGGATAATATTACATGTTAGGATTGATTAAATGAATTTTATTTGAATGAATAATGTTATTAAGACTTCAACAAAAATCAATTATTAAATAGTGTCAAAAGTGACATAAAAATGTTTTTAAAACAAATATTATATAATTAAATGATATAATATTCATAAATATATATGTTCATGCCAAAAGAATTATATGATGATATTTAAGTCATTAAATAACCACTTGGGGTTCTCTTGTAAGTTTATTGTATGTTTATTAACCATATAATATAAAAATACAAAGAGACGTGGTAAATGTCAAACTATTTAACTAAGAGTTAAATCTAAAAGATAAGGGTAAAATAGTGACCTAAACTTATCTAAAACATATTGGATGAGTGGTTTTCAACTAATCCCCACCATAGACTTTAAATAATCCAGTTTGGAGCCATTTTAAACCGAATATGTATTTATTATAAAATAATACTTTATGTTCTTCCTAAAGAGCCCCTCCTCCCCCTTATAAAAAGACACCACTTCTAACCAATTACTCACACCTCTAAAGCATTTTGGCTCATCCAAAATCTTTCCAATTATTCTCCATAAATTCATCTCCTCCTCCTATAATCCTTACCTTAGGTATAAGGAACTTAAAGAGTCCTTTTTTGTTCAAACCAATGGGAGTTACCCAAATTTAAGTTAACGATTTCTCTTAGCTTCTTTTATTTTATTTTACTTCTCCAACCCCTAAAATCTTTTTATTATTTTCTTTTCTAACAAAAATAGTATCTTATATATACTAGGATATTTTTATGATAAGTATTCTGACTACACTTACACACAACTCCATCTAATGGGTGTTGAACATAATGTTTTTGTGGATGCCAACCAAACACCTCACGAAATGATGATTGTTCAATTATCTCCTACCACCTCTAATGGTAGACATTATGATGGAATTATAATTAAATATGATATTTATCTTATTAATTTTATATATGAGTTTATGTAATTACATTTTATATCAATCCATTATTTGTTTTATGTTGTATATATATATGATAATTTCATTTGAAGAAGTGCGGGCTACCACCCCCTAAAGTTATATGACTCGTTCATAAAATACTTTGAAAAATATAAAGTATGGTATTAATGAACTTAAGTAACACATATAAGATATTATATTATACAAGAATAATAATATACCTATTTATCATTTGGTTTTTATTCCTTTTAAAATGAAAAATGAAATGGAAGTTGCGTTCGTGTGTACGTACGGACTACCGTCTCCACGAACGCGATGAGATTCGTTACCTATTGTATCCATTCAAGTCTAATTATCATTTTATGATTAAAAATAATGTTTAAGGGATTGATATCGTTCTGTATGTGACTAATTTACAACCAATCCATAATAAACACGACTTATGTAAAAAACATAAAAAATTAAATGAGTAAGTTAACACCCAAAATGACGATAATATTAAGATATTATTAACAAAGAAATGTTAAAAGATCATATATGATATAATATTAATTTATATTATTATTGTATAATTTAATAACAATAATTTAACCAATATACATGAGGTTAATGTACCCTCAACAATGGAAAAGTACAATGTAATGGGTTCTCATCTCACTCCTTATTCCCATGAGATTCATGCCATATTGACACTATTACCTTTTGTGTGGTGTATGTACAACCCATAATTGTATTCTCTGTGTAATACACTTTAATTTAGGTGTATTTACATATTCATTGTATGATACCTCTTTCATGGGTTGTATGTTTCGTAAGTTAACAAATTGGTAAGGGTTAATTTCAAAATCTCTTTATTATCCGATGTTGTTTTTACGTAAGTATATAATAGGACATATTTATTATCCATGTCCATGTTTTATGAAAGAGTTTTCAAAGGGATTACTTTAAGGTACTTTTTACTAAAACATCATTTCAAATGTTTTAAATATTTATTCTTCAAAATCTTTCTCATTAATTTCCATGTCTTCAAAATGGGTTTTAATTATTTATTTATATAGAAATTAATGTTTTTAAAATGATAATTCCTTTCAAATGTTTCAAAGTGGTATGGGACACTATGATTACAAAATGTATTTAAATGACTTCTTTTCCAAATTGTGTGACTTTTACATGTTTCCATGAAAAAGGTTATATCTATCAACGAGTTTTGCAAATAATTTTCATCAACATCCAAATCTTTTAATGGATTTTTAACTAGTTTAAAAGTTGATTTATCACGATACAAATCTTCCATATCGAGTAGATGGTTTTGTGATATGTTTGACTATAGATGTGTTATTTTTATACCATTCATGGTTAATGGGTAAATTATTGACATTTCATTTGGTAGTTTTATTACAAATGTTTATGTTAGGTTTAGACCTTTTCATATGAGGAATGCATTAAACATATTATGTGACAGGTGGAGTCTTCTATAGCTCCTCGATGCATTGGTAAGTCTCACTAGACAAACTAGTGTCTTGGAACAAGGCCTTGACAAAACCTTATTTGTAGTCTTGGCACGAGGCCTTGGCTATGTGGTTATGATAGTATGGTATTATGCATTCCATCATTATGAGAGTAGTTATTGATATCTCTTGTGATTATTCGACTAGTAGAATATCCATGTGAATAAGTAAATAGAATTATTTCATTTTATTTTTTCAATATTAAGTTGATGTTCAAGTTTAAAAGGCTTTTGTTTTAGTTATTCATTGCCTTAAATTTTTATGCTTATTTATGAAAGTTTCCGCTATATTGTTATCCTTACTAAGCATCTGAGAAAACCCCTTATATATTTAATTTTTCCCAAGATTCCAAGAAGTTTATTATGATTGATATGTAGGGTTAAGCCAAGGGAATAATGGAGTTCATAAAGGATTATTTATATTGTTTTGTATGTTATAAAGTGCAATGTCACATTCATGTATGTAATCTATTTTCCCAGACTGCTAAACCGATTGGTCCTTCGGGACTTGGTTCCTTGTAATCATGTCAATGTATTAAAATAATGCATCGACTATGGGTTAAAATGATGTGTAAATTTGTTTATAAAAGTAATTAAAAAATAAAACAACACTTTAATGAAACAAGGATCTTTTACGGGTTTAGATTTCAGAAGATTAGACATAATATTACATTGATTAGAGTTGAAACAAAAATAAAACAATTGTCCAATACACTTCTGCGCACACTAAAACAAAGATGACCAACTCTGTAATTCATGCCAACCTGTGAAAAACATTTCAAAAACATTGGGTGAGCACAAAAGATTCCCAGTAAGGGGTTTTGAAAACTTTTGATAAATCGCTTTTAAAAATATCATTTCGAAAATACATTTGAAAATTTTCAATTGTAAATGAATTTGTAAAACAAAATTTACTAAATAATGTAATTATTTTGAAAATAATTATACTTTGAAAACACTTTTAAACTAATCCAGTTATTTTCATCGGTGAATATTAAGAAAACTTCATGAAAACAAAATATCATTTTGAGGCAACATAATTCGTCGAAGGTTGTCTTGGGCCTACCCACATAGAGAAGGATGTTTTCACTCCCCAATCACCTTATATTTTTACAACGAACAAGGGCCCATATTTTTCGAAAATGTTTAATGTTTGAATTAAATATATATATATATATATGTATTTGTCACTACTATTTTTAATTTTAAATATGTCAATGAATTAAAATACAAATCCATACTTATATATATATATGATTTCCAATTCATAATTTTCATGTTTGGTTACTACCAATACTTTTATGGCTAGGCCTCCCATTTATATATAAATATTCATAGAATTATTTCTTCTTTTTCTGAAGTAGTCAATTTACGCATCGACATATCTTTGCATGATTATCCGTACATACTTTTCCCTTTAACGAATCATTATTTTAAGAATCACTCATACATAATAACAATTTACCCATACAACATGCATATATATATATATTGTGAATACAACAAGAAAAAATATTATCCATTCAACTTACACATGTGATTAATAAAACTGATGTGCATGACATGTCATTGATTTAAATAATGGCCATTACTTATATTATAAATGAAATTCATGAATTAATTAAATAAATCATATACTAATATGTATAATATATATATGAACATGTAAACATAGTTTGAAAGACAAAATCCCGTTAAAACAAAAATGAAACATATGGTTGAAACATATAATCGGATATCTATGATTTTACAATTTTCAAGTCTGTTTCGCATCAAAAACATTAGTTATGTATTGATAATTACCCTTTTGAAAATCCAAAATAATTTGAGATTGATGTATAAAGTCATATAGACACAAATTTATATTACAGGATTTTGTATATCAAAATTAAAGCAAAATAAACTCTTCCAAAATTTGTTCACATAAAGAACATTAATTAATGATTCATATAAGTCCTTGAAAAACTCAAAATAGACTAGGAATATAGTGTATACATAAAAATAAATACATGGGTTTTTCATAATAAAAATTTAGCAGCATAAACCCATATTTCAACACCTTAAAAACAAATTTAAATAAAAAATAGAATCCATACCATATATATTTTAAAACAAATATATAATTCTCCTTACTTGAAACAACATTTAATTGGGAAAATAAAAATATTGATTTTGTTTTGAAGAAACCCATAAATAAACATTGAAGAATAATGTAAAATAAAAATTAAAATCCCTTACATGGAACTAAATTTGAACATAATTTTGATAAAACAAACATAAACATGAATGTTTTAATTGAAAAAATCCTTAAAATAAAAACTGAATTGTGTAAAGTAAAACAGATAGAGGTCCCTTACACAATTATAATTATAGGAAGGAAAATATGTTTCCAATATAAATTTAATAAATCCCTTACCTTTTTCTTGCAAAATATCATTGCATTTCCATTGACAGAACTCAAACGCGCGTAGTCTATATCTCAAATATTTAGAACATGAAAACATACAGAATAAAAATAATAGAAGTTCGGCCCTCTATCATTCCCTCTAAAAGGCCTTTGCACTCCTCGTCTTTTAAACATAGCATGAGAAGATTAAATTTATAATCTATTCCAACATTCAAATTAAAATTTGAATTTTTGTGCATATTGGGAATCATATTTAATATATATTTATTTGAGTGATAGAAGCAATGGAAAAGGACATAAAAGGTGATCTCATGTAGATTCAAAATCAAAACTGATAAGTAGAAAGACATCGGTTGAAAACAGATGATAAAAAATGGAAATTCATGGTATTAGATGATTAACAATAAATGAAATGTCTTTGTTGATCTGCACAAAAAAAATTATAAGTGAAGAAAAATCTTAACATGTTTATTATGAATGAAGGCACACAAAATTTTTGACAAAAATAGAATTATTGTGATTGTTAAACAAGGACAACAAACTTGTATTTTAATATACTGAAAAAGATGGAAAACAGATATGTGATAACTCTAAAACAACCAATAATGATTCAAGTGGATGAATTCAGATTATTTATGAGGTTTCTTTAAAACTAAATCAACATTTTTATTTTCCTATTTAAACGTTGCTTCAAGTAAGGAGAATTATATATTTGTTTTAAAATATATATGGTATGGATTCTATGTTTTGTTTAAATTAGTTTTAAACGTGTTGAAATATGGGTTTATGCTGCTAAATTTTTAATATGAAAAACCCAAGTATATATTTTTATGTATATACTATATTCCAAGTCTATTTTAATTTTTTCAAGGATATATATGAATCATTAATTAATGTTTTGGATGCGAACAAAGTCTGCAATAGTTTATTTTTCTTTAATTTTGATATAAAAAGTCCTTTTATATATTTTTGTGTATATATGATTTTATACTTCAATCAAAAATTATTTTGGATTTTTAAAAGGGTAATTATCAATACATAACTATTTTTTCTTATGAGAAACATACCTATAAATTGTAAAATCAATGATATCTGATTATATGTTTCACCCATATCATTCATTTATGTTTTAACAGGATTTTTTCTTACAAACTATGTTTACATTTTCATATATATATTATACATATTCATATGTGATTTATTTAATTAATTTGTGAATGTCATTTATAATATAAGTAACTGACATTATTTAAATCAATGACATGTTGTGCGCATTAGTTTTATTAATCGTGTGTGTAAGTTGTATGGATAATATTTTTTCTTGTTGTATTCACAATATATATATATACATGTTCTATGGGTAAATTTTTATTATGTATGAATGATTATTAAAATAATGATTCTTTAAAGGGTAAAGTATGTACGGAAAAACATGAAAAGATATGTTGATGCGTAAATAGACAACTTCAGAACAAGCAGATATAATCCAATGAATTTATATATATATGTAAGGTCTAGCCATAAAAGTATTGTTAATAACCAAAATTGAAAATGAAGAAATGGAAATAATATATATATATATAAGTATGGATGTGTATTTTTATATATTGACGTATTTAAAAGTAAAAACACCTGTGACAAATACTAATATATATAGATATATATATAGCAAGATTTAAACATTTTCAAAAAATATGGGTGCTTGTTTGTTGAAAAAATAGAAGGTCATTGGAGAGTGAACCAATCCTTCGCTATGTGGGTAAGCCTAAGAAATCCTTCGACAAATTAAGTTGCCTCAAAATGATGTTTTGATTTCATGAAGTTTTCATAATATCCTTCAAAGAAAATCACTAGATTAGTTTAAAAATATTTTCAAAGTATAATTATTTTTCAAAAGAATTAAATTATTTTTTAAAGGTTGTTTTACAAATTCATTTAAAAGTGAAAATTTTCAAACGTATTATCGAAATGAAATTTTTAAAAGCGATTTATCAAAAGTTTTCAAAACCCCATACTGGGCATCTTTTGTGCTCACTCTATGTTTTTGAAATGTTTTTCATAGGTAGTCTTGAATTCCAGAGTTGGTCATCTTTTTTTGTATTGCGCGCGGAAGTGTAGTGGACAATTGTTTTATTTTTGTTTGAACATTGATCAATGTATTATTATGTGCAATCTTTTAGAACATAGACTGGTAAAATATCCTCATTTCATTAAAGTGTTGTGTAATTGTTTAATTAATTTTATAAAAAAATTACACAGAATTATAAGGACTAAGCCCAGAAGAGCAGGATCAGGGAGTTATAGTTGGTATCAGAGGAAGTTTAGCAATAACCTTGGAAGCTTTATTTAGATAAACTCTGATTAGATTACATAGCCCTATGATAGACTTTGAGGATATGAAAAGAATAACATCCTAGAATTTTGATATTGTAGTGATTTTGTGAGTTTTCTGAGCAATACATCTCTGTCTGGATACGAGCAGGTAGAGGCGGCTCTGGCATAGATGTAGCTAGGGGTAAGACCTTAAAACACCATTTTGAGCTAGACTCGAATAGGAACTGGTGCACGACAACGGTCCTTGCTACACTCTTGGTTACGACACTCCCCGGGGATATTCTTATGATAATTCTCATTTTCTTTACAAACCATTATGAATTGTCCATGAGTATATATTTCCTCAAAGAAGACATTTTTATGATTATGGATTATATTCATAAACAGTTTAATTTATGTTACGTTTTTTACAAGTTTGGTATTATTTATTGCTATTCATAAACTAATCTTGTGTATGCCATTGTTTAGAAATGGTTCCCAGTAGAAGGAATGAGAACTCCTGTAATACACATGATCCAAAGAGTAAGAAGGATCATATAATTCATGGTCTTAAGATAGAATTTAGAAGGGAAATAATCCCCCATGTATTATCATCATATGAATAAATAGTATCATGTGTTGATAATATAAGTAAAGAGTTCTCAGAGCCCTATGGATTTTAAGGGAAGCCAGAGAAGGAAAGGATGGTTGAGAGAAAGACAGATAAAGGGATGACGTTAAAGAAGGATTATCCCATATGTGATAACTGTGGAAGGAATCACCTTGGAAAATTCTTGAATGGAATGAGAGTATGTTATAAGGGTGGAGAAAAAGGACACCAAGTACGTGACGACAAGGGTAAGAAAAATGTTTTAAATGTACAATGCTTCATCTGTAAGGAGTGGGGACACTATGCAAACCAATGTCCAAATCATCAGAGTATGCCCCAAATGATGTTATTGGATAATAATCAAGTTATGATACTACCTAAGATGAAAATGAATGACTAGTGTTCTTATGTTTTTATTATTTGATCATTTCATTTCAGTGTTGTATCAAGAATATACTGGTTATATTAATTAGTGAGTAAATAAGGATTGTATTTCTATGTTATTTTATTTAGGATTTTAGATTATATGGTTCTATGAAAAGTGACTTAACAGTGAGCTACACTCTTGGTAAAATACATGGTTGAAGGAAAGGTAATCCATAATATGGTCCCGATAATGTGGTATTGTTTTTTTAATAAGAGGTGGTTGATTTGAATAAATTATATTTGATATTTTTCACTACATTGAAACTGATTAATTATTTTTCATTTTTGGAGTTTACAAAATTTTTGGATAGAAGGAGTATATACAGTATTATATAAGGAATAAGGGATCATGAATGTAATAAATGGTTATTTAGGATGTTACCATGTTTTAAAATAATACATGATGAAGGTGATCACATGGTATTACAATGAAAAAAGAATCTTCATTGTGGTTAACTTCCTTATAAGTCTTATACTGTGAGTTTGGATAGATGTATTTTGGATAAGTCCAAAGGTTGTAATGGATTATGTTTGAAAGTAAATTTTTGGATTTTTATAAAAGGACAACACGTAGACCGTGTGACGACCCGTCGCGTCGGACAAAGATGTGGGAATCGAACCCACAACCATAGTGAAATTGGGATTTATCGCCAAACACTAGACTACATGAAGTTCATGGATGGTATAATGGAGTTTCTTTTTTTAAAGGGTCTGATATGTTAATTATAAATTCATTATTTTTGGAACCCTATACGATTAGGATAAATATAATATTTTTGAGTTGTATTATGTTTTGGGGTGAGAAAAGAGATTGTGGTGGAAATTTATTAATGGATAAATATATAATAATAATGTAGGTATATCTCCTTATGATCATAGCCAATCTCATAAATAAATTCCTCAACATTAAGAAAAGGAAGTTAGAACAAAAATGTTGTCCTAGATGGTACCATAGATCATCACAAATTTATGGTTTTGGGATTGTTGTCCTTTTCATATCCATGTTCTCCACCACTCTCCATCGGATATTGATGGGTAGATTTCTCTTCCATATCCTTATTTTCTGACATGGAACCCTAGTATTTGTTATTTTCGGTAACCTTCATACTTACCACTCTTTATATTAAATAGTGGCCTCATTAATCCATTTTTTGATGTGGGATTTCATGTAAGATATTTTGAAATATAAACCCCAACATTTCCAATACTGAGCATAAATTGAGAGTACAAAATTTATTTAAGGACGGGATAATGTAACACCCCATGCTTCCATGTTACGCTTCTCTTTGAATAATACAGTAGTGTTTGTTGTACGCAACATCGAGTTCTAACACAAACCATAACCAATCAAACTAGCTGTTATGAATAGTAATACCAACTTTTTTGAAATTTTATTGATTTTATCTTTCAAAATGGACCTAATTTTTGGATTTGTAGTATTGAAATCACTTTATGGTGAATTTTTGGTACTTTTATGATAACTTTCATATTTTGATGAATAGTGAAAATTAGTAAATTTTATTTAAAAAAAATTTATAATAGAAATAATTAAAATTGATAAATTATTAATTTGAGTGGTTTTAAATTATATTTAGATTATATTTTTACCATTTAATCAAATTTTGGTCACTGGACATAATTCCACATTTAAACTGGACATAAACAAGTGTCAATCTATTGATAGTTATTGTTTCTTAAAAAACACGCTTTTTTGTTTTGACAGTATGAATTAATTTTAAATTAATAAATAATACTTCTATATTTTTAATTTGGTAAAATAGTCTTCATTATTGAATTCATAATATCAAAATTAGTATAGGGTAAAGTTTTGTTATTTTTCTGAAAAAATTTAATATTTGATGAATACTGAAAAACACAGAGTTATAGTTTAAAACCAAATTTTTATTTAAATAATTATTTATTTAAATTATTTTATTTCAAAATAGATACATAATACCTATATTAGTTCAATTTAATTCATTGGAGTCGGTTTATAATAATTTTAGATATATAAAAATTTTATTGACCTTTTTACCGTCTTTTCCCCACCTCATAGGAGATTTTGCAAATTCACATAAAACATAATTTTACCGCTTTAGTGATTGGAATTTCGAAATTCCAAAAGACATGGTTAATATCAAGGAGTAAAATTATGTTCAATAAGACAAAAATAATTTTTGGGGAATAGCAACTTATTACATTTATTTACCATGGTAATAAGTAAATATGGTAATTAAGGGTAAAAATGATATTATTATTACCCTAACACATCTACTAATTCAGTTGGATAAGTATAATTCGACAAAAAAACATTATGAATTAAATTTGAACCTCTTTGGTCCAGTTGGATTAGATTAGGATATTTATTATTATTTAATTCAAAGAAGAGTTAAAAGAGTTAAAATCAATGTTTAATAACTAAATCATTTTTAATATAAGGTTATAAAAAAGATAAATTCGATTATAAATATTCATTAAAAATATAAATAGATTTCCTACATAATGGTATTTTATTTATAATTTTTAGACATTATATAGGTTAATTTATTTATGAAACAATGATGATGTAGTAATTACCTTATTAGTGAAATATTAAAATAATTGATGTTATAAATACCGAAATAAATATAATTTGAGACTTTTAATGAATTAAATGAATATTATTGGTTAATATGAAATGTTAGTATTGATTAAATGATTTTTGTTTGAATTAATAATGTAATTAAGACTTTAAAAAATCAATTATTAAATAGTGTCAAAATTGACATAAAAAAGTTTTTAAAACAAATATTATATTAATAATTGATATAAAATTCCTAAAAATATATGTTTTAGCCAAAGAACTTATTTGATGATTTTTATTTCATTAATGAACCACTTGGGGTTCTCATGGTTGTTTATAGTAAGTTTATTATCCATATAATATAAGAATACAAAGAGACATGGTAACTGTCAAACTATTTAACTAATAGTTAAATCTAAAATAAATGGGTAAAATAGTGACCCAAACATCTATAAAACCAATTGGATGAGTGTTTTACGACCCATACCCACCATAGACTTTAAATAATTCTCTTTTGAGCTATTATAAACCTAATATTAATTTATTATAAATAATACATTATGTTTTTCCTAAAGAGCCCCTCCTCCCCCTTATAAAAGGACATCACATCTAACCAATTCCTCACACATATCAAGCCTTTTGGCTCGTCCAAAATCTTCCAATTAATCTCCCTATATCCCTCTCCTCCTCCTATATTCCATAACTTAGGCAGAAGGAACTTCAAGAGTCCTTTTTGGGTCAAACTAAAGAGAGTTACCCAAATTAAAGGTAAGGATTTCTCTTAGCTTCATTTCGTTTATTTTACTTCTCCAAACACTAAAATATTATTATTATATTATTTTGTAACAAAAACATTATCCTAAATATACTAATATATTTTTATGAGAAGTATTCGAACTACACTTACACACACCTCCTTCTAATGGGTGAAGAACAAAATGTTTCATTGGAGGGCAAGCAAACGCCTCACGAAACGATGATTGTTCAATTATCTCCTACCACCTCTCATGGTGGCCATTATGATGGAACTATAATTAAATATGATATTAATAATATTCATTTTATATATATGCTTCTTTAATTCCATTTTATATCAAACCATTATTTGTATCATGTGGTATATATATACGATAAATTCATTTGAGGAAGTGCGGACTCCCGGCCCATCAAAGTGATATGACTTGTTCATACCATACATGGAATTTATAAAGGATGGTATTAATAAACATAAGTAACACATATAAAAAATTATATTATAATGGAATAACAATATACATATGTATCATTTGGTTTTGATTCCTTTTAAAATGAAAAATGAAATGGAAGTAGCGTTCGTGCATAAGTACAGACTACTGTCTCCACGAACGCGATGAGATTCATTCCCCATCATATTCATTCAAATATAATTCTGATTTTATAATTTAAAATAATGTTTAATGACATGATATCATTCTGGATATGAATAATATACAACATATCAATAACAAAAGTGGCTTATATAACAAAACGTAGAAAATAAAATGAGTAAGTTAACACCTGAAATGACGAAAATACAAAGATATTATTTACAAGGAATTGTTAAAATATCATATATGATATCATTTTAATGTATATTATTCTTGTATAATTTTATAACAATCATTTAACCATTATACATGAGGTTAAGCTACCCTTAGAAATGGAAAATTATAAGGTAATGGGTTTTCATCTCATTCCTTATTCTCGTGAGATTCATGTTATATTTCCACTATAACCGTTTGTGTGGTGTATTTACTTACCATAATTGTATTATTTGTGTAATTCATTTTAATTTATTTGTATTTACATTTTAATTGTATGATACATATTTCATGCGGTGTATGTTTCGTATGTTACCAAATTGATAAGGGTTAATTTCAAAATCTCTTTATTATCCGAGGTTGTTTTTACATAAGTATCTACTGGGACATATTTATTATCAATGTCCATGTTTTATTAAAGAGTTGTAAAAGGGATTGTTTTATTTTACTTTTTACTAAAATATCATTTCAAACTTTTTAAATTTTTATTCTTCTAAATCTTTCTCATTAATTTACATGTCTTCAAAATGTTTTTTAAGTATTTATTTATATGGACATGAATGTTTTTAAAATGTTAATTCCATTCAAAAGTTTCAATATGATATGGGAAACATTGATTCAAAATTGTCATTAAATGGCTTCGTTTCCAAATTGTGTCACTTTTAAATATTTTCATGAAAAATTGGTATTTCTCTCTTAGAGTTTTACAAATCCTTTTCATCAACTTCAAAATCTATTAATGGATTTTTTACTTGTTTTGAAGTTGATTTATCATGATACAAATCTTCCTTATTGTGTTGAAGGTTTTGTGATATGTTTGACTCTGAATGTGTTATTTTTATTCCATTCATGGTTTATGGGTAAAGTATTTACATTTCGTATGGTAGATTTAATATGAATATTTATGTTATGTTTAGACCTTTTCATATGAGGAATGCATTGGACTTAGTAAGTAACGGGTGGAGCTCTCTATAGCTCCTCGATGCAACGGTAGGTCTCATGAGACAAACTAGTGTCTTGGCACGAGACCTTGAAAAAATAATATATATAGTCTTGGCACGATGCATTGGCTACATGGTTATGATAGTATAGAATTATTCATTACATCATTATGAATGTAGTTATTTATATTGCATGTGATTATTCGACTAGTAGAATATCCATGTGAATAAGTAAATGGCATTATTTCATTTTATTTTTTCCATATTATGCTGAAGTTCTAGTTTAAAAGGATTTTGTTTTATTTATACATTGCCTTACATTATTATGATTATTTATGAATGTTTCCGCTATATTGATATCCTTACTGTGCATCTCAGCTCAACCCTTTCTATTTGTTATTTTTCCCAGGATTCCAAGAAGTGTATTGTGATTGAAATTCAGGGTTATGCGAAGGGGAATAATAGTGTTCATAAAGAATAATTTTTTCTTGTTTTGTATGTTATAAAGTGTAATTTAACATTCATGTATGTAATATATTTTCCATGACTGCTAAACTGATCGGTCCTTTAGGACTTGATTCCTTGTAATCATGTCAATGTATTAAAATAATGCACTGACTTTGGGTAACTGGGGTCGGGGCATTACATTTTATATGTAATCATGAAAAATTGGGTTTCAAATTTAATTCATGTATTCTTTAAAATTATTCATAGAATTTCATAGAAAAATTATTTTTAAATGGATTTATAAATTAAAAATATTTTTTCAAAGAAGAAAGTAAAATTTCATTCAAGAAATGTTTTTGAATGATATTTCAAAATAATTTGCCAAGATAACATCCATTGATGTAACTCATTATATTAGATAATATAATAAAATATTTCTATTTATATTCTTTATTTTAATGTGTTATTATTAATGTCATGGTGATTATGAAATACCTTTGTCTTCCATTGATTATTCTTACTATAAAATTATTATGAAATATATATCTTTTTTCAATGTTTATGATATGTTTACATGTTTATGATACTAATTTAATTTAATGGGTCATGATATGATTATATTTTATCTTATGGAACATGTATTATTATTTCATTATGATATGGATGAGATCTATTTCTCCCACCAATGCATTGGGTAAAAATTTATATCTCAAGATATAGATATGGAAGTAAAGTGTAATGAACATAGTACAATGTTACATGGATGGAAAGGGAAATGACCATTTTTTAATAAGATGGGAATATAATGATGGGTAAACATCATTCTGTAATATTTTGATGGATTGCGGTGTGAACCTGGTTCAGTAAATGATATTTTCACTATGATAGTCTAGAAAAAAATTCATTGACTACTATAGAAATCATTATATATGCATATGAGTCTACAATAATTCAATGTTTCATTAATATGTTATTATTTTATTGATTATTTTCTCAATTTCCTTTTGATTCATGTATTATGATCATCTATGATTGGCGACATGATTCATTTATATGATCATTGATATGAAAATTGTGATATTCAATTTCTATGATCATGTTCTCATATACTTATGATAATTATTATGCTTGCATATCTACATTGGTTACACTTTCCAAGCCTTTGAGTTCATCAATTTTTTTGTTTTATTACCCTAGTTATAAAGATATGTATTATGATTTGTGTGTATAAGAGGAGTTATAGTCAATAAGGACCTAGTTGTATTTATGGTAACTCCCATATATATCATTTTTTTTGTTTTGATGTCTCTAAAGGAACTAGACTATTATTTTTTTGGGTGTCTATTTGTAATATCTTTTAAATCTTCTGAAAAAGATAATAAATTTCTATGAATGAAAAGAGAGAATCGCTATAGTTGGTGTCAAAGAAAATGGTTTATTTAACCAATTTATTCTATGATGACCAAAATTTAGTGTGATCCATTAGTATAATTATAATTATATTTATAGAGATCTCACTAATGATAATTATAAGGATGAGTCATTTTTTAGAAAATGTTCAGTGTTTTGGTAGAGAAAATAATGAACAGTTTCCTAGAAATAAACCCATGTCTGGATACTAAAATTTGATTTGGTTTTGGTACATATGTACCAAGACTAATCAACTTTGACAAGATGTTCCATGCCTTATTAGGGGTAATGTTTTACACAGAAATGGGCATTGTTGCACACCTAGTTTGAGAATATCAGGGGATATTCTTTGGGAATTCATAGGCTCTTCATGGTCCATCATAATGTATTTAAATATAATTGGTCTATAAATAACCGGATTTTTCATTTATTAAGGAATTTTTCTTGATTTAGACATCAAATAAGTAATTTTATTCATGACCATGTGGTTTACTATTGTGATATGTAATTCTCACACTAGGATTTTGGTATTAGTCAATGATGTGAACTAGATGGATTCAAAATAATGATAAATTTTATAGATAGATTTATGATGAGAAGTCATGTGGGATGATAACTAGAGTGGAATATTTTATGATCACTCATGATAAGGTTTCATGGAACATGAACAAAAATTTAAACAATAACCAACTATCAAACTCCCTAAACAACTAAAATAAAGAGTTCGCTAAGAGTATGGGTAAGGGGGGACGTAAAGAATGAAGCTTCCATTTCCTTTGGTTCAATAATGTGGTAAGAATCACCTATGTAAATTTCTTATAGAAACTTATAGATGTATTGAATTTGAAAAATAATACATAAATAAAGTTAATATAGTTGAAAGATGATGAGTTCAGATAATGAAATTGATGATAATATTGTCCTCCCTAACACACTGTTGATCTTTATGTGATATATGTGTGGAATAAATGGTCATTATGAAACTAAATTTTCTAAGTGGAAATCTCTTCAATAGAATAGGGAAGGTGTTGTGATTAATGGTTGCATTTTGGATAAGGAAGAAACTACAAATGAAATGTGAATGAATATAAGTATTGTGTAATAGGATGAGGTATCCTTTCTAATATCATAAGGATTAAGTGGATTAATAAAATCCTTTATATATTTGGAATTAGTAAATATGCTTTTAGAAAGGTGAAATATATAAGGAATTGTTTTTAAATTTTTTATGGATTTAACAGAATACATTGAACGGATCCAATAGAGTAGAAATTTTATTTTATTGTATGGTAGTATCCATAGAAAACACATTATTAATGAAATGATAATCCTTAATAACCTCATTATGTTAGGATATGTCTTTTTTTATAATGGTATGTGGCATATGATTAAGTAAATTGGATTCTAATGATTACATTAGAAATGAATAAGGATATGTTGACTAGTATTTAATCATATAAGGTATTAAGTTTACAAGAAAATGGATTTATGTAATATATCCTATATTTTATCGAATAATGACTTATATAGGTTTTCCAAAAGTATTTATGTTAATTCAGGTTGTTACAATGTTCCAAGAGAATTTTACTTGAGGGTATTCATATGTTTGTAATGTGACAACCAATAGAACTTTCTTGATTTATGGGGGATCAATTTATTGTTGATTATGTTACATTAAATATAAAGTGTTATTTTATTCTTCCATTTGGGATATATGTTTAACCATTCCTGAAAAATTTATGTTAAACATCATTGGAAATATTTTTTCACTCTTTTAGAATTGAAATCATCTGTTAAAAATGTTACTATGTTATTAATCTTATTTCAAGTATTTTCATAATATTTTTTACATTATATAAGTATGGATTTTGAAAATGACATCATATATGTTGTGTGACAACGAATCATGTCTGTAAAGAGTGTGGGTCTTTAACCCATGACCAAAAGAAGATAATGGATTAATGATAACCACTATCCAATGGAGGTAATTATTAATGTAACTTAATTTTTATGAAATATTATTTACTATTAAACAGTAGTGTTACTTTGGGTGTTCAATAGTTAAGGTATTACTGATTTTTATTTTTTATAAAAATTTATATCATTATAAATTTAATTGTTTTGTGGGATTCAATATCTATTAAACGTGTATTTTAATGCTTAGGAATCAAAGTTAATTTATGGAATTCCAATTTGGGAAGTATTAGATGAATTAGAAATTCATAAAAGAAAAACTAAAGAACCAAATTTTGTTTCAAAAAATATAATATATTATATTTCATTATATTATTGATCAAAAAATATATTAATCAAAATTTGGATAATGTCAAAAAAATGTTGCATCCAAATACATTAATTTTTTTGAATCCATTCCATTTAAATCATCACATGTTTATGAATTTAGGCCCTCAAAATTTAATTTAGCATTAAATTTTTTTTATTGATGAACTAAATAACTCCCTATAAATATTTAAACTTTTCATCAATGAAAAATCATCACTACCATCCTTTTTTCTATTATGCGGAAACCTAGTTTAAATTAATAAATTTTACCTTTTAGATATTTCTACATTTTAAGGAACAATACTGATTGCTTATTTTATATTTAAGAACTATGTGTGGCCTAAATTATACAATAACCCAATATTATAATGGACAACACGAAACATAAATATTATCATTCTCTACGTAGAAAACTGAGGTCATCTTGCATTTCACACAACAATGACTTTACTTGATGGCTTGTATAAACTGCATGAAAACGTTTTACCACACAATAATATATCATTAAAATTTTATTAATTAATTTAATAATATATAAACTACCTATGTAATTAGTTTTTATTAATAGTATTAACTAATTTTGGAAAATATATTTTTTACACAATTTAATATGAATTAATAAGTTAGCAATTAATTAGAAATGAATATGAAAACAGATTGAATATAAAAAGAATATTATTATTTTTATGGACACGAAGCTATTTTAATGTTATAAATAAAATAAAATAAAATTAGAGAGCGATAGTAATGTAATATATATAAAATATATACAATCAAAAACTTTTTATATTCATTAAATAGATTTTATTGACATATTATAAAAAGAATCCAAATTTTATTCTTAAAAATATTTATTTATTTTAATATATTTTTAAAAAAATTTAATGCCAATCACATTTTATGTCCAAATTTTGGAAAATTTATAGACTTTACATTTCAAAATAAATATCATATTTAAATTAAAAGAGTTTAGTTGAAGATAAATGTTTTGGTATTTTTCTGTATGTTCTCTGTTTTAAATTGATTGTTACAAATGGTGAATTTTAGTTGAAAACAACAATCCAATTTAATTGATTTATAATGTTAAATTATATTTAAAAATAAATTAAATTTATAATCATATAATATTATTATAAATTAATATAATTCAGGACATTGAGTTCATTTTCACTTTGAAATTAGGAATAAAAATATATCAATCTTTTGAATGTTATTAATATAAAAACCCCAATTGTTGACCCGACTGAGTGAATAATTTTAAACTAATTTCATCCACTTATATGATTAGAATTTATAAAAATGTATTAAATATTTGGAATAATAATGATTTATAATTTATTTTATGTTCATATTAGTTTCTGACAAATAATATTATTGAATGTAATTAAAATTAATTCCATCGATTAAGGTAAATTTAAGAGTAACTAAGGACAAATCCTTAAATTAAACTCCAAAATGTCTATAAACGTGCCCTAAACAAATTAAATGGACTTTATTTACGTAATAACCTTGCATTATTTAGTTTTTTGGATTATTATAAATTCTTTTTAGGTAAACATGTCGGTTCATGTAACTTGTTTTCAAAAATACATTGTGAGTCCTTTCCCTTGCCTATAAAAGGCCACCAATTCTAAATATTCTTCACACACATCTAACCAACTAGGATTGGATAAACTATAAAAAATTCACCTACCAATATTCCTCAAATACTCATAGAATCCTTGCCATGGTTAAATTTAAATCCATGGAAGGCCTTCGGCACAAACCAAATGGTGTTACCTGATTAAGAGGTAATGTATTCTCTCAATCTTCATTATTTTATTTTCATTATCCACCCCCTATGATATCATTATTCCTCAATCATATTAAAAATCCAGTTTCAGAAATATTCTATGGTTTTATATGATATGTTTTAAACATATACATACAAAAACCACCATCTAATGGGTAACGAACACAATATTTACATATATGACAAACCACCACCACAATAAATGATGAATGTTCACATTTCATTTACTTTGAATTATGGTAGAAATTATGACGGAAAATATATTCCTATATGTTGTATATTATATTTATAATTTATTTAATCTTTGATAATTCTATTGTAAGACATATATTTACACTTTCCATTTATGTAAGAACGATAATTTCATTTGAGGATGTGGGGAAAACTACCCCTCAAAGCATTGTGATTCGTTTCCACAATACATGGAATATATTAAAGATGGGTTCAGTTAAATTATAATTCTAATTTAATGATATTATATTAATATTTAAATATATTTAATTTTAAAATTTTCTTTCAATACCACAGTAAAAGAGTAAACATCATTCATGTATACGTATGACTTTCCGTCTCTATGAACAGTTTATTATATTTCATACTACTATATTTTATAGATTATTATTATAAAAATATAAAGAATATAAATTATATTTATATCATGGTTTATATTTTGGAATGATTATATAGATAAAATGTCTAATTATATAATAAATTAAGACACATGAAAATAACAAATAAAATATTATCAGAAGTGAAAACCATAACATATGATGGTTAACAAGAGGGTAATATACGGTCATAATAAAACCATATATGGAATAATATATAATAATCACGTCTGATAAAAAATTATAATTAATTTTTATTTATTAAAAAGGTTTTTTTAGTGAGTATGATGAGAGTCAAGATACAAGGTATGAGAATTTAATCTGACAATTTATTTCCTTGAAAAAGATGACTTATTACCCACTGATTCTTTTCTGGGGTTTGTATATTTTCCATAAATGTAATATATGATAATTTTAATTTTATTTATGGGTATTTAAATAATAATTATATGATCTTAATTTGAATATTTTTTTATTACTCTACGAAATTGTTAAAATATTTTTGTCTCGTTTTTCCATTTTTTAGAATCATGTTTTGTTATGAACCTAAATTCATTTCCATGTTCTATAAGAATCCCTTTTTTATGTTATATAAATAATTTAATTTGTTTCATGATATTTTCATATTCATAAAAATTTAAATTCTGACATGGGGATTATGGTTCATTGTTACTAGGTTTTAATTATTTATTTAAACAATCTCATCGCTTTTCGATATTGTTTATGTTTTTGATTCTATTAATGAAATCTTATGATTCATCTACGAGAAACCGTCATGAGTTTCGTTATAATATTTCTATTCAATATCAATTCAATAATTGGTGAAATATTTCAACACTTCGGTACCTATCATAGTTAGTAATTGTTTTTCAAAAAATCCAAACTTTACCACCACTTTGGTCAAATATTTAGGTTCCCTCAAAGTAATTTTTTCTAAAAATGGTTTTGAAGATTACTGTACCATTATCATATAATCATTAAAATTCATTTTCACTCTTTTTTTCTCTTACCAATATCATCAAATGAATATTCTTATAAAATTATTCCTAAGGACTTTTTTAACCATTTTATCTTTAAAAATGAATGTTCTCTTTACCTTGTATAGAATATAGAAATTTATCCTCCATCATTTTCCTGAATGTTCAATTTCATTTTAAAATATTAATTTTTAAGAAAATTTTGTTAAAATTGATCTTCAAGGAAAATATCATTCAATTTTTTTTCAATATAACGTTATACTATTTCAATTAATTTTTTTAAAAAATTATTTCATTTTTTTTATATTTTTTAATAAATAATAGTTTTGAAAATGTTTTCAAGCCTTATTTATAATTTTACAAAATTATTTTCAACATAATGGATTTAAAAAAATTCAATATAACTTAATATTTGTTCATGAAAAAAATGTTTTAAAAATATTTTCAATATTTCTTTATATTTTTTGTAATTATTTTTAATGAAAAGGGTTCTTAAAAAGGTTTTCATCTTATTTTATAATATTTCATGGGGGTAATTTTCAAACAGATTTCATTTCATATTTAAAAAAATTCAATATATTTTCTTCAAAAATTATTTTAAAATATTTTTATTTAATATAACCCCTTTTTCAAAGAAGAAAAGATATTATACTCAACAATAATTTTAAAAAAGATATTTCAAAATTATTTTCCATCCATGGTGACATATATTGCTATTAATTGGTCCCTTCTAGCAAATGATCTAAATGGTAGATTCATATTGATTATATTAATGGGTTATGAATAATGTAATGTAATTAATGAAATTTATTTCTCATTCATGGTTTATTCTTCCAATTAAATGATTAAAAAACCAATATCCTTTTCAACAGGTTATGATATGTTTTCATGTTTATGATTACCATTTCTTTCATGAGTTATGATATGATTATTTATAACTTTGTGTCATATGTATGTATTATTTAATTAAGATATTGTATGTATATATATCTCACTTAAATTAATTGGGATGAGTTTTAAATCTCACATGATATGCATGGATGGAATGAGAAAAGAACGTGGTTCAGTATTACAGGGTGAGAACAGAAAATAAACTTTGTTCATTATTATGAGCCTACAACAAGGGGTGATCATTTTTCATTATTATAGATCAATAATTGGGTTAGAACCTGGTTTAGTAAAGGTCTCCTTCCACTAATATGGTATCGTAATGTCTTCCTTGACTACTATGGAAATCTGTATATATTATTATGTGTCTTGAAAAATTGCATGTTTTATTATTTTGTAATGATTTCATGGATTATGTTATTTATTTCTATTTGATTAATTTCGTAATAACTATGAAGATTTAAGGCATGACTCATGAATATGATGTATAATATGTGGGTTGTGATCCTCTATATTCATCATCGTGTTCTCATATCCATATTCAAAAGATTATAATTACATATCTCCATTGTTTACCCACACAGATCATTTGAGATCACCTGTATATAGGATTCCTTCTCAAGGAAACAAATATATGTATTTTTATTGATCAGTCTATGAAGGGTTCTAGTCACAGAATATGTAGTGGGTGATAATTAATCTCACCTATGTAACTATTTTTATGTACACATGTTTCCAAAGACTCTAGAAAGAACAATCTTTGAGAATCACTTTGTATAATATTTTATGTATTCCTCAAATGTTATATAATTTATATGTATGAAATGTGTGAGTCACTATTAATTCATTAGAATACAGATATCTATACTGATTAATGTTGTGTAAGAAAGTATATCTCGCCCATTTTACATTTTTATAAACCCATATCTTCTCTTGGAATCGATGTTGTAAGATCCACCTATGTTGAGATTATAAAAATTAGAATTAGGTTTCAAATATATCACTCCTCCCATAGTGGGATTGGGAACTAAAATGTTGCATAATATTGTTGTAATGATATGTATAATGGAAATATGTTTGTCCAATTTTTTTGGAAACTGATGAGGTCGATCAACAAGGACATGGTTCGTAAGGTGATTGCAGATGTTTTATAAGGGGGTCATTATGGTTGGACTTTATCAATTACTTCCATATATAATAACACCCCACTAAAAAACCATTCCTCTCTCCTTATTTTCAATGATTCCATTACACACTCCATTAATTATGATATAAACAAAGATCTATTATTGATTTTTATTTGATATACTTATATAGAAAATAATGAAATTCTAAACCAGCAATTCCCATTAATCGTTACATAATTTTTGGGACATAGTTTCTCACCTCTATTCTATATAGAATGAAAACCCAGTAAACAAGTTTAAAATACAACACATAAGGCTATTATAATTTGGTTGAGACTAATAATTTATGTTATAGGAAATATGGTTATGTTTTATTGGGATTTGATTATTCCAAATTACCTCACTCATTATGACATGGCCATTCATTATAGTAGAAATTTTTTAGAAGTTCATAATTGAGATCATTTTCCATTTATATCATATGAAAACACATTTATTAATCTCTTCATTCATCACTATCATTTCAAATATTTGATAATGGTTCTCATCTGTAATAGTGTGTATGATACATGGGTATATGATTACTTTCTTGAATGGATGTCTGGTACAAGAAATCTTAGGAAACCATGATTTATAAAAACACAAATGTGATTCCATAAAGAGATTTCACATATTCCAAGAGTCAAAAATATGTGAAATTGAATGTTCAAGTTCAAGTATTAAAAAATAAGACTGAATGTAGTGGTATATCCCCTAATATTTTCAAAACAATTTCCATTCGGGTCCATTATTATTATCCCCCATATAGTCAAACCCTCTATAATTTCTCATTCAATGTTTTAATATAATGAATCTATAGAGATAATGGTTCTTTAAATTTTTTTATACATTCAAAAACCACTTTTCCATCATAATATAAGGAATGTTGTAGTATTTTACATTTGAGTAAGCATCCCAAAAGAATGAATATTTATTTTTCGTCATTTCAATATAAAAAACCATTCAAAAAAATTAGTGTTAAATGAGTATAATGGTAATTTATGATAGTAAATTATTCACATTAACAATTATTCATATGAATTATAAGAAACAATTTCTCATGTACATGATTCAATTAGTAATTCTATCATTAAACATGTAAAATTTCCATTCAATAATAATGTGTGGGGATACATGGAATCCCATGTAGACCAAAGGAAAATAATTTTTATTCATATTAATTTTATTTTAAATTTATTTAACTCTCATAACTAATAAGTGGTTAGAAATACACAAACTATTTTCCACACATTTTTTAGGTTTACCCCTCCATTCCCAGTATTCATGTGAGTATTTTTTGGACCACATATGAATATTTTACTATCATTAAAATATTAATATTACAAATTCTATATTAGGAAGGGATATTATAGAAAAAATATACAATAATTATAGTGAATAATACATCCACTAATGATGTCATAATTTTTGATATAGCTACGAGTTTAGTGGGTTAAAATAAACATTCTATTTGAAATCAGTTCACCAATTATAAGGCCACAAAAATCAGTGATTTATGATATGAATGTTTATTGATAATATGGAGAATAACCAGTTTTTTAGAACATTATACATTATTAATACAACTATTGTGGAATAATTCATTCAAAAAACACCAAATAATCTCGAAACACGTATCAATAAGTCATATAAAATGACCCTATGAATCTATATGGCCTTATCACCCTATAGAGATCCTAAATTTTCATACATTACAATTAAATATTTTTAAATATAAAAAACCTAAAAACATTACTCAATGAATATCCAAGAGTTTAGTGTCATGGTAAAATTATAACAATAAATAACTTTTACAACATAAATTATGAACATTTATTTAATTATTTATTATCTACCTTCAGATTGTCTATTATTTTCACCATAGTACAAGAAGTCGAATGGGGATATAAATCAATATGGGGTGATCTAAAATCCTTGTAGGAGGGTAGATGACAACATATCAATGGGTTAGAATAGTCATTATCATCATTATATAGACATATGATCAAAATTCTAAGAGGAAGAATTACGAGAAGGCTTTGAATATAGAAATGCATCAAAATGAAACTTCATGCCATTGTGGTAAACTACCACACATTGTTGTGAACAAACCAAGAATTTATTTTCATGCATTTTTTATTTTAATCTATAGGTTATTCACATTTTCCAATTCATTGGTGGGATATATAATTTTAGTTGCACCCGTCACATCATAACACTAACATTGGGATCTATAATTCCAGGCACACATGTCACATCATAACGTTTACATTATCATAGAATCCACATTGAAAATATATCAATAATAAGCATAAATTATCCATGTAAATGGATTTTTTTAATCTCATAATTATAAATTCATAACATATTGGTCCTAGATGATAGGGGGAACAATATAGATGAAATATGAATCATTAACCTTGAGTTAAAAGTAAAATTAGTGTATTGAAAGAAGAGTTAATTTTGAAAATGTAATATTATTCATCTAATAATGAAGATTATATTAATATCCTAGAAATTATAAAATAATAATGATGAAATTAATTTCAATGGAGTATTAAAAATAAAAATTGATTTAATGATGGAAAACTAAAAAAATAGATTTGGGTTAATGAATTCCCCTTCGTTTTGGTAAAAAAACGTCCCTCACATAAATATATTTTATAATAAAAAATTTTAATAATTAAAAATTCTATAACCTTTTATACATTAATATGATTCAATATAGTTGTATTATATACCATTTGACGAGTTATAGACTTAAATTTCATCATTCAGAAGTGTTCACATTCTTTTTTTTTCATGATCGGCTAATTTTTTTACATGAATGGATGTTTTTTTTAAAATATGGATAAAAAACCAGAATAATTATTAAATTTTATTAATGATATTTTTGAAAATTATATGATCTCATAAATAAATTTTTTACGTACCATGAGGTTGAGACATTACTTAAAATTTAATGATGATTGTTTTTGGTTTATTTGGGCGGTTTTCAATCACAACCAACTAGTTCTGGTTTTTCATTTAGTATCATGTAAATATATTAGTTATAAAATACAAAAAATGTTAAAACATAAATATTATATTATTTTTTTCTACTATTTAAAATATTTATTGATTTACTTGAAGTTATTTAAGGAAAATGAAGCTGCATCGCCCCGGATGATGGTAAATTAACACATAACAGATGATCAATTAATAAAAGAAAGAGGGTGAATATTAATGAATAATATTCCATTTATAGGATATAATACCATTATATAAAACATAATGTAGCCTTCATGGAATTTGTATTGGATAATTTGTGGATAAGAGAAGAAAAGAAATGAAATTTTAAAGGAAATTGAAAATAAAATAGAGAGAGGAATTGCCTCTGGAAATATCCTTTTGAGATCCTCTTTAAAGAAACTGAGATTGTTCTTTTGATGAGACCATGATGTAATATACATGTGGTAGGGACTAGGTAATAGGTTTATTCATAAATCAGTCAATTATTTGTGCTTCAGAGGTGTAAGGAAATGAGGTTTCGAGGGGTGGTATTTTTTGTGGAGGGGATGTTTTCTGAATATTTAATTCATTAGTATATTAATTTCCTTCAACAAAATAAATTGTGATGATTTCATCAATAAATAAATTATAATGGAATGTATATTTCAATATTATAGGCTTACATCATCCATATACCTCAGCGATGACTCAGCAATTCATTCCTTTATTTTTTTGTAAATAAATTTAGTTCATATACATTAAAATTCATGCATATTAGAAAAATAAAAAAAAATCACCTTAACCATTTTTCAACCTATAGAATTAAATATTGAAATACATTTTATGAAATTATATTTAAATAAATGAGTAATTAAATTTTTAATTGAAATCACCATTTACATGGAAAATATAGATTTTAAAATTATAAATGGTTTTATAGCACATTTAAAAATTTATTAAGGTCTCATAAAATAATTTTAAAATCATAAGAAAAAAATATTAATTAATGAACACATTTTATAAAAATTTATTTTCTCTAAATTATTAAATTATTTAAAAAATTATATATAAATATTTATTATTAAAAAAAATTAAACACAAAATTAATGATTTTTATAATATTTCATTTAAAATATTATTAAATATTATTATGACATTAATGGGTGATTTTATATTTCATTTTTATTATTTACTATATATTAGGGTCATATTACTATTCCTTAGGACAAGTTACTATTTCATTGATATAGGTTACTTAACATATAGAAAAACATTTTACTTCATTAATTCCGAATTTATACTAATTTTACTATTGTCTCTATTTAATATGTGTACTTTATACAATATGAAATTATGATTAGAAAGGGATAAATTCCATTGCTAGAAGTTTGGGTTGTTAGATTCTTCTGCCCTTTTGAAATTTTACCCTTGAAATTTCGTTTTACATAAACAGGTGATGATACTTTTCATTAATCGCCTCCTCCACTTCCCAATATGCTTCTTTATACATATCGTTCCTCCCCAAATCATACATAAGGTGGGTTTTCTTGTTTCATAGAAGCTTATCTGACCTGTCCAAAATCATTACTGGCTACTCCAAATAAGGTAGATCATCTTTCAATTCTACCATCTTTGAGTTTAGTACATGTGATGGATTTAGAAAGTACTTCCACAAGAGTGATACATGAAACACATCATGACCATGACCCATATTCGTTGGATTTTGAGGATAATACGATATGGAATCTGTGTAATCAAAGATTTTAAAGAGGCAAATTTACCTTGGGATTAGCTTCCATTTATTTCCTAACCACATTATTCTATTCCATGGTGAGATTCAAAGGTAGACTTTATCTCCAACAACAAACTCCAATTCCATTTTATAGTAGTTATTATATCTTGTTTTCTGAATCTGATAAGCTTTATAATTTTTCTAGATGGCTTAATCCTTCTCTATATTCTCTTGTAGTAGATAATGTTCCGGTAGATTTCATTTCCCATCAACATCCAAATAGGTTGGATTTGTACATCACATTCTATATAGAGCATCATATTAAGTAATTTTAATACTCGAGTGTCAGTTATTCTTATATGAGAACAAAACCAATGGGATATGTTGATCCCATGAAACATTGAATTCTAATGAAAATGCTCTTATAATATCATTGAGATTATGAATAGTCTATTTAGATTGGTCATCTGTCTAGGGTTGATAGGCTGTGATGAAAATTAATTCAATACTCAAATCATGTGGAAGACTCCTTTAGAATATAGATGTGATCATTGGACTATAATTAGAGATAATAAAGAGTGGAACTCCATTTATTCTTTCTAATTCATTCACATTTATCATTTCATGTTGTTAAAGTGAGATGTCATCCTGAATGGCGATATGTTTGGTAGTATTGGTCATTTATTCCACCACAACCCATATTGTATTAAATCATTTTCTGGTCTTCGGGAGACTATGACAAAGTCCTTGGTAACATTCTCCCATTTCTTTCAAAGTATATACAATTGTTACCTCAACCCATTGGACTTTTTTCCACTTCATTAACATTCTGATATATCAAGAACCTTTAGATATATTCAATAATATCATTCATGATGTTATCCCACCCGATGTGTTTATAGATATCATGGTACATCCTTTTACTACTTGGATTTATAGTGAAATTTGAGTATTGTTCATTTTCCAATAGATTTTTCTATATATTGAGTAATGATGGCTCATAAATCCTTGTTCCAAACAGAATTATGAGATCATCATCGATATGGAACTCATGCATCTTCTCCTCCATTACTACATTCACCTTCTTTTGCAACTCCATATCATACCTTTGTGCCTCCGCAGTCTTCTCTTGAATATATGGTTTGTAAATAATTTTGGAAATGTAGGATTTATTACCTTTCATAATGATCTCAAAATGCATCCTTTTCATATCCATGAATATAGGGTAATTTTAAAACTACTACATGGATATAATAAAAAATTATTTTATACAAAGAGAATTCACTACCTTTATTGTCTTTCCAGGATGATAGTGAATATATAAATCATAGTCTTCGTTTATATATGACTTCTCCTTCGATGCATGTAGTGATCTTATGGTGTAATTATATACTCAAGACTCTTGTGATTGTAATATATGTCACACTTCCCAAAATAGTTGTAATTCATCCAAATTATCAAGGGGAAATTCACACCTCCTAGCTCTACATCATGCGTAGTGTAGTTATGCTCAGGGATCTTTAACTGTAATGAAGGATAGTATATCACATTATCATTTTTAATGATCATAAAACCCACTACTTTTTTGGAATCATCCCTGTATATCATAAAACATTATCCACTTTTCATTAATGTGAGTAATGTGGACGTGATCATCCTTCTCTTTAGCTCCATAAAGAATTAAATATATTCAGGAATTTATACATACTCTACCCCATTCCTTGTTAACATAGTTAGTGGGATTTCTAATCATGAGAAATTTATCAAGAACCATTAGTATTACCCTGATAAGAAATAACACTACATAATTCTATTACAATAGAGGGTAAGGGACATTCCTCCATGGCATTGGGTTTTGAGGGTCCACAAAAATTTCCCCAAATGTCATCACATGTGCCAAGAATTTTTATTGTTGCATTCTAAAGTCTAACATGATAAAACTGGCATACAACTTCAACTACCTCAATTTCTTCCACACAAGTATTATATTTTCTTCATGTTCATCCATTCTCTTTTAGTAGATGAGAATATAATTAATAAACACCACATAATATTTGTCAAGTTATTGTTGAAGAAATGATTCAAAAAATCAATGAAGTTTGAATATTAATTAGTTAGTCATAATGGAATCAACTGAATCTCAAAGTGCCTATTCCTTTTATTGATTAATGTCTTCTAACTGTCAGCCTTCTTAACCTTAAACAGGAGATATCCAGAATGAATATCCAATCATAATAAATGTTGATCTCCTCCAAAATGATGAAACATGTCGTTAATCAATGTAAGTGGATACCTGTTATTTATGGATATCTTGTTGAGCTCCTGATAATAAATACCCTACCCCATTGATCAATCCTTATTATAGAAAAGGATCACTCACACACCCAATAGTGTTTCACTCGGCATATGAACCATTTGTCCAATCCTTCTTGTAGATATTCCTTTTACTCTACTATTTTGAAAGGATCCATCCTATTGGGACACTTTGAGATATGAGTTGATATAGGTATGATTTCTATTGAGAAATATACCTCAAGAACTGGGGGTATCCTTGGTAACTCTTTGGGAAATACATCATTGTATTCCACCAAGATGGGAATTTATGCTATGTTGGCACTTTCTTTTCACTCGACATTTTGACTGAGGTATGCATCATTGTACCAAATCAACAGCCACAATGTTTAAGGAATTTTCAAAGGACATTTGTTACCTTCCTTTATTTTGTAGAGGATCATGGGATGGTTTGGAATATGAAGTGATATTTTCTTTTCCTGATATTTTATATGTGTTGTATAAATAGTGAGCCAATACATACCTAGTATAGTGCTAAATTACACTAAGGGATATATCACTAGATTTAATGGAATATTATTCCGACATACACCAACAAGTTAAGTGTCCAACAAAGGGAATGAAATGATTTCCACACTATATGTTATAACAGATATATCTAATTCATGGTTTTTGGGATTCAATTCCATAGTTATAGAAATCATTTGAGATATAAAAAAATGTTTAGAATCACAATAAAATAGGACTTTTTTCCATTCATTGGTGAGGAGGAAGTTTAACATGTATGAATTCATTATATTGTTAAATATTCACAATAATTTTGGTGTAAGCCTTCCAATCATCCTTTAGATTTTTTGGGTGATGATTTTTATTACCATCGAGAACTCATTGTTTTGTGTGTTAGATTCCATAGTTCCCCTTGCTCCCCACAGTTGTAGAATTGGACTATTGGTGGTTATCTATTTTCCTCCACCACATTTTCCATAATTTTCATGTCTTCTTTACATTCATTATCTTTGGGGAATTATCACTCACATTTTATGAATTCCCATATCCCTTTGATGTATTTCCCAGGATGCTTCTTCCCACATTTTTTAAAGGAGGATGGTTTAGTTTTCTTTCCACCTTTCTCATGAGATCATCCTTTTTGAAACTAAATATTTTGTTTCTTATCACCATTTCCATGGACCCATTATACAAAATCCATATCCAATTTTATAGCACAAAAAAATCTTATTCATAACTCCTAATATATTTAATTAAAAAATCTTTTCAATGGTGTGGTTTTAAACAAAAAAATAATATATCAATTTTCTAACATTATTGATTACAAATACCAATTTGTACCTTACTATCCCTGTGAAATATTCTTCGTAGGCTATGAAATATTCTCCTTAATTATTTTCACCTCTCTGAATTCTCTCTATATTTTTATTGGAATTTTCTAAGGTAAATAGTGGTTAACAGACATTATATTAATGTCTTCCCACTTCATCTCTTCCATTTTATCTCTCAGCTTGGTGTTATTAATCCAATCCCACAATTGATCGGCCAATCCCACAACAAGATAAATGAAAAGAGTCACCTTATACATCTCAAAATATAAAATATCTTCTCTATTGAGTTGACAAACTGCTCCGTGACTAGTGGATCGAAATATCTAATAAACATCGGTGGTCAATTCCACATAAAACACTCGATTACCAGTTCTCCCTCTTTTGTGAATGAGGACGTTCTAAATTATTTAGGTTATTATTCATAACACAATATAGTTGGGTAATCATAACCATGAAATGATGAAATAATACTCCTAAATAATTATGGATATAATTCGGTAAATCATTTCATTTTCCTTTACATGGGGTTTTCAGCTCATTTCTCCTAGTTCCCAATTTTTCCTAAAATAGAAATGGTTCGAACAAAACTTATGTTATCATTTCATGAATTTGTAATTTATTCCTTTTTGAATTAAATTATAAAGTAATATATTATGGGATCCCAATTTTTATAAATTCATATTTTATGGTTACTTATACTTATTCTCATACTGAATGTTTTCGCTATGGATCTGTGATATCAATTCCCACGTGAACTAAAATATACTCTCTTAAAATATATAGCGACCTAAATATTTCATTATTTTCTATTAAATAATTTTGAAGATATTCAACATAAAATATTACACATTTAGGATATATATGTACAGTTTCATGGGAATACTAGGACCATACATGACTTTTAAAATATAAAACATAAACATTCTTTTAATTCTGTATTCTCTAGCATCTAATTTTCCCTTTTGTTATACTTAGTACAAGGAGTCACCTATGGATATATATAAAAACATTTTGATCTAAAATCCCAGTAAGGGGATAAAAATCAACATGAAATGGGGGAATAATCATTCTCATTATAACCTATAAATAGGATCAAATTCATGAGAGGAAGAATTAAGAGAAGACTTATAATATGGAAATGCCTAAAAATGAAACATCATGTATTAGTCGTAAACTACCACACATAGTTGTGAACAATTATTGAATAATTTTTACACATATTTAATTATAATCATGAGGTTTTTTACACTATCCAATTCATTGTATTTCTATATAATTATGGGTGCACCCATCACATCATAACATTTACATTACACTATATAATTCCGGGAGGTGATATCACATAATCTAATTTACATTATAATGAAATACACATATAAAATATATAATTAATAATCCTGATTAACCCATTAAAAGGAATTTGTTTCTTATCATACACATACATTATTATACTTTGGGTTCCCAAATTATTGGGGGTATAACATACATGATATAAGGATCAACAACCTTGAGTTAAAAGTAAAATTTATGTTTTGAAAGAAGAGTTCATTTAGAAAGCATTATATTTGAACTAAAATCTAGTATAAAAAATATATATCCCATAAAAATAAGATAATTATGATGAAATTATATTTATGGAATATGTAGTCTTAAAATGGAGGGAATGTTGTAAAACCCAATAAAAGAGAGTTGGCTTTAAGAATTCACCTTACCATTTTTCTGAAAGCATTCTACAAGTTAATATCCTCTATAATGAAATTATATTTTTTAATAAAAAAGTATAGAACCTTTTATACAATAATATGATTAATTTATACGTTATTATGTGCTTTTTTATGAGTTATAGAGTATAATTTCGTCGTTTGGGAGAGTAAGGTTTCTTAATTTTTATGATCGGTACATTTGAATACATGAAGGGACGTTCATTAAAAAAGTGGATAAAAAATAGAATTGTTATTATATATTGTTCATGATATTATATAACATTAAATTATCTTAAAAATAATTTTATTATATACCATGAGTATGAATCATTAGATAAAATTTAATGATCGTCGTTTTTAGTTTTCTTGGGTGTTGATTCAATCACAATGAACATGATTTGTATTATCATTTAGAGTCCTGTATATAAGTTAGTTTCGGAATATATAAATCATTTAAAAATAAACATTAAAATCTTTTTTATACCTTTAAATGGTCTTATATAAATAATTTAAGGAATTGGTGGAAAATAAAGGTTCATCACCCAGGATGATGGTGCATTAACACATCACGAACGGTGATTTCATAATATAGGGAGGATTTTAGTAAATAATATTCTAATTAAATTATATAATAACAGTAAAAAATATATTGGATTCATCAGGACGTTTATATAAGATATGTTCTTGATAAGATAATAAAATATATGAAATTTTAATGGAAATTAATAGAAAAGAGAAATAGGAACTACCTATTGAATTAACCTCTTGATATCCTACTTATGGAACATAGGATTTGTATTTTGATGTCGCCATGTTCTCCTAGACGTGAGGGAGGGACTATGGAATAGTTTTATTCAGAATTTTGATATGTCTTGATCCTTTAGATGTATGGGGAAATGTTTTTTTGTGGTATTTAAAGTAGAGGAGAGGGGTGTTTTTTCAATATTTAATTCTTCAGTTTATTAATTTCCATCTAGACAGGAAATAGTAATTATTCTATGAATAATTAAAAAAAATTGACCTAATTATTCAATATTATGGGGTTACATCATCCATAAACATTAGCAAGGACTCAATAAATCAATTATTTATTTTTTGTCATAAATTTTTGTATTTCCCTATTTTATAAAAATTCATGTATTTTAGAAAAATAACAAATATTATCCCTAAAAATTATTTGAAAATTTTTATTCAAAATAAATTCCCAATTTATGATAATAATTTTCTAAAATTTACTAATTTAATATTTAATAAAAATAAATATTTACATTGAAAATAAATATTTTAAAATTTTAACTGATTTTATAACACTTTTAAAAATTACATAAAGTATTATAATTAATCTTAAAATTAAAAGAAATAAAAATATCACTTTATAAGCACATTTTACAAAAATACATTTTCTTATAAATTATTTAATTATTTAAAATAAATTTATTTAATATTAATTACTTATAAAATTACCAACGTTAAATTAATAATTTTTTAAAACATTTCTCTACTTATACTATGATATAATTTTATCATAATTTCATTTAAAAGATGCCTAATTTTTTTTTTATTTAATGGGTAAGGTTACTATTTATTTTTCCAGTTTACTATTCATAAATGTCATTTTAATATTCCTAAGGACATGTTATTATTTCAACATTATAGGTTCATTATCTGATAGAAACATTTATTTATTCATTAACTCTTCATTTACAATGATTTTATTATGTTATCTAAGTATTGTTTGGTGATTTATACAATATGAATTTACGATAAGAAATGACAAATTCCATTGATAAATGTTTCAGTCATTACACATGCTATCAAGGATGAGAGTCTAAAATATATAATGAACCATATGCTTTCCCACTATAAATTCAATGTTCTCATTATCATGATCATTTGACACCTAAGGGATAGAATCAAAATTATCTACATGAAATATAGTTTAACTTACATTCATATGGTGGATGGAACAAACAATAAGAGTTGTAAAATTAATCTAATCCATACCTACAACAAAGTCTCTATTCTTGATAAATTTTCTATTTTTCATAACAATCCTAAGATTAGGTATATAACCTAACTCCTTGTTGAAATCATTAAAATAATAATTATTTGGATGCAATTATATGTGCCATTTGATTTGGTATTTCTCATTCTCCATGTGTTCATACTTCAAAATGAAATCTTCTAGAGTAATTTTTTTACACATGTTATCAAAATATATTCTTATTCAAATCATTTTCTAAGAAGGATTCTAGGTTGTCAATATAAATTTTAATCTTTACTATTTCTTTAAAATTATGAACTTTTATGGAAATTCATTATTATCATTTTTAGATATTCATTTAACCTATTTTTATATATCTCATGATTAGTTTTTTTGGTGTTTCATTTGAATATTTAGAAACATGTATAAAAAACCGTGTAGTAAATGGTTAGCGGAAGGAGATCCAAAAACATTATTTTACAAACACAAACCATTAATTTCCAAATAGATGGCAATCACACAGAAGGATTATGTTTTTTCAATCCATGATCCCTATATTGTAGAAAATATTCACCTATAGGAAGAGGTGTACGGCTATGGCTCAGGGTTTAGAAGAACATGTTTGTGGGATTTAGTTCCATGAAAATTTATTTTAAAAAACCTTAACCCCAAAATATTAAATTTTGATTCAACCCATATCATCCCAAATTTTTTTATAAATTTTGGAGGACCCCAGACCAATTAAATAGCCTTTCATCCTCCATTATTGATCAATAAAAGGTAATATTGATTGATATGCACCTCTCCCAAAAAGTGATTTTCTCCAATGTGGATTTCCCATTCTCATATATATCTTTTGTGATGGAGATTTTTTTTTAATTTTCTATTATAAATTGAATAAATCTATTTTATTATGGTTTTTGTTCTTTTGATATTGGATTTATGTTTCTGTTCTAATTTCCCTCCATAATAGTGTTATTACTTGTTCCGCTTCAATTTAGATATTTCTGGTTTTGAGAAAACTCATCAAAAATCATGACGTTTGTTATATATTTATCAATTCCAAAAATCATGATTTCAATTATGTGTATATTATTTTGAAAATTTTATTTCAGTTATAAAAAATGAATCATTAATTGGATAATTTTAATTAGTCAATTAAATAATTAATATGTAACAACCCAAAGTTTCATTAATGGAAAATCCCTCTTGATCCAATTAAATATTTCTTTATGAAATTTTTTTTTATAAGATGTCAAATTATTTAGTTTTATGTTATGATTTGTGACCGTTACTTATATAGTCGTTGAACAGTGATCATCTGAGTAGTATAAATATAAGGCTTTAACGAACCCATTTCTACTCAGACAAAGGAAGTGATGTCCTCATCCAGTAGAATTGCCCCTTAAGAAGCCCATTTGTCGGAGCTCGGAAAAGAGGTGGTGTCTTTGGGATTCGCGCTTGACCAAGCCCAAGCTGAGCTTCATTATGTCACGTTTGAACAGGACCGTCTACGGGAAAAGTGGAAGTTGATTGAGATTACCACACGAGCGATGTTATCCGAGCCGCCCCAAGAGTCTGTCACCATCGTACATCTTACCCTTAGGTCTTATGCAGCTATTTTAATGGGTTATGTAATAAATAAGTAGCACCGTGTTCATGTAAATTATTTTTGTATATAATAATGAATATAATTTCTAGTCATTTTTGAAACATTGTAATTAGTTTTTAAAGTACAAATGGTGTTTTTAGTTATTATTTGATTAAGAATTATATTTTATTAATTTAAAGGATTTTTGAATTAAATAATATTTTAATAAAATATTATTATTAATATTAAATTAATTTTTATTAAATATAAATGATCTTATAATTTTATGAATGCAATTAAAATTTTCATTAAGGTTTGAAAGCTATTTATGTCAAAACCCATGAATTTTTTATAAATGTCAGCTTTTATTTAAAAAGTGAAAATTCACTTATTTAGAAAATTATTTAGATAAAATAAATATTATTTTTGGAATCAGGACGTCGAAATTATCCAACGGTGAATTTTTCAAAATTTTCTGAGACAGTCAAATTTTTGGGTAAAAATTAAATACCATTAAATATATAATGTGTTTTATGACATCATAATGACCCCATGGTGATGTAATAAAATACCATAATCCTTATGTTCGGCCAATATGTGTTTTATCATTAAAATAATGAGGTTTTGGGTTTGTTTCACTTACTTTTCAAAGCATCAATGGGGCCCTCAAGACTTATTCAACACATTGCCTTTTTAAATTAATTTCCATGGGAGTGTGACTCACCTCCACATAAGCAACCCTTATTTTTTAATAAGTTCGGACCTTGGCCTTGTAAAATATTTTTTTCCTCTTTCCTTTTCCAGAAACCATGGGAAAATACCATGGGATGGTTTGTGGTTTGGATTATTTTAATATAAGGTGTCCCAAACCTAAACAATAAAGAATTCCCTCACCTTTCCTATATAACCCACCCAAGCTCCCACTTCCTCCTCACTCAAAGCCCTTGGAGTTCGTCAAACCTCTTCCCTAATATCTCTAGAATCCTCTCAAGGTTCTCAAAGCTCCCAATAATCCTCTCACAAGCCTCTCTCTAGCCTTTGGAAGCACACTTCCAAGTAAGGGTTTTTTCTTCCTTTCTCATTTTTGTCAATTTTCATTAAGTTGTATTGCCCTTTTAATTTCAATTATGAATGTTGGGGTATGGTTTCGCACCTCCCCCATACTGCCCTCTTATTGTTTGAAGTATGGGAGACCCCTTTCTCGCTCATTAAATGCATCCCATGTACACCCGTTTCTATGCCGAAATTCCGAAAGGAATTTTTTTCTCCTCTTTTATATTCAAGCAATACTTTTGTATCATGAATCTAAATTACTTTTAAATTGTTGGGATATGTATCTATATGAAGTCCTTACAGTCCATTACATGTAAATATGATGAGGAATCCCTTTCTCTCTCATCAACCATTTTTATGAATTCTTATGTCACGCCGTTACGCTGTTGAAATCGCACCGATTTTCTAAGCCAATGTCATTGTGTATTGAATACCATGCACATTTCTCCATCAAGTGTATTCAACTTTATGGACATTTACTTATGATTGTAATGTTTCAGGTATGAATTCCACATTACTTTATCGTGGAATAAATGACTATGTTTTATGACACCATGTTATATGATCCATGTGGCACACTTATGAATGAAATGAAATGTTTTAGAAGGGTGCGCCCTTATAGCACTCCAATGCATTGTGTAAAGTATAGTATCATGATACGTCATGTGCAATGAGTTTTGACTCATTCTAATTCAAGTGCAACGAGGGTTTACTCATGATTCAAGTGCAATGAGGGTTTACTCATGCTCCATGTGCAATGAGCCTTGGCTCATTCAAATTCAATGTTAAGTGTTGTTGCCACATTTCCATGTTATGATTATCTTGCTTTATCATGCTTTTATGTTCAGGTTACTCTTATGCTCTATTGGTATTCCTATTTCCTAACATGTATTTAACTCCTCATTTTATTCATTGTGTACTCCCTTACTGGGCTTTTTAGCTCACCCTTTTCTTATGCATGTCCTCAGGTTATCCCATGCAATGCTAAGTACGATGGAATGTAGTGGTCATGTAAAGGATGTTTTAAATAAATATGTTGTATTTAAAGTTTTTTTTGTGTAATGATCCTAAACCCCAAAGACACTAAACCTCTCAATCTTCTTTGTTGTATCAATTGAAGTTATATGTAATAAACCATGTTTATTTTGTAATAGAAAGAAGGGTTGTCATAGTTGGTATCAGAGGGAGGTTTAGTTATTTTTGGGATTAGGAAACCCTAGTAAAGCCTTAGATACAAGACTAATTATAATAAAAACATCCCTATGTTTTGGTAAATACTAAGTAAGTCGTTTATCAAACAAATACATCCTTGTCTGGATACGATCCTGTAGAGGCGGCTCTGGCACAGATGTATCCTAGGGGTAAAACCCGAAAACACCGCTTTGAGCTAGACTCGAACGGGAACTGGTGCACGACAATGGGCCTTGCTACACTCATGGTTACGACACTCCCGGGGGATATGTTTTGATAAATTGACAATATTATTATGAACCCTTATTAAGGGTAAAATGCCCCTAAGAATATATCTTAGAAGGAAGATCATGAAAACCCTAGATTGAATCATATAGACTCATGAGTTAAAGAGATTAATGTTTATTTATAAGTCATCAACTTTTGTCTTTGGATTACCCTTTATGTATTACCCCTATCTTTCCTTTTATTCCAGCCAATGGCCGGTAATTGGAGAACTCGGGCTAACAACCGTTGTGAAGATCAGTGTGATGATTGTACTAATGAGATGCCCAATCAAATGAGAGAGGGAATCGCGAACATTGTCACGCTTCTATCTCAGCTAACTCAAGTTTTTAATAGAAACACGGGTCAAGTGGAATGTTCAACCCCGCCTAAGAAAGAACAAGTCTCTATCGAGAGCTTCATGAGACAAAGGCCTCCAACTTTTAGTGGATCATCTGATCCCACGATCGTCGAGCAATGGATCAACTCCATTGAAAAGATCTTCTCTATCTGTCAATGTTATGAACAAGAGAAGGTTCTACTGGCGGCTTATCATATGGAGGCTGAAGCTGATCAATGGTGGACGTTGATCAAAAATACGATGCCTAAGGAGGATATCGAGGCTTTGGAATGGAAGGAATTCCAGAAGATGTTTTTCGATAAATATTTTCCGCGCACCCTCCGTCTTAAGATGGAAAGGGACTTCCTTTCCATCAAGCAGAAAGTTGAAGAATCTGTGGGAGCATACGAGGAAAACTTCACAAGGCTTGCACGATACACTTCCGGCTTTGTCGTTACCCCCGAATGCAAGTTTGACCGCTTCTTTAGCGGGCTGAAGCCTAGCTTGTGGAAAGTATTAGTGATCCGTGACTTCGACAACTATGAGGAAATTGTCCGATGTGCCCTCAAGGTTGAAATGAATATTGGAGAATCACAGGGGTATCATGGGGACAAGAATCGTAATGTGGACTTCAATGCTGGTGGTCCGATGGATAAATCCAATGGCGCTAAGAAGTTCCAGCACGCCACTTTCCAAAAGTGTGGAAAGAAGCACCCTGGAAATTCCCATAGGGGGACAAGAAAATGCTTCAGGTGTAGAAGAGAAGGGCACCTAGCTGTTAACTGTCAGCAAGAAGGACCTGCGGCTGCGAAAGAGGAGAGGAATGCTCCCTTCGAACCTCGATGCATTGTTTAATGCTACAAATGCAAAGAACCGGGTCATTTTGCAAATCAGTTCCCTAATCCAAGGGTTATCGGAGGCAACTAGCAACCTCCAAGACAGCATGGAAGAACTTTTTCCATCACATATTCCGAGGTGAACCCCGATAACGAAGTGGTGACAGGTACGCTAGTTATTCATTCAAGATTAGCGAACGTACTTTTTGATTCAGGTTCTACTCATTCTTTTATATCTCAAAAGTATAGTAGAACAATCCCTGCACCACCACAAATCATGGAAGTAAAGATGTCGGTGAGTATGGAAAATGGGGCAATCATTGCATCCCATGAGTATAAGTCCCCCCTTGTTATAATCTGTGGATTGAATTTCCCAGAGAACCTCATCATACTCCCTTTGGGGGAATTTGATGCAATTCATGGCATGGATTGGCTTTCCTTATATAGAGCCAACATAAATTCTCGGGAGAGGGAAATCACACTCCATATGGAGAATCGACCCCCGATTCTTTACAAGTGTCAGGAGGAAGATGAATCTCCTTTAGCTCCATCATCTCAAGCATGGATATTACTGCCTTATGAGCACACATATCTGGCTCAGATGATTGAGTCGAAGGAAGAAACCACCCTTGAAGAAATGCCTATTGTGAGGGAATTCGTTGAAGTATTTCTCGAGGAACTTCCTGGTCATCCTCCAAGAAGAGATGTTGAGTTCTCAATTGAACTTATACCTGGGGCACTACCAATATCCAAGAATCCATATATAATGGCTGTAATTGAGCTTGAAGAGCTGAAGAAACAATTACTGGATAATCTGGATAAAGGGATTATACGCCCAAGTGCATCACCATGGGGTGCACCAGTCCTCTTCATCAAGAAGAATGATGGGTCAATGAATATTTGCATCGATTATCATGAACTTAACAAAATAATGATAATGAAAAAGTATCCTCTCCCAAGAATCGATGAATTGTTTGATCAGTTGCGTGTAGCACAATACTTCTCCAAGGTGAACTTGCGGTCGGGGTATTATCAAGTAAAGGTGAAGAAGGATGATATCCCCAAGACTGCTTTTCGTACAAGGTACGGGCACTATGAATTCATAGTAATGCCTTTCGGACTCACCAATGCTCCAGTAATATTTATAGACTTGATGAATAGAGTATGTAGAGATTACCTAGACAAATTTGTGTTAGTCTTTATAGATGATATTCTAATATACTCCAAAACCAAGGAGGACCATGAGGAGCATTTAAGAACTGTACTGGAGACTTTGTGCAAGGTGAAGCTCTATGCCAATTACAGTCAGTGTGAGTTCTAGTTGAAGGAGGTCTCATTCGTGGGCCATATCATCACAAGCAATGGGATATCTGTGGACCCCTCCAAAATAGATGCAATTGAGGGATGGCTGAGGCCAGCATCGGTAACTGATATCCGTAGCTTCTTGGGGTTAGCTAAATATTATCGACGATTTGTGAGAAATTTCTCATGATTTTCCACCCCTCTTACCAAGCTAACTCGAAAGGGAGTAAAGTTTTCTTGGAGTGATGAATGCGATGAAAGCTTAAAGGAGTTGAAAAGGAGGCTTATCACTGCACCCGTGCTCACTTTACCCACAAGTGGGGAGCTTTTTGTGGTATTCAGTGATGCATTGAAGAAGGTCTTAGGATGTGTGCTGATGCAGAATGATAAAGTTATATCCTATGCCTCAAGGAAGTTGGAATCCATGAGCGAACCCATCCAACGCATGATCTGGAGTTGGCGGCGGTGATCTTTGCCTTGAAAATCTAGCGGCATTATCTCTATGGAGAAAATGCGAGATATATACAGACTACAAGAGTCTTAAATATATATTCACATAGAAAGAGCTTAATATGAGCCAGAGAAGATGGATAGAGCTCATCAATTATTATGACTGTGCAATACATTACCACCCTGGGAAAGCGAACAAGGTGGAAGATGCCCTACATAGAAAGGATCCAGCGATTCTATCAATGATGAGAATTGAGAAGGATACAATCTTCTTATACTTAATGAAGATGGATGTGGGAATCATAAATAAGGGAACATCATAAATCCTTTCACAAATTATTTCTCAACCATCTCTTTTGGAAAGGTTAAAGGATTCTCAAAAGGATGATGCAGGAATCTAAGAAAAAGTGGAAGCTATCAAAAAGGGAAAATCCTCAGAGTTTAATGTTAATGAAGTAGGAATTGTGTGGTTTGGGAAAAGACTATGTGTTTCATCATGTTCGGAGCTGAAGAAGGAACATTTGGATGATTCACATAGTTCAAATTTCTCTATTCACCCAGGGAGCACAACGATGTATCGAGATCTCTGAGAAAACTTTTGGTGGGATAATATGCAGAAGGATATCGCCAAATATACATCAATGTTCCTAGTGTGTCAGCAAGTGAAGGAAGAGAGGCAGAAGTCTAAGGGGATGATGCAACCATTTCCCATACCAGAATGGAAATGGGAGAACATCACCATGGACTTTGTCACTGGACTTCCAAGGACATCCAAAGGAAACAATGCAGTCTGGGTTGTTGTGGATCGTCTTACAAAGACTGCACACTTCATTTCTATTCGAGAGGATTTCTCTTTAGATCACTGGCACGGATATATATCAGGGATGTGGTACGGTTCCATGGAGTACCACTATCAATTGTTTCAGAAAGAGATCCAAGGTTCACCTCTATGTTTTGGAAGAGTCTTCAACAAGCTCTGAATAATGAACAGAACTTCAGTATGGACTATCATCCTCAAAGGGATGGCGAATCCGAGCGGACTATCTAAACACTTGAGGATATGTTGAGAGCGTACACAATGGACATTAAAGGAGGATGGGTTCAACATCTTCCTCTGGTTGAGTTCTCTTAAAATAAAAGTTTCCACTCGAGCATCCAAATGGCACCATATTAATCCATGTATGGGAAAAGGTGTAGAACACCAGCAACATGGGCTGAGGTCAGTGAACGTAAGCTGCCTGGACCAGAAATGGTCGAAGAAATGGTGGAGAAGGTGAAAACCATTCAGCAGCATATCAAGGCAGCCCAATGTCGACAAAAGAGTTATGCAGATAATCGTCGACGAGACCTTGAGTATAAAGTCGGAGACATTGTGTTTTTACGCATATCTCCATGGAAGAAGGTCCTGAGGTTTGTAAAGAAAGGGAAGTTAAGTCCATGGTACATCGGCCCCTTTGAGATTCGTGATCGTGTTGGGGATATGGCCTATCGACTAGCACTTCCACCTACTATGGACAAGGTGCATGATGCCTTTCATGTATCCCTCTTAAAGAAGTACATACCGGGCCCTTCACATGTACTCTATTCCGAGGAGGTACAATTGGAAGATGATCTTTCTTATGAGGAGAAACCAGTGAAGATCATAGATCGTAGAGAAAAAGTTCTACGAAATAAGACAATGCCCCTCGTCAAGGTGTTGTGGAGAAACCACAAGTTTGAAGAAGTAACTTGGGAGTCGGAGGATATGATGAAGCTGAGTTACCCACATTTGTTTTAGTGTGGGAAAAGGAAAATTTCGAGGGCGAAATTTCTTAAGGGGGGAATATTGTAACGACCCAAAGTTTCATTAATCGAAAATCACTCTTGATCTAGTTAAATGTTTCTTTATGAAAAATGTTTTTATAAGATGTCATCTTCTTCTGTTTTACGTTAAGATTTGTTACTGTTACTTTTATATCCGTTGAACAGTGATCATCTGAGTAGTATAAATATAAGGCTTTAACGAACCCATTTCTACTCAGACAAAGGATGATATGGCCTCATCCAGTAGAATTTCCCCTTACAAATCCCATTTTTCGGAGCTCGGAAAAGAGGTGGCGTCTTTGGGCTTCGCCCTAGACCAAGCCCAAGCTGATCATCATTATGTCAAGCTTGAATGGGGCCATCTACGGGAAAAGTGGAAGTTGATAGAGATTACCACTCGAGCGATGTTATCTGAGCCTCCTCAAGAGTCTGTCACCATCGCACACCTTACCCTTAGGTCGTATGCGGCTATTTTAAGGGGTTATGTAACAAATAAGTAGCACCATGTTCATGTACATTATTTTTGTATACAATAATGAATATAATTTCTAGTCATTTTTGATACATTGTAATTAGTTTTTTAAGTACAAATGGTTTTTTAGTTATTATTTAATTAAGAATTATATTTTATTAAATTTAAGGATTTTTGAATTAAATAATATTTTAAGAAAATATTATTATTTTTATTAAATTAATTTTTATTAAATATAAATTATCTTATAATTTTATGAATGTAATTAAAATTTTTATTAAGGTTTGAAAGCAATTTCTGTCAAAACCCGTGAATTTTTTATAAATGTCTTGTTTTATTTTAAAAGTGAAAATTCACATATTTAGAATATTATTTAGATAAAATAAATATTATTTTTGGAATCAGGACGTCGAAATTATCCAATGGTGAATTTTTCATAATTTTCTGAGACAGTCAAATGTTTGGGTAAAAATTAAATATCATTTAAATATATAATGTGTTTTATGACATCATAATGACCCAATGGTGATGTAATAAAATACCATAATCCTTATGTTCGGAAAATATGTGTTTTACCATTAAAATAATGAGTTTTTGGGTTTGTTTGACTTACTTTTCAAAGCATTAATGGAGCCCTCAAGACTTATTCCACACTTTACCTTTTTAAAATAATTTCCATGGAAGTGTGACTCAACTCCACATAAGCAACCCTAATTTTTTAATAAGATCGGACCTTTGCATTGTAAAATATTGTTTTCCTCTTTACTTTTCCAGAAACCATGGGCAAATACCAAGGGATGGTTTGTGGTTTGGATTATTTAAATATAAGGGGTCCCAAACCTAAATAATAAAGAATTCCCTCACCTTTCCTATATAAACCCACCCAAGCTCCCACTTCCTCATCACTCAATGCCCTTGGAGTTCATCCAAAATCTTCCATACTCTCTCTGTAATCCTCTCAAGGTGCCCCAAGCTCCCACGAAGCCTCTCACAATCCTCTCTCTAGCCTTTGGAAGCACACTTCCAAGTAAGGGTTTTTTCTTCCTTTCTCATTTTTGCCAATTTTCTTTAAGTTGTATTTCCCTTTTAATTTCAATTATGAATGTTGGAGTATGGTTTCGCACCTCCCCCATACTTCCCTCTTATTGTTTTAATGATGGGAGACCCCTTTCTCTCTCATTAAATTCTTCCCATGTACACCCGTCACTATGCCAAAATTCCGAAAAGAATTTTTTTCTCCTCTTTTATATTCAAGAAAAAATTTTGTTTCATGAATCTAAATTCCTTTTCAATTGTTGGGGCCTGTATTTATATGGCCTCCTTACTTTAAATTACATGTAAATATTATGAGTAACCCCTTTCTCTCTCATCAACCATTTTTATGAATTCTTATGTCACGTCGTTACGCTGCTGAAATCGCACCGATTTTCTAAGCCAATGTCATTATGTAGTGAATACCATGCCCATTTCTCCATCAAGGGTATTCAACATTATGCACATTTACTTATTGATTTTAATGTTTCATTTATGAATTCCACATTCCTTTATTTTGTAATAAATGATTATGTTTTATGGTTCCATGTTTTATGATCCATGTGGCACACTTATGCATGAAATGAAATGTTTAAGAAGGGTGAGCCCTTATAGAGCTCCAATGCATTGGGTAAAGTATAGTATCATGATAAGTCATGTGCAATGAGTGTTGACTCATGCTAATTCAATTGCAATGCGAGTTTACTCGTGCTTCATGTGAAATGAGGTTTTACTCATGCTCTATGTGCAATGAGCCTTGGCTCATGCTAATGCAATGTTAAGTGATGTTGCCACATTTCCATGTTATGATTATCAGGCTTTATCATGCCTTTATGTTCATGTTACTCTTATGCTCTATTGATATTCCTATTTCCTAACATGTATTTAACTCCTCATGTTATTCATTTTGTACTCCCTTACTGGGCTTTATAGCTCACCCTTTTCTTATGCATGTCCTCAGGTTATCCCATGCAATGCTAACTACGAAGGAATATAGTGGTCATGTAAAAGATGTTTTCAATAAAGATGTTGTATTTCAAGTTTAATGTTTTTATGTAATGATCCTAATACCCAAAGACACTAAACCTCTTGATCTTCTTTGTTGTATCAAGTGAAGTTATATGTAATAAAGCATGTTTAAGTTGTAATAGAAAGCAGGGTTGTCATATAAATGATTGTGGAATTGATTGATTATCTGGGTCATTAAATTGATTAAATGATTCAATTTTGGGAGTTTTTGAATTAATTGTATGTGGAATTTAATGATTAATTTAAATTAAGGTATTCTTTTGTTTACCATAAAAGGCTAATGTTATATAACGTGAAATTTTGATAAAAATTTTAATAGTGAATATTCATATTAATCCATGTAAATGAAAGTGATGAAAATCAATTGTTGAGATAATTAAAAAGGTACACATTAATTATATTGTATTACAACAAGGATAATGATTTTTATCCTTGAGGTATATAAATTTTTGATATACATGTTATTGTAAAATATGTGGTATTCTTATTTATGTGATATACGTGTGTGGGATGTGGACTGCTACGTCCAAATAAAAAATGGAATTGAATTTTATATGTGTGTGGTACATGGATGGATGCTTCAAAATCACATGTATTATTGACTGATATATGTGTTTGGAACATGTAATTAGGCTTAAAAATACCATAGGAGACACTAATGAACTATGGGACTCAAACTAATGCTTCAAATGGCCATGAGATACTATACATGGTGTCTTTGGGAAAAAATGGCGGCATTAGACTATGGTTACTTATATTAGTAATGTGAAGTAAAATTAAATGGAAAATGGAATCTCATGTTATTATATATTGAGGTACTCGTTGATATATTGTTCGAACTCCATCCAGGGATAATACTGTTATGGATGGATTAGGAGTCAATCAGAACTTCGTTAATTTATAGGGATAATTAATGAATAATGGAATGTGATAAATGTATTTTTAATTGATATTTTTTCATTGTATAAACTACATACACTATTATAGATTGGATACTGTTTTAGATGTAGTTATTAGTGGCCTACATAGTTATAATAACACCCTAGTCGGGCTACCTGATGTGTACCTGAATGGAATTAATTTTTGAAGTACATGATAATAAAAAGGTACCATTGGTATATAGTTGTGTTGGGGTGGATAATGGATGATATAACTATACATGACCTTGGGGCCCACATGAATACTTTCAATGTGTCTTAATATTTTTTATTTTATTTAGACACTTAACACATATATGGAATGACATATCAACTATTTTTATTTGATATTGTGTTGCATTTTTAGTCATCATTTTGGCCTCATATATATTAGTGGTGGTTTATTTAGGGTTATCAAATATATCATTTTTGTAATTTTTTTATGTTTTCAGTTGTTATTCTTTAGTATTGATTGTATAGTATAAAAATTATATATATTAGACATGCAATTATAGTCTAATGTTTATGGAATATAGGGAGGTTCATTAAGGATGTTGTGGCCAATCGTATTAGGTTAGTAGTATGTGGCACCTATGTTGGGATTTCAGAAAGTAGAATCAAAGGGTAGCTATTTAATATTCTTTCATTTTGCCTCAATATTCAAGAAATCTAGTATAGTGATTAATATGAGTTGGGAGATGGTCGTACTAGTTGTTTATATTTAATGTAGTTATGAAAATAAATGGAGGTATATTGGGACTCAGGAAATAATTCTAGATTAAAATTACTGAAAGGACTATCAATAAATGTTCAATGATAACATTTAAACTGAGATGATCATGAAGGAAATTGATTAAGAGTTCATAAAAATTAATCGAGGGAGTGTGTCTATGATATACTATACTAGATTCTTCAGTAATTTTATGTTCTTGGTCTAAAAACATGAATGGAATGAGGTTACTGCATCAATTTACTTCAAATATGAGATAAAGTGTGAGATTATGTACCATGTTAATTTCTTTCAGAGGAAATGTTCTCAAAATTATATTATTTGTCTCTCATATATCAGAATAATGTGCATGAGAAATATAGTAGTTGAAAATTGGTTTTACCTATATGACCAGGAGGTATGTCATTCACAGGTAGGAAGAATCACTGGGAGAATTTCTGCCACACAAATTTAAAACAGTCTAGTTAGTGGGGATGATCAGTAAATCATTTCGTTAATAAAGTACACTTCCACTTGTGTGGTAGTACATGTCTCTTATTAGATATTCCTCCTTACCACCATTAGTGTTTCGATATTATGGAAGGATGGGACACCAAAAACAGTTCGACAAGAGCCCATTTCGGATTTGTTATGATGGAGGAGACATGTAGAATCAGAGTGTTATATGGGGATCTTATAAACCATATCAATAAAGGATATAATTTTTAATGGGATTTAGAGATCGAGGTTGTAGAAATGGTTTTTCAGGGATGGAACAACCATTTCATTAGACTATTTATTCTCACGGGACCCAGAATGCATCACAATGAATTAGGGTAAGAAAATTTCATGTATTATAGAAAACACATGTGGACAAAGCGGTAGTACCATTGGTTGTTAGAGTTACTATTAGTTTATATTTCACACTTTATAGTGAATTATTTGATATTGGTGTTTACAAATCCACTATATATTCCCAATTTTTTAATTGGATAGGTTTGACAGTGCACTTCATGATTGGGTTTCTGACGATTGAAACACATTTGTGTATACGATCAAGAGACATCTGTTTGGGAAAGGAGTGTTCTCTTAAGGATTGAGAGAATAAATTTATTTGAGATTTCATTTATTAACATTATTTTTGGTATGCACTTTTCTTTAGATTATTTTTCACACAAATATTTTTGTTGTTCGAGGAAGATTTTTACATCTCAAGATGATGAGAGCTATGTTCATTGTGGAGACTGGGATATATATGTAGTCCATGTAGGGATATTTCATCAGCTACTAGTTGGATCTCATTTAATAGATTTAATGTATCCTACTGGGTTATGGTATTATCAAGAAGGATGTATTTCCAAAAATTGTGGACAAATTCTAGGATTTTATTCCTGAGAACTTCTCATGACTTACACCAAAGTGGGGTGATGAGTATATGATTGAGATCTTTTATAGAGAAGATCCAATTTATACTCCAACATATATAATGGAACTAACAGAGCCTTTGGCACATAAGACTCAAATGTAAGAGTTTATAGTTATTGGATTTATCCATATGAGTACACCACCTTGGGGTTCCCTTGTTTTTAATAAAAAATAGAGAGATCAGATGTTTGTTTTATGGATTGTTCACAAGAAATTGAATGAGATGATAATAATGGAATGGTTTCCCCTTTCGTGTATCGATAATATATTTTCATAGTTCTTAGTAACTTGTTCTTTCAATAATATTTACGTATGAATGGGGTATCATCATTTAAGAGTTTTACCATTTCATATCCCATGTACAACATTCGTATGTAGGATAGAATTTATGATTTCATTATGATTCCTTTTTGGTAGAAGAGTTTTCCAAAAGTAATTACGGACGTCATCAACAAATCATCCATCTATTCCAAGAGACATTTATTGGTTTTTTGGGATTACATCATGGTGTACTCCAAGACTCAGGAGGATAATTCCCAACATTATGACATCATCCGTAGTACAATAAGAGTGCATCGATAATATGCTATGATTTATAAGTGTCATTTTTGGATTGACCGCTTATATTCATTTTGTCATATCAGCTCATAGGAAAGTGTGTTAGTGGACCCATATAATGATGGTGATGTGGTTTATTAGGAGAAACCCAAGATTTTTTTTGATATCATCTTCTTTATAAGCATTGTGTGATATTTCCGTAGGATCATACGAGACATTTACCACTTGGATGAAACTATTTTTAGTTTTACCAAAATGGTGATGAAGTTTGAATGATCTGGAGCATTCCAGAATTATTTCCAGAATCTCCATAATAGGTTGACATCGACACCTAAATTGATCATACCAAAACTAGCATAAGAGTAAACAATGATTAGTAATGTATTTATCATTACACATAGAGTATTAGTGACTCAATCTGATAAAGGATTGGTATATGAACATTGTAGATGAGGCCAAATGAATGGAATTACCCTACACCATACATTGAATTAGTTTTAGTGGATTATACTTAAATATGTAAATCGAATGAAATGTTCAGAGAAAACATTATTGTGTATACTAATCACAATAGTTGAAAGTAAATATTATTGAATTGATATTTGATTCTATATAAGTAAATATGGTTGGAGTATATTCATTAATTTTATTTATATCTATAATACAATTCCCTGATGGGAAATATTTTTATTGATTCTCAAATAAGGAATACAAAGGCTCTGGCTATGCAGGATTCTAGTTTTGAGTTGAAAATGATGAAATTATTTGATTAGAAACATGTTGCGTTTGAAGAGGGACCATAACTAAAGACCATCATATATATATCAATTGATTCCAAAATGTAAAACCCCACTCATCCAATATAAACTTCTCTTTGAATAATATAATATCTTGTGTTGTACGCAAAATCGAGTTCTAGCATACCACAACCAATCAAACTAGCTGTTATGAATAGTAATTACCACTATTTGAAATTACATTAAATTTATTATTCAAAATTGACTTCATTTTTGGACACCTAAAATCAAAATTATCATAGGGTGAACTTTTTATATTTTTCTAAAAAACATTAATTTTTGATAAATAGTGAAAAACACTGCGTAATTTTTTATACCCTTATATTTATTTAAATAATTATTGATTGTATTCATATATTTTTTAAGTTATAATAGATACATAATACTATATATGTTCAATGTAACTTATTGGTGTCATTTTATAATAAGACTATATATATGTGTAATTTTATTGAACTATTTAAGACCTTTTACCCACCTTCTATGTACATGTAAAAAATTTCATAAAATGCTATTTTATAGTTATTGTGAATTGCATTTAAAGAATCTGAGTGACATGGTTGACATCTATAACTAAAATTTGGTTCAATAGGTTTAAAATAATTTATGGTGAGTAGTTACTTTTGAATTTTATTTACCATCGTTAAATGTAAATAGGGTAATTAATGGTAAAAATGATATTATAATTACGCAAACTCATGACCTAATTCAATTGGATAAGTGTATTTCGACCAAAATAAACATTAATACAATGATATGATTCTTTTTATCCACATGGATTTGATTAGGACATTGATTATATTTTATTTAAATAATATTTTAAAGTGTTAAATTCAAGTTTTTATAAGTAAAAAAATTTTAATATAGGGTTATACAAAAGATAAATTCAACTATATTAAGTCATTATAAATCTAAAATAATTTAATAAATCATGGTATTTTATTTATAATTTTTTTAAATTATAGAATTAAATTTAGTTGTGACACAATGATGATACTGTAATTACCTTATTAATTAAATACTAAAATAATTGAAGTTATTAATGTTATAATAAATTTATATTGAGACATTTTATGCATTACACAAATATTTGAGTTTAATATTAAATGTTATGGTAGATTCACTGAATTTCTGTTATAATTAATCATGTTGTTATGAAAATCAAAAAAAAAATACAAAATAGTTTCAAAATTGACATAAATGTGTTTATAAATCAAATATTAGTTTATTAAATTATATAGAAGTCATAAAAATGTATGTATAGATAATGGAATTATATAATGATATATATTTCATCTATGAACCACTTCGGCTTCTCTTTTAATTTTATATTGAGTTGATTAACCATGTAATATAATAATACAAGAAGAAATGTTAAATATTAAACTATTTAAACAATAGTTAATTCTATATGATAAGGTTAATATGGTGGCATAAACATATCTAAATCGAATTTTTTGAGGTTTTTTCGACCAAATCCACCTTAGCCTCGAAATATATCCATATTTAGCTATTTGAAATAGAAAATGATTTTATAATAAAATAAATATTTCAACCTTTTTCGAAAGTGACCCTCACCTCACTTATAAAAGGGTACTTCCCATTTTCTTAATTTCACAACTCCAAACCCTTTTGGATTGGATAAACCATCGCCAAATATCATCCCAACTACCCTAAATTCAACCTTGAATCCTTAATTTGATCTAAATGCCATCTTATAAAACCCTTCGGTTCAAATGAAAAAGAAGAACCCAAAGAAGAGGCAATCACATCATCACCTCATTCAAAGTTATTTTCTTCTTCCATGTCATCTTTAATTTTTGTTTCCACACGAAAATCAAAACTAAAATACCTTATACATAATGATATGTTATTATAAATATGGTATAACCATTTTTATTATTATATTCATCCTATTAATGAAAAAGTCCCCAAACGTGCGAACGTAAAACTAACCATCTCCATGGTGCGGTGTATTTTTTTATTCAACACTTAATTGTTTGAATAGGACTAATGATGAGTACAAATGATGTAAACAATAAATAAAACATTTTATTTTTTTATACACTATATACCATCCTAATACATATGATTTCACTGCTAATAGAATGATATTGTCGCTCGTTTGTACGTAAATCTTACCATCTCCATGACACGATGAGATTTCATTCCATATCATAATCGTTCAAGATTAATTTTCATAAGATTACTAAAAATAACGTTTATAAAATTAATATCATTTTGTATATGATTAAAATACATCCTATCCATAACTAATATTACTTATGTAAAAAACATATAAAGGAAAAATATTCAGTTAACACAAAAAACAATGATACTACTTAAATATCATTAACTATGAAATACTAGAAGATCATATATAATATCATATATATGTATGTGTTTCCTGTATAATTTAATAACAATGATTCCACCATTATTCAGGAGGTTAACCTGCCCTCTACTACGGAAAATTACTAGGTAAGATATAATTTTAAAATCTCATTATTATCTAAGGTTGTTTATACATGAGTATCTATTGGGACCTCTTTATCATCCACATCCATATTTGATTAAAAATGTATCTCAATACATTTTTTTTATTTATAATACAATGTGATAAATTAATTTATACGATCATTTGAATTTTTATAAATTGTCTTTAAGTAATAATTCCATCGCATTCCAAACAATATACTTCATAACTAATACGAAAAATTATGGAAAGAATGTTTTTATAACTTATAAGGTGGGTGCCGCTATTTTATGCCCCTATTACACCTTCCAAGCTTCCCTTACAATCTTATAATAATATTTTCAAAAAAAATATTTACTTTAATTTAAAATTATTTCTATATAAAAATTTATATTTCAGTCAATTAGTTTTTGGATTGATTTCATATATGAGAAAAACATTCAACTGATTTTATGTTTGTTTGAAGTTAATTTATTGTGATACAATATTCTATATTGTATCGAATATTTTGTGATATTTTGGTCTGTGCGTGTATAATTTAGATACCATTCTTGGTTTATGGTTTATGTATTGACATTTCTTATGCTAGTTTTAATAAAAATGTTTATATTATGTTTCAACATTTATCATATGATTAATGCATTGGACTTACTAAGTCACGGGCATGGCATGTTATAGACCCTTGATTCATCGGTGGGATTATTGGGACAAACTAGTGTCTAGGAAAAAGGCCTTCACAAAATCTTATTTGAAGACTTCGCATGAGCCCTTGAATCTGTGGTTATGATGTATGACAATATTAATTTCATCATAATAAAATTAGGTATTGACCTTACATGTCATTATTCAACTATTAGTACATCCATGTGAATATGTAAATTGAATTATATGATTTTTCATTTACATATTATGTTGAATATTATGATTAAAAGGCTTGTGGTTTAGTCTTATACATTCCCTAAAATGTTTATGTTTTCTTATAATTGATTCCTCTATATTTTTATCCTTACTGAGCATATATTCTCACCAATTAGATATCCTTTATTTGTTCCGGGATGTGAAGATGTATATTATGATTGAACTATAGGAATAGGCTATGAGACATGAGTCTGTTTAAAGGATATAAAATGTTTTAGTTTTTAAATTTAATAATGTAATGTAAAACATATTTATTTATCTAGTTATTCCAAGGATATTATACTAATTGGTCTTTTCCGACATGATCTCTTGTGATCAGGCCAATGTTATGTAATAATTCACCGAAATGGGGAAGCTAGGGTTGGTGTGTAAAAGTTCGTATCTAAAAATTTTTAGTACCAATCATGGAATATATATTTCGGAACACTCTGGTTATAGAAGATTTCCCTAAGATAATATTTGTGGATTATTATAGAAGAGAATCCTATAATTTTGTTACGGTAGATATTTATCTAATTTTCAATGAAAGAAATTCTGATCTAGATATGAGCAGGTAGAGGCAGCTCTGGCACAAATTTTTATATAGGTAATACAGGAAAACCCCACTTTGATTTTGACTCGAATGTGAACTAGTGCCCAATGAAGGGACTTACTGCACTCTTGGGTATGAAACACTCAAGGGATATTCATAGGATAATTCACATTTTTAATTCAAGAAATTATTAAAAATTAATAAGAAAATACATCCTTAATGAGTTTTTTATTATTTTTTTATATGCATAAACTGTCCAATTTATGTTAGGTATTTTAGTAGTTTGGAAATATGTTTTTTTGATTAATAAAATACTCAAGTGTATGCAATTATTTATAAATGGTTCCTTTTAGGAGGAATGGAAACTATATCATTTTACGTAATCCATGTAGGCATTTCCCTCATACTCAAGATAATTATAGTGGACATGGTGATGCAACTATTTCTGAATAACATTAAAATATACTAGGAAAACCCACTCAGGTTATGAATAATGACATTACTCATATGGATAACCCTAATCCATAACATGGAGGATCAATGTTAGACCGTTTCATAAGGCCACAACACCAAAAATCAATAAGACTACAAATCCATTTGAATCAGAATAATGGAAATGTTCCTTAGAAAACATATTTCATTCGTTGAGGAGTAAAAAAAGGGAAAACGTTTTCATGGATGTTAATCACCTCACATGAGATTCATAACAATGGTGGTAATTAATTCAAAACACAATGGAGTGTGAATAATTATAAAATATTTAATGGAGTTAGTTTAAAGTGATTTTCATAGAAAAATACATTCGTTGTGACAATTGAGTATATATAAAATCACAATTTATGAGTCTAAGGAAAAAAATTGGATGAGAATGTCGCAATTTATGTGGCTAACATTACAAGGTTAGAAAGGAATTTTGCAGATTAGATATGTAACTGAAGAATTAATATTGATTGATTCTTTGATGGTTTAAAACCACTGTAAGGAATTAGTCTCACAATCCTTTTCATCATACCAAGATATAGTCCCAGGTTTCATCAAGACAGAAAACGAATTCTCTATGTCATAGAACTTTAAAAAAAGAATGATAATAAGAGATCATCTGAACACTCTAAAAATGTAAATAAGTGAAATAAGGGATAATGTGAATTTCTACCTTGCAGTAAATGTGGGATGAAACACAATGGTACATATCTATAATGGATGGGAGTTTGTTACAAGTCGTGAGAAAAAGGACACTAAACTCATGATTACAAGTGGATGAAAGAGGCTATCAATGATGAAATCTATAGTTTTAGAGAAATGGGGAATCATGCAAATTAATTTTCTAATCAACATAGAAACATACCTCATTAAATGCTAATGGATAAAGGCCTAGATTTTGTGTTCCCAACTATAGAGTTTGGAGTTTCTAATGAAATTATGGAAGGTACATTAATAATTTATTCAAATTTATTCAAAGATTTATTTGTTTCTAGATCATTTTATTCTTTCATATCATCCCAGTTTTCCAAATAAAATTAGATATTTTCATTTTTATTTAATAAGGGAGTTTTTAGTCAAAACTCATAGGGGATGTATCATTGAAAAATGGTTTTGTGAATTATTTTCCATTATGGAATATAAACACGCTTTATCTGCTGATCAAATCATCATACCCATGATTTAATTTTATATAATCCTAGGTATGGATTTGATTTTGGACCATGATGTGAAAATTTATTTTAAGAAGAATGATGTTACAGTTTTTTATAATGATAAGGAATCCCTTATCTTTAGAGAAAAAATATCACCATTGGATTCTCATATAGATCCATCCATAATAGCACAACTGAATTAAATTTTTGGGGAGAAGATTGTGAGATAACTATTTGTGAGGAAACTAATGTTCTTATAGAGGATGTAAATATTTTTCTTGAATATGATGTTGTGTTTCAAAAGGACTTTCTAGGACATCATTCAGAATGAGAAAATGAGTTTTACCTCTACATAATTCCTTGATCAACACCAATATCGAAAACCCCTTATAGAAAGGAAAATGTATAATTAGTGGAACTAATGAAAAACTAGAGGAATTGAGTAATAAATTACTTATTCTCCCTAGAGTTTCTCCATGGGTAGCCATTTTTATTTTTGATAAAAAGAAAGATGGATCTATGATGTTGTGCATTAACTATAGGGAGATCAATGGTTTAAAAAAAATAGGTATCCCCTACCTCACATTGATGTTTTATTCGATCAACTTCATGGAGCACAATATTTTTAAAAAAATTTCCTTCGATATTTATCTTCATTTGTGCAGGAAGAAGGATGGAATTATTAAGGCAACATTTCATACCTAGTATAGGCATTACAAGTTTATAGTAATGCATTTGGGAGTGATAAATTTACCCCTTGTTTTCATGGATCTACTTAAAAGTGTTTTAAAGGAATATCATGATGAATTTGTAGTGGTATTTATTGATAATATCTTGGTATACTAAAAAATCTATGAAGATCATGAAAATAACATGTTCACTATTCAAAAGACTCTTTAAATAAATGAATTTGATGGGAAGACTAGATACTATGAATTCTAGTTTAGGTGATTTTTTGAACGTATTTTATCAAAGGATTGAATCTCTATTTATCCTTAAAGCACAAGATCATTAAAAGAATGGCTAACACGAACAAGTATAACTAAGGTACACAATTGTATTGGTTTATCGTGTTATTATCATCATTTCCTACTGAATTTTTTTCTGATTGGATGACACATTAGACAAGCTCATTGGTAAAGGAGTTAAGAGTGATTTGAAAAAAGTGTGTGAAAAATGTTTTCAAGAATTGATGAAAAGATTATTCAATTATCCAATCTTGACTCTACCATCGAGGAATGATGGGTTTGTTATTTATAGTTATTCTTAAATGAAAGGACATGGTTGTGTCATTTTGAAGAATAATAGATATACTGCCTATGCATAATGATAGCTAAAATTTCATGAACAATACTATCTTGGTCATGATATTTAGTTAGAAGCTGTAATAATTGATTTGTTGATATTAGGACACTATATCTATGGGAAAATATGAGATATATACGGATCACAAGAGATTGACTTATATTTTCTCACCGAATTAACTCAACCTGATGCAATGAAAATATCTTGATCCACTCAATGACTATGATTTCACTATACACTACCACCCAGGGAGTGAAAATAAGGTGGCACATTAATTAAGTAGAAATGATCATGGAGTTGTAAATAAGATGAGAGTTGAAAGGGATCCTATGATCATTGATATAGTAAATATGGATATGGGAATAATCATAGAAGTTTAAACATCGATTCTTTTTCAAATTGTTTCCAAACTATCTTTACAATAAGGGATAAAAAATATTAGACTATCGAAGAGGAGTTTCATAAGATAATTAATTCTGTGAATGGTTTGAGATTGATTGACATCATATATGAAGATGTAATTTTAAAATTTGGGAGGAGGCTTGTTGTTCCCAATATACCTAATCAAAAAATGTAATTGTTGGGTGATTCTTCGTTCTCTAATAGCTCTATACTCCCATTTATAACTAAGATGTATAGAGATTTGAAGGTAAATTTTTTGTGGGAATACATTAAGATGGATATTTCTGATTATGTATCAAGAAGTATGGTTTTTCAATATGTTAAGGCTAGAAGACAACATCCTGGAGGAGTCAAGAAACCTCTTTCCACACTTAAGTGTTAATGAGAAGATATTATGATCAAATGTTTCATGGGGTTATGAAAAAATCATAGATGGAATGATTAAATATACATCATTGTTGATCTTCTTACCAAGTCTGCACATTTTCTTTCTATATGATATGATTTTCAACATGAATTTTAGAAAGACTATATATTAATGATATTGTAAGACTTCATGGAGTACTAATATATATTTGTTTTATCGTGATCCTCATTTCACATCAATAATATGTATAAGTTTTCCAAACACCCTAGATACTAAACTTCATTTGAGCACTGCCCACCACCCTCAAAATAAATGACAATTATAACATCATATTCTCTACTTAGAAGACATGTTGAGATATTTTTAACATTAAATTAATGGTATGTGGGATCATTATTTACCTCTTGTAGAATTTTCATATAATAATAGCTTCCATTCAAATGTTCAGATGACACCATATAATGGTTTATATAGAAAGAAATGTTGCACATGAACCTGTTTCGATGATATTGGTGAAAGAAAACTCACAGGCCTAGAACATACTGGGGAAACAATAGAAAAGGTGATGATTATCAAAACCCACATCAAAGAATATCAATGTTGGTAAAATATATTTATCATTAATCATTGGAAGGATTCATAATTTCAAGTATGTGATGTTGTTTTCATGAAGGTATCTCAATGGAAGGGTGTTTAATGATTTGGTAAGAAGGGTAAATTAAGTTCTAGGTACATCAGACATTTAAAAATTCTAGAATGAATTGGAGTTGTAGTTTACCATTGTGAATGCTGCAAAGTATCTCCAATGATCTTGATGTGTTCCACGTATTATTGTAGATAAAATAGATGTCTAACCCAATGCTTGTACTCTCATATGAAAATATATAACTAGAACATGATATGTCTTATTGTGATGATCCTATCAGGATACCTGATACCAGTGAACATGTTTTGAGAAACTAGATGACTCTTGTAGTAAAAATTATTTGGGGAAACTATAAAATGAAAAAGCCAACGAGGGAACCTAAGGAACATGTGATGAAGAACCACCCGAATCTTTTTTTGCAGTAGTATTCTAAAAATTTTGAGGATGAAATCATTATATGGAGGGAAGAATTTAACACACAATATTCCATGGTACACTTCTCATTCATTAATAAAATAGTTTGCGTTGTACGTAACTTCGAGTTATAGAATACCATAATCTATCAAACTAACCATTATGAATAGTAATACACAATTTTTTGGTTTATAATTTTTTTTTGTCCAAATGGACTTCGTTTTTGGATTCTGAATATCAAAATTAGCTTATTTTGAATTTTTTGTATTTTTGTGAAAATTAAAATTTCTGATGAATTGTTAAAAACACAGCGTTATTGTTTAAAACTGACATTTTATTTTAAAAGTTATTTTTTAGTTAAATTAATTATAAATAAAAATAGATACATAATAACTACAAAAGGTTAATTTAATTCATTAGAGTCATTTTATAATAATATAAGATATATAAAATTTTAATAAATGATTTAACGTCTTTTACCCACCTTCTAGCACTTTTTCAAATTCTCATAGAATGAATTTTTACTACTAATGTGAATTGAATATAAAAAATACATGAGACAAAGTTGAAATCAGTAAGTAATATTTGTATCAATATGAATAAAGTAACTTTTGGTGAATAGTACGTTTTGACTTTTATTTAGCACTATTAAAATTTTATAGGGTAATTAAAGGTAAAAATGATATTATAATTACCCAAACACATGTCCTAATTTTATTGGATAAGTGTGTTTTAAAAAAATCAACCTTAGAATAAATTATGAGTCTTTTTTATCAACATAGATTAGATAAGGTAATTTATAATATTTTATTTAAAGGAGATTTAAAATTGTTAAATTAAATTTTTTTAACTAAATTACTTTTTTATATACTGTTATACACAAGATAAATTGGAATACAAATATTAATTAGAAAGACAAAAATATTTAATACATCATGGTATTTTATTTATTATTTAGGACATTAAATAAATAAATTTATTAATGACACAATGATGATACAGTAATTACCTAATTAATGAATGATTAAAATAATTGATGTTTTAAATTTTAAAATAAATGCTCATTGAGGATTTTGATTCATTCCATGAATTTTCTAGGTCAATATAACACGTTATTGTTGACTCATTGATTTTTTTTCTATGTAATCATGTATTTATGAATATCAAAAAAACTGAATACTAAATAGTTTCAAAATTCTCAAAAATAAGTTTTTAGAACCAATAATATTTTATTAAATTTCATTAGTCTTAAAAAATATAAGGATAATCCAAATAACATATATGTAATTAATGAACCATTTTAGATTCTCTTAAAATTTTATTATAAATTTATTAACCAAGTAATATAAAAATACCAGAAGACATGATAAATGTAAAAATAATTGAATATGAGTTAAATAAAAAAGATATGGGTAATATGGTGACCTAAATTTCTCTAAAACCAATGTTTTGAAAGGTTTATGACCCATACTCACCTTATCCTGGATCTAATTTTATTTCGATTTATTTTAAACTTAAAATTATTTTATAATAAATTAATATTTCACATTTTTTCCTAAAGTGACCATCACTCTCTTATAAAAGAGTACTTCCCTTATCATAATTTCAAACATCCAAAGCCTTTTGGCTTGACCAACACCTACCCCCATATGTTCCTAACGTCCCTCAATTCATCTTAGATGCCTTACATTGGTCATAAGGCTATCCTAATATTCTATATTGTTGAAATCAAAAGAAATAACCTAAAGAAAAGGTAATTACATCATCACCTCTTTCAATATTTTTTTCTTCTTCTACATCTTATTTCATGGTTGTTTCAATACTAAACTATTAAATACAATACCTTATACACACTGAGATTTTATTATACATATGTTACCCACATATTCATTATTATATCCATCGTATGAATGAAAAAGTCACCATTCATGCGTACATACAACTTACCATCTCCAAGTCCTGGTGTAGTTTGTTATTCCAAACTTAATTATTTTGATGTGTATAATATTGAGTATAACGGATTTAAATAATTAATATAACTTTTTAATGATTATTTTTATATAATATACCATCCAATTACATAGGATTTCACCAATAATATAATTATATTGTCGACAGTGCGTACATACGGCTTACCATCTCCACGACGCGATGTGTTATCATTCCCCATAATAAACATTCAAGAATTTTTTCAGTTTGAAGATTAAAAATAATTTTTTGGAACATAATATCATTCTATATATGAATAAAATACATCATATCCATAACAAACATTACATATGTAACAAAACATGTAAAGTAAGATAAATCAATTAACACCCAAAACAGTGATACTACTCAAATATCATTAACCGGGAAATATTAGAAGATCATATATGATAAAATATTATTGTATGTGGGTCTTGTATAATTTCACATCAATTATTTCACCATTATATTAGAGGATAACCTACCCCCATCTAAGGAAGAGTACAAGTTAAAGTTAAATTTTACAATATCATTATTATCAAAGGTTGTTTATACGTTATTATCCACAAGGGCCTCGTTCTCATCCAAAACGTTATTTCATAAAAAAATTATTTCAAAACATGTTTACTATTTACTAGAATAATGGTAAATTTCACTCTTTCCCTCATTTGAATTTTTATAAAATGTTTTGAATTTAATCCTTCTATCACTTTCAAAACAATATACTTTTTGAGCTTTTAAAAAAATTAAGGAATGAACGTTTTATTAACTTATATCGGGGGTGCAGATATTTTCCACTGATATAAAACCTTCGAATATTCCCTTATAGGATTATAATAATATTTTTAAAATAAATCTTTTTTTTAATTCTAAATTATTTATAAATATAAAAGGATATTTCACTATAATAGTTTTTGGATTGATATCATCAATGTCAACATCCTTCATCGGATTTTATATTTGTTTGATGTTGATTTTTTATGATACAATCATCTATATTTTATTGAATGTTTTGTGATATGTTTGACAGTGGATGTACTATTTTTATACCATATATGGTTTATGGATAATGTGTTTACATTTTGTCTGCTATCTTAAATATGAATTTTTACATTATTTTTCAACATTTTCATGTGAGGAATGTGTTGTACTAAGTAAGTGACTTGTGTGGCCCACAATAACCCATCAATGCATTGGTTGGTCTCCTGAGACAAACTTGTTTTTTCACAGAAGTCCTTGACCAAATAATATTTTTCGTCTTGGTAGGAGGCCTTGACTATGCTGTTATGATGTCCGATATTATGTATTCCATCATTACCAAATTATCTATTGAAATTACATGTGATTATTAATCTAGTATAATATTAATGTGAATTAATAAATAGAATTATTAGATTTATTTTTTCCATATAATGATGAATATTATGTTTAAATAGCTGGAGCTTTAGTATTATACATTTCCTTAAATGATTTTTTTTTCTTACGATAGTTTCCACTATATTATCACCCTTTCTGAGAATCTGAGGTCACCCATTTCATTGGTTTTATTTTTCCCCAAATGTGAAGAAGTATATATTGATTGACATGTAAGAATTGGATTACGTAAATGATGGTGTTCAAAGGTAAACCAATGTTTTAGTTTTTTCATTTCATAATGTAATGTAAAATGTATGTATGTATCTATACAACCAATTAAAATAAATTAATCAGTCATTCGATAATGTATCTCTTGTGATCAGGAAAATGTTATGTAATAATGAAACAACACTGAGTAATAAGTTAAGTTCATTACACAAAATATATATATATGAATTATGGTGAGGTAGTATGAGGATCTTTAGAATTTATCATTATTGGAAATACATGAAGGTGGGGTGTCGCGTTCCAATTTAACCATTGATGAGAATGAGATCATCTATGTCAGGAACACTGTTTTTTTTACATTGATTTTGCAAGAGGAGCTGATACATGAGTTTTATGCCTCAAAGATGGAAATTCATCCAGTTTTGACAATAATGATCCATCAAATATATCAATAGTATTATTGGTAGGTAATGAAAAACAAATTATAGGATCTATGGCCTGATGTTACACATGTCTATAGGTGGAGGTTGAGAATCATCGACCAAGTTATTTACTATAGAATGATTCAATTATTTAATGGATGTTTTTTTAGTGAACATGGAAATAAGGGTGTGTCTCCCATTGATTCATCAAATGAAAGAAACTATTTGGAATATAATTGATTGATTGATGAATGCTATGTATTTATTTCCTATCCAAAAGTCATTATTAGTACATTAGTTGGGGACTTGAATATTTGGAATATATCGTATCGGAATGCAGTGTCGTGTCTTATTGATTGAGATTTTGACTAATTTTTACTTCACACTTCAAGTAGGAATTATAAAAAGAATTAGGCATGCAGCTATTTATGATTACCACTTTTCACCAAAAGATAGATGTGCAGTAAAAACAAAATATTCTGTTTTTCAGGATATACAGTATGGATTTTTATGGACATTAGTGAGTAATAAGAGAAGATATTGGGGTTCTTGGTGTTCTCATATAATAAAATATGTCATGAAGCTATAACTATTCATCTATATGAGGCTCTTTATTGTAATCCATGTTGAGAAACATTATGACAGATGGAGGTAGGTGAGTCGGATTTGTTTAGACCGAATCTCAAGAATGAGTCATTTGAAAATGTATATATGATTAGGAAACATGTTTCTATTACTCAACGAAAAAATAAATAATATGATTATTTTCTTCAATGACACCATTATATTATAGCGGCTGATCATGTTTTCCTTTCGAGTATATCCATTATTGGGTCTTTGTATGATTCAAAGGCAAGGAAATTTTGATCCCATGTATGATGGATATTTTTTAAATTGGGTAGATAATATCATTCATGGGATACAAACAGGATCACCTATATAGGTATGGTTCAATTCATGATGTTTTTAATGTGTCACAACTTAGCTTTTACCTCTAAACCCATTATCATGTGATCGAGTTCGAATATGTTGAGCATGTGAATGAGGATTACATTGAGAATAATCTAATTCTTATTGCGGATCATAGTGGGAATGTTTTGCGGGGAATGAAATTCAAATACATAGAGTATTTTAGAACCATGTATGAGTTCATGTGGAAACATGGTAGACCGAGTAAGATATGGGGGCTCAATATCCCAGTCAATTTACCATGGAATCATAGAAATTCATGGAAGTACAACTCGAGGATGAGTTGTTATAACATGGGGAGACTATAAGATCCTAATTTTTTTTAGTTGTCTCCTAAACTTTGATGGGTACTATTATACTATTATTTTTGTATATCAAATGTTTAATTGTGTTTTATGGTGTTTCATGTGATAATACAGAAATTTTGAAGAAATATTTTTGTATACAATTGTCACGTGATTTTCTCAAACCATGTGGCTACCCCAACAATCCATGCCTTCCCAAAAAAAGGGTAATAACACTATTTCCAATGGTTCTTCAAAATATGATACCTATTAGTATACAAAATTCTACCATATGTGGAAGTTCATTTGTAGGGATCATGCTTTGGATAACCATGATCACAATCTTTGGAAACCAAGCATGTGGGATTTATTTCACAAAAATATGTATTATAAATCTTGAACTAACAGTTTTTAACTCCGATTTGACATGACTTGGAAATAATGTTTTCCATTAAATTTAAGAGGCTCTAGGAAGGATTTATATCCCTATAAAACACTGTTTTCAGTGAATCATGATCTGATTAATGAGTCTCTACAGCTCCCAGTAATTGATTTCTTCCCATTTAAATTTATCTATATTCTCCCTATTTAAGGATGAAGAGGAATATTTTACTTCCAATTGGAAATGATTTAGAACTAGGTTCTAATGGTTTTATTTCTATATTTTCTTGGATTAAGGTATTGGTTATGAATATCTATCACCCTTGTGAAATTGATAGTTCTTATGAAATTTTTTGGGTATTTAGATTGGAAAAAACTCATCAATGATCTTCAGTTAGATTGTATATTAATCAATTCCTATATTATTGATTTCATTTATATGAATTAAATTTTTAAATTTATATTGTAGGTTTATAAATTTAATATTGAATTGGATTAATTATCTTTAAAATTAATTAGTTAATGGTATAATTAATTGATTGATTAAAAAATTTATTAATTTTTTAATTAATGGGAGAATGAAATTGGTTCATTAATAGGGTGTGTAATTGATTGATTAACAGAAATTATGGTATTTTAGAGTTAAAATTAAAAGAATAATTGTTTTTATGATTGAATGATGATAAATGGTTTAATATTAAATAATATTATTAATCTTTGTAAATGAATGTAATGAACATACATTTTTGAATAAAATGAAGTTGTAGACATTATAGAAAATGTTAGACAAGAAGGATAATGCCACTTAATCTTAATGTATGTATAATTTTTTTATTGATAAAATTTTGATATATGTGACATTTAGATACATGAGATATACCTGCGTGGGACATTGAATAATGATTAAAATTCTTATATGTTACTTACTTTTATAAATATTTGAGATAACGGTTCCTGCATCAAATTACCATATGTGATAGACTGATATTTGTGTTTAGGACATATAATTATGATTTTAAATCCCATAAATGAAAAAAATAAGTTTTCGTACATAGACAGGAAGATTAAATACCCTCATGGTTCTAGAGATGGCATGCTTGGCCGAAAAAGGTGTATTTGGATAGCGGTTCAAATATGGTTTGATATGAATTTAAATTAAATAGAATATGGAATCCCATTTTATAATGAATCTGTTTCTATTGGACATGTGGCTCAAAATCTGGAACATACCAATGTAGGTATGAATGGTTTAGGTTTCATTTATAACCCTTTAAATTTAAGAGGCTAATTAAAGAATAATTAAATTTGATAATCTTTTGTTTTTTCGACAATATTATTTATAAAACTGCATACACTGTTATAGATTTGATATTTTTTGATGTTGTTGGTGGTTTAATATAGTGTTTTACTCATTCCAAACTCAGGATTCCTAATCAATACCCAAATAAACATCATGTTTGAAGGATATGATAAGGGATATAGGCCTATGTCAGATGGATGGGTTGGTAATGAACATAGATGAGGGAACTAGATGTGATATCATGACCAGATTGGGGAGTTATTATAGTATCATTACTTATGGTTTTTTTAGTTATGTGAAACATATATGAATTGGAATAGCTATTGTTTAGGACTGAATATATCATTCTTGTGTTTGCGATCATTTGTTACTAATATGTAATGGTTGAGGTTTATTTTAGGTTATTGATTATATCTTTGGGATGCGGATTATTATATTAGTTGTTTAGATTCTTTGTGAATGATGGTATATTCTTCACATATAAAATTATGGCTTGTCACTACATTTTGGAAGCATAAGGAATACGAGTAGGTGAGCCTATGGTAATGTGGCTAACAAGATTAGTGAATTAGCATGTGGAACATCAGTTGGTATGTGAAAATATTTAAGAGGTGAGGGGTGTCTTCTAATCATAAAAATAAGGTCTCCATTGAGAAATCATAATTCTTTTAGGTAAAATACTTGAGGAACCCTAATAAAAATTCATCCAAAATTCTCTAATCAATCGGGAACATTGTAAGTATCTTTTTACCTTACTAATTTTTTCGGTAAGGATCATTCCCTCTCTAACTCAATTCCTCTTAGATTAATGTTTTGTAATTTTTTTAAATCATATATATATGTATGTATGATATTCAAAAATATACAATTTTTTCTCCCATCCATTGATGGTGTAATACATTCTGTATGACCATCTCAAAAATTCTATATTTAAGGAATCTCATTTGAATGTGTTATTAACTAATATATTTCTTCCAATTTTACTCCTTTGGTTATGAATGTGTTTTTGGATTATGAATGTTATCATTGTGTTCCTTGAATTTGAATATACATTAAATCAATCTGGGGGATGGGACCTAAATTTTAAATCTCTCTAAAGCATTGGGTAATGTTATGGTCTAATGAGACATCATGTTTGGGATTTTATAGTGAACCACTCCATTATGGGACTCTATTCACTATATTGTGCATCTGAATAGTTATGTTGAACATTCCATTATGTAATGGTCTATTTAATTTCAACCTTATATTCACATTTTCTTATGATACCATGAATTATATTTTACACATCAACTTGATTACTCATGGTCCATCTCTTTTATAACATCTGGTTATCCAATTAACTAACATGTTATGCATATAATTATTTTTCTTCCATTACCTTTTTTTATCTCATATATTTTATTTTTTATTCCTCATGTTATAAATTCCTTATTTAAGAGATTTAATTGATCTTAGAATCTAACTATGGATAATAAATTCAGGATTTAATGATTCCATTTCCTTCTATGTATAATGAACCTAGTCTTCTAAGGACACTTGGACATTATTTTACATTTGTTTCAGTTATTGGTTTTTAGGTTGAATAATCATGCAATAATATATGTAAATGAATTGGTTATTGATAAGAGTCCTAAGATAGGATTATTAATGACACTTATTTCCACTAATCATTTGAATGTGTAGGCCTTGTGAAAGGTTCATCCTTAAAGAATGAAAGGAAATTATTAGTTAATTAATGTAAAATATAACATATAACATGTTGATGAGTCTACCCATGTGTCCATCATACAGGTATCAACCTAGGTATAAATCCTCATTAACTTATCATTGATGATATTTTGTTGGATTTTTTATTTGATCATCATAATGTAGATATTGACGATGATGGAAGTTGGAGGAGGAAACTCAGGGAGTTTCATTTCCATAGTCTGAATATTTATTAGGTCTATATTTAAGATTCAATAATGGAATACAAGTTATAGTATGTTGATATATAATTTTATTTTATTTTTTCTTATATGTAGATTAATTATTAATTTTATACAATGAATTTTTTGGGTCAAAAGTGGAATTGATGGTTCCTTTTCCTTATAGGTTACAAGGAGTCTATGGTATTATGGGAGAGGATCCAAGGATAGATCTATGAAATTATTCATTCTTCAATCATTTGGTGCCTAGTTTCCATGATAATTATACCCATTGAAAGAGGATTTATAGTGTAATGTTTTTTTAAAATCTATTCAAGGACCCTTCTTTGATATTCATAAGAAAAAATATTGGATGGTGAAGCTTGGAAGTTGAATTTTGAGAAGAATTTTCATCCATTGACCAATTTCCTAGTTAAAATATTTATGTTTTGAAATGATCATGAGGTGTAAGAAAGGGTAAATGTTATTGATAGGATATTTTCTTAATATTTATAATCAAAATAAATGGAATCATTTGTATTCTTAGTGTAATAGATGTATTTTCCGATGATCCAAATTTCCATTAATGATGAATTTTGGGTTCGAATTAGTTAAATCCCGGAACAAATCATCCCATTTATCTAGATTTGGTATCTCTTATAATTACGGTAAAAGAACATATGTATTTCTTTGAGGAATAGTTAATCATTAGAGATCGTTTCTTCCCCTTCTATGTAGTCAGTGTGATTTAGGTGTTCTATATCATGTTCCACCATTGAGGTAGTTTTGGACAAATAAGTTGTAGTATGTTGTTCGATAAATTTGTTTGAATTAAGGTTATAGAGTGATATGAGATATTATACGATACAATATTCTTACCTCATGAGTATAATGTGGACATAAATGTTATTTTATGTAGGGTGATAGTGAAGATGGAGTATTTCATGGTCAACATCATGCTCTAGTGCTTATAGTATCTGGTGAGCTTGATATCATTTAAGATACTATTACCTTATTTTATTCATGGTTACATGGTTTTCCATATTAAAAAGTTAAAATTTACATAAGATCGCATACCCTAGTCCAAACATTTTGAATTGTTATATAGCTGATTTTAGTGCACTTGTCATTGACTACACCAGTTAGAGGTCAAAATATTCAATAAGAACCGAGTATAAATTTGATCTAGATCTTGTATAGAACCATACATTGGGAGACATCCTATATTTCTAGATATAACCAAATTAAATTATCCATTCCATGAATTATATGTATTCAGTGGAGAGTATCATAGATTTATTCTGGATAATTGTTGAGTTTTATGATGTTGATGGAGATCCAATAGTGTCCATGAATGATTTAATCCCTTGAATCATTCAGATGGGTTTTCCATTATTTTCTTACTGAATGGATAAAATGATATTAATATCATTATCGGTTTATCCAAAATTGATAAATTGATTATAGAATATGAACTTATTTTTTTATTGATGATTTCATAGTCTTACACCCACAAAAGGATATATTGTGTGGTGATAAAGCTACATTAATTCCAATCTTATATATTGATGTCAATGAATTAGATGGTTCCGTTGATGCTGTGAGGTCAGTGGGTATAGCTCGATTATCTTTTGTTGTGATTTTTTTGGTTGAGTGGTTCACATTAGTGTACTCAATTATTTAATGTAGAAGGCCTATATATTCATGAAACATTTTATAAGTTTTCATCACTTGATTCTGGGAGTGGAGAAAATATTCAATAATCATTCCCAGATTGATGACATATTTGATCAGCATAGTGGATCATGTTTTTATTGAAGATTGATATATGGTCATAATTTCATCATAGTTTGATAAAAGATGAATATATTATCATTAATTACTTCTGATGATTTCAAGGTCATTATTAGTTATTCTTATTGACATTCAATTTGAATAAATGTCTTTCATAATTCATGGGTTTGATGTATTCACTTTTTAGAAATTTCATCCAAAGATAATGGTGGTTATAATTGATAGAATACATGCATACTTTACATATTAGGTTGAGCATGAGGATCATATTAATTCCATTTTTTGGATTTTTTCATATCCATTAGTTGATTAAGAGGATGTAAATGTGCTTTTTAAGTATCATGATGTTTGTTCATTTGGGAAAGTCAATTCATGATAGGGAGTACCTATGGATCCACCAAATATTGAGGAAGATGTTTATTGGGAATTCAAAATAATAGTATTTTTTTTTCATATTTTCCATTTCCAAAAATTATATTAGTAGAGGTTCATATCCAATGAAAATTATTATAAAAATAATCTAATATCATTGCACAGAATGTATCCGACATTCTTTTAGGCTAACCCGAGTCATGATATTTTTTGAGTACATGGAGAAAAAGTGTTTCACCTCTTATAGGAATTTTGTTTCAATAGATGATTTTCAGTTTTATATTTTAAATGATGATTCAAATATTGTATTGTGTATTCTTTTGGATAAAACATTTTTTATTTTTTTTGGTGTTTTCTAGTATTTTCATCTCCAAATGTATAAAAATGATTCACATGATCTCAAATTTTATGTAGTCGTTATCTCTTTTTCTTTTCATGAAAATAAATCATTGTATAGTGTTTTATTATTTTTAGAAAATCAGAATAGAATATGGTATTTCATCTCTTATAGTCACATGAACATGAGAAAACAATAGTGCATGTAATTTTGGTAAGATGTTGAATTTGATATTTCATATACAATATTATTGGAAAATGTTGTAGCTGATGTTTTGAGAAAGAATTATCATAGGGATACCATTAATGAATCTAGATATTCTTATAATTTTATAGATGAAATCATAATGATTAATCATAACATGGAAGAGGATATAATAAGTGGTTTCCTTTATATTATTATTGTAAAATCATCAACAGTGTCATAGGTGGAGGAGTCCTATTTTTGGGAATCTGAGGTGATAGTCAAGATAGACCAAGTTATCTTCAATAGTGTTCATGATGGTTGGTCTATCGATGAAAAACACCATGATTTGGTCTAGTGGATAAATTTCATACAATCAATAATGTTTGATATTGTATTTTATATCTTCATTTTTTCACCATTAGAAGTAAATCTTTTCCTGTAATGACCCAAAGTTTCATTAATGGAAGATCCCTCTTGATCCAGTTAAATGTTTCTTTATGAAAAATGTTTTTATAAGATGTCAACTTCTTTAGTTTTACGTTAATATTTTTGACTGTTACTTTTATTGTCGTTGAACAGTGATCATCTGAGTAGTATAAATATAAGGCTTTAATGAACCCATTTCAACTCAGACAAAGGAAGCGATGGTCTCATCTAAAAGAATTTCCCCTTACGAAGCCCATTTTTCAGAGCTCGGAAAAGAGGTGGCGTCATTGTGCTTCTCCCTTGACCAAGCCCAAGATGAGCTTCTTTATGTCAAGCTTGAACGGGATCGTCTACAGGAAAAGTGGAAGTTGATAGAGATTACCACTTGAGCGATGTTATCCGAGCCGCCCAAAGAGTCTGTCACCATCTCACACCTTACCCTTAGGACTTATGGGGATATTTTAAGGGGTTATGTAACAAATAAGTAGCTCCATGTTCATGTACATTATTTTTGTATATAATAATGAATATAATTTCTAGTCATTTTTGATACATTGTAATTAGTTTTTAAAGTACAAATGCTGTTTTTAGTTATTATTTAATTAAGAATTATATTTTATTAAATTAAAGGATTTTTGAATTAAATAATATTTTAATAAAATATTATTGTTAATATTAAATTAATTTTTATTAAATATAAATGATCGTATAATTTTATGAATGCAATTAAAATTTTTATTAATGTTTGAAAGCCATTTCTGTCAAAACCCATGAATTTTTTATAAATGTTGGTTTTTATTTTAAAAGTTAAAATTCACATATTTTGAAAATTATTTAGATAAAATAAATATTATTTTTGGAATCAGGACGTCGAAATTATCCAATGGTGAATTTTTCATAATTTTCTGAGATAGTCAAATTTTTGGGTAAAAATTAAATACCATTTAAATATATAATGTGTTTTATGACATCATAATGACCCAATGGTGATGTAATAAAATACCATAATCCTTATGCTCGTACAATATGTGTTTTATCATTAATATAATCAGGTTTTCGGTTTGTTTGACTTAATTTTCAAAGAATTAATGGAGCCCTCAAGACTTATTCAACACTTTGCCTTTTTAAATTATTTCCATTGGAGTGTGACTCACCTCCACATAAGAAAACCTAATTTTTTAATAAGTTCGAACCTTGGCCTTGTAAAATATTTTTTTCCTCTTTCCTTTTCTATAAACCATGGGCAAATACCATGTGATGGTTTGTGGTTTGTATTATTTTAATATAAGGGGTCCCAAACCTAAATAATAAAGAATTCCCTCACCTTTCCTATATAACCCACCCAAGCTCCCACTTCCTCCTCACTCAAAGCCCTTGGAGTTCGTCCAACCTCTTCCCTACTCTCTCTAGAATCCTCTCATGGGGCCCCAAGCTCCCAAGAAGCCTCTCAGAAGCCTCTCTCTAGCCTTTGGAAGCACACTTCCAAGTAAGGGTTTTTTCTTCCTTTCTCATTTTTGTCAATTTTCTTTATGTTGTATTTCCCTTTTAATTTCAATTATGAATGTTGGGGTATGGTTTCGCACCTCCCCCATACTCCCCTATTATTGTTTTAATGATGGGAGACCCCTTTCTCTCTCATTAAATTCCTCCCATTTACACCCGTTACTATGCCGAAATTCCGAAAGGAACTTTTTTCTCCTCTTTTATATTCATGCAATACTTTTGTATCATGATTCTATATTCCTATTAAATTGTTGGTACATGTATCAATATGACCTCCATACTGTCCATTACATGTAAATATGATGAGGAACTCCTTTCTCTCTCATCCACAATTTTTATGAATTCTTATGTCACGCCGTTACGCTGCTGAAATCGCATCGATTTTCTAAGCCAATGTCATTGTGTAGTGAATACCATGCCCATTTCTCCATCAAGTGTATTCACCTTTATGCACATTTACATATTGATTGTAAAGTTTATGTATTAATTCCACATTCCTTTATCGTGTAATAAATGATTATGTTTTATGACTCCATGTTTTATGATCCATGTGGCACACTTATGCATGAAATGAAATGTTTAAGAAGGGTGCGCCCTTATAGTGCTCCAATGCATTGGGTAAAGTATAGTATCATGATACGTCATGTGCAATGAGTGTTGACTCATGCTAATTCAAGTGCAACAAGGGTTTACTTGTGCTTCAAGTGCAATGAGGGTTTACTCATGCTCCATGTGCAATGAGCCTTGGCTCATGCTAATTCAATTTTAAGTGTTGTTGCCACATTTCCATGTTATGATTATCATGCTTTATCATGCCTTTATGTTCATGTTACTCTTATGCTCTATTGATATTCCTATTGCCTAACATGTATTTAACTCCTCATGTTATTCATTGTGTACTCCCTTACTGGGCTTTATAGCTCACCCTTTTCATATGCATGTCCTCAGGTTATCCCATTCAATGCTAAGTACGAAGGAATGTAGTGGTCATGGAAAAGAAGTTTTCAATAAAAATGTTGTATTTCAAGTTTAATGTTTTTATGTAATGATCATAATACCCAAAGACACTAAACCTCTTGATCTTTTTTGTTGTATCAAGTGAAGTTATATGTAATAAACCATTTTTAAGTTGTAATAGAAAGAAGGGTTGTCATAGTTGGTATCAGAAGATAGGTTTAGTTATTTTTGGGATTAAGAAACCCATGTAAAGCCTTAGATACAAGACTAAGTATAATAAAAACATCCATAAGTTTTGGTAAATACTAAGTAAGTGGTTTATCAAACAAATAAATCCCTGTCTGGATACGAGCAGGTAGAGGCGGCTCTGGCACAAATGTATCCTAGGGGTAAAACCCGAAAACACCGCTTTGAGCTAGACACGAACGGGAACTGGTGCACGACAATGGGCCTTCCTGCACTCTTGGTTACAACACTCCTGGGGGATATGTTTTGATAAATTCACAATCTTAGTATGAACCCTTATTAAGGGAAAAATTCCCCTTAGAATATATGTTAGAAGGAAGATCATGAAATGTCTAGATTGAATTCTATAGACTCGTGAGTTAAAGAAATTAAAGTTTATTTATAAGTCATCAAATTTTGTCTTTGGATTAACCTTTATGTGTTACCCCTAAAATTCCTTTTATTCCAGCCAATGGCCGGTAATAGGAGAACTCCGGCTAACAACCATTGTGAAGATCATTGTGATGATTGTACTAATGAGATGCCCAATCCAATGGGAGCGGGAATCACGAACTTTTTCACGCTTCTATCTCAGCTAACTAATGTTTTGAATAAAAACATGGGTCAAGAAGAATGTTCAACCCCCCATAAGAAAGAACAAGTCTCTATCAAGAGCTTCATGAGACAATGGCCTCCTACTTTTAGTGGATCATCTGATCCCACGATCGCTGAGAAATGGATAAACTCCATTGAAAATATCTTCTCTATCCTTAAATGTTTTGAACAAGAGAAGGTTCTCCTGGCGGCTTATCGTATAGAGGGTGAAGCTGATCAATGGTGGACGTTGATCAAAAATACGAAGCCTGAGGGGGAGATCGAGGCTTTGGAATGGAAGGAATTCCAGAAGATTTTTTTCGATAAATATTTTCCGGGCACCCTCCGTCTTAAGATGAAAAGGGACTTCCTTTCCCTCAAGCAGAAAGATGAAGAATCTATGGGAGCGTACGAGGAAAACTTCACAAGGCTTGCACGATACGCTTCCAGCTTTGTCGTTACCCCCGAATACAAGGTTGACCGCTTCTTTAGTTGGCTGAAGCCTAGCTTGCGGAAAGCATTAGCGATCCATGACTTCGACAGCTATGAGGAAATTGTCCAATGTCCCCTCAAGGTTGAAATGGGGATCATAGAATCAAAGGGGTATCATGGGGTCAAGAAGCGTAAGGTGGACTTTAATGCTGGTGGTTCGATGGATAAATCCAATGGCGCTAAGAAGTTCCAACACCCCACTTGCCAAAAATGTGCAAAGAAGCACCCTGGAAATTGCCTTAGGGGGACAAGAAAATTCTTCAGGTGTGGAAGAGAAGGGCACCTAGCTATTAACTGTCAGCAAGAAGGACTCGCGGCTGCGACAGAGGAGAGAAACGCTCTGTTCGAACCTCAACGCGTTGTTCAATGCTACAAATGAAAAGAACCGGTTCATTTTGCAAATCAGTTCCCTAATAGAAGGGTTATCGGAGGCAACCAGCAACCTCCAAGGCATCAAGGAAGAACATTTTCCATCACTTCTGCCGAGGTGAACCCCGAAAACGAAGTGGTGACAGGTACGCTAGTTATTCATTCAAGAATAGAGAACGTACTTTTTGATTCGGGTTCTACACATTATTTTATATCTCAAATGTTTAGTATAACAATCCCAGCACCCCCACAAATCATGGATGTAAAGATGTTGGTGAGTACGAAAAATGGGGCAATCATTGCATCCCATGAGTATAATCCCCCCCTGTTATAATATGTGGATTGAATTTCCCGTACAACCTCATCATACTCTCTTTTGTGGAATTTGATGCAATTCTTGGAATGGATTGGATTTCCTTATATAGAGCCAACATAAATTGTCGGGAGAGGGAAATCACTCTCCATATGGAGAATCGACCTCCGATTCTTTACAAGTGTCAGGAGGAAGATGAATCTCCATTAGCTCCATCATCTCAAGAATTGATATTACTGCCTTATGAGCATGCATATCTGGCTCAGATGATTGATTCCAAGGAAGAAACCACCCTTGAAGAAATGCCTATTGTGAGGGAATTCACTGAAGTATTTCCCAAGGAACTTCCCGGTCTTCCTCCAAGAAGAGATGTTGAGTTCTCAATTGAACTTATACCTGGGGTACTACCAATATCCAAGACTCCATATAGAATGGCTGTTGTTGAGCTTGAAGAGCTAAAAAAACAACTACATGAGAATCTAGATTATGGGTTTATACGCCCAAGTGCATCACTGTGGGGTGCACCAGTCCTCTTCGTCAAGAAGAAGGATGGGTCAATGCGGCTTTGCATCGATTATTGTGAACTTAACAAAATCATGATAAAGAACAAGTATCCTCTCCCAAGAATCGATGACTTGTTTGATCAGTTGTGTGGAGCACAATACTTCTCCAAGGTGGACTTGCGGTCGTGGTATTCTCAAGTAGGGGTGAAGAAGGAAGATATCCCCAAGACTGCTTTTCGTACAAGGTACATGCACTATGAATTCATAGTAATTCCTTTCAGACTCACCAATTCTCCAACAATATTCATGGACATGATGAATATAGTCTTTAGAGATTACCTAGACAAATTTGTGGTAGTCTTTATAGATGATATTCTAATATACTCCAAAACCAAGGAGGACCATGAGGAGCATTTAAGAACTATACTGGAGACTTTGCGTATGGAGAAGATCTATGCCAAGTACAGCAAGTGTGAGTTCTAGTTGAAGGAGGTCTCATTCTTGGGCCATATCATCACAAGCAAAGGAGATATCTGTAGACCCCTCCAAAACAAATGCAATTGAGGGATGGCCGAGACCAACATCGGTAACTGATATTCGTAGCTTCTTGGGGTCAGCTAGATATTATCGACGATTTTTGAGAAATTTCTCACAATTGTCCAACCCTCTTACCAAGCTAACTCGAAAGGGAGGAAAGTTTTCTTGGAGTGATGAATGTGAAGAAAGCTTCAAGGAGTTGAAAAGGATGCTTATCACTGCACCTGTGCTCACTTTACCCACACGTGGGGAGCATTTTGTCGTATTCAGTGATGCTTCGAAGAAGGGATTAGGATGTGTGCTGATACAGAATGATAAAGTGATATTCTATGCCTCACAACAGTTGAAAATCCATGGGAAAAACTATCCAACGCATGATCTGGAGTTGGTGGCGGTGATCTTTGCCTTGAAAATCTGGCGGCATTATCTCTATGGAGAGAAATGTGAGATATATACTGACCACAAGAGTCTTAAATATATATTCACACAAAAATAGCTTAATATGCGCCAGAGAAGATGGATAGAGCTCATTAAGGATTATGACTGTTCAATACATTAGCACCATGGGAAAGCGAACAAGGTGGAAGATGCCCTAAGTAGAAAGGATCCAACGATTATATCAATGATGAGAATTAAGAAGGATCCAATATTCTTATACTTAATGAAGATGGATGTTGGAATCATAAAGAAGGGAACATCATCATTCCTTTCACAAATTATTGCTCAACCATCTCTTTTGGAAAGGTTAAAGGATGCTCAAAAGGATGATGCAGGAATCCAAGAAAATGTGGAAGCTATCAAAAAAGAAAAATCCTCAGAGTTTAATGTTAATGAAGAAGGAATTGTGTGGTTTGGGAAAGGACTATGTGTTCCATGAACTTCAGAGCTGAAGAAAGAACTTTTGGATGATGCACATAGTTCAAATTTCTCTTTTCACCCAGGGAGCACAAAGATGTATCGAGATATCCGAGAAAACTTTTGGTGGGATAATATGAAGAAGGAGATCACTGAATATACAACAAAGTGCCTTGTGTGTCAGAAAGTGAAGGTAGAGAGGCAGAAGTCTAAGGGGATGATGCAACCATTGCCCATACCAGAATGGAAATGGGAGAACATCATCATGGACTTTGTCACTGGACATCCAAGGACATCTAAAGGCAACAGTGCTATCTGGGTTGCTATGTATTGTCTTACAAAGTCTGCACACTTCATTGCTATTCGAGAGGATTTCTCTTTGGATAAACTGGAACAGATATAAATCAGGGATGTGGTATGGTTGCATGGAGTACCACTATCTATTGTTTCTGACCGAGATCCAAGATTCACCTCTAAGTTTTGTAAGATTCTTCAACAAGCTCTGATTACGGAACTGAACTTCAGTACGGCCTATCATCCTCAAACTGATGGCCAATCCGAGTGGACTATCCAAACACTTCAGGATATGTTGAGAGCGTTCTCAATGGACTTTAAAGGAGGATGGGGTCAACATCTTCCTCTGGTTGAGTTCTCTTATAATAATAGTTTCCACTCGAGCATCCAAATGGCACCATATGAAGACCTGTATGGGAAAAGGTGTAGAACACTGGCATGTTGGGATGAGGTCGGTGAACGTAAGCTGCTTGGACCAGAAATGGTCGAAGAAATGGTGGAGAAGGTGAAAACCATTTAGCAGCATATCAAGGCAGCCCAAAGTTGACATAAGAGTAATGCATATAATCATCGACGAGACCATGAGTTTAAAGTCGGAGACATGGTTTTTTTACACATATCTCCGTGGAAGAAGGTCATGATGTTTGGAAAGAAAGGGAAGTTATGTCTAAGGTACATCGGCCCGTTCGAGATTCTTGATCCTGTTGGGGTTGTGGCCTATCGACTAGCACTTCCACCTACTATGGCCAAGGTGCATGATGTATTTCATGTATCCCTCTTAAAGAAGGACATACCAGACCCTTCACATGTACTCTCTTCCGAGGTGGAACAATTGGAAGATGATCTTTCTTATGAGGAGAAACTAGTGAAGATCTTAGATCGTAGATAAAAAGTTCTATGAAATATGACAATGCCCCTCGTCAAGGTGTTGTGGAGAAACCACAAGTTTTAAGAAGCAACATGGGAGTCAGGGGATATGATGAAGCTAATTTACCCACATTTATTTTAGTGTGGGAAAACGAAAATATCGAGGGAGAAATTTCTTAAGGTGGGAATATTGTAACGACCCAAAGATTCATTAATGGAAAATCCCTCTTGATCCAGTTAAATGTTTCTTTATGAAAAATGTTTTTATAAGATGTCAACTTATTTAGTTTTACGTTAAGATTTGTGACCGTTACTTTTATAGTCGTTGAATAGTGATCATCTGAGTATTATAAATAAAATGCTTTAACGATCCCATTTCTACTCAGACAAAGGAAGCGATGGCCTCATCTAGTAGAATTTCCCCTTAAGAATCCCATTTGTCAGAGCTCAGAAAAGAGGTGGCGTCTCTGGGCTTCGCCCTTGACCAATCCCAAGCTGAGCTTCATTATGCCAAGATTGAACGGGACCGTCTACGGGAAAAGTTGAAGTTGATAGAGATTACCACTCGAGCGATGTTATACGAGCCACACCAAGAGTCTGTCAACATCGCACACCTTACCCTTAGGACTTATGCGGCTATTTTAAGGGGTTATGTAACAAATAAGTAGCACCATGTTCATGTACATTATTTTTTTATATAATAATTAATATAATTTCTATCATTTTTGATACATTGTAATTAGTTTTTAAAGTACAAATGATGTTTTTAGTTATTATTTTATTAAGAATTATATTTTATTAAATTAATGGATTTTTGAATTAAATAATATTTTAATAAAATATTATTATTAATATTAAATTAATTTTTATTAAATATAAATGATCTTATAATTTTATTAATGGAATTAAAATTTTTATTAAGGTTTGAATGGCATTTCTGTCAAAACCCGTGAATTTTTAATAAATGTCGGTTTTTATTTTAAAAGTGAAAATTTACATATTTAGAAAATTATTTAGTTGAAATAAATATTATTTTTGGAATCAGGACGTCGAAATTGTCCAACGGTGAATTTTTCATAATTTTCTGAGACAGTCAAACTTTTGGGTAAAAATTAAATACCATTTAAATATATAATGTGTTTTGTGACATCATAATGACCTAATGGTGATGTAATAAAATACCATAATCCTTATGTTCGGCCAATATGTGTTTTATCCTTAAAATAATGAGGTTTTGGGTTTGTTTGAATTACTTCTCAAAGCATTATTGGAGCCCTCAAGACTTATTCAACACATTACCTTTTTAAATTAATTTCCATGGGAGTGTGACTCACCTCAACATAAGCAACCCTAATTTTTTAATAAGTTAGGTCCTTTGCCTTGTAAAATATTGTTTTCCTCTTTCCTTTTCCGGAAACCATGGGCAAACACATCCCTGTCGGGATACGAGCAGGTAGAGGTGGCTCTGGCACAGATGTATCCTAGGGGTAAAACCCGAAAACACCGCTTTGATCTAGACTCGAACAGAAACTGGTGCACGAAAATGGGCCCTACTGCACTCTTGGTTATGACACTCCCAGGGGATATGGTTTGATAAATTCAAAATCTTAGTATGAACCCTTATTATGGGAAAAATGCCCCTAAGAATATATGTTAGAAGGAAGATCATAAAAAGCCTGGATTGAAACCTATAGACTCATGAGTGAAAGAAATTAAAGTTTATTTATAAGTCATCAAATTTTGTCTTTGGATTACCCTTTATGTGTTACCCCTAACATTCCTTTATTCCAGCCAATGGCCGATAATAGGAGAACTCGGGCTAACAACCGTTGTGAATATCAGTGTGATGATTGTACTAATGAGATGCCCAATCCAATGGGAGCGGGAATCACGAACTTTGTCATGCTTCTATCTCAGCTAACTCAAGTTTTGCATAGAAACACGGGTCAACATGAACGTTCAACCCCCCCCCCCCCCTAAGAAAGAACAAGTAGCTATCGAGAGCTTCATGAGACAAAGGCCTCCTACTTTTAGTGGATCATCTGATCGCACGATCGCTGAGCAATGGATCAACTCCATTGAAAAGATCTTCTCTATCCTTCAATGTTCTGAAGAAGAGAAGGTTCTCCTGGTGGCTTATCGTATGGAGGGTGACGCTGATCAATGGTGGACGTTGATAAAAAATATGAAGCCTAAGGGGGAGATCGAGGCTTTGGAATGGAAGGAATTTCAGAATATTTTTTCGATAAATATTTTCTGTGCACCCTCCGTCTTAAGATGGAAAGTTACTTCCTTTCCCTCAAGCAGGAAGATGATGAATCTGTGGGAGCGTAGATGGAAAACTTCACAAGGCTTGCATGATATGATTCTGGCTTTGTCGTTACCCCCGAATACAAGGTTGACCGCTTCTTTAGTTGGTGGAATCCTAGCTTGCGGAAAGCATTAGTGATCTATGACTTCGACAGGTATGAGGAAATTGTCCGATGTGCCCTCAAGGTTGAAATGGGGATCAGAGAATCACAGGGGTATCATGGGGACATGAAGCGTAAGATGGAATTCAATTCTGGTGGTCCGATGGATAAATCCAATGGCGCTAAGAAGTTCCAGCACCCCACTTTCCAAAAGTGTGTAAAATAGCACCCTATTAATTGCCTTAGGGGGACAAGAAAATTCTTCAGGTGTGGAAGAGAAGGGCACCTAGCTGTCAACTGTCAGAAAGAAGGAATCGCGGCTGCGACGGAGGAGAGGAACGCTCCGTTCGAACCTCAACGCGTTGTTCAATGCTACAAATTCAAAGAACCGGGTCATTTTGCAAATCAGTGCCCTTATACAAGGGTTATCTGAGAAAACCAGCAACCTACAAGACAGCAAGGAAGAACATTTTCCATCACTTCTGCCGAGGTGAACCCCGACAACGAAGTGGTGACAATTACGCTAGTTATTCATTCAATAATAGGGAACATACTTTTTGATTCGGGTTCTACACATTATTTTATATCTCAAAAGTTTAGTAGAACAATCCCAGCACCACCAAAAATCATGGAGGTAAAGATTTCAGTGAGTACGACAAATGGGGCATGTAAAGACCCGTAAAATTCAAGGGAAATTTTTTCTTAATTTTCTTTAGAATTTTACAAGAGCGCGGTTTCTGACGGCACCTGATTCCGAGGCCCGGAGTGCCCGGAATTAATTTCCGAAGTTTGGCTCGGGTACGTTCAGTAAACGAACGAGCGGGAATTCCTAACTTTTGATCCGGTGCTCGGAATTGAAATCCGAGGGCACCGATGAACTCGCAGCGCCGATATTCGCTTAAAGAGACCTTTTCGGGAGTTGCGTTTGTTGCGGGTTGAAAGTTAGTTTTAGGGGTTATTAGTTTGAGTTAAATAAAATTGTGTAGAACAATTTTATTTTTAACTTGTTAAAACCTATCAAAGGAGGTTGGAAGTGGGACCCACACCCACTTAACCTCCCTTGGGAGGATTAAGTGTGGTGGGGCCCACACGAACCCCTAATCCTTTCAAATTCTCTCAACTTGCTTAACCCCTAATTTATTGGCTTAAGTTACTTATTTATTTATGGGAGTTAAACCTTTTTGAATTTCAAACTTTTGAAATTCTTATGTGTTTTGTAATAATAAAATAAGATGTTGTCTTATTTTATTATGGGTTGTTTGTTTGTCTCCTTGAGAGCTTTTGAGAGCTTCTTCTTCATCTTCAAGCTCTGACGAAGAACGAAGAACGCCCAAACTCCGATGAAGAACGACGCCTCTCTTCTTCGTCCTCGGTGTCAACAAGAGGGAACGCCGCTTCCTCCTCGGACCTTCTTCGTCGGCATACGAAGATTCGCCAACGACGTATCTCTTCGGGCATATCTCTTCGTCAACGGATTTGACGAACGACGACCGCGACGCCCGACCTCCGCGACGCCGTCTTCCGCGGAACGTAGACGAATCTTCGAATCTTAAACCCGAGGTAGGGGTTATTGATTCATTATTTATTTATTCCATTTCTTGAACGTGGATCTCGCATGTCTTACTTGAGGCTTGAATGTTTAAGTTGAGTTATTTATTTAACGTGAGGGGGGTCGGACCGCATGAACACGGCCGAACCCCCCTCCATCGTTCATGTTGATTATTCTTGCGTGAGGAAGTAAGTGGCGTGGTGCCGTCGCACCACGCGGATGATCGTGCAAATATTTTACGCGGCGCTGTCGCGCTACGTCGATGAAGAATCTTCAAGAACGCGACGCCGTCGCGCCGCGTTGAAAAGAATCATGGCACGGCGAAAGGGGCGCGGTGTCGTCGCACTGCGCCGGACGACGAACACCGCGGCCAGTTCCGGGCCGCGGCGGGACGAGGAGACCACGGCCGGATCCAGGCCGCGGCGGGATGTGAAGACCGGCGGCCGGGCCGCCGGCGTCAGAAGTCGAGAGCGGGACCGGAATTTCCGGTCCCGTTGGTAAAAACCGGCCGACCAGCTGGCCGGCCGGATGACATAAAACCGGGGGAATAAATCCCCCGGCCGGTTCAACAAAACCACCCTCTTAATGAGGGGGGCGGTTCCTTGAAGGAGGGGGGCAGCCGGCCCCCCCGGTTCCGCGCCAGCAAGCCCCCCACGTGGGGGGGCGCTTTGAAAATAACGGCGCGGCTATGCCGCGCCGCCTGTTGAAAAACCGCGGGGCTTGCCCCCCGCGTGCCGACCGTGTGCGGCCCCTCGCGGCACCCCGAGCCGCCGCGCGGCCTCCATGCGGCGCCAGCCGCCAAGCCACCGCGGCCCGCCGTGCCGCCGCGCCGCCGCCGCCCGCCGCCGCCGGCCACCGCGCCGCCCAGGGGGGGGGGGGGTCGGGCCGGGTCGGCCCGGACCCGGACCCCCCCGTTTCGAACCAGATTTGGTTTTTGGCCCATAACTTGAGCCTCGGACCTCCGAATGACGAACCGTCTACTGCAACGCGATCCTTGGATCGAGACGGTCGTTTCGGTATATCTCACTCAAGGTTTCGGTTAACTTTGAGTTCGGCCGGGTTGGTTCGTTCACGAAACCAACCGGGCCTTCGAAGCGGAAACGCTCATATCTTGATCTACGAACTTCCGATTGACGCGCCGTCAGTCGCGTTGTGTTCCTCTTAGTGAGACTAATCTTTTGGCATACTCCGCCCTAGGTTTGGACGCAGGTGGAGTACGGTCGGGTTGGTTTTTCCTTAAAAACCAACCGGGCCCCGGAGACGAAAATGCCAATAACTCTCAGACCGGGCGTCCGATCGACGCGCCGTCTGTTGCGTTGAGTTCCTGTTGACGATACGGAACTTTTGGATACATCAACTCTGGTCTTTGTGACAGTTGATGTATCAGTCTCTCGGCTCGTGGAGCGGACCCTCCGAACGAGCTTGCTATGTGCGGGAACCCTAGTGCTGGCTGCGACTGCTACTACTGCTACGACTGCTACTGTGACTGCGACGACGACAGTACAGAGATCCTGTGTGGATTCGACGACGACGACTACAGCACTCAGCGATCCTACGTGGATCAGTGCTACAGGTCCTGTGTGGGCCCGATCCTGTGTGGGTCTTTGCGGGGGTTAGTTACCTATCGATCCTTCGTGGGTCCGACGACTTAGATGGATCAGTGATCATCTTTATCGTCCTTGAAGAAGTATACCTGTGTGAGCTGAATCCTGTTGCTTTCCTGTGTGGATTGTGTTGTGCAATCCTGTGTGGATTATGTTTTGCTTTCCTATTTGGAATACGTATACATTCCTGCGTGGACTGAGTTGTACTTGGGCTCGGAGGTTGGAGCGTATTTTAATTGATGACTTAGGTATATGTATGGGCATATACCTAAGCAGTGTCGGTTGTTACTTCGTGATTGTACTTTTCTTCGTGGTTTATCCTTTGTGGATTTGAGAGACCTTCAGGGGTCTCGGGGTCCCTACTGAGTAGCTTATACTCACCCCTGCACGGGCTTCGCCCGCACTACGTTGTGTTGGTTGCAGACGACGGACAACGTTGACCTTAGCTGAGGCCTACAGAGCGGGACGGTACCCGGAGGAGGACCACTGGGCGGGACGTGCACGGAGCGGACGGCGGGACCCGTGGAGCAGAGGAGCTATCTGTACCCACCCTTCAGGTGGGATTTCCAGTGGACAGCTCGGTGTAGAGGCTTTTACTTTTCAGTTGTTGTTTTCCCTTTAGAGTTGTACTTTACTTTCAGTTTGGGTTTGTATTCTGACCCATTTACCTTTCCGCACTTTCAGTAGTACTCTGCTTTTGTTTAGTGTTTACTTTCCACTTGTTTACTCTGTGGTGTGTGTTTACTTTTCAAAGGCAATGCCTTCCCTTTTTACCGGGATTTACGCCTTGGTGCTAGTCGCCAGCCCCTGGCCTATGGAAGGCGGGCTTGGGGTAGTCACGGCACGGACCCCGAGGGCGGGTCGTGACAAATTGGTATCAGAGGATTTCGGTTCTACCTTGAACTCTGATCTTTTCTATGTGAAGCAATAATGTTTAGCGTATTGAGTGTGGTTATCAGTCCAGGGAGTCCAGTGTTGGTGCGGCGGCCGACGTATCCGTACACCAGGACCCTGACTTCTGATTTCCGACTTAATGCACGAAAACATTGATTGCGTGTTTGTTTCAAAGTTTTCTTTGTGATTACTTATATCAGCTCACCAGGTATACTGTTCTGACCGTGGCGCACCTGTTTCCTTTTCAGGATGGCCCCACGACGACAGCCAGCTAGGGTTCCGAGAGTCGAGCGAGACGACAGCCCACCGAGCGACGAGGCCTCGGTGCAGGGCCCTTTGCCAGTAGTGGCACCGGCGGTAGCTTTACCCGCTGAGCCCCCGATGCTTCCAGCAGCAGCCGCTGACGATGCACGTCGCCTCAGCGCACTGCATGAGTTTCAGCGCCAGCGACCGCCTAGGTTTCACGGGGAGACGGATCCCCAGGCAGCAGAGGACTGGCTGGAGGCAGTAGTACGAGTGTTTAGGCTAGTGAGGACACCAGCAGACCTCATGGTGATCCTCGCTGCGAGCCTACTACACGCAGCAGCAGGACGATGGTGGAGCCTGATGCTCCAGGTGCACGATGAGGCATCTCTTCTTTGGACGGATTTTGAGAGCCTCTTCCGCTCGGAGTTCGTCCCAGCCACCCTTCGTGCGGTGCGTATCCAGGAGCTTCTACAGCTGCGGCAGGGCAGCATGAAGGTCGCTCAGTACTCGGCGAGATTTACCGATCTCTCGCGCTACTCGACCGACATGGTACGGGACCCATTCTTCCGGGCCCGGACCTTCGAGCAGGGTTTGAGACACGAGATCAGGGCATCGCTGATCTCCCTCAGCATATCGACTCAGACAGGAGTACTGGAGCGGGCCCTTTTGATCGAGAGCTTCCTTGCTGAGTCTACACCAGCACAGCGACCCACTGCAGGGCGGCACGTGGCAGAGTCATCCGCAGCAGGCAGTCGACGGATGACTCAGGGGTCCAGACAGGCCAGACCTTCGGGCAGACGATCTCAGGGCACTGGCTCAGCAGTGCGGGGCACACAGCGCGGAGCCAGTCTTACGAGAGGCAGACAGTGCTACTCGTGCGGCGGGTAGGGCCACATGGCTCGTGACTGCCCGACCCGCCGTGCCGAGGAGCAGCAGACGGTTGAGGGACCACCGAGGCAGAGGCAGAGGGTCGACTGTGGCGGTCCACAGGGAGGAGGCGGACGAGGAAGAGGAGCTGGACGAGCAGCCGGTGGTGGCCGACGCTTTGAGGCTCTACCACCACCACCACCAGGAGGTCCACCCCGACCACAGGGAGCTGGCGGGCAGCGACAGGCACAGCTCCAGGCAGCAGAGGCCTACGACCACGGCGCACCCGAGATGATTCGAGGTACTATCTGTGTCTATTCCACCCTTGCTGCAGTTCTTATAGACACAGGAGCGAGTCACTCTTTCATAGCCGCTGCCCTTGTTCGGAGCTCAGAGATTCCGACAGAGCCGTTGGCTCGATCCTTACGGCTAGAGACTCCTACGGGAGCAGACTCGACGATTACGCACTGGTGCCGGCAGTGTGAGATTACTCTAGGAGGCGAGAGCTTCGGCTGTGATCTTCTTGTAGCAGCGTCGAGGCCTTACGACGTCATCTTGGGCATGGATTGGCTATCTATGGTCCATGCACAGATTGACTGTTTTAGGCGCAAGGTGCGATGTGTACGCACCGACGGGAGCAGGTTCACCTTCACCAGCGAGAAGGGAGCCTTAGCAGCACAGGATGGACTTCCGCGGAGGAGAGGACATCCCATCACTCATCAGTTGGCTAGCCTCATCCTTGGAGCAGTTGACGTGCGGAGTCCTGGTTTTCCTGCAGTGGTGGATCAGTTTGCAGACGTTTTTCCCGACGACGTTCCAGGGCTACCTCCTCGCAGAGAGGTAGACTTTTATATTGACTTGTACCCCGGGACAGCCCCGATATCCACTCCAGCATATCGGATGGCCCCCGCCGAGCTTCGAGAGCTACGGGTACAGTTGGAGGACTTGCAGGGCAAGGGGTTCATTCGACCCAGTGTTTCACCCTGGGCTTCCCCGATTTTGTTCGCCAAGAAGGCGGACGGGAGCTTGCGACTTTGTGTTGACTATCGTCGCCTGAACCAGGTGACAGTGAGGAACAAGTATCCGCTACCGAGGATTGATGTAACACCCGAGACTTTTATGTTATATAAATCATCAAAGGAATCTTTTTCTACACAACACTTGCTTGGCTAGCTTTACACGCAATCGCGACCTTCCTCGATAGCTTGCGTCGTACGCAATACCGAGTTTCACTAAACAACAATATGCTATTAAAACTAGCCGTTATGAATAGTAATAACCACTTTTTGAAATTTTATAAATTTTATTTTTCAAAATGGACTTCATTTTTGGACTCAGAATATCGAAATTAGCCTAGGGTGAAATTTTGGTATTTTTCTGAAAACTTTCAATTTTTGATGAATAGTGAAACCACTAAGTGGTAGGTTAAAAACTGAATTTTGCATAAAACTTAATTTTACCGCTTCTGTGGATGGAATTTCGAAAATCCGAGAGACACGGTTAATATCAAGGACTAAAATGTGGTTCAATGAGATGAAAATAATTTTTTGGTGAATAGTAACTTTTTACTTTTTTTACCGCGGTTAATAGTAAATAGGGTAACTAAGGGTTAATATGATATTACTATTACCCTAACACATGTCCTAATTCTATTGGACAAGTGTAATTCGACCAAAAACAAACTTAGGAATAAAATATGACCATTTAGGCCCACTTGGATTAGATTAGGACATTTATTATTAATTTATTTAAAGAAGGGTTAAAATAGTTAAAATCAAAGTTTAATAAGTAAATCATTTTTAATATAGGGTTATAAATAAGATAAATTCGATTGTAAATATTCATTAGAAAGATAAAAAGATTTCCTACATGATGGTATTTTATTTGTAATTTTTAGACATCAAATAATTTAATTTATTTATGACACAAAGATGATGCAGTAATTATCTTATTAATGAAATATTGACAAAATTGATAATATAAATACCAAAATAAATGTAATTTGAGACTTTTTATGAATTACACTAATTTTCTAGGTTACTATGATATATTATTGTTGATTTAATCAACTTGGTTCGAACATATAATTCTGTTATGACTTTCACAAAAATCATATATCAAATAGTGTCAAAATTGACACAAAATAGTTTTTAAATCAAATATTATATTATTAATTGTTATTTTATTCCTAAAAATCTAAGGTTCGTCCAAATGACTTAGATAAGGATATATATATTATAATAAACAATTTGGGGTTCGTTTGGCATGTTATAGTAAGTGTATTAACCATATATTGAAAGAAAACAAAAAGACACGGTAAAAGTTAAATTGATTAACTTAGAGTTAAATCTAATTGATAAGGTTAAAATAATACCCTAAACTTGTCTAAATCCTATTTGTGGATAGGATTTCGACCCATCCCCACTTTAGCTTCGAAATAAGACCCTTTGGAACCATTATAAACCGATTTTGACTTTAATATAAAATAATATTTTGAGATATTCCTAAGGTGCCCCTCTCCTCCCTTATAAAAGGGCACCTCCTCCCCCTCCTCCTCACACCAATTTGAGCACTCAAGCTCGGCCAACCCCTGCCATTTTCCCTTCTCCACTTCCCTAGAATAATCCTAGAGGTCCTGGTCTTCTCCAAAGACCAATCTTAGTTCCTTAAGTGGAGGATTCAAAAAGGCGTTCCAAAGAAGAGGTAATATCCATTACCGATCTTTTCAATTTCTTTCTTCTTCAACTTCTTCTTCTTTAGTTGTTTCATGATAAAGTAATAACATCAGTATTACTTACATACTGATATGTTATTATAAATATGAAACAACCCTAATTCACCTTCTATCCATCCTACGGAAAAATGAAATCACCGCACGTGCGTACGTACGGAATACCGTCTCCACGCCGTGGTGTAATCTATTTTCCACCATCACCTTACAAGGATGGGTATAATGGTGTAATCAGTAACTATATATGATTATTATTAAGTAATATTGATACTGAAATAATATATATATATACTCCAATACAATTCCACGATCATAGGAACGATATCATCACTCGTGCGTACGTACGGAATACCGTCTCCACGATGTGATGCGACTCGTTCTACATGATCTTCATTTCATAATGATTATATAAATGAATTGAATGAATGAATATGGTATATAATACACTAATACCATTCTGGAAATGAATTATCTATAACCTAAAGATAAGAATAAGAATTTATTCGACAAAACACGCATAAGAACAAAAAGTTATAAAGACCCGAGTAACAAGTAACAATGAAATATTACTAACAAGAAGCTAATAATATGACCATATATGATCTCATATCAATATGTATGATTCTGGAATAAGTCAATAACATTATTTAAACCATTATACAGGAGCTTCGGACACGAACAAAGCAAATCGGACCTAAGGTAAGGGAAATATCACAATCTCATTTTTATCCGAGATTGTTTATTCGTAAGTATTTACTGGGGTGTATTTTATCATCCACATCCATGTTCCCTCAATATGTAATATTATTTCCATCCACATAAAATTGTTTAAATCCAATTTTACCCTTCTATGAGTTTTTAGTAAAGGATATGAAAGGAATCTTTTTTTCGTTTTTCGTACGAGGTACTTTTTGACTTTTCCGACAAAAGTTAGAAGAATGTTTTTTTTAACTTATACGGCATGAATCGATTTTTAAAACATTATTTCCAAGAAGCTTCCTTTACAAGTTTTCAAGTTTATTTTTAATCAACTTCTTTTATTTTAATGTTGTATGACATGTTATGAAAGGAAAAAATGTTTTTGAAGAAGAAAGGATATTTTCCTCAAGAATGAAGTTCAAGTGTTTTATCAAAATTATTTTCCATCTAAGATAATAAAGGGTTCTGTTTTATCCCTGTTATTAAATTGATTTGATCATGTTGTGATGGAATTATTTTTATGAATTCCTTTATCTTATATGAATTGATTTATGATGTCATGATGTTTCAAGAATCCCATTTTTGTTACATGTGTTATTCGATGATGTATGATTTATGATTATGTGGCACACATAAGAAAGGATTCATTATAAGATGGGTGGGACCTATATCTCCCTCCAATGCATTGGGTAATGATTTTATATCTCATGAGATAGACATGGCTGGAACGGAAGGTTATTTCGGTTCAGTGATACAGGACTGAAACGAGGAGTGAACTCGGTTCAGAAAGGGACTTTGTCCACTAATATAGTCTTGGCAATGAGTCATGACTAACAAGAAATGATTTTCCATGATTATGTGTGCATCCCACAAAGTTTCAAGTTTTATGTTATGATTTTGGGGATCTCATTTTCACTTCTATGATTTATTCCATGTTAAGATATTATGATCTCTTTTGCAGGTTTTGATTTTCAAAAAGATATGATATGATTTTTATTTCCTTTATTTTCCCTTGCTGAGCATTTGAGCTCACCCTTTTATGTTTTCTTTTCCCCAGGTCAGGAAGATGGATATTAAGTAGAATATGCTAAAAGGGACCCTAGATATGATGAAATAAATGGGAGACACTGTAAAAGATTTATGAACCAGTTGTTTATGTTTCCCAGTTTCTAAAGACACTATACCTATACGGTCCTTTGTGGTTTTGTCATATGTTGTAATAAGTGTGATTCAATTTTGAAGTATTAACAATGTATGTAAAGTGTGGGTCGTTATAGTTGGTATCAGAGGAAAGGTATAGTCAACCTTTGGAAACTAGGATGTGAAAGCCTTAGTAATAACCCTAAGGATAAGTCTAAGCATAGAACACAATTTTAGAAATGGCCTTGAATAACCTAGGATAAGACCTTAAGCATGAAAATTTTATTCTTGAATTATGTGGTTTCCTATTATAATTAGTGTTGCTCACACTATTCTTCTTGGTTTTAGTCAATGGCTGGAACCCGAAGGAACCGTGTTAATGCGGAATGCGATGGGCAATGCAATGATTGTCCCCCTGAGCAACCAAACGATATGGGAGCTGGAATGCAAAATCTTGTAGCCATGCTCACACAACTTTCTCAAGCTATGAATCATGCAGGATTTCCAAACGAACAAAGAAGGGAGCAACATTATGTTGAATCCTTCATGAGGCAGCGTCCACCATCTTTCAGCGGGTCTACTGATCCATTAGTTGCTGAACAATGGATTAGTACTACTGAAAAGATATTTTCAGTTCTTCAATGTTCTGAGCATGATAAAGTCATCCTAGCAGTGTATCGTTTGGAAGGAGATGCTGATCAATGGTGGAATCTTGTTAAGAATACAAGGCAAAGGGATGAAATTGAGTCTATGGAATGGGACGAGTTCAAGAACTTATTTTTCAATAAGTACTTCCCTCGTATTCTCCGAACAAAGATGGAGAAAGAGTTCCTTGAACTGAAGCAAAGGGATGATGAATCTGTTAGTACCTATGAAGCAAATTTTACAAGACTTGCAAGGTACGCTTCTGGTATTATTATCCAACCTGAGAGTAAGATCGATCGATTCTTTAGTGGCTTAAAACCAAGTCTTCTAAGGGCGTTAGCCATAAGGGACTTCAATAGCTACGAAGAAATCGTTCGATGTGCTCTCAAAGTCGAGATGGAGATTGGAGTAACCCATCAGTCACATGGGTTTGATAAGAAGAGGAAGATGGAATTCAAAGAAAAATCTAAAGAGCACACGGAAAAGAAGATGAACTTTCCCTTATGCTCAAAGTGTGGAAAGAAACATGGAGGGAGTTGTCTTAAAGGGACAAGTAAATGTTTTAAATGTGGAAAGGAAGGTCATCGGGAATTTGAATGCCGTGATAATGGGAAGAAGATGTCTAATGATGCAAACAAAGGAAGGGATACACAGAATGAACCTGCTACACTTCAATGTTTCAAGTGCAAGGAGATGGGGCATTATGCCAATCAATGCCCAAATCCAAGGGTTGATGATGATGGTCGACGTCAACAAACTCTTAAGGCTAAAGACAAAGGAAAGTCACATGCAATTTCTATCAGCGATGTGGAGTACGATAACGATGTGGTGAAAGGTACACTTACCATCCACTCTAAAGTAGCAAATGTTTTATTTGATTCTGGATCCACCCACTCTTTTATTTTTGAAGACTTTTCTAAGGGTATCACCGTACTACCTCAACAATTAGATGTTGAGTTAGCTGTGACAACACCTAATGGCACATCAATCGCATCAAAAGTTTATAATTCTTCTCCGATCGAAGTTTGTGGGAAAGTGCTTCCTGCAAATCTTGTGATCCTTCCTTTAGTGGAATTTGATGTGATTCTTGGCATGGATTGGCTTTCTCTACATGGAGCTCATATCAATTGCCAAAGAAGGGAAGTCACATTTCATATTCCAGATCAACCTACAATCGTCTATCAATACAAGGATGAACATAACCTTCCAGTGGAAATTTCTTCCATCTTATGGGTATTGATTCCACTAAATGAAGGATATTTATCTCAAATGGTTGGTGAGAAACTCACGATTAAGAATATGCCCATTGTACGGGAGTTTGATGATGTCTTTCCGGAGGAATTGCCGGGTCTTCCACCAAATCGTGAAGTTGAGTTTTCAATAGAACTCGTACCGGGTGCTTTGCCTATTTCAAAGACACCTTATAGAATGGCCCCAATTGAGTTGCAGGAATTGAAGAAGCAACTCCAAGAGAATCTTGATAAGGGATTCATACGCCCTAGTGCGTCACCTTGGGGAGCACCTGTTCTATTTGTTAAGAAGAAAGATGGATCAATGAGACTCTGCATTGATTATCGAGAACTTAACAAGATCACTATCAAGAACAAATATCCTCTCCCACGCATTGATGACTTATTTGACCAACTACGCGGAGCTCAATACTTTTCCAAGATTGATCTTCGTTCAGGGTATCATCAATTAAGGGTCAAAAGGGAGGATATACCAAAGACGGCTTTCCGTACAAGGTATGGACACTATGAATTTATAGTGATGCCATTTGGTCTTACTAATGCCCCTGCTATCTTCATGGATCTAATGAATAGAGTCTTTAGAGACTATCTTGATCAATTTGTGGTAGTCTTTATAGACGATATTCTTGTCTATTCAAAGAGCAAGGAAGAGCATGAAGATCACTTGAGAATTATATTGAAGACCCTGAGAAAAGAGAAGCTTTATGCCAAATTTACCAAGTGTGAATTTTGGCTTCAAAAAGTTGCATTTTTGGGTCATATAATCTCAAGAGAGGGGATATCTGTGGATCCAGCAAAAACAGAGGTTATCGAAAGATGGTCAAGACCAACAACAGTAACTGAGATCCGAAGTTTTCTTGGTTTGGCTGGATATTATCGACGTTTTGTAAAAGATTTTTCACGATTATCTAATCCACTCACCAAGTTGACTCGGAAAGGAGTTAAGTTTGTCTGGACAGAGGAATGTGAAGAGAATTTCATGGAGTTGAAAAGAAGGTTATCCAGTGCACCTGTGCTCACACTACCTTGTAGTGGAGAAAGGTTTGTGATCTACAGTGATGCATCCAAGAGGGGATTGGGGTGTGTTCTTATGCAAAATGATATGGTGATAGCTTATGCCTCACGACAGTTGAGAATCCATGAACAAAATTACCCAACACATGATTTGGAGTTGGTTGCGGTAATCTTTGCATTAAAGATTTGGAGGCATTACCTTTATGGTGAAAGGTGTGATATTTATACTGATCATAAAAGTTTAAAGTATATTTTCACACAAAAGGAGCTGAATATGCGCCAAAGAAGATGGTTGGAGCTGATTAAGGATTATGACTGCTCAATCCATTACCACCCTGGGAAAGCAAACAAGGTGGCAGATGCATTAAGTCGACAAGACCATGCTAGTTTATCCATGATGAGGATCACAAAAGATCCAATATTTATGGATTTACAAAGGATGGATCTTGGAATTATAATGGAAGGGGAAAAATCTTATCTTTCTCAAATGAATGTTCAACCATCTATACATGTGAAGATTAAAGAGGCACAGAAAGAAGATGTCGAGTTACAAAAGAAGGTGAGAAATGTTCCTGAATTCAACCTTGATTGTGATGGGATAATAAAGTTCAGGAATCGGGTTTGTGATCCTCCCATCCCCGAATTAAAGAAAGAGCTGCTGGATGAGGCTCATAGTTCTTCATTCTCTATTCATCCTGGAAGCACGAAGATGTATAGGGACCTGAAAGAGTACTTCTGGTGGGATGGCATGAAAAGAGATGTTGCTGAATATGTCTCTCGATGCTTGGTTTGTCAACAAGTTAAAGCTGAGAGACAGAAGTCTAAGGGGATGTTACAACCATTACCCATACCCGAATGGAAATGGGAAAACATCACTATGGACTTTGTCACAGGACTTCCTAAAACATCCAAAGGCAATAATGCTATCTGGGTCATAGTTGATCGTCTTACAAAGTCTGCACACTTCATTGCTATTAGAGAGGATTTCTCTCTAGATCAGCTTGCCAAGATATATGTAAAGGAAGTGGTAAGATTGCATGGAGTACCACTTTCTATTATATCTGATCGAGATCCGAGATTTACCTCGAAGTTCTGGCAAAGTCTTCAGCATACTCTGGATACAGAGTTGAGTTTCAGCACTGCTTATCATCCCCAGACAGATGGTCAGTCTGAGAGAACAATTCAAACCCTAGAATATATGTTGAGAGCTTGCTCTATGGATTTCAAAGGAGGTTGGGATCAACACCTACCTTTGGTGGAATTTTCTTATAATAATAGCTTTCACTCCAGTATTCAGATGGCTCCTTATGAAGCTCTCTATGGAAAGAAATGCAGGACTCCAACTTGCTGGGATGAAGTTGGGGAAAGAAAGCTCTTAGGACCTGATCTCGTTGATGAAATGGCAGAAAAGGTCAGATCTATTCCACAACACATAAGAGCAGCTCAGAGTCGACAGAAAAGTTATGCCGACAACCGAAGAAAAGACCTAGAGTTTGAAGTGGGTGATAAAGTGTTCTTACGAATATCTCCCTGGAAGAGGGTTATGAGATTTGGGAAGAAGGGGAAGTTGAGCCCTAGATATATCGGTCCTTTCGAAATACTGGATCGTGTTGGGAAGGTAGCTTACCGATTGGCGCTTCCACCGAATCTCTCTCAAGTTCACGATGTGTTCCATGTATCTCTCCTGAGAAAGTACATACCAGATCCTTCACATGTACTCAGCTCAGAAGTTGTACCGCTGGAGCAAGATCTTTCTTATGAAGAACAGCCGATAGAGATTCTGGATCGTAGCGAAAAAGTCCTACGAAACAAGACCACTCGCTTGGTGAAAGTTTTATGGAGAAACCACCAACTTGAAGAAGCTACATGGGAGCTTGAGGATATGATGAGGGAGAAGTATCCTCATTTGTTTGTTGCAAAGTGACGAATTTCGAGGGCGAAATTCTTTTTAAGGGGGGTAGAATGTAACACCCGAGACTTTTATGTTATATAAATCATCAAAGGAATCTTTTTCTACACAACACTTGCTTGGCTTGCTTTACACGCAATCGCGACCTTCCTCGATAGCTTGCGTCGTACGCAATACCGAGTTTCACTAAACAACAATATGCTATTAAAACTAGCCGTTATGAATAGTAATAACCACTTTTTGAAATTTTATAAATTTTATTTTTCAAAATGGACTTCATTTTTTGACTCAGAATATCGAAATTCGCCTAGGGTGAAATTTTGGTATTTTTCTGAAAACTTTCAATTTTTGATGAATAGTGAAACCACTAAGTGGTAGGTTAAAAACTGAATTTTGCATAAAACTTAATTTTACCGCTTCTGTGAATGGAATTTCGAAAATCCGAGAGACACGGTTAATATCAAGGACTAAAATGTGGTTCAATGAGATGAAAATAATTTTTTGGTGAATAGTAACTTTTTCCTTTTTTTACCGCGGTTAATAGTAAATAGGGTAACTAAGGGTAAATATGATATTACTATTACCCTAACACATGTCCTAATTCTATTGGACAAGTGTAATTCGACCAAAAACAATCTTAGGAATAAAATATGACCATTTAGGCCCACTTGGATTAGATTAGGACATTTATTATTAATTTATTTAAAGAAGGGTTAAAATAGTTAAAATCAAAGTTTAATAAGTAAATCATTTTTAATATAGGGTTATACATAAGATAAATTCGATTGTAAATATTCATTAGAAAGATAAAAAGATTTCCTACATGATGGTATTTTATTTGTAATTTTTAGACATCAAATAATTTAATTTATTTATGACACAAAGATGATGCAGTAATTATCTTATTAATGAAATATTGACAAAATTGATAATATAAATACCAAAATAAATGTAATTTGAGACTTTTTATGAATTACACTAATTTTCTAGGTTACTATGATATATTATTGTTGATTTAATCAACTTGGTTCGAACATATAATTCTGTTATGACTTTCACAAAAATCATATATCAAATAGTGTCAAAATTGACACAAAATAGTTTTTAAATCAAATATTATATTATTAATTGTTATTTTATTCCTAAAAATCTAAGGTTCGGCCAAATGACTTAGATAAGGATATATATATTATAATAAACAATTTGGGGTTCGTTTGGCATGTTATAGTAAGTGTATTAACCATATAGTGAAAGAAAACAAAAAGACACGGTAAATGTTAAATTGATTAACTTAGAGTTAAATCTAATTGATAAGGTTAAAATAATACCCTAAACTTGTCTAAATCCTATTGGTTGATAGGATTTCGACCCATACCCACTTTAGCTTCGAAATAAGACCCTTTGGAACCATTATAAACAGATTTTGACTTTAATATAAAATAATATTTTGAGATATTCCTAAGGTGCCCCTCTCCTCCCTTATAAAAGGGAACCTCCTCCCCCTCCTCCTCACACCAATTTGAGCACTCAAGCTCGGCCAACCCCTGCCATTTTCCCTTCTCCACTTCCCTAGAATAATCCTAGAGGTCCTGGTCTTCTCCAAAGACCAATCTTAGTTCCTTAAGTGGAGGATTCAAAAAGGCGTTCCAAAGAAGAGGTAATATCCATTACCGATCTTTTCAATTTCTTTCTTCTTCAACTTCTTCTTCTTTAGTTGTTTCATGATAAAGTAATAACATCAGTATTACTTACATACTGATATGTTATTATAAATATGAAACAACCCTAATTCACCTTCTATCCATCCTACGGAAAAATGAAATCACCGCGCGTGCGTACGTACGGAATACCGTCTCCACGCCGTGGTGTAATCTATTTTCCACCATCACCTTACAAGGATGGGTATAATGGTGTAATCAGTAACTATATATGATTATTATTAAGTAATATTGATACTGAAATAATATATATATATACTCCAATACAATTCCACGATCATAGGAACGATATCATCACTCGTGCGTACGTACGGAATACCGTCTCCACGATGTGATGCGACTCGTTCTACATGATCTTCATTTCATAATGATTATATAAATGAATTGAATGAATGAATATTGTATATAATACACTAATACCATTCTGGAAATGAATTATCTATAACCTAAAGATAAGAATAAGAATTTATTCGACAAAACACGCATAAGAACAAAAAGTTATAAAGACCCGAGTAACAAGTAACAATGAAATATTACTAACAAGAAGCTAATAATATGACCATATATGATCTCATATCAATATGTATGATTCTGGAATAAGTCAATAACATTATTTAAACCATTATACAGGAGCTTCGGACACGAACAAAGCAAATCGGACCTAAGGTAAGGGAAATATCACAATCTCATTTTTATCCGAGATTGTTTATTCGTAAGTATTTACTGGGGTGTATTTTATCATCCACATCCATGTTCCCTCAATATGTAATATTATTTCCATCCACATAAAATTGTTTAAATCCAATTTTACCCTTCTATGAGTTTTTAGTAAAGGATATGAAAGGAATCTTTTTTTTTGTTTTTCGTACGAGGTACTTTTTGACTTTTCCGACAAAAGTTAGAAGAATGTTTTTTTTAACTTATACGGCATGAATCGATTTTTAAAACATTATTTCCAAGAAGCTTCCTTTACAAGTTTTCAAGTTTATTTTTAATCAACTTCTTTTATTTTAATGTTGTATGACATGTTATGAAAGGAAAAAATGTTTTTGAAGAAGAAAGGATATTTTCCTCAAGAATGAAGTTCAAGTGTTTTATCAAAATTATATTCCATCTAAGATAATAAAGGGTTCTGTTTTATCCCTGTTATTAAATTGATTTGATCATGTTGTGATGGAATTATTTTTATGAATTCCTTTATCTTATATGAATTGATTTATGATGTCATGATGTTTCAAGAATCCCATTTTTGTTACATGTGTTATACGATGATGTATGATTTATGATTATGTGGCACACATAAGAAAGGATTCATTATAAGATGGGTGGGACCTATATCTCCCTCCAATGCATTGGGTAATGATTTTATATCTCATGAGATAGACATGGCTGGAACGGAAGGTTATTTCGGTTCAGTGATACAGGACTGAAACGAGGAGTGAACTCGGTTCAGAAAGGGACTTTGTCCACTAAGATAGTCTTGGCAATGAGTCATGACTAACAAGAAATGATTTTCCATGATTATGTGTGCATGCCACAAAGTTTCAAGTTTTATGTTATGATTTTGGGGATCTCATTTTCACTTCTATGATTTATTCCATGTTAAGATATTATGATCTCTTTTGCAGGTTTTGATTTTCAAAAAGATATGATATGATTTTTATTTCCTTTATTTTCCCTTGCTGAGCATTTGAGCTCACCCTTTTATGTTTTCTTTTCCCCAGGTCAGGAAGATGGATATTAAGTAGAATATGCTAAAAGGGACCCTAGATATGATGAAATAAATGGTAGACACTGTAGAAGATTTATGAACCAGTTGTTTATGTTTCCCAGTTTCTAAAGACACTATACCTATACGGTCCTTTGTGGTTTTGTCATATGTTGTAATAAGTGTGATTCAATTTTGAAGTATTAACAATGTATGTAAAGTGTGGGTCGTTATAATTGATGACCTCTTTGATCAGCTCAAGGGAGCACGGTGGTTCTCGAAGATAGACCTCAGGTCAGGCTATCATCAGCTCAGAGTCAGAGACGAGGTTGTGCAGAAGACGGCCTTCAGATGTCGGTATGGCCACTATGAGTTCTTGGTTATGCCTTTCGGTGTAACCAATGCTCCAGCAGTGTTCATGGCTCTCATGAATAGGATCTTTCAGCCATACCTCGATCGGTTTGTCGTGGTCTTCATCGACGACATTCTGATTTACTCTACGACAAAGGAGGAGCACGCCTATCACTTGCGAGTTGTTCTTGACACACTCCGAGAGCACCCGCTTTACGGTAAGCTCTCGAAGTGCCAGTTCTGGATACGTGAGGTCCACTTTTTGGGACACGTTATCTCTGAGGCGGGATTTGCAGTGGATCCCGCGAAGATTGAGGCTGTGTTAGCTTGGGAGCCACCCAGGAGCGTGACTGAGGTTCAGAGTTTCTTGGGACTAGCTGGATACTATCGGAGATTCGTGCCAGACTTCTCTTGAGTTGCGGCATCACTCACAGCTTTGACGAAGAAGGGGAAACCCTTCGTGTGGTCTGACAGATGTCAGCAGAGCTTCCAGGAGCTGAGACAGAGTTTGACTAGTGCACCTATCTTGAGGTTGCCTGAGGAGGGAGTAGGGTACGTAGTCTACTGCGATGTGTCAGGGACCGGACTCGGATGTGTTCTGATGCAGGAGCAGGCTGTGATCGCCTATGGATCACGTCAGTTGAGGCCGCATGAGCAGAACTACGCTACCCATGACCTGGAGTTAGCAGCAGTGGTCTTCGCTCTGAAGACATGGCGACACTATCTGATGGCCGAGCGTTTTACAGTCTTTTCCGATCATCAGAGTCTCAGGTATATCTTCTCGCAGAAGGACCTGGACCTGAGACAGTGACGATGGCTCGAGTTCCTCCAGGACTATGACTTTGAGATAGTCTATACTCCTGGGAAGGGGAACGTAGTAGCCGATGCCCTCAGCAGGAGGACGGGCATTCAGCTACTTGAGGAGGCAACGGAGCAGCTAGCCTCTTTGCAGATATCCTTCGTGGATAGAGATGGAGCAGCCTTTCTTCAGTCTCTCACAGTCACTCCTCTACTACTGCAGCGAGTTAGGGAGGCACAACATGGGGACGCTGACTGTGAGACACGGCGTGCACATATATCCTCGGGACCGGCACCTGATGGTTTCTCCCTTGGAGTAGAGCACGACATCCTTTTCAGAGGACGTACCATGGTACCAGTAGCTTTGCGAGAGGAAGTTCTGAGAGAGTTTCACACTTCTCCTTTGGCGGTACATCCTGGAGTGGCGAAGATGTACCAGGACCTCAGACGACAGCACTGGTGGCCGGGCATGAAGAAGGCAGTAGCAGAGTTCGTATCTCGATGCCTCACCTGTCAGCAGGTAAAGGCAGAGCATCAGGTACTAGCAGGCTTGGTACAACCCTTGGAGGTTCCGGAGTGGAAGTGGGACGACATATCTATGGACTTCGTGACTGGACTTCCACGCACTTCCAGAGGTCACGACTCCATTTGGGTGATTGTTGACCGACTCACCAATTCGGCACACTTCTTACCCATCAGAGAGCAGGGATCAGTGGAGAGCATGGGACGTCTATACGTTCAGGAGATTGTGCGGCTCCACGGCGTGCCATCATCTATCGTTTCTGATCGAGATGCCCGCTTTACTTCCCGGCTTTGGAAGGGGTTACAGGAGGCATTCGGGACGCAGCTACGTCTTAGCACAACTTTTCACCCTCAGACGGATGGTCAGACGGAGAGGACCATTCAGACTCTCGAGGACATGCTCCGCGCATGTGTCCTCGACTTTGGTCGTAGCTGGGAGGACCACCTACCCTTGGTGGTGTTAGCATACAACAACAGCTACCACTCCACCATCGGGATGGCACCGTACGAGGCGTTGTACGGCCGACCATGTAGATCTCCTTTGTGCTGGACAGACCCTGGGGAGTCAGCACTGGTGGGACCGGAGATGGTCCAGGCCACGACAGAGAAGGTCCAGGTCATCCAGGAGCGGATGAGGACAGCTCAGAGCCGGCAGAAGTCATATGCTGACAGGAGGCGGAGGCCACTGGAGTTCGAGGATGGCGACCACGTCTTCTTGCGGGTCTCACCTCGACGTGGTATACGGAGATTTGGCCGAGGCGGCAAGTTATCTCCGCGCTTCATCGGACCCTTCCAGATTCTCAGCAGGATTGGCGAGGTGGCTTATCTCCTGGCTCTACCACCTCAGTTGCACCGGGTGCACGACGTCTTCCACGTATCTCAGCTGAGGAGATACGTGCACGACCCGACGCACATCATTGACCATGAGGAACTTGACGTTGACGATGGGGCGACTTTTACGGAGGTCCCGGTGGAGATAGAGGATCGACAGGAGCGGGTCCTACGTGGGCGATCGATTCCTCTTGTGCGCATCAGATGGCAGCACGGGAATCTCCAGGAGAGCACATGGGAGTGGGAGGCTCAAATACGTGCTCAGTACCCTCATTTGTTTCCCTAGTTTTGATGTATCTTTACGGGGACGTAAAGCCCTGAGGTGGGAGTAATGTAAAGACCCGTAAAATTCAAGGGAAATTTTTTCTTAATTTTCTTTAGAATTTTACAAGAGCGCGGTTTCTGACGGCACCTGATTCCGAGGCCCGGAGTGCCCGGAATTAATTTCCGAAGTTTGGCTCGGGTACGTTCAGTAAACGAACGAGCGGGAATTCCTAACTTTTGATCCGGTGCTCGGAATTGAAATCCGAGGGCACCGATGAACTCGCAGCGCCGATATTCGCTTAAAGAGACCTTTTCGGGAGTTGCGTTTGTTGCGGGTTGAAAGTTAGTTTTAGGGGTTATTTGTTTGAGGTAAATAAAATTGTGTAGAACAATTTTATTTTTAACTTGTAAAAACCTATCAAAGGAGGTTGGAAGTGGGACCCACACCCACTTAACCTCCCTTGGGAGGATTAAGTGTGGTGGGGCCCACACGAACCCCTAATCCTTTCAAATTCTCTCAACATGCTTAACCCCTAATTTATTGGCTTAAGTTACTTATTTATTTATGGGAGTTAAACCTTTTTGAATTTCAAACTTTTGAAATTCTTATGTGTTTTGTAATAATAAAATAAGATGTTGTCTTATTTTATTATGGGTGTTTGTTTGTCTCCTTGAGAGCTTTTGAGAGCTTTTTCTTCATCTTCAAGCTCTGACGAAGAACGAAGAACGCCCAAACTCCGACGAAGAACGACGCCTCTCTTCTTCGTCCTCGGTGTCAACAAGAGGGAACGCCGCTTCCTCCTCGGACATTCTTCGTCGGCATACGAAGATTCGCCAACGAAGTATCTCTTCGGGCATATCTCTTCGTCAACGGATTTGACGAACGACGACCGCGACGCCCGACCTCCGCGACGCCGTCTTCCGAGGAACGTAGACGAATCTTCGAATCTTAAACCCGAGGTAGGGGTTGTTGATTCATTATTTATTTATTCCATTTCTTGAACGTGGATCTCGCATGTCTAACTTGAGGCTTGAATGTTTAATTTGAGTTATTTATTTAACGTGAGGGGGGCCGGACCGCATTAACACGGCCGAACCCCCCTCCATCGTTCATGTTGATTATTCTTGCGTGAGGAAGTAAGTGGCGTGGTGCCGTCGCACCACGCGAATGATCGTGCAAATATTTTACGCGGCGCCGTCGCGCTACGTCGAGGAAGAATCTTCAAGAACGCGACGCCGTCGCGCCGCGTTGAAAAGAATCATGGCACGGCGAAAGGGGCGCGGTGCCGTCGCACCGCGCCGGACGACGAACACCGCGGCCGGTTCCGAGCCGCGGCGGGACGAGGAGACCGCGGACGGATCCGGGCCGCGGCGGGATGTGAAGACCGGCGGCCGGGCCGCCGGCGTCGGAAGTCGAAGGCGGGACCGGAATTTCCGGTCCCGTTGGTAAAAACCGGCCGGCCAGCTGGCCGGCCGGATGACATAAAACCGGGGGAATAAATCCCCCGTCCAGTTCAACAAAACCACCCTCTTAATGAGGGGGGCGGTTCCTTGAAGGAGGGGGGCAGCCGGCCCCCCCGGTTCCGCGCCAGCAGGCCCCCCACGTGGGGGGGCGCTTTGAAAATAACGGCGCGGCTATGCCGCGCCGCCTGTTGAAAAACCGCGGGGCTTGCCCCCCGCGTGCCGACCGTGTGCGGCCCCTCGCGGCGCCCCGAGCCGCCGCGCGGCCTCCATGCGGCGCCAGCCGCCAGGCCACCGCGGCCCGCCGCGCCGCCGCGCCGCCGCCGCCCGCCGCCGCCGGCCCCCGCGCCGCCCAGGGGGGGGGGGGGGGGGTCGGGCCGGGTCGGCCCGGACCCGGACCCCCCCGTTTCGAACCAGATTTGGTTTTTGGCTTATAACATGAGCCTCGGACCTCCGAATGACGAACCGTCTGCTGAAACGCGATCCTTGGATCGAGACGGTCGTTTCGGTATATTGCACTCAAGGTTTCGGTTAACTTTGAGTACGGCCGGGTTGGTTCGTTCACGAAACCAACCGGGCCTTCGGAGCGGAAACGCTCATATCTTGAGCTACGAACGTCCGATTGACGCGCCGTCAGTCGCATTGTGTTCCTCTTAGTGAGACGAATCTTTTGGCATACTCCGCCCGAGGTTTGGACGCAAGTGGAGTACGGTCGGGTTGGTTTTGCCTTAAAAACCAACCGGGCCCCGGAGACGAAAATGCCAATAACTCTCAGACCGGGCGTCCGATCGACGCGCCGTCTGTTGCGTTGAGTTCCTGTTGACGATACGGAACTTTTGGATACATCAACTCTGGTCTTTGTGACAGTTGATGTATCAGCCTCTCGGCTCGTGGAGCGGACCCTCCGAACGAGCTTGCTATGTGCGGGAACCCTAGTGCTGGCTGCGACTGCTACTACTGCTACGACTGCTACTGTGACTGCGACGACGACAGTACAGAGATCCTGTGTGGATTCGACGACGACGACTACAGCACTCAGCGATCCTACGTGGATCAGTGCTACAGGTCCTGTGTGGGCCCGATCCTGTGTGGGTCCTTGCGCTCAGCGGTTCTGTGTGAGCCAGCGCCTACAGGTCCTGTGTGGGCCCGATCCTGTGTGGGTCTTTGCGGGGGTTAGTTACCTATCGATCCTTCGTGGGTCCGACGACTTAGATGGATCAGTGATCATCTTTATCGTCCTTGAAGAAGTATACCTGTGTGAGCTGAATCCTGTTGTTTTCCTGTGTGGATTGTGTTGTGCAATCCTGTGTGGATTATGTTTTGCTTTCCTATGTGGAATACGTATACTTTCCTGCGTGGACTGAGTTGTACTTGGGCTCGGAGGATGGAGCGTATTTTAATTGATGACTTAGGTATATGTATGGGCATATACCTAAGCAGTGTCGGTTGTTACTTCGTGATTGTACTTTTCTTCGTGGTTTATCCTTTGTGGATTTGAGAGACCTTCAGGGGTCTCGGGGTCCCTACTGAGTAGCTTATACCCACCCCTGCACGGGCTTCGCCCGCACTACGTTGTGTTGGTTGCAGACGACGGACAGCGTTGGCCTTAGCTGAGGCCTACAGAGCGGGACGATACCCGGAGGAGGACCACTGGGCGGGACGTGCACGGAGCGGACGGCGGGACCCATGGAGCAGAGGAGCTATCTGTACCCACCCTTCAGGTGGGAATTCCAGTGGACAGCTCGGTGTAGCGGCTTTTACTTTTCAGTTGATGTTTTCCCTTTCGAGTTGTACTTTACTTTTAGTTTGGGTTTGTATTCTGACCCATTTACCTTTCCTCACTTTCAGTAGTACTCTGCTTTTGTTTAGTGTTTACTTTCCGCTTGTTTACTCTATGGTGTGTGTTTACTTTTCAAAGGCAATGCCTTCCCTTTTTACCGGGATTTACGCCTTGGTGCTAGTCGCCAGCCCCTGGCCTATGGAAGGCGGGCTTGGGGTAGTCACGGCACGGACCCCGAGGGCGGGTCGTGACAGGGCAATCATTGCATCCCATGAGTATAAGTCCCCCTGTTATAATCTGTGGATTGAATTTCCCGTATAACCTCATCAAACTCCCTTTTGTGGAATTTTAGGCAATTCTTGGCATGGACTGGATTTCTTTATATAGAGCCAACATAAATTGTCGGGAGAGGGAAATCACTCTCCATATGGAGAATCGACCCCCGATTCATTACAAGTGTCAGGAGGAAGATGAATCTCCATTAGCTCCATCATCTCAAGAATGGATATTACTGCCTTATGAGCATGCATATTTGGCTCATATGATTGAGTCCAAGGAAGAAACCACCCTTGAAGAAATGCCTATTGTGAGGGAATTCGCTTAAGTATTTCCCGATGAACTTCCTGGTCTTCCTCCAAGAAGAGATGTTGAGTTCTCAATTGAACTTATTCCTGGGGCACTACCAATATCGAAGACTCCATATAGAATGGCTGTTGTTGAGTTTGAAGAGCTGAAAAAACAACTACAGGATAATTTGGATAAAGGGTTTATACACCCAAGTGCATCACTATGGGGTGCACCAGTCCTCTTCGTCAAGAAGAAGGATGGGTCAATGCGGCTTTGCATCGATTATCGTGAACTTAACAAAATCATGATAAAGAACAAGTATCCTCTCCCATGAATCGATGACTTGTTTGATCAGCTGTGTGGAGCACAATACTTCTCCAAGGTGGACTTGTGGTCGGGGTATTATCATGTAAGTGTGAAGAAGGAAGATATCCCCAAGACTACTTTTCGTACAAGGTACAAGCACTATTAATTCATATTAATGCCTTTCGGACTCACCAATGCTCCAGAAATATTCATGGACATGATGAATATAGTCTTTAGAGATTACCTAGACAAATTTTTGGTAGTCTTTATAGATGATATTCTAATATACTCCAAAACCAAGGAGGACCATGAGGAGTATTTAGGAACTGTACTGGAGACATTGCGCAAGGAGAAGCTCTATTCCAAGTACATCAAGTGTGATTTCTGGTTGAAGGAGGTCTCATTCTTGGGCCATATCATCATGAGCAATGGGATATCTGTGGACCCCTCCAAAACAGATGCAATTGAGGGATGGCTGAGGCCAACATCGGTAACTGATTTCCGTAGCTTCTTCAGGTTAGCTAGATATTATCAACGATTTGTGAGAAATTTCTCACGATTGTCCAACCCTCTTACCAAGCTAACTCGAAAGGGAGTAAAGTTTGCTTGGAGTGATGAATGCGAAGAAATCTTCAAGGAGTTGAAAAGGATGCTTATCACTGCACCCGTGCTCACTTTACCCACAAGTCGGGAGCTTTTTGTGGTATTCAGTGATGCTTCGAAGAAGGGATTAGGATGTGTGCTAATGTGGAATGATAAAGTGATATCATATGCCTCAAGGAAGTTGAAAATCCATGGAAAAAACTATCCAACGAATGATATGGAGTTGGAGGCGGTGATCTTTGCCTTGAAAATATGGTGGCATTATCTCTATGGAGAGAAATGTGAGATATATACTGACCACAAGAGTCTTAAATATATATTTACACAGAAAGAGCTTAATATGCGCCAGAGAAGATGGATATAGCTCATCAAGGATTATGACTGTTCAATACATTACCACCATGGGAATGCGAACAAGGTGGCAGATGCCCTAAGTAGAAAGGATCCAGCGATTCTGTCAATGATGAGAATTGAGAAGGATCCAATCTTCTTAGACTTAATGAAGATGGATGTGGGAATCATAAAGAATGGAACATCATGAATCCTTTCACAAATAACTTCTCAACCATCTCTTTTGGAAAGGCTAAAGGATTCTCAAAAGGATGATGTGGGAATCCAAGAAAAAGTGGAAGCTATCAAAAAGGGAAAATCCTCAGAGTTTAATGTTAATGAAGAAGGAATTTTGCGGTTTGGGAAAAGACTATGTGTTCCTTCATGTTCGGAGCTGAAGAAAGAACTTTTGGATGATGCACATAGTTCAAATTTCTCTATTCACCCAGGGAGCACAAATATGTATCGAGATCTCCGAGAAAACTTTTGGTGGGATAATATGAAGAAGGAGATCACTGAATATACATCAAAGTGCCTGGTGTGTCAGAAAGTGAAGGCATAGAGGCAGAAGTCTAAGGGGATGATGAAACCATTGCCCATACCAAAATGGAAATGGGAGAACATCACCATGGACTTAGTCACTGGACTTCCAAGGACATCCAAAGGCAACAATGCAATCTGGGTTGTTGTGGATCGTCTTACAAAGACTGCACACTTCATTGCTATTCGAGAGTATTTCTCTTTGGATCAACTGGCACAGATATATATATCAGGGATGTGGAATGGTTGCATGGATTACCACTATCTATAATTTCTGACCGAGATCCATGATTCACCTCTAAGTTTTGGAAGAGTCTTCAACAAGCTCTGAGTACTGAACTAAACTTCAGTACGGCCTATCATCCTCAAACTTATGGCCAATCCGAGCGGACTATCCAAACACTTCAGGAAATGTTGATAGCATGCTCAATGGACTTTAAAGGAGGATGGGATCAACATCTTCCCCTGGTTGAGTTCTCTTATAATAATAGTTTCCACTCGAGCATCCAAATGGCACCATATGAAGCCATGTATGGGAAAAGGTGTAGAACACTGGCATGTTGGGATGAGGTCGGTGAACGTAAGCTGCTTGGACCAGAAATGGTCGAAGAAATGGCGGAGAAGGTGAAAACCATTCAGCAGCATATCAAGGCAGCCCAAAGTTCACAGAAGAGTTATGCATATAATCGTCGATGAGACCATGAGTTTAAAGTCGGAGACATGGTGTTTTTACGCATATCTTCGTGGAAGAAGGTCATGATGTTTGGAAAGAAATGGAAGTTAAGTCCAATGTACATAGGCCCCTTCGAGATTCTTGATCGTGTTGGGGATGTGGCCTATCGACTAGCACTTCCACCTACTATGGCCAAGGTGAATGATGTATTTCATGTATTTCTCTTAAGGAAGTGCATACCGGACCCTTCACATGTATTCTCTTCTGAGGAGGTACAATTAGAAGACGATCTTTCTTATGAGGAGAAACCAGGGAAGATCTTAGATCATAGAGAAAAAGTTATACGAAATAAGACAATACCCCTCGTCAAGGTGTTGTGGAGAAACCACAAGTTTTAAGAAGAAACTTTGGAGTCAGACGATATGATGAAGCTGAGTTACCCACATTTGTTTTAGTGTGGGAAAAGGAAAATTTCGAGGGCGAAATTTCTTAAGAGGGAATATTGTAACGACCCAATGTTTCATTAGTGGAAAATCCCTCTTGATTCAGTTAAATGTTTCTTTATGAAAAATGTTTTTATAAGATTTCAACTTATTTAGTTTTAAGTTAAGATTTGTGACCGTTACTTTTATAGTCGTTGAACAGTGATCATCTGAGTATTATAAATATAAGGCTTTAAAGAACCCATTTCTACTCAGACAAAGGAAGTGATGGCCTCATCCAGTAGAATTGCTCCTTAAGAAGCCCATTTGTCAGAGCTCGGAAAAGAGGTGGCGTCTTTGGGCTTCTCCCTTGACCAATCCCAAGATGAGCTTTATTATGTAAAGCTTTAACGGGACCGTCTACGGGAAAAGTGGAAGTTGATAGAGATTAACACTCGAGCGATGTTATCCGAGCCACCCCAAGAGTCTGTCTCCATCGCACACCTTACCCTTAGGACTTATGCTGCTATTTTAAGGGGTTTTGTAACAAATAAGTAGTACCATGTTCATGTACATTATTTTTGTATATAATAATGAATATAATTTCTAGTCATTTTTGATACATTGTAATTAGTTTTTAAAGTAAAAATGGTGTTTTTTATTTATTATTTTATTAAGAATTATATTTTGTTAAATTAAAGGATTTTTGAATTAAATAATATTTTAATAAAATATTATTATTAATATTAAATTAATTTTTATTAAATATAAATTATATTATAATTTTATGAATGCAATTAAAATTTTTATTAAGGTTTGAAAGCCATTTCTGTCAAAACCCGTGAATTTTTTATAAATGTCGGTTTTTATTTTAAAATTGAAAATTCACATATTTAGAAAATTATTTAGGTAAAATAAATATTATCTTTGGAATCAGGACGTCGAAATTATCCAACGGTGAATTTTTCATAATTTTCAGAGACAGTCAAATTTTTGGGTAAAAATTAAATACCATTTAAATATATAATGTGTTTTATGACATAATAATGACCCAATGGTGATTTAATAAAATACCATTATCCTTATGTTCGGCCAATATGTGTTTTATCATTAAAATAATGAGGTTTTTGGTTTGTTTGACTTACTTTTCAAAGCATTAATGGAGCCCTCAAGACTTTTTCAACACATTAACTTTTTAAATTAATTTCCATGGAAGCGTGACTCACCACCACATAAGAAACCCTAATTTTTTAATAAGTACGGTCCTTGGCCTTGTAAAATATTGTTTTCCTCTTTCCTTTTCCAGAAACCATGGGCAAATACCATGGGATGGGTTGTGGTTTGGATTATTTTAATATAAGGGGTCCTAAACGTAAATAATAAAGAATTCCCTCACCTTTCCTATATAAACCCACCCAAGCTCCCCCTTCCTCCTCATTCAAATACCATGGAGTTCGTCCAACCTCTTCCCTACTCTCTCTAAAATCCTCTCAAGGTTCCCCAAGCTGCCAAGAAGCCTCTCACAAGCCTCTCTCTAGCCTTTGGAAGCACACTTCCATGTAAGGGTTTTTTCTTCCTTTCTAATTTTTTTTCAATTTTCTTTAAGTTGTATTGCCCTTTTAATTTCAATTATGAATGTTGGGGTATGGTTTCGCACCTCCCCCATACTGCCCTATAATTGTTTGAATGATGGGAGACCCCTTTCTCTCTCATTAAATGCCTCCCATGTACACCCGTTACTATGACGAAATTCCGAAAGGAACTTTTATCTCCTCTTTTATATTCAAGAAATACTTTTGTATCATGAATCTAAATTCATTTTCAAATGTTGGGAAATTTTTCTATATGACCTCCTTAATGTCCATTAAATGTAAATATTATGAGGAACCCCTTTCTCTCTCATCAACCATTTTTATGAATTCTTATGTCACGCCGTTACGCTGCTGAAATCGCACCGATTTTCTAAGCCAATGTCATTGTGTGGTGAATACCATGCCCATTTCTCCATCAAGGGTATTCAACTTTATGCACATTTACTTATTGATTGTAAAGTTTCATGTATGAATTCCACATTCCTTTATCATGGAATAAATGATTTTGTTTTACGACTCCATGTTTTATGATCCATGTGGCACACATATGCATGAAATGAAATGTTTAAGAAGGGTTCACCCTTATCACACTCCAATGCATTGGGTAAAGTATAGTATCATGATACATCATGTGCAATGAGTGTTGATTCATGATAATTCATGTGCAACGAGGGTTTACTCATGCTTCAAGTGCAATGATGGTTTACTCATGTTCCATGTGCAATGAGCCTTGGCTCATGCTAATTCAATGTTAAGTGTTGTTGCCACATTTCCATGTTATGATTATAATGCATTATAATGACTTTATGTTCATGTAACTCTTATTCTCTATTGATATTCCTATTGTCTAACATGTATTTAACTCCACATGTTATTCATTGTGTACTCCATTACTGGGCTTTATATCTCCCCCTTTTCTTATGCATGTCCTCAGGTTATCCCATGCAATGCTTAGTACAAAGGAATGAAGTGGTCATGTAAAATAAGTTTTCAATAAAGATGTTGTATTTAAAGTTTAAAGTTTTTATGTAATGTTCCTATGCCCCAAAGACACTAAACCTCTCGATCTTATTTGTTGTATCAAGTGAAGTTATATGTAATAAAGCATGTTTAAGTTGTAATAGAAAGAAGGGTTGTCATATTTCCTGATAATGATGTTCCATGATTTGAGAGTACAATTTTATTAGCTTGGGATGATGCCAAATGATTTGGTTATTGTGTATCTTTGTTTGAACTTCTAGAGTGTGATGTTTGAGCATCGTGTTCCTGGTTGGTTTCATCAACAAGTAAGTGTTACCCAATAGACGTGTGAGGACATATTGAAGGAATATATTAATAATATACATCATGTATAGAAAAATTGAAAAATAATTTGTCATTTTATTGTGGATTTTCTATTTAACACCCATGAAATGTTATATTTGTGATGGGGTCCCCTCATAAATATGAAATCGCCCAAAATTTATTCGCAAAGGGTAGTTCTTTGGATGGGTGATCTCAAAAAATATATTTTTTGGATTGGAGGTTGGCCTATTGAAAATATTTGTTTCTCATATTAGATACCCAAATAACTTGTCATCATCCATGTAACCTGTGATAAAAAAATTATATGTGACATGACTATAAATCATCATAGATAAGATTAATAAATAAAAACATAAAAAAACAAAAAAACAAAAAATGTATAAAAATAATATAATCATTTAATAACTAAAACTGTAAACATGTGATAGAATAAAAATATTAAAAAAAGTATTTGAATTCAAATATTATCATAATAAATGATTACACAATGTATCAATTTCTATTTATGGGGAGGGGTGGGGGTTATCTAGAAGTGGAGGGTAATATGAATTGATCCCTACACCATGATCTAGTCATCGCATGTTATATATAACATGATCATATTGTTTCTCCATCCTCACACACATATATACTTGTTGTTGGTGGTGTTGATGGATCTCATCATGATCCCTAAACATAATGTTTATATCTTATTTCTAGGATCGTAGCTTCTCCTCATACTATAAGGAAAATGATGATGACCCTTAATGATCTTCCCTCAAGCTGGATGATGACCCTGTTGAAGTACCCTAAAAATATCAAGAATCAATTCAAAACTGATACCAACCACTATGTAATTCTTAAAATCCTACTATGTTACCTATAACTGTATTCAAAAATCAAATCCTACCACACCAATAGAATGAATCTATATGTCATCCTAACTCTCATATTGCATCTGAAAATCCATTCCCTCAAAAGAATCATTCATTTGAAATTTAAAATTCAAATAGAAAATATATTTTCTTTAGTAAATTTCCAAACACAAAAAAATACTAACAACAATATAATGGTGATGAATACCAGAAATCTCTATGGTGAAATGATCGTTTCACATCCTCTTATGACTATAAAATGAATAGTTTACATTTAAACTTTTATAAATTATTAATTAATGTACATACCATTTTTCATCAACGAGTAATGAATGTTTTGCATATTGTATTGATGTGTCAAATCCATAATCATGTCATTTTTGGTGACCTAATGAGGACCTACTATAAAAAATATATCACATACAGTATAATCATATCCATACATAACTTATGATGATATATAATCCCACTAATGGTAAAGAAATGGTGTTCAAAATCTGCAACTCCTACTGTATTCATGGGGTTCCTCCTCAAATTGTGCATGAAATGATGATTATTCCCATTAATATAGACCTCATATGCCTTCCAGATACAAGTGAACATGATTTCGTCAATAGTATACCATAAAAACTATAAATTATTAATTATATAAAATTAATAATTACTAGAATTTCCTAATAACTATTATTTATTTACTTACCATCCCATGATCAAACATTACATTTCTAACGTAAATATAAATTTGATCCCACATCACCCATTATGAATTAAAAAGTTTTAAACAATAGTAATACCATTTCCAACACAAATAAACGAAAATATGTAATTAAATAGAACAAATAATCCAAGAAATTTGTATATAAATAAATTAATGAATCGAGTTCATCACTCAATCGTATGCCATCCTTTAAGATATAGATGATAACATCATATATCTCATCATTCATATAAAAAATAAAAATAATATTGTTTTATAATAATTTAAATAAATAATATATATATACATATTTATTTATTTTGTCCATGTGAAAAAATTAATTGTTTAATTTTTCTTATTAATCCTCATATTATAACAAGAGAGATTTAGTAACTTCATATTACTCTTTACTATAATAAATTACAATAGGGTTTCCATTTCATTCTCACATTTTAATAGAAATTAATTTTTCACGTAATCAACAGAATTGTCACAATCAACTCATATCTATTGGGAACCATCATCAATATTTTTGTCCCTTAATAGAAAAGATGTATTTCAAGAATTTTCTTGAAAAAATTAAAAAAATTTCTTATAAAAAACAGAATTCACTTTTCAAATATATATTTTTCTAGGATATCATATTTATAATGCTCCACCAATAAATTAAATCTCTTAACAAGCACAAAAATTTCATAATATTGTTTGTGTTCTTTGTGTACTTATAAAATGGGATCATTTACATCAAGATGGATTATATATATAATATCAATCATTCCATGGTAGATATGAACATGAAATCCCCAAACAGTATGAATCAAATGTGATTTAAACATTTTTACATAATTTTATATACATAACAAAGCTCAATTATTTCATCAATCAAACTATAATTGTAAACTTCATATTCATTATGATGGGATCAACTCAATAAAATTTCACTATTCATTGGGTTTTTATTCACCATATGTATGTTTATAATATAAAAAACCATTCACCATATATATTGTATAATATTTAACTATTTTCAATAGTGGGTGACTCAATACACACAATCAATTATCAATTTTATTTACATTTTGTGATGCCTTCAAAATAGAAAAAAATTAAACAATTTAATAATTTAATGATCAACATCATTTGTTATACCATAAATAATTTTCATTACCAGTATTAAAACTACTAGAAATGATGTTTTTTCTAAGGTTCATCAATCTGAGATGATATAATTGGTTGAAACCATTTCCTGATATGATAATCAATTTATATATAAATTAAGAAATTTTAATTAATGTTTTTTTAAAAAAATATGTACTAATATCAATAACAGTCATTTTAATACATTAAATTATTTTATATATATATAATTTTTCTTAGTTCCAATATTCATGTATCATATGGATACATCCATCAAAACTTTACCAAATATCATTAAATTACTTCATGCCGAAAATATATTATCATATGATTGATTTAATGAAAGATATATTCTGTAAATACCTATAATAGTTTATATAAAATTTAAATAAAATCATATTATATTTTACTATGTGTATCATATTTTTTTATATCTAAAAATATATCTCTGAACAAATTTAGTATTTCTATGAGAACATCCAAAATTGAGGAATTAAAACAAATCTCCAAATCCATTAAGTAGAAATCCGTCCAATATAACATGAAAATTGTGACGTCTTAATATAGTAATAATGATATTTCTAAAATATCTATCAATATTAGGATGATAACCATTTTATAATAAGAAATTTTAAATCCACTAACAAAATAATAAACTGGTTTTATAAGAATGTTTATAATCAAATTTTGGTTTTATTAACTTTTAGCATATATCATTATAAAAAACTCATCATATAATCACCTATGAATTTGGGAAAGATCCATTCATGCCATTGTATTATCATTAGTCTACCCTGTGTGTCAAAAAAAATTAAAAATATATTTTCAATATTTTCCTTTTCAATATGTATAACATACAACATGTGACACATCAAAAAATATTTCCAATATAGATGATAGGAAAAATTAATTTGTTTAATATAATTGTGACCATTCCCTAAGTCATATATTTTTTTGTTGATTTATTTTCAGTCTAAGGGTAACATTTGGAAATGAAAAGACAACAGATTTTAAAAAAAATACCCTTGTTCATTTCTGGAGAACTATTCATTCTATTTTACCTTCTTTAAATAATTTATGTTCCTTCAAAAAGGATGAAAAATAGGTGTAAATAATAAATTTCTTTCTAATTTTATATAATTTAGAAAACATGATCTACCTTTTTATAATTATCATTAATTGCTATTAAAGGAATTATAAGGTTAACGAAGGGCTGTGAGTAATGCATGTATTGAAGGGTATAATGGGGAAGATGTAGTGAATAAATTCAATTGTAGTTGTGTTCTAACAACTTATTAGAGATAAGATCATGGGAAAACCTATGGTTGTCCCATGATTATCTCTCTGTTAAATCATATAAATATAGGGTAGTAAAAAAATTTCAATATGTCTTTGTTGCCGACCAATCCACTCATTTCATCCCTTACACCCCTACATCTTTCTTTTAGCAATAATTGTTGGTAATTATAGTTAATTGTGTATAATTATGATTAAATTTTGATAATTAGAATATTTTTAACTAATTACCACGTATTTTTTATTATTATTAGTTGAATAACTATAGTAATTTTTGTTGTTTCACTGATTAATGCACATAGTTGGAATGTTTTACTTAATGACTCTCATTGCTAGTATTTATTACTAATTAACATTGATTTACATTAATTATTACATTTTAATACTCATTTCCCTTATTCATTACTTATTAACAACCATTTCCTATATTTTTTAATGTTTATTACTGAATTTTTTGAATTTTTATTTGAAATGGCTAATTTATAGTAATATTTACTATTTATTGATTATTACATTTAATTTTATCTAATTGCTTATCATTTCTTCTAATGTCGACTAATTAAAACTCATTTACACAATTTTTACTATATACCAATCATTTTCATAAATTTAATTAATTACCTGTCATTACCACTCCTTTTGACATATTACCACTCATACTAAAAATTTTCTTTTAATATCCACTCATTATAATTATTTTTTAATAATCTCTTATCATTATAGCTATTTGTTTATTAAATCTTGCTAATTATTGTAACTTTTTAACCATCATTCACCAATGCTATTTTTGAATAATTCCATCTCATTATCGCTGTTAATTATTATATACATAACATTACAAATAATTTTTCATATTTGACATTCATTATTCCTAATTTATAATAAGTATTACTAATTTACAATTACATTTACTAATTACCATTAATTTCTAAAAATTGTTATTAACTAACACTAATATTTATTAATTTTTTCTAAATACCACTCATTTCATTCAATTTTTATTAATTAAAACTTTATTCATTTATTTTTTCTAAATACTAAAAATCTTTCTCATTTCTAAAAAATAAACCTCATTTCTATTAATTTTTAATAATTATTCCTCATTTCCAAATTTTATAACTAATAACCACTCTGTTTCGCTAATTTTAACTTATTAATATGTATTTCAGTAATTTGTATCAAATTAAAACTCATTTTAAAAAAAAATGTACTCAATACCACTTATTAAAAATATTTTATACTAGGAATTACTCAATCCCACAATTCATTACTAATTACAAATATTTTAAGAAAAATTTAATAATTTATACTCATTGACACTAATTTTAAATAATTTCTGTTGTTTATTAATAGTTTTTAAAAAGAAATACTTATTATCACTAATTTCTAATAATTTCCCCTCATTACATCTAATGATTTCTATTTAACAATCACATCCACTAATTTTTACCAATTACTACTAATTTAAACTAATTTTATATGATTATAGCTTATTTCAATTATTTTTTATAAAATCACACACTTTTCCTTTAATTTTAACTAATTAACAATCATTTGAATTAATTTTTATTAATTCCCTGAAACATATAATTTTTTTTCCAAAATACTTCTCATATGTGCTGATATAAATTAATTATTTCTCTAATTCATTAATTTATGCTAATTAATGATCATTTTAAAAAAATACAAATTACAACTATTTTCAATTAATTACTAATATGTTCTAAAAATTATGTCAAATTTTTAAAAATTATTTTTTATTTTACTTATTATGTGTAGTTTAATTTTTTATTTTTTTTTAATTATTAATATTTATTATTTATTATTAGAAATTGATGTTACTTATTACTAATTATTAAATAATTTTATATATTATAAATAACATGAAATTATTTTTACATATTACTGATATCTATATATATTTACTATGTTGAGTTAGTTAAAACTATTTATTTATCAAATATATATAATTAATATTAATAACAACTAATTTTTAAAATTTAAAACTAATTATTGAAAATTTAAACTATTTTCTTCTAGAATGAAAGATTTACTTGTAATTAAAACTAAATATTTCTATTTTAAAATAATTATTAGTAATTTTAAATAAATAATTCTAATAAAATAATTATTATTACTTATTAATTCTACTAAATTATATTATAACATAAAATATCATATTATTAAATTTTAAAAAATAAATAATTTCCAAAAAACTAAGAGTTTTTTGGGTGAAAAAACTAAAAATTTTCATCCCTATATAAATTTAAAAATATAATTGAAGACTGTTGTAGGAAGGAGACATGATGAGTATAGAAGAGCTCATATGGAGAAGGAAAAAAAATAGGGGGTTAATATTTTCTAGATTATCAGTAACATGAATATTTAATATGGTATATCTGTCGCAAATATTATTATTTGAGAAGGGACATGTCACAATTTTTACCCACCATAAATACACTCATTAAAGGAAAAAAAAGTTATTTGTGATGGGTCCTGTCACAAATATCTTCTATCAAAATTATATTTGCAATGAGAATTAATACCCAGCACATATATAAATTTGAAGAATGGTATTTGTGATGGGGTTAAATACTCATAGAAAATATTGTTACCACGGTTTGGCCCACAATCCATGCAGAATGTATTTGGGGGGAGAAGATTGTATTTTAACAAACAATCCTAATAAATATTTTTTTTCAACAGTAAATGAATCTTATTAAAACATTTAACATCTATCCCCTACCCATGGACTTATAGTGGTGTATGGGACACTACAAGACCCACTGTGACATCACAAACACACCATACTCAGGCAATAAATTCCATGTTCTTCATCAATAGTTGGGGGGGATTTTCCTTTTTCAAATAAATCTAAAAACCAATACAATGACAAATAATTAAATTATGAGGAATGAATAATGTGTAATAAAACAAAAAGTAATAAAAATTGACAATAAAAAAACTAAAACCATAAACCATATTAGTGTACAATGTATAATGAAAAGAAGTAATTTTATAAAATGATGTGGATATAAAAAAACTAAAAATCATAAAGGCTCCAAATACATAAACTCCATAGATAAAACTATAATCCCTGATCCATATATAGAGTACATCACAATGTATTATGATGCATCTCTATTGAAATGAGAAATAGTTTCTTTACAAATTCCTTGATAAATAATATCTACAAATGCACCGTAGTTCTTAATAAAGGGGTGACTAATGAATCTTAATAGGTTTTCCACAAATGAATTCAATACTCATGCCACTACGATATATCCAACTATAATAATTAAATATAAAAATTTATATAACCCCAATAAAATGATTATATCTCAATATATTAGTGTAATTTTAATTCAAATCAATTAATGTTTTAGAAACAAAAAAACATTACAAATAAAAGAAATAAAATTAGTTTTTTTATATCCACATTCATATTTGGCATACCCATTCCATGATTCACACACATATCGAAACATGAATTCATTAGTGATAGTTCTACAGTCATGATATGTTTCTCACCCATCCACCATGACTTTACAATGTGGCTAGATTTCTTATACCCCAATGGCACTCACCCCTTTTCCAGGGTCATGTCCATTGTTACCAAATTGAACACACCCCTTATTCTGGGTCACATCGAATGCATGAATTCTCAAAAACCCATTTATACCAAAAACATTTAAAAACAACCACTATAGAACATTTTAATAAGAAAATCCATTTCTATGAATCCATTTCAAAAAAACCATTTTCATGAATGAAAAATTAGAAATTTTAATACATACTTTTAAAATCAGGAAAAAAAGTAATTTTCACAACAATCAATTTCCACAATTATATTAAGCATACATAAAGATGATTCTACCAATATTTACACATAAATTCCAGAATAAATTTAATGAGATTCCAACCTTCTGGAACTTATCCTTCTTACTCTAGTAAGTTGAATAGAGAGTGAAGCCACCTACCTCGAGAACTATGAAGAAAATGAATAATAGAACAAGTTATTCAATAAAACTGGGTTGAAACTCCAAATACACGCCTTAAATCATGTTAGGTAACCTAAAAAGGGCTTTATCTCATAATGATTGGAAGCAAAAAAACAAATATCCCTCCCCAAAATAGTGAACATATCATTAAAAGATAGGTAAAAATGAGAATCTATGAAAAAACAATGATGAATGTAAACATACCAATGAATCTAGGATTCAATGAAATATCCTTTTCTAATAGATTTTATCAATACAAATTGGTGGCAATAGAATTTTAGAAGAGTGGAAAATGATTTAGGGATGGTATTTGTGAAAAAAATACATTAACATGAAAAAATTAATTGTTTATACTATTTTTATAAATTATTTTTTATATACATGATTAGGTGCATGTTTAGTAAAAACTAGCAGTAATCCTAAACATGCCTAAGTCCCAAAATGCATAGTTGCGCTTGGGTGGCTGCATGTTTTGGAAAAAACATGATCCTAATGATACACCTTCCCATATCATGGACCCTGACATTTCATAGTTTCTTATAAGAGTTGACCATTTTTTAGTAACCAATTTCAAATTGTGCACATGTAGAAAATACCTAAAAACATTCGATAAGTCCTCCAAACTCTCCAAAAAACCAAAAAACATTATATTCATAAAATATAAAACCAATGGTTTAAAATTCATGAAATAGGGGGTTCAACATTCTCCCCAAAATTATCCTTTGCATCCCTGATTGTACAAAACCACCAATCTCATTTAACAGTTCGAGTCATTGTTCGGGCATTTTCTATTATACTTACCACATATATTCTATAATACAACTACATTTCCACCAAACCAAAAACTAGACCTATATTTCTTCCAGGAAATATATTCTATTTTCATTCCCCAATCTGTATGGTTACCTGAACCAATTACGATCTCGACTCTTTGTTAATGACATCCCATCAAAATAGATGGCTATGATCAGTTTTCTTGTTTTTTATCATAGATACATGACAAAGATTAGGGACTACATTGAACCATAGTGTAAAATAAAACCTATATTCCACCTCACAAACTCTTACAATTATCTCATAAGGGCATATTTATCTAGGATTTACCTTTTCATACATACCAAAATGATAATTCCGAATCCTTAACGAAATTCTCAAGAGCACATGATCACTCATATCTAGGAACAATAGTCATCAATTTTAATCCAAATATGATTTATGATGACTTTGATCCATCTCTATTATATTCTTAATCAACTAAATATTCCCTAAATTCTCTTTGATATGTCTTGGCCAAACCATTAGTGTTTCACCAGTTTCCACCAAACAATGTGGGGAATTACCAAGATGCTCATACAATTATTCGAAAGGAGCCTTGTGTATCGGACCCTGATAATTGGTGTTATATAAGAAATTCACTAATTGTAATTTCACCTACCATGAGCCACCAAAATCAGTTAAAAAATATTGAAGCATGCCTTCCAAATTTAGTATCATCTTAACATATTTACAATCCGCCTGAGGATGATATTCCATTCTCATAGTAAAATGAGACCCAAGGTCTTTCTATAAGGATTCCCAAAAATGATATGTAAAACATGAGTCAATTTCTAATACTATCGAAAAAAGTACACCATACCTCTATACCCCATATCAGATTTATATTTTGGAAAAGTGTTCCACCATAATAGATTAAAAAATATGTAAAAAATAGACCTGATATGTGACCTTATCCACTATAACCCATGTTTAATTATGTTTATAAACCATCCTTGGGGGAAATCTCACATAATCCATGCTATCTACTCTGATTTTCCAACAATAATAGGTAATGATCCCAGTATAACATTTTTCCACAACATATTTTACTTAAATTTCTAGCATGAGGTTCATCTCGAAACATTCTCACCTACCATTATATTCATGATAGACCATAAAAAATATTATTTCAGTGACATATAGATCTTTTTATTCTAGGATGAACAATCATTCTGGAATAGTGGTAATAATGATGGGTTTTCACTGAATAACTATAGGATTGGCCATATGATATCAAAACTAAAAAACTAATCTCCAATCCAACATTTCTGGAACTATATTCTCCCCATCATTGAGTTTCAATCTCAGTGCAACACAATCTGAATAAGATGTTTTGGTCTCATTCACAATGTCTAGTACATTTTGAATTAAAAATATAAGGAAAAAAACTATAATAGTACCTTTCTCTTTATAATCCAAGTTCATGTAAAATTACACCAACATTGTCTTCCACAAATATGAAGACTATTATCCTATCATAGAATATAATTTTAGGATTAATAAATATTCCAACGAATTTACTTCACATATTTTATAAATCATGGAACTTTAATTCATTTTTAGATATAACATCAATCTTTTTTGACGTAGAATTGAATCCCTCTGAAGGAAAATATGTTTCATGGGCATATAATCTACAACCACTGTAAAGTTTTCCCCAATGTGGTAATGACACCATGTATTTAAAGCATAGAATATGATAAATTACTACAAAATTGTCATTTATTTAGTCTCATGGAACAATAACACCAATTAAACATATGAAACTACATGATCTCTCAACAAGATAACAAACCCAAACATAGAACCCAAAACATAAAATTTCACCAAGTAACTTTTCCTAAATTCCAAATAAAATAAATATTAATACTGATTTATGGTGAACATTATACAACAAAAAATTATTTAGAAATTCCTATCACAATTGGAATGTATCAATTTTTATGTCAAATCATTCCTAAATTAATCTTTTAATGAGAAATCATGAACAAAACATCAAAAATAATATTCCATTCTAAAGAAATATTATATCTCAAATAAATTATTATGTGGAAGCCAAGATATAATATAATATTTTAGTTAGATATATTTGGAAACACCACTATTAATGATAAAATTGTCATGTAATCATTCATATTATATCAAAAATTAACAAATTGATAATTTGGAATAAAAATTATGTTCCAATAAGATCCAAAACATTGTCTCGATGTGTGTCTCATGCTCATCCCATGTCATTGATTACCCAAGTATTTAATCCACAAAACCACCAAAAAATAATATCGATATCATTGATATATCTGATAAATAAATTCTAAAATTATAGTTTCTACATTCAAAAGTGTGAATGTCAGAAAAACATAATCATAATGGCCATATCTTCTTCTAAAATTAGTAATTGTATTATCGTACATTGGATACTATAATTTATGACACATTGATCATTAGCCTATTATATTAAACCATTTATTTCCTTTAATTTGATCGAAAAAATCATAAATGTACCAATTCATTATCGTAACATTGTTGATCAAACATTAAGACACAAACAAACAAAGAGTTCAAAAATCCTTATTGAAAAACTGGACAAGTATTACCCACTAAATCAGGCTAAAATAAATGAACAAATTTAATTACAAATCTCACAATAAATAAATTCTATTCCATTAATTTTTTTGTTAAATCATATAATATTAAAGGGAAATATGACTCATCCCAAGTTAAAGATTATTTTTAAATTCCAATTATATTTTAGGGGGAAACCTTAAAAAATTCAAAAAATACTGAATTTGATAAAAAAACTATAGAAAATGAATCATCCTAATCTCATACCGAAATTCCAAAGTATATTATACCAAATGGCATGAGATAATTCCCACATATAGTGAAAACAATTCCATTGTACCTTCTTTTACATTATAATCTCATTTTAAGGAAGTATTTTTCCATAATCATTCATAAAACATACCTTTTCATATAAAAAACAATATGAGATGTTCTCATTGTCAATGAATCCATACCAATGATTATATCATAAACATTCATCTCAATAACTGAGAAATACAAACTCTATTATGATATATCATTTGTTGTAGATATTTTTCACCACATATTATCTCAAAAGTTTTTTTTATCCAAAAGGAGTTTGATGTATCAAAATAGAAGGAATCTTATTAAAATGAAAAAATATTAAATAAATATCAGAATAATAAATAAAAAAATTATATACACCCATATCAAACAATATATTCATAAGAGTATAATTCAAATTAATCTTACCTCTCATTGATAGTGGTCAATATTGATCATCCATAGTCCATTGAATATCCCTATATAACTTCTAACTCATGATAACATATTCATTATATATATATTGAGATTTCACTTCCATAGGATTCATGGTACTCCTTAAATCACTATGGTTAGATCAGCTAAGCTAACAAGAATATTTTTTCTCCACTTATATCATCGACTCTTATAATAAAAGAGAATTGTGAGATTTGTCTAGATCAACTGAAAGTGTATCACTATGATAAGAACACTTTGTATTCCTCCTTTTATTTAAATTATTTTATTCTCAAGGTCATTACATACAATCTTGATCCATGAGATCAAAATATTCACTCTAAAAACAGTCAGTACTGATCATTGGACATGGATGACGATTTACCAATCAATATTCCTAATTTATAGTCATAACCCTCTCATTTATGCAGGCTTCAATCTTCCAATTTTTCATAGATTTTGATATCCCACCCATTATCATAGGCATTATTTTCTTTCTCCAAACATTGTTCCAGAAATGTCTTGTTACATCACTATATCCCTATTGATCATCGTTTTATGATCAGTTATTAAAATCTCAAAATCCATTAAGATAATATATTTTCTAATCCCCAATTCAAAAATGAATTCCTATAATGATGTACATTCAAAAACCATAAAACAAAATTGGCCTTTAGCAGCACCAGATATGGGATTTATCAGCGCTAGAAAAGAACTGATAATGTGAGCGATGTTAAAATCCATAGATATCTATTTGTGATGAAAAAATGCTGATAAAGGAGTTATTTATTAGCAATATTTTTTTTTCATAAAATACATATTTATATTCACATTCAATTCACACCACTAAATGAATCCTTTATCAGTGATTATAAAATCAGTCATAAATAACATTTATTAGTACTTTTACAGCTCACTTCAGAACCGCTAAAGTGCGATGTATAAACACACTGCATCACTGAAAACTGATCAACGAAAAAAATAAATTGTGAATCCTAATTTAAATTAAATATGAAATTTACTACCCCAATACAAGTTAAAAAATAATATATACATTTAAAACATTTTTTTAAACAATTAAATAAATTGTTTACCTGTTTGATACTACAAAAATTTGAATTATTTTCATAAATTGGATTTCAATTCATGTAACCAGATATGTGCATCACTTCATCCATTATTGTAACACTACTTTATATCATCAATCAAAAGTTATCACATTCTTTTATATAGAATGTAAGACCATTTATTAAAAACATTGTTAATGATATAACATTTTCATTCATTCATATGGATAGCCGTTGAAGTCGTTCGAAAATTGAATTTGGATTTCAAAATAACTCCTTATATGTTGGATCAATAATCCATTCAATTATTTTTTGGATTATTTGTATCTTATGTCTATATTTCAACAGTTCATTGATTCAAATATTATATAATTTCATTTTGGGATTCAATGTATTGGTCAACAAATTCACACTAATGTAACATGTTAATATGTGATTGATACCACTCTGTTAATGTAATTATAACCACATATAATCCGAAAATCCATTCACCAATAAGGCTTTCACTATGATAATACATTGGAGATAGATTCATTCAACATTTAATAGTTAATTGGTACATAATTCAATATATTATTCAAAAATATGTAATTCTTCTATACAACTTTCTAGTCGACTTCAATTATAGAAATACCCTTTCATAATAATCATATATAGTTCAATGGGTTACAAAAATTTGTAGTGGAAAAGACCACATAGTTAAATCTCATGGACCATGTGAACCATTGGGTGGGCCATTTTATAAAATATTTTTGGAGGGAATAACATTTATAAGTAACATAATATGATTGTACTATCCTTATTCATGATGGGAGTTTTTGATTGGGTAAAAATGTTTATTCACATGGAAGTAAAAAATAAGTTGATTTTGGATAATTTTTATCGTGAATTTGGATCCAGAATGCTACGAAATGGCACAAGCATTAAATCATTCATCAAAACATGAAATACTTGTGATTTTACACGTTTCAACTACAAATTAGTCATTGAAACGGAATTATTGACATTTGATGAATACCAGTGGAACATTTACACTCATATGGAAATAGAAAAATTGATATTTTTCATCTCTAGATAGAGTGTAACCAAGAGGAGGAATGATTTTCTTCTTTTACCCTTCACAAGTGCCATATATTCCTTTATCAACATTTTTGTCATGTCCAACCTAGACCTGATGCAATATTTTTTTCCATTAACATTTAGTAATGTGGATATATTCAATCAAAAAAATTTCTACATGCCTGACATCTAGAAAATTACTACCATAGAAAAAATAAAAAATAGTAATTCATTAAAAATTGATTACTTCTTCCAAATGATTTTTTATGGGTTTGGAAAATGTTTTAATAAAAACAGTTTCAATTTTTTTTATTTTTTATATAGTTGATCTCCATTTGATGGATATGGTGTCGTACCTTGTTCAATATTCTTATTTAATTCAATCGTTGTGGATCAGTAATTATGTTATCGAGGTAAAAAATATTCTATTTCATAAAAAAACACAGTTTTAAGGGAATGTTTCACCCAAAATAAATATATTTGTTTTTAACCAAATGGACACCCAAACATGTCCTTAATCATACATCATGATACATTTACCTAAATGGGGAATACATTTATTATTCCATAAAACATGGACCTCCTTTTTAATTCTTCACTTCTATGGGAGTAATACATTTTAACACAAGTATCCCACATCAATTTCACATCTTTGATTAATGGATCCAAATAGACGTCAATATCATTACTAGGGTACTTTTGTCCATATATAAAAAAATAAAAAATATTGTATTTTCACTTAATTCAGAACCATGGTGGCAGGTTATAATTCACCATAATGATAAATCATATAATATGAGTACACATATATTCACAAATGTTTTATATTAAATATATATATATATATAATGAAAGAATAATGTTTCTCAGATCATCTCCAAATTCTAGAAACTCATACTCAATTTTCATCTACTATGTAGAATTTGATGGATTATGAAAGTTAACCATTTTTATTCTGGTATCTAAATGAAATGTTAATTTTCATGAAGATTCCAGACATAAAAATAATCGTATAATCGATTTAATGATATGTAATTACAATATTAATTTAAAAGGACAAGATTTATTTTTTATATATCGATATACGCCACATATATTTTATTTTATTAGTGATTTATGGTCCTTATTAAAAAATATGAAATCATTTGGAAAAGAAAAAATATTTAAATAACTTTCCCATTGAACGTTACATACATTTAGAGTCATTTTTTCGGAATTGTATTTCATTTTTTCCTGTAGCATATATTTCAGAAGACCAAATACTTCTATAATACTGGTGTCACTGCATCTTTTTTCATATTAAAAATTATATAACTGCATACAAAAAATATTGTTGTGTATTTAACACATCTTATTTAAAATTTTTTATTGGAACATCTATTTAAAAACTCAAGAATTTTATTACAATTACTATGTTTATCTTCAATTTTCATTTTCATTTCGTCCTGGTGATCTCCATCATCTTCTATAAAGGTATTCATATCGAATGATTCATAAACTTTAGTATCATCCCAATTAATGTCCACATCATATTTTCCCCATGTTTAGTCCAACATTAATGGGTTTGATATGTTCCATTAAACATTAAATGTTCTTCCAACTCTCCCGGATTTTTTCAGGAATAAAAACAATTTCAAATTAGACATAGAATTTTAGAAGTGTATTATTCCATCAATCTTGTAAACATGATAAAATCATTAACTCCATCATCAAATTAATTTGTCAAATGATTAGTGCGCATCCATTTTGGGTTCTTATTCTTCCTATTAGATTCATAAATGATTATAATTATACATTATATAAATAAATGCACATAGTATATTCATAATCAAAAGAGAGAGTTATTAACAATTATAATAATGGAAATATGGATCATTTCAACTAGAATATCTCAGTTCCAAAATATTTAAAATCCAATATTAACGGATGGTAGAATTTGAAAAAATAGTGGTATATTGATGAAAAAAATATATGATTTTTTAAATAAAAATTATAGGTTTAAACTACATGATTGACAGTGTAATGACCCGAGCCTAAATTACCCAAACAACACCAGGTCATATCACCTTATGGCCTCTAACCCACATCAGTGACACTAAAGGATGGTGTATACATTTGGTGTAAAAACCCACGAATGGGATGTTCCCCAAACCCCAAAAATAAAAACAATTACTACAAGAGGTCAAAAAAATTTAAATTATGACCCTTGTAGACAATAGACATGCATATGCAAAATCATAATTACCCGATATAGGCATACCTATTAGAAAATTAACTATAGAAATTAAGGATGCAATAACCACATTGACACACATAAATATCATCCAAATCTAAAAACTACCTAAAATATAGTCTATATGAAATATCTAATCAAAAAACTAATATTCAAATAGAATGTGAACTAAAGGAACCATAATGATTCAAATGGTGAAGGCTTGATGTGATAAATCCTAATGTGCTTAATTGGAGAATGAACCCTTGTAAATTGATCCATAAGAATACTACGGGCCATAATGAATTATGAGAGGTGCTAAATCATATGATACTTATAACCAGTATAGAAAAAAATTTATTTATTAAGATGATATAAAACATATTAGTAATAAAATCATGCATAAATACAAGGTTAATTGTCAGATATAAACCAACGAATCATACATAGATAATCAATATGAACAACATACCACAAATCATTCACTATAAAATAGATTGAAAAAATAGTAAAATATGTATCATAAACAATGGATAATAAAATAATTATAGAAAGAAATCAAAATCAAAATGAAAAATACAAAAAGAAAATAGGAAGGCCAACCTCCATAAGTTGAAGAAAATCTAATATTCTCTACTGATGTTGGATGAGATGCACAAAGGTTGTTGAGTGGTGTGATTCAACCATTAATTCACCAAGGTGGAGCACCAAATGTGGGTGTCATCAACGTAAATATTCTATTTCGTGAGGGGTTCACAATTGGTTATAGGTTTAAAAATAGATTAGGACACATTAACTGCACTAACCAATAAGTGTAGATAAAGAGACCTTTTATCTTCACATATTATATTAGGGATGATAAAAGGACGATTTACCAGTGCTTATTTAGCACTAATGAAATCAATTTTTTATGTGATATACTTTTAGTGATGATAAATATTCAACAATCAAAACATTGTTTTGTGCTAATAAATCATCGTCTTAATCAGCTAGAAAAAAACATTGATAAAGCTTATTTAATCAACACTATTTATTGAAGGTGTTTTAAAGGATTTATACTTTTAGTTATAAATTAAAATAATCATATATTTTTAAATATATTACCAATTTATATATATTCAAAATCATTTAAATTTTAAATATATTTATTATAATATTATAATAATTTCGTAATTATTATAGAATATTTAAAAATAATAATATTTATATCAAATATATATTATATTTTTATACATATATATATAGTAAATATATATATAAATACAGTAAATATATTCATTATTAAAGTAAATTTATTTTGAATTTAATAATTATTTATATATACATTATTTATTGTTTATAAATATATAAATAATTTTAGAAAAATAATTATTTATTTATAATTATAAATTTATAATGGTATAAAAATAGTAAGTGATGATTTATAAATAAATTTATGTATAAATATTTTAATACAAATATATCATTGGCATTATTAATGAATAACTAATTTTATGTATATACATATATGAATGTCGATTACAATGAAATTAATCAATATTTTTAACTCATATTTATTTTTATGTATATACAATTTCTGAATAAATATATGGAAATTGAATGTAAAGAACATAAATATTTTGTAATATATATAATCATTTTTATATACATTAATGTATATCTATATACTACATATATACAATTTAAATATCCTAATTATCATATTTATCTAAATAATTAAATTTTTAATATTGAATAATGTATTATCAATCAATTCATTTTTATCAATAATAATTTAATAAATAAAATTTGTAATCTTTTTTTAGTAATCATATTTTTTATTTTCTATTTATTTTATTATTTCATTTTAAATTGCCTATATATTTTTTGGTGAATGAAATATATCACATCCCAACCCATTGTATTATTATTTTATTTTATTATTTCATGACATCGGTTAGCTTAGTCAAGGCGCAAGTTGATCACCGATCTAAAAATGTTATCGTTTAACATTTTTGTTGGGTGTTGAACCGGTGCGCGGACATTGCATGGTTAGCGGTGACCGCGTGATTGGCCTAAGTGGCCACAAAAATTTGTAACATTTAAAATAAATAAAATTTAATGTAAATATAATAAATTAAATGTTGAAATTGTAATAATAATAATAATATTGTGTAGATAAATATATTTTCATTATTAAAAATAGATAATAATATTAACAATGAAATTATCATAAATATAATTATTTAGTTTTTATTAATATTGTTATTATTTAAATGAAATTGAATAAAATTATGACTATAATTATTATTACTTTCATATTAATTATTATTATTATTATTAAACTAATTTTAAAAATCATTTTATTATTATTACCATTATCATTAACGAAATAAATAATGTTATGAATATATATGTATTAATTTTTTTATAAATATTTTTGTTAAAATTTTGTTGTTATTATTATTACTATTTAAATGGTTATTATTAATATTATTGTTATAAATTTATTATTACTATTATCAATTTATTATTGTTTGTATCAATTTATTATTATTAATATTATAACTTGTTTATCCTAAGATACCCATGTGCCCCACTCTTCCACACCTCCCCCCTATTTCACTTAATATATGTTTTTTATTAATTCTCTAACTCATCTCATGCCTCTCCCCTCTCACGCCCCACTCTTATTTTCTATTTTTTTCTTTCTCACGCTCATTTCTCCCCTCTCCCCTTGTAACCCTCAAGCCGCAAACCCCTTCCCTTCTCCTCCCTTCCACCAGTGCCCTCTGACTGTACCCCTGCACGGCAGCCTCCTCCTCTCCCGCTCTAGCCAGTGGTGGTGGCATGAGCTATAGCCAGCAGTGGTGGTGGCATGATCTCCCCTCCCCCTCATAATCAGGTGAACTCGACCCCCCTTCTCTGTGTTTTTTTGGTGCCACCCGAACCCCCTGCCATAGCACATCTGTTTTTCTCCAACTCGACCACGTTTCCCATTTTTGGCATCCCACTTGCTTCTGATCTATGGGTATTTCATTTCTTTTCGGTGTTTCTCTTCAAAAAAACTATACCCTAATACCTTAGTTTTTTATTTTCTTATTTTCCTTGGTGCATAATTTCTGTGATTAATGTATCAGGACCCGTTGGTCAAGGTTCCAGCAACCGACACCATGGGCGAGGCAGATGAACTCGATTTTCCTTGCCGCTAATTTTTCAAGTAAGGGTAATGCACCCGCTGTTTTGTTTTGCATCATCAAATTTAGTTTCTTTTGTTGTTTTTGTGTCCATTGTATTTATGTGGTTGTGCGTTGGTCTTCATCGCACTGACTTTGGGTGTCGACTGTATTTCTAAGGTGTGGTGATGTTTTTTATAGTGTGTGCGCCTTTCTTGGAGTGAATGTAGGTGAATAGGTGGTCGTGTGTGTTTGAAAGCATTGGCTCGGCCAATTCTTTTAGTTAGTTGCTTCAATGCCTTTTCTTTCAATTTTGTTCCATACGAAACTTGTATTTTAGTATTTAATTGTTACACCCTGATTCTCACTTTTATTACAAATGTACTTAGTTTATGGTAATGATTTATTGTTAGTTTAACATGCTATATACAGGTTTTGACATGTCCTTCAATTTATACACTTTTTATTACCTATGCAGTTGAATGTGGATAAAAGTATTGTTAAAAAATGATTTTAGTTAAATGCTTGGAGTGATTTTAAAAATTGTTTTATAAGGTGTTTCAATGGTTTATTAAATTATGGAAGAAGTGTGAAACTATTTTTAGAAAATTGTTTAGAGTATGTATGATTCGAAAAGTGGATTTCAACGTGTGTGGCGTGTTTTCATCTAGATTCACTTACCACGCGTTCTCTATAAATGGCCCGATTGGCACATTAAAAATCATTGGTGAAATCTTGGTCTAAAGGCCCATTTCGCATTTGAAATAGATTTTTGGAAAACCCCTCTTGGGTTGGTATCCCTGGCTAAATGTTGACTTGTGAGATGGAAGGGTCCTCGGTATGGAACTTCTCTGAATGATAATTTTTTTGAGGAAAGGGAAAAACCCTTGAGGTGGCCAGGGTGGTTCCAGTTTTTGTGGCGTGTTAGATTATATGTGTGTGACTTGTTGTTTGATTGATATGGCACACCCCTTGAGATCTTTACATGGGAACCTAGTATAGAAAATAGGTTTACTGAGAACGATTGATGCACTAGTTTAGTTTACGCACTCACTAGTGGCCCACAGCAGAGAGACGTTGTGTTATTATTGCTATGGGATTGGGCCCCTCGTCCAAGCCAGGTACGGTGACGGTCAGGCATTAGGGCATTATGACATCATCAAGAGTAAGCATGCCTTCAGGATGAGTCACATGTATAGTATGTTCTGGTCTTCCTCTGCATTCCCATGATTTCCAGTGTTTCCCCATTATGAATACTATTAGAGCCATTTCCCTCTTTGTGTGGACAATTTTTCCTTGCACCTGGTTTTGGTATTTATTTAGAAAACTGTGAATTTGTTATTACATTAAAAATTATTTCAATTAGATGTTTTGAAATAGAAATCACAACTCCCTTTTCTTTCCTCTTGAATCTGGATTAGTTTATTTTATTTATTTTTAGTTGTACATGCTGCTGCATCCTTACATTATTTAATTTATTTATCTGGTCCTGGTTTTTTTATTTGTTTTGGGATTTAATCATTCAAAGCTATATGTTTTGTTTCTAGACACTAGTTTCTATCCTGAGGGGATCAAGAAATCCCCTCGGGACTTGCAGCGGACCGGCTCGGTTGACCGGGTCAGGGTTGACCCCGAGCTGGTTCATGAAAAAAATGGTATCAAAGGTAGGTTCTTGTTATTTGGGGTGTCTCATAGATGAATATTAGGACTGTCAAGGTTCAGGAGGTAGGTTACAGGTTTGTGCTTGATCACCACCGCTTGTGACGAGACCTGAGTTACTAGGGTTAGTTCGGGAGTGAGTTTTATATCATGGGATGTTTTGGATTGAGGGATGACATTAGAGGTGAACTGGTGTCATGTTGTGGCCTCACATGGGGTGGTAACCCATGTAGAGTCCAAGTACCCAGTTCAAGGCCCCCTTGTGGTATGCCTTACTTGGGCCATGGCTCACCACCATGTCGCCGGGTTAGATATAGACACAAGTCCCCCATTCCTATGGCTTGGAGATGTGGTGATTTTGAAATTTATCATGAAATGAGATTTTTTGAAATGATTTTTTTGGTTTCACTTGAGTTTTGTTAGTTTGTCATCTGAGTTGGCTATCATGGGCTCATTGTATTCCTTTTGATTGAGTTTTGTCATGATGTCGTTTTTTATTCGGTTTTTTGCGTGGTTCTGAATATGATTCCCAGAAATTCTCCTAATGTTTTTAATGATCTACGCGTAGTTTCCAGTTCTTTTTGTGTGTTTCCTATCTAACGAGGTAGTTGATGTCCATTAGAGGCAGTTGTATAGTCCATGGAGATAGTGTGTATCTTTGGGTTGTGGGGAACTCCCGGGTGTGATAAGGATCGTACCGTCTTAGGTTTATTTGAGGGTCCAGAACTAGACTAGTAAGGATGAGATTTCTCTTTTTCATTGGATTTCAAGATGTAGTTGGTGGTGGTTGGTTTTTCAAAGGTTCCCCATTTGGAGAGCAGGGTGTGCTAGGGGAATCTGTTTCTGAAGAATCATGTTCATCGGTGCTAACTTCCAGTTTGATGGAACATTCTCTTGCATTCCACTAGTGTAGCTGGTTCAGGTATTCTAAGCCGCTTTGTCTCGTTAATCTGATGTCTTACTACTGTGTGACTATTCGGGGCACTGGAGAGAGTTCATAAAGGAGAGATGTTCAAGAGGGAGTTGGAGACTGGAGGATGCAAATTCTTGACTGTGAGGCTAGGGATGATTCAGCCATCAGGGCCCCAGCCACAAGTCTCGGGGTGAAGCTCGCGCACAGTCAGGAGTTGCCGAGGGTGTGTGGAACATCTTTCCAAATCATGTTTTCAGAATTGGGAGGGAAATATCCAAAGTTTCATTGTTCTGTTCTTATCACCATCGTAAGCACATCCTTGTTGTGGTGGTGTAATGAACTTGTTCTACTGTAGTCTAAGGAGTCTTATCTGTTTTCAGTGTGGCTTCTAAATCATTCATATTTCCTTGAAGGGCATTGGACCCGCGAATAAACAGGTCGTTCTAAATTTGAGTTTGGTCTCAATTGTGTTTGTTAGGGGGGATTTTTGGTTTTGTGAAATTAATGGGTGGTTTTTTGGGGTCCTTTCTGAGTTCGAGCTAGGAATTCAACAGTCTCTAGTTGCGCTGAGGATTTTATTCTGTCAGTGTGAGAGGTGTTGCGTAAATTTTTTATCCTCAGGTTGTTGGGTCATTTCTTAGAAAGCTTTCTGTTTAAGTCTCTGAGTTTTGATCAGTCCATGTGGAGAAATGAAATGGGTTGTGTTTGGTAGTTCCTATGTTGTCCCCCCTCGGTGGTGGTATGATTGGGTTTCAAGGTTTCCATATTAGTAAATTCTTTTGGTGGGGAGAACCCTCCCATGTTCTCCCCTCAACCTCGGGCTTAGATTTTCTCTTGAATTGGTCGGGTGTGACCTGTAGAGAGTATGGTCATCCTAGGATTCACAGTTTTTCCTCGGTTTTGCTTGTGCTTGAACTCAAGTTCTGTTAACTCTGGGCTTGGTGACTTTCTTGGGGAAGAATGTTTTGTGGTGGGGAGAATTGTCACACCCTGACCATTTTTATTATTATTTTATTTTATTATTTCTTGACATTGGTTATCTTCATCAAGGCGCAAGTTGAGCACCGGTCTAAATTTTTTATCATTTAATAGTTTTGGTGGGTTTCAAACCTGTGCGTGGACATCGTGTGGTGGGTGGTGACCACGCGATCGGCCCAAGTGGCCGCACAAATGTGTAATGTTTAAAATAAATAAAATTTGAAGTAAATGAAATAAGGTAAATGTATAAATTGTCATAATAATAATATTATTGTGTAGATAAAAATATTTTCATTATTAAAAAATGTTAATAATATTATCAATGAAATTTTTGTAAATAGAATTATTTATTTGTTATTAATATTGTTATTATTTAAATGAAAATGAATAAAATTATGACTATAATTATTATAACATTATGTGTCATTGTTTTTATTATTATTATTAAAGTAATTTTTAAAATCAGTTTATTATTATTACCTTTATTATTATAGAAATTAATAATGTTATGAATATATAAGTATTAATATTTTTACAAATATTGTCATTAAATTTTTTTATTATAATTATTATAATTATTATTATTTAAATGTTTATTATTATTGTTGTTGTTGTCAATTTATTATTATTATTATAAATTTTTTATTTTTTATCAATTTATTATTATTATTATTATTATTATTATAACATTTTTTACCCTAAGCTACCCATGCGCCCCACTCTTCCACGTCTCCCCCCTATATTTCTTATTTTGATTTTTTATTAATTTCCTCACTCATCTCATGCCTCTCCCCTCTCACACCCCACTCTTCTTTTCTATTTTTTTCTCTTTATCATCCTCATTTATCCCCTCTCCCCCTGTAACCCTCGAGCCACCTCCCCCTGACCCTCTCCTCCCTTCTTTCGGCACCCTCCAACTGCACCCCCACAAGGAGACCTCCTCCACTCCCGCTCTGGCCAGCAGCGGTGGCCCGAGCTCCGACCAGTAATGACGGCGGCCCGATCTCCCCTCCCCTCATACTCTGGTGAACCCGACACCCCTTTTCATCGTTTTTTTCAGATCAACCCGAACCCCCTGCCCTATCACATCCATTTTTCTCCAACGCGACCGAATTTCCAGTTGTTGGTATCCCTCTATCTTCCGATATGTGGGAATTTTATTTCTTTTTGGTGTTTTTATACAAATTGACCAAACCCTAATACCTTAGTTTTTTATTTTCATATTTTTCATGGTGCCTAGGTTATGTGATTAATGTATCAGGACCCGTTGGTCAAGGTTCCGGCATCTTCCGCCATGGGAGAGGCAGATGAACTCGATTTGCCTTACCGCCAATTTTTCGGGTACGGTTAATTCACCACCTATATTGTTTTGAGTCATCCAATTTAGTGTCTTATTTTGTTTTTTAGTACCTGGTATTTATTTGTTTGGCGATGGTCTTTGTCGCACTATCTTTGGGTGTCGACTGTATTGTTAAGGTGTGACGATGTTTTTTTCTCAAGTGCGTTTTCCTTTGTTGGAGTGCGTGTACGTGAACAGGTGGGCGTGTTAGTTTGAAAGCATTGACATGGAAAATTCATTGAGGTAGGTGCTTCCATGCCTTTTCTTCCAATTTCAATCCATTCGATACTTGTATTTTTCTATTTAATACTTACACCCTGATTCAAAATTTTATTACAAATGTACGTGGTTTATGGTAATGATTTATTGTTAGTTTATCTAGCTAAATATAGGTTTTGACATGTCCTTTTATTCAGGCACATGTTATTTCCTATTCAGTTGAATGTGGATAAATAGTATTGTTAAAAAAAAAATTCTGTTAAATGCTTTGGGTGTTATTTATAATTGTTTTATAAGGTTCTTCATTGTTTTATTAAAATATGGAGATGTGTGAAACTGTTTTTGGAAAAAAAATTAGAGTGCATATGATTTGAAAAGTTGATTTCAACATGTGTAGTTCATTTTCATCATGTTTAACTTACCACGAGTTTTATTTAATAGCCCTGGTTGGCACTTTAAAACAGATTGGTGAATTATTGGTGTAAAGGCCCATTTGGCATTTGAAATATATTTTTGGATAACCCTTCTTGGGTTGGTATCCCTACCTAATTGTTGACTCATGAGAAGGAAGGGTCCTCGTTATATGACTTTCTTGAATGATAATTATTTTAAGGACAGGGACAAACCCTTGAGGTGGTCGGGGCAGTGCTAGTTTGTGTGGTGTGTTTGATTATATGTATGTGAATTTTTGTTTGAATGATATGGCACACCCCCTTGAGAACTTTACATGGAAACCTAGAATAGAAAAGTGGATTACGGAGAACGATTGTCACACTCTTTTAGAATACACACTGTCTATTGGCCCATAGTAGAGAAAGGTTGTGTTATTATTGCATTGGGATTGGGACACTCGACCAGGCCAGGTAGGGAGATCGTTAGAAATTAGGGCGTTATGACGTCATCGTGAGTAGGCATGCCTTAAGGACGAGTCACATGTATAGTATGTTCTGGTCTTCCTCTGTGTTCCTAATATTTCCCATGATTCCGTATTATGAGTACTATTAGAGCCATTTCCCTCTTTGTGTGGAAGCTTTTTCATTGCACCTGGTTTTGTATTTATTTAAAAAACTGTGAATTTTTTATTACATTAAAAAGGATTTCAATTAGATGTTTTGAAATAGAAATCACAACTCCCCTTTCTTTCCCCTTGTATCTAGATTAGTTTATTTTATTTATTTTTAGTTTTCCATGTTGTTGTGTCCTTAGTTTACTTCATTTATTTATCTGGTCTTGGTTGTTTATTGTTTTTGGGCTTCAATCATTCCCAGTTGTATGTTTTGATACCCGGCACTAGTTTCCATTTCGGGAGGATTGGGAACACCCCTCGAGAATTGTTGTGGACTAGCTCAGGTGACCGGATTAGGGTTGAAACCAGGATGGTTCATGAAAAAATTAAATTGTCACACCCATGACCTTTTTATTATTATTTTATTTTATTATTTCTTGACTTCGGTTAGCTTCATCAAGGCGCAAGTTGAGCAGTGGTCTAAAATTTTTATCATTTAACAGTATTGGTGGGTTTTGGACTGGTGTACGGACAACATATGGTTGGCGGTGACCTCCCGATCGGCCCAAGTGGCCACACAAATGTGTAATGTTTAAAATACACAAAATTTGATGTAAATAAGAAAAGGTAAATGTTTAAATTTTAATAATAATAATATTATTGTGTTGATAAAAATATTTTCATTATAAAAAAATGTTAGTAATATTATTAATGAAATTTTTGTAAATATAATTATTTAGTTTTTATTAAATTTATTATTATTTAAATGAAAATGAATAAAATTATGAACATAGTTATTATTACTTTCAGTGTCATTATTATTATTATTATTATTAATGTAATTTTTAAAATTAGTTTATTATTATTACCATTATCATTAAACAAATAAATAATGTTACGAATATATAAGTATTAATATTTTTACAAATATTGTCATTAAAATTTTGATGTTATTATTATTTAAATGGTTATTATTATTATTATTGTTATCAGTGTATTATTATATTATATCAATTTATTATTGTTTTTATCAATTTATTATTATTATTATTATTATTATTATTATTATTTTTTATCCTAAGCTTCCCATGTGCCCCAATCTTCCACACCTCCCCCCATTATTTCTTATTTTGTTTTCTTATTAATTCTCTCACTCATCTCAATCCTCTCCCCTCCCACGCCCCACTCTTATTTTCTATTTTTTTCTTTATCAGGCTCATTTCTCCCCACTACCCCTATAACCCTCGAGCCACACTCCCCTTGCCCTCTCCTACCTTCCTTCGCCGCCGTCTGACCGCACCCCCGCACGACGACCTCTACCTCTCCCGGTCCGACCAACGGTGGGGGCCCGAGCTCTGGCCAGCAGCAATGGCGGCCCGATCTCCCCTCCCCTCCTACTCCAGTGAGCCGACTCCCCTTCTCAGTGTCTTCTTTGGCGCGACCTGAACCCCCTGCCCTAGCGTATCCGTTTTTCTCTAATGCGACCATGTTTCCCATTGTCGGCATCTCTCTTCCTTCCGATCTATGGGAATTTCATTTTTTTGGTGTTTTTCTTCAAATTGACCAGACCCTAAAACCTTAGTTTTTTATTTGCGTATTTTTCTTGGTGCCTAGGTTATGCGATTAATGTATCGGGGCCCATTGGTCAAGGTTTCGGCATCCTCCGCCCTGGGCGAGGGGGATGGACTCAGTTTTCCTTGCCGCCAATTTTTCGGGTAAGGTTAATGCACCCCCTGTTTTGTTTTGAGTCATCCAATTTAGTGTCTTATGTTGTTTTGAGTCCCTAGTATTTATTTGGTTGTGAGTTGGTCTTCGTCGCAGTAACTATGGGTGTCGACTATATTGTTACGGTGTGGCGATGTTTTTTTTTCATGTGTGTGCCTTTGTGGGAGTGTGTGTACATGAACAGGTGGCCGTATGAGTTTGAAAGCATTTTCTTGGCCAATTCTTTTAGGTAGGTGCTTCCATGCCTTTTCATCAAATTTTATTCCATGTGATTCTTGTATTTTAGTATTTAATTGTTACACACTGATTCACACTTTTATTACAAATGTACATAGGTTATGGTAATGATTTATTATTAGATTAAATTGCTAAATATAGGTTTTGACATGTCCATCAATTCATGCACATGTTATTCCCTATGCTACTGAATGTGGATAAATAGTATTGTTAAAAATGATTTTTTTAAATTCTATGAGTTTTATTTATAATTGTTTTATAACGTGGTTCAATGGTTTATTAAATTATAGAATAAGTGAGAAACTGTTTTTCGAAAATGTTTTAGAGTGTATTTCAACATGTTTGGTTCATTTTCTTTAAGTTTCACTTACCACGTGTTTTCTTTAAATGTCCTGATTGGAACTTTAAAATGATTGGTGAATTATAGTGTAAAGGAATGTTTGGATTTTGAAATATATTTTTGGAAAACCCTTCTTTGGTTGGTAACCCTAGCTAAATGTTGACTTGTGAGAAGGAAGGGTCCTTGTTATGGGACTTCTTTGAATGATAATTATTTTGAGGCGGGGTAAAAACCCTTGATGTGGCATGGGTGGTGCCAGTTTGTGTGGTGTTTTTGATTATATGTATGTGAATTGTAGTTTGAATGATATGGCACACCCCCTTGAGAACATTACATGGGAACCTAGCATAGCAAAGAGGATTACTGATAATGATTGTTGCACTAGTTTATCTTACACACTGGCTTATATCTGATAGCCAAGAGACGATGTGTTATTATTGCTATGGTACTGGGCCCCTTGACAAGGCCAGGAGGGGTGATGGTCATGTGTTAGGATTTCATGACATCATCGAGAGTATTCTTTCCTTCAGGATGAGTCACATGTATTTTATGTTCTAGTCTTCCTCTGCGTTCCAAAGATTTCTCATGTTTCCCTATTACGAGTGCTGTTAGTGCCATTTCCTTCTTTGTGTGGACACTTTTTCATTGCACCTAGTATTTTTATTTATTTAAAAAACTGTGAATTTGTGATTAAATTAAAAAGGATTTCAATTAGATGTTTTGAAATAGAAAGCATAACTCCCCTTTCTTTCCCCTTGTATCTGGATTAGTTTATTTTATTTATATTTAGTTGTCCATGCTATTTCATCATTAGTTTAATTCATTTATTTATATGGTCCTGGTTTTTTCTTTATTTTGGGGTTCAATCATTCCTAGTTGTATGTTTTGATGCCCGAAAAAAGTTTCTATCCTAGGGGGATTGGGAAGGCCCCTCGGGACATTTCCTGGACCGATTCAGGTGACCGGCTTCGGGTTGACCCCGGGCTGGTTCGTGACAAAATTAAATTGTAACACCATAACCCATTTTATTATTATTTTATGTTATTATTTCTTGGCTTCAATTAGCATATTGAAGGCGCAAGTTGAGCGCTAGTGTAAATTTTTTATCGTTTAACAGTTTTGGTGGGTGTCGGACCGGTGTGCAGACATCGCATGGTTGGCAGTGACCACACGATTGGCACAAGTGGACGCACAAATGTGTAATGATTCAAAAAACAAAATATGATGTAAATAAAAAAAATTTAAATGTATAAATTTTAATAATAATAATAATATTGTTTATATAAAAATATTTTCATTATTAAAAAATGTTAATAGTATTATCAATGAAATTTTTGAAAATATAATTATTTAGTTGTAATAAATATTTTTATTATTTAAATGAAAATGAATAAAATTATGACTATAATTATTATTACATTCAGTGTCATTATTATTATTAATATTAAAGTAATTTTTAAAATCAGTTTATCATTATTACTATTATCATTAAGGAAATTTATAATGTTATGAATATATAAGTATTAATATTTTTACAAATATTTTCATTAAAATTTTGTTGTTATTATTATTATTATTATTTAAATGGTAATTATTATTATTTTTGTTATCAATGTATTATTAATTTATATCAGTGTATTATTATTTTTGTCAATTTATTATTATTATTATTATATATATATTGTTATCCTATGATACCCATGTGCCCCACTCTTCCACGCCTCCCCCTATATTTCTTATTTTGTTTTTTATTAATTCCCTCACTCATCTCATTCCTCTCCCCTCTCACACCCCACTCTTCTTTTCTATTTTTCTTCTTTGTCACTCTCATTTCTCCCAACTACCCCTGTAACCTTTGAGTCGCACCCCCTTCCCCTCTCCTACCTTCCACCGGCGCCATCTGACCACACCCCCACATAGCAGCCTCCTCTTCTCCCACTACGGCCAATGGCAGTGGCCCGAGCTCTGGCTAGTAGCAATGGCGGGCCCATCTCCCCTCCCCTACTGCTCTAGTGAACCCGACCCCCTTCTCAGTATTTTATTCAGCATGACCCGAACCCCCTACCCTTGAGCATCTTTTTTTCTCCAACGCGACCACATTTCTTGTTGTCTGCATCCTTCTTTCTTTTGATTTATGGGTATTTCATTTCTTTTTGGTGTTTTTCTGTAAATTGATCAGAACCTAATACCTTAGTTTATGATTTTCTTAGTTTTTGTGGTGCCTAGGTTATGAGATTAATGTATTGGGACACGTTGGTCAAGGTTTCGACATCTGCTGCTATGGGCGAGGGGGATGAACTCAATTTTCTTTGCCGGAAATTATTCAAGTAAGGTTAATGCACCCGATATTTTGTTTTTCATCATCCAATTTAGTGTATTATGTTGTTTTTGAGTCCCTGGTATTTATTTGGTTGTGCTTTGGTCTTTGTCGGACTGACATGGGGTGTCGACTGTATTGTTAAGGTGTGGAAATGTTTTTTATCTATTGTGTGCACCTTTGTGGGAGTGAATGTACATAAACAGCTATCCATGTGAGTTTGAAAGCATTGGCTCAACCAATTCATTGAGGTAGTTGCTTCCATGTTTTTTCTTCCAATTTCGTTCCATGCGATAGTTGTATTTTGGTATTTAATTGTTACACACTGATTCACACTTTTATTACAAATGTACATAGTTTATGGTAATGATTTATTGTTTGTTTTACTTGATAAATATAGTTTTTGTAATGTCCTTCAATTCATGAACATGTTATTTCCTATGCAGTTGAATGTGGATAAATAGTATTGTTAAAAAAATGATTTTTGTGAAATACATTGAGTGTTATTTATAATAGTTTAATAAGGTGCTTCAACGGTTTATTAAATTATGGAAGAATTTTTAAACTATTTATGGAAATTTTTTTAGAGTGTGTATGATTTGAAAAGTGGATTTCAACATGTGTGGCACATTTTCATCAAGTTTCACATACCATATGTCTTTTTAAAATGGCCCGATTGGCACTTTAAAAAATGATTGGTGAATTCATGGTATAAAGGCTCGTTTGTGATTTGAAATAGATTTTTTTAAAACCCTTCTTGGGTTGGTATCCCTGCCTAAATGTTGACTCGTGATATGGAAGGGTCCTTAGTATGGGACTTCTTTGAATGATAATTATTTTGATGCAAGAGATAAATCCTTAAGGTGGCCGGGGCAATGCCAGTTTGTGTGGTGTGTTTGATTATATGAATGTGACTTGTTGTTTGAATGATATAGACCACCCCAATGAAAACTTTACATGGGAAACTAGCATAGTAAATAGATTTACTAAGAATGATTGCTACACTAGTCTAGATTATGGACTAGCTAGTCCCCTATAGTAGAGAGTTGTTGTGTTATTATTGTTATGGGATTGGGCCCCACAACCAGGCTAGGTAGGTCAACGGTCAGGCGTTAGGGCGTTATGACTTCATCAAGAGTAGGCATGCCTTCAGGATGAGTCACATGTATAATATGTTCTGGTATACCTCTTAATTCCTTGGAATTCCCATGCTTCCCCGTTATGAGTACTGTTAGAGCCATTTCACTCTTTGTGTGGACATTTTTTCATTGCACGTAGTTTTTGGTATTTATTTAGAAAACTGTGAATTTGTGATTACATTAAAAAGGATTTCAATGAGATGTTTTGAAATTCAAAGCACAAGTCCCCTTTATTTCCCCTTGTATCTGGATTAGTTTATTTTCTTTATTTTTAGTTGTTCATGTTGTTGCACCATTATTTTATTTCATTTATTTATCTGGTCCTAGTTGTTTATTTATTTTGGGATTAAATCATTCCCAGGTTTAGGTTTTGATGCTCAGAACTAGTTTCCATCCTGGGGGGATCAGGAACGCCCCTCGGGACTTGCTGCGGACCGGATCAGGTGACCGGCTCACGGTTGACCCCAGGATAGCTCATGAAAAAAATGATATCATAGCCAATACCCAGCTAGAAGATCTTAAGTGCTGCCTGGGTTTGAGGATTGGGGTCCAAACGAGGGTGGTATTCTTTAAAAGGGTGGATAATGTAACACCCCTAGAAAAGTGTGACTTAAAAGGGTAAATGTTACTACCCATGTCAACAAGATGCACCTTTCTTTTCGGGAGCCAACCTTATTAGACCACCCCAGTTAAGAATTCTTGTATTGGAGTAGTAATCAGGATGGGTGACCTTCTAGGAAGTTTCCCAGGGTGTGTGTGAGTGAGGACAAAACACACTGAAAGAAAAAGTGTTGGCATGTGGGGATAGTCATTAGTCTGATAAGAGACCCTCGTGAGTAATAGCCTATGGTGTGTTGGGAAGGCAACCAAGGTATTACAGGAGACCCATGTTGTCATATGATAAGGTTCATGGCCCGAGGAGGTGGGTCATGACAAAATATTTATCAACGCTACACAAAATGCATTAAAAAAGTATACCTTTTATTAGCGCTAAAAAAACACTGATAATGGATACCCTTTATCAGTAATAAATATAATGTACTTATTTAAGAACTAACAAATAATACCATTTTTTATTGCTAAAATAAATGTTATCCTAAATGATACTCTTTATCAGGGGAATAAATATAGTGCTGATATAGGTACACATTATCATTGCTAAATTTAAAGTGATGTTAAAAGGATTCCATTATCAGCACAAAAATAAAATCCATTTCAAATGGTTAAATTTATTAGTTCTTTCATTAGCACTGATAAATATTACATATATCAACAAATTATTCTAGTTGTGATAAATAAAAGTGCTTCTAAATTCCAATATTGTAGTACCACATCTTCAGAAGTAAATTGAATATAATTCATAAATATATATACAAATAGTGGATACACTTTATCAGTACTAAATTTAAAGTGCTAATTAAAGTACCGACAAATAATACCACTTATTTGTGCTAAAAATAAATCTAACCTAAATGATACTCTTTATCAGGGATAAAAATAAAGTTCTGATAAAGGGTACTCTTTATCATTGCTAAATATAAAGTGCTGTTAAAGGATTCCATTTTCAGCACAAAAATAAAATTCTTGTTAAATGGTTAAATTTATCAGCGCTTTCATTATCAATGATAAATATTCCATATATCAGCAAATTATTCTTGTTTTGATAAATAAAAGTGTTTTTAATGTCCAATATTTGTGTACCATATCATCAGAAGTACAGTGAACATAATTCATTAATATATCTACAAACTCTATCATTGTGATATTATCTGGATCCATTCTAAAAAAATTATATATTTCACGAAATCATGAATGTATGAGAACAATTTTTCGGAACATTGATATAAAATACTAACATGTAATTCCATGGTCAAATTTAGCATGATCTAATAAATCCCACCACTAACATGAAATATCCTCCACTATATACATTTCCAATTTGGCTTTTACTAAACTAGTGTGGTAATGAATATTAGGATTCAATTAATCATATTTAGTGACACCTGTACATCCTCTTGTTCCAAACCCCACTAAAATATGGGTGGATACTACTTCAGATGATTAATGGAATGGTCCACTTTCAGTGTTTTATCCCATTAGTTCCCTCTACACATGACATGAAATCAATGTAAATGATACAAACTAGTTGTTGTTATACTTGTGTCCCCGGTACAACTACATTCTTAGTATCCTCTACCTTTTTCATTATAAAATTACTACATATTGATATCTACTATAACTAAAACAATAGATAATATGTCTCTCTGTATTACCTCTTCATTCATTACCATTTCATATTTACCATAAAAAACTATCATAGTAAGGATTTCTCTAAATTCTACATTTCTCAATTTTGAAATCACTTTTGAAAATTTCACCATTCTTTTGAAAATCATTTATTTTTTGAAATATAAGTACTAATCCTTTATAAAATATCCAAATTGGAAATAATTTCAACTATTTTTAAAAAAATATCATTTTTTCGCAAAATTATAAATTATTACTCAAAATGAAATAATAACTCATAGTGTGATATCTTTTATATCAATTATTTTCATGCAACTATTATATGATATACCCATGATAATGAGTTTACTACTCCTATTAGAGTCTCCAAAAACACATGTACCCAACTCCATGATAAAATTATGTACAACAGAAATCATTTTTTCGCTACCTATTTATGTTCTATAATTCAATTTATAGATATGTTACTGCAATCTAAAAACTCAACTCTAGGTCTGACCCTGAATTTATTATCATCTGAAAGACTAAAAAAATTCTAGTTTTCCAAATATAAAATTAGTTCAAGTGAATATGGATACCATTTTTTACATCTCTCCCACCTCCAAAATATTAGAGAGGTTATGAGAAAATTCATTCCCTTTGGTGACATCCACAGGACACTAAATTTTGGAAATAAATTACAAGGTATTTATTAATAGTTGGGGAATGAGATTCCCTTAATAAAATTAAATAATAACCTAGATAATCTCAACCAAACAACTAAAATTAGTTTCTTGAATACAAAATAATGAAACTCAATTTAACACCCAGAATACAATATAAAAAAAACCTCTATATACAATATCAGTGTACACTATAAATACAAAATCCACAATATTGGAATATGAAATAGAAGGAAAAACCAAAAAATATAATTTACTCCACAATAAAAAAAATTCATGTCTGAAAACATGCTCCACAATCGAACTCATTAAAAAACCACAATGTATCATAATCAATCACTAAATAGATTTGATACATTTCCATTAACTCTTCATTGATAAAATAGTATCTTAAAATGAAACAAGTTTCTTAATCAAGAGTGATTAATGAAAATCAATACTATTTACCAAATTAGCATCCATACATATATCACTATGATATGAAAAGTGAGAACGTTTAAAAATAATAATTTTTATAAAATAATTTAAAATAATTTAATCACATCATATTAATGATAATGTAATTCAAATGAAAAATAGTTTTATAACCCAAATAGATTTATATTAATGAAAAAAAAAATCTTTAACACATTTAACATTTCTTCTGAGAATACACTTTCAATGATTCACACACACACACACACATACACATTAATGCTTAAAGAATAGTTACATACTCATGATATGATTTATTTTCATCCAACATGTAATCAAAAATAGTCCAATCTTTGTGTTCCCTAGTGGAACACACCCCTTATCTAGGTACACATTCCTTGTTCGCTAATGGCACATACCCCTTATTCCAGTTCATTTTGAAAATTTACACTCACACCCAACTATGAATGCTAAAACAATTTCTGACCCACTATATCATTCCATTTCAATAAAACATTTTTTTAATAAAAACATATCAACCAAACCTCATCCATGATAAAACCCAATTGATATTTTAAAACATCATTTTAAAATCATGAAACAATGCACATTGATGGACAACCAATTTCATAAATTACACAATTCGTTAATAAAGATGGTTTATTCAATTCAATTCCCATTAATTTGAAAATAAATTTCAATTAATTAAAAAAATAAACTTATAGTTCATGTTTTAATAGTAATATGAATGTTTGACTCTACATTAATTAGATACATTGAATAAAATTATTAAAAATATAAATTATTTGACAATTGGGGTTGAATAGACAAAAAATAAACCATAGATATTGTTTCATGAAATCAAAATATCCATTTTACATAAATATTGGGATAAAACTTCTAGAAACATCCCCAATTCATTATATATATCATTCTAAAAGAGGTAATATGTTTAATATATGGAAAAACAATGATTAATGGAGACTTACCGATGAATCGGGGTTTCAATGCACCATGTTTTTCAATGGATCACAGTAAGTTATTGAGTAATGTTATTGATAAACTTTGGAAAGAGAATAAATTTATTTAGGGTTGTTATAGGGGAAAATGATATATTAAAGAGAAAAGTTTATTTAGATACACATTTTTTTGATCTCCTGTTTTTTCGTTCAATGTTATGGTGTAAGAATATGATATATGTCCCTTAACCATGAACATTTGTCTATCAAAAAATTCATGTCTACAATAGCATTGTTGCACAATATGGCCAAACCGTGAACCTAATAATCAACCTAAATAGATCCCAATAACACACTTTTATAGATATTATATATGAGTTTCATAGTTTTTACTAGTCATTCCTAAAATATTCACCATGGGAAAAGCCCAATGAAATTCCAAATATCCTCTAAACACGCCAAAACATCATCGAATCAATGTAAATTCATAAATTACATAACAAAATATGTATATACATGATCATGGGGGTTCTAAAAAATTATTCACTCATTGTGGAATATTTGTGGAATGTTATGGGATCATGACAAATTTCATGTTATAAAAAATTACATTTTCCCATATGATAGGGTACTATGATGTAATATGGGTTATAGTTGACCATTAGTTATGGTTTTCAAGGTAGAGTCTAAAGGTGGTAGTGAGTTTTGTTGATGTCTTAAGGAAGATCATCTTGGATCAAGATCCTTATTTTATGTTAATGGTTTGGAGTGTTCTCCACCACGCTTTTGGATTTTTGTAATGCATTAACACTACTTTTTTTCTATATACGAAAGGCCAGACACAAATGATCTTCTAGAATCTATAAGTTATATTCTATTCTTCAGTTCTATGTATTTGATGATTTTGGATGAGTCATTGTCCCTTGGTTATGTATTCATACAATAAGAAATTTCTCTCCTCCCTTGGTATAAAAGTTGTTAGTTTTTTAAGGGGAGAAATTGATATTCTCTATTGTGTTGGACTGCAGAGCTAGTACATAAAAAACATAGATGGTTGAAGATATTTTTTAATGTCTTATGTTTATGAAAAATCATCATAAATTATACTCTGAGAGTAAGGGATGACTAATAGATATATATGTTTCATATTATGTGTTTTTTATGGTTACCATATAATTGAAAGTGATGGATTGGTCATGGGAGTAGGCTTTCTCCTCTGATTATAGTTCCTTTAAAGGTGTTTCTCAAATTGGATATGTGAAATATAATATATCCTTTCCTTTATATATGAGTATAATAAACTGTTTTTCAAATTTCATAGCTTCACTATTACCATTATGAAAACTCTGACATCATTGACTAGTGTATGATAGATATTGAGGAAGTTAAACCCCATGAGAATCCCCCAATATTAATATAGGGTCTCCAATAGATCTGTTTTAAAAATGTGATATTCACACTATTATGTCCTATATTGTAACTATGGAATATATGATTATATATTTGATTTCAAGTTGCATATATGCTCTATGAAATGTGTAATATGTTTTTTAGATCATATCTTATTGCCAAAAATGTTATAAATATTAAACCATTTCTAGATTATGTGATCTTTTCATATTGTTTATAGTTATTCCATCTCTATTATTCTAGAGGTATTACCGCCAATAGAGTGTTGAAGATAATATTTTCATGGTTAGGTGGTGTTGATAATGTTACCATTTATTAGGGTGATAATATCTTATGATGGAGATATCCATGAGAGTTATCTCAGGTCATGTCTATTCATATGACCTTCTCATTTTATCCATGTGATATGTATTGGAATATTAATGAGGATAGTTTTTTGTGATGTATCTCTTTTATTTTCTTATATAATATAGACTACCCATTTATCATGTTTTTGAATCACATGGTTCTCGGAAGATGATTGGTGGTGGTTAAGAGGTTACTATTTTCTAAAATCATAAAGCAAGGAGAATTCACATCATAAAAAGTGGATTAATATTGAAGTGTATTTTATTAATCTGTTTTTGATTATGAATTGATTGGTTTTCATGGTTTATCTATTTATTTTTGTGTAAGTACATCTTATTTAAAAAAATTGGTTTTGTGGATTATCTGTTCATGCCAATGGAATTTATATAATAATCATAAATTTTTTAGAGCATGTTAAATACATCATATACTATTTATGGAGAATTATTTAATAGATAAACATATTGGTTGATAAGATTATGGTGTAAATGTGTATTTTATGCATTAAATATCCCATGTGTGGCATGTTTTATAACCTACAACACCATGGATATTCTCAAAACCATAATATTTTCTCCCAAACAATTATGAGTTCAGTAGTGTTTTGTGAGCACTTTAATGGGGATCAATTCTATGTATCATGTGTTTGATCCAAATTTATCCATGGATAGATATCACTAAATATATTTTGTTTATTCTATTATATTCCATACATTTATTTTTTCCATGTGTGGTTGGTTTTTATCCATTTTTCTTTTTTTTCGAGTGGATCATTATTGGGTTACTTGGATAGTTGAAACATCTTATGAGAGAATAAATTTGGATCTAAAGAATATTTCAGTTATTGTGTGATGAATTTTGGCTATTTTAAGGTATTGGATTCATCCAATACAATTTATTTACCAGAAAACATATATTAACATGATTTATCCATTTATATAGAATCAAATGTTTTAAAACTAATATCGAACATGATTAAATTTTAGTTTTATTGAGATCTCATTTCGATGTTTAATAATGTGATAATGATGTTCATCATAATTTTCATGATATTGTTATACCTATACAATTCTATAATAATATATTATTATTATCAATTAATAATGTTTATTTCATTAAAAAATTTAAATGAATGTAATGTATGATTTAATTATTTAATTATATTATGAATTAGTTGAATTACATTTTTGTAATCTGGTGTTACTTGAAAAATTAGGATAATTTAATTGACCCATAATGAATGTTCATTTAATAATATCATTCCATGTGATCTTGGGATTGATAAAGAATTTATGGATAGAAAAATTCATAATTATAATAATTATTAAAAAGAATATTAAATGAGGAAATTATGTCTATCTATTTTCTATAACATACTTGATTATAGAGAGTTTTTTTATAAATTTTCTAAACATTTTATAGGTGATTCCATAGGATTCCCGTAGTTGGAGCCTATGAATCATCCATTGGTTCAGTCATTGTGAAATAGAAAACTATATTTTGATAAATAAAATTAATAGGGATGAGAGTAATATTTAGTTTTTAGCAGGATGAATTCCTTGGGTTGTAGGCCATTAGATCCTATTCACATATCAGAGTTGAATGTCTTGTTTTAGGGACTAGATTTACATGTTAAGTATCTTTTTCTCTATCATCCTTGTGATGTGATAGGGATATGATCTCATAGTGTGATATGAGTATGGGAATGATAATCCTAATATTGATCATGAGATTTGGGCATGGAGGACTTGTTGATATACTAGTTATTAATACTATTGATTATGAGATGCATCAAGTTATGAAAATATTTTTTGCATATTTAAATAAAAATGATGAAATAAAATTTATTCCAGTCAAAATAATTTATGTGATAAACCATGGTACATTTTTTTGAATGAATATTTTTATTGTTTGATGTCCAGGATTATTTTTTTAAAACATTCAATTCTCAATTGTTTGAGGTAAATGGATGCTTTTACTTACATTTCACTTTTTTGTGGATTATGATGGCTTTCCCAGAGTGCATGGAAATATGTAATGTTTTGTTATCTATAATAAATAAATTAATCCTTGGTGTTCGTGTTTATGAAATGAAAATGAGATGTTACTCTTTAGAAACCATTGTCTCAGTTTGGATTATTTATAGTGGGAATGAACTTTTCATGATGTTTAATGTATTTAATATGAATATTTATAATCAATGTATAATGAATTATTTAATGTAAAGTTATATTTTCAATGAAATTAAATTAATTTAGATTTTTAAATATTATTTTTCTAATTATATGATATCTAGTACATTGTATAGGAAAAATGGTGTATGTGATATGATACCTGTAATTTATCAAATAAATAGGTTATTCCCATATTGTGATATTGAGAAATATTTTATCATATTTATTTAGTTAATTCATATTATAAACAATATATTTCATTTAGGGATGTTGTTACCCTATTAACTCTATGAGGGAGTTGCCCCCAACATACCTGGGCGATGATGGTTGGATGAAAACCACATACCCCCCTCTCTTCTATTTGTAGTTTCATGAGATGGTATGAATGGAAGATAGATTACACATATTCATTTTTATAGAGGTTTATTATGGATTTTGGTTATTTCAAAAATATTTATCTCTAGATGTAGTATCAAAATTATTAGTATATATAGGATGTGTGTGGGTTCTAATAGCTTAAGGTATATACTCAGTTCATGAGTTGTGATGATAGGAGATATAATACCAAATGTATTATACACTACATACGTACTATGGTGGATGCTATAAACTATTGTGTTATTGAATGGGGATGTTTTATTATATTATGTGTTATTGGGATACATTGTTTTGATATTTTGATACTTAGCCCATCTATATACATGCAGGATTATTTAGAGATAGGTGCCTCATGGTGTAAGAAATTGGGGGTGTGAGTCAAACCAATGGAGAAGTTTTAATAGGTTACACTTTTTTATTTAATATTATAATATATGATATAATAAAAATAGTTCTGTATTGATTGATAAACAAGGTGAGGATAGAAACATAGTATACATGTTTAATTGACAAGTTTGTTTCACTTTTATTTATTTGGATTCTATATTCTTTCATTATATATTTCATGGAACGTTATGGGGATGATCCTAATAAGTATACCATTATACTCAACATACATCTATTTAAACATGTTATTATATCAAATGGGGAAGTTATTGAGATCAAAATGAATATTACATGTCAGGTTCCTTGTAGGAGCTATTTGGAGTTTATTATTTCTGTTGAGATTATGTTTATGGTACATATTATTTCAATTGTTGTTTTATGGGTATTGAACAACACAACATGTATGAACATCAAGATTTATTTTATATATCCTTGTAATTATTGATTTGTGTATCCTTCAACTATCTCTCTCTCTCACACCCTTCAGCATGTTCTCTTTTAAGGGAATTCCTCGAATTGTATATTTATTATAAACACAATTCTTCTGTCATACCAGATACCAATAAGGGGATTACTCATGAAGTTGCCAATTCTCCTCTCTCAATGTCAACCGCAAGTTGTTCTTTTTTGGGGTAGGGGGTTGTGAAATCCAATGTATAAGGGATGTAAATCCATTTCCACCTATTAGAAAAAATTTAGAGGAAAAAGGAGGTATGAATATTCTATTTTCATTGAACCAGAATATAAGATTGATTTATTATTCATTAAATTAAAACCAAGACCATCAATGTCATTATCCATAGGATACATTTTTATATATGTGTAAATAAATATATGGTCTATTATTTTAGGACGGTAAACTTTATTTTCAAACAATTTCATGGTTTTGATTAAAAAGGAATTAATGAATTCAGTGGAGATTATAATAACACATACCATGAAGCAGATAAGATGATTTTTTACATTTTGTAAAATTTGTGGAAATAAGCATGTGGAACATATTCATAATTGTATTTGAAAATTTTTTAGGTTGGGAAACTAAAAATTGTTGGATATATAAGTATTTTTTAATGATAATAATTTATATAATTATTCAAATATAGATAATTCATATATAATTCACCAACCAAACTATTATGCTACTAATGAATATGGTATGGTAATTTTTTTAAAAATTAATAAAATCCAAATGATAATTAAGATGATTGAATCTAGTTATCTTTAAATACTATAGGGTAATTCAAATCATATGATATCACTATTTCTGATGTCGAATATAATAAAAATGTTTTGATTTGTCCCATTACCTCCATATTAGAATTGAAAATCATTAACTTGTTTTTTATTGTATCTACTCATTTACATGTCATGTAATTTATAGGGGTATCACATAAACACCTCAATTATTTTACTTTTAAATAGTATAAACACCACTAAATGGTAAAATGGTCACAAATTATATCATGATTCATCCCCAATTGATTTTTTAAAAAAGTTCTCCATGAAAATATATTTATTCCTCTACTATAAAATCTGATGTGATGTTTTCCAATAGTTGTTTTTATATATATTATTTATCAATTTTTGAGTTAGGGAATTCATATTTAATATTCTATAATAACCTATGATTTTCAATTAATGTATGGATAAATATCAAAATCAAATAAAAATTAGAATAATTTATGCAGTCATTATTCATATTATAAAGATGTATTTATAAAATATATCTAATCATAAACCAAACAAAAAATATATTTATATTTTTTAGGAGATTGATTATTCATTTAAGAATGAGTTTTTTAGTCATTATATAATTTAATAAGTTGAATTTTCAATTGATTTTATAACATGTGATACACCAATCTTAAAGACTCTATGTAGAAATGCCCCAATCCCATTTTAATAACTAAATATGAAATTAATGTAGAATGTTAATAAGGAATAAATAAAACAATTTTTGTTGCCTTGGGGTTAGTGTATAATTTTTTTAATAATGATGATCGATCATTGAGAGATTACATTGATTATATGAAACAGAAAAATTCAGAATCAAGAATTTTTTTTCTTTTACTCTATATTAATATTTTGTTTGATAAATTACATAGATCCCAATTTTTTTCTAAACACTATCATCTATATAAAAATATTAATTTTTAGGTCACTAGTGATCACATATATATGAACTTATTCTATTTTAGGGTTGGAAACATTATATTTATATTAATATGACATAGTATTTCTAATTAACCCTATATTGTTACATATTTAAGCAACATTGTATTCATTTATTACCTTGATAAATTAGTGGTAGTGTATTTAGATGATAATATTATATATTCCATGATTAATTAATATCATATATATTATAAGATTATTACAAGGAAGACCAAAATGAAAGATAATATCTATGAAAAAATGTAACAACTGTTAGTTTTACCTATGGAATGTTTTTTTATTCATATAATCTCACACGAGGTTATATATATGGATCCATGAAATATATTTGTTTTAGATAATTTTTCAAAATTAGACACTATGACCAAGAAATATACTTTTCATGGATTGGATGGATAATATGAAAAAAATTGATGTAATTATAGTCGACATCATTTTCACACTACAAGTAATCTTGGAAGGGAGTTATGTTCCATTAAACTGATGAATGTGAAAAAAATTCCCTAACCGAATGAGAAGGTTAGTCAATACCACCATGCTCGTACTACCATGTATTGGAGAGGGGTTTTTATTTACCGAAATATATCAATGACATGGTTAAGTTGTGTTCTCATGTATAGTTATATGGTTAGAGCTTATCCCTCACACAAATGGAAGAATAATGAAAACAAATATTCAATTATGATTTAGAGAAAGGTTTGGTAAACATTGCATTAGTCATATGTAGGCATTATCATTATAGATATAATTCATTAATATAATACAATCCTAAATATTTATAGTATATATATTAACACAAAATGATTTGAATGTTCTCCTGTGAATATGATTGTTGATGACTAATGATTACTAAATCTCAATAAAATATAACCATATAAAGAAAACACGGTGCAAGATAATTTGAAGGGAAAGGATCATTCACTCAAATTTCTAATCAGTATAAAAATAGATACAATAATTATATATTTTCAAAAACTGGACCTCAAAATATTAAATGATGGAGAGAAATCATATCTTTTCCAAATTAGTGTTCAACTGTATATCCTTGTGAATATTAAAGACATATAAAGAGGATGTGGATCTTTAAATGAAGGTGAATATTTTTCCTCATATCATCCCGGATTGTAATGGAATGAAAATGTTTGAGAAACTAGTATTTTTCATGTAAATAATAGAAAAAATATGTGTTATTTGATTATTATAATATCATATCATTCCTTATTAATCTAATATGTATATATATATATATATGAAAGAGTACTGCTTAGGGGACCACATGAGGATAGATATCAGATTGTACATATCTCGGTTATTTTTATGTGATGAACTAATGGATGAGAGTTATATGTTTACTAATTTGATACTACAATTACCCATACACATAAGGGAATGGTTAAATTCACCATAGATGCCATCATCAAAGTCCACAATTAACCTATAGTCCATTATTTTTTTTGGTTATAGTCTATCTAATTTTCATGTTAGAAATAATTAATTTATTATGTGTAATATTTATCTCTTTATCATTTTATAGTAACTATATTAATTATGTGATATGGTTTCATAGTGTGCCACATTTTTTATCATCTGATCAATATTAATGGATAATCTCAATTTTATGAATAAGTATGTATTAATCCAAAGATACAATGTTTTTTAGTAAAACATATTATACTATAATATTTTTTTATGCTTATATTACAATTAAATCCCATAATGATATGTTGAGATCTTATTCTCTATATTTAAATTCATATTGGTATCAAAACCTGCCTCTAGTTGGTATTTCATACAACAATCTCTCCCACTCTAGTATTAATGTTTCACTTTATCACCACTCTATAGAATCAAGATTATAATCTTGAAATTCTATTTTGAATTTTAAAAATTTAATTTTTTTGGACCTGATATTATTTGAAGAATTTGAAGAAAAGTCTAGAGTCATTCCGAAGAACTTAATGTCGTCTTAATGTAGATAAAAATGACATGTTTAATATCATCACATTAACTGAGATGTAGATGTTAGTGAGAGGTATTTCTTATTAAATTCATCATGGATGAAGCTTAGGTGGTTATGAATTAACATAAAGTAGATCCCCATGTATATTGGTCCCATTAATATTCTTAATTTAGTGAGGGTTTTAGAAAATAATTTTATGCACCCACCAAATATCTCTCATGTTCATGAGGTGTTTCATGAATATCTCTCACGTAAGTAAATACATAATAATTTAAATATACAAAACAAGTTAGTTTTACCATTTTAGAATGACATATCCTTTTTAGAAAAACTAATATAAATAATATTTCATGGAGAAAATGGTTTATTGAATTGGGAAACTTATTATGTTAAATTTTGTTTGAGTAAATTGATATTTAAAAAAGATACTTTAGAACCTATTTATGTGATAATTAAGGGATATCATAATTATTTTATTAGATTTATGTAATTTTTTTATTGTAGATAATTTTTAAGTGATTAGAATATAACACCTAATTATTTTATATGTATTTTAATTGAAATAAACTTTTCTAATTTGAGAGACAGTCTTACATGTTACCATGAGTCTATATGAACTGTGATATATTCAATGGTAAAATACAAGAGATTAAATTTGTAGGTACAAATTATAAAATCTATTTTATGAATAATTTTTTTATTTTTTATAATATTTATAATTCATTGGTTAATTTTTTAGATAAGTACTTAACATTCAGTAATGTCATTTTGTCCATTGATAATATGATTTTTTCAAAATAATGTCATTATCAAAATTTATAAGCCATAGAAATATTATTATTTTATAGAATTGAAATAAATTTATATTGTGTAAAATAATTTATTTTTTAAAATCATAATATCAATATTTTCTTTGTGTTATTTATAAAGTTTTTATCAAATTTTTTATAATTTAAAATATATTTTTTATAAATAATGTAATTTAATATCATGTAAATGGAAAATAAGGATTTTAATTTAATATTAGTGTAATATACTTATTCATTAATTATAAATTACCTATTACATTTACATTATTCAACAATATTATTTATTCTAGTTTAAGAAAAATATTGTGATTAAAAACACAAATTTCAAAAAAAAATTTGAATAATGACTTTTCCTTAAAAAATAAATTATACTCTATTGATTATTAATTTTATTGAAATATATATATATTATATAATATTTTTAATAATACATTTTATCATTTATTTTATTGTTTTGACAGGGAATGTGCTAGATTGAAAATATGGTTTACCTGTTACAATGAATTTTTCTAAAACAGTATTTCGATACAGTTTAAGAGTTGTGTAAAAATTAAATTATCCAACATATATAAATTCAATCTGAAAAAGTGGATTTAATATTTTTTAAAATATAGATAAATATAATATAATAGAAGGATCTTAATTTTTTATGTTGTATATAAAAAATACTAAAATTTTGTTAAAACCATTAGGTTTAAAACATGTTTATTAGGGTGGAAATCCAAGAGATAAGGGTAATACATTCACCTAAAACGATTTTTTTTTTGTTGATGATACATAAAATATATTATTTAATAAAATTTAATACATTTTCACTTGTATAAAATTTCAAATGAATTTGATCATATATAATTCAAATATTTTCAAAAATTCCAAGTGGCTCCCTCAACAATCTTGAAATAGTATCCACTTATTATCCATAATTCAAACCATTTTATCCTTATAGATAATAATAGCCATACTCTATAAAATTTAAATATTATTTTTATTCAATGTTTAGTTTCCTAATATCTCATATCATAAATCAGTTATGGATTAAAAATTAATCTAAAGGAGGTCCCTCAATGAAGTTGTATAAATCATAAACCAGAGCCTTCAATTTTATTTCATCCTATACTTATTATGAAAATTATATATAAATAAATATATGATGAATCTAATATCATAAATATACTAAGATATAATTATGATGATTTATGAAAAAAAATCACCACTTCACATCCAAATGGGAGATGAAAGTATACATTGTGTGTATGTGTAGACTACCACATCAATGCTATGATATGATTATTTATACATGATAAATATTCATGGATGGTTATTATAATATATTTATTTTATTTTTATAATATATATAAAGAAAATAGTTTTTCTAAAATGGTGAATTATTATTTTACATTATTCAATTCTATCCATCGAAAAATGTTAACATCACTACAACAAATACATGGACTATAATTTATTCAAAAGGATTTAATTGAATTTTCATACACTACATATATGGATGGTAATATATATACATATATAATTAAAATTAATTACATTTATATCATAATTAAACTTATTTATATTAAGGAACCATGATCAATGTGTATATACCATAACAGTCGAACCTAAAAATTCTTGAAAATGAAAGTTGTTAACACCAAAAATGATCAATATAAAAAAGTATTATTAATAATCTTGTGAGAGGATATCATATGTGAATAATATATGGTATTATTGTTTTGATTACGTTTATATTGAAAATTATAAAAAATATAAATTTATTTTAAAGGATGTTAGAGTGGTTGTGGTGGAACACTAAAATGATGTAAGAGTTTTATATTACAAATCCATTTTGTAACTGGATTATTCATGCATAAATATCTGAGTATTTAAATTTATAATAATTCTATCCAACATGAAATATAATATAATATACAATTTATAATTTTAAATATTAAATATTTTCCTTAATTTTTATCTATAAGTTACAGAAGATAAATAATTGATATTAATATATAAACCATGCATTATATCTATAATTATTTGTCAATAATTTCTCCATTGTCCCCATTTTAATTTAAATGTTATCATGAATATATTTAATATTAAAAAAATCATTAATTATATTTCTTATCATATTTCACTGTCGTTAAAAATTAATTATTTTAATATTGAAATCATTTTCCCAAAGGCGTTCTTATGAGTTTTTACACAAAATGTGAAATGATTTTTTAAACTCGTACCACCTGGATAGATTTCACTGCAATCATGAATACAATTTCATGTAAATATTTCTTTATAATATTCCGTGGTTCTTTTCAGAGAAAGAATGTTTTATAATATTTTGTAATTTATTCAATTTAAAACAATATATTTTGTTATTAATGTTTATTTTCCAAACGAAATTTTCATATCAAATTCAAAATGTATTTCCATCTATAAAAACATATTTTTTTTCTGATATATTGGCGATATAATAAAATGATGCCATATATTAAATGTATATTTATATTTTGAAATTAATATTTATTAAATTTTTTAAAAGCACATTTACTTTCTATAGGTTATGATAAAATATTGTGATAAATTTTTTATGATCATCTAGAATAACATTAAATGGTTGTAATTATTATATATCTAGAACTATTATTATATTTCCCAATATTCATATGGTATGATAGGTTATCTTATTAAATAATGATGACTATAATTGGGGTTTTAACAAGTTTAATAATATAATTTTTCCAATAATATTATCATAGGAGTTTAGATTGACTAACGAAAGTATATAATTGTAAGTGAACCCAATAAACTATGCTTATCTTTGTAGAGGAACTTGAATCAAGAAATGATATTCAATTTTTTAGCTTAAAATTTATTTATTATTATTATGATATTTCTCATGGACCATTACTAATTATATATGACACCAGACTCTAATAAATTATATCTTTCTTTATTGATATAATTCTATGAAATGATTCATGATTAAGGATCATTTACTGATTATAAATTATTATTATATGATTTTAACATGTTTTCATATCCCATTTAATTGCATTATTTATTTATAATAATTGATGGATATCTCTTGTTTTAACCATTTATTTTAATTTTAACCCACCCTCTCATATGATTCCCTACAACATGTTTTGAAGAATGGTTTTTATTCTTATATGTTTAAAAAGGGTTGTAGTTGTCAATAGAAAAATTGGGGCTAATATAGTTCATTTTCAAACATACTTTTTTTATTTATAATTCTAGTTAAACTAAACTTGTATTGTTTATGTAAGGTTCATGGAGGTATTAAATGGATTCTCATCTAATAAGATGAAATATTTACGTGGGAATTTTATGGTTTAATATTAGACTTGCTAATAATGAATGATTTGAAAAAGAAAAATGGTGACTGAATCCTGATCCACCTAAGGAAAATTCTTATTGAAGACTGGCCTATCAATAGAAATACGTTTTGGAATATTAATCCACTGTAAAACGTTTATGATTAATGAGTAATAAACCAAGGTGAATATGGGTTTAGACCGTAATCCAAAAAGGACACCTATTTAGTGAATTCTTGAGGCTCTAAGGATCAGATGAAAGTAAAGCATTTCCATCCATGGGAAACATGTGTGTGACGCCTAATCCAATAATAGAATTATGTTAGGTTTATTGATCCACTAATTTATTAATATTTGGAAGTTGTTTCAGTAACATTATTATGTTTTAATGGTAATTATATAATAATTTATCATGTATTATTCCTGATGTTTTATCTAGGTATGATTAATTTTAGTGTTATTTTCATATATCTAGATTATTCTATCAAACACATTTACATTTATTTTCTCAGTGATAATAATAGTTAGATATCAATTATTCAAACCATATTGAGAAAATGTGATAACAAATTTATTATTTTTTATATCCCTTAATTATAGTGGTGGATATTATATTGGAAATTTTTAGAAAGGAATATAGATTTGAGAGGTTATACTAAAATATTGTTGAATATTATAGAATAATTCATTTATATTTATAACTATTCTAAACACTATACAATTAGATAACTTTGTTTTTTTGGTCATTTTTTTTATAGGAATGATTATTCAATGAAAATATTTAAATTAATATTTTTATTTATATTAGGTCTCTTTATATTGTATAGGATGATGGCTTTTTTTCATTTTGGGGTTATTTTTAAATAAAATAGTTAAACCATAGCATTAAATAGGATGTAAAATCCTATGTATTATATATCATGCTATAATATTGGTAAACATGATAATGTGTGGTTGTTTTAATGTAAAATCCATATTAAGGTACTATAAGTTGATATATTATTTCACGCTCATGTACCATGCATTAGTAACCATGAAAGTTGGATACTGGGTATTTCCAAATCATTACCTTACTCATGATAATGATTATGTACTAAAAACTGTGTTTGAAACTCATTTTGCATATGATTTAGATTATTCAAACAATCTTTAGAAACCATTATGATAGATTTTTATATATTACTAGTTCATTTAGAAAAATAAAACATGATATAAATTATTGAATCCTATAAATTCATATGCAAACATATGAAATTGAGTTATCAAAAAATTATAGTCATATAATATCCTTATATTGATTATCTTTATATTATTTATACACATTATCCATTTCTAATTAATTCATAATAATGGGGAGAACCTTAAATTACATTGTTCACAATGCATATGATGAAAAATGAGAAGATATAGTAATGAAATGCATAATGATATTGGGGATGTAATAAAAATCAAATGGAAATGACCACCCTTATGTCCCAATATATGATAAATAATGAAAACTAATATATGTTTTTAAAATACACTATGTATGGTGCATAACACTATTGAGTTAATAATGTGGCATCATCCACCATATTTTTTCTCATCATCAAATGCATTGTTTGATGAGTATTGTGTTAATATAATGGAAGAAATTATTTTATGTTATCTTGTTCCTGGAACATAATAAGTTTATTATGTTCATTTATAATAACGATGATATAGATGTAAATATCATGAGTCACATTAAGAATATAAATGAAAATGTGGAAGAAAATATTATTGAATATTATATGTTTGAGAAATTATTTCCTGTTAAACATTATCCCTAAATTATTCACATGGAAATGAAGGAAAATTATATAATTTTGAAAATAAAGAATTAATTCATTAAATGATATGGAAATAACCTCATGAGATTATAATAATTTGAAACCAATTTTATTCTCGACACTGAATGATTGATAGAATGATTCTTTAGTTGTATAAAACCTTGTTCTCATAAAAATACACTATTATAGTTTCGAAGATATTGTTAGATGTGAATATTGGGTGATTGCGAAAATATGACAAACTCGATATTTTGTGGAATGAGATTGATTTAAAAAAACTAGAATGAAAAATAACATATATGGAAGAAAAATGAACTTCAAATATGACAAAATCATGGGAGTAATAACCACTTAAGTTTAATAAATATCTAATTAAGGATATTATATTATAACATGGAAATCCATTAATATTATATGTGATAAATGAGCTTTAAGATTTTATAAGTACACTATTGGAAAATTATATTCATAATAATATACTTCCCACGCAGTTCAGATTTAATATAATGAAGTACATGAATGTCAAAAATTATTGAAAAAATAATAATAGAAAATAAAAAACATCAACAACATTCCATGATACGAGAAAACGTTAATTACATTGAAATGATTACTACTATAGTGGGACATGAAAATGAAGTGATGTAAGGCACACTAATCATCCATTAATGAAATATAACTATCATATTTGATTCGTATTCAACCAAATAATCTACACATAGAATGATTTTTAAGAACATCAAATCAAGGCCATAATTAATTAATTGTTAATGAAAAGTAATTATTTTACTTTATACAATTGTTGTATTTATGTTAATGTTCATTGGGATAATGTTTGTATCCTTCCCAATGATGAATTTTGTTTGATTATAATATTCTCCCTACTCAAAGGATCATTTAATTTAAATACTATGTCACATTTCATATCCACTTATAGTATTCATTCAATGAAAATGTTATTTTTAAATATATTTTCATGGAAATTATAAATTGGGGTTCTTAAGAGTAAATAATAATAGAATTAAGAATCAAATTGTTAGTGAAAAAAATAAATATTAGGGATAAGACTATTCTTTATAAAAAAAATATGTTTTCATATGCTAGTGCATATATGATTTATATTATTATTTCAATATAAAAATTTTATACTAATAAATCTTTTCTTTATTATGTGATAATTAAAATTATAAAGATGGATTTTATTTATGCGTAGATAATTTAACACCTAGTGATGTTATAAAATATATTTTTTGAAAATAATACTACGAACAATATATTTCTCCACATGCCATACTAAGTTTAATTTTCCTAAAAAATATTTCAAAAAATTTATAATGAATTAATATCAAGAATAAAATACATAATAAATAAAAATATATTAGTTAATTTAAATTTAATGTGGTTATAGGATAAATTATTAATATGTAATATTATTATAGAAATATTTTTTTATCTCAAATAATAATATAATGAGTCATTTAATTAAATTGACCACATTAAAAATATTATTTTCATAATATTTGATATTAAAATAAATAAACTAATATATTAAAATTATAAAAATTTTAAAATTGTATAAAATTATACATATATTAGTTATTATTTATATTTTTTTCCGATCAAATTAGTTTTCTATTACATATTTAATTTGAATTTAAAATAAATATATATATATAAATATATATTAATTTTAAAAACATAAAATCAATTTTGGATTCAAAATATCAACATTATCAAATGTAAATTTTTTATATTATTCTAGTTTAATTTTTTTATGATAATTTAAAAAAAATCATAAAAAATGAACCATTTATAAACATATTAATATAAAAGTGTTAATAAAAAATAAAATTTATATTTTTGTGATAAAATATTTAATAATTATAAACAAAATATGTAATTTATCAGTAATATTATTCACTTATAAGTCTTATGATTCCCAACATATGAAATATTTTCCAATTAATTCTTTTTAAAATTATCTTTTAAAAAAATTGTTAATGGTAATATGATAGTAACGACATAGACTTTTTTCAAATAAATTTATAGTTTACTATACTAATGTCATAATCACATAAAATCACATCACGAATAAAGATTCATCATCATTCTTAAAAAACTACTATGTGACCATTAAATATAAAATATCCACGTATGTTTTTGGAATTTATAAAATCTGACATACACGATTGAGATCATTAAGATGTTTGGTGTCCGATAGGAATAGTAAATTACCCTTATTAAAGGTAATGTTACCATTATGAATAGTAATATGACCCTTATGAATTGTAAATATTTCATGTTAATAGGTTACTTATCAATGATAGTATAAATTAAATTTATCCATCCTCTAAGAAACTATATGAAAATTGTATGTTATAGTTTTGGTTTTTTTGTATGTCAAGAAAATTTAATGATTAATTTAATAATATAAAATAAAAATATTTTTTATAAATTTTTTACATAAACTATTATTTAGATTTATTATGATCATATAATAATTTTATGAGAACTTAATTGATTTTTCAATTTTTTATAAAATTAAATTGTTATATTTAAATTTCTATTTTTCTAATAAATTCTTATTTGGATTAAAAATATAATTTTCATAATTGATAATTATTTGCATAAAATATAGGACATTATTGAATTGTACACGTTCCAAATGGCTAGGGTAATTTTTTGGATTTTTCAAAAATAATTGATTTATTTTGTGAATAGTGAAATTAAATAATATAGAAAATATGCTAAATAAATGAATTTATACAACATGAATGACTCATGTATGATGTACAGGTGCTTAGTTCGAACTCACATTCACATATTACTATTTATAGTCATAGTAATCCTCAATATTTACAGTCTTGTGGATAAATTACATATTAATGAATATAATATTGAGAAAACCATTCTCCCCTCCAGAGAAATACAACCCCTTGGATCCTCATTCTTAACAACTCTCAAAGCGCTGTTCATATTTGAATTTTTTCTTAAATCTTTTCCCAAGATCCTCCCCCACATCTAGAATCCCTTGGTCTTAAGAAAGTCCCAAAAATCTCCCATAAACAGGATCTCAATGAAGTTATATTCAAGTGGTAGTTTCTCTATCTTTTCATTCAAATTCCTATAAAGAAAATTTATTTTTTCTCTACCTCCCTATCTTTGTTTATAAAAATTAAATTATTTCCCTTGATGTGTTAATTTACATAAATCATGGTTGATACACTTAAATTTCCCTTCGAATCCTTTAAGTAGATCAATAAAACCATTAAATGGTTGAAAATATATCGTAGTATGTATATTGTTACCACTTTTATGTTCTAGAAAAAACTATTCTACATAATACTAAATGATAAAACAAAACATGTCCGTAGTGATTTAAAAACTGCAATAATTAACCTACAGGGATCATCATTAAATTTTAATATATGATTCATCTAAATGGTATTATCTAGATTCATTAATATATAATTTAAAACAATTTTATGGTCATTAATAACTTGTAATACCATTTTAGGATGATTATTCATGATCAAAATTAACTTCCATGCATGTGTACAAGTGAACCATTCATGAAAAATATCAAAAATAACACACCGGAAAAAATAATTAAAACTCTTTAGATCATCCAATGTCCCTTATAAGTCCATTATAATACAATACTGAATCATGTACACATATAAAGGTTCTAGAATGTAAAGTAAATAAATCTAATGTCATTATACAGGAAATTAAAGTTAAGAAATAGATTAGATTCAAGGGTACGGGAATTCTCGGACCTCACATTGTTTTATAGCGTTTATTCTAATTCACTCCATTCTAAGATTGGTTTTTCCAAAAAAATAATTTAATCATCATTATCTATCCTTTTATGATATATACATGTTTTCCAATGGATTTTATCTCATACCTAATGTTTTCCAATAGAACACATCATTCAAAAACACATCATATAGTTCTAAATGAAGGTTAATAGTCATCATATTAGGTATGATATTCCCTCTTTCATTTATGAACCATATGTTTATGAATAAATTATTTATGAAGTGATACTCATTCTGTTTCATGTTTTGTTTTTGTTCAATATTTATATATTTTCTATGTGTCATGAACGATAATGTAAATTTTATGATGTCAATGGTGCGCCTGAAATTACATGCATCTACAATGAATTTGTTAATATGAAGAACCTAATTAGTAAAGTTATGTATTCATGAACGTGATGCTAGATTTGTTCACAAATATGGATGGTAGTATACCACTATGGCATGATGTCTTATTTTTCGGCATTTCCCATTTCAAAGTCTTTTTTGTAATGTTTCCTCTCATGATTATGATTCTATGCATATATTTTGATTAAAATGATTATACTTATCCCATTTTATGTAGTTTTGTGTTATTATATATCCTCAAACTAGGATTTTACCTCTCTCCATTTTGAGTTATATCCTCAGGTTAATACATGTTATTAGGATAATTAAAGGTCCAATAAGTAGCGATTGAATAAATAATTAAATAAATGCTTATGTGTATATTGTAAAAATTATGTCTAGTACTTGTTTTTCCAATACAATAATCCATTGGATAATAGTGGTGTAATATTTTTATGTCCCATATATATATAATGAAATAAAATCAATTTATGTAATGTAGAATCTCTATAGATGGTATTAGAGATATAGTTTAGTTAATTTGGGAATAAGATTAAAGAACCAAAGTAAAAAATCATGGTTCGAGTCTAAGAATATGTAATCACAGAATATTATTTTCTATACATAGGGATACTATAGGATATGATTTTTAGTGTGGATTTAAAAAAAGAATACATTATTTATTCAATACTTGTTGACTTATCTTTTTTCTATCCTTTTCCTTTTTAGAAAATAATCGAAACTAGGTGAAAACATGCTGACAACCCATGTTATGGGCAATGCATTGATTTCTCGGATGACATCCCTAATGATTTTGTTATGTGTAGTTCAAAAATTCATGGAGATTCTTATACAGTTGTCTCAAGTGATGAATATAATCCTAAATAAAGTGGAATATACACCTTCACCTAAGAGGGAACAACTAGCTATCCAGTGTTTTTTCAGCAATGACCACCGACATTTATTGGATTGTACTATCCACTCAGTTTAGTATAGCTGGTCAACTCAATGGAGAATATCATTTCTCTGCATCACTATTCTGAGATGGAGATGGAGATTATGGAAATTTATCATCTTAATAGGAAGCCCATCAATGGTGACATTTTATTAATAACATAAATATGAGAGATGAAATTGAAGAGATGGAGTGGGATGACGTGAAGATAATGTTTCTTAAAACAATTCCCAATTAACTCTTTATATGATGATAGAGAGAAAATTAATATAGATAAATAAAAAGGATGGAGAATCTGTCAAGGAATTTGATGTAAATTTTGACAAGGCTTTCATGGTATGCTTTAGGATTTGTTATCAACAATGTTAAAAAAATTGGTAGACTCACTAGTCGATTAAAACCACTCCTTCAGATGGATCATGAAATTTTAGACATTGTGTGTTATGTAGAACTTGATATATGTGATATCATAGTAGATATAGATTTGGTATAATGGTATCAAATCTATGGTGATAAGGAATGAAATATAGAGTTTCATGTCGGGGGATCTATTGATAAAGGTGGAATGAAAACTCAACCACTCACATGTAAAAATTATGGGAAGAGGCATCATGGGAATTGCCTAAAAGGGATGGGGATATGATTTGAGTGTGTAATAGAAGGACACAAATCAAAATAGTGTTGAAAATACATACTACAAAAGAATAATGTGATGGAGGAAAGGAGAGAACCATCAATATTCCAATGATAGAATAGCATGGAGAAATGGCACTATGCATGCTGGGGAACTAAACATATATCCCTACAGGGTAATCAGCATCATTATCCACAAAAGAAAAATGTAATAAGAAAAGATTATGATATCATTAATTATAATGTTGAGGAAGAAAAATTTCATAAATGGTACACTTTTTATTCCTTGAGGAATGGAAACATTCTTATTTGATTCTGGTTCTACATATTCCATTATATTTTACATGTATTCATGAACTATTGAATCAACTCCTTGAACTATATATATATATATATATAAACTCCATGTGGTGAAATAATTTCATAAAAATTGTTGGACTATTCCCCTATTAGCATGTGTTGGAAGATTCTTACAGAGAATCTCTTGATACATTCCTTGGTAGAATTCAATGGTATAATAGAAATGGATTAGATATCGTTATATTTATCACTTATCAACTATTAAGAAAAAAAATCATATAATGATCCGTGTAATTATCCTCTACAAATTATCCAAAGATAATGAATCTCCTTTGAAAAAGTACTTCTACTATGCGGGCATTGATTCCTGGGGAAGAGTAATACATTTCTTAAATATTTGAGGCAAATTAATGTGTCATCCTAGAAGAAATACCCTTCCATAGAGAATATGGTGATGTATTTATCAAAGAGTTATCTAGAATTCTCCCAGATCAGGAGGTAGAGTTTTCTATAGTACTCATACAAGGAGCTAATCCTTTCTCAATGTTTCCATATAGCATGGATCCTATCAAACATGAAGAGTTAAAGAAGCAGTTGTATGAGAATTGGGAAAAAGGGTTCATAAACAATAGTGAATCACCTTAGGGTGCACTAATGGACATTGTGAAGAATAATTATAAAACATTGTGTTTGTGTATAAATTATCATAAATTCAACATGATCACTATAATAAACAAGAAAATTTTTACAAGGATTGACGACTTGTTCAATCTGTTAAGAAGATATTAGAAAATTAAAATCAGAGATCACTTTTCAGGATATCATTAACTAAAGGTGAAGAAAGAAGATATTAAGAAGACTGAAAACCGTACAAGGTATGGGTACTATAATATTCTGATAATTCTCTTTAGACATACTGATTCTGTTACATTCTTCATGGATTTGATGAATATAGTCATTAGAAATTATGTATAGATATTTGAGGCACTATTTACTAATGATATTCTTATCCACATTCATGGGATATATGATCACAGGTGAAAGAAGTTTTAGGGACCCTTCAAAAATAATGACAATTAAAGAATGTCCTAGACCATCTTCTATCCCAAAAATAAATTGTTTTCATAGATTATCTTGGTACTACTAATGAACTTGAGAAATTTAGAAATATTTTCAAACCCCCTAACAATTGATAACTATGGAAGGGGTAATGTATTTATAGACGAAAGAATGTGAGGAATGATTCAAGGAGCTAAATAGAAGGTTGGTCAGTGTACATGTACTCACAATACCAAAAAGTGGAGAATGTTTTCTGATTTATAGTGATGATTCAAAGAAATGGTTGGGTGTTGTACTATTGAAAATGATAATGTTTATTTCATATGGATTTTTAAAGATGATGATCCAAGAGTATAACTACCCTATATATAATTTGGTGCTATCAGTTCTAATTTTTTCCATCACAATATGGAGGCACCACCACTCTAGTGATAAGTGTGACATATATACCGATCAGAAGAATCTAAATTATGTATTCACACTAAATGATATCAATATGAATCAATGGATATGGTTATAACTTATCAAATACTGTGATTTCTTTATTCACCATCATCTTAGAAAGGCGAAGAAGGTAGTTGATGCCCTTAGTAGAAAAGAACATGCTACTCTATCAATGATATGGACTGTGAAAGACTATATATTGATGGATATGCAATGGAACGATATAGAAATCATAATTTTAGGGAATACATCCTACCATTCCCAAATTATTTCCCAACCATCTATCAAAGAGATGATTAAAAAGTCACCATGGGATGATTTGGAGTTATAAAATATGTTGAATGCATTAAATTATTGGAAGCTACAAGAGTTCGATATTAGTGATGATGGTGTGATTTGTTTTGGTATGGGGATTTGTGTGGATTCATCACCTGAGATAAAGAATGATCTATTAGACAATTAAAATAGCTCAAAATTGTCTATCCATCCTAGAATCCACAACATGTACTGAGATCTCCAAGAACACATCTAATGTGTTAACACAATGAGGGATATTGTCGAGTATATCACAAGGTAATTGATATTTCAGCAAGTTAAAGAAGAGATAATAATATCTAGAGGCATGATGGAACCATTGAATATATCCATATCGAAATGGGAAAATGTCACTATGGAATTTTCATGTGTATCCTGAAGACATCCAATGGAAATAATTTATTATGGGTTATGGTGGACCGACTAATCCAGACTTCCTAATTTATCCATATTTGGGAATATCTCTCGCTTGAAAAAAATTAAAAGATATATATGAAAGAAGTAGTGTGACTGCATGGGGTTCCACTCTAGAATGTATTTTATCGTGATCCAAGGATCACATATACATACTAGAGAAGTCTTCTACATTCCTTGAGTACTGAATAGTATTTTCGAACATCCTACCACCCCATAAACTGATGGCCAGTCTGAATGGACTATTCAATAGTTACGTTAAGAGCATGTTCGTTATAATTAAAAGGAGGATGGGATGAACATATCCCCTAGGTTGAGTTCTCATACCATAATATCTTCCACTCAAGTATTCATATTTATCCATATAAATCTATGTATAGATATTGATGTAGAACTCCAACTGATTGGGATGAAATAGGAGAAAAAGTTCTACTTGGACCCCATCATATAAAAGAGATTATACAAAAATAACATGTCATCCAACAACATATCAAAGCTACTTAAAGTTGATAAATGAATTATACTAGAATCCCTCAAAGGGTATTAGTGTTCGATGTTGGAAATAAAGTCTTTCTTTGAATATCACCATGGAAGAGAGTCATGCGGTTTGGAATGAAAGAGAAGTTAAGACCAAGGTTAATAGGGCCAATTGAGATCCATGACCACATTGGATCCTTGGAATATCACCTTGAAATTCCTCCAAATATGGATCAATTCATAAAGTGTTCCACATATCACTCCAAAGGAAGTACATACCCGATTTATCACATGTACTAAACTCAAATGTTGTATAGTTGGAAGATGATCTTTCTTATAAAGAGAAACCTTTAATGATTCTTGACTAGAGAGATAAGGTTTACGTAGTTTGAAATCAAACGTCGTCAAATTTTTTTGGTCGGACCAAAGGTATTGATAATCAAAATGGGAACTAGATGATGCGATGATATATAAGTAGCATCACTTGTTTATATGAAATGAAATTTCGAGGGAGAAATTTCAAAATCCTGGAATAATGTAAAGACCCAAACCATTATGAAGTAAAATTTAATCTTCTTGTAGTAATATCGTAATCATATAAAATAACATTGTGAAGAAAAAATCCACATCATGGTTAAATGAACTACTACATGTCCATTAAACATAAATTTTTTTATTTTGTGTTCTGAATTTCAAAAATAAGATATACACGGTTGGGATTAGTAAGATGGTTGGAGTCCCATAGTATAAACATAATTTTAAGTCATTAATAATATATCCTTATGAATATTAATCTTAACCTTATAAATAGTAATATGACTCGTATAAATAATCAATCTTCCACGTGTGTTGGAAGCTTACCACTGATAATACAAATAAAATTTTTACAACATATAAGTGAAAATATGATATAATTACATTATAGTGTTTGAATAATTGTAAGTCATAATGATTTAATGATTAATGTAATAATTTTAAAAAAATTATTTTCATAAATAGTATTCATAAACATTTATTTTGATATTTTATGATTATATGATAATTTTATGTGACCATAATAAAATTTTCAAAGTGATTGAAATGCAGTTTTGTATTTTAAAATTTGTATTTTTCAAGTAAATTATGTTTTTCATTAAAAATTAAATTATTAATATTAACAATATTATTTTTATAAAATGAGATTTTTTTTTAATTATACACATTGATAATGTGTAGGGTGAATTTTTGAGATTTCTCTAAAATACATAAATTTTTACTGAAGAGTGAAATTCAATAATTTACAAAATATGTTAATTAAATTAATTTCAGTATCATGATTGATTCACGGATAATGTAAATTACCATTATTTTGAACTCATAAGAACTTATTACTATTTTCAATCATAAGAATCATCACTATTTATTTTCATGTGAAGAAATAAACAATTAATGAATATAATATTTAGAAAACCACTCTCCCCTCCACAATAAATACCACCACTCACAACCTCATTTCCTCACACCCTTCAAGCATCGTTCATACTCTAATTTATGCTAAAATATCTTCCAAATATCCTCCCCCATGTCTAGAAGCCATTGGTCTCATAAAAAGACCAAAAACTCTCTTCTAATGAGGTTATTAGAGACGATATATTCAAGATGTAATTTCTCTCTCTCTCTCTCTTTTAAAATTCCTTTCAAATTTTTTTTATTTTGTTTTTGTATAATAAATCTCTTAACCAATTTTCATGATAACTCCAGAGTGATTTATATACTGGTATGATATCTTTTCAATGGATTATTGTTCATTATACACCTCCATCTCCCACTTGTTTTAAAAAAATGAAATTGTTTCAATTACATCTATGTTGTAAAGAAAACCAAAAATGGTTTGAAAAAAATATAATATGTATATATTATTCAAATTAATGTTCTAGTATCAAATTTTATACATAATACTAAATGAAAAACCAAAACATGTATGTTTTCAAAAAACCTGCCATAATTAACCTTTAATTATCATCATTAAATATTAAATAATGATTCCTCAACATGATATATATCCAAATTCATTATAAGATCATTTTAAAAAATTAATATATTTAATATCATGTATTTTTAGTTCTGTATTTTTATACAGGTTCTACATGAACTTTTGTTAATGTGTATATGTGAACCGTTCATGAAATCATAGAAAAGGAACACTCCCAAACAATGAATTTAAACAAAATAACTCATCCAATGTCCCTTAAAAGAACATAATAAAATCATAATGAATCATTTTAATGTATAAAATGTTCATTAATTCATAAATAATTAATCTAATTGCATTATAAATAAAACTAATGTGAAGAAATCGTTCAGATAAAAGTAAAGTGGAATTCTCGAACCCAACATTCTTTCTTTGAGGTTTTCCCTCTTTCAATCCATTTTCAGTATGGGATTTCCTTAAAAATAATTTCTTATAAATTTTATTAACTTTTCTAGGATATGCATGTTTTTTATAGTATTTTATGTTGAACATGGTGTTTTTCAAAATAACACTTATTTCAAAAACACATCCTTTACTTCTCACTCATTGTTGACGGTCCTTGTATGAAATATGTTATTCAATCTTTCATTATGTAAAACAATATTTATGAATGTATCATATATGAAGTGAAACCCATTTCATTACATGGTTTTTTATGTTAAATATTGATATATTTACTATGTGGCATGCATGATGATGTAAATGTTATGATGTGATGGGTGAACCCAAAATTATATAGCACAATGAAAATGTTATTATGTGATAGTTTCACCTAAAATTATATAGTGCTCCAATTCAATGGAAAATATTAAGAACCTCATAAGTTAAGTGATGTATGTGTGAACATGATTATGTTTTTTTCTCAACTATATAGTGTAGTATACCACTATGACATGAGATTTCTTTTTTATGCATTGCCACATTCCATGTTTATTATTAATGTTTCATCTCATGGTTATGATTCTATACCATATATATTTTGATACTAATTATTCTCATCCCATTTGATATAGTTTTGTGTTCTTATATATTCTCTTACAGGGTTTTTAGCTCACCCCTTTTTGATATATATCCTCATATAATAGCATGTTCTATGTAGAATTCATGGGCCAATATGAATCTAGAGAAGAAGGAATTAAATAAAATTTTATGTTTATGTTGTAAAAGTTATGTATGGTCCTAGTTTTCTAAATAAACTGAACATTTGGTTACTCTTGGTGTAATATTTTTTAGTTTTATATCATTAAAATGGTGTAAAATTAATGTAAGAAGAGGAGGGTCACTAAAATTATGTGTTGGATTTCATTGGGAGCCACATATTTTTTATTGTTTTATAATGAACCAGTATATATTTTGAAATTCAAATACATTAATAGTAGTATTTGAAATATAAATTATATTCCTAAATATAGAATTTCTCCAAAAATTACTTTTTTCATGTTACATGAGTAAATGTTTAAATTTATTTTTCTTACACATTAAAATTTTCTCAGATAAAATTAATTTCAATTAATTAATATTAATTTATAAATTATATAATATGGGGTATTTTTTATGATAGAAAATAAAATTAATTATGTAAAATTTTGTTGTGATTGTAAAGATTGAAATTTTAAAATATAAATTTAAAGAAGTAATTTATTGAAAGATGTAAGTAGAAACTATATGATATTTTATCCAAAGTATTCAAATCCTTATAACATAATCTATTACAATATTATCCATTTTGGAGTCTTTTGGATATGTAGTGGATGTATTTTATTTATATAATGTATAATTATTTACAAAAAATCTATTGTGACCACATATAATAGGTGTTTTTCACTACACCTTCAATACCACTCATAGATTTTGTTTCCAATTTTAAATGGTTCCCATTATGGTTTCTATGTAACAATATTCCTTCTATTTGATCATCCTATCAAAGGGTATGTTCCTTTCACTCTCTTTTAATATTTTATTCCAACAAAAACCATATGTTCCCAACATGTTCTATTTATTTCTCTCACATCATTTCATTTCATTTTTAATTTAATTGTATAATATTTAAATTTATTTATTATAAAATCCAAATTTTTTAATTAATTTATTTATACAAATCTATTAAATTGTATCTTTAATTCCACATTTCAAATAAGAAAAATAAAACCTTTATTCGTGTGTTCGGCATACTGTTGTACCCACAAAATGAATAATTATATTTTTCACCATCGACTCGCTTCCAATATTCTATATGATGTTTTTATTATTAATAGTTACCCATATAATATTATTAAATTATTAACAATTATATTTTAATCCATCTTCATTCAGTCAAATTATTTAAGAGATTAAAAAGCCACTTTTTTGTTGTGTAGACTACCTCCTCAGCGAAGTAATGTATCTTCCTTTTCCATCTAGTTTAATTATAATTAATTGAATTCCCTTAATATATGATTAAAATAAATAAAAATATATAAATATTAGCTATATTCTTCTTAATAAGGAGGTTATTCCAAAATAAACGTATTTCATAATAATAAAAATCTATTAATTGTGGTTGGTTATGGTTTGGAGATTTATAACCACCTACCAGATCAATGGTGTAAAATATTATCACAGAGTACATTGAAAAAACTATTACTAATGATATATTATATAAATATGAAAATAATAGTTTTATTTTGGATCTTAAATATTATGGATTAATAATTATCTCAGTAATCATGATATCATTTTTGATTTTAAAATGATCTCGGAAACTAGTTGTCTCTAATTTCAACTATAAAAAATATTGTCTAAAATTAAATGAAATTTAATTTATAACATTATATACTATCATGATCAAATAACTATTATTCCATATATTATATTTTATGGATTATATATCTAATAATAATAAATAATAAATACTCAATATATAAACAAATTTATAATAATCAATATTAATAACAATCGTTATTGAAAATTGAAAAAACCCAAATAAAAAATATGTTGAAAATAAGTTAAAATATTATTTATAGAGTAATTAATATATGAATAAGGTTTAATAATTGGTTACTATGATTTTTATTTTTTTATGTTGGTGATTTAGGCTCAGTAGTGGATATAAAAAATTATTGTAAGGTGTTATTTATTTAAAACATAATTTATTGAGACATATTTATTACTTTTCAACATAGAATATTTGATATATTTTAAAAATTTATAATTAATAAATTTTAATATATTTATCTAATTAAAGATTTTTTAGGAGGCATTTCATAATTTATAAATAAATTAATTTCTTTTTAATGGAAACAAAATTTATAAGAGTGTTTTTTATGAAAATCCCTTCATTGGGTTAAAATTATTTTTCTTTGAGAAAGTATATACTCATAAACTCATCATCATGGTTTTAATGAAAAATATAATTATCCTACGTATTTCCCCCAAGAGTGTCGTAAGCAAGAGTGCAGGAAGGCCCGTTATTGTGCACCAGTTCGAGTTTGAGTCTAGCTCAAAGCAGTGTTTTCATGGATTACCCCTCAATACATCTCTTCTAGAGCCACCTTTACCTACTCGTATCCAGACATGGATGTATTTCATGAAAAAATCATTAAATCTCTACAGTACAAAAATTATATGAAATTATTCTATACTAATCCTTAAAGTCTATCTTAGGGTAATTTTCTCTAATCATAGTTTTTCTAAATCTAGCTTCCAGGGTTTGTACTATCCTTCCTATAATTATAATAGTAACTCCTTGACCCTAGTTACACAAATTCTGTGCATTATAACATAAAATTACAAAGATCAAAAAAGATCAAGTCACAAAATACCGATTATTTTAGTAGCCTTAGAAGTACTAGATACATTCATACATTTTAAATTACATTATAAAATGAAAAACTACATCAACATAGTCTCCAAAGTCCACACTCATATGTCTTAGACTATCCCTATAGGTCATTCATAATATACATCTTTTCATCCTGGGAAAAAAATAAAACATAGAAAGGGGTGATCAGCGATGCTTAGTAAGGATAACAATATAGAGGAACCATTCAAAAATAAGAATAAAAATTTAAGGAAATGTATGAATAAAAAATCCTTTTAAAATTCAACTTTAGAATATATGGAAAAGATAAAATCAAATAATTCCATTTACTTATTCACATGGATATTCTACTAGATGAATAATCACATGAAATATCAATAATAACATTCATAATGATGGGATGCATAATTCCAAACTTCATAACCACATATTCATGGCCTTGTGCCAATACTACAAGTATGATTTTGTCAAGGACTTGTGAAAAGACACTAGTTTGTCTCATGAGATCTATCGATGCATCGAGAAGATATATTGGGCTCTACACGTCACTTACTAAGTCCAATGCATTTCTCAAATGAAAAGGTTTAAACATAACAAAAACATTCGTATTAATGATAGTATATGAAATGTCAATAATTTATCCAAAAACCATGAATGTTATAATAATAACTCATCCACATATAAACATATCACAAAACCATCAATACAATAAGTAAGATTTGTATCATAATAAACCAACAACAATCAAGAATAATATCATGTAAAGGATGTTGAGATAGTTGAAAATGATCGTTAAAATTTGTTGAGAGAAATATAGATTTTTCTTAAATTATTTAAAAGTCACATAATTTTTAATGGTATTTATTTAAAATATAGTTTTTAATCAATGTGTCCCATACCACATTTAACCTTTTTGAAGGAATTAACTTTCTAAAACATTCATGTACTTATAAATAAATCCTTAAAACCATTTTGAAAACATGGACATTAATGAGAAAGGATTAGAAGAATAAATCATTAAAACATTTAAATTGATGTTTTTGTAAAAAGGTCCCTTAAAAATAATCTACTTGAAAACTCTGTTATGAAACATGGACATTGATAATAAATATGTCTGAGAATAATATTACGTACAAACAACCTCGGATAATAAACAGATTGTGAAACTAATAATTACCTTTTATGTTTCCTTGGTCAACGTTAGATTAAAATCTAGTATAATTTGGAAATAATTTTTATTAAATTATATAACCACCATATACTTTAATATGATATCATATATGATCTTCTAATAGTGATTTGTTAACGATAGTTTAGTAGTATCATTGTTTCGGGTGTTAACTGGTTCGTTTTACATTATATAATTGGTTAAATAAGCCATGTTTGTTATGAATAGGATGTATATGATTCATATATATAAATATATTATCTTCATAAACATTATTTTTAATTATAAAATTAATATTATTCTTGATTGCTTACGATGGGGGGTGAATCTCATCACGTTCGTGGGGACGGTAATCCAAACATACGCACGCGCGATAATATCATTCTTTTTGATATTAAAATATATATAATTGGATGATAATATCATATATACAGAATCATTATCATGTTATATTTATTATTTACATCATTTATACTCATTATTATACCTATCCAAATGATGAAGTGTTTGAATAACAAACTACACCACTACGAGGAGATGGTAATCCGGACGTACGCACGTATGTTGAGTTTGCCATTTATAGGATAGATAGAATAATTAATAGGGTTGTTAACATTTTTTTAAAATCATAATATTATTTATAATATAAAGGAGTTATTATTTTATAAGGGACAAAAATAATGAGTAAGTGGAAGAATAAAATAACTTGAAAGAGGTGGTGAGATATTTACCTCTTCATAAGGTTCTTCCTTTTGATTTGATCAAAAGGGCTATGTAGGATGGATTTATGTTCAAAATAAGTCCTCTAAGATTAAGGGAGGTATATTGGGAGGATATTAGTGTAGGTTTTGGCTGAGTCAAAATGATTTTGAGTTGTGAAATTAAGAGAATGGGTAGTTCCCTTTTATAAGAGGGGTGAGTGGTACCTTAGGAAAAGATTGAAATATTATTTTATAATAAAATGATTTTTATTTTATAATGGATAAAAATGATTTATTTCGAGTTTAATGTGGGGATGGGTCTAAAATCACCCAACCAATATGTTTTAGATATGTTTTTGTCTCTATATTAACCATATCGTTTTTATTTAACTATTAGTTAAATAGGTTGATATTTAGCATGTCTCTTTGTATTTTTATACAATAGGGTTAATAAACATACTATAAACATCCAAGAGAACACCAACAGGTTTATTAATGACATATATAATATTATTAAGTCACTTTTTCTGAAAATTATATTTTAAGGAATATTAAATCAACCAATAATATAGTATCCGTTTTAAAAACTCATTTATGTAAATTTTGACATTATTTAATAAATAATCTTTTTTAAATTCTTTACTACAATATTACTAAAAAATAAATTAATATATTCAATACTAACATGTCATAGTAACCTAGAAAATTATTTTAATTCATCAAAAGTCTCAAATTACAATTATTTGGATATTTATAATATCAATTATTTAAATATTTCATTATTAAGGTAATTAATGCAGCATCATTGTGTCATAAATAAACTAATTTATTTAATGTCTATAAATACGAAAGAAATATCATTATGTAGGAAATATTTTTATCTTTCTAATTATTATTTATAGTCTAATTCATATTATGTATAACCCAATATTAATAATGGTCTAGTTATTAAACATTGATTTTAACTCTTTTCACTATTCTTTAAATAAAATAATATTAAATTTTATAATCCAATAAATGTGGACATAAATGATCATATTTTATTCCAAAGATGGATTTTGGTTGAATTTCACTTTTCTAATAGAATTATAACCTTTTTAGGGTGATAATAATATCAGTTTTACCATCAATTACCCTAGTTTCATTTAATCGTGGTAAATAAGAGTAAAAAGTTATTTTTCACAAAAAAATTATTTTATCTTATTGAACCACATTTTTCTTATTGATATCAACTAGGAATCTTGGATATTTGATATTCCACTCATAGATTTGGTAAAATTATGTTTTATAAAATTTTGCAATTTCTCATAGGAGGTGGGTAAAAGACGATGAAAAGATCAATAAAGTTAAATATATCAAATGTTATTACAAAATTAATCCAAAAAATTACATTTAACATATATATTTATTATTTTTCAAATTTTACCATCAATAAATTTAAATAATATATTTAATTATTTAAATAAAAAGTCAGTTTTACCCAATAATGAAGTGTTTTTCACTATTCCTAAAAAATTGAATGTTTTTAGAAAAATACCAAATGTTCTCCCTAAGGTAATTTCAATATTCATAATCCCAAAATTATGTCCATTTTGAATGATAAAATTTATAAAGTTTCAAAAAGTGGGAATTACTATTCATAACAGCTAGTTTGATTGGTTGTGGTGTGTTGGAATCTCGATGTGTCGTACAATGTAAGCTATTTCATTATTCAAAGGGAAACGTACCATGGATGTTGGGGGTGTTACATTACTCCATCGTCTATTGGTCTAGTTAAAAATGTTCCATGAACTCTTGGGATATATCATTCACCAAGTCCTCAGGGTAATATTGGTCATTTAGGACCCCCATAAAGTCCTTCTAGATAATGGGATCATGCTTCCTAGCATTAATCAATGTTTCCGACCTCCTTCGACTGTGACCCTTCAGTATGAAAAATGTTCACTTCACCCTAACCTCTTCAACTGTGTTTAGAAACTTGACCATGAGATATATCATGTCAATTCACTCCTCTACATCTTTAGTCTCCATGATACCTCAAAAATAAAATGATTTGTTCTTGAGGAAATCTTGGGCTTTATCATTATGAGAAGTAGGATCATATTACGTAACCAGAGTATGATCCCGACAGATCCCCTATCCCAGATCCTAAACTACTCAAACCAAATCATATACCAACCTCAAATCAAGTAATTATAGATAACTCTATCTAGATTCTTCCCATGGTTGTAGGGGAACTCTCCGGGGATGCATGTTGCTACAAAAATCAATAGTCATATGAGAATTTCATTAAAAAAATAGATCTTATATATTTCATCAAGAATAATATATATCAATAACCAAATCATGATGAAGCAACATAATGACCAAACCAATTTAGCCCACATCGTATCCACGTACAGTCTATATCATATAGGTCACACCTAGAAGAGATTCCAATCCAACATCACAACATCGCATTGTGACACAAGGTCTGTCTTGAGGTGTGTCGGCCAGACACCCTACTAACAACTAGAACTATGACCCCTCGCATTCCCTAATCCTTTCTCTCCAGAATCATCCCAAATTACATTACCGAAATAATAATATTCTATGTTACTATTTTTTTCATGAACCATGTCTGGTCATCATCTGAACCATCACCTGACCCGGTATGTATCCTTGACATAAGGTAATTATTGATCTACATGGGCTCGTACATGTTCTCGTGTTTCAATACTAGCATGTGGGAATGATTTACCTAAACATAAAAATATAAAACAATATGAAATTTAAAATAATTAAAAATAGGAAAAAAATCCAAAAAATATTTGAAAAGGTTTTAAATTTAATTTTTGAAGTTTATTCAAAATCCAAGATATGGATAGAATAGATAGGGACCTAATAACCATCTCCCAAATACAACCACAAGGAAAGGGGGTCATCTCCCTCAATCCACCACCACAACGTAGTCCAACAGAAAAACTATAATCTCGATCCAACATCACCAAAAGCATTACCCATAAATTTAAAAAAACAGGGCAATGTATTCTAACACAAAATAGTGTAAAAAGGGTGTCAGTAATTTCATAGTATAATTCAACCCAAAAGGATTCAACAATCTAAACAACAAATGACAAATAGGTTTTTCTTCTTAAAAAATTATTGGAAATTTCTGATAAATTTAAGGGATGGAAGCTATAATGAAAATGACATTTGATGGAATGAAACATTAAATATTTAAAAATAAAACCTATATTTTTGATGTAGCAAAAATTTAATACCCTATGCTGATGGTGATCAAAATATTGTTGAAGAGAAATAATCTGGGCATAATCCATAAGATTACTTGCAAGTAATGGGACCCTAGTATATATCGTTTCAGTGTAAAGTATTATTAGAACTAAATTCATCTACATTCCCATGCATGAGACACTAGATATTAAAAATATCCAAAATTTTAGTGGTCTTTTATTAACATTAATATTAAGATAGTTTTTCCACCATTAATTCGGCTAAGTGAAATTGAGCCATATCCACTTTTGTATCACTAGAGCTGTTGTGATTGTCATCCCTCCTTTCTAATTGGCCTTCCCTTAGTGCTCAACAAGATTCACGTTTGAAAAATAATATAACATACACATTTTAGAAGCCAAACATTGCAGTATAAACTCCCAGGTTTCCATTTTCATACGCAAAAATCTTTTTAAAACCCAAACTATTTCATCCCAATACCATTTTAATAAATCATTTACTCATTGGATAAAGAATTTAAAACTATACAAATAAGGGATTAAATCAATAATCCACTATTTTAACATGTAAAGTACATTTTCAATTAAATTATATATCCAATATCATGAAAAACTATTTTTACACCACACTTATAACTCATATAACATGTTCAGTCACAAAAGCTTGACTGAAAAAAACTCAATCAATGTTTAAGCATGGAATCACCTTCCCCGGGTGGAAAAAGCATTGGAAATCACTTTGAAACATCAACCGTACCTCGAGTGCACCCCAAGGAAGCCAAATCGAATCCTAATCAGTGAAATAAGCCAAAAAAATTCAAAATATAACCATAAATCAGAACCATATGGATCTAGAAGATGAGACCACAAATATAAGAGAGTAAACATTAGAATATATGGATATTAGGAGACGAAAGAAGGATTACATGATTATTCAAGGGGAAAATTCTATAAATCCCCCATAATATCGATCCTCCATGGGAGGTAGATAGAGGGGGAGGTCCTATTAGTGATGGAAATCCAAATGGAGTTTTTAAATGAGGTTTATAGGGGTCACAATCGATATGAGAGGGAAAATGCTCAAAATTCAATGACATGTATGAAACAAATGTTCAGTGCGTAGAGTTTGGAAAACCAGGAAGTAACCATGCGGGGTGTTCTATCTAATAGAAGACCTAGGAATTGTTACAATTCCCTCTAAGGAATATTTGTGTAGTGTCCATGTAGTAGGTTTTGTCTCATACTGCATGCTTTCCTGGGTTGGTGGAACAGTTACTACTAACCTTATGAAAACAATTCATAACAACCTTTCCACCTTAAAAACCCCCATTTTCCCCCAAATTCGATGGTTTACAAAACAAAAAAAAATATAGACCAAATACGAAGAAAAGAAATACATGAATGGAAAACCTGAATGTAACATGAACCCTAACTAATCTTTTCATTGATATGGAGGAATAAGATTTAATACCTGAAGACAATAGTACATGGCTTGTATAAGGGTTACACGTCATGTTCTATGACCATGGGTAATACAAAAATAAATGGGCCGTTTCATAAAGAAATGTCAGTTTAGTAGTTCACTCCTTGTAGGCATCCTCTATTCAATATATGTTAGCCAATACATGGCTCATCCCATGTAATTCATCCAATCCATGTTCATGTGGGGGAACACACTATGTATCCATCCCATGTACTCCACCTCATGCTAGTGTACTCTATATATTACATTTTTAGTCTCTAGAGATAGTTTACATGACATATAGATCAAACCACATCCATATAATACTAATATTCTACCTAAAACCAGTGACACTTCTTATGGGACCCCACATAGTGTGTAGATCTGGTTTTCGTGTTGTGTTAGATGGCATTTTCCAGAATCATTGATGCAGCACTGTATACAATCTAGAACATATATACTTTTATCCAGTTATCATTTCACCATGATATTGAATTTCAATGCTCAGAATGCCCTTGGATTAATGAACACTATATTTTGTCATGAGATCTTCTTGGAAATGGATCAAATTATTGTTCTATGTTATATACTAAAGAACTTCATGGAATTCAAATGCAGGTATTCTCCACCATTTGATTCACTTCTTCTACATTGTTTCACCTCTATATTTTCATGTCAATACCAGATCTATGATATGAGATCATTTCTCGATGAATCATGTCTGCAATGATCAATTGACTAGTATTTGTCAAGTCATGGTACAAATAAATAATGATTGAAAGAAACAAAGAATTGGGGATAAATGAACAGAATCAATATAGAGTAATTGTACTCCAAAGATGTTAATATTTATCCAAATTTATTAATGATTGAATGAAAATCAATGATTCATCAGTTAATCATAGTGAAAATTATCTAGAACCTATATAATTGTAACACATATCATAAGACTATCAATACTTGGATCAATATATTCATTTATTGGTCCATTTTGTTATAGAGATATTTAAAGAGGAATAAGAAAAATTCCTAATTTTAATTCTATTGATCAATGATGATGAAAAATGGGTTATCATCATAACTGGTAAGATCTATCGAATCTTAAGTACATCGATATTTGAATCACAAATCCATCAGGGATCCTTTGACTTTATTATATGATTCTCTCTCCAAAGGTCTTCCAAAATCTATAGAGATGCATGGTTAAGCCTATGATTCCTTCATAATATTCTTTTTAAATACTAAATGGTTTTTGTGTCAAAAAATGAAATAATTTAATTTAATTTAATTATTATATTAACAATTGTTTATATGATGAAGCTTTCAAAAATTACTCACACCAAATAATGTTATGTCTCTATAGGGTAAACCTCTCGTTTTGAACTCAGGTGTACCCTCAGATATCTAATTTTCACACCCTTTAAGAAGTTATTCCACTTTTTGAGGAAAACTACATGTGCATGTTATATAATATATGTAATATTTTACAAACATTTATTCATGGAACATTGGGGCTTAGAATCATGAATCACCACATTTACTAGTCTCGTAAATATTCTTTATAATATAAAAAATAATACACTTAAAAGTTGAGACATTAATTACATATTGACCATCTGTGTTATTGATACAACCAAAAACTTATTCTGGACAATAGATTCATCTATTGAATTCTTTTTTCCCTTATCTTCTATCACAATATTCACATATCTTGTTGGTGTTTTATTTTATATATGTATTATTATAATTAATTACATAAGTGTATTCTAATACCATTTAAATTTTATATTTTTTTATTTTTAAATAAATTTACATTCAAATGAAATGTATTCCACTAATTTAATTTAAATTTATTCTCATGTGTAAAGTGTTTTATGTTCATATCGATCTATGTTTTGTGTTAATTAAACTCTATTCATGTTATATTATAAATAATTCCTTTTATGAAATAATTTTCAAAATTCAAAACATGACATTCTCCACCTCAATATCTGACTAACCCTCCCTTTTTTATGTGATTTCATTTAAATATTTTAGCTGATTGAATAATATAATCATTGAATATTAATAGATTAAATATTTTATATATATGTAGCTATGTCATGGGATAGTGACAAATCTTGTTATATATGTGTATTCAATGTATTATTGCATACTCGTATTTAAAAATATTCATGATTTATCAACCATTCATCAATAATATTTTATAAATATCAATACTCATGAATATACATTCTTATCTATAATAAATTGGGAAAACATCGACTTAAATTATATGATGAAGTGAATGTTAACATAATTATTTATTGGTAATATATCAATGATATCATATGATTACAATCATAATATTAAATTCACCCTAGTATATATTTAACAATTTAATTTTTTAAAATTTCACAACCTTTTCCCATTATTTTTTTATCGAAGAACCCATATTAAAAAAATAAAATAAAAAAATTCATTAATAAACAGTAGACTAACCATTAGAGATTTTACCTAAGTGTCTCTATAATAATAATAGAAAAAATAGGACAATTATGGTCAATATTGTACATCAATTTCATATTGAAAGGATATATATTTTTCATTTTTCCATTTATAAATAAATTTATTTTAACCGACTTATAAAATAATTTATAAAAATTTGAAAACTAAATAAAATATAAATATAATTCAATGAATGAAAATATATTCTCGTTCCATATAATAAAATATCTCTTTCCCGAATCTATTTTTTAATTTTTTTTAAATAATAAAAGAATGTTCTAAGGCCTTGTAGACTATAAAAAATATTCCTTCAATCATCCTCACAGTGAATTCAAGTGAACCATTCATCAATATATAAGGACAATTTCGAATGATCAAAACACAATTTATTCATTTAAATTTTATCCCATTGATAATGACATATAGAAAAATTGGGAAAACCCTTCATAAATCACTTCCCCACATATGAATTATAATAAACAATGAATTAAATATCCCAACAATGTTGTATATTTGAAACATAATTGAGGATTAATTCATCATCTTACATATTTTAACAATATTAATTTGGAAGACACTCAAATCCACCCATGGTTTGTTCCATATGATATTCTCTGAAATTAATTTGCATGTTTTTTCTAATACTTAAATATAAGTTTAATAATTTAAATATTTTTTAAAAAAATATACTACATCCCACTTGGTCCCTTAAATTAATTTATGGTTGTGATGTTACTCTTTTTGAAAATTATTTATTACTTTATCAATTTCATGTATTCAAAATGAAATTAGATGAATTTTTAAATTATCTTAATTATTGAGTTATAACACATTATTTAATTGATACATCCTTCATAATTATCCACACATGACTATCTATAAAATTATTTATTTCATGTAATTTTATGGGGAATGTTTTAACATAAGAAGTGATAAAATGTAAATTGTTATGGTAAATATTATAAGTGGGTAATAAATGGTTAGACTATATATTATCCCTAACAAGTAGAATGTTTTGAGGATCACCTTTATTATATTCTATGAAAATCCCTTGTGATGTTACTTTTAATCCAAAAATTAAAAAGTGGGCCGTATAATGAATAATGGAAATACATGGATTCATTTCTTCCCCTTCCTATATAGGTTTCATATTGTTCGTGATTTTTTTATACATTATTTTCCACAATCATTGTTATAATAATAATATTTTAATCCAATTTTAATTATAATAATCATATAGTTAATCTAATTTTTTAATATTATAGATCTAGATGATATCAATGGAAACATAACCAAACAGAATATATAGTCATAATGAATATATAATATCAATGACATATAACCAAGGACCATATATATAGGGGACATATTAAATTATTATATATAACTTCATAGACTTCATCAAAACCAATTTCCTTAGTCTATAATTTTATGTGAAAAGGTTTTCAATCATAATATGAAAAACTATTCCTCTAAGGGTTAGTATACTCTAAAATAAATTTAATAAAAATCTTATTGTTGGGAAATTGTTTGTGCTTAGTGGAATTCAAAGTCATGTAGGTTCAAAATAAGGATAATTGGAATTATGGCCCATATTTGAGGTGTATATTTTCTAGGAGGAATCATGTTGTAAAATTTTGAGGAGAAAAGTGATTGTGTCATGATCATTGGGGTACATGGTTTCAATGGTATGTAGGTAGTGGACTACGTTATAGTGCAATCCCTATTTCCCCATCAAAATTTTAAATTATCTGGTGAAGATCCCCATTCATCCATTGATTATATAAGGGTTGGATTATTATATTCATCAAATCATATGTTCCCTGATAATTAAAGTATGTTTCCCATTATTTATTTTATTGAGTACAAAATATGGTGGGGTTTTCCTATGTTTGATTGTTGTTCTAGTTAATTGTTAATTTATTACATAATTATTAGTATTTATTGTTTTACATTCATCTATTACTATTTTGTGTGACATAATTATTATTATTTTACTTATTCCCATTTATAATATTTTAATTGAAAAGGAATGGTACATATTTATTTTGTGATATGAAGAGTATGACCTTTGATGGTGGTCACACATTTTCACACAACATTTTTTAATTGTATGTCTCCTAAAAGTTTTGTTTTAAGATTTTTTTAAAGTAAAATGGGTTTCGAAATTCAATTGATATTGAGTGTAATGGATTTACACATGGATAATGTTTATGGTGTTTCATGGATGATATGTTTTTTTGGTCATGAGTTTCTTGTCACAATGTATCTCAGTGAGTTTTTCTAGGATAACACCAAATTTTTATAAATGCAAAACCAGCAGATATTTTTTAATTTATTATCATTTTATTATATTTTTAAATTTCATTTCTGTATCATTTCAATGTTTAATGTGATGATGGAAAATCGATAGTTTTACTTGGAATATCTTTATAAAAGGTTTTTATTATACAATTAAGAAGAATAAATTTAGTTTTAGGAAGTTATTCAACGATCACAACCCTTTTGTTTTATGAATATTATTTATATGGATTCTTGTATTTTTTGTCTTCAAACTATGGAAAATCAAAACATTTTAGTAGATAAATTATTTTATTTTAATTAAATACTATTGAATAAATATAAAAAAATACCAAGTATATGACTTTACATGGATAATATTTTAATGCCTCATGCTATTATAGTTAAGGCCTTAATTATAATTTTATTTTTTATGTTGAGTTTTCTTTGAGTTTTGATTCGTTAATTATTATAATATATAAGATCATGTGGCCATATTGTTAGTTTAACTCAATTATCTTCATGTTGCGTTTAGTGATGAAGTGATATTTATGTCATATTGACTTTACTTGTTTAAACATTGTGATTCCATAGTGACATTTGGATTATGGATATAAGCATGGGGAGTGTGGTCCTCCCTAGTTGATATGTTAGAACCTAGGTGGGTATTCTCTATATAGGGTTACTGTAGAGGTATGCTATGTCATGTCCGACCTAGATATGTAACACCCAAATATTTTCTAAAAATAAATAGAAATTAATGGATGTTTTTTTAGTATATATTTTTAACTAGCCTTTAAAACATAACTTTTCTACTTCTATGTTTTGGATTTTAAGAAATTATCATCTACAATTGTGTCCAGTATGTTATTTGGAGTCTATTGGAACCAACTTTTTAATTTGGTGAATAATAACATAACCTTATAAATAGTAATATGAATAGTTATATGACCCTAATGAATAGTAAATTCTATTATAGTTTTATTTTTTAAGTCTTTATGATAATAGCATCTAGGTTGTTTTTTCATTGTGAAAAAGAATTAGTTGTAGAATTAGAACTCTTAGTTTTTGAATTAAGTATGATTTTATTTAAAAATTAAATTAATAATATTTAGAAAATTATTTTTCAAAAATGGAAATTATTTTGAATTCTACAACTCAAAATATAGTTAGGGTAATTTTTGGGATTTTTCTGAAATTCAAGAATTTTTTATGAATAGTAAAATATGATAAGATATGATAAATGCTAAATATTTGATTTACTACATCATAGGTGATGCAATGAAGATGTAATCCAACATGTTTTGAACCCACATGCCATTTTTACTATTTGGGGTCACATGAATTAAGATTATTCCTAGTCTTGAGAAAAAATATTATCATAATGATTAAAATAATGACAAATACCCCCTCTCCTCCACTATAAATACTACCCTCACACCCCTCTTCCTCCCACACCTATAAAGCCTTGAGCACTATCTAATATCATCCAAATTCCATCCCAAATCTTCTTACCCACGTCCTAGAGCTTCTGGTTTCACCAAAATACCAAAATCAAAGCCCTTAAGGAGGATCTCGAAGTGAATAGATCAAGAGATAAACATCCTCTTTTATTTTCATTCTTTTGTTTTATTTTTTGTTATTCTCTTCCAATACCTTTGGCATAAGATGTGATATTTCATTAAATATCCCCCTTAAATTACCATAACATGTATGGACGATGAGATATCTCCTTTATCTCATCAATCTATTTTGATGATATTTTAAGAGACGTCGTTAGGCTGCTGAATATTCGTGAGAAATTTATCACGTTTTCTTTTATTTTAAGATTCCTTTTTTTTCATCTTCTTTCCTAACCTCCTCTTAGACAGGAGGCATGAAATCTCCAGAATCTATTATATTATGTTTTCTATCATTTTCATGGAAAATTAATCATCATTATTTTTATCCTCCCCCACTTATTCAATGAATTAAAATATCGTCTGTGATGTGTTGAATTACTGACATCGTGGATGATGTGATTTCAATTTGCATTATTTACTTCAAGTATGGTCATCAAACCATTTTTATGATCGAAAAAGTTTATAATATATTTTTTATGACTCACCCATGGTTCTATAATTTTTTTGTACTGAGGGTTCATTTTTATATGACAAAACGAGTTTGTTGTTATCAAAGAACCAGTAAATTGATCTAAACGAACATCATTAATGTTATAAATTATGAATCATCCCCGTGTAAGAATTAAAAATTATAAATGGAATAATTTATGATACTAGATATATTTAAATACTACTCCAATCCAATTCTGTATTTTCACTTCCAATCGACAAGAATGTCCACCATGAACCAATCATAGAAAGCATGTAAAGAAATCAACCAGAAACAGTTCAAGGGGAAACATACTAAAAACTAAGTGTGAAATGATGTTATTAAATGATCATATAAGATGTTATAAACATGAAAATGTTTCTTTAAAATATTAATAACTCTATTTTAACCATTATACAGGAGGTTTAAAAATGTTGGAAGTAAGACAAACCCGGGGTAAGGGAATTCTTAACCCGATTTCCATTCTTTGGGTTAACCTTCTACTTCATTAATAATGTGACATTTTAATTGTTTTTGTGAAGGGTTATGATTATATTATGTTTTATGATGTGTATTTTCAGTATATATACATACTCAATCCACTCTATTTATCCTCTCTTCAATTGTATGTAATTTATAGGTGGCTTTCATTTTTCAAAAACCTCTATAAAATTCAGTTTTACGAAATTCCAAAGCAATGTTTATATGGAATTATTCATGATGTATGAATATGTTTTGATTCTTGTGAATTATTTATGATGAATGGTGGGACCTATATATCCTTCTAATGCATTGGGTATGGGTAATTTGGAGGTTGGAAGTATGGTTACTCCAAGTGTAACTGCGATGGTTACACAAAGTAAGGTAGTCGTGAGGGTTACAAATTATAAGGGAGCCAAGAATGGTTACCAGATTATGTAAGTAATTCCCCAAGATAAATTTATAATTATATTTAAATTATGATGTTTTTTTGGATCTTTTTTAAATCTCATGTTACAAAAAGTATGTATATATGGGTTACAAGATTTTCTTTTTAAAATGCTTCCACATGTTATGAGTATTCATGGACTAATGTGATATTTCCTTCTAGTCCATCCCTTACTAAGATTTTGTGCTCATACCAAGTTTTTAAATTATTTTTCCCTGGTTAATGTATGTGTAATACAAGTAAGGAATCCAAGTTAATTTTTGAATAATTGTCAAGTAGTCATGTTTTATGTTTTAATGATTTATATTTTGAAAAAAATGGAAACTGTTTTTTATGGCATCCACTCTGTAATAATGTGTAATGTCAAAAAATTATTGTACTAATTATCTAATGCACTAAAAATCATAAGAACTTATATTTAAAAGGAATTTTTTATTGACTAAATTCAATATTATGTATGTAATAAGTTCAGGTTCGTATAGTTGGTATCATAGGATGGTTTAGATAACTTTAGGGGTTTGGGTGATGTTAATAGAATACCATAAATGATTTTCACTGTATGTTTAATTTGAAATGTTCTTGAATTTTAAGATTACCATGTTTCTTCATCTAAGAAATGTTTGTTCAGAATGGTTGTCCATAGAAGGAACATGGATGTTGAAGAGGAGAGGAACCGACAGAATGACATCTTTCTGGAACTACAGCCTGTTATGGTAGGGATTGGAACTGAGCTGTTTGTGACAGTAATGGCTCACCTAACACTGGAAATAAATTGTTGTGGAATCTATGAATGAGAACTATTAGAGGTACCACCATATAACTTGACAGTAGTGGAACATTTTATGAGACAACATCCTCCTGCATTCAATGGATCTCTTGACAAAGTAGCTGCTGAAGGATGGATTAAAGCCCTTGAAATGATATTCAATGTTATGGGATGTTCAGAAAATCAAAACGTAATTCTTTCCATTTATCATTTTTAAGGGTAATATGATCAGTGTTGGTCAATGTTAAGGAATATCATTGGTAGAGAAGATTTTTATTCCTTATGTTGGGATGAATTTAAGATTCTATTCCTGGAAAAATATTTTCCTAAGGTGGTGTAACTTAGAATGGAGAAGAAATACTTGAATTGAAACAGAAAGATGAAGAATTAGTGGCTATGTTTGAAGTGATCTTCACCCGACTGGCGAGGTATGCTCCAAATAATATTCAGCATATTGATTTCAAAATCAACAACTTTTACTCTGGATTGATGCCAAAGTATCAAAGGGTGTTGGCCTCTCATGAATTCCAAAGTTATGAGAAACTTGTTCGATGTCCTGAGAGGATAGAGATGAAGTTTACTGATGATCACGTGCATTTTTGAAACAAATAGAAGAAGTGGTACAGATGTAAAGAAATGGGTAAGAATGAACCAATGAAATCAGATGATATGAAAATCCAATTTCTAGTTTCTGAAAAGTGTGGCAAAAATGCCCTGGGGAATGTCTTAGAAAAACTGGGAAGTGTTTTAAATTTGGTAAGCTTGGACATATGGATAGAGATATCAATGAAAATGATACTAAGAATAATCTTGATTAGAAAACTATAATGTGTTTTAAATGTGGTGAGATGGGTCACTATGAAAATGCATGTGCAAAGAGATATCTGAATGATGAAAAGAAGCTAGACTACAAGAAGAAAGGTGTAGTGAGATCCTTTCCGACTATGTCAGAAGATGTTGGGCCATCCAATGAAGTTGTATCATGTTCTTTGTTTGTTCAATTGGATTTTTCTATTGTTTTGTTTGATACAGGGACTACACATTCCTTCATCTCTGAGAAATTTTCTGGAAAATTTGAAATATCACCTCGACAAATGAGTCCCAAACTTGTTATTAAAAATCCAAGGGGGAATGTTATAGCAATGCAGAATTATAAGAATATTTCTATTGTGGTCTGTGGAAATACATTACCTGAAAATCATGTTGTTTTACCCTTAGTCTAGTTTGATGTTATTCTGGGGATGGACATGCTTTCTGTTTATCATGCTAAGATTTACTATAGAGGTAAAGAAGTTGTTTTTCATAAAGTCTTTTAGTTTGTATACAAGAATGAACCCATACAATTAATAAAATATCATGAAGATGAGAAACCATTGAAAGATGTAAATGAATTTTATCTTGGTCATATTGTTGAAAACAAGGGAACTATTTAAATTAATTATGTGCCAGTGGTAAATTAATAACTGGATGTTTTTTCTAATGAATTACCCGGTGTCATACCTGATCGAGAAGTCGAATTAACAATTGACTTAGTTCCTAATTATAATCCAATTTCAAAACCCCCATATCGTATGTCTCCAATAAAACTTCTTGAAAAAAAATCAGTTGTAGGATTTGGTTGACAAATGCTTCATTCATCCTAGCACTTCACCATGGGGAGCCTCGACTTTTTTTGTTAAAAAGAAATATTGTTCAATGAGACTTTGCATTTATTATAGAGCATTGAATAACATCACTATTAAAAAAAGTATCCTTTGCATCATATTGAGGACTTATTTGATCAGCTCCTGGGAGCTCAGTACTTTTCCATGATTGACTTGAGATCTGGATACCATCAGCTTAAGTTGAAGGAGGACGACATCCTGAAAAAACCCCTTCTCACTAGATATGGGAATTATGAATATGTATTTATGATGTTTGGATTAACTAATGCACCTGTTGTATTCATGAAGCTTATGAATAGAGTATTCCATGAGTTCTTGGATATGTTTTGTAGAGACCCGAAGCATGACGTACATGGACATTACATTACTTTTGCGGAATACTTAATACATAAGAAAAATAAACACACGTGGACTGTAATAGATTAGTGTCTTTGGAAACTCGGAATAAAATCTTCTAATCATGGTGAAAGATCTTCAACATCACCCAATAAAGATCTTCCCTTTTTTTCGCTAACCTAAAACCTTTCTTTATATCCTGGGGAAAATAAAACATAAAAGGGTGAGCTCAAATGCTCAGTAAGGGTAAACAAAAGAAATATCAAACACATCAAATTCATAAGAACATATCTTTTGGATATCTTAACCTGCAAAAGAGATCATGATTTCATAACATGGGATAAATCATAGTAGTGAAATGTAATCCCAATAATCATAACATAAAACATGAAACATTTTGGAATACACACATAGTCATAGATAACCATTTCTTATTATTCACGACTCATTGTCAAGACTATCTTAGTGGACAAAGTCCCTTTCTGAACCGAGTCACCCTCGTTTCAGTCCGGTTTCACTGAACTGGTATAACCTACCGTTCCAGCCATGTATATCTCATGAGATATAAAATCTTTACCCAATGCATTGGAGGGAGATATAGTTCACACCCATCTCATAATGATACCATTCTTATGTGTGCCAAAAAAATCATAAACCATACATCATAGCATAACCCATGTAATAAAAATGGGAATCTTAAACATCGTGACATCATAAAACAATTCAAATAAGATAAAGGAATTCATAAAAATAATTCCATCACAACATAATCAAATCAATGTAATAATAGGTATAGAAACAGAACCCTTTATTATCTTAGATGGAAAAATTATTTTGATAAAACACTTGAACTTCATTCTTGAGGAAAATATCCTTTCTTCTTAAAAAACACTTCTTTTTCATAACATGTCGTAAAATTACAAACTAAAAGAAGTTGATTAAAAATAAACTTTAAAACTTGTAAAGGAAGCTTTTGTAAAAAAATGTTTTAAAAATCCATTCATGCCGTATAAGTTAAAAAAACATTCTTTTCGTACTTTTTTCGGAAAAGTCAAAAAGTACCACGTACGAAAAATGACAAAAGATTCCTTTAATATCCTTTACTAAAAACTCACCAAAGGGTAAAATAGGTTTTAAACAATTGTAGTTGGATGGAAATAATATTACATATTGAGGGAACATAAATGTGGATGATAAAATACACCCCAGTAAATGCCAAAGTATAAACAATCTCGGATAAAAATGAGATTGTGATATTTCCCTTACCTTAGGTCCGATTTGCTTCGTAAGTTTCCGATCATCCTGTATAATGATTTAAATAATGTCATTGACTCATTAAATAATCATATTAATTGTTATTATATCATATGTGGTTCACTTATGACTTTATATTACCCTTTCTTTTGTAAATTCCATGGTAAAGAGCGTTTTGGGTAAAATTGTTTCATTTTTCGTCCGTGTTTTGACTTGTAATTATTCATATGATTACGTAGATCATGATTACATAATTCCAGATTATAAAACATGATTTATATATAATATATATTCAGAATATACATATATATAATAAATCAGTAAATGAAAAGAAATACACTGTTCATGGAGACGGTAGGCCGTACGTACGCATGAACGCTGTTTTCCTTTCCTTAATGTCTTGAATGGAAGTAATTAGATGACATAAATATATATATATATACATAAATACAGTATATTTACCATGTCATATAATTCATTATTATTCATTATATATACTTTATAATCATTATGGAATGGTTAACATGGATAATGAATCTCATCGCGTCGTGGAGACGGTAGTCCGTACGTACGCACGAGTGATGATATCGTTCCCATGGTTGTGGAATTGTGTTGAAGTGTATGTGTACTATTTCAGTATCAATATCACTTTATAATAATTATATATAGTTACACATTACACCATTATACCCATCCAATTATGGTGGTGGCAGAAAATATATTACACCACGGCGTGGAGACGGTATTCCGTACGTACGCACGCGTGGTGATTTCCTTTTTCCATAGGACGGATAGAAGGTTAATAAGAGTTTATTCATATTTATAATAACATATAAGTATATAAGAAATACTGAATTTATTACTTTACCATGAAACAACTAAAGAAGAAGAAGTTGAAGAAGAAAGAAATTGAAAAGGATCGGTAATGGATATTACCTCTGTTTGACGCGCCTTCACTTAACCTCCACTTAAATAACAAAGGATGGTCTTTGAAGCAGACCAGGACCTCTATGATTATACTATCGAAGTGGAGAAGAGATTTTGGTAGGGTTTGGCAGAGCATGAATGCTCAAATTGGTGTGAGGACGAGAGGGAGGAGGTTCCCTTTTATAAGGGAGGTGAGGGACACCTTAGGAAAATCTCAAAATATTATTTTATATGAAGGTCAAATTCTGTTTATAATGGTTCAAAAGGGTCTTCTTTCTAAGATAAAATTGGTATGGGTCGAAATACTCTCATCCAATAGGATTTAGACAAGTTTAGGTTATTATTTTAACCTTATCAATTAGATTTAACTCTAAGTTAAATAATTTAACTTTTTCCGTGTCTTTTTGTTTTCTTACACTATATGCTTAATAAAACTACTATATCAAGACAAAAGAACCCCCAGTTTTTTATTATTAATATATATAACCTTATCTAAGTCATTTTGAAGAACCATAGATTTTTAGGAATAAAATAACAATTAATAATAAAATATTTGTTTTAAAAACTAATTTATGTCAATTTTGACACTATTTGGTACATGATTTTTATGAAATTCATAACAGAATGATAAGTTCGAACCAATTTACTTAAATCAACAATAACATGTCATATTAACCTATAAAATTATTTTAAGTCATATAAAGTCTCAAATTACATTTATTTGGGCATTTATAACATCAATTATGTCAATATTTCATTAATAAGACAATTACTGCATCATCTTTGTGTCATTATAAATGATAATTATTTAATCACTAAAAATTCTAAATAAATTCCTATGATGTAGATAATTGTATTAGAATTCTGGAGACTATTCATGTTTGATGTTTCATGAATTTTATTACTAAATTAAAATTATTATACTTATAAGATTTAAGAAAGTGACATCTTGTCACATTCTTTGGTTTTAATAATAAATAAATTATTTTCATGGAAAAAAGTACATAAAATGAATATAATCCGACCCTTAGGTTATATGGGTCTACCTTTATCCATCCAATAGGATTTTTACAAGTGTTAGGGTAATTTTATAATCTTATATTTACCCTTAATTACTCGATTTACCTTTAACTATAGTAAATAAAATTTACCGTAGTTACTATTCACAATGCCCAAAAATCATAACTAGCTTATTAACATAATTTTGACTCACTGATTTCAAATATGGAATCCATTTTTCCAAATTCAATACACAAAATATGCAGAAATTAAATTAAAATAAATCCCGTTGTCGAAAGAAAACGGGTTTTTCTTTAAAACATTGCAACAAATTGAATTGATTTAACCTATGAATCTAAAGTAAAATCAATGCTAATGACATAAATTATATTAAATGATAAAAATATATTCTATTTATACTTTAAAACCATTCAATATTATATTTTAACCACATAAGATATTACGATGAAAAATTTGTTTTAAATTAAAATATAGCGTGTTTTTACTATTCATTAAAATATGAAAGTCATCGGAAAAATATCAAAACTTTATCTAATGTAAATTTTTATATCCTAATTCAAAAAAAGAATTTTATTTTGTCAAATTGAACATATAAACATGTCAAAAACTATATTTAATGTTGGTGCACCCTCAAAAGGCGGCAAAATTGCATTTTTTGAAAAATACTTATTTTTCCCAAAAATTTTATTTTGTTCTTATACCATGTTTTAGAAAATGTGTAAGATGAATAATAATATAATAAGATTAAAAATTTAGTTAATACAATTCATAACGGTTAGTTCATAATAATATTATAATAATATATCGTTGTTTAGTAAAACCTGGTATTGCATACAACACACGCTATCGAGGAAGGTCGTGATTGCAAGCCAAGTCAGGGTTGCATGCTGTGCAAGATTCCTTCGTTGTTTCGTATATCATAATCCAATAATATTTCATTTATACATTGAATATATATATATATACTCAATGTTGCGAAGAAGAACTATTATCAAAATTTTCTGTAACACGATCCGAGAATAGTGTTGCGTATAATGCAAGCTAATACGGTGTTGCGTATAAGGTAATCTTTGTGTAGCATACAACACAAGAAATTAATGAAATTAAAAGAATATTTTTCATAAAATCTTGGAGTGTTACATTCTACCCCCCTTAAAATGAATTTCTCCCTCGAAATTCGTCAGGGTTATAAATGGTTTACTATTTGAAAGATTCTTTAATAGAAAACCCACATCGTAAAAAGGAATACCAAAACCAATATTTAAAAACAAAAGTATGAAACGTAACGATTACCCAAATAAACTAATCACTGGGTTTCCACATAGGTGAAAATATGGATATGGAAGAGAAATCTAACCATCATGTTCCGATGGAGAGTGGTAGAGAACATGGCTATGGAAAATCCAGCAATCACAAAGCTATTGATTTGTGGTGATCTAAGGTACCATCTGATTCATCAGATATAAGGGCAGTAGGACAACATTTTTCGTATTTTTTCAAGATTATTTCACTAAAGTTGATGAAATTGTAATTAGAAGAAATACTTTTCATGATTTTTGTATAGTCTCACCGTTTGTCGTTCTTTGGACAATTTCCACTTCATCTCTTAAAGAAATGAAGTTGAATTTTTCATTCGTGATCTGTTAGCAGATCATGTGATAGAATTATGGGTCATTCCATCTGTCTCAAACAAAAGGTTATAAAAGTTATCAAAAAATACATAAGTCCATCTATAGTGAGATTAATCATATATGGTTCCTAAAATGAACTTATACTTCATATATCATACCACTTAATAAAATAAAACTAGTTTCTACTGACCAGGGACTTCCTGTAGGCCAGTGGTAGGTGATAAAGGCCAGTCGCACTTCGGTTGTGGGTTCGATTCCTACGAACTTGTCCGACGCGATGGGTTGTCGCCTATCCTGCAGGTTGTCCTTTTTCTAAAACTACATTACTATAAAATCCCATCAGTAATATTGAAAAAAAGTTCTATCCTTAAACAATACATAGCATATGTCTAACATAATCCATTCCAATACTTAGGCTTATCTAAAATACTTCGGTCCAAGCTCATAGTATAAAGAAAACGATTACTTGAAATGTCACATAACAATCATGTGAATGCCATAATTTATCCCCATATATATCTTGTCGGTCAAATTACAAACATGTTAATACCCTAATCATGTATTCTCTTGAAGAATGAATACCCATTGAAACTTATTGAAAACATGAATGCAGTTAAAAGTTAACACTTTCCACATACAAAAATCCTCAAAATTCTATATACTCAAACCATGATATCACTTAGTCCTTATATCAATCATGAGCTCATGAATACTATTAAACATTTCATTTTCTCGTTTTCCCTTCATTGTGCACATATCATCTTATTTCCAAAAATATCTCAATCACTTTGAATACCACATTAGACCAATACATAAATATTCCAATACTCCATGATACAACATTATTTTGGAATCCCATTACATAAACACTTAATCATTCCACCACATCGTTTTCATATTCAACATCGCCAATAGTGATCGCATGCGACTTCCCTTTTTCATTTTCCTTAAGTGGTTGCTCATGTCGATCATCACTAACCCTTGGATTAGTGTATTTATTAGCATAATGCCCAATTTCCTTTCACTTTATGCATTGAAGTGTTGGTGGTGCGTTCTCTACAGTCTTTTCTTTATTCACATCATTAGAAACCCTTTTTTCATTACTTTGACACTCAGCTGCTTGATGATCTTCTTTTCCACACTTAAAACATTGTCTAGTCCCTTTAATACAATCTCCACCATGCTTCTTCCCACAATTTGTGCGTAAGGAAACATTCATCTTCTTTTCACCATTATTCTTAGATTTCTCCTTGAAATCCATCTTTCGTTTCTTGTCAAAACCATGAGATGGATATGTAACACCAACTTCCATTTCTACCTTGATTTCACAACGATCAATTTATTCATAGCTACTGAAGTCTCTTATAGCTAATTCCCTTCGAAGACTTGGTTTTAAGACACTGAAAAAGTGATCAACATTACTTTCAGGTTGGATGATAATGCTAGATTCATACCTTGCAAGTCTTGTAAAATTCGCTTCGTATATACCAACAGATTCATCATCCTTCTGCTTCAGCTCAAGAAACTCCTTTTCCATCTTTGTTCGAAGAATACGAGAGAAGTACTTACTGAAAAACAAGTTCTTGAACTCATCCCATTCCATGGACTCAATTTCATCTCTTGGCCTCATATTCTTGATAATATTCCACCATTAATCAGCTTCACCTTCAAAACGATATAATGCTAAGATGACTTTATCATGTTTTGAACATTGAAGAACTGAAATTATCTTTTCAGTGGTACGGATCCATTGTTCAGCAACATGTGGGTCAGAAGACCCACTGAATGAAGGTGGACGTTGCCTCATGAAGGACTCAATAGAATATTGTTCCCTTCTCTGCTCATTTGGATGTCCAGAATGATTCATAGCTTGTGTAAGTATAGCAATAAGATTTTTCACTCCATCTCCCATAACATTTGTTTGTTCAAGAGGAAAATCATTACATTGTCCATTGCATTGATCAACACGGTTCCTTCGGGTTCCAGGCATCGTCTAAAACCCAAAAATAATTGCGTGAGAGGCAAAAATCATGATAGGGAAAACAATATAATAAAGGGGAGTACCTTCAATATCTAACATCTTAGGTTTAATTCTATGACCGTTAGCGTAATTCTAGTACTATAACCTATATGTATACTTAACCATAGGGACATCCCTATACATACCTTAGAAATAACTCTAGGGATCTCACTAACGTTTTCGAATCCTAGTTTCCAAAGGTTGACTAAACCATTCCTCTGATACCAACTGTAGAGACCCAAATCTTGACGTACATGGACATTAAATTACTTTTGCAGAATACTTAATACATAAGAAAAACAAACACACAAGGACCGTAATAGTTTAGTGTCTTTGGAAACTCGGAATAAAATCTTCTAATCATGGTGAAAGATCTTCAACATCTCCCAATAAAGATCTTCCCTTTTTCCCTTACGTAAAACCTTTCTTTATATCCTGGGGAAAAGAAAACATAAAAGGGTGAGATCAAATGCTCAGTAAGGGTAAACAAAAGAAATATCAAACACATCATATTCATAAGAACATATCTTTTGAAAATCTTAACCTGCAAAAGAGATCATGATTTCATAACATGGGATAAATCATAGTAGTGAAATGTAATCCCAATAATCATAACATAAAACATGAAACTTTTTGTCATACACACATAGTAATAGAGAATCATTTCTTATTAGTCAAGACTCATTGCCAAGACTATCTTAGTGGACAAAGTCCCTTTCTGAACCGAGTCACCCTCATTTCAGTCCTGTTTAACTGAACCGGTATAACCTACCATTCCAGCCATGTATATCTCACGAGATATAAAATCTTTACCCAATGCATTGAAGGGAGATATAGGTCCCACCCATCTCATAATGATATCATTCTTATGTGTGCCAAATAATCATAAACCATACATCATAGCATAACCCATGTAATAAAAATGGGAATCATAAACATCGTGACATATTAAAACAATTCATATAAGATAAAGGAATTCGTAAAAATAATTCCATAAAAACATAATCAAATCAATGTAATAATAGGGATAGAAATAGAACCCTTTATTATCTTAGATGGGAAAATAATTTTGATAAAACACTCGAACTCCATTCTTGAGGAAAATATCCTTTCTGCTTAAAAACAATTTTCTTTTCTTAACATGTCATACAATTACAAACTAAAAGATGTTGATTAAAAATAAACATGAAAACTTGTAAAGGAAGCTTCTTGGAAATAATGTTTTAAAAATCCATTCGTGCCGTATAAGTTAAAAAAACATTCTTTTCATACTTTTGTCAGAAAAGTCAAAAAGTACCTCGTACGAAAAATGACAAAAGATTCCTTTCATATACTTTACTAAAAACTCACCAAAGGGAAAAATAGGTTTTAAAAAATTTTAGGTGGATTGAAATAACATTACATATTGAGGGAACATGGTTGTTGATGATAAAATACACCCCAGTAAATGCCAAAGTATAAACAATCTCAGATAAAAATGAGATTGTGATATTTCCCTTACCATAGGTCCGATTTGATTCGTATGTGTCCAAACCTCCTATATAATGATTTAAATAATGTCATTGACTTATTACAGAAGCATATTAATTGTTATGATATCATATATGGTTCAATTATGACTTTATATTACCCGTTCTTTTGTAAATTCAATGTTAAAGAGCGTTTTGGGTAAAATTGTTTCATTTGTCGTCCGTGTTTTGACTTGTAATTATTCATATAATTACTTAGATCATGATTACTTAATTCCATAATATAAAACATGATTTATATATAATATATATTCAGAATATACATATATATAATAAATTAGTAAATGAAAAGAAATACACCATTCATGGAGACGGTAGGCCGTATGTACGCATGAACGCTGTTTTCCTTTCCTTATTGTCTTGAATGGAATAAGTATATGACATACATATATATACATAAATCCAGTAGATTTACCATGTCATATATTTCATTATTATTAATTATATATACCTTATAATCATTCTGGAATGGTTAACATGGATAATGAATCTCATCGCGTCGTGGAGATGGTAGTCTGTACGTATGCACGAGTGATGATATCGTTCTCATGGTTGTGGAATTGTGTTTAAGTGTATGTATACTATTTCAGTATCAATATCAATTTATAATAATCATATATAGTTACTCATTACACCATTATACCCATCCAATTATTTTGGTGGCGGAAAATAGATTACACCACGGCGTGGTGACGGTATTCCGTACGTACGCACGCGCAATGATTTCCTTTTTCCGTAGGATGGATAGAAGGTTAATTAGAGTTGTTTGATATTTATAATAACATATCAGTATATAAGAAATAATGATGTTATTACTTTACCATGAAAAAACTAATTAAGAAGAAGTTGAAGAAGAATGAAATTGAAAAAGATCGGTAATGGATATTACCTCTTTTTGACGTGCCTTCACTTAACCTCCACTTAATGAACTATGAATGGTCTTTGAAGAAGACCAGGACCTCTAGGATGATACTAGGGAATAGGGTATGATATTTTTTCAGGGTTTGGCCGAGCTTGAATGCTCAAATTGGTGTGAGGAGGAGAGGGAGGAGGTGCCCTTTTATAAGGGAGGAGAGGGGCACCTTAGGAAAATCTCAAAATATTATTTTATATTAAGGTCAAATTCGGTTTATAATAGTTCCAAAGGGTATTCTTTCGAAGATAAAGTGGGGATGGGTCAAAATCCTCTCATAAAATAGGATTTAGACAAGTTTAGGTTATTATTTAAACATTTTTAAATTAGATTTAACTCTAAGGTAAATAATTTAACTTTTACTGTGTCTTTTTGTATTCTTACACTATATGGTTAATAAACTTACTATATCAAGCTAAAATAACCCCAAGTTGTTTATTATTAATTTATATAACCTTATCTCAGTCATTTGACCGAACCTTAGATTTTTATGAATAAAATAACAATTAATAATAAAATATTTTTTTAAAAAACTAATTTCGGTCAATTTTGACACTATTTGGTACATGGTTTTTATGAAATTCATAACAGAATGATAAGTTCTATCCAAGTTACTTAAATCAACAATAACATTTCAGATTAACCTATAAAAGTATTTTAAGTCATAAAAAGTATCAAATTACATTTATTTGGGCATTTATAACATCAATTATGTCTATATTTCATTAATAAGACAATTACTGCATCATCTTTGTGTCATAATAAATGATAGTTATTTAATCCCTAAAAAATTCTAAATAAATTCCTATGATGTAGATAATTGTATTATCTTTCTGGAGACTATTAATTATTGTTGTTTCATGAAGTATATCACTAAATTAAAATTATTTTACTTATAAGATTTAAGAAAGTGACATGTTTTCACATTCTTTGGTTTTAATCATAATTAAATTATTTTAATGGAAAAAAGTCCCTAAAATGAATCTAATCCTACCCTTAGGTTATATGGGTCTACTTTTAGCCATAAAATAGGATTTTTACAAGTGTTAGGGTAATTTTATAATCTTATATTTACCCTTAATTACCCGATTTACCTTTAGCTTTAGTAAATAAAATTTACCGTAGTTACTATTCACAATTCCCAAAACTAAAAAGTAGCTTATTAACATAATTTGGACCCACAGATTCCAAATGTGGAATCCATTTTTCCAAATTCAATACACAAAAGATGCAGAAATTAAATTAAAATTAATCCCTTTGTCGAAAGAAAATGGGTTTTTCTTTAAAACATTACAAAAGATTGAATTGATTTAATCTATGAATCCAAGGTAAAATCAATGCTAATGACATACATTATATTAAATGATAAAAATATATTCTATTTATACTTGAAAACCATTAAATATTATAATTTAACCACATAATATATTACGATGAAAAAAGTTGTTTTTAATTAAAATATAGCGTGTTTTTACTATTCATTAAAATATGAAAGTTATCGGAAAAATATCAGAACTTTTTCTAATGTAAATTTTTATATCCTGATTCAAAAGAAGAATATTATTTTGTAAAATTGAATATATAAACATGTCAAAAACTAGATTTAAAGTGGGTGCGCCATCAAAAGGCGGCAAAACAACATTTTTTTAAATATACTTATTTTTCCTGAAAAATTTATTTTGTTCTTATAACATGTTTTAGAAAATGTGTAAGATGAATAATAATGTTATAAGATTCAAAATTTAGTTAATACTATTCATAATGGCTAGTTCATAATAATATTATAATAATATATCGTTGTTTAGTAAAACCCGGTATTGCTTACAACACACGCTATCGAGGAAAGTCGCGATTGCAAGCCAAGTCAGGGTTGCGTGCTGTGCAAGAATCCTTCATTGTTTCATATATCATAATCCAATAATATTTCATTTATACATTAAATATATATATATATACTCAATGTTGCGAGGAATAACTATTATCAAAATTGTGTGTAACACGATCCAAGAATAGTGTTGCGTATACTGCAAGCTAATACGGTGTTGCGTATAAGGTAATCTTGGTGTAGCATACAACACAAGACATTAATGAAATTAAAAGAATATTTTTCATAAAATCTCGGGGTGTTACATGTTTTTGGTTTTATTTATTGATGACATTATGGTAATTTCTAAAAATAAATAGGATCATGAAAAACACTTAAGGGTTGTTTTGCATTATTTAGAATAAAATAAACTATATGGAAAATTTAGAAAGTATGATTTTTGGTTGCAACAATTTTTCTCCTTCGGAACATTGTAAATAAGTATAGAATAAACGTTGATCCTGCCAAAATAGAAGTAGTTGATTAATGGCCAAGAACAACAAATGTTACATAGAATCATAGTTTTCTGGTCATAGCAAGTTATTACTGACGGTTTGTTATTAACATTGCACAGTTATCTAGATCGATAACTAAGATAACATAGAAAGTGGTTAAATTTGTTTGGAATGAATAATGTGATGTTTATTTTCAGGAATTGAAGACGAGATTGGTGAATGATCCAGTTTTGGCCTTACCTTCCTTAAAGGGTGAGTTTGTTATCCATAGTGATTCTTGTTTGAAATTAATTTGTTGTTTTTTATACAGAACGATTATGTATTTTCTTATTCGTCGAGAAAACATAAACCATGTGAGCTAAATTAGCCCAAACATGATTTGGAATTGGCAGTTGTGGTTTTTTCTTTGAAAATTTAGAGGCATCGTCTATACGTAACCAAATTCCAAATATATACTAACCATAAAAGTCTAAAGTATATATTCACTTAGAAGGAATTAAACATGAGTCAGAGAATATGGATTGAACTGATAAAGGATTATGACTACACAACCAATTACCATCCTAGAAAAAACAATGTAAGAGATGCCTTAAGTCAGAAACATCATGCATCATTAACCATGATACGTTTTGAACATGATCCCTTGATTGATGATTTGATGAATTTTGGTATCGAAGTTGTTGGTGTAGGTAATACCTCTGTTTTGTTTTAGGTTTCAGTGCAGTCATCATTGTAAGACAGAATTATGAAAGCGTAGAAGCAAAACCATGAGTTACAGAAAAAGGTATAATTGGTTAAAATGGGTAATTTTCAAGAATATAATCTTGATAAACATTGTGCTTTATCATTTTTATGAAAAGGCTATGTGTGACAAGTGATTCTCAGTTAAAGAAATATTTTTTGTGCAAACCTCATAGTTCTCCATTTTCGGTTCATCCTAGTAGTACTAAGATGTACAGAGAGCTTCAGGGGTATTATTTGTGGGATGGAATGAAAAAATATATTGCTGATTTTACTAGGAAATGTTGGATGTGTCAACAGGTAAAAGAAAAGCGGCATATACCAAAGGGAATGCTTTAGAATTTCCAGTTCCAGAGTGGAAATTGGAGAATGTATCCGTGGACATTGTTGTCGGACTACCAAATACTTTTTCTAGGTAACAATGTGATATTGGTTATTGTTGATCAGCTAACAAAGTCTGCAAATTTTCTAGAAATTCGAGATACAATGTCTTCAGATCAGCTATCTTGATTTTACCTTATGGAGATTTTCAGGTTACATGGAGTTCCTCTTTCCATTAAATCAGACTGAGATCCCAGGTTCACTTATACTTTTTTGAAGGGACTTCAGAAGTCGTTGGGTATAGAGTTAAGTTTTTGTACAACTTTTCATCCTCAATTAGATGGGTAGTCAGAACGAAAGATTCATACGTTGGAGGATATTCTTATATTTTGTTCAATGGACAATTAGGGAAGTTATGATCAACATCTTTCATTAGTTGAGTTTTCTTATAATAACAATTTTCATTCTAGTATTCAGATGGCACATTTTGAGGCCTTGTATAGGAAGCAGTGTGAGACTCCAGCTTTTTGGGATGAAGTCAATGAAATAATGTTAATGGGGACAAAATTAGTTGAAGAAGTGGCTGAGAAAGTGAGGATGATCCATCCGCACATGAGGAAATCTTAGAGTATGAGGAAAGGTTATGTAGATAAAAGAAGGAAAGGCTTCTCTTTCGAGGTAGGTGACCTTGTTTTCCTTAAAGACTCTCCTTGGAAAAGTTTTATGTTTTTTTAGTAATAATGGAAAGATAAGTCCACAATTCATTGGTTCCTTTTAAAATCTTGGAGAATGTTGGAACAGTTTCATACCACGTAGCTCTGGCTCCGAGATTGTTTTAGGTACACAATTTTTATTAGGTTTCTATGTTGAGAATGTATGTGACTGATTCATCACATGTCTTAAGCCCAGAAGCATTTCAATTGAAAGAGAACCTTTCTTATAAAGAGAAACCAGTTTAGATTCTTGATCAAAGGGAACATGTATTTTGGAATAATTTAATCCACGAGGTAATGTTTTTGTGGAGAAACCAAATGGTTGAAGAAGAAACATGGGAGTCTGAAAATGCTTTGAGGGAAAAGTACCCTTAGTTGCTTAATAAGTAAATAAAATTTTGAGGACTCAATTTCTAGAAGGTAGGGATAATGTAACACCCCAAGATTTTCTAAAAATAAATATAAATGCATGGAAATTTATTTTTAGTAGATATTTTTAACTATATTTTAAAATATTACTTTTCTACTTCTATGTTCTGAATTTCAAGAAACTATTATCTACAATTGTGTTCAGTATGATATTTGGAGTCTATTGGAACCAACTTTTATTTGATGAATAGTAACATACCCTTATGAATATTAATATGAATAGTGATATGACCCTAATCAATAGTATATTTTATTATTATTTTCTTTTATTAAGGCTTTAAGATTATTACATCTAGCTTAATTTTTCATTGAGATAAAGAAGTAGTTGTAGAATTAGAACTGTTATTTTTTGAATTAAGTTTTCTTTTATTAAAAAAAATAGTAATATTTAGAAAATTACTTTTCGAAAATAGATTTCATTTTTTAATTCTACACATCAAAAAATGGTAAGGGTGTTTTTTTGGGATTTTTCTGAAATTCAAGAATTTTTTATGAATAGTAAAATATGATAAAATACGATAAATGCTAAATACCTGATTTACTACATGAAAGGTGATGCAAGGATGATGTAATACCACTTGGTAATAAACCACATGCAATTTTTATTATTTGGGGTCACATTAATTAAGATTATTCATATTCTTGAGCAAAAATATTTTAATAATGATTAAAATAATGAAAAATACCCCTCTCCCCCTCTATAAATACCACCCTCACTCCCCTCTTCCTCCCACACCTCTCAAGCCTTGAGAATTGTCTACTTTCTGCCAAATTCCCTCCCCAATCTTTTTACCCACGTCTTAGAGCTTATGGTCTCCCCAGAAGACCAAAATAAAAACCCTTAAGGAGGATCTTGAGGAGAAGAGATCAAGAGGTAGACATCCTCTTTTATTTTCTTTCTTTTCTTTCATTTTATGTTATTCTCTTCCATTCCCATTTTATTATGATGGGATATTTCATTAAATATCTCCCATTATTTCCCATATTATGTATATATTATGATATGTCATCTTCCTCTCATCAAACTATTTTTATGAAATTTTAAGAGACGTCATTAGGCTGCCGAATTTTCATGGGAAATTTGTCAAGTTTTCTTTTATTTTAAGATTCCGTTCTTTTCTTCTTCTTTCCTCACTTCTTCTTAACCACGAGGCTTGGAGGATCAATAATATTCTATATTTTGGAATCTTTCATGTTGATGGAAAAATCATCATCCTTAATTTTCTCCTCCCCCACTTATTCATGGAATTAAAATATTGTATGTGATGTGTCGAATTACCGACATCATGGATGATGTGATTTGAATTTGCATTAATTATTTAAAGTATGGTAATAATACCATTTTTTTATTAAACCAGGTTATAATATTTGTTTTATGACTCACCCATGGTTCTATAATTCTTTTTTACTCATGGTTCTAATTTATAAGGCAAAATGATGTTGTTAATATCAATGAACCACTAAAATGATCCAAACGAACATTATTAATGTTCTAACTTATGTATCATCATCATTTAATAATTCAAAATGATAAATGGAATAATTTATGATACTGTATATATGAAGATACAACTCCATTCCAATTCTGGAGTTTCACTTCCAATCGATAAGAATGTCCACCATGACCCAATCATAGAAATCATGTAAGGAATTCACCCAAATACAGTTCAAGGGGAAAAATACTAATAATTAAGGGTGAAAAGATGTTATGAAATGATCATATAAAATTTTATAAGAATGAAATGGTTTCAGTAAAATATTAATAACACTATTTTAACCATTATACATGAGTTTTAAAAAATTTTGATGTAAGAAAAACTCAAGGTAAGGGAATTCTTAACCCTATTTCCATTCTTTGGGTCAAACTTCTACTTCATTATTTATGTGCTATTTAATTTTTGTGTGTGATGGGTTCTGTTTATATTATGTTTTATTATGTGTATTTACATTATATAAACATACTCAATCCACTATATTAAGCCTTTATTCAATAGTATGTAATTTATAAGTTTCTTTCCTTTTTAAAAACCTCTTTTAAAATTTAGTTTTACAAAACTCCAAAGAAATGTTTTTATAGAATTATTCATGTTGTATGATTATGTTATGGTTCTTGGGAATTATTTATGATTAAGGGTGGGAACTATATCTCCCTCCAATTCATTGGGTATGATTAAGTTGTAGGTCGTCCATATGGTTACTCCAAGTGTAACTGCAATGGTTACACAAAGTAAGGTAGCCGTGACAGTTGCAAAATATAAGGGAGCCAAGAATGGTTACAAGATTATGTAAGTAATTCTAAAAGATACCTTTATGATTATATTTATATTCTCAGGTTTTTTTGAATCTTTTGTAATTATCATGTTACACAATGTATGTATATATGGGTGATAAGAATGTATTTTGAAAATCCTTTAACATGTTACGAGTATTCATGGACTAATGTGATCTTTCCTTCTTTTCCACCCCTTACTGAGCTTTGGTTCTCATCCCAAGTATTTAAATGATTTTTCATAGGTTAATGGATGTGTAATAAATGGAAGGAAGCCATGTTAAATGTTGAATAATTTTCAAGGAGTATTTTTTTAAGTTTTAATGTTTTATATTTTGAAAAAAATGTACACTCTTTTTATGGTACCCACTCTGTAATAATGTGTAATTTTAGGAATTTATTTTCCTAATTATCTAAAGCTCTAAACCTGAAAACATGTTCAATGTAAATGGATGTTTTTTCTTGACTAAATTCTAGATTATGTATGTTATATGGTCTGGTCCTTATAAGATATGATTTGATATAATTTATGATGTTTATGAAATATCAGAAAAGTCATCTCTTCATACTATTTGTGATGATATTGAGGGACAATATTCATTCTACTGGATGAAAGTCATTATGATATATTATGAGTAAACTTATGTGTGCATGTAGGCTCCCAAAATTTTTATGTGAGGTAGGGGACCACATATTTTTCCCTATTGAGATGTATATCCTTGAGAGGGAGTGTGTATATATGGTTATATATTATTGTGAGTGTAACCTTATAAATGAAATTTTTGTTTTCAATTTTTATGTTCATGTGTTTTAAATGATTTTTAATTCACAATGGAGGAAGGCAATATTGTTTTGGGTTGTATTATGAGGGATGGTTGACATTTAGGGGATGAACATGAAGGTATTATAGTAGTGGGATTCAATACCCACTGAAATGTATTTAGATATAGGGATACCATGGATTATATCAATTGAAAAATATTTCATGACTGATTTTCTTTCAAATAAATTTAAATCCATCAAAATATTTTGATATTCTCAAATTTGAAATTTGTAGATGTGTGATATACTATTGAAATTTTTTTAGTTAATGAGGTAGATACAACAGAACCATTTGATTTTTACGACTGAATAAGACTAAACCACTTATGAAAAAATTGTATTACACGTGAATAAAATTATTTCATTGGTTATCAATGAAATGGAAATGGAAATAAAAAAATGAAAGTAAATGATGATTTTTTACGAAATCTATCATTATGTTAAAAATGTGTTTTAATATTTAAAAATTAACAAAATAATAATTAGTAAATAATTTAAAATAAATTTATATATGATATATTGAATAATTAGTGTTAATATTCATATATTGTTTTCAATGGAACTGTGATAATATTAAATCTAGAATTATTCTAAAATATATATATTTTCAAAAAAATGATTTACATCAAATAATTCACACATATTTTAAAAATTATATATAGGACATATATAAATTAAATCACGATAAAATATTCACATGTTTATAATCTGGGGAATAAATTTTTTTATGTTGTCCCTTTATATATCATAATTAAAAATATTCCCATTTATAATTTTCTACAACTCGGTAATGGAAAATTGGTTAAATATTGTTTTAAATTCGGGATTGGGGTATAAACATTCACTAAAACATGCCTTTATGATATTGGATGTGTTAATTTATTCCATTCTCTTCCACATCACATGTTTTTTTCCACCTGGTAGTATTTCACACTAATTATCACCATTATATTAATTTAAGAATAGAATAAACAAAAAATATCCCTTAGTTGACAAAAATATCTCAAAATATTTGTACATAAAGATAAAAATTGGAAAATTTAAATTATAAATGTTGATATAAAAATGATTAAATTTTTTTTATCATGGAATCATCATGAAACTTTTTACTGATAGGATAATTACACAAAATGAAAACACAATTTTGATAAAATATTAATTTATTGAATTAAAAAATAAAATATGCGTCTTTTAAAATAATAAACATTTTAAGAAATGAATATATTATTGATTTCAAATATTTTTTTAATAAATATAAATTATCATGGGGTTTTTTGTGTTATTGATTCAAATTCATTTTCTATATGATTTTTTAACGTCACATTAATATAATAGATCATAAAAATTACATTACTAATATTTTATAATAAATTATATTTTATTAAAAGATAGAACATTCAAAAAATTCATATATTAATCTAAGTGAGTGGGATTTGGTCTAGAATATTAAAAATGGATTATTCCGGATCCACCATCATTATGAGGTTATAATTCATGTTCCTAGAAGATTTAAAAATATTTAATTAAAAGTAATTTCTCACAGTCATAATGTGTCATTAAGACAAGGAGATATGAGTAAATTTTTTAACTAATCATGATAATATTTTACCGTATTAGTGGATTTAGAATAATACTTATAGTATTTTTAAATAACATTAATTTTGTTCAATTTTTAGATGAATATTAATTTATATTAATTAAATACACTCAGTAATTCAAATAGTGCCTTACGTAACAATTATAAAATGGTGCATCCTCTCATTCACTATTCACATTGATTAAGCCTTAAATCTCAACCCAACCATACCCAGTTATTCATTATACATATCAGTCAACTAATAACAATTTTTTGTTTTAAAGGACATTTTAATGGTTCTTAATAATGAAACTAATGAATTCCAATCGAATAAGAAGAAATCATATTACACAACCTCTCTAATTTTATTTCTTCTTCAAACATGAATATTTCCATTTTAGTCTCAATAAAATAAAAATTTCAATCTGATATATATATATATATAGACACATTCACTTTTGATTTTATAATGACTAATATCGACTCTCTATTCCAACAAATGTTATGTGAATGTTTCGCTTGTGTATACGTGCGGAATACCACATCTACAATGTGAAAAAAATTAATTTTTAGTAACCAACATTCATTGATTGGTATCATGATGTGTTGAATTTTTATATTTTATATTATGGACCAATTATAATTATATAATTATATTTTCACTGTATTGCTTTTTATTTTCTAATTCATTGGAAATGATTACATCACTTAGGATAATGTCAATAAAACCACCCCCAAGATGTGATGTGATTCATTTTATCATTATTCATTACATGGTTGGTAATAAGGAATGATTTTAAAATCATATTAATATGTAAGATATAATATTTATTCATTTATTTTTAACTATTATTTACCTTTTTATATTTACAACCACTGAAAAAGTAAAAATAACATTCGTGAATACACAAATCTAATCGTATCCATTAATAATGTAATACAATTTTTCTATATAATTTAAAAAACACTATATATGTATATATAATTAAAATATATGATATTAATATCTTGAAAAATATTTTTGATGTTATATCCTAATGATTATTATTCACGGTAAATAATTACTTTGCCTAAATTTTCACAACAAACGAAACAGATAACACATGTAAATGACTATTTTATTAAATTGTAATACAAAAATGGTGTTTAAATTTTATGAGGGAATAATATATGATATAATAAAACTGAAAATAATTTTGTAATATAATTATTATAAATTTAAATTTATTTCACTTGAGGTTATAGTCCTATCAAACCATATGGAAGTTGATGTATGTGATTTTCCCTATATTTATTTATATTAGATAGTTGATATATTCAATAGTCATTTATTATTATGTTATATGTAATTAAAATAAATTTATTTGAAATTATCTTATTGAAAATGATTTTTATTTACATATCCATATAAGGATTTCTCAATTAAAAAAGATTATTCTATTATTACATAAGTGGTAAGGGATTTACTTTTCAATATCATAGTTTTTCAGGGGTGTTATTGATTAAATATATGATGATTAAATTTCATGATATAAATTTTATGAATTGAATTAATTTTATTATCATGTAGTTGTTTATATTAGTTAAACAATTTTCATTTCATTTTCTTAACATTGCATAATCATGATATTGACAAAAATTTTACACTTGATATCAATTTTATTTCACCATTTTGTAAAACATCATTATTATTCCAAGTAAATTAATTAAATATATGATTTAAATAATATTTTTATGAATTTAATATTAATTACATATAATCATTTTTTAAAAAATTTAAATTTTTAAATTTTTTTAGGATGAATATTCTTTTTATTTTCTTAAATGATTTACTTTGGAATGTTTACCAAAATATAAAAGTAATAATTGTTTTAATATATAAGAAATTATCATAGATTCACCTTAGGATGAGTAACCAATGATATGAAAAATCCCTTATTTGTCTCCATGATTTTTTCAAATATGGCCTCCCTCAAAATTTGTCAATTAATAGGTTTTATATAATTGATTTGAAAGTGAAAAGGGGATTTTCTTCATGAAATGTTATAAAAGGTTTTTTAAAAGTATTTTAATCAATAATAGAATCTATTGATATTATATATGTTTTTTATAGATTGCATTTAGTTATTCTATCCTTATTCATTAACTAATTATTTTATTATTATAATGATGAGATATTTTTGAAACCTAGTTTTATTTCCATTGAATATTCTATGGTGATCTAATGAAAATTTTTATGAAACATATCTTTTTATCTATGTGTTGTGGTATAATAAATAATTTAAATGATTATGAATCATGTTTATAACCCCAAAATTATAATATATGAATATTTTTAAATTATCTCTTGGCACAAAAATTAGTGGATTATGATTATAAGATAGGTTTCCCGTAATTTAGATTTTACCCTAAATAATTGGATAAATATGGGTATCTCATGATATAATAAGTATTGGAATGGGGACTGTAACCAGTTGAGTAAGATACATTTTCTACTCTAACACACTTCATAGTTCTCCTTGACTCATTATATGATAGAATGTGGGCATACCCAAATCATATATTCTTTTTTTGGTTGAGGACTTTGATCGAGGAATTTATTATCTATAATTTTGTGTATTCCATAGACATATGTATTATTCTAATAAAAATAACTTAATTTTCATTTTTTTCATTAATTATTAATTCTCACCTTATAAACATCCAACGTATTATACTATATTTGAAGATTATGATCATAGATAATTATGATATGGTTTTAAAATTTTATTCTCATGTTCTTGAAATTGTTTGATCGTGTTTGGTTTATGTGATCCATGATATTTTCCCTGTTTACACATAATGTGATTATGATCTCACCATTTCTGTTGTTTTAGTTACTTATATTATGAAAAATGGTTTTAATTACGATATTTAAACGGGGGGTTGAATATATTAAGAATAATGTGGGAGATGATTTTTTTATCGTATATTATTATTTTTAATATATCAATGATTCCAAATACATTTTATTTACTAAATAACTTTTTGTATTGTTATATTCTATATTGATTATTAGTCTAATATTATTTAGTTTTTTATTATATGTAAGGATCTTTATAGTTGTTGTCAGAGTAAGAATTAGTTACCTTTTAAAATATTCATGAGAATACTTTTGTGAGAATTCTTATGATGATTTTGTTTACATGATATCATTCATAGTTATTTTAATGAAATAATATTTATTTTCTTAAAATGTTCATTTTATAGATACCGTTACTGGTTTTTTGAAATAGATCCACATAGGGGTGATAATCCAAAAAAAGAGTTTCTCAAGTAGATATCAACTTTCATTCAAGAGCATGGTGAGTGTGAAATTACTTTGTACCCTATTGGACACTCCTATAGTATATTCAAGGTTAACTCAAATTTTATTTAGAAATCATATTTATGTATTTGATTGGGTTGTGATCATTGATGAAATAGTTACAATGATTCTTTATGGTCTTGATAACAATTTTTTGATAATAATATTTAACATAGAGTGATAATGGTGTGGTTGATACATGTATGGTAAAATATTAATATAACCAATTTTATTATAGTCATATGAATAATAGGATGTTGTTTAAAGTCTCAATTAATATCACTTCATAAATCTTATAATTAGACTCTGATTTTGAAATAAAAATCATAGTGTTATGCTGATCAAATTCCATGAATATGATTATTTTCTATTTAAATATTTAATTAATGTGTTTCTTATAAATCTTGTTAATATACCTATAGTGGTATTTTATATTATACATGGAATGTTTTATCCTTATTTACATAATGTCCCCTTCAATATTTGATGATGTAAAGTTAGGTTTGATTTATTGAATAAAATTACAAGTCTCTTAGTGTAATGATAACTATAATATTTCAACTGAAATTTTAACTATTAAATGGGTCTTGATTCTAATTAACAAGTTTTAATTTTATTTTATATCTAGTAAGATACTCAAAATATAATATATTCCAAGTATATGTGAGTTTTTTATATTTATTGAGAATTACATCTAGTCTAACACTGATGTAGGACGTTGAGTTTTAAATAGAACTCTGAACTAGTGGTACACCTATTCCACATACTCAATATAGAATGGTTTGGATTTTGTCACAACAATTTATGAACCTATATCAAGAGAGTCTATAAAATTATTTCATTTGGAGTGTGTACGACCATGGGGTAAACCAGTTCATTTTGTTAGAAATAAAGATTGACCATTATTATTATAAATTGGTTCTCTGGAATTGTACATGATGAAAATAATGAACATGCATTATCTAACCAATATAGATCACATGTTTGATCTACTATAAGGTGTAAAATAAATTTCTAATAATTATCATTATTTTGGATATCATTAAACATGGATGATGATGGAGGATAATCATAGAAGGAATGAAAACTATGAATTTAATTTGATTTTTTTGACTTGATAATTACCCCACTATCATAATGTATTTAATGAATAGAGTCCACTAATATTTATTGATATGTTTTTGGTTATCTATGTCGATGTTATTTTCTAATAATCAATGTGAAATTTGAATCATGATGGTCATTTGATGATTTTGTAATACCCAGTGATAGATACTCTTTATGAAAAATTTACAATGTTTCGATTTTTTAAAACAAATGTTTCTTTTTTGAGTGATATATTATCTTGTGAGGGTATATTTGTGTATCCATAATAAATATAAATTTTTTAACATTGGTAAATACCAAATAAAATAATCGAGATCCATACATTTCATGTTTTGGTGGGATATTATCAAGAATTTTTTTATAACATTTAGGGATATCAAATCCACAGAACAATTTAACTGAAATGGTATCCATTTTACATTGGAATGATGAATGTGAAGAATATTTCAAGGAATTAAGGAAAATGTATAGATGATAACTGGTCCTTAAACTGCACTATAATGGAGAAAACATTGTAAACATTTTTGATGAAATAAGGATTGGAAATGGATACAAACTCATTCATATTTATATATTTTTGGATCATTCATCACAAAATCTGATGGTTTAAGAGAAAATGTACCCAAATATAGATTTTCATTTAGCAAAGTTACTTCTCACACTAATGATGTGGAGAAATTAATTTTATACTGAATGTTTTGATAATTATATATATCCTCGCACTATATTTTAATGATTATATTCACAGAAAATGAGATCAATATTTTCTAGATATGATTTTTGTTTTTAATTAATGATTTAGAGTGTTTAAAACATTAACACCATGTGAAAGTGAACATTGTTGCGGAATCATAGTGTTTAAAGGATCATTTTATATTTTCTATGATGTAATCCACAAACAATCTGGTGATTCAATATTTTAAATGGTTATATATAGATATATCGAAGGAAGGGAAGAAAATTATCTTCCTCAAATTAGTGTTCAACATTATATCCATGTGGTTATTAAAGAGTTATAGAATAATGTTGTATAATAATAGAAAACGTTATAAATTAGTTATAGGTTCAACATTGATTTTTATGGAATGATAATTTTTAAGAACCTTGTTTGTGTCCTTTTAATACTATATCTCTAGAAGTATATATTTAAAAATTTCCATAATTCATCACTCTCTTTTCATCTTATATGTATAAAGATGTATATAGAATTGAATAAGTACTTTTGGTGGGAAATCATGGAGAGAAATATTTTATAGTTAGTTTCCCATTTATAGGTATGATATCATGTAATATATGTGAGATATAATTCTAATAGGGTGTTAAATCCCATATATATACTATAATGTATATGGGAAAACATCACAATGGATTTTATCTTTGGACTGTAGAATATATCAGAAGAACATAATGTTAATATGTTCGTAGTCAATCACCTTATGAATTCATTAAAATTTATTACTATGAATGAATATATTTTTCATGGTTATTTATCTATAATATACATTAAGGGAGTGTCATGGTTGTAAGAAATAACTCATTCAATTATATGTAATTGGTATTTGATGTTCAAATTGATGTTCTAGAAAATAATTTAATAGAAACATTATTAATATAAGATTTTCTTTATTTTTTACCATTATTTGATATATAGTTATTATATTGGAATTATTCAATACATAGATGACTTTATTATATGTAGTTATATGTATTTTTAATTTTGTTTGGATCAACACCCTATACAAATCATTTTTAACAATATTTGATTTCACTTGAGCATACAGATGGCTTCTTATGAATCTCTTAATAGAATTATCTGAATGAATCTAATGTGTTTGGATGATGTTTGGGACCTAAATATATTAGGACCTAATCTATTTGAGGAACAATTAGATAATATCATGTCAACTATGAAACAAATCAATCCATATCATGGTTGATAGAAATCATTTTCTATGACTCATCATTGTGATATGCAATTTAAAGTTAGTGCAAACATATTACTATGAATTTATATATGAAAAAAATAAATGTGACTAATAAAAATGGAATAGAAAAACCATAGGTATATTTAACCCTTTGAAATTATTTATATAGTTGATGTCGTGACCCATCCTCGGGGCCCGTGTCGTGACTACCCCAAGCCCGCCTTCCATAGGACAGGGGCTGGCGACTAGCACCAAAGGCATAAATCTCGATAAAAATGGTAGGCATTGTCTTTATATAGTAGAAAAACACAACAGAGTATGCACAGAAGAATTCACATGTAAAACTGTATACAAAAGTAAGTGGTGAAATGATAGGGGCTGGAAATACAAGCCCAACAGTGAGTATAGTACAATAGAAAGTCCGGTACAACAGTAGTAAAGTAAAGTAGCAACCACTGAGTCATCCTATGGGAATCCCACCTGAAGGGTGGGTACAGATTGTATCCTCAGCACCTCGGGTCCGTCCATCCGCTCCGTGTACGTCCCACCGAGTGGTCCACCTTTGGGTACCATCCAACTCCACAAGTCTCTACCATGATCAGTGATATCCATCATTTATATCCAACACGACGTAGTGTGGGAATAACTCATGCAAGAGTGAGTATAACAATACTCAGTAGTGAACCCAAGACCCCCAAAGGTCTCCCAGAATCCACGAAGGATAAACCACATGCGAAAGTTAATTTCACGAAGTATCAACCAACTCTACTTAGGTATATGCCCATACACAAACCTAAGTCCTCAATTCCAGTTTGGCTCCAACTCTCGAGCCGAAACACAACCCAGTCCACTCAGGAAAGAATTCAATCACACCGATGGTAATTATTGAAACTCAAGACTCATCTCACGCAGGTGTACAACTCATGAAGTGGGGTGGAGATGTTTATATGTAGCATCTGAATCATCTCCTCTGTCAAACCCACATAAGATCCTAGTACAGAAGTCGTCGTTGCAGAACCCACGGAGGATCCGAGTACAGTAATAATTGCTGTCGAACCCACAGAGGATCCATGTATAGTAGTCATTGATGTTGAAACCACAGAGGATCCATGTACAATATTCATCACTGCCGAACCCATGGATGATCCAAGTACAATATTCATCATCGTCGAACCCACAGAGAATCCCAGTACGGTAGAAATCGCACTCGCATCCAGCTCAAGGGTTCCTGCACATAGCACGCTCGATTCCAGGAGGGTCCACTCCTCGAGCCAAGGGGTCGATACATCAACAATCACGATGTCGAGAGTTGATGTATCCTGAAGTTGTGTCTGGTCAAAAAGAACCCAATGCAACAGACATATCGTCAATCGTATGCCCGGTCTGAGAGATATTGGCTTTTCCATTCCAGGGGCCCGGTTGGAAATACACTCATTCCAAAACCCGGCTGAATTCCAATGTTTTCCAAAACTCAATTAGAGTATCGCATCAAGACCTCTTCTTCATGAGTGTCCCAATGCCATAGACGGCACATCGATCGGATGCACGATTTTTAAATTATTCACATTTAAGAGTAACAGGCCCCACTCGTCAAGCACAGTGAGCTGGCGGGACCGACCTGGCAGAGGGTCAGACCGGCCCGGTGAAGCACACGACCTAGCCCAATGGGGTGCGGCCCGGCTCGCGAGGGCATAGCCTGGCCCGAGAGGGCGTGGCCTGGACCGTGAGGGCGCAGCCCGACCAGAGAGGGCACGGCCCAGCCCGGATGTACCACTATAGGGGAAATGTGAAACTCCCTCAGTACTTCCTCCTACAGTGCAACTGGTACCACAATACATCCCCTAAAGAGTATGACATGCTCCCCGTCTTCAAAAAATCAATCAGGCGCCTGCCCTATGGATATCTAAGCACATCGCGTCTCACAGTCAACGTCCCCACGTTGTGCATCTCTAACTCGATGAAAGAGTGGAGGAGTGACTGTAGAAAGGCTGCTCTATCTCTATCAACAAAGGATATCTAAAATGCGGCTAGCTGATTTTTCGGCTCTCCTAGTAGTTGAATGCTCGATCTCCTTCTGAGAGCATCAGCTACAATGTTCCACTTCCCAAGAGTATAGACTATCTCAAAGTCATAATCCTGGAGGAACTCGAGTCATCGCCAGTGTCTCAGGTTTAGGTCCTTCTACGAGAAGATGTACCTGAGACTCTGGTGGTCAGAGTAGACTGTAAAGCACTCGCCAATCAGATAGTGCCTCCACATCTTCAAGGAGAATACTAGTACTTCATACTCCAGGTCATGGGTAATGTAGTTCTGCTCATGTTGTCTCAGCTACTACGAGCCATAAATGATCACTACCCGCTCCTGCATTAGGACACACATGAGTCTGGTCCCTGATGTGTCGTAGTAAACTACATACCCTACTCCCTCCTCTAGTAGCCTCAAGATGGGCGCACTGGTCAATATCTACCTCATATCTTGAAAGCTCTATTGACATATATTTGACCACATGAAGGGTTTCTCCTTCTTTGTCAAGGCAGAAAGTGGTGCTGCAACTCTGGAGAAGTCTAGCACAAATCTTCGATAGTACCCAGCTAGACCCAGGAAACTCCGCACCTCTGTCACACTCCTGGGTTGCTCCCAAGAAATTACATCCTCGATCATTGCTGGATCCCATGCAACTCTAGCCTCCAAGATGATTTGTCCCAGAATTTGAACCTCTCTAATCCAGAGCTGGCACTTCTCGAGCTTATCATCATGTTGGTGCTCTCAGAGTGTATCCAGTACAACCGTGAAGTGATAGGTGTTCTCCTCCTCAGTAGGCAAGTAAATATGTATTTCGTCAATGAAGACTATGAAGAAACGATCGTGGTAAGGCTGGAAGATCCTCTTCATGACACTCATGAACACTACTGGTGCATTGGTTACGCCGAAAGGCATAACCAAGAACTCATAGTTGCTATACCGACACCTAAAGGCCATCTTCTACACATCCTCTTCTTGAACTCTGAGCCGGTGATAGCCGGACCTGAGGTCTATCTTCGAGAATCATTATGCTCCTTTGAGAAGATCAAAGATATCATCCATCCTCGATAGTGGGTACATGTTCTTCATGGTCACCTGATTCAGGAAACGATAGTCGACACACCGTCGCAAGCTCCCATCCACCATCTTGGCGAACAAAATCGGAGAAGCCCAGGGTGAAACACTAGGTCGGAATAATCCCTTCCCCTACAAGTCGATTAGTTATAACCATAGATCATGAAGCTCGGCAGGAGACATCTGATATGCTAGAATAGATATCGATGTTTTCTTGGGGTACATGTATATGTAGAAATCTACCTCTCTATGAGGAGGTAGTCCTGGAACGTCATCAGGAAAAACGTCCAGATACTCATCCACCACAACCGGAAAACTCGGACTCCACACATAAATTACTCCTGGGATGACACTAGCCAACTAATGAGTGATCATAAACCCTATCCTATGCATAAGCCCATCCTGCACTGCGAAGGATCCCTTCGTGCCGATGAAGGTGAACCTGCTCCCATCCGTGCGGAAACACCGAACTTTGTGCCTAATACAGTTGATCTGAGAATTAATTGTAGATAACCAGTCCATACACAAGAGGACGTTGTAAGGCCTCGACGCCACTAAAAAAAGATCCTAGCCGAAGCTCTCACCTCCTAGAGTAAGCTCACACTTCCAGAACCAATGCGTAATAATCAAGTCTGCTCCCGTAGGATTCTTTAGTCGTAAGGATCGAGCCAACAGCTCCTTCAGAATCTCCGAGCTCTGAACAGGGGCAACGACAATAAAAGAATGATTTGCTCCGGTGTCTATAATTACTACATCAAGGGAGTTGTAGACACAGATAGTACCTTGAATCATCTCAGGTGCACCATGGTCGTAGGCCTCGTCTGCCTGGAGCTGAGCCCGCCTATATCTTCCAGCTCCCTTTGGTTGTGGTGGACCTCCTGGTGGTGGTGGTGGTAGAGCCTCGAAAAGTCGTCGACCACCTGCTTCTTGGCCAGCTCCTCTACCTCGTCCACCTACTCCCGACGGACCACCACATTCGAACCTATTCCCTTTCCAGGGTGGTCCCTCTAGTGTCTGCTACTCGTCTGCATGGCGGTTCTGGCTTTCTTGAGCCATGTTACCCTTCCCGCCACATGCATAGCACCACCTTCCCCTCAAATGCCTTGCTCTATTTCGTGTGCCCCACACATCCGAACCAGTATCCTGAGGTCGCCCACCTGATGGACTGGTCCTCTTGGACCTCTACGACATTTGTCTACTACTGACTACAGAAGACTCCCCTATGTGTCACCCTGTAGTGGGTCTCGCCGCTTGTGTCTGCTCAACGAGAAAACTCTCCATTAAAAGAGCTCGCTCCAGCACCCCCGCATGTGTTGGGATGCTGAGGGGAATCATCAAAGATCTGATCTCGTGCTTGATTCCCTACTCGAAGGTCCTGGCCCTGAAGAATGGGTCTCGTATTATATCCATGAAGTAGCGTGAGAGGTCAGTAAACCTCGCTGAGTACTTAGCTACTTTCATGTTTCCATGCCGCAGATGAAGTAACTTTTGAATCTGCAATGCACGAAGGGTGGCAGGAACAAACTCCAAGTATAAGAGACTCTCGATGTCTGTACAGAGTAAAGATACCTCATCATGCCCCTAGAGTATCAAGCTCCACCATCTACCTGCTGGTGCATGCAGGAGAATCGCAGCAAGGATCACCATAAGATCATCTGGTGTCCCTACTAATCTAAAAACCCTGATGATAGTCTCCATCCAATACTCAACTTCCTTAGGGTCCGTCTCTCGGTGGAACCTGGGCGGCCTCTGTCACTAGAACTCGTTCAGTGCACTCAGGCGGCGTGCACTCTCTACAACTAGGTCTGGTGGTATCGGTGGCCCAACAGGTAGTAGTACCACTGGTGCCTCCGCTCTGATTTGGACCTGCACCGAGGACTTGATGATCAGTGGGCTACCATCTCACATGTAACTCGGAACCCTAGCTGGCTGCCTTCATGGGGCCATCCTGAAAAGAAACAGGTGCACCATGGTCAATACAGTATACCTGGTGAGCTGACACAATGTAATCACAACGAAAGATTTTTCCAAGGAAACACACACAAAATCATTTTTTTCGTGCACAGAGTCAAAAATCACGAGTCAGAGTCCTAGTCTATGATTACGTCAGCCACCGCACCAACACTGGTTTCCCTAAACTAATAACCACACCCAAAACACATAATAATATTGCTTCACAAAGAAGAAAATAATCAGAATCCTGAGTTCTGCGGTATAACCGACTCCTATGATAGGAAATTCTCTCGACCTGTCATCGGGGCATGCGCCGTGACTACCCCAAGCCCGCCTTCCATAGGCCAGGGGCTGGAGAATAGCCACAATGGAATAAATCCTGATAAAAAAGGGAAGGCATTGACTTTATATAGTAGAAAAACATAACAGAGTCTGAAGCAGAATTACGCACAGGTAAAACTGCATACAAAGTTATATGCTAAAAAGAAAGGGGCTGGAAATACAATCCCAACAGTTAGTGCAGTACAACTGAAAGACTAGTAAAATAGCAGTAAAGTAATGCAGTAACCATTGAGTCTTCTTCTAGGAATCCCACCTGAAGGGTGGGTATAACTGGTCTCCTCAGTACCTCTAGTTCATCCGTCCGCTTTGTGTATTTCCCGTCAAGTGTTCCACCTCTGGGTACCGTCCAACTCCACAAGTCTCTACCACGATCAGTGTTGTTCATCGTCTACATCCAACAAAACATAGTTCGTTCATAGCCCGTGAGGGGTGAGTTTAACAATACTCAATAGGGACCCCGAGACCCCCAACAGTCTCCCATAATCCAATAAGGATAAACCACAATGGAAATTTACAATCAAGAAGTATCAACCAACTCTACATTGGTATATGCCCATACATACGCCTAAGTCATCAATTCATGTTCAGCTCCAACTCTTGAGCCCAAGCACAACCCATTCCACACATGAAAGAACTCAAACACACTTATGGTAATGATTGAAATTCAAGAATCATCTCACATAGGTATACAACTCACGATGTGGGGTGGAGATGATTAGATGTTCCCTTGGAATCATCTCCTATTCTGATCCCACGTAGGATCCTAGTAAAGAAGTCATCGTTTCTGATCCCACGGAGGATCCAAGTACAGTAATCATCACTGCCAATCCCAAAGAGGATCCAAGAATAGTTGTCATCACTACCGAAGCCACGGAGGATCCAGGTACAATAGTCATCACTGTTGAACCCATGGAGTATCCAAGTACATTAGTCATCATCGTCGAACCCATGAAGGATCCCAGTACGATAGTCGTCATAGTTACAGCCAGCTCAATGGTTCCCGCACACATCACGCTCGATTCTGGAAGGTTCTGCACCTCGATCCAAAGGTTCAATACATAAAATCTCATGAGGTCGAGATTTTATGTTTTTTGAAGATCCATCTCATCAAAAGGAACCCAACAAAATAGATTGCACGTCAATCAGACACCTGGTCTGAGAGATATTGGCTTTTCCAATCTAGGGGCCCGGATGGAAATACGCTAGTTCCAAAACCCTAACATATTCCAACGTTGTGAAAAACTCACTTAGAGTATCACAAAAGGAATGCTTCATCGCGAGGGTCCCAATGCCGCAGACGAAGCGTCGATTGGACACATGGTCTTTAAGTAATTCACATTTAAGCGTAACGGGCTTGGCTCGTCAAGCCCTGTGGGCTGGCAGGTCGGCCAGACCTGGCTTGGTGGGCCTGACCTGCCAGAGGTCGGACCAGCCCAGTGATGTGCGTGACCAATCCCGGTGGGGTGCGGCCCGACATGAGAGGGTGCGGCATAGCCCGAGAGGGCGTAGCCCGGCGCAGCGCTGTCCGGATGGTCGTGGCTTGGCCTAGGTGGTCGAGCGCTGCGGAGGGGGGGGGGGGGGGGGCACAACCCCACTGTCTCTCGAACTGGCGGCGCTGCCCTCTTGTCCGACAGGCCGAAGAGGGCCGGTCTTCCTGGCACGATCAGCCCACAAAGGCGGGCCGCAGTTCCTCCAGCACGGCGCCCACCTGGAGCCGCGGTATCTTTGGTCCGGCTGGCCTACCCGGCCGGTTCTTCATAGGTCGAGCGGCCCATGGTTGTGGGCCGTAGTTATTCCGCATACGGCCGGCGCGCTGCCGCCGCCTTTACAACGCACCTCTATTTCAAATAAATTCAGAAAACATAGGAGGGTCGTTGGGCCACGTTAGTTCGGCCCGCACCCTCCACGTTAGGCAGTAAAAATTGGCCGAAGTTATTCCAAATAAATCAACACAAACGAGATAATTTATTCTATTATAAATTATATGAAACCCCTACCTCGAAATAAATTTCTCACGACATCAAGCCGCGGAAGGCGAACGTCGCGGTAGTCGGGTGTCACATAAGAACAGTGTTGATTCTATTGACGTCGGAGTGCGTCCGAAGGGAAAGTGGTGTCTCCTCTCTTGTCGCAGAGAAAGAGGAAAAAATACATGTCGTCGTTCTTCGGTGTAATCAGTGTTCTTCGTGGAAGGTTGAAGCTCACTTCTAATCCTCCCAGGGTTCCACCAAAATATTTTCCAAGACAAAATTATATTAAGGCTTCCCCCAATTTTTAATAGATATTCCATTCCATTTAAAATTAATTCAAAAGAATCAATTAATTATTGGTGATCACTTAAATAAATTGATAAGGTTGGCACATTAATGAAGAGGGTGGAATGCGGAGAGTATTCACCCAAATAAATGAGGGGGAGTTGTCATAATAAATATAGGAGAGTTAAATGGGGGGTGTCAAGGGAGGTGATGGGAGGTGATAAGTTAGGGGATCAGGTGGGCCCGACCACCCTTAGTTATATTCTCCCATGGGAAGTTAGGTGGGGTGTGGGCCCCACCTCCAACATTCTTTTGAAGGAAATAACTTCCAATTAAAATAAAATTGTATGAAAACAATTTTATTTAATTCTTAATGAATCCCCAAATATTAACTACAACATACGAAAAAATGCAACTGCGGTAAAGGTCCATTTAAGTGAATACTAGCGTTGTGAGTTCATGGGTGCCCTCGGATTTCAATTCCGAGCACCGGTTCAAATGATAGGAAAACCCGCACGTATGTTTTCTTAATGTACTCAAACCAAACATAGAAAATTGATTCCGGACACACTGGGCCTCAGAATCAAGTGTCGTCATAAACCGAAGATTCCTAAAATTCCAAAGTATTTATGAAAAAAATTTCCTTGAAATTTTCAGGACTTTACAGTTGATATGACATCTTATCACTTGTAATTTATAGGAAACATCTATTATATTAATGATGTGTTCTAATATGTCTAATGAAAATGTACATATAATATCCTTTGTATATATTGAACTCATAAATTGTATCATCGGGGAATTATCCCTCTATGAATCATAAATTTTAGAAATCAAATATTATAGATATATTATGATACGATAGGGACATATTTTAGTGATGTCAACATTTTTTTATATTAGTGATATATAATTTAAAGGGATAAGTACCTTTTAAAGGGGTAACAGATTGACCCATAGATATTTTTCTTTTATATGTTATTTAAAATAATTTTAATATCACTATACCTAACAATACACGTAACATGGAATTTTAACGAACAATAATATATTATTATACTTTTATTATATAATGTGCCAATTAAAACATAGTCATAATATTAGTGAGTTTTAATATGAATAATTTAAATATTAAAAAACTATATTACATTTGCACAAAATTAAAAAATATTTTAGTATTATGATATTTTTTATTCGATAATAGTTATTAGTTATTTTGGTTCGTTATGAATTGTAACCTTGGAAAAAATTCCCCATATCAATTTTTAAATTGTTAAAGTAAGGATGAAACAATATAAAATAGTTGTAAAAATTCTCATACACTATTGTTTATCCTAATGACCGAGTGAATTTTTTCTGTGGTCATCAATGTATAGTATATATTTCCACATTTCTTCATTTCTCATTGATTATGAATTTTATATTAATTTAATAATATATTAACTAAAAAATGTCTCTCTCTAAAATTTACATCTCAATTTTATAACATATGGATAATATTTTGGAAAATATAGTTTTAAACATTAATTTTAAATATGATATATTTTTTATAATGATAATTAAATATAATTCTAATTTATTTAGTAGTTACATTAAATGATTTAAAATTAAATCACATTATATATTAAATGAATTTAAAATTAAAATAAAATCTTTTAAACATGTTTGATATAATAGAATATTTATGAATTGTTATGTTTATGATTTTTTATGTAAATAAACGATATTATGCAGGTCAAAATGGTTTATAATAAATTATATTTTAAATCATGTTTATTTGAATGATGAATTAAATGAATTGTTCCAAAAATAAAACTAATTTAATCTCCTGATAAATAAAATTTACATAAATGAATTTATATACAAGAAAATATTTCCATCTGAAAAATTTATTGAATATTATTTTAAATATCATCCCTGGTTCCTTTATGGTCATATTTGTTTTAATGGAATCAATTTAGACCCATAATGAGTAAGTAAATATGATAAAATTATAATTGTTAAGAGGTTTAAGGAAGTTTTATGTCTATGATATATGGGTAAAAACACATCAATACATCAAAATATTATTAGATGAGTGGATTACAAATCATAATTAACAAATAATATTTTTAAATTTTAGATAATTTTTTTTCAGAAAATTAATATTTAATAATTTTATCCTTTAGTTAATTTCTAGTGTTCCCCTTTCCTGTCATATAAAGGGACTATCCATTCCTTTATAATATCCTTTTTTATAAATTAAAAACAAAAAAACAAACCCAATTCACTTCTAAAATTACATATACTCAATTTATTTCTATTGTATTATTAGTATACCATCCCAATGTTCCTGAATTAAGGATCTGTTGGGAAACTACCCAATAGTTACACTTGTCTTACCTAACTTCAAAACTTTTATTTCATCTTATACCATTACTAAATATATGGTATTAATTATAAAATAAATTATTAGGTACCTCGATATACAAAAATTTTATTATTTTTTAACAACTATTATAAGCCCTCAATTACATTAAATGATGTAGAATAATCCCTTGTGTGTATGTGTAGACTGGCGCCACCACATAGTGATACAATTAGTTATTGTATCATCATCATTCAATGAAGGGTAATATAATATATTTAATGTTTATAAATAACATTTATGGCCTATTTTTATTTTTTATAATAATATCATAGATACCATATTACCTTCTAATCAATTCTATAATGATAACATCACTTTTGCATATATGTGGACTACAACCCCCATGAACTTATGGTATTTCATTTTATATTCTACCAAATGTGGATGGTAAATAACATATAAATAAGTAATATATATTATATATGTTATAAAATAATTATTTTTTATGTTTTATTTCTTTTTTCCATTATTTTGTTCAATATTTATAAAAGTGAAAACATCTTTTGTGTGTAAACATGGATTACCGATTCCATTACCTGTGAAATTATTTTTCACCTATATATGCATTGTGGATGATTATAAAAATACATATATAGTGGATATATATTATATTTTTCTCATACCTATAATTATATTGATTATAATACCTTGATCAATGTTTATGTACAAGAACTATTAAACACAAGGATTCATGACAAATGAAATAGTTGAAATATGAAAATGATGAATTTAATAACTAATAATTAATAAATTGTTAATAAAATGATATTAAGGGATCATATATGATATTGTTAGATAAATAATATATTATACAGTAGAATTTTATTAAATCTAAATTAATTATATATAATGGTAGAGAACATTCGATGAAATTTAAAATATATGTATTGGGTTTTAATATAAGATTTATTTCTGTGAAAGACATACTAGTTTAACCACTCATTTATTTTATGTGGTGTATATAAATCTCATGTTTCTAATATATGATGATTTATATGAAAATTATTTACATTTACATATTATTATATTGATATATATTTCACAGAATTCAGATAAAAATGTCACTAAAATAGTAAGGGATTTTTATTATAATCACACTGTTTATTTGGATTGTTTATGATTACCATTATGATGATGAAATTTCATTGTATTAATATCATGAATCCTATTAATTTTATTATCCAATATAATATTCCATGAATTATTTTTTTTCCATTAATTTCACTCCCTATATTTACTTAATACAATGAAATAAAATTATAGGGAAAACCCTCATAATTTATCCCATCAACCCAAATTTCATTTTCAGCCATCTGCATGATTTAATTGTATTTTTCCAAAAAAAATATTATAATGTTTTCCTATGATTTATTAAAATCATTTCATTCCAGTCTTCCTTTTTAAATAATGGTTAAATTGGAATGTTCTTGTGAATATAATAAATGATGTACAGTTCTCAATTTACTTAAAATGTTAAATGAATATTTTTTAACATAAATTGAATGAGAAAAAATTCCCTCCATTTTAACATAATAATGATTAATGATATAAATTAAAATAATCCAAATTTATTTTCAAAAAAATATTCCAGAAATATTTGGAAGAATTTTATATTTTAAATAAATGTTTTCTATGTAAAATCAATATTTTTCTCATGAATTATTCCAAGTGATATTTTTAAATAATGTTTCATCAATGTGGAAACGTGATTATGTCACATATGTTTTAATATAGATATGATATTTTGGTTTAATATTTATTAATTCTATTGATGGTTTATAGTTATGATGATAAGATATTTATGAACCCCATCTTATTTTCCAAAAACTTTTGAATGATGAGTTACTGAATTTTTTCGGAATCATATTCTCTATTAGAAAGGTTATGATATGATAAATTTCATCAGTATTAAAAAAACAAAAATATTATCATGAGTTATGATAAATAATGAATGTGTTAGGATATCTATTCACACATATTAATGGATTATTAATATTTTATTTGTTTTCCATGAATTTTATATCCTTCCAATTAATTTTTAAAGGAAAATATATCATCATATATTAAAAAATATTAGGAGGATTTAACCTAGTTATTTAAGGAAAATTTACCACAATTATATTAATGGGGGTGAATGTTTAATAATGATTTTATGGAATGGGGTGTGAATCTAAGTCAATATGATTGTTTGAAACTGATACATTAAATTGGAAATAATTTCCTTTGATTATGTGTATTCCATAATCTTATGCCTAATGAAATTGTTATGCCCTCTAAAATCATGTTTTTTGAATAATTTTCGATTATTTTCTAGAAAACATACAATCCATTGTTCCATGACTTAGTACCACGATATTCTTATATGATAGGAATATTTTTATAATGCAAAGATCATGTTCTCATACCCCTATTCTCATGATATCATTAATTGATTATTATTATCGTCCTCTTTTAACCAAACATTGAATATGAGCTCACCCATTATAATCTTCCTTTTGAAAGGTTAGGGAGAAATTTTTTATGTATAATATGTCTATGTTTAAATCCATTTATGATAAAATTAATTGGTGTATTATTTATATCTCACATGAATAGTTTTTTAGGTATCCATATATCTGAAAACACTATATCTATATGATTTTGATGTTGGTTAATATGATATTTATTAAATATTAATGTAGTAATATGTAATATTTATGTATAATTAGGGATCACTATACTATCCATTAATACTACCATTTTTCCTACTAATATGTGTTGTACAGTGTGAGTAACTCTAAAAGGGGGGTAAATTGTGCAACACCATAATATTTTATGAATTGTTTTTTCCCAAAAAAAATAATATATATCATGGTTTTCAATACACTATACAAATTTTTTATTTTGAGATCCATGAAACAAATTGATTATCTTATGGTACACACACCACAATGTTTGGGGTCTATTTCACAGAATGAAATGTTCCATTTATATCATTCATTACATAAATGGCTGTGTTTTACTGAAATAAAATGCATTATTAATTATATTATTTAATATAATTATATTCACTATCTCATGAAATTGAGGGTCTAAATAGGAATAAATACATTATTTAAATTATATGTAAAATTATTTATGATTAAATCATTTGATACTAATAAAATTTTTATTTGATTTATAACTATTTGAAAATAATGAAATTATGTTTCAAAAAACAAAATTTCTACGAAGAAATATTTTTTCTAAATAAATAAAAAAACTTATGAAGAAATATATATATATATATATATATATATTAAATAAACTATTTAACAATCATCTTTTACATTTTCTAGAAAACTAATAGGAGTAAACAAATTTTATGCATTAAAGGATATAATTTTCTTAATGGTTGTTTTAGAGATATTTAATGAAGAATTGATTTTTAATATAATTTTATAAAAATAGAAAAATTATAAATAAATAAATAATATTCTTTTTTTAAGAAGTAATTTAGAAATAGTCTTAGGGATATTTTAGGTGTTTTTAGAACGTTTTATTATTTTGATAACAATGAAAAATTATAAATTTTTATTGAAAACTATCTTTTCATCAAATTTATTAACAATAATAAATTATATTTATAATTGGTTTTAAACCTAAATTAGATAAAATGTAATTCTAATAATAAAACATAGGTTATTGGAATCATGTTTACAATAAACTTTGTTATAAAAGCATTGTAAGCAGTTCAATATTTTCACTATAAAAACACTCAATCTCGACACATCGGCGGGATAAAATATAAATAAATTTTTAAAACTATTGAAAATTGATTTCATAAAAAAATAAATATTTTGAATAAGTTTATTTATCAATTTCTCGTAATGAAAAGTAATATTTTTTCCATATAGATCAGGGAATGAAGTAAAAATAAATTACGACGATTGAAAGAAAAATGATTTTACTAAGGGACTAGGAATTAATCATAAGGGTCAAAACGACTACTAAACCTATAAAACACACATTTTATACACAGATATATTCTATTACACTTGTAGAATATAATTTTTTGAATTATTTTATTCTTTGGTGTAGTAAAAACAGGGGTACACATAACTTTATTTTCAAAAATGACAACTGTTTCATATCCCCCGCTTTTATGGAAAAAGCTTCCTCCCATCGATTCAAACCTTGAAAACTAATTGATACAACCAGTCACAGTAAAAATCCACTATCCAATTTCAAAACATCATTATATAATCCATACCCTATGTAGAAGTTAATCAATGTATGGTTTTAGTGGAGACATAAGAAAGATACCCAATGAAAAAGTAAGGTTTTTTTAAATTAATTTTCAGTTTATTTACTTCTCCACCTCCTTAAATTTAAATTATATCATGATTTTATATTTTAAATAGTATATTAAATATAATGAGATACTAATATATTATTTTTATGACATAAATTTTTACAAACATTCAACAAATGTGATACTTAATCATCATTCATTTATTTGGTGGAATACCTCCTCGTAAACTGGTGTGATTTATCCTTCCATCACTACCTATCATGGATGAGATTAATGTTGTAAATATTTTTTATATATGATATATATATCATTTTTTATTAAATATTGATCAATTAATTTTTAAATAACCAATAAATTCATGGTATTAATTTTGGATGAATACCAAAACGTCATTCGTTTGAACATAGGACTACCGTCGTGCGAAGAAATGTGATTCATTTACTATTTACATAGAATGTATTAATGATAGGTTAATTATAACTTTTTTATATAAATAATATTAAGATAATATTGTAATGATAATATATATATATATATATATAATTTACCAATTATCTTATTTGATAATAAAATTAAAGCTTCAGTTATGCGTACGTACAACATAACATCTCCATGAATGTTTTATTTACTTTCTAATAACTAAATTTAATTGGATAATAAAAAATCATCTATTCCTAATATATATTATATTAATATCCTGGTTATATTTTTGCAAATTATTAAATCATAATCATTGTAATATGTTAAAAAACAACCAGTCAAAAATTGTACTATAAAATTTATTGTTACCTCAAAATTACAATTAAAATAAATTTATAATTAATAGGTAATATAATGTCAAATGTATGTCATATATTCTATTATATGTATAATAATATTTAAGTGATATATTTATAAAAAACAAATTTATTAAAATATAATATTGAACAATTCCAATAATAGTAAAGACCCAAGGAAAAGGAATTTCCATATCAATTTTATTTTCTACAAGACCGAAGCCATGTTCACCAAAAACATCTTTTATGCATTGTGTATAATTTGAAATTAATGTATTTGATAATTATTATATGACTAATTATTAGAATTAATATTTCATTTTAATGATTTCTCTTTCAAGGGGTTATGGTTTCAATGTTACCAATGATGTAAGATTATTATTTCTCAATTTTCCTTATTTGAGACACATGTTATATTATGAAACTGTATCCTTTTATGAGTTGTATATTCTACCTATTGGACCTGTTTTAACCTAAATATCCTAAATTTAATGATATTTTTATAATAATTTAATTCAATTATTTCATGGTTATTTTAATTCTATGTGACCATTGAGGTAAGAGTTTGTTTCTATAATCTCATTATTTAACGAGAGTTTCTGGGATTATGCTTCCATTATTGAAATTTTATATTCTTTATCTCAAGTATTATCATGACTATTCTTGTATTATATTTATTCAATGTGTAATCATGTAATCATACTATTTTTAGTTTAATATTAAATTAATGTCATTAATTTTTTTTAATAATATCATTCGTTATATCCCTCTTCTGTTGGAAAATAGTTTTAATAAAAAATATTCTTAAAATTATTTCAAGAATTATATTGAATGATAAATTCAACCAATTTTCAAGTAAATTAACTATTAATGTTCTGTATTTTTTTTAAATGTGTTGTAATGATTTCTAATTATTCCTATATTGTTTTTAATAGTTATTTAAAAAAAATTTTGAAAAAATTTCTATATCTAAAAGGAATTTTCAATAATTAAAGGATATTTCACTCATGATTTTTTTTAAAATATCAATTCAAAATTATTTATAACATATGATTCCATATCCTATAGTTTTATATTATATACAAGGTATATGATTTGAGGTTACCATTATTATTCATTATATGAAAGGTTTGTGTTTTATTGGCATGTTGTTTAAATAAAATCTATTATTTTAAACATGAAAATAATTTTAATATGGGATACTCATGAATAAAATTTAATTTTCATCATATAATCTCTTTATAATAGAAATAATGGATATTTTAATGAGTGTCATGATAAATAGAAGAACAATTTACATTATTCATGTTGTGGTTCTTAGACATCACATATATGATGGGACATCCCGCAGAGCATCTAGTTAGGCCGTTAATTCATATATAATGGGGTAGCCTATATAGAATCATGTTATCTTGTTATGGATTAAATCATGGGGATTTCTAGATATCATCGGTTGGGCCCATTATATGTTCAAATACGATTTCATTGATTTAGAGCTCTAATACATTGGGTAGTGATTTATATCTCATGGGATTGATATGGATGAAATTAAATGTGAAAATAGTTTATTAAGAATCTTTGTCCACTAATATTGTCATGAGAGTGATCCATGAATACAAATATGGCCTTAAGAGTAAACCTTGACCATGAATATGGTTTTATAAGTGAACACATTCTACAAATATATCCTTTGGAGGGATTTGAGGATAATATTGAAATTATTTCATCTGTTTATGTGTCTTCCACAATTCCATGTGGTATCAATATATTATCACCTCATGGATTATTATACTTACTTATATTTTGATTCTTCTATTTTAAATATACAAAATATATACAATTTATCATTATAATTATCACTTATATGAATGATATAGTTTTTAAATTTTATTATTATGTTCTCATACACTTATGATCGTTTGATGAATATGTATCTCCTTTATTTACCATTACTTAGTGTTTATCATCACCAATTATTATGTTTACAATACCCAAGTAATGAATAAGGGTTATAATAAGGTGTATTATATAGGAATATATTTTTGTAAATCATTAATTATTTTTCACCTTGTTATTTGATTTTGTTCAATGATTTCAAATACCCATAACTAGTGTTATCCTCAGGCATGTAATTTTGTACTATTTTATATATTAATCTAAAATAATTTCATATCCTTGTATGCTATTCTTGGCTCCCTATAGTTAAACAATAAAAATATATTTTTATTTAAACATGGGAATCTAGGATGAGATAACATTATTGATATCACTATATAAATTTCAATGGATATATATATATGGATGTCTCTATGGCTATTCCTAAGGATGATTCAATGCATAGGAAATTGTCTTGGAATTTGTTAAAGTATAGAGGGAGTGGTTTTTCATAAATGATTCCATGTATGGATAGAAATAATGGATGATGGTTTTAGTATATTTATATAGAGGTAACATCCCTTAAAAATATATATTGTTCAAGAATCAATCAAGGGCTGGTGGATGACAAAATGACATGTTATGGACCATATTGGAAACTCTCAATACAAATTATATAGATGTCCATAAACTGTTTTCAACCATCATGAGGCATTTAAGTAGAATTTCAAAATTAATTAACTAGTATAGTACTATGGCCTCATATATTATATAAGTAAGCATGGTATATAGATTATATAACAGTTTTTAGGATTATTTGGTTTCCCAGTGTGATTGTTTTTGATCGCACTATGATTCTAGATTTTAATAAATAGAAGGAACTATATAGAACATAGTTAAAATTTAATGTGACAGATTTTTTTCATGATGATAAAACAAATCGAATAACGAATTGAGTAGAGTAGAATCAAACAATTCATAGTAAATTTTAATTGCAAATGACTATCAATGTTTACATTAAGCAACAATTCGACTCACTGACGAAGAAACATAAATATTTCTCTAAGAATATATGTTGTGGAGACAGCATAGCAAGTATGATTTAGTGTCTGATGTGTCAATAATGATGAATGAATTACCAAATTAGATGTCTTAGAAGAACAATAAGAATAGTTTACTGTAGGAAAATGAGGATAAAATTGATGTAACTCAAAAGGAAAAATTCACAGTTCAGTTAACATAATATATAATAATAATAATCATTTGAAGATATAATTTACATTTGAATTTATTAAATATGAAATGTTTGGGAATTATAAAAATTTATTTTCAAAATGAAGTACTTGTAAATAAAATTGTCCAAAGGTATTAGTAACGTTTATATCACTGATGAAGGATAGTCTATAAATGACATGTTAAAGTAATTAAATATTAAATAATATGAAAATGAGGAATATATAATTTTTTTGGGTCAAAGTGAGCATAATTATGTATTTATGAATTATAATTTAATGATTGTATTATCTAATGTACGAACTGTATTATTATTTTTCTGCATATGGTTTTCGCTAAAGGTTTAAAAGAATATTTTGAATGTTATTAATAACATATAAATATTATTAATAACATAGATATATTATTTAATGGATTGGTAAAAATTTATGAAAAAACAAAATTAATTTATGCTCACCCTTAATAAGATCGTTATATTATGAAAATGATGATTAATTTGGAAAAACATATGATTGATAATAATAACTCAAATTAGATAGTTTTTATGACCTCATAACTGATAATGGTTTTGATTAAAAGTGGTTAATGCTATAATTTTTTATGTTAAAAAGTTGGATTTAAGGAATATATCCAATAATTTTTATTTTAATTAAATAAAAAGGATGAATAAATGTCTTTAATAAGGTTTTAAGGTAATTTGGGTAATTATCATGTTTCAAGATAATACATGATGAAGTTAACCACATATATCGTATATGAAAATCAAGATCTAATTAATTATATATGGCTATTAATGTTAAGTTAATCATGGAAATCATGTGATGTTCTTTATAATTTTGGGTATTTTCATTATTCATATGGGTTGAATGCTTAAAAATTTATGAATTTTTTTTATTAATATTTGAATTAGGTGTATTTATTATTGTTTCATAATTTTAATACTCATTCATTGTTTTTAAAATATGTCAACCATTTTGTTATAATGATTCCTAAATATGGATGAAATGATTTTTCATTCCATTTTATGATCATATGATCTCTTATTTCATCATGAATAAATGACTTACATTCATTTCATGAAGAATGTAATGATGTGTAATTTGATTAACAAATTACCATTGATTGATATAGTCTTTATATAATTAAATCAAGTAAGTATATTATCTTGTGAAAATTCATAAATTTTAGGAAAATATCATTAAATATTATAATGTTTTATTATCATAAAATTTTGATTATATAAATGACCTCATACATGATTTTTTTTATTTTTGGTTCTATGGTTTTTATTTTATTCATGATCACCCATACTATTGTAAAATGTGACCTCTTCTTAATATCTATGATTATTTATTATTTTCAAGGGAGTGGAAATAAATACTTCCCACCAATGTTCAACTATTTAGAAATCTATTTATGAATTACATTTTGAAACCATTATGTTTCGAACTTCCCCTTCTTTATAGGATGTTTTGTTATTTATTTTTTACAATATGAGGTCATATTAATGTAATAATAAATTATTAAACCATTGTTTACCTTAATGAATTTCGAGGGTGAAACGCATTTAAAGAGGAGTAGAAAGTGACACTGTCTGATTTTATGAATTATGTTTTTTAGATAAATAAAATTTCATTGATGGTTTATATTACACACTACAAAAAGTAATGGTTTAACTATATGTTACACTATTATAATATTGTGGTACAAAAAACACTAATATTGAATTTTTTGAAAAAATTATATAATTTTTCTTCAATAAGTATTGTTTAATGTAAGACCGAGTTTCACCAAACTACAATATACTATTAATATTAATTTTTAATATGATAATTTCCACCTATCCATGGGAACTAATAGTATGAATAGTATAAACTATATTAAACAAATATTATGTTCATGTGTTTATATAATTGATTATTTAGAAACTAGTTAATTATAAATGAGAGTAATAACTATATTCAAATAAAGAAATTCCTTTTCTAAAAAGCTATCTTTCTATTAACACACATATTTTAGCTCAATATAATAATAAAACCACTTACTTTTAATTATTTTAATGATTTAAAAAATATAATATTCAATAAAATATATGAAATTAATAATATATATTTTTATTTTAATAGAATACAATATATCAATTTTTATCCATAAAAGCTTTATTTTTCTAAAAGGTTATTTCACAGCCTTTTAATGGATCACGTATTCTAATAAAAATATTTGAAACATTTAAAAATTAAATTTCTTAAAACAAAATAATTTTTTATATTGAAACATCAGAATTATATTATGGTGAATGTTTTTTATTTTTCTATGAAATTTCTTTTTTCGATTAATAATAAAAAATATTGAATTTGAAGTGGAAAATCACATTTAATTTATTAATTAAATACTATCATATTATATATAAAAATGTATTAAAATAATTATTTTTTAAATTTTACATACATTAATAGAATTTAAGTAATATGAAACACTATTATATGAAATTTAGATGTAATAACACAATAAAATTTTTAACATTTTCGCATCAAAAACCTGATTTTTGACAATTATGTGGGATTAATATTTAATTAATATTTGTCATATGTTATTAAAAAATATCTAAAAAATAATTCCATATTGGGTAACATAATTGTTTATATTTCAAACATTGAAAACGATTTTTTAGCAAATGTAATTTTGAGGAGATATAATAAATAAGAATAATTATGTGAAACAATACATTACTAAGGGAATAAAGGCTAAACATTAAGGGAAAATGACTTAGATACATATAAAAATCATATTTTATAAAAATATATTTAATTTAGGTCTTATTGTTTGTGATATTTTTCAATATTTAATCATTTTCATAGGTAAAAACAATGGTACACCTAACAAACATTTCAAAAGTTCCAAGTGTTTCATATCCCACACTTATTAAAGGACACCACATTTCTTAATATCTTCACACCATAAGAAAAAATTGGATTTACCAAGAACATAATATTTTTTTCATAAAATTCCTTGCCAATATTTTACAATAATTATATTTTCCATAAAATAATCCTTTAATTTATTTTTTGCAAACCTACAGTGGATACATAATGAAGAGTTAATGTTCTTCTATAAGAATATTCATTTTTCCCTTGTAACCCCCAGAAATTTATATTATATAATTATTAAATAACACATAAATTATATTACATATACTAATAAGTTATTATGATATTTTTATAAATTAAAAATCTATGCACATAAAGAATACAGGACACTCAATCATTATTTATCTGTACAAAGATCTGCTGCCTAACGAATCGATGTCATCCATTCATTCAGTACCACCACTACAGGTTGGGAATAATGTTGTAAATAATATATATATATTATTTATATTATATATATGATAACTATAATATTATTCAATTGTTATATTACACATAACACCATTATTTTCATTTTTTGGGAATAAGATAAAACAAGTCTAATATCAGGTGGACTACACCCTCACGAAGCAATGTGATTCATTCACATATTAAATGGTATGTATTAAAGATAGTATTAAATGGAAAATATGATATATGTAACATAAAAAATTATAATTCTATGATAATATATATATTTTACTTTTATTTATTCCCTTATGAAAAGAAATTTTAATTAAGTTTCATCTGTATGTATGGCCTACATTCTCCATTAATATTAAATTTCATTTCCTACCATTAATTATTATAGGAGTATATAAATCCATATGTATTTAATATATATGATATTTAATTCATGGTTATAAATATTGAAATTAATAAATCATTATCTTGGTAATATGAAGGAAAATAACATGTCAAAACAAGTACAAAAAACAAATTTGTTATTTCTTGAAAAATAAACATATCATGGAACTGTTGATGAATTGGGAATGTAAAGACACATTTAAATAATATATCATAATATATATATGAAATGGATATTTTATAGATTTATAATAATCATATATTTATTATATAGAAATTATCAGTATGTATGATGAGAGTGAATATTTTAGGTGTGAGAATTTTCATTGCACTTTTAATTTCTACAAGACACAATCCATGATCATATCCTACATAATTTATGTGTTGATTATATTTCTGATGAACTTTATTTATTATTATTAAACTAATAATTGTATTGGATTAATTATCCATTTGAGAATCCATATTTATTATTTTTAAGGTTTTAATTTCAACAAAGCGGTATGATAATCTTGTCTAAATTTGAATTCTTTGACACACATATTATGTAATGAACCAAAATTATTTTATGAGGTCTATATAATTATAATATTAATTGTTATATCATTAATAACCATATTTTATGATATTTTTATCTCATGTAATGTTACTATTTCATTTGAATATTAAGTGATATTTTTAAAAGATGATGTATTTTATAGTTCAAATATCATCATTTATCATGATTCTTTTTTATTATACATCCTTTTAAGATATATAATCATCCCACTCAATATAATTATAATCATTTTTATTCTACGTAAGTTATTCATGATATTTTAAACTAATGGTACTGATTTTCATCTCTTTGGTACTAAATATAATTAACAAAATTTGTTTATGAATATATGACTCCATTTCTATCTTCTGTGGGAAATAATTTTTCTTAAAAAAAATTCTACAATTTTTTCTAGTAATAATTTCAAATAATCATGAATCTCATTTTCATGTAAAATAATTTTTTATGTGTTTTTTTTAAAATTGATTAAAATTATTCTTAATTATTACATTATATGTTTTCAGTGATATTTTCAATGAACATTTTCATTAAAATTATTTATGATTTAAAAATATATTTTCATGTAGAAAATGATATTTCTTAACAAAATGTGATAAATGTAACATTAAAAACATTTATACATATATGAATACATTGTGTGGTGTTACAAATAACTTATGGGTGATATGATTCAAGGATACCATACATATTTATCTGAGAATGATTTATGTTTTAGTGTCATGTTGTTTAATGAAACTCGTTTCATAGACGTGGTTCAATACATTTTAAATTTTATTTCTGTGAAACCAATTTCATTTTTAAATTTTATTCACATTATAAGAGGATTAATGTATATTTTTTAGTTTTATGGGGAAATTAAATATTTTTTTTCATTATTCGTCTTTTATTTCATGGAAATTGCTTATACGATGGGGTTGACGAGATAATGTCGAGTAAGCCCATTACATCTTATAGGATGGGGAGGCCCAAAGAGTGTTTGTTAAACCTAGTAAACCTTATACAATAGGGAATTCAAAATAGCATAGTTGATCTTATTATAGATTAAATGATGTGGTTACTCAAATATAACACCATTGAATTTTTAAGGATATATATATCATTCTATTGACATAGATGGAATGGCGAGTGAACCTAGTTTTTTAATAGAAATTTCCCACTATGGTGGTATTGGATGTAAACCTTGAATACTAAGATGATATTGGTTGTTAACTATGATTACTAAGATGTTTTTTATAGTGAACCCATTACCTTGTTATAAAATTGGCTATTATTCATGGATAATAGGGAAATAATATAATATGTTTATGTTTCATACATAGTTCTATGTTTTATTCCTATATTATTCTCTCTTTACATTTACTCATGATATAATTTATAATCAATGTCTTCTGAAATAAAAATATTTATTACTCGTGTTTATGATCATTGATATATATGATGTGGTTTTAAAATGTTATGCACATATTCTCATTCCCTTATCGTCTGATTATGAGAATGTATCTCCTTTATTTAAATTTTTTTTCACATCTAAGATCACACATTCAAATGTTTCATTTTCATATGTTATAATGAATGGTTTTATGTGGTAGTACTAAACAGAATGATTATTGTGGGAAATAAGTAAGATAGTTTAGCATGTTAGAGGATTTTGTTTCTTATTTCCAAATAATGTAAATTATCAAATTCATTAGGCAAGTATATTTTTAAAGGGATTAATATTAATTTCAATTATGCAATATCCATGAAAGATAAGCCTACGTCTAAATAAATTGAGATAAAATTAGAATTTATATTTAAAAAATATTAATAACTACATCCATAATTTAATGAGAATCTATAGGTAATTAAATGTGTAAAAATGTATATATATTAACATTCAAATATATTTTTAGAACAAAGCTCAAGATTCAATTTAAATTTTATTTACATAAAACATAATTAAAAAATATGTAACATAATCAATCACAATATAAAAAAATAAAATAAACCTAAATACCAAATTAATATATTATTGTAGTTAATAAAATTTAAATTTGATTTTTAAAAGAAAAAAAAACTAGAAATTTAGATAGTGTAACAAATATAATGATTTTAGCCTCATGATGAGACTCAATAGATTCTCTTAGGAGCAGGTTTTATAAAAAATATTTTTCAACCTGTAATATTTTTTTGAAGAAATTAATTACTTTTTTTTCATATGAATGAAATCATATCACATTGTTCATATTTTCAATCATTCTAACCATCATACATAGATATTTAGACATAAAATAAAAAAATAATTTAAATCATATTTATAATATTTATTCTCTTATAAAAGATTCATCATACTCATCATGGGTCAAATAAATAAATTTTTAATCATAATGAGGATGTTGATTAGAATCTCTCTAGCTCTGATGACAATATGTAGATTCATTGAATATCTTGGAGTGATAATAAAACATATTTATTATTCTAAACATGTGATGAAAACATTATGTTAAAAATGGGGATAAAATGTGATGGTGGCCATTTTAATGTGTGGTTTAAAATAAAGTAGTTTCTGAAATTTTGGGATGTTACGATACATCATAATGTAAGTTAAATTATAATATGATGATAAAAAAATCTTGAAAGGAATGAATAATTTATAATATAAAAATTAAATTATTGAAGGATAAATTTTTTGTATATAATCCTTTTTAGTCTCAGATCATTGGTGTTAAGATTAGTAGATACAGACTTTTTTGATGGCTACGATGGTTGATTAGAACATGAGAAACCAACAGTGATAGTTTTTATCCAGCCCATAAGACACATGAAACAAATATCCAGAGAAAATTGTTATGTGGTGAATTTTTATTGCTATCATATTATGAGAATAATAGAGGATACTGATGTAAAAGAAGTTCACACTAGTCAATATGATTTGGATTGCCACATATTATCGTAATTAATTTTTAAACCAATATATTTTTAAATTTTTTTGGTTCATTAAACATCAGACGAAAAGTGTTTTGGATGAATAAATTTTAATAATTATTAATTTTAGGGACCAAGACATTAAATTAATTTTAGATACTAATAAACAATTTTTCAACCATTTTAATCTAGATTAATTTGATGGTTGTCATTCATTTTGGTCAAGAATGAAAGAATAACTCTAATTTGGATGTTAGAGTTTTTCATAACAGATGGGTTATGAACAATAATATTGGAGTTAACACTGATTTATTGGAATGATTACAAGATAGATAATTGGTATAGAGAAAATAAAAATAAAAAGAGTCTTAGTTTTTAGTGTTTTTTTAATTATTATCAAATCTGGGTAGGAATATTACGTAAATATTTATAAAGATATGAAAAGGAATATTTGTGAATATTTTTTAATTTTTTTAGTTTTTATTAGGAATCATAATGATATGGGAATTTTTTTTCAAATTTTTATCATTTTGTGCTGAGAAATTTACTAATGAATCTTCAGAGTTACCCAGAATAATGAAATCAGAATTAGTAAATTATTATTATTAACTTGTATCAATCATATCATTAATTTATTAGTAAAATAGAATCAAATATAAATTGGAATATATAATTTTATGAAGTATGCTTATATCTTTAATCATGTAATTTGTCTAGATGACTCAAGAAGATTCGAAAAGGATTGAATATGTCAATGATGTATGCAGAATTCAAGGGAAATTGAGAATTTGGGAAATTTTGTTGATCGGGAAACGATTTCAGATTCTGTCTAGAAAAACTTTTTGGATTCCTATGAAATTACTGAGTACATTTTACTTTCTAGAAACTCGTAAAATTTAGAATATAATATAGTTAATATCTAATGTTCTTGGAAGAATTGGGTTTAATATTGTTCTTTTTTGAGGATTTTGTATTGATAAACTAAGAAATTAGAAAAGAGAATATCATACTCCAATGTTATAGAATTTTTTTATGTAATAAAACATGGATTTTTAGATCTAAGAAGACTCATTTTAGAACTGTTTTAGTGATATTATGGTGGAATTATATTTTCTATATTGAATAATCCGAGATAGTAATCAATCATGGAAATCTTACCAAGTATTATAATGATGTCCAGAAGAAGATCTTTCCTACTACTGGGTATGAAGGCGAGTTTTTTTAATATAATATATATGGATTTGTATCAAGGGGAATCCCATCATACAGTTTTCAACAATTATATTACATAATTTCATGAATATTGAATCCTAAACCATATTCAAATGAACATTATTCTATATCAGTGTAAGGAAATATACTACTTAGTGTATTCCACTCAAAAGGATAGTTTTCTAGTGTACTATGTGGTATTGAATTTTTTCCAATCCATACCAATCACAAATAAACTCTGTTAGATTACTAAAACATGTAAATTCATGAGATCCTAGAGTTATATTCTTGTTTTCTTTTTATAAATGTGATAAAACATTAATAGTATAAAATGTTGGTTTTGATAGAAAAAAAACATAATAGAAAAATATATTACTGATTCACCCTTTATCTGATTCAATGATACTATATCCTGGGGGAAAATCTAGCATGCGATCTAATGTTATACTTTATTTAAACATTATGGAATTTTTCCAAATAATGTTGTAATGGGTAATCTCACTTAATTGAACTATAATGGTATTCCATCCATTTATGATAAGAACTATCATATTTTGAAAGATAGAATGTTTACTTATACTATGTCTATTGTGGATGATGTTCCTGAATCATCAACATATTGATTCCCTCTAAATGATGATAAATTTTCAATTGAATCTAATGATATGGAGAATATTTAAAATGATTGAAGATCTATGAATTCTATACTACCATCACATTAGGAAACTGATTTCTTTACAGTAAATTTGTTTTCCACTTTCAAAGGATTTATGAATATGTTAAAAATATTCATAATGGGAAAAAATAAAATCAAGAAGGTAAAATTTTGAATCATTGGGGTGATATGTGAATACCTAAAAATCACTTGGTGTGAATGTATTAGGGGCCTCTTTGCTATGGTAAATGAAAATTTCATCATGAAAAGATGTATTTTTGAAACATTTTTAATATTATACTATTGTTGATAATATCATAATAATCCTTCTAAATATGTTTTATGTATCTGGCTCCTCATTAAAATATATTGATCAAGAAAATATATCTCTAAATGATATTCATAGTAATATCATAACTTATATAATGTGTGGAAAAAAATTTGTGATGGTAAATAAAAAACATGATAAAAATTTTGCTTTCAAATATTCAATAAAGACATGCATAAAAAGATTCTTGACGAAGATGATATTGCTGACTATGAATCCCAAAATTGTGTTTGTAATATTATCAATGCAATTATATTCTCTTTTTTTAACAGTGAAAAGTTATTATGGTAAATATAAATGGAAACATCCTATGGAGTGTTTTGATTGTGGATTCATTGGTCAATTTGTGGATGGTTTTCCTCAAAGAAGGAAATTATATGGTATTGATGATGAAAAAGGTACACCAATGACTTGGAAGAAACTATGTGATAAGGATAACTATTTTACCAGAGGGAAAGATATAAAATTCTACATATCCAAAAGGATATTTTCTCAATATAGTGATGCTAATTGATATTGATAATTAAGCTAAATACCAAAAATATACCATGAATTCTAGAGAAAATGCTTTCCTCAAAACAGTGAATATTGAAGAATTCAGAATTCACAGTTCTAAATATGAATAAACTCAACTTGAATTTAATCTTAATGATGAATAGAAATAATGTATGGGGAATATAGTGGGGATTTTAGAGGAGAAAAATATATTTAAGATTGAAAACTCTTCATTTAATAATCACGAATTTTTTCTAGATGAGAATGTTATATCAGTAGAATAAATTGAGAATTTTAAAAAATATCTTCATAATAATGAATGGAAATTAACATATAGAAGTGAAATTTAATTAAAAATAAAACAATTTAGAAAATTTCCCAAAAAAATATAATGGTTAATATATACTTACAATTTTCAAAAAAACTATATCTAAAGTTGGTGAATAGTCTCATAAGATGGTACGTGCAAAGGATCAAGAGAAATTATCATCAAATTTTGATATAAAATCTAGAATTGTTTAATAGGAGAATAATATAAGGAATGATATATATGTGACCATTAAAAAAAATTTCGATTGGTTGGATATTTCTAAACATTATTTGTTTGAACTAGTGTCAACTATTTTTGGATACGATATGGCAAAATAGAAAACTATGTCGACGAAGTAGGCTATTGTTGAAAACAAAAAGGTTGGTGATCAAAAAATATTTGATAAGAAATATTAGAATGTTATTGAGAAATATGTTCAAAACTACAATTCTATATAAATGATAAACTGGAAAATATTCATTCTATTGATAATATTGGTATTGTTGTTGATTCTAACAAATAAATAATATGTGTTCATTCAATCAAAAAATCACAACTATTCCATCAAAATTATATGTAATGATTTTGGATGTTTTCAATACCTTTAAATATAGAATTATGGGAATGTTGTTTAGAAAATTCCTACGAAGATTGGTGTGAATGTTGAAAATTGATTTAAACAATTAGAAAAAAATTATGAAATCTATGAACAACCTGTACACCTCAATGAAAAGGATTTCTTCTTTTGAATAGCACAAAAATTATTTTCAATAATTTTCTAAAGTCAGATATAGATAAAGATAAAGGAAAAGAAAAAATCATGTTGTATAATCAACTATTAAACATAAAAAAGTGAAAAAAAACCCTTGGATAATGGATATAGGGTGTTATTCTAATATAACAATTGACTTAAAATTGATGAAGAATGTGAGAGACATCAATGAATGAATAATTAAATTTGGAATGGATGAATCTCTAAGAATCAATAGTGTCGTATTATCCCGGATTGGGAAAGAAATTTTATTTTCCATGAATATATCATTTGATGTAGGGATGAAACATAACCTACTACGTGTTTGATAACTATTTGATGAAGCAAACAAATCCATTTCCCAAAAATATTGGGTTTTTTTTTGAAATGTGATAAAGATGGAAAGATATTTACAAGAGGCCAATATACAAAGGGAAACTATTCCCATGTTGTTTAAATATATAACTCTTGTCACATAGACATGGTTGAATATAATATGTTTTCCAATAAATGGATGAGGAACATGTATCCGTTGAAAAAGATAAACAAGTCTAGGTAAGATTGTTTTCAAGATATTTCTTAAACGTGATGAAGAATTGACTAGTGTTTCAAAATTTGTCAAAAAGGAAATATTGCACAATCTATAAAGAAAAATGCTGACATTTTCTCATTAAAACCATGGAACTTATTCGTTTTTATATTTTCAGACCAATGTTAGAACAATAATCTAATTGAGATAAGTACTTCATCACTTTTATTTATGACATTAATCGCATTATATGTGTTATATATATGAAAAATAAGTTATATGTTCTTAAATAATTAAAATGTAACATGTTGGAATATGAGGTTGAATGTGAGTGTAAACTTAAGATATTTAGAACTAAATCTCTTATTGAATACATTAATTAATAGTTTGAATTTTATCTTTAGAATCATGGAATTCACATGAGTTCTGATCTATATAAACTCCTCAACAAAACGAGGTTTCTAAAAATAATAATATTTTTCATGCGAAAATGGGTTGAACTATGATACATGAACACGGTCTCCCTCATTATATTTAGAGCATGTCCATGTGTAGTTGTATGTAAATTCCAAAAAATATATATAATATATATTCATATATGACTCCATAATAAATTTTTTATTAATAATCTCTATTTTTTAAGCACTGATAGTTTTTTTGGGTGTTAATACATCATAAATAATAAAGGTGGAAAGTATGTAATATTAGAGTAGAGATGTGAATATTGAATTTTTATTGGATATTTTGGGACGGGAGGAGATGAAGAAGATCCAAAAAATACATAGGTAGAATTCATGACTCTATTGGTGTAAATTCTATTGAAAATGATGATAAAGGTAAACCAGAATGAGCAGACAATGATGTTGAGAATGATGATGGAATGTATATTAGTAATTTTAATGAGTATGCTGACAATGGTGATCAAAATAAAAATAAAAATCTGATTTATCTATTTAAAGTGATCAAGAAGAATCTTGAAAATCTCATCCAGCGACGAGTAGGAAATTGGTGGAACATAAAATTATTGGTGAAAAAAATTAGTAGGTTGAAACTACAAGAACATAATTTTTTTTCACACATTCATATTTATAATAATTTTTTTATGTAATATGTAAATTAATGTTTTGAGAAAATGGTTTGGGTTTATGAAATTAATTATGAGCTTAATACGATATAAAAGAATGATACTTACTTACTCATACCTAATTCATATGGATTTTTTTTTATTTCTACATGATTGGAATTCCAATAAAAATATGAATTGAAATGGTTAGGTGATAAGAAATAATAATGTTAATTTTCAAATGGTTCTGCAAATATTGAAGGCATTGATTTTGATTGAAAAAATTTCTATGGGGGAATTTTTTGAAACAATAGGAATTGTTCATTATATTAATGAAAAATGATTTACTTTTTTTCTAATATATGTAATTTCAGTAATTATTTTTGGTAGTCTTGATGAGGTGGTATACATTGAACATTCATGATGATTTTTTATTGGGAAATATGATTGTTGTGTGTGTATGTTTAAGAGAGCCATGTATAAGAAAAATATTCATGAGGGGCATGGAATTAGAAATTTGATAGTATCTTAAGGAATATGATATTTAGAAAGGAAGAGTTGACAAAAATTGTTACATTAACAAATTTCAGTTGTCTAATTGCATAATAATTTTTATATTGATAAATTATATTTTTGGGAATAACGAATGATATTGTGAATGATTAACTAAAGAAATGAATTTTTTTTGTGATGTCCATGGTCGAAGAAATGAAATACATTCTCAAGTTTCAAATCACACAAAAGAATAAAAAACTTATAATTTCATTGGAAATTTATTATATGCAATTTATTGAAAAGTTTGGCATGGAATATTTGAAACAATATGAAACCCCATTCTTAGTTTGACACAAGTTCGGTGAAGAATGGTATTCAAATTAGGTTGAATCAAAAAATATTCAGAACATGATTGGATGACTTTTATATTTTGATCCCACATTAGATGAAATATTTTATGCTATTAACTTTTATGAATGATTTCATATTACTCAAAAAATCACATTAATTCTATAGAAATAGAATTCATATATATATCAATGGAAAAACAAATTTTGATATTAAGTATGTTAGCTCAACTGTTATTGGCCTATTTTGTTATTCAAATGAAAATTATGATTAAAATGATTATTATATAATATATACATCTAGTGGTGTTTTTTTGTGAATGGTTATTTTAGCTAGAATATAATGAAACACAATTATATAACTCTTATCATGCGAAATATGAGAATGATGCTTCCACTCAAGATTGTATCCAACATATGTTGATGGAGACTTAGTTGGAATACAAACATATTGATATATGTTTATATTTGTAAGTTATAAATATATTTCAACAATCCATTTCAGAAATCTGAGATAACATATAAATTCAAAACATATTGACAACAGGTACCACTTCATCAATGATCATACAAATATGTTTTCATTGAATATAGAGAATGTTCTAACATCCAAACTAAATGATGAAATTTTCATAAAAAATTTAATGAATGTAGATATATATATATTGAGATTAAACATCGGTGTGAAACCTATTTCTCATCCTTGTTGAGGTATGTATTTTTACCATATCTTATCCTTACATTGGATATTATTTTCATGGGGGGGATGGTTTCTTACATCTATCCAATGAATATGTGGAAATCCATTTTTTGGAATCATGTATCTAGGGTGAGTTGTGGGTAAGATCTAATATCAACATGTAAATATGTGACATAATCTAACTATTTTTTGTAGTGGTTGTATGAATCCAGACTGAAGAAGAATTTTGGAAGAAGAAAAAAGTTGTGATGAAAAGATAATGATGTTTCATGATCTCTAATTTTGTACATAATGGTTTTCCTATCAATATTCTTGTTTTTTAAATATGTGATATCACCTTTTATTATAATTGTTGATTATTAATAAATATTTTGTGCTTATAATGTATTGGGATTTTTGAATAATTGATTAAAAAAATACAAAGGTGGGGATTTTTAGGACCATGTTTTATGGAGGAGGTTTTATTATGCTAATCTTGATAGTGAATAAAGTGTTTTATTTTTTCAAATTGAAATAAATCAATTAACACTATAAATTTTGATAATCATAATGACCATCATATTCAAACATCTTACTCATAATTCAAAGGAAATATTATTTTTTTTAGAAAAAAGATATTTTGGAATAAAAAGTTCATCACACTAATATTTGATCTAATAAGCAATGTATTGATCATAATGAGTATGTTTATCTGAGTATCTCTTGGTTCAATGAAAATATGTGGATGTATTACTGATATTTGATTTCTCATAATTCAAAAGTATTCTATAAAAAATATGATTCAATTAATATGAATAAATGGGGAAGAAAAGGTGTTTCCAATTGTATTGAGTATAGGTTGCAAAGAATGAATCTACTTTAATGATGGTATGTTATGATACATCCCATTCTAACTCTAATGATTAAATCTTTAACATCATTGTATTCCAAAAACAGAATAATTAATCATATATGCTTAATTTTTTTGAATACTGTTTCCGAATAGAATGCTTTTGGATACCATTTCATTAATGTGAATATCATCAGACATATTCTTGATTGAAGGCTGAATATGTAGACCTGAATGTGAGAAACTGATAGTGGTGGTTTTCAGTTTGATAATTAATCCAAAAAAAAATAGTCAAATAAATAATTTAATTATTGGATGTCCATTGGTATCATATTCAACATATATATAAATTGGTTGATATTGAATATGTTGACACTAATCTATCAGACTTGTAGTGCCACAGATTATAATAATGGATTCTGACAAGGATTCATTCTTTTGGTATCTTTATAAAATATGATAAATATTTTTATTAAGGGAAGGCAATTTAAGAAATATGATATTATTTGACCAATATGTGAAAATAAAGTAATATACCAATCAATAATGTATTCAACAATTCTCTTCATGTTTATTTTTTTGTACTTCATTTAAGCCTACAATGAAAGAATATGTCTAAATTTTTTTCTAGATTTTTTGTTATCAGTTAGGTCAAGAGTAATTGTATTGGAATTGGCAATGATTTATTAGAGTGAATATGAGAATGATAATCATTCTAGCTAAAATAAAAATAAGAAGGGTCTCTTTTTTATAGTTTTTTAAATTATTACATATGTGGTTCAGTAATATTTCTTGAGGAGTTTGAAGGAGATGCAACAGGGGATTGTAGAATATCATTTCCATTTTTTAATAAGAATAAAGCATCATAATCAAATGATAAATTTTTTTCCATATGATTATCATTTAGTGGATGGAATAAAATTAAATAATATGTTTTGTTCATCGTAATGAAGAAATTATAATTGGAATATTTGTTATTTTAATTGGAATGGATAATCATAATAATTAAATACTAAAATATATCAAAATTGGAATCAGAATAAATAATTTTTAAAAGGTTGAAGTGAGCTGATATTGTGAGAGGATTCAATAAGAATTGAGAATAGATGAGAAGCATTATACAAATCAAATATGTATTAATAATACAATGGAAATTTATATTTTGAGAAATTTGGTTGAGTAGGGATGGTTTTCAAATTATAACCCCATGCTAATTTGGGTATCCTATAAAATGAGGATATAAAAGGGAATTTACATGAAATTTTATTATTTATAATTGAAGTGGATGATTCACTAATGTTATAGGGGAAATTGTTTTCTAGATTTTACTTTCCCTAGAGCATATACAGGATAGAAGATGAGATGATAAGATTGAAGATCATATTCAAAATTTCTATAATCAGATTGATTAATATGACAATGAAATTTGGACGGAAGAAGAAGCTGTTCAAAAAAATCAACAATATTCTTGTAGTATAATATTCTATAAATCAAACAATCTGAATAGGGAAAAAGACTAAAAAATTAGAATGAGTACCATTACAAAATCTATATGAATTTATATTCTTTATACTCTGTTTGAAAATGAATAATATTTTTGATAATGTTAATTTTGAATGTATATCATAAATAATGTAACATGTTTCTTACAAAAATTGTATTTAATAATTAATTGATACTTGAGGAAAAAGTACTATTTTATTGAATGTAGTGATAAAAATTTTAGCTTCATATACTACCTATTTTATTACACAAAAAGGGGTTGTTTTATAGGGGATTGTGTGGTATTGAATTGATTCAAAAACATACTAAGGACATAGTTAACCATGTTGAATAGCGAATAACGTAAATTATTGAGTGTATATTGTATTTTCGTTGATTTATTATCCAGTAAATAGAGTAACATGTGTATAATTTTATGAAAAATAATGGAAACCTAAAATGAAAAAATAACCCAAATTCACCCTCACCCACTCATTTATACTAGATCCTCATTGGAAATCTAAAATTTCAATTGTAAATAACCTGCTTTAAAAATGTATATTATTTAAATAATAGATCCAAAACCTGGAACACATTTTAAAAACTATAGAAAATAATACAATTAGTGAATATATCATCTAATATTATTTTTTATGCAACAAAAATGATAACAGGTCTTGCCAGACTTATTGCATAGATTTTTGTGTGGGAAATAAAATTGAATAAATTTATAGAATATCAATTATTCTAAATTTTAACATATGAGAATATTTTTTAATAGATAAAATGATCTATATAAAACACAACTAGAATTATTATGAATTAAATAATGAAATAGGATTATATGGAAGTGATAATGTGATGTAGATCAATTCAAATAGATTCACTTGACGAGAGTACATGAATTTCTCTTTTGAATGATATTATAGAAGTTTCATAGCAAATTATTAAAACCCAAGTTCGTTATGATGGTATCTATAGAACCTGAGATCACATATATCATCAATTTTTATTCTATATATAACAGAAATTTTTTTAATAATTTTATATCACTCCACATTATCAAATATTTATATTAAATATATTCTCATTAATAGATTCCATTAGAGACTAATTAATCATCATTAACTGTATTAATTCCTTATTTAATGTTTCCAAATTGGCCATTGGATATTTTAAATTCTCATATTCAAAATTAGACATGTAAATATATCCTAAATTAAATCATGGTTGGTTGATCTCAATGAAAAGTGACATAGTATGATGATGTGGTAAAGAGAAATTTTCGGTTTATATATTCATCATGTATGCTAATTTTCACATGTTATATTATAATGAATTGTTGAAGAAATATGATTCATCATGTGGACACTAAAATATAATACATGTTATGTATATTACTTTATAAAAATATATACATACCATTTGGTGGTAAATTGGCCACTTCCTGAGGTAGTTAATTTCCTTAATGTGATATGTTGATTTTCAACAAAAATTAAGTTGAATCATTGATGTATGATTGGTCCATAAATTAGAAAAAAATGTCCATATAACTAATGGTATGAAATATTTTATCCACTAAGGTTATGTATAATATGTTGAATAATGACATGGTCACATGACCTTATCATGATAAAGTTGAATGGTATGATCTAGTATTTGCCATTTTTTCAATTTTTTCAGGTAATCTCATTACAAATGGAAAACATTTAAATCACTAATAGAAAGATAACAATTACTTGGGATCACTAAATTAATAATGTCTTTGTATAATACAATAATAAACAAATTTAATATAAAATAATTAAATTAAAATAAGAATTATTTAAATTCATAAGAAATGTATTTGAAAGTCATTTAAATACATGTGTAAATGATTCTTGATTGAATGAAATTGTTTTTTAGGAATTAGTTTTTTTAATTTATGACCCCAATAAATTTATTATTTCCCCCAATATATTTATTTTATAAATGAATCAAAATAGGGAATATGTTAAGAGGAACATTACAATAAAATTACATATGAAACAGATATATCAAGGGATATTATAAAAATGGAAGAAAAATATTACAATAAAAATCTACCATAAATCATATTATGAATCCAAAATAGGATAATATATTTTATCAATAATGAGGATATGATAATTTTTATTAGTTGTAAATGTAAGAGAGGAATGAATCATAAGAGCTTATGAGGAGTCTTGGTCTCCAATAATTACACACATGGAAACTAGTATATGATCAGGAATGTATTAGATACAAGTTATGACAAATGATTATATTTTATATGGGTTATATGGAGAGATGATGTAATAGTATTGGGTAAATCCCTACAGTCAGTGAGGTATAATGATAAGGATCCATCAACAGATTGAAATCATTGTCATCCCATGAACAATGATCCAAAGGTTGCTGAAAATAATTCTAGGTCTCTATGAATGTTTCCTAAATAAAATAAATATCTCTAATAATATCCACATGTGACTTAAAATTATGAGCAAGAGGATGAATATTAAAATACAAAGAACTCTTTCCAATAATACATTTCATATTAGACATTATGAGGATCCAGATCAGATAATAATTAATCACCATCTTCAATATATTTCGATAATGTCGTGATAGTTTAAAATTATAATGTTTTAAGGTGAATGTATTCTTATCATGGTTTTGAAAACCATCATACAGATCATCACGAATATTATTAAACAATTAATTCCAGCAATTCTACTCTTTCATAATGAAATGTTTTATATTTTATTCATCAATAAATGACTAAACATGATGAGAATAAGTAATTGGAGGAGGATGAAACAAAAAATTAAGGATCCTCTGGTATAACATAATTATTGATGATTGATTACCAATATAACCACTTCCTAAATATATTCTTGTATCCCTTGTTGTAAGGAGTGTTCAAAATAATTAAATTGTGTTTGAATATATCTTTAATAATAATTTTAAAGATTGTCACATCATAATTTAGTGGCATAGGATGAATATGGAATATAGGGTACAAGATCAGTGGGATTTGAATCACATGGTAGATGGGTATAAAATAAAATAGGAGAATCCTCCACTAATATATACCTCATAGTCTCATCCTTTACACTATTTACCACTTCATCTTCTTATTAATATATAATATTCCACAACTTCATGATAAGTAAAAAATAGGTAATTATCATTTCTCTCTTGAATGTAAACGTCATCTATCAAAATTTGATAAAAATTCATTGAATAGAGTGAATTTAATGATCACTATTTTTATGTGGACTACAACCAACATCTCCCACATCAGAATTATGATATTATAATCATAAAATTTGTGGTATTTGTGAATTCCTCCCCTTATAAGGTGTATCATATATAGACTATCTTGGGGAAGTACAAATAATTTGAAATCCTTCTATGTTATTGATTGCGTCATCAAATCCAACTAATTGATAGCATTATTTTCAATCCTCAAAAGCTAATATAGATTATTCATTATTTTCTATATATTTTGTTTATTTTTCACCTTCATTATCTTCATCCACAATCACATTCAATTATTCTAGTTTAGAAGTACAAACATAATCATAGAACACTCGACCACCTCATCATGTTCACGACCTCCATATACTAGATCCGTAGGTATAAAATTATATTTTACTAGGTTAAAATATTAAAATTGTTTCTATGTATCATCCAATGATTCTTATTTCCATATATGTGAGTTAGATGTCATTATCATACAAATCATTTGGGTAAGAAAAAATATATCAGATGTTTTTATCTTTTCTTCCACATTATAAACTAATTGATTTTTCTCTTTAACTGATGATATGATAATAATATTGTGTAATGAAATGTACCATTTATCTAATTAACCAATATCAACCATGAGTCACATCACATATCATTAATGGTTTATATTAACAACACTCATCATAAAAATAGAAAAATTATTCTTAATTCATTAGGATACGAATGACTCGGGTTCATGGGAATACTACAAGATATATTAATTTATCCACAATCCAACATTAACAAGTTCGTTCATTAGAAATGGGTCTTTTAGGAGCCCTTGTCACAGTGAGATCATTCGATTAATTAAAGAATTCAATGTTTGGGTGATTAATGGGATATGAACTTTGATAATACTAATATTATATAAAATAATGAAATTCCATAAACATTTCCATGAACATCAGACAAATTTCTAAAGAAACCATTTTCATATATTTCACTACATCCTTGTTTATTCTAGGAAATCACTCAATGATCATATAAAAATAACTTAATAGATCCATATTGGCTAGTCTATCGTATTCTTTAAACTAATCAGACCCATTAATGTTCCAAAAACTTTCTACAAATAAGTAATCTCTTAAAATTCAACCATTTTCATCAAAATCAGTTTCTATAGAAATTAGATGATACAAATATGTGATTTATATGGAATCACTAATTCAATTTAGTTTTAATTAATTGATTTCATCAATGGAGGTGTCTAGCCCTAAAATTTGGTATTTGAAATATTCTACATCCCACATTCTAATTTGATTTCATATATCTAATGGTTAATAATTGGGGATTAAAAAAATGATGTTTCTGATTGAGAGATAGAGAGAGAGAGTAGTGATATATCATAGACATCAATCCACTAAAATGATATTAACTGTATGTAGGATATTAAAAGAGGATGGGAATTTAATGAGTTGCATTTCGATTCACATGTTAATTAAAATTTTTTTGGATTAAAATAATAAGATATTTAAAATAAAACCTTTTCAAATATTTTCCTAAAAATTTTAATATAAAAAGACGCAGTATGTATTAATACGATATATCCATAAGAAATTAACATTATAGGCATACTATCTTTATCATTATTGTAGGTATTCTAAACAGATGTCAAATATATTCACCAAAATAAGTATTTGTCATGTGGATAAGTTATTCTAGTAACAATACTGACTATGTTATTATATGATAGTGGTATTTATGGCGACTTCAATAGAAAGTGTTCATGGTAGGCATGCTGACCACATGAAAGAAACATCATGGTCATCGTAATGACCTTAGGAAGCATAGATCACAATTTATTAAAAATATTCTATGCTAATAAAAGGTTAATATGTTTTATTTCATTAAGTAATAATAGAAACTAAATAATAACAGATAATTTTCTATTATCATGAACAATTAATTTATTATATATTTTATTATCTAGAACATCAAAGGCTTTATAAATATATCAACAATATTATATTATGTACCATTGAATTCAAGAGATATATAATCATTATGGTAATGATATCTCAGAAAGAGATTTCTTATTTCACTACAAGGCCTTAGAGGGAGAGAACCAAACCTACCCCAAACCCACCTCATATATACCAGGGTATGTACACAAGAAATGTGTCGGTAGATCACACACATGTGATGCATTAGGATAATTTTCACATACACATGCTCACATATCCATGATCATTCATTTATTAAATTTAAATCAACTACATCCAATGCTTTCATATATCTATTATCAAAAATCAGATTATGATATTAATATTCTAAAATTCATAATTGAACCATATATAATCACAACAAAAAATTTAAAAGAGTATACCATTCTCAAAAGGTGAGGACTACTATCATGTGGAACCTCAAATAAACATAACACTTTTTCTAGTTCAGGTTATAGTCCACCATATCCATTTACACTAAGGACATTGACAAATGGTCTATAATATGTACGATACATGATAGTTTGTGATGATCCCATGTTGGGGAGAATATAAAAATTCGTAAAATTATACCTTGAATAAAATAAACAAGAAGAAATAGTAATGAAAAAAATCAAAAAAAATGGATATATAAATCAAATAAAAACCATGATATACTCATGCATGACATTGCACCTCTGGTAAGTCTCAACTAATCTTATAGCCACATGATTCTTCTCGATGATTCGATGAAATAATTTTCCTAGGGTAACCCACTAAATGATCCATGCAGTCATTTTATAAACTCATCGAATATGACATGATTATTGGATCCCACATAAAAACTCATTCACCTAAGAAGAACTACATACCTAGATAAGAGATATCACCAAGGATTGTTGGGGGACTCCACAATACCAATATAGATACACCCTCTAGACATGGTATCATATAAAAATGTTATCACAAATCCTACTACGATGAACTATTATATAGAAGGAAACCACCCCTTTATTGGTGGTCACATATATTCAACAAACCCCACCTACTATATAAGAAGAAAGGTTAAAGGATCACACTTTGGTCTCACGGAAGGAAAAAAAATAAATTCAATATGTATCAAACAAAAGGAATTAAATTGCAATGATATGGACATTTTTCAACAGTGTAACATTGATGGGATGGAAAAAGGGTATACACCAAACCAATACATTCCAAAAATATGGTGAAACTAAGGTCTCCAAACACACTAAATGAGGGGTAAACATTGTTTATTGGAGGTACATGACATGACTATCCATCCCTCAGTTTTCCCATGTTTTTTTCCCTCACACGACATATGTAGCTCTAAATAAAAATCATATAAGTATATTTACATGACATATAGAGGTCTTCTAGTTCCCTATCGATGACATCCAAACATCCTTATGTACTCTTGTTCGTTCCATGTAACAGAAAATTTACACATAGACATTCCCTTGTATACCTACCCACATATATGTTTCACATCCTTCCCATGACTTTAAATGCTTCACTATTCATGTCAAGCCTCATGTATGGATGACCCAATGTGTGAAATATGCAACACGTAATGGGATCATTATATTATACTCGAAATACCAAACACTACATAGAATGCCCTATATGGATGTACTCCCAGAATACATCGTGTTTGGAGCATCATTTTCTATAAACTAATTCATGTTTCATGTGTTTCAATGATTACCAACATCTTATATCATTGTTTTTAAAAAACATTGGATCTGTGGTTGACTAGCCTTTTTGTCACTCTCTTTCCAAAATATGTCCACTCTGAAGGATCAAGATACCACCTCTCTAGTCTGTTTCACATTATGCCACTCATGAAAGTGAAATACCACTAGTAAATTATTTTTCTTCTATGATTCATCTATTTTCATCATTGATTCTCAAATCAAATACTATATTTAAATACATACCTATAGTAGTGATCCATTTCTCATAAAATGGTATTGAAATGATCGAATACCATATATTTCTTGAATCATTGGCCATATAAAATACCAAGGATTATAAACTAGATAAATGGGGGTGGAAAATATTTTCCATGAAATTTGTGGTAAGAGCATCATCCATTGTTCATTTATTCATGGTCAATTGTTTGATGAATTATATGGTAAAATAGGGAAAATCCCATTGAAAATATAAATAAACTATGAATAAATTTACCCCCACTGCGCAAATAAATTTATATATATGAAATTTATATTTGTTAACATGTAATAATAGAATGGTATGAAATAACATAAATAAATAATCTTTTTTAGAGTTAGTGTCAGTCACAGGTGAAGAAAATTTTTATGTTTCTATCATTGGCATGATCCATGAGCATCATTGGTACATGATCCTCTAACAATAAATGATATGATATCATCTACCAACTATTATCCTATAGATCCTCTCGAACATCTCCTCTAAACCTCTATGACATTTGGAAAACCCTAGGGATTAGAGAATAGTTGTGTTTTAATATAGTAAATAGGATGACACATAAAAATAATAATATATATATATATATATATTTAATTTCTCCTACAACTGAAAATTACCCAAATATTGGATACTGACAAATATAATATGTTTCCTAGGGTATATAAAATTATCTATAATCAAGTGAAGCCTTTTATTTATGATCTGAGACACTATTTAATAGTTAATTAACATTTTTAATAAAATTATTCCCACATGATATTAGTATTTTTAGTATTTGAAAACATCAATTCTAGTCTCACTAAGACTATGAATTTCAATACCTATCAATACATGGATTCTAAAATAACCCATATTATATTAGAATGTATTACATTTAAAATTTAGTGTCATTACTGCCTCACCACCATAAGGATTTATTTCATAAAAAGTTAAAAAAAATGTATATAAAAAGGTGAGGGTACTTTGATCACATAAAGATCTCCCACTCCCATGTGCTCTCCTGAAAATTCATGTGAAAAAACCTGACACAAAATATTGTGATTTATCATCCATGAAGGATCTTATTATTCATATCCCCAATATATATTGGTTACTCAGAACTGGCGACCCCATACTGGATGTCCATCATTCCCTGTTCAATAACATGTGATGGGTCATGCACATACCTCAACATTTGTAACACATGGATGATGTCGTGTACTCTGGCCAACTGGTTTGGAAGAGATAAGAATAATTTAACCTATTCAAATCTATAATTTGTCAATAAATTTTCTCTTAATATCGGTGATAACATCCCACATAAAAAAAATATTTGTACTGAATTTCAAGGATAGTCCTTGAGAAACATAAATTCTCCCTCATAAAACTCCAAAATCCACCATCAGTTGTCCTCATAGGACGTATAATATATTTTTTCTTTTCCTTATTGGATCCATTCTCATATTCACATTCTGTATCATAGATCACACCTTATTTGGTTTTATTAGTGATTACTCTCCTAGATCAGTCCAAAAATGTTGTTAAATATAGTGTCACCAATACATTCCCTATAATGTGTCCACATAGATGGTCGAATGGAAGGTACTATTTTTGTGAATCCCAATATGGGTAGGTGATTCTCTAAACTGCTTCCAAAATAAATCCTAACATCCTAAAAAATTACCTCCATGATGTGAATGGTAATATTAGTTTGGATATTAGATGGGGGTGATATTTCAACCTCAACCCCAACGGAGTCCTAAAAGACTTCCGTAATCCTCTCTGGAAACATGAATTTATGTGATAACCACTATATGAAATGATTATTAAGGGAAAATTATTTATATGTGAAACATTATGCACAACAATGTTTCCTAATCTATTTATCAAACTATACTCTCAAAGGTCTATGAAGTGGCATCAGATGATGAGTCATTCTACAATCTTCCCTAAGGAATATCATAATGTGTACATTGATAGTAAGATAATCAAATTGTTAATGGATATACCATTCTACATAAACTATATCAAATTACGGGGTTGATCTAAATGCATAGGAACCTACTTCTCATCCTTCACTTCCAGACAAGTATGGAATCCAGAGACTACCCAATAACAAAAATCCTCTTCCCCAACCACTAAAAATTATATCAGAGTTACTGCTACATCATTTCCACACATTTATGTAAATATAAATGGGGTTAATTATACTCCTTCATCACATCCACCAAAAAAAATACTATTAACATCATTAATTTTATAAAATGTATAATCTAATCCCTACCTTCATAAAATCCATCAGGATCATGTCCGGTGGTTATTTAAGTATGTATGGTCTAACAATTGGAATATATTTGATGATATTCAATAAAAAATTATAATATCTGGTTGGTAACTACCATCAATTGAATATATGATTCACTAACCTCCACTATAAAGAGAACATCGTCAATTATTCTAACTTACTTAACATGTAATCCAAAAACAATGGACAAGATATCAGGATGAGATAATGATTCAACATTTTAAGTTTTAATAGATTATAGAAAATCCCAAATCCAATGTTTTTTAGGAACTCTAGAAATCATATAAATCCAAATTTATGAATTGTATGATAGAAGATATACATAATTTTCTTGTAGTCTTATTATATGTTAAACTACTTATCCATTATTTATTTTTTCCTCATCTTCATGGTTAAGAATACTACTCCTAGTCAATGAACATGGGTGGTGTTGTTCTTCTCAAGTTTTCTCAAATACCTATACCCATGGGAAATAACATACTAACTCTCCATCAGGACACAACCTTGTTTAGTCCCGGTGGTATAAAATATGAAAACATACATGACACAATCCTTTTAAAATATGATGATGGTGGGGCACATCAATCTCTTCCTCAACACCTAAAATCATTACAAAATCATTTTGTTCACATGAAATGATTCCCCTATCGGGAAAATGATATCATGGTTGATTCCAATCATGAAAAATTTTATAAAACACAAAAAATGTACCCTTAAAATTAATGATGCTCTGTACCATGGTAAAACTCTTGGGTGGATCTCAAGGTAGAACTACTTCCCCCATTAACATCTTAACATTAACTTCTTCCACTGAGATTATTTATCTAAGGAAGTGGACCTCACAAAGGCAAAAATGAAACATCAATATATTCACATAAATATGGGGATCTTAGAGTGTTTCTTGGACCATCCTTTAGTGTCTTGAATTCCCATATTCATATTCATAGAACACCCTGATATCATCAATGATGACCACCCCTATTCATTATAAGAGAGACGAAATTATATTTTTATAATTCCCAAAACAACTTCTTGTGTGTTGTCGATGCAAATAGGCATTACCATTTACTCAATGTTATATTAGAGACATAATAATTATGCCTTGGGAATATCTACATCACCTAATAAAAAATAGTGATGGGATATTCTGAGGTCAATATTCGATAATGATCGATCACCAATAAAATAATAGTATTATTCATCGATCCTCTGTAGTGGATACATGTTCATAAAATTCAAATTGTTTATGAATTATTAATCCACATATAACCTCAATATCCCATCATTATTCTTATTTAAAAACATTAGTTCTACCTATGGGAAACGTTGGGTCTCATGAATCCCTTCTTCTACAAGTCCCACATAAAGTCCTCCCCCTCCCAAATCCCTCTGAGATCCACACAATAGGCTTTTATAAATATCAGTGTCTTCCTATGGTGTAATTAAAAATAGATATCTAGTTATCAGAAGGGATGTTACCTTATAATATTCTTAAGGAAGAAATCCTCATACTCTTCCACCTCTATTGTGAATAAGTTCCCATATAATCTTCCAATCCAAGGGTCGTAATAGAAAACTTTTGAGTAATCTGTGTAACACTCATTTTCCTGAGAGCATCCTAAATTACCATTGTTTTCTTTTCACCCATAAATTAATACCTTACTCCATCGATATAGGAACTCCATATAGTACTGCAGAAATACTATGTCTTGGATTCATCTTTGGATATCCAATAAATAGATATGATGATTTCATAAGACGTCATCTATTCCCCAAATATACCTCATTTGAATCTGGTACCTCCAAGTATAAAATCACATTATTATTAGAACTATGGAATCATAGATTCACCACCTATGAAATCATGGAAGCACAATTGATTTCCCAAATGGCCCGAAAAGATCATTTTCCCTAAAGCAGATAAGATTAATGAATGAAATAACTCACACCTCTTTATATTAGTACATCATATAATGTAGGAATGACATTGATTCAACCTCAAACCAAATCATTAACATCATTTTCATGGGCCTCTATAACCTATATTTATCTACATCCCTCACCGCAAGCCCATTATGTATGTCATGGGGAACATAGTGTGGTGGTTAAATAGGTAAAACCATTTATTTCCTCCAAATTCTCTACAATACCCTTTTTTCAATTTCATACATGTTTCATTACCTTATCCTTCCTATAAATTAATGTTGGTGGTCCATATACTATATCCTAATCAGTAGTATGATAACTTGAAAAAATACATGATGGATGTTCCTGAGCGTAACAAAAAATGATTGCTCTTCCTCAAATAATTATATCTATCCTTATATGAATGCACCTATAATCCTCTATAATGGTATCATCATCAAACTATTATAAAATGAATAAATTCCTGTAAATATCTTCAAATACTTACTAATGAGGTTTGAGCTCCTAGGTGACCAGTTTTAGTACCCAATAACAGATCCCTCTCTTCCACGAATCTCTCCATCAAACAAAAATGAATGGAAATGCACTAAAATTTCGTAAATTCTTTGATATGTCAGTGTAAGACCTACTTGATGGTCTATAAAATTATGAATGGATCCCAAGCCATATGTGTGGTCTATCAAAAAAATCAATATTCCATAAAAACACCCCACCAAGCTCAGACTACCCTACTATAGATGAAAATGATATTTTATTTGCACTACTCGAAGCATGGCTGAATAAAACTCTTACATGAAGAGATTATTGATGTATAATAAGGAGAGTGTTGTCTCATCATGATATTAAGTTACCAAAATCAAAAATTCCCTAGGGTATTTGGAAGAAATCTACACTGTGATTATTTCCATTATATCTCTAAGCATCTCCAGATGGAGGAATACGTGACTTAATTCTTATATTAAGTCCTCATCCTCACAGGGACCCAACATTCCTAAAAACCTAAGAGTATTCAACCTGAGGAAATTATGAAGTGAACATAGAATGAGGTAAATCTAATCAGGTATTTCCCATGCTATCAACAACTCAACAAGTGGATGTATTTCCTGTAAACAACCTTGACGTACTGTATCTAGTACATTCCTCTTTACTGAATACTTTTCACATGATGGGTCATCCTCATGATTGATCTGAGGAATCCATGAATTCATTCATTCCCATGGAATCCTAAAATAAGGAGTATGTATCATGGTCATATAGTATATCTACAGAGTATACTAAATATGTCTTTAAAACCTGAAACCATTACTATATTATTAAAGTACAAATTTTTTCACCGCTACCAATGTATACATGTACCAAGTCTCTTAGTAGATAATCAGAGTCCTAGTGTGTGGATACATCATCTACCACACCCCCACTATATTACATGACTTAAAATACCTACTCTAAGAACATTAAATCATTTCCGAATTTCCCTAACTAATATTACATACTATAGTTCTACGGTATAATCTACTCTCTTGATACCACTATATCCTCTCCAGTCCCAATGGGCCTTGAAAAATAGCCACATTATGCATGCCTCTATTAGGATAGGGGCTGGTGACCAGCATCGAGTAGGTTTTTAAAACTCCTGGGACACATTATAGAAATGTAAGTATACACAATAAAAAATCTATATTCCAAATAAATAGAGTAAGGTAAAACAACTAAAACCAATGCATGCATACATGAATGATCCAAAATTCAGAGTGTGACAATTAAGAACTGAAAGAGATAAATCATCAATAAAATTCGTTACAACACAATAAAAAGATTCCAATCATGTCAGAATATTATGACTATAATCATGTGAAACCACTTGGAAAAAACCTTTTTCTATCTTACTAAATATATGCTCTACATGCCCCAAGCCCACCCTATACATCGTGAAGTGGTCCATTTTCTAGATAATTCATGATGAATTATGAAATATCCAATGATGGAGTGAGTATAGAAACACCATTTATGAACTATAATAAAAATATTATGAATCATTATTCATGGTTCTTTTATTAAATGTTCATAAAAAAAGGGATAACCCATATAAAATCAAAAAAGGTACCATGCCTCCAAACAGCCTCAACCGAACTGCCCACGACAAGATTCTTCATGATGTTTCATAGAAATTATCATTATAGGAAGACCCAATACATACACCATGATATAATCATAGATATTCATCAATGATGTCAGGATCATTTCCCCCCATGAAAACTCAATGGTCAAAGATGACCATCATACTCAAATTATGGATCTCCCATAGTACCTATATTGTACACAAAATACGAAATCTAGACCAACCCACTATGTAGGGTATCATACACCTATACTACTATAAAACCAACTATATTTTCATAAAAGATAGATTATCCCCTTTATGGAAGTTATCCAATTCCATGAACCCCAACAATAGTATATGAATAAGTCTTTGAGGATCACACTACAATCACACAAAGGGACACCACAATCTCTATTTAAGACTAATTATCCATATTGGATTAAAAAAATACAAATTTGGATGTAATGATACCATGTATTATAAAGATTATGGAAAAATGGATCATAGATAATTGATATTGGTCCAAAATAGATGAAATAAAGTACGATGGACACCCTCAAATGGGGGTATATAGTTTGTATTGGAGGTACATGGCTTGTACAGACAAACACTGGTATTAACACTTTTTGTTTCATATACTGGAATTTAAAACAATGAATACACAGTGTGTATCTATACACCAAGGTGTGTCCATGTAACTCATCCTTCCTATTCCTGTGAATCCTTTTAGATACAGATATTACATGGCATGTGATATTTTTATTTCAGTATGAAAAATACTAGAATTATACAAAGGATCCCACATCATGTGTGGTCGGGGATTACAATCAATGTAATTTGGGATTTTCCATAAACTCACACCTAGTTCACCTTTCTAGACACTACCCAATTAGGGTGAAATCCTTGAGTATACAAATTCCACAAAAAAATATACAAGGGGATAGAAATATTTGATGAGTATTCGTATTCCAAAACTGGTGTGAATTTTAATAATGCACTTATAAACACACAAATAGACTATGGGATAAAAACTCACACCAAGTTCACCATTCTCAACTCGATCTGGTCAAGGTGAAACCGGTAACTATACCAATACAACCACAAATAGTCTTGGGTATAAAAACATATGTTAAACAATAATATTCCACAAATAGTTTGAATTATCATAATGCACCTACACACACACGTCTCTAATTCCCCAATGTGATGAAAATTTTAAAATACTTATTACAATATATGCATAAATATATAATCCCACAACCAATGTAAGAATGTAATGTATTAAATTACGAAAAGGGTATAAATAGAATCCCAAATAAATTAATAAAGATTCCAACCTACTATAATGTTGAGTACTACGATTGTGTGAATGCTCCTAGAGAACACCTTGTCCTTTCATGCTCATGTTATGCCCCACCCAAACCTTCTCATCATAGGACATTATCAAAAGGCACATAGTCTTCCTAGGACACAACAAAGCTGATTAAATAGAATGAAGGTGTTATTACATAAATACCCAAATAAAAAAACATGAAATAACTATACACAATGTATCATGTATATCCATCTCAATAGAAGATATAATTTTCAATGTATAATATAAACACCCAGATATACAAAGGAAGGAAACCTCACCACCAGGATGTCAAAACCAACTGATAGAGGCATGATTATTCTGTATGAAATTCAAATTTTTATAAAATAAAATCCATCATCCATTCCATCACTAGATATTCTCATAAACAACATCAATATCATCTGTCCCTAACCACGAAAACCCACGAGTTTAGAATACCATGATACTCAAAAATGGGGTCTCACCCAGAATCACATAGGGTCACCATGAACTAAAATATGGATAAACTAATATGTAGGGAATAGTATTAAAATGATAACATAAAACCTACATATTTGTTCTTTTAGATGTAGGATAAACTCCCTGCTCTAGGTTTCTATGCCAATACCACAAACACTACATATGGTATAATGATGATAGAGTATATCTCTTATATCTCATGTACGGACATCAAAATCTATGTCCCACAAACATCCTCTATATAGAGATAAAAATCATGTGATTTGGATGTAATAATATTCTATGCCAACAAGTTAAACAAACCATGGGAACTCATTCATTTAAGATTGGTCCATTTTAATGATATTAAGGGATGAAAACATCCTTGAAAGGGGAACATGGAATGTACAAGGGAAAAATTACTTTCCTATCTATCACCAAGAGTACCCATGTGGTAAAGAATAATGTGGAATATAGAACTTCAAGTACATAATGGTTAGTAATAGTACACACCATTTCATGATCACCTGACACCCTACCGATGCCATCTAGAAATGCATGTGTACTGGTGTCCAATCTCGTGTAACATCTTGTGTAAACATATCCATGACCGTGAACATGTTACCATGATTGTGTTAGAGTAAATGGATTTTATGTTCACATTCATTCCAACCCATGTGTTTATACACTCTAAGGTACATTCCAATTAGTAACATAATGTTTACACCCTATGTGACCAGGTCGCATAGTGTATGATCTTTAACTCACTACAGAAACCATTTCACTACAAAGGGGGTAAAACAAACCATTTTGTGATAGAATCAACATCATTTAACATGGAATTTACCATATTTTTTGGTATATCCTCTACATATAATGTGAATTCCATATTCATCACTATCCTCGCCACATGTCTTTGATCCTGGTGGCTAACATTGCCATTGGTGGAGATCATATATCAGGTCTTTGATTCTGTTGGATAAATTCACACATACTCTATCAATTGAAAATACTTTCAAAACAAGATGAAATGGCCAATAAAATCAATTATAATCCACATTTTATTGATCCCATTCATCATTAACCCATGATCATATACTTTATCAAGAACCACCGCTGTAGTATGGATTAGTTCAAAAAAATATCATACATGAAATGATCAAATAATTTGTATTCGTAAACCCAATAATCAAAAATATATTCCAGCAATGAATGGGTGAAAATTGGGTGTTGAAATATAGAATCCATAAAATGACAGTAGAAAACCATAACCTTCCTTCATTCATCATAAATTATTTTTCATATATAAAGACCATCAAAGAGTGTTAATCACAACAAATGATTATAATTAAATATATTTAAATCTACCAATGATTCAGGTATCATTTTTAGTTAGTAGAATGATACTCATTAGATTCTAATTAAGTAATTGTATATAATACACAATTATATACCCTAAAAAAATATTGGATCGATATTTATTATGAAAAATTGTTCTGTGTTTCCATAGTTGACAAGATCAATGAACATCATTAGAACAATGATCCAAATTATTATCATGATCAGTTGTCGGTCACCTAATACACTATCAATCAGTGTCTATATCACTATGTTTTCAGTTTACAACCCTAAAAAAGACCTTATAAACATATATTTATAAGATATCTTGTTGTCGTGTTCATAATAGAAAATTAAAAAATTAAATTAAATTAATTTATTAATTTATTAATTCTGTACACACAAAAAATCATTAAAAAATATGCCACATTGACAATGTTTATGTTACGCAATGTGTAAACCCCACAATATGAACTCAAATGTGCCATTGAATTTCTGATTACTCCCCTCATTTGGGAGTCATTTCAGTTTTTCTAGAAAACAACATCCATGTTTTCTTAATATATTTAATATATTTGATTGTTTTTTAGGCACACCAAGACTCGGAATCCCTCACTATATATGCCCATGTATTTAAAATAATCCAAATAATTTCCATAAAAATACATGAGAAATATAATTAATTATATTTTACACGTATTTGGGATTATATCCCAAAAAATTCAAAAATCTACTACAAAGTATGAGCGTACTGAGCTGACATTTGTTTCTACCATTCTAAGGTTCACTCCTAAATATGCATGTGTTCCCACCCAACAATCACTTGGGGAATTTGTATCCTATGTTGAATCATCCGACGATGATCTTATAAATACACCAAGTACGCAGAAAAGGTATCCCCATGCTTGACTTCTTACTTTCCTTATCTAATAACATGTGACAAGTTCAACACTTATTTCTTATGTTGTGACATATTTAAGTTATCATTTATATTGTCTAATTTAATTAGAAGGTATATGTGCCACAGAAACTTTCAATCTCAGGTTATTATCTAGAAGGGACAAATGAATTTAACAGATAACTTTTGTAACCTCCCAAACTTCTACGGTACGCTTCTCTTTGAACAATGCGATAGCGTGTGTTGTACGCAACACCGAGTTCTAACAACCAATCCAACTAGCCGTTATGAATAGTAATACCTACTTTTTAAAATTATATATATATTATATTTCAAAATGGACTTCATTTTTTGATTCGAAATATCTAATTTAGCCTAAGGTGAAATTTTTGTACTTTTCGGATAACTTTCATATTTTGATTAATAGTGAAAATTACTAAATTTTAATTAAAAACAACTTTTTTAATAAAAATAATTAATAGTGATAATTTATGAATTTTAGTAGTTTTAAAGTATATTTATAATATATTTTTACCATTTAATATAATGTTGGTCATTGGACATAATTTTACAATTAAACCGAACATAAACAAGTGTCAATCTTTTGATAGTTATTATCTCTTAAAAACACGCTTTTTGTTTTGACAGCGGGAATTAATTTTAAATTAATTTCTGCCACTTCTGTGTTTTGAATTTAGGAAAATGTATTCCATATTTGGAATCAGGATGTTCAAATTGTGTAAAAAGGTAACTTTTATTTTTAGACATTTTGAATAATTACTGCGGTAAATATTTTATTTACCATGGTTGAGGGTAAATCTGGTAAATAAGGGTTAAAAAATAATATTATAATAATACTAAATTACCCTAAAACGTGTCTTAACCCTATTGGTTGATACAGGGTCGACCATGGACATCTTTGGGTCGATTTTGGGACCCCATGGATCCACTTGTAAGTGATAATGACACTTTATTTTAATTAAGTTAAAATGAATACCAAAATGACACAAGCATATATCTTTTAGAAAAACCATTGTTACATAGGGTTATATATGTTGGATGTTAGATTATAAATATTAATTAGAAAGATAAAAAGATTTCCTACATAATGATATTTTATTTATAATTTTTAGACATTAAATAATTTATTTGATTTATGACACAATGATGATGCAGTAATTACTATAATAGTGAAAAATTAAAATAATTGATATTATAAATACCCAAATAAATATAATATGAAACTTTTAATGAATTAAACTAATTTCCTAGGATAATATGAAATATTAGGATTGATTTAATTGACTTTGTTCGAAGTAATAAATCTGTTATGAGTTTCACAAAAATCAACTATTGAATAGTGTCAAAATTGACATAAAAGAGTTCTTAAAACAAATTTTATATTATTAAATGATATTAAATTCCTAAAAATCTAAGGTTCGGCCAAGAGACTTATATAATGATAGTTTCATCATTAATGGACCACTTGGGGGTCTCTTGGATGTATTTAGTAAGTTTATTATCCATATTATATAAAAAAACAAAGAGACATTTAAAAAGTGAAACTAATTAACTTAGAGTTAATACTTAATGATAAGGTTAATATAAGTACCCAAACCTGTCTAAATTCTATTGGTTGAGTGGTTTTCGACCTATCCCCACCTTAACCTTTGAATAATCAACATTGGATCCATTAGAAACCGAATATAAATTTATTATAAAATAATATTTATAGTTTTTCTAAAGGTGCCCCTCCCCCCTCTTATAAAAGGGAACTCCCCCTTCTCATTTCTTAACACCTTAAAAGCCTTTCGGTTCGGCCAAACTCTGCCCAAATACTCTCCCAACTTCCCTCACTACAACCTAGGGGCATTAGTTTTCTCAGAAAGCCATCCTAAGGAGCCCTTTTGATCAAATCAAAAGGAAGAACCCGAAGAAGAGGTAATGATTTCACCACCCTTTTCTAAGTTCATTTCTTCTTCCACTTCTTCATCCTTTGTTGTTACCATTCTAAAATAATAAATCCAGTATCATATATATACTGTGATGTTATTATAAATATGGTACAACCATATTCAGTATTCTATCCACCCTTTGAATAACATGTCACCATACGTGCGTACGTACGGCTTACCGTCTCCACGTCGTGGTGTAATTGTTATTCAATATAATATTATTTGGATGGGTATAATAATGATGTGTAACTCATGTAAATAATAAATATAACATGTTAAGGATTCTGTATATATGATATGCCATCCATTTATATATTATTTTAATATCAAAAGAATGATATTGTCGCTCGTGCGTACGTACGGACTACCATCTCCACGAACGCGATGAGATTCATTCTCCATCATATCCATTCAAGTATAATTATCATTTTATGATTTAAAAAATGATTTTTAAGGACTTGATATCATTCTGGATATGAATAATATAAAACCTATCCTTTACAAACATGTCTTACGTAACAAAACATATAAAAGAAAACAAGTAAGTTAACACCCGAAACAACGATAATACTAAGATATTATTATCAAATCAATATTAAAAGATCATATATGATATCATATTAATGTATATGATTATTGTATAATTTAATAACAATTATTTCACCATTATTCAGGAGTTTAACCTACCCCAACCAAGGAAAAGTACAAGGTAAGGGTTATTTCACAATCTCTTCATTATCCGAGGTTGTTTATACGTAATAATCTACTGGGATTTCTTTATCATCCACATCCATGTTTCATCGAAATGTATTTAAAAACATATTTATTATTTACAAGAATATGGGTTAATGTAATTTATACCCTTGTTTGACTTTTTATAAGAGGTTTATAAAGGAATCTTTCCGTCATTTTCAAAACAAGGTCCTTTTAACCTTTTCGACAGAATTAAGGTAAGAATGTTTTTTTAACTTATACGGCGGGTGCGGCTATGTTCCGCTATTATAAAATCTTCAAAGCTTACCTTACAAGCTTATAAGATTATTTTCAAATAAAATGTTTTATTTTATATGGATCTTAAATGATTTCAAAATAAAAGGAGATATTTCTTTAAAAAGAATTTTGATTTCATCTATGTCAACATCCTTTGATGGATTTTAAGATTATTTGAAGTTGATTTATTATGATACAAAACTTCTATATTGTATTAGAGGTTTTGTGATATGTTTGACTTTGGATGTGCTATTTTTATACCATTCATAGTTTATGGTGAAAGTATTGACATTTCGTATTCTAGTTTTAATACGAATGTTTATGTTATGTTTAAACCTTTTCATATGGGAATGCATTGGACTTAATATGTGACGGGTGGAGCCCGCTATAGCTCCTCGATGCATCGGTAGGTCTCATGAGACAAACTAGTGTCTTGGCACAAGGCCTTGACAAAATCTTATTTGTAGTCTTGGCACGAGGCCTTGGCTATGTGGTTATGATAGTCTGGCATTATGCATTCCAACATTATGAAAGTGGTTATTGATATTTCATGTGATTATTCGATTATTAGAATATCCATGTGAACAAGTAAATGGAATTATCTCATTTTACTTTTGTCATACTATGTTGAATTTCAAGTTTAAAAGGCTTTTCTTTTAGTTGTACATAGCCTTAAATGTTTATTCTTATTTTTGAAAGTTTTAGGCATATTGTTATACTTACTGGGCATTTGAGCTCACCCCTTTTCTATGTTTTATTTTTCCCAGGATGTGAAGAAGTAAGTTATGAATGACCTGCATCGATTTATTATGAGGGGATAATAGTGTAGACTGTGGAGACATTATGTTGTTGTATTAGTTTTTCATTTTATGATGTAATGTAAAACTTTTGAATATATCTAGTGTTTCCAAGGCTACTAAACCAATCGGTCTTTCGAGATTTGATCTTTCTTGTGATCATGACAATGTTATGTAATAATGCACTGACTCTGGGTAACTAGGGTCGGGGCGTTACAGTTGGTATCAGAGTAAGTTTAGTACAAACCTTGGAAACTAGATTTAGATAAACTCTGATTAGAGCACGTAGACCTAAGATGAACTTTGAGGATTAGTATAGAAGAACTTCCTAGAATTTTGGTATTGTAGAGATTTTGTGAGTTTTCCAAGCAATACATCCCTATCTGGATATGAGCAGGTAGAGGTGGCTCTGGCACAGATGTACCTAGGGGAAAACCCCGAAAACACCGCTTTGAGCTAGACTTGAACGAGAACTAGTGCACAGCAACAGGCCTTGCTGCACTCTTGGTTACGACCCTCCCGGGGGATATGCTTAGGATAACTCTCATTTTCATTACAAATCATTTTGAAGGGATTATGAGTATATACTTCCTCAAAGAAAACATTATTATGATTATGGATTATATCCATAAATAGTTCAATTTATGTTAAGTGTTTTATAAGTATAGGATTATGTATTTTGATTCATAAACTGATCTAGTTTATGCCATTGTTTAGAAATGGCCCCTAGTGGAAGAAATGGAAACTATATCAATGCACGCACTCCATGTAGGGATTTCCCTCCTGCTCAAGATAATTATAGTGGGGCTGGTGATGCAACTGGTGCTGATCAGCTATTCACCATACTGGGACAACTTACTCAGGTTATGAATAATAACCTTACCCGTATGGAGCACCCTGATCCGCAGCGTGGAGGATCAATGTTAGATCGATTCATGAGGAAACAACCACCAACGTTCAATGGGAATACAAATCCCTTAGTAGCCGAGCAGTGGATAAATTCCCTGGAGAAAATATTTCAGGCTTTGGGGAGCAGTGAAAGGGAAAAAGTTATCATGGCAGCTTACCGCCTCACTGGAGATGCTGATCAATGGTGGTCATTGAATCAAAACATGAAGGAAGATGATGAAGTATCAAATATTGAATGGAGGGAGTTCAAAGATCTGTTTTTAGAAAAATACTTTCCTCGCGACCATCGAGCAGATATGGAAAGGGAATTTCTGAGTCTTAGACAAAAGAAGGATGAGAATGTCACAAAGTATGAGGCTAACTTTACAAGGTTAGCGAGGTATGATGGAGATTATATTCGCAACCCAAGAAGTAAGATTGATCGTTTCTTTGATGGGTTAAAACCATTTCTCCATCGAGCATTAGTCTCACAATCCTTTTCATCGTACGAAGACATTGTCTCATGTGCTATCAAGACTGAAAAGGAATTCTCTAAGTCTTATGACTTTAAAGCAAAGCAAGAAAAGAAGAGACCTGCTGATCAATCTGGGAATGGAAATAAGGGGAAGAAGGGAAATGTTGAATATCCATCTTGTGGTAAATGCGGGAAGAAACATCCTGGTACTTGCTTGAAGGGAATGGGAGTCTGTTACAAGTGTGGTGAAAAAGGCCACCAAGCTCGTGATTGCAAGGGGAAGAAGGAAGCTACCAATGTTCAGTGCTACAATTGCAGGGAGATGGGGCATTATGAAAATTCATGTCCTAAGCATTAGGAGAACTTACCTCAGAAAAGGCCAAGGGATCAAGGCCAGGCTTATGCTATCACTACTGCAGAGGTAGAAGCTCCAAAAGACGTGGTGGCAGGTAATTTAATGGTTTCCTCAAGTTTAGCAAATGCATTATTTGACTCTGGATCGTCGCATTGTTTCATATCTTCCCAGTTTACTAAGAAAATTAGATATTTCCAATTTGATTTAATAAGGGAGTTGCCAGTTAAAACTCCTAAGGGAAGTATCATTGCAACAAAGTTTTGTGAATCAGTCCCCATTAGAGAACATAAATTTTCTTTATCTGCTGATCTCATCGTCAGACCTATGATTGAGTTTGATATAATCCTCAGTATGGACTGGATTTCGGACTATGATGCGAAGATTTTTTGTAAAAAGAAAGAGGTTAGGATTCTTGATGATAATGATAAGGAACACCATATCTTTAGAGAAGAATCGTCACCACCTAATTCTTATTTAGATCCACCCCCAGTAGGTCAACTTAATTCAATTATTGGGTAAGAAGATAATGAAATAACTGTCGGTGAGGAAAGGAATGTTCAAATAGAGGATGTACCTATTGTGAAAGAATTTTTAGATGTATTTCCGGAAGATTTACCTGGACATCCTCCAGAACGAGAAGTTGAGTTTTCCATTGATTTGATTCCTGGATCAAGGCCTATATCGAAGACCCCTTATAGAATGGCCACTATAGAGTTAGTCGAACAAAAGAAACAACTAGAGGAATTGAGTAATAAAGGATTTATTCTCCCTAGTGTTTCTCCACGGGGAGCCCCTGTTCTATTTTGTTAAAAAGAAATATGGATCTATGAGGTTATGTATCAACTACAGGGAGATCAATGCTATAACGATAAAGAACAAGTATCCCCTACCTCGTATTGATGATTTATTTGACCAACTGCATGGATCTCAATAATTTTCAAATATTGACCTTCGATCTGGATACCATCAGTTGTGTGTGAAGAAGGAAGACATTCCGAAGACAACATTTCGAACCATGTACGGTCATTACGAGTTTACTGTAATGCCGTTTGGATTGACTAATGCACCCTCGGTATTCATGGATCTGATGAATAGAGTTTTCAAGGAGTATCTCGATGAATTTGTGGTGGTATTTATTGATGATATCTTGGTATACTCAAAAACCTACGAAGATCATGAAAATCACTTGCACATCATCTTGAAGACTCTGAGGAGGCATGAATTATATGGGAGGTTTAGCAAGTGTGAATTCTGGCTTCATGAGATTTCTTTTCTTGGCCATATTGTCTCTAATGATGGAATCTATGTTGATCCTTCTAATACTAAGGCAATCCCAGAATGGCCAGCACCTACGAGTATAATTGAGGTACGAAGTTTTATTGGTTTGGCAGGTTATTATCGACGTTTCATCCAGAATTTTGCCCGATTGGCTAACCCATTAACGAAGCTCACACGTAAAGGGGTTAAATTTGTTTGGAAAAAAGAGTGCGAAGAATTTTTTGAAGAACTGAAGAAAAGATTAGTAAATGCTCCTATATTGACTCTACCATCGGGGAATAATGGGTTCGTTATTTATAGTGATGCATCGAAGAAAGGACTTGGTTGTGTCCTTATGCAGAATGATAGAGTTATTGCCTATGCATCACGACAGTTTAAAATTCATGAAAAAAACTATCCTACTCATGATCTCGAGTTAGCAGCTGTGATCTTTTCTTTGAAGATATGGAGGCACTACCTCTATGGTGAAAAATGTGAGATTTATACTGATCACAAGAGTTTGAAGTATATTTTCTCACAAAAATAACTCAACATGAGGCAAAGGAGATGGCTTGAATTACTCAAGGATTATGATTGCACGATACACTACCACCCGGGGAAAGCAAACAAGGTGGAAGATGCTTTGAGTAGAAAAGACCATGGAGTTTTGAACAATATGAGAATTGAAAGGGATCCAATTTTCATGGATCTAGTGAAGATGGACATGGGAATAACCAGGGAAGGCGAAACATAATTTCTTTTTCAAATGGTTGCCAAACCATCTTTAATAGAAAGGATTAAGAGTACTCAGACCGATGATGAAGAATTTCAAAAGAAGATTAAAGCTGTGAATGATGGGAGATTGAGAGACTTTGTGTATGAAGATGGAATTTTGAAATTTGGGAAGAGACTTTGTGTTCCCGATATACCTGATCTAAAAAGGGAATTGCTGGATGATGCTCATAGTTCCAATTTCTCTATACACCCTGGGAGCACCAAAATGTATAGAGATTTGATGGAACATTTTTGGTGGGTCAACATGAATAGGGAGATTGCTGATTTTGTGTCAAGATGTATGGTTTGTCAACAAGTGAAAGCTGGAAGGCAACAGCCTGGAGGAGTCATGCCACCTCTTCCCATACCGGAGTGGAAATGGGACAATATTACGATGGAATTTGTCATGGGGCTACCAAAGACTCCTAGAAAGAATGATGCAATATGGGTTATTATTGATCGACTTACCAAGTCAGCACATTTTCTTGCTATAAGAGAAGATCTACCCCCGGAACTTCTAGGAAGACTATATATTAATTAAGTTGTGAGACTTCATGGAGTACCCTTATCAATTGTTTCTAATCGTGATCCCTGTTTTACATCAAGATTTTGGAAAAGTCTTCAGAAATCCCTGGATACTGAACTTCATTTGAGCACTGCTTACCACCCTCAGACAGATGGACAATCAGAAAGGACTATTCAGACCTTAGAAGACATGTTGAGATCTTGCTCACTTGACTTTCAGGGTATGTGGGATCAATACTTACCTCTCGTAGAATTTTCCTATAACAATAGCTTCCATTCGAGTATTCATATGGCACCATATGAAGCGTTATACGGAAAGAGATGTCGTACACCAACCTGTTGGGATGACGTTGGTGAAAGAAAACTTGTAGGCCCAGAACTGGTGGAGGAAATAGTGGAAAAGGTGAAAGTAATCCAAAATCACATCAGAGCATCTCAAAGTAGGTAGAAGAGCTATGCCGATAATAGAAGGAAGGATTTGGAATTTCAAGTCGGTGATCATGTTTTCCTAAAGGTATCTCCATGGAAGGGAGTTATACGTTTTTGTAAGAAAGGTAAATTGAGTCCCAGGTACATCGGACCTTTCGAAATTCTAGAACGAATTGGGGTTGTAGCTTACCGATTGGCAATGCCGCCAAGTCTCTCCAAAGTTCACGATGTGTTACACGTATCTCTGTTGAGGAAATACATTCCTGATCCAACGCATGTACTCAACTATGAGGAATTAGAACTGGAACCCGATCTTTCCTATTGTGAAGAGCCCGTCAGGATTCTTGATATGAGAGAACAAGTACTGAGAAACCGGACGACGCGTCTGGTAAAAGTTTTGTGGAGAAACCATAAGATGGAAGAGGCAACGTGGGAACCCGAGGAATAAATTATGAAGAACCACCCAAGTCTTTTTATGAGATAGTATTCTAGAAATTTTGAGGACGAAATTATTTGAAGGAGGGGAGAATGTAACACCCCAAACTTCTACGGTACGCTTCTCTTTGAATAATGCGATAGCGTGTGTTGTACGCAACACCGAGTTCTAACAACCAATCAAACTAGCCGTTATGAATAGTAATTCCTAATTTTTAAAATTATATATATTTTATATTTCAAAATGGACTTCATTTTTGGATTCGGAATATCTAATTTAGCCTAAGGTGAAATTTTGGTACTTTTCGGATAACTTTCATATTTTGATGAATAGTGAAAATTACTAAATTTTAATTAAAAACAACATTTTTAATCAAAATAATTAATAGTGATAAATTATGAATTTTAGTAGTTTTAAAGTATATTTAGAATATATTTTTACCATTTAATATAATGTTGGTCATTGGACATAATTTTACAATTAAACCGATCATAAACAAGTGTCAATCTTTTGATAGTTATTATCTCTTAAAAACATGCTTTTTGTTTTGACAGCGGGAATTAATTTTAAATTAATTTCTGCCACTTCTGTGTTTTGAATTTAGGAAAATGGATTCCATATTTGGAATCAGGATGTTCAAATTGTGTAAATAGGTAACTTTTATTTTTAGACATTTTGAATAATTACTGCGGTAAATATTTTATTTACCATGGTTAAGGGTAAATCCGGTAAATAAGGGTTAAAAAATAATATTATAATAATACTAAATTACCCTAAAACGTGTCTTAACCCTCTTGGTTGATACATGGTTGACCATGTACATCTTTGGGTCGATTTTGGGACCCATGTATCCACTTGTAAGTGATAATGACACTTTATTTTAGTTAAGGTAAAATGAATACAAAAATGACACAAGCATATATCTTTTAGCAAAACAATTGTTACATAGGGTTATATATGTTGGATTTTAGATTATAAATATTCATTAGAAAGATAAAAATATTTCCTAAATAATGATATTTTATTTATAATTTTTAGACATTAAACAAGTTATTTTATTTATGACACAATGATGATGCAGTAATTACTATAATAGTGAAAAATTAAAATAATTGATATTATAAATACCCAAATAAATATAATATGAAACTTTTAATGAATTAAACTAATTTTCTAGGATAATATGATATATTCGGATTGATTTAATTGACTTTTTTCGAAGTAATCAATCTGTTATGAGTTTCACAAAAATCAACTATTGAATAGTGTCAAAATTGACATAAAAGAGTTCTTAAAACAAATATTATATTATTTATTGATATTAAATTCCTAAAAATCTAAGGGTCGGACAAGAGACTTATATAATGATAGGTTAATCATTAATGGACCACTTGGGGGTCGCTTGGATGTATGTAGTAAGTTTATTAACCATATTATATAAAAATACAAAGAGACATTGTAAAAGTGAAACTAATTAACTTAGAGTTAATACTTAATGATAAGGTTAATATAAGTACCCAAACCTGTCTAAATTATATTGGTTGAGTGGTTTTAGACCTATCCCCACCTTAACCTTTGAATAATCAACTTTTGATTCATTAGAAACCGAATATGAATTTATTATAAATTAATATTTCTAGTTTTTCCAAAGGTTCCCCTCCCCCCTCTTATAAAAGGGCACTCCTCCTTCTCATTTCTTCACACCATAAAAGCCTTTTGGTTCTGCCAAACTCTTCCCAAATACTCTCCAAACTTCCCTCACTACAACCTAGGCCCCTTAGTTTGATCAGAAATCCATCCTAAGGAGCCCTTTTGATCAAATCAAAAGGAAGAATCCGAAGAAGAGGTAATGATTTCACCACCCTTTTCTAAGTTCATTTCTTCTTCCACTTATTCTTCCTTTGTTGTTACCATTCTAAAATAATAAATCCAGTATCATATATATATTGTGATGTTATTATAAATATGGTACAACCATATTCATTATTCTATCCACCCTTTGAATAACATGTCACCATACGTGCGTACGTACGACTTACCGTCTCCACGTCATGGTGTAATTGTTATTCAATATAATATTTTTTGGATGGGAATAATAATGATGTGTAACTCATGTAAATAATAAATATAACATGTTAAGGATTCTGTATATATGATATAACATCCATTTATATATTATTTTAATATCAAAAGAATGATATTGTCGCTCGTGCGTACGTACGGACTACTGTCTCCACGAACGCGATGAGATTCATTCTCCATCGTATCCATTCAAGTGTAATTATCATTTGATGATTTAAAAAATGATGTTTAAGGACTTGATATCATTCTGGATATGAATAATATAAAACCTATCCTTTACAGACATGTCTTACGTAACAAAACATATAAAAGAAAACAAGTAATTTAACACCCGAAACAACGATAATACTAAGATATTATTATCAAATCAATATTAAAAGATCATATATGATATCATATTAAGGTATATGATTATTTTATAATTTAATAAAAATTATTTCACCATTATACAGGAGGATAACCTACCCCAACCAAGGAAAAGTACAAGGTAGGGGTTATTTCACAATCTCTTCATTATCCGAGGTTGTTTATACGTAATAATCTACTGGGATTTCTTTATCATCCACATCCATGTTTCATCGAAATGTATTTAAAAACGTATTTATTATTTACAAGAATATGGGTTAAAGTCATTTATACCCTTGTTTGACTTTTTATAAGAGCTTTATAAAGGAATCTTTCCGTCGTTTTCAAAACAAGGTCCTTTTTAACCTTTTTGACAGAATTAAGTTAAGAATGTTTTTTTAACTTATACGGTGGGTGCGGCTATTTTCCGCTGTTATAAAATCTTCAAAGCTTCCCTTACAAGCTTATAAGATTATTTTCAAAGAAAATGTTTTATTTTATATGGATCTTAAATGATTTCAAAATAAAAGGAGATATTTCTTTAAAAAGAATTTTGATTTCATCTATGTCAACATCCTTTTATGGATTTTAATATTATTTGAAGTTGATTTATTATGATACAAAACATCTATATTGTATTGAAGGTTTTGTGATATGTTTGACTGTGGATGTGCTATTTTTATACCATTCATAGTTTATGGTGAAATTATTGACATTTCGTATGCTAATTTTAATACGAATGTTTATGTTATGTTTAAACCTTTTCATATGGGAATGCATTGGACTTAATATGTGACGGGTGGAGCCCGCTATAGCTTCTCGATGCATCGGTAAGTCTCATGAGACAAACTAGTGTATTGGCACAAGGCCTTGAAAAAATCTTATTTGTAGTCTTGGCACGAGGCCTTGGCTATGTGGTTATGATAGTCTGGCATTATGCATTCCAACATTATGAAAGTGGTTATTGATATTTCATGTGATTATTCGATTATTAGAATATCCATGTGAACAAGTAAATGGCATTATTTCATTTTACTTTTGCCATACTATGTTGATGTTCAAGTTTAAAAGGCTTTTGTTTTGGTTATACATAGCCTTAAATGTTTATTCTTATTTATGAAAGTTTTCGACATATTGTTATCCTTACTGGGCATTTGAGCTCACCCCTTTTCTATGTTTTATTTTTCCCAGGATGTGAAGAAGTAAGTTATGAATGACCTGCAGGGATTTTTTATGAGGGGATAATAGTGTGGACTGTGGAGACATTATGTTGTTGTAGTAGTTTTTCATTTTACAATGTAATGTAAAACTTATGAATATATCTAGTGTTTCCAAGGCTACTAAACCAATCGGTCTTTCGAGATTTGATCTTTGTTGTGATCATGCCAATGTTATATAATAATGCACCGACTCTGGGTAACTAGGGTCGGGGCATTACAACTTTTCCCTTACACAAATATTTACTATCCACATCCTAGAGAGAGCCTCAATAACACATGGATTTCATCCATTAACTCCATATCCATCCATCACTTATTATCGTTTGACTCTTGATAGCTCTGTGATGTCCTCATCCTCTTCTGGATGATCTATAGTTTAATTATATTATACTGTAAACACCCTTGGCCTATGTGTGTTTACTCTCCTAGATTAGTGCAACAAATTGATGACCTACAGGGTCTCCAGTAAAAACCCTCGAACGGTTTCATACAAATGATGGAATGGTAGTTGTGGTCATACATAAACTCCACCAAGGGTAAATGATCATCCTAAATATGAATATATTCTCTCATCGAATCTCACATCACTTCCTCCATGACATAAATGGTCAACTATCTATATCTATCAATATAGGGGTCAAATGTAATTCCAAATATTAAATTAGTCTCGAAGGCCTCTTGTAATCATCTCCATAATTGAGATGAGAATAAAACATCACTATTAGAAAAAATCATTAATGGAACTCCATGGTGTTAGGAAATATCATAAATGTATAGGTGTCACCAACTAAATATTTTACAATGCACTTATATAGATAGGATGTGGGGAGATATAGTGACTCAAAATATGATCACCCAAATAGAATTATTTCCCACAGATATATGTGGTCACCCCATTATGAATTCCATGTAAATCTAATAATTGTTCCACTATGGATACTAAATATTTTGAGATAAACGCTATAGATCCTATTCCTTAACCATCACCTTCCGATTATTATGGAATTTAGAGAAAAAATTGGTAACCCCCTTAGATATACCTAGCCTCCATAACTAATATTGAAGAATATGGTACATATTTTACACACATGGATGTACATACAAAAGAGATGTATAAAAAAACAGAAACCCCTCCCCTTTCTAGACAAATCATACAATCACTAGTCATTTGAAAAGGATAAAGTGATACACACCTTCTGAATAACCATCATGACCACATCAGGTGGAAATTTGTTTACGTAATATGTAATTGTATTCATATACACTCAAAGCATCCATGAGACTCTGTAAAAGAATTTCGGTAATAACAGTCATGTAAAAATATCATTCCCTATCTTTGTCACCAATTAACAACTATAGTGAGGTAACTGCTCTGATTCCCTATAAAACAACTGAGAACTAGATCTTATAATGAAATCATCTTCCACAACATTCCCCTTCCAAGGAGTATAGAAAATTTCAAATTCAACATTTTGGTTTCACTCTAGCCATCACCTATGTATCATGTTTAAATTCTTCTAATAGAATATATATTTCAGACACATTAGCTCTGAGTAAATGATACACCTCTCACTAGTCAGGTTGTTTTCCACATATTCAGTAAGAAGACTAAGGTTTCTAACTCAAGATCATGGTTTACATAGTTATCTTCATGTTGAAACAAATTATGTGAATCATATGAAATAATTTCAACCCTATGAATCAAAACAAAACCAATTATTTTCAATGATACGTCAATGTGAAAATATTACTAATCACTCTCCTTTAGAAATCTCAAGATGGAAGTACTCATTAAACTATGTCTGAACACATGGAAGCACTAATTTCACTATTTTTTCTGTATGATTTAATTACCATACAATGTATAAGATATCAAGTGTGGTTCCACTATGGACAAATCTATTACAAACTTCTAGAAGTACCATACCAAACCATATAAACAATGCACCTCAATAACATTCTTTGGTAGCACACATGTATGATGTTCCTAGACATTAGGTGGGTCCACTGTTACTCCTTCATCTAGGATGATGTGTTCCATGAAGTGTTCCTCTAAAATAAAAAAATCACACATAATGATCTTCAAATAAATCTAGTTCTATTGGATTGTGTCCAAGACCATCCTCAAGTGTCTCTTGTGCTCCTCATGGGACACCAAAAATACTAGGATTTCATAGATGAAAACAACCATGAATAAGACTAAAAAATTTCGAAGGATCAAGTTCATGAGATCCAAGAAAACTTCTAGGGGTTTTTTCAAGCTAAACAATATCACCATATACTCATAGTGTCTATAGAGGCATTTAAAAGTCACCTTTAGTAAACCCTAACACATTAATTGTAACTTTTCCCAGTATGATCTAAGGTAAATCTTAATGAATTGTCATGTACCTCAAAACTGATTTAAGAGGTCATTAATATTCATTAGTGGATATTTCTTAATCATGGAAACCTTGTTAAATAGTTTTTAATCCAATCATAACCTCAATCTCAGGTACCCCATCTTGGAAAAAAACATTGTTTCAACCATGTTTGAATACAAGGTCTCATATTTATCTTCTCTTACAAGTGTTCTAAGTAAACCATAAAATCGCGAAGCATTAAGAGAGCCATAAAATATGTTTTCTTACCTATCAGGTTAATATTTTAGTTAACATAATTTCATATTTATATCTCTTGGTGGGGTGGTATGTCTAACCCATCCACAATAAATACATTCTCCTACTCTACGACCACTGCAAGAAACTAAAAAAATGAAAAAAAAATTCTCAAAATGTGTCACTTACCTAATGATTGGTAGTTAGTCAGAAATTCATTCACATGATCTCATCCTACTTTACAGGTGATCACTCCATATAAAATAAGTGAATCTATATCCCTTCAAATAGATGTACTAATACTCTCACCAGTCTGAGAATCGATTGTAGGAAACATGTACATACTATGTAAAAATAAATAGGATACCCCTACCACTATATATATATATTTCGATTTTATCCACTATATACACTCCCATGTTTAGTTTAAACTACTGGTGGAAGAGTTTGGTCAATGATCCACAATGTAGGAACCTCCAACAGAATGGTTCAACATGATGTGATCTATAGGTATCATTATTTCTCAAACATTGGATATAGTTAGGTAAAAGTGTTTCCTAACTATTTGTGAAAATTTAAACTATGGAAATGAAGACAAATGTTATACCACAAATAGTAAATAAATACTCTACTAGATAATAATTCACAAAACTAATTCATAACATATTAATCCTAATTACCACTTCCATGGAATGATCCAATACATTTGATCATTAAAAAACCTTAAAAACAAAAGGTAGATAAAATAATTCACCACACCTCAACATTATCTTCATTCAGTGGAACAGACTCTCTTGCACAGTTTTTTAATTATTATCATGATCTTCATGGTGGTGAAATAGACTTTCTTCATAGAATGTACGAATTATGATCAATAATCACTGAAACAAGGCTCTACCAATTCACTATATCACCCAAGAGATATGTATCCACCAAGATGACTAATAGGTATGTGTCTCATTCATGTGGGGAATTCACACCATAGGCTCAGAGTAGCCCACCACCACCCGAGAGGGGGTATGGAACAAATTTTACCCAGAGTGTTCCTCTAACATTGGTACTCACGATGCACAATTGGAGGTGGTGTGTAATCCATCTATACCATTGTAGCTTTCTGGTACTCCATAGAAAAAATATGTTTCAAGTTAAATCATCTGATTGTCGAGGATCCTTAAACATTGCAATCGCAGTCTGGTCCATATAGTCATACCTCTAACACATGATGGTCTATATATTTTCAGAACCATATTATTCCACAATGATTAAACTTTCTTTACATTAAATACTTTCGTCTACCACACTATTGTCCTTCTCGAGATATCAACAGCACCACACTTCGGTATCATCTTCCGGATCCATAAAAGTAACCATGAGTTACTCAATGTGTTATAGAATTGAATGGAACCACCTGAAGAAAACCACTTCATGAGTGGGTTTTTATACTAAAGCCTCACCACCCACCTGGTCATCATTTCAAAACCATGACAAAATCCAAGTCATATCCTACTATTGAATCATATTTAGGATTATCATGAGGTATCATATTCATTTAGAAAATTAATGGATATAACTCATTAAGGGAATGGAAACAGAAACCCATTCATATATGACTCATGTAACAATATTTTACATGTAAACAATGTTTTAATTTAACGATTCAAAATTCTGGTGATTAGAGTCCAAATGTATAGATAATTCAAATTCATTAAAAATACTTGATGTCACTGCTTGAATGATGGAATTGAAACACTAATGACGTTTTCTCTATACATAACTCACCAACCGTGGTCCTAAGTTATATAATGGCTCTCTCCCTACTCTTTCAAGACTGTTCCTAACTAGGGATTGACTCACGACTACCCCAATCCTTCCTATAATAGTCCATGTGATGGAATGCAATTCCAAGTAGTAATATCTAACAAATGGGAGGCATTAAACTAAATTATATGTACAAATTAACTTTTCACTTGGTTAACAAAATGATGAAATATTAATCAATTGAATCCAATTCAATCCAAAATCTAGTTTCCCATATCATGAGTCTTCCAGTAATGTACTAAAAGATGAAGATGGGACAAATACAATCCTGAATAGAAATTATGTGAGGCACAACCTACTATATGGGTGAGGAATCTGATCAAATGAAATCACTGATAAAACACCTTAGTCTATCAAATTCTATCTTTCATCTAAACACATGTATCCTCTTGAGACCTCATCAAACGAGATTCCATTTACATAAGATACAACTTCTCTTCGTATATCCCATCAATTAATGATAATAACAATACCCAGTAGGACACCCCAAAATTAGAAAACATGGACAATGAGGAATTGACATCTAAATACAATTTATAACAATAGATCTAAAATAGAAATACCCAAATATACTAAGGAAGTACGCTAATCTACTACGTGGTGGAAAAAAACTACCTACCATATGATTCATTAAGAAGAAATTATTGCATATGGAATATCCACTCTATATTCTATACAGTCATTAGAGAGAAAAACAGGTCCAGATTATTTGGAGCCAAACATGAAATCTAAATGTTTTTAGTAGACCATTATACTCATATCGATGGTCACACTCATTACCATTGGGGGAGGCCACAAACCAAATCTAGAACAACCCATTGCATAGGGTGTCATATCCAATCCATTCATTGAGATATGATGATATCCCTTCTATATGGGAAATCAACTCACTACACAAAGAGGTCATAATAACTACACAAACACCACCTAGTATATAATGATGATATAGGTTCACACTCCATCCTCACAAAGGGACACCATGAACTCTATCCAAGTATAATCCTCAATAGGGGATCCCAATATTATAAGGTGATTATAATTCAACATTGAACCCCTATGAGAAATATACCAAACAAACTCACTCAACATATATTATTTCTGACTAATGAAATGAAGTGCTAAAAAAACCTGAAGGGGTTATATAGTGTTCACATTGGGTACATGGCATGTCTAGCTATCTCTAAGAGTTCTTGTGTGGTAAATACTTACATGAAATGTAAATAGACAAATGAATGTTTTTTATGAATATTAAAAACCAAGTTAGTATCACTTATAAGATGACCTTCAATTTCTGGTTGTGCCTGGGTACTTCTGGTTCTGATTTTTTTCTTCTCTTTATATTCAGGTTTTGGTATGTGATCTTCCCAAGACTATTTACTCCTTCTGGTGTCCATGTACCCTTCATGGTACATGAATATCCATCATTTAAGGATCACATATCATTTTTATAAGTCAATTTAATGTTGTATTTAACACAATATGGAATCCCAAGCACCATAAAGAGGTACCCCACACGGTGCGTAATTCCGAATTACGCACTATGTAAACTGATATTTACTATATCATATGGGATGTAATACCCCCTATCTATGAATATATCTACCATATCATTCCTCATATTATTCCATAGATTCGGGGTTGGTCAACTCCCATATCATTAGAGATTATAGATCTGGGCATTAAGTCCACTCTAGAGATTCCTTATCAAAACATCTATAGTTAAACTGTCGAAATAAATATGAACTGATACAAAATTCCATTCTAATACAACTTAAATATAACTTCATTATTGTAGCACCATGATCATAGCCTCATACTCAAACTACACCCTCCATATTGATCTATTGTGTTGAATAATTGTCTCGTAATGATCAAATACGAGGAATTCATCAAACCAAAGGACAAAATAAATTCATACAATGAATGTAGAAATAATGGTTGAATAATTTCAAAATCTATCAAGAATGGGGAATGAATATTTCCTTTTTCATTTCAAATTGACTATTTTATATATATGAAGACAATATAATAGGAATAATAATAAAAAAGAATTCTAATAATTTAATATTATGGTAGATGGGTTTAGCCAATATGATTCAATAAGAAAACTACCTTCATCATATAATAATGACAAATATAGAGAACAAAAATCGACAATCTTCATGAATACTGAATTCATCATTTATAGATAATGGTTATTAATTTCCATTTTGGATGAAATACACAAGCTTTGTTGATGTATCAATCCAAGATCTAGTGATTATCTTTCATATTCACCATTATTTCTCTCAAGTTGTGTTCTATATCTATAGGGTTTGGGAGGATTACTCTAAGGAGTTTCTCTTGTATTATATTCATAGGAGTTCTCATCATTAATTTGAATAAAATAAAATAAATCAATTTCTGAATTTTTGTATTTATTTTTCACCTATAATGATTTTTTCACATGTGGACCACACAAAAAAATATTAGTTTTTTTGGAGGGTAAAACAATATTTTGAACTCAATGGTGACCTTAAATTTCTTGTATTCATCCCATTCTAGATTTATTCCACTATAAATGAAAAACCTTTCATGTGTGTTATTTAATATATTAAATGTATTACCAAAATAATTCCAAACACAACAATAATTATACAAACACTCCATCAGAAATCCTAGTATGACACTCGTTGATTGGATCCACCATATCCATAGTTAAATATAAATAACCGGACACCAATATCCTAGATTTTGTGCCTTATATTAATAAATTAAAGCACATAAAATTATATAATCACAATGGAAGGATCAGTTTAATAGTTTTGGAATCCAAAATACATTCATGAATTTAAAATTACATCTTTAAAGGAAAAACATATCATATCAATAAGAAAACTATATGGCATAGTGAATGACTAAAAACAAAAGTCCAATAAAAATTAATGTCGATAATAAAATAGAAGTCTTAAAATATGATTAAATAATGCCATAATAAAACATAAAAATATACATTATACTAGTATAATAATCACATGGACTATCAATTACTATTTTTATAATAATTTAATTCATAATTTCATGCATCATATTCATATTTTCAATGCCTCGACCCAGACAACATACATAATGGGTAAAACACAGTCTAGTTTGACTCATTGGACCTAATAATTCATTAAAAGTCTATAGAGGTCCCTAAAAATCACATAATATGATTAATTCAATCCTATTATAATTTTGGATATATATATATATATGTATTAATTATACATATTAAATGTTAATAACATTCGCTGATATGTAAACATAATCACTAACCATTCTGAGTAGTATGGTGAATTGTATCATAATATCACATCCAAAGAAAAAATCACAATAAACAGTTGATTAACATATGGTTTATAATAAAAATAATTTAAAAAAATAAATAAAATTTAGAATTCAACATAGTTTTTAAAATAAAATCAAACACCCTAATAAAATCATCAAGAAATTATTGAGTTAAAAATCCCTTTAATTTTCATATAATTCTTGTTTTGGAAAAATAATTACTGGTCGTAATTTTTTTTATAAAATAAAAAAAGATCAAATATGGGTCTTCCTGGAAAAATTAGTCAATAAATAATAATTATGGATATTTAATGAATATTATTTAAGGAACTAGTAAATTGGTATGAAATATGGATGCTGTTTTTAATTGGTATTGTGTATCAAGATGAATTTAGAAGGAAACCTTATAAAACATGTATTTTCCCATCAAAAAAAGATGAAAAATTATAGATATACGTTTTTGTAAAATATAAACATAATTTAGAATATGTACATAAAAATAATGAAAAATTACATTGGTGTATAAAGGGATATATCATAACACGAATAAAAATGGTTGGTTGGGAAGAAAACCTTAATTGTATGTATGAATGTGTAATTCACGTGATCTTAATGTCCTAGATAATAAATTTAAAACTATTAATTAATTAATTAATAACCTATTATATATATATAACTCATTATTGTTTAATTAATTTAATTTTGGGATATACTTATGAGTATAGTGTTTGATTTAAGCATTCGAAAGTATTCATTTTCATGGTTTTCTTGATTGGTTTTCTTGATTGGTTTTCTTGTTTATACATAATGAAATTTATGTAAAATGGGTATAATAATACATAACTATAATTATATGTTATTAATTATCATAGATAATTTTATTTATTTTTTATGATGTCTAGTTCCCAAATAATATGATGAATCCTTAGATAACATGTTTCTGATAATTGTTTCAATTTATTTTAGAAATTTTTATCATAATGAACTCATTTTGTTTCATCATTTAGTATTATGTATATATTATACATCAAAAAAATAAATAAGGGTTGAAATATAAATTTATAAATATATTTTATCCTGTAAAATGGTATTTTGAATAGTTTTGAAGACATTTATGGAAATAAAAAACTTTTCATCCTGGAAGACGATGAAACAACACCTAACAAATGACATTTCCGTTTAAAAAATTGAGTAGAGAAGGGGATTGATGATGGTTTTTTACACAATAAAAAAATTATAGTTTATTAAATGTAATAGAGTTATAAATCTATTTTTATTTGGGGAGGTGATGAAAGGATAATAAAATAAAATAAACAGAAAAGAAAAAATGTAAGAGGATTTTTGCTTCTTGATTTATCCTCTTTGATAACCTCTTTATGAAAATTGGTTTTGGTATTTTTTTTGAACAAATGAACCTAAACTTGGGGCAGTATATTTGGAAGAAAATTGGGAAGAAATTTAACAAGGATCATGTCTTGGAAGGTGAGAGGTAAATAGGGGATGAGGGGTGGTATTTATAGTGGAGGAGTGGGGTGTTTTTTAAGTATTGCATTCATTTTTTTAATATTTTTGCTCAATACAATGAATAGTTTGAGAATTATCACAAAATATATTAAACTAAGTCAGGATAGTTCAAGAATATATTTTTATATCATCCATAAATTACATATGACTCAATAATTCATATATGTGTCACTTATCATATATTATTTTATTTTACTATTCACCAAATATTTATGTATTTTATAAAAATCTCAAATCATCACCCTATCAATTTATTGAAATATTGAGTAAAAAATGAACATTTTTTAAGATAATAATTTAATAACAAGGATAAATTTTATTATTAACTAAAATAATCATTTACACAGAAAAATAAATATTTAAAAATTATAATTGATTTTATAACACAGTTAAATTTTAAATAAGGTCTCATCAAAATAATCTAAAATCATAAGACAGAAAAATATTTATTTGTGAATACATTTTATAGAAATAAATTAACTATTTATTCATTTTATTAATTGTTATATTGTAATTAAATATTTATGACTTTCAAAAATACCAACACCTATTTATAAATATTTAAAATATTCACTAACTTATCCTATGATATAATTATATTATACCTTCATTTATAAGATACCTAAATAATTTTTTATACATTCATCTGTGAGGTTACAATTCATTCAACTTATTTACTATTCATGAGGCTCATGTTTCTATTCCTATGGTCAAGTTACTATTTCAGCTGTATATGTTCCATAACATTTAAAATTAATCTTATTTCATTCAATCATCATTTATAGTTTTTATATTTGGTTTTATAAGTTATTTTAACGTGTTTTTAACTATATGAAATAATTATAATAATGGAAATTTCAATTATATATTTCTAGATCATTATCATCAAACCATATATAAAACACTTGGTTATTGAAATGTCAATATTTTCACCCTATAAAATGATTTGGGTAGGCACCCATGTCGCCTCTTCAATTTTCTGATTATTACTATATTTTATTACCAGGTGAGTCTTGTAATACCTCAACACATGTTCTTTATTGTACAAAATCTATATAGTATCATCATAATAAACTAAATCGGGTTCCCTTTATATACCTTTACAAGTGTGTATATGTTTTGGGTATGGCATGGACTTAAATCCACAAGGCGATATAGGGAAAAATTTTACCTTTTAAAATCATGGTGTCATCATGAAATGATAAGCTACAAATATAAATCTCAGCAGTATATCAAATTGTCTTATGTACCTTTGTATTAGTTTCTCTTTATTCCCAAATCTAATAATATCATATAAAGAGATACTTTCATTAAAAGATTATCTCCAACATGGAATTATAAATCCTTCCTTCAATTATTGAAATGGATCTTTTAACAAATTTTAGATTCTTTGATATGAGTTTGAATAGACATTACCGTTTTTGTTTGTATCCTATACTTCCTCTAGGCCTACATGTTTCCTCTCACTAACTCCATACCAAAATGTTGGTGTCAAACATCTCTTTTCATAAAATGCGTCATATAGTGCCATTTAAGTAAAAGAATAGAAGCTATTATTTTACTAAAATTGATCCAAAGTAAAATATTAATCCCACATTTCCTGATAGTCAAGTGGAAATGATCTCAACATGTCTTCAAAATCCTGTTTCGTCATTTATGACTTTAAATCAGTTCAATGTTCATAAGATATACTCACAAAAATATTATTAACCAATAATTTCTAATAACATTTCTAGAATTTTGATATAAAATGTTGTTCAAAATCCAACACAATTGAATGTGGATATCCTTAATGTCTTACAAATTCATTAATATTGAGTTGTGTAAGGAAATGAAGTCTAAAATCCAATCTTGTAGGGATTAAATGTTCAGATTTCGAATGTCAATCAACAATTACCCATATTACATAATTCAACATTGTAGTTTTTGATAATTTGATGACAAACTCCATGGATATGTAATTCAATATGAATTTAAGAATATGTAGAAGAATCATGATTATTCATGGAATTTTTCATTCAGCCTTCAGTTCTTGACCGACTGAACATCTTGATACATAGTCATCAATTTCCTACATCATGTTATCCAAACATAAATGTTCCTTCAAATCACTAAACAACATAGGGATACCTGGGTGTCTGATAAATTTCTGACAATGGGAATCATTAAATAACTCAATTTTTAGATGTGTATAGAAGGAACAAAATTCTTCTTCCCAAATTTCATAACATCAATCCTCATACATGATATCTTCAAACATCCCAAAATTTATAGACTCAATTTTGTTTTAATAATTAACATCCTTATACTAAGAACATTTATCCCATTCCAATATGTTTGGTTTGGAATCTAATTGGAATATTAATTATTTTTCACCTTACTTGATAATTTCCATATCATTATTTTCTAGATCCATATAAATAGAATCCTTAGAAATGGAATTTATTTTTTAAAAATCATGATCCTTATATATAATTCTTTATTATACCTTATTTTCCTTCCCTAGGTGGTAGTGTATTTTAAAATTATAATCATTTATTAGTTCGAGCAATTAACATAACCTATTATTGAGTTATTTATATGATATGGAATATTTCATGCTACTGGGATATGTATATATATCACATCAATATCCATAGAGATAGTATATACATATCATCAGATAAAATCACAGTATCTAAATCAAGATGATGATTTTGATTGTTCTATATATTAAATTTTAACTACTGTGTTGCATATAAAATAACTCTCTCATTCTACATATGGGATCACCGAATTCATTTCATTGACAAAACAATATAAATACAGAATCCACCATTTCCCAATTGTAGTTTCAATATCATAGAAATCATTCATATCTTCATAATTACATTAAAAATTATTCATGTTATTTTTTCCCTAATTACATAACCCCCTTATGAGTAAGCTCCGTTAACACGATAGCTAATCAAAAAAAATTCATAATGATGTTCCAATAGTAACCAACTAAACCAATGAAACTAATTTCCTTAGATATGTTTTTGGGATTAGTCCATTACTAAATTTCCTTTATCATTACTAGGTCAACTAAGAATCAGTCCTTATAAATAATATTTCCTATAAAATAAATGCATTGAAGAAACAAATCACTCTTCCTAAACTACCCATATATTTCATTAATTCAAATATTCTTCACAACAATACCTAAGTGATTCTAATGTTTTTCATTAATTTTGGAGTATACCATGGCATCATAAAAAAAGGCCACAATAATAAAATCAATATATTCCTTTCAAACTATTATAAAAATATCCATGAAAATATAAGATCATTAGTTAGTCCGAAGAACATTACTATAAACATGTAATGTTCATGCATCAATTGAAAAGTTTCCTTTGGAACATCTTCATTCATCACACTCAATTGAGGATATTTTGATCAAAGAAAAATACTCAAAAAATATTTATCTCCATGAATTTGAGTAAATAAACAAAAACTATGAGGAAGGGGATACATGTTACTTATTGTATTAGCATTTATTTTTCTATAGTCGAAGCACAACCTTATGGATCCATATTTCTTAATTATAATGAGAAAAGGGGATCCCCATAAAGAAAAACAATAGCGAATAAATACCTTATTACTCAATTCCTATAGCTGTTTCTTATACTCCACTAATTCTTATGTGTCCAAAATAGTATCTTCCATTGATATTGTCTATTCATAAATAACTAAGTCAATAGGAAACTCAACTTATCAATATGAATGATGACTATATAAATCATCATGAAATACATTAACTCATTATTTCACAAGAAATATGAATTCAATATAAATATTTATTTCATCATCAATTGATGATGGTTTCTATTGCTCCTAGATAATATCATTTATAAGAGCTATTGGTGGTGGATCTATATAGGACTCTTATCATGTGGTTTATGGTCTAGTGATAGGTTTTTCAACATCTTCCTCACTAATCGTAAGGTTAACTTCATACTTAACATTTTTTTTATCCTTCTTTTGTTAAATACTCAATAGTTACCTTTCCATATCTTCCCATTGTTCATGTGGTAAATATATTTTCTTGAAAATTTCCTCAAAATTATTCCATTACATATTTTTGATTTCCTACACATATAATGTGTTTTTAATTAATGATCACTACTGATCAACATCTCTCATTAGGTGATTAACGTACATGATAACCTTCTCACATTCATTACTTCCCAAATAAAGAAATATCTTCTATAAGGAATTTATCAACTAATCTATGAAAAAATGGAATGTAGTCATGTTAAATGATGGAGGTTGTTGTCTCATAAAGAGGTATAAAATTACTCCTCCACATTATAGGTCAGGAATATCTATACATGTAAGGTTATTTTTTATAACCTGAGTCTTTTATCCCATTATTTTTTTATGTTACTCAACATGTGTCATAGCTTTAATACCAACTGCATAATCATTCAAAATTGTTATTTCTCTACATGGGACAAGCACGTTTATAGGGTTTTCATTCAACCAATTAGTATCAATTTCTAGGTAATTGAAAAGACTAGATTACATTATGGATCATAATGAATCATCTCAAACTAGAAAAACACATAACATAAATTGAGATATAATGCATATCTAATCTCATAACCGCAAACAAGGTTTCTTTAGTGATATATTTACTTTTAAATCCTTTATAATGGTTTGAAACAATAATGTGCCTTATAAAAAGCATATCCCCTAGGTGTTTCAATGTAGATGCATAGTAAGTCATGTTCTCTAGACGTGAAGAGAAGGGTTGGTGATGGGTGTTGTTTATAGTAGAGGAAACATGTGTTTTTTAATATTTTATTTATTTTTTTATTATTTTTTCTCATGATTATGAATCATTTTAGAATTACAAAAATATATATTAAATTAATTATGTTTATTTCAATAATATGGTCTTACACCATAAAAACATCACTTATGACTAAAAAATCCATGCATTTTTTGTTTATTATAAATTATTGTATTTTACAATTCACAAAAGTACAAGTATTTCATAAAAATAAAAAAATAGTTCAACCATTTTCCTATATTTAAAACTATAAATTGAACTATTTTTTTGATAATATTTATTTAATTATAGGAAATTTAATTTTTAAATGAAATCGTTATTTATTAAAAAAATATATATTTTAAAATTATGAGTATTTTATAACACATTATAAAATTAACTATGGTATCATAAAATTATTCTAAGATAAATATAAAAAAATAAATTAATTTTTTTGTGCATTTTATGAAAAAAATTAATTTATATTATTTTATAAATTATAAACTAGTAATTAAATATTAATTACATTCCAAAATACAAACTCTTATTTGTTAATTTTTAAAATATTCACTTACTTATACTATGATATAATAATATCATACATTCATTTACAAGATTCATATATTATATTTATACATTTATGGGTGAGTTTGCTATTTTTTGGCTGATTTACTATTTAGAAGTGTCTTATTACAATTCCTATGGTTGAGTTATTTTTTTAATTAGTATATGTATATTAACTTATAAAAACACCACTTATTTCAATATTTTATAATTTATATAGTTTTTATTTTATTTTATATTTTATTTTTTGCGATTTATTCTATACTAAATACTTATAAGAAGTCAAATTTACATGATTTTTTTCTGGTTCGTAACATCAATCATGAAAAACATATTGGATCTGGGAGATATCAACATCATTGTTTCCCACTCTTCAGATACTAGAAACCAAAATGGATCTCTAACCCACAACTATTATTCATGTTCTTGTGCTCTACATTGGAAGAGGAAATGAATCTCTTCCATTTTCCTTCATACTTGAATCACCTTTCTTCTTCTATGATCCTCAAACCACCACCCCAACCACATTTATTAAATCAGTTAGTGATCCTTTTCATTGCATAAAGGTCAAGGAAAAATTGAATACTTTTTCTTGTCAAATTGTTGGAAAAAAATATCAATGGTATTTTCTGATGAAACATGTTAGAGAACCATAGAAAATAAAATTTGGTGAATTAAATTTTTTCTTTTTTCTTTTGTCTATGATCCATCATTAAAGAACTATATGAATGAAGTGGTAAATAATGAATGAAAAAAAATCATCACGAACTAAATATATCATCGAATAATGAATCAATTAACTTTTATGAAAATGATCCCCATTCATCAATGATAAAATAACATTACAAAATTATATAAATAAAATGTAAAACATAGGGATTGGATCAATTAATGATGAAGAATTATCATATGTTATCATCATTAGTGAGATCCAAAAACATTGTTAGCCCATGATGCTTGATCCAAACATTACCTGATGTCATATTCTAATGTTCCCCATATAGTTCCTCTAAAACAACTCCTCTCAATATCGTGGTTATATTAAAAAACACTTTTTATTTAGATATAGATTTGTATTTATAGAATAAATGGTTCACCACGTAAATATGTTAATATAAATAAATAAATCATTTTATCTTATTAATATCGACTATGAAATAATATTTTTGAAAAACCTTAAAATGATACAAATTATTTCTCATCTTTGATAAATAAAAATATCTATAATAAATGAATGTCTCATGATTAAAATCGAATATTCCATTTAATTGTTAGTACAATTTTCCAAGAAAATTTTACACACATGGTATTACAATTTTCAATTCTTTTAAAACTTCTATTCTAGGCTCAGAGTGAATCAGAATATCACCCCATCTATGTTCCTATCTATAAAAATAATCCATAGGTAATTATAAAATAATAAATAGAGAAAATATATTATTTATATTGAGTAATAATGTAATTTTTTCTAGAATATTCTATAGGATTCTTTGAAATATGTATTACACACATATTATCAAAATTATTGTGACATGAAAGAATTGATATTTATAGTCTAGTAATATACATTTAATCCAAAACAATTTTGCACTCTAACTTTATATAGTTATGTACTCATCCTGACTATAACAAAGATCCATGGATTTCTGTTTTTTACTTTTACTAGAGACTTGTGACTTTGTAAAAAGTGTGACATGTTTCATAAGTGTCTTTTCATTCTAACATAAAACAAAAAAATATTAATCCAAAAAACTACAACAATTGAATTCATCTCATATATATTAACCCAATACTCTGTTGGTTGTGTTCTTGAGTTACTACAAAAATCATTTCATAACTAGTATATATGAATCTATTTTATTTTCTAGAGTGTGGGAACTCCTACACACATAGAACCTTATATCAGGCTGACTAATAGTAAATTATAGTAACCTTCCTATTATACTACTATAATATGTTCAATAATTAGATTTCCCAGTCTCATTAATATCCATATTTAAACATGTTATCATGATAGTATAACTATCTTGTGTATTTTCCATTAATTTTTTTAATAGATATCAAGTGTAATTTCATTAATTTAATATAATACATTTTTTATTTTTTAAAATTGGAAATCTATTAATGAATTTAATTTCACCCATATAAACCATTTTAATTCCACATTTTATCATTTTTTTTAAAAATTACACATGTAATTTCTTAATTATCAAAAAATAACATCCTCAATATAAATTTATACTACTAAAAATTAAATTTATATTATTTTAATATATAATGTATTTTTAGCTATACCATGAGTAATACCTTTGAAAATTTAAAAAGAGTGAATCCAACAATTGAATGATCCAATATATTGAATTTAAAATTATATTCAATTTTAAATATAAAAAACTGATTTTTAGACTGAGTGTTCTGGAATAATAGTGTTGTTCCAAAAAAATTCCAAACAATGTACACATTTGTTAATTTCATATTGACATCTCTATGATAAAACATTAAATCCCTATTTGATGATTAGTAAAGAGATATCTGAATGAAGACTTGTATGGTTACTACTTAATGTTTTCTTATATTTTGTTCATTATTATCGACAATATCCCTATGAAAAAAATATTTCATTGTTTCTTACTATTGTTCCAACATTCTCAATCCATTTTCAATAAATCATGTAATTCTAATATTGATGTAGTCCATGGGTATTAGAAATTATTCCATAACACAATTTCATTCAAAATGATTTTTTTATTATTTATTATCAATTATCAATTATCCATTTTTAATTAAATGATTGATGTCATTAGGTTCATGTTGTGATAAAAAAGCTTTATATTCAACCTGATTTGATCGAGAAGATCTTAATTTGGTTCTTTTATTAATATTACCTAAAATTGAATCTATGGGATTATATATATATATATGGGTCCTAAAAACACTGTAAATATATGTCTTTACAATGAATATTCAACTACAGATTTCACATCCATATGTTGAATAGAGCTGTTGAGTATTTTATGGGTGACCAAGAATAATATCCATGAGGTTAATAAATTATGAACAGACTTGAATGGTCAACATAATGATTTTTTAAGGATTTCATAGTCTCATGTTGATATCTTATAATCAAATTTAACATTTATATATTCATCCAACTTCTTAGTACTTCTATTTAAAAACCAATTTATATTACATTATATAGAATATCCGTGTAAAATTACATCATCGGTAATATATGAAAAAATTATATATACTATTTTTTATTTATTATAAGGACTTTACATCCTAAAATTATAATGTAATAAACTTCTTTTCTACCATTCCATAATTCATATGGGGACTTCTTTTAGAAATTTTAAAATAAAAATATTTTAGTTATACAAAATGTTATGTTCATAGATTATGCCGATACATAAATTTCTATTGTAAGAACCCAAATTTTTCTATAAAAGACTTAGGAATTTTCTTGATGTTATTCGAGAGCAGCTCCTTCAGACGGCGTACAATTCCGAGCCCGGGTGTGGCTGGAATTAAATTTTAAATGCGTTCACACTAAGCACGTCAAATAAATGGGATAAATCCTAAATGGTAATTCAGATCCTAAATCTGAGAGTACAGATGGGTCTGAAATTTGGTGCTTAATCTAGGAACAATATAAATAATGTTGATGTGGGACAGTGGGACCCCTCGCCCATTACTGGAACGTTAAACAGATAAATAAAAAAATTAATTTTTTCATTTAATGCTTAAACTCAAGTATCTATGAAATGGTTTCATTGATGGGAAAATTGAGGGCACCATTGTGTCTGGAGCATGTTGTTTACCCTAGGAGAAGTGTAATTTTCGTGGGCATGGGCCTCCTGTGAAAAATGCCACCAGGGGCATTTTCCTAATTTAACGGCATTGGTCGTTAAATTTTATAACTTTTGAATGGGACGTCAGATTGAAATTCTCAGACCACCGTTCTCCTCAGGATATGGTGTTTACCATAAGGGAGGCTTAACCTCAACCTCATCAAGAGTTTCATAATCGGGTTAAATTGGGGGTTTAAATTAATGAAAATTTTAATTAATTTTTCTTTATTTAAAGCATCCCACCCCTCTCATTCCCCACTTCCTCCCCCTGGTGGAACCACCTATCTCCCTCAATACCCCCTCCTTCTCTTCTCCTCCTCTCTAAGGCGTTTCAACTTCCGGGGGATCGCACATGAAGCGTCGAGCTACGCCCAAGAGGTAGGCTCGTGTTTTATAGTTTTAATTCTTGGAATCTTCATCCAATTGAAATACATGCATCGAATTGCTGTTCAATTATCTGGAGAAGGACTATTTTGAATAGATCTAGATACGAGCTTTCCAACCAACCATTCGGATCGAAAATCCTAGTCCTGGGGTGTTCGAGGTTGCCCCGGGATGTTTCTGGCGGTTTTCTTTTTTTTTTCTTTTTTCCGACATGCTCAGGCGGCAGCGGCAGCCCCCACCGCGGTGGCGACTTCCTTGAGAGAATGCGAGCGAAGGAAGATAGGGAGAGGGTGTGCGATGCGGACAGGCAAGGCTGTTTTCGGCTGGGCTTTAGGCGGCAGGCGGCTCGACACGACTGGGCCAGGAGGTTGTCGGTCGAGCATCTGGCGGTTGAGGCTCGCAGACGGCAAGGGCGAGCGGCCGTTAGCCAGGTGGATCAGGGGTCGTGGTGTGCATCCCCGCTGAGCAAACAGAGACCCACCGAATGCTGGTCTCGGAATTGAACTGTGACTAACCTCGTGGCTTGTCGGATTGGAGGACCGCGGTCCGCGCGGGCGAACCGTGGTCCGCAGCGGCTCAGCCGGCTGAGCCGCGGGCTGGTCGGCTTCGGCAGGTCCTGGGGGTGAGGACCAGCCAAACTGGTCTGGTCCACCCCCACTTGCATCTAATGACACTTAAGATGGAGTAACTCCTAAACCAGGTGTCGGATTCACGTTCCATCTACAGCGACATGATCATTGGATCGTGACCGACTTTTGAGATGGTCTTAAGAATTTTTAATTCTCGGGACGAGGGGCTTGGTTCCACGACACGTACAATAAGTGGTTTAGTTTTTTCTGAGGTTCTTTTTTTGGGCAGTAGGGACACATCCGATGTCCTATTTGGGTGTCGTCAGAGGCGTTAAGACACTAGAGTTGAGACAAAGATTTCAAAGGGGTTTTCAAGCGTTGAAACCAGAGTTGAGATGTGGGCCCCATGACCCATCATTTAAGCTGCGAGCCACATTTCAAAACTTTTTAATCAGACGTATCTTCAGGGTGTGTGAGTATTTATTATTTGGGTGTTTTTCTTGAGGGCTTTTCTATGGCACACTCCGCCCACTTTAATTCCCCACGGTGGTGCGGGCCCCAGAAGGGTCGTTTTGGGAGTTGGCGGTGATTCCCAAGTTCTTCACTGGTTGTCTGTTTTGGACATGTGAATAGTCAACCTTTTGTACTTTTTCGAGAGGATCTCAACGGTGTGATCTATTCGTTGCACTTCAGGACCGGGATTTGGGTCCCACGAAGGACCGCTCGTGTGCGGTATGGCGATGTGCATCTTTTTAACTAGATATTCATTCCACGCATGTATCCAGTCAATGTGACATGATTTTTTGAGGGGATCGCAATGGTGTGATGCGCCCGACTATTTTTGGGACCGAGGATCAGGACCACGGAATGTCGTTCGGGTGTAAAATGGTGTTAGATGACTTTTCCATCAGATATCCATTGGAGGAGAGTAAATAGTCTGTCTTGCTTGTTTTTTCGCTAGGATTAAAATGGAATGATCTGTTTGTATGTGCGAAGATTCATTAGAAATATCATTAGATGTGAAAACATTAAAGGTGCTCTGGTGGTGGTTCATCCTGCATTGGTCTTTGGGAACCATCAGTTGTAATCGTGTTCACTCCCGTGTGAGTGGAGTAGATGTTTAGAGAGAATTGGTTGTCCATTCTAGGTTCATAGAGGAAGCAGGTTGGCGAAATTTCATTTTCTCCCTTCGATTTGATGATGGGTTCCATGTGCACGATAGCCTTTGGGCTGGAAATGTGGTATACTATGGGAGTATATGGGAATGCCTAGAGGTACATGTTGTGGTTTGTAGCCAATGATGTTTGTGCTTGGTTGGAAGATGAGTTGGGGCCCCACGTCATGTGGGAAACATGTGTGTTCTGTGTTCTACTTTATGTTCCCTTGATGTCTCGCGACATAGAGGTTCATACTGTTCTTGATGGTTTCGACCAGCAGGGTTGAGTGGGTTTCCCCCTAGTCCCGTTCACGATTGTTTAGACTAGCAGGGTTGAGTGGTTTTCCATGGTTCTGTTCTCGACGGTTTGATCAGTAGGGTTGTTTACGTTCCCCTTTCTCTTTTATCCATGTGGGATTATAGTATCATGTCCCTTCGTGTTCACTGGAAGAAATATGAGGATTCAGTGTCACCAATACATCACACGGGCACTGATCCTCTTTCTAGGGGGTTGTTTCTAGTAGGGATTGCTAGAGCAGTTTCAGGTTTACACTCTTGTGGGGCTAGGCAGTGGGTTGCTCATCGAATTTTTTAGGTTTAACCTCCAAGAGAGACTGGGTAGTGGGTTGCTCACCGACTTCATCAGTTTTACCCTCTAGCAGAGACTGGGTAGTGGGTTGGTCACCGACTTCTTCAGGTTTACCCTCCAGTAGAGACTGGGCAGTGGGTTGCTCACCATCTTCTTCACGTTAACCCTTCAACAGAGACTAGGCACCGGGTTGCTCAACGACATCATCGGGTTTACCCTCCAGCAGAGACTAGGAAGTGGGTTGATCATTTAATTATTAGGTTTTACCCTCCAGTAGATACTGGGCATTGGTTTACCCGATGACCTCTTATGGCTTACCCTCTAGCAGATACTGTGCAGTGGGTTACCCGACGCCCTCATAGGGTTTACCCTCCAATAGAGAATGGGCTGTGGGTTACCCGACAAATTTTCTTAGACTCAGTACTTTCTACTAGGATAGTCTATGGATTTTCTCCGTTACTACTAGAGTGGGACCCTTGGATTTTACAGGACAGTGATGTGACGACTTTGACTTTTTGAAGACCTCTAAACTGTGTGGCAGTGATGAGGTGTGTCTTAATGCTCTCCCAGAACTCTCATGTATGAGGGGAGCTTTCCCCACCAAGACGCGTTCTTGTGATGCAACCTAAAACCGTGCGGGTGAGTTAGTGCCGCCCAAAGATGATAGTGTCAAGGTGCGGTGATTTGAGCCCCTTTACTTGAAATTCGGGGCAGGCATACGGATACTAGGCATCAATGGTGTTTACTTCTGAGACTGTTAGAGACTCACTTTCTTGGGCTGAGCTCGGATATGGAGATCCCATTACAATCTTGTTTGGGTTTTATGTTTGAGAATATGGATATGTGTATACCATGTTCCAATACCCACTTCTTGGGTTTTGGTTACTCTCCTTCCAGGAGAGGCAATGACATGCGGGGTATGCCATGTGCTTTCCTTGTCTAGAATCTCATGGTTGGATGACTCTACAATCCAGTTATAGGTACCAAATACTCGACGATAAGTTCATCTTATCACCGTTTCTAGTAACTTGTGTTTGGACGAGTCCACTTCCTTCCTCTTGTTGGGTTGAGCTGTACTCTTTACTGCACTCTTGGTTGTACTCCTTTACTATTCATTATTCAATATACTGCTCACCTCTTAAGTAACTCCATTGTTTCTTCCTCGAGCCTTCAGGGCATCCTACTGAGTATTTTTATACTCAACACTGCTTGGGATTTGCCCGCACATGGTGTGCCTTTGCAGACCACAGACCAGTTGGTCGTCACTTTCGTGGAGCATAGGAGTTTGGGAGATTGGACTGAGTTCAGTGGTCGTAGTCGGCTTCTAGGTGTGGGACCCTCTCAACTATTTACTTTTGTTTACCTATTGCCGGATTGTGCCACTTTTTCTGGTTGGGCGCGTGTTTTGACACTTTACTTTTTAGTTTACCTTCAACACTTTATTTATACTGTTTAGAGGTTTATGGTCATTGGTGGTTTGTTTATAGTAGTTGGTACATTAGTTTTCATTTTTACTCTGCACTTCTGCATTGAGTGGGATGCATGTGTGTGTACAGGCACTTAGACAAAGGCCTCCCAAAAATTTTTAGGCTTTGGCGCTTTTCGCTAGCCCCTGACCTATGGAGGCATGCATGGGGTAGTTCCGGCTCGAGCCCAGGTAGGGTCGGGTCATGATAAAGTGGAATCAGAGGTGGTTCGTTCCTTGGGACATTTTTCGGAAGTCCCTAAAAAGGAATTGGTTGGGATCTAGGGCATTAGTTTCAATGTGTCTAGAAAGCTGCTCTCATGCCAGGGAGTCAAGTGATGGTGTGGCGGCCGACGTATCCATTCACCGGGACCCTGATAACACACTTTTTTACTCGTCATGCTGAGACACTCGTTGCAGGGAAAAAAATTTGCACATCACATTGGATTGATTCTTTGACCATCCTTCTTGAGTCAACTTCCCATTGTTGTTACGGTTGTATACATATATTCTTATATGATAGAGGCACTCCTTGATAAAATTCAGGATGTCTTCCCAAAGACAGCCAACCAGGATACCAGATTTGTTTCGTGATGAAGACCCTATGAGCGACGAGGCCTCATTCCAGGACCCATCATACATGTCCCTTTCTCCGAGTGGGCCGGTAGCAGCACCCCCACCTGGTGAGTAGCAGGAAGCTTCAACAGAGTAGACTGATCTTGAGCATTGGTTGAGCGCGCTCCTTGAGTTCCAGCAACAAAGAACGCTGAGGTTTAGTGACGAGCCATACCCTCATGTAGCAAAGGATTTGTTAGAGATAGTGGTTCACCTCTCCTGTCTTTTACAGATGCCAACAGATCTTATGGTGGCTTTGGCCGCCAGCCCTTTCCACGGAGCAGCTATGCGTTGGTGGAGTCGGGTGACTTAGTTTCTTGATGAGTCATCGCTTTCGTGGGGAGACTTTCAGTTGATGTTTCATGAGGAGTTTAAACCCTCCTTCTTACACTCTATTTAGATCCAGGATCTCCTGCAGTTTCAGTAGGTAGATATGACGGTGGCTGATTACACAACTAGTTCGTAGACCATGCACGTTTTTACCCGGACTTGGTCCATGACGGCAACTTCCGAGCACGGAAGATCGAGCGGGGTCTCCATCGAGAGATTCGTGCTCTCATAGTAACCTTGTGCATTTCCACTTATTCAAAGGTTCTAGAGTGGGAACCGGTGATAGAGAGCTTCCTGTAACACTCTACAGTTGGTGGTGGCAGCATGCTCGATAGAGCCGAGACATCTGCCGTAGCCAATGGGCGTCGGGTGAGAGAACCATGACGCAGGTGGATTTTCGATAACCGGACTCAAGGGAATGATTGCACACCAAAATGGCATCGGAGGGCACCAGTGTAGCCTGTATAGAGTCGTTTTTATGCTTGCGATTGGCATGGTCACCTGGTGTGAGACTGCTCGACCAGGTACGCTGAGAATATCGAGCAGGCAGCAGGAGCACCACCACGACAGAGGCAACATCGTGATCAGAGTAGCACCCATAGAGGTGGTGCTAGTGGAGGAGAGAGGGAAACTGGAATTGGGGGATGACTTTATGAGGTCTTCCCATCACCACCAAGCGGTCCACATCAGCCTCCAGGAGCTAGCAGTTGGGACCGGGGACAGCCGGGAGCTTTGGATGTTTTCGATCCTACAGAGCGTGAGGTGACAAGAGGTATGCTTTATGGCTCTTCTACATTTTTCAGTATAATTGTTTGACTCTATATGTGAAAATCATTTCTCACTGCTCCTTGATTGAGGTGTTACCAGGGTGACACGAGGCGTCAGTGTAACCCTGTGTTGGTATGTAAATGGCATGGGACATTTTTCTTAAGTCGATGGTTTCGACTCCTTCTCTCTCCGAGCATGTAAGAGTTTTTGGGTCATTGGACATCGACTGTGAAGCCTTTCATGAACGGATATCCTTGGATGTTTCACCATATTGATATTCCGAATGAGGGAATCTCTGGGATTTTTCCCAGGTCCAAACGAGGATTCCAGTCCTGGCGTGCGACGTAGGGGTTCGGTCGGGGAGGAAAGATACCCTCGAGGGCCTTCGAGCCGTTTGACGCCGTGCGAAGGGAGGGTGAGGTTCTCAACCCCCTTTCCCTAACCGCAATGTCTGGTTTGGGTGCATTGTGTCTCCCACATGACTCACTCGAGAAGAAGTGTGCGTGCTTCTATGCACGTCATCAGCAAGGGAAGACCTCGCGTGAACAGATCAAACCCTTATTATGTGTGCGGTGACGCCGGATTTGGAAAGATTTCTTATGGGTACGTAAGAGCCAGGTGCGGGCTTAGTACCCTAAGTTGTTCCCTAGTTTTAATTTTCTTGGATGAAAATCTTGAAGGAGGGAATGATTTAAGAACCAAGTTTTTTCTATAATAGACTTTGGAATTTTCTTAATGTTATTCCAGAGCAGCGCCTTTAGACGGCGTACGATTTCGAACTCCGGTGAGGCCGGAATTAAATTTTCAGTGCGTTCACACTAGGCATGCCAAATAAAAGGGATAACTCATTAAATGTAATTAGGTTCATAATTCTAAGAGTACAGATGGGTAAAATGTGTTTTTTACCCTAGGAACAATATAAAGCATTTCGGCGCGGGACGTTGGGACCCCTCACCCGTTACCGGAACGTTAAATGGATAAATAAAACAATTAATTTATTCGTTTAATTTTTAAACTCATGTATCTCTTAAATGACTGCTTATATGGGAAAGCAGAGGGAATCGTTGAGTCTAGAGCGTGCCATTTACCCTAGGAGGGGTGTAATTTTCACTGGCACTGGCCTCCTGTGAAAAATGCCACTAGGGGAGTTTTCCTAATTTAGCGGCCTTAGTTGTTATATTTTATAACTTTTGAAAAGGGCCTCAGATTAAAATTCTGAGACCTTCGTTGTTATCGGGGGTGGTTTTTACCCTATGGTAGGCTTAACTTCATCCTCGTCGAGAGTTTCCGATGGGGGTTAAATATGGGGTTTAAATTAATTAATTTTTTAATTAATTTTTCATTATTTAATCCAACCCACCCCTCTCCTTCCCCATTTCATCCCCTGGGAAGAACCACATCTCTCAATCAAGCCCTCATACTTCTCTGCTACACCCCTCCAAGGAGTTGCAACTTCCAGCGGATTGCACGCGAAGCGTTGGGCTACGCCCAAGAGGTAGGCTCGTGTTTTATAGTTTTAATTCTGTCAATCTTCATCCAATTGAAATACTTGCATCTAATTCCTGTTGAATTGTTGGGAGAAGGCAGATTTTGAATAGTGGTCGATCCGAGCTTTCCAAAAAACCTTTTGGATAAAAAATCTGAGTCTCTGGGCGTCCAGGTTGGCCCCGAGATGTTTCCAGCTGTTTCTTTTTCATTTTTTCGGCGAGCTCAGGCGGCGATGAATCCCATGGTGGCAGAGCACTCCCATCGCGGCGACATCTTCCTTGACGGCATGTGAGTGGGGGCGGTCAGGGAGAGGGCGCGCGATACATCCGGGTGAGGTGGATGTCAGAAGAGCTTCAGGCGGCCGGGGCTCGCGGATGGCGAGGGCGAGCGGTCGTCAGTCGGGTGGATCGGGGGCCGCAGCGCACGAACCCGCTCGGGAGACACAGACCCGTCGAACGCGGGTATCCACATGGAACAGCGACCGACCTCATGGTCGGTGCCTTTGCAGGACTACGTTCCACGCGGTTGAACCGTGGGCCACGGCGGCTCAGCCGGCTGAGCCCTGGGCCGTACGGCTTGGGCCTGTTCCGGGGGTGTGGACCGTCCGGACCGGTCTGGTCCACCAACACTTGCGTCTGATAACGCTTAATCTTGTGTAACTTCTAAACTGGGTGTCAGATTCACGTTCCATATGTAGCGACACGATCCTTGGATCGAGACATACCTTTTTATATGGTCTCAAAAATTGTTAATTCCTGGGCTGAGGGGCTCGGTGCCACGACGCGTACGATAAGTGGTTTAGTGTTTTCCAAGGTTCTTGTTTTGGGCGTCGCGGACACATCTGATGTCCGATTTGGGTGCTATCAGAGGTGTTGGGACCCTACTGTCGAGACCAAAATTTCTGAGTTGTTTTCAAGAGATGAATTGAGACTTGATACGTGGGCCCCACGGCCCACCTTTTATGCTGCGAGCCGCGTTTCATATCATTTTCATCAGACGTCTGTTCAGGGCGTGCAAACCGTCGTTTTTGTCTATTTTTCTAAGTGTATTTCAATAGCGCAATCCTCCCACTTTATTTCCACATGGTGGTGCGTGCCCCACGAGGGCTGTTTTGGGAGTTGGCGGTGACTCCCATGTTCTTCACTGGTTGTTTGTTTTGGACAAGTGGATAGTCAATCTTCTGTACTTTTTCGAGAGGATCACAACGGTGTGATCTGTTCGTTGCGCTTCGGGACCAGGATGCGGTTCCCATGAAGGACCTCTCATGTGTAGTATGGTGAAGTGCATCTTTTTCTATGGATATCCATTCCACGCAAGTAAGAAATCAATGTGGCGTGCTTTTCCGAGGGGATCGTAATGGCGTGATGCGCCAGACTGTTTTCGGGACCGAGGATCGGGACCACGTGACGGCATTCAAGCATAAAGCTGTGTTAGATGACTTTTTTATCGGATATCCATTTGAGGCAATTAAATAGTCTATCTCGCATGTTTTTTCGTGAGCATTACAATGGTATGATCCATTTGGATGTGTGGATACTCATTAATGATCTCATTAAATGTGCACGCATGAAAGGTGCTCTAGTGGTGGTTCTTCCTGTAGTGGTTGTAGGGAACCCTCAGCGGGTAAACATGTTCACTCTCGGGTGAGTGGAGTAGATTTTTAGGGAGATTTGGTTGACCATGCTAGGTTTGTGGAGGAAGCAGGTTGGCGAAACTGCGTTTTCACCCTTCGCATTGACGATGGGTGTCATGTGCACGATAGCATTTGGGCTGCAAATGTGTTATACTCTGGGAGTATACAGGAATGCCTGGAGGTACATGTTTTGTTTTGTACCCAAGGAAATTTGTTCTTGGTTGGGATATTAGTTGGGGCCACACGTCGTGTGGGCCCCATGTGTGTGTCATGTTCTACTTTACGTACCTTTTCCTTTCGCGACGTAGTGGGTCCTCCTGTTCTCGATGTTTTTGATGAGAAAGGATTAGTGGGTTTCCCCCTATCCTTGTTCAAGATGGTTTAGACCATATGGGTTGAGTGGATTCCCCAGGTTCTGTTCTCGATAATTTGATCGACGGGGTTGTTTGTGTTCCCCTTTCTTCTTTAGCCATGTGGGTTTTCAGAATCACGTCCCTTCATGTTCCCTAGCAGAATTTTGAGTATTCGATGTGACCAATACATCACATGGGCACAGATCCTCTACCCAGGGGTTGTTTCTAGTAGGGATGGCTAGAGAAGTTTTGGGTTTACCCACCAATGGGGTTGGGCAGTGGGTTGCTCAGTGACTTCTTTGGGTTTACCCTCCAGTAGAGACTGGACAGTGGGTTGCTCACCGACTTCTTCGGGTTTACCCCCCCCCCCCAGCAGAGATTCAGTAGTGGGTTGCTCACCGACTTCTTTGAGTTTACCCTCCAGTAGAGACTGGGTAGTGGGTTTCTCACCGACTTCTTCGGGTTTACCATCCAGTAGAGCAGGGCAGTGGGTTGCTCACAGACTTTTTCATGTTTACCCTCCCACAGAGAATTGGCAGTGTGTTTCTCATTTCTTCTTAGGGTTTACCCTCCAGCAGAAACTGGGAAGTGTGTTTCCCGATGACTTCTCTCAGACCTAGTCCTTTCTACTATGATAGTCTGCATCTTTTCTCCATGACAACCAGAGAGGGACCCTTGGATTATACGGGTCAGTGATGTGACAACTTTGACGTTGAGAAGACCTCTCGGTTATGTGGCAGTGATGAGGTGTGTCTTGATGCTCCCCAAGAAATATCAAGTATATGGGGCTCTTTCCCCACCAGGTATAATTCTTGTGACCCGACCTAAAACTTTGCATGCAAGTTAGTGCCGCCCAAAGTGGATAGTGTCAAGGTGGAGTGATTTGATCCCCTTCACGTGAAGTTCAGGGCTGGCATACGGATACTGGGCATCGATACTGGTTACTTCTGGGATGGTTGGCGACAATATTTCTTGGTCTGAGCTATGAGATGGAGATCCCCTTACAATCTTGTTCGGGTTTCTAGTTTGAGCATATTTATTTTTGTATACCATGTTCTAGTACCCACTTCTTGGGTTTTGGTTACTCTCCTTCCATGAGAGGCGAAGACACACGGGGTATGCCACATGCTTTCAATTTCTAGCTTCTAATGGTTGGATGAGTCTACTCCCCTGCTATAGGTAATGAAGACTCGATGAGAAGTTCATCTTCTCACCATTTCTAGCTTCTTTTAGTATGGACAAGTCCACTTCCTTCCACTTGTTGGGTTGAGTTTTATGCTTTACTGCACTCTCGGTTGTACTCCATTACTTTTACCTATTCGATCTACTACTCACCTCTTCAATACCTCATTTGTTTCTCCCTTGAGCCTTCGAGGCATCCTACTGAGTATTATTATACTCACCACTGCTTGGCCTTTGCCCGCACTTGGTGTTCCCTTGCAGACAACAGACAGGTTGGTTGTGACTTCAGTAGAGCTTAAGAGTTTGGGATCTTGGACCACGTGTGGTGGTCGTAGATGGGTTCTAGGTGTGGTTCCCATCAAGATGTTTACTTTTGATTCCTTGTTGTCGGGTTGTGGCACTTTTTTTGGTAGGCCCGTGTTTTGCCCCTTTTCCTTTCAGTTTACCTTTAGCACTTGATTTGTACTGTTTATAGGTCAATGCAAATTAGTGGATTATTTATAGTAGTTGGTACTTTTCTTTTATTTTTTACTTTGCACTTCTAAATTAATTGGGTTGTGTGTGTGTGTGTACAGGTACTTAGGCAAAGGCCCCCCCCCCCCGAGTTGTTTAGCCTTCGGCACTTATCGCCAGCCCCTGGGCTATAGAGGTGGGCTTGGGGTAGTTGCGGCTTGATCCTAGGTAGGGTTTGGTCGTGACATGTATATCATACAAATTGATCATGGTTTGGGAAATTTAAGGAATTTTTTATTTATTCTCTCAAATATAAATTTTTTTATATGGTTCTTGGAGTAGAAAATATTTGATTATGTAAATCTTATAATAATAGTGATTCAAATTAATGGTTTTCAAACTCAAATCAATGAATAATTATTACTGATTTTACTTAAATGTCCGCTATTATTTTTTACAGATCGAGCATAATTAGATAGACATGAATGAGATTCACTTTTACAAGAAACCAAGTGAAACCACATGTATCTTTGATAATAATTCACCTAACATAGTAATAATTTTCTCCAACTAAACTAGAAAATCATGAGGGTAAAAATATGTCCAAATAATCCATTTATAATGGTTGCGAAGTTGATTAATTATTCTTTTATTTGAATTATTTTTTAAGCTAGATTTTATTTATAATGATGAATAAAATTTCAATTTTGAATTTTTTATTAGGAAGAACAATAACAAAACCATTCCATATTATATTTCAAATATATAGATTTCTAAACCATCCTAGTCTCATATTTCAAATACTAAATTTGTGTTGAATGAAATATAAATAGGAATCAATTTCAGAAAAATTATATAATTTAATTTTATGATATAAACATTTTTTTTATCAAAGATGTAAAATATAAATCATGTGTGCAAAAAAATTTACAAGATTTATTTTCAAATTCAAAATGAATACCATAATAAAAAAAAATTGAATTGAAATGAGGATAATAATTCAATACAACTATACATAGTACAATTGATATTAAAAAAAATTTAGTGTAACCAAATTTTCCAACTATAGTTATATTCCACAGAGAATTTTAACCAAAAGTGACATGTCTACTATCTAATTTAACAGGGTTTTTGATGCTTGGGTAGTCTCTAATATTGTTTCTAGATTTTTTAGCATCCACGTATCATGTTTTATTATTTTATATCATGATATAAGTTTCCAACCAAATATTTTTAATCTAAAAATTATTTTCTTACATATATTTTCATTGGTTCAATAATATTATTTATAACATTATTCATAATCTATAATTTTTTTAGAAGTTTTTTATATGTAATACTATAAAATTTAAGAAAAATTGTATTCATTTTTTATATCGTGTATAAATAATAACAAGGACATGGTGAACTAGTGCATGCAATAAAATTATTTTTATAATCAGTTAAGATATAGATAGATTTCCATTAATTGTTCAATATTTAGGAGTTGATTATTTACTAAGATTATAAGTGGGTGATTATTGTTAAATATTAAATACCTATATTATATCATTAATTTTATATTAGGCACATTAATTTCATTATAATTTTCAAGTGGTTGGGTATTTTTACCCTTCTATTCTGTAAGACAATTCATAAAATGAGCAGTCATAGAATGTTGTTTCTTTAAATATATATATTTATCTTTTAGTTCATTATATTTATCTTCTAGTGGGTACCGATATGACAATAATTCATCACTAATAATATTTTCTAAATCATTTTCAGTTTGATAATTTTTTAAATGCGAGAAATCGATCAAGGAAATAAATTTACTAGCTCTGATTTGATTATTAAAAAAATATAGAATCATTATCATATAATTCTCCTCTAATTGAGAATAATTACCATGAATTATCCTTTAATGAATTATTCATTGAATTAATATATTTTCATATCACTTTTATTTGTCCACATACTTTTTTTACATCAAATTATGAATGATATTTTTTATGTATACTTCTTTAAATTTCATATATTATTATTTCTTTTGTATACTCATCCATTTTAAAAAAATTTCTCCAAATTAAATGTTCATACATACCTCTATAATAGTTTTAATTGAATTAATTCTACTTTTTATAAATCTTTTACTAATATATATATAGTTTTTCTTATTCCACAACACTATTAGTTGGTAAATAATCATCAATTTTGAATTCATCTTTGATCTTCACATTTTATTTTCAGTTAGTTGTTATAAAATCAATAGAATTTATTTTCATGTTATCCACATCATATTTGTTTAATTTTAGTTATTATTCATACATCATTTTCATTCTTATGTGTTATATTACTAGAAGTGTATTAATAATAAATGATTCTTTTAGATATACAAGTTCTCTATTCAAACTTTCATATAAGATCATGAGTAGTTTAATCACATGATCCTTGTTGGTATTATTATTTTCTAGAGCATTCATGGTGATTAATTTCTCATTGATCCTAATATACATTCTATGTATTGATTCATATCATTTTTTTATAAAATTATCCCATTATATTGTGTACCTATTAAAAAACATTTATTTTATAATAGATGTTTCTACATTAAAAATAGCTATGCTATCAAAAAATTCAAAATAAATATCATAGAATAATATTATATTATATTCTTTATTCACATAAAGAAAAGAAAACGGCATTTATAGTTTAAAAATAATAATCATATAATCTATTGGTAGCATTACTTCATGTAGCTTTAGCAACCTAAGATATTTCATATTTAACTCCTCACAACATCATGATATCCTAGCCCAAAATTTCAATGTGAATATTCTATATAATATTCCATTTAGCCTAATTATTTTATTTTTGTAAGGTGTATGATTTTTGGTTTTCCTTCTCATTTATTTTTACCCATAATGTGTTAAATTTTTAATTTATAAAAATTTTAAAACATTCAATAATTTCAAATAATAGTAAGTTTTTTTATAATATTACCATACCAAATAGTGGTTTTAGTTACTAAATCACGAGGGTGTCAATTGAGACCACTATAAAATCATTAAATAATAAAATTAATACCAAATAACCAATTTAATTAAAATTCCTAGTCTATTAAAATATTATAAATATATAAATTTTTATAATCAAATAATTTCTAATAAGTGTCATCATGGATCTGTTAAAATATATTTTAAATTATAGAAAATCTTAAATTCTGATAATCCATCAAACACATTATATGACCATAAAATATACCTCTATAAAGAAGTAGTATTTTTTAAGAGTTTATAAAAAATATATTTATCAAAAAATTAAAAAACTAGAAAAACCCACCAATGAATTTTAACAATGTATATTCTCTAATGAGGAGACATAATCCCTTAAACCTAGAGATCACCTACCTCTAAAAATATTTTTAATGAATAAATTGATCTGAAACATAGAATTCATTTTTTAAACAAGTATATTTTAGAACACTCTTTCACAAATCATCTTCTATAGTTATATATGGGGTGGGAAAATACAATTTCATGTTAGACCACTTCCATACTTAGTCAAGGGAATAAAAATGAAATGATATTATATAAAATATAGTATTTTATAATTTATTATAGGAATCACATATTATATAGATAATTAATGTAATATATAACACATCTAATTAATATAAGAATAAATTAAATGGGCAATAAATTAGATGTGAGATGATGGGAAGAAGATTTAACTGAATAGAATTACTTGTCCATAGTCCATGATTGTGTATTATGAAAGGGCATGGAAATGTTTTTTCGATAATTCTATAAAATAGGGGGTTATGACGTATTTAATATATAATATGTGATCATATAAATCGTCATACTATTCTAATTTTTTACATGAGAAAATTTTCATAAATTATCTATCACTCCACATAATCAATTAGTTATCTTAAATATATTTTAATCTGAACTAACCATTGAAGAATAAAAATTCATCTTTATATCAACTGATTCTCCATTTATAACATTTTTACTACCAATTAGAGATTTAAAATTCACACTTTTTATTTTATACAAGTTGTGAAACATTCATGTAATTAATGGCCCCTTTACCTCATCGAAACATGACATGGTTGGTTGATACAACATGTTGATATAGCCAGTTCATCAATTCATGCAATCAACACATTTTCATATTTTTTAACTTGATTACTTCAAGACGTAAACTATTTATTCATATGGTTTCTACATTTGAAGACATGTTAAATATATTAATTTATTAATAATTATACATAACAGGGAATATAACCCAATCACTTCATATGGTAGGGGATTTACTCAATGGGGTATGATGTTTCTAATTTTGTGGTAATCCAAACCGTCATTGTGTGTTCAGTCTATGGCCAAGAAAGTTTTTCTTCAACTGAATCACGTTATGTTGTTTTTTATGAGGTAATTTTATTATTATTGTATTGTTTTTTTTCAATTTCACTTGAATTTCATATGGTATGGTGGATTTGTAAGGTCCAAAAAATCATTTTTTTTATTTTTTTAGAAACACATATAACTGTAGAGAAAAAATAAAAAATAATTAATTAAAATATAAATAGGTTTTGGGATTGTTACAATAAAAAGGTTTTAGTCTATGTTAGAAATATAAAATGTAAGATAAGGATTCACTCTCTAGTATGCAATATATGGGATGGATTTGAGGGTTACTCTATATATGATTTGATATGGGATGAGTGGGTATGATACACTATCCTTAAAGAGATATATATGAGAGATGATCCATGAGGTATTCTCTACCATCTATGCGAACAATATATAGTGAGGCTCTATGAGATAGACACACTACCCCCCCCCCATTTGGATATATATGTCTGAATATTTGAGAGTGGTTCAGTAAAAATGATTCTTCGGTATATGAAAAAATGCATATGACTTTACTAATGATCATAATGTTGAGCTTAATGAAACTAGATTTATTAGTACATCTTCATTTTCTTTTGAAATGGGAATGAATTTTTATTCATGGGTCATGAACATTTACATTCATGGATCAATAGTGATGTTTAAATTCAATGATCTGCCATAAAATATTTATTCACATTAGGGATCAACATGGGTATAAATATAAAGGCCATAACATTCCTATGATAGTACTAATAGAAGATATAACTTCTACCCATTTATTCTATTTTAAATTAGATATAATAAAAATATTTTTAAATTTATTTCACATAAAATAACATAATTGAAATTTAATTTTATGATTTGTATTGGATATTATAGTGGATCATCATTGATAAATATTTGGTGTTAATTCGATATAAATTTAATTATATAAAATGCATTTACATTTATAAATAAGGAATATTTATTTGTATTTTGACATATAATGATATACTAAATTATAATATATATTAACTCTATAATGTTTACTATAAACATACATATATAAAAATATTTAGAATAATTTGATTGAGTGACTAATATCATATTTGAAAAATTATTCATCAATCACAATGAATAAATTTAGATGAAACAATCCCACTACCATTGGATATAAATGTACTCCCCATGATTTGTATTAATATGGAATGTTAAATGTATAATTGGAGCATATAACATGCCAAAAAAATTATAAATGGGTTTTAGGAAATATAAAAAATATTCTTCTAAAATATAGTGTCCCCCCCAAACTAAATTCATCAAAGAATTTGTACTTAATTGATTACATGCTCGATTTAAGAGTTTTTATATATTCATTTTCATATTATTTGATATTTCATTATATACACTACTTATATTCCTACTTATATTATACAATTATACATCCTAAAAATAAATAAAATTCTGATTAAGAATCCATTTTATATCACACAAACATTTTTTAGATATTTTATGAGGTAAAAATTTATGGGATAAGATGGAAATATAAAAATTTAGATTACTATAATTAAGAAATATTATTAATAACAAAAAAAATAATTCTTATAATCTGACCATATTATCATCCAACTCGTTGTGTGTGTAATCCTCCAATTAGAGAGTTCTTTAATATTGATATTTTAGTTGATGGAGATTAATGCTGATTTAATATTTTTTAAATTATCATAGTCTATATACAGGTAGTTCTGTCACATGTTGGAAGTATATATAATTAAAAATAAATATATTAGTTTATAGTAATTTAAAATATATAATGGATTAATGTGTATTTTAACAGTCTAATAAGATAATATTATATTGATATATAATCAATTTATGACCTACATTAAAAAATATTATTATGGAATATTCTATATAAATCATTTTATAATGTATATTTAAATTTAGGTAATAATTTTAGAATCCAAAATGACCTCATAATATTTATTCCTCAATATTTAACTCAATCTAAAGAATAATAAATAGTATAATTCATAAATATTATTTAGTCAATTCTTTATATCTATAAGAAAACACAAATATTTAATTATAAATACAAAATAAAGTAATTAATTACAATGAAAAGGTATAATATCTATGAATTTGAAAATAGTTTCTATATATTTATTATTTTAGATCATAGAAATAATTTTGGTTAATAGGTAAAAATCTGTCATAATTCACTAGTGTCTTTATTTGTCACGAACCAACCCAGATTAACCCTGGACCGGTCAACCGAGCCGGTCCACGACATGGCCCGAAGGGTGTTCCCTATCCCCACGGGCTGGAAACTAGTGTCGGGTATCAAAAGTAAACCGGTGGGAATGATTTAGCCCAAAATCAAAATAAATTAAACAGCAGAAACAAATGGTACAAATGCAAATAAAGAAAGAGCAGCCAACAACGCCACTAACCTGACCACGACTGAAACTCCACGTGACCCCTTGGGTCACCTTCCAATACCACAACCAAAATCGCTCAAGGAGAATAACAGAATCTGGAACCTGCAACAGAACTAAAAACAAGAACACATTATAGGCCTGAGTATTGAAACTCAGTAGGTAGGCCCGACTAATTCTATTCCCAATGCATGTACCAATAAATAAAGAATTTATCAATTCAGGGTTTGAACTAAATTATATAAAATATGGTTTCCACACACATTCATTTCTAAAATAAGTAACAGTCCATTGCCCTTTTTTCATTTAGAACAAGTTTAATGTTTAAAGAAACAGGTGCATTGCATTTTTTTTAAAACATTTTGAAACCAATTTAGAAATCCAAACTTTAGTTGTTAGTCAAAAGAAAAATCACACACAACACACACTAAGGGCAATGGGAAAAAGTGGAAGACAAGGGTCGGCATCCAAACTCGACCTCTCAATCTCCTACCACATAAAAATTAACACTAAAAGAGACATCGGTCGAACCTAGGAGATCGTGAATAAACCAGAACGTACTATACATGTGACTCATCCTGAAGGAATTCCATAACTCGATGACTTTATAACGCCCATAATACTACCCGACATAGCCCTGCATGGCCTAACCGAGGGGCCCAATCCCCATAGCAGCAATAACTCAGTATTCCCCTGCTATGGGGCCACTAGCCAGTGCGTGGTGTAAACTAGTGCATCAATCGTTCTCAGAAAATTCACTCAATATGCCAGGTTCCCATGTCAATACAAGCAATAAATAGGGGGTGCGTCTACAATGTAAATAAATCAGTCACGATGCACAAACATCACATACAGCTCACGCAAACAACGCATACCAAAGATCACCCCCTGAGTGGGATTTCCAAGATAATTCATTTCATTAAAGTGCCAAACGGGCCTTCACCAATTTTAAAGTAAAACCTCATTTCTCAAAAAGCTCGAAACACTTCTTCAGAAGAAGTCATTTATCGTTAAATCTAGAAGTACATTTGAAATGTAGTGCATTATGTTTTAAGGCCAAACATGCATTCTTTCAAAACTGGGTGTCCGCCCGTCAAGAAAATGTTTCAAGTGTTCTGTATAAAATAAACGGCTCTTTTCACACTAAATAATAATTTAAAGTTTTATTATCTAATATTATTTCTAATTCATTAAAAATTAATAAAACAACAAGCAATTAATAAATTCTAAATCTAAAGGTAAGTGCAATGGGGGACCTACCTCATCTCGCAGTCCAAACGCAATGGCGCGTCACGCCTCGCACAGACGTACAAACACGCGCACGCCGATCATCGCAGGACCGTGGAAGAAACTTGTCAACGCGCTGCAACCGCAAAGGTAACTACATTACATAAACATGGGCTTAAATAATCCAAACGAACAAACAACGCATGGAACCACCTCGACCTACTTTCAAAATATACTTGCATCATTTGCACTATTTAATAAACCACTTTAAAATTTATAAAATGATTTCCAAAAGTAACTCATAGCCCACACACCCAAAATACATCCAAAGAACGCATTTCTGACCAACGCACACCCAAAACACACAGCAATTCTCAACGCACTTGGAACCAATGTGAAAAAAAGACACCAACCCGAAACCGATGCGAATCTTCGTTCGCACCTCAACCGCACCTTTGCGGGTCCAAAACAAACTATAATCATGGTAAATCGAATGAAAAGACTCAAAACCAAACTCCAAAACAATGTAATAAGATTACTAAAGTTGGAACTGAGGTTCGATTAATGTTTGAGAGAAATTGAAAGCATGCATGTGCCAAAGAAATAATTAGGAAGGGAAAAATTGGGTTCTCCTACGTCAAACCAAGCACGGATGCAGTAGCGCTTTAGCGGAGGGAAGGACAACCTCCTGCGCACCAATCGCACACCTAAAACAAGGAAAATGTGCGAATGAACACCCAAGGTGTTGGGACTTTGCCAAAATAAATAAATTAAAACACCAAAAGGTAGAAAATAAAATCTCCCAAAAATATTTTCAAAAAACTACCATTTTCTTTAGAACCACAACCAAAAACCCACATAATTTAAGAAACATAAAACAACCCCTTCGAAACCATAGAGCCCCTTTCCAAAACATTTTACACATTAAACGATTCCTATAATTAGTAAACCAAACATGTCGAACCAAGTTCGCAAATAGACAACCACCATCACACCATATTTGACGCAAAACATTTAATGAAAACCCCCAATTTCCAATTTGTGAAAAATATAGAATTTAAAATAAACACCCTAAGTTATAAGACTCTATGCCTTGCACATAATGAACCTTAAAAATCTAAATTTTACAAACCAAAACAATTTCAAAAACCTATAAGAAGATCAACAATGGTTTCAAAGAGGATTCCGACATAAATTAAAACACAACAAGGTGGAGGAAATATAATGAATCGGAAGAGGGGTTCGGCTGACCGAAAGTGCGGAAAGGCGAGGGTAGGCCTAGCGAGAGCAAGTGCATATGGTCGGGAGTTAGTTGTTGGGGGCGGGAGAGGCCGGAGCTGGAAAGGCAGGGAGTGAAGAGGGCCGGAATGGTGAGGACCTCCGTGAGGAGGCCGGATCGCGGTAGGAGTGTGGGGTCTGCTGTAGCCGGCACAAAGAGGCGGATCGGGGTGGCGGTTCACGCTGCGGGCCGGGGCGGCGGTGCTGAGGGAGTCCGACAGTGCGGAGGGTGTCCAGTGGTGCAGCAGGTCGACGCAAGGCAGAGCAGACGAGGGCTGGGGGTAGAGGCGCTAGCGGCGAGGCCCTACAGGGACGGCTGAAGGCGCATGGTGAGGGGTGCGGCGCGCAACAGGAACTAGAGGGGGGGGGGTCTCATGCAGTCGCAATAGAGAAGGGGGGGTCTCGCGCAACCGGAAAAGAGAAAGAGGGGGGGTCTCGCGTAGCCGTAAAAGAAAGGGGGGTGTTGGCCGGTATTAGGGCTAGGTTTTTTTATTTTAATAAAATAATAATTATAATAATAAAACTAATAATAATAATAATAATAATAATAAAAGTAACAATAAAAAAGATAATGATAATTAAAATTACCTATAATAAAAATAATTATTATTTCAATAATAATTAAATAACAATGACCATGAGAAATTAATTATAATAGCTTTAATACAATAGCAATAGGAATAAAAAAAAATAATTATTTAAAAAAAACCATAACAATAATAGTAATAAAATAATGAGCAATTTCACAACACTTGGGCCAGTTGCGTGGCTACCGCCAACCGTGAGGTGACTGCGCATGTTCCGAACCCCACAGCAAACATTAAATGCCAACAATTTTTTTTACCTGGGACCCCGCTCAGACCTTGGCGAGAGAACTCAAGGCCAAGAATTAAATAAATAAAAATAATAATAATAATAATTAATGTTCGGGGTGTGAATTTATTTTTGTGCTATATAAAATTATATTGTATATGGGAGTTATATTTTTCAATCTATAATGGTACCAATTTATTAATGGTTTATCAAAAACATCCATAATATTTATCTTGATTGAATATGGTAAGAAAACCCAAACCCAACAATATTCCTTCATTTAAATGGTAGAAAATGTTATAAATTCGGGATCTATTTTATAAATACATTTTAAATAAAACTACCTAGTAAATATAAATAACATATATGACTAGTATGGTGATAAACAACCATAAAGGGAGGAAAATCACATACCACATGATATAAAAATTACTAGAAAAAATATTTATTTTATAATCTACTAGTTATCAAACTATACATTCTATGTCTTATTATATTTATCCACAAACTATGAATATTCATTCTAAATGGAATACTATATCGATTCATCATATTGAAAAATTCATTATATAGGAAAAAAACTAAAAAACCACCGGAATGAAAAATAATAAATCAATTAAATATAATATGATACGATTTGATAAAAAAATTAAATTTTTATGGAGCTTTATTTCGTTCCATCATCATTAAAAAATAATATTACAATAATTATATTTCACACCTATTTATAATAAAGTCCAATCACGGTGTAAAATTTCAATATCACTAGTGGAAAATTAGTATATTCCTATCAATCAAATCCAGGATCCTTATTTTACTATGTAAATTTATCCCTCTAGCCAAACATGATCACTATAACATAATATTTTATTATATAAATCCAAGGCATGTAAAACCCACCACATTCCAAGACCATGAATAATTACCAATTAAACACTATGAATTACATAAGCTACATTTCACTTATTTTTTCCCTCATCAAATATCAACTCATGAATCATATGTGATAAGATCTCTAATAAACAAAATGTGGTCAAGATGATTTCTATGTCATGAGGTTACCATCAGTATCCACTACTCTTTTTATACTATTATGTAATAAATAACATTTAATTCCCATCACCATGTACTTTGAATATTCGATTAAAATATTATTTAAAAATATAATTGACCATTGATGAGTTATAATTCCAAATTATATTGTTCTATGGAATTTATTTAAAATAAATAGCTAGTGTGTGAGGATAATTCACTAGGCATTGGTCTTGGCATATTTTTCCCTATATTGTTTTATAGTAGATAAATTACTAATATGAAATTTGAATTTGTATGTGTGTCGGTTTTAAATACAATATTGAAGCATATATTACAATGTTACTTTCAATTATATAGATTAATATTCAACTAGAAAGTGACACAACTCTATTAGAGTGTCTATAATGTGGTCCAATAATATCAAACAAATCTACTAACACGTGTGTACTTATCATGAAATTTTTATAATAAATATATTTACATATCTAATAATGATCAATTGATATAATTAAATAATAATATAATTTAGTTATAGGTACATGTAGTATTTTTATTCTATCCTCACATAGTATAATAAAATATAAACAATTAGTACAATTCTTTGTACTACCATTATCCCCAGAACTAATTATTATTATGTAGTTTTTCATGATAAACAAAAATTCTTATAGTAAAATCTTATAATAATTTGTTATATCCCTTGTTTCCAAAATAATGTCATCCCTACATGTCAATGTTCAACCATAGAGTGTTTAAAAATTTGAATATTATGATCTAGAGACTCAGATTATAACCCAGATAATCATATCAGGGAAATAAAATGTAATCTAAATTAAAATTATTTAATATATTAAATAATTTGGCACAAAAAATTATACTACATTAACATTCATAATAAAAAGAAAAATTTCTATGAAATCATTGGTACCCATAAAAAGAAACCCAAAACCCATCAAACAATGGTTGACTTTTCTATTACAACATAATCTCTTCAGTAGAAGTTTTTTGTTGGTTCAAAAATGTTTGTTATTATATATCATACACTTCTATTTAATTTTATTATTTATTATATCATGTGATGATTCACATTTTCATGTACTTCTGTATTGTTGAGATGGATTCCAAATAGTACATATCATCTCTAAAATTAATTGAATTTCATAATGGTTGATAGTGGTTTGGTTAAAATTTACCTTATTTTATTATCAAATATCTCACTCCTCAAAATTTATTAAATTTTATTAGGCACCTGATCATGATTCTATTTTCATGATCATTTTACAGTTCTATTTTTCAATGATATATATCTTATTTTGGGAAGATTTTTTAATAAATATACAATTTATCCATATTATATATATAATTACATTTTACTATAAAATATTACACACATAAAATCCACAAATATGGTTATTTTATGTGCTAAAAGTAGTTATCATTCTAATGACAAGTAAAATCTATGTCCTCTAGGAGTTTAAAAAATTCCCAGCTAAATGAAACTTTTAGCACCACTAGTACAAAATAAAAAATAAAAATTTTGAAAATTAAAAAAATTCCTTTATTCTAACTCTGATATCGGTGCTACTCATTTAACATGCTGAGTTTTTATGACCCTTTTATATGAAAATTTTAAATTAATTTTATTTCTTATATTAAAAACAAAACTGTTTTAGCTATCATTTCTGAAAACAAAGAAATTCTATAAACATAATTTTATTATTGGAATTATTTAAAAAATTAAATTTCAACATAACTGTAAAATGGAGTGTATGAATATGATTAACATAATTATGATAATATTTTTTATACATGGATATAAAATTTATTCTTTAATGACCCATTTATAATAAATTAAAATGAAACCCATTTTAAAATAAAAGAAAACGTTTTCTTAAAAAACTATTCAAATGGTCAAAAGTAAGTTTTATAACATATAATAAAAAAAATATTTTTGTATTATATAAATAAAATATATAATCTATATATTGTTTAAAATTAATATAATTTTTTTATAAACTCAAATAATAAGAAATCAAATATTATTCGTAATAGATGTTTTTTTTTCTAAAAAGATAGTTTTGACACTTTTTTATGGTGCACTTGTTTTGAACATAATTTTTTGAAAAATTTGAAAATTGTATTTGTAAAAATTAAATTCTTATTTTAATTTTTAATATAAAAATATAATTTGGGCAAATTGTTAGTATTTTACTTTTATGTTCCTTCATTTTCAGAAATAGTGTAAAATACTGATTTTTTATAAACAATAGATTTTTAATATCTTTATTTTTTCAGTTTTGAATTATAGTATTGATTGGTTTTAAAGTACAATGAGAAAAAATTTATATCATTTATTCAAATTCAGGAAATTGGAATCTATTTCACAATGAATTTTTAAATAATGACATTTCAATCATTCGATGTATTATGTTTTAGAAACAGTTTTCTCAACACATTTATGAGATAATTATAAATTAATTTTATCCATATTTTCTTATTGAATTTTTAAAAATGTATTTCATATTTATATTAATATTTTCCAAATTTATTAAATGTTATTCTTTTATTTTTGGACAATATTAATTGTAGGTTAAAAAAATTATACTACTGTTTTGGATAAAATGTATAATTAAGGATTAAAATATTATTATAAAAATTTTATATCTTCTCCATCACATTATAAATTTTATTAGATGAATTAAATTCTTCCCATATCACCAATGGTTTTATATTAATATTTTATGGATATTTTCTCTTTAAATTGACCTAGATATTATTAAAATAAAAAAGACTAAAAAAAATTCACACTCATACGTTTAATATGTATAATATTTCTAATAAGGTGATAATTAGAAGATATCATTGAAAATATTTAATCTTTGGAAATATATAAGTATTATATACATCATTGAAATTTATTATTATTTCTTAGTGAAGAAATTAATATTTTTAGTAATTAAAAAATGATGTTCAATTAGAAATTCAATTAATTAGTGAATCAATTAAATGACATTAGCAATATTATAGTAAATATAATTTTAAAAAATTATGGTTATACATGATTTTTTAAAATGAGTATGATATTATTATTTTTTTATAAATTAAATGGTTTAACGATATAATTATTCCTTGAGTTTCATAAAGTCAATGTAATGAATAGAGTTAAAATTGAAACTTATGATATTTTATGAAAACAATATTTTAATAATTTATTTAAAATCAAAATAAAAATATAAGGAATAATGGGGTGATATCTGGTAAAAAAATGTCACCAATTGTACATTTTTGTAGAAACTAATAATTACTTTGTAAATATTATATAATTTTCATAGATAACAAGTTATTACCATAGTTAAATTCCAATAGTTTAACTATGGGTCAATAAAAATGAGAATGCTTAAAATAAAACCAAAATATGAGTAAAATTTATTGGATTATGAGCTTAAAAAGTTATAATATCTTACCCACTAATCAATCGACTTTTTGATGTATATTTTTACATAATTAATTTATTTAAAATTAATCTATTGATAAATTTGATGAGTTTACCTCCCCTCTCTTAAAAAAGGAAATCACTTATTTTCATTTCATCACACGTTAAATCCTACATGGTTAAGCCATAACCATCCCAAAATATCTTACAAAAATCCAACCCATAATAATCTAATCCTTCCTTTGGGTATCAGTCCGTCCAAAGATATCCTTTTTCACAAATCAATAGGAGATACCCAAAGAAGATGTAATGTTCATCAACTTTAATTTTTGTAATTATTATTTAAACCCATTAAATTAATTTTATTTTATTTTAATATAATAGTATAAATATATATAATATATTTCTAGGTTGTTATATAAATTTTACAATCTAAAACATCACACGCATCCATCATATGGAATACACAATCATCATTTGTATGTTCGGAGGAGTACTAGCTCATGGAGAGATGACATTCGTTCTTCGATTATAAAATTAAATAGTTTTTAATAATAATGTATATATAGTTTTTATATATAATATATTATATATATATTGTTATTTTTATTTTTGAATTGTTATATCACAAATACCTTCATGATTTCCATTTTTGGGAATATTATAATGTTGTTCATATATACAATAGACTATTACCTTGCAAATAGATTTAATTCATTAGTACAATAAAAGGAATGTTTTATGGATGGTTTTTATAAAAGTGTGTTATATAAATTACATAAAAACTATTCTTTAATGATAATATATCATATAAAATTACTTCCATTAATATGATAATAAAAACGAAACAATGATATTTGGTGTGTATTCCCTACAATATCCAAGAAAAGTGTATTTTATTTCATTAATATATCATTAATGAATTAAAATAAATACATATATTCTGAATATATATTTTATTTTTACATAATTAGTATCATTCTATATATTTTTAAATCACGAGATATGTAAGAGGACCATGAATAACAAGTCCAAACATGTACAGAAGACAAAGTGGTAATATTAACATTGATTTTATAATAAATGAGTATTATAATGTGATACATAAATAATATATGTTATAATATATAATAATATGGTTATATTTTAGATTTATAATAATTATATTTTTATTTTACATCATGTTTGATTGTGTACTAATGAAGGGAAGACATCAGGTAAAGGTAATTTTAATTTCTTATTTATTTCCTCCATACTTATATGATATTAACCACTTGTTTAATTCGGGTGGAATATATATTATCAATGAATGTAATATATTATAATTATCATTAATTTTTATATTATTTATATTTTAATTTATGATCTCCCTTTAATGGGGTTTTTAGTACAAAAGGTAGAAAATCTATAAGGTAATTTTGTCTCAATTTTACTTTTTTTGATAGATCATATGTTATGGACACATATTCATTTATGAGGTGTATATAACATAATTTGAAATTTATTTAAATTAATATAATTAATTTTATAATATGATATATTTCATTTAATTCTTTTCTCTCTTCAAATAGAAATCTATCTTCTTTCAAATTAATGTTTTTAAGAGTTTTTTAAGGTGTTTTAAACGATGAACTATAAATTTTCAAAGAATTGGAATTAAAATATTATTAAAACACTTCTCAAATATTCCTTTATAGTTATTCAAGGGTATTTTCAATGAAAAATAATTCCTAAATTTATTAGGATTTAATCACATTATTTTACAGTTGAATGGAAATTTTGTGGAAAAATGTATTTCAAATGACATTTAAAACCCATTTTAAATCATTGAAAGATTTATTTCATGTTACTTATGATTAATTAGGGTTTTTATTCTTGTAGTATATCCTTATTCATTACAGTTAATTTTTTTTTATGATGAATTAATTATACAAATATAATTTTTTCATTATTTGATGGGTGGAACCTATATCTACCTCAAATATATTTAGAAATGATTTATATCTCATGAGATGATAAGGGGAAACAATTCAATGTTCTTTACCCACTATTATAAGATGGTTAAATTCAATACACTGTGTGACAAAGGGGTATCGTTATCCACTATGAGAAGAAGGGATAAATCAACCCACTATAAGGAAATAACTATGATTGGGGATGGTGGTACATAAAACCAAGTAGCTAAATACCCCATGAACTACCCTGAGATGTTTTGGATATGATATATGAATTATAGGTAATGATATTACATGTTTTTTAATGTATGAATAATTCATTGTCTTATTAATATGTTATTAATTCATAGTTTGATCTCTTTATTTCTGTATGATTCATTTCGTTTGAACCGACAATATTATTTACATGAGTCAGGTATATAATATTTGATATTTTGGATACAATATTATATGTTATTATCATGTTTTCATACGCATATATTCATTATTATGCTTATATATAAATCCTTTCATACCCTTAAAATTATTTTAATATCACCCTTTGGTTATGAATTCCTTTTAATCAGTTATAATTAAAATTATCAATATGGTTACTAAAGTGAATGGTATTTTTAAGAAACATTGAAGATCTTTCCCCGGAGTAGATGTTTTAGTTTTATGTTATCAAAAGATCAAGCTAATATGGTGTTTGAGTTCCTTCAAAGTTATTATTGAAAAAGTGTTGTAATATAAAAATATATTAGGATGGTGTTGTTGTAGTTGGTATTAGATAAATGTATTATTCAACCATTGGATACTAAGATGATTAAACATTACTAAGATCCATAAGGATAAGTCCATGAACCTGTTAAAATTGAATTTTTTTTGTAATGATCATGAATAACCTATGAAAAACCAAATGTGTCCTATATTTAAATATTATCATTAATTTTATTTTCATTCAAGGATTTCATAGAATAATTAGTATTTCTCACACTATTTAACTTTTTATTTTTCCAATGGAGGATAGAATATTGAACTAGGTTAACATTGAATCTAATGGAGAAGAATTTGATGGGAAACCAAATGGTATAATGGTGTGAGTTAAGGAATGTAGAGTTATGCCTAAGAAGCAATCTATTATTATTATCAACGATCTCAACTTCAATGAGATTGTTAAAACATTAAATAAGAAGTAGATATATATTTATGAAATTTCATGTGGTTATGAACACAGAAGAAACAAAAATAGGCTTTCTACATGTGATAATGGTTTGGAGAATAACATGGAGGAATATCTCAAATGGATGGGAAGTAGTTATGTATGGGTAATCCAATTTCAAAGAGTAAAAAATGTTTGGGGATTTCAATATATAATTGGGGGACATGGGAATTCCGCAACTCATTACCCTGACCCAATGGTTAACTTCTAGATAATGAAATCAAATATTCCATACTAATCATTAATGTGGAAGGATTAAGGTATATATGTATTTAGATTTAGGTATAATACTGTATAATTATTATTATGATATAAATAAATAATGGTACATCTATTGAATTCCACATTTTAGTTTGTACATAAGGATTTAAAATCATATGTTAAAGGGTAATAATCAACCTGAAAATTTATTGAGGTGGTAAGAAGAAATTTTTCTATAACATAATACTAAGATAAAGATAACTCTTCAAGTATGTATGATGATGGGATAACAACGAGATATTGAGATGTGTGATTTTGATATAATTAATGGGATAATATTAATTACCTTAAATCTTATAATTGGGTTGTTTAATATATCATGGCTTCAGTTTACAAATTTTTTGGATTCTTTGTATGATGCAAGAGATAGTTTTGGAAATCCTTCCAATTTCCCAAAGGTTTTATTGTAATTCGGGTTATTAACATGATTTGCGAGAATAGATGATAATGTTATTCTCATGTTTGGTGTATAAAAATTAATATATACATCAATTTTGTTGTTTGATTAATGAAATATTTCTTTTGAAAATTTTTTAACCTTCAAAGGAATGGTTTGGATTTTAATTTTTTGTATGCTCTATAATGGTAAATCTTTATGAATTTTTTTTTGACAAGAACATTGGATGAGGTTTTATAGATTGATTTTTTACACAACTATATAATTATTTATGTGTATTTGGTAACCCAATAAATTATTTTATTTATGATAACAAGAAACATATGGAATCACATTTCATGCCACATCCACTAGTTCCTCATGTATTAAAATTTCATCCTCATTTCATGAAGTAATAGATAATGTGTATTATGATCAAGGAACAATTTATGAATTATATTATTCTTAAAAATTTAATTAAATAAAGTGATAATATCTTTAAAAAAAATTAAATGAAATTTCCTTCTATTATCATCATTTATAATGATATAAATGACATTTTTGTAGACCAGTTTATTCGATGGTGTTTGAGTCATTAATATATTAATGAATATAAAATATATCATTATCCATAACAATGTGATTGTTATATTTATTTACCACATCCATGTTTTCACATTCCACTGATTTCATCCACATTAGAATCCATGTTTTGGTGGTGATCATCACCTTTTATTATCCTTCATATTAAGAGGGTGTTTTATTTAACCTTGTTAAAATGTGGGTTTCTATTAAAAGATTTTCAAATATTCACCAACTATTTTCAAAGTGAAATTTCAAATAAAAAATATGAAATTTCCATTTTAAAGTCTTGATCATATTGTAATGGTAGCTTAAATATTGAAATTTACACTAAATAACTCTCAATATTATTAAGTCTTCCATTTTCTCTAATGAGGATGTAAAACAAACTAACCATTATCACGTAATCAACTAATAAGAAATAACTCATGAGAAAAATCATTGTTATGCAGTGAAACTAATGTAAATTTAAGGACATAGAGATTATATACCAAAAAATTATAGAACTCACCAAGTTAATGTTTTATGGAGAAACCAATAGTCTAAATAATTTAGGAGGGATCTTGAGGATATGATAAGTTTAAGGTATAGTCATTTATGTGTACTATATTGATGATTTTGTATAGTAAAACTAAATTTACAGGAGGTATAATATAACACCTCGAGTTATTGTAAACATTCATTCAACTAAATTATATTTATTTTGTGTCTTGTGTCACAGACAATATCATTTTAGCTTACATTATACACAATACTGAGTTTCTACAAAATTATTTTATTATTATAATTATTTTAAAAAATTATTATATTTTTAGTATAATGTATGTTATGAACTTGACTATCTGAATGTTGAATATATGGACAACACTGTTATAAATAATTAATTATTTGGTGTGCAATTAATTTGAGACCAAATAATACTCTTTAAAAAAGGCAATGTATATTTAAACAACATTTTAAATATCAAACTGTGTATTTTATACCAATGTATATTAAAATAAAAACTTTTGGATTAAATTAATTTAATATATATTCAATTAAAATTTTATCTAAAAACTTTTGTATCTTCTATATATGATATATGACAAAATAAAATTTTATGCATAAAATATGAATTTTTCCCACAATGTAGGTTTTCCACCTCTTGATGGAGAAGCTATTTTAAATATACTAACCTACACTATTATAAATTAAATTTGAAAGAAATAATCAACATATTTTAAATATTAATATAAAAAATTTATTTGGTTGATTTTTTTAGATAATTTTCATGTTTTGATGAATAATTGGAAATATTGAATTTTAATAAAAAATAGATTTATCATATAAGTACTGTATTCGGATAAATTATATTTTAGATTTATTATAATTTATAATTAGAAAAACGTTATATCATCAAAATCCAATTTAGTTCATTGGAAACAGTTTCTTGTTGAATTCAGATATAAAACAATTCAATATTTTGAATGTTTTCACACCAACAACATGTTTTCTCGCCTGGTTTAAGGGATTGGTTTTAAATTATTGTCAACCATTTTTTTGTATTTTATTTTTTAAATTGGGTATAATTTTTTGATTCTTAAATAAAAAATTTAGTAAATAGGGCCCATGTATTTTTTACACTACAAAAAGTCACAATGGAAGATTTTATTACCACATTTAAGGGTAAATCGGTTAATTACGGGTAAAGATAGTATTATAAATATTATAAATTTACAATAAAACATTATATAATTATATATGATGAATTTAATTATACCCTTAACTCATAATATTTAAAATTTAAATATTTAATGTAGAATATTCTCGGACAATGACCAGAATATTATTAGAATGAAAGAGAATGACAAAATGTTACACTCTTACATTTATTACGTATAATATTCAACTTTTTTTGATAATTAGACGATATGATTTTATTATATATACTATTACGAAATATATTAGGTTTGTATTCATCATTTAAATTTATTCATATTATGTAGGGAAGAAATGATTATTATAAATAATCGCCCAATTATGATGTTGTAATTATTCAATCAATGAAACTATAAATAAGATGATATTAGTAATATTGAAATAAATATATTTTTGATAAAATATTTTTATAAAATAATATAATACATTTTTGTTATATATTATGTTTGTATAAATGATTTGGTTTTAATTTTTCTTTTTTTAGTTCATAGTTTTAATGTAACTAATAGTGTCAAAATTGAAAGCTATGATATTTTATAAAAATAATATTTTATTTAAACTTTTTAAATAATAAAAAATATCAATACGGATAAATTTTAGGATATATAGACTATAATTTCATGAATATGTCATTTATAGTCCAATTTTCCATTTATATTTTAAAATAACCATATTTTCTTATTGAAAAGTTGTTACCACAGTTAAAAATAAAATATGTTACTATGGATTATTCTAATTTTTATGGTCTAAAATAACAACTAATAATGTCAAAAATATATTTTCTGATGATACTAGAAACATATAATAACTTATCATTTACTTAATTTCATCATGGAGGTAGTTGGACTAATATTTGGTTTATTATAAATTAACATTTTGAGAAATTCCATGAGTGTCCAACACATCGCTTTTAAAAGGGAACCTATTCATTTATTTTTTTTCAAAAATTAAAACCTATATATTTTGGCCAAAACATATAAAAATATTCCTCCCAAAAATTCTCTCTTAATCTTGTAATAGTTTCATTGGGAAGAAATCCATCCAAGGTTGGTTTTTTTAGCAATTCAAAGGGATATACTTTACCAAGAGGTAGCATTCCTCAACAAATGTTTTTTTTGGATTATTTATTCATTAATATCCATAAATAATTTTTAATTAATTTTTATATAATAATTTCATTATGTTTAGTCTAATGAGTTTTCTTTTTCATTATGATCTTAAAATTCACACATATCCATCAAATCGGATATTCAATCATTGTCTTTGTGAAAAACAAACTATCATATCGTGAACCAATACCATTCATTATTTCATTACCTCATTTAATGTTGGTGAATAATGGTAGAATTATAGTTTTTATTTGATATATATTATGTTAATTTTAATATTATTATTTATTATGTTTTATATCATGCATACCTTCATGCTTTCCATTTTGTGGAATTGTGATAATGATATTTGTGTGTAGGGCAGATGATCACATCACGGAGCGATGTGATTCATTCATAATTAACATGGAATGTAAATAAAAAGGTTGTCATAAAATTATTTTATATATCATACAAAATATGTATTCCTTAATTACATTATATTATATAATATTTTTCTTTTAATATCAAAAAAATTAAAATAGTGGTCAGGTGTACATACAACATACCACCTCTACGAAAGTTTTATTTTATTTTCTATGTATAACATTTATGAATCACTCTAAATACATATATACTAAATATATATATATGATATATATATATATATAATTTTTATAAATTTATATATGATTATGTGATGTTATATTTTTGATGACCAACAATAACTAGTCAAAACATGTATGAAAAACAGAGGTGAATGTTTATCATTGATTTATTAACAAATGATTCTAATAAAGTCATTTTAAAATTATATATGTTATTATATATATGAATATTGTTATGTGGTATATATATATAATCTTATATTTTACAATTTTTGTTATTTTCAAATTAATCACTTTATGCATGAGTGAGAACATAACAAAAACAAATTTGAGGCTACGTGAGAACCAAAAAAGCTGAGAACCAAAATAAGAATAATAATAAAAAATGCAGTTTATTCAAGGGGATCCAATATTATCGACACGTGACAAAACCATCAAAAAACACCAAAACACAAAAATCTGAGGAAAAACAGGCCATTAAAGAATCCAATTCTAGATCATACCCTCTTTAAAAGAAGGAAAATGTAAGGGAACATGTCATAAATTGAGGGATCCCACACTTACATGCATAATCCAATATCTTGAAGGATCAGATATATCACCTCAAACACACAAATGAATGGAACCTAATATCCTCCAACACTAGAGACACCATCATCAAATCCCCCAACGTCATTCTAATATTTAAAATAAACCTTATAACCAATCAACTAAGAGGTTATGTGTGATGGGACAGTCGAAAAGATCATATGAGAATTTTATAATGGCAGAACAAGACCCTAGAACACAAAACTAGAACCCCAAAGGTACAAACAACATCGAATTAGGGGAGAAAAGGAGAGTGAACATATTATTCCACACACATTCCTAAGGTATCCCTTTATGAAATCCTACAGAGCTGGGTTTAAGATGAAGACCATGAATTGTTCTGACTCTGATAAAAACCAAAATAGAATCAAGCACAGAACTGTTGAAGAGAGGACGTTGTCGGTACTGAGTATTTCTGCATCTTCCATCCTCAACTGTGTAGTAGCTATTGATAATTTCCATGATTCCCCTACATCATTATGACTATATAAAATCCGAATGACTGAAATGTGATGATATTTCCATGTGAAACCACATGCCTTGCTCTGTCGATGAGGTTCGTTGACAGAGATCGCATTGCCCTTTCGCACCTGATTACATGTGTTGCTGCGTCGATCATGATGTCACTTGTCACTCTATAGAAGTGGGTTTTCCCACCGACAGGGAACCTAGACACATCTGATCTGATTTTTCATAGATCCAAACCTGAAGTAGTGGGGGAATAAACATGAAAAGGAGGGGAGTAGATGAAGGAGACGAGCAGCAGAAAACCTAGCCTACTGAGAGGATAATACATATCGATTACATCACACTACATTTTTTATCCAAATACATTTTCTTTTGTGTTTTTTATATAATACAGATTAATATAATCTATTATATATATCCTTAATTTTATCTGTACTTAAATATTAATATGATAGTATCACAATCGTAGGGTTTGTGGTTCTAATGTTATTAAATTTTCATGTAATTTTGTTCCCAATTTTCCTTCTTTGAGACACATGTTATGTTATGCTCCTATATTCTTTAATGAGGAATATTTTATTCTTGTTGAAATATTGTATCAATAATTTCCTTATGTCAATGATATTATAGATTTAATGTAATTTTATTATCTCTTTGTTTGGAAATCTTCTTTTAAAGAAACCAATTTTTCTAAAAATATAATTAATTTTTTATATCATCCATTATTCATTTTCAAGGAAAATGATTTCAAATATGTTGAATGTATTTTTCAATGATTACTTTATATGTTTTCAGGGTAAATTTAAATGATAAATGTTTTCTAAATATTTTATGATTTAAAAATCATTTGTCTATGTGGGGAGGATATTTTGTACATTAATTATTTCAACTAATATTTCCAAACCATTTTCAATATATGATACCATTATATGATTTCATGTATGATTAATTAGGGTTATTATTCAATGATTCAATCCTATTATTTCAACGGTTACTTAGTGTGTGAATAATGATTTATGTTCTTATAAAACACATAACCATTGTTTAATTATGTTCTCGGTAGGACCTCTATTTCGTTCTAATGCATTGGGAAAGGATTCATAACCCCTGAGATAATTATTGGATACTAGTAAATATTCTTGATCCACTATGTGAATAAGGGGAAACTTAATCCACTAGGGGAGAAAGGTGAAACATGTTCAACTATGGGATGAAGGTGGATCTTGATCCACTGTAAAGAATGAACAAGGATTGGGGATGGTGGTGTATCTTTCCTAGTAGGTGAATCCTCGATTAATTTCTATGTTATGTTTGGGAAATGATCCTTGACTTATTCTCATTGATATTACATGTTTATGTGTATTTGAAAATTTCAAGGGCTGATTCCTTTGATATTCATTCATGGATTATTCTCTTGATTTCCACATGATTCATGACTTATGAAAACCATAATCAATGCCAAAACCCATATACTTGACCATAAATATGTAGGGTATGATATTATAATGTTTTGATCACATTATCAAGCTCATTTGTTCATGATTTAACTTTTTTATCTCCCGTTTTTACCTTTACAAAGTATCAATGATCACCCATTTCTTGTGTATTATATTCCCAGCTATTGAATAATGGTTTTAGGTTGGGGTACTAATGGCTCATACCTTTTTTGAAAATATTTATGATCAATCACCAGACTATAATTTTGTGTTCCATGATTCGAAAGGAACTATACTAATATTTTCATTGGGCATGTTTTACTATATTTCTCAGAATAATATATAATGTCTATGTATGTTAATCGTGGTTCACTATACAGAATCCCTTTAATATATATTAATTCCATCACTCACCTATTTTTCTTTGCTCAATCCTCATATCATTGATTGTAAATACCTTTATATTTTATATTCACTATCATTGACCCCTTATTCTCCTAGAATCAAAACCTCGACATCTGCATTCAAGTCACAATGCCTTTCCAATTCACCATCATGATTTTTATAACATTGTATGATATATATATATATATATATATATATATATATATATTTCATTTTTATATTTTTTAGTATAATCATATAACTATTTATAGTTATTTTAAAATAAATTATATCATATCATATTCATTCATTATATTTAGATATTAATTTCATTCACATTTACATATAATTTTATATTTAGATTTATGTTTTATATAATATATTTTTTAAAATTTATTCTATGTAAATATATAAATTATTTTAAATAATAATTAGGTATTAATAAATATTAAATTATATATGATGTGTATATTAAATATTGACATATAATGAACATTCTGTGACACACATTGGTATTCTATCATTTTTTCAGAATATTGCATCTATTACAAAAACACATGCACAAACAACATATTGGTTTAGTGCCCTTGGAAACATCAATACATAAAAATGGATTCATGACACATCAACATATTGTTCCACATAAATATTACAAACTAGATCCTATTTGAAATATAAGTCTTAATATAATTCATCATATCATGGGGAAAATAAATGTAATAATGTGTGAGCTCATATGCTCGGACAGGGTATGAATGGAATATTTGTAAGCATAATCATGAACATAAGGGTATGATAATGTGGTCATAACATTAGAAAATCATTCCCTGTATATAAAAGTCTTTATACATGAGTTATTAAATAAATACTGGTAGTTCATAAGAAATGAATAATAAGGGAATCAAAGAACAATATCAGTGGTATCATTACATTTACCAAAGACATGAAATTGTGGCACACACATAAATATGTACTTTTGTGAACATATATTAATAGAAATAGGTTCTGTCATTAAAATGAGGATATAAAATAAGAAAATTAAATAAACATATGTACCTGAGAACCAGGTCTATTCAATAGATTATGGATATGAAAAATTGGTCAATTCATAGAATTGTAAACTTAAAATAAGGTTCATGAATAACATATAAACCACGTGAGTTATCCATATTTACAAAACTCATTAAAGTGATGTATAATATCACCACATCACATAATGAAAATTGTACACATAAGTATAATATGAACCTAAAATTCATAATTATATCATAACCCATGTAATGAAATGGTTTTCTTAAACATCATTCCATCATAATATAACCCTCTGAAAATAAATGGGTTTCAAAACTATCCTTCCACATTAAATAGAAATTAGTCTTAAAAATAATAAGAATGGTGGTAATGAATTATATTCCCATTAAAACACTAGTAACATCAAATAAAATTATCTTACATGGAAAATAATTTAGAGATATCACATGAAAACAAATCTGGAGTAATATATCATTTCATTTTTTAAAATTTTTTCATTTCATAAAATGTCATGTAATTATAAATGAAATAATTTTCCATGATAAAAATATTGTCATATTTTAATTTAATCTTCTATTAATTTTGTCTACATAATGGTGTAAAATAATTTTTATGCCTTATAATTTAAAAATACTCATTCCATAATTTTTCAAGAAATGACACAATGTGGCTCATTTGAAAAGATAAGTAAATATTCATTTTAATCCATTTATTTAAATGTAAAAATTGGTAAATTAGATTTTAAAAATTACTAGTAACTTTCATTAAGTCAGTTTTTATAATACATTGATGTGAAGGATATGTATTCCCCTAAGGAGGCATAAAAGGGAATAATCCCAAATATAAATTAGAATGTGAAATAAATACCCATTTATTTATAATAAGTATAATAATATTCTCCATAAAATTACGAATTTTTTATGGATTTTATAATCTAATAATACTCTTGATAATACTCATAGAAACATTCATGGTAATTATATACACCATGTAGAAAAACAATTAGTGTATAAGGAATGTGTCCCACAAAAATAAAAGTGAGGAATAAATACATTACTACTTTAATAACATTAAATTCATTAGTCTAATAAAATGATAACATAAATAAGATCATTTTACATCATTATATAAATTAAATTAATTATATAACTTGACATAGGATAGTTTATACACCATACAAAAGAAGAGAGTGGTGAATAATGCATGTATCTCAGGAAAATAAAAAGAAAGATGAAATTTTATTATATTTTGTCTTGATTTCATTTATACACATTAAAACCTAATATATAATATATAAAAATTTACTATTTATAAATAACATTTATGGGTTCATATATTAAATAACTTATATTATTTACTTATGACTTTCTAATATCTGTTTCCTAACAATTTCTTTGTTAATGTAACGTTTTGGGTAACAACTACTATGTTTGTCATAAATGTTTTGACTTTTCATTACTGATATTATTACATAAAATATTTTCTATTTATTTAAAAAATTTAAAATATTGCTTATATTTTATTTATATTTAATATATTTAAATTTATAATAATTTATAAAAAACATATGTATGAAATAGAATAATACGTTTATAGATATTGTATGTCGTACGTACGCAGGGGCATGATTTCTATTATCTTATCATGTTAAAAGAATGGAATTTATATGATATACCACCATTAAAAATTAATATATATTTTATATAGAACATATATATTTATAATTATTCATACATTTCACCATACATGAAATATTGTTTAATAACGAATCACATCATGTCGAAGACATGGTAGGTCATACATATTTATGAGTGACATTATCATTATCATATAATATTAGTTGGTAAAATGATAAAATTGATATTATCATTATTGAAGTATTATTTAATCTTAAATAATATATATATTAAATAAAAATATATTTTCCATTATAATGGCCAACCGTAATATGTAGTAATTAAAAAATGAACAACATCATGTCATGGGGAAGTAGTTATCCATATAGAAGAATGGTGAGTTTGTTACCCATTAGAAAGATTTGTGTGAGAGGTTATGTCATAAAATATATATAACAATGTCCTCATATATTAAAGATACAAAAATTATTATATAAAAATGAAATAAACATAATTTAAGGTGTTCAATGAAGAAATAAAATAATTATGTTCATTATTTAAAATTACCTCTTATTTGGTTATCTCCTTTTGAATTTCACAAAAGGAATCCATTGGTTGGCCTTCTGACCAATTTAAGGATTCTAGGACAAATGAAAATTTTCACTTAGGATGCATGATTATATTTTTCACAAGACAATGAGAAATTTTTTTTTAATAAAAGAGTATTTCATCTTTTTATTATATAGGGGAGGGGCACATTTGAAATAACAAAAAATATTAAAATAACATAAATTAATTATTAATTTATAATGGATCCAAAGATTTAAATTATATGATAATATTAATATATATCTAAATATTATAGAAAAATAATTTCTATAATATTCTATGTCAGGTTCATACCCTTATCTTTTAGCTTCAATCCATAATTAATCCCCTTTTCTCTTACAATGAAAACATCAGTTTTTACTACTTATGCATTAATATAATTACAATAACATTCCAAAAAAAATACATGAGTCATTTATGATATGTTAATTCTTATAAAAATTATTACATTGAAAAATATATTTTTTTATAAATTTTATATAATTAAATAAAATATTATTTATTTTAAAATATCAATATTTTATATTATGTTACTGTTCATTATAAGTCTTTTTAGAAATATGATAATAAGTTTATATCTTTTGAAAAACTCAGTTAATATCCCAATATTTCATCATCCATGATGAAAATTATGGACAGAATCAAACAAAAATAAATATACAATTTTTTAATATTTTTAATATCCTTTATTTGATTCATCCACTAATTAAACAATTATAACATCATCATTATATCACAATTTAAGGTAATTATATTATCACTAACACTTAAATATAAAATACAATGACGTAGAAAAACATTAATATTTCAAATTACTTTTTAGAGTTGAATTTGTCTATAGTATTACTGTAATGATTTAGATTATCCCAGTTTTCTTTAAAAAATTATTGGAAATTAACAAAATCAGGCGCTAAGACGAAGTTTGATTCTGAGGCTCAGTGTTCCCGAAATTCTCCATCTAAAAATTATAGATTTTTAATTAGCATGTGTGTGATTTTTTACTGAAAATTTAAATAAATCATTAATAGGTTCCCATATAAGAAAAACAAGGGAACTATTGCGTTTATAATTGGGGGTTTTCCCTAGGTGAGACTTATGTTTAGTTGGTGCATGCCTCCATCAAGAAAACATGAAAATGAAAAAATTTAAATATAAAAATCAAAAAAATATTTAATTTTCAAATCCTTATCACTCATGAATAGTGACTCGGATTTAAAATCTTAGACCACTATTGAGGTAGTAAGGGTGCTCCTTCCTTTGGTGGATCCTAACATTGGCTGACTCATGCCAATTATAGAATTTAGTTTTGGGACATGACATTAAATAAAATAATTAAATAAATATTATTTCATTTCCTATAACTCATAAATGATAACTAAGATTTCAAATCCAAGAGAATCGTTGAGCACATTGGGGTGTACTTTCATAATGCGGGCCTAACCACGACCAGTGAGGGTCAAGGGTAAAAGATAATTTTTGAGAATTTTAAAGAAAAAAATAATCATAAGAAAATTTATTTTATCGACTAACGTTTTTCAACAATGAAACATTGATCCATGTATTTAATTTCATAAATGAATCAACGTAACGACGCGAAAACTCAATTGTAATTGAATAACATTTTCACTCCATTAATATAACAACCTAATGACACGATGACATAACGTAACAGAAATTCTTAAACATGATTCCTTAATTTAATTTTTCAACAGATATATGGGATCATGGGACCGATCCTGGATTTTCATTGAGGATGTAGAGGAGTGGTATTAGCAAGCATCAAATGGTGAAAAATAAAGAATCACCATAAGTTCCTTCATTTATCTTCCAAATATCTTTCATTGATGGGAGTTACAGATCATCCCATGAATAGGTAGATCCACATATCGATCTCATGTTTTGCGATATAGAATTTTATATGTGGGAATTTAAGGGAGTTGTGTTCATGTGATGTTTTCTTGTGCATTCTTTTACACCGCCTTTTTTCCATTCTTCGTGATTTGATGGAAACTGTGGTCAGAGTAGGATGGTATCAGTAGATAAACTAGGGCACGAGGTCGAGGGAGATGACAGAGATGGTTGATAGATGGTCAACATGGGAGCTCATAGTGGTAGAGGGATAGGTATTTCCATGCGGTCCAAAATGGTGATGGTAGGCCACAATAGTAGAAAGGGCCAATGAATCGAAGGTCTGCGGGAGTGGAATCAACGATAGCTGCTGAAGGTGGTAGACTAGGGCCATTGACCAAGGTATGTTGCCACAACATAGTAGGCATGCGACAGAGTCATGGTTGGTGGCCTGGGTAAACTTGGATGTGGAAAAAACACCATGTCAGAAGACTGTGTGTAGAAAGTGTTCTGGCTGATTCGGTCATATGGTGTGGAGCGGATGCAGTGCCTACCGCATTGGGGGTGGAACAAACTAGCCTAAATGAACTGATCAGGCCAGAGGGGGCACTGAGGTGCCAGGTAGAAATTGGCATGCCATCATAGGTTGGGACAGTGGAATGGGATCCGGCTGTTGGGCAGCCCGATAGGCTGTACCCTTTGGCCAATGAGACTGTACCATGAGCCAGGCTGGACCGGGTGAAACCATATTTGGTCGGGTCAGATCGAGTTGGATCGGGCCTAGTCCTTACCAAACCTTTTTCTTTAAAACATAAAATAACATCCAAACTATGCATCCAATTGATGATCCATTTTCAATATTGGGACCCACATAAAGGGACAATCCATTTGATATACTCCATGTGTGTTTTTTGGAGGCTTAAATAAGACTTATTTAAAGAGGATTAGAATATATTGGAATCAATTTCTCTATGATTTAGAATACTATGGTTGGATGTGATGATGAGGAAGTGATGAGCAGACCCCAGTGGCCTATAAGACAAGTCGACCATATTGGGGGCCAACAGACGAGCAGAACATAGTGGACCAACAGACGAGTAGACCATAGTGTCCTTGTAGACCAGAGTGATGAGTGATCAATAGTATCCCAGAAGAGGAGCATACCTTAGGGGCCCATTAGACTATATTGACGATCAGTACTCAGTGGGGGAGCCATAATGTGGACTTTAGTGTCTCAACATACCATTGATCCATGCGGTTCTAAGTGATCTAGTTGTCCCAATAAATGAGATGGCCTAAGTTATCTAGCGACCCTAAGAGACAAGCAGGTCTAATTGATCCAACTGGCCCTAGATATGACCATGTCTTGGTGATCCAAACCGCCCATGTGAAGAGTGCGTCTATGGGATCTTGCATCCGTGTGCACTCATCATTGACGAGTGACTCAACAGTACAAGGTGTTAAGAATTATGAATGATATTCTTCCTATTTAAACTTTTGGTTATACTCAGATTTTCTATCTCCAGTGACTCTCTTGACTGTAATTATTAATGTCTACATATCGTGTACCAATTTATTAGACTATTTTTTGTTTTACATTGTGGTATACAATTGTGGTCTGGGGTCCCTACTGAGTATTTTTTTAATTACCCCAACACGGGTTTTTCACACACATATCATGTCTTGTGAAAATGATCATTGTTTTAACATAGTCCCTGGTAGGCCGAGGCAAGGTTGTTCTTAGAGGGACCATATAAAAAATATCTGATTCAGTGACATTAAATAGATATTTATGTACCTACCCTTTATGTAGTTTTTTTATAAGGGTTTTCCAGAGACATGGAAAGGTGATATGTTCATAGAATTTTTCCTATGATATGGGATCTACATCTCATGGCTTATATGATGAGTCCATTTTTGGAAGTATTATTCTTTAGAAAAGATGAAAGGGGACATCTAGATAAAGATTTTCCATCCCATCATGCAGATAGTGAAATGGTGGACGACTCACCAGGGTAGAGATAATGAAAAGAACATAATAATATGCATGGTGGTAGATGTGGCAGTGGATCTTGGAGAGAAACAGGAGGTTGTATGCATTTCGACATGTTACAACCACCACCCCAATGTGGTCCACACCAGTTTTATGGACCTCGAGGATTGGGGATGGGATTAGATACATGCAGTCAAGGAATATGATCCACGGGATTCAAGGATTGTTAAAGTAATATTTTTTCTACTCTTATTTATTGTATTAATAGACACAACTACAAATCATTCTTTCTTGTCATGAATCATGTACAAGACCAAGAGTTTTTGGTTAAACCGTTGACTTGGCCATATGTATGGAGATATATATGGGATTAGACTCAATAATAACACTTATGATGATGGTCTAATCTGACCCATTAGATTGTAGATTTGGTTGGATCCACTTGGTGGATGCATTGAGGCCTTAAAACATTATTTTGGGTATGGGTTGATCATCAAAAGTTCATGCTCAGATTGACTATTTTAGGAAAAATGATGCGGTATGTCAGCATCATTGGAATTTTGATTTCCTTGGTTTATGAAAATGGAAACCCAACCAAAATAGGATAAACTCATGCATGATAGGGTGTATCCAATCACACTTGATACATATGTGGCTTGGAATTTTGAACGTGTGTATAGGTACTTAAGAAAATTCCTCCCATTTGTTTAGGATATTCCTACATGGTGCTAGTTGCTGGCCCATATACTATGGGATGCATGATTTGGGTTGTCCTGACATAGGCCCAAGGGGATGGGTTGTGATAGAGTGGTATCAGAGGAATCTCAAGTAGACCACATAGGAGTTGGAGGCTGAGGTTCATGGTTGTACCCTTGTATGTTAGGGAATCACTTGTTTAGGTTTTCATGGACATAAATCCTTATGGTTTGATTGATTTAATGAGTTGTATTTTTTCAGTTTTCTTTTTTAAAAAATTTATGTGAAATTTAAGAGACTAGTCCCTAAGATAGTGTGTGATTCCGATGATCATTGTTAACAGAATGGTACATCGAAGATGATATGTTTTTAATTATAAGGTGTGAGACGTTTCCTGAAAATTGGAATAAATCATTAAAACATGATTTTTTCAAAAGTACTAGAGCTCCATTGCTTTATGAATGGTGGGATTACCCTAGGCGTGAATTAATATTAGTCTGTGTCGGCCTCTAGTAAGAAAATGTGAAAATGTTATAACCAAAACATAAATAATAAAATAAAATCATATTATTTTTTAAATCCATATAACTCACGATGGGTTACTCAGGTTGAAAATCTAAGGCAATAGTTGAGCTTGTATGGGTCTTCTATTTTTAGGGGAATCATATCATTGGTCGTCACATTTCAACTATGGAATGTATTTTTGGTACATGAGAATAAATAAAATAATTAAATAAATATTATTTTATTTCTGATAACTCCATAATGAAAACTCAGATTGGAAATCTGACAGAACCCTTCAGCTCGAGAAGGTGTTCTCTCCTTATGTGGGGCCTAACTTTGATCAATGCAGGTTAAGGGAAAAATATAATTTTGGGATTGTTAAAGAAAAATTATATAAACATAATAATGTTTTTTATCCAAAAAGGTTTCACTATAATGAAACATCTTACCATTTATTTCATTTCATAAACAAAAAAATGCATTGACACTAAAACTCATGCATAACTAATTTTTTTTTTCATTTCATTAATGAAACTATGTTATGACATGATGAAATAGCGTAACAGAAATGCTAAAACGTGTTACCTCTATATGAATGTTTAACAGAGATACATGATCTTTGTAATGATTCATGATTTTCTATGAGTCTATGGAGGAGTGGCATTGGAATGTCTCAAACAGTGATGAATGATGAACTGCCACAAGTTTCTTCCTTCCCCAACTAAGTAATTATTCATCAATGAGTCATGAAGATCAAGAATTGAAAAATGGTGGCAGTGAGAATCTGTTATTCATCTACATGTTATCATATTCTAGTTGGGGTTTTAATTCTAAGTGAGTCCCTTTCTTCCCCATTCTATGGTTTGAGCATTTAAGGGAGATGATCCAAAGAATAGCATGACCTGCAGGTCGATCCCCAGTTTTGTATGATGGGATTTCACTTTGGGGGATTTAAGGTAGTTGTATTCATTTGATGCTTTGTTTTCTCCGTAAAAATGACATAATTGGAAAAATAATTCTGAGATGAAAAAAGATCATGGTTTGTCCTTCGTGCGATCCATTTTCATTATTCTACTCTTCCCTTTTCTTCCATTCATTATGAAATGATGACAACTATGGTCTAGGAAGATCTGTATTAGAGGATCAACCCAATCATGAGGCTGAGTGAGATGACATCGTCGGCTGGATGAACATCAGCATAGTGGTCCCTGGTGGCAGAGGGAGAGTCGAGTCTAGGTGGGACATGGTGGTGATGGAAATATGTTGTGGCGGTAAGGGATCTCAGCTCAAAGGATGATGATGTTTGAACTCGTAGAAGCTACCACTGGTGGTGGACTACGGACAATGACGGCGGCGCACTAATAATTTTGGGGACCCCATGGCAGAGTCACAAGCAGCGGTAGAAGGACGCAACTAGTGTGGGGAAAGGGGAGGTGACAACACATGGTCAGTAGATCTCATGCGTGGATTTGACCGAGCAAGCCGAGCACGTGAAATGGATTAGATGTTGTACCTGAAATGTCCGGGGTGGACTGAACTAGCCTGCTAGTGGAGGCAGGGTAAGAGGGGGGATGGGGTCGCTAGGAAAAAACTATCATGCTAGTACGATCCACCCAAGTGGAAAGGGATGAGGATATTGAATGTCATGGTGGGTTGGACCCTATTCCCAATGGGCTTAGAATTATGCCATGTCATACTTATCCCAGACCCAACCAACCCCTTTTTAGTAAAACAAGCATAACATCAAAATTGTGTGTCCAATTGATGAGCCATTTTTGGCATTAGGAACCTCGTGATGAGAAGATATTTTAAAAATACTCCATGTGATTTTTAGTGGAGATAGAAATATACCTGGTGGATTGAGGATAAGATTCCCTATGGATAAAGGGCGCTATGAGTGAGAATCTCGTGGCTAGATGTGATGAGATGGATGTGACATTCAGACCATAGTGGCCCATCAAACGAGCGGTACTCAGTGGTCCAGTTGATGAGTGGACCTCAGTGGCCATGAAGTACTTAGTGAAGACTTCTCCTTAGTGACCCATCAAATGAGTGGTCCTTAGTGTCTTAGAAGACCATAGTGATGAGAATACCTTAGTGTTCCAGTAGATATGCGGACCACAGTGACCTAGTAGACCATAGAGATGAGCAGACCTCAGTGGCCCCAGTGGGTGATGAGATGGGTGGGTCTATGTGATCCATCTATAAAATGATACGAGAAATTCCAAATGATCTAGTAGGCCCAACATACGAGCATCTCTATTTGATCCAGAAGGTCCAATAGTTGAAAGGTTCTATGGTTTCGAGCAGGCCCATGTGAAGAGCGGGTCTTTGTTATCCAGCAACCGTAAGCACTCTCCATGAATGAGTGCTCCAATAGTAGAAGGTGCTAAGCATTATAACTAATTGAATTTTTTTTATATACTATAGGTTTTATATATGTGTTCTACATCTAGTAACTCTCTTGAATATACTTCTTAGAGGATAGACTTCATGTGCATATTTATAAGTATTCTTTTTGTATTGCATTGTGGTATTCCATTGTTGTATTTTTTCATACTGTGTATTGTTTTACTCACCCCTACACGGGATTCACCTACACATATTATGTATTGTGAAGATGATCTATATTCTTATATATTCCTCGGTGTGTTAGGGAAAGGTGGCTCTTAGAGTTACCAGACAAACGATGCGTGATTCTACGAATTTAGGTAGTTGTTTATGTACCTACCCACCATGTAGGGTTTTCTGTGGAGATTCATTAACTTGTAAATTACTTTTATTGTTTCAATTGAGCCTATAATCTATCCTATTTTACCATCATCTTTCTTCTGTAATACATTGTGTGTGTTTATATACTATATTCACCATCCATCATCTGGGGCATGGAGTTTTGCACATGAGTGTATAAACATAGGAACATTTAGAAAATTTGACTGGGATATGCCTACCCGGTAATAATCACCATCCCTATCCTATTAGAGGTGGGCTTGGGGTATTCACTACATGGGACCCAGGGGATGGGTCATGACAACAAACATATATTAAAAATTATAAGATATTTAAATAACGTGTATGATATTATTATCCTTTCTATAAATAAAATATAATAAAAAGCATACACTCATCCAAGGTGTCTAAAATGATGTTAATTTCTTCCCAAGGATGATTTCGCTATAAATACCCTAATATAATAAATTTTTTTCCATCTTTTAGGATAACATTACAATAATCATAATATTATTTTTACCATAAATATCTTGATTTACCCTTGATCGTGGTAAATAAAAGAAATATAGTATTTATTCAAAATATCAAAAACATAATATGATCACATTAGACAAAAAATATCAAACTAATTGCAATTTTTTTTTCAAATTCAATTTAAATTAGTTGAATAGTTATTTTCAATGATAATTCCCCAGACACACTGATGAAGTAGGAGTGTAATGTAAAACATTCAAAATAACCAAAAATATGTATTTCCCTTTTCATAGTGAAATTGATTAAAATAACCTAAATTCGATTAAATGATAAAAAATAACCCAATTATACCTTATAATAAAATAAATATATAAAATATAACAATAAAAATTATTTCAATGAAAAATGATTCATCAGTTAAAAATTCCATTATTTTTACAATTTATCAATAAAATTTATAATCAAAAAAATACTAAAAAATAGAACCAAACTTAAATTTGTTATATAAATCTTAATTAATAAATTAATATATTAATATAAATAATATAAATGAGTAAAATATTATATTTAGAATTGGTACGCAATTAAATGGCAGTAAAAATAAATTTTTGACTAAAATAGTGTTTTAAGTGTTAAATTGTGTTTGTTCTGGTCATATGACTATAAAGTCATTTGGATGAATATAAAAAATATATTATTAAATTGATTAAATATATATTTTATTAATATCATTCCCTGATAGTAATTAATTTAATTTATTATTCGAAAAGGCCTTTGGGAGAATAAAAATAAAACAGATTTCATTATAATAAATTGTGATATATTTTCATTTATAATTAATCGGAAAATAATTAATTCATAACATAAAATATATATATATATATATTAATAGAATACTTTTAATATTATTCATAATCTCTTATTTAATTTCTAGTTTATTTCATATTATTTTTAATAATATTATTATAATTATATACAATTGTTTTGTAGAACATACACTTGTGTGTAATGTAATCTATAAAAAACAAAGTGTTTTTTGAAACATATTCGAAGAATATTGTTTTTTATACCACAATATAATCCATGAATTTTTTGTATCATAATCTTGACATGGAGTTTTGTATAACAAAATCCAGACATAGTGTTTTATATAAAACAAAATCATTATTAAGTATTGCATGAAATGAAAAATATCAAAAAGATTTAATTAAATTAAAAAAATAATTCATTAAATATAAAGGTGTTACATTATACCCCAACCCCCTAGAATGAATTTCTACCATGAAATTCAATTGGGTTATTAATTGTTTAATAATTGAAATTTTATTTTTCAGAAACCAAAATTGTCAAAAACGAATTCTAAAACACCTGTTTAAAAAGTAAAGATAGAAACATAATAGTTAATCATTGGTAACTCATAACTATGATTCCACATTGGTGAAAATTGATGGATGATTAAAACATTGATAATAAATAGAATATAACCATCATCTTACAATGGAGGGTTATAGAAAACATGTTTAGAAGAATGATATTAATCAAAATTTTCTTCAAATATGTTGATATATGGGGGAATTTGATTCATCAAAAAAAGGTAATATGATTATAATTTTAGCTTCAAGATCTATTTACTGGGTTGAATAATTTTCCTATAAATATATACTAACTTGATTTAGAAAAATATATCCCTTCTTCATGCTTTGATCATTTCCACCTCTCCAATTTATGAAAATAGGAAAGTGAATTTATCATTCCTGAAGATCTAACAGATCATGAGATCCATGATAATCCATTTTATTTTTAATCAGTTACAACATATAATATTTTTATCATAGTTTATAAAATATTCCTAAATATTCATGTGGTGATATAATTAATTTATATCACAAATTTCATCTGATTATTACCTTATCTTTCCATTAATTATTTTCTATATAGCCCTTTTGAAATATTATAATCCCTAAAATATTAATTAAAGTATATAAATCATTTTTTAATTGATCTTAAATATAATGAAAAGTGTATATTGGTTGACACATTCTAAAAATGTGAATTCTTTTATATTCTATTTCCTAGAAACATGTTTATAACCTCAATTATCATAAATATTTATTGAAAACATGAATGTTTAATTATTCCAATATTTATTGGATATAATCATTGAATGCAAAAATGTTATAATCTCTATCCATGATATAAAAAAATTCAATGTCAAAAAATACTTTATCATTTCCAAGGGAATCTGTAACATCAAATTTATTTATGGATATCCAACATGTATATTATCTAATCAAAAATATATAAACACTAGAAACACAATATAGGATAACATTCCCATAACCTTATGTATCTTCGGAATATCAACTTTCCATTAAATTAATTTTACAGTCTAACAATACTATTCAATATATTCGTGAAACTATATATTAAAAAAAATTGGACAATCCTTATAAAATTTAACATTCATGGTTCATGAATCCAAAACATTAATACTTATATACTTATAATTTAATGACTATAATGAAATAGGTACATCCTTGGTTTAGAATAAAATTATATTGTAAGGTCATTGAGTTTGTAATTCCCATGTTCTCCACATATGAGACAATGTACTCCATGAAAATTTTTCATTCTGTAACCCATTTTCTCATTGAGATGGCATATTCTCATACATTTGATTTATTCCTCATGTTTACTCTTCCATTATTCATGACATGATGTAAACAAAATCTTATTTTATATATGTTACTTAACATGTGAAAATTTGTAAAATTACATCTCTCACTTATTAGAAATGGTTTGAATATCACCAATGATAACATTGTTGATCATATATTATGATAGCTTATTCGAAAAAATGATGATATCTTTCCCAGTACTGATCATCAAATTTAATAGCTCTTCATCACTTATTTCATCATTTTAAATTTTTAACTAGTTTCTTCTAGTTCTTTTCACAGACTAAAATTATAAATTATTTTGTGATAAATGGTTATCATGGTGCAAAACCACATATTTATGAAAAAAATATTATCATATGTCAAGACTGTGACACATTTTTTAATCTATGTCACCTTTTTATTATCAATAAAGATGTCTCTAGAAGTACTCATAAAAATATCCATGGGGATATCATGACTATTTTAACATATATTTTTCCAAAGGATGACTAAATATTATTTTCATTCCAACTATTACAACACACGAATTAAGTACATGGATATTATATCATTTTTTTGAACATTTCAAACATCACACAAACACATACCCAATGACTATATTAGTTTAGTGCCTTGGAAACATGGAAACATGAATAATAGGTTCCTAAAACATCTACTTTTTCTCCCACATATTTTATCATAACTTGACCATTTTTAACATTACAGTAATAATAACATTCTTCATATCCTATTGCAATGAATCATAATAAATGGATTGGTCAGATAATCATAAAGGGTAACCAAGGATTATATGGAAGCATATCCATGATTATTAGGCTATGAGAACATGAGTTTAATATAAAAAATCCATTAAATGTATTTCAAAGATCAAATAAATGAGTCATGGATTAAATAATGGCATTTCAAAACACATGAATCATAATGTAATTGAAAAATATAATCAATGGGATAAGAACATTGACTAAGACATTAAAATGTGAAATAAAAATAAACATGTAATTTTATTATCATGTATTAATGGAAATAGTTTAACATTTTAAATTAAGTAAATGTTATCAGTAACATTTACAAACATATGGAATTGAATACCAGTTCCACTCATAATATTATATACATGAAAACTAGGCCCATGAAAGGAATTGTTAAAATGAAATTAGGTTCACGCATAACATATATACCTCATGAGTTATCCATATTGACCTATTGAAGTTGAGGGAGATATAGGTCCCACCTATCACATAATAAAAATAGTTCACATGGTTTCCACAAGAATATACAATCAATCATCACTTAAGAAACCAAATAATGAATTAGTTTTCATAAACATAATTTAATCATAACATAACCCATGAAAGTGAAATATGTTTCATAAATACCATTCCATTATAAAACTATATCAATATTTGATATAATAATAATAGTAAAGTTGAATCATATCAGAAGTAAAATATAATATACTTAAAATACTATAATCTATGATGGAATAAATTTTTAAGAGATCACATAAACATATTTATTGAGGAAAATATCATTTCATATTTTTAAATGATTTTTTTATAAAATGTCAAAAAAAATTGAATGAAAATATTTTATTTAAAATAAACTTGTAATATTTTAAATGAAACATCAAATAATTTTTTTATAATGATAGTGAAAAATTTCATTCATTCCATATAGAAATAAAAATATATTTCATCCATAAATTATCATGAAATTTCACAATGTAACATGTTTAGAAATAAATTATTTTAATTATTGTATAAAAAAGTAATAAAATGGGTAAAATGAATTTAAAAATCCAAAATAAAATCATGATTGAAAAGGATCTTTAAAAAAAATTATGTGGAAGTTAAATATTCCCTAACATATACTCTAAATTAAAGAATCCCAAATATTTATGAGAATGTGTAAAATTACTCACTTAATTATCATTAGTAGAATAATATTCCCCCTAAATATGGAAAATAATATGAAAACAATTAACAACATATTATGGAAATTACCCATAAATTTGTTTTTGAGAAATATATACACCATGTGTAAGAAACAATAGTGTATAAGGCATGTGGCCCATAGAAATAAAACTCGAGGATAAATATAATACAACTTGATTTACATAATACTCATGAATCCAATTTAATAATAAGATCAATTACATATTAGGATTTTATTAAATAAAATAAAATAATGATATTAAATTTCATAGGTCAGTATGTACAACATAAAAAACAAGTGAGTGGGGAATATTACATGAATCTAACAAAAAAAAATGTGATATGAAACACCCTTAACAAATTTCTTGATTTTCATCATAGATGTTAAAACCTCTTGTATAATAAATATATTTTTTATCAATTAATAAAATAACCAAATTAATATATTTATTACATTATATTTTTTGATTATGAATTTATTTTAACAGTTTATTAACAATTCCCTTGTTAATGGAATATTTCACTAAACAACCACATTGTTTATCATATGTGTTATGAGATTTCATTCATGATCACCATACATAAGTCACAAATTTCCAAATTCAAGAATTTGAAACATGAATTTTATATCATTTATGTTGATTATATAATAATTTATAATTATCTATTAATGATATATATATATATATATTAAAGGTAATAGATCTTTCATGGGGACGATAGGCTATCGGTACACATGAACATTATTTCCATTTTATAGTCGATATAAATGAATGAAATTTATAAGATATATTATAATTATTGAATCATTATAATTTCAAATAAAAAATTTATATTCATAAAAAATAAATCATCATTCCATAAATGAAATATTGGTTAATAACAAATCACATCACATCGTAGAGAGGATATGCCTTATGTACCCATGAGTGACATTATAATATTCCCAAAAAAATGATGGTAAAAGGTAAACATTATATTATCATTAAAAAGTATAATTATAACTTAAATATCCTATATATAAGATAAAAACATATTTTACATCACAATGAACATCTATAGTATGTGGTAAAACATGAACAACATCATTTTAGGAGGCGGTAGTTCACCATACACAATAATGGTAACTTCTTTACCCCCTAAATCAATGTGTGTGTGAGTGTATGTCAAAACCGTTATATAAAAACATCACATTGTAATTAGAATAATAATATAATTATAGAAAAACTAAATTAAAAAATAATGTATTTCACTTTTGAAATAAAATAAAAACATTCATTTATGAACTCAACATATGCTTTGAGTATCACCATTTGATTTTCAAAATGGGAATCTATTGGTTAGATTTATGAAGAAATTAAGTATTCAAGGATTATGTGAATAAATATCAGAGGTGACATTGGAAGAGTTTGGACCAACAAAAAAGAATTTATAGGTGTGAATATAAGAGTAATAAAAGGTTACATTTCATAATATATGGGGGACACTTTTTTTGTATCCTAAAATATTAAATTGAAATGAATTATTTTTTCTTTCAAAGTGTATCCAAGAGAGATATATCTTTGGTTATATTATTATAGATATAGATACTATGAAAAAATAATTTTTAGACTTGTTTTTATTCATATTATTACTTTTATCATTTTAGTTTAACCCTTAAAGAACCCCATTAACTTTTACCACGACAACAAGTGCTTTTACTAATTATGAGTTAATATTGTTACAATAAAATGACAGAACAAAATTGAGACATTTATGTAATTTTAATACTTATTCATATTAGTTTTATGAATATTATAATTTTATATTCTATATATCATTTAATAATATAGTATTTATTTTAAAATATCAATAATATCAAATTTGTCACTATTCAATACCTGGATTTTTAAAAAGGACATAACAACACATTATCTTTGATCCAAATAATATAAATTACAAATAACATGTCAATGTAATCTTGGTAATTCTTGGATGGAATTAATTATTTGAAATTATATTTTTTGTAATATTTATAAAATCATTTATTTGATTCTTCCATTTTATTTAAAATTCATGCATCAACATAATGTCTCAATTTAATGTAATTAAATTATAAATAAAAATTATAAATAAATAAAAATGTAGTATAAAAAATTTTAGAAATATAATTATTATTTATATATGTTTCGTAGATCCTTGAAACGTGTGTTCTAGATTTAGGAATCACTGTTTCTGGGCGGTTTCCATTGGATTTATTCATGGAACCAGAAAGCTCCAATAGTTTTGGATTTAAAGAGGACCTGATTTTCAAAGGTAGGAGTTCATTATGTTTTGAACTTTAATATACTTAATAATGTGCATTGGTCGAGAGGATGGGAGGTTGGGTTCATCACACCCTATTGGGGGAAATATTTCCTACTCTGGGACTCTCTTTGTAAGATTAAAATATTTTCATGAATCCTTATAAATTTACCATGTATATCATAAGTATCCCTTGGAATTTTTAATCACATATTAACACGTTTAATTTTTAGAATCATCAGTATGCATTTAATGTTCTTCACTAAGGTAAACATCTATATGTATTCAAGGTTTTCCAATAATGGTATCCTCTAATATGGTGATTAGAGATTCTTTTAATCATTGTTATGATGATACTAGTTTTTAATCCACTCAGTGGGGCACTCTGGAATTTATTGACATCCTGTGATATGAAGGTTTGTTTTAATTTTGGGATCGTGCTCATAAGATGGGCTACCTACATATCCTTGTGGAAGGAATCAGAACCCTCATAGTTCGGTGCCGCTTAATAGGACACATCATACCTTTTAAGGTCATGTGATTAGGACCTCTAAGAGGATGGTTCGTAGTTGAATCTTTGGGTTGGACATATGGTGAAGTTACCCAAGGAACTATGGAAAGGATATATGTCTCCAAATATAATCAAAACCTATTGGGAATATGGCCCAAATAGAATAGGGTTGATTTAATGTGTTGGGTTTGAACCTCAAGGAGGTTTTCTACATATCCCATATGGATGGGAATAAAATCCCACATAGTTAGATAAATATCATAAGAGAGTATAGTCCTCTGAGAATATGTGTTTGGTCTTACTTCCTAATAATGGATGCCTTGATTATTTGAGGATTGTATTTGGGGATTATTTTCTAAGGAGGATGCCCAAATTGGGGGAATTAGGGTTGGATTCTTGTGGAGGATATCCAGTGAGCTCGGGCCTTGATAGGGCTTCCTACGTATCATGGATTGAACATGAATCAGAGTTCACATAGTTCATTACCTAAGTGTCTGTGCACATGTTGCTACCTTCACATATCTCTATTCCCATGCGAGTCATGCTCGGTGTGAGAAACAAGAGGATGTGAAAGATTTAACAATTATATTCACACTTCCAAATTTTTCCTCCACGTTGATGGAAGAGGGCGTAATGACCATGGAAGTGGTCGGGGTGATGAGCCTTCCCTCTATTCTATTTACATTTGACATGGGTACAATGTATGGATGAAGGGGTGAAGGTGAGGGGCTTATTCCAGGATGGCTGCCCTGAAATTGGTTCTGGTAGGGGATGGAGACTTCTAATATACTTGTGTGGAATGGAAAGTGTGATGTGTACCTTCCCTATTTGAGAACTGAGGTCCCTGGTCACATATTTGAAAAGGGAAAGTTCAGAATCCCACCATCTTCCAAACCGGGAAATTCACAACACTGTTTCTTGGAGAAAATTCCATGTGACTATGGATATGAAAACAAAAAAAAATCCCATGAATCTTAACCCCATTGTGAAACAAATGTGGGAAACCTATTACTACGAAAATACAAACCCAAATTGGGGATTGGATGATTTGCCTTACCCAATGGTTTGAGAAGTCAGGTGGTTTTGCAGGTGACTTCAACATATCACATTTTGAGTAAGGGAACCAAGGAAAGTGATGCCCCATCTTGAACGGATTTAAAGGGTATTTGAACTGGTCTAATAGGTACCTCACACAGGTGTGCCTCATAGGTACCTCGTGTTTCCCTATTGTGCAGGTATGGTGCGTAGGTGTGCCACATAGGTATAGCGTGTAGGTGTGGATGAGGACTGAAGAGAATGTGAAGAACATAAAAACATGCATATCCCCATTAATTATCCTTTCTTTTGAAGATTACATAACTACTTGAGACAATTTGAGAGATCTAGGTTAAAGATCTATGCAATGGGAGCTTTAAAAAATCTTTCACTCTTTTCCATTTTGAAAATGGTGAGCCCAAGGGTCATATTTTTTGGCATGGATGGTCCTGGCTGAAGAAACATAGGTCGCGCAGGTATACCGCATAGCTCCACCGCACATGTGCTCCACATAAATGTATCCCAAATTATCTCCCGTGTAGGTAGGACGCGTAGCTGTTGTCACGATTCTCGGCCTCATAGCTCTCTCATGAAGCTTGGCAGTGGAGCTCTCTCGCAAAGCTTGGCCATAGAGCTTTCTCATGAAGATTCGTCATGGAGCTTGCTCAAGAATCTTCTGGATATTAATTTCATCGAGATTTGGAGTATTTGTTTATGTTTCCCTTGTACTCTTTGAATCTTTTTACGGATTGTCAACAAAAACCCCCCTCAGGATTGGATCCGAAATATAAGAAGAAGGTCTAGTCCTGAGGTGAATGTATGGAAAACGATCAGGATGGATTTCTTAAATAGAAAATAGTGTCATGTAATAATTTCTCACAGTTATGTCATGTATGCATTCCATGTAGCTATGGTGTGTAGTAATGACGTGTTGGTCTTCTGTTTCCTATAAATAGGTCTCAACCTTTCACATTTTTTTCTTCACTTGAAATTTCTCTAAAACTTAAAGATCTTGTGGTGTAGCTCGTTCCATTAGTTTCATCATGTTATGCTCTCATATAATTCTCTTTGAATTTCTTCACGGTGAAACTGTTTACACGATTTCATCTATTCCAAAGAGAACCTCACTGATAGAGTTGCACTAGGATCATTGTCGAAGGAACTACACGAGTGACCTCATCGAATGATCTTGTCAAAGGATCTACACGAAGGACCTTGTCAGAGGACCTATGCAAACAATGTCCTTTTCCAAAATATTTTCACTTTCTTCTTTAAAATCTGACTTTGAATGTTTTGATACTACCTTTTTTTCGGAAAAAATGACTCATTTGATGTCCCATAATAAAGAAGATAAGGATTGTCAAAATGAAATGATGATGATCGTCAGTCCAGATTATTATGACACTATTGATAGTACTCTTCTTGGGCTATGGAAGGGTCTAATTCCGTACCATCATGAATATCCACAATGTCCTTACTTACCTCTATATGGGCATGGGCTTTTTCTAGACACACGTTTTCCATCTATTAAGAAGTACTTTCCCAAGAATTGTTTTTTAGTATTCCAACAGTAACACCATGAATATTAGTGCAAGGGGGGTTACGATAAAAGAAGGCATGGTCCCAATTGGTTGCATCCTTCATCACAGTGGTTGCACTATAAGAAATAAGGGTCATGTTTTAGGTCCAAGACCACATTGTTATGATTCTACTTTTTGGGATTCTCAAACAAATCAATCAAATGGTTGGAAAGGAGATCGGGACCTTTGACTTGGACGGGGTGTAAAACCTGAGTGGATGTGGGCATTCTAGGTATGTCGGACTTGTACCGAACTCATAGAAGAGTTATCAACCATTTATATTTACGAATCTATCTGGATGGGGCAAACATAGGTTTACAAAAATGAATTCATTCCTAAATTAGTGATCCGATGGATTCCAAAAATTAATTCCTTTTATTGGATGCATGGTGAAGTTGTTATTAGTCCCTAAGATGTTTACCAAATATCTAGAATTCATATTCTTGAGGAAATGTATGATGAATTCACCCCGCCTACTTCAATATGGGTTTACGTTACTAGAACACCACCACTAGCCCATGAATTATTTAAGATAGTGAATAATTTACCAAAGGATAAGAATGATAATCATGCTAGAGTGTGGATGGAAGCTTTCTTAGAACCAACAATAGAGAAAGGTCCATCCTTTAGATGTCCTACTATTTGTCATTCCACCGATAACCAAGGCAGTTTAGGAAAATATTGGCCTACGCTGGAAAGAGGTGATTACAAGAACTGGGGTTATAAATTCGAACCTGATATAGATGAAAAAGTACACATATTTTCCTTCCATCCCATGTGGCAAAGCGTTTATTTTCTTCCAATCCGTAAATCTGTTGGGGGTGTAAGATCAAGGAATTTCATTATTGAAGATAAATTGGAAGAGGGGATGTATATTAAACTATAAACCCTTGTTTTGGAAAGAATTTACCATATCCTTCTTCATTTATACAGTAGGAAAGATCCATTTAGAATTGTGGGTCCATTTCATGTGTTTTGGGGCTGGATTGTAGCACATGATTCTTCATACTTAGTGATGAACTCAGTCAATGTTCCAAATGGTTGATTCACCCAGTTTCTGTAGAATGTTTATGGTTTTAAGCCTCTGAACATATGACCTAAAGATGTACTGAAGGTATTGAATGTCTCAAGGTAATTCAACTTCATTCCTTTTGGAAATAAACCATCTCGAACATTTATTGATGACAGTAAAGTAGAGAATTATGAGTTGGATCTTATATTGTGGTATTCAGGGATGGTGTACTATCTACCAGGATTGATTGTGAAATTATCTGCGAGGCTTATGTGCCCTATAAGATTAATCGTCAGCTCATGTGTCTTCTACATCCAAGAACCTTTCCTCCCACATACATCAGACATGAGAAGCACCCATTGGTAGGATGACAATTATGGATTATCACAGCTTTAGAGGTATCCAAATTTTCAATTACATTACCTCCACCAGATACATAAATTAGATTAGAGGCTGGGTATGCCAATTCATGGGTTTCTTCAAATAGTCAAGGGGCTCTGACAAAAGGAGTATATCGGCCGGTCTATGTTTCCATGAAAGAGATTAGTCACTGATGGGATCAGGAGTATAAGTTTAGAAATGATTTTGAAGACTCTAAACAAATCATCCATATTAATGTTTTTCCAGCTGTAGTGGTTGAGTCGGAGTCAAAACACAGTAAGAAATCACTCGAGATTATCCAAAAAATTATAGAAGCCACGAAGGAGTCATTATCTCTTCAACAGCAATTGGATGTTGTTTATAACAAGCTTAAGTAACTAAATCAGACATTAGAAGAAACCCAATTAGAGTTGATAACTTCCATTTCAATGTATAAGGAAGCTCTTCCTTAGTCATAAGAAGTTAGAGTGGCTCCACTATCTCAACATCAACAAGAATATGATGAATCATATGAAGAATTTCTACAAATGAAAAGTCATGTTGAAAGATTATTCTAAAACATGATAGGGGGCTCCATTTTTTTGATGGCCCTCTATTTTTATATAAATGAATGAAATTATGTTTTAAATCTTATAAATATTGAATTAGGTTTTTCATAACAGCAATATAAAAGGTAAATAGTGATAATGATTACTTTATATTAAACATCCATTATTTATAATAATAAGAATGATGTTTTCAAAAAGTTTCTTATTAAGACAAGGGACCTAATAAGCATAATTTGACTGTGTCTAGGGTAATACGGATAACCCAAACAAATTGTTTGCCTTTTGAAATCTTTTTCTATTTCTCAATATTACCTAAATCATAAAAAATGTATATTTAGTGAGCTGGAACTCAACTATTTTTAGATTTCCCCTTGCATGTTCTCAACTTAATGAGTACTGAATCTTTGGTTACTGGCAGTTTTAAGTCATGTAGTGAGGACATTGGTACTATGCAGTTTTAAGTCATGTAGTGAGGAAATTAGTAACATTAATTTAAGGTCTTTGTCTCTGATCAAATGTATGAAAATCTCCCAATTTCTTGATAATTTGTTTGTAAATATACTATAATATTCAAGCATGAAATGGAAAAATTGTAAACTATGATTTGAGAATTTATGAAAACAGGGAATGGTATATAAAAATGGTCTAGAAGAATTAGAATATGTATTTTCTATGAACGAATATATCATTACATGAAAATCCTATTATGGGGGAGGTATTATGTTGGGGCAACTAGGGCATATGTTTCATGGTCAAATAGTGGCATCTTTTGACTGATATGCCTGTTATGTAAGAAACTTATGCAAGGCCGCCTAAGGGAATGTGCTACCTCGTCAGCCAAAAGAGATCTAAGAAGTTTGATGTTCTATTTATAAAAGTTGAAGAAGGTTTATGGGGATTCATATTTTCCAAAGAATAGAGGTTAGTTTATGGAGCGAGGTACCTAAATATGGAAATGGTATTTCAATCAAGATGTCCAAAGAATCAATGTAATAAGTCTTTTACAATGGACTTACCCTAATATAAATGAAATGGTGTCTGTAGTTTTAGGTCATACAACTAGGGCCAAGAATGGAAACAATATATAACATGTATCCAAGTGATTTCAAAATTATTTCATAGTGTATCGAACACATGATGAGGGAAATGTGTAAACCATGGTCTTGAATACTTTCAGACTATGATAAAGATAATGGGACAAGTATACATGAATGATTATTTTAAAATATATATTCTTGTATATTATCATTAAATATTAAAGGGGATAAAGATACTATAACCATGAATGAAGTTAGAATTATTTTAAAATCCCGTGATGGGGGTGTATTTTGCAGGGCCAACAGGGGAATATGCTCCATAGCCAAATAGTGGAATATTTTGACTGACAATCCTGTTATGTAGGTAACATATGCAAGGCCGCCTAAGGGAACGTTCTTCATAGTCAGGAAAAAGAACTCTCGGATTTTGAATACCTTGTTATCAGAAACCGTAAGAAAGATTATGAAAATATGAAAGAAAAATTCAAGATTAAGAGTGTCAGATATGGAGGGGGGTTATGCACAATTTATATGAGAAATATTTGAATAAATATTTGCCATAAATTTTATTTTCATTACATAGATTTGACTCATATGTAAAATTGATGCTTCCTTTGTTTCCATAAATTTGAATTAATATGGTATTGTGAAGTTTTAAGTCATGTAGTGAGGACATTGGTGATGTGCAGTTTTAAGTCATGTAGTGAGGACATTGGTATTGTGCAGTTTTAAGTCATGCAGTTATGACATTGGTACTATGCAGTTTTAATTCATGTAGTGAGGACATTGGTAACTTCATAAGAAATTAAAACACCTTATATAAAGAAACCATTTACTCGACTCATAATCCCACATGAGCTATGCTCGATGTGAGAAATAAGGAGCAATAAGGGTTTGTTTTATAATGAAAAGGAGATGAAAATGAAGAATAGGTGTATTAGATTTTCATTTATTGTAATTTCTTGAGGTAAGGACAACAATGAACTGATATGAAAACTGGATTAAGGGATAATACCAAAGTACCATTATATATATTGCTGGGGAAAGAATCATGGCATACATAGTTCTTCATTAAAACATTCCATATGTTGTTTTGATTTTTTATACAAGAAATAAAGGGTTTTTTTTATTTTGGATGGGCCCAAGATTGGAGATCTAGGCTTCTCTACGTATCTCATTGAAAATGAGAATCAAGCCATACGTAGTTCATGAAATGATCATTCCTCGTGCTATGTTTGATACGAGGAATGGAGATTTTGATATGATCAAAAAGAACAATAAATCTTAAGACATGAAAAGATATAAAGACCAAATCATATATATTAATGTAATAATCTGTATAGATATGATTCATATACAAGAACAGAAAAAAAAATTGTGGTTGTGGTTGTGCCCAGAATTGAAGATTTACAAGTCTCTAGGTATCTCATTGAAAATGAGAATCACTCCATATGTAGTTCTTAAAACATGGTCTCTATATAGATATAACTCTAACACAGGAAAGAGAGGGACTCATGTATTACTAAGGAGTAGTGATGATGTCAATGACATTTTCTTATGGAAACATCTATCATCTTATAGAGAAAATGTAATTTGTACAAATGATGTTATGAAATTTAACGTCATGCTATAAGGACGACAATTATATGCACTTTACTTTCATGAAACATGGACGCTTATGGTTATTATATAGTTTAATGTCTTGAAACTAGGACAAGGGGGTTGTGTAGTTTTAAGTCATTCAACAAGGACATGGTACTGTGGAGTTTTAAGTCTTGCAGTGAAGACTAATACATATAATTGCACGAAGTATTTCTTCTAGAATCTAGCATTTGTAGGAGATGTAATGAGCTCTCAATCCATTGGCATTAAAGCATTAGCTCAATTTAAATAGACTATATGTATGGAATAAGGTCCCCCCCATTTTGGTTCATCTTTTAGAGGTTTCTTTCTTGGTATCATTGGAGTCCTAAGGACTATTACCAATTCCCATTGAAGAAATGAATGAAGACAAACATTCTTATTAAAATCTCATGTTATTCGGTTTCGATAGACATCTAGTTGATGCAATGTATGCAATCATTTCTCATCTAATCATTCCAACTCATTAAACTATTTTTCAGATCATTCATCTATAGATAACTGATCACAGATTGAAACTCTATGTAAAGGAAATTGTACATCAATTGGAAAAACCGCTTCAGTTCCATATACCAATGAATAAAGAGTTTCTTGGGTGGCAGTACGGATAGTTGTCTGATAATCCCATAAAGAATTCAAAAGATTATCAGGCCATGATTTATTATCTTTATCCACCATCTTCTAGAGTATATGTGATAGGGTTTTATTGAAATCCTCTATCTATCCTTTGGTCGCCATATGATAGCAAGATGAATGGTATGATTTGATTTTATATTCCAGATATAACCTTTTTACATCAACAGAACACAAATTGGTGCCATTGTATGTCAAAATAGTATGAGGGATGCCAAATCTGGAGATGATATGAGTTTTGAAAAAAAAAATAAGGATTCCTTTAGCTCTGAATTCCATGAGAGGTATTTCCTCATCCCACATAGAGAAGAAATCAGTCGTAGTGAGAATATACTTGAAATGATTAGCCGTGGCTGGAGGATAAGGCCCTACTACATCCATTCCCCTTGTGGAAAATGGCCAGGAGTATTTAGTTGTATGTAGAAACTCTAGGGGTTGATTACTAAATTTGGCATGCACTTGACAGGGATGACATTCTTTTGTGATGTATGCACAATCCTGTGTCATTGAAGGCCAAAAGTATCCAAGCCTTTGAATCTGATCGGAGTGTCTGTGCCCAGATTGGTGGGCACCACAAGCTCGTGAATGAACATATTTCACCACATATGTGGTCACTTATCCATCAATAAATCTGAAGATAATTCAATCAAAGCATCACTGGTAAAGGATCTTTTGGTGGGATGGACCATCATAGCGAGTCAAATTAGCCACTCGTCACCGGATCTGGTCCATCTCAATCCTATTTGGTGAAAGAATACCAATTTGATGATATTCTATAATGGATGTTCTTTATCATGTGGAATGACTATGCAGTTCAAAAATATAGAAAATTTCATTATTTTCCACCCTTATGGTTTGAACAAAAGGTGAAACCACGTAGTGATGGGTTATACTGATAATTGCCTCATCCTGATTAGGATCTGCCAAGGCTATAGCTGAATTATCCAATGCATCTTATTAGGAATTTTGTAATCACGGGACATAGGACAATGTTGTCTCTGAGATAAATTCTGACATTAAATTTCGTGACATAATCACACAAAGGTATTAACTCTTCTTTTCTGATATAGTATTCTCCATTGATTTGTCTAATTACCAATTCTGAATCACAATTTAACTTTAAATGATCCATTCACACATGAAGGGTCAATTCTAAACATTAAATGAGATCTTGATACTCTTATTTATTGATAGTACCACCTTCCGATAATAAGAAAGAATAAGGAAATACTGCCTCTTCATGGGAAATAATGACTATCCCTAATCCAACCTTGTTGAGTTTAGGATTTTCCTGTCTCTTCCTTATTGGACTTCTAGAAGCACCATAAAAATACATTTCCAATGTTTTGGAATTATTTTGAATAGATAATACATCTTCGTCATGATGTTCAGTATTAAATGATGTATCTTCCACATATGGATGCTCAGCAAGAAAATCAGCCAGAGATTGGCCCTTTATTGTCTTTTGAAGAACAAATTGGATATCAAACTGTTGCAAAATTACTGCCCACCATTCTACACATCCTATAATCATATGATGACTGAGGATAAATTTTAGCGGGTTATTACGATATACCAATTAGACCTCATGATGTTATAGGTAAAGGCTCAATTTTTTAATAGAAAAGATTAATGCCGGACAGCACTTCTCAATACTTGAAAACCAAGTTTATGCATCAATCATAGTGCGACTAAGATAATAAAGTTTTTTTTCATTTCCAGCATCATTCTTTTGGGCGAGGAATGCACCAAGTGATCGCTCAAAAGCTGTCATGTAAAGAATGAGTGGTCATACTTGAACAAGTGGCATCAATACTGGAGGAATTGTGAGATATTTCATGAATATATCAAATTATTCTTGGCAATCCTCTGTCCATTGATAAGAAACTCCCTTCTTCATTAATCTAATGAAAGGTAACCATTTTAATTCCAAATTGGCGATAAAGCGCCGAATATAGGTCTAGAGTCCTTAAAGTCCTATAAATTCTATAAAATTTCAATGATGTGACATACCAAGGATTGATTTTGTTTTCCCATGATCAACTTCGATACCATGATGGCATACAATGAAGCCAATGAATTTTTCTGAGGTTACCCCTAAAGCACATTTAAAGGGGTTCATCTTCAAATTATGTTACCAAAGTTTGGGAAATATGGTTTCCAAATTAACCAAGTGATTAGAACATTGTTTATATTTGACTACCAAATCATCCACATCACATTCAACAAATTTCCCTAAGAAGGGTTTGAATATATGGTGCATGGGACATCGGTATGTCGTGTAAGCATTCATTAAGAAAAAGGGCATTACCCAATAGCACAACACACCTTGAGGAGCTATAAAGGTTGAGGATTCTTCACCCTCTGGGGCCATTCGATTTTTATTATACCCAGAATATCCGTCCATGAAGAAAAGTGATTCATAGCCAACCGTTGTATCAATTTGAAGTTCTTTAATAGGGACAGGAAAATCATCTTTAGGAAAATGCCTGTTAAGATATCTGAAATCAATACAGACTCTTATTTTCCCATTCTTCTTTTTCACTAGGAAAATACTGGCAAGCCATTTGGGATTCTGATCTTCTCTGAAAAAGTTATCTTTTATAATCATATCAACTTCATCTTAAATTCTAGAGGCATCAGTTGGGTGTGTTCTCCTTGCTTCTTGCTTGAACCCACAATGTTCTTCTGGAAAACCCAAATGATGGTTGGCTACATCAGGATTAAGACCTAGACTTTCTGTATAATTCCATGATAATATATCTCGATTTTTCTTTGGAAAGGATGTATACACCTATTTTTCCTTAGATTTCATAGCTGCACTAATTATGGTGGGGCATGGATCTTCTCTTATATGCAGATTTATTTCTCTGAGTTCATCCATGGTGGTAGAATCACATTCTTCAAATGTTGTAAGAGCATCCCTGAGATCTTCCTCTTCTTCTTCATTATGTGTCACGTCTTCTGTTTCAATTTTCATGGTATATGAAAAAGAAACACTCCCAATGTTATGGTAGGAATTAGAATTTAAATATCTCAAATAAGAAACCACCACATCTGACCTCACTGATGATGAAGGGTCTTTCAACGATGAAGAGGGATTGATGGATTGAGAATCAACATCTTTGTGTCCCTATAATATTGCTAAAATTTCTTCTATTCTAATTAATAAATTAAAGGATTTTTTTATTTCAGCAAATGAAATAAAAACATCCCTATTCGGGGTTTCATCATTTCTTGGTGCATCAATAATTTATCCCATGTTATCAAGCTCAATTGATGTAATTGACATTATGGGAATTATTGGATGAGTGCATGGATTTGGCTTTATCGTTTCAACTTGATTGATGGGTAGAACATAATCTGTACTCAAATGCATAAATGGTTTTGCTGGAATCTTTTCCATCCCATTTGGAGCATTAACTCTGTTTATTTCCTTGGTCATGGAATTTGTTCCCTTTGTCTAATAAAACTCTAGCCCAATATATTGAGATTCACATGTTTTTAATGGATCCTTGTCACCAAACAATGATCTAATTTGACAATTGAAATAGTATTTCAGACATTGGTGGTATGATGAAGGTATGGAAACATGTTGATGCACCCAAGGCCTTCTATGAAGAATATTGAAGGTTGTGTCCTAATGAACAACCATGAAATATGAATTAGACACAAGATATCCAAACTGATTACTAAGTTTAATTTCACCCAGATGTTATTGTTCATTCTTATCATGTCCTTGAAACATTAATGTCGAAGAAGATAAGTCAGATTCATTCAGGCGCAATCGACGATGTGTACAAACAGGAAAGATGTTTACTCCAGAGCCATTATCAATGATGACTCATTGGATATCAATATCATTATACGTACTAGATAAATACAGAGGTCTGATGTGTCCATATACCACATGGTCTCCATCTTCATCTGTAAAAGATATGACTGCATGACATTCTGTAGAATAATTCTCTATACGATAAACTTCAGTAGCAGTAAATTCAGTTTCAAAATCACGGGGACTTAACAAGGCCTCAATGAGTGCTTCTCGAAGAACTTTTGACAAATTCAAAGCATCCAAAATTGCTAAAATGGATAGTAATTGGGCCAATTATTTCAATAAATCATAGTTTTTATCCAATGGTATGTGTCTCCCAGCATGGAGATCTGGATTTTGAGGTACTTTGGAAGTTGATGCTTCTATTATGGATGTGTTCTGTGTTGAAATAGAAGAGGGAATATCCACTGACTATAAAAAATTAGACTGACTAAGTCTATTCATCTGATGAGAAGAATATTTTGAAGCTTCTAATAGATCCCCCAGAATAATTGTGCTAGATCTAGATTTGTTTTTCATGGAAGAAACCCCTTGTTCTTGTTGAACTCGCAAAAGAGCTCTTCCACGAGTTTCTACCGCATATATGGTCTGAGCAGGGGTAATGTTAATTTGATTTCTTCTGAAATTCCCACATCTTCCCCTATATCCTCGACCTTGGCCTCTTCCTCTAGTCCCCCAACTAGGAACAAGGAATTCTGGATCAACATAATTATATTCACCATAGGCATAAGGATCTGTTAAATGGATAACATTAACGGAACCAAAAATCAATTCTTCGTCTGATGTGGATTCTTCCTGACATATTACTTCTAGATGTACCATTTGGCGGGGTAGTTCTCATGATTTTGATATGGATGGCTTTAAATCTTCCATGGTTATGGAAAACATTGGCTATGATATGATCTTGTCTTCTTCCGACTGCTCCTTATCCTTATGAACACTTTGTTTATTTTAGTAACAAACATTTGATGAAGATTTTTTTCTGTGGCAGGAGTGGTAGAAGACACAATTGGTTGTTTCAACTATGTTCGTAAAATATCATGAGTTTGGTTGATCGTTTTCTTGATCTTCCAATCATCTTATTTTTGCACAATTTTACTTTTAACTTCTTTCCTTTCTCCCCCTTCCTCTGGATTGGTGGAAGTAACACATGATACATGATCTTATGAAAATTTCAATTTCACTTGTCCATATTCTACCATATTTTGAAAATTTTATTTGAAAATAAATCACTCCTGGATGGGTTGTCCCAACATCTGATAAAAGGGACAATAATTCGGACGATCTTCATCTCCTTATTTATTTGGATTCTTTAGCCTTGGAAACTGAACCAAATTTTTATCTAAAGATGAGATGAAGTATCCATGAACACGCTCACTCTTGAATGAATTGATTTTACTATTTAATTCCTCATACTGTTCCCACTTTTGATCTCTTTGATTATCATGATGAAGTGGTCATTTCTACTGATGTTCAAGAAGTGGAGCCCTTCGGTATGATGAAGGTCTTGAGGTAGAAGCAGGTATAGGTTCCTGTTTGAGTGTAGCTATTTCATCTCCTACAATTCTTATTATCCTTCCTAGAACTGATGGAATTACACTAGTTTTATCCCTAGTCTCTATAAGAGAGTCTTTTATCTACTGAGTGTTTGATGTAAGGTCTCGAAACCCTCATATATATTTCACAGGGATCAATGATGTGTATAATTCATCACGCAGATTTTCCATAGAGATTGGCAGCAACTCTTTATGAGGGAGTACTAAACAAAAGGAATATGTTAATCCCTTCCAACGAGAAATTAAATCCAAAACTCTTTCATTTTCCCTTTGTTTATAATTAGTAAGATAAAAAACTATTGTCTTTGGTAATGTTGAGCTAAATTGAATAAGGAATTTTTGATGGAGATCTTCCCACACAGTAATTGATCATGATTGAAAACTTGAATACCAGACAAAATCAGGTCCTTGTAATGGATGCACAAAACACCTAAGTTTAACTGCTTCTTGGTGTTGAGGAGTTACCATACTAGGATCACAATGAGAAATAAAATGTGATAAGTGTAGTTCTGGATTTCTTGAACCATTAAAAATTGGGATTGTCATATTCACAAAATTTTATGGGGGAGGAATTTCATCCACCCATTCAAGGTAAGCTCCCTTTTCCGGTTGAACAGGTGCAGGTAGTTCCTCCATTGCTTCCAATTGATTCGTTAATGCCTCAATTGTGTTCATGAGAATTTGTAGAGTATCTGGATGAGCTAGATTCTATACAGGTATTGCAACTAGAACTTGAGCTGGTGCAATAACTCATCAAACCACTAATAGTGGTGCTGATATTTGTCTTGGATAACCCACTGAAATAGTTCTATCAGGATGTACATGATCTTGTCTTGATTGGGTACCCATTAGAGGAAATTCATTATCTACATCTATAGTTACTACAAATCCTCTTTGATGTGGAGCTCCTACATGATTTGCAATTTCAGACATTCCTTGGGATACCGTCTAGTAGAAATGCTGTTTCGAAGTAACTCTGTCTTGAGTCTTTTCAACTCCTTCATTTCCTCTTCTTATTGAGAAAGTCTCCCTTCAAGTGAAAGATATTGACCTTCTCCAATGGAAAAGTGAAATGAAATCTGACTTTTTCAATTCCCATTTTTTGGATGCCTTTCGGAGAGGGGGGAGTTGGTTATTTGAAAGCATACATAGATTCTAGGTAAGCCTTTGATTTAGGGTACGCACACCTTCTTCATTTTCCTCAGTGTGTACCGAATTTTGGACAACAACTTCATCTTCTAATTCCCCTAAACTAGACTTATTTTTTAGAGGATCTTATGGAATGGTATTGATAACATTTACTGATGCATAATGCATTAATGGAATTATGTCAGTGTTTCTGGTAGATTGTCTCCCTTTTTGTCTTTCATGAAACTCTGTTCTTCTATGTGAAGTATTCCATGGAACTATTTGATGGATAGTAACATGAAGGGAATCATTGGATATTTCAGTTGTATGCATTCATTGTGGATTCTTCCCTAATCGGGAGACAAATGACTTCTGTTAAGGTAGGGATTGATGATCTGAAATAGTCCACAGCCATGCAGGATGGGGTTGATCCTGTTCCTCTTCTTCAAATCATTGAACATTGTTTAATTAATATGAATATTGCATTAAATGAGCCCACATATTGGAAAGTTGGGATGATTCATGAACTTCTATAGCTGAAATTCATGCAACTGTTATTCTGATTTTGCGGATTTTGGTTCGGACATTAGCAGGATGCATCATCCGAAAATTACTTAAATCACCTATTTCATAATATCGTTGTGTAATTTTATAAATTTTCATCCTCTGACGTCTGACATCCTCTAAACGGGATGCCTGCTCAAGATTCTCATTTTCTTGATGTAGAAGTAGTTCAACAATTTCCTTTCTTTGGGCCTGATTCTGATGAGAACTGGTTGAGTCATGTTATTTACCATACATTAGATTACAATAAAAACCTTTTGACTGTGGCCGGTTGTGGGAAATAGCATTGCTTGAAACCACTTTGGGCGGAATTTTCTGATTTTGAAGTGTAGTGAAATGAAATGATCCATATGCACCCTATCCTCTAATGTGAACATTAGATGGGGAATCCGAAATTAATTGGCGTAGCCTCTTCAGAGCATTGAGACATTCGCACTGAAGGGATCTTTTTTGTTTTTCAACCCTTGGATGTTGGGAAACTGAAAGAGATGCCAAGTCAATTTGGTGTTGTATTCCATCTATTACCTTTATATGTTTTTTATATTCACTACATGGTAATAATTTAGTATTAAAATGATGAAGAGATTTCCATAAGTAGAGATGAATTTCATGAATGCAATCTTCTGTCACCAATTCTGGAATACTAAACTGAGAATTTGCTAAAGGCCAGAACATGACTGGTATTTATCCTTTAGTTAATTTTTTCCTCATGTTCAATCATTATCTTCTACTATATTTTTCTCCACATGGTCTGACCAAAGTGTATTCTCTAAATTTGAGGATAAATGACCCATAGGAGGTTTGGAGAATGGCCATTCACTTAAGATTTCTTCTGACTAAGAAACGGTTTCACCTGTCAATGACAATGCATCACACATGACTGGCCCTGCGTTTGCAAGTGCCACGAGATAAGAGGGCTTTCTTGTTTCTAAAATGTCAATAATAGAATTGAATTCACAATGTGAAATACTACTGTGGAGAGGACATTCGCAGTGAATGCCATTATGGATAGTATCACAATGAGGGATTACAACAAGGGATAAATCATCTTTCTCCTTGGTCTTCTGGACGCACGGAGGGTTTCTGTGGCTCCCATCAAAAGATAGAAACTCTTGAGTTAACGTATTTACATGAAGCAAGAATCCATTATGAAGTATTCGGTGAGCAACATCAGAATTACAATTACCACTCCCAAAATTTGGTAATGAGAAGGTAGGGTCTTGAGAAGCAATAGATAAATGTCTGAGGGCATCACAAACTCCAGCATTAAGAGGAGCAAAATTACAGATTGACTCTTGATTTTCCAATGGTAATTGGTGAGATTTCTTCTTGGATGTTCTCATATACGTAGTTGGGGGAACTTTCTGGGAAAAGTGGTTATCATGGGCAGATATATGGGCCCGTCTTGGATAAGTTACCGGAACAGACCAGTTACCTCCTATTAGAAACGGTGTATGTCCCTGATCATATTGTCTGTATGATATGGGGGAGTATTCCCCATGACCCTCCTGGACTAGAACAGAGGTGTGTTTCTCCATTAGGATGACATTCATATTTGTCATCCCATGCGTGGGGACATATTTATATTTTTGTTCCAATGATACTGGTGAAGTAGTTGTTAAAATATCCTGACATGCTTCCATATTATGGGCAGGGATATGAGTTCGCCCTTTCACCATTGAAAAGATGTGTATTGTGACTTCAGCAGCCAAAACGGGAATATATGACCATTCTATATCTTGAGTAGGTATATGTTGCTTCTTCTATCCTTCTATTCTTGTAAATGGATTCTGATAGTAATTATCCATTGGGGAAGAGAGTTGACTCTGCTCTAAATTTTTCATCGGAGCTTTCTGTCTGACTTATATGGGTGCTACCAAACGAGATTGTTGGCATACTTGACGAACATTGGAAGGTGTATGTGCCTGCTGGATATTCATCTTCAAGTATGGTCGATGGGTTTCCTTCAATAATGGCATATGAGACTGCTGACAGAATCAGTGACTATAAATAGGTGTATGTTTCTGATTACCAGCTGCCAACATATTAGATTGGTGGGTTTCTTTAAAAGTATTCAAATGATCCTGCTAACTAGATGATAACGTGTAAACAGGTGTATGTGCCTATTCACGGTACTCCACCGGGTTTACGTGGAGGTATTAGTGGGTTTCTATCAGGATAGATTGTTGAGCAACAAAATTAGGTCGAATGAGTGTATAGTCCCACTAGTTGTTTCCCATAAAGTTTGACCAATGGACTTCTCTGGGGGAGGTAGAGTTGAGATCCTGCTTCCTGTTAACCAGATGTTGTCCGTTGTGGTTTTTATTTCATGCTCACATCTGAGAGACTTGGGCCAAACATCCAGAGGCAACACCCCCATCATGTTGGGTATAAACTACCGCATGATTCTGGTAGCGATTTCTGGTGGGAGTCCTCAGGAAGGACTCATGTATTCTTGAAGTAAGGCATTCAGTGACCTCGTGATCTTCCTCCCTGTAGTATGGGAGAGATTTATTGTTACGTTCTGGGGAGAAAGTCCAGAAATGGTTGGAAACGGTATTTGGCACCATTTTCTTCTTGATAATTGGTCGTTGTTAGCTAGATGATCGAGGATTATGGTTGACCTGGATGGCCTATCAAGAAGCCTCCAAAGTCAGAATTGTATTGTGCTGGTGATATTCCCTTATCAGCACATTGGATACCCAATGTTGAAGACGTTGGGTTGGTGATAACTTCATTACCGTGGATGAAGATCCACTTGATCAGTAGTCAGCAAGTTCACAAATGTTGTCTTGGAGAAAGACATTCTTTGGATTGAAGAGAATTCTATGGAAAACTGAGAACAACAAAAAGTTCTATTAAAGTGACATCTTGTAAGATGGATACATATGTGATTAATTTATTTGTTTATCATTCCTTTAATAGTTGATAGGTGCCTAACATGTGGGTAATATTATTAACATGGTTAAGGATTCAATTCAGGTACACCATTTTTGTTTCGTAGTTCCTTGAAATGTGTGTTCTAGATTTAAGAATCACTGTTTCTAGGTGGTTTCCATTGGATTTATTCATGGAACTAGAAACCTCCAATAGTTCTTTATCCAAAGTGGACCTGCATTCCAAAGGTAGGCGTTCATTGTTTTTTGAACTTTAAGATACTTTAGAATGTGCATTTGTCGAGAGGATGGGAGGTCGGACTCATCACACCTTTTGGGGGGAATTATTTTCTACATAGGTACTCTATTTGTAAGATTCAAATATTATCATGAATCCTTTTTAATTTATGAATTATATCATAAGATTCCCTTAGAAATTGTTATCACTTATTAACATGTGTTAAACTTATAATCATCAATATGAATTAAAGGTACTTCATTAATAGAAACATCTGTATGTATTCGAGGTTTTCCATTAATTATATCCTCTAATATGATGATTAGGGATTATTTTAATCATTGTTATGATGATACTGGTTTTTAAGCCACTCAGTGGGGCACTCCTGAATTTATTTTCATCCAGGGAGATGAAGGATTGTTTTAATCTTTGGATCGTGCTCATAAGATGAGCTACCAATGTATCCTTGTGAAAGGAATCAGAACCCTCATAGTCTGGTGCCACTTAATAGGACACATAATACCTTTATTGGTCATGTTAAAAGGAACTCTAAGCAGAATGTTCTTAATTGAATCTTATTGTAGGACTTATGCTGAAGCAACCTAAGGTACTTCGGAAAGAATATAGGTTTCCAAATAGGATCAAAACCTATTGGTAATATGGCCCAAAGGGAACAGGGTTGATCTGAAGTTTTGGTTTTGAACCTCATGGAGGATTCCTACATATACCATATGGATGGGAATAAAATCCCACGTAGTTTGATAAATCACAGAGGAGAGTATATTCCTCTGAGAAAGATGAGTTTTGGCTTACATATGGAAAAAGGATGCCTTGATGATTTGTGGATGGTATTTGGGGCTTATTTCTTAAAGAGGATGCCCAAATTGGGGGAATTAGAGTTGGATTCCTACGGAGGATATCTAGTGAGCTCGGGCCCTGAAAGGGATTCCTACGTATCAGGGATTGAACATGAATCATCGTTCTCATAGTTCATTACCTTAGAGTTTGTGCACATGTTTTAACCATCACATATCTTTAAGCCCACGTGAGTCATGCTCGGTGTGAGAAACAAGTGGATGTGAATGATTCAACACTGACATTAATACTTCCAAATTTTTCCTCCATGTTGATGGAAGAGGGCACGTCGACAATAGAAGAGGGTGGGGAGACGATCCTTCCCTCTGTTCTATATACATTGGACAAGGGTCCAATGTAAGGAAGAAGCGATGATAGTGAGGGGAATATACCAAGATGGCTGCCTTGAAATTGGTTTTGGTAGGGGAGGGAGACTTCTCTTATACATTCACGAAATGGAAAGTGTGAAGTGTACCTTCCCTACCAGTCAACTGAGGTCTCGGGTCACCTCATTGAAAAGGTCGATGCCAAAAGCCCGCCATCTTCCAAACCAGAAACTTCCTAACACTTTTTCTGGAAGAAATTTCCATGTGACTGTGGATATACAATCCCACAAACACCCATGAATCTTAACCCATTTGTGAAACAAATGTGGGAAACCTCTTACTAAGGAAATAAAAAATCAAATTGGAGACACACCAATGTGCCTTACCCAAAGGTCTGAGAAGTCATGAGGTGTTGGGGGATGATTCAACATAGCCCCTTTCGAGTAAGGGATCCAAGGAAAGAGATACCCTACCATAAAAGGCTTCAAAGTGTATTTAAACTGGTCACATAGGTACCTTGCACAGGTGTGCCTCGTAGGTACCACACATTTCCATATTGCATAGGTATGGTGCGCAGGTGTGCTGCATAGGTACAGCGCGTAGGAATAGATGAGGACTGAAGAGAATGTAAAGAAATTAAAAACATGCCTATCCCCTTTAATTATCCCTTATTTTGACGTTTAGAGAACTACCTGGGACAATTTGAGATATCTTGGAGAAATAGCTACATAATGGGAGCTTTATGCAATATTTATATTTTTTTCAGTTCGAAAATGGGGAGCCCAAGGGTCCTATTTATAGTCATGGATGGTCCTGGCCGAAGAAACTTCAGTCGCGCAAGTATCACGCATAGCTCCACAATGCAGGTGCTCTGCGTAAAGGCATCCCAAATCATATCATGCATAGGTCAGACACATAGCTATTGTCATGAATCTCATCTACGTAGCTCTCTCACGAAGCTTGGTCGTGGGGCTCTTTCATGAAGCTTGGTCGTGGAGCTGGCTCGTGAAGCTTGGTCGTAGAGCTCACTCACGAAGTTGCTGGATGTTTATTGCTTCGATTTTGGAAGTATTTGTTGATGTTTACCTTTTACTCATTGAATCTTTTTAAGGAATGACAACAATATTTAATTTATCTTCAGTATAAAAATATATCAAAAATGATGTGGCTATTAAAAAAACTAGTATGACATTATTATCTTTTCAAAAAATAAAATATAATAAATGACTAACTCTAATGCAATTTTTCTAAAAAAATCAATTTTTATCAAATGATTATTTTTTTCTATACCCACTCATCCTATAAAATTATAACATGTTTGAGGATATTTTTATAATATTTAAACAATTATTTTTACCATTGATTAACTGATTTACCCTTAACTGTGGTGACTAAAAAAATTACTAATGTTACTATTTATATTGTCAAAAAACATACTTGAACATATTATTATATAAATATCATACATATTAACTCCATGAATATCCATCATTTTATATTCAATTCATAGATTTAGAAAAATTGTGTTTAATTCTAATCATACTTGTGTGGCGATGGCAAAAGCTTTTATACCAAATCAAATGTAAAATTTAACACTATAAATTATTTCAATTGATTTTTTTTCAATTTAAAATTTTAATTTGATTATTATTATTAAAAAATTGAATAATATCATAAAAAAAATAAAATTAATACAATTTATATTAAGATAATAATATTTTATATAATATGTTATTCATACATATTAAAATTATAATAATTTCAAAAAATATATTTAAAGTTTTTTCTACATAAAAATTCTATAAAATTACAAAACTGAAAATGTAGGGTTTTATGCATAAAATTCGGTTTCTTTATATCTTATAAATATTAAATATATTAAATGAATATTAAAAATATTATATTTATTATAATATATTTAAATCTTTAATATAATTCATCAATTGTAATTAATTATTTTTATTTAATAAATTTCGGAGAATATGATAAAAAAATCATTATAATCAATTACTATACAATTTCATTTACAATTATTTAGTAAAAAATGAATTCATATAACAAAAATTATGTTTCCATATTTTAAATTATATAATTAGCAACCACACATTTAATGTAAAGGTTATTTTTTATTATATTAACTTATAATATTTTAATAATATATTATTTTTTTGTTAAACTCGGTCATGCGTGGAATAAAAGATATCAAAAGAAAATGGTGTTCTATATAACCTAAGTTATCCATATTGTTTTTATACATCTAGATAATTCTTATATTTCATGTTTTTTAAAATCAATTTCATGATGAATATAATGTAATCTAGACGTTGTGTTATTCATATAACAAAAACTATATCTAGTATTTTTTAAATGAATTATGTTGAAAAGATTTAATTAACTCAAAAAAATTCACAAAATTCTTTGGGAGATACATGAAACATAATAAAATAACACATAATCATAATAAAAAAATTATCGATTTATCACGCATGCGCAAAAAAAATACATATATGTATTTATTTAAATATATAATAAATTAATCATAAATATATATTCATTTATTGAAACACAACTGTTGATATCCATACATTTCATGTATATGTACATATATATATATTTAAATTCATATATATATAGGAAATAAAATTGATAATTTTTTATTTGAAATAAAATTAATAATGATTATTTATTTTCATATGGATTATATGAATATGAATATACTTTTACGTAAATATTTGTAAATATTTTTTATGAAATTTATTTGTTATTTGGAATAATATGAAAATATTTTTATGTTAGATTCTAAATAAAACATTAATATGATAGATTGCAGTATTTTAGATGTATAATATATATATGACTATTATACCTAAGAATAAATTTAGTACCCACAAAAAAATACATGGAAACTCCCTCAAACAAGGATGAAATTTGTTAAAATAATATAAAATTTATGCACCCAAATAAAGACAATGCGTTAATTTAATTTTATCCCATTCATAATAATTTTAAATTTAGGATTTCCCAATTACTATGTTCATCATTTTTCCAAATTTCATCTATATTATTGGTCGGGACCAGAAGGATAAAAATATCAAAAGTTATTTTCTTTTGGGGCTAATTTCATTCTTTTAACATAACTAAGATCATTGATTAATTTATTGAAATTTTCTGCCATGTAATTTTTATTGAAAGACATTTTCTAAATAATAATTAAAGAATATGTAATTAATTTTATTTGTTATTTATTTTAAATATTTTTCCCATTATATATCTTCTATATTAAGTTTAATGAAATATTTTTCCTTCAATAAATAATATTTAATAAAATATATTTTATTTATATCATTATAAATATATTTATAATTGAATATATTATTTTTTAGGATATATACAATTTTATCTGATAAATTATTTATTAAAAAAATAGAACTGATAATGGTCATCCTTGAGTAGGGGCTAAAAAGTGGCGATAAATTCTAAGGGCATAGATCCATGTGGTCTAACCCATCATCAGTTCTCGAGACCAGTGGAGCTTTGAGAGGCATTGAAAACATATGATGTGTTCTTTACTGAAATGCTATAAGTGGTAATATTATGAAACATATAATAATTACATGTCATCTAATTAAGGATCAAATCATGTATAGGTATTTTTCATGACGTCTATAAGTTCAAGTTAATATAATAAAATTTGGAAACATTTTTTGATGTGAACTGAAGTAAAAAATTGTCATGATTTGTCAATACTTTACATGTCATGTAAATATCACATTCAAATCATTAATATGAGGTTAAATGGATCAATATTTTTTAAATCCCTACACTTCCTATAATTTCTTATGGAAAAGATTCTCCCTTCCATTAAATTGAAATATTCTTTCAATGAGGATAAATTGATAGCCTCACGCCTTTAATCTGTGGAGTTCCATGGAGAGTTATGACATTGTTCATTGCAGTTTTTCTTTCATTTCGGTTTTTTCCTCCCATTCTTCTCATCATCATATATAATGTGATCACCCTTATATCTAATTTATTTTACCTTTGTTTTGTTAGGTGTGGTTGTGTCATGTAGTCCTTGTAGGGATGTTGTTCTTACAAGAGATGTGAACAAAGATCCATAACATAGTCTGATATCATGAGAAAAATATTGATAGCTTTTTGGGTTGGTGATTTATTATTCCTCATTCATTTATATTAAATCGTAACATTGGAATTATTTATCCACCTATATCTGAATAAAAATTAATCTAATAAAAATTGAATTGGATTACATAAATTGATTGTGATCGTGGGTTGGTGATTTTTTTTCTATATACTACGGTTGTAGGGTTCCTTTTTATTGTTTAGATATTGTAATGTCAATGACTTAGTTTTTTCTCATTTTTTCTAGGTGGAATTTGGTAATAAAAATAAAGATTGAGTTACTTGATAATTAATTGTATTATAGTTAAAGAGACATTTTTAATGAATATTTTCATCATTGTAATTTAATGGTTTTAAAATTATTTCAATGTTAATATTAATTAAATGCGACCATATTAGTGATTAATGGAGTTTATAATATTGTTATTTTTTAAAATTTATTACGGTTGATAACGAATAATCTTCATTTTGTCCAAAATGGTACTTCTCTTGGTTGTTGATCTATAATAAATACTAGGAGAATGATTATCCTCTAATAGATTATTATAGTATATTCTATAGGTTTCCCATTGATGGAACCTATTAATAAAGTAATTGGTCTATTCAAGATGGATTTTGGAACTAGATGATTTTTAAAAAAAATCGAGGTAGGAGTAGCTCATTTTCATGGAAAGGTCAAGTGCCAAATTTTGGATCCCTAAGCGCTCGTTTTCATTGAATGTTAGATTGCCTCATTTTGGTGCCCTAAGTGCTTATTTTCATTTTATGAAAAAATATGTGTTTTTGAGGTCCCAATTTCCCTGTTTCAATTTTTTTTGTTTCATTCTACATGTGTTATTATATGGAGACAGGCATTTTTATTTGTGCTATGTATTAGTGAAACTTGAGGTGTATTGTAATATATGGGGTGGGTGTCTAGGATGTGATGTATGACTGTGTGGTAGAGCTTGGGAATTATGTTGTAGTATGTACGAATGGATGTTTGGAATATTTGTCCACAGATAATTCCTTTGATGGTGAGAGTTATTGGTATATGTATGTGGGTGTCAGGGATGGAACTAGAGGTGATGAAAGAGGTTTAAACTTGAACAACCCATTAATGTGATACTGATAGATGGTATGATTTCTGGAATATTTTTAATAGAATATTGTTTATTTGATTATTTTAACTGCACTACTTCCCCACATCATGAGGTAACAAGATGTTCTTGATTTCATTTTCTCTCTTTATGGTCATATAAAATGGTCTTCAATTATTACCCAGATATGAAATGATTCTAATAAATAATTATTAACTTTTTAATCTATTGGTTTTTTAATGATGGGATTATATTTTTTAAATGATGTTAATAATGACATACAATGTTTTTAGATGTTATATATTCTTATAGGGACAATACTTTACATTGATGATGTGTATTGAAATGAAAATCTATGTAATGTTGAATATTTCTATTGGTTCATTAATGGAAAAGTAATAAATTAAAATAATGTGACATATAAAATAAAATTATGTAATTAATTTTTCTATTTTATATTTTTATATATTTATAGGATATATAGTCTTTTAAGTATCATATATGTTAATGAGATATATTACCTATAGTTGATTTTATGAAAAGGATATCCCTATAGTGTGGTTTTGAGCTACATTATATCATGTATATTTTGTGATTTCATATTCTACCCAACCAATATTTGGCTTAGAAAACTACCACCCAGTGGACTCTCGTAGGATTATTTACTAAATATCCCTATGATTTGATTAATGGATGGCAACCCCTATTTCTTTATTCCCTCCTACATGTAATTACATTTTATAGTAATCATAAATAATCTGATTTCTTATATCTGTGTGTAGATAAGAGTTAATGATTATGGTTATTTTATAAACAAGTATAAATGTATATATTATCTCAATGATTATTGTAGGTATGCCATGTAAAAAATATGATGGAGTGAGGTACATAATCGATGTATGGGATGTAATGTATTGATATATAATACTTGATGTTTCATATAGGCCATACAAGATACTGTGTATCATTAAAAATATTTTGTTACAATTTTTATTGATATATTTGATGGTTTGTTTATATTTTGGATGAGGCGAATGTGGTGGTTCCCCTTTCAGGTGTTTTCAGGTGGGATTTCATTTATAGATAGATGCTCAGGACGTGAAAAATTGGGTTAGAGTGTAAAATAATTTAGGAAGCAGGAGTGTTGTACCATTGAGGTTTTATTATTATATTATGTTCCCTCTTGTACGCTATACTTCGTGGGAGATATCCATGGTGAGGTTGGAAATATATTAAACTTGTTTAGTTGATCTGTTAGTCTCAAAAGTGTTCGCTATTCTTTAAAATCCTTTACATATAATTTTAATGAGAGGATATGGGATGGATATTTCTGAGTATAAAATTATAATATTCATAGGAATATATGAACTTTTTTAGGTAATTTTGTTAATTTTGGTGGTCAGGATGGAATTACTAGAATGGAATTTATAAGGAACTATTAGTGATCCGTGGATGCTATATTTTTTACCTTTATAGTACTACAATTTTCATTTAGTTGATTTGTATTTTATGGAATTTGATGTTTGCTCTTGGGTTTTCTTTATAGGGAAATATATAAATATATGTATAATATGGGTTTGGTTTTTGTATTCTTATTATTTATCTTTTATGCATGTTTCCCTTAGAGATTAATTCCTACCATCGACATGTTTACTATACCCCCAATCTAGTATCCAACATAAGGACTTCTGGAGGTGGTACATGGATATTCACCACCTATCTTCACTCACTGATGTATCATTTGGTGTAGGGGTCCTGATAGAGTTATTTAAATGGTTTATCATTATTGGATAATATGGAGGATTTAGTTAGCACATGTGTGGTTTTGTGGGATCATAGAGCAATGATGACATCAAAGATTAGTAAGTGATTATACATTATAGTCCTTCTAAGACATAGTTATTTATTTTCCACATGATCTAATAAACATACCATTAGATCTAATAACCTACAAAATGTTCTGATTATAGTTTTAGTGTAGAGAAGAGGGAAAAGATAGTGCATCAACATTTTTTCTCATATGTTTGATATGGGTAGACCTTGGGATAGGTGAAAATAATAAAAATATAATTAATTAGTTAATTAATATTAATTATTCAACATTCTAGGTTTTGGATAACTAAAATGTTATATCAAATAGATGGTATTGATTTAGGTTAATTTACCCATCATCTTTGGGTGAAAATGTTCAGAAGGATGTATCAGTTTATCATCAGAGTAGAGGTTAAATATGATGAAAATTATAGGTGGACACTATGATATTTTTAGTGACAGAGGTTCCAAATGATTGAGGTTTTGGTATAAAATTCAGTCACAAAACACTTGTTCAAGGATGTTTATATAGCATTATTTTTGATATGTTCTTTTTATTTGAACTGATATTCATTAGTTGTGATGATTCTAGAAGGATCCATGAGGTAGTGGTGGTTCATGTTCCTTAATGGCCATGAGGTTTTGTGAGTCTCGTTAGATATATACTAAGACCATTTTATATAATAGTTCCATTAATTGTACATAATGGTGTTGAGTCTCTAGGATCTGAATACCCATAAGCATGGTATCTCCAATTAGGGAGATTATTTGATTCATTTTAAGAAACTCATACAATTTTCTTTCAGACATATTATTGGATGTGGATGCTAGCGAGACGGATTTTTAAGAGTCTTTTCAAAAAAAAATATAGTGAATCGTCAACCAACATATTTTGAATACGTTTCTTGATGTTTTTGAGATAGTAGAGTTTATCAAGAAGAAACTATCCAGAAATATTTCATCAGGAGTGGGGAGTCAACATGATTCCCCATGAAACAGAATTGTGGTCTAATGATCACTGTTTTTATAATAGAATAGTTTTCAGTCATCTGATGGTAGGTTATAGCCTATATCATCTTGTTTCTCCAGGGTAAGAGACTAGTATCATATTTAATTCGATTAGAAATTTGTTTTTCTTATAGAGGATGATTTTTTTCATTGGATAGAGAGCTCAACCATTATGATCATTTTTTGTGTTCCATGTTTTCCTTTTTCGGTTCCTTTATTGAGGTAGTTTAGGGAATTCTAGCAACATCAGGGTGCTTTAGTTTGGTATTATTAGAGATGATATAGTGAAGGTAGGTGAAAACCCCAAGATTCTCCATATCCATAAATTTTATAGAACGAACATGGAGGTTGAACTTAGTAGGGTCAGATTGGTTATAGAGAATGTCATGGTCAGCTTTATGATTTAGTGCTTCCAGATCCATGTGTTCCAGACATCATTCGAGGTACACATTTCTTGTTTCTAACCATCGTGCATACATATTTTGATTAATGATAGAGAAAATTCAACATATCACATACCATTATTCATTATAGATAAATTTAGGTAGAGAGTATTTTAGTTCCCTTGGAGATGATTACACCAGAAAAAGTTTAGTAGACCTGTATGAAGTATGTGGAGACTACTAGATATTAATGGGTTGCACCACTCTTGGAATGAGTTAACATGTTTATAGATTTAGCCATAAGAAATCATCCATATAATGTTTTGGAAATATTATATGTTGGATATCATGGATTTATTTAGGAGTTAGAAAGCTGATTATGATTCCAATCGAGAGATAGTAGTTTTTTTGGTGAGTGATACCCTTATATGGAATTAAGGTGTTTTCTATCTATATCATCCTTGATGGATGCATTTATGATAAAAATATAGTTGGTTTAGTAGTATTATTTTTCCGAATGTATTGTTAAATCACCTTGAATAATATATATATATAAGTTGTTTAAGAGAACCCACATCAAAATGTGATCAAGTTTCATATTGTGTTTTGGATCAAGCTACAGGAAATGGCTTCTATAATCATTATTTACCCATACAAGATTCATCCATTTGAGGTGCATGAGAAAATAGTAAAAATAAATGATTTGTTTTATTGATCTTTGGTGAGGATGAGTTAGTCATTATGGGGTGTATGAATTTTGTTTTTTATATATAGCTTATGGGAATTTAAAACATTGTATCAATTATCATCATTTCAACGAAGTGAAAGTGCGGAACTGATATCATCTTCTAGGGATATATGCTTTATTTTAATATCATGGTGGCTCATGTTGGTTCCTGAATAACAATATTTATTCTGGATATCATCATATGCCGGTAAATTATGAGGACAATCATATGCCTTCATTACAATTTCATCATGGTACTTATGAGTTAATTGTGATGTATTTTGGTGTGATGAATTATTCATATATGTTCAGGGTATTGATGAATGTAGTGTTTAGAGGGATCACATATATGTTCTTGGTGGTTAACATCGATGACATTATTGTGTACTATGAATCATATGATGTGCATATAATGATTTTTTGTGACATTTTTGGAGTTCTTCATTATGATAATATATCTAGGATGTTTTATAAATATTATTTCATGGATTGTGTAGTCCATTTAATTGGGAATGTGGTGTCCTAGAATGGTGCAGATGTGGATCCTTCAATAATTGATGTATTGTTTCTGTGGAATATATCGTAACAATAGAATAGGTTTGAAGGATCCTTTGTATTTCATGATTGGTTAATAGGTTCATAGAATACATCTATTAGCTTGTGACTCCACTAAAATAATTTACTAGGAATTATCAGGTATTTTTATGGGATTTCTATTTTTAATAATAGTTTGAGTACCAAAATGATTTTTTCTATCATTATACTAGTTCATTTCTAATCAATTGAGAGATATCATTTTTAGGTTCTCTATGACAATTCACATCATGTCATAGGTTTAGTTTTTATTCAACATATTTTATTTGTTTCTTATTGGGTATGATGGTTATGTCTTAATGAGTGTTATAATGCCACCCATGATTTTGAGTTGAAGGAAATATGGTTTTATTTGAATTTTTTGTGGAACTACCTCATCGAATAGAGTTTTGGGGTTTTATTGATCATATGATCCAGATGTATGACCTCTCCTAGGGTGATGGGAACAACCACTAGATTTAGTTGGTGGAGTTATTAAAGGACTATGAAACTGAAATTTCATTTGAAATAGGATATGGAAATGTTGTAGCTAATGTTCTAAGAATGATGACATTCAGTACAGTAGTGCACAAATATAGGGACTCCTATATAGTGATAAAGTACCTCTAAATGATGCATCTTGATATGGGATATTTTAGAGGAAAATGTTATCTTTTCTTAATAAAAGTTTAATCTTCTTCGTGTAACATGTGGAGGAGTCCCAATTTGGGGGTTTGGAGGTTGTGTTTTGGATGGACCAATTTGTTTTTTATACCCTTGATTGTTTTACTTTTTATGGAAAACTCCATGTGTTTATCCATGGAAGTATTTGAATTCAATTTGCGTGGCATGATATAAATTCCAAAGAGTTCAATAATTCGTCTGTGGTGGTACATACCAATGTGATAAATTTTTACGATTTGTTTTGAGTTTATTTTTTTAGGGTTAATTCAAGATGGTTTATAATTTGATTCTCGGTTTTTGATCTTCTAGAACATATAGTATTATAACCATGTTACCAATTGTTTAATATATTCATTATATTTACCCCAATAAGTGGGAGGAAATATTGATGGTTGTATTTATTGGTTTATCGGAATCGTAGGGTGTCTATTATTATATTTGGGCAATATGGGATCATTTGAATTAATCTACCCACTTTTTAGTGATCATGGACTTGACCTTAGTGGATGTTTTTTTTAGGCGGTATCTTGATGATGTGGTGAAACTCTACAGAGTCCTGAGGAAAATCATTTTTGATCAAGGTACTCATTTTACCATTACTGAGTGGAGTGGTCTCAATCATGATTTTTTTCTAAATTAACCCTTAGCACAACTTTTCTACCACTTATGGATGATCATACATAATTGACCATATAGACTTCTAAAGGAATGGTGTGTTCTTCTGTCCTCTATTTTATAGGTTCATGGTTATGGAACATACCCTTGTTCGAGTATTCATACAACAGTTTTTTCCACTTAGTCATTCATATAGTTTCATCTTACGCTCTGTATGTTCAACTTTATTGTTCTCTATTGTGTGGGACATGGGTCTAAGTGAAAGTGATTCATGTCCAAGAACTGGTACCAAAAACCACAGTGAGGTTTTAGGTTATTCTTGAGAGTATGAATGTAAAATATTATATTCAAAAAAAATGATTAACATATTATTAGACATTTGGAGTTTTATGTTGTTAATAATGTGTTCTAGATGGCGAATCATCATTGTGGAAAGCATTGTTTGGTCCATTGGAGTATGCTTTCTTCCATCATTTTTGGGCTATTTTTTGTTTTGGATCATATTGGAAATATAGTGTATTGGATAGTAAATCCCATATAGAGGATCTAAATACATGCTATTTATCATAGGTCGTAGCTCCATCATTGTCTTAACGATTACTCTTATGTGATATAATTTGGTGAGATCGATGTTTACAATGGTGCAACCATCAAGTAGTGGCATGTGAAGGTCCCTGAACCCTATGCGATTTTATAATGGTAAATTCATAATATAATTTGATATCATATCATTTTATATGAATATTATGTATATTAAAAAACAAAATTCTTGGGGTCCACAATAGTTCTTTTATTTGGAAACATAAAACACAATCATATATTTGGTAAAATATCATCATTATTTCCCAAAAATATCTTCCCCTTTATTATATATTCTCTAAACCATTCATTATATCCTAGCGATATGAAGAAAATTAATTTATTTGATCATAAGTACAATAATGATAAATAATTGATATTCAAATGAATAACCCAATCGTAAGGGTATGAGAAGATGAGAATAAGTATATAATAACATACCTTGTATATCAACAATCATATTCATTAGTGATGGAGTAAGGATTGTATATACATAGGACAAGAATCATAATGGTATCATGAGATTATTCAACAATATCATAACATAGGATTAAGACATTGAATTTTTATAAGATACAAAAACATTTAAAATCTTGCCCTATAAGTTATGTTACATTTCCAAAACCTAGTATGGAACTTCCTAGGAGATAACATTCTAGAAAAGACACTCCACTATCACCAATCACAACCATTTCCATGTAGTGGATTTGATTCCCCACCCCCAACCATCTTAGTTGTTATGGATCAATCCCAATGCCATCTTAGAATTTGAGGTCGACTACCAAGTACATCTTGGTTGTCACAGTTCTCTCACTAGACCATCTACGTGGATAAAGGCCATTACAGAACTATGTTCCCTCCCTATTTCAGAAATATCTAATTATATATAAATATTTACCCAAATAATTATGGATATATATATAACACCCATCACAAAATGAAATCATACATACATGTATGATAAGAAAATAAAACATTACTACATTGGGACCAACAAATAGAACGAGATTCATAAATAACATATCATAACCCATGAAATAAAATGTGTGTTATAAACATTGGATCAAATAACTGATGGAAATGTGATATGTTTTATACTTATATAATTTCTAGTGAATTGAAGTGGGTGACATGGGAATTATATCATGGTAATACCCAAGGAAGTGAAATAAAATTCATTAAAAAACATAACATATAAATAATAAAACAATTAAACAGTGAATAATAATTGTTTCTATAGATTATATCCCAATTAAATCATAATATATAAATAAGGATATCATCTTATGTAGTGTAGTACTTTAGAACTTCAGATGGAGCATCTATTAAGATAAATAAACATTATTTGGAATTTAATTATCAAAATAGATAACCTTTTTAAACTCTTTTTGTAAAAAAACCACATTGAAATAATATGCATTAAGCCATTGTAATAATTTATATAATTTCATGTACAAAATATCCATTTCTATTTGAAAAATAAATTCTTATTAGAACATCAAAATTTTTAAAAAAATTCATTGAAAATTTATTTGAAACCATACCATAGAATCATTGAAATCATTGAAATCCATTATATGAAAATAAACATTTTAAAATATATGAAGGATTATTTGAAAAAATTAAAACAAAAATATAAAACATTATAAGAATATTTTTCTTTAAAAATTTCATTGATAATCTATAATGGAATATTTGAAAATCATTTATTAAACTTTTTAAAAATTATTATTTTTTGGAAAAACGTCTTACGTATAAAATAAAATAAAAAAAGATTTATTTTACATTAGTAATTATTTTCACTAAACTTAAATCTTTTAAATATGCAATGTTATATTCAATGAAATTGTACTGACTCTCACTTATATAAATAAAATTCAAATATTTATTTAGTTAAATGTATTATTTTGTAATATAGTTATTGTAAAATGATGAAATTATTTTATTTTATTATATCCTATGTGATTTTAATGACTTTAATGTATCATTTCCATCAATTATATAGTCTTTTTACAGTGATCAGATTATTAGTATAGATATAGGGTTCTAAAATTATAAATTTACATGGAAAAATGAATTTATGGCCTAAACTAGTCGGATCATTCCCTTTAAGGGAATTTTATCACATATTCCAAGTGGAAAATTATATTAGGAGTTTCCCCTTACCAATCATAATTTTATTTCAAACATAATTATCATGATAAAAACATTTATGGGAGAAATTGAATGTAATCAAGATCATCACCCCAACCATATACTGAAAACTACCCCATTAAAGTCTCACCATTTCATGACATACCCATATGGAGTTCTATAGTGTATTAAGGGGATAATCATCTACACCCTAAAAATGTGAAATTTGTTTATTTTATATTAAATAATTAATATTTTTGCATTCTATTGTTAATATTTTATAAATGATATTAATATTGATAAAATAAAAAAATGAATTTTGGTATAGTATTCAAATTCAATTAAGGAATTTATTTTCATAATTTAATTTATTATAGAAATAACTAATATAGTTTAAAAAATTATTTTAAAAATATGATTATTAAATATAAATGTTCATATAATTTCGATAATCAAAAATATGAATTTAATAATTGTACATAAAATATTATTTTAAAAATAAGCATAGTTTCTCAATATATGTGTATTGTTAGTTCAAATGTGAAAATGAAAATATAAATAAATTTATATATATATATATATTGAATTTTATTTTAGTAATTATATCAACAATATTATCTAATGGTGAATTTTTCAAAAAAAAATTGAGATAGTTGAATTTTTGGGTTATTCTAATATACTGTATAAATATATATTCTCATTTATGAAAAATTAATGTAAAAAAAGAGAAGTAAGAAATAATATATATGTATAAAATACTAAATCAATTATTTAACTTTAATATAATGTGATGTTATATTTTTTATAATAATTTCATATTTCCATTATTAATCATCCAAAACCTTTATTTTATTTTATGGTTTTAAAATCATTTTTTATGACTGTGACTCACCTCCACATTTTATAGCTAGTGTTTTATTATTTTAGGTCCTTGGAAATATAAATTAATTCGAACCACTGCCATTTTTTAGAAACAATTTTCAAAAACCATGTTATGGTTTTTTGTTTTGGTTATTTTACTATGTAGAGTCCAAAAGCTAAATAATAAAGAAATACCCCATCTATTCCTATATAAACCAACCCAATCTCTATTTATCATCGCAAAAAATCCTTAGATCATGTATATATTGTTCCATTCAGTATCTAAAGTCCTCTCATGGCACCCCCAAGATTTCAATAATCTATTCCTTCATATTTTTAGTTACACACTCAAGTAAGGGATCTTCACCTTCATTTCATTATTCAAGATTCATTATTATCTTATGACTTCTATATATAGGAACTAATGTTGGTAAATATGTTTCTATATCCCTATTACATCCCAATTAATTTCCAGTTTATTAGAGACACATTTCTCTTTCATGAAAACATTTTTATGAATCTTTATGTGACATTTTTATGCTTCCAAAATTTCATAGCGATTTTCTAGGCCAAAACTATTGTGTACTGAATACCATACCCATTTTCTATCAATTATTTTCAATTTAATTAATATATAATTAATTTAATTTGATCATAAATGTATTTATTACACAGTACTTGATCATAAATAAAAATATGTTGATTATTGAGTCCATGTTTTATGATTTATGTTGCACACTTAATCATGTGAATTTAATGAAAATAATTGGTGTACCATGAATTATATAGTGCTCCAATGCATTGGGTAATATTTAGTCACTTTAGAAGTCATGTTGGGATAGGGAGTCATTCTGATTTCATTATTGGACATTGATCATCAGGATTTCCCAGTAGTTATCCTTGACATATTTTTGTTAAGAAGATTTTCATAGTCATTTCCACATTTCCCATGTTTCCTTTATTATTACCAGGATATATCATGCCTTATTATTAATGTTAAATATCGTCCACCATTGATATTACTATTTTCTATATTTTATTACCTTATTCAATTATTATTCACTTACTATGATTTATAGCCCACCCATTTTTTATGTATGCCCCCAGGTTATCCAAAGCAGCTTTATGCATGAGCATGTTAATTAGGATTTCAATAACAATGATCTTTTATTTATTTTATAAATTTTTTTATTACATGTACTTAATTCCTAATTAAACAAAATAAAATTTTATTTCATGTATTATTATGAGTAATTTTTATGTAATAAATCCTATATTAATGTAAAATAGAGTGTAGGGTTTTTATAATTTGTATCAATAGAAAAGTTTAGTTTTTTGGGATTAAGATTATAAAAGTATATATAATTCACAACGGTATGAATAGGTATAATAAAACAACCTCAAATTTAGTTTATGTATAATTTAAATGGTTTAACTAGACAATAAATCCCTATTTGGGCACAACATGTGTATGTGGCTCTAGAACAAATTCACCAAGGGGTAGAAACTCTGATAAGGTCTGACGGTCTTGACTTGGTGTAGCGTAGTACATGAAAATGGTCCTTATAATTAACATGGTTTTACACTTCCTTAGGATAATATAAGGTAAATTAATAATCTCATTATGTAAGATTATTAATTGAAAAAATACACAAAAGAATATGTGTTTTGAAATAGTTCATGAATGTCATAGATTGAAGCATAAATGTTTATATGTTAAGAAAATAATATATGTTATATGTTATCCGCTTAATTTCCTTAAATTTATATTTATGTGTTTAATAATTTAAATATAATAAACCCTTTTATTTTATTTTAATTTATTCAAATCTTCTATAGAAAGATGTAATTAGGTAGAAAATTAATTTGAATGACAATGTACTGACTACCCTAGTGAGATGCACAACCTAGTGGGAATGGGAATTGAAAACATTAGGATGATAATATCTCATCCCACTGATAGTTTTGAATAGAATCATAAATTATGTGGAGTGAAGTTATCCTCCTAAGAGATAATAAGATGTGATTTATTCATTTATATGGCAAGGGACCCCGACATTCAATGAATCATTTGAAGCAATATTCATGGGACAATAGATTAACTCCATTGAGAATATATTTTTCATCCTTCAATATTCCAAAAAAATTGAATGTTCTATTAGATTCATATCATATGTACAAGTGATTTTATTAGTGGTGGACATTCAACATGATTACGAAGGTGGAAGAAGATATTGATGTGATATAGTGGAAGGAAATCCTAAATATTTTTGAATGCGATTTTTTCTCTCACTCTATGTATTATAGAAGAATTATATTTTTTACACCTTAATAAAAAAATATGATAAATAAATTAAGTAATAAGATAAAAACATTACTAGATATTAATTATATGCCTCTTTATTATGTTTACCCCTAATTTTATGGTTAACCACATCATTGGTGGGATAAAATGTCGTCTTAAAAATCCATATATATAAAAGTCTTTAATAGATATTAATAAATTGTATGATGTTCCCTCAATGAAAAAATTAAGATTGTTGAATCTCAATGTATTAATGGGGATAAGAAGGGAAAAGTGGAGTTTAATTTTGTTTGTTCTATTGAAAAATATAATAGTCAAAAAAATTCAATAACACACGTGTCAAGGATTCCGAAAAAAGCACCCAAAAAATTGAATATGGGTGATGAGAAAATGATTTAGGTGTAAGAAGTAAGCACACCTAGATAATGATTTCCTTCCAGAGAAACCATCAAATGAGATTTTGGGAAGGAATTCATCATTAAACAATAATTTAATTGTAAATGTTTTAAACAACATGGAACTATGGGACATTGTAAAGCAATACACTAAGGCAGGGTTATTTTAAAAAATCAAAAAAACTCCAAGGAAAGTAGGGAGAGGTTTTTCCAATACAACTTTTAAGATGGATCCTAATAATGAAGTGGTTTTAGGTATTCGAGTTATTCATTCAATGTTAGTGAATATATTTTTGATTTATGTTTCTATATAGTACATAATTTCATGAATGGATATAAAATCTATTTAAAGACCACCAGATATCATTGAAGTAGAGTTTTCATTGAAAATAGAAATTGGTTGAATTATTTCACCCCATGTATATAACTCATTCCATGTCTAAATTTTTTGGATAAACAACTAGGAGAACCTTTTAATACTACTTTTTTGGAATTTGATAATATTCTTAGCATGGATTGTCTTTCCCTGTAAGGAGACAACATATATTGATGTTATAGTGAAATCACTATTTGTATTTCAAATTGACCCCTGATTCTGTACAAGTGAAAGGATAAAGAATCGTATTGTTTACCACCAACATCTCAATCAGGGATATTATTTCTTATAAGAATGAATATCTATCCCAAATTATTGTCTCTATATAATGAACCATCCTTGAAGGAATTCCTGTTGGTCAGAGTGGATACTCAAGAGGTTGGTGAATTGTGTTTCAATTGATTTTTTTAAATAAATTATGATTAAAATTTCCCAATTCAGAATAGCCCAGTCAATTAAGTCATTTGATATATAAGTGTTTAATTTCTCAAAAAGTTTCTCTAAGGTTGACTAGTCCTCAATTGAATCAATGTAAACACTAATTCAATTTTTGAAACAGGTTTACTAAATAAATCACATAAACACACAAACCAACAATAACTATCAGAGTGAATGTTAAAATAGTTTTATGTATTTAAATCAAATATAAGAAGTATATAAAATAAAACAGAGTATATGAGGATTAGCACAATGGGATAAACTAGATGTTCAGTCTCAATCCGACACTTAATCCTCTCCACTTGTTGGTTACCTTCAACCAAGCATTTTATATAAATAACCTTGATACAAAACCTGTATTGGGGTCTACAATAGTTTTTACAAATATTCTAGTTTCTACAACCTCTACCACAGTTATTCATGGGAAAACAAGAAACCAAGCCAAACAAGGCTTCTTCCATACTTATATGTCAGAAAACAAGGGTGAGAGAGTTCCGAGTGAGGATTTTCAGTACCCCACCCCCAAGATAAAGCATAGGAGACAGTGTGTGTAACAAACACACACTTATTAGAAATGTAAAATAAATAACACAGTAGAGAAAGATAAATTAGGATAGAGTTTAGAATGCTCTTTGAGTTTTATGATTAGCTCTCGACTTCTTGGAGTTGGGGAAATGATGGTTTATTTTTTTCTCCATGTAGTCCCGAAAAACAGTGTGTCACAACTTCTAGTTACTAGCTTCTAGGTACTGAGATGATGAACTTCTTTGTATTAGGGAGTTGATGAAGCATAGTAGGACAACCTTGAGTATGTTCTTTAAAACGATCTTTGTGACGCTTTTGTATTTTAAGTATATGCCCTGGAGTGTTCTTATTTTAATTCTATAGTAATTTATTTAACTTCTAGAAATGATCCTCACCATTTGTTTTCTCTATGATTCAGTATATATATATATATATATCTTTATTTCCTGGTCTTCTTCTTTAATATTTGAGGTCTGACAATAGGAGTAGGTATATATCATGCAATCTTTCTCGTACCTCGTACTGCCAGGATATGGTCTCCTGATATGTCTAATATAAGAATTAATTAAGTCAGAATCATTAAAGATATCACAATATGACCATTTTTAATATATTAAGATAATGGATAAATTATAGAATTTGTTATCAGAAGACTGGTAACAGTATCATGTCAATCGGTAGCATCTACAGTACCAAGCTTAATCAGCAGTAGACTTCCAACTGTAGGCGCATCCAGTGGTAGGCTTCACCAACGGTAGGATTTTCCAACAGTAGACTTCACTAATGGTAGACATGTCCAGCATTAGACATTACTAATGGTAGACTTTTCCAGTGGTAGACTTTACTAACGGTAGACTTGTCCAGCGGTAGACTTTACTAACGTCAGACTTCTCCAGTGGTAGACATTACCAAGTATAGGTTTTACCAGTGAGCTATTCTTAGGTAGAATAATTAATAGTAGACTTCCAGTAATAGGTCTGATAGTGGACATCTAATAGACACTCTTTGTAGTAGCAACCTTGTCACAACAGTGACCTATCACATTGACACAACATCTGTATGCTTTGGTAAGTACTTCAACAGTAGGATTTACAATAGAGACCTTGTACTGGTGGTTTCAAATAGTAACATTATAACTATAGCACTTATAAAAGTATCCTTAATCAGTAAGGTCTTCAATGGTGACATTTTAACTAATGAATTCAAGCAGTAATATTTAGCTATAGTTTGTTCCATGATTACCGTGATAGTGGCCCAAAGAAAAAAAACAGTGACCTCTTACCAGTAACCTTCAACAGTGACATTTGACATAGAAACTTTTCGACAGTTAATTGATTATTGTAATGTGATTATATTAAAATATATTGTAATAAATTTTCAAACAACTATCTCATTAAATAATTAAACATGATATGTGATTATCAAAAATAGGGGAGTCGAACAACCTCCACATTTTTGGTAATCACAATTTATATTATTAAACATTAGAATAATTATATGATTATCAAAGATAAGTTCATATAATAAATAGGTGTTACATATAAGCCTATCACACCTATCACACATGTAGTATAGATTAATGTGATATGGATATGAAATTACTTTTGGATATGGAAATGAAATTTTTTTTGGATATGAATATGAAATTACATTTGGTGGATATACCCCCCTTTGTGATTAGAAAATAAAAATACAATAAGAAAAAATTTAGAATATTTATATTAATGAAATATCATTACATGATCCAAAGGGCATTACAAAATCCTTTTCAAAAGATACAACCACACTCAATCCACATCAGAAATGCCCATTGGAGCTTTGGATTTGGAAGCTGAGGATGCAGGATTTGAAGGTGGAGGGATAGGCCAAGGGATGGCAGTCAGCTGGGTAGGAGGATCTGAAACATTAGCATCAGGAGCCATGTTGTGAATAGATCTCTAAGGAATGGTAGGGGTCATGTTTCTGATGGATTTAGCAGGATACATCATAGGAGAAGCACTGGAATATCCTGCGGCCCAAGAGGTGGAGGGAAAGGCTAAAGGGACAATGATGGGTTTACAATCCACATGTAGGAAAGGTAATAAAAGATTCTAAAAGTCCATGATGATACATCCTCCTCTTTCCATAGACGAAATTAAATCATCCTTATTCTCAATAAATTTCTACAAATCAAGAGTCATCTCCAGAAGCATGCTCACATGATCCTTAAATGCCTGAGTGACGGGTTGAATCCTCAAGTTCTCTAAAAGTAACATGTAGTGGCTACCCATCTGATGATTTGTGTATACCCCTTTGTTATAGAAGTCAACTTGTTCCTTGATGGCCTTCTGATCTTGAACAACTTCTCTTAAAAAATCTTCCACGAGCTTATGAATTTCTTTGGTAATGGAAGTGACCTGAGAGTTTGAGTTACTAGTACCAGAGTGCTTTGTCACTTATTCTCTAACAACTATCCTGAAAGCTTCAATATCAAATTTATGAGAGGTCAAAGAAGATGAAGATTCTCAAGAGGTTCCAGAGTGAATGCCACACTCTTTAAAAGATTTGGTTAGCCCACTGATCAACCTTTTTACATCATCATCATGACCTTTCACATGTTTTTTTATGGACTTATTAATGTCCTCAAAGAAATCAACAATATACTGCACTAAACCTTTGATATATTGAATATCCTTATCCACCTTATCCCTTGAGGTTATAAGATAATTTAAGATCACAACTGATTTCTTCTGAAGCTCAATAGACTCTGAAAATCCACTCAATTGAATTTTACACTGCATCACATCATGGAGCTGATTAGATTGAATGTTGGATTGAATTTTGGATAACTCAGATGTGGAATGCTCTTAAACTAGAGAAATAGCTTTGTCCATCTCATAGGTAATATCCTAGACAATATCTATTGGTTGTATTTAAAGGATTAAAAGAATGCCTTTATGACATAGTATAGAGGAATAATGTTTTCTGGAGGTATGAAAATGAGGTTTGGAACTGAAGGTCTATTGTTGGGAATTTCATCTTCTGAGTTCTCATAATCTACTCTGAACACCGGAAACCCAGGGTCCTCAAACCACCACTCAATGTAATTAATAACATATACTGACCCCTATGTAGTAGGATTCTCCCCCACACTTGGAGACATCCGGAACAACTACATCAACCACTTTTAGTCTTGCCCCTTTATCACCTGATCCTGCTTGGTCAACTAACTCATCAGTAGAGTTAGTCACTGCTTCTACTGAGTCATCCACAATCTCTATTTCATCACCAATAGATACAACATCTTCTTTTTGATCACTTACTGTCCTTTCAGTAATTCCTTTTAAAATACTTAGAATGAGATCCTTCACTTCACTATCATCAATGGACATCTCATATTCTACATGGTCATAATGTCATGATTCATCATCTTCTTCCTCTTCTGAGGTATCTATAACAGTAATATTAGACTCATCATAATCTTCTTAACTAGTTTCTTCAACCTCATTGTCGCTTAGGACAAATTATCTCCTCAGTAACTCTCTTGGAGGACTGGGCTCTCCAAAATCTATCACTCCAAATAGACGACTAGTAGGTTGATCATGATAACTCCCATCATTTATAAGATTACCCTCTTTCACATGTTCCACATCCTCCTATACTTATTCATCCGAATATACAGGTTCCGCCTCACCAGGCATCAAACCTGGATCCCTCTTATCCTTTAGCCTAGAAGGATTATTTATATGGTCAAACTTCTCATAAATCTTCCCTTCATCATTTACCCATTCTGTTCTCTTGGGATTCTAGTTGATCTTCATGAACTTGCAGACTATATTAGAGATATAAAAAGTTTTCTTGGATATAATTGTTTCAACTTTATCTTTAGAAATTCCCTTAACCATTGGCATCACTGAAATCAGTTTGGCATGAAATAGATATTTTGATTTAGAACATGGCTTAGTCATGTCTTCCAACAGAGCCATCAGTAACCTACACAGGTTGATCTTATGCCCATGCATTAGAAAATACTGTATGAATATGTTCTGATACATCAACATAATGAAGTCCCCTCTCTTGGGACATACTGCATGTTGGATAAACATGAACAGAAGTCTATCTTCCCCATTCATTTCAGCTGCAATCACCTTCCATGAGGTCCCATCTCCTATCAGCACTTCCAATGCATTATTATATCCAAAAAGATCACTATCTATAAGAATAAATCTATAGTAGTAATCAATTATACCATCATGATGTAACCTTAGACATTCTTCCCACTTAGCAGATGAATAGCTTACCTCAGTGCCATGTACTCTAGGAAGCATTCAGTTCACTCCATTAGACTTCTCAAATCTCATAATCTCATAAAATTCTTGGACTAACATTGGATAATAAGGCCTATTGTTGTTTGAGAAACACTGCACCCAGCCATGAGTTTTTAGAACTTCTAGCACCAATGATTTTCTCGAAAGAAACCATTCCTCGCACAATTCCTTTTCTGGTACGATCTCCCTCTTTGTCATATGTAGATCAACCAACATATTTGCAGTACTACTTCTACTGCTGGGAATGAATCGAGATCTCTTGGGGTTTGGTGCATCTCCATCACCACCTATCGGTTGGTTGACTCTAGCCATTGAGGTTCTAAGAGGTTTGAGGGTTCAGCGTAAAGGTAGGGTTTAAGGATTTTGTGAGTAGGGGTTCAAGATTGAGGAAGAGAGTGTATAGAAATGTGTTTCTGTTATAATTTCTTCATTAGGGGATTGAATTTATTTTTGAAAAACAATACTAACAAATGGTTTATATTCACACATAAAATATGAAGTAAAGGTAAATTTCAACAGTGAGGTACCCAATAGTGAGGTTCTAACCATGAGGTGCAATGGTGAGGTTGTAACAATGAGATGCAATAGTGAGGTTCTAATAGTGAGGTTCAATAGTGAGGTTCTAAGAGTGAGGTCCAACAATGTGGTTCTAAAAGTGAGGTTCTACAGTGAGGTTCAAACAATGAGGTTCAATAATGAGGTTCTAACAGTGAGGATGAGTAATGAGGTTTCAACAGTGAGGTTCAACAGTGAGGTTCAATATTGAGGTTCCATAGTTTATCATACCGAACTCTGTTTTATGTAATTTAACCTCTCTAAATTCAAGGGATTTGTGAATATATCTTCCAAATAGTGTTACGTACCAATGAATTCAAGAGTAATATCACCTCTTGGAGAATTATCTCTCAAGAAGTGATGTCTTACATCGATATTCTTTGTCCTAGCATGATATACTTGATTTTTTGAAATGTTAATCGCACTTGTGTTGTCACAATTTATAGAAAGATGTTTGCATTGATATCCATAGTCTAGTAAAGTGTGTTTCGTCCACAAAATTTGAGCACAACAACTACCAGTAGCTACATATTTAGCTTTCGCAATAGATAATGCAACATAATTCGGTTTCTTACTTCACCATGATACTAGTGACTTGTCTAACATGTGACATGTTCCATAGGGTATTTGCCTATTTAACTTACAAACAACAATGTATGCATCTAAATAACTGATTAAATCAAATTTTTGTCCTCTTCGATAAAATAGTCATATGTAGGGAGTATATTTGAGATATTTGAAAAAAAATTTAACAGCTATTAATTGGGATTCTTTACGATTATCTTGATAACGAGCACACATACATACACTGGACATAATATCAGTTCTTCTAGTTATGAGGTCGATAAGACTTCCTATCATACCTTTGTAGTTGGCTTGATCCACTGGTTAACCAGTTTCATTAACACCCAACTTACAAGTGGTTTTCATAGGTGTATCACTACCTTTACTACTATCCAAAACAAAACATTTTAGAAGATCCTTAATATATTTATTTTGATTTAAAACAATTCCATTTAAAAAAAATTGAAATCCATGAACAATTTTATGGTCCCCTATTAAACTCATTTCAAATTCATTTTTCATTATTTTTGATAAATCGGTACCTAAGAATTTTTATAAGATCCAAACATTATATCATCTACATAAATATTTACTATTGAAACATCTTTTTAAATCATTTTAATAAAAAAAGTAGGATCTACTATACATTTTGTATGAACTTTTAAAATATGAAAGGAACTAAGTCTATCATTCCAAGCTCTTGGTGCAAGATTTAAACCATATAAAGCTTTATAATGTTTAAAAACATGTTTTGAAAAATGGGGAATTGTAAAACTAGGGGTTTTTCAACAAACACATCCTCAACTATATACCGATTTTGAAAATAAAATTTAACATCATTTTGATTAAGTTTAAAAATTAGATGAGTTGCATAAGCAATTAGTATCCTAATGGACTCTAACCTAGCTACAGGTGCAATGGTCTCCTCATAGTTTATTCCATCCACTTGACTATATCCTTGTGAAACTAACCTAGATTTGTTTCTAACTAAATTTCCAGACTCATCAACTTTGTTCCTAAATACCCATTTTGTGCCTATTTTCAATGTGTCCTTGGGTATTTATACTAGTTCCAAACATTGTTTCTTTCAAATTTATTTAAATCTTCTTGTATATCCATTAAAAAAAACTTTCATTGATAGAATCATTAATATACGTGAGTTCATGCTGTGAAAGAAAATCTTTATGTTCAACCTAGTTTCTCAAAGAATTTATATTTTGTGTTCCTCTATTTAAATCACCTACTACAGAACCTAAAGGATGATTCTTGAGAGTTATAATACGTCTAGAAGGAGCTGAACTGGACTCCTCATGACTATCTATTGGTTCAAACTCAATAGGTGCAGGTTCTGGATGATTCCCAGAACTGGTTACTTTTTACAGTGGATTCACTATCATTATCATTAATATCCAGAATTGACATATCTTCCTCAAGATATTCAAGAGAGGATTTAGCATCATGTGGATCAGTCTCATCAAATTTGACATGAACAGATTCTTCCACAAATTTGGTCCTCTTATTATATTCTCTATAGTCTTTACTCAAGATTGAGTAAACTAGGAAAATTCCATTATCACTTCTGGAGGAAAACTTTTCAAGATTGACCTTAGTGTTACAGATATTGATTTTACAACCAAAAAATCTAATGTAATTAACCTTAGGCTTTCTATTATTCTAGATCTCATAATGGGTATTCATAAGAACATGTCTAATTAAGACTCTATTGATGGTATAACATGCTAAATTTATAGCTTCATCCCAAAAATAAACTTTTAGGTCATATTCATTGTGCATAGTTCGAGCTATCTCTTGAACTTTTCTAATTATTCTTTCCATGAATCAATTCTATTGAGGTGTTCTAAGAGATGGGAAATTGTGACTATAGCCACTGTGTGAACAATAATATTCAAACTCCAGATTTTCAAACTCACGAACATGATCACTTCTCAAGGTCTTAATTCTAAGTCCACTAAAATTTTCTACAGATGTGGAATACTTACTAATGTAGGAACAAGATTCAATTTTGTGAGATAAAAAGTATACCCAAGTATATCTAGAAAAACCATCTATAGGAACATAAACATAGTGCTTACCATTTAAACATGAAAATCTTGATTGTCCAAACAAGTCCATGTGAATCAACTCAAGCGTTTTAGAAGTAGAAACTTATTTAATTTGTTTGAAAGATACATTTTTTTGTCTTCCCTTTGACAGGGATTTCACACTTTGTTAAGTGGGATTTCCAATTTAGTTAAGTCTCTAACTATTCCTTTCCTAGTCATTTTTTTAAGTGAGTGCACATTGCAGTGTCCTAATCTTCTGTGCCACAACCATGATTTCTTATGAAACGCATTTAAACAAAAAATATTTCGCTTAGCCAATGAATCTAAATTAACCTCAAATACATTCTCATTTCTATGTGCTGTGAATACTAAATCATTTTTAGAATTAAAAAAACTACATGCATTATTTTCAAATTTACCATTTAATCCATCATCACACAACTAAGATATACAAAGTATATTGTATTTTAAACCATCTACAAAAAGTACTTTTAAATTTAATATTGTATTAGGGTTACCAATCTGGCCCAAGATGGTGATTTTTATCTTTTGTATTGTCACCAAAAGCTACATGTCCACCATCAACTATGATTAGGATCTTTAAGAATTAATAATCTCCTATCATATTTCATGAACATCCACTATTAAAGTAACACAAGGTATTATAGAGAACTCTTTAGGAAACATCCCTTCAAAAAAGATTAGGCATGTGGTTATTTCGGTACCCATATTTTTATGGGTCCATAGAGGTTAGAAAGTAAAACATTGGGAACCCATATTTTCTTTATAGGTTTCATAACACCATCATACATATTTGTAGGCATAAATACATTGTTAGGTCCTTTTGAAATTTTTCTCTCAAAAGATGGTCCAGAACTGGAACTAACAGTGAACTGTCCAGATTTTGGAACAAATTTGGTTTCGCTAATTTTTCTCTATCTTGGTGGATATCCATGATCAACTGTATATTTTGGGGCAATAATTTTTCCTATAAACTAAGTCTAGGTATAATTTCTTGTTGTAATATTCTCAAGATCTCTCTTTAATTTCTCATTGGATAATTTTAATTTTGTATTTTCCTTTATCTACTGGGAGAATTTATCTTTTTCATTATCTAGATTTGAAATATAATGGGTAATTAAAGCCTGTAGAATCTTTAATGATTTATATTTTTCCTTGAGCTCATTATGGTATCCTCAAGAATTTAACAGCATTCAAATAGTTCATCATAGTCATATCTTCATCATTATGCTACTCAATATTATTCCCTGAATAATATGCATTATGAACTCAAGAATTAAATGTTACCTCTGATGTTTCTTTCATGAAACATAAGTTAGCATGATTCTTCTACTCACAATCAGAAACATCAGATCCACTGGATCTATCTTCTAAAGAACTCCAAGTGTCTTTTATATCCTTTTTATATCCTTTTTTCTTATCTTCATATTTCTTCTCAAATTTCAGCTTGTGGCAGTCTGCCTTCAAATTACCTTTTCGTTTGCACTCATAGTAGATTTTTTAATTTGAGTTGTCATTCCATTTTCTATATTTCTTCCATTTTACTTTACTATCATAATTTCCCTTGTTTTTTTACAACCTAAATAGTTTCTTTAATCGGTATAACATTTTGAACCTTCTAGCAAGATGAGTCATCTCCTCGTCACTGTCTGAATTTGACTCTTCACTAGTGGAACTGTCCACAGGAGCTTGAACCTTTTCATTATCATTGTTCTTTGAGGTTGAAGTCTTGAATGCTACTGACTTCTTCCTTGGTTCCCTATCTAATTCTTTATTCACATTATGCTCGTCTTCATTCATCATAAGTTTTCTAATTAACACTTTTATTGGAAGTTTTCCTATTTCACAAGATTCTTGAATAGAAACTGAAGTTCCACTCCATCTGTTAGGTAGGCATCGAAGCAGTCTCATGATTTGGTCCTGATATCCACTGGTTTCCAAAGTAGACTCATGATGTTCAATATTTCATTGAACCTGAGATACATTTCCTAGATTGGTTCATTAGGCTTCATTTTAAAATAATCATATTTAATAGTATATGTATTTAATCTCATTTATTTATCATTAGTTGATCCCTCAAGAGATTTATCTAAAGTATACCAAATATCATATGTAGTTTTTCAAACAAATATTCTATTGAATTACTCATCACCTTTAGAATAGTACAATGCATTCATTACATTACAGTTATTATTATATGTGGACTTAGTCAACTGTGACCATGTGTCCGTAGTAGCAGGTAATACACGTTGTTCTCTAATTGTGTCCCAGATTTCAGGTCCCATACTCTCTAGATACATTTTTATTTTTAATTTTCACTGATCATAGTTATTACAATTAATGAAAGGTGTCCTATTAGTAACATCACCCTCAAATCTAGTTTCCATAGTTACTTATAATTTAAAAAACTGAAAATTTAAATATGAAAGAAATATTACGATCTTTATGATACAAACAAAATCACATTTGAAAAGAATTATAACCCTTGAAAATAAAATGACCATTGATACCCAATGTTGGTCGGAGTGGATACTCAAGAGGGGGTGAATTGAGTTCCTATTAAAATTTCTGTTAAAAAATTTATGATTAAAATCCACCAATTCTGAATAGCCATGTCAATTATGGTAGTAGATATATAAGCGTTTAATTTCTAAACCAGTTTCACTTATGTTGATTAGTCCTCAATCGAATCAACGTAAACACAAATTCAATTTTTGAAGCAGGTTTACTAAATTAAGAACATATACACACTAACCAAAAATAACTATAATAGTGAATGTAAAAACAATTTTAAGTCATTAAATGAAATACAATAAGAGGATAAAATAAAATAAAGTATATGAGGATTAGCACAACATGATAAACAAGAGGTTCAGTCTCAAGCCGAGGCTTAATCCTACTCACTTGGTGATCACCTTCCACCAATAAGTTCATATAAATTAACTTGATACACAACCTATAGTGGGATTTAAAACAGTTTTTAAAAATTATCCTGGTTCAACAACCTCTACTGCATTTATGCATGGGAAAACAAGAAACCAAGACACACAAGGGTTCTTCCACAGTTATGTGTGGGTAAACAAGGGTGAGTGAGTTTTGAGTGGGTATATTAAGTATCCCCCATTTAAAGCATAGGAGAAATTGTGTGTAATAAACAAACACAGCTCGGAAAATTAAAATAAAGAACACATTAGAGCTAGATAAATTAGGCTGGAGTTTAAAATGCTCTGCGTGTTTGAAGATCACCTCTGGACTACTTGTTGGTCAAGAAATAAAGGTTTTCTTCTTCTCTACAATTTGTCTCAAAAAACAGAGTGTCCGAACTTCTAGGTACTATCTTACAGGTACTGATATGTTCAACTTCGTGGTATAAGGGAGTTGATGAAGCACGGTTGGAAAACCTTGCGTATGTTCTTCAAAAATATCTTTGTGATGCTTTTGGATTTTCAGTATATGCACTGGATAGTTCTTCTTTTTATTTCTTCAGTAATGTATTTATCTTTTGGACATGCTCCTCTCCATTTTTTTCTTCCTCTATTAATATATATATATATATCATTCTCCCTCGGTATTCTTCTTTCATATTCGAGGTTCGACAATAAGAGTATATATATAACGTGAAATCTTTCTCGTACCTCGTACAGTCAGGATATGGTTTCCTAATATGTCTACAATATGAATTCATTAAGTCATCAACATTAAATTTAGACCAATATGACCATTATTAATATATTCAAAAATTGGATAAATTATTGAATATGTTATCAGTAGACTGGTAATGGTATCCTATAAATCAGTAGTATCTTTAGCAGGAAGCTTAATCGACCTCAAACTACCAATAGTAGGCATATCCAGCAGTAGGCTTCAGCAATGGTAGGTTTTTCCAATGGTAGAATTCACTAACGGTAGACATTTCCAGTGGTATACATTACTAACGGTAGAAATTTTTTACTGTAGACTTTACTAATGGTAGACTTGTCCAATGGTAGAATTTACTAATGGTAAAATTATCTAGCAGTAGACTTTACCAACTGTAGGTTTTACCAGTGAGCTCTTCTGCGGTAGACTATATAATATTAGACTTCCAGTAATAAGCCTGATAGTGGACTTCTAATAGAAACTATTTGTAGCAGAAACTTTATCACAACAGTGACCTATGAAATTGACTCAATATCTGTATGCTTCGGTATGCACTTCAATGGTAGTATTTCAACATTGAACATGTACTGGAGGCTTCCAATAGTAACTGTATAATTTTACCTCTTATAAAGTAAACCTACATCAGTAAGGTCTTCAAAGGTGAACTTTTCACCAATGAATTCAAGAGGTAAGGTTCAGCTATAGGTTTGTCAGTGGTGACCATGATAGTGACCCAAGGAAAGAAAACAATGACCTCTTACTAGTTACAGTCATTAGTGACATTTGACATAGAAAATTTTATGCTAAAAAATGATTCTAGTAAAGTCATGAGATTAAAATAGATTGCAATATATTTTCAAACAACTAACACATTAGATAATTAAACATGATTTGAGATTTTAAAAATAGGTGAGTCTAAGAATGTATGTTGTGAGGAAATAAACTAGTTTATTTTCAGAGAAATTTCCTTATTTTCCTCCAAGTTCAGCGGCTGAGCTTTACCTCACACATATACATGGGGTGTTACCATTATCCAATACATCATGTAGAAATAATTTAATGTATGGTTAGGATCTGAAGAAATAACTATAAGAGAATAATTATGAAGATTCATAATCATGATTAATTCATCATGGGGTGAACGAGTCCACTTTTTCATTACGAGGGATGGGACAATGCTCATTTTCATTGATTATTCTATGCTCTATAAGATCAAGATATATAACATGTATCCATTTACATGTTTGGATGATTTTATTGATCAACTATGTGGAGCATAATACTTCTCCATTGTGGATCTTCAGTCGAGATATAATCATGTAAGGATGTAGAAGGATGATATTTCCAAGACAAGTTTTTGTACAAGGTATGAATAGTATGAGTTTATAGTGATTATATTTAGACTCACTAAAGCTCCAAAAATATTCTAGTACATGGTGAATATAGTCTATATATATTACCTCAAAATATTTGTATAGACATTATTGATGATAATATAAGATTCTATAACACAAAATAAAACATGAGATTCATATGATCACAATTATAAAAACACTATGAAATGAAAAGCTTTATGAAAAGTGAAAAAAAATTATTTCTAGTTGAATAAATAATTATTAATTGGATATGTCCACATAAGAAGTGGAATATATGTGGACCATTCAAAAACAAAAAACAATTGAAGAAGAGGCCAACATATATGATTTATATTCTTAGTTTTCTTATATTAGTAGGGTATACTCGTCAATTTGTGGGAAACAAATCACAATTATAAAACCATCTTAAAATCATGCTTTGAAAGAAGTCATGTTTTCATGATTTTATTAATGTGTAATTTTATTTAAGGAGTTGAAAATTATATTAATCATTGTATATTTTTTCACACTACCCACAAGTTGAGATCTTTTCATGGTATTTAACAATAGATTGAAGAAGGTATTATGATATATGTTAATCGAGAATGTGAAAGGACTAACCTATGCTTCAAGGAAGTTGAATGCTAATGAACATAACTACCCAATGTATGATGTGGAGTTTGGTATACTGATCCTATATTTGAAAAAATAGTGGAATTATTTTATTGGGGAAAAGTGTGAAATATATATGAATAAAAAAATACCCATGAATACATTCACACTGGAAAACATGAATATTCTACAATATATATTTTTAGAGTTGATCAAGATGTATGAATTCCCATTCAATCCAAATACTTGTAATTAAAATAATGATGATGATGCTCCATGTAGAATGGATCCAATAATTCTATCTTTAATGATAATTGAGAATGATCTGATCGTCTTATACTTAATGAGTATAGAAATTGTTATAATAAATTATAGAATGTCATCAATCCTTTGACAAATGATTTATCAACTAGTTCTTATTGAGAATTTAAATTATGCTCAAAGAGATGATTGGGGAATACAGAAGAAAGTGGGAATTATAAGAAAAGTGGAATCTTTATAGTTTAATGTTAATATATATAGTTTTGTGTGATTTGGATCAAGATTATGTGTACAATTAAATCATTCGTTAAAGAAGTATCTATTGTATGATTCACATAGATCAACCTTCTCTATCTATATTGGAATCACAAATATGCATTAAGATATCCAATAACACTATTTGTTGGACAATATGATTAAGTAGATCAGAAAAATATACATCATGATTCTTTGTATGTTATAAAGTGAAGAAATAATGGAAAAATATAATGGGATGATGCAAACATCACCTATACCAACATGGAAATTTAAATCATCATTGTTTACTTTGTCATTGGACTTCTAGAAACATCTAAAAGAAAAAATAATGTTTCGGTTCTAATGGATCGTCATAAAATACAACACATTACATTGCATTTCTAGGGGATCTCATTGGATCAATATACATGAAAAAATAAATCCAAATATGGGGTACATATGAATGAAGTACCATTATAAATTGTATGTGATCATGATCCATAATTCATCTCCATTTAATATAAAAGTCATTAATGTGATCAAAATAATGATATAATCTTTGTTATGTCCTATTATCATCAAAATTATGTCCAAATTGAACAAACAATCATGAATCTCGAGGAAATTTTGAGGGCATGGTCAATTAACATCAATGAAAGATTTAATACATATCTACCTTTCATCGAGTTCTCACACAATAATAATTTCCACTCAATAATCCAAATGGATCCCTATAAAGTGAAGTTCCCAGTTGGGATCCAAGTATCACTGAGAGGGGGAGGGGGTTAATCAGTGATATCTTTTTTTATTTTTCCTGCTTTTTTAAACAACCTTCACCTCCTGTTAAGGAGTTTCTTCCCTTATGAACACACACAACAATTAGAAAACAAGATTTACAAAGTTCACTACTCAACAAGAGTAGATACGTCCTTGGTATGGTATGGAAACAATCCAGTACCACACAATCCACTAGAAAACTATCCATTGATGTGGAATACAACGAGTAGGATATACCCTTAAACTGGTGCAGATAGCTTGCACGCCACTCCCTACTTGTGCACCTCCCTGTTTGTGTGCCACCTACTTGAGTGCCTCCCTACATTTGCACCACTAGAAACTTGAGCGACAAAAATTGCACGTCAAAACTGGCGCAGAAAAAAATGAATGGAAAAACTTGCGCGGAAAAACGTGTGTGGTAAAACTTTTGTGGCAAAACATGCGCAGAAAAACTTGCGCGCATTATAAAAAACCCTCAGCTTGCGCGCCACTTAAGCTTGTGCGCCTCCTTCTACAATTTCATGATCAGAGCTCTAATTTTCTCTTAAGTGTTGAGAATACATAAAATGAGGAGGTGAGTCATCTATTTATAGGCATTTTGGTGAGTTGTGCGCCCCATACACTTGCACGCCACTCCTACACTTGTGCGCCACTCCATCTCTGACGCGCCTCTCCCGCACTTGCACACCACTCCAGCACTTGCACGCCGATCCAGCACTTGCGCACTGATCTAGCACTTGTGTGCCGCTCCAGAACTTGCACACTACTTTCTTTCCTTTGTCATATTTTGTTATGATAATTTTGAGATATGAATTTCACACCACTTACACTTGCGCACCAATATTTTCATGCCAATACTTGTACGCCACTACTTGACTTTCACGCCAATCTTTAACATGCGCACCACTTTATTAAATTTTTCATATTTTGATGGGATGATCATGAAATATAAATTGCACACCACTTACACATGCGCGCCAATACTTGTGTGCCAATAGTTGCATGCCACTACATGCATGCCACTTTCTTTCCTTTGCCAAAATCCCTTCATTACTCTCTCTACTCTTCATAAGGATTGTATTAGAAGTTCTACAAACTTATGATATTTGTGAAATACAAATCAGCAAAGCATATTCATAGTTTACAAGTACGTTACAATGTGAATTGATTTAGATTCTTTTAAAACAAAAGACAACACTCTGTAACATCAAACATTTCTTACTTCCTTATCCATCCCACTTGGTCCCAACAATCTCCCCCTTTAAATTTTGTTTTCAGCCATGATTCATAAATCACTGAACATTGTAACCTTAAGCAATGGATTACTGATCAACAATTCTAAGCCTATGAGAGCTATCTCATTATAGGAAATAAGAATTATTGATATCCAAAACCATGTTGTCCAAAAGGAGTGACTATGAAATCTCATGAACGTACCTCCTCATCATTCTTCAGATCATCTTTCATGATTCTACACCAGCATTCATCACTTTTCCAACATTCCTCCTCATCCTTCTTCATATCATCTTTCTAGATTCTACTAGAGCATTCTTCACTTCATCAACTTTCATGGAAAACAACATTTTTTCCTACAACCACTCTAACAAATAGTTATAATAGTTCACACACATACATGATGGATTCATAGCTTACCCACAACTCCCCCATTATGCATGCTTCCATAAGGATAGATTTATGAAACAATTATCCCCCTAGACAACACAATCCAAATGTATTATGAGAGAGGGGACATAAGCACATACCTTAACCTTGATGAGTAGGAGGTTGAACACCCGTTTTCAACCTCAATTTTCCAAATGGTTCTTTCGATAATGTTTTGGTGAATATATCAGCAACATGGTCAGATATAGGAACATACTCTATCCTTAATTTATTCTTATCAACTTGATCTTTGCTAATGTGGTACTTCATATCAATGTGTTTTTAACAGGAATGTTTTAAAATATTTCATGTAACACTGATTGCACGCTGATTATTACAACCCAAGAAAAATGGTATCTTTAATTTAGCATGTTAATCTTCTAACTGAGTACTCATCCACATTATTTGAGTTACAGCTTGAGTAAAGGCAACATACTCGGCTTCAGTTATTCTAAGTGTTACTGAATTCTGTTTCTTGGTATTCCAACTAACACAACTTTTCCCCAGAAAGAAAACTCCACCAGATGTGGATCATCGATCATCAACATTTCTTACCCAATCAGCATCAGAATACCCGAATAGATCAATATTTTTTGAGCCACAATACCTGATTCCAAATTTTTTTTCCTTTGATATATCAAATAATTATTTTTCCAGCAATCAAATGTTATTCTTTAGAAGCACTCGGAAATCTTGCACATAATGTGACAGTATAGACAAATTTTCCATGCCAAACTTCTTTATAAGTTCCTTAGCATACTTTTCTTGAGACAGAAAAATGTGATTCTTATTATGTGAAATATTTATCCCAAGAATGTAATTCATTTCTCCCAGTACAGACATCTCAAATAGCTTCTTCATCTCCTCAGCAATTTTTTCACATGATCTTTCATAATTTCCAGCAAATATAATATCATCGACATAAACAATAACGATCAATGAAAACTCCTAACATTCCTTGATGTAGAGATTGATGTCAAAACTCCCTTTATTAAAGTTAAACTTCTTTTATGAAGTCTCTAATTTAGAATACCATGCTCTCGGAGCCTGTTTGAGCCCATACAAAGCCTTCTTCAACCTGCACACATAACATTCATCCTTTCCAATAACAAATCCAGATGGTTGATCAATGTAAACTTCCTCATCAAGGTCACCATTAAAGAATGCAGATTTTTTATCCATTTAAAATATTTTATCCAATGGTGGTCATTAGAATTAATTTCAGTTTGAAATTGGACATAAACAATTGTTAATCTTTTGATTCATATTGTTTATTAAAAACACGCTATTTGTTTTGACAATAGAAATTAATTATAAAATTAATTAATTCAACATATATGTTTTTAATTTTTTAAAATAGACATTATTTTTGAATTAGGAATATCAATTATAGCTTAGGGTGAATTTTCGGTTTTATTCTTAAAAACTTCAATTTTTGATGAATAGTAAAACCACTAAGTGGTAGTTAAAAAAACTGATTTTTCGTTTTAATGAAACATTACTACTTCTACGAATTAAATTTCAAAAATACAACATACATGGTTTTCATTAGTAAGTAAAATGTGGTTCAATGGGATGAAAATAATTTTGGGTGAATAGTAACTTTTGAGTTTTATTATCCATGATTAGAGGTAATTAGGGTAATTTAATGTAAGAATGATATTATAAGAGTATAAAAATATATTGACACATGTACTAATCTTATTGTATGAGTAATGGATGACCAATAAAAACCATGGGACGAGTTTTGGGTCCCCATGGAGCAACTTATGTAAGATAATTACATTAATACCTTTTATTTAGAGTAAAAATAACAATGATACAAACATGTATTATTTTTCTAAGACAATTTTATAAGGGGTTATAGAAGTAATCATTTTTACTATAAATATTAATTAGGAATATAAAAAGATTTACTAAATCATGGTAATTTTTTTATAATTTTTAGGCATTAAATAAGTAAATTTATTTATGACACCATGATGATGCAACCATTACCTCATTAATGAATGATTTAAATAAAATGAAAATATAATGTAAAATATAAGACATAAACTTGTCTAAATCCTATTGTATGGATTTCTTTCGAACCCTTATCACCTTAGAATCAAAATATATCGTTTGGGGACCTTTAAAATCTGAAAATCGTTTCATAATAATGTAACATTTCATGACTTTCCAAGAGTGCCCCTCCCCTACTCTTATAAAAGGACCCCACCTATACCACCTTATTCACACCTTAAAAGCCATTTGTCTCGGCCAACCTCTAAACAAATAATCTCTAAACTTCCATCTGTTACTCCTAGAAGCCTCACTTTCGGAAGAAGTCTTCCCAAGGAAGCCTTTGGATCAAATCAAATAGAGTTACACGGTTTTAAGGTAATGTCTTCTCTTATGTTATTTTGTTTTATTTTTCTTCTCCAACCACTTAAACCCTTTTTCATCCATTATTTTGTAACAACACCAGTATATTCAATATACTAGGAATTTTTTATGATAATATTTTATTTACACTTACACACACCTCTGTCTAATGGTTAAAGAACATACTGTTTCTGTGGGTGGTAAATTACTGCCTCACGAAACGATGATTGTTCAATATTCATTTAACACCTATAATGGTGAGCATTAAGATGTCACTATATTTATATATGATATATATTATGTTTATTGTTTCCTTATTCTTCTATATTTTCATTAATGCCATACCTTTATGGTTTCCATTATGGGTAAACACGATAATTTCATTTTAGGAAGTGCGGACTACCGCCCCCTCAAAGTTATTTGAATCGATAATGCCATATGTGGGACGTATAAAGGAGTTAAATGATATTATATATCATATTTTAATTATAATATACCTTTATATAATTATTATTTCATTCCATTAAATATGAAATAGAATTGAAAGTGGCGTTCATGTGTACGTACGACTTACCCTCTCCATGAACGGTGCATTTCATTTCATACCTATAAATTTTATGTAATATTATAAATGCATGTATATACTAATATATATGATATATAGATAATGAATATAATTCTGGAGATAATGGATATTTTACCACATGAACGACTTTTAATTATAATAAGTTTATGGTTGACTCAAGTACCAAAGATCGACAAAACGACCATTATTAACTTAAATGACTACATAATGTTAATAACATGGTAATAAGTGATATAAAGGGAAAAATGAATTTGAAAAACGTTCTTAAGAAAGAACAGATTAAATCAAGTTTATTATTCAGGAGATTAAATAACGATCAAGTCAAGTCGGACACGTGGTAAGGGTTAATTCTACAACATCTTCATTATTCAAGGTTGTTCATATGTAATTATCTAATGGGACCTCTTTATCATCCACATCCATGTTTCTTAAAAATGTATTTCAAAAAAAATTACAATTAATTAGACAATGGGTTAATGTAATTTATATCCTTATTTGACCTTATACATTTTTTAAAGTAATATTTCTGTCATTTTTCAAACACGGTACTTTTTGACATTTTCGAAAAAATTAAGGTAAGAATGTTTTTTTAACTTATACGACGGGTGCAGCTATTTTCCACCGTTATGAAATCATTGAAGCTTCCCTTACAAGATTATAAGAATATTTTCAAAGTAAATGTATTATTTTACAATCATGTGACTTTTAAATGATTTCAAAAAATGATATTTCCTTCAAATAGTTTTGATTTCATCTATGTCAACATCCTTTGATGGATTTTAAGCTTATTTGAAGTTGAATTATTATGATTCAAAACTTCCATACTTTATTGATGGTTTTTTGATATGTTTGACTATGGATATGTTATTTTTTTACCATTCATTGTTTATGGAGAAAGTATTGACATTTTTTATTCTAGTTTTAATGCAAATATTTATGTTATGTTTAAACCTGTTCAAATGAGGAATGAATTGGACTTAATAAGTGACGGTAGGAACCCTCTATAGCTCCACGATGCATCAATAGGTCTCATGAGACAAACTAGTGTCTTGAAACAAGGCCTTGAAAAAATCTAATTTGTAGTCTTGGCACGAGGCCTTGGCTATGTGGTTATGATATTCTGGCATTATTCATTACACCATTATGAAAGTGGTTATTGATATTGCATGTGATTATTCGACTAGTAGAATATCCATGTGAATAAGTAAATGGAATTATTTCATTTTATTTTTGCCATATTATGTTGAAGTTCATGTTTAAAAGGTTTTTTTAGTTATACATTGCCTTAAATGTTTATGTTTATTTATGAAAGTTTCGGCTATATAGTAATCCTTACTGATCACGTAAGCTCACACATTTCTATGTTTTATTTTTCCTAGGATGTGAAGAAATATTTTATGACTGGCCTGCAGGGATAGTCTGAAGAGGATATGAGTGTGGACTATGGAGACTATGTTATTGTAGTTTTTCACTTTATGATGTAATGTAACATTTATGAATGTATCTAGTGTTTCCAAGGCTACTAACCTAATCGGTCTTTTGAGACTTGATCTTTTTTGATCATGCCAATGTTACATAATAATGCACTGACTCTGGGTAACGGGGGTCGGGGCGTTACAGTTTGTATCCTATGATTTTTAGCACTAACATTGGATGATTGATTTAGATAAACTCTTATTAGAGCATATAGCCCTAAGATAGTCTTTGAGGATTAGTATAGAAGAACATACTAGAATTTTGGTAAAGTATAAATTTTCTATATTTTTTGAGCAATATATCCCTGTATGGATATGAGCAGGTAGTGAAAACTCTGACATAGATGTATCTAGGGGTAAAACTTGAAAACATCGCTTTGAGCAAGACTCGATCGGGAACTGGTGCACGACAATGGCCATTGCTGCACTCTTGGTTACGACACTCCCAGGGGATATGATTAGGATAATTCTAATTTTCATTTCAAACCATTATGAAGGTTTTATGAGTATATACATCCTCAATGAAAACATTTTTATGATTATAGATTATATCCATAAACTGTTCAATTTATGTTCAATGTTTTACAAGTATGGAATTATGTATTTTGATTCATAAACTAATCTATTTTATGACATTGTTTAGAAATGGTGCCTAGTGGAAGTAATGGAAACTGTATCAATGCACACACTCCATGTAGGGATTTCCCTCCTGCTAAAGATAATTATAGCGGAGTTGGTGATGCAACTGGTGTTGATCAACTCATCACCATACTGGGACAAGTCACTAAGGTTATGAATAATAACCTTACCCATATAGAGAACCCTGATCCGTAGCATGGAGGATCAATGTTAGATCGCTTCATGAGGCAGCGACCACCAACATTTAATGGGATTACAGATCCATTATTAGGTGAGAAATGGATAAGTTCCATAGGTAAAATATTTTAGGCTTTGGGGAGTAGTGAAAGGGAAATGGTTTTCATGGAAGTTTATCGCCTCACTGGAGATGCAGATCAACAGTGGTCGTTGATAAAAAAACACGAAGGTAGATGGTGAAGTATCAAATATGGAATGGAGAGAGTTCAAAGAGATTTTCTTAGAAAAATACTTTCCTCGTGACCATCGAACAGATATGGAAAGGCAATTTCGGAGTCTGAGACAGAAGGAGGATGAGAATGTCGCATAGTATTAGGCTAACTTTACAAGGTTATAGAGGCATGCGTCAGATTAAATACGTAACCCAAGAAATAAGATTGATCATTTCTTTTATGGGTTAAAACCATTTCTCCGTCGAGCTTTAGTATCAAAATCTTTCTCAATGTATGAAGATATAGTCTTGTGTGCTATCATGACATAAAAGGAATTCACTAAATATTATAACAATAAAGTATATCAAGAGAAGAAGAGAATGGTGGAACAAGAGATAGATAAAGGGAAAAAGTGAAAAAAAGGATTTTCCATTATGCGATAATTGTGGGAAGAATCACCCTGGTACATGCCTAAAAGGAATGGGTGTTTTTTTATAAATGTGGAGAAAAAGGTTACTAGGATCGTGATTGCAAGGGAAAGAAAGAGGATATCAATGTTGAATGCTACAATTGTAGGTAAATGGTGTATTATGCAAATGAATGTCCTAAGAATCAGGGAAACTTACCTCAAAAAATGCCAAGGGATCAAGGCCAATCTTTTTTTGTTACTACAGTTGAAGAGTAATAATTAATGTATTGGTGCTTCTGGACTCAAGGATCATATTCTGTTTATAGGAATAATGTGATATATATAAGGATTGTACTACATTACCTGTTGTTTTCATTAAGGTTTTAATATGATGAAGGTTATCATATTTTTATTATGTGATAATAAGAAAAACTTTACTTTGTTTGGGGAATTTGATTTTCCAATTGATTTTGGAATTTAGAGACCTTTTAGAGAAAGTCTGGATAGAGGTATTTTGGATAACTATAAAGTTTGGAATGGATTAGGTTAAACTTTGTATAGTATTTTTTATGTTTAAAACATTTCTGAAGATTATTTTTGGAATATTATAATAATATAGTTTTAGGAAAAGGACAACCTGCAGGTTGGGGGATAACCCATCGTGTCGGACAAAGTCGTAGGAATCGAAACCACAACCATAGTGCGACAAGCCTTTTTTGCCTACCACTAGCCTATAGAAGTCCCTGGTTGTTACAAAATAGTTTTCCTAATCTAAATGGTATGTGTTAATATTTGTAACCTTGTACGATTATGATAAATATAATATTTTTGAGTTCTATTATCTTTTTGAGGGAATGATGATTTTGTGGTAGAAATTAGTTGAAGGTTGAAACACTACTTGTCAAGTATATATATATATATATATATATATATATATATATATGTCTCTCTTATTCTATGAATAAATTAATTCTTAATCTTTAGGAAAGGGATATTAAAAAAATGTGTGTTATCCTAATACCTTATGTTTTTTTAACTGGTGATATTTTAAAACACCATTGATTGAAGGCTTTGAGACCCTCAATTTTACACTTGTTTGTGATTCATGACCACAACCACTCCCTAAAAATATTTACGTTTTCCCTCCAATCATTTCTCTTTAATTTCCACCAATGTTCTCCTAATCAAGATCATAATTTGGTGGTGACTTTTTCATTTCCATTTCCCTCTTATTAAGGATAAATTTTATTAACCTTATTTCCGATGTGGGTTTTCGACAAAGGTATTTTCTACTTTCAACCGTTTATTTTCGAAGAACAATTTCAAATTTATAGGATGCAATTTATTGAAGGATGGGAGAATTTAACACCCCAAGCTTCCATGGTGCGCTTCTCTTTGAATAATACAGTAGCGTGTGTAGTACGCAACCTCGAGTTCTAACACACTGTGACCAATCAATGTAGCTGTTATGAATATTAATACCCAATTTTTGAATTATATAAATTTTATATTTCAAAATGGACTTCATTTTTAGATTAATATTATATAAATTATCCTAATTTGAATTTTTGGTATTTTTCTGAGAACATCCAATTTTCAATGAATAGTGAAAAATACTTAAAAACAACATTTTTAATCAAAATAATTTATATTGATAAATTATACTATTCAGTGGTTTTAAAGTATAATTAGAATATAATTTTTTCATTTTATCCAATGGTGGTCATTAAAATTAATTTCGCATTGAAATTGGACATAAACAATTGTCAATCTTTTGATTGATATAGTTTCTTAAAAACACGCTATTTGTTTTGACAATAGGAATTATTTATAAAATTAATTAATGAAACTTATAAGATTTTAATTTTGTAAAATAGAAATCATTTTTTAATTTGGAATATAAATTATAGCTTAGGGTGAATTTTTTGTATTGTTCTGAAAAACAACAATTTTTGATGAATAGTGAAACCACTAAGTGGTAGTTAAAAAACTGATTTTTTGTTTAAATGATACTTTACCGGTTCGATGAATTGAATTTAAAAAATCCAATATACATGGTTGTCATTATTATGTAAATTTTGGTTCAATGGGATGAAAATCATTTTGGGTGAATAGTAACTTTTGAGTTTTATTAATCGTCATTAGAGGTAATTAGGGTAATTTAAGGTAAAAATGATATTATAAGAGTATAAAAATATATTGACACATGTCCTACTCTTATTTTATGAGTCATGTACGACCAATAAAAAATATGGGATGATTTTTGGGACCCCATGGATCCATTTGTGTAAGATAATGACATTAATACCTTTTATTTAAACTAAAAACTAAAATGTCACAAACATTAATTGTTTTTCTAAAACAATTTTTAAAAGGGGTTATACAAGTCATATTTTTTAGTATAAATATTCATTTGAAATATAAAAATATTTCCTACATCATGGTAATTTTTTAATAATTTTTAGGAATTAAATAAATAAATTTATTTATGACACCATGATGATGCAGCGATTACCTCATTAATGAACGATTTATATAAAATGAAAAGATAAGGTAAAATAAAAGACTTACACCTGTCTCAAGCCTATTGGATGGGTGGATTTCGAACCCGTATCACCTTATCCTCGAAATATATCATTGTGGTACCTTTATAATCTGAAAATCATTTCATAATAATGTAACATTTGATGACTTTCCAAGAGTGCCCCTCCTCTCCTCTTATAAACGGCCCCCACATCTAACACCTTATTCACACCTTCAAAGAAATTTGGCACAACCTAACTCTACCCAAATACTCTCTAAACTTCCCTATATTACTCCTAGAAGCCTCACATTGTGCAGAAGTCTTCCCAAGGAATCCTTTGTCTCAAATCAAATAGTGATACTGATTTTAAGGTAATGTCTTCTCTTACGTTCTTTTGTTTTATTTTTCTTTTCCAACCCTTTTTTTCCATTATTTTGTAACAAAACAAGTATATTAAATATATACTATGTTGTTATGAGAAGTATTTGATTTACACTTACACACACCTCCATCTAATGGTTAGAGAACATACTGTTTCTGTGGGTGGCAAATTACTGCCTTACGAAACGATAATTGTTCAATATTCTTTTAACACCTTTCAGGGTGGCCATTAAGATGTCAATATATTTATATATGATATATATTATGTTTATTTTTTCATTATTCTTATGTATTTTTAATTCATGTCATACCTTTATGGTTTCCATTATGGGTAAACACGATAATTTCATTTTAAGAAGTGTGGACTACCGCCCCCTCAAAGTGATATGAATCGTTAATGCCATATGTGGGACGTATAAAGGAGTTAAATGATATTATATATAATATTTTAATTATAATATACCTTTATATAATTATGATTTAATTCCATTAAATATGAAATAGAAATGAAAGTAGTGTTTATGCATACGTACGGCTTACCGTCTCCATGAACAGTACATTTCATTTCATACATATAAATGTTATGTAATATTATAAATGGATGTATATACTGATATATATGATATCTAGATCATGAATATTATTCTGGAGATAGTGGATATTTTACCACATAAACAAATTTTAATTATACGATGTTTATTATTGACTCAAGTACCAAATATCGGCAAAATGACCACTATTAACTTAATTGACTACATAATGTTCATAACATGGTAATAAGTGATATAAATGGAATAATGAACATGAAAAGGGTTCTTAAGCAAGAATAGATTAGCTCAAATTTATTATTCAGGAGATTAAATAATGGTCAAGTCATGTCAGACACGAGGTAAGGGTTAATTCTATAACTTCTTCATTATTCATGGTTGTTCATATGTAATTATCTACTGGGACCGCTTTATCATCCATATCCAGGTTTCTTAAAAATTTCTTTCAAAACATTTTTAATATTTATTAGAAAATGGGTTAAATTCATTTATATCCTTATTTGATGTTATACGTTTTTGAAAGGAATCTTTCTGTCATTTTCCAAACAAGGTACTTTTTGACATTTTCAACAAAATTAAGGTAAGAATGTCTTTTTAACTTATACGGCGGGTGCGGTTATTTTCTGCCGTTATAAAATCATTAAAGCTTCCCATAAAATCATATAAGAATATTTTCAAAGTAAATGTTTTGTTTTACAATCATGTGACATTTAAATGATTTCAAAAAAAAGATATTTCTCTAAAATAGTTTTGATTTCATCTATGTCAACATCCTTTGATGGGTTTTAAGATTATTTGGAGTTGATTTATTATGATTCAAAACATCCATATTGTATTGATGGTTTTGTTATATGTTTTACTGTGGATGTGTTATTTTTATACCATTCATTGTTTATGGAGAAAGTATGGACATTTTTCATGCTAGTTTTAATACACATTTTTATGTTATGTTTAAACCTGTTCATATGAGGAATGAATTGGACTTAATAAGTGACAGGTGGAGCCCGCTATAGCTCCTTGATTCATCAGTAGGTCTCATGAGACAAACTAGTGTCTTGGCACAAGGCCATAACAAAATCTTATTTTTATTCTTGGCACGAGGCCTTGGCTACATGATTATGATATTCTGGAATTATGCATTCCATCATTATGAAAGTGGTTATTGATATTGCATGTGATTATACAATTAGTAGAATATCTCTGTGAATAATTAAATGGCATTATTTTATTTTATTTTTTCCATATTATGTTGAAGTTAATGTTTAAAAGGATTTTGTTTTAGTTATAAATTGCCTTAAATTTTTATGTTTATTTATGAAAGTTTCTGCTATATAGTTATACTTACTGAGCATCTGAGGTCACCCCATTCTATGTTTTATTTTTACCAGGATGTGAATAAATATTTTATGACTGACCTGCAGAGATAGTCTGAAGGGTATATGAGGGTTGACTATGGACACGCTGTTATTGTATCTTTTCACTTTATGATGTAATGTAACATTTATGAATGTATTTAGTGTTTCCAAGGCTACTAAACTAATCGGTATTTCGATACTTGATCTTTTGTGATCATGCCAATGTTACGTAATAATGCACCGACTTTGGGTAACTGGGGTCGGGGCGTTACAACATCAACATATGACTACTTTTCTTTCTCAACATATTCAAAAACTTTTAAATCAGAAGAATCAATAATTCTTATTTTTCATTGTTGATACATCTATATCCTCTTCCTTTTGTAGCATATCCAAGAAAAATTCCATCATCTCCTATTTTCTCAAACATTCCAAGGTTTCCACCTATCTTCATTATAATGCATGGACTCCCAAATACTCTCAAATGTTTCAGACTTGGAGTTTTTTCATAGAACATTTCATATGTAGTCATATATTTTTTTGGCCTATAGAAGCTTCTGTTCTGAATATAAATAGCAGTGCTCATGGCTTTCCTCCAATAATAATGAGAAATACTATGTTCAAGTAACATAGTTCTCCCCATTTCCATCAGACTTGGATTCTTTCTTTCAGCAACCCCATTCTGTTGAGGTGGGTATGGTGAACTGAACTAATGCTGAATTCTTTACTTCTCATGGTAACATTCAAACTCTTCATTATTATAATCACCACCATTATCAGTTCTCAACTTCTTCACTCAATACTAACATTCCTTTTCTGCTATCCTCCTGAAATTCTTAAACATTTTCAGACCATCTGACTTATATCTCATGTACATAACACAAGTAATGGGAGTAAAGTCATCAATGAATGTAATTAATTACTTATCTCCATTTATTGATTACATGCTCATTTTTTCACATATATAAGAATGTATATGTTCAATGGGTTATTTTGAAAGAATTTCAACTCTCTTATGAAAAGATTTTGTAATCTTCCCTTTCTCACAGATAACGCAACACCAATTTATTCTTCTTGAGAAATCCATCATATCTCAGACATTTTCTCGCACAGATAACTTACACATGTTTCTCTGACATATATGTCCCAGCCTTTTATGTCATAACTAATTTTCATCCCAAATTCCCATGTAACAAGAATTATGTACTTCACCAACTTGGAACAAGTTTAATTTTGTACGTTGGACTCTTGTAACTATATTTCCATCATTTTCACATTTCACAACGAACCCATATTTTCTGAATATAACATTGTTTCCCTTATCATAGAGTTGTGAAACACTCAAAATATTGTGTTTCAATCCATCAACATATAATGTCTACTTATATTTCAATTTCTTTCCGATGATGGATGATCCAACACCTTTGATTCTCATAGATTCATCATTTCCAAATGTAACTGTTCCTTATTTCAAGTCTTTAACATTATTTATCAACTTGAAGTCTCCTATCATATGAGAAGAACACCCACTATCATGAATCCATGGTGGTTCTCCTTTTGTAGATTTCAAAGAAGTTTCGACTACAAGAGCTTTTTGTTCTTCCTTTTCCTTCACTTTCTGTTGTGCTTCCTCCAATTTCCTTGCCACGTCAATGTATTCTGGCCAGAAAACCATGCAATCATTCTTTTTGGAATTATTAGACCTGTCCCTTTTAACTTTTAAAAACTATGGAATTTGAAAATTAATAATAATCTTTTGTTGCTCTAGTAACACACTAAGTCAACCCATTGAAAGATGTCCAGGTCAATCATATCATTCACAAATAGTTTCCAGTGGTTAGAACCTATTCTCAACATTCACCCCATCCTTCTCAGATATATTCTGAAATTTATTTAGAGAATTTCTATTTCGAAAAGATTGACTCCCCCTCAATCCTTGTCTTTCAAAACTTGTGGAATAGTTGTAATATTGTTGGATGAACCAACACATATTTTTCATGTGTCCGAATCCACCACAATACCAGCAACAACCATAGAGAGAATATTTTGCTTTGAAACTTCTATACTGACAAGATTTGTGAACATGATTCTCAACAACATTCTTAATATAACTATACTAACCATTAACCATTATGTTTCCATTTATAACTCCCTTTCTCAATTCATATTTAACTGCAATTGAAGTAGTGGAAGTCTTTCTTGACTCAGGATTTTTATGCACTTCTGATTTTTTATTATTTCTGACTTTGACCACATACATGGTCTTTCTAAACTTGTTCATATCAAAACTAGTTCCCTCGTTCCTTTAGACCTTTGAAGGTAAATTTTTTTTATCATTGTTTGGTTCATTCTTACTAGAAAATTCACCAACTTCTAAGATATAATTTTTGAAACTGATATTCATTTCATTAGATTTATAAAGTTTCTGTTTGACAAGTTCCAGCTCTTCTTTTTTTGCATTCAGCTTTACTTCAAGATGATCATTATGATTCTCTGTATCTTCAAGATAATTTTTCTAATCTTCAATCTCCTTTTCCATCTTGATTTTATCTCAGTAAAACCTTCTTGATTGTTTAATGTGGAACTTTAATTTATCAGCTTGTTGTTTTCCTTATCAATCCTTATGATCTTCCTCAAGAAATCTTTCAAATATTATTTCAGATGATATTCAAGTTGAGTTTCTTCTTCTTCTGAACTTTTTCTCTTGTACTCTTCGTTATTTACTATAGCAATAAAGGTATTCTCTCTAGATTTTTCAGCAAATAATTTCTCAGATTCATCTTCACAATAATCTTTATCATAACCTTTAGATAAAAAGATTCATCTTTTTAATTTGAAGATCTTTTTATCCTTCCCCTTTGAAAAATATTTATCTTTGTTAGCTTGTTTTATCCACAACCTTCTTGGCCTTCTTTTATCATCATCACTGTCTTATTCTTTATTCTTTTGAGGACAATTAGCTGCAAAGTGACCAATGGCTCCACACTCAAAACATTTCAAGGGATGTTTACCCTTGTATTTACATGTACCTATTTTCACATTCTTAGAAAATAAGGATAGAATTTCATCAAATTTTTTACATACCATATCTTCAGAATTGGATTCACCATCATCATTTTCAATAAGAGTCTTCAATGACTTCTCTCTCTTTGTAGCCATGGATGAAATTTCTCTATGATCTTTTGTTTTTTCCTTCATAGTATTATCTCTTATCATCTCTTAATTAATGAGAGTGCTATGAAAATAATACAAAGATAATGTTTTAGGGTATCTATCTACTAATGATGACACTTTAGCATCAAACTTGTCAGGGAGAATTTTCAAGATCTTTTTGACAACTATAGAATCCTTCAACATTTCACCAAGACATCTGATTGTACTGACAATATCATTTATCCTAGTAAATAAATCCCCAACAGATTCATATTATCCCATTTTCATGTCTTCATACATCAGCCTCTAGATTTGTAGTTTAGCCTTCTTAACTTATGTATTTCCTTCATAGATGTTCTTTAGTTTGTCCAAGATTCTTTTGGTTGTAGCAACACCTTTACCTCTTAAAAATTCCCTCTCAGAAAGAGATTAGAGTAACACATTTTTAGCACTTCCATCATTCTCAAGGTTATTCTTATCGACAGGAGTAAGAGGAACCTTGTCATCAATATTAGGAAATCCATCGGTGATTGTTTCAAGAAAAACAATATCCAAGAGACATAAGATAAGGCATCATTATGTCCTTCTAGATGTGATAGTTCATTCCTTAAGAAATTGGAATCCTCATACTGTTCACACAATTTAGATTCTCCATCACAACTTCTCTTCAACCACTTCAGCAAAGAATAAACAAAAGGAACCTCCCTCTGATACCAATTGATGTACCAAGTCATGATCCAAGTATCACTAAGAGGGGGAGAGGGTGAATCAGTGATATCTTTGAGTTATCTTTCCTTTTTTTGAAACATTCTTTGCCTCATGTTAAAGATTTTCTTCCCTCATGAACACACACAACCACAGGAACACAAGATTTACAAGGTTCACTACTAAACAAGAGTAGTTACATCCTTGGTATGTTACAGAAACAATCCAGTACCACACAATCCACTAGAAAACAAATCCTTTGATGTGGAATACAATGAGTAGGATATACCCCTACTCCCGAGTAGAACTTTGAAAGAAATCCAATAGTGCGTGTTCTCCCACATAGCACAAATCGTGTAATGTAATGATTCTGTGATTCTTAATGAAATTTCACAAATAAAATCTTTTAAAACAATTCTTCAGTTTCCTACCCAGAAGGTGGTAAGATCCTCCTGGGGTTGACAACTTGTGCACGACTCCCTACTTCCACACCTCCCTATCTTAAAACCACCTACTTGCATGACTCCCTCCTTGCACGCCTCTAGAAACTTGCGCGGAAAAAAATACATGGAAAAACATGCATGACAAAACTTTCACCGCTAAACATGCGCGGAAAAACTTGTGCGGGAAAACATGAAAGGAAAAACATGTGTAGCAAAACATGAGCGACAAAACATGTGCGCCTTATAAATAACCCTCATCTTGCATGCCACATCAGCTTGTGCACCGCCTTCTACTACTTGCATCATTAGATCTCTAATTTTTTTCATAAGTGTTGAGCATACATAAAATGAGGAGGTGAGTCATCTATTTATAGGAATTTTGGTGACTTGCGCACCCCATACACTTGCGCACTGCTTCTGCACTTTCACACCGCTCTAGCACTTGCGCACCGCTCTAGCACTTGTGCGCCGCTCCAACACCTCTGCGCCGATCCAACACTTACGCACAGCTCCAGCACGTGTGCACCGCTCCAGCACTTGTGCGCCGATTTATTTCCTTGGTCATATTTTGGTATGATAATGTTGAAATATGACTTGCGCATCGCTTACACTTGCGCTCCAATACTTTCACGCCAATAAATGTGCAACACTACTTAATTTGTGAGGTAATATTTAAATTTCACGCCACTTTAATTACTTTTTCATATTTTTATGGGATGATATTGAAATATGACTTACGCACCAATTACACTTGTGCGCCAATACTTGTGTGCCACTTTCATTCCTTTTCAAAAATCACTTCCTTACTCTCTCTACTCTTTACAAGGCTTGCATCACAGTTCTCTAAACTTATGATATTTGTGAAATACTCATCAGAAAAGCATCGTCATAGTTTACAATTCCTTTACAAAGTGAATTTATTTAGCTTCTTTGACAAAAAAAAAGAAAACACTCTATAATAAAAAACGTTTCTTACTTCCTTATCCATCCAACTTGGTCCCAACATAATGTTTTAATGGGAATATGTGCACAACACTAGAATGTTTGGAGGATTTTTGGGAATGGAAATGTCTATGTATGGAAACAGTCTAGGAAACAATAGAGAAGGTTATGCTCATTCCAAATACATCTAAGATGATAAAACATGATAGAATTTCTCTGCACATAATCACCAATGATACCTCGATTATGATGTTAGAGAAATAGTATCCCTCCTCTTATCTCCATGTAATAATGTGATGTGATTTGGTAAGAAGGGAAATATTAGTCCAAGATACATCGACACATCAGAGATCCTTGATCACATAGAAATGGTGGCCTACCAACATTCACTCCCACATAAATTATAACAATTACATGATGTATTAAATATATAAATCATGAGAAATTACATATTGAACCCCTAACATGTACTCAATAATGAGGTGGTTCTATTGGATAATGTCCTTTCTTATGAGGAGCGGCCACTGATGATCATAGATTATAGAGAAAATGTTCTATGAAATAAGACAATGAACCTTTTCAATGTAATTTTGCAAAAGAAAATACATTGAAGAAGAAACATGGGAATTGAAGGATGTGATTATGCAAGGATGTCATCATCTATTTTATTGTAGAAAATGACAATTTCTAGGGTTAAATTTCATAAGGGGGATGATTGTAATGATGAAAACTATTATAAATAACATTCATTTATTGATTTAATAAATGTATTATTAATTAAGAGTTTTGTTGAAAAATCATTAAATTATTTGGTTTTATGGTATCCAATTTTATATAAAATACTATTCAGTATCATTACCATTGATAATATATTCATTTAATAGAGATCACTCAAATAGTTTAAATATAGGGTTTTTTTCAAATCCAATTGAAACCGACAATAGATGTTATGTCTTCAAGAAGTTGGATAATTCCCTATGAAGCACGGTTAAGAAATATTTTATGGAATATACCATCATTTAGATTCTACCATGGACAATACCAATATGAGATCCATCACCTTTAGAATTAGAAAAACTATTTACGAGATAAGTTAAAACTCATCGGGATCATAGCCCAAACCATGTACACTGAACCACCCATTTAAGACTCAACAAGGCCCACCATACCATTAGGGTGTTTTATTGTGTATTCAAGATAAGTGTATCATAAAACTAACAATATGAGTACATACATTATTTTTTATAAAATAATGAATAAATTGACATCCTATTATTATTTCATTATAAATTATTTTAAATTTTATACCATAAAACAAAAATTTTATTTTTAGGTTATACATTAATTAAAATAATTAATTTATATGGATAAATTAATTTATTTTTAAATAAATTTTATTTTTGTAATATATAATTAATAAATATATTTTATTAATCATTAATTATCATAGAGGTTTTATGAAGATAAAAGTAATATTAATAAATAATTGAAAACAGTTATTGTAAAAAACTGATGCATTTCTTAATAAATGTAGATTATTATTTTGAATTAAAAATGACCATACATATAAAAGTATTTAGATGAAATGGATATTATTTTTGGATTCATAACATCCAAATTATCTGACGGTCACATTTTCATAATTTTTATAGACATTCAATTTTCTGGGTTAGAATTATATACCATATTAATATTATATGTGTATTATGACAAAATAATGAAAAAATAATAATTGAATAATTATGAGGAAATGGAATATACAGACAAATATATGATTTCCCTTTAAAGTAATTTTATTTTTTAGGGTTTTCAAACCATTTCTTTAATAGTGTTACTCACCTCCAAATATCCATGTTAATTATTTTATTAAGTCAATCCATTATCCTTATAAACTAATTAAAACCAGAACCATTTGTTATAAATCATGGAAAACCCCATGAGATGGTTTGTGGGGTTTGTTATATTATTATGTAGAGTCCAAATCCTAAATAATAATAAAATCCCCCTCTTTTCATATATAAAACCATCTAATATCCCATTTATCTTCCCTTAATCTACATTGAGAAAGTGCATAATCTGACCAAGACTCTCTATAATTCTCCCATTCTTGCACAGATTTCTTAAAAAAACCATCCCATGCTTTTGGAGTCACACACTTATGTAATTGATCCCCACATTCTCTTATTATTAAAGATTAGTTATTTTACTATGTCTTATTTATCCAATTCATGTTTTTTTAATATATATAAATATATATATATCTTTTTACCTATCAATAACCATTTTATATATAAATTATTAGATACCAATTAACTCTCTTAAACCCATTTTTATGAATGTTTATGTGATGTTGTTTTGCTGCTGAAATTACTTCGAGATTTTCTATGGCAAAACAATTTTCTAATGATTACCAAAACAATTTCCTATCAATGGTGTTCACCATTATATGTTCACATAAATTTTAATATTGACACACATGTATGTATTCCAAAATCCATGAATATGGAAGAATAGGTGATGAATACTGAATCCTTGATGAATGATCTATGTGGGACAATTAATCATGAGAATGAAATGAATGTGGTGAGTGCTCCCAAAATTATATAGCTCTCCATTGCACTATGTAATGTTTAGAATCATGATAAATATTTTCAAAATAGGGAGTTGACCTAAATCATTTATATGAATTTTTAAATAACGATTTATTGGATATTATCCATCACCTATGTATATCATGCAATGTTTTAAGTTGTTTTCATATTTCCCATGTTGAATTAATGATTTTGATGTTATATCATGCCTATATTCATACTATTTTTATTACCCAGTGTTATTAATATTGTATTACATGTGTTTTCTTAAGAATATAATATTACATTACTAGTATTTATGTCTCACATTTTTCATATGTGTGTCCCCAAAATATCCCATGAAAATTTATGTGCGGTAATGTTAATGAAGAATTCAATAAAGACAAGGTTTTTCCTATTTTAAATAGTTATGTATGTTACCTAATTACCAGATAAACTAAAATTATAGATCATATGGATTTTATAATGTCTGATTTTTACTAATAAATCATGTATAAATTTGAAATAAAGAGTTTTTTATTTATGGAAATGAAGATTATGATGGATTATAAATCAGTACATATGGAACATTCCTTATTGTACTATAAGATGTTTAGAGAAGTGACTTGATAAGAAAATGAAAAGTGGATAACTTTGTAAAACCATTTTTGAGAAGTTAAAAGATTTATTAAAATTTAATTTAAAAATTATTATATAATTTTATAAAATTGTAAAATCATTTTTTAGAAACACTATTTATAAAAACATAGATTTCCAACTGAAAAGAAAAATAATATTGGATTTTAATTTAAAATAATTATTTTAGTAATTAATAAAGATAAAAAATATGGAATAATTACATGAATTAAACATTATTAAAATGTGTGTATGTAATTTCATCGTAATTATTTATTGATGTATAATAAAATTACTTCAATAGAATCACATTACTAAAAAACCTTGATAAATAATGAGATTGTAGAAATATACTCTTACAACATTATTAACCTTGAATCATATTCCCCATGAATGAATAAAATTAAATAAAGTATAATATTTTATAAAAACAAGGTTATTCATGATAAAAAGTGTCAAAGGGAATTATATAAACCCTGTGAAATAATATATGTTCATAATATTACATGTTTCTCAAAGAATGAAAATTGAGAAAAACAACACTATCTATTTGGTTACTTTTGATCCATAAACTCTGTGAATGATATATCATTAATTGGATATGTAAATAACCATTAATTTTTTGATAATAATATTTTGATAAATTCATGAAAATTGTATACACCACACAAAATTAATGAGTGGTGAATATGGCATACGCCATGGAAAATTAAATGTGAGACTAGAAATTCCCACACATTATGTCTTGACTATCATTGTGCTTATGAAAACCTCATATATAATAAATATTATATTATTTTAAATCTATTATAGAACCATATAATATTATAAAATTAGATAATTTATTGTATAAAGTGCTTTTAAAACTCATTTAGTAACAATTATATATTAATTTTATTTCTCGAGTTATAACCAATTTGTATTTCGCATGACCTTTGATTTGTTATATTTTTTAATCTGAATTATATCATATTTTTATCATATACATAGTGAAAAAATTAAAAAAAAATATAATATATTTTAAATATATATGTATTTATAAAAATATATAAAATATATTAGTAGGAAATGAAATACACCGTTCATAGAGACAGTGAGGTATACATAAGAATTGAATTATTTCCATTTTCTTGTCCTATTTTTTGAAGAAATAAAAGTAAATGATGTATATATATATGATCATTAATTTATAATTATTACTTCATATATATATATATATATATATATATATATATATATATATATATATATATTATAAAACCCCTCCATAATACATTCCATGTAATTCCTGAACAAATAACATCACTTCAATGATGCGGTAGGGTACACAGCCTCCAATGATGTCATTGTATTACCATAATATAGAAAGAATGTTGGTATGTGTTATATAATAATTAAATAAAATTAATGTATAAAAATATCTTAAATATAATATAAATTTTTTTTCAAATCATTATTCTCAAACTTTAAAGGTGGTAATGTAAGAACAAATGACATCAGTTTGTGAGGCAGTAGTCCATCGTACACATGAACGGTGATTGTGTATCCCATTTGATGGAATTTTATGTAAGAGTAAGTAGTAACTATAACATAAAATCATATATTTATTTTTCTTATCACTATATTATTATGTAATAATAAATGAAAAAAACATTTGGTGTAGAGAATCAAAAAAGGTGAAAGATATTATCTCTTCTTCGGGTTATTCATTTTGTTTTTCACCAAATAACAACATTGGTTTTATTTATATATAATTTTATGATAATAATATGATGTGAGGGATTATGGGAAATAATTATTTTATGTTTTTTATTGTCCATAAGTCTTTAAATGTTTCAAAAAGTGATGGGTGAGTTACCTTTTATAGTGTTTGAGAAGTACCAATCTTGTAAATAAAAACTGAAAAAATTATTGTAATGTCTTAAATACATAATTTTTTAAAATAATTATAATTTTTTTATTAAAGGGATTATATTTTATAAATATAGAAATGAAATTTATTTTTTTAATGTTCTTAGCTTATATGGACCCTTAAGATAGTATTTAATGTCTGAGTAAACTCGTTTTTACCTAAGTTACTACCACTAATATTTATTGAAAAAAACTTGTTTTTCATTAATATAAATTATTTATTAATGTTATTAAACAAATGAATTACATTTCGAAAAAATTTATAGATATAATTAGATGAAATTATATAAAAATTAACCTCACATGCGGGACTACACAATTGGTTATTTAAGTGAAACAAGGAAAAACATTGAATGGTTTTTATATCTAATATCAATATGATGTTGATTAAAATTACCTAAATTGTAATAATATATGTTTTAGTTGTAATAATATAATTTAAAACCTATTTAAAATATAATTTAACTATAAAAATAAATTCGTTGAAAATGATGTTTTCAATTAAAATTCATTGTTTTTGACATTTCATTAAAAATGAAACTTCTTAGAAAAATAAAAAAACTCAGTTAAAGTAATATTTTACATTAATATTTTAAATAATTAGTATTTTAAATTAAAAATTTAAAATGTATAAAAAAATAATTAAAACAAGTCTATCATAAAATGAAGGCAAAACTATCATTTAAAAAAATATAACTTTTTATGCTTGAAATTGGATTTGTTCTTAGTTTATACCTTTCAAACATATTATATTTATTTTAAAAACAATTATAATATATATTTTATTTTTATATATAAATAATAGTGATTATATTAATTAATTATTATAAAACTATTTTCTAGTAATTAAAATAGTTTCTTTCAAAAAAACACATCATTTATATTCAATTGGGGTTCTTTTAATTTTGAATTAATTGATAAGTAAGGAATTATTTTTAAAACATTTATTAAAAATATTTTAATAATTTATTTATTATTATTAATATTTACCATTAAAATGTCTATGTGATAATTATCACAGTATATTAATAATATTATTAAGATTTTATTGTTGTACAATATAACTCGTTCTGGGGTCTAATGAACACTAACAATGGGATTTAGAATTATGTTTAACGCAACCCAAAAGTACTTTTGAATGTATTACAATATTAACCTCATGTGTAATCAAAAGATAAATAAAAATATTTCTTTTATATAATATAATCTATATATATTGGTGTATGAAATCAAAACTATCAAAAGGATTAATTAATTCGAAAGAAAATATTTCCCAAAATGTAGTGGTGTTAAATTAAATCCAATTAAAATTAAATTATCCATTGAAATTAATCTGGTTCATAAAATTTTTAAAATATTATTTATCCTGTTATAGAAACCCTGAAAAAATGATTATTAATTCTTTAACATCATTTAAATATAGAATAATGAAATTTAATGGTTAACCAAACTGACATAGTACAAGGATTCTACGTAAGAGAACATATGTAAAGACTTGGACAAGGAAAAAATGTGTAAAAAATAATAAGGAGTTATAAATATAAATTATCATAAAAAATTTGTAGATCCATAGATAGTTATCAATCAAAAAAAACAATAAACCATAAACCATAGCGGTATGAAAAGATCATCTAAGTCAACAAATATGATGAAAAAATGAACAAATATTATTAAATATAATTTTCTTAAAATTTATAAATTTTGTTAAATGATATACTTACATGATTTCATTCCATAATCAAAATATCACACTTTTTTAATTCCTATATCCAATTCCACTTAATCTAGTTTTCTAGAAAGTGAAGATGAATTTATAATCCACAAATAACTAAAAAATAAACATATCCATATATAGAATGATAAATCATTCCATATGTCTTTTGATAACATCAATAAATAATTATTACCCTATCTTATCCAATAATAATAAATACTTATTTGGTGAAATATTATTTTAATCTATAGAATCTAATTTGTAGCTTAACATAAACTATTTTATATCTGGTTATTGTTGTAATGAATCAAAAAGATAAATGTCCTCAACTTTTAAAATGATGTCCCTAAATTTCCAAAATTTTGGTTAGCATTGATCACCCAGATATCATATAGTATCTCTAGGAAGTATCATAGCAAACATGTGAATACTTACATAATTCCATCTCTTGAAAAAATTTAGTTACATGAATTACCATAAACCCTTATTGAAATAAAATGAAATTTTCATTATTCCAATGATTATTGGATATAATAATTATGTCTAAAAATTACATAAATCCCATTTATGGTAACATTAACCAATTTTTAAAAAAATACATAATCAGTTTAAAGGTTATCAGAACTATCCAATTTTGTTTTTCATATCAAACATCTCTTTATACAAACATCATTACATGAACATTTGAAATATATTAATGGTTATCTTTTCCATAATCATGTGTTTCCCATGAATATATCCATCCAATTAAAACAAATCTCTAATCCATTAGAAATATTCCCCATATTATTTTATATAAATAAAATGATAAAGCCTTATATATTTTCGCATTCATATAACATAATTATGCAATCCAAATACATAATAAAATTTGATTATTCCACTTCATCCATAAGCCATTAATAGGATCCGACATACAATTACATAATTTCACTTTCCTTTCACTTGACACCTGTAATCTCATAATCATCAATAAAATAACCATTACACATACCACATTTCTTATTATCTTCGTGATATTTCAACTTATTACAATTATTTTCATAATTCCCATTAATTCTATATTTCATGCATTTAACTATCTATGATATATTATGGAGGCCATTACTTTGATTCATTATTTTTAAAAAACATTTATGTTTCCTTATTTATTTACATAAATTATATCCTTCATTTCCATAATCAAAAACTATTCATGTTCATTTAATAAAATCACTTCAGTACTTCGTTCCACATTCTTGACACAAAGGAAGATATATAAGCATTCATATATTATCTACATAACATAAATTATCATAGAAAACTTTACTTCTCATATTTGGTGAGATCTGGAGTTAGTTAAGGTAATTTTTTCGATAACGTTTTGTAAAAACTGATAAGGAAAAATCACACTATCCTTTACTAATGGGATTAACACATTTGACTACTCATTAACAAATTTTCAGTCATAGTAAACATCAACTGAGTTCCTTCAAGTTCCCTCCATTTACAAAAACAGAAAACATTGTATGAGCAGAAATTATCATAGATAAGAACCATATAATAATGAAAAAGTACATGTTGTATGTTAAAATCATGAAAATATATTTTAAATATATGGTATTTATGGATTATACTTAGATACATACCTCAACATATCCTAAAAAACCCTATGGATCTCAACAATGTTTTCTCATCCATGATCTAAAGGTTAGCTAATCATTTATTTGACAATAACTACAGTGATTCAAGAATAACATACATGGATATTACATAATTTGATATGTATAAAAGACTCCTAATGAATGTACATGGTAATGAAAAAAAATAGTTTTGTGTATTTGGAAACATAGAACACAATATTCTAAAATGTTGAATTATATTCACTGTTTCCAAAAAATGATTTTCCCAATTATTACATGTTTATAAAAACGTTCATAATAACCTGGGTAAAGGAAACATAAGAATGGGTGACATCATATGATCATTCATTGTAAATAAAGTATATTTTTATTCATATCATAATAATAAGGTAATGTGAACAATAAAATACCAATGGATGATCGTAAACCAAATTTCAAAGATCATATGCATGATTAATTGATTAATTATTGGATGATCATAATAAATCAATCATTATTGAATCAAGGGGGTAATCCATGAGAAATTAAAACAGTAATTAAACATAAAACTTGTGGCATAAACATAATCATAAATAATCATCCACTATAATTCAATTATTTTTTGTCCAAAACCTATTAGGGATGTTCATATGGGATACACATATAGGGCATTACTCACCTCCATACCCAGTCACATCACATTCCATGTAGTGGAAGTGGTTAACTCCAAAACCCATATTTTTATTCATGTTTAACTCTCAAGACCATCTTAGTATCAAATTATCACTCTCAAGACAATCTTAGTTGTCATGGTTCACTCCCAACACCATCATACCATACTGAGTCCCTTACTAAATCGAGTTCACTCACAATTCACACTGTATATATATCATGAGATATTAAACATTACCAAATGAAATAGATGGATATATTTTTATCACCCATCACAATTTTAAATCATATATATTTTTACAATATGATAATAAAACATTCATCATATCATGACCCATAATAAGATGTTGGTTTCATAAATATCGTATCATAACCCTATAAATTAAATGTGTGTCATAAAAAATTGATCATATAACCCCTTAAAAGATATAATACTCATAATCCTAAAATATCTCATTAATTTAATAGGATTTTATAATAATTTTGTCATAGAAAAACTAGGTGAAGGGAAACATGATTCATACAAAATTGTGCATCCTAATCATAATCCATTAAAAGAAATATCAATTTTGGCGTCCATCTATATCATACCTAGTAAATGTTAAACATTATTAATAGATATCATATAATATAGATAAGTATTTTGAAATATCACGTGGATAATTTCATATGGCGAATAACCTTTCATTGAAAATATAATTTTAAAACATAAAAAAATTCATAATTATTCTATTTGAAAACACCATTGAAAACTTATGAACTAATATTTGAATATAAATTAGATCAATTTTTGAGTAAAATATCATTTTATATTTAGATAAGTATTTTTACAATAAAATATATTTTGAAAACCTTTTTGTTTGAAAATATCATTGAAAACATATAAAAGAAGCTTTGAAACTATTGAAATGTTTTTCATCAAAAATAACCAAGGAAATAATATGATCGAATCTCTGAATGCCATTTAACAAAAATTCAACATTTAGCATTTTTAAAATCATTTTATTTGAAAATAACCTCTAAATCATATCATGTATGATTTTTAAATAATGTAAAATATTTTTAGGAATAAATATTTTTCTGGAAACCATTTTCTATTGAAAACAAATTTAAAAACAATGATTTTCCAAAATATTTGGGGATTAATTATTTAAAAATAAATAATTTAAACATGAAAAGTAAACTTTAATGAAATGATAGTTATAATTCGGGATAAATATATGCCTTCCAAAAATACATTTTTGAACAGTTAGATGTTTAGAGAAGTTCCTTGATATAAAAAATAAAAGAATATTCCTTTATAATACCAATTTTTTTTAATAGTCTAACAGGGTTAAAAATGTATTTTATTAATAATAGGATAATAATATATCATTATTTAAATTTTTTTATAAAAAACGCAGGCTTTAAAAAATGCATATTTTCATCACGAAAGAGAAATATATTCATATTTTTATAAAAACTATTTCTTAATTAACCAATGAAAAAATATTGGAAAATTATTATTATTAATTGTATATAACATTATCTACAATAATATATTCATCATTATATTTGATAAATGTATCATAGTATTTAATCAGTGAAAGCGTAATTTTTAATAATCTCGATAAATATTGATATTGCAACAATAATCTCTTAAAATTTTGGTAACATTAAATCCTAATCCATATGAATGAATAAAAATTAATAATTATAAAAATAAAATGATTAATAGTATTAATTATATAGTATTTAAATTTTATTTATATTCATCATGTAAATGAATAGAGGTACATAATATATCATGTGTCTCAATGTATGAAATTTGTGAAAAAAATACCCTACTGATATGTTAACATTTGAACCGTAATCCCAATGTAATATACATCATAAAATTAATATATAAATAAACATAAATATAAAAATATGATTCATACAATAATTTCATTATATATAAATACATTACTAAAAATAAATGGGTAATGAATATGGTATATGTCTCATAGAAATAAAAGCAAGACATCAAATCCCCTTACCATATGAATTCACGTATGCCATCTTCCTAAGAACCTCATGTATAATAAATATAAATTTATTATAAATATATTTCATAACCATATTAAATTAAATACCTCCATATATGATTTTCTTACAAACATTTATAACATGTTTATTAACAAGACCATGTTAAAGCTACGTTTCAGGTAAGAACTACTATATATTTCCCTTGTTTTATTATTTGTTATATTTTTTTATCTCTTAATTATATCCTGATTTATTCATCTCCATTATGATAAGAAATAAATAAATTTCATATATATTTATTATATATTTATTTATAATAGTGAATAAAATATATAAATAGGAATTGAAATACATTTTTCATGTGGAAGGTAGGCCGTACATACGCATTAACACTGTTTTCATTTTATTTGTATATATAATTAAATTAAAGAAAATTATATATATTATTATTATTAAAATAGAATTATTTAGGTTTGGATGACTATTATGAAGACATAAGAGGGGTGAGTTTTTTCTATATAAAAATCATGCCAATATTAAAACATCAATCATTAAATGAAGATATCCTTTCCATCTCTCTTAAAGATGGAAGTGTAGTTGAAATAAATAATGGATAATAATAGAAGAATGTAAATTGTTTAGGGGAATAGAAATCCCCTTGTCCACTTCACCAATGGTCTACATCATGAGCTTGGTGATTTTCACGTGTTGGTCCTCTTATCACAAGACCAACCTCAACTGAGAGGAGGCAGTTGTCACCTTGAAAATAAGTCGTTTAAAAGGCCTTATGGTTCTTTTATAGGGAAAAAATATCAAAAACATAGTCCATGTAGATGACACTCCACAAAGTCTGAGTCCGAGCTTTTAATAATCAAAATAAAATAGATGATATAATTTTTTTGTGTGAAATATATTATCTCATTATTGTGATAACAATTGAAAGTTGTAGACGATATTAAATAATGTACAATAGCAACAAAAAAATAATCTTCAATGCCAAGCAGACAAATTCATCTTTAAAAAGAAGAAAAAATATTCAAAAATATTTGTGTTGGATTCCTTCTCCTTTACACATTCAATGAATATGAATTTTCAGGAATAATTTCTCTCCTCGAAAGCATCAAGCTTTTGTATTAATATTTTCAGTCCCATAGTTTTAACAGAGTATTCACATCTATTATCTTCATTGTTTTGAATATTATGTTCCAACAAGAGTGACATATATAAAGAGAATAAATATTCATAAGATTTAACCTCATTTATCTGACATAGAATACTAAAAAATATAATTAACTGCCTTAATAAATATTTCCAAGAATATTGTAGCACCATTTCCTCTTATAAATTCTATAAAAATAATTAGAATAAATCCTCTAAAAGTATCTCCATAAAAATTTCATCATTGAAAAAATTAAAACTCCGGTGTAAGTTCATTCAACCCAGTTTAAATATAGTTGAAATAGTTCCTAAAAAATAGCGATACAATAAATAATTAATATTAGGAATCAATTTTTTTTTAAGATTCATAATGTCCCTTATAAATTGAATAGATTTAATCCATTCCATGTGAGCCATTAAATCAGTCATAAAATGGATTTATAATGATATATACATCAATTAAGAAGGTTGCAGATGTCTAAAATAATATATGTAAATAAAACATTTTCATTGACCCGTGAAATGTTGGGTTCCTTCATGTAATGAAAAAATACCAAACGTAGGGTTCAATTACATAACACATGGTTCCTTATCCATTATTTTGTCAATAAATAACGTAGGGATGATGATCCTTATTTTCATCATTATCATCAAAAAATCATCAACTTAACAATGATTAAACTTATGTTCCACTTCTCATGTCAAAAACCTACCTAAGTTGAGCCTAAACCGGTCAACCAATAGGGAATCAATAGAGACGATGGGAATGATTTCCCCCATTAAAAATAAATAAATTAAAAATAAACAATAAATAGTATCTCAAAATAAATAATCTGAAAAAATTACATAAAATGAAATGAAGAATATAAAACTAACAGAACTCGACAACCAAACTAAATATGTGTGACCTCATGGTTCACTCTCTAAATCATGATCGAATATCTCCCACACAGAACACACCAATGTTGGAAACTTCACTAGGACTAAAAATAGAAAAAAACTATAGCTTTGAGTATTAAAACTCTGTATGATAACATGATATACTATTTCATAATGCACTACTTTTAAAATTCAGAAACATAAAATCTACGTTTGAACTACATTATACTAAAGAATGAATTTTTAGATGATTCACTTAAAAAAATATAAAAACCATTTTCCCTAATCATTTGAAAAACTAGATTCTAACCAAAAGTCTTACCATGCTATTTCATGGGTAAAGGGATGATTTCATTTAAACCCTACACTAATGAGTTTAAAAAAATATTTTTTAGGAAAAAAATCATAGGAGTTAAAAAAATTACATTCCATTAATAAAACCACTCAGGATTACAAAGGAAGTTATATTTAAAGGGAAATGTAAATAGGTATGCAAGTATCGAAAAAATAGTTCAAACAGCTAAAATCCGCTGAACATTGGTGATCCCATGAGATTAAGAATAATCAATAGGACACTAATAAATGAGAACCCATATACATTATCATGCCACATACATTGATATCTAAGTCTCCATACACTCATCAACCCTTTATTACGATAGCTTTAGGAAAAAATCACATAACAATGAACCCAAACCTATCCTCCTACTATGGTCCACTAGTCAGAACCATAACCTACTAGTGCAGTACTCATCTCAGACAATTCACTCAATATACTAGGGTCCAATGTCTTCAGTATCAAATGGGGAGATTCATCGTATGCCACTAAGCATCAAATCAAAACCTTTATATATAATAATAATAAAAGTAGGACACACCTCGATATCCCAGAATTATACTCAAATTCCTTATAATTAATATATTACAAAGGGTTCCCAATCAAGGAACCCACATAATGGAACCCTCATATTCTATAATGATAATATCCCAACTATCCCATGTTGGAAAGGCATGAGGAGAAACCAACCAATATTTTCATTAGAAAAACATCCCCTTATTTTCAAAAAGTGTCCAAATGGTCCGTTGATCATTCATAAAATAATTTTTTACCCAAGAGGCAAAACAATTTGTAAATAGATTTCAAACAAACCTTTTAACATAAAAAAGTGATTGTAAAACCCCCTTTATAAAACATCTCTACCACACATTCAACCAGAACCCTTTCATATGAAAAATCCAATTGGGATATAACTTAATATCATAAGACAAACTAATTATAAAACACATAATAATTTCAAAAAGACAAACTAATATTAAAAAACCAAAGAAAAATTACTTTATCATATAAATGTTTTATAAAAAAATCTTTGAATAAAACTCAATCCAACATATCCAATGCCAAGAAGTTATTAATAAAACTAAACAATTCGTTCAGTATCAAAAATCATCACCAATGTCTATCGATTAATTTTTTTCCCTCCCACACATGCTGTGTGGAAAATTAGATAAAAACCTAATTTTATAAAACAAAACCATTGAAAATTGTTCACACACCAAACTTCTATATAAGTTGCAAATAATGAAAATTTTGTATGAATATGAGGTGAAGAAAACATAGATTTAATGATTCTTAAATTTATAATGTAAGCACAGTGGAATCATACATCTAGACCATGATGAAACAGAAAGATGTCCATCTGAAACCACATGTTAAGGTCCAATGCACTACGAAATAAACACTAAAATCTCAAAAAACAATAAGATCCCTAAATATAGTTTGCAATCCCAAATGGTGGGATGATGAAACACTGGAGAATGGTAATAGGGGCTATTCTCTTAAAGCGGGAAGGTCGCAGGGCCGATTGGACATGCTGGAAGAGGGGGAAGGCTCCGGATGAACTCCCAGGAAAGGGGGCGTTGTCCAGATGGTCACAGAAAGGGAACATACTAGCCTAGACGATGCCAGCAGTGTGTGTACTCGCATGGGAGGCTCCATCAAGGATGAATGTTGTGCGGGAGGTTGGTCGGGTGGTGGTGGTGTTATATATATTTTGTATATTTTTTTCAAAATATTTTATTTTTTTAATTTTATTTAAATTATATTATTTTTTCAAATTTGAACCGGTGTGTCTCTCACCAAGAGTTGTGTTTTCTCAGTTGAACCAATGCGTTCTTTGATCAAAATGGTGAGATTGAAATGGTGTGTCCCTCACCAATTGTTATCTTTTTTTAGTCGAACCAATGTGTTCTTTGACCGAACTGGTTCAATTCGCACCATTTCAAATATATAAATAAGCGATGATGAGATCTTTTATGTTTTAATTTTATTATCCAATCCAAGTATTTCTCCAGAATCCTCCCAACATCGTGAAGTGGGGTAATCGGGAATTGGATTCCAATTATTCCCGAAACCATGGTGAAATCCTTAAGGGATACTTCCACCGAGAACCCTACACCATCAACATGGGGTTAGATCAAACCCTTTTGGATTGGGAACCCGATTCACACATCAAGGTTCTATATGTCTTCTTTTCTTCCAACTTATTTTTCTAACAGGAGGTGGCTCACCGGGAAGGGTGGCAGCATGGTAATATTATGGGAGGTGTTCAGGAGGCCAGAGGTTTGAAGCCTTATGAGGAGACCCCTGGGACGCTGGAAGAATGTGACAGAGAGTCATCCGGGAGGCCGATGGTGTGGTGTGGGATGGGGAGGTGGTTGGGAGGCCGTCGGAGGGTGGCAACGATGGGAGGGAAGAGGATGGAGATGGTTGGCCTGCGGGCACGCAGCAAGGGGAAGGGCACTAGGCTACTACACACTGAGAAAGAGGGGTGACAGGTAGGCTTGTGGCGGCTGGCCCATTGGGGATGAGGCATTGGATCGTGCCGCACACAAACAAAAGTGGGGGCGCTAATTGGAGAGAGGAGAGGGTTTCCAAAAAACAAAAAAAGTAAAACACACCTAAAAACCAATTAAAAATAAAGTAACTTAGTAATAATAAAAATATTAAAAGGAATATTAATATTAATACTTATAATAATAATAATAACAACAACAAAATTATAATAATAATAATAATAATGATAATGATAATAATAATAATAATAAGTACATGAGTATGAGTAATAATAATAATAATAATCCTAATGATAAAAATAATAAAAAATAAAAGTAATTATTTCTTTTTAATAATTTTAAAATTCTTAACAACAAAAACAATTTTAAATGGAACAATAAAATAAAAAATTTATTCATTTTAATTCATTGATTATGAATATGCCAAACATTTTTCTTGGGAGAAGTTGTGTGGTATCTCACTCCGTCCATTTGTCCGATGACATTAAACATAAAATGAACACTTTTTAAAATAAACTCAATAATTAAATATGGTACACAACCAGTACCCTAAAAATAAATTTCAAAGGTAGAAAATAATAAAAAAAAAAAAATCGCATAAGTTGGGGTGTGACTATTCTCCCATCCATAAATCATTCTTCCCCCAGAAATCCGCAACACGATACACATGATCGAGAAACACCTATGGATTCCACATAAACACGATCCAACCATTTAATCCAAAGACATTATTTCGACCACCAATAGGACTCAACCTAATTGACCAAAATAAATCACTAGTAGATGGGATTCCTAAATGGGATCCCTACCATAAGAACTCAACTAGAATCTGATAATGACTCAAGAGAAAACCCAAAGAGAATCACGAGGGGTCTCACCCCTGTAATGAACCAACCTAAAAGTTCCCAACAGAAATACAACATGAACATTAACATGGCCTTACCTGAGAAAAATGGAATACAAAATTAACATTTAAACCATCAACTCCATTTTTCCTGAGGATGAATAAAAACCAATACCTCACCCGATTCACATGGGAATTCCAAGTAAGGATACTTATCTATAATTCATATAAAAAAATAAACCATTACTAAAATTTCATGAGGGATAAGTCCACCACACTCTTTGAGACCAGATGAAATTTACAATGACTGAGAAACCACAAAAAATTCTAAAATTTTATCACTTCAACATTAGAGGAACAACCTTTACAAAACTTTTTAAAACCCTCTGGGTTCCTAACTATGAGTCGGCTTCACTCCATGGCCATTCGGATGGAGATCAAATGGATGAAGTGTCTCTTATCCAATAGTCAGGTTCTAATAATCCTAATAAGAAACATAGATATTTTGATCAGAAAGTTGAAAGAACTGAAATGTTTAACGAAAACCACACCATCATTGAAAACCTATGTTCATTAAGGAACCACGACTTCCCCATACCTTTTAAAAACCCCAAACTCCATCAGTAAAATTGAAATGATAAGTGATACCCTAAAATGGAAAGATACACACACAATAAACTTTAAACAAAAACCTAACAACACATCACTTTTGAGATTATCTAGTTAATTTATTTCTAGAAACACCCTAACAGAATCGTTGCAATTTAACGAAGCATCCTCAAGCTTGGTAGGGTTTAGATAATATGTAATTGAAAATTTATTATGAATGGGCATGACTCTCTAATAACACATGAGGATCTCTTTCTCTGAAGAGGTTGATGAATAATCTCATGGAATTTTGATTCCACCACTTTCTCCATCAACTATCAATCACTTTCTCATCTCCTTTCTAGATTCTACACCACTACAACATGTAATTGAAGGAGGGGGAAAACTTCGAGCACTCCCACCATCACGAATTCAACATGAAAATAAATTTTCACCCAATTGGAAAATGATGTTAGTTTGGATGTTGTCACATTCAACTGTAGATCGGGGCATAGACATAACTCAAAATGCCAAGCCTTCATGGAGTCATATATGGCATACCATGAATAAAAATGGACTTGCTCCACAATGCACTGAATAAAATCCAACACTAATTTTTCAACCTCCTACATATAAAACATATCCATTGCCTACCCCACCCATTATTTCTCTGAGAAATACTAAATAATGTACTAAGATTAAATAAATCTCATATGAGATCTTGATGAGGCTTGTTCTGAGACACTAACATCCACCACATCCATGGTGAACCTTAATGCATGATGGTTACCAACATGACCTTAATGGATCAATAAACTAAACGAGATTAATGTCCCTTTCGATCATTCACATCCACTCCTCCATTACGGATTGGTATACATGACCATAAATGATATGTAGATCTAGCTTCTAAAACTCAAGCATAAAACCCAATGTTTTATCAATAAAACTACGATCACTCATTGACGGTACAAGGGGACAAGAACTGGACAAGAATTTTCATGAACCCAATCAAGGAAAACTCAATAAATAAAAATCCACAAAATAAAACAACACATTGGTGACAATTTACAATCACAAAGAAACAATATTTAAAAACATCAGGACATTCCTTTTTGAAACATATTTAATTTTTAAAAAGATTGGTGGGTTAAGCACTCGCCATTGGTATTCTTTAGAGTTTCACTCATATGCCTATTTATGTTCCACCTAGGACATCCATTCACCATACTAAATATATATTCATATTCCAACATACCACTATGCATGTGAGAAACCATAAGAACACAAAGTCCAAGAAAAACAACTTAATTTCCCAAAAAACTAACTTTTTTACAATTTATATTAATACAATCCACAAATTAATCATTTCATATCAAGTAACCATTTTTTCATATCCATTTTATATAATAAAAACACCTTTTATAATTTAAAGAAAACAAAAAACAACTCATAAAGTGAATTAGTGTCCATGGGTGACTTGACCATATTGATGGAAGCCATATTTCAGTCCCACAACTAACATAGAGAGCATTTTAAGACCATGCCCCTAGCTATATATGGCTTTCCAGGATATGCGGGCTCATGAGGACGGTTAACCCAACTCCCTTTGTCATATCCCAATCACAAAACATACCCTTAAACTCAATTAAACAAATTATATTGTACATCGCATTGAATACATAAGATTAAAACGATCAAGAGTTTATGATAATCTTCCTACACGTACCCTTCGAGTCCAAATAATCATAATCCACGTACATTGAAATCTAAAATTAAAAAGGGTGCTCAAAAAATTGTGTTTTGCTAAGATATGACCTGCTCTGATACCATTTTTTCATGAACCAATCTGTTTCGACCCTGAACAGGTGAACCGATCCAATCCCCTATTATACCTGAGAGGCATTCTAAATCCTCTTGTGGTGGCGATAAGCCCTGTGGTATTGACAGAGATGATGAGAACGATTTCTCCCAATTCAAAAAAATATAACCAATGAAAATAATATATATAATCTCAAAATAAATAATCCAAAAAAATGACTATAAATGAACTAATGAAAATAAATCTAACTGATCTAACTTGGTTTTTCCATTCAGGTCACTCTTCAACTCACGACTGAATGTCGAACAAGGAGAACTCACCCAAGATGGAACATGCAGAAGGATTAAAAACAAATCAAAAAAATATGTGTGGGATTTAAAATATAGTAGGCTTCCCCAATATACTATTTACCAATTCACTACCTTTAAAATATACAAACATCAATTATATGCGTCACGACCCGCCTTTGGAAATATTATGGAAGGGGAAGAAAAGGCCCCAGCCCTTCCTTCTTCAAGTCGAAGATGATATAATGACCCCCGATTCCTGCCTCAAGTAGGACCCGGAGTGGTAACTAGCACCAAGGGTGTAACATTTTCACAATATGGAAGGCATTACCCTTTTTAGTTAACCAAGATTGGGAGAAAGAATGAGTCAACACCAAACACCACCAAGTATAGGAAACTCGAAAGAAAACCAAACTACATGCATTTTTTAATAATGAAAACTGAAAAAGGTACAAGAAATCCAAGGTATAAACCAACAGGTAAAGAAAAGGTGAAGCAGAAATCAACAACGACCAACAGAAACTCCAACGTCCAAACTAGTAAGGTCCCGCACAGCCTCCGAAGTCCTCCTGAAAACCTAAAAGTAAATGTAGGGTGAGAATACAAAGCATACTCAGTAAGAAATACCTATATCTCTCATGCCCAAGTGGGGAGATGTATTTAAGTCACGTGAGAAGCAGAAAAACCAACATCTATCAAGGAGTCTATCTATCCCACCTCATCGGACACACTCACCAAAAAACACAAGCAGTATGGTAATAGTTAAAGAAAAAAACATTTGGGTACCCCACACCACCATTTGTCCCACTAGCTAGCTGCTCATACCTAACGGAAAAAGTCCTGACGCTACCACACTCTTCCTCCCTGCACACACCTGGGCCTCACAACCATCCATCTCTGCCCGAAAACACATGGGCCTCATCTCAAAGACATGTGGGAAAACAAAACATAACCAGAGCCCCTTCCCAAAAACACCTGGTCTAACAACACACCAATCGAAACCTACCCGAAGAATCTTCGGTGTAAGGTCGCCTTCATCCATCACAGCCAAGGGAAGAGGGAGTAGGAAGGAAAGTAACTAGGAGGGAAACACCCTTCCCAATGAAATGGGGTGTCTGACACTTAGTTCCCAATGAGGGTGGGGTGCGACTAAACACAAAACATACAATTACATATATATATATATATATATATATACCAACACACAGCACAACCTACGACTCCTCAAAAAGTTAAAAGCAGGTACACAAGCACTGCTACCTTGGAAAACAGGCACACAACAAACAATTCTGAGTTCCCCTATTCAAGTTATCATTCATAACATTTCAGTATGAGTTAATCCCTTCACTACTGGGAAACTAACAGGCACATTCATAGATGAAACAACAGAATCTTCAGAAATGAAAAACAACAGGTAATTTAAGCATTCACACTCGGTTCCCTGGTGAAGTCACAACAACTAGGGATCAAGTGAGATCCCTCAAAGTACTGGAAACAAAACAACCCCGAGACACAGCCCCATGTCCCCAAACACCAAAAGCCAACAACTTCTCAACAACAAAGGATTCCACTCCAATTCGTGATATAAGAAGGGTAACCCCCATAGCCTCAGATTAACAACTAGAGAAAGTATAACAACAGGGGATCCCATCCAAGAAAACCATAAAGTCACCTGTAATCGGCCCGTGAAGGAAAAACAACCAATCAACTACCACCAACACAAGGTAGGCCCATTCAGGTATTTCAAGATTTGAAAGATTTAACACACTCCATTGTTTCAATTCTACTGTGATTTAACTGGGGTTATCATAGAAAAGGGTCAATACTAGTTCATTCAATTTATATAACCATGTATACATAATTAAACAATTTGATGTTATGGTTATTTAAACATCCATGAACACTGAGGTTCATTAGTGTACAAAGAAAGACCACCAACGTCCATGATTTTCAGTGAGCATAGGACCGTATAACTTACAACACATATCAATAATAAAAGAGCACCACAGGACATCGATCACACCCCCTTTCATTCTTTAAAGGTCTGTTCATTATAATGATTTAGTTGGGTTTCGTCAATTTCCACAGAGACAAAAAGCATGCCCAGCCTGCATAATACACATAAAGGAGAGATTAACGAGAAAATGCCTACCGGACGGATCAAGGATCGAAGTTAAGTCCTCGTGTGAGTAGAAAGAACTCCATAGAATGCGATCAAGGAAAACTTCACGGGGTTACAACTCGTTGGGAGGAAGGGTACTCCAAGCGTAGGGTGATAGAGAAAAAGAAATGTAGGTAGAATCCTTTAGGTTATAAAGGCTAAGATATAGCATTTCCGAGACAGTTATATATGGAAAGAGAAACTCGAAACCATGTAAGAAGTGGGATCGTGGGTTGACCACGTGGTTGGGATACCCTACATGCCACTTAAAAGGTCCCCGCCTTTCGGGGTGGTTTAAACAGACGCACACCTCATGTTTTTTCATTTAAGGAGGGTACCTCACCAATCATTTAATTTAAACACCATTAATGGGCATTAATGGGCTTTAAAACAGGATTAAAGGGGTCAAAACATGGTTTAAAAACCAATTTTTACAAAAAGGAGGTGATACTAGAAAACCCGTGGGGGTAGGAGAGAGCTACAGGTAGCCGAGAGCCACCTGTGGGCAATAGCTACCGGTATCCGAGAGCTACCGGTTGGCGACAGCTACTGGTAATCGAGAGGTACCAGTAGCCGAGAGATATCGGTTGGCGACAGCTACCGGTAGCTGAGAGGGACCGGTAGCCGAGAGTGACGGGTAGCCGAGAGCCACCGGTCGCCGAGAGCCACCGGTCGCCGAGATCCACTGGTCGCCGAGAGCCACTGGTAGCCGAGAGCTACCGGTTGCGTACCAGTAGCCGAGAGCTACAGGTACCCCAAGGTCACCGGTAGGCTAGCTCTACTGGTAGGTCGAGGCTACCGATAGGCCAAGGCTACTGCTAGGAGTCACCGAGGAGCTGGGATGGACTTCCAGACCACCCAGAACAACTCAAACATCAGATTTTTACCATGTAATGGATCCCAAAAACCCGACCATTACATTAGATACTTCTCAACCCATTCTCATCCTTGAGAATATAAGAATAACCTAGAAAAAGTGGGGTCCAAACAACCACCCTTCTAAAGATACTTCTCAGGGGAAAACCCCTGAGTTGTTCGAAAGCTGGAACAGAACCCTCCCCCTACATACAGGAATAATCCCCCAAGAGTTACCAACCACTAACATTCACAATACTCACAAGGATCACACTGTCCAACACATGAGTTAGGGAGTCCCCTCCTACATGTCAAGATATTATCTGCTTTAGGCGGCACTGACTCGCCCACATGGGTTTAATGTAATCCACATTAATGCGTCCTGATTAGCTGTCAGGTTTTCCCATCATCACACATTTGGAAACACAAATAGAGAACAGGGAACAAATCATCTAATAGCTAAAAAAACAAGGATTTCATATATTAAAGAACAAGGTACAATATCTCAACAAGGATCAGAACAAAAACAACATGGAAGTCAAAACAGCTATGGGTACTGAACGTGTAACTGGGCCTCCCGCTCCCAAGTGCTCTATTCCAGGCCACAATGCCTCCACAACACACGAACCAAGGGGTTGGTTCATCCAGGAATCACTTTCTCTTTAAGATCCTTGATCTTTATTTGTCATTCTATGAAGGTCGCATCGTCTTCGACATCTAACTCTCCCCAATCGATGATGTGGGAGTCATCGTGTAGATATCGATGAAGCTGGGAGATGTGAAAGATGTTGTGAACATTCTCTAACTTAGGTGGCAATGCCAGCTGATATGCCACCTCACCAACTTGTCTCAACACCTCGAATGGTCTGATGAACCTAGGGGAGAGCTTACTCTCCTTCCAAAGCCTTCGCCACCCACGTCGAGGTGAAACCTTTAAGAACACATGATTCCCACCCTCAACCTCCAAGGTCCTCCTCCTATGATCATCATAAGACTTCTGCCAGTCCTGGGATTCCTTCATCCTCTCACGCATGAGTTGAAGCTTCTCAGTGGTGCCCTGCACCACTTCTGGACAAAGAACAGCTGCTTCCCCAATCTCTATCCATCAAACGGGTGAACGAAACAACCTTCAATACAAGGCCTCAAACGGTGTCATACCAATAGTGGAGTGGAATCTATTGTTATAAGAAAACTCCCCTAGAGGCATGTGTCGTACCCATGATCCCCCAAAATCTAGAACACATTCCCGCAGCATGTTTTCGAACGTTTGGATCATTCGTTTTGTTTGATCATCTATCTGAGGGTGGAAAGCAGTGATAAGGCATAGCTGGGTGCCAAAGGCATGACGTAATCCCCTCTAGACTCGTGATATAAACCGCATGTATCAATCTAAGACAATAGATCTTGAGATCCCATGCAATTGCACCACCTCATCGACGTACCTCTGGGAAAAGGTGCTCACCGGGCTCGACTCCTTAATCTCCACGAAGTGTGCTGATTTTGTCAACTGATCCACCACTACCCAGATGGCATCATAGCCTCCCTGAGCCCTAAGTAGCCCTGTGAAGAAGTCCATCGAGATGTCATCCCACTTCCATTCGAGAACATCTAATGGTTGTAACGGCCCTCCAGGAAAACAGTGTTGAGACTTTACTTGCTGAAACATGAGGCACTTTTCCACCAACTCTGCCGCCGCCCGCTTTACCTCGTGCCATCAAAACTGTCTCCTCAGGACTTGGTACATCATTGATACCCCATGATGTAATTCTAAAGCCGAGCCATGGAACTCACAGATAACACCTTTACACATCATCTCCATAATGAAAAGCCTTTCACGAAAAATCATCTGATGTTGTCCATCCTCCGACCATCCGTTAAGAGCATTTCCATGATAAACACGATCATGCATCACTTCCACCTCCGAGTCCCCCCATTGAGACTCTTCCACATGCACAACTAAGGAGGGAACTACAGTCATCTGAAAAAGACAATCTCTTCCACCTTCCACCCTTGCATCCAAATGCAAGGTCGCTAACTCTTCCATCACTCTCCAAGCATCTGTGGATTCCCAAACTACTTCCTCTTGTGATTTCTTTCTTAGGGAATCAGCCACAACATTTCCCTTTCCCTCAGTATAAGAGATCTCGAAGTTGTAATCTTTGAGGAACTCAACCCATCTCTACTGCTGCAAGTTCAGATCTCACTGGGAAAAGATATAATGCAAGCTTTTTTGATCTGAGAAGACCACAAAGTGCTCTCTGATGAGATAATTACGCCACATCTTCAATGTGAACAACATGGCTGCAAGCTCCAGATCGCGGGTGGAATAGTTATGTTCATGATGACATAACTTCCTAGACCCATAAGAGATCACTCCTCACTGCTGCATTAGAACACATCCCTACCCAAGGCTAGAAGTATCACAAAACACTTCAAAAAACAGCTCTTCCTCTGGTAATATGATTACTTGAGCACTAACTAGATTCTCCTTTAGGTAGACGAAAGCAGTCTGGCACTGGTCGCTCCACACGAAGGCCTGGTATTTCCTAGTCAATGCTATAAACGGAGAAGTAACTCGAGAGAAGTCGGGAACAAAGCTCTGGTAATTGACTGCCAAACCTAGGAAACTATAAACTTCTGCCACATTCTTGGGTGATGCCCGTGAAAAGACTGGCTCGACCTTCGACGGGACTACTTCCATTCCCCTCTGATACACTATGTGTCCAAGGAAATGTACCTCTCGCATTAAGAACATACACTTAGATAGTTTCCCATAATTATGGTGGTGTTGAAGGACTCCAAAATCTACCCTAAGATGTTCAACATGCTCTTCCTTTGATCTTCAGTAGATAAGGATGTCGTCGATGAACACCAAAACGAACTGGTCCAGAAACTCTCAGAAAATAGAGTTCATGAGGTTAATGAACATAGCTGGTGTATTTGTAAAACCAAACTGCATGAACACAAACTCAAAGTGTTCATATATGCACCTGAAATCCATCTTCGAGATATCAATTTCCTTCACTCTCAACTGGTGGTATCCAGACCGCAGATCAATCTTAGAGAACCAACCTACTCCCCTCAACTGGTCGAAGAGATCGTCTATCCTCGGGAGGGGGTAACGATTATTGATCATCACCTAATTCAACCTCTAATAGTCTACGCATAGTCGTAGACTACCATATTCCTTCTTTACGAACAAAAATGTAGCACCCCACGAGGACACGTTGGGTCGAATGAATCCATTATCCATCAGATCATCAATCCGAATCCGCAACTAATGCAACTCAGAAGGTGTCATCCGATAAGGATCCATCGAGATTAGGCGGCCACCAGGCTATAAGTCAATCCCGCACTCAATGTCACGTTCAGGGGTTAGAGTCACAACCTCATCGAGAAAGACATCAGGTAATTCTCTTACGACCTCTGGGACATCCATCATTCCTGCATCCGCCGACTCTACTGACATCTCGTTCATCATAGAAAGGAGTGGCTCCACGTGTCGACTCCCTTCCTGATAAATCCACTCCCCAACAAAAGCCACACGTCTTCCATTCTCATTGTAGAATTCAATCCTTCTCCGATAGTAGTCGATGATGGCATGCACAGAGAATAACTAGTCGATGCCTAGAATGATATCGTATTGATGCATCTGTAATGAAAGAAGGTTTCCACTGGACTGATGCAGTCCCAACATCAGTCTACACCCCCTGAAGAAGTAAGATACGCTGGTCTAACCCGCAACTAGTGTTCTCAAGACTAGGGGCACAAAAAGTCTCTCAGCATCCAGACCTAAAGCATGGGCTAATTCGGGTGTAAAGAAGGAGTGAAAAGCTCCCAAGTCAAACAAGGTAGAAACAAGAGTGCTGAATAAACTGAACGTACCTCGAACGACCTCTGTTCCTGTCAAAGCTACTAACTCTGTGGCGTGCAACTGTCCATGCCCAGCTCCTCTGCCTCGCTTTTGTTGACCGCCTCCCCGACCACGACCGGGTCGAGGTCCCTAAGGAGCACCCTGGTGTCGATCTCTTCCCGCAAGATCGTCCCTCAGAGGGCGAGGGTCCTGCTGCTACTGCTGCTGGAAAGGCCTTTCCGACAACGGTTTCTATTGAGGTGGGTGATGAAACTACCCACTTCCACCATGTGGAGCTTGAGTCGGACACCTGCTCTGGACGTGTCCGAAAACTCCTCAAGAGAAACACTTCGGTCTCGGCCTTGTGAGAAAATGGCAAGGGCCAGAAGCTCGGGACTAGAATTGATGAGGCCTAAACCATGCTTGTCGAAACCTAAAAGGCCATGTCGCTGGAGACCGACTATTGACCGCCTTCCCCTTTGATGAACTCAGCTTTTTCCCTTCTCGTGGTGTTCCTCCCTTAGAGTGCATCCTCTCTACTCTCTCGGCCTTCTTCGGTACTGCTAGGTACGTCGGATGTGTGAAGGGAGTGACAGCGTACTGAAGTGAAGGACGGAGTGCCTCCTCTAACCGTATTTCCCAAGACTCTTCATCCGGAAAGAGATCCATGGAAAATCACCAGAGATCATTGAACTTGATCCCCATCTCCCTCACTTACATGCTTCCCTACTGAAGGGAGAGCGACTCCGGTCTCTTCTCAGCCTTCGTTGTAGAGGAGAGGAACTCCTCACGAAATTCCTTCTCGAAACTAGCCCATGAAACCTCTTCCTCTGTCTTCTCTCCCAGGAAAAGTGTCCACCACTGACGTGCTGCTCCTCTCAGATGAATAACGGCCAACGGAACCCAGTACTCCCTCGGAGCACAGATTAAAGAGAATGTGATGGCTAGCTCCTCAAGCCATCCCTCCGTTACTGAGTCAGAAACACTACCCTCATACTTCTTGAGGGTTTCTCATTGGATGGAGCACAAAGTCCTCTGTCACAAGTCTTCCTCCTAATCTTGGTCAACCCTATGCTAGTCAACATCCTCGATCCGATGGGCCTCAACGGCCCGGGTCGCTCTTGGATAACATCTGGGTGCCATAGCTGCAAGGTAAACAAGGATTGCGTAAGCCCGAGTAGAAAGGATATTATTATTATTATTATTATTAAATTTCTCTCCCCTAGGTTCCCCAAATCAACTAAAAACACAATCAGTATGATGCATGTACCTTACCTAGGGTCTCTACCCTACAATAAATGTAGTCTCACTTGGTCGTTTCATAGGCTCAGAGTCCTTGCATCAGATCACAGGGGGCCCTAAAATCCCATGTCCTAGCCGGTCCTCCTTGGCCTATTTCATGAACCAAGATCACCTAACATTGTTTCCCAACCATCCCATGAAATCCTCACTGTGGCTAACTCCAGACTCCACCATATCCCTCATCCTTCCTCTGATACCATTTTGTTACGACCCGCCTTTGGCAAGACGATGGAAGGGCCGACAAAGGCCCCCGCCCTTCCTTCTTCAAGTCGAATATGATATAATGACCCCCAAGTCTCGCCTCCAACAGGCCCCGGAGTGGAGACTAACACCAAGGCTATAACATTTTCACAATATGGTAGGCATTACCCTTTTTAGTTAACCAATATTAGGAGAATGAATGAGTCAACACCAAACGCCACCAAGTATAGGAAACTTGAATGAAAACCAAACTACATGCATGTTTTAATAATAAAAACTATACAAGGTACAAGAACTCCAAAGTACAAACCAACAGGAAAAGAAAAGGCGAAGCAAAAAACAATAGAGGCCAATAGAATCTCCAACGTCCAGACTAGTAAGGCCCCACATGGCCTCTGAAGTCCACCTGAGAACCTAAACATAAATGAAGGGTGAGAATAAAAAGAATACTTAGTAAGAAATACTTATATCTCTCGTTCACAAGTGGGGAGATGTACTAAAGTCCCATGAGATGCAAAGAAACCAACATCTACAAAGGATTTTATCCATCCCACCTCACCAGCCACGCTCACCAAACAACACAAGCAGTAAGGTAATAGTAAAAGAACAAAACATTTGGGTACCTCACACCACCATTTCCTCCACTATCTAGCTCCTCATCCCTAATGGAAGACATCCTGACACTACCACACTCTTCCTGCCCACACACACCTGGGCCTCACAACCATCCATCCCTACCCGAAAACACCTGAGACTCATCCTGAAGACACCTGGGAAAACAAACCATAACCAGAACCCCGTCCAAAAAACACCTGGGCTAACAACACCCCAATCAAAACCCACCCAAATAATCTTGTGTGTAATGTTGCCTCCATCCATCACAGTCGAGGGAAGAGGTAGCATGAAGGAGAGTAACTAGGGGGAAACTCCCTTCCCCATGAATTGGGGTGTCCGACACTAAGTGCCCAACGCGGGTGGGGTGAGACTAAAAACAAAACATACAATTATACATATATATACCAAAACACAGCCTAACATATGGCTCCTCAAATAGATACAACCAGGTACACAAGCACTACTGCCTTAGAAAACAGGCACACAACAAATAGTTCCCAGTTCCCCTGTTCAAGTTATCATTCATAATAATTTAGTATGAGTTAATCCCTTTAGTACTGGGAAACTAATAGGCACATTCACAATATTCTCATATTTTCATGAAAGGTAAATATTATCAAGGTATTTTCAAATATTTTACCTTATCACAAGAATTTGAAGCATATTATGATTTTAAAAATGGTGTTGAGGAAGGATACCCTTACACAACATATTTATATTTTCTTCTAAAATATAGTCTCTCAGCACATACTTATGGTATTTTAAAATGACCAATAATAGAAATTTTCAACTCAAATTTTGTACGACTATTTTATAGAAATCATGTTTTATCAGATGTTTTGGAATTATATGTCATACATGATTATTTTCCAAAACTGTTTTTTTGTGAACACCCATATGACCCATGTTGAAAAAAGTGTATTTGGATGGAGGAAGAAAATGATTTTGAAGGATCCCTAAATCATTGTTGTAATGCATGGGACTTCTACCTATGTGAACAAGATGACGATGAAACCGTGTGGATGCCATGATCAAGGTATGCTGTTATTCATTTTGGGAATCGTTAGATTTTATGGTGGTGAAATAAGACTTCAGTAATTAAGAAGTTGAGATCGTAATGAATTTGGGTGAAAATGAGAGGTATAAGGAAACTATTGAGTCTAAAACATGTTAGTTTTATTTTTGGAGTTTTATAAAAAGGACAACACGCAGACCGTGTGACAACCCGTCCCATCAGACAAAGTTGTGGGAATCGAACCCAAAACCAAAGTGCGGCTGGTATTTATCACCTACCACTGGACTACGTGAAATCCCTGGTTGGTATGACTTATTATTTTTAGTTAGATGATTTTATGAATTAAGAGTAAGTTGATTTTGGGTTATCTATGGAAATTATTAACCTATCATGGAGGATATGTGATTAGGTTAATTACTTTTCAGTATGATACTTTAAGAGAAACTGATATTATTTGGAGATAAATGTTAATTCGTACCTTGGTAGACTATGTGAATAAATCCTTCAAATATTTTGGTTTCAATATTAGTTTAGTTTACTTTGAAGAATTTTATGGACAAATTGTTTATCGAATGGTCCTCGTTGAACTTTGGGTTTTTTTGGACAAATTTTGGAGATTAAGAATAGATTTTATTTTTATAAAGGGTTATCCTTTTCAGGATTATCTGATCTTGTTCTAACAATTTTGGTTTTGGTAAGGTTCCAAAGTCATGGGAAATATATATTTCTCTTTTGTGGATTAGGTGATTCTCATGAAGTTGATTATAGTACTCTTAATGTGAACAAGTCTTCCTAAATAATCATCATTTAGGGAAAGTATGAGTTTGTGTAAGAAATATAGTAAAATTTGAAAGTCAACATGACAAGTAAGTATGTTTCCTTAAGATCAAAAATAAATTCCTCAATGAACAGTAACATAAAACAAAAATTTTGGCTATTAACCTTTCCTACTCTGGAATTTAATGTCATTTAACCCACCACAAGTTTCTGATTTTCTTGTGGTTAACATTCTCCTAAATATGTTTTCTATCACTCTCCCTCAGAACATGACACTTTTATTTTTATTCCAAATCCATGTTTTCCTATATGGAATCCTGGTATTGGTTAACTCGGGTGACCTATGTACTTCTGTTTCTTTCTTTAAAAGTGATTGTTTTACCAACTCTTGTTCCGATGTGGGACTTTCAATGATGTTTCCGAGCCTAATTTTAAAATTGCGAGGACGCAATTTCCAAAAGGGGGGAAGGATGTAACACCCCAGGTAAATAAAGAATAAGATACTTTAATATTTATCCCCATTTGTGAATAAAATGTTAATATTAATTTAAAGGTAATGGTATGCTCGATGGATTACCTAATACGCAACAACGAGTTCCTCTGAAATCTTACGTTGCACTCTAACAATAAAATAATTTTATTTTAAAAGGTAGTTAACACCAAGTCATTGTAATGACGAGAATGAACAGAACTAACTACAAATTTTTTGTATATGTTTGTAAAATAATTTTACTTTTTACAATAAATTTTAGAGGATTAAAAATGCGAATGAATCCAATTTTAAGCATAAACATTATAATATTCTTTAAAAGGTCGATTAACCGCCTTTTGATGGTGAACCTATTTTAAATCCACTTTTTGACAATTTTATATGTTATATTTGACAAAATAAAATTCATCTTTATAATAGGGACATCAAAATTTACGTTGTGTAAATTTTTGGTATTTTTCTGATAAAGTTCATTTTTTAATGAATAGTGAAAATGTTGTATTTTAATTCAAAACCTATTTTTAATCTAATTTATTTATATGATTAGATTATCTTTTGAATTGGTTTTAAAGTTAAATTAGAATATATTTTTACCATTTAATCCAATAGTGGTCATTGGAATTAATTTCACTTTGAAATTGGACTTAAACTAATGTCAATCTTTTGATATATATTGTTTCATAAAAATAGGCCATTTGTTCTGACAACGGGTATTAATTATTAAATTAATTAATTTAAATTATATGTTTTTAATTTTGTAAAATAGTCATCATTTTTTATTTTGGAATATCAAATATATCTTAGGGTGAATATTTGATATTTTTCTGAAAAACTTCAATTTTTTATGAATAGTGAAACCACTAAGTGGTACTTAAAAAAACAGATTTTTCATTTAAATGAAATTTTACCCCCTCTGTGTTTTGAATTTCAAAAATCCAACATACATGGTTTTCATTAGAAAGTAAAATGTGCTTCAATGGCATTAAAATAATTTTTCTGTGAATAGTAACTTTTACGTTTTTAATCACGGTTAGAGTTAATTAGTGTAATTTAAGGTAAAAATAATGTTTTAATAATATGAAATGACCTTGACACATGTCCTACCCTTATTGGATGTGTCATGGCCGACCATGAAAATCCATGGGTCAACTTGGAGACCACATGGATCCACTTTGGTAGGAAAATGACATTAAAACATTTTATTTAATGTTAAAATAAAAATGTCAAAAACATGTGTTATTTTACTAAAACAATTTTTAAATGGGGTTATACAAGTCATAGTTTTGACTATAAATATTCATTATAAATCTAAAAATATTTCCTACATCATTATATTTTTTTTATAATTTTTAGACATTAAATAAATTATTTTATTTATGACACCATGATGATGCAATGATTACCTCATTATTTAACGATTTAAATAAAATGAAAAAATAATGTAAAATATAAATCCTATACTTTTAAAAAACCTATTATATGTATGGATTTAGAACTATTATCACCTTATCCTCGAAATATATAATTGTGGGCCCTTTAAAATCCGAAAATCATTTTATAATAATGTTACTTTTAAAGACTTTCCAAGAGTTCCCCTCCCCTCCTCTTATAAAAGGACCCCACCTCTACCACCTTACCAACACCTCTCTGGCCTTTGACTTGGCAAACACCTTACCATTTTGTCTCTCCATATCCCTCTATTACTCCTGGAAGCCTAACTTGGGGTATAAGTCTTTCCAAGGAATCCTTTTATCTCAAATCAAAAAGAGTTACCCTATTTAAAGTTAGTGTCTTCTCTTGTGTTCTTATTTTTTATTTTGCTTCTCCAACCTCCTAACCTCTTTTTATTCCTTTATTTTGCAACAAAAAAAAGTATCTCCAATATACTAGGAAATTTTTATGATAATTATTAGAGCTACACCTACAAAAACCTTCGTCTAATGGTTAATGAACATACTACTTCTGTGGTTGGCGATTTTATGCCTCACGAAACGGTGATTGTTCAATATTGTTTTAACACATTTAAAGGTGCCCATTATGATGTCACTGTATTTTATATATGATATATATGGTATTTATGTTTACTATATGATTATTTATTTTATATTTAAAACATACCTTTATTCTTTGCATGTTGTTCAAATGCGATAATTTCATATGTGGAAGTGTGGACTACCGCCCCCTCAAGTGATATGACTCGTTCATGAAATACATGGAATGTATAAAGAATGAAGTTAATGAACATATGTGACCAATAAAACATATATATTATACTGTAATTATAATATATATATATATCTCATTTATTTTTAATTTCATTTATATGACAAAAAAATGAAACTAGCGTTTATGCGTACGTACGACCTATCGTCTCCATGAACGGTGCTTTTCATTTTTTATCTCCAAATGTTATGGAATAGTATAAAATGAATATTTACTGGATATATATGATATGTTAATCATTAATACTATTCTTGAAATGAGTTACTTATAACTACATGGGCAATCATTTTCAAACAAGATCATTTTTTTACTCATGTACCAAACATCGACAAAAACGTCTGATATGAACTAACATTATTAAATAATTATTATAACATTATAATAAGTGATATGATCTGAATAATAATATTTAAAGTACGTCCTTATGAAATTATAAATTTACCAATGTTTATTATTCAGGAATATAAAGAAACGAACACGACAAGTCAGACTTGAGGTTAGGGAACCTACCCCTCTCTTTCTTTTTAAGTACACTCTATTATGTCATTCCTTTTAAGCTAATATTTCATATGATTGGGAGGTTATTTTATATTAATCATACATTACTTTTTATGTTCATATTATGAGAGACCCTATTTTCTCTCATCAATCCATTTTGGATGTTTTGATTGGCGCCGTTAGGCTGCCGAATTTTCGTAAGAGATCCAACATCTCTCATTCTTTTTAAGTACTCTCCTTTATGTCACTTCTTTTAGCTCCTCTTTGTTATGTTGGGGGATGTTATTTTATATTCCTCTTTCTATAAATTTTATGTTAATATGATTAGAGACCCTATTTGATCTCATAAATCCATTTTTTTAAGTTTTAATTGGCGTCGTTAGGCTGCCGAGTTTTCGTAAGGGATTTTTCATCTCACTTTTATTACCGTGAGATTTATGCTAGATTTTCCACCATTTACTTTTAGTGGTATATGTACTACCCATTATTCTACTCTTTGTGTAATATACTTTCGTTTATGATTATTTACATCAATGTTGTATTGTCCTTCTTTCATGGGGTGTACGTTTCGAAAGATACCGAAAAGAAATATTTTTTATACGTACCATTTACTAAATGAAAAAAGGGAATGTTTTTTTTGTCGTACATATGAGGCGACAACAACTTCTCTGTCGCTGTGACCATTATTTGAGTTTCAGCTTCCTCTACAAGACATAACCTAATTTTTTTTTTAAAATGAAACATAAATACCATGTATTAATTTTCTTTTATTTTGGTATTGAAAATGGTTTTCATAATGTTTTTATTATATCAATGTGTTGTATTAATATCTTGTGATTGAAATGTGTAAATGTTATGTTTCCTTTATGCATGTTTTAAGTGATACGATTATGTTATAGTTCTTGAGAATTGTTATGAAGACGGGTGGTTCCGTGATAAAATAAGGGTGGGTGAGCCCAATATAGCTCTCCAATGCATTGGGTAACGTGAAGGAGTTAAACGTTAAGGTTTCTCCAAAGAGATTTTGGGAATATAATGTGATGGGTATTCCAAACGTAACCAAGAGGGTTACTCCCAACCTAATAATGATATGAATGCCTCATGTTACCTTTATGTCTTATGATTTCTATGATTTATTCATGATTCAATGAGGTATGTTAAAGTGATTATGTTTTATGAGTAACGTATGACTTCATTCATGGACTAATGTTTTCATTCCGTAATATTATATCCCTTACTGAGATTTTTATGCTCATCGCATGTTTTTGAAATGTTTTTTTCAGGTCAAGGGAAAGGTACATGATGTGATGATATGTTCAAGGAAGTGTCATGAAATAATCCATGTTTTTTTTAAATATGTTTCCATCGATGGAAAAAAATACTATCTTTTATGTAACCACTTTGTTTAAATGTGGAATGTAATGCATGATTTATGATCTAATTCTCTAAAACTCTAAACTTGAAAATATTCTCTAGATTAATTATTCATTTAATTCAATAATAAGTAATTTTTAAGGCTGGGTCTTTATAATACTCCTATGTCCCTCTCTTTGATTATAAAAAATGAAATTTCCACATATAATGTGTTAATTTACATATATCATGGGTGATGCACTTCCATTTTCCTCCAATTACATCTGTGTTGTCAGAAAAACAATTAAATTTTTGAAAACATATTGTAATATTTATGTTTTAAACCTTTTTTATTCTATAATTAACTTATGTACTTGATACTAAATGATAAAACAAAATGTGAACTTTTTAATTGAAAAAAAACTCAAATTAAACGTAAATGATCATCATTAGATTTTATATAATGAATCATATTTAAGGTAAATAAAAAAATTAATACTAATATTACTTTTGATTCTGGTGGATCAATAAAAACATATAATAATAATAATTCATTATATGTATCCTATTTTTAAATGAACTTCCTTTGAAGAATACAAATCAACAGACCATGAAAACTAAGAAAGATAACACTCCCAAATGATGAAATTATTCCTTATAACAGATCTAAAGGCCCATGAAGGAAATTAATGAAATAATAATGAATAATATTAATGTATAAAATGTTCTATAATCGTTAATTAATGTAGATAATATCATTATATTGTACATTAATTTCAATTAATCCTTTAGATGCAAGGTAAAGGAAATTCTCAAACCGAACTTTCTTTCTTTGGGATTTACCTCTTCCACTCAATTTTTAGTGCGGTTATTCCTTAAAATAATTTATTAATAATTATCACACCATTTCTATGATATAAATGTTTTCCACTAAAGTGTATGTCAAACATTATTTTTTCAAGAAGAACACCTCATTCAAAAAAATAATCCTTTTAATGTTCACTCAAGGTTGTTGGTCTCTATATCAAGTATTTATTCTCTCATTCATTTAGAAACCCAAATACGATGAATGAATTCTTTTTGAAGTTATGACCATAACAATACATGGGGTTATTTATGTTCAATATTGATATATGTTCTATGTGGCCTTCATGATAATGTTAATGTACGATGTGACAGGTGTGCCCAGAATTATATAATGCTTGAATGCATTGGGAAATGTGAAGAAACTCATGAGTAATGTGTTGTATTCCTAAAAAAGATGTATGATTTTTTAACAACTATGTGTGGTATTTAACCAGTATTACAAAAGTATACATTTTTATGTATTTCAACTTTTGAATCATTTTATTAATTCTACCTATCATGTTTATGAACATATGCCAATGTTATGATGATAATGATTGTACTCACCTCAAGTGGAATTATCTCATGTTCTTATCCTCTTACTAGGGTATAATCACAATCTTCTTTTGATGTATATCCTCAGGAGACTACATTTAATATGGAAGACACAAGTGATAATAAGAAGTAAGAGAAGAATAAATTAAATAAATATTTACGTTTTATTTTGTGTATGTTTTGTAAGTTCCAAATTTTAACTAGACATTAAACCGTGGGATCCTAAATTTGTAATGTTTTTGTGTTTTTTATCATTAATTTTTTTAAAGTAATGTACGAAAAGGGGGGTCTTATTGGTGTGAAAGAGGAATCATTTATATTCAATGTAATATATAGAGTAAACATAAACCCTGTGATATTTGTAAAAATTTAACTCAAAAACCATTTTTTGAGATTATATGATATGGATCCATATATATAATTAATTTATTTAATATGGTATAATGTATTAATTTAGATGAAATAAAAACATTTAAAATATTCCTTGGTGAAGGAATTGAATTATTTCTCATGAAAATTAAATTGTGACAAGGAAGCCCTTATCTTGTTTTACAACTTACCTGAATTAAAGTTTACCATGAATGTAATAAATATGAAAATATTTCACACTTATATTATATCATTTTACAAATATGTTAAAAAAATCTTCATATAATTTATATCTATTGGTTACACATATATTATTTGTTTATCATTTTTTTATAATATAATGATTGAAACATTGAGTGAAAGTTTTGTACTATATTAATATTGGTTTTGTGGAATTATTTTTATTAAAAAAAGGATTAATTACTATATTATCTAATATAAAATAATAATTTGGTTTCAACGTTTCATAAAATCCAAAAATTTTACCAAAATGATTAATATAATGTTTATGAAAATATTGATTATTTTCAATGTTTTTATTTAACGAATTATGGTATAAATAAAATGATATGAAATATCATTATGCCCATTACATAATAATAATTATATATAATATTAATTTTTACTACATTATATTTCAATTATATTAAAATCCTTAATAATTCATGTTTACAATACTATAACATTAGTCATGTTTGTGGTAAAACTGGCCAATGAAGATCATTTTATATTGATATAATGAGAATGAATTTTATAAATAATTTCATTAATCATTAACATATGTATATCTTAAAAATAATGTTCCTTCATAAAATAAATGCTTATAACCACACATTTTTGTTGATAACAAATTAAAATTTCACCTAAGGTGGATATAGTCCACATTTTTTAACAATTAAATATTTTACTGAGAATTTTAATTATGTATTATTCCATGTGATTTTTTTCATTCTCTCTTTTAAAAAGGATTATTTAATATATATTTTATGATGCATAATTCAATGAAGTTATTTTAAATGAATTTTCAATCATGGGAAAAAAATTATTTCATCCATAAGAATTAGTAATATCATGTAGATTGGATTACTAAATAAATGATTCATGATATATTTATATATATTTTTTCAAACATGATATAAAACAAATTATATAAAAAATATAAAATCATTATACAAAACATATCAATTTTTGAAAAACTATTTTGGTGAAATATACTCATTCCCAACCTTAATTATATATAATACTTTTTTATGAATTTATAAATTATAACAATATATGTATTCACTACTGGTCTCATTATTGAATGAATAAAAAAAATTTGAAATAAAAAGTGTTGTTACATTTTACTTTAACGTGAAGGCAAAATGATATGAAATCATATATAAATGGGTAAGCCATATGCTCAATACTCATGATATCTAGTCTTAAGAGACATGCTAGTTAATCTGGAGGATATATAATTACATTTTATTTTTATAACTAATTAATTAAAATTTATTCATCATATGATAGAATGAATAAATAATATAATAAATAATAAACATGTGATAAAAATAAAAAATATATTGAAATAAAAAATATAACCAATGTAATTATTACCGTCATAAATAAATTGAAAAACAGTAATGTAATTTACCCATCCAACATGAACTATAAATATTAATGGGTACACAGTTAACTAAAACAAAATAACTCTATACAGAAATAGTAGAAATGATGTAGATTATTTATATTACATTAACGAACATATAAAGAATTGAGAAAAGTAGTATTTAGATTTAATTGAAGAGTTGTTGAGATCATATTAATATGATAGATAATGAACATGAGATGACCCTTATAAAAGGTAAGGTATTATATATACCCACTTTTTTTATACATTAACATTAAAGAAATGTTTCATAATTCATAAAACATTAAAAAAAGATCCCAAATACTGTATAAATCTAGCACTTTTGGAATTATTGAAACATAAACACTGGTAAATAAAATATCCACATTATCTCCAACTAGGTTATTCTAGAATTTTATTATTATATAACACATCCAACATACTATATATCTTCATAACTAGGAGAAGGAAACATATGAAGTGGTGATGTCAAATTCTAATTATTGAAAACATGGGATTTAAGTAAGAATAATCATGAGCATAAGGGTATGAGAACATGATCATGAAAATATATGATCATACACAATATATCAAAGGGTATATACAAGAATCTAGGCATAAATATTGACAGTTCATAAGACAATAATCATAATGAAATAACAACTATAATTGATGAAATAATAACATATGAATAAAATTAGGAATTGAGATAAAAAAAATAAGCATGTAATAATGATTTCCATAGTATTAATGTAATTTCTTCCAAATATTTCATTGGGGATAATGTTATTTAGAGAACCTGGTTCACACCCCATTCTAGACTTATATTACTGAACTGAGTTCACTCTTCATTCCATCTCTATATTACAAAACATTGTTCACTCCTCATTCCATCATTGTATTAATGAACTAATATCACTCTATATTCTATACCTGTAATACTAAACCATGTTCAATTCTCATTCTATCCTTGAAATATCTAATTGAGTTCATTTATCATTCCATTCATGATTAAGTCATTAAATATAAATCTTATCTTAATGCATTGGAAGGGGATATAGGTCACATCTATCTCATAGTGAAATCATGTATACAGGTTCCATAAAACCAGAACCAATAATATCATAACCCATGAAATGAATTGGGTATCATAAATAGGTAAACATATCATTTCTTGAGGTAAAAGATATTGGTTTCATAATCAATTTATCCATATCACAACCCATGAATGGGAAATACATTTCATAAATTTATAACTTCGGAAGGAGAAAAATGTTTCATAAATACATGACATTAATCATAAACCATAAATAAAATATTTATATATTTTCATAGAGTGTAATGTGTTACATAAAATCATTAAATCATTGGAGAAAAATAATGTCCAAATATCTATAAAAAATTTCTTAATGAAAATATCCTTTCTTATTTTAAATTGACTTTTATAACAAATAAACCCATTTTAATATAATTTTAATATAAACTACCATGAAATATTATAAATAAAACATTATGTAGTTTATAAAAACATTTTCCTTTAAAACATATAAAATAGGTATAATAAAATTTTAAAAACATTTTTCATTGAAAACCTTGAAAATTTATAAATACAGGTTGAAAATGTATTAAAAACTGCTTCACTTGAAAACATATGAATGGAGTTTGAGAAATGTTGAAAAAGTTTCTTATAAAATACATTGAAAACATATAAATGATGTATAAAAACATTTTAGAACAAAATTACCTTGAACATATAAACGAAGGTTGAAAAGATATTGAAAATATTTTTTCATGAAAATGAATTTTCAAAAAAAAAATCTAAAAAATTCACCATTTAATAATTTAAAAGAATATTCATATAAATAATGGTTGGTAATTCTGTATGTGTCCTATGTGGTAAGAAGAAAAATCCTTTTTCATGATAAAAATGATAGAAAAATAACATGTTTGAAAAATGACAAAATGATTCCAATGAAAGGATTGGTAAAATAAAGAGTGGTAAAAATTTATTTTAAATATTATATGATCATGATAAAATATTCATGGAATAAAATTTTATAAAACATTGTTTTTGAGGAATATATATTTCCGACCAATGATAGGGTAATGTCGAGCTTTATTAAAAACACTTTATTGACTATCATATATACCAAAGTGTATAAAAATTGCATCAATACACGAATATACCATAAATAAAAAGAATAAATAAAATTAATTTTTTTATTTAGGTATAGATCATAATAATTTAACAAAGCTAGAATAATAATAAACCATCTCATAAATAAATGACATTATTTCAATAAAATATTATAACTTAGTAATATTGAACCATAATCCCCTTGTAATATAGTGAAATTAAATAAAGTATAAAATATAATTAAATTAATTATATTCAATATGTAACAATTAAAATTTATGTATATACACCATTGAAAATAATTATTGTGCATAACTATACATGAGTCTCAAAGGAGGAAAATTTTGACAACACTATTTTATCGATTTGGTATCTTTTTAATATTAATCACCATGAAATAAGGATCATGGAATGGATATGTAAAGACACATAAATATAATTTTAATAATCATTTAATATATCCATATTAATTTTACATACAACACAAAAATAATGTCTTGTTATTGAAAATGTATCTTAGAAAAATAACAAGTGTGATTAAATCCCCTTTTTTGTATCTTTACTCACATCGTACTCATTCAATCAAACTGTATAATAATTATAATATTATAGTTAATATTTTAAATATCCTTATTCTTATATATAATACAATATATTTTTTGATCGTTAATGTATATTACCCCCATGATTATAATATTATATTAAGGTTTCCTTCCGGGTAATATTCTCTTTGTTCTTTGCATGTGTATTAATTTGTTGTATATTAGATCCTTATACTTATATCAAGATTATAGAATGTAAATAATTATATTAATATCATTTATATTAATTATACATATGTAACAAAATATGGTCAAATGGATATAATATCATATATACAAATAAAATAATAACTATTTATAATTCCAAAGATCATAATATTTATCAATCATCACTTTGAAACTACTCATTCATGACCCCCTCACTCTAAAGATACCACAATGCAAAGAGAGATATAATTACACCCTGAGTCCGACCTCCATTAGGACCCAAGTGGGAGACTAAAAATGATGGTAAAAAAGTATCAAAAAATTAGGAGTTATTTCACTCTATAATATATAATGATCAAGAGATAAGATTAATCATCCCTAAAAACATCCATGATAAAATTTGAATGAATACAAAACCATATGATTACACATGTATAAATAAAATTGGTGTAGATAAAAAATATCCAATGTCAATAATAAAAATAAATTTTAACATATTGATATAATAAATATCCAATATCTTATCTAGTAATGTCGAACACAGTCCACATTGTAAAAATGGAAACTAAAAAATATATTTTATATCCAAGGAGTGAGAATATAAGTATACTTAGTATGAACACCAATGTCTCTTATGCAGATCTAAAATATTAAGAGTAATGCACCTAAAGATAAATATAAGAACCAACATTACATATACTTTTCAACTATCCTCCCAACCTCACTGAGGAAATCACACCAAATAACACATTCCATGTATAATAATATAATAATATTAATATTAATAAAGGTTACCATGCTCTAATTTCCCACTGATTTTACACTATAATCCCAAACATCATACATCTTGTTAATTACATATCTTCAAAACAAAACATAACACAACCCTAAGAAATGGTCACATAACACCATTCTTAAATGAAACTTCCCCATTATTACACAACACAACTACATCACATCATGCATGAAAATAATTGGGTCATCACATGACAACAATGAATAGAGTAATGATTTATCATTAAAATAATAGAAATAAATTGTGTTCCGTCATACTACTATCCACGACTAGAAGCATATTAAACCAATAAAAAAATTTACATCACACCTAAAAACACCAATTCAACTTCCCTAAATAACATTCTCCACATATATCCTCCAAAAAACTAGTACATAACCTAGTGCACTACCAGACCAATGTTCATCAACACCTATCCAAGTCTACTCACCTATAAGAGATAACATGTAAGAGATGTTATCCATCCACCATCATCATAATAAGGTTATGGGGAAAACACCCCAAGGGAATATATATGTGTCGAAAAACAGTGATCACCATAGGTTAGGTTTATATAATAATCACAATGAATATACAAGTATATACATATAGAAACACACAGTGTCAAACTGAGGGTTCACATTCAAAAAGCATAAAACACAAGATATCAATACATTCAATGTCATATATCATTTCATAACACCACACTATGAATAACAAACATTCCTAATTAATTCAAATTTTTATCACATTTTTCATTAATAATAATAAAAGGAATTTAACCACGCATCCCTTCATTTATTTGTTCATTAAACATCTCCATATACTGGTCCACTTCCCTAAAACACATTGTTCACATATATCTGGGAAAAATCTAGTACATCACCTAGTTCACTAACCGACCAATGTCAATTAAGGAATACGCTTGTCTACTCGCCTAGTGGAGATAACGTGAAAGAGAAGCTATCCATCCATAAATCTATCATCATAATCAATAGTATTTGGGGAAAACACACCATGGGAATATATAGGTGTCGACACCCTGTGATCACCATAGGTGGGGTTCACATAATAATCGCAATGAATATACAAGTATATACATATAGCAACACTCAGTATAAAAATGTGGGTTAATATCCAAAAACAATCCAACACATGACATCTATACGTTCAATGTAATCTCTAATTGTATAACACCACACAATCAACAAGAAACATTCTTAATGAATTCAAATTTTTATCACATTTCTTTTATTATTAATAATCAAATGAATTTAAACACATATCCCATAATTTATTTTATCATTAAACATCTCCATACAACTAATAAAAACAACACACAAACATTTAAATCATTATTAATGAAATATTCTATAACTACATGGGAATATAGAACACCAAATACACACATAAAAAATATCCCAACATCTCCATCACACAATCACTTTCAATGACAAAATCATGGACAAAATACTACCACCTCACTTACCCAAAAGCCAAAAACAACAACATTGCCACTGAATAAACACATCCAATAATTCACCACATCACTTTACCAAAATAATGGCCCAAAAACTACCACAAAAACTCCTAAAAATATTCGCAACATCTCAACCATTATCCCCAAATTTATTAATAAAACCATATTGCCATCCCACAACAGAGTCAGACATCAAGAATCATTAATGAACGTTATACAGATTTAAGAAAGGGGATTTTTTCACATTTTATAATATTTTTAGGGTGTAATAACACAAGACATAATCTCGTGAAAATCATTTTATTATTCAAATAAAAATGGTTGACCAATCTCGAAATTAGAGTGATATCACAAAAAACACTTCTGTCACATCAGATACAACACATGTCATCCATTATTAATAATGTACCTAGCATCCATAATATTTTTTGGGAAACCAATCATTTAAAATCCATCATATCACAATAATATAAATGTGGTTAAAAAATTGGAATAATTTTCATTTTCATCACTCAATTTTGGATTAACTAGTTCATTAAAATTAATTAATCCATCACCATAATGTTCCATAAAAAATTAAAAACCCTACCACATTATAAAGATTTAATAAAAATGATGGATTACCTACCTTGAAGAGTCTTTGATGATTCAAAATACACCATAGTGTAATGAAAAAAATGACATCAAACACATCCACGCATGGGAAATTATGTATTGATCTACACATCAACAAATTATCAAAAAATGATGCCAAACTCCTATCCCATAACAAAACAAAACTGCCATAGAAGATTCCGGAAGGAAGAACATGAGAAAACTATCATGAAGGGGGATTAAATTACATCCGATTTCCAATAGGGATCAACCAGAATCAGTGGATTTTATAATATGGAAGATGACTGTAAGATCCCTCTAAATCTTCTAGGTGTTTCAAAAAAAATGAGAAAGATGAGGGTTTAGGAAAATTAAAAAAAATTATCATTGAGAAAAGAAAACAAAATATATAAATCCAATTATTTAACCGTGTCTCACCTTTTAATAGAGTATAATTCTTCTGTATCGGAAAATTTTCATCTTTCACATAAAATTAATCATCAATGAATTTATTTATAACATATTAGGAATTGTAGTTTCATGATTTTTAATCCATCTCACAGCTTCTCCCACATTCCACATACACACTATAAACTAGTCGACTTCAAAAGTAGTCAAACATCATTTTATGTAGTGTTAATTTACACGATGAAAATTTCATGTTGCAACTCTTATGCGGCCTCATCCTCCTTTTAAAATTCAAGAAACCACCTCTGGCCCCTTATCGAACACCCTAAACAAAAAACATGTAAGGTAACTAGTTGGGGAATAAAAGACCATAATATTTAAAAATTAATTATTTAATTTAAATATCTATAGAAGAATATAATATGATATTAGTAAGAAAAGGAAAACAGAAATGGGATCTTAAAAAGTATTTTGAACATTGATATAATATATCAAATAATGGGTAAGATTCAATAAAAAATATATTGTAATTTAATAACTTTTGAGAATGCTATAAATTTGACACAATCCTCAATTATATAACCCAAAAATATATAAATGTAGTTTAATGTAAATGAGGATTTGAAACTAAAAAAATACCAAGAAAAAAAATTCATTTAAAATATTTTCATTGAACTAATCATCATAAAAATATATAATACATAACCCTTATAAAAGAGAGGATGAAAAATATAATTTTAATATGAAAAAAATTCATCAATATTATTCTTAAAATAATAGTCAACATTGGTAAGGAGAAAAATATGGGCATATAGGATAAAGTGTAGTTAATTTGAATGAGAATCCATCTAAATAATTATTTAAAGTTTCATAAAAAACATGAAATATATTAATTAAAAGTTAATTTTCCTATATAGGGGAACATAATGTACCATGAATTAATTTCATAAGCTATGAAAAACAAATTTATAAAGAATGTTGTTTTAACAACCCAAACATTTATCAATGAAATTTCTTCGTTCTTGTGGTAATTTTATATAGTATAATCACAGAAAATCACATTAGGAAACACAATTCCATGACATGAATAAATTAACTTCTAAATTCTATGTGACCATTAATCCTAATTTTTTGTCTTCTGTGATTTGAATTAAGAAAATATGGCATACTGGGTTACGATTAGTAATTTTTTTTGAGTCGAATAGGACAAACTTTTTTTTTTGAATAGTAACATACCATTAGGAATAGTAATTGTATCCTTATGAATATTAATATGTAACATATGAATATTAAATTCTCCAAGTGAGTAGCAACATTACAAATGTTAGTATAAATAAAATTTATCTATCATATAAGAGAAAATATGATATAATTATATTTTATTGTTGTATTTTTTTTAATTCATCAACATTTAATTAATAATTTATTAATTTGAAGAAATATATTTTTATAAAATGTATTAAAAAACAATTATTTTTATAACTTATAATTATATGATAATTTTATGATACGTTAATTAATTTTTCAATGTGTTAGAAAACCCGTTTTTAAATTATTATTTTTCTTGTAAATAAAAATTTTAATTAAAAAATAACTTAATCATATTTAGAAAATTAATTTTTAAAAAATTATATTCATTTTTGTAATTTTTATAAAATATTTGAATTTCAGTTGAATGATGAAATTCTATAATTTACTAAATATGCTAAATAAATGAATTTTTTCATCATGCTTGTTTAAAGGCTGATGTAAATTAACATTATTTCAAAATCAAATATCCAATATACTATATTTTTTAACGGAATCATAGCTATTTCTTGTATTGAGTTAATTTACTAAAATAATGAATTAAATATTGAGAAAACAACCATCACCTCTACTATAAATACGACCCCTCACAAACTCATTTCCTCACACTTCTCAGGCCTTGTTCCTACTCCAAATTTAGATAAAATCTCTTCCCGAGCTCCCACCTAAAGTCCTTCATCACTTTTTCTTATAAAATATCCAAAAACTTATTTCTAAAGAGGCTCTTAATGAAGATATATTTAAATTTTTCTTTCTCCCCATTTTCTTTGAAATTCTATTCAAATTGCATTTCTTTTATTCACTAATCCTCAAAATCTCTTGTCAAAATGTCATGATAACTCGAGTATAACATATATAATAGTATTATATCAGTATAATTGAATATTATACATGATAATTCTTCCTATATATCTATATCTTTTTATGAAAAATAAAATCACCGCTCGTGATGAGTTAATTTACCTACATCATTGGATAGGAACATAAATTTTCTTTCAATGGATTTCAGTCTCAAAATAAAAAAATTAAATTGATTATAAAATATTTTAAAACATATCTTTTAAACCTTTTTATATTCTATAATGAACTTATATAAGTGATAATAAATTATAAATCCAAATAGTTTATTGTGATCAATAAACTGCTCAAATTAACGTAAAATGATAATCATTATCTTTTATCTAATGAATCATCCTCATGGTATATAAAAAAATACGTCATAAGATCATTTAGGATTTTTAGGATCACTATTAACATATAATAACAATTTTGGATATTTATTCTCTTTTTAATTGAACATCCATTCACAAATACAAATGAAATGATCCTTAAAACAATGAAAATTAACACTCCAAAATGCAGAAATTAAACTCTACAACTCATAAAATGGCCTATAAAAGAACATTATGAGACCATAGTAAATCATATTCTTGTATAAAAATTTATTTAATTGTTAATAAATTAATTTAATGTCATAGTATAAGGAAGAAATGTAAATAAATTTTTTGGATATTTGGTAAGGGGAATTCTCGAACCTAATGATGTTTTTATAGGTTTTCCATCATCCACTCCATTTTCTGTATGCGTATTCTATAAAAATCATTTGTTCATCATTATCATAACTTTTCTAGGATATCCATGTTTTCTACTAGATTTAATGTCAATCCTATTGTTTTCCAAAAGAACACTTTATTCTAAAAAACACACATTTCACTTGTCACTCAAGTTTGATGGTCGTTGTATCATGCAAGTTTTTCCTTCTTTCATTTGGGAACCCAATGTTTATGAATGTATTATTTATGATTTGAAACCCATTCCATTCCAGGTTTTTTGTGTTCAATATTTATATATCTCTGATGTGGAATGCATGATAATATAAATGTTATGATGTGGTGGGTGCCCCTAGAATTATAAATCCCCGCAATGTCTTGAGTAATGTGAAGAACCTCATATGTAACATGAAATATAAGTGATCATGATTAAATATTTGTTAAATAGTTGTTTGTTAGTTAAAGAGTAAGTCATCAATTTTCATTTTTTTGGATTTTAAATTTTCAATCAATTTATTAATTCTTTCAATCATGTTTATGAAAATATGCTAAAGTTGTGATGAAATTGATTGTTCTCACCCTAGGTTGTATTGTCTCATGTTCTTAGTCTATTACTGGGATTTTATATCACCGATTTTATGATTTATATCCACATGTGACTACATTTACTAAAGATAAATAAATTTATAATAATAATATAGAGAATAAGAAGTTAAATAAATGATATTGTTTTATGTTGTGGAAGTTATGTATGGTCCTAATTTTACAATGTCACTAAATCATTGGATCCTCAATGGTTAATATATATTATTTTTTATCATTAAGATGATGTAAATATAATGTATGAAATGTAGGGTCTCTATAGTTGTTATCAGAGGCACAATTTAGTTATTTATGGAATTACGATTAGATAACATTAGTAAAATTTCCAATATAAGACTATGTATATGGTAGTACACATGAAGTTTTAATAAACATAAGGATCCCATATGATATTATTTTATTGTTATTTATTTAATGTAAAAAATTATTTATTCATGAATTATTAACAACAATTTTCTACTAACCTTATATATTTTTGAAAATGGTGGGTACCATGAGAAACCTTAATAACAACCCGTGTGAGGGATAATGATATGATTTCCCAAATTAAATCTAAAAATATTTTGGAGGTGGTGTTCAAAAAATCATTATGATGATAACCCATTCATCCCAGGTTATTATTCATAACCTAAATATAATGTAATGTACTCATTCACCTACAAGGGAGCAATTTGATGTTGAGTATTTTATGTTTAAATGACCACCAATGTTTAGAGGATAATCTAATCTACCTGATGCAGAACAGTGGTTCAACTCAAAGGAGAAGATCCAATTTTTCCATCACTGCTCTGAGATGGAGAATGTGACTCTTTTTTTGTATCATATCTAGGGTGAGTCATAACAATAATGGCCATTGATTTAAAACACCATGCCGAGAGATGAAATTTATTAGATCGAGTGGGAAGAATTTTAGGTAATTTTTCCAAACATGTATTTCTCACAAACATTTCTAATGAATATGGAGTGATAATTTAAGGTCATAATTCAAAAGGATGGATAATCATTCATGGCCTATGAATAAAATTTATCAAGGCTTTAAATGTGTGCATCTGGTTTTGTAATAAATAATGATAGAAAAATTGATAGATTCATTAGTGTATTAAAACCACACCCTTTAAAGGCTAATGAATTTAGAAACATTGAGAGTTATAAAGAATTCATTTAATGTTCTCTCAAAGTGGTTATTAAGTTTATAGGATAGTCCATTGGCTACTGAGATAATAAATGAATGATTTAGTTTTATTCAATAGGATCTAATGTGAAAGGTGGGATGAAAACTCAACCACCCACACATAAAATATTTGGGAAGAAGAATCATGGAAACATCCTCAATGGGATGGGGAAATGCATAATGTGTTGGAGATAAGTCCACAAAGATCAAGAGTTTCAAAAATACTAGAGACTGCTAGATAATGTAGGGGAGTAATGGAGAGAACCACTCGTGGTCCAATGCTACATCTATAGGGAGAAAGTGAACTATGAAAACCAGTGAACTAACCTCGAGTCCTCAATGATAATAAATGTTATCATCCACCGAAACCAATGGAGAAATTGAAGGATTATTCCATTACTATTGTGGAAGTGGATAAATAAAATGAATTAAATCAAGTTAAACATCATATTCCCACGATAATAGAAGAATTATTATTTGATTCTGGTTATGTGAATTCCTTTTTATCATCAATGTTTTCTATAACTATAGAATCAACGCCCTAAAACCTTGAAGTAGGGATGCCTGTAAAAACACCTAGTGGTGAAATCATTAAAACCCATGTGTTGGACTATTCTCTTGTTGGATTTTGTGGAATGATTAATCTAGTGAATATAGTGACACATCCCTTGGTTTTATTCAATGCTATAATGGGTATTGATTGGATATCATTATATAGAGTACATATAAACTATTGGAAAATTAAATAACTTTTCATATTCCTAACCATCCTATGAACCTATACAAATATTAGGATTATCATGGATCTCTATTGAAAAATACTTAATGGTGTGGGTGTTGACTCACTGTGAAGAGTCATACCTCGATCAAATGGTTTTATTAATGGATGTTATCCACCTAGGTAAAATTACCATCCTATGGGAATACAGAGACGTATTTTTTAAAGAGTTACTCAGATATCCCCCAAATCATGAGGTAGAGTTTTGAATAGATCTCAAACCCAAAGATACTCTTATCTGAATGATTCCCTATATGATAGATAATATAAAAATTTATTAGAAAATGAATTAGTTGAAAGATCATTTTGAAAAAAGATTAATATGCCCCATTGAATCAGCTTTGGGTTCTCCAGTTCTCTTTGAAGATGAAGGATGGATCAAGGCAGCTATGTATCAATTATCTGGAACTCTACAAGATCATCATAAAGTACAAATATCCTATTCTAAGGATTGAATTATTGTTTTTTATGTTTAGATGATTTAGGTACGTCTCAATAGTGGATCTTCACTCTGGATATCATCATCTATAGGTAAAGAAGGAATATATTCATAAGAAGGAATTCCATAAAAGGCATGGGTACAATGAGTTTCTCAGGATTCCCAACAGACATACTAATTCCATAAAAATCATCATGTATTTTATGAATAGAGTCCTTCTATATTACATAAAAAAATTATTTTATCTCCTTGATATTGTCATCTACTCCAACTACAAGGAGGAATATTATGAACATCTTATGCTTGTGTAGGAGAAATTAAGAAAGGATATTTTGTTCACCATGTACAGAAAGTGTGAATTTATTATTAAGTAATTCATTTTCTGGGGACATTTGATCACATGTGAGAGAATTTATGTGATCCCTTAAAAAAAGGTGATTAAGGAATGGCCCATACCCTGTAGTAACTAATAAATCTATAATTATATTGGATTAGATGGGTATTATTGATGTTTTGTGTGAATTTTGTGTTGACATTCAATCCAGTTATCTATGAGGACAAGGAAAGGGGTAATGTATTTTTGGATGGAAGAATGTAATGAAAGCTTTATAGGAGTAATGGGAAGGTTGATCACTGCACCTATGTGCACATTACTGAAAATTACAAAATGTTATGTGATTCAAGGTGATTCTTAAAAAGATATAGTGTTGTATACAAATTAAAATGATAATGTGATAGCCAATTCCTCAATATAGTTAATGGCCCACGAGGTAAACCACTCGACGCATGATCTGGAGCTAGAATATGTGCTCTTTGGCTTGAAAATCTAGTTGAACTATGTCTATGGTGAGATGTGTGACATATATACTAATCGAAAGAGCATAAAGTATTTATTCACTAAAAATGATCTCATGATGAATCAAATGAGATGGTTATATCTAATCAATGTCAAAAATTTCTCAATTCACTCTCATCTTAGAAAATAAAATATGGTAGATGATGCTCTCAGTTGAAAAAAACCTGCAACTCTATCTAGGATGTGGATTGAGAAAAACCATATCTTTATGGATATGCAATGGATGGATTTGAAAATCAAAATGGAAGGAAATTAACCCTAAATTCCCATAAGGATTATCCAATGATCTAACCATGGTAAGATTAATGAGGCCCAAAGGGATGATACAAAGATTCAAAAGGAGGTTAATTCAGTTAAGCAAGGTAATCTACAAGAGTTACATATCATGGATTATTGTATGATTTGGTTTTGAATAGGGCTTTGGGTTCCTTCATCACCCATGATAAAGAAATATCTATTGGTGAATGCACATATCTCAACTTTCTCTATCAATCCTGGTAGCACCAATATGTCCTGAGATCTCTAAGAACACTTATAGTGGGATAACATGAAGAAGTATATTTACTAATTGATCTCAAGGGATTTGATATGTTTAAAAGATAAAGTAGAAAAAATGGTATAGAGGGATGATGAAAACATGTCCTATAAATATGTGAAAATGGGATAATGACACTATAGACATTTTCACAGGTCTCCCAAAGACATCCAAATGTAATAATGTGATGTGGGTTGTGGGGGACCAACTCACCAAGACATTTGACTTTATTTCTATTTGGGAATATCTCTCTCTTCAACAACATGAAAAGAAATTTGTGAATGAAGTGGTGAGATTTCAAGTGGTTCCACTCTCGATTTTCTATGATCATGATCCACGGTTCTCATCAAGATTCTGGAGGAGTCCCGAACATGTATTGAGTAATGAATTAAATTTCATCATAGCCTACGACACCCAAACTGATGTCCAATGAAAATGTACTATTCATATGCTCAAATAAATACTAAGAGACTAATCATTATAATTCCAAGGTGGAGGGGATCCAAATCTCCCTTTGTTTGAGTTATCATATAAAAACAAATTATACACGTGTATTAATATGTCTCCTTATGAAGAAATTTATGGAAATCGATGTTGAACTCCAACCTATTGGGATAAACATGGAGAAAAAACAACTTAGATATGAACTAGTGAAAGAGATAATAGAGAAGGTTTGAGACCTCCAGAAACATTTCAAATATACTCAGAGTCAGAAAAATAGATATGATGAAAACTATTTAAGTGGTTTGGAGTTCGATATTGGAGATAAATTCATCATTCAAATATGACCATGGAAGTGAGTCATGCTATTTTGAAAGAAGGGGATGCTAAACCCAAGGTACATTGGCCCTTTTGAGATCCTTGAAAATATAGGAGTTGTGGACAATTGCTTCTACTTCTACCATATATGGATCAAGTTTATGATGTGTTTCACCAAGCACTCATGATGAAGTTCATACCAGATCCATCACACGTACTGAACTCATTAGTGGTACAACTGGAAGATTATCTCTCTATTGAGGAGAAGCCAATAAAATTTTAGAGAAAAAATATAAGTTTAAACACAACCAGAAAACACACCATGTCAATGTGTAGTGGAGGAACAATATATATGAAGAAGAAACAAGGGAACCAGAGAATGTGATCAAGTAGAACTACCCTCACATGTTTAGGTAAAATGAAATTTAGAGGTTAAAATTTTAAAAGGGTAGAATTTAATGACCCAAAATTTATCAATGCAATTTCTCCCTTCTATTAGTAATTTAATATATTATAATAACAGAAAATTACATTAGGAAAAAAATTAAATGCCTTTCTTAATGAACTACTTAATTTTATGTGTCTATTAAAAATTATTTTTCAACTTCTGTTATTTGAATTTTTAAAAATCTGACATACACAATTGCGATTGGTATACTATTTGGAGTCTGATAAGACTAACATAATTTTTGGTAAATAGTTTCACAACATTATGAATAGTAATTTTACCCTAATGAATGATAATATGAGCCTTTTGAATACAAAATAGGCTAGGTGAATTGGATCCTTACCAATGATAGTATAAATACATTTTATCAATTTTATAAGTGAGAATTTGATATAATTATTTTATAGTGCGGGTTTTTTTAATAAGTCCTTAATTTTTAATAAATAATTTAAAAATGTTATAAAATAATTTTCATAAAAAATATTGAAGAACTATAATTTAAAAGTCATATAATTATATGGTAATTTTATGAGACCATAATTAATTGTTCAATGTGTTAGAAATTTGTTTTTTATATTTTTTCTTCCAAGTATATTTTTATTTTTATTAATAATTAAATCATTAATATTTAGACAATTAATATTATAAATTGGATTATTTTTTCCTTTTAAATATATAAAATTTATTACGGTGAATTTTTGCGATTTTATTGAAATATCTGTATTATTTTTGAATAGTTATATTCAATAATTTACAAAATATTCTAAATAAATGAATTTATGCATCATGAATGAGTCATGGATTATTAAATGGCCATTGGATTGAACTCACATGCTTTATTTATTGTATTTAGTCATTGAATAATCACTATTTACCATCATTATATAAAATAATAATCTAATGAATTAAATATTGAGAAAAAATCCCTCCCCTACACTATAAATACCACCCCTAACAACCACATTTCCTAACACCTCTCAAGCCTTGTGCCAACTCGAAATCCTACTCACATATCTTCCCAAACCCTCCCCCCATGTCTATTAGCCATTGGTCCCATAAAAAGACAGAAATCTATCCCTTAAAGAGGATCTCAAATAAGATATATTCAAGAGGTAATTTCAATATTTTTTCTTTCATGTTCCTTTCAAACTTCATTTCTTGTATTCTTTTATCCTAAACATATCATTTCCATATGTCATTATAAGACTATTATTATTGATATAATTGTATACTATAAGGTTAATGAATGATTATTAATTATACTTGTAACACCCCAGGTAAATAAAGAATATGACATTTTATTATTTATCCATATTTGTGAATAAAATGTTAATATTAATTTAATGGGAATTCTATACTCGATGGCTTACCCAATACGCAACAACAAGTTCCTTTGAAATCTTATGTTGCACTCTAATAATAAAATAATTTTATTTTAAATGGTAGATAACACCTAGTCGTTGTAATGACGGGAATGAACAGAACTAACTACAAAATGATTATATATGTTTTTCAAATATTTTTACTTTTTTCAATAAATGTTAGAGGATAAAAAATACAAATGACTCCAATTTTATGCGTAAACATTCTAATATTCTTTAAAAGGTCGATTAACTGCCTTTTGATGGAAAACCTCTTTTAAATCCACTTTTTGACAATTTTATGTGTTATATTTGACAAAATAAAATTCTTCTTTAGAATTGGGACATAAAAATTTACTTTGTGTAAATTTTTGGAATTTTTCCGATAAAGTTCATTTTTTAATGAATAGTGAAAAAATTGTATTTTAATTCAAAACCTCTTTTTAATCTAATTTATTTATATGACTAGATTATCTTTTGAATTGGTTTTAAAGTGAAATTAGAATATATTTTTACAATTTAATTCAATAGTGTTCATTGTAATTAATTTCAATTTGAAATTGGACTGAAACTAGTGTCAATCTTTTGATATATATTTTTTCATAAAAACACACCATTTGTTCTAAAATGGGGAATTAATTATTAAATTAATTAATGTAACTTATATGCTTTGAATTTTGTAAAATAGACATAATTTTTTAATTCGGAATATCAAATATAGATTAGGGTGAATTTTTGGTATTTTTTTGAAAAACTTAATTTTTTGATGATTAGTGAAACCACTAAGTGGTACTTAAAAAAATGATTTTTCGTTTAAATGTAATTTTACCACCTCTGTATTTTGAATTTCAAAAATCAGTGATACATGGTTTTCATCAGGAAGTAAAATGTGGTTCACTGGGATTAAAATATTTGTTTTGGTGAATAGTAACTTTTATGTTTTAAATCGCGATTAGAGGTAATTAGTGTAATTTAAGGTAAAAATAATGTTTTAATAATATGAAATGACCTTGACACATGTCCTACCATTATTGGATGTGTCATGTCCGATCAGGAAAATACATGGGTCAACTTGGGGACCCCATGGAGCCACTTTGTTAGGAAAATGGCATTAAAAACGTTTTATTTAATGTTAAAATAAAAATGTCACAAACATGTGTTGTTTTACTAAAACAATTTTTAAATGGGGTTATACAAGTCATATTTTTGACTATAAATATTCATTAGAAAGATAAAAGGATTTAATACATCATGATATTTGTTTTATAATTTTTATACATTAAATAAATTAAATTATTTATGACACCATGATGATTCAGTGATTACCTCATTATTTAACGATTTAAATAAAATGAAAAGATAATGTAACATATAATACCTAAACTTGTAAAAAACCTATTGTATGTGTGTATTTCGAACTATTATCACCTTATACTAGAAATATATAATTGTGGGCTCTTTAAAATCCGAAAATCATTTTATAATAATGTTACTTTTCATGATTTTCCAAGTGTGCCCCTCCTCTCCTCTTATAAAAGGCCTCCACCTCTACCACCTTACACACAGCACTAAAGCCTTTGGCTCAGCAAAACCCTGCCCATTTTGTCTCTCCATATAACTCTCTTACTCCTAGAAGCCTCACTTTGTGCAGAAGTCTTTCCAAGGAAGCCTTTGAGCTCAAATCAAAAAGAGTTACCCGGTTTAAAGGTAGTGTATTCTATTGTGTTCTTATGTTTTATTTTGCTTCTCAAACCCCATAAACTATTTTTATTCCATTATTTTGTAACAACACCAGTATATTTAATATACTAGTATGTTTTTATGAGAATAATTAGAGCTACACCTACACACACCTTCATCTAATGGTTAAAGAACATACTGTTTCTGTGGTTGGTGATTTCCTGCCTCACGAAACGATGATTGTTCAATATTCTTTTAACACCTTTAATGGTGGCCATACTGATTTCACTGTATTTAATATATGATATATATGGATTTATGTTTACTATATTCTTCTTGTATTTTATATTTAAAACATACCTTTATTCTTTGCATGTTGTGCAAATGCGATAATTTCATATGAGGAAGTGTGGACTACAGCCCCCTCAAGTGATGTGGCTCATTCATGAAATACATGGAATGTATAAAGAATTAAATTAATGAAAATATGTGACCTGTATAAAATATATATTATAATGGAATTATAATATATATATCTCTCTCATTTATTTTTAATTCCATTAATATTACAAAAAAATTAAAGTAACGTTCATGCATACGTACGACCTACAGTCTTCATGAACGGTGCTTTTCATTTATTATCTCCAAATGGTATGGAATAGTATAAAAGGAATATGTAATGGATATATATTATATTTTAATCATTAATACTATTCTTGAAATGATTTACTTATAAATACATGGGCAATCATTTTCAAACAAGTTCATTTTTTTACTCATGTAACAAACATCGACAAAAACGTCTGATATGAACTAACATTATTAAACAATTATTATAACATTATAATATGTGATATGAACTGAATAGTAATATTTAAAGGAGGTCCTTAAGAAATTATAAATTGACCAAAGTTTATTATTCAGGAATATAAAGAAATGAACAAGACAAGTCGGACTTGAGGTATGGGAACCTACCCCTCTCTTTCTTTTTAAGTACACTCTTTTATGTTATTCCTTTTAAGATCATATTTCATATGATTGGGATGTTCTTTTATATTACTCCTACTTTACTTTTTATGTTCATATGATGAGAGACCCTATTTTCTCTCATTAATCCATTTTGGAAGTTTTGATTGGCACCGTTAAGCTGCTGAATTTTCGTAAGAGATCCAACCTCTCTCTTTCTTTTTAAGTACTCTCATTTATGTCACTTCTTTTAGATCCTCTTTGTTATGTTGTGGGATGTTCTTTTATATTCCTATTTTTTTACATTTTATGTTAATATGATGAGAGTCCCTATTTGATCTCATCAATCAATTTTTGGAAGTTTTAAGTGGCGCCGTTAGGCTGCCGAATTTTCGTAAGGGAATTTTTTATCTCACTTTTATTCCCCTGAGATTTATGCTACATTTCCCACCATTTCCTTTTAGTGGTATATGTACTGCCCATTATTCTACTCTTTGGGTAATATACTTTGGTTTATGAGTATTTACATCAATGTTGTATTGTCCTTCTTTCATGGGGTGTATATTCCGAAAGATACCCAAGTCTGTAAGGGAACATTTCACCCTCCTCTTTTTAAAAGAATTATTTATTTGGGTATTTTAATTTACATTTTTTACTATTGGGATATGTTCTTCTATATCCTTATTGATGTAAATTTTATGTCCAAGTGATGAGATACCCTTTTTATCTCCCATCAACTCATTTTATGAAGTTTGAAGTGACGTTGTTAGGCTATCGACTTTTTGCAAGGGAACTTCATAACCCAATTTTGATTCTTTGGGATAAACTTGTACTCCTTGAATATGTCGTTATATGAATATGTGTGAATAACCTCTGATTTTTTTACACTTAATAACCACTTTTATTTGGTGTATTTGTTTTTCACACATAATTATGTAATTGATTTATCATTAATCTAAGGATACCATCTTTGTAAGGGACTTCGTCTCAATCTCCTTTCATTGGGGCATATTATGTTATATACACAACTTTCTTTTATACGGTGCATAAACCCCTTTGACAATTTTATGTCTACTGAAATGAATCTTTTTTATATGAAGAGTTTACTAAATGAATAAAGGGAATGTTTTTTTTGTCGTACGTATGCGGCGACAACGACTTCTCCGCCGCTGTGACCATTATTTGAGTTACGGATTCCTCTACAATCCATAACCTAACTTTTTTTTAAAGTAAAAAATATATACCATGTATTACTTTTCTTTTATTTTGGTATTGAAAATGGTTTTCATAATGTTTTTTTTATATCAATTTGTTATATTCATTTCTTGAGATTGAAATGTAGAAATGTTATGTTTCCTTTATGGAGAGATAAAGAAGAAAATCCCTACCTGACAGATCGAGGATCGACGTTAAGTCCTTGCATGAGTAACAGGAACTCCACAGAACGTGATCAAGGAAAACTTCGCGGGGTTACAACTCGTCGGGAGGAAGGGTACTCCGAGCGCAGGGTGATAGAGAAAAAGAAACGTAGGTAGAAGACTTTAGGTTTTAAAGGCTGAGATACAGCATTCTCAGAACAGTTAGATATGGAAAGAAAAACTCAAAACGTGTAAGAAGCGGGATCGTGGGTTGAGCACATGGCTGGGACACCCCACACACCACTTAAAAGGTCCCCTCCTTTCGGGGCAGTTTAAACAGATGCACACCTCATGGTTTGTCATTTAAGGAGGGTTTCTCACCAATCATTTAATTTAAACGCCATTAATGGGCATTAATGGGCTTTAAAACAGGCTTAAAGGGGTCAAAACATGGTTTAAAAACCAATTTGCGCACAAAGGAGGCGCTACTAGAAAACCCGTGGGGGGGGGGGTAGGTGAGAGCTATGGGTAGCCGAGAGCCACCGGTTGGCGACAACTACCAGTAGCCGAGAGCTACCGATTGGTGATAGCGACTGGTCGTTGAGGGCCACCGATCGCCGAGGGCCACCAGTCGCCGAGTGCCACCGGTAGCCGAGGGCTACCGGTACCCCAAGGTCACCGGTAGGCTAGGTCTACTGGTAGGGCGAGGCTACCGGTAGGCCAAGGCTACTGCTAGGAGTCACCGAGGAGCTGGGATGGCCTTCCAGACCACCCAGAACACCACAAATATCAGATTTTTACCAAGTAATGGACCCCAAAAACCCTGGCCATTGCAATATGTTTGAACTAAAATATATTAAAGTATGCAATTCAAAAAAAATTCATTAAAAAAATTACAGAAATATCCCTTAATCATTTGAAAAACTAGATTTTAATCTTAAGTGTTACAATGCAATTTCAACGGTAAGGTGATGATATCCCATAAAACCCACATTAATAAGTTTAAAACACGTATTATTTAAAAAAACATTTTCATAGGAGTTAGAAAAAAAGATCCATTTCACTGAAATTACCACTCAAGATTAACAAGGCAATCATGTAGAAGTGGAACTATATATAGATATGCATGTATCTCCAAAACAGTTCAAAAAACTAAAAGCCACTAGGCATAGGCGAACATTGGAGATTGAGAATAATCTAAATGATACAAAAACCAGTGACCCCACCTATAGTAGCATTCCACATAAGATGAATCCATACACTCCATATGCATAACCACCCTTTCACGAGATAGGTTGAGGGAAAATCCAATAGTAATTATCCTAATCCTATCTGCTTATTATGGCCATTGGTTAGTACCATATCCTACTACTATAGTACTCGTTTCAAATAAATCTCTCAATATTCTAGGTTCCAATGTCTTAAGTATCCAAGGGGATGATACATGAGTATCTTCTGAGCATCAAATCACAACCTATATTTATATTAATAATCATAGTATGCCACACCCTATGTTTCCCAAAATCCTACTCTGGGGCCTTATAATTAATATATTACAATGGTTTCCCAACCTCAAACACATATAATGGAACTAGGGGATTCTATACTGAGGAAATCCCAACCATCCCATGTTTTCAAGTCATGAGTAGCAACCAATAGAGGTTTTTAAAAAAATCACTTCCCCTTATTTTCCCAAATTTTCTTAATAGGCCCCTAAACATTCATAAAATCATTCTTTACAAAGATGTAAACAAATTTCTAAAGAGGTTCAATACTCACCGTATAACATATAATAGCCTTTGTAAGTAACCCTTTATGAAAAATTTTCATCACACATTATACCAGAACACTTTCAATTGAATAATATAATCAGGCTATAACTAAACATTATATGACAAACGAATTTTAAAAGAAAAACTAATTTTATGAAGACACACTAATGTAAAAAAAATGCACATCCTTTAACATAATTCTTTTATAAAAAACCACATTCAAGAAACCCAAAACCAAAAAATCAAATTCCAAAAACTTATTAATAAAATGGCACTATGATTTAAATATCACAAAACAATACAAAAGGATATTCTGGTTTTTTTCTCCGACAAATGGTGTGCGAAAAATTAACAAAACAAGTATTATTGTCAAAAACCAAATCATTAGACATTCAGTGCACACCCAAATTCTATCCAAGTGGATACTCAAAAAATATTTCTCAAGAATATGATGTGTGAAAAATATTGAATCAACATTTCTTAAATTTAGAAGGAAAACAAATGGGAATCCTACCTCGAGACCAAGATGAAACGAAAAGACACACGTTTGAAACCGAGATGTATGTCAAATGGCCTGAAAATTAATTAATAAGTACTTAAAACACATTATGATCCATAATTGAAGAATTTGAAACCAAACGGCGGTTAAAAAAGACATTGGGGAAAGGTTGCAGGGCCTGTGCGTGCCTAGTGGGAAGGTCGTTGTAGCAGTTGGACTTTCCAGAACAGGGGGAAGGCACTGGTTAAACTCTCCAGAAAATGGGGATTAGGAAGGATGGGTGTCGGTAGGGTGTGTTCTAGCCATGACGATGCCGGAACGGCGTGCGGCGGTAGGGTCGGCACCGTCATAGTGGATGGTCACATGGGAGGCCAGAAGGGAGGTGAAGGTGGGTTACCGGGAGGCGTGACAGCAATTGGGAGGTGGATGGGAGTTTGGAGGCGTGGCACGTGATGGGGAAGTGGTCGATAAGCTTGGGTGGGTGGCCGTGATGGGAGGGAGGAGGCCGACGGCAGCCGGCCTGCTCGCACGCAGCAAGGGGAAGGGAGTCGGGCTGCTGCGCGCAGAGAAGGAGGGTGACGGGGAGGCCGGCGGTAACGGGTCGGCCGGGGAAGAGGTGTTGGGTTGTGCAAGATCACATCTCACACAAATAGAAATGGGTTCGCTAATGTGATAGAGAAGAGGGTTTTCAGAAACCCTAAAAAAGTAAAATCAACCAAAAAAACAAATTAATATTGTAAAAAATTATTAGTAATAATAATAATATAAGGAATAATAATAATAATAACAACAATAATAAAAACAACAATATTTACAATAGTATTAATAACATGAGTATAAATTATCATAATGATATTTGTTTTTTATTACATTTATTTTAATAATTATTAAATTATTTTCAAAAATGAATTCAATGAGTTAATAAATTAAAAAATTTATTCATTTTAAATCATCGACGATGTATAGGATGCACAATTGTTTTGGTGAAGTCGCACGATATTGTGCTCAGACCATGTGCCTGACTACATAGATCTTACAACGTGATCTTTTTATCATGAATAAAATTTATTCAAGACTCAACAAGAACCCCATAAGAAATATTCAATGGAAAAATATTTAAAATGAAATAATCACATAGGTCGAGGTGTGGAATCCTGAACATTGGGTTGTAAATAATAAATATAGACTCCAACATAGATTTTATGATATATACATGAATTATTTAGTGTAGGGTTCTTTCCATCCATTACGCTTATCTAAATAGTGTATGAACAATGATTCCAGAAAATGTAAACAACTTAACCTCAAATTTCACTAAATATATAGAGACCTTTACCATCTGATTCATCCTTAGTCCCATATGACTGTTTTTTATAAAATATAATGATATTTACAACGATTCTAGAATAGAATCAATATAACTTCAAAATCTATTGATATTTTTAAAAAAATGAGGCATTAATATTATGAAAAACTGGAGTTGGAAAACTGCATTCCCAATCTTCTGTGAATTTATTAACCATCCAAATGACTTTTTTAGTCATTGATGTAAACGGGTGAAATAAAGATAAGCTTATGGGATTTCCATCACACTATGTTCTGAGAAAGACTGGAACTGTTAGAAGTTATAGAAAGTTATAAACTATAATTTTTCCAATATGTTCATTGTAAAATTGAAAACCCTTTTTAAAAATTTCAGTTAATTTTTATAGCATCAAAACATCATGTTCATACATCCATATAAACTAATGATTTTTATATAATTCCATTAAATATTCGACATTATAATTCTCCCACAAATCCATTCAAAATGGCTTCAGATATAAACACAATTCCAAATAGACTTTAAACTGAAAACTGCATTATCACTTGAACAATGTGTAACCGACCCGGTGATTTTTTTCTGCATCGAAAGAATTGAATAGGCTTTTTTACATAAATAGATGAAATGAAATTAATAATTTCAACATTCCTGTGGAATAAAATCCGTATGAATATAATCTCTATTTCTTCTATTATAAAATAAATACCTTGATGTAAAAAATAAGAAAAACATAAAAACATTTATTAGGAAAAAAATATTGACAAGTTGATGTAATTATCAAAAGCTAAATCAAAATGAGATTAGAATGTATCTACTAAACAATCTCCCCCTTTTTGATAATTACAAAACACTATCTAATTACAAAATTTTCTACCCATTTTAATAAATATATAAAAGATACCATCTTGAGTAAGTTAAATAATATAATATATTTACCCATTTTTATAATGAATTAGAATTTGTGATTTAATTAAAAATATGGAAATAAAAAAATTAATTAATAATAATATATCATATTATATTTAAAAAAACTTATTTTTCTTCCCCTTTTTAAAAATATATTTCAATCTTGAAATGTTATTAACGTATTTGTAATTTGAAAAACAATTTTATAATTAAAAAATATATATATATATAATTATTTTAAGGCTTAAAAAATTATATTTTTATGTATTTAAAATTTGAAAAATATATAGTTTATTAACATATTTCTAAATTGAAAAATAAAATAAAAAAAAATTAAATTCAAATTATTATTTTATTATATATATAAAATATGACAAATAGTTTTTTTAGTATTTAATTTTTTTAAAAAAATATTTCATAATCTTTTTAATAATTTTAATTTATAAATAAAAAATTAGGGGAAAAAAATTAAAATTTGAAAATTTGAAAATATTTAAAATTTGAAATATATTATCTTAATTATTTAAAATAATTAAAAATATGAGTTAATTCGAAATAAGTTCTACACAATATAAACACACCATAAATTCATGCATCCATTAAAAATATAAAAAAGACAATCAATGTGCCATGAAAACTTATATAATTGTATTAAATGAATAAAAATGGTTTGAAATGAATGTATAGTACCATTTAATACATTCCATAACAATGATACATTTAAACACATGCTAAATATTTAAAATAACCCTCCTATGACCAAGTGTAAATAATTTTGATATTTAATTAATTTAAATATATGATTTTCATTGAATGGTAACAATATATTTTTTAAACAAATAAAAAATTTAAAAAAGTATTTTCATAGAATTTATTTATATTACTTTCAAAGAATTTAATTAATTGATTTTAATATAATTTTATTTAAGGATTTGAAATGAAATATTTAAAATGATTTTACATTTTTTAAAAATGATTAAAACATTATAATCTAATAATAAATTAATGTATCACAAATAGAAAGAGATTAATTTATCACATTCATTTAATTTAAATATTGAAACATTAAAGACATGCTTACACGAAAGATAAAAATTTATATGAAATAGTAATAGAAGATTTAAAGAACATTAATTAATAAAATAAATCAATAAATTAATTCACTTTATAATATAATATTGTGAAAAGAAATAACATTTTAGTGATAAAAATAATTAAATTTATATGAATAAATGATAAATCATAAAAATATCCATCTATATAAAAAAGATAGTGCATTTAAATTGAATTTTAAAAATGAAAATTTAATACTTCATTGATTAAACATTCTAGATCTAATGAAGTTTCTATTTATTTGGGTATGAAATTTGAATATAATAAATTCCTAGAGTTTTTCAAGAAGCCACATGATGATATAATGTTGACGTTCAGTGGCGCATACCTGCAAAATTTCAAAAACTAGAGCCTTTTGGAACCCATATAATTTTGGATTCGACAGTGTAAAAAAATTAATGATTTAGGTAACAAAATAGCTTTATTAAGGTCAAAAATGTTATAATTAATTCAATATAATTCTTTTGAATAATAAAAATTCTTGAAACCCCAAAATTGTGGGTTTTCTAAAATAATAACTATTAGCATAATGATCATTAATACCACAATAAAAACATTTACCAACATATATGTTTCTGAAATTTGAACCTGGGATAAATTTCTTTTATATAATTTTGGTTTTTCTCTACTACTACAAATACCAATTTTTCCATTGTGAAGTTTATTTTTACCTAGAATTTTATTCATATAATTATCTCCCTTAATAAGAATATGTGACGGTTTCTTTAATTTATCAACATCATCCAACAAATTATTAATTTTATATACATACAGATCGAAAGAAATTCTGTAAGAATTTGATCTTAAATCAAATATATATTTTAATTAGCATTCATTATCAATTGAAATAGAATCATAATAATTTATAAGATTTTTATCACTTTTTTTAATAATCATTTTTATCTTGAAGAATAAAAAAATAATATTATGTTCATCAGAAAAAAATAATTTAGAATTAGAACATTCATATGTAAAAGTTTGTACATCATCAGTTTGAGCCCTAAGACGTAGATTCAATATTTTATTTTCATTCCCACCGTCTAATATTGTTGAAGATTCATCAGTTGAATATTCATATTCATTGCAAGTATCCTTCTGGACTATAATTGTTTTTCGTTTATATTTAGATTTATAATGAGCTTTAAACAAATGAAAAATAGGTCTTAAATGACCTTTATTTTTACACAAGTAGAATTGACTTGTTTCTGTTTATTCAACATCAATTTATCCTTTATCCTTTCATAATGATTTCCAAATTTTTTAGCAAGATGTGGTAGATCTTCATTTGAATTTGAATTACTTGAATCTGTATCAAAAAATTCATCTATCAAAACATTGAGTGCATATATTTTATTTTTAATAGAAATATAATTTTCTTCTTATGATTTCATCTATGATTCATACATCATCATGGTTTAGATCAATTAACTCGTCATTAATTCGCTAAACTGGTGCAGATTATTGAATAGCAGCTAAAATTTTATTCCACTTAGAAGGTCAAAATCTATGTACATTTAATGTCATATCTAGTTAAGTAATTAGAGTTCCCAAGGCTGTAACATTATTAATAGCTTCTGTTAATCATTCATTCATCAGTTTCATGCTCCCATATTATTGCAACCTAAATGTTTCAAATTAATGTTTTGCATTATTGTACCTTATTTTTCTTAGTTTGTTAGTTTATTCTTATACAACCACAATATTTCGACACATCTCATAAGAAGTTGCACATTGAGAAACATAGTTAAATTCAACATGAATAGGATCACATTTAATTGGAAATATGGCATTGGAATTAATATCATATTCATTTTCATTAGCAGTATCTGAATTTTATGGTTTTCCTGGGATTTCATAATGTTTGAAAATATTCTTATAAACATTAAAACCACGATATCTAATATAGAGAGTCATATGATAATTCTAACATCCCTATTTGTCACCTTGAATATACAGATATAATTTAATCAAAATACATTATCTAAAATATTCTATTGATATTTTTATTCATCTGCATATTTATATAGTGCTTTTTAAAGAAAAAAGATTTCAATAGTGCCCTACCTATGATACTATTTTTAATATTGGGATGTTTATGAAAAAGACAAAAGGGGGGGACTATGTCTTTTTAAAAATATTGACAATATTAGAACATCCATCTTGAAATGGAGTGATCCTTTTTCCTCTCTTAATGTCGAGTGAGTAGTGGAAATAAATAAAGGAAAAGAACATTAGGATGTATAGTGGTTCAAGGCACACAAATCCCCTGACAACACCCCCAATGATCTAAGTCAACATCATAGTGATTTTCAATTGTTGGTTCTTTTATCCAAATATCATCCACAACTATGTACCGGTAGTTGACACCTTACCAATATGGCATCTACATGGCCTTGTAGTTCACTGATAAATAATCAAAATATCCATAGCATAGTCTGAGAAGTTGAAACTCCACCAAGACTATGTCTGATTAGCCGATACTCAATATAATATAAATGAGATGATGTATTTTGTGAAATGGTTATCTCAGAGTTTCTGCAAAAACTTATAGATGTATACAATCATTAATAATTCACAACAGTAGGAGCATAATAATATTCTATAACGAGAAATCTTTTACATCTTTGAAAAGCATAAAAAATATTAGAAATTTTTTTTGTAGGCTTCCTTCATCTTTATAGACTAAGATAATATGAATATTCAATGAATAATTTCTATCCTCAAAAGTGTCAATCTTTTGTGTTAATATTTTCAGATCCTTCATTTTAATAGAGTTTTCACAAATCTACTTTTCTTCATTGTGTATATTTTTTTTCTTCCAAAATAAGATATATATATATATATATATATATAATAAATATTTAGTATTTGTGAAAACATTTCTTTTCCTTAAGATCCCCAAAATAAATAAAATTGGTATCTTTTATAATTAACCTGAATAAGGCCATAGAAATGTTTCCTCGTATAAATGAGTTTTAAATAATATGAATAAATCCTCCAATAATTTCTCCATAATAATATCATCACTGAAAAACTTAAAAATATTGGTTAAATCCATTAAAACCACATTAAACATAGTTGAAATAATTCGTAAAAAAATATCCAGTCAAAAAATCATTAATATTTGAAATCAATTTATTCATAGAGATTCATAATGTCCCTCATAAATAGAAATGATTTAATCCATTCTATGAGATCCTTTGAATCAGTCATAAAACTACATTTTAACGATATATACATCGATGGAGATGGATTCAGAAATCATAGACTATATTTTTAGATAAACTATCATCGTTGACCAGTCAATCATAGGGTCCCATATTGTAAGGACAAAATACCAAACGTAGGTTTCAATTACGTAATTTGTAGTTCATTACCCATACATTAATCTACACGTAACATAGGGATGATGATCCATTAGTTCATCCTCATCAGCATAATATTTTGAAAATCAGATTGATTAAACCTACAATCAATCTACCAAACATATGGTTTTAAATAATAAATCCAAACTCCAACATAGGTTTTCTGATAAATATGTGAATTTTTTAGAGAAGGGTTCATCCCTTACATTATTCTTATCAACTTAGGGTATAAAGATTGTTTACAGAAAATATAAATATATTAACATCAGAATTCATTGAATTTTTGGAGCCTCATACCATCTAATTCAGCCTTAGTCCCAGTGGACTTATTTTTATTAAATATCAATATATTTTCATTTATTCAAGAATCAAATCAATCAGATACAAAAATCTCATAATATATTTGAATAACTAAAGCAATTTTTTTTGAAAACTATAGCTAAAAACTGCATTCCCAATCTTTAGTGAATTTATTGACCATACAAATGACATTTTAGCCTTTGATATAAATTGATAAAATAAATATAAACATATTTTATTTCCATCACCCCTTGTTCCAATAAATTCTGACACATGTAGAAGTTTCTGAAAAATAAATACTATAGGTTTTTAAATATATTCACTGTACTACTGAAAAACTACATTAGAAACGTCATTGATTTATTAATGTATAGAAAATCCTTTTAATACAACCACATAAACTAATTATGTTTATATAATTACATTTAATATCCAATAGTATAATTCTCCTTCAAAAAAATTCAATATGGACTGAGATATAATCATAATTCCTAATTGACATTAAGCTGAAAACTACAATATCACCTGAACTACATGTAACTGATTTAGTAAATTTCTGGTCCATCAAAATAATTGAATTGGCATTCAACATAAATAGATGAAGAGAAGAAAAAATTATCAAATTTCCAATAGAGTAAAAACCATTAGATTCTTATCACTATTTCATAATATATAAAATAAATACATTGATGCAATAAATTTGATAATCTTATCAATTTTATTAGGAAAACAATATTAATGAGTTTATGTAATTATCAAAACTAAATCAAAATGAGATTGAAAGGGATGAAATCAAGAAAATTAGTATGAAATTTATATCAAAATATTTTTTTATGAAAATACATTAAACATTTAATGTCATCCTAAACGAATAACACTACTTTGAGGAGGCATTAGTCACCATGTTCATAGATGATGATAACGCATTCCAAAAAATTGAAATGAATGATGGTTAATATTATAAAATAATTAAAAAATAACAAATATATCATAAAAAATATAATATCTTTCTCTTTTTCCAACCATTAAATTTTTTAATGTAAGAATAAATGACATCGGTTCATGAGGTTGTACAAAGCCGTATAAATGCCCAATGATTTTGAATCCAATTTAATGAAAGTGTGGGTGAGTTTATATAATACCATAAAAGTAAATATAATTACATTTATAATAAAAATGATATTATATATCCATGGAATAAAAATAATTTAAGGGGTGGATAATCAAATAAAACAAAAGTACTTGTTTAAAAATGTTATATCTTCTTCAAGTAATTCCTTTTGTTTTGAACCAAATGAATAAATTTTTTTATTTACTTAAAGTGTGGGTCATTTTTATGAGATTAATTATGTTGGGATAAAATTTTAGTATGGTTTTTGTGGTCCATACTTCTTTAGAGGTATGAATAAGTGTCCGGCGGTGAGTACCATTTTATAGTTGAGGATGATTGACAATCATGTAAATACAACAAGGAAAACACTATTGAGAGTTCATCATTACATTCTTTCCACTGATATTTTTCATTTTTATATTATAGGGGGTATATTTTATTGATATATAAATACAATATATTTTAATCTACAACCACGTTTTCCCCTAAATTTAATTATTAACCACAATGTAAACTCATTTTTTACATTAATTGCAGAAATTAATTTTAGTTAACATTATTAATATTTGTTACAAAAAATATGTAGGAATAAATAGAAATTATAAATTATAATAATATAAAATTATTAATTCCAATTTTACAAAATAGAAAATATAATTGGAAGAAATTAATTTAAAATTAATCATTCAGACGGGATAGTACAATGACTGTTCAATGTGAAAATATCCAAAAGTTTGAAAAACATTTATATCCAATTTCAATGACAAATAGATTAAAATGACATAAATTTTATTAATATATATATATTTTTTCTAAATATATTTATATAAATATTTATAATATTATTAAAATATATAAATAATTTAGCTGAAAATTCATGTCTCAATTAAAATTCGGCGTTTTTCACAATCTATAGAAAAATGAAACTTCATAGAAAAATAAAAAAAATCAACCAATAGAAAACTTGATATTCCAATTCACAAAATGGTCTATATTTTTTAAATAATAGATATATATAATCGAAAAAATGGTTTCAAAACAAGTATTCCATTAAACAGTGGCAATACTTTTATTTTGATAAATATAGCTTTTTATATAAAAAATGGATTTGTAATTATTTCACATATATCGATCTTATAGTATGTTTTTAAAAACATTTATTTAATTTATAATATATTTAATACATTATCACATATCACTAATAGTGATTAATTGAATTTATTATGATGAAACACTTTTTGGTCACAAAATTATTTTTTTCAACAGAACACATCATTTATATACAATTTGTTTCTATTTTAATTTCTATCTAACTAATAACATGTAATTTATTTTAGAAGAAATTGAAAAAAAATATTTGTAATTTATTTAATCTTATTAATATCTTCCATTACAAATCTAGGTGTAAATTATATGAAATATTTTAATAGAAATATTAATTTTTTATCGTAGTTCGTTAAAACACGGGCTTCTATGTAATGCAAGATATTCAAGGGACATGGAATTTCATGAAACATAATCCAAACTTTGAGAAACAAGTAGATAAATACTAACATGGTGTATCATGCAACAAAATCAAAATAAATTTCTTTCATATAAAAAAAATATATTCAGTGTTGCATGAAATGAAAAATATAGAAATGTTCAAATTAATTTTAAAAAAATGTGTTAAAAATATCTGGGTGATATAGAAGGTGGTTATAGGTTTTTCTATTACCTTTATTCATTTTTTTTGGAATCATGGGGGTGTGGAGGAGGTTACCTGGGAATGTTAGTCATAGATACTTGATATGTACACTAAGATTTTTAATGATTGTCTATACTATTGTAACCTCATTCTCTGATAGAGGATGATCCTTTTTTGTTTATGATCTTGTTTTTTAATGTTTATCATTATGGGTTTTCTCTTATTTTAGAGGTATCACCCCTAAGATAGTGTCATATTATGGTTTGAGTATGTGTGTAGTTTGTTTATTTATTTCTTATGATTAATGTGGTTTCAATCTTATGTTTGTTAGACTTTTGATAGGTATCTCATAGGGTATATATTCAGATGAACCCTTTATGTTTCTTCATGGGGTTGGTTTTAAATTATTGAGGATTATAATTTTTTTAGGTATTTTAATTTTATGATCCCGGTTCAATGTGGTTCAACCCTTTTTTAGTTCCTGAAGATTGTGGAGCTTGTCAGAGGCTTGGAATAATCATCAGGTGTTGGATATTGAAATGATAGAAATAGGGATATTATAAACAATGTAATCCCCACACACTGTGTATGTGAGGTTACTAAATTATGAAAGGATTCTTCATTGTATGTATAATTTCATGGTAAAAAAATAAAAAGGCCATGTGTTTTTTTATGAGAACCAAAGCCTGAAATTTACGTGAAATTTAATGGTATACACTCTATGTAAATATCATATTTAGATAATTAATAATATATGAAATAATTTAAGTGTTTCTCAAACCATAAAATTTATCTAGTTTTTAGGTGACCAATGGATCCCTTGAAGGGGTTTTGGAAATTATGTTGATGGTAATCGTACCATCTCCTTCTACCATCATTCATTGGTGGTCTAAGGTGAGTTTTACATCCATATCCTGTTGTTTCTCACAAAATTATTTTCTTTTTTCCTCCCATTATTCTCATAATTATATATATGTTGATCAACCATTTCGTTAATGTTTATTCACTTGGTTCTGGTTGGTGTGGTTGTGTGACAACTTCCATAGATTTATGCAGCAATTTCCAGAGTGGTAATCGGAGATCCATAACATAGACTATACTAAAGATAATCATGTTGATATATTTATAGGTCTATGATTCATTTATTATATTTTAATTAGGTGAAACCAAAACATTGGAATGATTTAAATATTTTATTACAATAATAATTATCATAATAAATACTGAACTAGATTAATGAAATTTTTAACAATTTCATATTGGTGTGGTTTTATCTTTATACAATGATATTTCTTTTCATCTAGACTTTTTAAACAGTTTGACGGCTATTAATATTTTATTATATGTTTTTTGTCATGTAATTTGGTATACAATAAAAATATATAATTAATTGATAATTAATTAGATTAATATCAAAGAGGCATGTTTAATGAATCTGGTTGTTGATATATATTAATGATAATCAAATTCATGAAATGTCAATGTTTTTTAAATGGAATCATCCAAATGATTATTTGAATTGATAATAAATTATAGCCTTATATTTCTTATTATTTATAAAAATTTATTGGAATTTTAATTGAGAATGGTACTTATCTTGTTTGTTGAACTAGATTAAATTACTATATATCATTTTTCCATTCATAAATCATTATAGCATGCTGATTTATGTTCCAAGTGGATGGAATTGGTTAATAAATGAAATTGATAATTCCTGATAGAATAATAATTGGTTATGAGATGAAAATAATTTCTAGGAATTTATTAGATTGTTTTCGTGAGAAGGATGACTTCACCATTTTTAATCTTTGAGTGCTTGTTTTTATGGGAAGGTGGAATGTTTTTTAGGGACCAGTTGTTGTGTTTATTAAAAAAATATTTATCCTTATAATGTTTTCTAGATATGATCCTTATGATAATAGACTATTATGGCCGATCCTGGAGTCTTTTGGGGGCATATAGTGTGGGGAGGCCGAGATGTCATGTCAGCCTATAATGGATGAGCCTTGGATGTATATTCCAAAATATCTGTAGGGAATCCCAGATGATTTGGTAGTAGATGATGACTATGATGGGATGATTCAATAGTATACGAATGTGGGTTTCAGGAATTGATCTGAAGGCGATAGAAAGCGTTTAGGGGATTCTAATAGATACTATTCTCGGTTGAATCTTTTTCAAGGATGATGGCTGAGTTTTTTATCTATATTCATTTCACCACATATTGATGATAATGGATGTGAAATTGAGATTTTTTGTCCTAGTGGTATAATAGTGTGATTTTCATGGAGTAAATTTATATGTAATGATGTTAATAATGATATAATAAATTATTAACCCATCGGTAGTTTTTTGATAGAAATAATATTTTTAAAAGATGTAGATATTGATAAATTATATCCTAAGGTTGGAATTATTCTTGAGCGCATGGACTCTACCATGATGTTTTGTAATGAAATTAAATGAAATTAAAGAATGAATAATGTTAATGGTTAATTAATTTCTAATGAATAAATTCATATAAATTGAGTTAATTAATTAAAAGTAGTAATTATTGTTGATTTATTATATGATTGTGTGCATATAAGATATTTTTTATTTGTAGTGAAATCTGAGAGTCTGAGTTATGTTATATACCATTGAGCCTAAGGCTATGGATTTTTCATAGTGTTTTTGTGAGGTATATTATATCATGTATATTATTATTTTCATGTTCTACCCCACACATTTCAGATTGGGGGAACTAACACCCAGTATACCCTATAAAGATTTCCACCCGACATCATAGTGTAAGGATGTATAGATGAGTATCCACTATGGTCGTGCAATCTTCTCATTTTATTTACATGTTATTGTATGTATGGAGGCCATATTTTCCATATATTTTCATATAGGGTTGTGGTGGATTGTGATTATTTTAAAATCATGTAGCACCAAATATATTATATATTTTATTATTATAGTTATGACATGTATAGGCTATGATGTCCTAAGATGCTTACTTGATGTTTCAGATGTAATGACATGAGGTATAATAATAAATGATTGATTTAAAAATTATTGGCTATAGAGGATCATTAAAACTACATGGATACTATTTTTTTATGAAATTGGATGTTGTGTTTATGTGATGAATGAGGTGAATGTTGTTGTGACCTATCATAATGTTATCATAATTACCTAATTTTAGAGACATATTCTAAGGATGCATGATAATGGGGAGAGAATCAAAGTTAGTGGGAATCATGAAAGGGTAACTGTTGATGTTTTATTATTATATTATATTCTCTCTTAGATAAGATAAAAAGTGAACAATATACATGGTGAGTATATAAACATAGTATATATTTTTTAGGTGATGAGTTATTTTCACTATTGATGAATGTGAATGAGAATTATTTCAATATCATTTGAATGAGAGAATACAGAGAAAATAAACAATTTTATACTATTACACTAATCCTATGTATATATTAACGGGTTTTCATGTTACATAGAGCATGTTGGTGATCGACTTAGAAATAACTGGATGGGGTTTACCTAGAACTATTTGGGATTCGGGGTTGATTTTTTTTTTCATTTTTTACATGTATTTTCCTTCTAATTGTTTTGTAATTTCTTACATGGATTTTTTTCATAAGGATTTTCAATATATATATGATTTTGTTTTGGTTGATGTTTCTTTCTTATATTTGGCTCCTTTATTATTATCATATAGGTTAATGTCTCTTATATTTTTGTTTTTTATACCCTCAATGATAGTCTCCACCATGTGGCCAACTATAGGCCGGGCTTGTAAAGTCACCATATCTTTCCACTTATTTTGGTATCCTTTTAGGTAGAGGTTATGTTTATGAATATTTATTTTATAAATGATCCAAATTAAAATTTTCAGAATATATTTTGTGAATATTTTTTAGCAATACTAAATGTATTCTCTTTCCATTGAATCTGCTTGTGATGATATATTTTGTCCCTTTATCAGTGTTTTTAAAATGAAATAATAAATGGTAGTACTTAATAGTACATAATTTCTATCATTATTTGTACATGAGATTATATCAATTGTTATATTATTCATATATATGATATTCTCATTGCTTCTTAAATTCCCATAAATCATAATTATTTAGTGGGTTACACATATAACATCTAAAAGAAATTGAGGTTGAGGGAATCAAAAAATTATATTTATCAAATATTATTTATTGATATTAAATGTGGGGATTGAAGTTATCATTTCATTTGATTAATATTTCATGAAAATTTTATTATTATAGTTATATTTAAATTTAGCATTCCTGAATCTAAATAGATTGGCTTTAACTATCCTTACTGATAAAACAACTAAAATAGAATATGGAAGGAATCAATTATGGATTCATCTATAAACTGGAACAATCGCTATAACCTAAATGGAAATAAACTAGACTCTTCATGGGATAATGAAGTTTTACGTTTCCAAGTGGTTTTGCAGGATATGATGTACTGCTTCTAGTGCATTGAAAATGAATCATTTTGGTTAATATGTGGTTTCCCAAACAAACTTGTCTCCTAAATGGGGTATTTTAATGATTTTATATTGATCATGTTATTTGATTATGTATTATTTGGAGGAACATTTTGGGACTATTTATAATATTATTTTTATAGTGTAGGTAAATATAGGGACATCCTAGTTTTCATAGATTTGAGTGGAGAAAATACTCTAGTGAAATGTGTTGCATAGTCTTAGATATTAATAAATTATTTGTATTGATTACACGGTTCCATCTATTATACTATTAATAACGATTTATTCATGTGTATGTGATTTTAAATTTTTTAATTAATGTTTTTCAATTACAATTAACTGTGTTTTTTTCCTCAAGATTATATTTATAAAATATATGAAAATTTACATTTCTTTATAAATTATAAAATCATGGAATAAACACCATTTGTGATTCGAATCATATTGTTTCCCATGTTACAATATTTTCTTCTGATTTATATTATTATATCTCTCTATATGGCTCGGTTTATCATCCTTATTGTGTTTATATCATGGATTATCACACACTATCATGTGTCCCATGAGCTTTTATTCCTTTTGTCTTTTTATTAAATCATTATATAAAATGTTTCCACATGAATTCTATTTGACCTTCACTAATTGAGAAAACGTAAATTTTCCTAAAATTTATGGATACTTTTTTCCTACTTTTGATAGAGATACAAAAATCAAGATCCAAGTATTATTCATTCCCTTTCATATCAAATGGTGAAAATTTCAAATAATCTGTGAGATAAATTGTCAGGAGTCATGAATAAGTTTATTTGTGTATGTCAAATTTTATAGTTCTCTTATGTTTAATAATCTGGTTAAATATTCCTTGAGTATCACTATAGAGGAGACCGATGTAGTCAAATAATTTTGTGAATGATAATATATCCTTACAAAAATTATAATTGGATACAACATATTTTTTTCTTATAACTACAACATAGTTATTGTGTTCGGGGACTATAATTTTTTTATTCTTCCTTATGTTTTTGTTTTTAGGTTTTTGATGTATCATTTTTTGATTTGTGTTTATATAATGGTTCTCTATAATAAGGTATGTTTAAACTACACATGTCATATCTCATCACTTACCCTAATCTACTTTTACCTACTTACTCATATATATAACCATGTTATTTTACAACTTCTGGGACTCTTATAGTTAAATTATTTGTTTTCAAAATGATTATCATAGAAGGAGGAATTCAAAGTAATCATACAAGTCTAACATGTATTGAAATTTTTTTAAAAAATATATGAAAATTGTTTTTTCTCGAATAAGAAGAACATCAATCGTGTTATATTAATCTATAGAATTATTATTTTTTATAAAAATAAAATTATTTAACATTATGAGTCTTAAAAATAATAATAAATCTGTATCTCCTAGGTTGTTCTTATGGACTACATCTCAACAATGATATAAATAATTTGTATCAAATCCTGATGGTTAATATAGATTGGTTATGTCAAATTTGTGATTGATAAATTCAATGGTGAGAAATATATCAATATCATGACATTCATGATGGGTGTACTTCTTCATTACAATTATATTCTTGGTGCACATTATAAAGAAAATCCTTATGTCACTAATGAGGAAACTAAAGGGACTGAATATTTTTACTTAGGTATATATATCTAATTATTTTATTTGTAACAAATTTATCCTTATATTTATGGTTATTGGTGATATAGTTTTTTATATTGGTGTGTATGAGTCTACCTATTCTAAAATATGTTTTAAAATTTGATCCTTATATTTTATAAAATCATTAATTGGGAGATTATATATGGAGATGAGATTATATACATTTAAAAAATACTAGATCTATATTCAAGGCATATATAGATGACATTACATTATATTGTTTCATCTATCAATCATTTCTTCATTATAGGTGATGAGGACCAAAACATTACATTGTTAACATCAATTGATTGTTTAATCAATATAATTAAGTTATATATCATGTAGATTAACAATTATCATATATCTAACTGATTAATTTTATTTTTGTATCATATAGACATCAAAATAATTTATTTTTTAATACATATCATTAGAAAAATAATTTCAGATGGTGGAATGAACAAACATGCATGCAATGAGATAATATTAAACATATGTAGATTCAGTATATGACTAGATATAAGAATATTAATTGAAATAAATATATATTTTGTTTCAATAAAATTATACATTTTCATGAGATAATTTTTTTTTAAAATAAAATAATAGTAAATATTTTATATGAATGAAGGAAATTGAAATTAAAAATGTGTATAAAGTCTATGATCAGGCTGTTTCAGATGATTTGATACTTGATTCAGGTTGTTTTTTCACATATGTCACATTATAGAGTTCATTAGTGAGATGGTAGAGTCATATTCTCACTATGTGTATGTAGATAACATCAATATACTTCATGTCATGAGAAGAGAATTTATTTCCATTGGCCTACACGATGGGATAGTAAAGACTCTACATGAGGTAAGATGGGTATCATAACATTAAATAAACCTCAATTAATTTTTTTTTATAACCACATGTTATAAATCATTTAGTCAAACACGGGTAGATAAAAATTCTCTTGTGTAACCCACACTATAGAGTAGGTTACATTTTAAAATTGATTATATAATTTCGAAGGTTGGAAACCATTAAAAAATTAAATTACTCCCATTATGTGGTTTATAATAACATTATCATTAATTATATATATATATATTTATATTAAATTGGAATTTTAGTGCCAAGGGACTAGATTAAATGAGAATACATGGGATACTAACTAATATAAAACCTATTAATATTCATTTTTCATAGGACTGTATGTATGGTAAATCATTATTTTTGAGTTTCTAATAGTCTATGTATGTAGTTAAGAACCCCCTTGTGTGTGTTCACACAATGAAATGAGGCTAATGTTTTATTTTAAATCATAGTGGATCTCTATTTAAATTGATAAGAAAAAACATCAGAATAAAGATGTCATAATAAATATGTAATACTTATTAAATAAATATACAATCAAGATTATATTTCTACCAACTATCCATTTCAATCACGCTAATGTTGATACTAACTACGTAATATTTCTTAGGATATTGAATGTAATGGAAAATAATCCATTAATGATTATATAAAATAAATAGAATTCATGTAGTTTTATTCCATTATATATGTTAAAATCAAATCCCTCTAACAAAAAACCTATCCTAGAATTGGGTAACAAAACATGAATATGATAAATTATTCCAATGACTTTTCTTTTAAATGGATGAAAATTTCATGAGAGTAAAAAATATTTATACTTATACTGTATATTAAATGTTAGTCCTATTATATAAAGATACCAACTCTAGAAATTTGTTTTCCAAATAGTAAAATGTTATAATTCTTAAATTATTATTCAATTTTAAAGATAATTATGGTCTTCAAATAAATTTTGGGATATCAAAACTACCGTTTCATTATATAATAGATGAAAAATATAAATTGAATGCAAAGGTATTATTTTCAAAATATATTATACTAAATAATTTTTTTATTTAAATATAATATTTAAATGGATATGAATAATCTTCCCAATAAAAAAAAATTAAATTTAGATATTAAGAAAATTACTAGAATAAAATATTTTCCCTATATTTATTTTATGTATTCCAAGTAAATCATCATATATTTTTATATTAATATTATAGAATCATTATTTCAAAAATATTAATATAGATTAATAATATAAAGACAATATATTACTCTAATTCAGAAATGAAGAATTTGGGTAATGTAATATATATTTTTGTTAGGGAAATAATTTAATGAAAATAGGTTATGGTCTCATATTTATCACAACATTATTGTATTGGAATTATTTTAGTATGATTCCACTGGATAATACTAACATTTTTATCTTTCATTAAAGCTATCTCATTATGATTCTCAATTACCTCTCCCAAACATGTGAATCACATGTAGACTACATTAAGAAGATCATATATGCTAATATTTTTTGTGGACTTATATATGTTATGGTATTATCATCAATTGATATTTCCTTTTCTATTTTTAATCTTAGTGAGTATATGGAAATGACTGGAAAATTTAACTTAATCTTGTTGAAATGTATCCCCATGTTTGTTTGTAAATTTTCTAATTTATGAAATCATTGTTGAAGTAAAAGAAGTTATGTTGGTAGTTTTTTTGTATCAATTGATTCAATCAGTTAATTTAATATTGTCACCATATATAATGAATTTGGTATTTTTGTCATGAATTTTTTATACATATGTCATGTAAATATATTATGTTGTTATTTTTTCACAATAAACCACTATGGAAACTAAAAAACATTTTCTAAATGTATCAACGAGGATATCCATTTACTGAGTTTTATAAATGATTTTTTCTTTGTTCAGTATAAAAAAGAATTTAAATGAATAAATATATTTTGAAAAATTAAAATTATTTGACGTATTTAATTTCATGTTTCACCTTTTAATTCATTATGTATATGAAAAAAAGATATTTTTGTACTATATGGAACACTCATCTTTGCTTGCGTTACACACAACATCGAGTTTCAATGAAACACGATAATTTATTATAGTTATCAACTAGCCATTAGAATAAAGGGTATGAAAATTATTTATTTATTTTTTAATATATGTTTTATTAATTTTAATAACATTAATATATTTTAACCAATATATTATGAATGAAAGTAACATATATTTTAAATTAATGAAATTTCATTTCTGGAAGACTAATTTTTAATAAAAAATATCAATTTTATCAAAATTAATTTGACAAACACTTTTGATGAATAAGGACAATAATATATATATTTTATATTCTAAAAATTATTTGAAAATTTTATACTATTTTTTCTATATAATACATATGAAGAAATCTAATTTTACACATAAAAAGATGTATCTTTATAAAAGGAAATAATACTACCATTTAATGGTGCACATAAAATAAAACTAGATTTTTTAAAAAATAAACCATATTTCATAAAATAATTACTCTTTTAACCAGAAATTGAAAAATTTTGTGGAGATTATTTTGTATTATTCAGAAAAGAATCATTTTTTGATGAATGGTGACAAATAGTATTTTATTTCAAAACCAACATTCTTCAAATTATTTATGTACAAACATTATATTTTATATTTTTGAATTATAAATAGATCAAATATATATATATTAATCCCATTTATATGATTGCAATAAAATTAATTTTTAAATTGAATATAATAATATGGTAAAAATTCGAAAATTTTCACCGTAAAAAGAAGCTTTATCATCGCGTCTGCATGACTAATTTTAAATTAAATTATTCATCATTTTCTAATGAAATTTTATAAAACAATTATTAAACATCTGAGAGAAGAATAATGTATATTTTCCAATAAGTATTATATAAATTATAAACAAATTTAATAGTGTAAACTATTGAAATTAATCATGGATATTTAGAGAAAAACAAGTTCACTAACGGACTAAATATCAATCATAGGGGCATCAATGAACTTTAAACAGTCCCAAATTTTTTTTATAGAAATATATAGACCCTTTAAACGTTATTATCTAAATTTATGACTTTTTTGGACACATTTACATTATAGTGACAAAAATATTATTTATAGTAATGAAATAGAAAAATGGTTCTTTCTTATTTTTAACATCAATGAAGATTTATAACAAAAATATAAACTACATCAGTTTGGATATAAATATGAATTAGTATGATAAATGAATTGATGTTATCATAGTAAATTATATATAATTTTTAGAGAAGATATTATACCTTAACTTTCTTAACAAACACCATCATAGTAATTATTTTCCTATAATTAAATAATTAAAATGATACGAAAAATAGTTAACTGGTGTAAATGTAATAAAATGTGGTGTTCCATTAATTTTGAATGTTGTTATATATTTTTACATTTTTTTGATGTTAATATATTCAAATCCATAATTTTCATTATAATTATATATTCAAATGAAATAAATAATCTCAAAAGGACAATAATTTCACTTTATAATAAATGATATTTAATTAATAGATTTCAAATTTATAATAGTAATATCACATGTAAATTTATTTTTAAATGTTAATAAAATTAATCTATTTCCCATTCATGGACCAAATTTTCTATTATAATTTTTATATTGAACATTAAATTGTAAAAACATAATTAGTTCAGTTAAGATAAAGTAGTGTTTTTTCTTATTACAAAAGATTATGATAAAATTAATTTTCTACAGACATAGGATTTTTATGTTATAATAGTTATTTAACATTTATAATAATTTTATACAAATTATTTATTATGTAACATTATATTTAATTCTTAAAGGATGAAATAATTAGATTATAAAAATAGATAACATAATGATAATCCAAAATGGAAAAAATAATGAAAATTAATAGTTAAGGATTGAAATAAAAAAAAATTTAAATTTTTTTGATGAAGTTGTTCCAGAACAATTTAATGCCTGAAAACATTAATAAATACTTGTTTATCCACTTTATAAAATATTTACCTCCTAATAGGAAATACATTTGAGTATTTATATGAATGAAACTCTACCTAAAATATAAAAAGGCACACCTCTCATACCATTTGGATCTACCAATATATACCCAAATAAAATCGCAAATTCTATCACATAGTCATATAGTCCATAATTTTATATCGATGTTATTCTTTCAAATCATTATTGAAATCCTACAGGGATACCCAAATAATAAGGAATATTTTACTAAAAAATTCATTTTATATCCTTCTCAAAATCCATAAAATATTTTTATATCCGGATAATTTATTAATAATAGTATATTAAATATACTATTATGTTTTTATTTTATGGTAAATTCTTAGAACCATTCATTCTTCCATCAAATGTGTGATGATTTCATCGATCTGGTGGACGATCTCCTTGGGAACCGATGTCATTTGTCAATACATTAACACCATTGAAGGTTATAAATAATGAATGAACTTCCCCTTATATAAAATATATATTACATGTATTATAACATTTTTTATATAATTTTAATATAATATATTCCTTAATTGTTTCAATTCATTTTGAATACGATAACATCGTTCGTGTATACAATGGTCTACCACCTCAAAAAGCATTATGGATCATTCACATTACACATGGAATGTATAAAATATTGTTTTGAAATAAATATTAGATATATAGGACATAATATTTATAATAGAGTGATGTTATATAAATATCATTTACTTTATTTATTTCAATATTTTATGAAAATGGAAACAACGTTCATGAAAACGTATGTCCCATCACGTCAATGAATATGCTATTCAGTTTTATATCTATAAATTTTATGGTTCACTCTCAGTATAAGTAAGTGATTATCTATGATATTTATATCATGTTATACATTATATATATGATCCAATTAGAATCTAAGTCACTGGACCGAATATTAAAAAGTTAAAACAAATAAAAAAAAGTTTAAAATAAGAGAAACATAACATTATCATGAGATTTATAATTAATAGGTAATAATAGGAAAAATAAATCATATATAATGATATATATGAGTATGATTATGTAATATATTTATAACCCGAAATTATTATACATGAGTTATGAATGTGCGCTATTGAAGTAGAGACTTGAGGTCAGGGATAGTCTATCTCACTTTTATTTTCTATGAGTCATAAGCCATTTTTTAGCATTTAATATTTAATATTTTTTATTTCTAGATATTATATAAATTATTTTAGATACCAAGAACTGAGATTCCATAAAAAATTTAAGTATAGTGTTCTCAGAATAAATGCATGAAATTTATTAAATATATTAAATAGTCCAAAATATATTTCTTCTAAATAAAAAGAATAACTCTGGAATTGGGTCCTATATTAAAATTCATTGGGAACCATTGAGTTTAGAATTTGTGTTTTACCCTATGGGTGACATAACAATTTTTGTTGTGGGATGATTGTGAAAAAGTCATCAAGATTATTAGATGAAATAAGTTAAATTAATAATTTATTTTCTTTAGTTTTCAATAAGGAAACTTAATTCCCATTAAATATAAGTTTATGGGAAATTTTATAAAGTTGACCATTAAAACACTAAATACATAGGATTCAGTGTGGAGAGTGATCATGGTTGATGGTGAAGAATTTGGATTAGATCATCGATCATTGTGAAAACAAAGGTTTAGGATCTATTCTATGATGCCAACAAAACCACTCTCCATAAACAATCGATCTGAACACCATATAGGATAGTTTTAGGATTTCTTCCCTATTTATGATTCCTAATAATAAAATGAATCAATTAACTAATGTATTTGTTTATGGATCACATGAATTGAGGTATGAAATTTATTATGGTGATTTTATCATGTGGTTTCACTGAAATTATTGGTTTCTTCATTTTTATTATCTTGGAATTGTATCGAGATCCATTCTAACCCAGATTTTGGTATATTCATCGATTTTTTCATGTTTTTTTCTCCTCTATTTCTTAATTCACCTCTAATTTTCTTCTTTTATCCCATGATTTGACATATCTTTACCAATAAATCATTTCATACATGTTTATTAGTGAAAATATAAATAATTTTAGATCTGGGATATGAAAGACATGAAGGTAGTATAAATATGGAATCAATGAAAAATTAGATAATTTTGGTTACATGATTTCACATTGTTCTTTATTATTAGGAATGTAAAAAAAATGGTCTGTTGATTCATCTTCCAAGAAGATTTTATTACGATTTTTGTAGATTGGTGTTATAAAGGATAAGATGACCCCAAATATAAAAGTTTCATTGAGGGAAGTTCCATTTATGATACACATGGTGAAGTGTATGGCATCCCAACAGATATAAAAATTAACAAGAAACATGATGTGTACTTGGGATTACATTCCATTTATGCCCCCTTTCTATTATTCTATGGTTCTGGCCTGTGATAGAGATCAAACAGTATGTCATCATTATCACATGGTGTGTGACCCTTTTTATGTGACTCAGCTAGTACTTTGTTGATTACAATGGGATGTGAAAAGGTACACAACAAGATGGCAATTCATGTCCTATAAAAAATAGGCATCTTGGTGTAAATGGTCTGGTACAAAAATATAACCACCATACACAGATATGACCAGGTTACATGGGTAAGATCAATTGTGTCTCAACATTACATATTCTACAACTTTTTGATGTTATTTGAAACTACTTGTCCTAAGTGGATATTCCATATGGTAAAGAGCATGGATAGATGGACCCACAGTGTAACCCAAGTACACATAATGTGGACCATTAAAGTGTTTTTTGGATCTTAATTTTCTTTTTTCAGAATACTATAGGTTGAGAATAATCCATTGGTCCTGTCCCTTGAGTGTACAATGTGTCATTATAAAAATATCACTAAACTGTATTCCCCTTTATATTCTAAGTATCTGAGAGAGTTTTGGTATCCCTATATGAGACTAGAGTGTAATTATCCATAACATTGTTCCCTATGTGGGGTTTGTGGAGTCAACAAGAATTTCATGAAAAGGGCGGTGACAATCCACTTAGTAAGAAGTATTGGTATAGTTCAAGAAATTGTTGGTATATGATCCCCTAAATGGCAGTTTGATCCAGATTGCGTTCTGGTTGTCCCCCATTGGATCTTGGAGTAACCCCAAATATGTGTATCGATTTATGCTAACAATAGTGTGAATTCATTGGTAGGGGCCCGATGATTATTAAATATTTATCGAGAATCTCTTATGATAACATGTCTCACAGAGAAAATCCTCCAATAATGGGTGTTGTTTCGAGTCTAATAATGTGGCTGATAGTTTGTTGTGACCATCTAATGGCATGATGTCTATCCATAGTTGAGTCATTGTTTCTGTTATATAGTTATTTTTATATCTTGTATTGTGATGACTATAATTGGCACTTCGTGTTTAGAGTTTTTGGACTTTCCAAATGTGTATTTCTATTGTGAATTATTCTTGGGAATTGCTCACATGTGTCATTTATTATGAAAATGATGACACGTTTGATGGTATCCAAGGAGGAAAAGGATTTGGAAGAGAAAAGATGAATCTTTTCAGACTGAGGTGATTCCCTAGAGCATGGAATTTACTACATACTCTTCCTTGCAGTACATTTGACTCATTACAATTTTGGGTTGGCCATGTATTTATCCCTTTTTCATTCAAGTACATTTATTATGATTCTCTATGTAGTTGGGGTTTGGCATAGTGGTAAGCACCCCATAATCCTACATGAAAAATGGGGGTTCAAAACCCATTAGGTGCAGATACTGTAGCGGTACTGTAGCAGCGACGACATTGTTCATCAGTGGGAACTGTAGCGGCGGAAGGAAAATGTAGCGGCGACGGTACTATAGAAAGCGGTTTACTATTCACAGAATGTGAATTGGGCCATATATTTGGGCCTAAGGGTTATGTAAAGAGCTACAATCCCACTATGATTTCGGGCTATGTAATGGGTTTCCCTCTACCCAGTTAAAAGAGGTCTTTTCTTTGACTTAATAATAAAAATGAGGCTTCGACCCCAACCTTTAAAAAAATTATTCTGATTCTCTATTGTGGGTTAATATTTTTATTAATGAAGCATTTCAGTTTAATTACTTTTCATTATTTTTTGGGCTTAGTGATCTGTTCATTTTTATATTGAATTTATGATAATTTCTCCCATTTTTTTGATACACCTAATCAGGGTTGGTCTCTAGGCCAAGCCATATTAGAGGTGGGCATGGGGTAGTCATTGGTAAGACATCAACATGAAATGTTGTGATTGGGTGTTATCAATGCAGTCGACACTATCATAGGATTGGTTTTTGTGAGATTGGTTTTGGAGGAATTGTTTGGTGTTTTGAGTTTAAATTCCAGACAAAGGACACAATTGTTGGTGTGAAAAACAACATATTCATACACCAGTACTCTAGTAACCTTTTAGTCAACTAAGTACGTATATACATTGATTGAATTTTTTTTTTGTTATTTGTGTCATCTTGACATGGGTTTTTTACATGTACTTGATTCAATTACCCAAATAAATCTTTTGGTCATGTTACATATATTCATAATTTCAAGATATGAAAATGAAGAAAGCTAGACAAGATTTTACTGTGTGATCATGAGGATGATCTTCCTGATGATGAGGCATTAGTAAATGGGCTTGTACAAGGTATATGTACTATAGGTGGTTATATGATATAACACCACCTATTGAGAAGTTTCCAGATCAGGAAGTACTATATTAGGATTCCCAAAATTATTTCATGTTTCATGATTTCCAAATACAGTGAACTCCAAGGTTTCAGGGTGAGAGAGACCACCAAGGGGGTAATGACTAGATAAAATAAGTCACTCACACATTACACTGTGTATATATTCCAACAGATTAGATGTTAGTCCTCACAAAAAGTCTTATTCAAATATTTTTAGGGTTATGGATGAGCCTCGTGACTCTATTAAAAGATCATACATACCACTCTTGGTTAAAACATGTGTTTATCTTTGTAGAGGAGTTCTATATAGCCACATTCCTATCAGTTAAAACACATGGGTTTCATCATCTGTATTTGGGAATTACAACCATAGTGGAGTACCTAGTGAGGTTTGTTGATCTCTCATGTTAAACATTGGATAATTCAAAAAAGGTTCTTTAGATTTCATAACATTGAGAAGGTATTATATCGATACATAAAGGCTTCATTAGTATCACTTTTTATTCCCCACAATGTTGGGGTTCATGAGAGATCATTGTTTGTGGAGGTATTTTGGCAGAAGAGAGAGTGGTAGTGAGAGAAAAGGGTGTGATCCTGGTCTCTATGACTTCATAACTAGGAAGCCAAAAATAGTCATCATGATCAAAGCATTTAAAATACTTAATAATGTTTTCTTATGACTCAGAGCTAGTGGTGAAGGAATCTTAGGGTGGCTTGAATTAGCTAAAGGATAGTCAATGTTTCTCCTACAAGGTTTGGGGAAATTTTCCTCAAGATTGTGTGACAAATAGTATATATTATATTGATATGGCCAAAGGAATGGTGATATTTAGATTGGGGAAGGAGAAATATGGTCCACAGTGATGCAAGAGTTGTAGAGATGCCAGTAGGGAAATATAAGGATGTAGGAGTTTCAACATATTACAACCCCCGTTGTGGTCCACAATATGATCAGGGAGATGTTGGGTAGGGATGAGGCCTCTTTCTTGCTATGTAAGCCTATAACCATGAGGAACTATGTATAATAACTTTCCCAATCTCTGTACATTATTCTTTATCTATAGAATTTATAAATATAGTTTCTATTCATTCGTCCCTTTCCACTTATTTGGTTCAATACATAGAGAATCTGGTTTATCCATTAGATCAACCGTTGAGTTAAAGACCCTGATTGGTGGTGACTCTACGATTGTGAACTTATGAAAATAGTGTGATCTAACACATATAGGCTAATTTTTTATATAATATCACTTTTTTTCAGAAATGGGACCTTACAAAGTAATCTAATTTATGCACTCGCTATCTAGATTCCATTCCTAGATTAATTATTTTAGGTGGAGGATGTAGTATTCCCAAAGTGGTAGAATGTGGGTTTCAATTTTGGGTTAAAATGTGATCATGGAGGAACATGACGAGCTCAGGAATAGGAGGTCGAAATAGATTAGTCACCAATTGGTGAAAATGGATCTAATAGGAGTGGATGAATTGAGCTACCAATATCCTATAATATTGGTCGAGTACTAGGTTGCATTCCTCAAGATTTCCTAGTTTTAACTCATCATATTGAGATGTAAATATACATAGACATGCATCCAGATATGACACCAGTATCTACAGCAGAATATCATATGGAACTCGTAGAGCTTCTAGAACTGATGGTGTAGTTAGACGACATAAAGGATAAAGGCTTTATGTGTCCCATTATTTCCCCCAATTAATTAACCATTATTGTTTTATAACAATTAGGATGGGGTATTGAGGTTTTATATGGATTAATTTTTCATGAATTAGGTGATTGTAAAGAATAAGTATCCACTAACAAGGATCAACACACTATTTTTTCAGTTGTGTTGGGTATAGTGGTTTTGGATGATCGACCTTAGATTATTCTATCACCAATTGGGGGTATGGGATAAGGATATTACAAAGATAGATTTTATATGTAGTTATGTTAACAATGAGTACATGATGATGCCTTTTGGAATTTTTAATTCATCATATGAGTTCATAGGACTCTGAAACCATATGTTTCAACCATTCATAGACACATTAATAGTGGTATTAAATGATGAAATCCTAGTTTATTTGGTATATTATTAAATTAAAGTAACAAAATCAAGGATGGTCTTAGATAAACTCTAAGTGAACTATAATTATGGGAAAATATCGAAGCATCAGTTTTCAATTTGAGAGGTCCACTTTCCAAGACACATCATTTCAATGGTTGGACTAGTAGTATATGCAACAAAGGCTCATGCAGTGCTTTCTCGGAAGATGTCGAAAGAGAGTTAACATGGGGTAGGGTTTCAATGGGATGACATGGTACTATCAAATTGTTTTAATTGAATTATCTAATGTTGCAGCACCATTTACATCATTGAATCAAATGAATTAGCATTTTCTATAGACTGAAAGGTACCAATAGTGCTTTAAGAAGCTTTGATAGGGGTTGATGAGTGCACACATCTTGATATTTCTAGAGGGGTGTGTAGAGTATGTAGTGATATTCAATTCATTAGAGATTGGGATTTATTTTTTGATGATGAAAATTTTGGTGGTTATAGCATATTTTTCATGATAGATAATACGACATGAGCATACCTACATGCCCTATGATCTTCATTTTGTAGCGATGGTCTTGAAAATAAAGAAATAGTGATATGAACTATTGGGTGACTGATTTATCATCTACTATGAGAATAAGAGTATCATTTATATCTTCTGGATAGTGTTTTATAATTTCACACAGATTTGATGGATAATGTTACTCTAGGACTATGAATTTAAAATTTCTATACACTTGTAATGGGGAATGTGGTGGATGACATTTCTAGAAGGATAAATTGTTCTTAGTGGATAAGCAAGGTGTTAAAGAAGTTATCTTCCTTATAGTTTTCAATTGAGTATAGTTTTAGTTCTTTAAATTTTAGGTTGATGGTTTTTACCCCATAACTTTTATAATATTTTAGGTATTCTCAAAATATATATACTAATTATTTTACCTTAGTACACATAAATCTACTATTTATGCTCCATAAGGATATTCTAATGTTAGGCGAAAAATATCCTTTTTAGAGGGTAGATGATGGTATCATTGACATTATAAGAAGAGGTTTTTTGGGAGTTTCATTCATAACAATTGGTGGTACATCTAGGTGTAGAAAATTAGACCCATGATCTATGATTAAATTTTTGGTCTCCATGTATGAAGAAGAGATTTGAAAATTTCATCCCTCATTACATAACCTGTCTGCAATTAATGGATGATAACTAAGTTCCATTAGATTCTCTTAACCCCTTGAGGTGATATATAGAAAGTCTAATGGACTTTTCATGGAATACATGATGGATATACCACATATATCTAGGGTACATGATGGAATTTGTGTGATTTCAGAAAAACTCCCCACGTCGACCCATATTTGAGTTTTTTAGAAATATTATGATTATTATTCATACATGAGATGGTCTGACTCAAAGGAATTACATCAATACAAAATATTTCACTTTTTCCAACAGGGATATATCTGTTGGTAAAAGATCATTTTCAGTTGGTAAAACGTTTTACCAACATATATATCACTGTCACTAAACTGTTGGTAAAAACTCTTTCTCTAAATGTTTTTGTGACAGATAAAATAGTTCTATTGAAATTATAATAATACCAACAAATTATATATATGTTGATTAAAGTGTTTAGAAACGGGTTATGGTGACAAATTGATCTGTTAGTAATAATATTACCAATATATAAATTTTTTTTAACAATTACATTTAAATAAAAATTATAAGTTTTTATTTTTAGTAAAATTTACTATTTTATTTATTAATTTATCATATATAATATATATTTTTTAATTATTAAACTGAAGAAAATTTAAACACATATTAAAAATTATACTGGAATAAATTATACTAATAATGATATTCATTACACATAGAGCCTTTTGGATCCCCCTCTACACAAACAATTATGTTCCACAATTCTAGCGCTCAACAACCATGACCACACCCCCCACCATGCTTGATCCCCACAAAATAGGATCAACCACCCTAGAAGCTCTTTCCCATCGTCACTAGTTACTCCAGCACCAGCCCATCCATGTCAGATATATCCTTAGACCATTTATGCCAGCTTGAGCCTTATCCATGCCATCTTTAGTCTATGCAAGCTTATCCGTCTCTAGACTATCCATGCCAGCTCCAGCTCCAGCTCTAGAGCTCTAGATCCATACCATCCATGTCAACTCCAGTCTATGAAACCTCAAACCCCATCCACATCGATTCCAAATCTTATCTATGAACAAACAGATGAGAAAATAGAGAGGAAATACCTCATTTGTATTTGAGGGAGGTACACAAACAAGTGATTGAAATATCTTACACCAAAAGGATAAAGGAAGTACCTTAATGGAATTAACATTTGTGTTGAACTACCTGAAATTGTGTTAAACATTTTTTTGACATTCAACATAGATAGTACCTGCACGACAAGGAAATAAAATTGTAATATATCCTTTTATTTAACAAATAATTAATTACAAAATAGAGAAACATAAAATGAAACCAAAAATACAACATGAAATAAAATCAGAATGAAAAAATAACTAGAATAAAATAAAATAAAAGAATAAATATTTGGAGAAGGATAAAAATGGAAACAAAAAAGTATAAGGCAATAGAGTTACAAGAATATGGAGTTAAGACAATACATTAAAAGGCCAAAAAAATATGGTTTAGGAAAAAAGTATAGAAGAAACAATATGATAGAGGGAAAATAATAAAAAATTTAGAATCATTTGAAGAAAAAAAAAGCCATGGAAGGTCGTATTGGATTTGTGATTGGGTATCATTTCAAGGGTGGTGTAAAATGATCAGAAAGTGTAGTGACTCTAACATTGGTAATGTTACTGCAGAAAAAAGTTCTCTATTATGAAAAAAACAAATAACGGGAACCTCAAGTAACAGGTATGTTTACTCCAAATGGAAACCACAGAAGAAAAACATACATAGGTCCCCATAAATAAAATTGTTGAAAATATTTAATGATATTATACTGGAGTACTCCACATAGATTATAGGTAACTGAATTCTATTACCCTCTATTCTGAATATAATGAACAACCGCTTTTATACCCCATAAGGGGGAACTTCTTCTTTTACTACTTCATTACTACATTGTTCTTAGAAATCCTATTATTATCAAGTATATTTTACTTACACAATTTTATTCTATCCAACTAATTTATCTTCTAATTTCCATGATAATTTCTTCAACCAATTTGATCAAAGATTAAAAGAAAATAGATAATGTTTTTTAAAATTATGTTGAAAAAATGCGACTACATCAAAACTGTGAATAAATTACCATTAGAAAAAACACATCAGAATTCCATAGCAGGATCCAAATCCACCTCCATAAAATAATTAAAGACATTAAAAAAACTAAAATTTCATGGGTTGTGGTAGCAGCTTACCCGTTAGATTCTATAAGCTACATGGGCTACCTTCCCTCAAATAAAATGATAAGTACTTGTACACCTTGCAACTTGAATGCATAAAAATAACATGGAAATCAAGGAAAAGATGATAAGACTTACAATGATGGCTAAAATCACTCATTTGTACACAATCCTATATGATCCCTTGAACTCTAACATGAATATGAACACCCACAATACTATACATCACTATATTTTCATATTCCCTATCACGAATGATGATGAGAACACTAAAATTGATACCTGATTCCAAAGATAATGAAATGAGAACTTTAAAATAGATTCCAGATTCTAGATTTCACACACAAGCCATGGGTGCAATCTAAGTGGAATCCAAACTCTATTTGAAAAGTGGAACACTAAGAAATCCAGATGAGAAATAGATGGGGGGATAGATTACATAGACATCACTTTGTAGTGTATTTATACCAAAAAAAATATTCCCTGGTCTAAAAATATTTCCTCTACCAAATAATTGTTGTGTAATTTCTAATTACTCCCATCATATTTAACTAGTGAACATTTCATTTTTCCAATGGTTCTCTATAGCAGGGTAATTGATTAATTAAGAGAAAGAGAGGTTAATGTACCTTTTTTCTTGGGCTGATTTTCCATTCACCTATAAGCTGAAAATTGTATTTCAATATTGATTCATCCATCTAATAAATTGTACAGGTACATGTTTAGTATGTATCTTTCTGCGGGAAGGACATTTAGCCTCGTCTCCATGGCCTCATATCTTCCATTCCAAAGATGGTAATATTTTACCATAGTCAATACCATGTGGGCCTATACTTTGATGTTCATGATCTCCCTATAATGAAAATTCATGATTTCACAAACATTACATAGATTCTAGATTTCACACACACTACGAAACACACCTAGATTCTTCTTAGATTGTGTACACATGTGAGGCGTAGATTGAAGAAATGAACAAGGTATCAATATATTATTAGTGAGAACACTAAAGAAGATTCCAGATTCCAAACCAATGCATTATAAATAGGTGAGGGGAATTAAAATGTTTGTTAGAATAGTAAAACAGTAATGATGGATCAATTTATTACCTTAAACATGCGGTCCCGACTACTCCACACATTCTATGACCAACTAAAAGTGAAGTAACACCTCCAGGATTTTTATGATACACATTATAAAGTCATCAACAGAATACTTCATTTCCATGTCAACATCTCTAACAACATTACTCTTTCATCCAAAAGAGGTAGAGGAATCTGCAAGTAAAAAAACAAGTAAAAAATGACATCATTTTTATATTATTATCATCACCGAGAAGATTTATAATATATTTAACAAAACAATCAATTTTTACAATTCATGTCAATGTGAATGATAATTTTGTAATGTTTGGACTAGTGAAGAGTTGAATTACTACAAAAATTACAATCCAATTCATGTATCTCATATCAGATTTTTCACGTGATGCTATGACAACAGTTGGAATGGATCTTCCTTAAGGTTTTCAAGAGCTTGACATTATGTATATAACGTTTGAAAAATACATGATTCCAATTACAGGATTCAATGGTTCATAAATGTGTAATGTTCAAAAAATACATTGTTACCCCTGAAAAAATGAGGAAATACATTGTTACCCCAAAACAAATTAGAAAAGAGTTATGAACCACTGCGTCTTTCTTCTCGATTTTCCTCAAAAGTAAAAGAATTTAGAGAACCAAATAATTGTATAATTGGTGAGAGAATATGATTGGGGAGTATGAAAAATAAAAAAATACGTTGAGAATCTTGACATACATATCAAATAGTTCAAACCTAATTTGGTTATAAATGAGAGAGGGCTGAGTGATTTTTCATGCCATTAATCATGAAAATATTGAGTTAGTGCCATCATATGAATGAGAACAGAAGATGAAAAGGAAGTTTAGGCTTTTGGAAATGTTTTTTTAAATAGACCCAATGAACATACCAAATCTTAAGTGGGAAGAAAAGATGGTGTTTTTTAGGTCATGTGGACCAGTGACTGATTTTTTCTTTCATCGTGGAGCATTCAGAGATAAAAGCTTACACCGCTCTTCCAATGGGTATTATAAAAGATATTCTAAATAATTTTTAAATGAATTTTAATGTTTTAATGCCCTAGGAATAATAATTATAAAGAATCCAAAATTGATACTTGGTTGTAGTGCTACTGGGATTACCTTGTATTCCACTTTGAAGTAGAAGAGCTCATCTATTGAAGGAATTGATAATTGGCCTTACGAAGTAGCTTCTATATCTTTTGAAGCCTTACCCAGAACCGTAGAACAAAAAAGTGCTTTTAATATGATTAGTACTATGACTACCCAACATGTAAAGCATGTAAAAAGTGAAAATTCATGGATTGGAAAATATGGGCGTACATGTTTCAGTGCAGATATTGTTACAGACATGAAATAACAGAAGATATGAGATTTTTTATAACAGGAAAGAGAAAAATACATGGGATTCTTGCAAGGAGAAATCTATTTTAAATAGATGGAAGATAAAAATTACATGCCAGTCTTTAATAATGTAGTGCTTACCGGGAGAGGGAGACAAAATGATTCAAATTCTCAGAAACCATAACACTATGATAGAATCATCAAAAAACACTATAAAGAACATCATATAGGGAATAATCTATCATCCTTGCATTCCTGTCATCAAAAGGACATCAAAATAACTCTCCAACATCTACACCACTTCAATGAACACCTCCGATGAATTGTGCATACAACCCCTAATTCCAAAAAGCACACTCACTAATGAGATAAATCTATCCAATAAAATAATAAGTAAAAAGATAAAATAAAACCCGAGAACAAAGGTGTGACCATCATGATCTTCTCATCAAGAATCTATGTAGAACAATATTCCATCAGCCCCAATGATCCACCACAATGTATCATAATTAACCAGAATTGTAAATCATAACTAACCCAAAACTAAAGGAATGAAAATGAATAAAACCTTCAAAACCAAAAATGAAATTAGAATGAAACAAAAAGTAAGAAACATACAAAACGTAATCTCTATTAATATTACCATTTTCTATGACAAGTAGATGGGATCCACTATCTTTTTCATAAATATCATGCTGAATAGATGTTCCTCACCCCACACTAACCTGCCAGAGAAGGCAAATCCATCCCAGAATCGCTTCCATCTTCATTTTTCAGTGTATTATTTTTTAGTCAAAAATCTTGTGAACCAGGTGAAAAGAACAAAAATGTGGGCACTGACATGTCCAAATTAGCTCGTTCAATAGCCATTTGAAAAAAAATCTCTAAAAAGCACTAGATCCATCACATCCACCCGCGAAATACATAGCGCGAAATAGAAGTATAACAATGACCTGACCAACCTTCGCTGTCAGGGAGCATGAGAATAATGAAGAATCTCATTCCTGCTGGGTTAGAGGTCCATCTTCAAGACCTAGTTGGAACACTAGAGATGATATTTTAAGACACCATTAATGATAGGGGGAGAAGTTGGTTTAAGCATAATTCGGCATACCCCAAAGGGAAATAGTGAACGGGAATAAGAAATCTAGCCGAGGGTCGATCCTAAATGATGGGGAAGAAACCCTAAACATAAAACACTAATAGAAACCCTATGAAATCCAAAATCACCATTAAAGACTAACTCTGTGAAGCATCACATTCAAGAAGAATAACGCATCACTAAACACGAGTGCAAATAGAAAAGAGAAATAATTCGAAAGAAATGTTGGGGAGATCCTTTACTGGGAGAATGGTGATGAATCAGGTCTTGGAGGGAAGGAAGAGTTCATCGGTGCAGAGGTGGCGAGTGACAAATAAGTGTGGAGAATGGAGGTGTAGGGAAGATATGAGGATTTGGGGATGTGAGGGTGATAGGGGGAGAGGTAGGGTGGTGAGAGGCGAGGTGGGGTGGCGGGGGCAAGGTGGGGCGGGGAGGACATGAAGATTGGGGGATTGGGGTTGTGTTTTTTAAATTTATTTTTATTTTTATTAAATAAATAATATTGAAAAAGATAAAAATAGTTAATATTTAGAGAAAATTGAATAAATAGTATTGAAAAAAATAAAAAAACGTATAATAGCTCAAGAATGTAGAAAATTGAAATCAATTATGATATGTTTTCAATAAAACCTCGGGGAAAAATTACATTGGTCGTAAAAATAATATATATTTATATACACAGTTCTATTTTCTTAATAGATTATTGATAAAATCATTTTTTTATTATTGTATAGTTTATTGTTACATTTTTTATTTACAAAAAAAGATTTGTTTGTAATAGTCATTATTAATAACAAATTCATGTGTTAATAAAAAAATGTTGGTATTAGTATGCTAATCAAAAACATTCAACTGTTGGTAAATGATATGTTGGTATTGAACAAAAAATACCAATAGATAAATATATTGGAAAAATTATGTGTTGGTGTTAAAAATTAATACCAACAAAACATAATATCTATCGGAAATACTTATTTTTACCAACAGATATATTATATATCAATAAATTTCTATTGGTATAAGACAATTGTTTTGTAGCGCATCAATGATCATCTCTAATAGTGATTATGGATTCAAATATTAGTTAGGGCGAAGATTATATGGGTATTTGGGAATTCATTTAGGCTTGAGGATTGGTTTTCACCCCTAGAATAATGGTCATACAGAGTGAACCATAAATGTTTTATAAGAAATGTTGTGAGATTAAATGTTGAACATTAGTCATAGTTGGAAGGATCAAATACCCTTGATGGAGATTGAATAAAATTTTATCTATCATTATACAATTTGAATGGACTAATTCGATTCAGAGTACAGGAGACCCCATAGGTCAACACTTTAGTGGTCTAATCTAGGTGAGTCTGCACACATGGGCCTAGTGTTGGTGAAATATACTTTATAAAGGGTGAGGATCATTAAAATGTGCATGAAGACTATATATTTCTATAATATGACTTATTCAGACCAATTATGAACACCTTTGGTTTTTTAGGATGGAGGTCCTATGTTCTTGAGAGTCTCAACTCGACATAGATTGAGGAGATTTTGGACATAGAGGAATGTTATATATGAGATTCATTAGTCCCATTCAGATATTGTATAGAGTTTCCAAGGTGGAATACCACTATGCTTGACTTCCACTATTGGACCATGCACACACTATCTTCCATGTGTCACACCAGAGGAGTTATGTGTATGACTAGTCTCACATTATCGATTTTGGAGAGATAGACATAGATGATAGAGATACCATTTCAGAATAAAAAAGAGAGATCAAGGATTGGTAGGAGAGGATCCTTCATTAGTGATTGATTCCCCTTGTTCTTGTTCAGTGGTAGAACAATAATTTTCTAGAGAGGCAAGGGGAGCAGTAGGATATGATTTGTGCTCAATACCCACATCTCATTGATTAGCCCCAGATTTGGCTATGAAGAACATAAATATATAATGTAGGGAGAATATTATGTCTGAGATTTTTGTTATTATTTTTGGATATCATATGTATTATTTTCGTAACTAGGTATTGAGATAATATATGATTTTGAGGCCATTTTACTCCAAAAATATATTTTAAATATATTAAATATATAAAATAACATGAATGTAGTTCTACTAAAAAAAGAGAAATAACTCTTGAAAAGTTGGTCGAATAAAAAATATAAGGGCATCATTGGGTTTATAATGTAGGTTTTACAAATGTCACAACATATCCATTATCAGCGCTATCCATCTCTAAAAATTCCACCACAATTGTAATTTTATAAATTAAATTTTTTGAATATTTTATTTTTTTTAGTTTCTGAAATTATGAAAATTTCGTTTTTAATAAACAACTTTGTTTAATGTCATAGGGTTCTCCACTGAAACCATGGTGAACTAGTAGCTATTGGGGGAGAGAAATATTTTTGGATGATGGTGGATCAATATAGGATATTTTATTGGTGTTCCAACAGAGTTGGATAATCCCTTATAAAATGTTGACACAATTTTTCTCCACTAGAAATCAATTCAATCTATATGAAGGATATTTTTTATTGGATTTCATCAACATTAATGATTCATATGATGAACGTGAACCAATAGACTAATGTATTGATTCATGTATCATGTGTATTGTGGGATGACATTAGATACAATATTTTTATTGGGAAAATTCATTGAAATTGTTGGTTTCTAAATTTTTATTCTCATAGAAACAAATCTATATTGACAAGAACATCAACTAAGGCAAGTTACTCTATTCATTCTTGTCCTTTTCTCCCCTGTTTATCTGTTCCCCGCAAGTGTTTTTTGTTTTCCAAAATATTTGAAATGTCAATATCAATCATTCATTAACAATATTTTCATGAAAATATGATCATATATTGTAGATATGGGATAAAAAAACACTATTCATGTGTATATAATGAACTGGTTTTGAATCAGATGGGTTTGGATGATCTATATAGTGTATTATAGTATTATTTGGTGTGTAAGAAGGAAATTAGTGTAGATTCATTTATTTATTGTATTTGATTTTGGTTTTCCATTGATCTGTGTTAATACAGACTAAAAACCCAATATAGATAATCTAGCGAAGGTGGTGACTATGGAGTTACAGAGGACGATGCCTAATAGATCACAATAGATAAATACAATCTTGAGCCACACGACGTGAACATCAGGATTACATATATGTGGGTCCCCCTAGCTATGGTGATAGGGTTCCAAGAAAATTTAGGGAACTCAAGGAATGTGAACCATGTCACACTACGTTTTAATCCTTTATTGTGACATGGTGTGTACTTCATATGTTATATGCGTAGTGGGAAAAAGTGCATTACCGAATGGCACACCATGTACTTTTACATGGACACAGCTTGGTGTACATGAGTTAGTACATGGACATAGTCATTGAACACAAGCATGAGCAGATGAAATGATAGGGACACCATGTGTTTCTATATTCAATATATTACTTATATATACAATGTATATGGATACTACAACCATGTGAGGATCTTCATATGGGCATTCACGTGGATTGCTCAAAACATCATGTACCCCCTGTAACAATACTTTTACCCACATCATGAGTGATTATGAATCTTAATTTTTCTAATTTTTACTATTATAGATTTTTTTTCCCTTGATCATTTTACATATGGTTACAATGCTTCATTGCATCCATATCATTGGATTTTGATCCACTATATTGGATGATTCTCATATAGATTTTTGGTGTACCACTATAAGACTACAATGTGAACCTCTACAACCATTGTTCCCAATGTGGGGTGTGTGAAATCATTGTGATTAATTTCTAAAATTATTTTATCCCCTATCAATTTGTTTTTATGATTAGGGTTTGTGTATTAGTCGATATATGTTCTCATACATGGTGGGTTGATCCTGATTAGGTTTCTGGTATCCCCCATCAGTTCTGGTTGTGACCCCTATCTATTAATTAGAGTATTATTAGAATATTTAGATTACATTTAGTGGGTAATAGTGAGTTATACTAATTAATCACGTGTCTATATTGATATCATGTCTCATGGTGTGGATTATCCCAAATAATTCGTTGCTCTAACCAGAATCATGTGGCTGCTATTTGGTTCTGATTGCATAGTTTCATGGTTCCTTTCATCAACATATCTGGGTGTTTCTATGATACATTTATTGTTTTATAATTTATTGAGATGAGTGTACTTGGTTAATTGTGTTTAGTGTTTTTAGGTTTTCCAACTATGTGTTTTTATACTCACCCATGCAAGGGATTTTCTCACATGTTTCATGTCTTATACAAATGAATGCCCATTAGATGGTATCCTAGGAGGACAGTGAGATGGTGGATCATAGATGGATTTTTTTAGTCCTAGGGGATTACCTAGAACTTGAAATTTACTTGTTATTTTACCTTTTAATAGGCTAGAATCTTAATAGTTTTTGGTTTGGTACATATTTTTCCCCTTTTTCATTTTAATTCTTTTGTTATCGCACATTGTTATTCATTCTTAGATGTATGATTTCATTGTTAAGGTTGTTTTAAATTTCAAAATTGTGTGGGCATGGATATATGCACATTTGTAAAGGTACTTTAGTATAATTAATCACATTTTTCAACTTCAACTACAAATCACTGGTCTCTAGCCCTGTCCGATTGGAGGCAGGCACAGGGTAGTCACATGTTCGTCCTCAACGAGTCAAGTAGTAAGTATTTTCACTACCTATTTATTTTATGTAGAGTGTATACTATCCATTAATTTATTATTTTTTATTATATTACTAATTATTTGGATATACATATCCATTTTAGGATCACTATACCATGGGGTTTACAGTTCAAGAGTTTCCAAATCAGTAAGGACATTTGTCCCAATATTCTATCTTTGAGACACTTGTTATGTTATGTGTCTTTATTATTTTATGGGGTGTATATAATTCACAATATAAATCTTATATCATGAATATTATTCATATAATGATATTTTTATCTGCATTTAATGTTATTATTTAATGCAGATTATTATTAAATGCTAACAAAGTAGTTAATTTTATTTCTACAACCTAATCATCAATTGGGATTGTTTATATTTATTCTTTAATTGATGAATACATGTGATCCATATCTTAATAAACTCATTAAATTTATTATCCTATAACTATTATTGTTCATATTTAATTAATACTACCATTTTATAGTCTTTGGTATATAAAATGTTTATGAATTTTTATTTAATAAAATACAAATACATTTAACTTTTCGGTTAAATAAAAAATTTCATTATATACCATAAATTCATAAAATGTTTTGAAAAAAGTTATTAAACATTATGATTTGTATTACTAAAAAATATTTTTACTTATTTAAATAGTTAAAATTTCCTTTCATTGGAATCATCTACCCTCTTTTCGAACAATTTATTTTTCCAACATTTTACATTTAAAGGAGAATATTGCTTTCCACTCATTAGAATTTTTTGGAATTAGCCTTATTTATTTCATTGAAACACCCTTTGTAATCATACAAGGTTATTCATAGTTTTTTTAAATGTTAATTTTAAAAATGATTTAATTTTTTTAAATAATTTTTTTGAAGAATTAATAGTATTATCATCAAGATTAATTCAATTATTATAAAATATTATTTTTTATATTGTAAAAATTATTTTCAATGTAATATTTTTTTGAAAAAAATTTCAAGCATCCATTATAAATTATTTGGTGTATTTTCAAAGAAAATGATTTTTAAGTGTTATATGTTTTAAAATTTATTTTTCAATATGTAAAGGGTATTTTCATTTTTAAATGCTTCAAATTACATTTGAAAATTATTTTACATCTACGATGACAACCGTTGATGTTACCAATGCCTTTCAGAAGGATATTATCCAAATATATCACTTTAATTGTATCTAAATTGTTTGATGACATGTTTTTTTATGAAACTTATTTCGGTTAAATGTGTTATATTCTTATGAATTGCACCACTTTTCAAGGGTTATTCATTGATAAAATGATTATGAAACAAGTGAATTTTCTATAGGATATGATCTGATGAAATTCATCAAATGCCAATTTAATTTCATGGGTATGGATAAGATGAATATTTATAATCTTTTGGATTACATAAATATAGTTTTCCTTATGATATTGTTGAGACCTGTATCTCCATATAATTCATTGGGTATTGATTTATATCTCATTACATATAAAAGGATATAATGAGGACTTGACATGTTTTAGTAATTTGAGGATGGAACGAGAGTGAACCTGGTTCATTAATATTGGGAATGAAGTATGAGTTAACTTTTCCTTATAATGTAATTTTTCTACCCCTGGAAATGTTCCTTAACTAATATGGATATTATTTTCTAATATTATGTATATTATACTATTTCATGAATAATTCTTACGTTATGTTATCATTACATTTTCTCCTTATGTACATTATGGTATATAATCAAAGAGATTCCATTATTTATTTCATGTCTCAAGATTATTATCTTTAAAATTGAATGTGTGACCTTCAATTTTAATTCTCATTGTCTCATACACTTATCTAAAAGCTATACTTATTTATAACTTTTACTTTACCTCAATATGAATCAAATCTGAGCCTATCATTTGCTTTTCCACAGACTGATGTGATTCATTCTATATAATCTCCATTAAAACATGATTATATTAATGAATTAAATGAATAAATATTATATATATTATACTAATAAAATGATATAAATGATATGACTATAACCTAAAAATTAGAAAATGATGTTATCTGACAAAACATACAAAAGAACATAAAGCAATTAATACCTGAATAATGAGTAACAATGAAATGTTACTAACAAAAAAATGAAAATATGATAATAAACGTTATAATAAAAATGATTATGATTCTTGAATTAATCAGTAACATTATTTAAATCAATATACATGACGTTCAGAAACATATGAAGCATATCAGACTTACAGAAAGGGGTAATGTTTCCAATATCGTTCAATATGAAATTGTTTATTTATAAGAATCTACTAGGGATATATTTATCATTGATGTGAATGTTTTAGAAAATTATTCTTATAAAATGTGTATTATTCTTCTATGTATGTTTAAAGTCATTTTTACCCATTTTATCATTTAGTACATAGTTTGAAACGAAAATTTATTTTGTATATCATACGAAGTACTTTTTTTCATTTCCAGCAAAAGTACAAGTATATGGTATCTTTTTAACTTATACAGTATTAATGGGGTTTTATATCTTCATAAAACCATATTTAAATTAATAATCCTATTCAAATTTACAATTTTATTTTCAATTTAATTCTTTTCATCTAAAATTTAATGATCTTTTGGAAAAATAAAATACTGTTAAATAATAATGGATATTTTCCGCAATAATGAAGCTCATGTTTTTTATCAAAAATATTTTAGATACATGATTATATAGGTTTATGTGTCTATCACTATTATTAGAATGTTTTTATTGTGTTTATCAGTTAATGATATATAGTAAATCCATTTTCATTATATAAATTATGATGGAATGATCTTTAGAAAACCCATTTTATTTCATGGGTTATGTTATGGTGAATGTTTCTAAGTTTTTTATGTCATGCGTAAGAATGGTTTCATTATGAGATGGGTGAGACATATATCTCCCTCCAATGAATTGGGTAAATATTTATATCATAGGTGGTAGAAATGGTAGGAATGGAATGATATTCTGGTTTAGTGATACTGGGCTGGAACATGAAGAGAACTCAGTTCAGTAATGGACTTTATCCGATGAGATGCTCTTAGAAAAGGGCCTTGATTAATATGAAATGTTTTTATATACTAATGTTTGTATGCCCCAAAATTTCTTGTCTTATGTTATGAATATTCGGATTACATTGCAATTTTATGATTTATCCCTGGATATGATATTGTGATCATTTGTAAGAAGAATAATATTTTCAAATTCCATGATCTTGTGAATATGATATGATTGTTATTTCATTGGTTTACCTGTTCTGATAATTTGAGCTCACCCTTTTATATTTTTCTTTTCCCTAGGACATAAAGAAGGGTATTAAGTTTGATATTCCAAAAGGATTCTAGATATGATGAAATAAATAGGAAAAAATGTATATGTTTTATAAACTAGTTGATAATGTTTCTCTGTTTATAAAGACATTATACCTATATAGTCCTATCATAGTTTTGTTATATAATTTAATAAATATACATCAGTTCTGAAGTTATATCAATGTATGTAATGTATAAGTTGTTATACTTCCTACTCAAATATCTATACACCAAGATCATTTCTATGATACCCTTAACGGATCTTCGCTTACTGTTCGTAAAAACTAGAACATCATCCACAAAAATCAGGTGTGATATTCCCTCCCTACCCTTCTGCTCGTATAAGGTAGAATTCCCCCATTCATCAGGCCTCAATTTATATTTCAAGATAAATCATCCTATGACAATATGAAGTGGCCTATGGAAAATGGATCCCCCTATTGAATTCCATCAAATATTTGAAGAAGCTGATACAATTCCCCCTGAGAGTGATTAAACGCCTTGGAGTTGAGTAGCCACAAAATCACATTCTGCAAAACCATTCATGTAACCCAAATGTACGCACTACTCAAATTATGAATCTCTATACCGCCATTTCATAATCCATGTCTTTATCAACATGGAAGATAACATTAGATCCAATAGACCTTCCATTGGTTTATTTTATAAGCTCACTAGTAATTCAAACCACCCCCAGTAAAAATCGACCCTTAAAAAAAAATCACTCACTAAAAAATGAGCAAAAAAACGTGAATTTTTATATTAATTTAAGAAATCAGTTCATATTTCACATTTTGACATACAGAAATTGGCCTTATATATATATATTACACATTATGTTATTGGTATGAGTCAATGTACTTATTTCTAGTTTAAAATGAAATTTTTGAAAAAAATAAAAATGACATACTCAAAAATATTTAAATTCATTTGTTTTTTTTTCATACATTAGAAAAACGATTCATTATTTATTTGAGATGGGTCATAATTTTTTACATCTTAATCAGATTCACATTTTTCCTTTTTTGACACCAAGTGCATCCTTTTATATAATATGTACATCGATTTTAGTAAAAAGGGCAACAAACCTACTCAAAATGATAAAATACATTCTGTTTGTTTTGATAACTAAGGAACACAATATATAAGTCATTTTTATTTGTAGTAAATATCTTATAAGTAATCTAAAACAATATGTTCTAGAATATTTCAATGTTTTCGTTACCAGTTTAAAATTGAAATTCTACTTAAAAAATAATCACTCACTGAAAAATAGGAAAATACAATCAAATGTACTTGATAATTTAGTAAATCTATACATAATTAATTTGTGAAATTTGGGAATTGATCTCACATAAAATTAATTCTTGATGTTTTTTAGGACCAAGATGATAAGGGTTATTAAATTCAAGGTGTTGTCTTTTGTTGTGAATGAATTTTAAGAATAAAATGACATTTCAGAACAATGGTAAATCATCTAACATTGTATTTTAATTGGAATCACCATCACATTCAATGATTCAGAAATATATTTAATTAAAAATTTTATCATATCATGTAAGAATGTTTTCAGAAGTAAATAGTCATAATATTCACTCTGAATAAAGAATTGAATGATTTATTTTAATTGGGAAAATCAAAATCATTATGACAATGATTAAAATATGAAAATGTTTTCTTGATCATGGAGATCTCACAAGTCATAAGTATTTGGTAAAATTTATATTGAACAAGGATAAATTAAAGGGGGATAAAATGTGTTTATTTCCATTGTATTCAGATTGATCAGATCTATATTGAAAGTGAAAAAGGGAGTTCGAGATCATAATAATACTAATCATAATCATTACTACTATATTCATGTCAGTTGTATTTTGACTATCGTATTCAGGTTGGTATTGAAATTAAGGAGTATTTTTTTATGTAACAACACATTAAGTAGCAAATTAGGTGATACTGATGTTTTTCCCAAATATATTCAAATACATGAAAGATGTCATGACAAAATCAAAATTTTGTAATTGGAGGATGTTTTTGAAGTTGAATCTGTTGATACTTGACCATCATCTTTGGTATGTAATCATATTTAACAAATGAAATTTTTTATTAAAATACTAATGGTAAATTACTTTAGTTGAATCCAATGAAAAATGTAAATTCAATGATCGATCGAAAATGTATTCAACCCTTTAATATAGATGAATGTTTGGAAAAAGGATGTTCATTAGTCTTGATGTCATAATTTGTTTTATAAAATATGGGAAACCAAAGGTAGTTCTTTTTAGTCAAACCAGGAGCTAAACATTTAAAAATTCAATTAATTAATTATATATGTATTGTATTGATATGATATTGAAATTTCCAAATTTTTTTCAAAGGATTACATCTATTGTATCAAGATCAATCATATTGGAATTGATATTGAATCATCAGCCCAAAAAATAAACATACCTTTCTATTCATTATTTCATTCATTTGGAATGATGAATTGTATTGAGGAAATCTGGATGGTAATTGATATCATATTTATTATTGTGCACAAAATTATGATTAAGAGTTAAATTTTAGAGACCCGAAGCTTGATGTACATGGAAAATTACATTACTTTAGCAGAATACTTAATACATAACAAAATCAGACACACAAGGATCGTAATAGTTTAGTGTCATTAGAAACTCGGAATATAATCATCTAATCGTGGTGAAAGATCTTCAACTTCTCCCATAAGATCATCCTTTTTTTGTTTTCTTACCTAAAACCTTTCTTTAAATCCTATGGAAAAAAAACATGTAAAGGGTGATCTCAAATGCTTAGTAAGGGTAATCATGGATAAAATAAAAAAAATCATATACATTTGAAAATCAAAACATGAACATAATATTTAAACATCATAATCTTGATAAATGACATAAATCATGGAAGTACGTAAGGAATAGATCATAAAGAAACATTAATCATGATAAAATAGCATGGGAATTAAAACATGTAATTGTGGAATGAATTAATCACATGATATGATTTCCATAGTAGCCAAGTCATTGCTGCGAAGACTATCTTATTGGACAAAGTCCCTTTCGGAATCGAGTTCACTCCTCGTTCTAGTCCTATAACACTGAACCGGATTAACTTATCGTTCCATCCATGTCTATATCATGAGATATAAATCGTCACACAATGCATTAGAGGTAGATATAGGTCCCACCCATCTCATAATGAAATCATTCTTACTTGTTCCACAACATAAACATAAATCATTCATCATAACCCAAAGAATAAAATGGGTCTCATAAACATCATCCCATCATAACATAATCTATATAAAACAAATGGATATAATTTCATCATAAGAACAGTGAAACCATTTAAATCATAGTGACATTATACTTGAAACATACACATATGAAATAATGTCATCTTAGATGGAAAAATGGTTTTGATAAAACATTTGAAATGAATTCTTAGGGATAATATCCTTTCTTCTTCAAAATCATTTTCTTTTCAAAAAATGCCATGCACTTTTAAAATAAAAGTATTTTTTTAAAATAGTCATTAAATCATGTATAGTATGCTTCATGAAAATGAGGCGTTATGAAACCGTAAAAATTCATTCACGCCGTATAAGTTAAAAATAACATTCTTCTCGTACTTGTGTCAGAAATGTCAAAAAGTACCTCGTATGGTAAAAAAAAGATTCCTTAAATACCATGTAGTAAAAGTTGAAAATGGGTAAAAAAGACTTTAAAAATACATGAATACACTTTTATAAAACATGTACATGTATAATAACAAAATCCCTAGTAAATAATTACGAATAAACAATATTGGATAAGAATGAGATTGGAAAATTTATCCCTTACCTTATGTCTGATATGCTTCGTACGTATCCGAACCTCCTGTATAATGATTTAAATAATGTAATTGACATATTAATGAATCCTATTCATTGTTATTATATCATATATGGATCACCTATGACTTTATATTACCCGTTATTTTCTAAATTCATTTTAAAGTAGCGTTTTGGGTAAAATCATTTCATTTATCGTATGTGTTTCGACTTGTCGTTCTTGATATTATTACTTATATCCTGATTTACATAATTCCAGAATGTAAAACATGATTTATATATATTATATATTCATCATATACATATATTTTATAGATTGATAAAAGGAATGAAATACACCGTTCATGGAGATGGTAGTCCGTACGTTCGCATGAACACTGTTTTCGTTTCTTTATTGAATTGAATGTAATTAAGTAGAAGATATATGTATATATATATATGTGTGTGTGTGTGTGTGTCTACATAAATCCAGTAGCTTCATTATGTCATATATTTCATTATTATTCATTATATATACATTATAATCATTCTTGAATGGTTAATCATGGAAAATGAATCTCACCACATTCGTGGAGACGGTAGTCTGTACGTACGCACGAGCGATGATATCATTCCCATGATCGTGGAATTGTATTTAAGTGTATTTATAATATTACAGAATCAATATAATTTTAAAATAACTATATATAGTTATTTATTTACAGCATTATACCCATCCATGTATGGTGGTTGCGGAAAATAGATTACACCACGACGTGGAGACGGTATTCTGTGCGTACGCACGCGCGGTGATTTCGTTTTCCGTAGGATGGATAAGTGTTGAAATAGGGTTGTTTCATACTTATAATAAAATATCAGTATATGATTTATACTGATGTTATTACTTCATAATGAAAGAACTAAAGAAGAAGAAGTGGAAGAAGAAATAAAGTTGAACGAATCGGTAACGGACATTACCTCTTCTTTGAAGCGCCTCTTTGAGACCTCCTCTTAGGGCATTAAAATTGGTCTTTGAAGAAGAAAAAAACCTTTATGATGTTTCTATGTAAGGGGAGAAGATAATTTTGCAGGGTTTGGCCGATCTTGAAGGCTCAAAGTGGTGTGAGGAAGAGAGGGAGGAGGTGCCCTTTTATATGGGAGGAGAAGGGAACCTTTGGAAAAAGTAAAAATATTATTTTATTATAAAGTCATATTCGGTTTTAAATAGATCCAAATGGATTTATTTAGAATCTAAGGTTGGTATGGGTATAAATACTCTAATACAATAGAATTTAGACAATTTTAGGTCATTATATTAACCTTATCTTTTAGTTTTAACTCTTAGTTAATTAGATTGACATTTACCATGCCACTTTTTATTTTTATATGATATAGTTAATAAACATACCATATACAACCAAGAGACCCCCAGGTGGTCCATTAGTGATACAACTATCATCATATAAGTATCTTGGACTATCCTTAGATTTTTAGGAATATAATAACAATTAATAAAATAATATATGTTTTAAAAACTATTTTATGTCAATTTTGACACTATTTGGTAATTGATATTTGTGAAAATCATAGCAGAATTATTAGTTCTAAAAAAGGTAATTAAATCAATAATAACATAGAATATTAACATATAAAATTATTGGAATTCATAAAAGGTCTCAAATTACATTTATTAGGGTATTTATAATATCAATTATATCAATATATCATTAATAAGATAATTACTACATCATCATTGTGTCATAAATAAATTCAATTATAATAAGTCTAAAAATTACAAATAAAATATCATTATGATGTAAATATTATTATATTGCTAATGAATATTTATTGTCTAATTTATCTTATGAATAACCCTATATTTAAAATGATTTATTTGTTAAACATTGATTTTAACTATTTTAACCCTTCTTTAAATAAATTAATAATAAATGTCCTAATCTAATCCAAGTGGGCCTAAGTGGCCATATTTTATTCCTAATGTTGTTTTTGGTCGAATTACACTTATTCAATATAATTAGGACATGTGTAAGGGTAATAATAATATCATTTTTACCCTTAATTACACTATTTACTTTTAATCGTGGTAAATAAAAGTAAAAAGTTACTATTCACCACAAATTATTTTCATCTCATTGAACCACATTTTACATATTGACATCAACCGTGTCTCTCGGATTTTTTAAATTCCATTCACAAAAGCGGGAAAATTATGTTTTATGTAAATTTGCAAATTCTCCTAGAAGGTAAGTAAAAGACGGTCAAAAGTTCAATAAAATTTTTATATATCTAAAATTATTATAAAATGACTCCAATGAATTACATTGATCTTATATACGGATTTCGTGTCAATTTTTACCTAAAATAAATTTAAATAAAATAAATAATTATTTAAATAAAAAGTCAGTTTTTAAATAGTAACCCAGTGTTTTCACTATTCATCAAAAATTGAATGTTTTCAGAAAAATATCAAAATTTCACCCTAGGCTAATTTCAATATTCTGAATCCAAAAATGAAGTCCATTTTGAAAGATGAAATTTACAAAATTTCAAAAAGTGGTTATTAATATTCATAGCTGCTAGTTTTAATAATATTTTAACCATATATCGTTGTTTTGTGAAACCTGGTATTGCGTACAACACACGCTATCGAGGAAAGTCACGATTGCGTGTAATGAATGCCAAGTCAGGGTTGTGGGTTGTGCAAGACTCCTCTGTTGTTCTGTATAACAGAATCCAACCATATTTCATTTATACATTGAATATATATATATTTATATATATAGACTCAATGTTTCGTAGAATAACTACTATCAAAATTGTGTGTATCATGATCCAAGAATAGTGTTGTGTATACTGCAAGCTCATACGGTGTTGCGTGTAGTGCAAGGTAATCTTGTTGTAGCATACAACACAAGACATTAATGATATTAAAAGAATATTTTTCATAAAATATCGTGTTGTTACATTCTACCCCCCTTAAAATGAATTTCACCCTTGAAATTCATCGGGGTTATAAATGGTTTACTACTCGAATGTTTGTTTAATAGAAACCCACATCGTAAAAAAGAATACCAAAACTTCTCTTTAAAAACTATAGTATGAAATGTAACGGTTACCCAAATTAATCATCACTAGGTTTCCACGTAGGAGAACATAGGTGAAAATATTGATATGGAAGAAAAATATAACCATCAAGTTCTGATGGAGAGTGGGAGAGAACATGGCTATGAAAAAGCCATCAATCAGAAAGCCATAGATTTGTGATGATCTAAGGTACCATCTGATTAATCGGATATAAGGGCACTAGGACAACATTTTTGGATTTCAAGATCATTTCCCTAAAGTTGATGAAATTGGAAAATAGAAGAAGTACTTTTGTGATTTTGGTACAGTATCACCGTGGTTCGTTCATTGGAAAATTTCCACTTCATCTCTTAAAGAAATGAAGTTGAATTTTTCATTCGTGAAGTGTTAGCAGATCATGTGATAGAATGATGGGTCATTCCATCTGTCTCAAACAAAAGGTTATAAAAGTTATCAAAAATACATAAGTCCATCTATAGTGAGATTAGTCATATATAGTTCCTAAAATAGACTTATACTTTATATATTATACTGCTTAATATAATAAAACTAGTTTATACTAAACATGGACTTCTTGTAGGTCAGGGGTAGGAGATAAAGGCCAGTCACACTTCAGTTGTGGGTTCGATTCCTACAGCCTTGTCCGATGCGATAGGCTGTCACCTGTCCTGCAGGTTTTCCTTTTTCTAAAACTACATTACTTTAACATCCCATCAATAATATCGAACTAACATATTTACAACATAATACATTACAATCTTTAGGCTTATCTAAAATAATTCGGTCCAAGATCATAGTATATTGAAAATGATTACTTGAAATGTCACATAACAATAATGTGAATGCCATCATTTATCCCCCATATATCATAAGATATCTCTTTTTGGTCAAATTAAAAACATGTGAATACCTTAATCATGTATTCTCTTAAAGAATGAATACCCATTGAACCTTAGTGATAACATGAATGTTGTTAAATTTTAACACTTTCCACATTCCAAAATCACAAAAATTCTATATACTCAAACCATAATATCACTTAGTCCTTGTATCAGTCCTGAGCTCATGATTACTGTCATATTATTTTCTCATTATCCCTTCATTATGAACATCTCATTTACTTTCTAAAAATATTTCAATAACCTTTTCATTGTTACCAATACCATATAATTATTGAAAACCAGTACATAGATATTCCAAAATTCCACAATACCATAAATGAGATTCCATGATACTATTTGGAAATCCCATTACATAAACACTTAATCACTACATAACATCATTTTCATACTCAACATCACAAATAGTGATCGCATGAGACTTCCCTTTATCCTTTGCCTTAAGAGGTTTCTCACATTGATCATCTTTAACCTGTGGATTAGGGAATTTATTATCATAATGCCTCATTTCCTTGAACATGAAGCATTGAAGTGTTGGTGAAGAGTTCTTTGTAGTCCTTTCTCTATTCACATCATTAGAAACCTTTTTCCCATTACTTCGACAATCAACTACTCGATGACATTCTTTTCCACACTTAAAACATTTTCTAGTACCTTTTAGGAAATCTCCACCATGCTTCTTTCCACACATTGAGCGTAACGGAACATTCATATTCTTTTCACCATTGTTCTGAGATTTCTCCTTGAAATCCATCTTTCGTTTCTTGTCAAAACCATGAGATGGATATGTTACACCAAATTCTAGTTCTACCTTGGTAGCACAACTCATAATTTCTTTAGAGCTACTAAAGTCTCTTATCACTAATGCCCTTAGAAGACTTGGTTTTAAGCCACTAAAAAATCTATCAACTTTACTTTCAGGTTGGATGATAAAGCTAGATTCATACCTTGAAAGTCTTGTAAAATTCTCTTCGTATATACCAACAAATTCATCATCCTTATACTTAAGCTCAAGAAACTCCTTTTCTATCATTTTTAGAAGAATACGAGGGATGTACTTACTGAAAAAAAGTTCTTGAACTCGTCCCATTCCAGGGACTCAATTTCATTTCATTGCCTCATTTTCTTGATAAGATTCCACCATTGATCAGCATCACCTTCCAAACGATATACTGCTAAGATGACATTATAATTCCTAGAACATTGTAGAATTGAAAATATCTTTTCCGTAGTACTGATCCATTGTTCAGCCACTAAGGGATCAGAAGACCCGCTGAATGAAGGTGAACGCTGCCTCATGATGGATTCAACAGAATCTTGCTCCTTTCTCTGCTCATTTTGAAATCCAGAATGTTTCATAGCTTGTGTAATTATATAAATAAGATTGTGCACCCCATCTCCCATGACATTGGTTTGGTCAGGAGGACAATCATTTCATTGTCCATTACATTGATCAACACGGTTCATTCGGGTTCCAGCCATCTTCTAAAACCCAAAAATAATAGTGTAAGAGGCAAATACCATGCGAGGGAAAATAACATAATAATGGGGGAGTACCTTCAATATCTAACATTGTAGGTTTAATTATAAGATCGTTAGCACAATTCTAGGACTATAAACTATACGTATACTTAACCTTAGGGACATCCCTTGACATACCTTAGAAATATCTCTCGGGATCTAACTAAAGTTTTCACATCCTAGTCTCAAAAGGTTGACTAAACCTTTCCTCTGATACCAACTGTAGCGGTCTGGAATTACGTCTAGTGGAATATAATTGATACCTATCAGGGAACTCTATGGGAAGCTACACCCACTGGGCGGGACACACCACTGTCCCCAGTGGCAGCCATTTCCTCATTAATCCCTTGGGCGGAGAGCCATGCTTCATCCAACGCTCACATGTGAGAGTTCCCAAGGATCGTATACATTCCTACCTCCTTTTTCTCTGATTCCAACTGTAGAGACCCAAAGCTTGATGTACGTGGAAAATTAAATTACTTTATCGGAATACTTAATACATAACAAAAACAGACACACAAGGATCATAATAGTTTAGTGTCTTTGGAAACCCGGAATATAATCTTCTAATTGTGGTGAAATATCTTCAACATCTCCCATAAGATCTTCCCTTTTTTGTTTTCATACCTAAAACCTTTATTTAAATCATGGGTAAAAGAAAACATATAAAGGGTGAGCTCAAATTCTCAGTAAGGGTAAGCATGGATAAAATAAAACAAATCATATACATTTGAACATCAAAACATGAACATAATATTTAAACATCAGAATCATGAGCAATGACATAAATCATAGCAGTACGTAAGGAATAGATCATAAAGAAACATCAATCATGATAAAATAGCATGGGAATCAAAACATGTAATTGTGGCAACCATTAAGAACATAATATGATTTCCATAGTAGCCAAGGCATTGCTGTCAAGTCCATCTTAGGGGAAAAAGTCCCTTTCTGAATCAAGTTCACTCCTCGTTCTAGTCCTGTAACAGTGAACCAGATTTACTTAACATTCTACCCATGTCTATCTAATGAGATATAAATCTTTTCCGAATGCATTGGAGGGAGATATAGGTCCCACCCATCTCATAATGAAATCATTCGTACTTGTTCCACATCATAAACATAAATCATTCATCATAACCCAATGAATAAAATGGGTATCATAAACATCATCCCATCATAACATAATCCATATAAAACAAATGGATATCATTTATCATAAGAACAGTGAAACTATGAAAATCATAGAGACATTATTCTTGAAACATACACATATGAAATAATGTCATCTTAGATGGAATAGTGGTTTTGATAAAACATTTGAAATGAATTCTTGAGGAAAATATCATTTCTTCTTCAAAATCATTTTCTTTTCACAAAATGCCATGAACTTTTAAAATAAAAGTATTTTGCTGAAAATAGTCATTAAATATTGTAGAGTAAGCTTCATGAAAATGAGGCGTTTTGAAACCGTAAAAATCTGTTCAAGCCGTATAAGTTAAAAATAACATTCTTCTAGTACTTTTGTCGGAAAAGTCAAAAAGTACCTCGTATGGTAAACAAGAAAGATTCCTTACATATCATGTAGTAAAAGTCAAAAATGGGTAAAAAGGACTTTAAAAATACATGAATAAACATTTATAAAACATTTACATGGATAATAACAATAAACCCAGTAAATTCTTACGAATAAACAATCTCGGATAAGAATGAGATTGGAATATTTATCCTTTACCTTATGCCTGATATGCTTCGTACGTATCAGAACCTCTTATATAATGATTTAAATAATGTCATTGACTTATTAAAGAATCATATTCATTGTTATTATATCATAAATGGTTCACTTATTAATATATATTACCCGTTCTTTTGTAAATTCATGTTAAAGTAGCGTTTTGGGTAAAATCATTTCATTTATCATATTTGTTTCGACTTGTCGTTCTTGATATTATTACTTATATCCTAATTTACATAATTCCAGAATTTATAAAATGATTTATATATAATATATATTCATCATATACATATATATTATAGATCTATAAAAGAAATGAAATACACCGTGCATGGAGACGGTAGTCCGTACGTACGCATGAACGCTGTTTTCATTTCCTTATTGAATTGAATGGAATTAAGTAGATGAAATATATATATATATATATGTATACATAAATCCATAAGCTTCATTATATCATATATTTAATTATTATTCATTATATATACTTTATAAAAATTCTCTAATGGTTAATCATGGAAAATAAATCTCATCGCATTCGTGGAGACGGTAGTCCGTACGTACGCACGAGCGATGATATCATTCCCATGATCGTGGAATTGTATTGAAGTGTATGTATAATATTACAGAATCAATAACACTTTACAATAAAAATATATTGTTATTTATTTACACCATTATACCCATCCGTGTATGGTGGTGGCGGAAAATAGATTACACCATGACGTTGAGATGGTATTCCGTACGTACGCACGCGCGGTGATTTAGTTTTCCGTAAGATGGATAGATGGTGAAATAGGGTTGTATCATAATTATAATAACATATCAGTATATGATTTATACTGATTTTATTACTTCATAATGAAAGAACTAAATAAGAATAAGTGGATGAAGAAATAAAGTTGAATGAATCGGTAACGGACATTACCTCTTCTTTGAAGCGCCTCTTTGAGACCTCCTCTTAGGGCACTAAAATTGGTCTTTGAAGAAGACCAGAAACACTAGGATGTTTTTATGGAAGTGTAGAAGAGAATTTGGCAGGGGTTGGATGAGCTTTAATTCTCAATTTGGTGTGAGGAAAAGAGGGAGGAGGTGCCCTTTTATAAGGGAAGAGAGGGGCACCTTTTGAAAAAGTAAAAATATTATTTTATTATATGTCATATTCGGTTTTAAATAGCTCCAAATTGATTTATGTCGAATCTAAGGTGGGGATGGGTCGAAATCCTATCATCCAATAGAATTTATACAAGTTTAGGTCATTATATTAACCTTATCTTTTAGTTTTAACTCTTAGTTAATTAGATTGACATTTACCATGTCACTTTGTATTTTTATATTATATAGTTAATAAACATACCATATACATCCAAGAGACCCCCCAAGTGGTCCATTAATGATACACCTATCATGATATAAGTATCTTTGCCGAACATTATATTTTTAGGATTATAATAACAATTAATAATATTATATTTGTTTTAAAAACTATTTTATGTCAATTTTGACACTATTTGGTAATTGATTTTTGTAAAAAAACATAACAGAATGATTAGTTCTAAAAAAGTTACTTAAATAAACACTATCAAGGCATATTAACATATAAAATTATTGGAATTCATAAAAAGTCTCAAATTATATTTATTTGGGTATTTATAATATCTGTTATGTCAATATTTCATTAATAAGATAATTATTGCATCATCATTATGTCATAAATAAATTATCTTATTTTAAGTCTAAAAATTACAAATAAAATACATTTATTAAGTAAATATTTTTATCTTTCTAATGAATATTTATAGTTGAATTTATCTTATGAATAACCCTATATTAAAAATGTTTTAGTTATTAAACATTGATTTTAAATATTTTAAACCTTTTTAAATAAATTAATAATAAATGTCCTAATCTAATCCAAGTGGACCTAAATGGCCATATTTTATTCCTAAGGTTGTTTTTGGTCTAATTACACTTATCCAATAGAATTAGGACATGTTTTAGGGTAATAATAATATCATTTTTACCCTTAATTACCCTATTTACTTATAACTGTGGTAAATAAAAGTAAAAAGTTACTATTCACCAAAAACTATTTTCATCTCATTGAACCGCATTTTACTTACTGAAATCAACCGTGTTTATTTGATTTTTGAAATTCTATTCAAAAAATCGGTAAAATTTAGTTTTATCTAAATTTGAAAATTCTCCCCAGAGGTGGGTAAAAGACGGTCAAAAGTTCAATAAAAATTTTATATATCTAAAATTATTATAAAATGACTCCAATGAATTACATTGAACATATATAGGTATTATGTGTCAATTTTGACTTAAAATAAATTTAAATAAAATAAATAATTATTTAAATAAAAAGTGGGTTTTTATATAGTAACCCAACGTTTTCACTATTAATCTAAAATTGAAAGTTTTCAGAAAAATACCAAAATTTCACCCTAGGCTAATTTAGATATTCCAAATCCAAAAATGAAGTCCATTTTGAAAGATGAAATTTAAAAAATTTCAAAAAGTAGTTATTACTATTCATAACAGCTAGTTTTAATAATATTTTAACCATATATCATTGTTTAGTGAAACCTGGTATTGCGTACAACACATGATATCGAGGAAATTCGTGATTGCGTGTAATGCAAGACAAGTCATGGTTGCATGTTGTGCAAGACTCCTCTGTTGTTTCGTATAACAGAATCCAACTATATTTCATTTATACATTGAATATATATATATTTATATATATACACTCAATGTTTCGTAGAATAACTACTATCAAAATTGTGTGTAACATGATACAAGAATAGTGTTGTGTATACTGCAAGCTCATACGGTGTTGTGTGTAGCGCAAGGTAATCTTGTTTTAGCATACAACACAAGACATCATTGATATTAAAATAATATTTTTCATAAAATCTCGGGGTGTTACATAAATTAATGGGGAATATTTGAGAAAAATAAATAATAATTTTCAAAGACATAAATGTTCCCACCATGCTTAGAGAAATTTAAATTCGGGTAATTTTATTGAGCATGAAAATTATTGGGATTCTCAACAAAACCATCACTAGGTCGCCTATGAAAGTTGAAATTAATTTTTACATAATACACTAGATTTTTCTTATGAGAGGAAAAAATGTATGCTTTGGATTTTTTGGGAGAGAAGAAGTATTAATATTGTTCCATGTTGAAGATATTTTTAAGGATAAAATTTAAATGAGAAGAGAAATGATTGCAACATATATAGTCAATCATTTTATTAATCCATTTTCTATATTTTTCATGAAATTTTATTTGGTTGGTCATCATATTAGGATGGGTAATCATATCAGTATTTCCGTATTATGATTTCTATTAGGAGAATGAAGTGTTATATATTGAACCAATCATATTCTAGAATAGATATATTTCAATATTTTGAAATTAGATTGGTTGATTCAGAATTGGGCGAAAATATTTGGAAATCATACTGATTTCAATATCAAAATATAATATGTTATTAGCAGCATATAAGTATGAAAGTGTTGAATTTTTTCCAATGATTAAATTTTTGGATATTGAAAAGAATCATAGTTAACATGTGTTGGTACACCGACATTGTGCAACCCAATTTATAATAAAGTGGGGGAAAATGATGTTTTAGATTTGGTACATAGTGATACACTTGTGAAAGGAAATATCCTACTCAGTTTATTCATTATTAATGGATTATTTTATATGTATTTCATGGTATTGTAACATTTCCATACCATACCATGGATGTAGCAATTCTTATTGAATTCTGAACCTTATAAATACATGTGTTCATATGGATGTGTTTATGAATAGTTTTCAAAAGTGAATAAAATATTTAACATGAGTGTAATTTCATTTCATTTTCAAGGAAACATAAAAGAAAAAAATTTGATTAATTTACCCATCCCCTCCTAGTAATCCAATTAACCTGACTGGGATATTATAATTGGTATTATATGGTAGGTTCTATTATATTATTATTTTTAAATGTTTTGAAGATAAGTTTATCAATAATCTCAATTATGTGAATAGTAAAATAATTATGGGTTTTTATTATATGAATTATCATATATATAAGGATATTATGTTGGGTTATATTCTGTCTAGTGGATATGATGTTCGTGAAGATAAACAGATTGGTTTCCTCCTATTAATGAAAAATTTCTCATTACAACAGCTGATAAGAAAAATATTGATAATAATTAATGGGTAAATAAACAATGATTATCATCACTTTCTGAAAGTAAATTCATAAGCTTGAATGATGTTACCACGACTAAAGAAATATGGGTCAAGTAAAAAATCATAGACTAGGAAAATAATAAAGTGACGAGGATATGTTGCAAATATGGTTGCAGAAGTATAATGATATAAAGATGGTGGAATAAAAATATATGAGGAAATTTTTTTCTTGGGTGAATGACCATTTTATAACTGGTATATTTCTTGAGAAATGTTATATATTTCTACATTTGTTGAAAAGATAATAAGAATAATTCCTTAAAAATTTTATTCAAGGGTTTATTTATTGGAATATAGAGATCCTAAATCATTATCTATAGATTATTTTCATAGAACTCTCATTACTTATAAAATGAGAAGGTATAAATAAGTGAAAATAAAAAAAAATTGACACATAAATGACCTAAAAGGATGAAAAATGATATTTCTAATAAGATTCTTGTTGATGATGAAGCTTTTTATTGTAATTCTAAGAATGATTTATGTAAAAATCATGGTTATATTTTATCCTTGTATTTTAAAATTTAAAATCATTTATAATAAAAAAAATTGGAAACATCAAGTGAAATGATTTGAATGTGGATCCATTGGGATCTTTTTCACAAATTTTCCCCAATGAATGAATGAAGGGAATAACGATGAAGAATAATAAAGGCCAGGGATATCATGTAAGAAACAAGGACATAAACTAAAATCATATTCCCAAGGGATAGATATAAAATTAATCAAATTAAAAATAAAAAGTATCATATAATTAGACGAATAATAAAGAATCTATGATGATGAATTCAAAAAATATGTTTGGTATGATGTTGAGAATAATTTGATTGGAATAGTGAATGATAAATGATTATGAATCAGTAGTTAGGTAGAATAAATAACCCAAATACAATAATTTTTTAATGAAGAGATGAAAGAATGTTCGAGAAAGATCAGAAGAAATGAAAACCAAAACACGTAGATGGAATATGAATGTCCCTTTACATTTCAAGATTTATTTTCAGAAGAGAAGAATGAAATTAGGGAAGGGATTGGAAATTTTATGAAATATGTTGAGGAAGAAAAGAATCATAATAAAAATATTGAATTAATACTAAAGGAAATGAAGAAAGAGTTTAATATTTTCATGAATACTTTTTTAATGTTGAACAGAGAAATAAAAGTATACAAAACACTTTCTATAAATTTGATAAAATTTATCATATTGAGAGTCCTAAGAAAGATCAACAAAATTTACCTTAAATGGTTTATAGGAAACATATAATTGTTTCTATGAATAGAAAAAAATTAATGTTTTTGTATCCATGATTGAAAAAGTGAAAGTTTTAGATGATACTAAATAAACTAAATAAAAATAAATTATTTGTATACATAAATGGTTAAAATACATAATATTAAATTAAGTCATTAATGAAATAAAATTCAACTATTGATAATAGAATGGTTGGTGGTTCAAATAATAAATAAAACAAATTTTCTGAGAACAAAATTTACAATACTAGTCAGTATGGATTTTTTAGATGAATATAATCGTTCCATATATACTAATGCAATTTTTTTGGATTCATACATAATAATGATATGGGTTTGATCAACCCTAAACATTACTATTATTTTAAAAGTTATTAATGAAAAATATTTAGGGGGTCAATCGTCTCAAGAAAAGATGTCTGAGAATTCTATTTTAATGAATCCTGAGAAGGTTGGAGTAATGATTAAATATAGATTCCAAATTTTTTTATTTTTTTGTGAAATATATTAACAAACTAGAAATCATGAAAATGATTTCTTTCTTTTATCATAAATAAATGAATCTTAAAAAATCGCAGTAGCTGATTGTAAAGAAAGAAAATGAAGGAGAAAATTATCCTGTTGTTGAAACTACATTGAATGCTACAAAAGGAGTATGAACATAGATTCATGATAATAAGTTTTATTTGACTGTTATAGAAGTTTTGAAATTTTTGAATAATTTTTTTTATTTTAAAGTAGTAATGAAATTAATATATTATTAATCCATGAAAATCAAAGGATTTGGATCATCCTTTACTGGAAAAGAAAAGATAAAACCCAAATTATCCATGTTTGTTGATTTTATAAAACACAATTTATTATGTTATTAACAATAATTTAATGATATTAACACATTAATATTCAAAAAATATTTTTTCTATGAAATGTATTTAAGAAAAAAATATTTTTACAAGAGGCCAATGTAGAAAATGAAAATTTTTCATGTTATTGAAATAAAAAACCCTTATTACCTAAGTATAGTGGAAGAGATTAAATTGTTGAATAATAGTTAGTGAAAAATGTGATAAAGAAACATGATAAAGTTATCTCTGTGATATTTTCATCGAGACATCTTAGATTTCTATGAATAATATATTAATCTTTCTAAATTTTTCAAAAAGGAAATATTACAAACTATGTTCATAAGAATGTTTAGATTTGATCAAAAAATCCCTAGGATAGGATTTATTATGATATTTTTGGGATAATTAGAAAACAATAAAAAATTGGATAATCAATTCATTATAGTAATTGATGATTAATTATCATTAGTTATGTTATTTATTTGAAACATAAATCAGATTCTTTGAAAATGTATTAAAGTATCAGAATGAATGCTGAGAAGGAATATGAGTATTCTGTGATGAATTTGAGAATAGGTAATGGTGGTGAGTAAAAAATTGATTCATTTTAATACTATCTTGAGAGGCATGAAATTAAGCATGATTATAGTTCCCAGTACAATCCACATCCAAATGGGATTGCTGAAAGAAGGAGTAAATGTCTGGTGTAAATGGGAAGAACTATGTTAGGTGAAGAAGATCTTTATCATTTCTATTGGAGGCTTTCTAGAATTAATTCTTTATTTATTGGAAATTTATTCTTGTATAAACAAATCTCATAGATGACTCCATATGATTTTGTAATGGATAAACACAACATTTGAAATATTTATGAGATTTCGGGAGACCGTGTATTATAAATAATAATGGTGTATGTATTTGAATTTATGAGAAGAAATGGGAAGACGTAATATTCTTTGGATATGATAAGAATGAAAAAATATATATAGGTTTCAATAATTAAAGAGGAATAATTGTTTTTCAGTTGATGGTAAAGTTATTGAATGAATATGAGAAGAAGATAAACATACTCACAAATAGCGAACACTTTAGCTCGTTATAAAAAAAACTAATAAGGATACAATAAAATGTAATGCAACTCAAGAAGAAGAATCTAAGTCATCCATTTCTAGTGATATTGATGATACTTAAAAACCTCATCATAGGATAAGGATTTCAGTGAGAGCTCAGAATATTCTTGGTGATCCACATCATAAGGTTCAAACAAGGAAAAATATTAATGATATTACACAAACTTCGTTTTATTCAAATGCTGATTCAAATGATATAAAAAAATTTGAGTAATTATAATAGGTTCAAAACATGATTGCAGAGTTGTTCCAGAATAAAAAAACAATACATGGGGAATTATACCCAAGCCTGATAACAAAAATATTATCGATATGTAGTAGTTTTTCCAGATCAAATGAAAGAAGATAGTGATGTGATAATGAACCAGGAAAGACTTGTTTATAAAAGGAATTTAAAAATTGTTGGTATCTATTATGATTAATCATTTCTTTTATTTTCAATATTAGAACCTATCATAATATTTCATTTTATTACTGCACATTGAGGTTACAAGACCTTTCAAAAAAAGTTAAATCCATATCCAGGAATAGTGATCTTGATGAGATGTTTAAATTGAACAACCTTGTGGATTTGTTTATTGAAAAAATGAATTTTATATTTTCATACTAAAGAAAGAATTGTATGGGATAAAACTAGTTCCAATATAATGGAATTCTAAATTGGATACTCTCTTTATAAAGTTGAGTTTTATGAAAGAAAGAGTTTATATAAATAGTTATATAACATAAAGTCATGATTACTCCCACATTGTAATTGTTTATGTTGATGATATCATCTTTATTTTGAATGAAGAATGATGGTGTGAATGATTTTCTAAGGAAATGAAAATATATTTTTTAAATGTACATTAACTATGAAATGCAATACATTCTTAGGTTAAAATTTATATAAACAAATGATTGTGTCCTTATTTTCCATGAAATGTATGCTAAGGAAATTCATATGAGGTTTTGCAAGGATAATTAAAAACAAGATTCCAAAAATCATTTAAGTTGTAACAATGTTAATTGATGATGACTAAGGAATGGAAGTTGATTGGAAATAATCCAGAATGATAATTTAATTTTTTTTTTGTATTCTACTACCTTAGGACCAGACATTTTTTATAATGTAACCTTATGTGAATGATTTCAATGTCCTTCAATATAATCACATTTACTTGCTGGAAAAATAATTCTCAGATTCATCAAAGTTGCATAATATTTCAGAATCAAGTATGGTAGCTCAGAAAGTATTGAATATTTGAGTATTATGATACTAATTGTTCATGAAATGTTGAAGATAGATTATCCACATATATTTGTATATTCATTATTGGAAATAATTTTATAGGTTTCCATTTAAGAAAATAAAATTTTGTAACTATCTGTATGATTGATGTTGAGTATGTTTATACCACCCAAGATGGTACTCCACTAATGTGTATGAAAGAATTATTAAAAGACTTACTTGGTGATGTGATGTTACCATTTATCATAGGTTATGGAAATCATTTTAAAATCAATCTCACTAGTAATCTAGCACAACTCTCTCATTCAAAACATATTTAAATCAAATATCTTTTGGTAAAAGATAATCTGTTGATGAACAAATTAAAGCAATATTTTTTTCCATTATCATAAAAATTTGCATTTTTTTTCATTAAATTATTTCCAAAATAATACTTTTCTAAATTGGTGTTTAACATGGGAGTATAACCACCTTTTCAACATGATTAAGTTATGGGTTTGTGTCCCTTCCCTAATATCACAATTGGATAATGTTTTCACGGGGGGAATTTCATAAATCTATCCTTACGAAAGCTTGTAGAAAAGATATTATTGTGGTTATGATTTGAATTTAACATTTTATGTGTGTAAAATATTAGAATTTATTGTTTTCATGGTTCTAGGAAGAAAAAAAGAACCATTCTGGGATTTTAATTTTGTCAGAAAAGATGAGGAAGAATGTTGTGAAAAAAGTTGAAGAGGTAACATGTTCACTAATTTTTGATAGAATTGTTTTGATGTTATTAATTCTTGTTTACTATATCGAGTTATACCAAGTAGGCTTAAAATTAATATTAATTAATTAGTTCCTCTAGGATACAGTGTTCTATGATTTATGATTATTGGTTGAAAAAAACTCAAATGGATAATTTTGAGGACTAAGATGATAAGGATGATCATATTGAAGGTGTTATATTTTTTTCAATAATTTTTGTGAAGAAAAGGATGTTTGAGAATGAAGGTAAGTCACCTCACATTGTATATGAATCAAACTGACAATCATATACAAGAACCAGACTTACATTTCATAAAATTGTTGAATGTATTGAGGAAGAAACATGATGGATAAATATAGTTATTGGATTCTATCTGAATCCATAATGAAAGGATTGATTATAATTGGTAACATTGAAGTCTACATGACTATGATTAAAATTTAATGATTATTTTATGGTAATAGAGATCTCGTAAATCATAATTATTTAGTAAACATGTAATTTTACATTGATAACAGAAATAGGGATTAAAAGAGATTTTATCAATCATATTCATATTAATCAGATATGGAGGGTAAGAAGAAAAAGTTATTGAAGGTGGTATTCCTCTTAATCATAATCATAATGATCGTAATCATGAATATCACATTCTGGTCAATTGTATTCTAGTATCCTATATTTATGATTAGAAATAAGGGAAGGAATATGTTAGGATGTTACAATACATTATGTTTCAAATGAGAATATTCTGATGTAATACCCAAATGTATTCTATGTCATGAAGGAATTCATGATACAATCAGAAGAATGGAATTGTTGTAAGTTTCTCATGTTGAATACACTGATAGTGTTTAATCATGTTTAGTTTACAATCATATTTATCAACAGTAGAATTATATTCAATGAGTGAGGTTAATGGAATTGAGTTGAAGTCGATGTTAAACATAATGAAACGTAACAATCAACAATATAGTCAACCAGATAATATTTTGGAATGTGTATTCAATGCCAGATCTTGAATCAAGAAGGATATGATGATTTGTAGAAAATATGTGAAATTGATGGTACTATTTTTTAGTCATTCTAAGTGCTAAAACATTTAAATCATTCATGAATAAATGAGATGAGTATATCATTTATAAGATAATGAAAATATTTTATTTTTTGTCAAATGAATTCATCAATAGGATCAAGAGCCATCTTATTGGAAATGATACTATATCATAGGCCTAAAAAACTAGTAGATCTATCTATTAATTCATTCATACATTTGGCAAGTAGAATCACATTTATAGAATCATCATGGGAATTGAAATCAGATTTGTAATTGAGAAAGAATGTATGAAAAAGAGTTGAAGACTTGGATAAGATAGAAGAACAATCGAGAAGTATTTTTGAAGTTGTAAATGGCCTTAAATTCATGTTTACATCAATATTCAGTTAATTTGGTTGAGTATGAATAATTTGGTGATTCCCAAAAAAATCATTGGGATTCCTATAAAATGAATGTTTAAATTTTACATTATCTGACCTATGTATTATTCTGAAAGGACGATAGAAATTCTTGAGATTTATATTGAGAACATATGGTTAAATATTGTTCCTTTTTTAATAATTCTTTATAGAGATAAGTGAATGAAGGGGATACAAGATTGTGAAATATTTAGCTGATCATCTTATCTAGCTATTTTTAATATTATTCGTGTTATCATATTCAAGTTTTCATCTTATTAAAAAAGATAATCAGATCATGCTTTCCATAATGGGATTTCTAGACTGAGATAAAAGTGTTTTGAATTGAATCAGTAATATTCTTCTAGAGATAAATTTTTTATATTAAGAAATTAGATTTTTAGAATAGGACTACGAAGATTAGACTGGGAAATCAGTTTGTGATTAATATCAAATGAATTTTTTTCATGCTATCTCCTATGAAAATAATTAAATAATTTTTTCTTTATATATTACATTTTAGGTAGTTGAAATCAATCATAGGTAGCATGTTTTGTTACACAAATTTTGACTTACCCTATTAAGGATAATATGTAGTACAAAAACTATTAGATTTTTTACAGAGTGATACCTGAGTTAATGGTTATATCCTACTCACTGTATTCCACACAAAAGTATTATTTTTGAAAGTATTTTTTTGGAATTTTATCATTTATAAACCATTACAAGTATATAGTCATTCATATTATGTATTGAACCTTGTAAATACTTCTGTTCTTGGGGATGTGTGTTTGAATTGTTATTAGTAGAGAATGAAATATTTAACATGAGATAAAGATTGTTTCATTTTCAAGAAAAATTAATATAAATTTTTTTCATTGTTTCAACCCTACCCCCTTTTAGTGATACAATTATACAGATTGGGGAATTACAATGTAATTGACATTATTTGATGTGCATGATTCAATTTTAAAATTAAATTTTATAAAAAAAATTCATGTTATAAAAAGAAGACCAAGTATCAACATTCATATTATTTTCATACATTATTAAAATGATCCATTTGTCATTATAGAATTTTTGGAGTCAGAATCAATACAAGTCGACACACGGTGTGATCGGTATGACTCCAAGTGCATATTTTTATTGGAAATTTACTTCAATTATAGTAAAAATTACATATGACCTACTCAGTATAGATAAAGGTAATTTGAATTATATTTATATCTTATGAAAAATATCATTATTTTATTTGTGATGTGTAGGAATCAACCTCACCTAAATATGAAACAAAATTTTCATGGTATGAATCAATGTTACTATTATTAGTTTAAAATCAACATTTTAGTTCAAAAAGTTTCAGTACATGGTATCCAAAAAAATTGATTTTATTTTCTTGATATTTTAGAAACTATATTCATAAGTCATTTGGGACATTTAAGATTTGGTCTCATTTCAAATAAGAAAATTATCTGATCAGTATGAGTCAAAGTCTATGTTTCTAGTTTAAAATGTCATTTTTTTGAAAAAAGAAATGTGATGTACTCAAATAATAGAATATGAATTTGGATTATTTTGGTACTTTATGAAAAATATCCATATCTCATTTGAGACATTTAGGAATATGAAAATCCTTAGCTAGACACGTGGTGTGATAGATATGAGTCATGTGTATCTTTTGATTTAAATTGACATCAAATACAGTAGAAAGGACAACTGGCCAACATAAAACCATGATGAAAAATTAATTTTATTTTGTAAAATTATTCCAATGATCCATATGTCGTTTTTGATGTGTATTAATAAACTACACCCCAATATAATACATGATGTGGCTCTTATTAATCCGTATGTTGATTATCAGTTTAAAATCGACATTTTAGTTCAAGAAGTGTCACCCAAAAAAATGAGCAAACATTATCTTATTGTATTATTAATTTTTTAAAATGAATCAGTATTCACATCTTATGTATTTGAATTATTATTCCTTCAAAATAATTCATATTTTTCTGATAATTTATTATATTTATCAATAATAATTTTGGATGAGTATGAATCAACCACTCTTCAACAAATTCATGGTGGGATCGGTATGAATCAAAGTGTGTCATTTCAATAAATTATTGTCAATTTAGTTTAAAATGTGTATCACTCCTCCAAAACCAAGAAAAAAATCATAGATTTTTTTTTCTCATCATTATATCTACTAATAATTAAACAATTTCATTCTTGTTTTTGTCTTATAGAAATTTAGTTAATTCTCTAGGGATATTTCTATAAGCAGAAAAAAAATGGTGTGGCGTAAATGAATCATCCTCATATAAATCTGATACACAATGTTCCTAGTATGACTCATGGTTTTGTTTAATATTAACAATTTATGTTATTTTACTTTTATATATTATTAATAAAATAATAAGGTTTTTCTTATATAGGTGTATTTCTCTTGAACAAGGTTTAGGATAAAAAGTAAATGGAAAATTTATGTTTTGGAATGTACGTAATAATTTTTACTTCTATAATTTTATAAACCAATGTTTGAAATGTCTATATTATACTGTATTTTTTTTATGGTATAAATTTTAATTAATTCAAATTATAAATTATGAAATATTATTTTTTATTTTGTCGTGTTTTTTCTATTACGGTGTGCTGTTACAGAATACTTCACAAGTGTTGTAGTGTGATTTTATAGCACATTGTAGAATTCCCATTTATTAATGATTCTATAGATGATGAAAAAGGTCCATTTATCATTATTTTTTAGAGATGATAAAACACAATGTTTTTTAATCTCACGCCAATAGTCATCACTCCTCTTTCACTGATAAAGGCCATATTTAGAACAAGTTAATGCCTATATTATTGTAGTTCTACCCATAACCATCAAACATTGATGAAAGGGTTACCAAAAGGTAATATTTTTATCATTATTCATGTTTCTCATTAGATACCCATTAGTTCATATATTTCATCATTAATAATTCTCAATTTAATATTATGAACCTATTTCAATTTAATACTCACAATCAGGGAAACACGTTTCAATTTCAACAACATATGCCAAATTGTATTGTCCCATACATTATTATAATGATTCCTTCCAAATAAAAATCCATAGTTCACAGTATTAGGCTGGTATACACATTTCCCATTGCATAATAATCTAGGATTAAGACAATAAAAAAATTATGAAATAGTATACAAATCACACAAATAGTGCCTCACTATAAAGGAAATAACATTCAATTGCAACAAATCACAATAATAACAACAATCAAACCCTATGTACACGGATTTTACACTCATACATGGATAAGAAACCAAAATGACCAATATCATATCCAAGACCAGAATCATCAAATTCTCATATAATTATTTATCAAATAGTAATAAAATGGAATTGAAAAGATAAATAATCTCTAATATAACATCGTAATGTCCCAACACTAGTGCCACATACTGGTGCCTGGAGCCATTCAGTCCCATGACCTCTGAAATTCCTCCTGAGACACTAGACGATGAAACCATGTATTATGGTTCTGGTATTTATCCTAGGTGGACTATAAATACATTACCAAAGAATAAAATATAGAAGTGGTAATATAATAATAATAAATTGGCATAACTAATAACAAAACCCAACCACAATCACATGATTAACTAACTAATAAATTATATATAAATAAACTATAGATATGTCATGACTGATATGCTTCATGTGTCAGTATTAAAAAAACATGCGATAAATAATGAAGCTCAGAACTCCCATGATAATCTCCAAATCATGTCGGATTCCTTAATTAATGATCTATCCGGACTCATCCATCTAAAATAGGCCATTACCTAAATCATGTCCTAAAAACGTGACGTCTATTGGGGTAGAGATTAGGTAGCTGGAATAGGGTGTGAGTACAACTCAATAGGATTCCACATGTGATATCTAGTGAAATTTCAATTCAATAATAGTTTTGTAGTTATATGAATAAAATTTTACAAGAAAAAAAGTAAACAATTGACATTTATTATACTACTCCCCATTTAACAACATTATCCTTTGGCTCCATGTCGACACGCAAACTATCAATACATTATTTGACTTGTAATAAAGTTTTTTATCATATGACATATCCAATTCACAAGTCATTGTATCACATGGGTATTCATTTCCTTATTCATTTCAATATTATTCATATTGCAGTAGTTTCAAACCATAGTCCAATGCCAACATTTTTCATCTAAGTATCCATATCTAGGACCCCATTTGAATTTTTTGTAGCATTCCATGACCCAAAAATCATTTTGAAAAAAATCACACAAGTGGGATTATAAGAGAAGTAGTCTATGTCTCAAAATCAATTATTATGATATCGCAGAATAGATATTTTGATGTATCGGTCAGTGTCCCATATTCATTTATCACTATGGGATATTGATGGAGTAGACCATGTCCAAAAAATGTTAAAAAATTTATCATTCTAGGATTTTGATGTATCAAACCATTTCACACAAATGAATATCATAAAATCACATGTATCACAATATAACACATGTGGAAATATCACATGTATTACAATATCAAATAAATCAAGATTAATCATGATTAATCTTCTTATCAAATTTTGATATCACATCAATCCATTAATTTATTCACAAATTAAGTAATCTAATTAATTAAATTTTATAACACTACAATACCATTAATTAATTAAAAATTAAATTAATCTAATTCTATAAATTGAATAATGAAAACAATACCATTAAATAATTAAATAATTAATTAATCTAATTCCTCTAATTTTATAATCTAAAAAATCTCATTAGTTAATTAAACAAGTAATTTCTCCAATTATACCAATTAAATAATAAAAACAATCCCATTAATTAATTAAACAATCAAGTAACCCAATTCTACTATTCCAATATCCCACTAATTTATTCCAAAATTTATTAGTTTAATTCCAAAATTCATTTTCCCCAATTGGACAGTAAATCATATGGTATGAAAATTAAAACAAATATGATTAATTATAAATGAAATTTTATAATCATGGAAATTTAAAATTCAAAATTAAATAAAAAAATTGAATTCAATAAAATATGATTTATATTCACACCACCTACCTCAAATAGTTTATGAAAGATCACTTAATTGATATTTCCCAAATTAAAATGGAATATTCAAACCCATGGGGAAGGATTTAATTATCATGCAATACAAGAAACAAGATAATACAGATTTTGAACCAACAAAACAAGATACATATCTAATACATATAGTAGATAAATTTATTCATATAATAGGATAAGAATATGAAAATCTTAGGAAGAAAAAAGAGATAAGTATCTCTTACCGAGGGAGTTTCAGATCAAAATTTTGGGCTTCTAGTCATTTATAATAGAGGTTTGGATCCCTATAAATATGTTTGGGAACCTCCGAAAATGAGATGAATATTTTAGGGTCGTCCATTGGTTTATTTGGGAATAATACATCTGTTTGGGTATTTAAAATATAGATTTTGGGTTAATTAAAACATTCACACAAATTTCCTAGGAAATGGTACAAGATCGCCCATCCGGTTCCTCCTAACTATGAATATACTCATGGGGGGAGTTCATGGTTACTCATAAGAGGGAGAACTACATGAAAACTCATGTAATGACCTTGAAATGTCAACAATATTAATATATAATGAGTTTTTAGTACAACAATAGGGTTTTGGAAAATCAGGAACCAACCATGCATAAACCCTCCTCCTTCCCACTATCACATTCCCTCTTCCACCGATTTTACTATTAATCTGAATGAATGGAACTCAACATTGCCAAAATATATAATACATGATCATAACAATAGAGAATTTTAAAAAAACTCTTGACCCCTCATCCTTTAATAAGCATCCAATTTTCACCAAAACAAACCAAAAATATAATCAAAACAAAACATTACCAACAAAAGGAACGATTATACCTAAAAATAAGCTCGTGACATCTCTAATGTTTTTTGGTAATTACTCTATATATATTATCTAATTAAAAAATAGATTTATCTTGATTCAAGATTAATGATGATGAAATACTTTTTAATTGTGATATGTTGTTCATACAATTCAAAATCATTTTGTTTTGAGGTTTTTTTGATATTTTTTGACTTACTGAGATTGACGTCTTTGATATTTTCTATGAATTGAAAAATTGGAATTGTTCTATATTTTATAAATTTGGAAAATATATTATGACTTTTCAAATAAAAAAATATTTGTTCTATGATTTTTATAGGGTTCACTATTATGGATATTTATTCATTTTTCACTTTAGAATTGTTATTGATTTAAATATTAAATCTAAATAGGTTATTTGAGTTAACAAATTCATAAACTTTTATGATGATGGGAATATTTTTAGATAATTATTCATATAAGTTATAATATGAAAAGTTAATATTTTATTATTATACTTTTCTACTGAAAATTGTATAATAGTCTACGTTTTCAATAGGATTAATTTTATTATAATGGAGAAACATTAATTCTCCTAATTAAATTAAATCATTTATGTGTAGATTTGATGAAATTAGTAATGAATTATTAAAATAAGATTTAGTGGCACTATTGTTGTTAGGCGATATTGATAATTATGAGACATCGCGATATATCATGAATTATCAATGATATCGAAAAAAATATCATTTTATGAATAAAAATCCTATATAAATTATTTCGAAGAATAATAACACAAGTTTTCCATTAATATGGGATTATTATTGGATTGAAGAATTCATAAAAAGAATAATTGAAGAACTATATTCTTTTTTGTTCAAATTAAATCATGTGACTGGATGTTAACAGTTTATTAGGGTAATTCTAAATGGTTTTTATGTAAAAATTTTTTAATATTTGTTTCACGAGGTGGCTAATTTAAAGATATTTCAAGATTATACTCAAAAATTTTATGAACCTATTACAATGTTGATGGTGATCATTTTTATTAACAAAAAATAATAATGTATATTAATAATTAACTAATTCCAAATTTATCTTCAAATAAACTCTTGTAGATATATATAGTTGGAATCCATTAAACCTATGTGGCTCAGAGTATGCATGGATAACTTAATGTGACTTGGTGGAAATAGTGTGATGATAAGGTGTTTAGTGCAATAGTATTATTGAAAGAGAAATCTAACAAGGCACATACATCATATGAACTATAGAATGTATAATTGGTGTGGGAAACACAACCCTTAATAATAAACATCAAGTCATAGTGAAGAATCATTGATTATTAACAGTAATGAATCATTTAATGTTTTTTTTATTTTGGTTTAACAATTTAAAAATATTATGTTCATTTAAATTACTTTTCACGTACATTTCATTGTTGTTTTCTTGGTAAATAATATAATTGATCTAATTAAAAAAATCATGTTTTCTTTTTAAATTCAAGAGGAGTAAGTATAATAAAAAATATTTATAATTTGGAAAAAATTGACCAACACATGATCTGAGCTCCATTATGTGACCACATAATACCATTCAGTATTTGTAGTGCTTCTTACCAAATACATGACATTTAAAATGTTAAACATTATTTCGTTTATCATTTTTTCACCAAGATACCCTATCCTTACCTTATTTGGATTTTTTTTTGAATTCAAATATAGTCATTTAATTAGTCATAATTATTTATTATTGAATTTTACTTATCATCATATTTCTTATTTCAACTATTTTCATTTTTGGTTTTTTATTGGTAAATTATCAACATTATCAATTCAATACATTGTTAATTGGTTTTCTTTTGGATTTTAAAATTACTTACTCCAAATGGAGTTAATCATGATTATTGATAAATTATGACTATGATATAATTTTTGTATGATAAGAAAAATTAATCCCAAAAATTTCTTATACTAAAAAAATATTATATTTGAATTCATTTCAACATAACTTACTATTAGTTATGTCTAAATGAAATTAGGATATTTTCTCCTATATATTGAAACTTCATTCCATAACATAAAAAATCATTCATAATGTATTATGAATAGAAAATGATTAACCAAATTACATCATACATGATTTTCCTCCTATTTGTGTCTTGTTAATCCCACTCATTATTTACTAGTGTGGTAGTTAAGTTGATACTGAATAATAAAATTAGGGTTATTACCCGTAGGTTTATTTTTCTATAACCACATACACATTCTAGAATCCAAATATAGATGTAACTTCATGGAAAAAATATAGTCTATCATTTACCCAAACATTGGGATATTAACCTATTCATATCCAATTACCCTATAATTATCTATTGGGTTTTATTTAATATTTTATTTTCACAATCCTTGGAATATTCAGTATTACCCCAACTAATATAACATGTTTTCTTTGGGTTATATAGTATGATAATATATAACACATCAATCGTTAAATTATTTAAAACAGAAAACCAAACATCTAATGTTTTTTAACCCTTATCTAATACCAAATATGCTATCCCATGGATGTGAATGTCTCAATTACATGAAATTAAATAATTTTTTTATTATAATACATTTAATCAAAATTTTCATTTTATATTATTATAAAATTAATGGAAAACATTTACTAACAAAATATATTATTTTTTGTAATAGGTAATTTGTCCTTAAATAGTATTCAACACAATTCATTAAAATTAATCAGCATTTCACATGAATTATCCCTACATTTTAATATTCTGTACAGTTCATATAAATTACATTTCATCGTAACCTATGAAAATAAAAACATGATAAAAGGATGAGATATAATACAATATAACTGTAAAAGTAATTGATAATAGTAAAAGATACTATATGAGAATAAGAAATGAATTTGTGAATAATTCAGACACATAAAAGTGGTTTATACAAAAATTAATATATTATAATTCATAGAAAAAGGAATGGAATATAAAAAAGGATGGTGTTATGTTATAAGAGATTTGTAAAAAAAGTAATTACCAATTACTTGAAAATAAAAACAACATAGGATATTAGATCAGCCATAATAATTAGAAACCATGGGTGAAAACACATTACACTCAATCCATTATGAACAAAATAATTATTTAAATCCATTATAATTTGGGTAAAAAACTACTACCATGACATTGTGAAAAAATTACTCAGTTCCTTGCCTCACAATATTATGAGATATTAATGATAAGAATTTTTTTGGTGGTAGATGTATGACCACACCCATCATTATATATACACATGTTTTCCACATAAAATTAGTCATCAACCTTTGTTATAGAGTACATGGAAGTTGAATGGATTTTATATCCTATTTATGTGGAATCATATAATAATAAAATATAAAATTACATGAACAAAAATTATAAACACATCTAATATTAATCTATATCAGATGACTATATATAATTTATTTCCACCAACACTATATGAATTGTATCATATCTAATTGATAAATAGAAACAGTATATCGATAAATTAATTAATTCCATAAACATTCAATGAATGGATAATTGGTGAACATAATTCTATAAAAGGATTGAAATATAGGGTTTTCACATAAGAAAGGAATAGGATGGGAAATCCTAACCATTCCATTAATATAACATAAAAAATAATGGATATTCATAAGTTAAATATCCAAAAATATTATAACATAATTGGGTTTCTTGACCAACGCCTTCCAAAGACACTACAATTGGGTGGGAGAGTCATTGAACCCCCATGTCCCAATACTAGTAGGCCTAGGGATGGATACAATATCTAATGGTAAAAATATCTCACCAAAACTGGGTGGCATTACCCACTATAATAATGCAGGATAATGGGATAAGATGAATCTTCAATAGGGAACTCCCTGAGATAATGTTAAAGAATCCAAATGCATCTAAAAATTCACTTATAATTATATCTAATACATATAAATGACCCTAATTTGAATTCATAAAAGAAAATTTGCATAAAGACACAATAAATTCCAATGTCTATGTTTTTAATGATCAAAACATTCTAGGTAGTCCACCTGGAAACCAAAAAAAATAGTTTTGTATATGTTGGGTGAGAATACATGAATACTAAGTAGTAAAACCAAATTCTATAATACAAATGGGAATAATGAAAATTAATTCAACCCTGATAAAATAATAGAACCAAAAACACCTAAATAGGTCAACGAACTATCCCAACCACATCAAGGGATAATCACAAAATAATTCCAGACATCTATAATAATATTACAAGTAGCATAGAAATAAATGGTATGCCAACCCCACCTTCCAAATAATGTTTTACTCTCAGAACATTAATTTAATATGTCATGGAAATCCCTAATATTCTAAAATATATATACCACCTCCCCACGGAATGTTCACATCACACCACACACAAAAACGTTTTGGCCACCTCCCCATAAGACAATGAAATTATATCATTCCTTAAAATACTATGGATATCGCATCACCATAATTACAAGAGTAGTGGGGTATCATCAACAATAGTGAGATCAAACTCACTCACTCTTACTACCATGAATGACCCCACCATAAGTTCTTAAAAATAACAGAAATATCACATATCACCCAAAAATCACATGGGAAATCATTCTACAACACGATCAACACATATCTCTAAAAACACATCGGTCATTTCCCCATAACATGATCACCACATGTAGCCCAAAAACACAAGGGTATCCATCTAGTTCACTATGATTTTGTCACCCATCACATGATGTGCGTATCTAATCACCTATAATAGATAATAAAAATGAGAATCATCCCATATATCTGTCTTATTCACTAGTAGGATTGAAAAAACACACCACATTGAAAATAAGTGTGTCGACATATAATGCCCATCATAGGTGTGGAGTATATTGAAATAAAAAGGAATATATAAGAATATATATTTATATATATATACGCACACAATCTCGTCATATGTTTTCACATCCAAATAGTAACCAACACACAACATCACAACATTCACTACGACCTCTAAATGTATAACACCATAAAACACAAAATCCAAATTCCAATACAAGTCCATTATTCATCCCATTCATTTGTTTATTGAGGATAAATATCATTTAATAGTATATACCATATTTTTTTTATTTCGGTAATGATTTCCATCCCATACACCAAACTAAAATCCCCCAACATAAATAATTATTAATCAATTATTCCATCACAACATTGGAATCTTGCACAACTGAACTACACATCACATGAATCCCATTATTTTCATCACACCATTGCCCATACACACCGAAAGCACATCCAAACATCTGCCTCCTCCCTACCTAGAAAATATTGACATAAAAATAGAAACTCACCTCCAAAAAACAATGACCATACAACATCCACCTCACCACCCCTAAAGCATGTCAAAAATACAACTACATCACAACCCCAAAAGAATGAAAACATATCACCTATTAGAACCACATAACATTTTAAACTAACATCTACACCACATAAAATTACCAAAAATAAAAAAAATAAAATATCATCTAACATATTTAACTATGGTTATTCCTATCAAATTCCATATTATATTAGGAGTTTAATCATAGAAGACATAATCCAGGGAAATCCATTTGAATAAAAAAGAAATGGGTTAACTAATTCCCATTTTATAGTGATTTAATAATAATCCCAATAAAAATAGGAACTGAACCAAATATTAACTAGCATAATGAAAGGCTCAAATTCCCACTATTTTATGTGGGTAATTAATCCCATAAAAATCTTTATACAACAATAATACCAATTATTTAAAAATATGTGAATCATTCCCCATTTTCCATAATAAATTATAATATAAAAGGATATTTAATGATAATTATTGAAGAACAACTATCTCCCATAGATAAAAAAATAAATCCCATACTACATTATTCAAAATAATGAGAAATTATTGATACCATACAACAATGATGCTCTACAGATTTATTACACACCGTAGGGTTAATATGAACCCTTGGAAAACCACAAATTTTGGAGACAATAGGTAACCCTACACTACATGAAAGTATCATCAAAATGTAGTGATCTAAAACCCAAAAAAAATATTAAATCACTGAAGATGGGTTCCTAAGGATAGAGTGGAGAAAAATACCAAGAATTGAGAAGAGCATAAAACTAAATTCTAGCATCAATCAACTAAAATTAACATAACAATGTATGTGAAATAGGACTAAAATATCTCCAAAATGTTCCTAGGTATTTATAAAAAATGTGTGGTAGGTGGTTTCAAATAAATAAGAAAATTCACCTAAGACGAGTACCCAAAATATGGAAACCAACTAGTTGCATGTCATTTATCAATTACACACCATGTAATACATGGGTTTCCAAAATATTTTTTCATTAGATGAAATTGCAGTCACCATAGTATTAATTTTTAATAAATCATGAATCCCATATACATGACATGTAATATATCCAAAGGATTCCACCAATTCCCATAAATAATACATACACTATCTTGTTAACAAGATGGGATCTGTAAATACACATCATTTAAATTTAATCTTTGTCAATTCACTGTGGTAGCTCTACTTCATCCTTTGACTCCACCGAAAACTACAACATTTACTCCATGCCTCCTCCAAAACCCCAACAAAAAAACATGGAATATAAAAGTCCATGGAGACAATGAATATTACATCATCCCCCTACCTTATTATTCTTTCCAATGAGATTCCAAAACCAATCCCAATTGGAAAGTCATCCGAACAACCACCCAGTGAGATAACTCTAAATGATCTCATCGTACCTCTAATGAAACCACCAATGAAAAATGAAAAAACAAACATCCAAAAAACAACATTCACAACCTCATCACTACATAATCAAATCACAACACTGTTCCTACCACCACACATCGCAATTCAACAAAAAAACCAGAATCATATGAATCATTACATTTCATCATTCCTGTCAATATATTTTGCACTCTAGGTGGAAATAACTCACCCAAAAATTCAATTATCATTGTAGAAAAATGTGACTTAGTTTGGACATAGGTTATTCTTCGTTTGAATGCTGAAACATTATCACACATTATACATCAGAAAACACAGTTAAAATTTCATCAAATAAAACAATTATATCAAAACAAAATATCATAATGAAAATAAAGTACACAGAACTAAAAAAATCATATACTAGGAACACATTTTCCCCTACTGATCCTAGGTACTCACATCTAGGAAACCAATCCTCCACAACCCATGAACCAAGGAAATATTTCGTCCATAGAGCACTATTTCATGATGATCAGGTATCACTTCTAAAAACTCCTATAACATCACCTCATCTATGATATCCCACTCTCCCTAGTTAATTATATTAGATTCAACGTGATTATATCAATGATGAAAATGTATGTTGAGGATATCATTGATACTTTCAATCCATAATAGTGATGATAACCCATATAACTCACTGAAAACTCACCACCAAAATTCATGGTGATTAGAAACCTAGGTAAAATAATTTCTACTTTTTTCAAACCACCACTACCCATGTTTAGAGAAAACATTAAAGAACACATGTCATCCATCTAGGATGTATAATGGTATCCTCCTTCAATCATCGTAATACATAGGTGGGTATGAAACTTCCTTCATCCTATATTGAACAAACTAATCCTTCTTTATCATTCTCAGCACAAAATCATCACCACGTACAGGTACCTTCCCAACCCCCACCCGACACAATTGTGAAAAAAAATATTTTCATACAAATTTGAAGACAGGTCCAAGCCAATGGATGATTGATAGATGTTTACATAAGTAAACTCAAAAAAAGGGGAGTGACTCACAAAATATTTACCAATTTACAATATAAATTCCACTAATATATAATTTAGAATTTAAATAGTCCAATACCAGTGCCTATACATATGAGAATGGAAAGATGTGATGTGTTGTAATTGAGTAAAAAAAATGTTGTAATAACCTCCAAATAGACAAGAAAAAATAGGCATCCAGATATTATACAATGAACCTCATAACTCAATGAATCTACACCAACTCATTCACATACCACATTGATAATTCATATATTGTTCTAAACTCCTTGATCTTAATGAATTGGGCTAATTTCATCAATGGATCCAGAACTAATCAGATATACTAAAATCCACCCTAATCATATAATTTACAAATGATGAAATCCTTCGAGATATCATCCTATTTCAACTGAAGAACATTAAAATGAAAAAAACCACTAGGAACACAATTTTCATCATTTGCCTTCTGTAAAACAAAAATCGTCATAAAAACTATGAAACTTATATTTTAATCATTGTCCACCACTAATACATCCTGAAACATTATTATATCTTTGAAAATCATGTAATTGCTGCCATATATGATCATTGAAACTCAAACAACCCGACCCTATGCATCACTAAGAGATAAAACATTTCCCATGAAATGCCAACCATTTCCAAACATCATTTATCCATCCATATAGAGAATCACTGTGGAAAACACAATCATGTATCACCTATGCCTCTACGTCTCTCTAATGAGACACCTCCACCCGATGCTTTAAAGATGACTATACCATCACCCTAAAAGAAATTACAAAAAACTCTACAATTATCCACCATTAAATGATTGTGCATGGCTACCGAATTTTCCTTTACTCTCCAAAAACCGTCAAACTCATGAACAACATAATTTTACAACATTATGGTTAAGTAATTTGTTAAAAAATTACATTTTCCTACTTAATGGGAGATCTCAATATCATATACTAATGAAAAATCATATTCAACTATTATCACAAATTCAGATCATATTGGGAACTTATATTCCTTACGATCCTTTGATTCATGATGGATAAAAATAACTCCGTAACGAGGATATCCAACCACAACATCATCAAAATCTCAGTTGATTTATATTACAAATTTTTATAGAAAAGTCACATTTGTGGTTATGTAACATCATTGACACATAATAGAACCCTGCGCAATACTACATTAACCACATTCCATGACCAAATCGGAAGGATAAAACATTAAAATGACACCCTCACCTAGAAACATAATTAACATAGAAAATAATATCATCAATATAATGAAATAGAACACTTCATGCAAATGATCAAACTACACAATATTATTTTCATTCTGGTTCAATAAATTCATTGAGGTTTAAACTCATGAAAAATAGGGAAACCCCTATGATAGTAGCCTAAAAGACCTAGAAAACACTAAACCAATTCCATGTTCTTGGGTGTATCCCAATAAAAAGGTACTTTTTCCATTGATGGGTCTACTAAATAACTCTTCTATGAAATCAAATTTCCAATGAAACACACTTCTCACTTCAAGAAATCACAGTTGGAAAATTTCAATTAAGGCTAATTGTTTCAATTGGAAAAAAATATTCCTACGAAATGATTGAAATACTCTTATTATTATGTTTGGTGGATGAATACATCAAAGAATACGATAAATAACTAGTCTCAAACTAAAGAATCATATAGATCATAATCCCGATTAATAAGTATGGGGTATTCATTCCAATGAATGGCATGAATAATAACTCAATGTGCCCATAGCTATATTTGATGGTAGTATTCAGAATATATCCATACTTTACCCTCAACATTTAATATTCAAACCATAGATCAATAATAAAATCCATAATACCCCCAATAAAAAATAAGAAAATATCATTTATCATTAGATGAAGGTAATAGTTATTGACTGTCACTTGAATCGACACTCATATTTCAATAGACAACCTTATACTACCACCCACATTATTGAAGAACAAAACTAGAGAACCCCATGGTGTAATATTGGGCCAAAGAAGACACCTTTTCATCATATTATAAATTTAAATACTCAATCAACAAACCATTAATGGTTTAATCCAATAGGAGGTCATTGTAATCGATGAGGGAACATATTGTATGTATATGAAGAACATAGCTTCATGTGAAGGGTTATTTTCACAACTTCCTCTTGGAAAACATCCATATACTTCCCAAAGACCACATGTACCACCACTATTCCATAATCAATTAATGAAACCAACAAATCATCTATATAATAAGAATGGGGCTCCTCATGTTGTGTTCTCACCGCGCAACCCCTCTCAGCAATAATAACCACTCATCGAACAACCACATCCAAGAGCAGAAATATCGTTCACAAGTACATTCAAGCTAAATAAAAAAATATATAAAATAAATGGATATGATAACACTATATGGATGCATCTGTTGTAAGAAAATATTCCCATGGGATTAATGTTTCCCCATCTTTAATATACATGACCAGATTAGATAAAAAATGATGAGATGGACTATAAATGGAAAAGCCAAAACCTAGAGAACCTAAATCCCATCGCTTCATATTCCAAGAGAATGAAATAGAGTGGGAGAATAAAAATACTATGAAGATCTAGAATCAAACAACACATAAATAGGTTTAATAAAAAATTAGTCACACCTCCAAAAATATCTTACCCTATGGAAAAATTTCCTCCACAACCTGATACTAAACTCGACCAGCTCTTCTTCCTCTCTACCGATGGCCACCTCCATAGCCATTTTTGGAATGAGTTTTCTAGACTTATGGAACATACTGAGTTCAACCTCCATCTACTCCACACCCAACATAAAATAATCCTATTTTCTTTACTAGTGAAATGGTCTAATCGAAAACGGTTGCTATTGATATAACTGAACATATAAACCTCCACAAAAATATGACTATGTAACCAATAGGTCTTCATTCTAGTGATGAAAAAAATACCACCACCAATACACATTGGATGAATATACCATAGAAACCACTGGACATAAAACTCAGAAATGGAAACTGCTTTGGTCGACTCCCACCCAGTTGAAACCCACATATTCTTGGTTCATCAAACCTGCCATTTGAAAACCCAAATCCATTAGGAATGTTTCTAGTTCCACTCTCATATCACACCTATTCATTCTTATCCTATTTATCTCCTCTAATTTATTTTAAAAAATAATATAAAGTTTCAATTTAAAAGGATTTAATGAAAATTTGATTGAATGATGAACTTAATCTGCAAAATTTCTTGCATGATTCTCCTCATAATTAATAATATATGAGGAAATTAATAGATTTTACATAAAATTTATTACCAACTATATCACTAACATTATTTCATGTTGATGAGAATGAATATCATTCCAATTACTTTACATTAGTGTTGAAGGCTTCCACTCTTCATAGAACTACTTATTAATGTCAAGAAATGAAACATATGTCTCGTTCTGTCCTCCTAGATATAAAATCTATACTGAAATAAAACACTTTCAAATCTGAGAAACCACCAAAAGAACACAATAGTTCACTAATAAATATTTCAAACTGAAAACAATCATGCGTTCTTCCAACCTTGTCTCTATGTTCACATTGGAGACACTTCCCTCATATATTCTTATTGTCTGCTGCTGAAAAGTGTTAAACACCCTCTATGTAGCCTCATCATTCTATGATAAATAAAACATATGAAAATTGATCAGATATTCCTTCTATAATCAATTGTTAAAGAGCATTTAGGTGAAGAAAATGATCCATAGAAAAAAACCAAAAAGGAATTTCTTGATCCTGATAGTGTGGAATTTTTATTTAGATTCATTTTGATTCACATTTATAATTATTACATTCCTAAAACAACCCATTTGAGGAAAGAAAAAAATTAAACATTATTCATGTATATCAGATAGTTTTAAATCATAAAAACTTTCTAACTCCCATGGTTTCTAATTCTGCTCATAGTCCATGCACTAGATAACCATGGGAGGATAAAATATCATGTACATGTTAGTTTCCCTTTCCTATGTAACAAAATATGGTCAAATGGATATAATATCATATATAAAAATAAAATAATCACTATTTATAATTCCAAAGATCACACTATTTATCAATCATCACTTTGAAATGACTCATTCAAGACCCCCTCACTCTAAAGATACCGCAATGAAAAGAGAGATATAATTACACCCTATGTCCAACCTCCGTTAGGACCCAAGTGGGAGACTAGAAATGATGGTAAAAAGGTATCAAAAAATGGGAGGTATTTCGCTCTATAATATATTATGATCAAGAGATATGATTAATCATCCAGAAAAATTTCCTTCATAAAATTTGAACGAATCCAAAACTATATGATTACACATGTATAAATAAAATTGATGTAGATAAAAAATATCCAATGTCAATAAGAAAAATAAATGTTAACATATTGATATAATAAATATCCAATATCTTATATAGTAATTTCAAACACAGTCTACATAGTAAAAATGGAAACTAGAAAATATATTTTATAATGAAGGAGTGAGAATATAAGTATACTTAGTATGAAGTCCAATGTCTCTTATGCAGATCTAAAATATTAATAGTAATGAACCTAAAGATAAATATAAGAACCAACATTACATATAATTTTCAACTATACTCCCATCCTCACTGAGGAAATCACACCAAATAACACATTCCATGTATAATAATATAATAAGAATAATATTAATAAAGAGTACCATGCTCCAATTTCCCACTGATTTTCCACTCTAACCCAAACATCGTACATCTTGTTAATCCCATTTCTTTAAAAAAAAATAGAACACAACCCTAATAAATGGTTACATCACACCATTATTAAATGAAACTTCCCCATAATTACACAACACAACTACATCACATCATTCATGAAAATAATTGGGTCATCACATGACAACAATGAACAGAGTAATGATTTATCAACAAAATAATAGAAATAAATTGTGTTCCATCATACTATTTTCCATGAATAGAAGTATATTAAACCAATAAAAAAAATTTACATCACACCTAAAAACACCAAGTCAACTTCCCTAAAAAACATTCTCCACATATATCTTCCAAAAAACTAGTACATAACCTAGTGCACTACCAGACCAATGTTCATCAACACCTATGCATGTCTACCCACCTAGAAGAGATATCATGTAAGAGAAGTTATCCATCCACCATCATCATAATTAAGTTATGGGGAAAACACCCTAAGAGAATATATAGGTGTCGACAAATAGTGATCACCATAGGTGGGGTTTATATAATAATCACAATGAATATAAAAGTATATACATATAGACACACACACTCTCAAAATATGGGTACACATTCAAAAAGGATAAAACACAAGATATAAATACTTTAAATGTCATATATAATTCCATAACACCACACTATCAATAATAAACATTCCTAATTAATTCAATTTTTTATCACATTTTTTCATTATTAATAATAAAAGGAATTTAACCACGCATCCCTTCATTTATTTGTTCATTGAATATCTCCATATGCTGGTCCACTTCCATAAAACAAATTATTCACATATATCTGGGAAAAGACTAGTACATCACCTAGTTCACTAACCGAACAATGTCCATTAAGGCATACACATGTCTACTCGCCTAAAGGAGATAACATGAAAGAGAAGTTATCCATCCATCAATCCATCATCATCATCAACTGGAATTGGGGAAAACAACCCATGAGAATATATAGGTGTCGACACTGAGTGATCACCATAGGTGGGGTTCACATAATAATCACAATGAATATACAAGTATATACATATAGCAACACTCAGTCTCAAAATGTGGGTAAACATACAAAATCCATCCAACACATGACATCTATACTTTCATTGTAATCTCTAATTGTATAACACCACACAATAAACAAGAAACATTCTTAATGAATTCAAATTTTTATCACATTTATTTTATTATTAATAATCAGATGAATTTAAACACATATCCCATCATTTATTTTATCATTAAACTTCACCATACCATTAAGAAAAATAACACACAAACATTTAAATAATTATTAATAAAATATTCTGTAACTACATGGGAATATAGAACACCAAATACACACTTAACAAATATCCCAACATCTTCATCACACAATCTATTTCCATGACAAAATCATGGACAATATACCACCACCTCACTTACCCAAAATCCAAAAACAACAACATTTCCACTGAATAAACACATCCAATAAATCACCACATCACTTTACCAAAATAATTGCCAAACAACTACCACAACAACTCCTAATATTATTCGCAACATCTCACCCATTATCCCCAAATTTCTTAATAAAACCATATTTCCATCACACGACAATGTCAGACATCAAAACTCATTAGTGAACGTTATACAGATTTAAGAAAGGGGATTTTTTTCACATTTTATAATATTTTTAGGGTGTAATAACACAAGACATAATCATGTGAAAATCATTTTATTATTCAAACAGAATGGTTGACCAATCTCTAAATTAGAGTGATATCACAAAAAACACTTGTGTCACTTCAGAAACAACACATGTCATCCATTATTAAAAATGTACCTAGCATCCATATTATTTTTTTGGAAACCAATCAATTAAAATCTATCATATCATAAAAATATAAATGTGGTTAAAAATTTAGAATAATTTTCATTTTCAACATTCAATTTTGGATTAACTAGTTCATTAAAATTAATTAGTCCATTACAATAATGTTCCATAAAAAAGAAAAACCCTACCACATTATACAGAATTAATAAAAATGATGTATTAAATACCTTGAAGAGTCTTTGATGATTCACAATGCACCATAGTGTAAAGAATAAAATGACATCAAACACATCCACACATGGGAAATTATGTATTGATCTACACCTCAACAGATGATAAAAAAATGAAGCCAAACTCATATCCCATACCAAAACAACATCGCCATAGAAGACTCTAGAAGGAAGAACATCAGAAAACTATCATAGAGGAGGATTAACTTACATCCAATTCCCAATAGGGATCAACCAGAATCAGTGGATTTTATCATATGGAAGATGACTGTAAGATCCCTCTAAATCATCTAGGTGTTTCATGAAAATGAGAAAGAGGAGGGTTTAAGAAAAATAAAAAAAAATATCATTGAGAATTGAAAATAAATATATAAATCCAATTATTTAACCTTGTCTCAACTTCTAATAGAGTATAATTCTTCTGTTTCAGAAAATTTTCATCTATCACATAAAATTAATCATCAATAAATTAATTTATAACATATTAGGAATTGTAGTTTCATGATTTTTAATCCATCTCACAGCTTCACCCACTTTCCACATACAGACTATAAACTAGTCGACTTAAAAAGTAGTCAAACATCATTTTATGTAGTGTTAATTTACATGATGAAAATTTCATGTTGCAACTCTTATGCGGCCTCATCCTCCTTTGAAAAGTCAAGAAACCACCTCTGGCCTCCTATCGAGCACCCTAAAAAAACATGTTGGGTAACTAGTTGGGGAATCAAAGACCATAATATTTAGAAATTAATTATTTAATTTAAATATCTATAGAAGAATATAATATGATATTAGTAAGAAAAGGAAAATAGAAATGGGATCTTAAAAAGTGTTTTCAATATTGATATAATATATCAAAGAATGGGTATGATTCAAAAAAAATAGATTGTAATTCAAAAACATTTGAGAACGCTATTAATTTAACAAATCCTCAAATAAATAACCCAAAAATATATAAATGTAGTTTAATGTAAATGAGGATTTAAAACTAAAACCAAATATCAAGAAAAAAATTTCATTTAAAATATTTTCATTGAACTAATCATCATAAAAATATATAATACATAACCATTACAAAATAGAGGATGAAAAATATAATTTTAATATGAACAAAATACATTAATATTATTCTTAAAATAATAGTTAACAATGGTGAGGAGAAAAATAAGGGCATATAGAATAAGGTGTAATTAATTTGAATGAGAATCCATCTAAATAATGATTTAAAATTTCAGAAAAAAACATGAAATATATTAATTAAAAGTTAATTTTCCTATATAGGGGAACATAATGCACCTTTAATTAATTTTATAAGCTATGAATTTTTTTTTGAAAGAATGTAGTTTTAACAACCAAAACATTTATCAATGTAATTTCTTCATTCTTGTTATAATTTTATATAGTATAATCATAGAAAATCACATTATTAAAAACAATTCCATGACATGATTAAATTAACTTCTAAATTTTATGTGACCATTAATCCTAATTTTTTGTCTTCTATGACTTGAATTAAGAAAATATGGCATACTAGGATACGATTAGTAATGTTTTTTGAGTCGAATAGGACAAACATATTTTTTTTAATAGTAACATACCATTATGAATAGTAATTTTAACCTTATGAATATTAATATGTAACATATGAATATTAAATTGTCCATGTGAGTAGGAACATTACAAATGTTAGTATAAATAAAATTTATCTATCATATAAGGGAAAATATGATATAATTATATTATATTGTTGTATTTTTTTTAATTCATCAACATTTAATTAATAATTTACTTATTTGATAAAATATATTTTTATAAAATTTATTAAAAAACAATTATTTTTATATCTTATAATTATATGATAATTTTACGATACAATAATTAATTTTTCAATGTGTCAGAAAACCTATTTTTTAATTTTTATTTTTCATGTAAATTACAATTTTAATTAAAAAATAAGTTAATCATATTTAGAAAATTAATTTAAGAAAAATTATGTTCATTTTTGAATTATAGACCTGAAAAAATATTTGCAGTTAATTTTTGTAATTTTTATAAAATATTTGAATTTAGGTTGATTGATGAAATTCTATAATTTACTAAATATGCTAAAAAAGGAATTTTTTCATCATGCTTGTTTAAAGGCTGATGTAAATGGACATTATTTCAAAATAAAATATCCAATATACTGTATTTTTTAACGGAATCATATCTATTTCTTGTACTGAGTTAATTTAATAAAATAATGAATAAAATATTGAGAAAACGCCCATCCCCTCTACTATAAATACGACCCCTCACAACCTCATTTCCACATACGTCTCTGGCCTTGTTCCTACTCCAAATTTAGATAAAATTTCTTCCCAAGCTCCCACCTAAAGTACTTCATCACTTTTTCTTATAAAATATCCAAAAAAATATTATAAAGATGCTCTCAATGAAGATATATTTAAAAGTTTCTTTCTCACCCTTTTCTTTTAAATTCTATTCATATTGCATTTCTTTTATTCACTAATCCTCAAAATCTCTTGTCAAAATGTCCTGATAACTTGAGTATGAGATATATAATAGTATTATATCAGGATAATTGAATATTATTCATTATAATTCATCCTATATATCTATCTCTCTTTATGAAAAATAAAATCCCCTCTCGTGATGAGTTAATTTACCTACATTATTGGTTAGGAACAGAAATTTTCCTTCAATGAATTCAAGTCTCAAAATAAAAAAATTAAATTGTTTATAAAATATTTTAAAACATATGATTTAAACCTTTTTATATTCTATAATGAACTTATATAAGTGATAATAAATGATAAATCCAAAAATGTTTTCTGTGATGAATAAACTGCTCAAATTAACGTAAAATGATAATCGTTATCTTTTATCAAATGAATCATCCTCATGGTATATAAAAAAATACGTTATAAGATAATTTAGGATTTTTTAGGATCACTATTAACATATAATAACAATTTTGGATATTTATTCTCTTTTTAATTGAACATCCATTAACAAATTCAAATAAAATGATCCTGAAAACAATGAAAATTAACATTCCAAAATGCGGAAATTAAACTCTATAACTCATAAAATGACCCATAAAAGAACATAATGAAACCGTAGTAAATCATATTCTTGTATAAAAATTTATTTATTTGTTAATAAATTAATTTAATATCATAGTATAAGGCATAAATTTAAAGAAATTGATTGGATACATGGTAAGAGGAATTCTCGAACCTAATGATCATTCTACAGGTTTTCCATAATCCACTACATTTTTTGTATGCCTATTCTATAAAAATAATTTCGTCATAATTATCATACCTTTTCTAGGATATCCATGTTTTCTACTAGATTTAATGTCAATCCTACTGTTTTCCAAAAGAACGCTTTATTCAAAAAACACACCTTTCACTTATCACTCAAGGTTGATGGTCATTGTATCATGCAAGTTTTTCCTTCTTTCATTTGGGAATGCAATGTTTATGAATGTATTATTTATGATTTCAAACCCATTATATTCCAGGTTTTTTATGTTCAATATTTATATATCTCTTATGTGGCATGCATGATAATATAAATGTTATGATTTGGTGGGTACCACTAGAATTATAAATCCCCCCAATGTATTGGGTAATGTGAAGAACCTCATATGTAACATGAAATATATGTGATCATGATTCAATATTTGTTAATGAAATGTGTGGTTGTTAACCAGTAAGTCATCAGGTTCCATTTTTTTTTGAATTTAAATTTTCTATCAATTTATTAATTCTTTCAATCATGTTTATGATAATATGGTTATGTTATGATGATAATGATTTTTCTCACCCCATGTTGTATTGTCTCATGTTTTTAGTCTATTACTGGGATTTTATATCACTTATTTTAGGATTTATATCCACATGTGACTACTTTTACTAAGGATAAATAAATTGATAATAAGAATATAGAGAAGAAGAAATTAAATAAATGATTTTGTTTTATGTTGTGGAAGTTATGTATGGTCCTAATTTTCCCATGTCACTAAATCATTGGATCTTCAATGGTTAATATTTTTTATTTTTTATCATTAAAATGATGTAAATATAATGTATGAAATGTAGGGTCTCTATAGTTGTTATCAGAGGCACACTTTAGTTAATTATGGAATTACGATTAGAAAAAATTAGTAAAATTACCAATATAAGACTATGTATATGTTAGTACACAAGAAGTTTTAATAAACATAAGGATCCCATATGATATTATTTTACTGCTATTTATTTAACGTAAAAAATTATTTATTCATGAATTATTAACAACAATTTTCTTCTAACCTTATCTATTTTAGAAAATGGTGGGTTCCATGAGAAACCTGAATAACAACATGTGCAGGGGATAATGAGATGATTACCCAAATGAAATCCAAAAATATTTTGGAGGTGGTGTTCAAAAAACAATTATGATGATAACCCATTCTTCCCAGGTTATTATTCATAACCTAAATATAATGGAATGTTCACTTTCACCTACAAGGGAGAAACTTTATGTTGAGTATTTTATGTTGAAATAACCACCAATGTTTAGAGGATTATCTAATCCACCTGATGTAGAACAGTGGTTAAACTCAAAGGAGAAGATACTATTTTTTCATCACTGCTCTGAGATGGAGAAGGTGACTCTATTTGGGTATCATATCGAGGGAGATTCAGAACAATCATGGGATTTTATTTAAAACAGCAAGCTGAGAGATGAAATTGATTAGATCTAGTGGGAAGAATTTTAGGTAATGTTTCCTAACATGTATTTCTCACAAACATTTATAATGAATATGGAGTGATATTTTAAGGTCATAATGAAAAATTATGGATAATCATTCATGGCCTATGAATAAAATTTATCAAGGCTTTCAATGTATGCATCGGGTTTTGTAATAAATAATGATAGAAAAATTGATAGATTCTTTAGTGTATTAAAACCACACCCTTTAAAGGCTAAAGAATTTAGAAAAATTGAGAGTTATAAAGAATTCATTTAATGTTTTCTCAAAGTGGTTATGAAGTTCACAGAATAGTCCATTGGCTACTAAGATAGTAAAAAAATGATTTAGATTCATGGAATTGGATCTAATGGGAAAGGTGGGATGAAAACTCAACCACCCACATATAAAATATTTGTGAAGAAGCATCATTAAAACATCCTCAATGGGATGGGGAAATGCATAATGTGTTGAAGATAAGTCCACAAAGATCAAGAGTTTCAAAAATACTTGAGACTGCTAGATAATGTAGGGGAGTAATGGAGATTACCACTCGTGGTCCAATGCTACATCCATAGGGAGTAGGGGAACTATGAAAACTAGTGCACTAACCTCGAGTCATCAATGGTAATCAATGTTTTCAGCCACCGAAACCAATGGAGAAATTGTAGGACTATTCCATCACTATTGTGGAAGTGGATAAATAAAATGAATTAACTCAAGTTAAACATCCTATTCCCTCGATAATAGAAAAAATTTTATTTGATTCTGGTTATGTGAATTCCTTTTTATCATAATTTTTTTCTAGAACTATAGAATCAACGCCCTAAAACCTTGAAGTAGGGATGCCTGTAAAAATACCCAGTGGTGAAATCATTAAAACCCATGTGTTGGACTATTATCTTGTTGGATTTTGTGGAATGATTCATCTAGTCAATATAGTGACACATCCCTTGGTTTTATTGAATTATATAATGGGTATGGATTGTCTATAATTATATAGAGTACGTATAAACTATTGGAAAATTAAATAACTTTTCATATTCCTAACCATCCTATGAACCTATAAAAATATTAGGATTATCATGGATCTCTATTGAAAAAACGTTAATGGTGTGGGTGTTGACTCACTATGAATATTCATACTTCTATCAAATGATTTCATTAATGGATGTAATCCACATAAGGGAAATTCCCATCCTAAGGGAATACAGGGACATATTGTTTGAAGAGTTACAAAGACATCCCCCAAATCATGAGGCAAAGTTCTGAATAGATCTAAAACCCAAAGATAACCATATCTGAATGTTTCCCTATATGATAGATAATATAAAACATCATTAGAAAATGAATTAGTTGAAATATCATTTTGAAAAAAGATCATTACGCCCTAGTGAATCAACTTTGGGTGCTCCTGTTCTCTTCGAAGATGAAGGATGGACCAAGGCAGCTATGTATCAATTATCTGGAACTCAACAAGATCATCATAAAGAAAAAATATCCTCTTCTAAGGATTAAAGAATTGTTTTGTATGTTTAGAGGAGGTACGTACGTCTCAATAGTGGATCTTTATTCTTGATATCATCAGCTATAGGTAAAGAAGTAATATATTCATAAGAAGGAATTCCATAAAAGGCATGGGTACACTGAGTTTCTCATGATGTCCAATAGACATACTAATTCCACAAAAATATTCATGGATTTTATGAATAGAGTCTTTCTATTTTACATATTTTTTCTAGTTTTTATCCTTTATATTCTCATCTACTCGAAGTGCAAGGTGGAATATTATGATCATCTTATTCTTGTGTAGGTGAAATTAAGAAAGGATAATTTTTTCACCATGTACAGAAAGGGTGAATTTTTTATTAAGTAATTCATTTTCTAGGGACAATTGATCACATGTGAGGGAATTTATGTGATCCCTTAAAAAGGTGATTAAGGAATGGCCCATACACTCAAGTGACACATAAATCAATAATTATATTGGATTAGATGGGTACATTTTATGTTTTGTGTGAAATTTTTCGTGACATTCAATCCTGTTATCTATACGGAAAAGGAATGGGGTAATGTATTTTTGGATGGAAGAATGTAAATAACGTTTCATAGGGGTAATGGGAAGGTTGATCACTGCACCTATACGCACATTACTAAAAGGTATAAAATGTTTTGTGATTTATGGTGATTCTTAAAAAAAATAAAGTGTCGTATACAAATTAAAATGATAATGTGATAGCCAATTCCTCAATATAGGTAATGGTCCATGAGATAAACCACTCGACGCATGATCTTGAGGTAGAATATGTGCTTTTTGGCTTGAAAATTTAGTTTAACTACGTCTGTAGTGAGAAGTGTGACATATATACTAATCGAAAGAGCATAAAGTATTTATTCACTAAAAATGATCTCAAGATGAATCAAATGAGATGTTTATATCTAATCAATGTCAATGATTTCTCAATTCACTCTCATTTTAGAAAATAAAATATGGTAGATGATGCTCTTAGTTGAAAAAAACCTGCTACTCAATCTAGGATGTGGATTGAGAAAAACCATATCTTTATGGATATGAAATGGATGGATTATAAAATCAAAATAGAAGGAAATTAACCCTAAATTACCCTAAGGATTATCCAATGATCTATCCATGGGATGATTAATGAGGTACAAAGGGATGCTACAAAGTTTCAAAATGAGGTGAATTCAGTTAAGGAAGGTAATCTATGAGAATTACATATTATGGATTATTGTGTGATTTGGTTTTGAATAGGGCTTTGGGTGCTTTCATCACTCATGATAGAGAAATATCTATTGGTGAATGCACATATCTCAACTTTCTCTATCAATACTGGTAGCACCAATATGTCCCGCGATCTCTAAGAACACTTCTAGTGGGATAACATGAAGAATTATATTTACGAATTTGTCTCAAGGGATTTGATATGTATGAAAGATAAAGTAGAAAAAAATTGTATAAAGGGATGAAGAAAACATTTCTTATAAATATGTGAAAATGGGATAATGTCACTATAGACATTTTTACAGGTCTCCCAAAGACATCCACATGAAATAATGTGATGTGGGTTGTGGGGGACCAACTCACCAAGACATTTCACTTTATTGATATTTGGGAATATCTCCCTCTTCAACAACATGAAAATAAATTTGTGAAAGAAGTGGTGAGATTGGAAGTGGTTCCACTCTCGATTTTCTATGATCATGATCCAAGGCTCTCATCGAGATTCTGGAGGAGTCCCCAACATGTATTGAGTATTGAATTAAATTTCATTATATCCTACCACACCCAAACTAATGTCCAATGAAAATGTACTATTCATACGCTCTAATAAATACTAAGAGACTAATCATTAGAATTCCAAGTTGGAGGGGATCATAATCTCCCTTTGTTTGAGTTCTCATATAAAAACAAATTCTACTCGTGTATTAATATGTCTCCTTATGAAGAAATTTATGGAAAGCGATGTTGAACTCCATCCTATTGGGGTAAACATGGAGAAAAAACAACTTAGACATGAACTAGTGAAAGAGATAATAGAGAAGGTTTGAGACCTCTAGAAACATATCAAATTTACTCGGAGTCAATAAAAGAGATATGTTGAAAACTATTTATGTGATTTGGAGTTCGATATTGGAGATAAATTCTTCATTCCAATATCACCATGGAAGTGAGTCATGCTATTTTGAAAGAAGGGGATGCTAAACCCAATGTACATTGGCCCTTTTGAGATCCTTGAAAATATAGGAGTTGTGGACAATTCATTCTACTTATACCATATATGGATCAAGTTTATGATGTGTTTCACCAAGCACTCATGATGATGTTCATACCAGATCCATCACATGTACTGAACTCATTGGGGGTACAACTAGAATATGAACTCTCTATTGAGGAGAAGCCAATAAAATTTTGGAGAAATGATATAAGTTTAAACGCAACCAGAAAACTCACCATGTCAATGTGTAGTGGAGGAAAAATATATATGAAGAAGAAACAAGGGAACCATACAATGTGATCAAGGAGAACTACCCTCACATGTTTAGGTAAAACCAAATTTCGAGGTTAAAATTTCAAAAGCGTAGAATTTAATGACCCAAAATTTTATCAATGCAATTTCTCCCTTATATTAGTAATTTAATATATTATAATAATAGAAAATTACATTAGGAAAAAAATTAAATGTCTTTCATAATGAACTACTAAATTTTATGTGTCCATGAAAAATTATTTTTCAACTTCTGTGATTTGAATTTTTGAAAATCTAACATACATAGTTGCGATTGGTATACTATTTGGAGTTCGATAGGACTAACATAATTTTTGGTAAATAGTTTCACACCATTATGAATAGTAATTTTCCCCTTATGAATGTTAATATGAGCCTTTTGAATACAAAATCGGATAGGTGAATTGGATCCTTACCCATGATAGTATAAATACATTTTATCAATTTTATAAGTGAGAATATGATATAATTATTTTATAGTGTGGGTTTTTAATATGTCCTTAATTTTTAATAAATAATTTAAAAATGTTATAAAATTATTTTCGTAAAAAATATTGAAAAACATGAATTTATAAGTCATATAATTATATGGTAATTTTATGAGACCTTAATTAATTTTTCAATGTGTTAGAAAAATTGTTTTTTTATATTTTTTCTTCCAAGTATATTTTCATTTTTATTAATAATTAAAACATTAATATTTAGAAAATTAATTTGACAAATTGGAGTATTTTTTACTTTTAAATATAGAAAATTGTTTATGGTGATTTTTTGTGATTTTATTGAAATACATGTATTATTTTTGAATAGTGATATTCGATAATTTACAAAATATTCTAAATTAATGAATTTATGCATCATGAATGAGTCATGGATTAATAAATGGCCATTGGATTGAACTCACATGATTTATTTATTATATTTAGTCATTGAATCATCACTATTTACCATCATTATATAAAATAATAATCTAATGAATTAAATATTGAGAAAACATCCCTCCTAACAACATAAATACCACCCCTAACAACCACATTTCCTAACACCTCTCAAGCCTTGTGCCAACTCGAAATCCTATTCAAATATCTTCCCAATCCCCCCCATGTCTACTAGCCATTGGTCTAATAAAAAGATAGAAACCTATCCCTTAAAGAGGATCTCAAATGAGATATATTCAAGAGGTAATTTCAATATCTTTTTTTTTCAAGTTCCTTTCAAACTTCATTTCTTTTCTTATCTTATCCTAAACATATCATTTCCATATGTCAGGATAAGACTATTATTATTGATATAATTGTATGCTATAAGGTTAATGAATGATTATTAATTACACTTATAACACCCCAGGTAAATAGAGAATATGACATTTTAATATTTATCCCTATTTTTGAATAAAATGTTAATACTAATTTAAGGGGAACACTATGCTCGATGGCTTACCCAATACGCAACAACGAGTTCCTTTGAAATCTTACATCGCACTCTAATAATAAAATAATTTTATTTTAAATGGTAGATAACACCTAGCCATTGTAATGACGGGAATGAACAGAACTAACTACAAAAGGATTATATATGTTTGTCAAATATTTTTACTTTTTACAATAAATGTTAGAGGATTAAAAATGCGAATGAATCCAATTTTAAGCATAAACATTCTAATATTCTTTAAAAGGTCGATTAACCACCTTTTGATAGAGAACCTCTTTTAAATCCACTTTTTGACAATTTTATGTGTTATATTTGACAAAATAAAATTATTTTTAGAATCGGGACATCAAAATTTACTTTGTGTAAATTTTTGGTATTTTTCCGATAAAGTACATTTTTAATGAATAGTGAAAACTGTTGTATTTTAATTCAAAACCTCTTTTTAATCTAAATTATTTATATGATTAGGTTATCTTTTGAATTGGTTTTAAAGAGAAATTAGAATATATTTTTACCATTTAATCCCATAGTGGTCATTGAAATTTATTTCACTTTGAAATTGGACATAAAGTAGTTTCAATCTTTTGATATATATTGTTACATAAAATCACGCCATTTGTTCTGACAGCGGGAATTAATTATTAAATTAATTAATGTAACATATATGTTTTGAATTTTTTAAAATAGGCATCATTTTTTAATTCAGAATATCAAATATATATTAGGGTATATTTTTGTTATTTTTCTGAAAAACGTCAATTTTTTGATGAATAGTGAAACAACTAAGTGGTACTTAAAAAACTGATTTTTCTTTTAAATGAAATTTTACCACCTGTGTGTTTTTAATTTAAAAATTCCAACATACATGGTTTTCATTATGAGGTAAAATGTGGTTCAATGGGATTAAAATAATTTTTTGGTGAATAGTAACTTTTAAGTTTTTAATCGCGATTAGAGGTAAGTAGTGTAATTTAATGTAAAAATAATGTTTTAATAATATGAAATAACCATGACACATGTCCTACCCTTATTTTATTTGTCATGGACGACCAATACAATCCATGGGTCAACTTGGGGACCCCATGGAGCCACTTTGTGAGGAAAATGACATTAAAAACTTTTTATTTAATGTTAAAATAAAAATGTCACAAACATGTGTTATTTTACTAAAACAATTTTTAATTGGGGTTATACAAGTCATATTTTTGACTATAAATATTTCATAGAAAGATAAAAAGATTTCCTACATCATGATAGTTTTTTTTATAAATTTTAGACATTAAATAAATTAAATTATTTATGACACCATGATGATGCAGTGATTACCTCCTTATTTAACAATTTAAATGAAATTAAAATATAATGTAAAATATAAGACCTAAACTTGTAAAAAACCTATTGGATGTGTGTATTTCGAACTAATATCACCTTATCCTAGAAATATATAATTTTTTTCTCTTTAAAATCCGAAAAGAATTTTATAATAATGTTACTTTTCATGACATTCCAAGAGTGCCCCTCCTCTCCTTTTATAAAAGGCTCCACCTCTACCACATTACCCACACCTCTCAAGCCTTTGGCTCGGAAAAAACCTTCCCATTTTTTCTCTCCACATCCTTATATCACTCATAGAAGCTTCAATTTGGGATGAATTCTTTCCAAGGAATCCTTTGAGCTCAAATCATAAAGATTTACCCGATTTTAAGGTAGTGTCTTCTCTTGTGTTCTTATGTTTTAATTTTCTTCTCCAACCCCATAAACTCTTTTTATTCCTTTCTTTTTTAACAAAAACTGTATTTTTAATATACTTGGATGTTTTTATGAGAATTATTAGAGCTAAACCTAATCACACCTTCGTCTAATGGGTATACAACAAACTGTTTCTGTGGTTGGCGATTTTCTACCTCACGAAACGATGATTGTTAAATATTAGTTTAACACCATTAAATGTACCCATTATGATGTCACTGTCATCTATATATAATATATATGGTATTTATGTTTACTATATGCTTTTGTATTTTATATTTAAAACATACCTTTATTCTTTTCATGTTGTGCAAATGCGATAATTTCATATGAGGAAGTGTGGACTACCGCCCCCTCAATTGATGTGACTCACTCATCCAATACATGGAATGTATAAAGAATGAAATTAATGAAAATATGTGACTAATATAACATATATATTATACTGTAATTATAATATATATATCGCATTTATTATTAATTCCATTAATATGACAAAAAAATGAAAGTAGCGTTCATGCGTACGTACGGCCTACCGTCTCCATGAACGGTGCTTTTCATTTTTTATCTCCAATTTTTATGGAATAGAATAAAATGAATATTTACTGGATATATATGATATTATAATCATTAATAATATTCTGAAAATGATTTAATTATAACTACAAGGGAAATTGTTTTCAAACAAGTTCATTTTTTTACTCATGTACCAAACATCGGCAAAAACGTCTGATATGAACTAACATTATTAAACAATTATTATAACATTATAATATGTGATATGAACTGAATAATAATATTTAGAGGAATTAATTAATAAATTATAAATTGTCCAAAGTTTATTATTCCTGAATATAATGAAACGAACAAGACAAGTCGGACTTGAGGTAAGGGAACCTACCCCTCTCTTTCTTTTTAAGTACACTCTTTTATGTCATTCCTTTTATGATAATATTTCATATGATTGGGGTGTTATTTTATATTAATATTACTGTAATTTTTATGTTCATATGATGAGAGACCCTATTTTCTCTCATCAATCCATTTTGGATGTTTTGATTGGCACCGTTAGGCTGCCGAATTTTCATAAGAGATCCAACCTCTCTCGTTCTTTTTAAGTACTCTCCTTTATGTCACTTCTTTTAGCTCCTCTTTGTTATGTTGGGAGATTTTATTTTATATTACTCTTTATGTACATTTTATGTTAATATTATGAGATACCCTATTTGATCTCATCAATCCATTTTTGGATGTTTTATGTGGCGCCGTTAGGCTGCTAAGTTTTCATAAGGGATGTTTCATCTCACTTTTTTTCCCGTGAGATTTATTCTACATTTTCCACCATTTCCTTTGAGTGGTATATATACTTCCCATAATTCTACTCTTTGCGTAATATACCTTCTTTATGAGTATTTACATCAAAGTTTTATTTTCCTTCTTTCATGGGGTGTATGTTTCGAAAGATACCTAAGTCGGTAAGGGAACTTTTCACCCTCCTCTTTTTAAAAGACTTATTTTGTTGGGTCTTTTAATTTAAATTTTGTACTATTGGGATATGTTCTTATATATCCTTATTAATGTATATTTTATGTCCAAGTGATGAGATACCCTTTTTATCTCTCATCATCTCATTTTCTGATGTTTGAAGTGACGCTGTTAGGCTGTCGAATTTTTGAAAGAGAAATTCTTAACCCAATTTTGATTCATTGGTATAAACTTGTACTCTTGGAATATGTCGTTATATGAATATGTGTGAATGAACCTTGATTGTTTTACACTTAATATCCACTTATATTTGGTGTATTCGTTTGTCACACATAATTATGTAATTGATTTATCCTTAATCCAAGGATACCGTCTTTGTAAGGGGCTTCGTCTCAATCTCCTTTCATTGAGGAATATTATGTTTTATACACAACTTTCTTTTATATGGTGTATAAACCCCTTTGACTTTTATGTTTTCTCAAAATGAATCTTTTTTATATGAAGCATTTACTAAATGACAAAAGGGAATGTTTTTTTTGTCGTACGTATGCGGCGACAACGACTTCTCTGCCACCATGACCATTATTTGAGATTCAATTTCCAATACAAGCCATAACCTAACTTTTTTTTAAAATCAAAAATAAATACCATATATTACTTTTATTTTATTTTGGTATTGAAAATGGTTTTGATAATGTTCTTATTTTATCAATTTGTTGTATTGATATCATGTGATTGAAATGCGGAAATGTTATGTTTCATATATGCATGTTTTACGTGATACGATTATGTTATGGTTCTTGGCCATTGTTATGAATACGGGTGGTTCCATGATAAAATAAGGGCGGATGAGCCCGATATAGCTCTCCAATGCATTGGGTAATGTGGAGGAGTTAAACATTAAGGTTTCTCCAAAGCGATTTAGGGAATATAATGTGATGGATATTCCAAACATAACCAAGAGGGTTACTCCCTACGTAAGAATGATATGAATGCCTCAAGTTGCCTTTATGTCTTATGATATCTATGATTTATTCATGATTTTATGAGGTATGTTAAAGTGATTATGTTTTATGAGTAAAGTATGACTTCATACATGGAAAAATGTTTTCATTCCCTACTTTTATATCCCTTACTGAGGTTTTTATGCTCATCCCATGTTTTTGAATTTTTTTACAAGTCAAGGGAAAGGTACATGATGTGATGATAGGGTCAAGGAAGTGTCATGAAAGAATCCATTTTTTGTTTTAAATATGTTTCCATCAATGGGAAAAAAGCTCTATCTTTTATGTAACCACTTTTTTTTAAATATGGAATGTAATGCATGATTTATGATCTAATTCTCTAAAACTCTAAACCTAAAAATATTCTCTATGTGAATTATTCATTTAATTCAATAATAAGTAATGTTTAAGGTCGGGTCTTTATAGTTGGTATCAAAGGTCTGTTTAGACAACTTTAGGGATTAGGAGAATTTGTTAGACACATGGTTAGTCCCAATATCTATTATTTCAGTTAAATCCTTGTTTTATAAGTTTTTTCCAGGTCATGTAAAGTCATTTACGAATGGAAGGAGGAGGATCTCAAATGGTATTCCTATCTCTTACTGATGACATTCTTGCATTAATTATTGCGAAGTCATGTTCGGAAGATTGTGAAACTTTTTCTATCATACAACTCAATTGCAAGAAGTTGTTTGAGATATCAAATACCTCCACTATACCTCGTTGTCATCTTGGATCATGGGTTGTATTTAGGCAAATACTATTTTCACTATATTCTCATATTTTCATGAAAGGTAAATATTATCAAGGTATTTTCAAATATTTTACCTTATCACAAGAATTTGAAGCATATTATGATTTTAAAAATGATTCTGAGGAAGGAGACCCTTGAGAAACTTATTTATATTTCCTTTTAAAATATATTTTCTCAGCACATACATATGGTATTTTAAAAGGAAAAATAATAGAAAGTTTCAACTCAAATTATGTCCGACTATTTTTATAGAAATCATTTTTTGTAAGATGTTTTGGAATTATATGTCATACATGATTATTTTCCAAAACTGTTTTCATGTGAACCCCCATATTACCCATGTTGTACAAGGTGTATTTGGATGGAAGAAGAAAATTATTTTTAAGGATCTATAAATCATTTTAGTAATTCATGGGACTTCTACCTACGTGAAAAAGATGATGATGAAACCGAGTGGATGCCATGATCATAGTATGCAGTTATTCATTTTGGGAATCGTTTTATTTTATGGTGGTGAAATAAGACTTCAAGAATTAAGAATTTGAGATCGTAATGAATTTAGATGAAAATCATAGGTATAAGGAAACTATTGAGGTTAAAACATGTTAGGGTTTTTTTAAAGTTTTATAAAAAGGACAACACGCAGACTGTGTGACAACCCGTCGCGTCGGACAAAGCTGCGGGAATTGAACCCACAACCAAAGTACGACTGGTATTTATCGCCAACCACTAGACTACATGAATTTCCTGGTTGGTATGAATTATTATTTTTAGTTAGATGATTTTATGAATTTAGAGTAAGTTTAATTTGGGTTATATATGGAAATTATTAACCTATCATGGAGGATATGTGATTAGGTTAATTACTTTTCAGAATGAGACTTTAAGAGAAACTGATGTTATTTGGAGATAAATGTTCATTTGTACCTTGGATGACTATGTGAATAAATCCTTCAAATATTTGGGTTTCAATCTTAGTTTCGTTTATTTTGAAGAATTTTAAGGACAAATTGTTTATCGAATGGTCCTCGTTGAACTTTGGGTTTTGTTGGAAAAATTTTGGAGATTAAGAATAGATTTTCTTTTTATAAAGGGTTATCCTTTTCTGGATTATCTGATCTTGTTCTAACAATTTTTGTTTTGGTAAGGGTCTAAAGACATGGGAAATATATAGTTCTCTTTTGTGGATTAGGTGATTCTCAGGAAGATGATTATAGTACTCTTAATGTGAACAGGTCTTCCTAAATACTCATCATTAGGGGAAAGTATGAGTTTGTGTAAGAAATCTAGTAAAAGTTGATAGTCAACATGACAAGTAAGTATGTTTACATAAGATCAAAAATAAATTCCTCAATGAATGTAACTTGAAACAAAATTTTGGCTATTAAATTTTCCTACTGGGGAATCAAATACCATTTAACCCACCACAAGTTTGTGATTTTCTTGTGGTTAACTTTCTCCTAAACATGTTTTCTATCACTCTCCCTCAGAACATGAACCTTTTATTTTTCTTACATATCCTTGTTTTCCTACATGGAATCCTAGTATGGGTTAACTTAGGTGACCTTTGTACTTCTCTTTCATTCTTTTAAAGTGATTGTTTTACCAACTCTTGTTCTGATGTGGGACATTCAATGATTTTTCTGAGCCCAATTTTAAAATTGCGAGGACACAATTCCCAAAAGGGGGGAAGGATGTAAAATCCCAGTTAAATAAAGAATATGACATTTTAATATTTATCCCTATTTGTGAATAAAATTTTAATATTAATTTAATGGTAACACTATGCTCAATGGCTTACCCAATACGCAATAACGTGTTCCTTTGAAATCTTACGTTGCACTCTAATAATAAAATAATTTTATATTAAATGGTAGTTAACACCAAGTCATTGTAATGATGAGAATGAACAGAACTAACTACAAAATGATTATATATGTTTGTCAAATATTTTTTCTTTTTAAAATAAATGTTAGTGGATTAAAAATGCGAATGAATCCAATTTTAAGCATAAACATTCTAATATTCTTTAAAAGGTCGATTAACCGCCTTTTGATGGAGAACCTCTTTTAAATCCACTTTTTGAAAATTTTATGTGTTATATTTGACAAAATAAAATTATTCTTTAGAATCAGGACATCAAAATTTACTTTTTGTAATGTTTTGGTATTTTTCCGATAAAGTTCATTTTTTAATGAATAGTGAAAAATATTGTATTTTAATTCAAAACCTCTTTTTAATCTAATTTATTTATATGATTAGATTATCTTTTGAATTGGTTTTAAAGTAAAATTAGAATACATTTTTACCATTTAATTCAATAGTGGTCATTGGAATTAATTTCACTTTGAAATTGGGCTTAAACTAGTGACAATCTTCTGATATATATTGTTTCATAAAAACACGCCATTTGTTATGACAGCGGGAATTAATTATTAAATTAATTAATGTAACTTATATGTTTTGAATTTTTTAAAATAAACATCATTTTTGAACTCAGAATATCAAATATAGCTTAGGGTGAATTTTTGGTATTTTTCTGAAAAACTTCAATTTTGATGAATAGTGAAACCACTAAGTGGTACGTAAAAAAAATGATTTTTCATTTAAATTAAATTTTACCACCTCTGTGGTTTGAATTTCAAAAATAAGACATACATGGTTTTCATTCGGAAGTAAAATATGTTTCAATAGGAATAAAAAAAATTTGGTGAATAGTAAATTTTAAGTTTTTCATCACGATTAGAGGTAATTAGTGTAATTCAAGGTAAAAATAATGTTTTAGTAATATGAAATGACCTTGAAACATGTACTACCCTTATTGGATGTGTCATGGCCGACCAAGACAATCCATGAGTCAACTTGGGGACCCCATGGAGCCACTTTGGTAGGAAAATGACATTAAATTTTTTCTATTTAATGTTAAAATAAAAATGTCACAAACATGTGTTGTTTTACGAAAACAATTTTTAAATTGGGTTATACAAGTGATCGTTTTGACTATAAATATTCATCAAAAAGTTAATAATATTTACTACATCATGATATTTTTTTTAATATTTTTAGATTATATAAATTAAATTATTTATGACACCATGATGGTGCAGTGATTACCTCAGTATTTAATGATTTAATTAAAATTAAAAGATAATGTGAAATCTAAGACCTACACTTTTAAAAAACGTATTGGATGTGTTGATTTAGTACTATTATCACCTTATCCTCGAAATATATAATTTTTGTCCCTTTAAAATCCGGAAATCATTTTATAATAATGTTACTTTTCAAGACTTTCCAAGAGTGCCCCTCCTCTCCTCTTATAAAAGGCCCCCACCTCTACCACCATACCCAAACCACTCATGCCTTTTTCTCATCCATACTCTACCCATTTTGTCTCTATACATCCCTATCTTACTCCTAGAAGCCTCACTTCGGACATAAGTCTTTCCAAAGAATCCTTTGAGCTCAAATCAAAAAGAGTAACCCGATTTAAAGGTAGTGTCTTCTCTTGTGTTCTTGTGTTTTATTTTTCTTCTCCAACCCCCTAAACTATTTTTATTACTTTAATTTGAAACAAAAAAAATATCTTCAATATACTAGGATGATTTTATGAGAAGGATTAGAGCTAAACCTACACACACCTTCATCTAATGGTTAAAGAACACACTGTTTCTGTGGTTGGTGATTTTCTGCCTCACGAAACGATGATTGTTCAATATTCTTTTAACACATTTAAAGGTTCCCATTATGATGTCACTGTATTTTATATATTATATATATGGTATTTAGGTTTACTATAGGCTTCTGTATTTTATATTTAAAACATACCTTTATTTTTTGCATGTTGTGGAAATGCGACAATTTCATATGAAGAAGTGTGGACTACCGCCCCCTCAAGTGATGTGACTCGTTCATGCAATACATGGAATGTATAAATAATGAAATTAATGAACATATGTGACCTATATAACATATATATTATACTGAAATTATAATATATATAGATATCATTGATTATTAATTCCATTAATATGAAAAAAAATGAAAGTAGCGTTCATGCGTACATACAGCCTACTGTCTCCATGAATGGTGCTTTTCATTTTTTATCTCCAAATGTTATGGAATAGTATAAAATGAATATGTACTGGATATATATGATATTTTAATCATTAATACTATTCTGTAAATGATTTAATTACTACATCATGGGCAATCATTTTCAAACAAGTTAATTTTTTTTACTCTTGTACCAAACATCGGCAAAAACGTCTGATATGAACTAAGATTATTAAAAAATTATTATAACATTATAATATGTGATATGATTTGAATAATAATATTTAAAGGAGGTCCTTAAGAAATTATAAACTTAACAATGTTTATTATTCATGAATATAAAGAAACGAACAAGACATGTCAGACTTGAGGTAAGGGAACCTACCCCTCTCTTTCTTTTTAAGTACACTCTTTTATGTCATTCCTTTTAAGATCATCTTTCATACGATTAGGATGTTCTTTTATATTACTCATACTGTAATTTTTATGTTCATATGATGAGAGAACCTATTTTCTATCATCAATCTATTTTGGATGTTTTTATTGGCACCGTTAGGCTGCTAAATTTTCGTAAGAGATCCAACCTCTCTCTTTCTTTTTAAGTACTATCCTTTATGTCACTTCTTTTACCTCCTCTTTGATATGTTGGGGGATGTTATTTTATATTACTATTTCTGTAAATTTTATGTTAATATGATGAGAGACCCAATTTTATCTCATCAATCCATTTTTTGATGTTTTAAGTGGTGCCTTTAGGCTGCCAAGTTTTCGTAAGGGATTTTTCATCTCACTTTTATTCCCGTGAGATTTATTCTAAATTTTCCACCATTTCCTTTTAGTGGTTTATGTACTTCCCATTATTATACTCTTTGTGTAATATACCTTCATTTATGAGTATTTACATCAATGTTTTATTGTCCTTCTTTCATGGGGTGTATGTTTCGAAAGATACCCAAGTCGGTAAGGGAACTTTTCACCCTCCTCTTTTTAAAAGACTTCTTTTGTAGGGTATTTTAATTTACATTTTTTACTATTGGGATATGTTATTATATATCCTGGTTGATGTAAATTTTATGTCCAAGTGATGAGATACCCTTTTTATCTCTCATCAACTCATTTTCTGATGTTTGAAGTGACGTCGTTAGGCTGTCGAATTTTTGCAAGGGAACTTCTTAACCCAATTTTGATTCTTTGGTATAAACTTGTAATCCTTGAATATATAGTTCATATGAATATGTGTGAATGAACTATAATTTTTTTACACTTAATATCCACATATATTTGTTGTATTCATTTGTCACACATAATTAGGTAATTGATTTATCCTTAATCCAAGGATACCGTCTTTGTAAGGGACTTCGTCTCAATCTCCTTTCATTGAGGAATATTATGTTTTATACACAACTTTCTTTTATACGATTTATACAGCCCTTTGACTTTTACATTTACTAAAAAGGAATGTTTTTTTATACGAAGCGCTTACTAAAAGAAAAAAGGGAATGTTTTTTTGTCATACGTATGCGACGACAACGACTTTTCCGCCGCCGTGACCATTATTTGAGTTTCGGCTTCCTCTACAAGACATAACATAACTTTTTTTTAAAATGAAAAAATAAATATGATGTATTAATTTTCTTTTATTTTGGTATTGAAAATGGTTTTCATAATGTTTTTTATTATATCAATGTGTTTTATTGATATCTTGTGATTAAAATGTGGAAATGTTATGTTTCCTTTATACATGTTTTACATGATATTATTATGTTATGGTTCTTGGGAATTGTTATGAAAACGGGTGGTTCCTTGATAAAATAAGGGCAGGTGAGCCTGATATAGCTCTCCAATGCATTGGGTAACGCGATGGAGTTAAAAGTTATGTTTTCTCCAAAGAAATTTAGGGAATATATTGTGATGGGTATTCCAAACGTAACCAAGAGGGTTACTCCCTACGTAAGAATGATCTGAATGCCTCAAGTTACTTTTATGTCTTATGATTTATATGATTTATTCATGATTTGATGAGTTATGATAAAGTGATTATGTTTTATGAGTAAATTATGACTTCATACATGGACTAATGTTTTCATTCCGTATTATTATATCCCTTACTGACCTTTTTATTCTCATCCCATGTTTTTGAAATGTCTTTTTCAGGTCAAGGGAAAGGTACATGATGTGATGATAGGGTCAAGGAAGTGTCATGAAAGAATCCGTTTTTTGTTTTAAATATGTTTCCGTCGATGGGAAAAATACTATTTTTTTTGTAACCACTTTGTTTAAATGTGGAATGTAATGCATGATTTATGATGTAATTCTCTAAAACTGTAAACCTGAAAAGATCCTTTATGTTAATTATTCATTTAATTAAATAATAAGTAATGTTTCAGGAAGGGTCTTTATAATACTCCTCCCTCCCTCTATTTTTTTATAAAAAATGACATTGTCTCATATAATGCGTAAAATTACATATATCTTGGGTGATGCACTTCCATTTTCCACCAATTACATCTGTGCTGTCAACAAAACAATTAAATTGGTGAGAACATTTTGTAATATTTATGTTTTAAACCTTTTTTGTTATAGAATTAACTTAGGTACTTGATACTAAATGATAATAAAAAATGTGATCTTTTTAATTGAAAAACAACTCAAATTAAACTTAAATGATCATCATTAGATTTTATATAATGAATCACATTGAAGGTAAATAACCAAATTTATACTAATATTATTTATGATTCTGGTGGATCAATAAAAACATATAATAATAATTCATTATATGTATCCTCTTTTTAAATGAACTTCCATTGAAGAATACAAATCAATTGACCATGAAAACTAAGAAAGAGAACAATCCCAAATGATGAATTTAATCCTTATAATAGATCCAATGGCCCATGAAGGAAATTAATGAAACAATAATAAATAATAATCATGTATAAAATGTTCTGTAAGTATTAATTAATGTAGATAATATCATTATATTAGAAATTAAGTTCAATTAATCGTTTAGATGCAAGGTAAAGGAAATTCTAAAACCGAAATTTCTTTCTTTGGTATTTACCTCTTCCACTCCATTTTTAGTGTGTTTATTACTTAAAATAATTTATTAATAATTATCACACCTTTTCTATGATATAAATGTTTTCCACTAAAGTGTATGGAAAACATTATTTTTTCAAGAAGAACACTTCATTCAATAAAATAATCATTTTAATGTTCACTCAAGTTTGTTGGTCTCTATACCAAGTATTTATTCTCTTATTCATTTGGAAACCCAAAGACGATGAATGAATGCTTTGTGATGTTAAGACCATAACAATCAATGGTGTTATTTATGTTCAATATTGATATATGTTCTATTTTGCCTTCATGATAATGTTAATGTTATAATGTGACAGGTGTGCCCAGAATTATATAATGCTCGAATGCATTGGGAAATGTGAAGAAACTCATGAGTAATGTGATGTATTCCTAAAAATGATGTAAGATTTTTTACTAACTATGTGTGGTATTTAACCAGTATTACAAAAGGTTCCATTTTTATGCATTTCAACTTTTGAATCCTTTTATTAATTATTCCTATCATGTTTATGAACATATGCCAATGTTATTATGATAATGATTGCACTCACCTCAAGTGGAGTTATCTCATGTTCTTATCCTCTTACTAGGGTATAATCCCAATCATATTTTGATGTATATCCTCAAGAGACTACATTTTATATAGAAGATACAAGGGATAATAAGAAGCAAGAGAAGAAGAAATTAAATAAATATTTATATTTTATTTTTTGGAAGTTATGTATGATCCTAATTTTAAGTAGACATTAAACTGTGGGATCCTAAATTGGTAATGTTTTTGCGTTTTTTATTATTAAATATTTGTAAAAGTAATATACAAAAAGGAGGGTATTATTGCTGTGAAAGAGGAATCAATTATATTCAATGTAATGTATAGATAAAACATAAACCCTATGATATTTGTAAATTGTTAACTCAAAAACCATTTATTGAGATTATATGATATGGATCCATATATATAATTAATTTATTTAATATGGTATAATGTATTCATTTAAATGAAATAAAAACATTTCAAATATTCCTTGGTGAAGGAATTGAATTATTTCTCATGAAAATAAAATTGTGACAAGGAAGCCCTTATCTTGTTTTACTAGTAACCTGAATTAAAGTTGACCTTGAATGTAATAAATATGAAAATATTTTACACTTATATTATATCATTTTACTTCTATATTAAAAAATATTCATATAAATTATATCTATTGGTCACAAATATATTATTTGGTTATCATTTTTTCATAATCTAATGATTTAAACATTGAGTGAAAGTTTTGTACTATAATAAAACTGGTTTTGTGGAACTATGTTTATTAGAAAAAGTATTAATTACTATATTATCTAATATAAAATAATAATTTGGTTTCAATGTTTCATAAAATCCAAAATTTTTACCTAAATTAATAATATAATTTTTATTAAAATATTGATTGTTTTTAGTGTTTGTATTTATCGAATTATGGTATATAGAAAATTATATGAAATATCATTATTCCCATTACATAATAATTATTATATATAATATTAATTTTTACTGCATTATATTTCAATTATATTAAAATTCTTAATAATTCATGATTACAATATTATAACATTAATCATGTTTGTGGTAAAACTGGCCAATGAAGATCATTTTATATAGATATAATGAGAATGAATTTTATAAATAATTTCAATAATCATTAACATATATATATCTTAAAAATCATGTTGTTTCCTAAAATAAATGCTTATAACCACAATTTTTTGTTGATAACAAATTAAAATTTCACCTAAGGTGGATATAGTCCGCATTTTATCACAATTAAATATTTTAATGAGAATTATAATTATGTATTATTCCATGTGATTTTTTTTCATTCTATCTTTTCAAAAGGTTTATTTAATATATATTTTATGATGTATAATTCAATGAAATTATTTTAAATGAATTTTCAATCATGGGAATTTTTTTTTTCATCCATAAGAATTAGTAATATAAAGTTGATTTGATTACTAAATAAATTATTCATGATATATTCATATATATATTTTAAAACATGATATAAACAAAATTATATAAAAAATATCAAATCATTATACAAAAAATATCAATTTTTGAAAAACTATTTTAGTGAAATATACCCTTTCCCAACCTTAATTATATATAATAATTTTTTACGAATTTATAAGTTATAAAAATATATGTATTCACTACTGGTCTCATTATTGAATGAATAATTTTTTTTTGGAAATAAAAAAGGGATGTTACAATTTATATTAACATGAAGGCTAAATGATATGAAATAATATATAAGTGGGTAATCCATATGCTCAATACTCATGATATTTAGTCTTAGGAGACATGCTAGTTAATCTGAAGGATATATAATTTTATTTTATTTTTATAACTAATTAATTCGAATTTATTCATCATATGATGGAATGAATAAATAATATAATAAATAATAAACATGTTATCATAATAAAAAATATATTGAAATAAAAAATATAACCAATGTAATAATTACCCTGATAAATAAATTTAAAAACATTAATGGAATTCACCCATCAAACATGAACTGTAAATATTAATGGGTATACAGTTAACAAAAACTAAATAACTCTATACAGAAATAGTAGAAATGATGTAGACTATTTACATTACATTAACGAACATATAAATAATTGAGAAAAGTAGTATTTAGATTTAATTGAAGAGTGATGGAGATCATATTAATATGAGAGATAATGAACATGAGATGACCCTTATAAAAGGTAAGGTATTATATATACCCACTTTTTTATACATTAACATTAAAGAAATGTTTCATAATACCTAAAACAATAAAAAAATATCCCAAATACTGTATAAATCTAGTACTTTTGGAATTATTGAAACATAAACACTGGTAAATAATAGATCCACATTATCTCCCACTCGGTTATTCTATAATTTTATTATTATATGACACATCCAACATAATACATATCTTTATAACTAGGAGAAGGAAACATATGTAGTGGTGAGTTAAAATTCTATGTATGGGAAAACATGGTATTTAAGTAAGAATAATCATGAGCATAAGGGTATGAGAACATGATCCTAAAAATATATGATCATACCCTATATATCAAAGGGTATATACAAGAATCTGGGCATAAATATTGGAAGTTCATAAGAAAATAATCATAATGAAATAACAACCATAATTGATGAAATAATAACATAGGAATAAAACTAGGAATTGAGAAAAAAAACATAAGCATATAATAATTATTTCCATAGTATTCATGTAATTTCTTCCAAAGATGTCATTGGGGACAATGTTATTTAGAGAACCTGGTTCACAACCCATTCTAGACTTATATTACTGAACTGAGTTCACAGTTCATTCCATCTCTATATTACAAAACATTTTTCACTCCTCATTCCATCATTGTATTAATGAACTGATATCACACTATATTCTATACCTGTAATACTAAACCAAGTTCAATTCTCATTCTATCCCTGAAATACTGAATTGAGTTCATATATCATTCCATTCATGATTATATCATTAAATATAAATCTTATCTTAATGCATTGGAAGGGGATATTGGTCACATCTATCTCACAGTGAAATAATGTATAAAGGTGCCATAAAACCATAACCAATAATATTATAACCCATGATATGAATTGGGTATCATAAATAGATAAATATATCATTGCATGAGGAAAAAGATATTGGTTTCATAATCATTTTATCCAAATCACAACCCATGAAAGGGAAATAGATTTCATAAATATATAACTTGCGAAGGAGAAAAATGTTTCATAAATCCCTGACATTAATCATAAACCATAAATGAAATATTTATATATTTTCCTAGATAGTAATGTGTTACATAAACTCATGAAATCATAGGAGGAAAATAATGTTCAAATATCTATAAAAAAATTTCTTCATGAAAATATCCTTTCTTTTTTGAAATTGACTTTTATAACAAATAAACCAATTTTAATATAATTTTAATATAAACTACCATGAAATATTATAAATAATACTTTATGTCATTTATAAAAACCTTTTCCTTTAAATCATATATAATAGGTATAATGAAATTTGAAAAACATTTTTCATCGAAAACCATGAAAATTTATAAATACAGGTTGAAAATGTATTAATAACCAGTTCACTTGAAAAAATATGAATGGAGTTTGAGAATTTTTTGAAATATTTTCATATAAAATACATTTAAAACATATAATTTATTCATAAAAACATATTGGAACAAAATTACCTTTAAACATATAAAATAAGGTTGAAAATATATTGAAAATATTTTTTCCTGAAAATTAATTTTCAAAAAAAATTATAAAAAATTAACAATTTAATAATTTAATATAATATTTATATAAATAATGGTTTGTAATTCTGAACATGTCCTATGATTTAAGAGGAACAATCTTTTTGCATGGTAAAAATGATAGAAAAAATAACATGTTCGAAAAATGACAAAATGATTCCAATGAAAGGATTGGTAAAATAAAGAGTGATAAAAATTTATTTTAAATATTATATGATCATGATAAAATATTCATGGAATACAATTTTATAAAACATTGTTTTTTAGGAATATAGATTTTCGACCAATGATAGGGTAATGTCGAGCTTTATTAAAAAGACTTTATTAACTATCATATATACCAACGTGTATAAAAATTGCATCAATACATGAATATATCATAAATAAAAAGAATAAAGAAAATTCCTTTTTTATATTTAGGTATAGATCATAATAATTTAACAAAGCTAGCATAATAATAAACTATCTCAAAAATAAATGAAATTATTTCAATAAAATATTATAACTTAGTAATACTGACCCATAAACCCCATTTTAATATTGTGAAATTAAATAAAGTATAAAAAATAATTAAATTAATTATATTCAGGATATAACAATAAAAATTGATGTATATACACCATTGAAAATAATTTCTGTGAATAACTATACATGAGTCTCAAAGGAGGAAAATTTTGACAAAACTATTTTATCGATTTGGTATCTTTTGAATATTAATCACCATGAAATAAGGATCATGGAATGGATATGTAAATACACATAAATATAAGTTTAATAATAATTTAATATATCCATGTTAATTTTACACACAACACAAAAATAATGTCCTGTGATTAAAAATGTATCTTAGATAAATAACATGTGTGATTAAATCCCCTTGCTTTGTATCTTGACTCAAGTCGTACTCATTCAAACAAACTGTATAATAATTATAATATTATAGTTAATATTTTAAAAATACTTATTCTTATATATAATATCACAAATTTTTTTATCATGAATATATATAACCCCCATGTTTATAATATGAAATTATGATTTCCTTCCGGGTAATACTCTCTTTGTTCTTTGCATGTGTATTGAATTGTTGTATATTTGATCCTTATACTTATATCAAGATTATAGAATGTAAATAATGATATTAATATCATTTATATTAATTATATAGTATTTTAATAAGATATAATATATATAATTACTAAATTAATACACTTTTCATGTACATGTTAAGGCACACGTACGCATGAATATTGATTCCATTTTTATTGTGATGTTAAAATAAATAATGTATATTACTTATATGTAAATATGTATATAATATAATGATAGTAAAATTATAATGTTATATATATAATATAGGATCAATATTCACATGCTTAATACATTCTATGTAGTGTGTGAATGAATAATATTGCTTTGAGGGGGTTGTAGTCTACACTTCCACAAACAAATTTATCATATTTAAACCAAATTGAAATTAAATAGATATTTGTTATAAAAGGAATAATGAATATTAATGATAAAATAAATATAATATATAACATATATAAATACATTTTCAAACTTAATTTTCACCATGAGTGGAGGTAAAAGAAACAAATTACCATCATCATTTAGTGGGGAAAAGGTTCTCCATACGCATAAATAGTATATTTATTATCCATTAAGTGAATGTTTCTGTATTTATAGGTTGAATACATATAAAAAAACATATTATTATATTTTTTATATTATTTTTCAAAAAATAATTTAATAAATAGTGTGGAGGGTGCTTATGAGGATATTTAATGGAAGGATCTTGAGAGAAGGTGTTACCTCTTAAATGGGTAACTACTTTTGGATTTCACAAAAAGATTCTATAGAATAATATATTATAAATTATAGAATTTAATGATGATTTTTGGGATGTTTTTATGTGTATTGGGAGTATCTTGGATGAACTGATGTTTTTTAAGTGGTGTGAAGAATATGGGAGGTGGTGGCTTTTTAAAGGGAAAGAGGTGTGAAACTCTTGTAAATATTTGAAGAGTGAATTCCACCAACTTTTTTAGGTTGAAATTGGAATCATTAATTATTAAAATTAAAAATAAGTGATTATATTGTAACAATAAAGCCATATAAAGAATTTTGAAAATTTTATTGGACTTTTGGGCCTTAATGTTAGGGTTTAGTACCTTATTAATTTTAATTTTAAATTAATTGATTTAATTAGTTTTAATCACATTCGCTAATAATTTTTTTCAATAACTCAATTAAAACTATTTGAAATTATAATTTTATTATTAAAAATATGGAATCCATTTTTCCAAATAATAATCCATATGGGGTAGAAATTTACTTAAAATTAGTCTCACATTTAGTCGACAAATGCGTCTTTTTAAGTTAAAACATTAAAACTTTTTCTAAGTTTTTATATGATATTTCAATTTCAAATATATACAAATGACCTGAAATTTTATTATTTTATTAAATTATAATCTATTTAAAGTATTAAATAAATTTAAATTTAAATTTAACATTATATAAAAATAAAATGAAAAAACTGTTTTGAACTAAAGTTATGTATTTTTAACTATTCATTAAAAAATGAAACCATGCATAGAAATTCATAAAAATTACCTATAATAATATTTTATGTTTCTATTTAAATGATAAATTTTTGTTGACATATTTTAATTATAAAATATCTAAAATTTGGATTTAAAATGGGGTTTTCATTAAAATTTGTAAAAACTGCATTTATAAAAAAATATGTTTTTAATGATAAAATTGGATTTTTTTTCTTACCTTAAGTATTAAAAATCTATTAAATGAATATCTATAATATTTTATTAGATTTATATCTAATATATTACATTTATATCACTCACTAATTGTATTTAATTTAATTAAATAGGGTAAATTAGCTTTGTGACCATAAAAATAATAAAATTTCCTTTCACATTCAATTGGATTTCATAATCATTTATAATTAATTGGTAACCGATGAATTGATACTATATTTTTTGAACAATATATATTTATGAATTAGATAATAGTATTTATTACCAATAATTTAACATCTATTTCATATCTTATTATATTAAATAATCATATTTTGATCATATTTTTTTTAGTAAACCTCGGTATTTCTTGTTACGCATGTCATAAACGAATGACATTATTGTGTATAACTCAATCAAGCCTCATTATTTCATATATAGAAAGTTAATTTTTCTGTTTTTTGTGAATTATTAACTTTCTGTTGAATATAACTCAATCCTAAGAATGTTCATTAATATAAAAGAAGATATCTCCAGTGTTGCATAATATGAAAAATATAAAAAAATAAATTATTTATAAAAAGTTATTCAAACAAATCTCTTGGGTTCACATTATAATCCAACATAAAATTAATTTCTCTCATGTAATTTTTCTAGGATATAAAAGTTTTAATAATTTAATGTTTCATTCATATACACCAACATTTTAAAAATGTATACGAAAAATTCCCTCAAAAAATGTTGGAACCATAATATTTTCCCAATGTAATAGAAAACTGGGTTTCCAAAATGGAGACCATAGGATGGGAGTGAAGATTATACATAGTGGAAATTCATAAATATTTATACAGAGTTACTAAGGTTATCAATCATAAACAAGTGAATGATTGAAGATAATTTGAGGGACTTTAAGTCATAAATATGTGATGATTTGAATGAAAATGGATTGAAAACAAGTTTATGGTAATCTATTAACACTTTTTATTTTAATCATTATCATAATTTTGACTATTTATTTTACTGACCAATAATATATGTATATATAATTACATGATATATTTATAAAGACTAAATTAATTAATTTTTCTTTTATCAATTTTAATATCATCTATTTCTTCATTTAATAGAAATCCATAAATTAAACATTATGTGTGATGTGCTAAAATACAGTTTATATAGATATTTTGGCCCATAAAAGAAGGAAATTTATAACTATATGTCTATAAATATTCGTAAAAACAATATTGTTGATTCATTAACCTATAAATATAAAAAGTGACAATATTGTGACATCAAAAATAATTATTCATCCAAAATAATTTTAGATTAACTAGGACATTGTGTAGGCCAGTTATGGGCATGAAACCCTTATCATTATTCATTCATGGGATCGAGTCCTGGGGCCTGTTTTGACAAGATTTGTTGTCACCTGACATAAATAATGTCCTTTTATAAAACCATTATAATATAATAATTAAAATAATTAATATGGATACCATTCAATAAGTCTAATCATTAAATTTCATTTAAAACCTGGTTTTAAATACAAACCCAATTTATAAATACTTCATATAAAGTTTATCACAAACATTACATGAATAGTAAAACTTATAACAACATTGAATGATTACAATCCAAATCATTATAATTAAATTTAATAAATCATGTTATCGTTGATTCACCATATATCATGATGTATCCCTAGGTTGTAACATTCCAATCACAATAATACTCTTGCAGTAAATTTACATAGAAGATGGTAAAAACTAGAACTATGTTAATTCCATTTGAAAAACAATCAAGATTATTTCCTCCAAAAATTTGTAGATATAATATATAAATACAACATGTTTTATACATCATCCATTAAATAATTATCTACTTATTAATATGTCCATAATTAGTTCTATTTTAATTATTACCGTTAAATTTAGTTATTAGTATCCCACAAATCATTATCCAGAAAACATTATCATAACATCTTGAATATATAATGTGTCAAATTTTCCTTAATAGTTTTATTTACAAGTTCATTACATTTACATTATAACAAGATTATATTCCATCCAAATAATTCAATGCATTCATGTAAATCTATAGCAGAAAACAGAAACCAATCAGTACTTATATATTTCACCTTTTAGATAACATACTTCTTAAATCCTAATAAATATACGAATTTATTATTACACTTAATCATTATTTCATTAGTGATTCTACCTCATCCTATTACATAATACCTATTTCCTTTCATGTTTTATTTTTAGTCTCATTATCATCAAAACTATTACAATTAATTGTACCACCTTGATAATCCACATAAAGAGTTTACCTATTCCGATATTTCATTTATAAGTAAACTTGTATTTCACACTTAAAATAGTTAACCATGGAATATGCATTATGGAGAAAATATTATATTTCATATTTAACTAATATTTTCATTTTTTCCATACAATAACATGCTTTTTGTCGATTTTTACCATAGTCCAAACATATTTTTGTTCATATAAGACGTTAACTGAGGCAATTTATTTGACATTAATGACATAAAGAAAACCTAACCAATATTATTCCATAGTCTCTATTATTTGAAAAATTAGTGCACAACTTATATATATTCCTTATTTAGTCTTACTATTTGTTAATGTACACATTTTCAATCATGTTTTATGAAACATGATTATGTATGATCACAACATCTTTGACCCCAGCTATAATCCCACTTGACCGCTTATCTAAAAATTATCAATCACATTAAATGTTAATATAGGTCATTATAGTTCATACAATTGACTAAAACGATATGCATAGTGTGAGAATTAATTATCATAGATGAAAACCACAATGTCCTTAAAATATGTACTTATATTATGTCTAAATCATGTCCCCGTAATTAGTATCTGAAAGCCTTTTTTTATTCTATATTATTAATATACAACTTATATTTAAATCCTTCATGATGGTTCTTAAAGTGTTTGTGAACTCACAAAGAATATCTCACAAGAGTATCAATCATGGTGTGTAGAAATTCCCAGTGTCATTTACCGGAATACGACATGTTAGGCCCAGAACATCATTTCAGAGTTGTAATCATTATGAACATCTATGGTAAATCCACATTAACTTGTAGTATCCACACAAGTATGTATTACTATTAAACCACTCAATCTATCCTTTACCAAAATTCATGTACATTTTCTTATATCAGTTCTTATACATACCCCTAATCATATCCTTAGGGATCCAACTATGTTATTCTCATAGAACCTTATAAGGTTTCCTAAACTTTTTTCACAAATAAAAAATATATTGATTCTCTCTTTTCATACATTAGCATTACATAAATTTTTATGAATAATTAAAATATTAATCATACGAACACCCAAATATCATGATAGTCTAGTACATTTTCAAACATGTAATCATAAACACTAACACATAATTCATCTACATTATCTCCAATATGGATAGAACCATTATTAGAAACATCCAACATAATACATATCATCATAACATAGGAATAAAATATAAAAAGTTGTGAGTTAAAATGTTCAATACGGGTAAAAGAGGGATATGAATAATCATAATCATGAGCATATGGGTATCCCACCATGATCAAGAAAATAAACAATCATACACTTCATATCAAAGATTATATACAATAATCCTAGCATAAATATCAGTAGTTCATAAAAAATGAATGAAAAGGCTATAATGAAAAAAATATATTAAGGCATCAAATAGAAAGAAAACATGGAAGTGTTGGAATCATATAATAATATAATAAATATTTCAATTTTTCCAACCATTGCCACCTAGCCATCATTATGGAAAAATTCCTTTACTGAAGTAGGTTTACACCCCATTCCAACCCTGATTTACTGAACTTAGTTCACTCCTCATTCCTGCCCTATATTATATAACTGATTTCACTCACCATTTTATAGATATATTACAAAATCATGTTCATTTATCTTTATTTCATTGTAATACAGAACCATGTTCATTTCTCATTCCAACTATGTCCATATCATGAGATATAAATCATTACACAATTAATTAAAGTTAAATATAGATCATACCCATATAGTTGTAAAATATTACAAAAATTTCCCAAAAAAAAACTACAATATCAAACAAAATGAAATGAAATGTGTTAAATAAAAATATAAAAATATCATAAGCTGTGTTAAAAGGTACATGATTACAAATTATTTCATTAAATGCAAAACACATGAAATATAAAACTATTTCATAATCGTATTACACATGTAAGAGATTAAATTTTCATAAAGATAATGAAATTAATAATAACCCATTAATGTATACTTTATATCACTTCCAATAAGACAATGACTAATATAAAGGGATGTGATCATTGATGGAAGATAATTTTGAAATATCATTAAAAAATGCATCTTGAGTGAAATATTCTTTTTAATTAAAAAATTTTAAACCCTTAATCCATTTGAATAATATTTTCTTATAAAATACCTTTAAAACTTACAAATATGACCTTATGTCATTTTGAATACATTTCTTCAAGAAAGCATAAAAATAAGCTTCAAAACATTTTAAAAAACATTATCATTGAATACAATTGTTAAACATATAAATAATGTATGAAAGAAATTTAAATAATTTTTACATGATAATATATGAAAGGATATTAATATATTTTTGCAATCCAAAACATTGAAAATACATTGAAAACATATAAATAATGCTTCCAAACATTTTGAAAATAATTTCCCATGAAAACATATAAAATAATGTTAAAGAAATATTGATAAAAATTTTCCTTGTAATTATATTTTGAAATAATTTTCTTATAAATTTATATTCTAAAAATAAAAATCAATATTCATAGATATGATGTACAGTATGATCATATATTCTATATGAGGTACACAAATTCCATTTGTATTTTAAAAAGGGTATAAAAATCGATTTCTAGAAATAATAATGATGATTTAATATAATATATTTTTAAGAGGAAGTTTGTTTTAAAATTTCATTAAAATATTATTTTAATAATGGTACAATTTTCTGGGAAACATTTTTTTAAAATCATTGTTTTAATGGAATGTATATTTCCAACAGAAGAGAGGGTAATGTCAGACTTTCGTAAAAACACATTCATAAAAGTATTATCTACCAAATAGTGAAGAAATGGTACCAAAACATGAATATATCATGATTATCTATTGTATTATAATCATCATGATTTATCTATAGGGATGTATCATAAAATTTAAATAAAGAAAGAATAATTTTAAATAATCCTAAAAAGTGTTGAGATTGTATTAATAAACTTTTATCACAAAGTAACATTGATCCATTGTCTCCATGTAAGAATTTTAAATTAAATTAAGCATAAAATGTCATTAAAATAATTATATTCATGATATAAAATGTAAAATGGAAAAATATACACCTCGAAAAAAAATTATTTTCATAATAAAACATGAGTCTCGAATAAGGTAACTTCAGAAAAAACGGTTTTATCAATTTTGTACCTTTTAAAACATAAACACCATGAAATAAATATATTAGAATGGATATTTAAATACCCATAAATATATTTATATTAATAATTTAACACATTCATGGGATGTATATACACCACATAAAAAGAATTGGTGTTAAATAAAACATGTATTTCATGAAAATAAAAAGTGAGATGAAATCCCCTTACATTGTATCTTGGATCTGAATGCACTCATTAAATGAACATGTATAATAAATATTAATTTATTATAAATATTTCAAAAAAACATTTTATTATATATAATACAATAAATGGTTTGATCATTACCTTATGTTACCCTCTGGTTAACAATCCAATGTTGAGGTTTCACTTTGGTTAATATTCGCATTGTTCTTCACATGTGTCTTAATATTATATATCATTGGTATTTATACATATATTATGATCCTATAATGTAAAAAATGATATAAATATCATGTATATTTATTATATTTTTATGTTAAAAATCTATTGGATATATATGTAAAAATGGAACACACTATTCGTGGATACGGTAAGCTATACGTACAAATGAAAATCGCTCAAGATTTTATTTTCATATTGAAATAATAAATAAAAATTAACTATATATATATGTTAATATAATATAATATAATTATAATTATAATTTTATATATCATATAATTTGATTATACCCTTCCGTAATACATTCCATGATGTCTGTGAACAAATCACACTGTTTTGAGGGGGAAGTAGTCCACACTACCGCGAAAACAATTATCTTATTTATACTAAATAGAAATAGAAATATATCTTTTTTTATAATTTATAAATATTCTAAATGTCATAATAAATATAATATAAACATATATGAACATATTTTTTGTCATAATATACACCATTATAGGAGCTAAAAGAAAAATTAACATTCATTGTTTTGTGAGGCTGTTTTTCATCGTACAAGTAACTAGTATGTTTGTAACCCATTAGATGAAGGTGTGTTAAATTGTTGGAATAAAAATTATCATAACATTATAATATGATATTTATTTTAAAGTAATTTTTATAAAACAATGGAATACATAGATTGGTCTGATTGATAATGAAAATAAAATAACAAAACATTAGAGAAGGTGTGACCTCTTAATAGTACAAGAGATACTTTCATAAAAATGGAGTTTTAATTATGTATTTTATATATTTAGGGATGTGTATTGAGATTCTATTGTTCGATCCTATTAGTTTTTAGGGGTGTGGAGAAGGTGAATAAGTGGTGGGATTTTATAGGGAATGAGGATTGGCCCTTTTGTAAATATTTGAAGAGAGAATTACACCCACGTTTTTCATGTTTAAAGAAGATCCAATAATGATCCAAATTATATAAAATTTAGGAACAGTTATAAATGTTTCCATAAAATCGATTTTTTACTAGTTTATGCGTCTTTTGGGCCTTATGTATATGGTATACTCCTTTAATATGCCTAATTGAACATTAATAACTATAATTAATTTTAATCACATTAACTAATAGTATTGGTCAAAGAACTATGTTTAATATATTATACATTATATATAATGATTATTCCAAATATTCAAATCAGTTTTAAAAATTATAGTTATATAAGAGGCAGAAAATAATTTAAAATAACTCCAACACTCAGGTTGAAAGTGTGGGGTTTTAATGTAAAAGTATTCAAAGGTTTGCTAAGATTTTATATCAAATTTTTATGTGAAATTGATATAAATTAACTAATTTTTAAATAATTATAAATAAATAATATAAAAATAATTGATACTAAATTAAATAATAATTTAACATTATAGATAGGTTATATTAAAAATCATCTTGAACTAGAATTTAGTATGTTTTACTATTCATTTAAAAATAAAATCTTACAAAACAATACCAAATAAATATGATAACCTAATTTTTATGTTTCAATTTTAAATATTTAGTTTCTTATTTTATATTATCTCTTTAAAAGATCCAAAATATGGGATTTAAAATGGGGTTTCTAGTAAATGGTGGTAAAACAACATTTACAAAAATAAATAATTCTAAGCCTAAAATTGGGTTTGTGCTTATCTAATGTCTATAAAATCTATTTAATGATTATAAAAAATACATGTATGAAAATATAAAATATATATTACGGTAATATAACACGATAATTTTTTATTTAAATTTACCAGGGTAAAACTGATATCTGAGCATACAAATAATAACAATTTTTTATATTGAATTACTATTCATATCTGTTTATAATTAATTTAAAACCTATAAATTAAAATTATATTATTTAAACCAAAAATATTCATATATTAGTAAAAAAATATTCATAAACTCTAATTTAACTTCTAGGTTATATCTCATTATATTATGTAAAAAAATTTATTAATATATTATTGTTTGGTAAACCATGGTTTTTCATGTTGTACCAGACATTAAAGAATTTCATTATTGCATATAACACAAGAAAACATCATTGTTTCATATAGAGTAATATTATGATTGTGTGGTGTTTATTGATTGATGATCTTTGGGTTATTTATAATAAAATCTTAATATAGTACATTAATATAAATCAATATATCATCACTATTCCAAAAAATATAAAACGTCAAAAAATATTTAATTAATGAAATATTAATAATTCAAAAAATATCAGGGTGTTGTAGGTATGAACTATAATTTTAAAGCGGAAAAAGGGAAAAAACTAATTCATGTCCTAACTTGATCTTTCTAATCCCCAAATCTAATACTCTTGCTATCAGATGATAAAACATAAATACCATTACAAATCCCCATATAAAAACAACAAACAATAGGAAATATATATATACCATTGAGAATGATTTTACATATAATGAAAAATAAATGTAATTAATAATGTAATAAATAATCTGAAAATCTATTTAAGATTCATAAAACATGTGATAATTACTGATGGTAAAATAAAAATTCCCATATAAAAAAATAATATCAGGTACATTATAAAAATTATAACGAAACATTCATGAATTATGTGTGTTAGAATCAAAACATGACAAATCCAAACTCCCAAAGTCAACTTAAATGGATATCCAACATCACTATGTGGTGCCTTTACATTTCATTAATTAGATAAAATAAGGTCTATGTATGCCCAAAAACATATTAGTTTTGGGGAGAAACAAGATTATTAGGATCCCACAATTATTTCCTACATTTCAATTAATAAATAATATGATTAATTTCATTTAAATATATTAATTACATAAAATAATGTTTTGAATAATATAAAACAAATCATGGAATTCAAAATATGAAAATAAGTATTATTAATTGTCAAAAAAATTAATAACCTTAAAAGCATTAAATTTTTACAATATCCAAAAAATAGAAATATTGAAACTATGTCTAATGGTGTATCAGGTCCTGTATGGAAAGAATCCTCACCCAATAGTGAAAATATAATGACACACAGACAAATACAATAAACAATGACACTTATGCTAGGATATAACCCCCCAAAAACTAAAACATTAATTATAAAAGTTCATTGTTATAGTGGTAGTCCAAATCCATAGTAGGAATTGAAACATTGTCCTAGAATTCATGTCGGAAATTTCACCCCTTCATATATATCCCACGTTCTAAGGTTCGATTTCCAAAATTTGAGGTATTCCATTTCAATATTCTAATTATTTCTATGGAATAAAAAATATAAATAATCAAGAGTCCCATGTTTTATATCCCACAATAAATTGAAATCCATTTTCATAAACAATTACAAAGTGGAAACATAATTACATATATTTAGGAAACATTTATCACATTAACATAATATGAAATCAATTCCCTCAATTAATTTTGACCCCAATTTATGATATAAATGGAATCATAGATTATGATTTAATTTATTTAATAAGAAAATACATAAAATAGGTTGAATATCCCATAACTGATGGGATCCTAATGTTTAATGAAGTTATGGATCATTTGGTCCAAATAAACAAAAAAATTCAACTGTAATAGACCTGGTGAGAAATTTTGAATATAGTTGTCATTTATAAAAAGATCTTCCATCCAAAACTAACCCTAATATTTTATTGATATATAAAATAGTGGAAAATAATATTTAAAAAGATGTTATATATAAAAATTATTCTCATGGATTAATTAATTATACCAATTAAATATATCACATGCTCCCATTAATTATATATACACTACCCAAGAGATCTTGTGGTATATTTATCTATTTCAAAAAATGTAGTTGTAAGCACCATGAATCATTGATGAAAAACATCTATAAAATGGAATTTAGTACACTATTCCTATGAGATCCACCATTACGAGACTCAATGACATGGGGAAAAGAATTTTGACCATTAATAACCACCATGCCTTCCCAAATGTGTGGTGAGGCAATTATATTAATGGTAAATAGGGAGACAATATATGCCTAATTACGAATACCATTAAAATACATTGTGTTTTTTATTCATCCACATTTTTTCAAATAAAACTATGATAAAAACAATGTTTTAACCAATATGTGCTCCTGTACGCGGTGCACCTAAACATGCTCAGTTTCAGCTCAATTTTTTAAAGAACCATCTTCAAATACCAGGATCCAAAAACCCAATTGTAAGGATAAATATTACATACCTAAAAGAATATATTTGTTAATTTGTCTAGTATATATCTTTTTATAACAAATGATATATTTCAATGATATTTTATCAAATGAGATATGATTTCATTACACTGGTTATTTGAATCTCCCCCCATGATTCATAAAAACATTTCATTATTACAAATACACATGAACCAAAATAATAATTTACCAATGTGAGTCATTAGACAATAATCATCTATCTATCATTGACTCTCATGAATTTATATTTCTACTTCCAAATAAATATCATCATAATTCTGAAAGTGGGAGGGGTTAGAAAGTTACTTTTTAAGTTAAGAAACATGAAAAATTATTTAATTGAGGATAACTGAGATAGTAAAGATATATAATTTATTTCTTTTCCAAAATACATAATTATTTTAAAAGAAATTAAATATATTAGAAAAAAAAACCATTTCTTCTTATGTATATTATGACCTAAGCTAATCAAAACGTTCAGAAATATCGGGTCACAAACTAAAACTCGAAATAATGGATCCACAAATCTATATAATGAATATAATTAATCTAATCCACCAAAAAACATTAGAAAATAATACAAATACAATAACATTCCCACTTTTAATGTTTAGTTTATCATGAAAAATATATCCCACCTTTGACCAACAATTCAGTGGTTTACTTGGAATTCTTTACAAAGACTAAAATGGGTATATTAGGTAGATTATTATAAAATATTGTTTAAATAAACTCAAATATTCCCAAATGAAACTATAAACATCCAATAATTCCTAAAATACATTTACATATAATATATTAATGAATATAAATTTCACATTATTCTTTCAAATAATTATAATGATGATAACATCTCTCTTTTGACCTGCTCTCTTCACATGATAGTTACTTGTGCCGGTACACCTTATGGTTAGATTTCCACATATATGTAAGTAGAGGGATTTAATGGATTTTCTTTATTTCACACACATATATTTTTGATATAGTTTCCAATGTGAAACTATTGGTATAACGTGTATAGGATGTGATGGCTTGAGGATCTATACTCGTTGAATGGTCTATAGTGGCTTGAGGTATTATACATGAGGTTTGATACACATGTTGTGATGGGTCCCGGGAACTGCATGGTTACTTTTTGATGTGTGGATGTGGGTAAGAGTTTCATGAGGTTTATGTTTTTTTGTTACACATATGTGTCTTCATGCTAGAATGATTTGAGAGAGATACACAAAATGTGAGACATTGGGGAAAAGAGAAAAAACCAATAGGGATGTGGTAGTGAATCTACCCTGTCCAAAAAATATATCATTGAGAGGGGGTGGGGTTAATTATTGATACTCTATTTCTTTTATGTTTCCATTCAATTGAAACAACATTTTCCTCCCGTTATAGATTTCAATTCCCCACTGAAAACAATCTCAACCCAAATTTAACAGAACACAAATATTTACAAGTTTCAATATTCAATAAGAATAGCTCTCTCTTTTTCATTATTTGAAAACAATACAATACCATAAAATTCAATAAGATAATAATCCATGTATTATAATGAGTATGAAGTACCTTAACACTAGTGTAGCACTATGAAATAATATAACTAGTTCTTGTGCATCATCTTAGCATAATAAGTTATAAAATGGTTTTTTTAAAACTCATATTATATTCTCTTCATTTCAATTCAACCAATGTATTAAAATTTTAATATAATTCATCAATTCCTTACCCAAAAGAAAGATATGTACTACCTAGACATTTTTATGAAACACTATGTATGATATCTTCTGAGTTTGATTCTTGAGAATTTTATTCTTTCCAAACAATACTCCCATTATAATTTAAGATAGAATAAAATAGTGTAGAATTAGCACCACTTCAATGGTTGAATACAATTTTAAATCCTAATAGAATAGAAATGAATTTGAAACACCAAAAACAATGGTCAATATGAACATAATTGATCTCTATTTCTTATCTTTAGAAACCTGCGTCTTCACTCTATTCTGTATTGAATGATGAAAGTCACCCCCAAGTAAAATGTATGTGTTTCCCTTTCATAGATGTCATGAAACATGTTTTGTTAGTAATCACAAAACACATTCTGTACCACTTAAATTCACCCAAATCTAAATTTACCCTAAAATATTAGAGCAATTATAACATTGTTAATTATTCTAGATTCTTTTTAAAACATACACAATCTTCACCTCTTCTTATTTAGACTCCCATTTCAATAGTAAAAAATGTTAAAATTGATTATAAAAAAGGGTTCTGATCTCGTGATTCTGATTCACACATGTTTATTTCTTCAAAACAAGTGTTTATAAATATTAAATAAAATGTATGACAAAATAAAAAATAATTTCTCTAATGAAAGATATCCCATTTCAAAATTAATTCATCTATTTCCTTAGATTTTATATTCCCTTTAACCACATTAAAAAAACATAATCCCATTCAAAACCAATTCTTGAATCATAACTACATTCATGGATTTTAATTCATTGAGGATAAGCTTTAGCATATGTTAACTACATTTGGAAAGTATTGTTACTTTCCATTCATTCTTGCTTCATTCTTTTTCATATCAACCCAAGAAAGATCTTCTCTGAATAAAAATGGTTTGGATACAATCATCTTGAATATGTTCATTTTGGATTCAATAATTTCTTATTATGATCATTCTAGTTATGATTTTTGGGTACAATCATTATGGTTATGGTCATTATGGGTATGACCATTCTGGTTATGATAGATGGGTACGATCAATCAAGTTATGATTATTCTGGGAATGACCATTCTGAAAAAAATTATCTACCCAGATTTGACACAATCTGAAAGAATGTTATTCTCGGATATGATACAATACATTATCAATAAGATTCTTTTTTGAACAGAATTAACAATTATCTTTTACCCAGACCTGATCAATTACAATAAAAATACGATTCATTCTCATCAAACACCATCTCATTCCATTTCTTCTACCCATATATGATTTTTTTGAAAAAACAATTTGTGTCTCATATTCCATCAGCATCACCTCTTCTATCCTCACCACATTGACCAAAAACACTTTCTATCATCATCACCTTTCGAATCACCAGCACCTCATTTAATCAGCACCTCCTTTTTGTTCAGCACCACATTCATCGACACCATTGTTCCATCGGTAAAAATTTTATCGGACCCACCATTCCATTGGTACCTCATAAATTTTTTTGAATCACATGTTACACCGCCTCTTCAAACTTTCTACCATTGTTTTCGAATAGTTATTTAAAAAAATTGGTGCCAATTTTTTCTCTTTGCCATCTGGATACGATAAATTTGAATATGATTCATTTAATACTTTTTTTAACAAACAATCTTAAAACAATTATTTTCTAATTTACAACATCTCTTTCTCTCCCATTTCCTTCTATCAATGTTGAATCACATGTTCAGAATAAAACTCATGATTTATATGAAATAAAAATAATAAAATAATCATCACAATAGATACACAAGTTTCACATCAGTAATTGTGTGAAACCGAGGTCAATTCACATCCAATATGATACATTCTTCTGTGAAACAATTTTTTCCAAAAACAGATCAAAAAAATATCAAAAAAATTGTTTCCAAATCAAATTGATGTAATATTTTTACATTAAAACAAATATTGACAAAAAAAATATAACTCTTTAATCCTTCATCACCTTCATAATTAGCGTGTTCCCAACAATCTAGCCCATTGTGTTTTTTTTGTCATCAATTTTATATAAAACATCAAACATTATAACCTCATCAAATAGATTACATATAAACAATTATAAGCCTACATAATCTAAATCATTGTATGAAACAAGAATAATTAATAGAAAAACCATGATATCAAAAAAAAAGATCATGATAACCTCTTTCTATTCTCATTCTTTTCTTTGTTATCTGTGGAAATAAATTTAATTTTTGTCCAACAACCACTCCAAAAAATAGTTTGAATAGTTCACACACAAAACAAATTATGAATTCACATATTACCCATGACTCTCTATTTTGTGCAATAGATTTAAGAAACAAAAAAATTATAACCCATTAAAAATAGATCCAATACTAATGTGAGATATGGGATAGATACACATACCTTAATGGCGAAGATAAAGTGGTTTGACACCATGTTCAACCTAATTTTAGTGAGTGATTCCTTTAATAAATGTTTTTTTAAAAATATCAGAAACCTGTTATGGTGAGGGAACATACTCTATATTCAATTATTTATTTTCCACATGATCATTGATGAAATAATATTTGATATCAATACATTTTGATAGTTAATGCTGAATTGGATTCCTATTAATAATGATTGTAATTTGATTTTCACAACCCAAGGGAAAGTATAACTTCACTTATACATGTAATTTTTTTAAAAAACAATTCATCCACATATGTTGAGAAGTTTCATGAGTGCCACAACATACTCAAATAAGTCCATACTGAGAGTTGTGGAATTTTGTTTCTTTTTATTGCCAACTAACTCAATTATTTCCTAGAAATAATACCCCACCAGATATGGATCTTCCATTACCAACATTAAATTCACAATTTGCATCAGAATACCCAAATAAATCAATACTATATTAGATAACATAAATGATTCTGAATTCTGTTGTTCCTATGATTTATTAGATAATTATTTTTCCAGCAAAAATATGTTATTATCTGGGTAGAAAATAAAATATTTTCCATAAGGTATCAACATAAACAATATTGCATCTCGGGGTAGTCAAATACAATATACATCCAATATGTTTTTGATACTCTTTCATATCCACTTCTTCTCCATATCCATATTTAGTCATCTTTCTTTCCTACTAAAATTTGTGTTAAAATATGTTTATAATCTTCAATTCAAATCATCATGTGAAGTTTTTTTCATACTTTTCATGGCAGTGGAAAATGTATTCTTTATTTTGTTGGATTTTATACCTATGAAAGTCTTTAATTTCACCTAAATTTGAAATTTTAAATACATTCCTCATTTATTTATCAAATCATTCATAACTTCTTTCATCATTCCCTTCCTAGATAATATCATGAATATAAACTATTATAATGATTGAATCTTATGGACCTTCTATGATGTAAAGATTGATATCCACACATCCTTTGTTTAAATTCATCATTCTATAGAATGTATCGGATTTGGAATATCATGCCCATTGATCTTGTTTTAGGTTATACAATTCCTTTTTCAATATACACACATAACCTTAATCTTTTCAAATAACAATGCCTCAAGGTTGTTCAACATAAACCTCTTAATCAAGATCACAATTTATGAATTCATATTTAACAACCATTTGAATGATCTTGTAGCCACATTGTGCATAAATTGAAAAAAATATTTTAATTGTTTCATGTCTTTCCACTAGATAAATGGTTTCATCCAAATTAATAAACTCAATCTATGAGTACCCTTATCAAACCAATCTTTCTTTGTTTCATATAACTTCACATTTCCATTCAACTTTTTTCAGAAAACCCACTTTTTCCCCTGGCGTTTTTATTTTCAAAATTGGGTAAGAGTTACGATGTTTTATACTTTTCAATATTATTTAATTCAAAATTCATTGATTGAAACCATTATGGATTATCAAAAACTTCTTTCACATCATTCAGATCAACATTTGTATACAAAATAGTGTGTGTATTGGAATTGGTTTTTCTTCTTATTTGAAAATTAAGATGCAGATCACCAATTATATTTTGTTATTCGATTTAAAGACCCAGAAATTTCAAGGAATTTTTTTTCGTAATTTACATTGGAATTTTACAAGAACGCAGTTTTTGACGGAACCTGATTCTGAGGCCCGGTGTGCCCAGAATAAATTTCCAAAGATTAGCTCAGGTAGGTTTAGTGAACGAACAAGCGGGAATTCCTATATTTTGAACAAGTGCTCGGAATTGAAATCTGATGACCCCAATGAACTCGCAACGCTAGTAATCGCTTAAGAGAACCTTTACTGTAGTTGCGTTTGTGCGGGAGAAGAAGATAATTAATGGGGTTTAATTGAAAAGTAAATAAAATTGTTGGATCAATTTTATTTCATATCAAGGTGGTTAACTTCTCCCATGGGAAGTTTGTGGTGGGGCCCACATCCACCCAACATCCCATGTGTGGATAATTGAAAGGGTGGGGCCCACATGAACCCCCCAACTTTTCAAATCCCTTAACTCCTCTTAACCCCTCACCTTCCTAACTCCCCATTAACTCACTTTCATTAATTTTTTTGACAACTTGTTATAATTAATAAGGTGAGTTACTTAATTTCAAACTCTTGAAATTGAAATGGTTAGGATGTGTTAATAAAATTAATACTTGGTCCTATTTTATTTTTGTTATATTTTTTGTCACTTTGAGATGTTTGGGAAGCGTGAAGTCTTCTTCTTCTTCAACCTCGACAAAGAACACGAAGAACACCGTTCTTCAACGAAGAGCATCTCTGCTGAAGAACGCTACGTCTTCTTCCAACGACGATTCCTCTTCGAACGCACCTCGAAGAAAACGGAATCGACGTTCGTTTTCTGCGACGACCGACCTCCGCAACGCTCGTCTTCCGCGGCTCAATTGACGTGCACCGTTCCTGAACCGAGGTAGGGAATTGTTTATGAAATATTATTGAACCCCATGCTACTTCCATCTAAATCAATGAACGCGGATCAAATAAACATTAATTTGATCTGTGAAGATTAAGTAGGGGGTTGGGATTTTATTTTGGTATTCTCTTACCTTTTGAGAAAAGAACGACAGCGCGGGACAACCAATTCTGGGTTGATCCGTGGATTGTTTGTACATGTGGATCGATGTAGGGGTTTTATTTATTTATTTGATTCATGAATACCAAATTGATGATATTTGTGGATTTAAACCATTTGTTATCGAATAACGCGAGGGGGTCGGACCGCACAAACACGGCCGACCCTCCTCCTTAATTTCATGATGGTTCTTTTTTGGTTGGTACGGCAAGGCATGGTGTCGTCGCACCACTCGGTTTCATGCGGAAGGATATGCGTGGTGCCATCGCGCCGCGCCGTGGAAGGATGTTTAAGAATGTGATACTGTCGCGCCGCGTCGAAGAAAACCAAAGAACCGCAGTCGGAGTCGGGCCGCGGAGAAGGGGCGCGGCGCAATCGGGTTGCGCTGGAAAACTACAAAGACGAAGCTATTCGTTTTGACATGTGGTTTGACGGGAAATGATGAAGCATGTTGTTTTGGCTTTTGAATTCCTTCGCAGTGAAGGTGGTGTCTAGGGTGGACCATAGGTGGTGACGGCATGAGAAACGGACCACCGGAGCGCGTCCGGTGGTCCGTGGAAGGCGGCAGCGGCGCGCCGCCGGAAGTTTCATGTGGCGGTTGCTGCCAGCGTCAATCAGCGGCGAAGGGGGGGGGGGGGCGGCCGCGCGCACCCCCGCCGCTCCGCGGAGACCACCCGGCCGCGGCTGGCCGTTCGGGCTGGACCGGGCCGGGCCCAGCCGGGTCGGGTCGACCCAGGGGGGGTCGGCCTGGGTCAGGTCGGGCCCAGACCCCCCTTTTTCGGACCACTTTCGGTCAAATGCTCATATCGTGAGCTGTAGACCTCCGATTGACGCGCAGTCAGTTGCATAGCGATACTTGGAAATGGGCGGTCGTTTTGGTATATTACAATCAAGGTTTCAGAATACTTTGAGTTCAGCAGGGTTGGTTCGTACACAAAACCAATCGGGCCCTCGGAGCGGAAACACTCATATCTTGAACTCCGGACGTCCGATTGACGTGTCGTCGACTTGGTTGAGTTTATCTTAGTGAGACGGGTCGTTCGGCATACTCCGCCCGGGATTTGTTCGTAGGTGGAGTACGGTCGGGTTGGTTTTTCCTTATAATCCAGCCGGGCCCCTAAAACGAAAAGGCCAATAACTCTCAGACCGGGCGTCCGATTGACGCACCGTCTGTTGCGTTGAGTTCCTGTTGACGATACAGAACTTTTGGATACATCAACTTCGAACTATGTGACATTTGATGTATCAGCCTCTCGGCTCATGGAGCGGACCCTCCCGAACGAGCTTGTTGTGTGCGGGAACCCTAGTGCTGGCTGTGACTGCGACTTCGACGACGACTGTGCAGAGAACCTCAGTGGATTCAATGACGACGACTACAACACACAGCGATCCTACGGGGGTCAGTGCTACAGATCATGTGTGGGTATGATCCTTTGTGGGCCTTTGTGGGGATTTCTACATATCGATCCTTTGTGGATATGAGAGCTTAGATGATTCAGTACTGGTCTTGTATCCTATGTGGGTCCCATTATAGATGAATCAATGAAGATAGCTGGTGTTGTATCCTATGTGGGTCCTAGCTGTGCTAATCTTGTATCCTATGTGGGACACAGCTTAGATGATTCAATACTGGTCTTGTATCCTATGTGGGTCCCAGTATAGATGAATCAATGAAGACAGCTGGTCTTGTATCCTATGTGGGTCCTAGCTGTGCTGGTCTTGTATCCTATGTGGGTCCCATCTTAGATATTCAATACTGGTCTTGTATCCTATGTGGGTCCAAGTATAGACGAATAAATGAAGACAGCTGGTCTTGTATCCTATGTGGGTCCTATCTGTGATGGTCTTGTATCCTATGTGGGTCCCAGTATAGATGAATCAATGAAGACAGCTGGTCTTGTATCCTATGTGGGTCCTAGCTATGCAGGTCTTGTATCCTATGTGGGTCCCAGCTTAGATGATTCAATACTGGTCTTGTATCCTATGTAGGTCCCAGTATAGATGAATCAATGAAGACAGTTGGTCTTGTATCCTATGTGGGTCCTAGCTATGCTGGTCTTGTATCCTATGTGGGTCCCAGCTTAGATGATTCAGTAACTATATCTGATCATCTCTTTCATCTTTTCGATGATGTATACCTATGTGAGCTGAAACCTGTTTTTGCTTTCCTGTGTGGAATATGATTTTCTTTCCTGTGTGGACTGGGATGTACTTGGGCTTTGTGGTTGGAACGTGTTGGATTTGATGACTTAGGTATATGTATGGGCATATACCTAAGAAGTGTCGGTTGTTACTTCGTGATTTTATCTTTCCTTTGTGGTTTAACCTTTGTGGATTTTGGGAGACCTTCAGGGGTCTCGGGGTCCCTACTGAGTAGTTTATACTCACCCCTGCACGGGCTATGACCGCACTACGTTGTGTTGGTTGCAGACGATGGACAACATTGATCGTGGTTGAGGCTTTCAGAGCAGGACGGTACCTATAGGTGGACCCTTGGGCGGAACGTACTCGGAGCGGATGGCGGGACCCGAGGAGCAGTGGAGCTATCTGTACCCACCCATCAGGTGGGATTTCCAGTGAATGGCCCGACGCTGCGGCTTTTCTTTTCAATTGTTGTTTTCCCCTTTCAGTTGTACTTTACAGTTGGGCTTGTATTTCCGGCCCCTTTTACTTTCAGCACAGGTTGTTACAGTTTTTACTTCATGTTTACTCTTTCCACTATCTTACTCTGTGGTGGTTGTTACTTTACAAAGGCAATGCCTTCCCTATTTATCGGGATTTACGCCTTGGTTCTAGTCGCCCGCCCCTGGCCTATGGAAGGCGGGCTTGGGGTAGTCACGACACGAGCCATGAGGATGGGTCGTAACATTCGACATGTCTCCCTATCCTTGGATAAGATTTTCAATTTTATTCCTCATCAATGGAAATATTTGAGTCTAATTATTCACCTTTATTATGATTATAATCAGTTGTAATCTTATCAAAATTATCTTCTTCAACCTTCTCAACTTCTTTGTCACCATTGATATGTTTATCTTTCACGGATATTTTAACAAGTATTTCAACTATTTCATCAACAATTATTGTTGTTTCTTTATTCAATCTTATATAAACTATTTCTTCTAGAGTTTAGTTGAGAAAAATTCCATCCTCACCATTCCAATCAAATATAAAATAGTTTCCATAATTTTTTTTATTATACAAGGACTCCCAAAAACACTATTGTGTTTCAAAACATAGAGTTATTTCATAAAAAAATTACAATGGAGTCATACCTAGTTGAGGCCTTTAGAAATAAATTGTCTGAATATAAATAAATGTTCTCATGGCTTGCCCCCAAAAGTAACGAAAATGGCCAAACTCACATAACATGGTTATTCCCATTTCGACTGGGCTTCTATTATTTCGTTATGAAACCCCATTTTTTTGGGGAGTGTATGGAGTTCTATACACATGCAGAATTCAATGCTTCTTAATATAGTAAACAAACTCATCACTTCAGATTCACCACCATTATCAATTATCATATTCTTCAAATAATACTCACATTATTTATCATCTTTTCCTATGAAATTTTTAAAAAATTTCCAAGAATCTAATTTGGGTTACAAGTACATAACACATGTAAAGCGAGTAAAATCACTAATGAAATTGTTTATGTACATATATATATATGGGATGATGGTTTTCTAATTATCCACCATTTAATGGAATGGATCAGATCCATGGGTTGTTTTGAACAAATATTAACATTCTTATAAACTACATTAGAAATTTTTCGTTTCTAGAAGATAATGCCACACCAATTTCATCTTCTTGGAAAATCAATAATGCTTCAAACACTATCTCTTTTATATAGAGTTATCATGTTTCTCTGACATGTATTTCCAATACTTTTATTCCATAACTGATAATCTTACAACATGCTCATTTAACAAGTGTTTTTTATTCTACATCCTAAAACAAATTTCTTTTTGTACGTTGTCCACATGTAACAATCATTACATCCTCTTCACACTTTAAAACAAATCTGAATTTCATAAATATATCCTTATTACCCTCTTCCCACATTTGGGATACATGTAGAAGGTTCTGTTTCATCCCATCAACATACAATGTTTTGTTATATTTCATCTTTCCTTTCCCAATAATCGATGACCCAACACCAATGATTTTAAATGATTCATCAATTCCAACTGTCATTGGGAATTCTTTATAATCATTCACATCCTTAAATAATTAAATTTATCTTATAATGTGAGATGAACACCCACTATAATGTATCCTGGGTCATTATACATTCATGTCTTCTATTGCAGTTTCAAAAAATGGGGACTTTTCTCTATTCCATTCATACTTCTCTTATGACTTTTGAGAATTGTGAATAATTTGAAGAGACAGATACAAAAAAATATATAAATCCATTTACAAAGTTTCAAGGTTGTTCACATCTTTCAAAAATAGTATCCAAGTGTTGGAAACTATTTCTAATATACCCACCTTTATTTTTATATTTCTTCATGAGGAACTTATCATTTATCATTCATTGAGGAGATTGGATTATAGAATCCTGCCTTTTTATTACATAACTTTTCATTAAATTTTACAAATAGAGGATCATTAATGTCTAGTGTCTTGGAAATCAGGAACATAATAAATGAAAAAAAACATAAAAATTCTTCTAATCCACTTTTAAGGCCTCATAATAAGTTCATAATATGTATAATTACTGCATCTCATAACTTGGAGACATACATTCAAAGTAAAGGGTGAGCAGATGGCCCGGTAAAGGAAAACAGGGGAATCAGTTTACGTCTGATATCAATAAGAACTTGAATAAAAACATAAAGAAATTAGAAATGGAAGTATATTCATATCATAATGAAAAGAACTTGAAACATAACTTCAATATGTGGCTTCGACATTTCATTTAAGCATTCATGAACACATCACCAAGGTCCATCCCAAAGGTGTCAAAAAAATTACCAGGGTTATTCACCAAGGTATCGAGAAACTTGTCATCTCTAGAGATTAATTCATTAAAAATTGCATTGGAGTTATATCAGGGCACACCATTAATATTTTATTACTTTTATATGATCCATAAAGATCATAATCAATCATTTCATAAATAACCAATGGAGAATAAACGAAATGGGTTTCATTTCAAGACAATGACGTTTTAAACGTGCTTAAAAAAGGTCATTATGCCATTTATAACCCATGGAAAGGGATTAAGGGATATATGTATGTAAATTATACAATAAAATACATAATATTATTATATTTATGAACACACAATGAAACGAAATAGGTCTGGGTATTCACATCAATAAAACTAGAGAATTTCGGAAGAGAAAGAAATAGAAATTTTGAGGAGAAATTTCTGCAGCATAATGGCAATATAACATGGTTTTAAAAAACATAGAAAAGTGAGGGTACAAGAGAAACAAAATAATAAATAACTTATAATAAAGTATAAATACAAACTAATAGGGAGATAAGAACATCATATGTAAATTTTAATGACATACCACATCAAAAGAAAACAAGAAAGAGAAGAGAAGATGTGATTCCTTTTACGAAAAATTCTACAGCCTATCGACTTCACATAAAAATTCAAAAAACAAATTGATGAGTGAGGAAATAGTATCTCAACAATTATACATGATATGGACAGTAATTAGAACATATATGAACATTCCCTCAAAAGAATTGATGGAAACTAGAAGACACAACATATAGGAATTCATGGATTAAAGAGGAGGGTGAAATATTCCCTTACCTTAAAGATTGTCATCGAAAGATCAACGGTTGGGACATTAAGAGGCTTGAGGGAACCTTGGGAGGGCTTCTTGGGAGGTAAATAGACAAATACTTCGTTGAGGATGATTTTGGAATGAAATTAATGAGGGAAATGGCTTGGTATTTATGGGAAAATTGAGTGAATAAATTATTAATTTCCTAGGGACACCTCATCAGTGGAATTTGAAAAACCTTGGGATTACCCATGGTATTTTCACATGTAGTTGGAGACATGGGACATCTAATAGCATATATCACTACTCATAAGTCGACCTGAAAGCTTACCTCATTATTACATCATTAATGATGTCATTAAACAAATGAAACTCAAAACTACATTTTTACTATTCATTGAAAACTCAACCCATTTCAGAAAAATCTCAAAAAATAACCCTAACCTAATATCAATGCTATAAATTTAAAAATTATGTCCATTTTTTGAAAATAATTTTTTAAATATTTTTAATTTAATTTTTATATAAAATCATTATTTATTCTAAAAATAAAACTTTAAAATTATAACTCATTTTGTAACACCATCAAAAAAGTAATCAAGGTCCCATAAAATTATCGTATAACCATAAGACAATAATGTAACAATTTATGATTAAATTTTATGAAGATATATTTCAATTTTAAATTATTTAATTTCTTATAATATTGTAAATAAAATATTTACGTCGTAAAAAAATACCAAAACATAAACTGTGATCATTTTTTCACTTTTAAGATTTCTAAAATATATTTATACATTCATGGGTGAAGTTTTTAATTTTTTTGGTCAAATTAGTTTTCAATACTATTCATATGCGTATGTTACTTTTCCTACATTACAATTCACTAAAAACTAATTTGATCTTATTAGACTCTAAATTTATCACTGATCACAACTGTAGAAGACCATTTTTTGAAAATCATTTGACATTATTAATTATTTAATGAATAAAAAAACATTTTAATATACACCTTTTTTCCTAAATTAATCAATAATACACATCCTATATTTATCTGGATATTTGAAATTTATAAACTATTCCATAAGAAGTAATAAAAAATTTATTTATATAAAAAGATTACACTAAGAAACTAAGGTCTCGTTACATAGCCCCGTATTACAGCAGTATAGGACCTAAGTTTTAGGTGTGCTATAGTGATAGAATTTTGGGGTTGCTCAGACAACATTTCCCGAGTGGTGATTTTTATTAGCATGACCTTATCCCTTAGGTGATTATGTTCAAACTTCATACGTTGATGTTCGGCTTGGGCTTGGTCCAGAGCAAAGCCCAGTGATGCTACCTCATTCCAAAGCTCCGAAAGATGAGCTTCATATGGCTCGAGTCTACTAGATGAGGCCATTCAATCTTCTTTCTATATTAATTAACCTCGATAACTGTATTTATAAAAACACAATGTTATGATTATAGTTTCCAATGGTCATACTGACCAAAAGTCATATAATAGTCGAAACACAATGGTCATGTTTTAATTATACCCACAAAATTAGGAAATAAATATAATTAAAAAGTTCAGGTAGTTTCATTCTTCCCGCCTTATGAAATATCATCCCCAAAAATTTATCTTGTACGCTTTGATGTGAAAAGGTGTGGGTACTTCTTTCTCACATACTCCACCAGTTCCCATGTGGATTATTCATATTTGTGGTTCCTCCACAACACCTTAATAATGGGGGTATTTTTGTTGCGTAGAACCTTGTCTCTACAATCCAAGATCTCTTTTTTATACTCCTCAAAAGAGAGGTCATGTTCCAGTTCTACCACCTTTAGATTAATTACATGTGAAGGGTCAGGTATGTACTTCCTCAAGAGGGATATGTGGAATACATCATGAAATTTTGATATATTTGGAGGATGTGCAAGCTGATAGGCCACTGCTCCCATGCGATCAAGGATTTCATATGGGCCAATTTACCTAGGTTTGAGCTTCCCTTTCTTCCCAAACCTCATGATTCTCTTCTATGGTGAAATCCTCAGAAGGAATTTTTCACCAAAATCAAACTCCAAGTCCCTTCGATGGTTTTTAGCAAAGCTCTTTTTCCGACTCTGAGAAGCCTTAATGTGTTGTTAGATGGAAAGGAGGTTTTCTATCATCTCTTGTACAAGATCAGACCCAATAAGTTTTCTCTCACTAGCTTCATCCCAACCTATAGGAGTTCTACATCACATCCCATGTAAGCTTTCATAGGGTTCCATTTGAATTCTAGATTTCAAGCTGTTATTGTAAGAGAACTCACCTAAAGAGATGTGTTGATCCCATCCACCATTAAATTACATTGAGAATGTTCTTAGAATGTCCTCGAGTGTTTGAATAGTCCTTTCAGATTGTCCATCAGTATGGGGTTGATAATCCATACTAAAATTCAATTCAGTGGTCAGAGCTTGTTGAATACTTTTCCAGAATTTTGATGTGATCCTTGGCTCATGATTGATACAATAGAAAGTGGAACTGCATGCAACCTTACCACACCCTTCATGTAAATCCTGGCATGTTCATCAAGACTGAAATCTTCTCAAATGGATATAATATGGGCATTCTTGATGAGATGGTCCACAATAACCCATATCACATTATTTCCTTTGGATGTTCTAAGGAGACCAGTGACAAAGTCCATATGGATATTGTCCCACTTCCATGCTCATATGGGTTGTGGTTGCAATACCCCTTTTGGAAGTTGTCACCCTGCCTTCACATGTTGACATTCCGGGAACCTTGATGTGTAGCTGTAAATCTCCATTTTCATATTATCCCACCAATAATGATCAGGAAGGTCCCTATAAATTTTTGTGCTACTAGGATGTATAGAGAATGTAGAGCTATGAGCTGCATCCATCTGATCCTTCTTTATTTCTTGGATAGATGGAACACATAGTCTTGTACAGAATTTCAGTACACATTCTTTATCAGTATTGAACTGAGGAAACTTCCCATCCTTCACAGCCTCAATCTTCTTCTGTAACAACTGATCTTATTTCTGAGCTTTCTTGATCTTCTCCAGTAGTGACGGTTGATAAATCTTTTGGGTTAGAGTTGATGATGTCCCTTCCTTTATAATTCCCATATCTAGTTTTACTTGCTCATTGATCAAAGGATATTTTTGCATCCTCATCATGGAAAGAACAACTTGGTATTTCATGCTTAATGCATCAGTGACTATGTTTGATTTTTTGGGCTGAAAATGAATTTAACAATGATAGCCTTTAAAGAGTCCCAACCATCTCCTTTGTCTCATGTTCAATTCATTTTGTGTGAAAATATAATTCAATCTTTGATGCTCTGTGTATATATCACATTTCTCCCCATAAAGATAGTGCCTCCATATCTTCAAAGGAAAAATGACTGCCGCCACCTCCAGATCATGCATAGGATAGTTCTTCTCATGAGTCTTCAACTATCCAGATGCAAAAGCAATGACCTTGTCATTTTTCATGATGATTCACCCATTCCCTTTTCGAGATGCATCGCTAAAAATAACGAATCCTTCTCCACTATAGGGAAGAGTTAACACAGGTGTAGTAACCAATCCCTTCTTCAGCTCTTTGAAACCTTCCTCACACTCCTTTTTATAGATGAACTTGACCCCTTTTCGAGTTATATTGGTTAATGGACTAGAATGTCATGAATTTTTTTTCCCAAACCTCCTAAAATATCCTACTAATCCAAGGAAACTACGAATCTCAGTTATTTTTGTAGGATGAGGCCACTCCTGTACAACTTTTTTCTTTGTAATGTCAACTATTATTCCTTCATTGTTAAAAATGTTCCCCAAGAAATCAAATTGTTGTAACTAGAATTCACATTTACTGAACTTTCTAAAAAGTCATTGCTTCCGTAGAGTTTCAAAAATAACCATTAGATGATCCTCATGCTCCTCACGACTTTTGAATATATTAGAATATCATCAATGAAATCTACCACAATGTTATAAAAAAGTATTTAATGACTATATTAATCAAATCCATAAAAATAGCAGGAGAATTAGTCAGTCCAAAATGCATAACAACAAACTCATAATGCACATATCTTGATTTAAAGGCAGTTTTTGGAATATCTTCTTTCTTTACCCTCAATTAATGATAACCAGATTGAAGATCAATCTTAGAGAAGAATTGAGACCAAAAAAGATGGTCAAATAAGTCATCAATTCTTGGAAGAGGGTGTTTGTTCTTTACATTAATTCCATTCAGTTGTCTATAATCAATGCATAGTCACATCGATCCATCCTTCTTCTTCACAATGAGAATACGTGCTCCCCAAGGAGACACACTCGGTCAGATAACACCCTTATCCAAAAGATCTTGGATTTGTTTCTTTAATTCCTATAGCTCCACATTTTCCATCCTATATGGGGTCTTTGATATTGGATGAGGTCCATGTATAAGTTCAATAGAGAACTTTACCTCTCCTTCTGGGGGAGGTCCAGGGAAATCCTCATGAAATATATCAATGTATTTCTGGATGATGGGTATATTAACTATCCAAAAACACTCATTCCATTCTTCTTCTTCACTGATCAATTCCATAATGAAGGGTCTGGGAGGTTTTGTTAGACAGAGATCAGGTTTATATATCTCTCCTTGGAAGATTACTGTAGATTTTCTATTCAATACTACTGAAATTTTCTTACTTATGTATTTTATCGTAGCATTATACTTTGAGAGATAGTCCATCCCTAGTATAATGTCGAATTCCAGAATGGGAATGACTACTCGATTTGTGATAAGATTGTTCTCACCAAATTAGATACTAGAGTATCTAAACACTAATGATTCTTGGATAATCCCATAAGGAGTCTTGACTGATAACTCTACTTTTAGAAAGTTGGGAGTTGATTATAAATTCTTTGCAAACATGGAGTAAATAAATGAATGCGTAAAAATAGAATCAAACAAGGTACTTGTTATCATTGAGAGAATAACAAGATTACCTGATACCACATCATTTGGAGCTTCAACTTTAGCTATCATGACAGAAAAAGCATGTCCTTTCTCCCTTGGACTTTGCTAAGGCGGATGGTGGTTCCCCTCTACTGCCCTCAGATTTGGGAAGTGATTGGAAAAGTCCCCCAGTTGTACACACATAAAGAACTGGACATCAGTTAGGGCATGCACCATATTCCCATTTTCAATAGTGTTTGGAAGTTGAGGTTTCACCTCACTACGACAATTCCTCGCAATATGTCCTTCTCTTCCACACTTGTACCATATCCCGCTCCAGAGCTGGAAGTTCTCTGAATGCTTCTTCCCGCATTTATTACATGTTGGAAGTTGAACTTGATTGCCTCCTATTCCTTGATCAATTATCCTACATATGCTTGGCTCTATTGATCTCTTTTTATCATTGGATTTACGAGACCATTGTGTCTCACCAAACTCCAGTTCGACTTTCATCGCACTTCACACAATATCCCCATAGTTTTCATAATCTCAATTGGCTAGGCTCTTCCATAGATGAGGTCTCAGTCCAACGAAAAATCTATCAACCTTTCCATTTGGATCCATAAAAAAGCTAGAGGTGTAATGTGAATGTTAGGTGAAGTTCATCTCATATATTCTGACAGATTCAATCTCCTTCTACTTCAGCTCAATAAACTCCTTCTCAATTCTTTGTCTCATGGATCGATGGAAATAATTACTGAAAAAAATCCCTCTGAACACTTCCCACTCCATAGCTTCAACCTCCACTCTTTCCTTATGTTTTAAATTATATCCCACCACTAATTAGCTTCTCCTTCTACGAGGTAGACAGCCATGGTGACCATATCTTACTCTAAACAGCGGTGCACATAAAAGATCTTCTCGATGGAGCTGATCCATTTCCCTGCAATCAATGTGTCTATTGATCCACTGAAGGTTTTTAGTCATTGAGGCGTAAAGGGCTCAACAAAATGTTGTTCCCTTCGTGGTGAGATCAGTTTCCCATCTTGATTCGAGTTATTTCCCACAACATGAGTTAGTTGGTTCATCATTCACATGAATGTTTCCATTCCAGCTTCCATCAAAGGGCCATCAGCTCCTAGTCCATTATCGTCACCATTTTCACGATTCCTCCTATTGAACTCCATTTCTAAGAGAATCAAATCTTAATGTTAAATTTATTTCATTTATGTATCTTTTTACTATAAAGTATTTATGTCTTAAAACATCTTTAAACAATTAAATTTCTCTATAAGTCCTCCATATTGATTCATAAAAAGCTTATGATTAACAAAATGTATCCTCCAATAGTTTCGTAACCAAGAGTGAAGAAAAGTTTGCTTTCGTACACTAGTTCCCATTTGAGTCTAGATCAAGGTGGTGTTTTTGGGTTTTACCCCTATGTGCAATTGTGCCAGAGCCGCCTCTACCTGATTGTATCTATACAGGGATATATTTTCTTGAAAAACCACATACTTAAGACTCACCAAAATACCAGGAGGTTTTCATATAATTAAATTGTTCTATAGGGTTCTTCATAATGTTTTCATATAATAATTTCCATAAATAACTAATCTATTTTTTTATACTAACTATGGCATCCCCCTTTTTATTACATAACTTTTCATTACATTTTACAAAACAAGGATCTTTAAAGTCTAGTGTCTTGGAAATCAGGAACAGAATACATGAAAAAAACCATAAAACATTCTTGTAATCTAGTTATAAGGCTTCATCATAAGTTCACCCTATGTAAAATTTCTGCATCTCATAACCTAGAGACATACATTAAAAGGAAAGGGCGAGCAGAAGGCCCAGTAAGGGTAAACAAGGGAATCAGTTTACTTGAGACATCCATAAGAACTTGAATAAAAACATAAGGACATGAGCAATGGAAGTTTAGGCATATCATAATGAAAATAACATGAAACATAACATGAATATCTGCCTTCAAAATTTCATTTAGACACTCATGAACATATCAGCATGATCCATCCCCAAGGTGTCAAAACAATTACCAAGGTTATTCACTAAGGTATCATGAAACTTGTCATCTATAAAGATTAAATCATTACACAATGAAATGGAGCACTATTAGGATGAAAAATTAATATGTATTTAATATAATGTGAGCCACATATATCATAATCAAAAATTTCATAAATAACCCATGGAGAATAAATGAAATGGATTTCATTTCAATATTGTGATATTTTAAAAGTTCACAAAAAAATGTCATTATGCCATTTATAACCAATGGAAAGGGAGCAAGGGTTATATGTATTCCAATTAAAGAATCAAATACATCATATATATATATTTATGAATACCAAATGAAATGAAATAGGTCTTGGTATTCACAAAAATAAAACATGAGAATTTCTGAAGAGAAAGAGATAGAAATTTTGTTGTGAAATCTCTGCATCATAACGGCTATATAACACAGTTTTAGAAAACATTGAAAAGAGAGGGTACAAGAGTAAACCAATCATAAAAAACTTATAATACAGTATAAATACCGAACAAATTGGAGATAATAATATGGTATGGAAATTTGAAACATATACCACATGAAAAGAAATCATGAATGAAAAGAGAATACACAATTCCTTTTACGAAAAATTCGTCATCCTGACGGTGTCACATAAAAATTTGAAAAAAAAATTGATAAGAGTGGAAAGGGTGTCTCAAAAATTAGACATGAAATGGAAAGTGATTAGAACATATAAAAACAAACCCTCAACAAAAAATAGATTTAATCTAGAAGACACACCATAAAGGAAGTCATGGATTAAAGAAGAGGGGGAAATATTACCTTACCTTGAAGAGTAACTTTGAATGCTTGAAGGTTGGGACCTTGGGAGGCTTGAGGGAACCTTGGGAGGACTCCTTGGAAGGTATAAAGACCCGAACCACGTTGAGGATGATTTTTGAATGAAATGAATTAGGGAAATGTCTTGGTATTTATAGGAAATGTGAGTGAATTAATTATTAATTTCTAAGGTACACCTCATCAGCGGTATTTGCAAAACCATGGGCTTTCCCATAGTATTTTCCCACGGTAATGGCCACTTCGGACACCTCATAGCATATCAAACTATTCATAAGTTGACCAGAAAGCTTAAAACATTATTACATCATTAAAGATGTTATTAAACACCCAAAACTCAAAAATGCATTTTTACTATTCGCCGAAAATTCAACTGTTTCAGAAAAATATAAAAATTTCACCCTAACCTAATATCGATGCTCTAAATTCAAAAATTATGTCCAATTTATGAAAATAATTTTATAAATTTTTTTAATTTAATATTTAAATAAAATCATTATTTATTCAAAAATACAACATTAATACTATATTTCATTTTGTAACACCTTAAAAAAAGTAATCAAGGTCCCATAATATTATCGTATAACTATATGAAAATAAAGTAAAAAATTATGATTAAATTTTATGATGATACATTTTCATTTTAAATAATTAAATTAATTATAAAATTGTAAAAAAATATGTATGGCGTACAAAAATACCAAAACTTAAACTATAATAATTTTTTCACTTTTTAGATGTCTAAAATGTATTTATACATTCATGGGAAAAGTTTCTATTTTTTTGGTCAAATTACTATTCATTACTATTCATATGTGTCTGTTACTATTCTTAATTTACTATTCACTAATAACCAAGTTGATGTTATTAGACTCTAAATTTCTCAATGATCACAACTATAGAGGACCATTTTTTTGGAAAATAATTTCACATTATTAATTATTTAATGAAGACAAAAACATTTTAAAATACCCCTTTTTCCAAAATTCATCAATAATACACATCCTATATTTATCTGGATATTTGAAATTCACAAACTATTCCATAAGAAGAAATAACAATTGTATTCATATAAAAAGATTACACAAAGCAGCTAAGGTCTCGTTACATAGCCCCTTATTACACCAGCATATGACCTAAGTGTTAGGTGTGCTATGGTGATATAATCTTGGGGTGGATCAGAAAACATTGCCTGAGTGGTGATTTATGTCAGCTTGAACTTCTCCCTTAGGTGATTTCGTTCAAGCTTCATACGTTGAAGCTCGACTTGGGCTTGGTCCAGAGCAAAGCCCAGTGATGCTACCTCCTTCCCAAGCTCCAACAGATTGGCTTAATATGACTCAAGTCTACTGGATGAGGTCATTAAACCTTCATTCTGTATTAATTTACTAAGATAACCATATTTATAGAAACACAATGTTATGAATATATTTTCCAACTTTCATATTGACCAATGATCATATAACAGTCGAAACACAACGGTCACAGTTTAATTATACCCACAAAATTAGAAATCAAATATATATAAAAAGTTTTGGTTGTTACAGGTTCCCCCTCAATAACATCCTTTCATAACCTAGGGGATAGTAATAATTTATTTTATTGAACCAACACATACTTGATGTGTGGCCTTTTCCCCCAAAATACCAGGAATACCCATAAAAAGACTATTTTCATCTGAATCCTCCATATTGATCTGAATTGTGAATGCATTTCTCAAACATATTATTTTCACATTCAATTGGAATCTTCTTCTTCTTTTAATCTTTGATAGGATAATATGTATTTGGATCTTTTCTGGGTCCATGATATTTTGAAAAAATTTCAAATTTTGGTTTCCATAAGACATCACAACATCCAGCATTCTTCATTGAAGAATCAAAACCCTTAATCTTCTCATCCTTTTAAGGTATCTTTTGTTGAACTTTCTACTGTTTCTAATTAAGAGAACATTCACCAACATCAGTGATATATTTTTGGATACATAGACTTTTAGTTTCATATTTATAGAGTTTTTGTTTTGAATATTCAAAATATTCTTCTTTTACTTTCATCTATAACTCTAAATACATATTACGATTATTTTCTTCATTAAGATATTTATTCAAGTCATCTATCTTTTTAACCAGATTTTTGTTCTCACTTGGAAAACATTCAACATTGATTGATCATTCATCTTCAAACTTTTGGTTTTTCTTTTCATGACTTATGATATTTCTCTGATATTCTTTCGGCCATAGTTTCCAATGCATTTCAATAATAGTTCCTTCTTATTCAGAACTTCTACTTCCTAATTTTTCGTCATTCACTTTTTAAATCAATGTATTTTAATTACCAGGGTCAATAGATTTTATGTATTCATAATCACTCACATATTCTTCATCATATTTAGAAAAAAATTCATTTTTATTGGAACAATTTCTATTATTTTCCTTTGTATCCCTTTTTAATCCTCGATAATATTGAATTTCTCTCTTCTATATCACTATTTTATTATTTATTTCTTCAAGGAAAATTGTCTGCAAAGATACCAATACATCCACATTCAATATATAAAAATGGAATTTTACCTTTGTATTTCCCAATACCTTTTTTCACATTATTTGAAAACAAGGATATGATTTCATTTTTATTTTACAATCCTCGTTTCCAGAGTTATAATCAACAAATTCCTCTTCATTAAGAATCTTCTATAACACTTCATTCTTCTTAGCCATGAAATACATTTCCCTATCAACCTCTATTTTCTCATAATAGCATTATATTTTATCATTTCATAAGGGATAAGAGTTCTTTGTAAATAATCATGAGATAATGTTTTAGGATCTCTATATTCCAATGAAGAATATTTTGCATTTAAATTGTCTTGTATGATTCTCAAGATATTTTCAAAAACTATAAAATAATTCAAATTTTCACCAAGACATCGAGTAGTACTTAAAATTTTATTGTCCTTGGTAAATAATTCCCCAATATATTCATGTTCACCCATCATCAAATATTCATACTTCAATATATATATTTTTAACATTTCATTTTTCACTTTTGTATTTACATAGTTTATGTTTTTCAATTTATCCCATATAACATTAGCTATGGTAAAACCTTTCACTATCAAGAATTCACTTACAGAAATTGATAAAATTTATCATTCTTGGATCTTAAATAATTCAAAAGAAACTTTGTGTAAATAGGTTTAATTGGTGCACTATCATAAATGGGAGTAAACCCAATTGTTTAAGCTTCAAGAACATGATAAAATATAGATATAAGATATGAAATCATTCTATCATTTCAGTTATGATAGTTTTTTCCATCAAATAATGGAATACCATTACTTTTCACATAATTACATTCTCCATTTTCATAGAATAATGAAGTCACCATGCCTTTGATACCGCATTAATGTGTGCATTCTGAGAAATGCATCACTAAGAGGGAGAAGGGTGAATCAGTGATACTATTTTTCATTTATGTTTTGTTCCAATTGAAAAAACATACACCTAATGTTAGATATTTCAGTTCCCTACTGAAAACATACTCAACACACATCCACAAGAGCACAAATATTTTGTAGGTTCATCATTCTATAAAGATAGGTTCATCCTTGGTATGGTTTGGAAATGATACAATACCCGAAAATCCACTTAGAAAATAATCCTTGGATTACAATGAGTAGGAATTACCCTTAAACTCATGTAGAAAAATGAAACAATAAACCTAGTGCATGTTCATCTTATTATCACAATATGGTAAGACAATTATTTTTTAACAATTCATGTTACCTGTACTTATTTTTTATTGAAAACATTTATGAAAAATATAACACAATTCACCAATTACTTACCATGAAGAAAGGTAAGAACCACCTATAGTTTTTTTTGAAACACAAAGTCCGATCTATTCTGAGTCTAATTCTTCAGTGTTTGATTCATTCAAAATAATAATCCTAGTCTAATTTTCTGATAGAATACAACTAATCAGAATTGACACCACATCAGTTCCATAATACAATTTTCAAGATTAATAGAATATAAATGAATTGAAACCACCCGAAACAATTATCAGTCCATGTAGAATTTATCTATTCATATCTCTAGAAAACTAGAGCTCTCTCTCTTATATAGTGAACAATGAAAGCCACCCCAATGTACAATGAATTTGTTTCTCTTTTATAGGTGACCCAAAACAAGATCTGGAAGGAATACCAAAACACTTCCCCGCTCACATAAATTCAACAAAATCTGAATTTATCCTGAAATATTAGAGAAATTATGAATTTTTCAATGCTTCTCAGTTCTTCTCGTAATATCCACAATCATTACAACTTCTTCTTCCGAATCACATGTGAATTAACAATGCGATAACATTGAATAAAAATACACGGTTCTAATCACCTGAGCCTGATTCTATCATGATTATTTCTTCAAAAAAATGCATGTACCATTTTAAAACAAATGGATATAAAAATTCAAAACACTCTTTCGAATGAAAGACATCCCCATTGAAAATCCATTCATCAGTATCTTTATATTTTCTTTTATCTTTACCCACATGAGAGAAACACATAAACTCATTCCAAACCAGTGAATGATTCCTGACTACATTCATGAAATTGAATTAATTGATTATCAGAATTTGCATTATCTGTTTTGAGTTGGAATGTATTGTAACTTTCTGTTCATTCCTTCTTTCTTTTTCTTTTCAACCCATGAAAGATTATTTCAGAACTCAAATGGCCTGGATATGATCATACAGAATAAGATCATTCTATATATGATCATTTCTAGTTATGATAGTACTAGTTAGGATTTCTAGGTATGATATTTCTAGTTACGATCATTCTAGTTATGATTGATGGGTATGATTATTAAGGTTACGATCATTCTGTGTACGATTATTCTATTAATAATGATCTTCTCGGATATGATACAATTTGAAAACAATGATATGCCCAGATACCATGAAATACATTATGAATATGATTATTTTTTGAACAATATCACCACATCCCTTTTACCCAAAGCCAATCAATTACAAAGTGAATATGAATCATTCTCAATCGACACCATCTCTTTCAATTTTGTCTACCCGAATATGATTTTTTTGAAGAAAATCCATTGTCTCTTCTTCCATAATCATCACCTCTTCCATCGACACCACTTCTACTAGAACTAGTTTCCATCTAAATCAACTTTCCAATCGGAATCACCCCTTTTCATTGGAACCTACTTTTACATCAGAACCACATTCATCCACACCACATTTTAATCGAAAAAACATTCATCAGCATCACATTTCCATCGATACATTTTCGACTATTTTGGAACACAATCAACACCTACTCTTCAATTTGGATATGATTTAGTTTTAATGTTTTGAAAAAAATATAATTTTCACTTCTTTCTCTCTTCTATCCTGATATGATAAATCTGAATACAACTATTTTTTTTATTGTTTTTAAAAACAATATAAATATTATTATTTTCTGATTAACTGCATATCATTCACTCCCATTTCATCCTATCAATATTTCATCACAGGTTATCAATACAACTCATGATTTATATGAAACACAAATCATAAAAGCATCATCATAATAGAATCATGAGTTTCACATTGGTTCTAGTGTAAAACTGATGTAAATTTTCTTCAAACATGATACATTCTCCAATGAAACCAATTCTTCCTAATACTGATGAATAAAATCTCAAAACAATTATTTCCTAAACCAAGTGATGTTATTTATTTTCTTCAAAACCAATATTGAAAACAAAATACAACTCGTGAAACCTTCATCACCTTCATTATTTACTTGTTCCCAATTAGTAGTGGGGTAACCTTGATATCCATTAGAATACTATATAATCTTGAATGAGATACATGGTTAGTGTATCCATGGTGATTCTTGGAACATAATATACATATTTAGGTGATGAGTTAGTTTCCCTTGTTGTTCACTATGCTTTATCATAGTTTCATTACTTTTTCCCAAATTGCTATGAAGAGGATCCTCCTGAGTATACTTTTATACTCACCTTATGTTATATATATTGTTTTTTAGTTCCCTTGGAAAATGATAGAGATTAGGAAAGTTAATATTATCTTGGGGTATTGGAGGATAAGTTTGGGAATTGTGGTTGCTACGATTTTACCTTACTTTGGTACTTGTTGTTTCCCCTTTCTGATTTGTATTTGTTTTTTTCATGACATTAAATATGTGTACTTGAATATATTTTATATTTCATTCAGATAATATGTTTTCTGTTAACTATTTTATCTATCTCCATTTCACATGTGTTCTTTTTATGGGTAATGCCTCAAATCTGTGTTTTTTCTATACCCTCGGTGCTCGTCACAATCTCATGGCCAAATATAAATTGTAATCAGGGGTCATTATCTTTCTTCCCCCATTTCTAGTCCAGGAGGGTTACACATTTAGGGGAGGGGTCCTGAAAAAAAGAAACATTCAGTTTGATAAATTAAATATATTGAATTTGAAATACATTTTTTTTATTTTTAATAACATTTATTTAAACAAATCATAGACAAAGAGTAATATGAAATATAAAAAACCCATTAAAACAGTGAAGGGGATTTTAACAATAATGAATTTACATGGTTATGTGAAAAATATAGTTATGTAGTAAAATTAAAAAATAAGTATCCTCAAACTTTTATATATATAGTAAAAAATTACTCATAAGGGAAATGTTAAAAAACTCAAATGCAAAATTATGTATAAAAAGTAATGGTTTATAATATATGAAAGTATTAAATTGTTCATATCATTTTATAAAATATACTTTATAATATAATAAATATAGATATAGGGGGAAAAATATACACATGCATAAGAAAAGGATAAGTTTGATTCCATATACAAGGGAAAAGCTATTTGAATTATGAACCAAAAGGGGTGAAATGACAAGAAAAAATATAAAAAATAGGGAAAAATATGATGAATATAATATAAAAATACTATAGGGTCTATGAAACCAAATATAGAAGGGATATTTTGGTGAAACAAGATTTAATGTAATAAAATTATATTAAATTAAAAACATCTGTTATGACAATGGTGTTTCATCAAAGGACCCAAAATTATAAAATCATAAATAAAAATGAAAATCTGAACAATAAATATTCAATAATGTATTTTGATTTATATTGGTATTTATTATTTCAATATAAATATTACCTATTTATATTTTAATAATCTTGTTGAATGGAATTGAAATTTTGAAAAATAAAGCCTTATCTCTGACTTTAACTTATTTGGACATGATATAACATTATAGTATAATAAATTTTAATTTTTCATTCATTATAATAAGAAATTTTTTTATAATTTCTTATTTTAATAAATAACTTTATTATTCCTTCTCACCCTTATATTAATTTTATTAATTTCAAAATTAACAATCATTTTTAGTCATTTTAATGTTCAAAAATGATTTAATTTTAATGTTTTAATCATTGTTCCATTTTTATTAGTTTGTCATCAAAATAGTTTGTTAGGATATTTAAATTCATGTTTTTGATATTGTTATAGAGTCTCAATGTCGTTTCATTGAACTCATTTGAATGGATCCAATAAAATCAACCAAAAAAAGAACATGTTATAACAATTTAATGTGTACAAACTTGTTATTATATAAAAATAATAAAAATTGTAAAAATTGTAAATTTCATAATAACAATATTCTAAAATTCAAAAAATGAATTTAATTTTTTGTTTAAAAATAATATTAATTAAAGATAGTTATATGAAAATATTAATTAAAATGAGCCCCAATATGTCTTTTTTAGGCAGTTAATTTCTTTTATTTTTTAATAATATTTTTACTGGAAATTAAAAATTATCTTAACAATATTATAGATATTACATATATGTAATACCTATTTGTTAAACTCATTTTTGGTACAATCCATATCAGTAAGTGATCAAAAATAAAATATTTCATTCATTGATTCGGTAGTTCACATGTAACATAAAAGAAATTTCCAATTTCCAAAGGGTATAAGGGATGTTGATAATGGCTTATCCTAAATAATAAAAAAAATTAATATTTTAATGAAATATATTTTATATTTTAATTTGGATTCAAAATATTTATAGGACCTAATATATTAAAGAAACAAGAATGTGCATATTAAACTCATATTTACCTTTTTTATATCCATCATTTAATTTCATTTATGTGTTTAGAATAGTGGTTATTATTAATATCAGGGGTGTGGTGATGTGGAATGTGAAGTGAGGAGAAATAATTAGGTAAATGATTTATATAATACCCACACCATATCATTATTTTGTTTCAATATATTTAGTCCTAATTTCTATTAAAAAAAATACATTGCAATTTCACATATAATGATTATTTAAGGATGATGAAGATAATAGAAAAATAATAAGCATTCTAAAAAATGAAATTTGTATGTCCTAGAAAAACATTTCTCATCCACATGAATTAGATATATTTTTTGTAAATTTTAAATCAATTAATTAATTTTTATTAACATTAAATACAATATAAATTTATTTTCAGAACTATTCACATAATTTAACTTCAAATATATCTATATAACAATAAAATATAAATTTTAGCAAAAAAAATTATTTATTCAAAACAACGTTTATCATTAATTATTAGGAATATATTAATTTTAAATCTTGGATATATTCATTAATTGAAAACAATTTATGATAAAATTTCAACTAAATTAACAATTTATGCGTCGATGCTTCATTTTTCATTCCAAAAATTGAACTATAAATAAATAGATATTGCTAAAATATAAAACTTTTTGTTACAAATGTTCTCACACATAACTATCATTAACATCCCATGATAAATCCCATTAAGTGGTTTCATAGAAAAGTAATGTAAACCTAAAGGCCGGCCTATAATAGGACCCACGATGGATAATTGAACCGAGTTCATTTGTTATAAGATTTGGAGGAATTACGCTTTTAATTTCCAAGAGAAAATAGTGAAACTAACTATAGTCACCCAATGATTCTATAGAATGATATATTTATTAACATTACTTAGTGTAATATGTATTTCATACATTATTTAATTGAAATAAATACTAATATAGAATATAAAATCTAAATCATCCTCAAACACCATAAAATATATCCATATTGTAACTAAAATCTCTCCCAAGCATAATGGAAAACACATGGATACCTTTGGTGGAGGTGATCACTTAGGATTACTTAGTATGATCAAATTTCTATAAAATTATATATCCATACTAAAATAATATAATGATATACATTCAAGAAATCCTATGAGAAATACATGGGGATGGATAAGAATAATATTAAATACAATATTAACATATTATTGATTAATATTTGTATAACTCTTGTATTTGATAAAAAGTATATCAATGGATTCTTAAAAGTGGTAACTAGAAATAGAGATTTATATGGCTTTATAACAATAATAGAGGAAGTCTATCATATATCATGATAAATATATTTACATTTCAAATCACAATTGTGGTTATAATATCACATGCATATTGCATACCTTTTTTAAATTAAGAAATATCAACTCTCAATATAAAACAATAATTCCATAATTTTATCCCTCCAACCCATGTAGCCAATCCATTTCATCTCTATACCATGTAAATTGTCATTTTATTATCCCATCTCTACCCATTTCCATTTCATCATTTCCTTACATCAAATCTAGCAAGATCATTATATACACACTCCTCGTGTATTGACATCATCTTATCCTAACACAATATTGATTCATATCATTATATAAATTTCTTATGATAAGAATTTAAACATTATAGCCCAATTAATATCCTAAGCATTGGAAATTAACAATAAAAATATATGTATACATGATAAACTAAATCTAATAAATCCATAATTTGTTTTCAATCCATGAACTTTGGAAATTATATTGTGAATGTGTATATATATATATAGATTAAAAAACCTGAACCATTACTTTCCATGTATATAAAAAATGCAAAAAAACAAGGGGGTAAAAAATTTCTATAAAAGTAATTAATTTTAAAAATTAAACACATGAAATACGTTATATAAACAATATTACACCAAATTCAACTAAAACAATGAAATAAAATAAAATAGAAGAATAATAAAAATAATTGTAGTGAAATATATTAAACTATTACTCTAAATTCTTTATTATATGAACAATTACATCATCTCTAGATACCAATAGCCTTTCATATATCTCATTTTATTCAACTAATAGATTTTAATCTGTCATACATGATATTACTATAAGATACATCATGTGACTATCTATAAATGATTAATTAATAGATCATAATTACCTTGTTATTCATGATATACATATAAGATGAAACATATAGTTGCAACTCCATAGTCAATCATCTAAGACAATTAATAGCCATTTTTTAAATAATGAGGATACTAACAATCTATTTAATTCTTCACACAAAACTATACTAAAATAATGCCCAAGTAAAAACACTATTATCCCACCCATAATGATTTTTTACACTTTTATTCCAATAGGATTCCATTATTATAATTATATTCAAACTATTACATTGAAAAAAATATCACATCTACATTCTTTCTAGTGAAAAATTATATAGAATGTTTTAGAAATTATGGATGCATTCCTACATCTATTAATTATAATAAAAATTCATTATTCTCTTGGTAATATTCCACACAATTCCATATTCAATATCTATTTTATATACATAATGTTATTTAAATATATATTTCAGAATAATATGTACATTATGTGTTTTTATATCTTTATGCATTCATTTATTATTTATTCTCTACTTTCAAAATCTATGACAATAATGATTTCATAGTTAATTCATCATAATATTTTTAATTTATAAAATAACATAAACTACCATCATGATATATTCTAATATAACCTAACATCATCATGTAACAATAGACATAATAAAGTCAAAATTTAATAGTGAATCATATATTTGAAATATACATGTATAAATATACATCAACTTATAAGTAGAAAAAGAAGAATAATTATAATTGTTAGTTTATTAAAAAGAATTTTTCATTCCAATTTTTTTTAATACCATCAGGTTTTACACGTTAATTCAGTAATCATATTTTATATCATTATAACACTGTATTAATATCATTAATTACATTAAACATTATGTCATTAAATATATAGAAGTTGTTATCATTGATTTACAACAGTATCATTTGTATTTAAATATATAATAAATAAGAATTTAAAAAATAATTAAATCATATTCAGTTAAGATTTTTCATTTTCATTCCATATATCTTCTTTATATTATTACATCAAAAAATATATTCCCATAAGCCATCAGAAATCACATAATAGTACTATACTATAATTGATAATTCTAATATAAGTTCCTAAATCCTCTTAGCCATCATTAAAAATCCATATCCATATTCAACCCAATATAAGTTGAATATAATGGATAATTAATTACCCCTTCCCCTTGAAGAAATAATATCCCAACAGATTTTAATTTAATGAAATAAATTAATTATATTAGACCCCCTCACCAAGAAGAAAACTTCACCATCAAGGATTCAAAGAGAGTTAAACAGACCTTTATCTCCAGGCTAATGGTAAGGTTGAATTACTAATATTATTAGAGTTGTATGGGGAATATTTTAATATTGAATATGGGGGTGTGTTTTAATATTATGAAACAGAAGGTTTTCATACAATGTTTCCATAGGGACATTAATAATATATAACGAAGATTATGATATTCATTCGATGTAATGGGCTGACAAACCAATGAATGGAGTCTTAAAAAATTGTTTCGAAATGTATAATTAGTATATCAATAATGATTTATTTAAAAATATAGAGAATGAAGTAAATCTGTACCCTCAATGAATAGATTATTATATAAGGGATCCATTATTTCCATAACCATCAAATGGTGATGTTCTACATAGGTTTATAGAGGACGAGAGATGTTTTTAACGTACAACTTTTGTGTGTCCATAGCATATACGTATTCAAGTATATTGCAATGATATACTTGTATTCGTTATTCATGAATTTTTTGATGGATACCTAGAAAAGTATAATATGAGTGATGTTAGTATAGATAATTTAAAATATATATATCAAATCACTAAGAATATTATTATTTTAATAATGTAATTCACTTAAATGATCATTTAGAAACTTGTTGAATTCAAAAATTTTAGTGAAACATGATTATAATGTTTCTGATTAATTGAAACTCATTTAAAATATTTAAAAATATAACAGATCCATGAAATATGTGTTGATTTCCGATACACATACCCCAAATGTAAACAGATTGAATCTCCATTTAAATTAAATAAAATTTTGTGTTATTTTTATTATTATATTAAATTATTTATGTAAATTAATTTTAATTGAAACTAAATAAAAGAAGGATTAACAAATATTTTCAATAAGAAATTAAATATATTTATGTGTTTGAGATAAGGATTTACACTAAACATGAAAATATAAATCATTATTATTAATTATATTTCTAACATTTTAATTAATAAAAACATTTAGAAAATATTCCTTGATATTAGATATCAATGTTACAAGTATTTTAAAATTTTAACACTAATAAAATGAAATTTTGATCCTTCCCATTAAAAAGAATAAATCAATAGTATTCATTAAAAAAATAATTTCTTCAATCTAGAAAATGATCACGTATAAGGATGATAGTTTGGTTACCTTTTCACAACACTTGATGGGGACTTATCTATATAACATACAAAAGATGGAAAAGTACGATGATTAAATTAACTATATAAAATATTAAATTATTATACATTTACATGACCATTTTTCTTTATACTTCTATTAAAAAAGTAAAAAACATTATATATCAAAACATATTCTTTTTAATAGTAATTGAAATTTTTCATACTATATTATAAATATCTAAATCCTTATAATTAATTAAACAATTACCAAAAATACTCATGATAAGAAAAACATCTAGAACCATTAAACATTTAATATTTATTTATCACATGTAAAGTAGAATTATATGAATGTGGTGATATAAAGTTATCATTAAGGATAGAAATGATCCACAATATTCATATATGATAAGATAGAATAAAATTATAATGTGGGTATAATTTGGATATCTAATAGTGTTATTCATAAAAAATAGATTATAAATTTTGAAATATCTAAAATGTGTAGAATATTATATAATAGTTACAAAAACATTTAATGTGAACTATGTTGAAAATAAGGATATATAGATTGGTGGAAAAACATAATCATAAGAAATCATGCGATAAATAAATTTATTCCCACACCAACATGAATAATCTTATGCTCTTCACACCTGAAAAAGAGAGTAAACATCTTATACCCTTGAATATTTGAAAAATATCATTATTTCTAGGCCTTACCATATAATAAATAATCAATTTTAACAAAGGTATTGGTGGGGGTTATATGACAGCACCCATTATCATCCATGAATTTATGTTCCAAAAGAAATAAATGATTCATAATTATTAATCCATTCAATTAAAATGTGTTTTTTATCATTTCTTAAGAGGATAACCTAAAACTAAACTATGATTTAGATAAATTTTTTCTGAACTCTCAATAAAATTTTCAAAACATTATAAACACCTATAATATATTTGGATTTAAAATTAAATTAAGTATCTCCGTTGTCAATTAAAAAAAAGATATCATTGGGTATTTACACCATATCGATCATATGTATATTTTGTAGTCAATATTTTCCCCAATAATTGTTATATACGTATTTAGGTGAACACACTTCATTCAATGGGATCAAAAATATGGTATTCATAGTTGAATGGAATTGAAAAAAATAATATTATCATACAATAAATATGATTATTTAAGACAATGAAATGATATAACTTTAATCTTTTAGGGAAGAATCATTTATTAATTGGGAAAATATATGTGAAAAATTAATTTATAGATTATGATTATTTTTAATGGAATGATATAATTTTAAATTAAACATTGTTATGTTAAATGTATATTTTAGATAATTGTTTTAATTAAAACATATTTAATAATAAAAAATTATTTTTTTAAATCATTAAATAAGTGAATTATGTTAAAAATTATAATGAATTTATTGTTTTGAAAATGATTAAAAAAAACTTATTTCATATAAAAATAAAGAAATGATATGTTCATATTTTAGATACTTTTTTTGGAAATCCATTTTCAAAATGTTTGGAATGTTATTTTTTTTATATATGAAAAATTTACATTTGAAATAATCACTGATAAAGGAGTCATTAATATAAAATAAAATGATCTATATATAAATATTTTAATTTAAGATATCATATATATATATATATAATATGTATAACATTTTGGTATTTTGAAACACTATTTTTTAAAATAAAAATATTTTAAAATGGAAATGACATTTCCATTTGAAAATTGGTGTTAATAAGTATTATATTAGAATAATTAATATATAAGTTACATTCCAAAAAACAAGAATAATATTTACATGAAGTAATTTATAAACAATTTGGGTTAACAATTATTAATTATTTTGGGAGTTATTATCAATAATAATATATATTTTAATAAATTAATTTTATTAATGTCGGATATTTTGAATTAAATTGTTTTTCTAAAATATAGGATGAAAATAATAATTAAATAAAATAAAAAGTGGTTAGAAACAATAATTATAGAAAATATGATCATGTATAAAATTAAATGAAATAGTGGGAGTTCAATCAATCAAAATCCTTAAAAATTGTATTATTTGTATCAAAATCCGGATTATAATGGAACATGATTTGGATATTCAACCCAATAAATTACATGAATATTTAAAAATTCATTCATTATGATTTTTTACACAATATTTATGATATTATAGTGTTATAAAATAATTATATCATAATAAAATAAATTTAAAAAACAACTCGTTACAATATTTCCCTTCTTAGTCGAATGCTCTATAAACTCATATATAATAAACATAAATATAAGAATATTTTATTTTAAAACCATTCACATATAAATTATCATTTTTATAAATTATTAAGAATTGTCAATTATTTATATATTATATAGTAATAGAATATTTCATTACCATAAGATGTTTGAAAATTTAATGGTTTCACGCGTTTTTTAGGCTATCTATTTTCATTAAAATTTAATTAATGTAACTTAAATAATTAAAACATAATTTATGGTAATGAAACAGGAAAAAATTACATATATATAATGATCTTGTCTCATTCGATTTTTTTATCAGTAGTTTTTGGTTTAAATGGAATCTTTTTCATCTTAATTCATTAATTTTTCTGAACTAATATGACATTTTAAAAATAAATAAAATATTTTATATTACCATTCCAAATTAATTAAAAGGAAATTTTGTAATTTTTTAGTTAAATATTTATTTATGTTCATTCATGATTCATTATTCATATTTTATTGATTTTTATAATAGTTTTCACATTGGTTATTTAACTAACACAAACATGATCATTATATAAATTTATGGGAGATAAGGGTTAAAAAACATTTATTTTGAAAGAATGCATTATAACATAAAAAATAAGGATATGATTTTTTTGGTTTCGAATTTGATTTTATGAATTTCATATAATTAGTACGAATCAGGATGAAAAACCAAAAAGGATAATTCAAGTAGGTGGTGGTCCATAAATACAAATAAACGAGGTTCTAATGATTAAAATCCCAGGAAAATAAAGAATATGAAATTTTCATATTTATTAATATTGGTGAATTAAATATTTATTTTACTTTAAAGGGGTTTCTATGATTAATAGCGTAGCTGATACACAACAATGGGTTTCTTTAAAATCATATGTTGCACACTAATAATTTAATATTATTATTTTAATTGGAAGTTAAATCCTAGTATTTTTATTGGTGGGAATGAAATAAACAAACTACAATATAATTATACATGTTTGTTTTATGTATTTACATATATCAAAAAAAAGTTAGAGGCTTAAAATGTAAATGAATCTAATTTTAAGCATAATTTACATTAAAAGGTCGATTTACAGCCTTTTAATGGATAACCCTCTATAAATGTAGATTTGGTAACTTTAATACATTATATTTGAAGAAATAAAATCCTTCTTTATAATAGGGAAATATAAATTTAATCTGTGTAAATTTTTGGATTTTTTTTAATAATGTTCATTTTTTAATGAATAAGGAAAAATATAGTATTTTAATTCAAAACTGCCTCTTAATCTAATTTATTTATATGGTTATATTATTATTTTTAATTTGATTTAAAGTTTAGTTATAATATAGTTTTACCATTTTATCCAATTTTGGTCATTGGAATTAATTTCACATTGAAATTAGACATAAGGAAGTGTCAATCTTTTGATAGATATTGTTTCTTAAAAACAAGCTATTTGTTTTGACAACGAGTTTTAATTTTAAAATAATTAATCCAAATAAAATGTTGTGAATTTTGTAAAATAGACAGAATTTTTTAATTTTGAATACCAAATATAGATTAGGCTATGTTTTTTAAGTTTTCCAAAAAACATCAATTTTTGATTAATAGTGAAACCACTTTGTAATAGTTAAAAAATTACTTTTTCCTTAATAAGAAAATTTGTCGATTCTGTGAATTGAATTTAAAAATTCTGACACATATGGGTGTTATTAATAAGTAAAATGTTGTTTAATAATATGAAAATTATTTTTGGTGAATAGTATCTTTTTACTTTTATTTACCGCAGTTAAAGGTAAATATGGTAATTCAAGGAAAAAAGAATATTATAATAATTCAAAATCACTATAGCACTTTTTCTAACCTTATTGGATGAGTAATTTTCTACCATGGGCATCATTGGGTCTATTTTGGGACCCCATGGATCCACTTATGAATGATAAAGACACTTTAGATTAATTAATTTAAAGTAAATGAAAAAATGACATAAACAAATATATTTTAGTAAATTAATTTTTATACGGTGTTATCTAAGTAATATTTTTCACTGAAATATTCATTGTAAATATAAGAAAAATTAATGCATCATAGTAATTTTTTTATAATTTTTAGACATCATATAAATTAAATTATATATGACACAATAATGATGTAGTATTTACCTCATTAATAAATTATTTAAATAAATTATATTATAAATATTAAAATAACATCCAAAACCTGTCCAATTATGATTCGATTATTTTATTTCTAATATCATTCATCTTATATTAGAATTTAATGATTTTTTCACCTTTTTAAACTGATGATATGTTTATAATAAAATAATGTTTTCACATTTTCTTAAAGATCCCATCCTCTCCCTTATAAAAGGAGACAACTTCTAACCAATTCCTCACACCTCTCAAGACTTTTGTCTCATCCAAAATCATCCCAATTATTCTCACTAAATTTCTATACTTATTCTAGAAGCCTTACCTTAGGCATAAGTAACATCAAAAAGTCCTTAGGATAAAACCAAAGGGAGTTACCCAAATTAAAGTTAATTATTTCTCTTAAATTGTTTTTTTATTTTACTTCTCCAACCCCTAAACTCTTTTTATTCCTTTATTTTCCAACGTAACCAGTATCCTAAATATAATAGGATGTTGTTATGATAAGTATTCTAACTACACATACACACACCTCCATCTTATGGATGAAGAAGATACTGTTTCAGTGGATGGAAAACTAACGCATCACAAAATGATGATTGTTCAAATATCTCCAACAGCCAATCATGGGGGCCATTATGATGACATTATATTTATATATTATATATATTATGTTTATGTTTTCTTTATCTTTCTTTATGTTCCATTTATATCATACCTTTATGATTTCCATTATTGGTAAACACGATAATTTCATTTGAGAAAGTGCGGACTACCGCCCCCTCCAAGTGATATGACTCTTTAATGGATTATGTGGGATATAGATTGGATGAAGTCAAGGATATTATATATGATATTATAATGTAATTATAATATACCTATGTATAATTATGTTTTAATTCCATTACAATAAGAAATAGAAATGAAAGTAGTGTTCATGCGTACGTACGACTTACGGTCTCTATGAATGATGCATTTAATTTCTTACCACAGAATGATATGTACTGTAATAAATATATATATATATATATATATATATATATATATATATATATATACAGGATAGATATGATATATATGATATCTAACTAATGAATATAATTCTTGATATAATAGATTATTGACAACATGGACAACATGTAAATATAAGGTGTTCATTTTTGACTGAAATACCAAATATTGACAAAATGAATGTTATTAACTTAAATGATTACATAATGTTTATAACATTGTAATAAGTGAAATTAATCTAATAATATACTTTAAAAATGTTCTTAAGTAAGTATAAATTAACTTTATTTTATTTTTCTGGAGATTAAAGAATGAACAGGTCAAGTCGGACACGAGGTAAGGGATTTTCTTATCTCGCTTTTAATTTTGTGAGATTTCCATTCTTCGCCACTTATTCATTGCATGTGGTGTATTTTGTTCTAAAATTTAATATATATTTTCATTATTCTCATTATATTCATGGTATTCTGTGATTCATTTTTTGGTTATTAACTTTTGTTCATACGACTCAGTTGATTACAATGTGGTAGAGGGTTTCATCTCACTTTTTATTCCCGTGAGATTCATGTTATATTTTCCACTATTTCCTTTTATGTGGTGTGTTTACTGCCCATGATTATACTATTTGTGTAATATAATTTCATTTATTATTATTTACATCTTTATTTTATTATCATTATTTTATGTGGCGTATGTTTTATAACATTCCAAATCGGTAAAGGAAGCTTTCGCCCTCCACTTTTTATAAGACTTCTTTTGTTATGCCTTTTAATTTACACCTCATTATGTACGGATATGTCCATATATATCCTTATTGATGTAAAATTTATTTCCAAGTGATCAGATACCATTTTTCTCTCATAAAATCATTTTCGGAATTTTAATGTGATGTCGTTAGGCTGTTTAATTTTTACAAGGGATCTTCTTAACCCAATTTCAATTATTTGGGTTCGACTTGTACTTCTCGAATATGTCATCATATGAATATGTGTGAATGAAATCTAATTGTTTTACACATAATATCAAAATATATTGGGTGTATTTATATTTGTCACACATAATTATGTGATTGATTTATCCTTAATTTAAGCATACCATCTTTATAAGGGATTTCATATCAATTTATATTTCCACGGAGACTTGATTGTTGTTATGCACCAATTCACTATTATATAGTGTATATAATGTACATTGACATATTATATCATGGATCACATTATTCACATGATATTATAAATTTCTGATTAAATTTTATTCCTCAATTGTTGGTATATAAGCGTCTCTCTTTTTGTTAAAAAAACTCTTTACCTAAAATATCGTTTTAAATGTTTTAAAGATTTATTCTTATAAATATTTATCATTAATGTCCCTGTTTTCAATATTTTTTTATGATTTATTTATGTGGAAATTAATTTTTTCAAATGATATTTCATTTAATGCTTCAACGTGGTATGAGACACTTTGATTCAAAAATATATTTTTAAATGGTTTTGAAAATGAGTTGATAATACATTATTTATTTCAATATATTGATTTGATATATTGGAATGTGGAAATGTTATATTTACATTATAATTTTGTTATGTGTTATGATTATGTTATGGTTATTGGGAATTTTTTATGTATACGGGTGGTTCTGTGATAAACATAGGGCGGGTGAGCCCGAGATAGATCTCCAATGCATTGCGTAACATGACAGAGGTAAACATGGTGTTTCTCCTAAGAGATTTAGGGAATATACTGTGATGGGTATTCCAAGTGTAACTACCTACATATCTATGATAGCTATAATGTATGTTTTATATGGGTTCCATTAGTAACCGTTACGATTTATGACTTCTATGTGTTATTCATAAATCATATGTTTTCATGAGGTAAGTAAAAGAGATCATGTTTTGTATGTATTAATGAACAAATGTCTTCTCTTATTGTCTTATAACCCTTACTATGATTTTTATTCACATCCCAAGTTTTTGAAATGTTTTACACAGGACATAAAGATGAATAGGGTCAAGGATGGGATCATTTAAATGTCATGATGTCTAAAACATGGAACTAGACATGTTTCTTTTTTGGAGTTATTATTTTATGAAAAAAATGGATACTGAGTAGTAGTGTCTACATGTAATATTCATGTTGTTATGTAATTGTTATTGCATAATAATCTGAAACTCTAAACCTAAAAATATATTCAATGTGAATTATCCATTTAATTCAATATTATGTATTGTTATAAGGTCGGGTCCTTATAGATGGTATCAAAGGTTGGTTTAGATAACTTCAGAGTTTAGGGTGTTCGTTAAGCATAAGTTACATTATGATAATGATTAGGATTTTAGAATGATTCATAGTTATTTTAGATAATGTGGATGAGTTTAATATAACATGAATAATTATATCATAGTATTTAACATCCTCATAAGATGTTATAAGATGATTTTACTGATATACTCACACCTACCTTTTTTGTTTCAGTCAATGGATCGATCTATCATGCATCAAATAACAATGGATGTGAAGAAAACTGTGAATGTTTTCTGAATGAACAATTGAATGAAATGGGAGCTACAATGAGTAATCTTGTGGTTATTCTCAACCAACTACTTGGAGTCATGATTGACCACTTGAACCTTGGTGATTTTTATAATTCATCGTATATGCGAGAAACAAATCCCCACAGAAGTTCAGGTAATAATCATAATGTTATGTATGTTCAAAAACCTATGTGTCAAGGATGTGGAAGGAAACACCTAGGAAAATGTTTCAAAGGGACATGAAGATTCTATAGATGTGGAAATGAAGGTCGTAAAGTAAGAACCTTCTATGAAAAAAGGAAGCATCTGGTTGACTCTAGAAAATGGAATGATGTTCTTTATGAGGGATCAATTGAATGTTTTAAATGTGGTGTGCATGGTCATTATACAAATCGATGTCCTACGAAGAAGTTTCGTGAATGGGATCACCATGATCGTACAAATATATGTTTACCAATACCAAATGCTATTCCATTTGAGGGTGAAGAAACTGAAAATGACCAATGAAGGTATGGATTATTTCTTAAAATATGTTTTGAGATTATTGAATCTTTGAATATGATTCGTGATTTTGTTTGTAGGAAAGATGTATTGCAGAAAAATTTGGAAAGTAATGGTTAATGGATCATGAAGAATGTTGACTGAGTAAAAAGACAACATATATGGGATTCAAGTGTTATAGTTGATTTTAGGATGGTGAAATTCTTAAAAGTAATAAGGCACTTTTGATAATGGGATTTCATTCGTAGACTTTTTATAGTATGTGTAACACTAAAGATTGATATATGAAAATTTTATTCAAGAAATAATTATCTTTTCTTTTGTGGATATAGTTATAAAGAACCATATGTGTTTATATGATCCTTGATTTTGAGGCAATTATAGGTTAAAACATTTTGGAATGAGAAATTAAAGATAATAGATAAACTTTGGTTCAAAATATGTTATGGTTGTTTTTGATGAATTTATTTCTTTTTAGGGAATGTTATAAAATTATATAGTTTTTGAAAAAGGACAACACGCAGACCGCATGACAACCTGTCGTGTCAGACAAATGTGTGGGAATAAAACCCACAACCAATGTGTGATTGGGAGTAATCACCTACCACTAGACTACGTGAAGTCCCTGTTTAGTATGACTAATTATTTTTAGTTATATGATTTTATGAATCAATAATAATCTGATTTTGGGTTATATATAGAAATGATTACCCTGTCATAGAGAATATGTGATTAGGTTAATTACTTTTTAATTTGTGACTTTAAGAGTAACTGTTGTTATTTAGATATAAATGATAAGATTTATCTTGGAAGGATATGTGATGAAATCCTTTTGAGATTTCAGTTTCAATCATAGTTTGGATTACATTGAATATTTTTATGTACAGTTTTTTTGGAATGGTCTTGGTTGAACTTTGGGTATTGTTTGACAAATTTTAGTGATTAAGAGAAGTTTTTCTTTTCGTAAAATATTATACTTTTTGGAGATTATATGATCCTCTACAAACCAATTTTGGTTTTGGATAAGGTCTAAAGACATTGGAAATATATAGTTCATCTTTTGTAGATTATGTGATTCTCTCGAAGTGGATCATAACGCTTTTAATGTGAACAAGTCATCTGGAATACTCATCATTTGGATAAAATAAGAGTTTGTGTTAGAAATCTAGTAAATGATGAAAGCCTCCATGAAAAGTAATTATGTTTCATTATGTTTTCAGTTAAGATAATAAATAAATTCCTCAATGAAAATTAACTTAAAACAATAACGTTGTCTGTTAACTTTTCCTACTATGGAATCGATGACTGTTTAACCCGTCACAAGTTTGTGATTTTCTGGTTGTTAACATTCTCTTAATCATGTTTTCTACCACTCTCCATCAGAATTTGACGGGATGTTTTTTCTTCCATATCCATGTTTTCCTACTAGGAATACTAGTATGTGTTGTCTCCTGTGACCTTTTTATATATCTTTATTTATTTTAATGTGATAGTTTTATTGTCTCTTTCCGATGTGGGACTTTTAATGAAGTTTCCACGCCCTATTTTAAAATTTTGAGGATGCAATTCCCAAAAGGGGTAAGGATGTAACATCCCAGGAAAATAAAGCATATGAAATTTTCATATTAATTAATATTGGTGAATTAAATATTAATTTTATTTTAAAGGGGTTGAAATGATCGATATCATTCCTGATACATGACAACATGTTTCTTTAAAATCTTATGTTTCACACTAATAATTTAATATTATTATTTTAATTAGTATTTAAATCCTAGATGTTGTATTTGTGGGAATGAACTAAACTAATTGAAATCTGATTATAAATGTTTTTAAATGTATTTTCATTTATCCAATAAAAGTTAGAGGCTTAAAATGAGAATGAATCAAATAAAATCATTATTTAGAATGTGGAAATCAAAATTTAATTTGTGTAATTTTTTGGAATTTATCCAATAAAGTTGATTTTTAATGAATAGTGAAAAATATTGTATTTTAATTCAAAACTGTCGGTTAATCTAATTTATTTATATTGTTATATTATCTATTCAATTGGTTTAAAAGTTTAATTAGAATATAAGTTTACCATTTAATCCTATGTTCATCATTTTAATTAATTTCACATTGAAATTAGACATAAGCAAGTGTCAATCTATTGATAGATATTGTTTCTTAAAAACACGCTATTTTTTTAAAAATGGGAATTAATTTTAAATTAATTAATGAAAATTATATGTTTTGAATTTGGTAAAATAGATATAATTTTTTATTTTTTTAATACCGAATATAGATTAGGGTGATATTTTGGTATTTTTATGAAAAACATCAATTTTGATGAATAGTGAAACCGCTTTGAAATAGTTAAAAAACTGACTATTTTATTTAAATGAAATTTTATCTCTTTGGTGAATTTAATATCAAAATTCTAACATCCATGTTTGTTAATAATAAGTAAAATTTGGTTCAATAAGATGAAAATAATTTTTGGTGAATAGTATCTTTTTACTTTTATTAATCACGGTTAAAGGTAAATCTGGTAATTCAAGGTAAAAAGAGTATTATAATATTTCAAAATTACCATAACACTTGTACTAAACTTTTTGGATGAGTTATGGCAGACCATGGGCATCCTTGGGTCTATTTGGGGACCCAATAGAACCACTAGTGAATGATAATGACACTTTAGATTAATTAATTTAAAGTAAAGGCAAAAATGACATAAAAAAATCTTTTAGTTAATTAATTTTTATAATAATTTGACTATAAATATTCATTATAAAGATAAGAATATTTCATACATCATTGTATTTTGTTTATATTTATTAGAAATAAAATTAATTAAATTATTTATGACACAATAATGATGCAATATTTACCCCATTAATAAATCATTTAAACAAATAAGATTATAAATATTAAAATAACATCCAAAACCAGTCCAATTCTTATTGGATGATTTTATTTTGAATATGAGTCATTTTATCTTTGACTTTAATTATTTTTTGACCTTTATAAACCAAATATGTGGTCATAATAAAATAATGTTTTAACACTTTCTTAAAGAGCCCCTCCTCTCTCTTATAAAAGATGACCACTTCTAACAAATTTCTCAGACCTCTCAAGCCTTTTGACTCGTCCAAACTCTACCATATTAGGATCCCTACATCCCTATACTCCTCCTAGAATACTTAACTTATTCAGAATGCACTTCATGAAGTCCTTGGTATAAAACAAAATGGGGTTACCCAAATTGAAGGTAACAGTTTCTCTTAAATTGTTTTCTTTTATTTTAATTTTCCAACCCATGAAATATTTTAATTACATTATTTTGTAATAAAAGTAGATTCCTCAATATAATATCATGTTTTTATGATAATAATTCGAACTAAACTTACACACACCTCCATCTAATGGATGAATAAGATAATGTTTCTGTGGATGGAAAACTAGCACCTCACAAAATGATGATTGTTCAAATATCTCTAACCGCCTCTCATGGTGGCCATTGTGAGGGAACTGTATTTATATATTCTATATATTATGTTTATGTTTTCTTTATGCTTATTTATTTTCCATTTATACCATACCTTTATGGTTTCCATTATGGGTAATCGCGATAATTTCATTTGAGGAAGTGTGGACTACCACCCCCTCAATGTGATATGACTCGTTAATTCCTTATGTGGGATGTATATAGGATGAATTTAATGATATTATATATGATATTATATTGTAATTATAACAAACCTATGTACCATTATGTTCTAATTCCATTAAAATAATAAATATAAATGAAAGTAGTGTTCATGCGTATGTACGGTTTACGATCTTCATGAACAGTGCATTTCCTTTCGTACCTCCAAATGATATATTCTGTTATATATATATATATACTGGATATATATATGATATATATGATATATAATTAATTTATATCATTATTGATATAATGGAAAATTTAAAACATGGACAACGTGTAAATATAAGGTGCTAATTTTTTACTCAAATACCAAATATCGACAAAACAATTGTTATTAACTTAAATGATTACATAATGTTTATAACATTGTAATAAGTCATATAAAAAGTATAATAATATTAAAAAACGTTATAAAGAAAGTATAAATTATCTTTAGTCTATTATTTAGGATATTAAACAATGAACGGGTCAAGTCGGACACGAGCTAAGGGATTTTCTTATCTAACTTTTAATTCTGTGAGATTTCCATTGTTTGCCCCTTATTCATTGCATGTGGTGTATTATTTTATGACATTTGATATATATTATCATTATTATCATTATATTCATGGTATTATGTGCTTCATTTAGTGGTTATTAACTTTTGGTCATACGACTCAGTTGATTACAACGTGGTAATGGGTTTCATCTCACTTTTTATTCCCGTGAGATTCATGTTATATTTTCCACTATTTCATTTTATATGGTGTATGTAATGCCCATGATTGTACCTATTGAGTAATATACTTCCATTTATGAGTATTTACATCTTCATTGTATTATCCTAATTTCTTGTGGCATATGTTTTGTATGTTACCAAATCGGTAAGGGAACCTTTCAACCTCATCTTTTTATAAGACTTATTTTGTTATGTCTTTTAATTTACACCTTATAATGTTGGGATATGTCCTTATATATCCTTATTGATTTAAAATTTATTTCCACGTGATGAGATAACATTTTTATCTCATCAACTCATTTTTTAAATTTTAATGTGACAATGTTAGGCTATTGAATTTTTACAAGGGGACTTCATCACCCAATTTCAATTCTTTGGGTTCAACTTGTACTTATTGAATATGTCATCCTATGAATATGTGTGAATTAACTATAATTGTTTTACAATTAATTTCCATATATATTGGGTGTATTTATATTTTCCACAAATAATTATTTGATTAATTTATCCTTAATTTAAGGAAACCATCTTTATAAGGGATTTCATCTCAATTTACATTTCTACTAAGTCTTCATTGTTGTTATGAACCAATTCAATCTTATATGGTGTATATAAATTCCATTTAAATATTATATAATGAATCAATTTATTCTCAGGATATTATAAAGATCTAATTAAATGTTAATTTTATATGTATTGGTATTTATGCGTCTCACTTTTTGTTAAAAAACCCTTAAACTAAAATATCATTTTAAATGATTTAATGATTTATTCTTCTAAATATCTATCATTAATTTCCATGTTTTAAAAAAAATTAAGATTTATTTATATGGACATTAATTTTTTCAAATTATAATTCATTTAAAAGCATAAAATTGGTATGTGACTCTTTTATTTAAATATCTTTATTTGATATATTGGAATGTGGAAATTTTATCTTTCCTTAATAAATTTGTTATGTGTTATGATTATGTTATGGTTATTGGTAATTGTTTACTTATATGGATGGTTCTCTGATACACCTAGGGCGGGTGATCCCGAGATAGCCCTCTAATGCATTGGGTATCGTGATGGAGGTAAACGTGATGTTTCTCTTAAGAGATTTAGGGAATATACTATTATTGGTATTCCAAGTGTAACTCCCTACATAGCTGTGATAGTTATAATTTATGTTTGATATGGGTGCTATAAGTAACCTTTATGATTTTTTATTTCTATGTGTTATTAATAAATCTTATTTTTTCTTGAGGTAAGTAAAATAGTTTATGTTTTGTAAATATTAATGAAAAAATGTTTTCATTCATTGTCTTATAACCCTTACTGAGCTTTTTTATGCTCATCCCAAGTTTTTGAAATGTTTTCCACAGGACATAAAGATGAATATGGTCAAGGATGGGATCACGTAAATGTCATGATGTCTAAAACATGCAACTAGACATGTTTCTTTTTTAATAGTTTTCATTTTATGAAAAAATGGACACTGAGTAGTATTGTCTACATGTAATATTCAAGTGATTATATAATAGTTATTGCCTAATTCTCTAAAACTCTAAACCTAAAAAGATCCTCAATGTGAATTATTCATTTAATGCAATATTATGTAATGTTATAAGGACGGGTCCTTATATAATGATTTTATATTTGGATTATATGTTATAAATATTGGTATTATATTGATGAAAAAAAATTCATAATAATAATAATACTAAATTCATTATTTTATGATGAATATTTTGGCTTTTCTAAGAATATATTATGAGAAAACAATAATTTATAGTTGAGACATGTAAATAGAGTAAATTAATTATCTATTTTATTAATCCTTCATTTTGAAGGAGATTGGAAAAATAAGAGGATTAATGGATCAAGAACATTTTAGTGGGATATATTAATGGAAAAATTGATTAATTTAAGGGAACATAAAATATTATAATGATATCATGAAGTATTCAATTTAGTCACATTTTATATGTGATGATAAGGGTAATTTATATGGTACCGATAATATTTCAAAAATTAATTATCACTATTTCATGGTCAATGTTTCCAAAGGATTGATTCCATGAATTTGGGGATGATGTAATGTTCTTTAATTTTTTTACAATCATTTTCATGCATTGTTAAACATGTTTCTAATATGTTTCCACCCAATTTTTTACATTTTATCAATATTGTTTTTATCTTAATGAATTTTTTTTCTAATAAAATGATTATTTGATTAATAAATAAATTTATCCCTTCCATGAAAATAATTATGTTGAAATCCTTAATTGAGTCTCCATATAATCTATTTGAATTTATAAATATTAAAAATTAATTATCAAAATTAATTCATTTAATATATATAAAAATAGAATTGTAGAAGAAACTATTTTTACCATAAACCATCATTAATATTATTCATTATTGAAAAACAAATATAATATATTTTGATATATTCTTATATATATCATTTTTACCTAATATTATATTTTTTTAGAATTTATAAGTTTGTTTTATTGAATAAAAATAACGCAATTCTGATTTTATAAATCATTTAAAGTAATAGTTTTACCAATATCATGTAAATTAACGCTAATACATGTAATCATAATTTTATGCACAAAAAATGGAATTTATATTAGTAAGTAATACGATAATGTGGATATATAATATTAAATATGGTTTTTGAATAAAATTTATACAAGTGATGGAATGTAATTTTTTTATATGTGAATAAAAATATCTTTTATAGTTAAATATTAGTCATTTTTCATAACATTAAACAAGAATTTATAAAAAAAAATATTATTTTTAAATTATTTATTGAATAATTACTATATTTTTTAAAAAAATTATATTGTTTTATTCTTTTTTTATGTGTTACTATAATGGATTAAAAGTTATTGTTTTAACCAAAATTGGTATTTCCACTCTTTCCCTTATAATATATTATTATATGAAAATAAAAAAAAATCACCAATTCTAATACACGTATGAATAATTTAGAATTGACTTTAATTTCATTATATTAAAATTATATAAATTATATATTATTATTTTAATTATAAAATATAAAGAAATATTTTTTTATAATAAATATTATTTGTTATCTTCAATAAAGATATTTTGGAATGTGTAAATTTCTCATGATAAATAACATATTAAAATAATATCAATGTAGTTATATGATCCCTATTATATGTTAAATATTTTGTATATACCTCCATATATAATCTTTCAATAAGTTATGCTTTGGTTTCATTTGAAATTGGTGCTTTCAATACTATAGATCCCATGGAAATTTCATTGATCATTAATACATCTCGAGTATGATTTTTCTCAAATCTATATTTTTTATATAAGTTTTTCCTTAGACTGGAGAAAACCCCTGTGAATCCCCCTACATCCTATTATCTGATAAATATGCATCATAAGGAGACATATTCTACTCATGTCATATCATTAATTTTCTTTATATATTTCATAATATGATTACTTTAATTTATACCCACTAATTTAATGACTATTATAGAATCATATAATATAATTTTAACCCATAAATATTTTTATTTTGTTTAATTTTTTTTTGTATAATATTCAATTAAATTTATATTTTTTTAAAAAATTATATTGAAATTCAGGTTGATACATTACCCCAATAAAAAAAATTAGGGCCTCCCAATTTAGGTTATTCTTAATGAAAAAATTAAGGGATTCAATATACAAGACAACATATTTAATTTATATTTATTTTTTCATAATCCTTATTCAGGGTATCAATACTGAAGTTATCTTTTCCCTAAAAAAATTACTTTAATAACCATTTAAATATTCTATAACAATTTAGGAGAAATACATTAATACAACGGGAGAAATGTTTTATTGTGATATTATTGTAAGCATTGTATTAATAGGTAATCTTAGGTTGGATTTCATATGTTATGATTCATATTGATAAACTAACATGGTATTTAAAATTTTGAACTAATTCATATCGATTATCCCATATAATTTGAAGGCCGTATGTAAATTATAAATTTATAAAACACATATTCTGTTAAACCTCGATTAAAGGTAATTAATGTTCATTGGATAAAATTGTAATGTTCTAGATTTTTCCATGTATTATTTTAATATTATATGGGAATTCATTCGAGAACAGGCTCTGATATGGCATGGAGTTCCAAGGACTAGTGATCCCGGATAAATGATTGGATTTAATTAAACAATTAAATAACACACGCCTATGGTGTTCCTGTTAAAGTGGAATAACTCCTGAACGGGTGCTCGGATAAGAAATCTGAGGGCACTATTGTGTCTATAGAAGCGGTTTTACCCTAGGAGAGACCTATCATTGGATGGCACAGGTCGGTGGTGGAATCTATATTTTGGACGTAACCGTAATAAAATATTTAATAAAAATATTCTATTAAATCTTGTGGCGGCGAATATCTTTTAATCCTTTTAAATAATTATTTGTGTAGGAGTCCAGGGATAAAGACCTCATAACCCTGAAATCCATGGAGGCTGTTGAGGCTCTTGATAAAACCCCAATGAGGAGACGGTGTTCTGGACGGGTTTCACTGGCGACGACGATGCGACGACTGGATCTTCGCCAACGAACGTCGCTGATCTAGGTAGGATGTTTGATTTTGGATTCCTTTCCCGGTTTATTATTCCTACTATGAACGTGGACTAATCCATGAAAAAATTAGCCTGTTTATCGATCATATTTGTGGGATGGGCTTTTTCATTGGATTTTGTGGTTTGATTCATGAAAGTTATCATTGGTTTCATTTAGCCTTCTAACGGTGACAAACCAAGATCGACACGAACAATGATCAAGGTTCATCCCTCTTGATTTTTGTCCTTTTCTTCCCTGATTTTCTTCGTTCTTCATGTGCATTCTACGCGTTCTTCTCAAGATGAGAACAATGATTTATTTCAACTTCGATCTGTGGCGTAACGATATGGGATTATAGATTCGACACTGGGATGAACCAACAAAGTTGCGATGATGATGAAGACAGAAGAATCTAAGCAATTCAAAAGAAATATCTCTTCAAAATTATTTTCATCGGAATATCATACGTTGTTCGTCGAGACGGTATAAGGCATGAAAGGATATGATTCAATTCTAGGGTGTTGGTATGATCCTTGATCTTGAGTTTCATGACGAACGGATCATGGAAACAGAAACTGAAAGATCGGCCGAGGAGCAAGGAGGAAGATGGGAGTTCTGGTCAAATCCCGACTACACGGCGTGTAGTATGGGCTACACGACATGTGTTCTTCGGCAGACCCCTGGAATATTCTCCGGGAGTACACGGACACGGGTTGGGTACACGGCCAAGGATAGTGCGTGTATACCCTCCCCCAGCCAGACCTGGCCAGATACATAGGATACCCCATTTAATAGTACACGGGCAAGGTAGCACGGGTTGAGGCCGTGTATGGGCACATGGCCAGCGTACACGAAGTGAACCCCGGACACTCGGACATGGCATGTAATCCAACTACATGCCGTATATTTGCTTTTACATGACAAGCCTAAAGACACAGGCTATTTACACGGGCAGTACCCGAAGTCTAGGAACACTTCGTGTGATCATTCTACATGCCGTGTAGTCTAGTTTTTAACACCTGTAATGGATACATAGGCCATTCTATATAGGGAAGTACCTAGGGTTAATGAACATAGCTTGTAACCATACTACATGTCGTGTAACCAATTTTACATGGCTTGATCCTTTTGTATTCCGTGACTTGGACTAGCTTTCTTAGGGTTCATACCATTGGTCTTTCCCCTGACGGTTTTTTGTATCACATCCTACATACAAGAGTATGATCCCTTCAGCAGGAATTCCTGAATAGAGTTGTTGGAATCCCATCTGTGATACATAGAGCCGGATCCTCTATTCATTCTTGGAAGCCTAATAATAGTTCTTGGTATTGACGTGACCTACTTTTTTCGGGCTCTGATCCTCTGCTTTGCGGATTAGTTTAGAATGAGTTGTTGGAATCACCCCATGGATATTGGGTGTGATCCTCATCTAAGCACCATATTCTCAAGTACTTGTGGAGTGTTTTCTCCCAGAATGAGTACTTTTTTTCTCTCTCTTCTGACCTAGGAGTGTGTTCTCCTTGTTACGTGCTTAGTGGAATCTTTGAGATGGATCATAGACGTGGTTTCGTGATAGTCAACTATGTATGAATATATCTGGATATTGTGGTTATATGTTCTGTAGACATATACTGTGTAGAAGATACTGTATCATTCCATTGTGGTATTTCCCTGGCTGTGTTCCTTTGTGGTTTTTGGGGTGTCCTACTGGGTATTGTTATACTCACCCATACATGGGGTTTGCCCGCACGTGTTGTGTCTTGTGAAGATGAGTGAGCCTTTAACAGGATTTTAGGTAGACCAAGACCGGACGGTGCTCAGTGAGATCAGGCAGGCCTAGGTGTGTTCCTACGGCTACAGATTGCTGTCCTAGTACCATTCATTACAGTTTGGACTTTCTTACAGACTTTCTTTTGATGGGCTTGTACTTTTGGCCCAGGGTTTACATTACTGTACTTTACCATCATGTCCTACTCTGTTGGTTGGGATTTCAGTGTATGCTTGCAATTCTTTTTTAGTAGTTTTTACTTTTCAGATTTGTGGTATTGGAGATGTGTGTGTGTGTGTGTGTTTGTGTGTGTGTGTAGGTTTATAGGCAATGCCTCCCATGTTAGTGACATGCATACTCGGTGGTAGTCACCAGACCCTGGCCAATTGGAGGCGGGCTTTGGGAGTTACGACACAGGCCCCACAGGGATGGGTCGTGACAGAGTGGTATTAGAGGTGGTCGGTTCTACCTTATGACTGAAAGACTGTGATTTGGTTTGGGGAAATAGTGTTAAGTGTTTCGAATTCTGCTTTCAGGCTAGGGACCCCAGTGTTGGTACGGGCGGACGACGTATCCATACACCAGGACTCGGATAACATGAATTTCGACTCAGAATATGAGAACAATTATTGTAGGGGAAAATAATGGTACATGCATCATATATGAATGGGTTTTGGTTTCCATGTCCTTCTTGAGTTAGTTCTCCAGATGTACTCACTGACTATGATACATTTTGTTTCGTTACAAGATTCCTCCATGATGCACACCCACTAGGGTTCAGCAGCTCGGTCATGATGATGACCACCTCAGTGATGAAGCTTCGATCCAGGGACCAAATCTACAAGTTTTACCTTCATGTGGCATGCCATCTATTCCACCACCTGTAAAGTAGTTTTTAGAGCCTATTATATCGGTAGAGGAGGAGCACATGCTGATCACACTCCACATGTTTCCGAGACAGAGACCCCTCAGGTTTCGAGGTGAGCCTGACCCTCCTCCAGCAGAGGAATGGCTTGAGGCTGTGGCCCGAGTCTTACATTTGGTTAGGACACTAGAAAAACAGATGGTGATCCTGATAGCAAGCCTTCTACAGGGCTCGGTAGGGTGATGGTGGAGTTTGGTTACCTAGACTCACAGTAAGGTGAATCTTGCATGGTCGGAGTTTGAGAATATCTCCAGAGAGGAGTTTTTATCGGTTACCCTGAGAGCAGTACGTATACATGAGCTTCTTCATCTCCAGCAGAGAACCAGGACGGTGACTGACTATTAATCGAGGTTTACTGGCCTCTCACGGTACTCGGTGGATATGGTCAGGGATCAGTACATTAGAGCTCTGACTTTTTATTGTGGATTGTGCAGTGATATCCAAGAGGGAATCATCCATATGAGCATTCCTACTTTCGATGGGGTGCTTGATCGGGATTTGGTGGTCGAGAACATCTTGGCAGAGCAGAGAAATCCATCAGTTGTCAGTAGTGGGTGAGATGGAGCAGAGACCTTGTCAGCAGGGAGCCGACGTCAGGGACCTAGGCATGGGAGACGTTTTCAGAGGAGATCCCAGGACAGTGGATCTACTGTACAGGGTTTAGAGGGCACGCCCAGCTATCCTTGAGAGAGGTGATGCTACTCATGTGATGGAAGGGGAAATATTACTCCAGATTTTCCGACCCACGTACTACTGATATGGGAGCAGTGGATGGACCACCGAGGCATAGGAAACGTGTGGAGCAGACAGACCCACGGAGCGGTGTTTGTGGTAGAGGAGTTGGGAGAGAAGCTGGAGGTGGTCGGCGTTTTGACCTTTTGCTACAACCCCCACCCCAGAAGGTCATCCCCAGGCATAGGGAGCTGGTGGAAAGAGGTCGGGATAGCAGCAGGCAGCGGAGGCGTATGACCTAGGTACTCCTGGAATTATTAGAGATACAATATGTTTCTTTTCTACTTTGTATAATGTACGAATAGACATGGGTGATAGTCATTATTTTCTAGATTCTTATCTTTTTTGAGACCTTGAGATTCTAGTTGAGCCATTGACTCGACCCTCACTCTTAGAATCACCAACTGGAGAAGATGTAGAGATCACACACCTTTACATACAGTGTGACCTGGCCCTTGGAGGTGAGAGTTTCGGTTAGAACGTCTTGGTGGTAGCGTCGAGGCCTTATGATGTCATTCTTGGTATGTATTGTCTATCCACAGTTCATTCCCCAATTGACGTTTTTAGGCGAAGGGTCTGGTGTGTCCACAGTGATGGAACAAGGTTCTCCTTAGTCAGTGAAAATGAGACCTAGAAGCGTAGGATGGAGTCGTTCATAGGAACATACAACCTATTTCACATCAATTTTCTATCCAAGCCCACCGAGAGATATATTTCTACAATGAGTTTCAACCTAGGATGAAATCCATATCAGCATTAGCATATCGAATTGGCTCCTGTAGAGCTTCGCGAGATGAGGGTGCAGATAGAAGACGTGCAGAGGAAGGGCTTCGTGAGACCCAGTATTTCACCCTTGGCAGCCCCAGTGTCGTTTTCCAAGAAGGAAGACTGGAGCTTGAGGTTATGTGTGGATTACCGGTGCTTGAATCAGGTGAACGTGAATAATAGGTATCCACTACCAAGAATCGATGACCTCTTCAACCAGTTAATAGGGGCATGATGGTTATCGATGGTTGATCTACGATCAGGCTATCACCAGTTGCGAGTAAGGGTTGATGATATACTGAAGACGAATTTCAGATGTCACTACGGTCATTATGAGTACTTGGTGATGCCCTTTGGCGTGATGAATTCCCCGAAAATATTTATGGGACTCATGAACATGATCTTTCAGCCCTATCTAGATCAGTTCGTGGTGGTCTTCATCGATTATATCCTTGTGTACTCTGCGTCTGAGGAGGAGCTCTCAAGGCACCTAAGAATGATTCTGGACACACTTTGAGAGCACCAATTGTACGGGAAACTCTCGAAGTGTTAATTTTGGATATTGGAGGTCCGCTTTTTGGGACACATTATCTCAGCAGATGGTGTAGCAGTTTACCCAGCGAAGGTAGAGGCAGTGTTAGCATAGAAGTCACCCCAGAGTGTGACAGAGGTGCGTAGTTTCCTTGGGTTTGCAGGCTACTATCGGAGATTCATTCTTGATTTCTATAGGATTTTAGCACCCATGAAAACTTTGTCCTGAAATGGGTATCCTTTCATATGGATCGAGAGATTCCACTAGGCTTTTCAGCAGTTGAGACAGAGTCTGACGAGCACCCCGATCTTGTGACTACCAGAAGAGGGTGTCGAGTACATAGTTTTCTGCGACACATCAGGAACCGGGATTGGTTGTGTCCTGATACAGAGGCAAGTGGGGATTTCCTTTGGCTCATGTCATATGAGGCCACATGAGAATAACTACGTGACCCATGATCTTGAGTTGGCAGCGGTAGACTTCACATTGATGATGTCGTGGCACTACCTGATGGGTGAGCAGTTTGTCGTCTACTCTGTTCAAAAGAGTCTCAAATATATCTTTTCTCAGAAGGATCTGAATTTGAGACAGAGGCAGTGGCTTGAGTTCCTTCAGGATTACGACTTTGAGAACGTTTATTCTCCAAGGAAGGGGAATGTTGTGGACAATTCTCTCAGCAGGAAATCCAGTTCGCAGTTTCTGGATGAGGTGATGTGGTAGTTGGACTCTTTACAGTTATCCTTCGTGGATTGAGATGAGGGAGATTACCTTCAGTCGATGGTTGTTACCCCTCCACTCTTACATCGAGTCAGGGAAGCACAGCTCGAGGATGCTATTTGTGAGACTCTACGTGATCAGATATCCGCAGGTGATGCCTCCGATGGATATTCAAATGGTGGGTAGCACATTGTTCTTTTCTGAGGGAACACAGAAGTTCCAGTGACGTTGTGGGAGAATTTTATGAGGTAGTTTGATAAATTTCATTTGGAGGTGTGTCTAGGCATGGGAAAGATGTAATGGGACTTCTGACGTCAGTTATGGTGGTCAGGAATGATGAATATTGTGGCAGAGTTTGTTTCCTTGTGCCTTACTTTTCAGCAAGTAAAGGCAGAGCACCAGGTTCCAGCAGGTTTGACTCATCCCCATGAGGTTCCAGAGTGGAAGTGGGATGGGATATCCATGGAAATCATAACGAGTTTACTATGTACGTCTAGAGGACATGATGCCATCTGGGTGATTGTAGACCGACTCACCAAGTCAGCCCAATTATTAGCCATGCGGCAGCAGAGTTTAGTAGAGAGCATGGGACGCATCTAGGTACAGGAGAATGTTTGACATCATTGAGTTCCATCAATGATTTTCTCAGATCATGATGCTTGTTTCACATCCCATTTGTGGAAGGTATTGCAGGAGGCTTTTGGGACTTAGTAACGCTTGAGCACATAGTTTCATCCTTATACTGATGGTCAAACGGAGTAGATCATCCATGTTTTGGAGGATATGCTACGCGCTTGTATACATGATTATGGTCTTATCTGGGAGGATCACCTACCACTGGTGGAATTTTCTTATAACCACAGTTATCATTCCACTATTGGTATGGGACCATTCGAGGCGTTGTACGGGCGACCTTGCAGGTCCCCACTTTGTTGGACTGACCTAAGAGAGTCATCACTCATGGGCCCAGAGATGGTGCGAGCTACTACAGAGATGGTGTAGGTCATCCAAGAGTGGATGAATACTACACAGAGTTAGGAAATATCTTATGCCAATAGGAGATGGAGGCCCTTGGAGTTCGAGGAGGGAGACCATGTGTTCCTTTCGGTCTCACCTCGACGGGGATTGCGGTGATTTGGCTGAGGTGACAAGCTATCTCTGAGGTTCGTTTTCATTTTTCAGATTCTAAGTAGAGTTCGCGAGGTGTAATACCGCTTGTCTCTACCTCCTCAGATGGAACAGGTACACAATGTATTCCATGTGTAGAAACTACGGAGATACGTGCATGATCCATCACACGTTATCAACTGGGGAGAGCTGGATATCGATGATGGAGCGACCTTTGCTGAGTACCCAGCAGAGATCGAGGATCAGTAGAAGAATATCCTTCATGGGAGATCTATTCTCTTGGTGAATTTATGGTGGCTACATGGGAATCTCCAGGAGAGCACGTGGGAGCGGGAGGTTCATTTTCATGTGCGGTACCCACATCATTTTGAGTAGCATCTTCTTTAGCTTTTCGGGGATGTAAATCCCTAAGATGGGGAGGATGTAATCTCCTAGATTTTTCCATGTATTCTTTTAATATTATATGGAAATTATTTTGAGACCAGGCTCTGAGATTTTGTGCAGATCTGAGGCCCTGTGAGTCCGGAACAAATGTTGAATTTAATTAAACAATTAAATGACACGCGCATATAGTTTCCCAGAAAAAGTGGAATAACTCCAAAACGGGTGCTCGGATCGGAAATCTGAGGGTACCGTTTTATCCAGAGATGATGGTTTTCCATAAGAGATACCAAACATTGGTTGGCGTAGGTCGGTGGTGAAATATGGTTTTGGGACGTAACCGTAAGGAAAAATTTAATAAAAATATATTATTAAATCTTGTGGCGGAGAAGATCTTTTTATCCTTTTAAATAAAGTATTTCACAAGGGTATTGGGTTACAGACCTCAAAAACCTAAAATCCATGGAGGCTCTAGATGAAACCCCAATGAGGAGATGACATTCTTGACGAGTTTTGACGGCGACAATGACGCGTCGAACAGTTCTTCTCCAAAGAACACCGCTGATCCAGGTAGGATGTTTGATTTTTGTTTCCTTTACCCATTCTTGATTACTACGATGAACGTGGACTAATCCATGAATAGATTATCCCGTGGATTGATCATATTTGCAATAGGGTCTTTTTGCTGGGATTTTGGGGTTTGATTCTTAAAGGTTATCATTGGTTTCGTTTAAACTTATAATGGTGATGAACCAAGATCGACACCAACATCGATCGAGGTTCTTCCCTCCCGATTTTTTGTGCTTTTCTTCCCCGATTTGTCACGTTATTCATGTGCATTCTACGAGTTTTTATGGGATAAGAACAATGATCGATTGCGGCTTCGATCTGCGGCACAACGATCCGAGATTATAGATCCGACACCGGGATGAACCAACGGAGCCGCGATGACGACGACGATAGATGGATCTAAGCGATTCAGGATAAATCGCTCTTTTAGAGTATTTTTATTAGAAGATCATATATTATTTGTCGAAATGATTTAAGGCCCGAAAATCTAGGATTCGGTGCTAGTGTGTTAGAACGACCCTCGATCTTGAGTTTCACAGTGAACAGATCATGGAAACGGAAATCGGAAGATCGACTGAGGCACGAGGAGGAAGACGACAGTTCTGGAGAAATCCTGACTACATGGCGTTTAGTATGGGATACACGGCGTGTGTTCATCAGTATACCCCCTGTTGTGTACTCCGGGAGTACACGGACACGAGTTGGGTACAGGGCCAAGGACACGGTGTGTATAGCCTTCCCCGGCAAGACTCGGCCAGATACATGGGATACCCCGTTTACTGGTACACGAGAAAGGCAAAACGAGTTGAGGCCGTGTATGGGAACATGGACAGCATACACGAAGTGAACCCCGGACACTCGAACATGGCATGTAATCCTACTACACGCCATCTAGTTGCTTTTATATGACAAGCCTAAAGACACAGACCGTTTACACAGGCAGTTCCCGAAGTCAAGGAACACGACGTGTGATCCATCTACATGCCGTTTAATCTAGTTTTACACACCTGGATTGGAGACACGGGTCGTTCTATATGGTAAGTACCTGGGTTCAAGGAACATGGAGTTTAACCATACTACATGTCATGTAACCTATTTTATATGGCTTGATCCTTTTTTCATCCATGACTTGGACTAGATTTCTTAGGGTTCGTTCCCTTGGTCGTTCCCCGGAAGGTTTTTGGTATCATTTCCTATGTGTAGGAGTATGATCCCTTCATCAAGAACTCCTGAATATAGTTGTTGGAATAACCTCTATGAGACTTAGAGCCGGATCCTCCATTCATTCTTGGAACCCAATGTAGAGTTCTTGGTATCGGCATGGCCTACTTTACCCGGGCACTAATCCTCTGCTTAGCGGATTAGTTTAGACTAAGTTGTTGGAATCACCCCATGGCTATTGGTTGTGATCCTAATCTAAGAATCATATTCTCAAGTAATTGTGGAGTGTGTTATCCAAGAATGAGTACTTCATATCTCTATCCTCAGACCTAGGAGTGTGTTCTCATTTTTACGTGCTTAGTGTAATCTTCGAGCTAGATCTTAGTTGTGGTTTCATGATAGTCCACCGTGTATGAGTATATCTGGATATTGATGTTATATGTTCTATAGACATATTCTATATAAAGAAGATTGTATCCTTCCATTGTGGTATTTCCCTAGTTATGTTCATTTGTGATTTTCGGGGTTTCCTACTGGGTATTGTTATACTCACCGATACATGGGATTTTCCCGCACGTGTCGTGTCTTGTGAAGATTAGTGATCCTTTGATAGGATTCTAGGTGGACCTTGACCAGACAGTGCTCAGTGAGATAAGAAAGGCCAAGGTGTGTTCCCACGACTACAGATTGTAGTCCATGTACATTTCTCTACAGGTTGGACTTTGTTACAAACTTTCTTTTGGTGGGCATGTACTTTTTCCCCAGGGTTTACATTACTGTACTTTACATTCCTATCATACATTGTTGGTTGGGATTTTAGTGTATGCATGCATTTCCGTTTTCAGTAGTTTTTACTTTTTAGCTTTGTGGGCTTAGAGATGTTTGTGTGTGTGTGTGTCTAGGTTTATTGGCAATGCCTCCCATGTTAGTGACATGCCTACTCGGTTCTAGTCACCATCCCCTGGCCTATTGAAAGAGGTATTAGAGAGTTGCGGCATGGGCCCCACTGGGATGGGTCGTGACATAAATAATCATAACAATATACCATTTTCAATAATTCATGGCTTATTCAACTTGGATGATATTTTTTTAATAATATTTAAATGTCCAAAAGAGGAGATTATTTAATATATATTGATATTAAAATCACAGTTCATGAGTGTGTGATAAGTGTTTCACATATCAAATCAATATCAAAACCTATTTATATAGTTATGTTTTCTATGTCTTTCCCATATTTGGGTTGTTTCTTGGTATTATCATTCTTGTTTCCCTATAGATTAGAGAATTCACCTGGATAATATATAATACCTCTAAAATAAATACATTGAACTATTAATGGATCCTCTAGAAAAACTCATTTCCAATACATTATGCCTATTGAGGTCATTAACATTCCAAATAAATTAGTTTCCCCATTAAATAATTTTAAATAAATAAAAAATCTATCAGTTATGTTATGTGAATTTCATTGGTTATTAGTAACTCATTTTTCTAATAAAGGGAATTTAATATTCTTTACTTCATCATCTTCATCATATAAAAATCATTATAACTACATCCTTCTCTTCATTAATTTCTTTGGAAATAGAACCATGTTTAAATTTCTTCTTATATATAGGCATGACAAAAAAATTATCCTACCAAATATTATCTTGATATTTTCCTCATTGGAATAATCTATTAATTTTTAATATAATCCAATATGAACATGATTCCATCATGTTACACCTATTTCTACACCATTAATATTTTAATATATGTGATGAACAACATAATAAAATTATTGTATGATATTTTCATTCATAATTAATCCTATAAATTTCATAATGTTCAAAATTATTATATTATATATTAGATAAACCTAAAACCGTCATAGTTTAATAAAATTTTAATAAGTTTGGTTATCTCATAATAGATAATAGAATTTATTAACATAATAAAATGGTTAAAAAAATTTTGTAAAGGGACTCCTATAACAAAATCACCAACATCTAGAGTATATATAAAAAATTAATGTCTTCTGTTCTTTAATCATACACTAGATTGATGATTGAGTTGATACTCGACCGACCTTTTTAAAGGTGATTACACTTATTTGTATATGTTCCACATCTATAACCACATTTTATTATCAATATATATATATATATATAATTCTTAGTGGGAATATAGGATATCTATAGTAATATAACTTCAATATTCTATCGTATACATAGTCTTATCCCTTAGAATTTTCCGAAATATTTCCACTATAATTCTAGTATACTAATCTGTAAAATATTAAATATTATTAGAACTACCCTCATTTTGTATCTATAATGTTGAAATATTTTTCAACCATAAATTATTTCAAATTAAATTTTCATTAATTAATATCCCTAATTTTAATGATATCTAAATGCTAATTTGATTCAGACTAACGTGTTCCATGAAAATAACAACATAAATATTGAATTAATTTCATGATTTTAATAATACACCTCATAAATTATATAATATCTAGTTTTCTTAAAAGTATAACATCTTGATGATTAAGTGTGTAAAAATATTATTTTAAAACACCTGAAAATGTTTTTAGATATTCAAACTCCTATAGTCCATTTTTTCTAATTACTTCTCATGATTTCATAATATTAATAAATATGGGAAAAAACTAATGAATATGGTGATCATCTATTTTTAGTATTTATATGAACAATATATAATGATCAAGGATAATAAATCTGTATAATATAATCAGATGCATACAATTTGGATATATTAGAGTGTTATACGCAACTATGAATATATCATAAATCAGTATGTACAATAAAAGTTCGGAATATCATAGATAATTGGGAAATATGGAACTAAATTAATCTTGAAATGAAATAAATTAAAAAAATTGGTACAATCATAAGAATAAGAAACTATATTTGAAATCTCATTATGACCACAGTATGATGAAAAAATTTATCATATTCATTCTTGAGTATTTGTCAAAACTCATTATACCCTAGACGATATCCACAAACTAATTATATACATATATTACTAACTAAAGTGATATTAAATTAATACAAATTAATCAGATATACATATAGGATCCAAACATATATAATAGTTACATATTTTTACCACAATAAACCAATCAGTACACATAAATTACTGATAGAAATTAAATTAGTATCATAACATTTCCATATTACATCACATAATAGACATTATAGATAAGATTATTTTCTGATAAAATTTCAAAAACAATCATAACATGATAATAACATATAAAATAATGAATAATGGATGAAATTATGAAAATATATAGAGACAGGAACAAAATATGACATCCTTTAACAAGATTTCAAGGTTGTTCAAATCCTTCATAAATAGTTTCCCAGGGTTGGAACCTATTTCTCATATACCCATCATTATTTTCATACTTCTTCATGAAGAACATATATTTTTTATTTCTTTTCTGATATTGGCTCCCCCCCCCAATAACATCCCTTCATAACCTTGGGGATAATATTAATTTTGTTTATTGATCCAACACATACATGATGTGTGCCCTAATCCCCCAAAATACCGGGAATACCCATAAAAGGAGTATTTTCCTCTGAGACCTTCAAACTGATATGAATTGTGAATTCATTTCCCAACCATATTATTTTCTCTTTCAATTGGATTCTTCTTCTTCTTTTAATATTTTATTGGATCATATGTATTTGGATATTTTCTAGGTCCATGATTTTTTTAATCATTTTCAAATTGTGGTTTCCATAAGACATCAGAACATCAAACAATCTTCATTGTAGAAGCAATATCATTAATTTTCTCACCATTTTAATGTCTCTTTTTTTGATCCTTCTAATTTTTTCATTAAGAGAACATTCACCATCTTCAGTGATATCTTTTTGGAAACAGAGATTTTTAATTTCATATTCATAGAGTTTTTTTGGATATGTTACAAATCTTCTTCATTTACGTTCAGCTGAAACACTAAATTCTTATTACGATTCTTTTCTTCTTCACGGTATTTTTTCAAGTCATCTATCTATTCTAATAGATTTTAATTCTCACCAAAAAAACATTCTTCATTGATTTATCATTTATCTTCCAACTTTCTATTTTTCATTTCAATCCTTCAGATCTTTCTCAGACATTCTTTCGACCTTTGTTTCAAATTCCGTTCAATCTTAATTTATTCTTATTTAGAACTACTGCTTCCTAGTTATTCCTCATTCACTGTTGAAATGAATGTATTTTCATTACCACACACAATGAATTTTATATATTCATAATCACTCATATCTTTATCATTATCTTTGGAAAATAATATTTTTCATTTTGATTAGAATAATTTCTTTTTTCCCTTTCTATATTTTTTCTTCCTTGAAAATATTTTAATTTTTTCTTCGATATCACTGTTTAATTCTTTCTTTATTCATGGAAAATTAGTAGGAATTTGACCAAAACATCCACATTCAAAATATAAAAATGTAACTTTACCTTTGTATTTCCCAATAAATTTTTTCACATTATTAGAAAACAAGGATATGATTTCATTGATATGTTACGAACATCATTTCCAGAGTTAGAATCACCAAATTCATCTTTCGTAATAATCCTCTATGACATTTCATTATTCATATAATTGAAATAAATTTTTCAATCAACCTCTATTTTTCTCATCATAGAATTATATATTATCATTTCATAAGTGATAATAGTTCTATGTAACTCATCAAGTGATAATGTTTTAGGATCACTATATTCCGATGAAGAATATTTTGCATTGAATTTGTTTGGTATGATTCCCAAGATCATTTCAATAACTATATAATCTTTCAAATTTTCAACAAGACATCTAATAGTACTCAAAATTTAATTCTCCCTAGTAATGAATTCCCCAACAGATTCATACCCACCAATCACCAAATCTTTATAATTAAATCTCCATATTTGTAACTTTTCATTTTTTAACATTTGTATTTACATAGTTTATGTTTTTAAATATAGTCCATATACCTATAGCAATGGTAAAACCAATAATTGTCAACAATTGAATTACAGAAATTGATGATAATATATAATTCATGGCCCTTACATTATTCTAAAGAAACATCGTGTAAACAGGTTTAAGTGGTGCACTATCATAAATGGGAGTAAACGTAATTATTATAGATTCAAGAACATGTTAAGAGATAGATATAAGATATGGATGCATTCTATTGTTTTAGATATGATAGTTTATCCATAAAGTACTGGAATACCTTTACTTTTCCCACAATACCATTCTCTATTTGTATAGAATAATAAAGGTACCAGGCCCATGATACCACATTAATGTTCCCATTCCGAGAAATATATCACAAAGAGGGGGATGGGTGAATCATTGATACTCCTTTTATTTTATGTTTCTTTTCAATTGAAAAAACATTCACCTCCTCTTAGAGATTTCACTTCCCTACTGAAAACAAAATCAATACACATCCACAAGAACACAAATATTTACAAGGTTCACCATTCTATAAAGATAAGTAAATCCTTGGTATGGATTGGAAATGACCCAATAACCTAAAATCCACATAGAAAAAAATCCCTCGATTGGAACAAGTTAGAATTACCCTTACAGTCATGTAGAACAATGAAAAAATAAACCTAGTGCATGTTCATCCTCAATGAAAAATAAGGTAATACAATTGTTTTGTAACAATTAGTGTTACTTGTGCTTCTTTTTAATAGAACAATTTTATTCAAATTATAACACAATTCATCAATTCCTGGACCTGAAGAAAGGTAAGAACCACCTAGACTTTTTTATGAATCATAGAGTCTGATCTATTCTGGGTCTGATTCTTCCAAGTTCGATTCGTTCAAAATAATAATCCTTGTCCACTTTTATGACAGAATACAACTGATCAGAATAGACACCACTTCAATTACCTCATACAATTATCAAGCCTAATAGAATATGAAATAATATAGAGCACCAAAAACAACTATCAATCCATGTAGAATTTATCTCTTCATCTCTCTATAAAACTGGAGCTCTCTCTCTCTTATATAGTTAATAGTGTAAGTCACCCCTAAGTACAATGTACTTGTTTCTCTTTTATAGGTGACCCAAAATATGATTTTGTAGGAATCCAAATACACTTTCCCACTCACATAAATTCAAGCAAATATGAATTTCTCTAGAAATATCAGAGAAATTATGAATTTTTCAATCATTCTTAGTTATTCTCAAAACTAACACATTCATTGCCACTTTTTCTTCAGAATCCCATGAGAATTGTCAATGCTGTTAAAATTGATGAGAAATACATAGTTATAATCACCTGAGTATGATTCTCTCATGATTGTTTCTAAAAAAAATTACATGTACCATTAGAAAAGAAATGGATATAAAAATTCAAAACACTCTTTAGAATGAAATCCACCCCCTTTGAAAATTTATTCATCAGTATCTTTCTCTTTTCTTTTATCTTTACCCACATGAGAGAAACACATCAACTCATTGCAAACCCATGCATGCATCATGACTAACATAATGACATTGAATTAATTGATTATAAGATTTATCATTGTCTGATTTGAGTTGGAATGTATTGTAACTTTCCATTCATTCCTTCTTCATTCATTTTCTTCTCAACCCAAGAAAGATTATTTCTGAAGAAAAATGGCATGGATATGATCTTCCAGAATATGATCATTCTGGATATGATCATTTCTAGTTATGATAATTATATTTTGTATTGATAGGTACAATAATTCTAGTTTCTATCATCTTGGGTACGATCATTCTGGATATGATTGATGGGTACAACTATTTAGGTTACGATCATTCGGGGTACGATTATTCTGGAAATAATGATATTCCCCGATTTGATACAATCGGAATTCAATAATATGCCCAGATACAATAAAATACATTCTGAATATGATTCTTTTTTAAATGATATCACTACTTCTCTTTTAACAATAACTGGTCAATTACAATCTGAATATGATTCATTCTCAATCGACACCATGTCATTCCATTTTGTCTACCAGAATATGATTTTTTTTAAAAAAAAATCATTTTCTCTTCTTCCATCATCATCACCTCTACCATCGGGTCCAATTTTACTGGAACCACTTTCCATTGGTATCACCATTCCCATCGGTATCACCCCTTTTCATAGGCACCTCCTTTTACATCAGTGCCACATTCATCCACCCCACATTTTCATCAGAATAACTTTCATCAGCATCTCCTTTCCATTAATACCATTTCGATTGTTTTGAAACCCAATCAGAACCACCTCTTCAATATGGATACGATTTAGTTTTATTGTTTTGTAAAAATTATACTTTCCACTTTTTTCTCTCTTCCATCCTGATACGATAAATCTGAATACAAGTATTTATCGGTTGTTTTGAAAAAAAATCTGAATATTATTATTTTCTATTTAACTGAATCTCTTTCACTCCAATTTCTTCCTATCAATATTTCATCACATGTTATCAATACAAATCATGATTTATATGAAATGAAAATTATCAAAGCATTCTCACAATAGATTCACAAGTTTCACATTGGTTCTAGTGTGAAACCAATGAAAATTTTCATCAAACATGATACATTCACCTTTGAAACCGATTCTTACTAATACTGATCAAAAAAATTTAAAAAAATTATTTCCTAAACTAAGTGAAGTAATTTCATTTCTTCCAAACCAATCTTGGCAACAAAATACAAGTTGTGATACATTCATCACCTTCATCATTAGATCGGTTCAAATTGGTAGTGTGGCACCCTTGATATCCATTAGTATAGTATATAATCTTGTATGTGATACATGGTGAGAGTATCCATGGTGAGGCATAGAACATAGTATACCTCTATAGGTGAGGAGTTAGTATATGGCCCTGGCCTTAAAAATTATTAATCTTGAGTTATTTCAAGAATAAACATTGATGATCTTTTCAGGTTTAGAGTTTTAGAGAATTAGATCATAAATCATTCATTACATTCCACATTTAAAGAAGTTGGTTACATCAAAGACAATATTCATTTTTTCACCAAAGGAAACATATTTAAAATAAAACATGGTTTCTTTCTTGAATCATCCTCGACAATATCATCATATCATGTACTTTTACCTTGACCTGTGAAAAACATATCAAAAACTTGGGATGGGTATAAAAAGCTCAGGAATGGATATAAAAATACAGAAAGAAAACATTAGTCCATGTATACATAAGAATCAATGAAATCATACTTTACTCATAAAACATAAGTGCTTTAACATGACTCATGAAATAATAAGATTTATGAATAACTCATAGAAATCATAAGACATATAGGTATCTTGAGGCATTCATAACATTCTTACGTAAGGAGTAACCCTCATAGTTACGTTTTGAAAACCTATAACAGTATATTCCCTAAAAATATTCAAAAAACCTTATCCTTTAACTCCTTTACGTTACCCAATGCATTAGAGATCTATCTCAGGCTATCCCTCCATTAGTTTATCACAGAACCACCCATCTTCATAAAAAATTCCCATGAACCATAACAAAATCGTGTCATATAAAACATTCATAAAAAAATATAAATTTCCACATTTCAATCACAATATATCAATACAACACATTGATATAATAAAAAAAATTTCAAAACAATTTACAATACCAAAATAATAGAAAAGTAAAACATGGTATTTATTTTTCATTTAAAAAATATTACGACTTGTATAGGAAGCCGAAACTCAAATAATGGTCATGGCGGCGGAGAAGTCATTGTCACCGCATACGTAAGAGAAAAACATTTCTTTTATCGATTAGTAAAACATATCATGTAAAAATATTATATTTTAATGAAATTAAAAGTAAAAAAGGCTTTATTATACAACCAATAAAATAAGGTCGTATATAAATATATGTATGCCTCAATTAAAAGAGGTTGAGACAAAGTCCCTTACCACAAGTCTGAATTCTATTGTTCGTTTCTTTATTTTCCTAAATAATAAAATTTGGTCAATTTATAATTTATTAAGGAATTCCTTTAATTTTTATTATTCAATTCATATCACATATTATCATGTTATAATAATTATTTAATTATGTGAGTTCATATCATAGGTTTTGTCGATGTTCGTTACATGAGTCAAAAATGATTTTGTTTGAAAAGAATATCCCATGTAGTTATATGAACAACCTCTACAGAGTGGTATTAATTATTTAAATATCATATATATCAAGTATATATACATTTTATTCTATTCCATATCATTTGGAGATAAAAAATGAAATGCACCATTCATGGAGATGGTAAGTAGTATGTATGCTTGAACGCTACGTTCATTTCACTGTCATATTAAAGGAATTAAAACTCAATGTGACATATATATATTATAATTCCAGAATAATATATATGTTATATAGGTAAAATAATTTCATTAATTAAATTCTTAATAAATTCCATGTTTTTCATGAACGAGTCACATTACTTGAAGGGGCGGTAGTCCACACTTTCTCAAATGAAATTATCGCATTTGAACGACATGCAAAGAATAAAAGTATGTTTTAAATATAAAATACAGAATCTTAGAGGGGACATAAATATTATATATATCATATATAAATATAGTGACATAATAATGTCGACCATGAGAGGTGTAAAAAGAAGATTGAACAATCATCATTTCATGAGGCAGTAACTCGCCATCCACAAAAACAGAATGTTCTTTAACCATTAGACGGAGGTGTGTATAACTGTAAATAAAATCCTTCTCATAAAAACATCCTAGTATATTGAGTATACTGGTTTTGTAATTGAATCAATGATTAATAATGTTAGGTGGAGTAAATAAGGAAAATAAAAGAATGAAACTCGAGAGAAGACATTACCTCTAATCGGGTAGGAATAATTATTCTCAAATTGAGGCTTATAACAGTAATAGAGGGATTTTTAGAGATAATATGAGTATATTTTGGACAATACAAGGGATTGAGATGTGTGGGTAAGGGGGTAGAGGTGGGGGCCTTTTATAAGAGGGAGGAGGGTCACTTTTGAAACGTCGTGAAATGTAACTTTATTATAAAATGGTTTTTGGATTTTAAAGGTCCAAAAATTATATATTTCAAGGATAATGTGATAAGGGTTAGAAATACATCCATACAATTGGTTTTGGACAAGTGTAATTCATATATTTTACCGTATCAGTTCATTTTATTTAAATCGTTATTTAATGTGGTAATCACTGCATCATCATGGTGTCATAAATAAATTTATTTATTTAATATAAAAAAAATTATTAAAAATTTAACATGATGTAGGAAATATTTTTTCATTTATTATGAATATTTATAGTGAAAATGATAACTTATATAACCCCATGTAAAATTTTTTTTAGAAAACAATACATGTTTGTGACATTTTTATTTTTTACTTTCAATAAAAAGGTATTACTGTAATTATCCAACCCAAGTGGCACCATGGGGTCCCTAAATTGACCCATGGATTTCCATGGTCGGAAATGACTCAACCAATAAGGTTAGTACATGTGTCATGGTAATTTCATATTATTATAATAATATTTTTACCTTAAATTACCCTATTTACCTCTAATCGCGGTTAATAAAACCCAAAAGTTAGTATTCACCAAAAATTATTTTCATCCCATTGAACCACATTTTACTTACTAATGACACCCATGTATGTTATATTTTTGAAATTAAATTCAACTAAGTGGTAAATTTTCATTTAAATGCAAAATCAGTTTCTTTAACAACCACTTAGTGGTTTCAGTATTCATTAAAAATTGATGTTTTTCAGAGAAATACCAAAAATTAACTCTTAGCTTTATTTGATATTACAAATTAAAATATGATGTAAATTTTACGAAATTATAAACATAGATGTTTCATTAATTAATTTTGTAATTAATTCTCACTGTCAAAATAAATAACGTGTTTTTAAGAAATAGTATCTATTAAAAGATTGACAATTGTTTACATCCAATTTCAAAAGGAAATTAATTATAATTACCACCATTGGATTAAATGGTAAAAATATATTCTAATTAAACTTTAAAACAAAATAAAAAGATAATCTAACCATATAATTAAATTTGATAAAAATAGTTTTGAACTAAAATGCAGTATTTTTCACTATTCATTAAGAAATGAACATTGTCAGAAAAATACCAAACATTTATCCAAAGTAAATTTCAATGTCCCAATTATAATGAGAAGATTTTTTTTTTGAAAAATAGATCTTATAAAATTGTCAAAAGTTATATTTAAAAATGGGTTTCCATCAAAAATAGGTAAAACAATCTTTTAAAAATATTAGAGTTTTCTATGCTTGTGGTTAGATTTATTCTAATATTAAGCTTCTAAAACACTATATAATTATATTGGGATGTTACATCCTTCCCCCCTTTAGAAAATTCTATCCCCTAAATTTATTTACTTATCGAATAAGTGGGGGTATTTATCCCTCATTTCATTTTCAGATTCCCATATTTCCTCTTCAATCATGTGGTTTTTCATAAAACCTTAACTTCATGAATCACCTTATTCCGCAACACTTGCTCCCTATGGTCACGAATTTGGACCGGTTGTTCCTCATAAGATAGATTCTCTTCCAACTGAACTACCTCTGGACTCAAAACATGAGATTGATCTGGAATTTACATCCTCAATATTAAAACATGAAAAACATTATGTACCCGAGATAAATTCGGAGGTAAAGCCACTCAGTATGCAACTGACCTGACTCTCACAAAGATTTAATATGATCCAATGAACCTTGGACTCAGGTTTCCTTTCTTACAAAATCGTATCACACTTTTCCATGGTGAAAATTTGAGGAAGACAAGATCACCTACCACAAAAGAGAGATCCTTCCTCCTATTGTCTGCATAACTTTTCTGCCTGCTCTATGTTGTTCTCAAGTCTTTCTGTATCAGCTGAAATTTTTCTACCAACACTTCTACCAATTATGGTCCCATCAACATCCTTTCACCTAATTCATCCAAAAAATCTAGAGTTCGAAACTGCTTCCCATATAATGCCGTAAATGGTTCCATCTGTATACTGGAATGAAAACTGTTATTATATGAAAACTAAACCAATGAAAGAAGTTGGTCCCAAATTCCCTGATAATCCATTGAAAAAGCATGTAGCATATCCCCCAATGTCTGAATTGTTCGTTCTAACTTCCCATCTTATTGAGGATGAAAATCAATACAAAAATTTAATTCAGTACCCAATGACTTCTGAAGGCCTTTCCAAAAGTAAGAAGTGAACCTAGGATCACAATCAGATACATTGGAGAGGGGACCTCCATGTAACATGAATATATATTTATGATATAATCAATAAAGATGATCTAGGGAAAATGTATCTCGTATAGCAAGGAAATGAGATGATTTAGTCAAGAAATCAACAATAACCCATATTTCATTATTACCTAGAGGTGTGTTCGGTAACCCCACAACGATGTACAAGGATATATCATCCATTTACACTCTAGAACAGGTAAAGGGTGAAGCATCCATTTAGGTAACTACTACTCTGCTTTAACATGTTGACAAGTCAAACACTTCACTATAAAAAAAAGAAATATCTCTTATCATTCCATCCCACAAGTAATACTCATGCAGGCCTCTATACATATTAGTACTTCTAGGATGAACTGAAAATGGAGAACTATGAGCTTCACAGAACAACTCTCTCTTCAACTGTGAATCACAAGTCACACACAATCTCTTCCCAAATCACAAAACACAATCATTATCAATGTTGAATTAAGGTAACATACCATTCTAAACCAGCTCTAACTTTTTTTGCAACTCACTATTTTTCTTCTGTGCTTACTTATTTCTGTCTGATAGAGATGATTTCACCGATACCTGAAACAAAAAAGTATAATTTCCTGCACCAACAACTTCCAAACCAAAATTCATCAAATCGTTAACCAAAGGATCGCAATCCAAATGTAGCATGGTTAATGAAACATTACTTTTTCGACTCAAAGAATCATCCACATTATTTTCTTTTCTCGGATGGTAATGAATTGGACAATCATAATCCTTGATTAATTCTATCCATCTCCTCTGTCTCATGTTCAATTATTTCAGGGTGAATATATAATTTAAACTTTTCTGATCAGTATATATTTCACACTTTACACCATATAAATGATGCCTCCAAATTTTTAAAGCGAAAACAACAGCAGCTAATTCTGAATCATGTGTAGGGTAATTTATCTCATGAGTTTTAAAATGAAATGAAGAATAAGAAATTACCTTATCATTCTGAATTAGGATGCAAGAAAGTCCTTTCAATTAATAATCACTGTAGATAACAAACTAACCATTCATGGAAGGAAGTGCCAATACTGGAGAATTCACCAATCTTCTTTTCAATTCCTGAAAACAATCATCACATTATTTTGTACATATAAACTTAACACCCTTCCGAGTTAGCTTAGTCAATGGGTTGGAAAACTGGGCAAAATTTTTAGAAAACCATTGGCAATAGCCTGCCAAACCAAGAAAACTATGAATCTTGGTTACATTTCTGGGTCTTGTTCATTCTTCAATAACCATTGTTTTTGCAGGATCAACAGTTATTCCATCATTAGAAACAATGTGACCAAGGAAATAATTTTTTTGCAACCAAAACACACACATGGTGAATTTCCCATACAATTTATTTTCTTTTAAGGTTTGAAAAATAACACTTAAATTACTTTCTTGCCCCTCTTTACTTTTAGAAAACACCAAAATATCATCAATGAAAACATCCACAAACTTATCCAAGAACTCATGGAAAATTTTATTCATAAGGTCCATGAATACAGTAGGTGGATTGGTTAACCCAAAAGGCATAACTAAAAATTCATAATGTCCATATCTTGTACAAAATGCGGTCTTCAGAATATCTTCTTAGTTTACCTTCAACTGATGGTACCCAGATCTCAAGTCAATCTTTGAAAAATACTGAGCTCCCGGGAGCTGATCAAACAAATCATCGATATAAGGCAAAGGATATTTGTTCTTAATAGTGATGTTATTCAAGGCTCTATAATCAATGTAAAGTCTCATTGAACCATATTTATTTTTAACAAATAAGATAGGAGCACCCCATAGTGATGTGTTAGGTCGAATGAAACATTTATCTAATAAATATTTCAATTTATCCTTTAAATCTAAAAGTTAAATTTGAGCCATTCGATAAGGGGTTTTTGAAATTGGATTAGAATCAGGAACTAAGTCAATAGTAAATTCAACTTCCCTATCTAGTATTATTCCAGGAAACCCATCAGGAAAAACATCAGGATACTCATTTACCACTGGCACATCATTAATCTGAATGATTCCTTTGTTTTCAACAATATGTGCAAGGTAAAATTCATTTCTATCTTTTATAAGTTTCTCAGCCTCTTGATATGTTATCAATAGTAAGGATTCATTCTTGTAGACAAACTGAAATTCTTTATGAAAAGAAACTTCTTTAACTCTATAATCAATCACAGCATGGTAAATAGAGAGAAAATACATACCCAAAACAACATAAAACTATACTAGAGGTAAACCAATAAGGTTTTCAAGTAGGTTCTTTCCACGGATAAGGATTGGAAGAGTCTTATAAAATCATTTTTCCTCAACATTTCCCCCAGGTGTTTTTACCACAAGTTCCTGAGTCATTTCTTGATATGGAATTCCCAATTTACAAGAAAAAATTTCAGAGATGAAAGAATGTGTAGGCCCTGAATCGAACAACACATTTTCATAATCTAAAAAAGTAACAAAGAGCCTGATACCACTTCATTTGATGGCCCATCATCTGCAGATAGAGTTACAAAGGATTTCACCACACCTTTCTGCATGTAGTTTTACTACTTCCCATCATTTGAGCTCTTTGTCGGACACTCGTTTGCCTAATGACCCATCTCATTACACTTGAAACATTTCATTAACTGTAAATCAAATTTGGTCTTACCATTACCCTGATCTTTTCCAGTGCAATCATGAGCCTTATGTCCCTTCTTACCATATCGAAAGCACTTTCCAGAATTCAAAAGAAATTCCAAAACATGCTTTTCACCACATTTATCACAAACTATAAACTTAGTTTTCATACTATCAAACCTTTTTTAAGGATTCTTCCCTTTCTCCTGCCACCTAAGTCTCTTCTTCTATTGGTTGTCATAGATCACTTGATCAACGGGAAAATCCATTTCCACCTTCTCAGCACATCGAACAAGATTTTCATAACTTTTGAAATCATGAGAAGCTAATTCCCTTTAATATTTTGGATTTAATCCTGAGTAAAAATGAATGATTTTACTATCAATGTCTCTGATAAAATTTGGAATATACCTTTCCAATCAAGTGATATTTTCTTCATAAGAAGACACTGAGTCATCGTCTTGCATCAATTCAAAGAATTGTTTTTCCATCCTAAGTCGAACAGCATGAGGAAAATATTTCTCAACAAACATAACTTTGAACTCATCCTAGTCAATATCATCAATATCATTAGCATCCCAGATATTTTTAACCTCATCCACCACTGATATGCTTCACCCTCCAAATGGTAAACAACAAGACTATCCTTTTGATTGTCTGAACACCCCAGGACATCAAAAACCTTATCAAGTGATTTAATCCACCCTTTAGCTAGAACATGGTCAGTTGATCCTCTGAATGATAGTGGCTGTTGCCTCATGAAATGTTCCACCACTAACATGTTCTTATGAGTTCGATATAGCTGATCTCATGCATGGATACCATCACCATTTATCGCTTGATTCAACAGCGCCATTACTGGAACAAACTGTTCAGTTCCAATTCCAACCATCATAGGATGCGGATTTGGAAGGTCATTTCCTTTTGTATGCCTTTCTAGCACTACTTCCCTGTTTCCTCTACAGAAAACCATTCTGAAAAAACATGTATTAGATGAAGCAACATGGTAATATTCAAATGCAATATCATTTCAATTTGATCATAATGTAAAAAAAATATTTTTGGATATTCATTTAATAGAATTCAAACACCTAATGTTATATAAACCGGCCTCTGATGCCAACTATAAGGCCCCGACCTTAAACATTACTTAATCTTGAGTTATATCAAGAATACACATTGAGGATCTTTTTAGGTTTAGGGTTTTAGATAATTAGATCATAAATCATGCATTACATTCCACATTTAAAAAATGTGGTTACATCAAAGACAGTATTCAATTTTTCCACCAAAGGAAAAATATTTAAAATAAAACATGGTTTCATTATTGACACATTCTCGACAATATCGTCACATCAGCACTTTTCCCTTGACCTACAAAAGGCATTTAAAAAACATGGGATGGGCATAAAAAGCTCAGTAATGGATATAAAAATACTAAAATATAACATTAGTCTATGTATACATAAGTATCAATGAAATCATACTTTACTCATAAAACATAAGAACTTTAACATAACTCGTGAAATCATAAGATTTATGAATAAATCATAGAAATCATAAAACATAAAGGTAACATTAGGCATTAATATCATTCGTACGTTGGGAGTAACCCTCAGGGTTACGTTTAGAATACCCATCACATTATATTTCCTAAATCACTTCGGAGAGAGCATAACATTTAACTCCATCGTGTTACGCAATGAATTGGAGAGATATCTCGGGCTCACCCACCCTTAGTTTATCACGAAACCACCTTTCTTCATAAAAAATTCCAATGAACCATAACATAATCATATCACATAAATCATGCATAAAGGATACATAACATTTCCACATTTCAATCACAAGATATCAATACAATACATTGATATAATAAAAAAATTATCAAAACCATTTTCAATACCAAAATAAAAGAAAAGTAATACCAGGTATTTATTTTTCATTTAAAAAATGTTATGGCTTTTAGAGGAAGCTGAAAATGAAATAATGGTCATTGTGGAAGAGAAGCCATTGTCACCACATACGTAAGACAAAAACATTCCTTCTGTCGTTTAGTAAAACACTTCGTTTAAAAAGATTCGTTTTGAATTAAATTAAAATTAAAAAGGGTTTATTATAAAAATAATAAAATAAGGTCATATATAAATATTAATTATGCCTTAGTGAAAGGAGATTAAGATGAAGTCCCTTACCTCAAGTCTGACTTGACTTGTTCATTTCTTTATTTTCCTTTATAATAAAATTTGGTCATTTTATAATTGCTTAAGGAAATTCTTTAACTTTTATTATTCAATTCATAACACATATTATCATGTAATAATAATAGTTAATTATGGGATTTCATATCATACATTTTGTCAATGTTCGGTACATGAGTCTAAAATGATCTACTTTGAAAATAATTGCCCATGTTGTTAAAATTAAAACCTCTCTAAAATGGTATTAATGGTGTAAATATCAAATATATCCAGTATATATTAATTTTATACTATTACATAGCATTTTGAGAAAAAAAATGAAATGCACCGTTCATGGAGACGGTAGGCCGTACGTATGCATGAACGCTACTTTCATTTCTTTTTCATATTAAAGGAATTAAATCTCAATGAGATATATATTTTTTATAATTTTAGTACAATATATATGTTATATAGGAAACCAAAGTTCATTAATTACCTTCTTTATGAATTCCTTGTTTGGAATGAACATGTCACATCATTTGAGGGGGCGGTAGTCCACACTTCCTCAGATGAAATTATCACATTTCCACAACATGTAAAGCATAAAGGTATGTTTTAAATATAAAATACCAAATAATAGAGAGGATATAAATATAATATATATCATATATAAATATAGAGACATCATTATGGCCACCATGAAGGTGTTAAAAGAATATTGAATAATCATCATTTTGTGAGGCAGTAATTCACCATCCACGGAAACAGTATGTTCTTTAACCATTAAACGAAGAAGTGTGTAAGTGTAAATAAAATCCTTCTCATAAAAACATACTACAATATTAAGGATATTGGGGTTGTTATGGAATCAAATAATATAAATTTTAGGTAGAGTGGTGAAGTAAAATAAAAGAAAGAAACTCGAGAGGAGACATTACCTCTAAATCGGGTAAATATTTTTTATTTGAGCCAAAGGCTTCCTTGGGAACACTTATGCCAAAAGAGAGGATTCTAGGAGTAATAGAGGGATGTTGAGAGATAATATGAGTACATTATTAATGATCAAATTGATTGATAATTGGGGGTAAGGGGTTAGAGGTGGGGGCCTTTTATAAGAGGGAGGAGGGTCACTTTTGGAATGTCTTGAAAGGTTACTTTATTATAAAATGGTTTTCGGATTTTGAAGGTCCCATATTTATATATTTTTAGAATAAGGTGCTAAGGGATCCAACCCCACCCATCCAATAGTGTTTTGACAAGTGTACGTCTTATATTTTACCTCATCTTTTCATTTTATTTAAATCGTTATTTAATGAGGTAATCATTGCATCATCATGGTGTCATAAATAAATTTATTTATTTAAAGTGTAAAAATTTATAAAACAATTACCATGATGTAGGAAATAGTTTTAGATTTCTAATGAATATTTATATTTAATAAGATAAATTATATAACCCCATGTAAATTTTTTTTTAGTAAAATAATACATGTTTGTGACATTTTTATTTTTTACTTTAAATAAAAGGTATTAATGTCATTATCCAACCCAAGTGGCTCCATGGGGTCCGCAAATTGACCCATAGATTTTCTTGGTCGGCCATGAATCAACCAATAAGGTTAGTACATGTGTCAAAGTAATTTCATATTATCATAACATTATTTTTACATTAAATAACAATATTTACCTCTAATCGCGGTTAATAAAACTCAAATATCACTATTCACCAAATATTATTTTCATCCCATTGAAACAAATATTACATAATAATGAACACCATGTTGGTCAAATTTTGGAAATTCTATTCACAGAAGTGGTAAAATTTCATTTTAACGAAAAATTAGCTTTTTTAACAACCACTTATTTGTTTCACTATTCATCAAAAATTGATGTTTTTCATAAAAATAACAAAAATTCACCCTGAGCTATATTGGATATTCCAAATTCAAAAACAGATTTCCATTTTACCAAATTTAAAACATATAAGTTTCATTTATTTATTTTATAATTAAATTTCTTCTGTCAAAACAAATAACATGTTTTTAAGAAACAATATCTATCAAAAGATTTACAATTATTTATGACCAATTTCAAAGTAAAATTATTTATAATTACCACCATTGGATTAAATGGTAAACCTATATTATAATTACACTTTCAAACCAATTAATATGATAATATAACAATATAATTAAATTAGGTAAAAATTGATTTGAAGTAAATGTAGTATTTTTCACTATTCATTAAAAATGAACTTTGTCAGAAAAATATCGAAAATTTATCCAAAGTAAATTTCAATGTCATAATTATAAATAATAAGTTTATTTAGAAAAATAGAGCTTATAAAATTGTCAAAATTTAGATTTAAAAAAGGATTTCCATCAAAAAGAGTTAAAATAATATATTAAAAATATTTGAGTATTTTATGCTTATGATTGGATTTATTCTCAATTTAAGCCTCTAAAACACTATCTAATTCCTAAATAGAAAAAGATATGAAAATATATTATTCTTTAATTACTTGGGATGTTATACTTAATTTCCCTTTTTTGTTCAGTATGCTTTCGAATAGTTTCATTACTTTTTTACAAATTTCTCTAAGGAGGATCCTGATCAGTATAATTTTATACTCACCATACTATATATATATATATATATATTTTGAGGTCCCTTGGGGAAATTTGAAGATTACGCTTGTTAATAATATCTTGGGGTATTGGAGGAGAAGTTTGGGATTTGTGGTTGCTAATATTTTACCTTCTTTTGGTACTTCTTGTTTTCCCTTTCTGATTTGTATTAGTTTCTTTTCATGACATTACATATGTGTACTTGAGTTTATTTTATATCTTAGTCTGATCATATGTTATTTTTTATCTATATTATCTATCTCCATTTCACATGTGTTCTATATGAGGGTAATTCCTCCCATCTTTGTTTTTTCTGTACCCTCGGTGCTAGTCACAATCTTATGGCCAACTAGAGACGGTAATCAGGGGTCATTAACTTTCTTCCCCCATTGTTGTTCTAGGAGGGTTACACATTGATGGGAGGGGTTATGAAAAATATAATCATTAAGTTTGAAAATATATATATATATATTGAATTCAAAATAGGTTTATTTTATATTTTTAAAATAATTTATTTAATCAAATCATAGATAAATGGGAATATGAAAAACTAAAAAGACAAATTAAAACATCGAATCTGTGTTTAATAATGGTGAATTTACATGGTTATGGGGAAATTTAGATATGTAGTAAAATTAAAAAAACAATATCCTCACACTTTTCTAAATATAGAAAAAAATTACTCATAAGAGAAATGTTAAAAAATAAATTTCAAAATTATGTATAAAATGTAATGGTTTATAGTATATGAATGTATTAAATCATTAATTTCTGTATATGAAAATTACTATAAAATATAATGAAATAGATGTAGAGGAAAAAATACCCTCAAACATAAGAAAAGGATAAGATTGATTCAATATAAAATAGACAAACTATTCAATTATGAACTAAAAAGGGGAAAATGTGAAGAAAAGGACTACAACATAGTGAAAAATATGTTGAATATAATATATAAAAACTATAGGGTGTAAGATACCAAATATAGAAGAGATATTTTGATGAAACATGTTTCAATGTAATAATAGTATATTAAATTAACAACATCTGTTATGACAATGGTGTTTAATCGAAGGACCTCGATTATAAAAATCATAAATGAAAATGAAAATCCAAAGAATAAAAATTCATTAATGTTTTTTATTTATATAGGAATTTATTATTTCTATAAAAATATATATTTTTTTAATAATAAAAATCTTGTCTAATGGAATTGAAATTTGTAAAAAAAATCCATTATCTCCGACTTTAACTTATTTAGACATGAGATAACATTTTGATATAATAAATTTTACTTTTTCATTCATAAGAATATGAAATTTTTTATATTTATTTATTTTAATAAAAAAATTTATTATTCATGGTCACCTTTATATTAATTTTATTATTTTCAATTTAACGAATATTTTTTAATCGTTCTATTATCCAGGCATGATTTAATTTTAAAGTTTCAATCATTGTCCCATTTTTATTAGTTCATCGTAAAATTTATTTTTTAGGATATTTTAATTCGTGTTTTTTATATTTTTATAGAGTCTCATAGTCTTTTCATTGAGCTTATGTGAATGGATCAAATAAAATCCACAAAAATAACATCTTATAACAATTTAACGTGTAATAACTAGTTATTATATGAATTTTTTTTTTACAAATTGTAAATTTATTAAAAATATGTTCCTAAATTCTTAAAATGATTTTCATTTTATGTTTAAAATAATATAAATTAAAGAGAGTTATAAGAAAATTTTAATTAAAATGAGCCCGAATATGTCTATTTTAGGCGGTTAATGTATTTTATGTTTTTTTATAATATTTTTAATTGAAATTAAAAATTATCCTAACAATATTATAGATATTATATATATTTAATACCTATCTATTAAATTCGTTTTTGGTAATATCCATATAGGTATGTGAGAAAAACTAAAATATTACATTCATTGATTTGGTTGTTCACACTTAACATAAGGAAAAATTTTAATTTCTAAAGGGTATAAGGGAGGATGATAATGGCTTATCCAAAATAATACCAAATTTTTAATATTTTAATGAAATGTATATTATATCTTATTATGGATTAAAAATATTTAGAGGTTCTAGGATATGAAAGAAACATTAATGTGCATAGTAAACACATATATCACTTTTTTGATATCCATTAATAAATTTTATTTATGGGCTATGGAATAGTGATTTTTGATAATATCATGTGCGTGGTGATGTGGAAAGTGAAGAGAGGAGATATAATTAGGTAAATTTTTTATATAATACCAAAACCATAATTTTATTTTGGTTGAATATATTTAATCCCAATTTCTATGCAAAAAATAAATAGGTTATTCACAAATAATGATTATTTCACAAAGATGAATGTAATAGAAAAATAAGAAGCATTCTAAAAAATAAAACATGAATGTCCTGGGAAAAAAAATATAATTTACAATAATTATATAGTATTTATGTAAATTTTAAATCAATTAGATAATATTTATTAACATTAAATACAATATAAATTTATTTTTATAACTATTCGCATATTTTAATTTTGAATTTATCTATATAAAAATAAAATATAAATTTAAGCATAAAAATATATTATTAAAAACAATTATTATCATTAATTATAGTTTAAGAAACTAGTAATTTGATATCCTAGTAATATTCGTTAATTGATAACCATTTCTGTTGAAATTTATACTAAATTAACAATATATGCATCGATGGCTCATTTAACTTTCAAAAAATTGATCTACAAATAAATAGATATTGCTAAAAAATTAAAACGTTTTGTTAGAAATATTATCACACATAACTGTCATAAAAATCCCATGCTAAATCCCATCATGTGGTTTCATAGAAGAGTAATGTAAACCTAAAGGCCGGCCTTTAACAGGACCCACGATGGATAATTGAACTGAGTTCATTTGTTATAAGAGTTGGCGGAATTACGCTTTTAATTCCCAACAGAAAATAGTGAATCTAACTATAGACACCCAATGAATATATAGAAGAATATATTGATAAACATTAATTAGTGTAATATTAATTTAATATATAAATAAATTGAAATATATGATTATATTGAATATAAAATCTAAATCACCATAAAAATCATCTAATATATCCATGTTGTAACTAAAATCTCTCTGAAACATAACATAAAACACATGGATACCTTTGGGGTTAGTGATCACTTAGGAGTACTTAGTATGATCAAATTTATATATAATTCTATATCCATACTAAAATAATATCATGATATAAATGCATAAAGTCCTTTGAGAAATACTTAGGGATGGATAAGAATAATATGAAATGTAATATTCACATAGTAATGATTCATATTAGTATAACTAATATATTTGATAAAAATTATATCAATGGATTCATAAAAGTGATAACTGGAAAGAGAGATTTATAGGGATTTATAATATTAATAGAGGTTGTCTATTATATATCATCATAAATATATTTACATTTCAAATCACAATTTTTGTTTTAATATCACATGCATATTGCATACCATAATTATAATAGGAAATTCCAACTCTCAATATAAACCAAAACTCCATAATTTTATCCCTCCATCCCATGTAGCCAAGACATTACATCTCTATAACATGTGAATCCACCTTTTCAAATCCCTTATCTACCTATAGCCATTTCATCATTTCTCTACATCCAATCTAGGAAGATCATTATATAAATTCTCCTTGTGTATTGACATCACCGTATCCTAAAACCCCATTGATTCACATCATTATATCCATTTCTTGTGATTATAATTTAAACATTTTAGCCCAATTAATGACATATACATTAGGAAATAACAATAAAATTTTATGTATACGTGATAAACATAATCCATTAAATCCATAATTGTTTTTCATTCCATGAATATTGGAAATTATATTTTGAATGTTTATATATATATACATTAAAAAAAGTAACCATTTCTTCACATGTATATAATGAATGAAAACAAACAAGATTGTAAAAAATTTCTATACAAGTAAATAATCTCCAAAATTAAACACATGAAAAACATTATATAAAAAATATTACACCAAATTCAACTAAAACAATGAAATTAGATAAAATAGAAGAAAAATAAAAATAATTATCGTGAAATATATAAAACTATTGATATAAATTCTATATTTTATGAAAAATTAAATCATCTCAATGTATCTCCAATCTTTCATATATCTCATTTTATTCAACTATTAGATTCAAAAATATCATACTGACTATTACTATAAGATTCATCATGTAACTATCTATAAAAAATTATTTAATATATCATAATTACCTACTTATTTATGATATAAATATAGGATAAAACATATTGTTGCAACTCCATAGCCAATAATTTGAGACATTACTATTCATTTTTTAAATATCAAGGATACTAACCTTTTATTTAATTATTTAATGAAAACTATACTAAAATAATCTCTAAGTAAAAACACTATAATCCCACCCATAATGAATTTTTTTATAATTTTAGTCTAAGAGAATTCCATTATTATCATTATATTCAAACTATTACATTGAAAAAAAATCTCTTGAACATTATTTTGGGAGAAAAATCCTATATAATGTTTTAGAAATGAATGATACATTTCTACTTCTTTTAATTCTAATGAAAATTCATTATTCTCTCGGTTAAATTCAACACAATTCCATATTCAATATATATTTTTTATACATAATTTTATTTAAATTTATATTTTAGTATAATATGTATATTAGGTGTTTTTAAATCTTTATGCATTCATTTATTTTTTATTCACTACTTTTAAAACCTAAGAGAAAAATGATTTCATAGTTATTTCATTATAATATTATTAATCTATAAAAAACAATAAACAACCATCATGATATATTCTATTATAATATAACATCATCATGTAACAACTGCCATAATAAAGTCAAAATTTAATAGTGAACCATGTATTTTAAATATATTTTCATTAATATACAACATCTTGTAAGTAGACAAAAAAGAATAATTATAATTTTTAGTTTATTAAAAATAATTTCCCATTACAATTTTTTTAATACCATCAGGTTTTACATTTTAATTCAATCATCATATTATATATCATTACAAAACATTATTCATATCATTGATTCCATAAATATTTATGTCATTAAATGTATATAAATTTTTATCATTGATTTATTTAAGTAACATATATATGTAAATGTATAATAAATAAAAATTAAAATAACAATGAAATCATATTCAGTTTGGATTTTTCATTTTCATTCCATATATCTTCTTTATTGAATTACTTCAAAAAATATATTCCCATAACCCATAAGAAATCATAAAATAGTACCATACTACAGTTGATAAATCTAATAGAAGTTCGTCAATCCTCTTATCCAACATTAAAAATTCATGTCAATATTCATCCCAATATAAGTTGAATATAATTGATAGTTAATTACCCATTCCAATCGAAGAAATAAAGCCCAACACATTATAATTTAATAAAATACATTTAGTAAATTAGAACCCCTCTCCAAGATAAAAACTTCACCATCAAGCCTTCGAATATTGTTAAACAGACCTACATCTCCTTGACAAAGGTAAGGTTGAATGAATAATTTTATTAGAGTGGTATAAATAATATTTCATTATTGAATATGATGGTGTTTTTTAATCTTATGAATGAGAAGGATTCCCTACAATTTTTCGAGAGGGACATTAATATAATGCAATGATGATTATGTTATTCATTCGATGTAATGGGATGATAAAAGAATGGATGATGTCTTAAACAATTGTTTCGCAATTTATAATTAGTATATAAATGATGAATTATTTAAAAATATAATGAATAAAATAAATCCACACCCTCAATGAATAGGTTATTATATATTGAATCCATTTTTTCTACAACCATCCTTCGGTGATGTTCTACATAGGTTCGTATTATAAGAATGATGTTTTTAATGTACCAATTTTCTGAGCCCATAGACTATACGTCCTCACGGATATTGCAATGATAGACTTTTATTCTTCATTCATGAATTTTTTGATGGATACCTGGAAAATTATAATGTGAGTGCTGTTAGTATAGATAATTCAATATATATATATATATATATATATCAAATCACTAAGAATAATTTTTTTATTATAAAAACATTCACATATATTATTTTTTAGAAACTCATTGAATTAAATAAATTTATTCAGACATGATTATAATGTTTCCTATTATTTGAAACAAATTTAAAATAATTAAATATATAATATATCCATGAAATACCTGTTGCTTTCCGTTACACATACCCCAAATGTAAACTTATTGAATCTCCACTTTATATTAAATAAATATTTCTTATTATTATTAATATTATATTAAAATATTTATGTAAATTAATTTTAATTGAAATTTTCTCAAATAAGGATTAAGATATATTATCAATAAAAAAATTATATATATCTATTTGTTTCAGATATGGTGTTACACTAAACATGAAAATATAATTCATTATTATTTATTTTATTTCTAACATTTTAATTACTAAAATTATTTAAAAAATATTCTATGATATTAGATATCAACGTTACAAGTATTTTAAAATATGAACAATAACAATCAAAATGAAATTATGTTCCTTCCCATTAGAAAGAATGAATCTATAATTTTCTTTAAAAAATAATTTCCTCAATCTTGAATATGATCACGTATAAGGATGATGGTTGGTTAACTTTTCACAACACATGATGGGGACTCATCTATATAACATACTAATGATATAAAAGTATGAATATTAAATGGACTGCATAAAATATTGTTATATAATACATTTACATGAACATTTTTCTTTATACTACTATTCAAAAATTACAAAAAATTATCTATCAAAACATATTCCTTTTTACCCTAATATACATTTTTTCCTACTATATTATAAAAATATAAATCCATATAATTAATTGAACAATTCTCAAATATTCTTATTACAAGAAAAACATCTAGAACCATTAAACATTCAATATTTTTTTATGACATAGAAAATGGAAAAATATGAATGAGGTGATATAATGTTCTCATTAGGTATAGACATGATCCACAATATTCATATATGATAAGTTAGAATAAAATTATAATATGGGTATAATTAGGATATCTAAAAGTCTTATTCCAAAAAAAAGATTATAAATTTAGAAATATCTTAAATTGGTAGAATATTATATAAATGTTACAAAAACATTGAATGTGAAATATCTAAAAACAAGGATACATATATTGGTGAAAAAAAGAATAGGAAATCATGTTATAAAAAAATTTATTCCCACGCCATCATGAATAATCTTAATCTCTTCACACCTGAAAAAGAGAGTACACATCTTATACACTGGACTATTTGAAAAATATCATTATTTTTATGCCTTACCATATAATAAATAATAATTTTTTAGCAAATGTATTATTGGTTGCTATATGATGCCACCCATTATCAACCATACATTTTTGTTCTAAAAGAAATAAATGATTCATCATTAATTATCCATTGAATTAAAATGTGTTTTTCATCATTTCCTAATGGGATCACCTAAAAATACAATATGATTTTGATCAATTTTTACCAAACTCTCAATAAAATTGTAAAATCATTATAAGCTCCTAAAAATTAATTGGATTTAAAATTAAATTATGTATATCCATTGTCAACTATCAAAAAATAGATATCACTGGGTATTTACACCATATTGATCATGTGTATATTTTGTACTCAACATTTTCCTCAATGATTAATATATATGTATTTAGGTGAACACACTTCATTCAATGGGATCAAAAATAGGGTATCCATTGTTGAATTAAATTGAAATAAATAATCTATTTATAAAATAAATCTATTTATTTAAGAAAATGAAAATTATATACCTTTACTCTTATAGGGATGTATCATTTCATAATTGGGAAAATATATGTGAAGAATCAATTTGTAGAAGAAGATTAATTTTAATTGAATCGTATAATTTTAAATTAAATATTGTGATGTAAATTGGATTTTTAGATAAAAATAATTTTAATTACAACCTATTTAATAATATAAAAATATTTTTTTTAAATCAGGAAATCAATGGATTATGATAAAAATTATAAAAAATGTATTATTTTGAAAACGATTTTAAACAAAACATTTTTCTTATATTAATAAATAAATTCTAAGTTGATATTTTAGATCATTTGTTTTGGAAATACATTTTCAAAATGATTGGAATGCTATTTTTTGATAAAATAATAAATTTAAATTTAAATAATAACTGATAATGTATTCTTTAAAATGAAATAAAGTGTTCTATATATAAATAATGGAATTTTAGATATTAAATATATATATGATACGTATAAAATTTTTGTTTTTTGGAACACTATTTTTTAGAATAAAAATATTTTAATAATGAAATAACATTTCTATTTTAAAATTGGTGTTGATAAGTATTGTATTACAGAAATTAATATATATGTTAGTTTAAAATAAGAATAATTTTTATATGAAATAATATATAAAAAATTTGGGTAAACAATTATTAATTATTATGGGAGTAAATGTCAATAATAATATATTTTTTAATAAATTAATTTTATCAATGTAAGATATTTTAATAAAAATGTTCTTCTAAAATATTGGATGTAAATTATAATAATATAAAATAAAAAGTGGTAAAAAACCAATATTAAAGAAAATATGATCAGGTAAGAAATGAAATGAAATAGTGGGCGTTCAGTTAATCAATATCCTTAAAAAATTTGTATTTTTGTATCAAAATACGTTTTATAAAGGAACATGATGTGGATATTCAACCCCATAAATTACATGAATATATAAAAATTCATTCTTTATGAATTTTTCACACAATCTTTATGATATTATAGTGTTAGAAAATAACTATATCGAAATAAAATCTATTTATAAAAAACCTATTACACTATTTCCCTTATTATTTGAATTCCCTATAATCTTTGATATAATAAAAATTAATATAAAAATATTATATTTTAAAACCATTAAAATATACATTAACATTTATATATATTATTTATAATTATCATTTATTTATATTTTATATAGTAATATAATATTACATTACTATAATATGTAAGAAAATTTAATAGTTTCATGCGTTTTTTAGGCTGCCATTTTCATTAAAATTCCACTAATGTAATGTAAATAATTCCTAGATAATTTATGGTAAAGAAATAAAAAAATTAATTATATATAATGATCATATCTCATTGAATATTTTTATCAGTAATATTTGTGTAAAATGGAATAATTTTCATCTTCATTCATTAATTTTTCTGTACAAATATATCATTTTAAAAATAAATCAAATATTTTATATAACCGTTCCAAATCCATAAAAATGTAATTTTTTAATTAAATATTTATATATATTTTTTCATTTTTCCATATTCATCTATTATGGTTTTTTATAATAGTGTTCATATTGGATATTTAACCAACACAAACATGATCATTACATAAATTTATGGGAGATAAGGGTTAAAAAATTTATTATTTTTTTAAAATACATTATAACAGAAAAAACTAATAATATGACTTTTTTGGTTTTGAATTTGATTTTTTGAAGTTCATATAACTAGTAAGAATTAGGATCAGAAACCAAAAAGGATAATCCATAGAGGTGGTGGTTCATAAATACACATGAATGAGGTTCTAATGATTATATATTTGGATTATATGTTATAAATATTGGTATTACATTGATGAAAAAACAATTCATAAAATTAATTATAATAAATTCATTATTTTATGATCAGTTTTTTGGGTGTTATAAGAATATATAATGAGAAAACAAAAAATTAGAGTTGAGACGTATAAATAGAGTAATTTGATTATCTGTTAAATTAATACTTCATTATAAAGGATACTGAAAAAAAGAGGGTCAATGGATCATGAACATTGTAGTGGGATATATTGTAGAAGAAATTGATTAATTTAATGGAAAATTATAAATTATATTGATATCATGAAGTATTTGATTTATTCCCATTTTATAAGTGATGATAAGGGTAATTTCTAAGGTACCAATAGTATTTGAACAATTAATCATCACTATTTCATGGTCAACGTTTCCCAAGGATTGATTTCATAAATATTTGGGTGATATAATGTCCTTTAATTTTTTTACACTCATTTTAATTTTTTTAAACATGTTTCAAATATGGTGCCACTCATTTTTTGAACATTTTATCATTTTTAGCTTAATAATTTTTTTAAAAATAATCATTATTTTATGAACAATTATATATAAGCCTTTCTTGAAAATAATTATTTTTAAATCCTTAATTGAGACTCCATATAATCTATTTGAATTTCTAAATAATATAAATTAATTATAAAATTAATTCACATAATATATATACAAATAATTTTTTAGAGGAAAATATTTTTACGATAAACCATCATTAATGTTATTTATTATTAAAAAATATTATATATTTTGATATATATAAAAAGCATTTTTATCGAATATTAGATTTATTTTTAGAATTGATAAGTATATTTTTTTAAATAAAAATTATAAAAATCTAATTATATATAAATTTTAAAGTAATTGTTTTACAAATATCATGTAAATTAACATCAATACATGTAATCACTCGAATCCTGGGAGTCCGCTTTCGGGGAGAGCCTTTCTCACGGGATCCAACTGTCTTACCGGGTCGCTTGGTCTCAACTGGGTGGGTAAAATGAGGCGCGATCCAATATGCTGACGGACTACTTTGATGGACCATCGTTGAGCGGGCTGTTACCCTCCGGGATGCTCTGCCATCTCAGCTGGCAAGGGCTCTTTCCCGGCTGGGGCTCTCTCCAGAGTGACCCCTTCGTGGGGAGGGGGGTTTCCTTATGTGGACGGTTCGAAAAGGCCACATAAGGGAATTCCCTTTCAATGTAAAGAAAAAAAACCAACGCGTGTAATCATACTTTTATGAAAAGAAGTTATATTAGTACATAATATGATAATGTTGATCTATAATATGAAATATGATTTTTGGATAAATTTCTACAAGTGATGGAATTTAATTTTTTTTATATGTGAATAAAAATAGCATATATTGTAAAATATTATTCATTATTGAAAATGTTAAACCTGACTTTAATAAATAAAAAATATTATTTTTAAATGATTTATTGAATAATTAATATATATGTTTTTTAAAAATTTATAATGATTTATTCTATTTTTATGTGTTACAATAATAGATTAAAAATTATCTTTTTTACCAAAATTTGAAGTTGAAATATTTATATAATAATAAATTATTATAGGGAATAAAATAAAAATGATAATACACAAATGAATAATTTAGAAATGACTTTTATTTCATTATAATAAAATTATAAAAAAATTATATATTTGAATTTTATGTATTTAAAATAATGAATTGTTATTTTTATAATAAATATTATTTATCATTAATAAAAATATTTTGGAATGTTTAAATTTCATGTGACAAATAACTTATTTAATTTATATCAATATAATTATATGATCCCAATTATATGTTAAATATTACGTCAATACCTCCATATATGACCTTTGAATAAGATAGGTTATGGTTTCATTTTAAATTGGTGCTTTCAGTTGTATAGATCCCATGGAAATTTCTCTGATCATTAATACATCTTGAGTATGATTTTTCTCAAATCATTATTTTGCTGTATATGTTTTTCCTTGGACATGAGAAACCCCCAGTGAATCCCCCTACATCCTATTCCCAGATAACTATGAATCATAAGGATAAATATTCTACCAAATGTCATATAATTAATTTTGTTTATATATTTCATAATAAGATTACTTTCATTTATACACACTAATTTAATGACTGTTATAGAATCATATAATATAATTTTAACTAATAAATATTTTTATTTTGTTTTATTTATTATGTAGAATCTTCAATTAAATTTATATTTATTTAAAAAAAATTAGATTGAAATTCAGGTTGTTACATTACCCCAATAAAAAAATTGTAGCCTCCCAATTTTGGTTATTCTAAATAAAACCATTAATGTATTCAATATACAAGATAACAAATATAATTTGTAATTATTTTTTCATAATCCTTATTCATGGTATCAATACTAAAGTTATATTTTCCCTCATTAATTTATTATAATAAACATTTAAATATTATATAACCATTTAGGACAAATAAATTAATACAATGGGAGAAATATTTTATTGAGAGATTATTGTAATAATTCTATTAATAGGTGATATTAGGTAGAATTTCAGATGTTATGATTCATTTTGATAAACTATAATGGTATTTGAAATTGTGAACTAATTCATATCTATTGTCAAATATAATTTTATGTTTGTTTATAAAATATATGTTTATAAAACACATATTATATTAATCCTCGATTAGAGGTCATTAATGTTCATTGGAAAAAATAAGCAATATAACATTTTCAATAATTCATGGTCCATTCATCTTGGATGATATTTTTTAGAAATCTATTAAAGTCTAAAAGGGGATATTATTTAATATATATTGATATTAAAATCACAGTTTATGAGTGTGTGATAAGTGTTTCCCAAATCACATCATTATCGAAACCTATTTATATAGTTTCGTTTTTACTGTATTTTCTATATTTCGGTTGTTTCTAGGTACTATCATTCTTGTTTCCCTGTGAGTTAGAGAATTCACATGGATAATATATAATAACTCTAAAATAGATACATTAAATTGTTAATGGATCCTCTCGAAAAAGTCATTTCCAATACATTATGTCTATTGAGATCATTAACATTCCTAATCAATTAGTTTACCTATTCCATAATTTTAAATAATTAAAAAATCTATCTGTTGAATTATTTGAATTTCATTGGTTCTTATAAACTCATTTTTCTAATAATTGGAATTGAATATTCATTACTTCATCATATTCATCATCTAAACATAATTGGTACTCTATCCTTCTCTTCATTATTTTGTTTGGAAAAGGAACCATGTTTAAATTTCTTCTTATATATTGGTATGAAAAAACAATTATCCTACCAAATCTTATCTTGATATTTTTTGTCGTCGTAACAATCTATTTATTTTAAATATAATATAATAAGAACTTGATTCCATCATGTAACATCTATTTCTACACCATTAATATTTTAATGTATTTGACGAGAAACAAAATAAAAATATTTTAATATATTTTCATTTATTATTATTCCTAAAAAAGTCATAATATTCTAAATTATTACCTTATATATTTGATAAACCTAGATCATTATTAGATAAATAAAATTTTAATAAGTTGGGATATCTCATAATACATAATAGAATTTATAAACATAATAAAAGCATTAAATTTTCTTATAAAGGAATTTATATAACAAAATCACCAACATTGAGATTATATATTAAAGATTAATGTCTTTTGTGCAGTCGTCATACAGTAGATTGATGATTGAGTTGATAATCGACCAACCTTTTTGATTGTGATTATACCTATGTGAATATGTTCCAAATATATAACAACTTTTTATTATCAATTTATATATATATTATTTTTAGTTTGAACATATAATATCAACATTAATATAACTTAAATATTTTATCTTATACGTAGACTTATCCCTTATAATTTTATGAAATATTTTCACTATAATTCTATTATAATAATCTATAAAATACTAAATATTATTATAACAACCCTCTTGGGGTATCTATAGTGTTGATATATTTTTCAACCATAAATTATCACCAATTAAATTTTCATTAATTAATATCCCGACTTCAAATGATATCTAAACGCTAATTAGATTTAGACCAACACATTCCAAGAAAATAATAACATAAATATTGAATCAATTTCATGATTTAAATAATACACCTAAAAAATAATACAATATCCAGTTGTCATAAAAGTATACTTTATTGATGGTTAGGTATGCAAATATATTATTTTAAAACACATGAAAATATTTCTCAATAATAAAACTCCTCTTGTACCTTTTTCTAAATTATCTCATCACTTAATAATATTAATAAATATGGGAAAAAATGAATAGGGTGATCATAGATTTTTAGTAATTATATACACAATATATAATGATAAAGGATCATAAATGAGTTTAATATAATCACATGCCTTCAATTTGGATATGTAATAGTGTTATACCCAACTAAGTATTTATCATAAATCAACATATACAATAAAAGTTTTGAATATCATAGAAAAGAGGGAAAATGGAAATAAATTAATCTTGTAATGAAATAAATTTAAAAATTTGGTACCATCATAAGAAAAGGAAACTGTATTAAAAATATTATTATGACCACAACATGATGAAATTTTTTATCACATTTATTCATGAGTATTTGAGAAAACTCATTATACCCAAGACGATCTCCACAAACTCATTATGTACATATCTTACTATCTCAATAGATATTAAATTAAAAAAAATTAATCTGTGATACATAGAAGAGAAAAACATCTATAATAGTTACATATTTATTCCACAATAAACCAATATGTCCACATAAATAACTAACAGAACTAAAATTAGTATCATAAAATTTCTATATTATATCACTTAAAAGACATTGTAGTTTAGAATATTTCACATTAAAATTTCAATAACATTTATTAAATGACAATAACATATAAAATAATCGATATTTGAAAAAATTATGAAAATATCTAGATTAATATCATTATACATCAATAATACATCATAATTAAATTATATGTACATGGGTAAAAAAATCAATAAAATTTTTGTAATGCCACGTGTGTATGAGTGTGTTTAGAAATTAATGATACAAACAAATTTTAAATTTGTGAAATGTGATTTTTGAAAACTAGGGATCAAAATGTAATTTTATGATATTGATATTCCCAAATGAGATATTTTGAATGGATAATTCAGATCCGGTGGTGGTTAAGAGTTGCAGCATAGGTTTAGAGGAAGGTTGGGTAAAGTGGGATTCAGCTTGTAGCGACTAAAAAGTTGGTATATTAGCCTCTATGATCCATTATCTCCCTAGTGGAACAACATACACTACATGGTGGATCCTTCCAGTAGTGTGACATAAGGAAAAAAGATAAAGTCTATTTATTCACATAATATCACATATCACATGGTGTTTTATTTCGTGAAAATCATTATGTTCCCCCTATGGGATTTACATATTACTAACACCCATCTCCACTTTCATTTTCTCATGCAGAATTAGGGGCATATTCCTCTTTATTCCGGATAATCCCTCATGGATAATATTTTTTATATGTAATTTATTCAGTTATTTGAGGTGAGATCATGAAATTATCATGTGTTATTTATCTCCCCTTCCTCTCTTGTAGTTGGTTTACTCTCTGGTAAGGTATAGTGTGTTTAGTTTTCTAGAGGATTTTGGAAGCATTAGGTATTTTGAGGATTTCTTAGTTCCTTATAATATGAAATTATAAGACATCATACATATTTTTTCTCGTGAAATATTTTTCTGTTACAAAACATAACTAATATTAGTATGATTTTTATTTAAAATTTAATTAAATTAATATGGAATTGGAAATAATTCTTGAAGAATCTTCCCCGTAATCAGTATTTAGTGCACTAAATACAACCAATAGTTTTTAGAATATATTTTAGTACTATGAAAAAATTTCAATCTTAGTTGGTGGTATGGGACAGGTTGAGCAGCGGATGAGGTTCGAGAACCATGACGGTGTTTTATGATGAGAATAATTAATGGGGACCTATTCTTCAATAAAATTGGGTGGACAATCTTTTATAGTGAATTTTTATACATGGAAATTCCATTACTGGTGTACAAAAAATGATAAATATTATATTAAAAGGATTTATTTCTAATTAACACTGTAAATAAGAGTAAATCCATTGATTGAGTTATTTTAGAGGATCTAAGGTAGGATATGAGAACTATCATACTTGCCTCAACCGGTTATAGTTGAGATCATTACCATGGGATTGATTTCATATTGAATATAAATAATTCTAATGGATATATCGATAAATGTTTGACATAGTTTTAATATTTTAAGAACCTCTATCCAACTCTATATGGATGCGAGGCATTAAATGCGTGGGCTAATGATAAATTATCATGTGTATACTGTAGTGAAATAATAGTGTCATTGGATAATTGAGGTTGTGTATGGTATGGTTCTAACCATATACAATTGGTTGACACAAGTAAATTATAGATTGATAAAAGTCCCTAGAAGGGTTCCTTTACTATGATGAAACATGAGGACACTAAGATGTATGCTAGTTTTGGGTTTTGACATGGGGAATCCAATGTGGGTGCCTTATGGGATATTATCCCTAGAGATAGGTTTTGTATTTATTTGGATATTAATTATGGGTCTTTGTTATTAAGAAACCCATTATGTAATTATTATTATCTATAATGGAAAATAATCCCATGAGGGGGGTTTTTAATTTTAAATTAATAAACCAATTTGATGGTCCTATTATGAAGCTGAAAATTACTATGGGGTGTTGTTTTTATTTATAAAAACCCACCATATGGTGGTCCTGAATACACTATATTTTATGGTCATGAATACTCTTAATAGTTAGTTTTTTAAAAGCATTGTAGAGGTGGATTTTATAATCTTACTGGGGATTCTATACCATTAAAGTGGGATGTACATTGGTTCTAGGAAAATGATGGTGATTCTATACAAAAGAGCTTCTAAGAAATTTTTGTGTCGATATTGGGAAAGATAAATACATTAGAAGGATTTAATTCTAGACAAGTGTTAGAATTTGGGGGACTTGTGGGGTTTTAAGTGCATCTGTTCAAGCCTTTGGACAATTTGTGATCATCTTTCTGGACTCATGAATTTTATGAATGTTTTTTCCTTATATTGGAGGCACTAGGATTTACATCACTATAGACTGTAAGACAATATACATGAGTGGGTGAGGACCTAGTTTCAATATCAGTATATTGGTGTAAAATGACCTTCTGATTTTACATTGATTTATGGCCATCATGAAAGTATCATAAGCGATCTAGCATGGGTCGAAGCAGGACTGGCTAGATATGGCCATGAAACTATAAATTATTGGTGCATGTTTTGTATATATTTAATTTTTTAATAGTTTTTTATTTATATGAGAAAGTTTATTTCACATTCCATAATGTTTTCTATTATTTATGAGACCACATTTGTGGGAATATAATTTTTTATGTACTCACAAAATTCATAGGTCACCTAAGCACTCTCATAAACATGAAGACTCTCAGTGGATGAAATTCATAGGTTCGTAAGTGCCTAAGAAAGATCAATTGATATATCTCTAAATGTATATATATATTGGGATTAGTTTCATCTTGGGAATGTTTATATTTATTCATTTTATAATATAGAAATCATATTCATGAAATGTATGATTTCTTCATTTACACATCCCCATTTTGATACCAAAAAGCTATCTCTTTTAAATACCATTATAACAAGAATTTTTTATGTCATTAAATTTAAACATTTTTATCCATTTATAAAGAGATGTATATCATGAATGTATTATGAAATAGTATTTTCATAAATGAATTGATATATTTAAATGCCATTATTTCCGATCTAGTGAATCATAGAAAAATAGATACTATTACATTTATTTCCTTTTATTTGACATGTATAATTAATATAAAACCTAAAAAAAATATAAAAAGACATTATATATCCATATAAAATGTTTTTTAATTTAAAATTCTTATATTAATAAGTAATTTGAGAATCAAGTGTACCAAAAGAAAAAAAACTTATATTAATGATTGTAGCTTTAGCCAAGAAGTGGTTCTACTGTAATTGTAATATCCCTATTCGTAAACATCACTAAAATGGGAATCATGTAATTGTATTTTTATTTTTCCCTTACACATAAAAAGGATTTAGGATATATCAAAAGGCACCTCATAATTACCCATATATATATGCGATTCACGAATGTGTAAGATGACTCGACATTGTGAAACAAAAATGAATGTTAGGGTTTGAAAATAAACCCATAGGAATCTATCCAAAATTCCTTCATATAAGGAGTTGAGTATTTATATTTATGCACGATAGTAACATAAACTAACTTGATAGATATTCAAAAATTATATTCTCTTAATGGAAACCATAATGATCATTATAGAGGTTGATTTATCTTGATACATATCCATTAAAATATCATTCATCCTTGAGGAAAATAATTAATCCCATAGTACACTTACATGAAGAAATAATGTCAATTTTTTTAATTCAAAAATGATTCTTAAATTTCATTTAGAATTATAGTGGTACTTCTTTAATGGTAATAAATTTTTACTTCGGACCAAATTGCGGTCCATCTTAAGTGTAAAATGACCCTTAATTTTTTTCTTAATTAAATATATAAATGAATTAATTAATGTTACACAAAAACCCTCTTAGAACATCACACCATTTGAAAACACAAAACATGGATTATGAAATCACTTAATAATGTTAGATAACATTTTATCTTATTCCAATCATAACAAGATTATTTAAAATAAATTTTTGACAATTTTTTATGTATATATTTATATTTATAAATGAATTTTCATATTCCATTAATATAGATCAAACATTGATAATAATTAAATATTGATTGATATATGGTATGGGACTCAAATATTCATTCATTTAATGATCTTTAGGATTAATTATATTCTTATCCCTTAGTTTATAAATTTTATAACATTTAACCTTTAAATATATGGAATACTATGTCTATAGAAACATATTATTATAAATAAAATAAAATTTTACCATCCTATCAAAATTGAACATGGTTATTAAAAATGTGAAAACCATTTAATAGTATTAAATTACTAGGTGAGGTAAAAAATAATTGTAATAAATATACATAATTTTGAATTTTTATTTTGGAAAAAATCAAATTTAAAAAATAAAAAATCACATACACCGAAATCATGAATAATAATGATGCCCATGATATTAATCTCATTATCAAAAAATGAAATAGCTTAGTTTATTTTTTCTAACCATAAGAAAATTGAATAGAACCTTCTAAATGATTCATTAAATAAATACATGTAAATAAATTATTATTAGAATAAAGTAAAACATTTGTTCCAAAAACTACATCATATTAATATAAACTAAAAATAGAAATTTGAAATTAAAAATTTAACTCCATGAATTCATTTTGTAGTCGAAAAATAGGTTTAAAAATTTTGGTTGTCATGGTTATAGAATTATGATGTTATAAAAAATATATTGTTTGTAAAAACTATATTTATTACTATTCACAAAAAATAGAAACCATTTTAGAAAAAGCAGAAAAATTCACTATAAGCTAATTTTTACATGATGAAAACCAAAATGATTTTGTTTTTCAAAAATTGTAATTATAAAATTATAAAATTTAAATTTTAAATAATAAAATAATATTCATGTTAATACAAAATTATTTAATAAAAAAACTATTTTATTTTAAATTTTAAATTCATATTTTTGTTTTTAATAGTAATAAAATTATTCTAGGATCATAATAACAAAAATTAATATTAATATATTTAATTAAAATAAATTTAAATTTATAAATTATCAAAAAATTTAATATTTAATTACATAGATAATAATTATTAGTTTTATTTTTAAGATATATAAATAGAATATTTCAATATCAAAGAATTCATAAATATTTTATGTGTATAATTGTTATCTTAAAGAAAATATAATATATCTTGAGGCATGATGTAAAAATATATAAGTGTTTAAATAATACTTATAAATTATTAAATTTGAATATCAATAGACCAAAAAATTGATATCTTACAAAATTTCTTGAGTTACCACATACATATTATCTATTGATGTTCATTTTGATAATAATGCATAAATTAATTTATATAAGAATCATGATTGTAATGATATGTTAAAACATATATACACGAGACATGGTTTTTATGTTACGATTTTATGATTTGGATTATGTGTGATTGTATGATACAGAATTATAATAAAATAGATGATTGTTTGACTAATAATATTTTAGTATCTATGAATATGCATTGTTGAGGGTTCATATATGTTTTCTATGAGTTATTAAATTGGTTATGATTACATGATGATGTAAACTAAATTTTTCATGGTGGATATTTTTGATATGTAAATATTTTTTCTTCAAATTAAATTCTTATTTGGTTTTACTTTTACATACAAAAATATTTTAATAAATAGATTGATTTATTCATGAATATGAATTCTCGACATGTTATATTATTTCTAGTTTTGTAACATAACTTACAGTTTTATAGGTAATATATTTTATCCATTTAATATTATAATAGTTATTTTTTACTTAATCATCATCTAGATTTAGTTTTACCATCATTAATTATTTTTTTCCAATGGTTTTTTGTACTATTGTTAGTTCTTATAGGAATTGTTTTGTTTCCCTATCTATTTATAATTATCCAAAACATTACTTAATTGATTATTACACCAAATCTTAGGTCACATTGTATGATATGTGATTTTTTCAATTTACTCATTCATTCATATGCATCCATGAACCTAGCATATAGAATTCACTTTATGTTCACTCCCCACTATTCCTTCATGATACGATTCTCTCCACTCATTTTGTTTGAGAGATGTGCTTCATTATTTTTCTATAATATACATATATTTATATGTTATAAATATAAGTGAGTGATGATTACCAAGGAGATAAATCATGTTGAATCAAATTGATAATATAATTTCAATATATTATCCTCATTTATTTCAATTTTTCCGTGTATTCTATATTCTTGGAGTACCACTCTGTTGAATATTATAGGATATTTCCAAATCATAAATCATGTTGATACCCTTCCATGATGAAATGTAATAATCTATCTATGTTTTTAACAATTACATATAAATATTAATTATGATCATTATATGTATGCTGATGATTATTATATATCATTCTGATTGTAGTTTTTTATAGATCGTTTTGAGCATGGTGTGAATTGTCTAAGTCTATCCAGGATGGTTACTATTAAATCCATGTGATTTATTTTGTCTCTACTACATATGTTAGATGACACTTGTTTATTAAGATATATTTTATAGTCTTTTCATTATTTTAATTTCTTTTAAATTTTGTTTCTTTCTTTTAAAAATAAAAAAAATTGCACAAATGATCTAGTTGTTTATATTGGTGCATTTTATACTGATTGATATTCAATAACTAGTTCTATTTTTTCATTTTTTATTATTATATGAACTAATCCATTTATATTAATGGATTTTATTTTATGATTACTTGATAATAATATGGTTATCATATACGAATCAAAACTATCAACATAAATTAGTGGTTATATGTTCATTATTGTGGACTACCTCTCACTGCATATGAGAGAAATGTTGGTCATTTTATATCACCATAATTATGATGTTAGGGAATAATGATTCTTTATTACAATATCAATTATAAAAAATGTTGTTTTGACGCCACCCATATTTATTATTAATTCTCCAGTGGAAACTCTCAACCAATTACATTTATTGTAATTATTTTAATGTAATAATGTTTTTCATAATTATATAAATAAAATATAGATTTTTTATACTAAAAAATGGTTCAATTATAAAATTATTCAAATACCATTTTTATAATAATATTTATTATATATAAAATAATTATTTATAAAGAATAATTAGTTTAATTGAAACATTATTAAAAAATATACTTTAAATTATGTTTTAAATAAATATATCTCCTATAAAAATAATGATTTAAGATAGATAGAAATATATATTTTTTAATTTATTTTAAAAAATGATATATTATATATTATATTTTATTATATAAGAGTTAAAATATTCATAATTAAATATATATATATATATATTATCTTATATGAACAATGTATATTAAAAATAAATTATGTTAAAAAATGTCATGAATTTTAAAATAAAGATCATATTAACTGAATTGATAAATCAATACAAAAAAATTATTTAATAAATTACAAAGGATTCTATTTTTCATGAAAACCACATAAAAATGAGGGAAAATAATGATAAATAACAGTACAATTTAATTCTAATCACATAAACACATAAGAAATATATGTTTTTACACAACAATAGTTATCAATATATTACAAAGAATAACATGAATTGACATGTTTGAAAATAGTTTTTCTTTTAAATTATATAAAAAGTGATCGATTGGATTATTATGAAAAAGTTAATGAAATTTATTCAACTACTTGTTTCCAAATAAATGAAAAAAATTAATTTTATCCTAAAATATTTTAAGATTTGGAATTTTTCACTCAACTAATATAGTTAATTTTATTTTATTTTATTATAAATGAAACTCAATCATCCTACACTCCTTCTAAAAATTGGATATACATACAACAAAATCTCTTTTCATTTTTATTTATTTTTTAATGTTAATAAAATAGTAAAAAAATAGTTTAGTTAATCTAGAAAAAATAAATTCTTATAGTGGGTATCCCCCAAATCTGGTTGATATATCAAAGGAATGGATGAAACATTGTTATGTTCTTATAAGATATAATTTATCACTGATTCATTATCAAAATAATATTATCTTAATAGAAAATTTACACCCAATTCATTCTCAATAATATTTTAAATCAAATAATATATGATTCTTACATTCCCAAACTACTCTGAGTTATTTCATTCTAAAAACATTAAACAGGTAATTATGATGTTTTCCAAATTTATAAGCTCATTAACTCATACTCTTTGGATATTGTAATCAATTTGATAAAATTTAATCCAAATATCATAGTATTTTATATTTTTTTTAAATCCTTAATTTTTAATATTCCATTGAAGGTGTTTTGGGAATATATTGTAAATTTTTCTCATTGATTATAAAATTATATTGGTCAGAGAAGATTAATCAACAGTGGGTGAAATGGGTATCTATGAAATGTTCATTCAAAATGTACACTTAAAATGATTTTCCAATAAAAATTAATACATGCCAGTGAATCGAGGAAATAAGGTTATAATAGTTTGACTGTTCAAAGAAATTCTCAACATATAGTTTAATTTTTAGTAATATCAATGTGAGTTATAGATACAACTTTTAATGTGATTCTAATAGAATAAAATAGTTATAAATTCTATCTAATAATAACTATTACTGTTTTATTTAGATGCCTGAAATATAAATTAAAGAAGAGAAAAACTAAATTAAGAGGCAAAATGGATAAAAAAAAGTTGTTTGGTCTCAAGAAGAAATGTAATCCACTCATGTTAGTGATCACCTTCCACCAAGAAGTCTATTTAGATAATATATTGACCCACGCCTGAGATCGGGGTAATAGAATAGTTCACAAGACTGTCCAGGTCACACGACTCTTCCATTATTCTTCATGGGTGTAAAAAGATGTATGAATATTTCAGGGAAAGGATATATCATATCCTTCAGATTAATTCATGAGACAGTTTATGTTTTAATAAAGACACATACACACTAATAGAATTATAAAAATAGTACACAACATTGAAAATATGATGAGAAAGTGTTATAAGTGATCTGAGTTTCAATCTATGCAGATCTGGACATGTAAGATGATGCAGATGAAAATATTGAGTCCTCTTATGATAACATGGTTTTGCAAGTCTATTGTTCAGGTTTTCGGTTCAATATTTCTGGTTGGTAGGTTCCATGACCGTCGTTTAATATTGGATTGTGTCTGTATGGTTACTGATAACCCATAAACCAGCATTGAGAAAATGAAAAAAATGGATTGCAGGAAGGTTTCTGGTTCAATGATGTAAGATATGTAGCCCGTTATATTCCTTGAGATGGTACAACAAATATGTTTATGGATCTAATCTACTATATTTCATATTCTAAGGGTCAATATTGAATCAATTTTTCATCAATTGTTTCTTTTTCATGTATGAGTTAGCTTTTCAAAACCCTCTCTCCTTATTCTCCGAGTCTCGTGTTCTTGTTTGTATTTCAGGTTGCATGTGTTGGATCTTATAGGATGCAAGATTTCTACACCTTGTACCTCGTTCTATTTGGTGAAATGTATATAAAGAAACATTAAGTATTTCAGTGAAATTAAATGCATTAAATATTATTATTAAAAAATAAATTGAAAATGAAAAAAAAAATTAAAGAATGTGGTCACTGTTTGTCTTGAAATGGTATCACATTAAAACACTATCATTGGGAAATGGTTTCTTCTTCTTTTCCTTTGAGCAATGAGACGATCACGATTCCATAGTTGCATTGAGATAAGAAAATGGTAGCAAAGATGCGGTGTCAGAATCATGATGTATGGGTTACTATTTCTGGGACACAATGTCTGGGTTATAGTGTCTGGGTCATGGTGTATGGGTCATGGAGTCTAGGTCACGGTGTCTTGGTCATGGTGCCTAGGTTACAATGTCTGTGTTATGGTGTATGGGTTATGGTGTCTGGGTTATTGTGTCTGGGTTGCGGTGTCTGGGTTGCGGTGTCTATGTCATGGTGTCTCTGTATTTTCCAAAATGCATAACTAGTGGTAGACATACAATTTCTTAGAGATATCCAAATTTCTGTAAATCTGTATTAGGAAATTGTAATCACATAATGAATTAGACTTAACCCTTAATCTAATAAAACATTATAGAATAAAATTAAATATTTTTTCAATATTCAATCATGATTCATATATGTTTTATATGTATCATGGTCTTGTGAATGTTTATAACATTATTTTTAATCATTAAATCATTGGGAATTAGACCATCTCTACACATTATTTGATATATATTAAACAAGTTTAATAGTATTTGGGATCATTAAGACATGATTAAAACATGATGAGTCAAATGATGTCCCCCTTCTTGATGATTGAAAATCATTGGAGTTATGTGTATGTTCTTATTATTCTTTCCCCTATTTTGGAATTATCAAAAATAATATAATATTTAAATAAAAATAAACATACAATAAAGGTAAATAATATGATAAACAACAACAGTTCATATTGAATTCGATGGAAAGATATATTTCATTACAAGAATTAGGAAAATTGGAGAATAGCCCTATAAAAATAGATTTTTAAATTCACATAAGCACTACTAATATTCTCTTTTCCCATGGTAGTATAATGAGAAGGAGCCACGGGAGAAGAAAGATAGGTTGAATAAGGGATGGATCCAACTGTCAAAGACCGAAGCGGTAACTCTTCACACACATAAGGCACTAGTGGGGGGTTTTATTAAGATAGGGTTATGTTGTGTTAAAGGATAACATTATAGATCTGTATCAAAGACTAAGATTCTGAAATGTAGGTATAAGAAAAGGCAGTGAAAGTTGAAGTGGTTGAGCCAGGACACAAAGGTGTAGTTGCTAGAGCCATAATGGTAGTGCATTTCATATGAATATAAGACATCAACAATTTAAAGAAATAAGTATTGATCTCACCACCATACTACAATTCCTTCTCAAAATAATATTTTTTCTACATGAAAATTCATAATAGAGGAGTGAAATATAACAGCTTTTGGACATGAGTCCAGAAGGATTTAGTGACAAGAGTAATTTCCTTATTCGCAATAAGATATTTGAAAGGATTTTTCATATCAGGCATTGAGAAAATTCAACTAAAGTATAAATGCACATTCATACTAATTTTTTCTTGAGAATCATTGGAAATCATTATTTGAATCGTAATTAAGTCATGAACACTGTAACTAGTTTTTACAATAGTAGATAATATTCCCTTTTCAATACAACTTAACACAATCTGATGTTTTTATTTAACAAGAGTTCGAAGAAGATCACTCTCTATATATTGAGATGAATGTCCAGAGGCATTAGAATATGTAATGGATGATATGATATACATAAGAAGATTTATAACATTATGTATACATCCCTTGTACACATAAATTAGCTTATTTTGACCAATAGGAAGCTCAGTTATCTCATTATCTACCATGATATTTCACTCATCCACTTTTTCAGAATTTATTGTTTATTTTGGTTGAATCATATATGCAACATTATATAAAATCTGATCTCTATCTGCGAAAATAGGATGAGATATAGGTATTTGTCCAGTATGAAACACTTTTTTCATATCTTCAACCATAGATCTGATAGAATTCACCTCATCACTCAACTTATTTTTCTCTATCCCAGCTTCCTGCATCTCATGAATCATTGTTGGATGAATTTTTCATATGATTTTATCTAACAGAAAGGCAACAAATCATTCACTAAAATTTTTCATAAGAGGAGGCTATCTGTAAATTATTTTTTCAAAATCCCTCCAACCAATTATATCCAAAAAATTTCAGATCACTATGGCTCACAGAAACATGAGGTTTTTGTGTAGGTTCATGAATATGAGTTGAGATAGGTTCATGATCCTTAGTAGAGATTACATGAAGAGCAAGAACTAGTTTCAATTGAAACCCAGTGTAATGGTCTCCAACTTTAACAAAGGCCTCTAGGGTGTTATTCACATCAATGTATCTCAAAAACTTATACCAGGTATTTATAGTGATTTTTTAAAAAAATTGGGAACATCACCTCTTTCAAGAACGGGGTGTTTCTCCCCCTCAACAGGTGAATTTCTTATCAAACAAAGTAATTCATACCATTGAACTATTTAAAAATTCAAATTTCTAATAGGATCAAACCTTTAAATTATTTCCAAATAAAAGGTATGTTCCATTCATTCCTCAGCAGATAGGATAATTTCAGGATCATCTTGTTCCTTTAAATATTCCTCAACAACAACCTCTTCCTCAATAGTAGGTTCTTCTAAGTGCTCCACAAGAACAACTTTTTCTTTTATACTAGTAGAATATAATTTCCCAGATATAGGTACATCAATTGAATCTATACTTATTAATGTAAAAGTGAAATCCTTCTCAAATTTTTTTTTGTAACAGGTAGAACATTATCTTCTTTGTCCCAGATACTTCCTTCCATAGGGAAAACAACTGACTCTTCTTATTCTTCATTAGAATAATCAACAACTTCATCTAGTTCCAAAATATGAACATATATGTTCTTAGTTCATGAAGGATTCTCAATGGGATTAATCTTTTTAGACAACCTATCCTTGTCCTCCGCCCCATACTGTAACGTCCGGACACCAGTTACCCAGAGTAAGTGCATTATTACGTATCATTGGCATGATCACAAAAGATCATGCCTTGAAAGACCGATTAATTTAGTAGCCTTGGAAACACTAGATACATTCATAAGTCTTACATTATATACTAAAGTGAAAAACTACAACAAAATATTGTCTTCATATTCCCTTATACTATCCCTACTGGTCATTCATGAAATACTTCTTCACATCCAGGAAAAAATAAAACATTGAAAGGGGTGATCTTAGATGCTCAGTAACGATAACAATGTAGCGAAAACATTCTTAAATAAACATAAATATTTAAGGAAATTCATAACTAAAAAATCCTTTTTAACTTTCACATCAACATAATATGTCATAAATAAAATGAAATAATGCTATTTACTTATTCAAATGGGTATTCTACTAATTGAATAATCGCATGCCATATCTTTAACCACTTTCATAATGAAGGAATGCATAATTCCAGACTATCATAACCATGTATCCAAGACCACATTACTAGACAACAAATAATATTTGGTCAAGGCCATGTTCCAAGATGCTATTTTGTCTCATGAGACCTACTAATGCATTGGGGAGCTATAGCGGGCTCCACTTGTCACATATTAAGTCCAATTAATTCCTCATATGAATAGGGTTAAACATAATATTAAAATTCATATTAAAAATAGCATATGAAATGTCAATACATTCTCCATAAACCATGAATGGTAAAAAAATAACACAGCCACAGTCAAACATATCACAAAACATTGAATACAATATAGAAGTTTTGTATCATAATAATTCAACTTCAAATAATCTTAAAATCCATAAAATGATGTTGACATAGATGAAATAAAAACTATTTGAGAGAAATATCTCTTTTTTGAAATCATTTAAAAGTCGCACATTTATAAAGGAAGTAATTTAAAAGAGATTTTTCAATCAATGTGTCCCATACCAATTTCAAACTTTTGAAAAGAAATATCATTTCAAGACATTCATGTTCATATAAATAAATCCTCAAAATTATTTTGAAAACATGGACATTAATTAAAAAGATTTAGAAAGATAAATCTTTAAAAAATATAAAATTCTGATCTTGATAAAGAGTACCTTTCACAAATTCTTAAAATATTCATTTTGAAATCATTTAAAAGTCACATAATTATAAAATAAAACAATTAATTTTAAAATATTCTAATAATCTTGTAAGGGAATCTTCAACAATTTTATAATGGAGGAAAATATATATACCCTCCGTATAAGTTAAATAAAACATTCTTACCATAATTCTGTCTAAAAGGTTAAAAAGGACCTTGTTTGAAAAACGACGGAAAGATTCCTTTATAAATTTTTTATTAAAAGTCAAAAAAGGGTATAAATTTCTTTAACCCATATTCTGAAAAATAATAAGAATGTTTTGAAATATATTTTTACAAAACATGGATGTGGATGATAAAGAGGTCCCAGTAGATAATTATGTATAAATAACCTCGGATAATGAAGAGATTCTGAAATAAAACCTTACCTTGTTCTTTTAATTGGTTGAGGATAGGTTGACCTCCGGTATAATGGTGAAATAATTTTTATTAAATTATAAAATAATCATATACATTAATATGATATCATATATGATCTTTTAGCATTCATTTGTTAATAATATCTTAGTATTATCATCGTTTCGGGTGTTAACTTACTCGTTGTTTTATATATTTTGTTACATAAGCCGTGTTTCTTATGGATTGGTTGTATTGTATTCAAATACATAATGATATCACATCCTTAAACATTATTTTTAATCATCAAATAAGAATTATAATTGCATGGATACGATAGGGAATGAATCTCATCACATTCGTGGAGACGGTAGTCTGTTCGTACGCACGAGCGACAATATCAATCATTTGATATTAAAATAATATATAATTGGATGTTATATCATATATAAAGAATCATTATCATGTTATATTTATTATTTACATAAATTACACATCATTATCATATCTATCCAAATACTAATGTTTTGAATAACAATTACACCACGACGTGGAGACGGTAATCCGTACGTATGCACGTATGGTGACATGTCATTAAAAGGATGGATAGGATACTGGATATGGTTGTAACATATTTATAATAACATCACATTATATAGAATATACTGGATTTATTAGTTTAGAATGGAAATAACAATGAAAAAAGAAGATAAAGATGAAAGGAACTTGGAAGATGGTGGTGAAAACATTACCTCTTCTTCGGGTTCTTCCTTTTGATTTGATCAAAAGGGATCCATAGGATGGCTTTATGATCAAAATAAGGCCTCTAGGATTATGTTAGAAACGTTTATAGAGTATTTGAGCATGGTTTGGCCGAACCAAATGGCTTTGATGGTTTAAAGAATTGGTTAGAAGTTTTGTCCTTTTATAAGGGGGTAGGGGCACTTTAGGAAAAACTGTAAGTATTAATTTATAATAAATTTATATTCAGTTTATAATGGCATAAAATTGGATTATTCAAAGTATAAGGTGGGGATGAGTCGAAATCCTTTCAACAAATAGATTTTAGACATGTCCGGTTCATTATATTAACCTTATCATTTAGTTTTAACTCTTAGTTAGTTAGATTGACATTTACCATGTCAGTTTGTATTTTTATATTATATAGTTAATAAAAATACTATATTAATCCAAGAGACCCCCAAGTGGTCCATTAATGATACAACTATCATTATATAAGTCCTATGGCCGATCCTTAGATTTTTAGAAATACAATATCAATTAATAATATAATACTTGGTTTAAAAACTCATTTATGTTAATTTTGACCATATTTAATAATTGATTTGATTTAAAGTATTAAAAAATTTATTAATTAAAAAAATAATAATTTAAGAAATACTAAAATTTTATATTAACAAATAAAATTTGGTGATGGAATCAAAACATTCCAATTATATTTATTTTAAATTTTATAATACCAATTATTTGATTCTTTCATTAAAAACGAAAATACTGCATCATTATTGTGTCATAAATAAATGTGATTATTAAATGTCTAAAAATTATAAATAAAATACCATTATGTCAGAAATATTTTTATATTTCTAATTAATATTTATAGTCAAAAATATAACATATATAACCCTATGTGAAAATTGTTTTTTGAAAGACATATGCTTTTGTCATTTTTATATTTACTTAAACATAATTAATATAAAGTGTCCTTATCACCTACAAGTGGCTCCATGGGGTCCCAAAATCGACCCAAAGATTCCCATGGTCGGAAAGGTATCAACCAATAAGTTTTGGACACATTGTAGGGTAATTTATTATTATTATATTATTATTGTGTTACCCTCATTTACCCGATTTACCCTTTAACCATGTAAATAAGATATTTAACGAAGTAATTATTCAAAATGTATTAAAATAAAAGTTATATATTTACAAAATTTGAACATCTTAATTCCAAATATGGAATCTATTTTTCCAAATTCAAAACATATCTGTAGTAGAAATTCATTTAAAATTAATTCTCACTGTCAAAACAAAAAGCTTGTTTTTTAGAAATAATAACTATCAAAAGATTGACACTTGTTTATGTCCGGTTTAAATGTGAAATTATGTCCAATGAACAACATTTTATTAAATGGTAAAAATATATTATAAATATACTTTAAAACCACTCAAATTCATAATTTATCACTACAAATTATTTTGATTAAAAAAACTGTTTTTAATTATAATTTAGTTATTTTCACTATTCATCAAAATATAAAAGTTATCTGAAAAGTACAGAAATTTTACCATAGGATAATTTTGGTATTATGAATCCAAAAATTAAGTCCATTTTGAGAGATAAAATATAAAAAATTTCAAAAAAGTGTGTATTACTATTCATAACGGCTACTTTGATTGGTCGCGGTGTGTTAGAATCTCGAAGTTGAGTACAATGCAAGCTATGACATTATTCAAAGGGAAACGTACCATGGAAGCTTGGAGTGTTACATTCTCTAATCCTTCAATAAACTGTATCATCACAATTTGAAATTTTTATTCGATAATAAAAGTTTGAAAATAGAAAATATCTTTGTGGGAAATCCCACATCAAAAATTCGGTTAATAAAATTTAGTCTTAATAATTGGAAAAGAGAAATGAAAGGGTATCCACCAAATTATGATCTCGATTTGGAGAAAATTGGTGGCAATTAGAGACTTATAAATGAAGGAAAATGTAATTATTTATAGGGAGTGATTGAGGACATCAGTCACAAAAAATTGCAGAATTGAGGGCCTCAAAGCTATCAATCTATGATGATTTAAAATATCATTTATTCAAAAAAAACATAAGGTATTAGGATAACACAATTTTGGTTCTAAGATACCTTACCTAATTTTTATGAATTAGTTTCTTCCTAGAGTAAGAGAAATACACACACACACACACACACACACATATATATATATATATACTTGACAAGTATAGTTTCATCCTTCAACAAATTTCTACCACAAACTCATTTCTCCCTCCAAAAGATAATATAACTAAAAAATATTATATTTATCATAAACGTATAAGGATAAAAAATTAACATATACCATTAAAATGAAGAAAAAAACTCTGTAATGAATAGGGACTTCTTGCAGGCTAGCGGTAGGTAATAAAGGCCTGTCGCACTATGGTTGTAGGTTCGATTCCTGCAGCTTTGTCTGACACAACAGGTTATCGCCCAACCTGTAGGTTGTCCATTTACTAAAACTATAGTATCATAGTATTACAAAAATTTATCATAGGAATTTTTTTAACCTTAAACAATAATATCCAAAGTTCTACTTAATCCAATCCAAACATTATAGTTATCCAAAGTACCTCTGTCTAGACTCTTTGTAAAAGGTTTCCAAATTCCAAAATTAATTGGCACATCAGATTCCCCAGACAAAGAAAATTTTATCTTACTATCACATACTAAAAATATGATTACCTTTTTCATATTAAATCCTTAATGAAAATAACATGTACTGCAGTACAATCCATATATATATCAAATTATTCTTATAACCAGAATATTATCCTTGAGTCCCAAAACACAAATACATTAATTATCCCACTTCAACTGTAGTAACATCATAAGATTGGCCTTGATCCCATGGCCTTTTCTGAGGTAAGTTTACTTGGCTCTTAGGGAATTCATTCACATAATTCCCCATTTCGTTACAATTGTTGTATTCAACATTGACAACATATTTCTTTCCCATAAAATCACGAGCCTGGTGACCTTTTTCTCCACATTTGTAATAAACTCCCATTCCTTTTAGGCAAGTACCTAGGTGTTTCTTCCCACAATTATCTCATAATGGAAAATCCTTCTTTCCCTTTTTCCCTTTATCTGTCTCATGTTCCACCGTTACCTTCTTCTCTTGCTTTACTTTATTGTCATAAGATTTAGAGAATTCCTTTTCTGTCTTTATAGCACATGAGACAATGTATTCATATGACGAGAAAGATTGTGAGACTAATGCTCTATGGATAAATCATTATAACCCATCAATGAAATGATCTATATTACTCCTCAGGTTATGTATATAATCTGTTGCATGCCTCGCTAACCATGTAAAGTTAGATTCATACTTTGCGACATTCTCATCCTCCTTTTTCCTCAGACTGAGAAATTGCCATTCCATATCTGATCGATGTTCATGAGGAATGTATTTTTCTAAGAAAATCTCTTTAAACTCCCTCCATTAAATACTTGATACTACTCCATCGTCCTTTTTGTTTTGAATTAATGACCACCATTGATCTGCATCTCCATTGAGGTGGTAAACTTCCATGATAACCTTTTCCTTTCACTACTCCCCAAATACTGAAATATTTTCACTAGGGAACTTATCCATTGCTCAGCTACTAGTGGATTTGTACCCCCATTGAATGTTGGTGGTTGTTTCCTCATTAAGTGATCTAACATTGATCCTCCACACTACGGATCAGGGAGCTCCATATAGGTAAGGTTATTATTCATAACCTGAGTGAGTTTTCATAGTATGGTGATTAGCTGATCAGAAACAGTTGCATCACCAGCACGACTATAATTATCTTGAGAAGGATGAAAATACCTACATGGAGTGAATTTATTGATACAATTTCCATTTCATTCACTAGGCGCCATTTCTAAACAATGACATTCACTAGATTAGTTTATGAATCGCAATACATAAATCCAAACATGTAAAACGCTTATCATAAATTGAACACTTTATGGATATAATCCATAGTCATAAAAATGTCTTCTTTGAGGAAGTATATACTCATAAACCATTCATAATGGTTCGTAAGGAAAATGAGACTTATCCTATGAATATCCCCTGGGAGTTTCGTAACCAAGAGTGCAGCAAGGCCTGTAGTCGTGCACCAGTTCTTGTTCGAGTCTTGCTCAAAGCAGTGTTTTCGGGTTTAACCCCTATGTACATCTGTTCCAGAGCCACCTCTACCTACTCATATCCAGATATGGATGTATTTCTCTGAATACACACAAATATCTACAATACCAAAATTCTAGAAAGTTATTCTACACTAATCTTCAAAGTCCATCTTAAGTCTATGTGCTCTAATCAGAGTTTATCTTAATATAGCTTCAAAGGTTTGTACTAAACATCCTCTAATACCAACTGTAACTCCCTTACCCCAGTTACCCAGAGTCGGTGAATTATTATGTATCATTGGCATGATCACAAAAGATCAAGTCTCGAATGAACGATTTGTTTAGTAGCCATGGAAACACTATATACATTTATAAGTCTTAAATTACACAATAAAGTGAAAAACTACAACCAAATATTGTCTTCATATTCCCTCATACTATCCTTGCTGGTCATTCATAAAATACTTCTTCACATCCTGGGAAAAAAACATTGAAAGAGGTGATCTTAGATTCTCAGTAAGGATAACAATATAGCTGAAACTTTCTTAAATAAACATATACATTTAAGGGAATGTATAACTAAAACAATATTTTTTTAAACAAGAACATCAGCATAATATGGCTTAATAAAATGAAATAATTCCATTTACTTATTCACATGGATATTATACTAATATAATAATCAAATGAAATATCAATAACCACATTAATAATGATGGAATGAATAATGCCATACTATCATAACCACGTAGCCAGGGCCTCATGCCAAGACTATAAATAAGAATTTGTCAAGGCCTCGTTCCATGACACTAGTTTGTCTCATTAGACCTACCGATTCATCAAGAAGCTATAAGAGGCTCCACCCGTCACTTATTAAGTCCAATGCATTCCTCATATGAATAGGTTTAAACATAACATAAAAATTCGTATTAAAAATACTGTATGAAATGTCAATACTTTCTCCATAAACCATGAATGGTATAAAAATAACACATCCACAGTCAAAAAAATCACAAAACATTCAATACAATATGGAAGTTTTGTATCATAATAAATCATCTTCAAATAAGAAAAAAATCCATCAAAGGATGTTCACATACATGAAATAAAAACAATTTGAGAGAAATATATCTTTTTTGAAATCATTTAAAAGTCACACATTTGTGATGAAGTAATTTTAAATGGATTTTTGAATCAAAGTGTCTTGTACCACTTTGAAACATTTTAAAATAAATATCATTTCAAAAAATTCATTTCCACATAAATAAATCCTTAAAATCATTTTGGAAACATGGAAATTAACTAAAAATATTTACAAAGATAAATCTTTAAATCATTTAAAATTTTGATCTTGAGAAAGAGTACATTTCTCAAAATTTTAAAATATTCATTTTGAAATTATTTAAAGGTCACATAATTATAAAATAAAACATTTAATTATAAAATATTCTTATAATATTGTAAGGGATTCTTTGACGATTTTATAACGGTGAAAAATAGCCGCACCCTCCATATAAGTTAAAAAACATTCTTACATTAGTTCTGTCTAAAAGGTTAAAAAGGGCCTTGTTTGTAAAATGACGAAAATATTCTTTTTTAAACTTCCTATAAAAATTCAAACACGGGTATAAATGACTTTAACCCATATTCTATAAAATGGTAATATTGTTTTGAAAAACATTTTTATGAATCATGGATGTGGATGATAAAGAGGTCCCAGTAGATAATTACGTATAAACAATCTCGGATAATGATGAGATTGTGAAATAAACCCTTAAATTGTACTTTTACTAGGTTGAGGGTAGTTTAACCTCATTCATAATGGTGAAATAGTTTATATTAAATTATACAAGAATAATATATATTAATATGATATCATATATGATCTTTTAACATTGATTTTTTAATAATATCTTAGTATTATCATTGTTTCAGGTGTTAACTTACTCGTTTTATTTTGTATATTTTGTTAAATAATACATGTTTTTATGGATAGGTTGTATCTTATTAATATACATAATGATATAAAGTCCTTAAAAATTAATTTTAATCATTAAATTAGAATTATAATTGCATGGATACGACAGGGAATAAATTTCATCACGTTCATGGAGACGGTAGTTCGTACGTACGCACGAGCGACAATATAATTTCTTTAATATTAAAATAAAATATAATTGGATGTTATATCATATATAAAGAATCATTATCATGTTATATTTATTATTTACATCAATTACATATCATTATCATATCCATCCAAATACTAATGTTTTGAATAACAATTACACCATGACCTGGAGACGATAAGCCGTACGTATGCATGTACGGTGACATGTCATTAAAAGGATGGATAGAATACTGAATGAAATTGTACTATATTTATAATAACATAAAAATATATATATGATACAGGATTTATTATTTTAGAGTGGAAATATCAAAGAAATAAGAAGTTGAAGAAGAATGAAACCTGAAAGAGTGTGGTGAAAACATTACATCTTCTTTGTGTTCTTCCTTTGGATTTTATCAAAAGGGCTCCATAGGATGGATTTTGGTTCAAAATAAGGCCTCTGGGTTTAATTAAGTTAATTTGGGAGAGTATTTGGGTATGTTTTGGATGAACCAAAAGGCTTTGAAGGTTTGAAGAATTGGTTAGAAGTTGTGTCCTTTTAGAGGGGGAGGAGGGCCTCTTTCGGAAAAACATAAAGTCTTAATTAATAATAAATTCATATTCGGTTTATAATGTATCAAAAGTGGATTATTAAAAGTATAAGGTTGGTATGGGTCGAAATACTTTCAACCAATATATTTTATACAGGTTTGGGTCATTATATTAACCTTATCTTTTAATTTTAACTCTTAGTTAATTAAATTGACATTTACCATGTCACTATGTATTTTTAAATTATATAGTTAATAAACTTACTATATACATCCATGAGACCCCAAAGTGGTCCATTAATGATACACCTATCATGATATAAGTCGTTTTGTAGAACATTAGATTTTAAGGAATAGAATAAAAATTAATAATATAATACATATTTTAAAAACTCATTTATGTCAATTTTGACAATATTTGATAATTGATTTTTGTTAAAGTCATAAAAACATTATTCATTATAAAAAAATTAATTTAAGCAATCCTAACATGTCATACTGACCAATAAAATTCGTAGATGGCATCAAAATTTTAAAATTATATTTATTTTAACTTTTATAATAACAATTATTTGATTCTTTCATTAATAAAGAAAATACTGCATCATTATTGTGTCATAAATAAACTTAATTATTAAAAGTATAAAAAGTATAAATAAAATAAAATTATGTAAGAAATTATTTTATCTTTCTAATTAATATATATAGTCGAAACTATAACATATATAACCCTATGTAAAAATTGTTTTTTTAAAAGATATATGCCAATGTCATTTTTGTATTTACTTTAACTTAATTAATATAAAGTGTCTTTATCACCTAAAAGTGGCTCCATGGGGTCCCAAAATCGACGCAAAGATACCCATGGTCGGAAATGAATCATCCAATAAGTTTAGGACACGTTTTAGGGTAATTAATTATAATTATAATATTATTTGATTACCCTAATTTACCGGATTTACCCTTTCACCAAGGTAAATAAAATATTTACCAAAGTAATTATTGAAAATGTCAAAAAATTAAAGTTAACGATTTAAAAAATTTGGAAATACTGATTAAAAATATGGAATCCATTTTTCCAAATTCAAAACACAAAAGTGGTTGAAATTAATTAAAAATTAATTCCCGCTGTCAATACGAAAAGCGTGTTTTTAAAAAATAATAATTATCAAAAGATTGACACTTGTTTAGGTCCGGTTTAAATGTGAAATTGTGTACAATGACCAAAATTGTATTAAATAGTAAAAATATATTCTAAATATAATTTAAAACCACTCAAATACATAATTTTTCAATATCAATTATTTTTATTAAAAAAGTTGTTTTTAATTAAAATTTTGTAATTTTCACTATTCATCAAAAATTTAAATGTTATCTGAAAAGTACAAAAATTTTACCCTAGGATAATTTCGATATTCCAAATTCGAAAATGAAGTCTATTTTGATATATAAAATTTATAAAATTTCAAAAAGTGGGTATTACAATTCATAAAAGCTACTTTGATTGGTAGCGGTGTGTTAAAATGTCGAAGTTGCGTACAATGCAAGCTATTGCATTATTCAAAGGGAAATGTACCGTGGATGATTGGGGTGTTACACATACATTTTCCATGGATTCCAAACTATTTTCTTCCCTTTGAATGTATCCATCGAGATACAGAACTCGTTATCATTCAGGAATTCTTCATTTAGTCCAACCACTCCTTTAACAGACAAAATTGGAGAGATTAATCATTTATATAACAAGGAGAATAAATTCAAAGTTGTCTTAATCAAATCACACATGTGTAGTATAATATACTTAAACTGGTTAATATGGTACACATTTTTCATAAGATGTTTCAATAATACATCATGATTCATAAGAGTGGAAAATTCCCCTTTCCTTGTACTAATAATATTCTTGATATACATAAATAGAAACCTTCTTTCTTCATCCAACTTAGAAGTTATTTTTCAAATTTTATTCTAATATACAGTAAAAAAATTATAGGGCATCTTCTATGAAAAAAACATCATTAAGGGGAGGGTGACCTATCTGGTAGTCCTCAAATATTTCTTAATGAGGTATCACTTGGCAACCATCCAATAACCTCATTAAAATAGTACTCCTTTGACCATTAATACAACTTCATAGAATAAAACCATATTCAGTGTCGAATAAAAAATAGACATATTGATAAAACTATGAATATGTGTGTTGGATAAATCAGCCTCGTATCTTTTTTATACCAGTTTAGCTATCCTTGTTCTCTCTGTACATTTAAAAAAGTGACTTACTTGTCAGAAAAATTTTCAGAAAGACTTCCTTTTCATGTACTACTATTATATGAACAATATTTAGTTTAAAAGGTCCTTCAGGAGTTACATTTGGTTCCTTTTTCAATTTATTTTGAGATATGTGCTTCTCAAGACATGATATGGAAGGGTGCATTATTCAGGGCATTCAATGTGGGTTCAATGGAGTTAAAGGGATGAAATAAGTCTTATGGTTTGAAAAATAGGGGTTTCAGTTTAGATACAAGAGAGTTCGAGTAATGAAAATAGTAAAATATATTTGTTTTTTATCCTTTAGGGATTTTCAGCATCAGAAATTCAAAATCACAGCATAGAAACAATCAAATAATCAACATAGAGATTCAGAAAATAATACTGAAGAATATAGAAAAACTATGTTTTTTGGTGACACCAGAACAGGTTGTCACGGTGATACTAAAACAGATTTTCATGGTGTCATCCTTATGGTCTAACTCTAAATAGTGCAACCATATCATTTGAGATAGTAACTCCAAGAATGTATCTTGGGAAACTCTGGATGTGAGAAAATAATTCTATGATTGTGACTGATGAAAAAGGAAATCAAGAAACTGTAAGCTATGAAACAGTAAGAAATTCTATAATATTTGAAATATTAATATTTTTATATAAGATTTATCATTCCAGATTCATGTATGATGTAATTTATCCTAATATAATTTAATAGTTTCTTAAATATATCATCATGCTGATGTTCAGTTCCAATAAATTACATTATTTTATCACCTTTTTGATAATTATTTCCCAAAAATTGATGTCCTACATCAATATGATTTGACCTAGAGTTTGAAACCGGAGTCACCAAAATATCAACAACACTTGAATTGTCACAATTTATTTCTATGTATCTAAATTAAAATCCATTTTCCAGTAATGTATGTTTCATCCAAAAAATTATTTCACACCAATTTCGTGCATCTATATATTCAGCTTCGGTAGTAGATAATGATACAAAGTTTTGTTTCTTACTATACCCTAACACTAGAGACTTGCATAAAATATGTCATGTTCTAGAGGTGTTTTTTCTATCAAACATACAACCACTAAAATCAAAATCAATATAGCTAAATAACTGAAATGATATTCCTCTAGGATAGTAGTCTTATATTGGTTGTATGTTTGAGGTATTTGAAAATCATTTAAATATAATTTAAATAAGAATTTTTAGGGATTGATTAAAACAAAGCACTCATAACTATACTAAACATAATTTTAGGTCACATAGAAGATATGTAGAGTATGATTTTAATTATTCCTTTTTAAATGGTTTGATTGACAAATTTTGCTTCTTCATCAAAATCCAACTTATATGTACAACTCAATAGAGTATCACTGCATTTAGTTTTATTCAAGCCAAAACTTTTTAGAATATCATAATATATTTTATTTTATTTAAAATAATACATATTTATGTTAAAAGATTCAAAATTCGAGAAAGAATTTCAGTTCACCCCTTAAACTCCTTTCAAATTCTTTTAACATCATTTTAGAAAACTCAATACCTAAAGAACATTTCTGAAGACCCAAAAATAATATCATCTATATAGATTTAAACTAAAAAAACATCATTGGAAATTATTTTTATAAGTGTAGGATTAGTTATACTTTTTTGTGAAAGCATTGGAAATATGAAAAGTACATAATCAGACATACCATGCTCTAGGAGGTTGTTTTAAACCATTTAAATCTTTTTATAATTTAAAAACATGATTTGAAATGTGTGGATTTCTAAAATTTGGGGGTTGATCAAATAATAAATCCTTAGCTATATTCCCTTTTAAGAATGAACTCTTGATAAAAATTTGATATGGTTTGAATTCAGATGTGTTGTATATGAAATACAGATTCTAATGGATTCATGTCTAGATACTGGTGCAATTTTCTTGTCATAGTAAATTCCTTATTCTCGACTATTGCCTTGTGCAACCAATCTACCTTGGATTCTAATTATTTTACTAGGTTCATCAATATAGCTTCTAAACACCCATTTAGTGCCTATGGTAAACATGTAATTGGATCTATTAAAAAGATTCCAAAATTTGGTCAACCCAAAATGATTAAGTTCTTCGTGCATTGTCATCAATCAAAATACATCATTTATAGAATTAGGTATATTTTTATGTTCAAATTGTGACATGAAATATTGATGTCCAACATGATATCTAGGATAATCTATAGTTTCTATTACATTATCTAAATCTACTAAAACATCATTTTATGGATTGTTCTTAAGAGTTACATTAGCTCTTGAGAAAAGGGTCTTGTGATTTCAGGTTCTACAATAGGTTTGGGTTCATTATAGCTTGATTCTGGTGAATTTATAGAAATGTAAGTTTATAACAATTCCATTATAGTATAGTCTAAAATAGAGACTAAATATCCTAGACTGGTCCCTTCATCCATATTATATGGAAATTTGTCAATATTATCCTCGGTATTAAGGATATAAACTTTACAAACATAGACATTGAAGTAGTTCACTTTAGTTTTTCTATTGTTCCATAACTTATATGGAGTGCTTTTAAAAATATTTCAAATAAACACTCTATTAATAATATAGCATCCTGTATTTACAACTTCAACCCTAAAATAAATATGTATGTCATATTCACACAGCATTGTTCTAGAAATTTCTTGTAAGGTCATATTTCACCATTCAACAACTCCATTTTGTTGTGGTGTTTTAGGGGCATAAAAATTATCACTATAGAAACTTTGTTATCAAAAGGATGCAAAATCATTATTTTCAAACTCCCGACCATGTAAACTTTATAGATATTCAATTCTAAGACCACTAATGATTTATATTGTTTTATAATATTTTGTGAAATGAGAGCAGTCTTTATTTTTTGACCCATGAAGAAAGTACAAGTATACATAAAAAATTAAACTACTAAAACATAAATATACTGCTTCCCATTTAAATATGAAACACTAGAAGGAACAAAAAAAAATGTGAAATATCTATAGAGGTTGATAATTTGAAACTTATTTATTTGGATTGAAGAGAATTTTTTTACCCTTTTGATATGGATTACACAATTTATAATTTAGAATCTCTATTTTTGGGATATCATTGAATAAATTTTTTCTAGTCACCTTTCTAATGTAGTAAAAAATGATGTGTCCTATTCTTATATGAAAATTCCAAGACACTTTGTAAAATACACTTAAACGTGATGAATTTGGAGAAACTAAAGAATCCATATTAATAAAATATACATTGTCATTTCTTAATGTAGAAAATACTAATTTATTTTTAGATTTATGAACATTTAAAGTATAATTTTCAAAATTAAAATGGAATACATCATCACAAAGTTGGGAAATAATGATCATATTATATTTCATTACATCAAAAAAATGTAATTTGGAAAGTAAAACATATTTAGAGTTACCAATTTATCCATGGCCTATGATTTTTACTTTGGCTTTGTCACCAAACATAACATGTCCTCCATAAATTTTTATTAAGCTATTGAAACATGAATAGTCTCCTATCATGTGGATTGAGCACCAACTATCTATGTTCGATAAACTTTTAGAGGATCTCTTCTAACATATCTTGTACAAAATAGTCATATTAAAATAGTCTTTGGTTCCCATATTTGTTTAGGTCTAGTAAAATTAGTAACTAGTGATTTATGAACCCACATCAACCTCATAGGTTTCATATAAAAATTATGTATTGTATTTGAAAAATGTCCCTTATTTCACCAGAAAATTTATAAATAGTAGAGAACTTATCGTAGTTTGAACTAGGAAAATGTTTTCTTCAACTATGAATAAAGTGTTATGTTCTCAATTTAGAAACAGAATTAGTTTTTCCAAAATTTCATTCACCAGTTTCATATCCAATACCAATAGTGTATTTTGGAGAAATTTTTTTACCTACAATTTTTAACTAGATAACAATACCATTATTAAACCATTCAATTTACTGTTTCAATTTCTCATTAGATAGAATTAATTCTTTTTTTCTTTGAGTAATTGACCATTTTTCTCTCATTCTACACCATCTTTAGATTTAACAGTTTAGGAAAAAGCATATTATCTCCTTAAATACTTTTATTTATCTTTTAGTAAATTACATGTCTCTAAAATTATATTGTGATATTCATACATTTATACTTTTTCAATATTCTTATAATCACTTTGATCTTCATAAAAACAGGAATTTTTTATAGGAGAATCTTGGGTTACCTTATATGTGTTTTTCATGAAAAACATCTTGGATTTATTCTCATATTCATCATGTGAAGAAAGTAAGTCACTTGAATTATCCTAATATATACACAATGCATCATTAATTTCAATTTTATACATTTTATCTTTGTCCTCATATTTCATTTTATACTTGAGATTGGGAGAGTCTGTGATTACATGTCCCTTTCTCTTACATTCATAACATATTATTTTATCAGACATTACATTTCTTTTCTAATCGTTCATCCAGCATCCCTCTTGATCATATCTTCCATTAAAGTTAGGATTTTTGAAAATTTTATTTCATTTGTAATATTTAATAATACTTATAGCTAATTCATCAATCTCCTCATCACTATTGGGTGATTAATGGTAACTACTGTAACTATCTACAGAGGATTATAGTTTCTCCTTTTCATTTTTTTTAGATTTAGTGGTAAAAAATTCCACATATTTTATTTTGGGTTCATCCTCATCATCCTTGTTGACTTCCACCTCGTATTTTTACATCATTAGTTTCCCAATGAGTTCTTTGATAAGAAAATTTCATATATCACATGACACTCTAGAAGAGATAGAAGTGCATCTCCATCATTCATGTAAGAATTCGATAGTTCTCATGATTATTTTGCATTAAATTATCTTACAAGAGAGATCATTGTGATGAAAATTTCATTGAATCGGATATACATATTAGAAATAGGCTCATTAGGATTCATTTAAAAGTTATAATACATAATATTATATGTATTATGTCTCATTTTTTCCATTAGTGGTTACCTCATGTTAAATATATTTTCCCATATTTCCTGGGTAGTTTTACATGAAAAAATTCTAATGGATTCTTGATCACCGAAGCCATAGAACATGGAATCCATTGATTTATAATTATCATTGTACTCAGTCTTATTTGGGTTAGAACAAGTAGTTTTTGTATTGTCAGGAATCATATACTCATCTAAAATTGAAGACAAAATTTCAGTACCCATACATTCTAAATGAATTTTCATTTTAATTTTCCATTGGGAATAATTAGTTCCATTAATGATTGATGGTATGTTTGTTCTTTTATTGTCTAATCTATCATCCATACCAGAGAAACACATTTTAATGATCTAGATAATTTATAACTAATGTAAATTTAAATATATTTAATTTACAAATAAATTCACAGTTGAAAATATATTAAAACAACATCTTAAAAAATAAAAGAATCCTTTGATTAAAAATTGTGGTCAGGGTAAATTAATCAAGAGGGGGGGTGAATTGATTATATATATAAATTTCTATTAAAATTTTCAATTAAAAATGATTCCCTAATAAAAATAAATACTTTTAATTAATCAAGGTAATAAGGTTATAATAGTTTGACTATTCAAATACCTTCTTATATGATTGATTTATTTTAAGTTATGTAAATGTGAGTTATTGATACAAATTTGGATGGTAAAATAATAGGAAAATCTAGGTATAACATCTATACAAGACAAACTATAAATGTAAAATTTATTTCGTGAAATATAAAGTATAGAGTAGAAAATCTAAATTAAAAGGAAAAATGAGTAAAAACATTATTCTGCCTAATGCTGAGACTTAATCCACTCAACATGGTGATAAACTACCACCATGTAGTCTATATAGATATAATATTGATCCACACCTAGGATTTTAGTAAAACAATGGTACACAAGACAGTCCATGTCACACAACCTCTTCCAGTATTCTTCGTGGGTATAAACTACAAGGTCACACAAGGACCTCTTCCACACTTATCTGATGTAAGTAAACTGATATAAGATGATTTCATAGGGTGGATATCTTGTATCAATTAGTTTAATACCAGATACAGTGCGTGTTTTAATACAGACAAACACACACTAATCAAAAGATAAAAACAATACACAACAAAGACAATTTGATTAGATAAAGTTATAAGTTTTCTGAGTGATGTTTTATGAAACTCTCAAGTTGTAGGATGATGAATATGAAAATATCTAGTACTCTTGTTATAATAGAGTTTCAAAAGTCTTATGCTCGGGTTTCTAGTTTGATGATGCAAGCTATGTAGCTCTATTCTTTTTTGAGTTAGTACCGCTGAGATGTTTTAGCCTCTGATCTAGGGTAGTTCATATTTTTGAGGATCAAGTGTGCTTAATGTGTTCTTTAATTTTTACTATTGGCATGTATGATTTATCTTTTCAAAATGCTCACTCCTTCTTCTCCGAGTCTCATGTTCTTATCATTATTTAGGGGAGTATGTGTTGGATCTGATAGGTTTCACGAATTCTGCACCTCATACCTCATACTATCAGGTGACATGTCTATATAGAAACATTAATTATGTTAGTATTATTAAATAAATAAAATATGACCATTTTAAAATAAACTAAAAACAACAAAAAAGATTAAATAATGGTGTCACGGTTTGTCTTGAAAATGTATCACTTAGAAATTTTGTCTCCCGGAAAACAATGAAATTTATTTTCCATTAAGAGGTGAGACAATATGAATTCCATATATTCATAGAGATCAGGACCCTATAGAACATATGTGGTGTCAGAATCATATTTTATAGGTTACGGTGTTTGGGTCACTGTGTCTATGTCACAGTTTCTGGGTTATAACGTGTGGGTTTCAGTGTCTAGGTTACGGTGTCTACGTCAAGGTGTTGAAGTCTTTGCCAAAATCAAGTACCAGTGGAAGACTTATGGTTTCTCATACACGGCCAAGTATTTGTAATGCATCATTAGGAATGAATATTAACAGAATGAATAAAACTTTATAATTAACATAAAAACATTATAGAAAAATATAAATATATTTTTACATATTCTTTCATGAGTAAAACATTATTTATAAGAATTAGGATCTTATGATTGTTTATACCATGAGTTGTAAACATTAATTCATCTGAAAAACCATCTCTACACATGATACGAGATAAATAAAACAACTTTAAAATGATTTTTGATAATTATAACATGATTAAAACATATGGTTTCGAACAAATAACTTGATGTAGGTATAGACTCAAATGTCCTATTTTTCATCAACACAACCTATAATTTATATCTAATAAAAACTACGATGTGAGGCTTTGAAAATGAATATATATATACATATATATATGAAAAAACTATATATAAAGGTTAATAATATAAATGGATATAATGAAACAAGACAAGTATGAATGAAAATCATATACATCGAAGCAGCTTTTGTTTTCCAACACTACCTTGATATTTAAGGGTCCCACAAATAAATGGAGAGGCACAAAATGATTTCAGTTTTTATTTTGATAATAAAAATTAATTACTAACAAAAAATTAAATTAAATTATATCAATGAAAATTTATACAAATATACTTCAATTTCCATCTATTTAGTATTTGAATTCAAGATTTCATTTTTTATTAACCCAAAATAATCCTCCACAGTTCATGTGTAATTATGGATTTTTATGAACATACCACCATATTTTAGATATTCCCTTAACCATAATAATCTTGTGAAGTGTAGTAAAACATCATATCACCCAATAAAATGTATGGTGAAAGAGTCCCTCCACATCATTCACAATAATTAATAAATTATTAAATCCCAATAAAGGTGGAACTATACACTCTCGGCCCTATTTGGGGTTTTATTATATTATTACACATTGTTCATATAAAAATTAATTTCATACCTATATAAATATTCATTTTCTCTCTATTAATATTCTTTCAATCAAATTCCATGTATTATGGGCTCAGACCCTTCTTATAGATCTTAATATTTCATTTGGAATATTGAAATATACATACGTAACTAATTGATACTTCTCTCAATTCCTCATATGGAATAATCTTGTTTTTTATCTAATATTATTATATTGGTAGGTACACAGGTAGTATCTTGATAAATTTTGGATCCCCCGGTTGTTCAATCCTCAAAAAATCTATCTTGTATATCGATTATTAGTCTTTGTGTGTTGCGATTAGATATATTGTACACCAGTTATTTAAATTATTGTATTGTTAGGAATAAAACATTATATGAACCATAAAATATGTTTTTAGCTTAAAAATGTATTATGGTATCTAATTTTAATTATAGTCCTCTAGATTATATATTTACTTAAATAAAAATTCCATATAGTGTAATTCCTATTTTGGAAGAAAAATACTAAACATGAAACAATGATTATTTAATGTTATCATTACGAGATAATTAGATAATTCAATAACAAAAATATCATAATGGATTTCAAATGATATTTTTGTAATTTTTTTAAAATATAAAATAATTTTTCATATATTTTTTTCAAAAAATACCATTTCATCCAATCATCTATACGTGTTGAGGAAAATATTTTTAACATTTATTTTAAAATTAATTTTATTATACAATGTCATTTTTATTCGTTATTTAACATAATTTTTAATAGAATGGAAGAAAACTAAATGCGATGTGAGTGTGAATTTAATTAAAATCAAACATGATGGGATATATTGGGAAACAAGTGTGGATTTAACATGAACTATATATGATAACTAAAAGACTCACCTCCACTATAGTGTCCAAAATAAAGGGATATAGAATCAAAAAAATCTACCCACACTCACCTACTTCACATATGTTTATTTTTCAAAACCATCATTATTTTGTAATTATAACACCCCAGGTAAATAAAGAATATGACATTTTTATATTTATCCATATTTTTGAATAAAATATTAATATTACATTAAAGGGGATTCTATGCTCGATGGCGTACCCAATACGCAACAACGAGTTTCTTGGGAATCTTACGTTGCACTCTAATAATAAAATAATATTATTTTAAATGGTAGTTAATGCTTAGCCGTTGTAATGGAGGGAATGAACAGAACTAACTACAAAATGATTATATATGTTTGTCAAATATTTTTACTCTTTACAATAAATGATAGAGGATTAAAAATGCAAATGAATCCAATTTTAAGCGTAGACAGTCTAATATTCTTTAAAAGGTCGATTAACCGCCTTTTGAAGGCGAACCTCTTTTAAATCCACTTTTGACAATTTTATGTGTTATATTTGACAAAATAAAATTCTTCTTTATAATCGGGACATCAAAATTTACTTTGTGTAAATTCTTGGTATTTTTCCAAAAAAGATCAATTTTTAATGAATAGTGAAAAATGTTGTATTTTAATTCAAAACCACTTTTTAATCAAATTTATTTATATGAATAGATTATATTTTTAATTGGTTTTAAAGTGTAAATAGAATATATTTTTACCATTTAATCCAATGGTGGTCATTGTAATTAATATCACTTTAATATTGGACATAAACGAGTGTCAATCTTTTGAAAGATATTGTTTCATAAAAACACGCTACTTCTTTTAACAGCGTGATTCAATTATAAAATTAATTAATGAAACTTAAATGTTATGAATTTTGTAAAATATAAATCATTTTTAAAATTTGGAATATCAAATATAGCTTAGGGTGATTGTTTGGTATTTTTCCGAAAAACATCAATTTTTTATGAATAGTGAAACCACAAAGTGGTGGTTACAAAATTTGATTTTTTGTTTAAATGGGACTTTACCACATCTATGATTTGAATTTCAAAAATCCAATTTAAATGATTTTTACTGTTAAGTAAAATTTGGTTCAATGGGATGAAAATAATTTTTGATGAAAAGTAACTTTTAAGTTTTATTAATCCTGATTAAAGGTAATTAGTGTGATTTAAGGTAAAAATGATATTATAATAAAATGAAAATAAGTTTACACTTGTACTAACCCTATTGAATGAGTTATGGCTGACCGAGACAACCCATGGGTCAATTTTTGGTACCCCATGGAGCCACTTGGGTTTGATAATGACATTTATGCCTTTTATTTAAAGTTAAAATAAAAATCTCACAAACATGATTTGTTTTACTAAAAAAAATATACATGTGGTTATACAAGTCATAATTTTGACGATAAATAGTCATTAGAAAGATAAAAAAATTTCCTACATCATAGTATTTTTTTTATAATTTTTAGACATTAAATAAATTAAATTCATTGTGACATCATGACGATGCAGCGATGACCTCATTATTTAACGATTTAAATAAAATGGAAAGATAATGACAACTCTAGGACCTAAACATGTCAAAAAATTATTTTATGGGTGGATTTCGAACCCTTATCACCTTATCTTAGAAACAAATCAATGTGGGACCATTAAAATCTGAAAACCATTTTAAAATAAAGTAACATTTTATACTTTACCAATAGTTCCCCTCCTCTCCTCTTATAAAAGGCCCCCACCTCTACCACCTTACCCACACCTCTAAAACCTTTGGCTCGGCCAAGCTCTAATAATTTTGTCTCTCCACATCCCTCTCCTCATCCTAAAATCCTTCACATAGGCAGGAATCTCTTCAAGAAACCCTTTTGGTTCAAACCAAAGGGAGTTACCCAATTTTAAGGTAACGTCTTCACTTGTGCTCTTTTGTTTTATTTGGCATCTCCAACCCCCTAAAATCTTTTTATTAATTTCTTTTGTAACAACTCCGGTATCTTCCATATACTAGGATTTTGTTATAATACGTATTCGAGCTACACTTACACACACCTTCATCTAATTATTAAAGAACATACAGTTTCTGTGGATGGTGAATTTCTGCCTCACGAAACGATGGTTGTTCAAAACTCATATTACACCTTAAAAGGTGGCCATTAAGATGTCACTATGTTTATATATGATATATAATATTTTTATGTTTTACTTAATCTTATGTATTTTTCATTTTTGGAATACCTTTATGGCTTCTATTATAGGTATACGCGATATCTTCATTTTAGGAAGTGCTGACTACCGCCCCCTCAAAGTGATTTGATTCATTAATACCATGTGTGGGATGTATAAAGGATGGATTTAAAGTAATTATATACGATTTTATACTGGAATTATAATATAACTTTATATAATTATTTTTTTCTTTCCATTAAAGTATGAGATAAAAATGAAAGTAGCGTTCATACGTACGTACCGCTTACCGTCTCCATGAACAGTGCATTTCATTTCTTATCCTCAAATGTAATGTACTATTATAAGTACATATAATGGATATATATGATGTATTATACATATAAAGGATGAATATAATTCTGGAATTAAAAATATAAACATCTATCATTTAGTTTTAATTCAATTAATATGACATAGAAATGAAAGTAGTGTTCATACGTACGTACGGCTTACCGTCTCCATGAACGGTGCATTTCATTTCTTACCTCTAAATTATTATGTAATATTATAAATACATGTATATGCTGGATATATATGATATATATGATATCCAAATCAGGAAATTCATTCTATATATAAATAACCTTTGACCACACGAACAACATGTAATTGTAAGAAGTCCACTTTTGACTTAAGAACCAAATATCGACAAAACAAACATTAATTACTTAAATGATTACATAATGTTTATAACATGTCAATAATTTATATAAAAGGAATAAGGAAATTTAAAAAGGTTCCTAAGAAAGTTTAAATTAACTCAATTATATTATTTAGGACGTTAAAGAACGATCGAGTCAAGTCGGACCCGAGGTAAGGGATCCTACTCCTCTCTTTCTTTTTAAGTACTCTCTTTTGTGTCATTCCTTTTAAAGATAATATTTCTTGTTATTGGGATGTTATTTTATATTACTCTTACTGTAATTTTTATTTTCATATTATGAGATACCCTATTCTCTCTCATCAATCCATTTTGGAAGTTTTGAGTGGCGCCGTTAGGCTGCCGAATTTTCGTAAGAGATCTAACCTCTCTCTTTATTTTTAAGTACTCTCCTTTATGTCACTTTTTTTAAGCTCCACTTTGTTATGTTGGGGGATGTTATTTTATATTCCTCTTTCTATAAACTTTATTTTAATATGATGAGATACCCTATTTGATCTCATCAATCCATTTTTGTAAGTTTTATGTGGCGCCGTTAGGCTGCCGAGTTTTTGTAAGGGATTTTTCATCTCACTTTTATTCCTGTGAGATTTATGCTACATTTTCCACATTTTCCTTTGAGTGGTGTATGTACTAACCATTATTTTACTCATTGTGTAGTATACTTTCATTTATGAGTATTAACATCAATGTTGTATTGTCCTTCTTTCACGGGGTGTATGTTTCGAAAGATACCCATGTCGGTAAAGGAACCTTTCACCCTCCTCTTTTTAAAAGACTTCTTTTGTTATGTCTTTTAATTCACATACTATTATGTTGGGATATGTTCTTCTATATCCTTATTGATTTAAATTTTATTTCCATGTGATCAGATACCCTTTTTATCTCTCATCAACTCATTTTCTGAATTTTGTAGTGACGCCATTAGGCTGTCAAATTTTTGTAAGGGAACTTCTTAACCCAAATTTGATTCTTTGGTATAAACTTATACTCCTTGAATATGTCATTCTATGAATATGTCTGAATAACCTCTTATTGTTTTACAATTAATATCCACTTATATTTGGTGTATTCATTTGTCACACAGAATTATGTAATTGATTTATCCTTAAAACAAGGATACCATCTTTGTAAGGGACTTCGTCTCAATCTCCTTTAGTTGAGGCATATTTCGTTTTATACACAACTTTCTTTTATACGGTGTATAAACCCCTTTTACTTTTACTTTTATATAAAAGGAATATTTTTCTACAAAGCGTTTTACTAAACGACAAAAAGGAATGTTTCTTTTAACGTATGCGGTGACAACAACCTTTTCCACCGTCACGAGTATTATTTGATCTTTGGCTTCCTAAACAAGCCGTAATGTTTTTAAAATAAAATAAATACCATACAGTCTTTTATGTATTTTGGTATTGAAAATGGTTTTGATAAAGGATTCTATTATGTCAATATATTTAAATGATATATTGTGATTGAAATGTGGAAACGTTATCATTACTTTATATTGGTTTTATGTGTTATAATTTTATAATGGTACTTGGACATATTACGGGTGGTTACGTGATAAACCATATAACGGGTGGTGTTGTAAATACCAGGACGGGTGGTTAAATTATAACCTCCAATGCATTGGGTATGGAATTCGGCTGTATGGCTATTCCATTAAGTATGTATGGAAGTTGGCTGAATGGAAATTCCATTATGTGATATGTGTCGAAGTCGACCTTATGGTTATTCCACGTAAGTATGTTTAGGTCCCAAGTTACCTTTATATGTTATGTGATCTTTATATGGGTTTTATGGTAATCTTTTGGTTAAATAAGGGTAAGTAATGAACTTTTATTCAGTTATGTGTTTTTGCTACTTTGAAAAGGTGAAAAGTATTACTTTGATAAAGTATACATGGTTTACTTGTTGTTTTGAAAAACTAACAGTTTTCATTCTTTGTGTATCCCTTACTGAGCTTTTTATGCTAATCCCATGTTTTTGAAATGTTTTTCATAGGAATTAACGTGGAATAGGGTCAAGGATGTGATTAAGGGAAAGTTATGAAACATAAAACATGGAACTAGACATGTTTCTTTTTAAGAGTTTTTATTTTATGGAAACTTAGTAAAAGTTTCTACTTTGTAATATTTTGAGATGTAATAGTTATGTACTAATTCTATAAAACTCTAAACCTGAAAGATCCTCAATGTGAATTATTCATTTAACTCAATATTAATTAAGTTTTAAGGTCGGGGCCTTATAGTTGGTATCAGAGGTCGGTTTAGATAGCTTTAGAGGTTAGGTTATTCTCTAAGCATAACTGACAGTACCATAATGGTTAGGATTTCAGAAGGAGTCCAAGTTTTAGATAAAGTGAATGAGTAAGTATATCTTAGTGTTTAACTTCCTCATTAGTACATGATGGTTTTGTTGATATACTCACACTGACATTTTTTTTTGTTTTTAGTGAATGGATGGATCTAGCCGGCTCCAAAGAGACAACATGTTTGAAGGAAACTGTGGTGGTTCTCTGATTAAGATAATAGATAAAATGGGGGATTCAATGAGGAAACTCGTGGTTATTCTAAACCAACTATCAAGGAGTCATGACCAACCACTTGAACCTTGGTATGTTCTGTAATGAATCATGTACGAGATGACCAATCGATGTGGAATTTCAGGTAATAATTATAAAGGTAACCATTAGAGTTTATATGATCCTTACTTTTAAGGTAATTATGGGTTATTATATGTTATGATGGAAAATTAAAGGCATGAGATAAACTTGAGGTTAAAATATGTTATGATTATTTTTGAAGATTTTATCTCGTTTTGGGGAATGTTTTAAGAATTATATAGTTTTGGAAAAAGGACAACACGCAGACCATGTGACAACCCGTCGCGTTGGACCAAGCTGCCGGAATCGAACGCACAACTAATGTGTGACTGGTATTTATCGCCTACCACTGGACTACGTGATATCCCTGGTTATTTTGACTAATTATTTTTAGTTAGATGATTTTAGGAATCAAGAGTAAGTTTATTTTGGGTTATCTATGGAAATGATTATCCTATCACAGAGGATATAGGATTAGGTTAATTACTTTTCAATGCGAGACTTTAGGAGCAACAAATGTTTTTTTGGAGATAAATGTTACGACTTAACTTAGAAGACTATGTGACTAAATCCTTCAAATATTTGGGATTCAATATTCATTTGGTTTACTTTGAATACTTTTATGGAAAAATTGTTTATCAAATGGTCCTCATTGAACTTTGGGTTTTTTTGGAAAAATTTTGGAGATTAAGAATTTATTTTCTTTTTTATAAAGGGTTATCCTTTTCTGGATTATCTGATATTGTACTAACCTTTTTGGTTTTTGTTTTGGTTAAAGTCTAAAGACATGAAAAGTATATAGTTCTCTTTTGTGGATTAGGTGATTCTCAGGATGATGCTTATAGTACTCTTAATGCGAACATGTCTTCCTAAAAACTCATCTTTTGGAGAAAACATGAGTTTGATTAAGGGATCTAGTAAATGTTGAAAGTCTACGTGACAAGTAAGTATTATGATTTAGTTAGGCTCAAAAATAAATTCCTCCATGAAAATTAACTTAATCAAAAATGTTGTCTATTAACTTTTCCTACTGGGGAATCGAATACCGTTTAACCCATCACAAGTTTGTGATTTTATTATGGTTAACTTTCTCCTAGACATGTTTACTATCACTCTCCATCAGAACATGACCCTATGTTTTCTCCTCCATGTCCATGTTTTCCTACATGGAATCCTAGTATGGGTTAACTCGGGTGACCTTTGTACTTATCTTTCTTTATTTTAAAGTGATTGTTTTACCGACTCTTGTTCCGATGTGGGACTTTCAAGGATGTTTCCAAGCTCAATTTTAAAATTGCGAGGATGCAATTCCCAAAAGGGGGGAAGGATGTAACACCCCAGGTAAATAAAGAATATGACATTTTTATATTTATCCATATTTGTGAATCAAATATTTATATTACTTTAAAGGGGATTCTATGCTCGATGGCGTACCCAATACGCAACAACGAGTTTCTTGGGAATCTTACGTTGTACTCTAATAATAAAATAATATTATTTTAAATGGTAGTTAATGCCTAGCCGTTGTAATGGAAGGAATGAACAGAACTAACTACAAAATTATTATATATGTTTGTCAAATATTTTTACTCTTTACAATAAATGATAGAGGATTAGAAATGCGAATGAATCCAATTTTAAGCGTAGACAGTCTAATATTCTTTAAAAGGTCGATTAAACGCCTTTTGATGGCGAACCTCTTTTAAATACACTTTTTGACAATTTTATGTTTTATATTTGACAAAATGAAATTCTTCTTTATAATTGGGACATCAAAATTTACTTTGTGTAAACTTTTGGTACTTTTCCGAAAAAGTTCAATTTTTAATGAATAGTGAAAAATGTTGTATTTTAATTCAAAACCTCTTTTTAATATAATTTATTTATATGATTAGATTATCTTTTTAATTGGTTTTAAAGTGTAAATAGAATATATTTTTACCATTTAATCCAATGGTGGTCATTGTAATTAATATCACTTTAAGATTGGACATAAACGAGTGTCAATCTTTTGAAAGATATTGTTTCATAAAAACACACTACTTTTTTTAACAGTGGGATTTAATTATAAATTTAATTAATGAAACATCAATGTTATGAATTTGGAAAAATAGACATCATTTTTATAATTTAGAATATCAAATATAGCTTAGGGTGAGTTTTTGCTATTTTTCTGAAAAACATCAATTTTTTATGAATAGTGAAACCACAAAGTGGTGGTTACAAAATTTGATTTTTCATTTAAATGGGACTTTACCACTTCTGTGATTTGAATTTCAAAAATACAATTTAAATGATTTTAACTGTTATGTAAAATTTGGTTCAATGGGATGAAAATAATTTTTGATGAAAAGTAACTTTTAAGTTTTATTAATCGCGATTAAAGGTAATTAGTGTGATTTAAGGTAAAAATGCTATTATAATAAAATGAAAATATCTTGAAACTTTTCCTAACCCTATTGGATGAGTTACAGCCGACCAAGAAAACCCATGGGTCGATTTTTGGTACCCCATGGAGCCACTTGGGTTTGATAATGACATTTATGCCTTTTATTTAAAGTTAAAATAAAAATGTCACAAACATGATTTGTTTTACTAAAAAAAAATTTACATGTGGTTATACAAGTCATAATTTTAACTATAAATCGTAATTGGAAATATAAAAAGATTTCCTACATCATAGTATTTTTTTTATAATTTTTAAACATTAAATAAATTAAATTCTTTATGACATCATAATGATGCAGCGATGACCTCATTATTTAATGATTTAAAAAAATGGATAGATAATGAAAAATATAGGACCTACACATGTCAAAAACATATTGGATGGGTGAATTTCGAACCCTTATCACCTTATCCTTGAAAATCATAAACTTGGGACCATTAAAATCCGAAAACCATTTGAAAATAAAGTAACATTTTATACTTTACCAAGAGTGCCCCTCCTCTCCTCTTATAAAAGGCCCCCACCTCTACCACCTTACCCACACCTCTCAAACCATTGGTTCGGCCAAGCTCTAATCATTTTGTCTCGACAAATCCCTCTACGCATCCTAAATTCCTTAACTTAGGTAGGAAGATCTTCAAGAAAACCTTATGGTTCAAACCAAAGGGAGTTACCAAATTTTTAGGTAACGTCTTCACTTGTGCCCTTTTGTTTTAGTTTTCCTCTCCAACCCCCTAAACTCTTTTAATTAATTTCTTTTGTAACAACTCCAGTATATTCAATATACTAGGATTTTGTTATAATAAGTATTCTAGCTACACTTACACACACCTTCATCTAATGGTTAAATAACATACAGTTTCTGTGGATGGAGAATTTCTGCCTCAGGAAACGATGATTGTTCAACACTCATATAACACCTTAAAAGGTGGACATAAAGATGTAACTATGTTTATATATGATATATAATATTTTTATGTTTTACTTAAGCTTCTGTATTTTACATTTGTGGCATACCTTTATGGCTTCCATTATGGGTATACGCGATATCTTCATTTTAGGAAGTGCGGACTACCGCCCCCTCAAAGTGATTTGATTCGTTAATACCATATGTGGGATGCATAAAGGATGGATTTAAAGTTATTATATATGATTATATACTGGAATTATAATATACCTTTATAACATTATTTTTTTCTTTCCATTAAAGTATGATATAGAAATGAAAGTAGAGTTAATGCGTACGTACGACTTACTGTCTCCCTGAACGGTGCATTTCATTTCATATCCTCAATTGTAATGTACTATTATAAGTAAATATAATGGATATATATGATATATGATACATATAAAAGATGAATATAATTCTGTAATTAAAAATATACACATCTCTCATTTAGTTTTAATTCCATTAATATGACATAGAAATGAAAGTAGCGTTCATGCGTACGTACGACTTACCGTCTCCATGAACGATGAATTTCATTTATTACCTCTAAATGATTATGTAATATTATAAATACATGTATATTCTAGATATATATGATATATATGATATCCAAATCAGGAATTTCATTCTAGATATAAAGAACCTTTGACCACACAAACAACATGTAATTGTAAGAAGTCCACTTTTGACTTAAGAACCAAATATCGACAAAAAAACATTATTAACATAAATGATTACATAATGTTTATAACATTTCAATAATTTATATAAAAGGAATAATGAACTTGAAAAATGTTCCTAAGCAAGTATAAATTAACTCAAGTTTATTATTCAAGAAGTTAAAGAACAATCGATTCAAGTCGGACCTGAGGTAAGGGATCCTACTCCTCTCATTATTTTTAAGCATGCTCTTTTATGTCATTCCTTTTAAAGATCATCTTTCTTGTTATTGGGATGTTATTTTATATTAATCTTATTGTAATTTTTATGTTAATATGATGAGAGACCCTATTCTCTCTCATCAATCCATTTTGGAAGTTTTGAGTGGCGCTGTTAGGCTACCGAATTTTCTTAAGAGATCTAAACTCTCTCTTTCTTTTTAAGTACTCTCCTTTATGTCACTTCTTTTACGCTCCACTTTGTTATGTTGTGGGATGTTATTTTATATTCATCTTTCTATAAACATTATATTAATAAAATTAGATACCCTATTTGATCTCATCAATCCATTTTTGTAAGTTTTATGTGGCGCCGTTAGGCTGTCGAGTTTTCGTAAGGGATTTTTCTTCTCACTTTTATTCCCGTGATATTTATGCTACATTTGCCACATTTTCCTTTGAGTAGTGTATGTACTGCCCATTATTTTACTCATTGTGTAATATACTTTCATTTATGAGTATTTACATCAATTATGTATTTTCCTTCTTTCACGGGGTGTATGTTTCGAAAGATACCCATGTTGGTAAGGGTACCTTTCACCCTCCTCTTTTTAAAAGACTTATTTTGTTATGTCTTTTAATTAACATACTATTATGTTGGGATATGTTCTTCTATATCCTTATTGATTTAAATTTTATTTCCATGTGATGAGATACCCTTTTTATCTCTCATCAACTCATTTTCTAAATTTTGTAGTGACGCCATTAGGCTGTCAAATTTTTGCAAGGGAACTTCTTAACCCAAATTTGATTCTTTGGGATAAACTTATACTCCTTGAATATGTCGTTCTATAAATATTTGTGAATAACCTCTGATTGTTTTACACTTAATATCCACTTATATTTGGTGTATTCGTTTGTCACACATAATTATGTAATTGATTTATCCTTAAACCAAGGATACTGTCATTGTAAGGGAATTCATCTCAATCTCCTTTCATTGAGGAATATTTCGTTTTACACACAACTTTCTTTTATACGGTGTATAAACCCCTTTGACTTTTACTTTTATATAGAAGGAATATTTTTCTACGAAGCTTTTTACTAAACGACAAAAAGGAATGTTTCTTTTAACGTACACGGTGAAAACGACCTTTTCCGCCGCCGCGAGTATTATTTGATCTTTGCCTTCCTCAACAAGCCGTAATGTTTTTAAAATAAAATAAATACCATATAATCTTTTATGTATTTTGGTATTGAAAATGGTTTTGATAAAGGATTCTATTATGTCAATATATTTAAATGATATATTGTGATTGAAATGTGGAAATGTTATCATTCCTTTATATTGGTTTTATGTGTTATAATTTTATAATGTTATTTAGACATATTACGGGTGGTTACGTGATAAACCATATGACTGGTGGTGCCGTGAATACCAGGACGGGTGGTTACATTATAACCTCCAATGCATTAGGTATGGAAGACAGTCGTATGGCTATTCCATTAAGTATGTTTGGAAGTTGTCCGAATGGCTATTCCATTAAGTGATATGTGTGGAAGTCGGCCTTATCTTTATTCCACTTAAGTATGTTTATGTCCCAAGTTACCTTTATATGTAATGTGATCTTTATATGGGTTTTATGGTAATCATTTGGTTACAGAAGTGTAAGTAATGAACATTTATTCAGTGAAGAGTTTTTACTACTTCTAAAAGGTGAAAAGTATTACTTTGATAAAGTATACATGGTTTAATTGTTGTTTTGAAAAACTTACAGTTTTCATTCTTTGTGTATCCCTTACTGATCTTTTTATGCTCATCCCATTTTTTTGAAATGTTTTTCACAGGACTTAAGGTGGAATAGGGTCACGGATGGGATCAAGGCAAAGTCATGCAACCTAAAACATGGACCTGGACATTTTTCTTTTTAAGAGTTTTTATTTTATGGAATCTTAGTAAAAGTTTCTACTTTATAATCTTTTGAGATGTAATAGTTATGTCCCAATTCTCTAAAACTCTAAACCTGAAAAGATACTCAATTGATTTTATTCATTTAATTCAATATTAAGTAAGGTTTAAGGCAAGGGCCTTATAGTAATGGATACTCCATTGACTAACCAAAAGATCTATATAAGAAATTTAATGGCCTATTTGATGTCATATTTTATTTTTTATATAATCAAGTTAAGAAATTTTAAGGTTTTGTGTATGTTTCTACTATCCTATGACTTCAAGAATGTTATTTTATTTCAATATATATGTTTCCCTTCTAGTTCATTTACAAACTCCTATAATATAAATAAGGATTTAAATTCTATCTTATAATTGGGGATCCAAAATCTTTTGCTCGATGATCAAATAATAAAATTTTTTTTCTAAATTATTATAATAATAACAATGGGAGTAATATAAAATAAAAAGATGGAAAATAAAATAAAATTCAATCCCCTAGTAAAGAAACTTGATTATAGAACCATTGTTTATAATAAAATATATTATTAAGAAAAATAGATATGAAGTATTATCTTTTATTACATATATCTCTTAAATAATTCCATGTAATTATGTATTTAGTCCTCCAAAATAATCTAACCCATAAAATACTCCTCTCAATTTAACAATTATTATAACCCAATCCTATATACTTTTCCATCAATTGAGAATATTCATTTTAATTAGATAATCATCTTTGTTCGTATCCTTGTGTATAACTAATATAGCCTCAAGAAATATCATCTATGTTCCATCATATTCATTATATGTTTAAATAAATGTGTAGTGGTGTAGATATGATTGTTTTTTGAACACATTTTTGGACAACATTAAATACATTAATGAAATGAATTTATAAATTTCCAGATACTCATTGACAAATGATAATTCCATGTGGATACATTAATAAAATATATAATATATTCTTAATCATTTTTTATAAGGAAGCAATTTTTTACATTAAAATAATCTTGTGTGCTAAGTGAACATGAGATAGTATCTACAGATCTCCAATATAATTCATTTTTAATTTTTTTAATATATAAATCGTATATTATAAAATAAAATATTTAATGGGATATATATTTCGTCAGAAGCATTAGGGGTTGTGTGAGTGGTCTAATAATATTAATTAATCAAATATTATATATTTATCATATTTGTGGAAATGTTATTGTGTTCACGTTCATTATTAGTGGTATATATATCACCATCTACATCTCGATTTATTTTACTGACATGATCCATTCACATGTAGTGACATTTAGATTCAACCAATACAAACAAATGAAATAAATTATTTTATAATACTCATAAGGTATTATATGATAAAAACTTTTGTAATGAAATTGTGTCATGAACTCCAAATATATAATGTAATCAATTTTATTTAGATATGATGTTATAATAATTTTTAACTAGATCAATGATTCTTATTATCTAAAGTCATAGATGGTAAATAATTCCTTCTATCATACATACATGGAACATATTATTTTTTATTATGGTATTTTAATCATCATAGTATATTTCTCTAATATCATTCTAGCATTAAATTCAAATGATTAATTTTTTCATGTATAGAAAACATAATATCTTATATCTATAACCAATCAATTTTTTTGAATCATTATAATTCTATTTTCATAGATTTTGGTTATAATAATTTCACACTTCATTACATAATTCCATATAACTATAAGTGTTGTATCATGGAATGTTGGAAATATGTTTATATATTTTTTGTGAAATGTATTATTTCTAATAAAATTTCATGTCATTTTATATGATAGTGGAACTATATTTATTTAAAAAAAATTATATATTATTTAAATAATATTTGTATTTTGATATGATTATCTCACATAAAACATGAATATAAATTTATTTTATCTAGATAAGTTAAAAAATTTATTATATAAAAGACTAAAAACATGGATATGGATTTTTTAGTGTTATACTAATATGCTTTATATAGATGAGGAGCTATGTAAAAGGATATAATTGGTTTAACATATATTCTATCATAATTATATAATGATTCATGGTAGTCCAATCGAAGTATAAATAGTTCTTATAAAATAAAATTGGTTTAGTTAATAAATGATAAATGACTGACTGATTCACATTGCGGATCATATGTGTGGTGAACACTCCAAATTTATGAACTAATTTTAAGGAGGTGGTTTATATTTTTATAGTAGTGGTTGGGAATTAATTCATTCCAAAATGATTGATTTTATTTAATTGGAAGAGTCTAATTTCGTTAGTAACAAAGAAGATGATACAACTGATAGTGGTATGGAATTATCAAGGGTATATAGGCCAACGAAATAGACTCTGGATGTTAATAAATCTATTACATTTATTAATCAGATCAATCTATTAAATTATTATAATAATAAAAATCATGTAACAATATGTGATCATCTGACACATATCTAGATAACAATAGAATATACCACATTAATCCCATTGATATGGGAAAATTGATTCAAACCACATTAAAATAGTCATGGTTCCTAAGTTTTTCATCACTATTCATGTCTGTACTATTGTATATGGATTCTAATACCCCAAAAAATGATATTTAGATTAACTATGTAAATAAATGAGATGATAATGAAGGTTTTATAGTGGATGAAAAATTATTGGTTCTCATGATAAATTTTTGATGATAAACAATGAAATTTTTTATTGGTATGATTTTAAAAGTGTAAATAGTTGCAAAAATGAGGTAAAAATAATTTTTTTAGTTGTTTTGATGTATTTCTGACTACAGGGTGTCAAATTTCCCCCACAATGAACAAAATGAACCTTTTCACACTAAAAAAATAATTCTTATGAGATTTCGAAAATATGTTTCTCTGTGAAGATTCAATACCACATCTTCCTTTGATCTCAACCATTCATATTTTTTGACCATATCACAGAGAATAAAAGAAAATTTTCAACAATATAAGAGTTAGTTGTCACTATTTAAAATATTCAATAAATAGTTGTATAAATAATTATTTTAGATCCTACATGAATATATTAATGAAATTACTAGTAACATGATATACATTTATACATATAGTTATTTTATATTAAAAACTTAAAAGGAGCAAATTATATATATTAATTATTTGTGGAATCCCATATTATAGAAAAAATAAATTACAATAGGTAAATCTGTGTAATATTCAACAAGAACATAATCCAATGAGATGGAATCTACTAGTATCCATCATGTTGTTAGGGAGTGGGGTTTTCACTAAAGGAAGTGTGTAGCTTAAATCAAGAAAATTATTGATATGTTAATATTTAATAAATATTCATACAAATAGGATGATTTTTTATTTCAAAAAAGTAAATAATATAGAAATGGAAAACCATATATAGTAAATACAACATTATATGACTTCCAGTCAAACTAATGTATAAGGATGTGAGTAATATAGCTGAGTATATGAGTGATCTCTAAGGTATTTAAATCAAAAAAAATCTATGAAAATTATGATTGAATATTATATTCATAGACTCTTGATCATCTGTTATTTTAAAAACCCATGGGTTACATTGTTAATGATGGTCCCTATTTATCACCATATTGAAATATCATCATTGAAATATTAATGGATGTAATTTTAATTTAAGAATATAGATGTCAGCTTTAAGGATGTACACATGAGTGAGAATTTCATATAACCTAATTAAAAAGTAAGAAATATTGGATGGGAATAAGAAGATAAAAAACAACATGATTATACTAAATAGGTTAATGTAATAAAAATTCCAATAAGATTAAAAAAGTGTCACATCTATGGAAATTACAAAGATGTTTTATGATAGTGTGTGAATATAAAGGAAAGGAATAGATACAGGAATTGTAAAGTTGAAAATTAAAATACAATACTACAATCATTAATGAATATATAATTATATTTTAATAATATGATCATGTATTCATTTGATTCCATTATTTTTCTTGGTTTATTGGTATATATTTCTTTTACCATATCACTAATTTATGATATTTATTCTCATAATTAATTTCATTGAGTCAAAAAAAAGAGAAGATGATAATGGATTGTGAATCCAAAATTATATGTATTGTTAAATATTTTAGGGATAAAGATATTAGAAACTGGTTATAGTTAAAGGATGTGGGGAGTGCTCTTTATATTTCAACTAATATGATATCCACTAGAATACATGATATTGGTGGATTCTTGAATTCCTTCAGTGATAGAAATTAAAACCATGAAAATGTAATATAGAAATTTATAAGGGAAATAAATATACAATTTTTTTTAACATTGTTTCATGATAATGCGGTGGATAAATATATGTATCCAAAAAATGTGACCTTGTAGATGTATTCCATGGGTGAATTTATCACATGTTTTAAATAATACTCTTAATTCTTTCTAGGAATACCATCATTCTAGGAATCCATTTTACACATTTTTTTGTACATTTTTGATAAAATTTGTTTTGAATAACATAATACATGATTTCATATTTAATTTTATCTTGAAAATAAATTTATTTAGATACATTTATGTATGTATGATGAGAACCAAAACATTCGTATTTTCTATTTTTCGAGATATAATCCCATTAAATAACAGATCATAGTGTTTCTATGATTACTAATGACTGTGTGTAGGAATTTTTCATGAAATTTTATTTGAACAAGTAAATAGAATACTAAAAAATGATGGAAGCATGTTTCTAAATATAACCGAGTAGAGTACCGAAACCCATTTTTGGAATACTATATAATCTTTTTCATTTTATTTGAAAATTTACTAATGAATAAACCATTGAATAATGGAATTAATGAATTTATTACCATATGAATGTTTAAGGGAATCAGTTGTATGATCTTCAATAAAAATATACGAAAATTCTTAGGGGGGGACTAGGACCACAATTTATCATTGAAAACATTCCCCATCATTTTACCTAATATAAAAAATATCAAATAGTGTGTATATATATATGTAAGTTATTTTCATCAAATAACCTTAATCTATTTGGATATATAAAATCACTTCTTATCAACCAATCACAGTGGGTGAGGATGTTTTAAAGGGAAGGCAGTGTATCTATTTAAAATAATAAAATGAAGATTTTCAGTACAGAATTCAGAATCCCATCAGTAGTATACTCATTATATGTAGAACTACGTTATTTCATTTTGAAAAAATATTTTGGATATTGATGATACATAAAAAATTGTTAATATGTATCTATATATATATTTTACTTCATAATATTATATTTTTTGGATGATTTTTGGGAAAGAATAGTTGATATGACCATCCAGATAATGAAAAATTAGTCATTGGTACTCACTACATTAGTATGTGATGGTTTCTACAAGGGGGGATATAAAATAATTATAATGAGATCAGGAGTCTATATAAGATGGAATTGAGAAATTATTTGAATGAAGATATCATATATTGATATATGAACGTCAAATTTGAACTAGTAAAATTACCGCATACAATTAAGTCACTCAATTATATGGTGGAGTAATGAATTAACAAGAATCTAGTTTCTCAAAACCACAATACAATATAAGTATGGTCATAATGAAATTTTGTTAAAATAGAGCAATTGACATTTATTAAATTTCTTTTCCATTTTAAATAATGGTCTTCTATTTAGTTTGTTCATGTATTTATAGAATGTATTAAAAATAAGGTTGAATAATATGATAACAAATTCAATTATTTAAAGTTGACCTCATTTAATAGGTTCACTTGGAGTATCCAAAGTAATTTTAGGTTAAATGAAAAAGAAAAATTGGTAAACAAATATATAAAAAAATTATTTAATTTGAAATTTTAAATAATGATAGGGTATATAAATTTGATCACTTATATTGATAAAATGAGTGGAGGAGAATATTTGTTAATTAGCAAATTTAATTTAATTATTTAAATAAAGATGATTTAATTATTATTTTCCATTAAATTTTTTATATTGTTATTTATTGACGATATATCAACAAAAATGATAATATGTAATTGTATTTTGATAATCCTTTTTAAATGAATGACATAGGAGTAGATAGAAAAACGATGGTATAAATAATTACCCATGATTGAAAGGATCATAAAATTTTCATATGTTCTAAATTTTTTTTTATGAATTATAATTTAATGTTCAACATGATCAAGGTTAACCCATTTTTTACTCAACATTAGATTCAATTTAATCTCACTACAAGCTATTTTCTGTCATCTAAAGAGGATAAAACATAAATCGTTAAATTCTATTATAATCCATAAATCTGTAGTCTTATATTGGTTTTGATGTGCATCGGGAAAAATATTTTTTATGTTTTTGGAACTGTAAAATAATACTTATAAGATAATGTATTGAATAATTATAAAAACTTTAAATGGATATTTATGTATCTTCAAGGATACTAAATTAATTATTTAAATAATGGAATTTATAAAACAATTTTACAAAGATACATAGATGATGATTTTCATAGAGATATAACAATGTCATCTTTTGATGGAAGGTTTTATATTTTAATTCTTTACAATAAACCAAAATTTCCATTCATGAACATTAAGATTGAAATGGAAATTGTAAGAACTATCAATGGTAGATTTCTAAATCAAACAAACCATTAACATGAAAAAATTAAATCTATTAAAAAATTGGATCAATCGCTAAAATTATAATAAATGAAAAAACTCGTAGATATTTAAATTCTCTAACATTTATCTGGAGAAGTATATACTATTCCCCTTTCTACTATTAATTTTTTCAATCCTTAGAAAACCACATTAAAATCATCATATTCTATTTGTTTATATTCTATGTCTTCTTTAGTATTGAAATTATTTACTTTCAATTCCCCAATAGAAATATGTATTGTATTCATTGAATTTAATTTTTCGTTGTTTCATCATATATATATATATATATTATTGTTGGATATATGGTTAAAAAATACATGGTGTTATATTGGAGTTTTTAGATGAAATAAGAAGTTTCATATGTGTATCCATGCTTGTTTGATAATTTATTAATGATAGGATGGTATATGGATGGTATTAACATCTGATGTGTGGGTTTAATTGAAATACACGACTTCGAAGATGGAAAAGGAACTAATTATCGTGATTTTATTAATAAATTGGGCTACTTTTGTAATGGAACTATTACATTTTCACCTAACGATTTCCCCAAGAGGAAGATACCTCTCATTTACTATTCATTCTACTAATATTCCATTTCATCTATTATAATAATTAAATATTATCAATTTGAAAAAATCTCACTTGTTAAAATTAATGGAATTGTGATTACAAAATAATGGAAATAATAATATATAGAGTTACATTACAGAATAAATATACAATTTTTAGAATTAAATCAACATAATACTATATGAATTATGAATAAATTATAATAAAATTAATTTAATTTAATTTTAAAATCAATAAAATATTATTATAAAATATAATTTAATATAAATGTTATATTATCAAATAATATATATATATACAAATAATTAATAAAATTATTTATAAATTTTGTTAAAACATTTAAAAAAATTAATGATAGATATTACTAAAAAACAGAAGAAAAATATATAAAATATATCTCTGTATTTTTAATGAATCTATAAATTGAATAATAAATTATATTACAAATTGACCAAAATATTTATGGAATGATTAAATGTAATAAATATTATATATATATACATATATATATCCCAAAATTATGTAATAAGTAATAAATCAGTGTACTTTTTAGGAAAATAAAACAATAAGAAAAAATATAATTAAAGATGTTGCTAAAAAATAAAAATAATCAACATCCCATAATAAACACTATTTATTTACTTACCATATCATATATCAACACAAAAATGATCATTATGCAGATAGGCATCCCCCACTAAATCATATTATACCTTAGGAAAGTTTTGGAACTGAAATGATGGTTTTTAGTCACTATTCCACCCTTGTTATGAATCCATTTACATTTGGCCAATGACTCACTATAATCGCTTGAGAATATCAGTTACCCCCAATAAGATACCAATATTAGATAATACATATTTCTTAATAAAATCATTTCCATCAAACACATAGATCTGCAAACTAGGGGGAATGGAACATGAAATTCATTGAGACCATCCTAGGTCTCTAGAATAATATATCGAGGTTAATCACCAATTTTGGATTCCTATCCTAGTATAATCATAATTTTTACCTAATTGAATGAATATAGGGAATTAATTCTTCTAATAACATGTATATATTTCCAAATACATACTTAATGAGTAATCCCAATATTCCATTTCACAATATTTGACATCAGTTCTGACCTGGGTCAGTTTCACCAACATGAATATTATTAAAAACACAAAAAACATGTAATTATATATTCAAATTAAAAAAATATATACCTTATATCATAACCAATGAGTTACCCCTATTGTATTATTCTCACACTATCCTTCCAAGATCAACTAATAATCATTAAATAACATTGTAATATATAATACAATAACTCATTAGAGAAATATTCATTTTCTTACTAACATTTTAAATTATTTCTCATAATTAATCCTTAATTTACATAATTATAACTAAATTTATTTTTTGAATAATTCTATCATCAAAATACGAAATGGGTGCATGGATGGCTCATAAATTACTCATATTCCCACTATGTTAAAACCCAAAAAACATGACATTAAATATTTTATAATTTTTCAAAAATAATAATTAATATATTAGAATATTTACTAATTGATTTAATATAATAGAAATTGAACTAAAGAGCGTATTATCACACTTACCATAAATCCTCTTGGTAGTTAGTGTAAAATACATAATGTTATTATATATTCTAGACACGATTTTATGGAATCCAAATGAAAATCATTAACATGGTGACAGTAAATTCATTGAAAACAAAATATGATGAAGAAAATGAAGAATAATATTAGAATAAGTGGGTAATATATTAATATTAATCATTGTGATTGAAAATACTAATCAACAAAACATTGGGAATACGAATAAGAGGTAGAGGATAAGTGAGGTACAATATCCCCACAATATATAGATTCTTATAAATTCAAAATAATTCATGTTCATTTTTTAAAATTATAATATTAGAGTACTTAACTTATTTAAAAACAATTTTGTTCGTTGATGGTTACACATTGACCCTTCACATGCAACATGGTTTCTCACTAGAAAACTAGTGCAAGGTCATTGATTACATTTTAGTCATACAATTAATTTAACCCTACTACGAATTCTATCATGTAGACATTGGAATAATATAATAAAACAAGATTGACTTAAATAGATATTATATCATTTTTAAGGACACACATACATTAAAAATTCACACCCAAGGTTCATATTAAGTTAGTGACTTTGGAATATTGGAATAAAAAATTATATTATAGTGAATGATCTTCAATGTTTCCATCATATATATTCCCTTTTGAAATGTTACCTAAAACATTTACTTATAACATTGGGACAAGAAAACTCAATAATCAGTGATCTTAGTTGCTAACAATGATTTACAAGGGATATATTAATCATTTAATAAGATAAAAATTATAACATTAGGAAATTAAATAATGTATATCACATATTATTTTATCATATCATAGGATTAATCATAGATGTTCATCAAAGAACATAATCTGTGAGAGTATATCATATGAGATAGAATTTTTATCATACACATTTGTATATAAAATCATATCTATATTATCCAAATATCCATTCCAGGACCATAATAATGGACAATGTCCATTTCTGAACAGATTTCTCTTGCCATTCCAACCCATTGTTACTGAACGAGGTTAATATCCTATTTTAATCCAGTAATACTGAACTAATATCAATTCACATTCTTTACATATTTATCTCATAAGATATAAAACCTTAAAATATTCATTCGAGAAAGATACTAGTTACACACTTCATATAATAGAAACCATACATAAGTGTTCTATGAAAACATTTATATTGAAAATATCAAGACCCATGAAATAAAATGGTTTTCATAAACATCATTTAATCTTATCGTTACCCATTGATGAAAATTGTATTTAAAATTAAAATTTCATTTTATATTTAAACCAATATGGAAAGGAATTAGAAAAATATAGCTAGGGATTTCAATAATAAATTTTTCATTGTTTTTTCCTTCACAATGACATGTTATTAGATAATTCCACTGATACTTGATAGGAAGCAACAAATGTTGGAACAAAAATCGGAGGGGCCCTATATCATTCACATGGTTTACCCCAATGGTGCATTATACCTGGTCACTATGGATAATGTGTGTATTACTCCTCCCAAAAATGAAATATTCCACAAGTATTACATCACCTGAATGGTCTCATTCATCCTACATGATGAAAAATAGAAAATGGTATAGGCACTATGACATTAAACTAAGATCATTTTTTTCATGAATGACAAAATTCTGAACCCGGTAAACATACCTTAGTTTCTGAGCTCTGTGACCTCAAACTAAGATATATGTGGCCTTACCGCTTGTTTATAAATTGAAAAATATTTCAAAAACATTGTTTGTCATGATTCACATCCTTATGTGATATAAAGGAAAGACCATCCATTTTGTATTTGGATCTATCATTGGGTACCATAGATTCATCCATCCTTCTAGCCTCTCAGCCTATGTATCTCAGGAGCAAGTAGTGCGATGTGGAAATGTCTAGTCCCCATTCACATTAGGATTACAACTACTGCATCTTGTATCCCATTTAGGGATCTATACTTTTAAAATATATCATTACAGCATAATATTAAACTTCATGAAATTTCTAGATTTACGTATGGATTGATTTTCATCCATATGGGATAGGTAGGGACACCTAGAAAGGTTGACTTCATGTAAATACCAACAAATCATTCGATCTCATCAGTTATCCCATCTAGGTTTAGTTAACTTTGAGAGAATCATATGTTGTGAATCAGAATTATTTTTTCCTCATTAACATAGGGTTTAAGACATCCACATCGTGTTCACCCACCCTCCAGATCATTCTCTTTTCACCTACATCCTTACTGTATAATGTTAAACTGCACTAAATTTCTAGAATTATGTGTGTCTTGATTTCATCCCTCATAAGATACAAAGGAACACCTAGGAATTTTTTCCCCGACTCAAGCCTAGACACCACAATTATCTCTTTCGAGATAATGTGGTGGGGCATGTGGGCTTCTTTTTTCCTCATTCACATCATTTTTACAACAGCCACACCATGTAATCCCTCTATAGGATTTCCCCTTTTATTTACATCATTACCAAATGACATTAATCTACATGGAATTTCAATAACTATATATGCATTGATTCCCATCCATATTTGACACGTAGGAAATCCTATACGTCTTTACTTCAGGTCCATCCCCATGTTCCTCATTTTTTGTCATACAACCTGAAATTCCCTTTTGGATGCATGTGGTGGGGTGTGGAATTATTTTAGTGTCCAATCGTACTGGGTTTATAATAGTTTTACCTTGTGAACCCCTTTGGAATAACTCCTTTTTATCAATATCATTACCATATGATGTTGAACTTTCTGTAATTTCCAAAATAATGTGTGTCTTGATGCCTTCTCTTGTAGGTTATATAGGAACTCCATGGAATTTTCCCCATAGGTCTAGACAAGAAAGAAAAAATTATCCATTTTATAATTACATTATGTTTAATGTGGGCTTCTTTTTTCCACATTCACATCAGGTTTACAATAGCCACACCATGTATCCCCTTGGGATTTCCCCATTTATAATCAGCCTTACCAAATTATGTGAAACTGTATTGTGTATTAGAACAATGTATATCTTCATTCCTATCCTTATGGGATACATATGAATTCCCAGACATGTTTCCATGTGTACAACCATATGTTTATCAACCTATTTTTAACTTTTCTCCAACTCATCTCCTTTTGTCGTCTACTCTAAACTAAACCCACTAACATCTATTATGCCTCACAAACATTCTCACATACACTGAGATTTAGGACATAGAGTGTTGAATTATGTAGGAACATGGTCATATTATTTTTTCCATGCTTCATGCATCCCTTTTTTTGGGTTTCTATCATCTCACACATATAAAAGGACCCCCTAAGCGATATGGATGCTTGACCTTACGACTCAACAATCATATTGGGCCAGCATCCTATAAGATCACATACAACATTTGAGATAGGTAATGTGTCCCGAATATGGTTAGTGTTCATCCATTTTTTGTTTTTCCCCATCACAAGCCACATGATAGGGATGTTGTGTTTTGAATATGTCCAATAGTATCCTACACAGTTACAACATCCCTATAATTCCATAAATATTGGTTTCATTATTCACATTACATTCTAATTCATTATGTTCAAGTGGATCATTGACACCCTCAATGTTATTCCTATGTGAACCATTGTGTGTTGAGAGGATAGACCATCGTTGTGGGGTTATCCTTGAAAAATCACCTTCGTTCGATATAGGAAGCTTCCATGTATTTTAAAGATAATATCCACCCATATTTCCAATACTAAGAATGAATCACTTAGGATTGAGGATCTGGGTAAGGATTGTTCTAACATGGAAGAACCACACATCCCTATGGTCTTATCTCTATGAGTAAAAAATATGATATCATGTGTCCTTATCATATGGAGTTAAATTATACCTTTTATATAATGGCTGTGTACAGATAAACATCCTAGTTGTATGATGCCTTTGTTTGGGAAGACATTTCTCCTTTGGAATTGGCTATCTTCAATGACACATTCTATAACTATGTGTGGCTTGATTCTTACCCCTATGAGATACATTTTATTTCAAGGGTTCTTTAACTTCAAATCGAGCGGTAGTGTCCAAAACATTTTTGCAGCTTCCTTGCTGGGGTTTTCCTATTTGGAAATTTGCGGTTTGGGGTGGACCTATATTTTACTCATTCATATCGGGATATATACCATGCCTCACATTCCCACTTTTTTTCTCATGTCCTTACCATATAACAATAAACTACACAAACTTCACGATCTACGTTCAGCTTGATCCTACCATCGTAGGATATGTAGTGATGACCATGCATTTTTCTTACGGCCCAACCCTAGGTTCATTAACATTCTTGTTTTCATCCCTCTGATTATGGTTCAAAATCTATAACCATAAACTAGTATTCTCCATTCTGTGTAACATGAAATTAAACATTCAACCGTGGTACATGAAGCACAACCTTAAACTATGTATAAATTCATGACAATATGATGCTATAATACATGTCTATCATCATAATTTGTATGATGTAAAACTGAATGGAATCCTAGGTCACCACCATAGGGGTCCTATATAGGAAGAGGTTTGATCTCAATTCAAAACCATATGATCACTCAGTGTTATTTCATCACAATGGAATAATTTAATGTGTTTTTTACACTATTAGAAAAACCCATCACTCCATTCTAATTATTATCAAGCCCCTTATTTGGATACCCATCCTATTTCACAATACTTGAGACCACCAATAGTCGGAATGATCGGACTCATGTCTCGCCTTCCATTTGATGCCAACATCACAAAAGGAATCGACTACACTTTGAGTTTTTTCCACGTGTTTTCAAATTTTTCATTGATCATCATTCATTTGTTTTTTCTCATTTCATAATTTTGAGATATGAATTCTGTGTTTCAAAAGTTCCAATTTTTATCCTCCATCATCATTCCAAAATCAATGTTTTCCAAAAAAAATTTGTTGTGATTCACACTTCATTTTCCCCTCTATTGAGATTGATCCCAACGCCTATGGTGTTATCGCAGTATTTCACTAGAGCATGATGCGAAAGGGCAATTTGGTTATTCCAAGAACTCTATTATATAGTAATTTTCCCTCTATTTTCCCAAAAAAAAATTAGTGATCATTCAGAATCTGGGTGTCTGGTAATTTTTTGGTGCCCTTGTGTTCAAGGTGAATGATTACCTAGTCATCCCTTGTTCCTCATTTCGAGCATGACCCACATGAGCATAGGAATTGATTTCAGGTTTATTCATACATACAATTGAGATACAGTAATCAAAAAATATTATGAAACTCATTCATGCAACCAAAATAATAAATCAATCATGAAAGTATGTTTGTGAGTCCATGAAAATTGCATCCCCCATAGATTGGACCCACCAAAAGATGGTTTACCTCTTGAATGGAATGTCTCAACTCTACTACTCTTTTGTGTGTAGCCTCTATGATTTTTTTTACTTTTGATGATCTTTATCTTCTTCACTAGCCAAATATTGTAGTTTAATTTACCTGGTTTGTGCCCAATCCATATCAGCTCAGATTTTGTCCATTTCAAAAGATGTTTTCCTTAACTTATCTTTGGATTATTCCAACTAAGTACATAATTGTGACACCTTCTCTTCATGGGTGTCAATGAGGGAGGAGTGCTTATCTTGATACATTCCAAATTTCATGATCTTCTGTTCAGACTACTAATTCTTGTGGGTGGGGATTTCCTTTCACTTCTTCCATCCAACACTGAGGACACTCTGAACCACATGCACCTTCTCGGTAAGGTAAACTCTAATAATAATATGAGGGAGAAATGAATCCACTCCAACAACACATAGATCATGTATATGGGGATTAATTTTCCCTGTTTGGCTTATCCACTATTAATATGGGGTGTTATCGACAATGAATTTGATAAGTTTCCAAAACCGGCAGTGGAAAGCCTTACTATCCTCTTCATCAGACGCAACCTTGTCAAGCTTCTATTGGTTGGTAGATTCAAATTTTTGAAATTACACTAAGATATCTGTAGCAGGATCTTCTTTAGGCTGGTCTTAATCACATTGATTCTAATTCAATCATGTCCACATGACCAACTCTAGGATCTATCCCAGTAGTATTATATCTCATCGTCATATGATTCCAATAAGGGACTACGTCACAATCATCTTAAGAACTTGGTTCTACATGGATCAATGTCCCACTTTTGTATAGGATCCTAGATTCCTCCATCTATTTTAACCAGTATCATTAATTCCATCTTGAAAATTGTTCAGATATGGTTCATGTTTGCTAGTTTGATTAGGCATACAATATATACATCCCTAAGGGCATGGAACTTACGTTGATTAGCCACACAATCCCCCCTCAAGATTGTCATTTTTAGGATGTCATATCGTGGTCCTCCATAAATGTTACTTGAATCAAAATGTTCCATAGAGACCCCCATCACTTCCCCATCACTATAGGACTTTGACACAATAATCTCACCCGTTTTGGGTCCTGGTGTTCAGTTCTCCTCACCCGTCCTTATTGCTTCATTTCCATTAGTGGGAGATCTTGGTTCAAGTTCCTCCTAGAAAGATAATTTCGGTTGAGATACCAAAATAAGGTAATAAGAGAAAATACAAAATGATGATGATTTAGATCTCACATCATGAGTTTTGGTAGACTTTTTCAGATATGTCCTCTCTGTTTCTACTATTACACTTCTTCGAGAGGGCCCCCCCTAAATCCTCTTCATCATCACCCTTTTTATGGAATTTCTCACCATACTCTCCCATCAGGACATATCTAATTTATTAGTTAGGGGAAATTATTCTTCTATTTGATCTACTAAATCCATTTGGATATGGATTTTGTCAACAACGCCCTCACCAGCTATGTCAAAGGTCATGTAGTACCTATGTAGTGCACTAGTCTCTCTATTTACCATAAAAAATTTCCCTCATGTTTGGAAACATAGAATCTAGAACTAGAATGGCCAGTTTCCCCCCATATCAATTCCATGCTTGTTTATGTTTTCCCAGAGATCATGCTTACTAAAGAAAAGCCTATATTATTCCCAATATTTCTTGGCCACTATATAAAAAAATCATAGGGAATCATTGCGCAGTGCACCTACATCCCTGTGGACTTTGTAAAGTACCAATGGAATCCACTCGATTAATCCCCCATCTCTTGGGCTCCTCCAGTTGGAGCAGTTGGGCTCAACATTGGAGATTCCATTTCTTCATATTCCATTGGATCAGGTTCGTGGAATACTACCCCTACAAATACAACCTCTTTTCCATGATTGATATTTTTAAAACCCTTGTGATTTACCCCAATCATAACTCTCTAATGTCCATCCCTGGGGACCGCTTCTCAACTAGTCTGGATGGTTGGTTGCATCAGTGTCTCACCCGAGTAGCCATCTTCCCAACATAATGCATTTTCATGAATCAATCCAAATGTGGTGGTGGTTAGTGAAAAATCATTCTGTATCATCCCATCCTCTGGTGTATACATCATCCATAGATGTCTTATCTTGAATGGGTGGTTCTCACGGTTCACCCCCTTATACACCTTAAGGTAAATCTTTTCATGCATTTTAATTGTCTTGGGAATCATTGTGAAGTATAAGGATCACATATGGGTTCAAAATCAACCTACTCTATCAAAAAATCACCTCAAAAATTTAGAAGGTACAATATTTTTTCGATGGTGCATGTTACATCATCATAATGTTCTCCAGTCGGCATAGAGAATTTGTGATAGAATTTATTGTTCTGCCTGTCCCATTTTTTCCAACATGGATGCTGCGTCCAATTTTAGTGGGGAGATCCATTAAATGTTTAGAGTTGCTAGCTGAGAGTGTTTACCATGTAGAGAAATGTGGTTGAGATATTTATCACCCCTCATATGTGCTGCAATCCAGCTATACAGTAAATGAAATAGACCCATACTCACAAATGGCCTCTTTCCCTCACTGTTGTGCTAAAGTAAATTTTTTAACTTCACCTAAAGCAGTATGGTCAGGTTGAAATGCTATCTTCTAACTAGTCTCATCAATATAAATAACATGTTCAGTCGTACTCCCATGTGATAATCTCTTTCCAATATCATTTACCCATATATATACAGAGATATGAATGCATCCACGCTGAAAATTGTCTGTTTCATAGTGTTGACACAATAAAGTAAAATCTTCCATTGGCTGTCCTCAAGGATATTCCAGTATAAACCCTATTTTCTTCATTGAGTTCTACTCGGGCTTGTTGGGGGCCTTGTTTTTAGTGTCTGTTCCTCCAACATGATGTTCAAAACCTATCTGAACAATTACTTAAAGTGGACATATCAATTGTTCTACTTATCATCAATCATACCTAGTACAAAATATATAAATATATTTTGTAGAGGCAGCATCTTTTCTGCATCCTCCCATAAATTCATTGAAGGAAGTAACTCATCATATATCCCTCTTAGGATCGGGATGATAGAAATTTGATGAAGGTTTTAGAGGCTGATACCAACCTCCACATGGTTTATGTGAAATGTGTTTGTATCCAGTGACCACCAGATTAACAGTTCCATTATGAACTCCGTTTGTTGGAAAATTCCAAATTGGGAATACTAGAATACTTGGTATATGCCTACCCAACTCAGTATAGTTTCAAAATCTTCACAGGATGTGCACAACCAATAGGCCCAATCCCACTCATCATTGATGTTGTAACCTTTCCATATATCACATCTTTTGATCCATCCCTTATGTGGATTATAAATCTCCTCCTTGATAATGATCTTGTATATATTTAGAGATGTTTCCATCTCTATCAACTTGTTATTGATGTTTTTTAATGTGGTTATGGAAGAAGTACACTATGATAGGAGTATGATCCTTTTTAGCATGGCTATCCACAACCATATTCCATTGATATTGTTCTATTGTGATTCTAAACTTGTAAGATGTTTCATATCTACTCTCTTATTTGGTGAAGAAGTCATCCAAAAAGTCAAAGTTGAACAGTGGAAAAAATTTCACAATGGATATTCTTTTGGATGCTCTATCAGCATCTCCATTAATGATTGATGATCAGAAGTGCTTCAGATATATTCGACTATTTGAATGGTGTTCTTCATTTCCTCCCTCTATGAAGTGTCAGTAAGAACCTCTCGAGTGACCTCTTTAGCAGCCATCGACTCAAGACATAGAAAATATTTTTTTTTTGTGAAGTCCATTCACATATACATTCCACAGAGATCATTCAAAAAGATGTTTTAAAAAGTGACAGAACTCTGTTACGAAGCCTTGATCTTGGCCTACATCCCATGGGATGAAATAAATCATGATATGCCAGTTTTCTAAAGAAGTGTTCATAGAGCACCAGACCAATGAACCTAGTTCACATTTTCATGTTTGTGGGGAAGATTTCATCATGAAAAGAGATAAATGGCACAATAATTAATGGAGATACTTTTATTGAAAAAATACAATAGTTCACCTATTTATATGAGTTGTCAGCCCGAGCTTCACGATATCCTTCACCTGAGCGTCATAGCGTCTGTCACCGGCGATTCTTGGAGAACTTTTTCTAGAACTGCTTTCTGATGCCACATCATGATCACAAATTTTTATATAGCTTCGTGATCCAGCTTTGTGATCTACGATTTTGAGATCATTTTAGTTTTTTAGTGACATACACTCTTAATCCAAAAATATTATCATTCAGCCCCAATTTTAAGGGGGGAATTTATTAGTGATGAAATTCATGCCATATTATGTATGAACAAATTTATAGCAGGTACAAATAAAATCTACACACAAAATTTCCTTAAAATCCATTTAAACAATCCCAAAGGTATTAGTTCATGAAGACCATCACTAGGACATCATTCCTAAAATATCGAAAGCCTATATGACTAACTATCTATGAGTGAAAAAAATATCGAAGCCTTTTCAGTGTCACAATCTATCCGTAGCCCACTTTGGAATTGCCACCTTAGTAATCCCCTGATTGACTTGACATACCCTCACTGAGTCCAAAGAAGATTAACGGAGCCCTACCTCTCCACAGTGTACTTCTTCTCCATATAAAACACCATGATCCTAACATTGATGGACACTATATGTGTCTGGCCAAGTCTGATGCCTCCCCTTTGGCTTTTCAGATCCACCTCCTCTCTATATAGCACAAATTTTCTCTGCGGGGTCACCTACAACCCTCGCTGACCATCGTTACCTATAAATAGAAGGATCACCCCCATTCATCCGACCATCACTCAACTCTTTCGACATCATAGCTACTATTTTGAAAAGACATTTTAGAATTCGAAAAATGGATATCCTAAATTAAATGGCCTATACGAGTGGTGCCCCATTGTGTTCATCGTGGAACTCACATACTTTGGGGACATCCATTATGAAGGAATTTTCCCTTCACAATGGTGGGATCCACTTCGGGGTGGATGAGGATTTGAAAAGCATTAATAATTTACAAATAAATAACCAAATAAAGTGTACATTTCTTGGGAAAATCTATTCTCTTTTTAATTCCACACTTCTTGAAGCATCATTCCATCACGAATACCCTTTCTTTCTCGAAGACCATTCTCTTCAGGAAGCACAAGAGAACAATGAAGGCCATACTCTTAATGAAGCGCCATATATTCACAAATATCCTATTTTCAAGGTCTCATACATTACAAAGGACTCAACAGTTGTGCCCTCTAGCCTTGTACGAAGTGATTTCATGATCAATTGAGTGGTTATTCATGTTTTGTTTCCCTGCCTTGTGCTTCTATGCATATTCTTGCTAACAGCTATTGGTTCTTCTCACATCAATTATAATATGGACCCTTCAATGGATCACTCCACAACACCCAATACTTGGTGTTTCATGTGTTATCGCTTCCCCATGTGCAGGTTTGTAAAAGTTATTTAATCCATAATGGTGAGGAGCGAGTCATCATCGTCCGAGCACCATGAAGATAAAATGACAATAACTGCACATCATCAACAAATGAAATTAATTTGTTATTTATGCATGTGTGGTAGGTCAAATAAGATCATAGAAGGTATGATAACCATTTACCTCCCACCCTCTATTTCCCTATGGGATTTATCTCCATGTATTAAACTAGCATCATTTGCATAAGCCTCAACACACCTTGGTAAGGTTCCCCTATACGATTGTCATATCCTCCTTGTACATCAGAAATCCTCCTTGAGTTTCTCGACCATCTATTTATCTTGTGAAGACAATAGAGAATAAGCCTTGCTCTACTCTTCCCAGTTGCACTTTTCACTATTTGATCATCAAATATATTACTTCCTCTTGTTTCTCACACTCAGCATGACTCACAAGAGAATAGAGTAGGCATAGAACATGTAATTCTCTTTGGGACGCCTTATCATGTATTCCCTATCCTTCTCCATACCTAACTATATTAACTTCTATTCCTTACCACATGGATACCTATAAAGCCTCCTTGAGGTTGAAACCCATCATCGATCTGTATCAAAAACTTCACATTGATTCACCCTCATCCCAGATGATGTTAAATCGTTTGTCCCTTTCGTCTTGCCTAATGTTAAAATGTATTATCAAACTCTTTGGGTTTTGATCCCTATCTCCGAGACATGGTATGTGGGAATCCTCCCTAAGGATCAACCCCAAATAATTGTGATATTTTGTTGTCCCCTTTGTTGGGACCCACATACTTGGTCTTCCCATTAGTGGTGTCAGGCCAGTTCCTGATTCATTTCAGTGCATATGTCCCACACTCAATTCATATTCCTCCAACCAAAAGTGCCCACTTGTGATTGGGTACTCACCATTTGTAATCCCTAATCATGTTTTTTGTTTGCTACCCTTTATGTACACCCTAATTCAATGCCCAATTCCTAAACTACATGGTATTTTATGTTTTCCCATTTTGAAAAATGTTTGTAGAAAGCCTCCATGTGGTGAAATCCCAATCCACTTCTCATCCTGGTCTCTCCCTCAAGCCTTTATGTCATGGGAAGATTATTCCATAACTCATTGGTTCCATTTCCATTAGGTCCCCACCCACATGTCCATTATCAGGAGCCACCTACTTATGTGACTCATTTCCCCATTCTCACACTAAATTGGATTTGATCGCTGCATTTTAAAAAGGGTATATAAGAATCCTCTATAATGTTCAGACTCAGCCAATGGTAAAACTTGGTGTCCCCTTTATTGGGTCACACAATGCTATGATCTGCCCTTTGTGCTGTCCATATTAACCTTCAGGGTCTGAAATCATCAACATTGTGGGACACTCCATAATGGTTCCATCTTTATTGGGAATTATGACCCATCCATATGGTAAACATTCTAGGTTCTCATTCCTACAGATTTACCCATCTAATCTAGGTTCCCAAGTGTTCTGATTAGTCTGATCCATCTCCTCTACATTCTAATCTCACGACATACCCCATGATAAAAATGTTATGTAGAAGAAACAATTGAATACATTACATTGGAATAAAATTCACCCCAATAGATGTGGTATTCCTCAGGCTTTCACACCCACGAGAATCCCTTTAATAAGGGAAAATCTATTTGTACCAGAGGTTCAGCATCCAAACATACTAGAGATTTCTATCATGAAAACACCCCTAGCCAAATGTCATTTCCTTGACATGAAACCTTTGGAATGTCATGATTGAAGCAACATAATTATCCGACATCCACAGAGATATGGAACCAGGAATAGTTTCGAGAACAATGTTTTAATCATTAAAGGATACGTAAACAAGGAAAGGAATTATGATGAAGAATACAGAGAATCATAAATGAAATCTCATCATCCCATATATATCAAGGAGTAAAAATTCATTATGAGGTGATGGATGCCACCCTATTATTAAAAGAGGCAATATAGGGCAACAATTTTACTTACCTGGAAAAAGAATCCCACACACGTGAAACAATGAGGTGCACCATAGAGAAAAATCATCAGAAAAAAAATCACCAAGGGAGTACACCATTAAAAGGTGGATCAATGTACTATGAGTCTCCTCTCCTAATTGCATGTATCATTTTTTACCACAAATGATATCATCCAATTATAGAGCATATATTCAACAATAATGTCCTTACACTTACAGGGGATCATCATATTAGGGATCTACTATGACCTGTTAGTATGATAGTTACTCTTACGACATTATCACACAAAACGTTACATGGAAGATCAGTAATGCTATGATTATTAATGTATTAATATTCAAAATAATGAATATATGGTACCATAAAGTAAAAAATAATTTGTTTATAAGGCATCCACTCCGACATGAAATATATTGTAATTAGGAAATAATTATAAATAAATGAAATTAGTAGTTATTAATAAACATAAAATATATCAGTTTGTATTTTATATCAATTTTGGAGTCATGAGGATTATTAATTAAGAAAAGAATTAATGATAACAATTTATATGATTTTTTGGAATTTTATTGATCGACATGAACAAGATTTGTCCTATTTATTAATTATATGTATATATATATTGGTTAAAGAACCTCACGTACATTTAATTATATCTAGGGATTTAAATAAGAATGTTCTAATTTGTTCTTTATTTCTAGGTGATATTTTATCATCCCTGATAACCCCAATGATACCTGGCAGGAATACATAAAATTTGGAACTCAAATGGTAGGGACCCTATATCATTCACAAGGTTCACCACAATGCTTCATAATCCCTGGTCGCCGTAGATGTTTAGCATGTCACTCCTCCCACCAATTACAAATTTTTCAAGAAGTACATCACATGAATGGTCTCTTTTATCCTACATGAGGATAATCAGAAAGAGATCCAGGCTCTATGACCATAAACTAGGATCCCTTTCATCCAGCATGACGAAAAACTTAAACGGGAAAATATGCCTCAGTTTCTGAGTTCAATGACATTAAAATATGATATTTATGGCCTTACCACATGATGATTAATTGAAATGAATCAAAAAAATAATTTATTTCATGATTCCCATCCTTATTGGATATGTAGGAAATCCATGACATTTCATATTCGGGTCTATACCTAGGTACCATAGATTCTTCCATCCTTTATGCCTATCTGCATAAGTATCTTCGGAGAACATATTAAGATGTGGACATCTTAATTCCCCATTCATATCATTCTTAAAAATACTGCAACATGTATCCCATTCAGGTATATTTCATTTTAATATACATACATAAAACATAAAATTAAACTTCATTAGATTTCAATAACTTTGTATTTCTTGATTCGCATCTGTATGGGATAGGTAGGAACACTCATATATTTGGACTTCGGGTCTATCCCACCAATTCAGTTAATCGCATTGGTTCTCTCCATTAGGTTTGGATTTCTTTAGAGGTTGAATATGGTGTGATGTGGACTTATTTTTTCCTCATTCACGTTTTTTTACAACATCCACATCTTTTTCCTCCTCACTCTAAAACATTTTCCTTTAATCTACATCTTTACTGTATGATGTTAAACTGCATGAATATTTTTGAATATGGGTGGCTTGATTCCCACCCTAATAGGATGCATTGGAATACCCAAGCATTATTTCGTTGACTACCACATTTAATCCCCAAATTATCACTTTCGGGATAACATGGTGTGGCATGTGGAATTATTTGGTCCCCATTCAAATATAGTTTAAAATTGCTACACCATCTACTCCCCCTATGTGATTTCAAATTTTATATAACTCTTTAAAACATGACATTAATATAAATGGAATTTCAAGAACTACAAATGGCATGATTCCTATCCATGTGGGATACATAGGAAAGAATATACATCTTTTCTTCGGGTTCATCCCCATGTTCCTCATTTCCATACATACAACATGAAATTCCTTTTCGAAGCATGTGGTGCAGTGTGTAATTTTTTAAGTCTCTATTCATGCATGGTTTACAGTAGTTTAACCATGTGACTCTCTTAGGAATAAAATTTTTTCATCTCTATCATTACTATATGATGTTAATCTGTAGTGAATTTCTATAACTATGTGTGGCTTGATGCCTTCCCTCGCAAGACATTTTGGAACGCCATGGAATTTTGTACCCATGTCTAGAAATGACTACAAAAAGTATCTCTTTTACGAATAAATTCTACAAAATTTTGACTTATATTGTCCACATTCACATAAGGTTTACAACGGTCACACCATGTATCCCCTATATAATATTTCTATTCATCTTTGTCCTTACCACATGGATATTTCTAAGGATAATAATTCATGTATTATGAACTACTAGAATAGGATATGGAGTTATTTTATTACTGTAATATTCCCACTATGATAGTATTGAAAGTGATCATTGTTTAATTATATAATGGTTTGGGGAGTAAACCAATACAAATATGATAGTCATAGTTTTGATTTGTTTCTATAATGGGATTGATTTTATATTCTTATGTGTATGATACAAAATCATGCATTATTTCCTTTTTATCTCTCAAGACACAACTTCATTTATTTCAATATAATTCATGTTTTATGAACTAATATGATTTATTTCATGAGTAATTATTATGTTCTATGATATGAAGGGTATAGTTTCTATATTATATTTTTATTATCTTATACCCTAATGCTCATGTTATTTTAATGTGATCAATAATATCGCGCTTATTTTCCCATACATAGCATAAGAGTTTGTCCATTCTTATATTTAATTTCCCTAGGTAATAAAAAACTATTTTTGGAATGTTGTTTATGTAAAGGTACATGAATTGAAAAACTATGTGAGAGATGTTGAAATTAATTTATGTAAAAGTCTTTTATGAATTCAAGTTTCAAAGTTTACTAATAATACAAGATTCTAGCATGATCAAAAGGCTATGAAAAATATATATCTATATTATGATATCATATTAATGTTTGACAATTATTGATCTAAAATGTTCATATTAGATTATAGATATGTTAATCATTGTATATTAAAATTAGTTAACATTTTTAAAAACCATATGGATATGTTTATATATCGGATAACATCCTTAATATTTATTAATGAACAGGTTATGTGAGTTTCCTTACAATATTTCATATGGTTGATACTAAATTTGGATGTGGTCATAACATATATGTATATATGGTTAATATTAAATAAAACTATTGGTTGGGTATATGTTGTAACATTAAATCAAATATTCCCCAAAATTTATTCACAATGATGAATCAACAGAATGCCTCGAGCACACCTCTCCATATTCTCAAGTCTATTTACTAGAATTAAGGGACTACGGTGTGTCCATTGGGTGATTATTCCTTCATATTAGATTAAAAACATTATAAAATAACTATATATCTTCCAAATTATTAAATGAATATAGAGTCAATGAATTAAATATCCTAAAATAGAATCATTTTTTAGTAATAATTCAATTTCTATATAATGAGGAACAATCAATTAAATTTTCAATGTTGGTCACCCAGTAGACAGACTATATGTGACATTATCCCTAAAGAAAACCAAAATAAAATTACTTGTATCTCCAACTAACTCTTATCCGAACCACCTACCTGATCTTAGAGACAGTTCCATGAATCTTTATCCTGATAAATACAAACCACATAAAAAGATCCACTTGATCATTCAACTCTATGGACTAGTGGTACCAATCATGAAATTTTTACTAAACCTAAATCTCCCAGCTATTTTCTGTAAGAACACCGAGATGAACATATATGAGAGTGAAATAATATTAGTATACTAAAAAATTATGAACATGTAAATCTTCTTTCATATGTTAATTATCACCAATTTAATCATCTTAGATGATACAAAACTAGTTGTGATAATTAAAATTATACAAAAGTTTATCAATCGACCCATGATCACAATTGATAATACGGCACAACCATTCTCCCAATGTCACAATACAAGAGAAATCATATATATATATATATATGTATTTATATACATAAATATTTGAAGGACTAGTTGTATAAAACCATGGAATCCATGAAAAATATCAAATATGATAAATCTATCCATAATCAATCCAATGATCCTTGTCCTGATCGATGAGACATCTAGTGAAAAGGTCATTAAGTTGGATGTCTAACCACTCAAGACATGTATATAGATTTGTATGTATATATATATATAGATATATACTATATACATGGGGAAATATTTAGCCATATTTATACATAAAAACAATATAGGACCTGAAACGTAATATTGGAATCAATGAATAGTCACATGTAACATATTGAGTGATAAGGGAATCCATTATTGAATATCAAAATCAATAAGGATGTCATGCCCATGTTTGATAATCGTAATTGACTCCATTCCTGGTTATCATAATCAATAGGGAAACAAGATTCATTATCATAATCAATAATGAAGCCACACCCAAGTATCACAATCATACGAGATTCTATTCCTAGATATCATAAAAAATAGGGATGACATACCATATAACCCTAATTAATATAGAGTAAATTCTATAGAACTATGATAAATAGGAACACTATGTCTGAGTATCATATTTGTAATGAATTGTATACCCATGTATAATTTTAAATAGGCATTACATAACTGGGTATCTAAATTAGAAGGGATGACATGCTGAATTATCGTAACAATAAAGGAAAATGATATTGAGTATCTAATTCATAAGGTAATCCATTCCCATGTACAATTTTTATTTCCATGACCTTTTACCCCATTACAATGGAAAAAATATGACTTTTGAGTTGTTCAGTTTTTTCCCATGTGTCTTCAGGTAATATAACTCATTCAAATAATGATTCATTTCAACAATGTCCCAAATTTATGGTTTTCCAATTGTGAATCATCCTAGTGGTGACTCATATATAGCTTACTCTTCTGGTGGTGACTCATTTGGACGTGAATAATCAGGTAGTAACTCATTTTGGCAACGACACATCTGATAGTTACTCATGTGGAGGTGAATCATCTTGTTACGATTAATTTCAAATGGTTTCGAATTTCTTTTGTTTTTTATTTTAAAAATTTTCACTTTTTAAATCTACATTAATGACAAATGTGTTTAATCAACAAATTAATTATCTATATGACCTTTTAAAAATGAATCATTAATATCATTAATTTTATAAAAATTCTATAAGCCTTCAAAATAGTTAAAATGTGTGGTTTTAATGAGATCTTCCTTTAATAGTCAACTAATCTATTTCCTTTATATTAGTTTTAGATATAGTTATTTTATGGTGGAGATATTCTCATTGTTATTTACTTCCTCTTCATTCTATTAATAAGGGATGTCACAAAATCATTCTTTCTTGGAGTTCGGGGATGAAAGTGTTTCAGTACGTTCATGTCCCCCTAAAAAAGTTCCCTCCTATACAAGCACCCCTATTTTGGTGCAGTATATTGGAGAATGGGTTCATTCTTCTAGGTATGATTTCCTTCATTTCAATTTTATGTCTATAATTTGGTACATGTTTATAAATTTTATCCTTATATAGATAGATACATATACATTAATAAATATTATGAGTTGGTTTAAATTTTAATCAAAGGGGCAGGGAAAAATGATGATTTATCTTACTATATTATTTAATTTGATTGCTGTTGTAAATTTTAAATGCTAAATTTCACATTAGAAATGGTCGATGTTAAGAATCCTTTTTTTTAAATAGTTTATAGTATTTGGAATATATGTTTATTTTGTGGCTCATGACATCAGTAATTTTTGAAATCACCAACCATGTATGTTCATTTAGAAAATCGATGAAATTAGATCATACAGTTTCTATTATGACACCCGTAATTAACAAAGTAGAATTCAATACGAGATCCCTTGGTAAATATAAATTTATGTTCAGTTATGGTGTTTGATATGAGATGTCTTGGAGCCATCAAAGATATATGTGTTTGTTGTAGGGATTCGATGGTTGTGTGGTTGGTTGGTGTGGTTTCAATGGAATATGGATTTAAACTTGTATATGGGGATTTCATTTTACTAAACTATATTTTTTGTTTTGTGATTTGTTAGTTTCTCTGTTGGTATGGTTGGAGAAATGAATAAAAATCATGATCTAGGATTACAAAATGATAATTATTTTAATGTAACATTTTAATGGATGAATTGATGATGGGAACTAAGTACAAATAAATCAATAAAAGTTTTTGGGGAATAGGTTGGTAATATATAATCTAAAAAATTCTTAAATATTAATTAAAGATAGAAAAAGACCATATATTTCTTTCTATATTTTTTTGTTCTTCATTTAGTTTTGGCATAAGAAGTGGGAGGAATTTTGGGTTTTTTTGTGATGTTCTTTTAGTCATGTATAATAGGATTGAGTTTCTTCATACATTTGTAAGTATACATTGTATTTTCCTTGATATTTATATAATCACCCACCTCTATCGAGAACCAAGTGCTGAAAACAACATAGATACATGGGAGGGTGTCTTTTACCACAATCGAATGTAAGAATGGATGTTTTTTCACCCACTCTCCCCCACACCCTCTTCCAAAAAATATTATCCCTAGTGTTTTCAATTGATTTATGATGTGTTATCCCAGTTTTCTTCGGGATAAAATGTTTATTGATGTTCCATTTATATTGGGATTAGATGTGTTATATTGTCCTATGTGACATTAGTATGATATATTTTTTAATAGACTAGGTGTGTGTGTGTATTTTTTAAGACGTGTTAAGATGGACCATTTCTTTGTGGGTGTAGTGTGAGGTTTTGTAATGACCCAGGTGAGTGTGAGTGGGATTTGATGTGATGTGTCATTATTCAGAAGTGTTGGGAGATTTGGGACATTTTTGTAGGGTTCTGATTATGGATAATCAATGGGAAAGTATTGCGGGGTAACCTATCATTAATGTGATTTATATTATAATATATTACATGGATGCATTATTTGGTGAGTGAGACTTGGTGAGGATGAGGTTATGGTTATTCAACAAGTTTTTTACTCCTTGGTTCAAATGTATTCTCACGGTTTCATTAGTATTCTTCTTCCACATGAGCATGAGATACTTTCATTTTCCTATATATTATACCTATATGCTCACCCTACATACATAAAAGATTGTTTTTTGGTTTCTAGGAAAATTTAATGAATATTTATGGATGTTACTAGATCAAACATTGGAAAATTTTGTTGTGTCGCTTCTCATGTTTTTTTCAGTGTTTAGATTGAATATTTTTATTTTTTTCAATTTCATTACACATTAATTGTCGCATAGTTTTTTGAAATTATTATATATATTTATATTTGAATGTTTATTATGGGTGAAAAATAATATCTCTCAATCCATAATCATTGTAAATGGTAATGCCACATATAATGTGATATTTTTACACCCTTGGTGATAGTCTCCAACTAGGGGCATACTAGAGGTCTGGCTCAATGGTTATTATCTCTCTCTCATTTCATTGGTGTATCTTTGGTGGGAGGGGGTCATGATAGAGTGGAGTGAGAGCTTATTCTTGAGATATAGGGTTGTGTTAATGGTTAGTTATAGTTATTTATTCATGGGATGTTATGACAATAGTGTGAGTTGACCTTATTGGGTAACATCATCTACGGATACCGGCTAGGATACGGTATTTTAGGCATGCCATGATCTAATGCATAGACTCTATGATTTTTTAACTACCATATGAGATGGGATTTCTTATAGAGTATAGACTATTTAGGGTTATATAAATCATGATAACTTGTGTTCTTGTCTAAATTAGGTTGTTGGTGGAATAATGAAATGGATAAAATTAATGAAATGGATTAAAGTTAATTGAAATATATCCATTTTAAAATCCATACAACCAGGCATAGGAAATCCTTGTTTCTATTTCACTTGTGAATTGTGGTCATCTATGGGTATCATTCATGTTGTGGATGTTCATATTGCTGGCCCAATTGATCAATGGATTAATGATCTGGACAAGTATGATCAATAGTGCAATAGGATGTTGAGCACCTTTTTGTGGAAGGTTTTGGCAATATTTGAGTAGACCATTTAGGACATGGAATCAAAGTGTTGGATAATGTTATAAGAGATCACATTTGTTTTGATCTGATCACCTATAAGTATTGTGTTTCTTTTGGGGTTAGTCAGATGTTAGGATATGTGAATCAGTGGTGGATGTAGTACCTTAGGGAGCGGAAGGAGGATGATGTTCCATAGGCCAATATGAAGAAATAGTTTCATGCCGATTTTATTTCATCAACAATGAAGGATAAGATGATTTATACTATAATATTACTTTAGTAGGGGTATGAATGTTGGGATATCACGATTATTTTTAAGGCCCTTTTTCTCTTCACCCAAGATCATTCTCAGGATGAAGAGTACTGAGAAATGCATCTTGAAGAGGTACTCTATCTTTTTACCCTGTGTATAGTTACATGTTTTTTATTTCCATCATTCCTAGATGTTTATTAGAATGTAGAGGTGATTGAGTAGTTTCACCCATGAAAATATTTACGAGTACAAGGGAACCAATATGATTATATAAGAATGAGAGTTGTTTTTTGAATTCCTTGGGTGTCAGGTCCATTGAGGTTTCAACTATCCAAGAGTCGACCTCATCATCTTCCATTTATTCCATTTGTTTTTTATTACTTTACATTGGGATTGAGGCTAAATTTTTTATTTTATGGAGTTTAAAGATGTCCTAAGGACTTCTTCCTAGTGGTTTCTCACACATAGATTGGTTGAGGTTGAGAAATTCAGCATGATCCTCTATAGTAGTAACCAACGTGGCCAATCCAGCTATAGGTGAAACTAGCTTAATTTCCTGTTATGGTAGATGTGACAGATTGTAGTTGACCTCAAGAAGCTATTATATCTCCTAGACCACATCCGGAGCATGTTCGTATATATGGCCATCATCATAGAGGCAGGGGGGATGGGTGTGGTTGGTATCATGTAGGGGAGGTAGTAGCACCATATGTGGAAGAGATCATTTGATGTATGATCAGTTTATATTATACACATTTCATCAACATGTTTAATTATAGAGGATGATACTTTATTTTCTCATCCACTCTTTTCTGTGATTTGGTACTATATATAGAGATTCTTCCCATACCCCTGGCGTTAACTACACTGATCGGAGGATAGACCATCTTGCTTGATGTTTTTCATTGATATGAACTGATTATGTGGAATAATTAATCAAGTGTGGAACATATCATTCATGATACGTAGCTATATGGTTCCATTCTTGGAATTGGCTGGTTGTACTCTTGGAATGCTGTTAGTGACTTATTTTGGCAGATAATCATATTCCCAGGTGTGGATGGCTAGTGTGAAGCTTTCATTAGTGAGAAAATCATCCATGTCAAAAAATATCATAGGCATCCCCTTATATTATTAGTGGATTATTTTTCTATAGGATCAATAGAAATATGGATAGAGGATGATCCTAGGGTTGTCACTGCATTCTTATATGTTTTTTAAAGGCTTTTGTTTGAATAAATCTACAATGGGACGTTGTGTTTGGTATATACTTATAGACCAGTTCTTCTCTAATTTCGATGGTTCCTTACTGAATGGTTCAATATCAGTTATTGGAGTTTATGATTCAAATTGACGATCTACTGCAGAAAGGCTACATACATCCTAGTGTGATTCTATTGTGTTCTCTAGTATTGTTATATGAGAAGTAAAACGATAATCTCTGTTTGTGTATAGACAATTAGATTTTAAATTATTGGATGAATTGGATTCTCAATAATATTACATGGATCAATGATATTTTATAATAGTTGAGGGGATTTAGTTGGTTATCCATGATTGATCTATACTATGGGTATCACTAGTTAAAGGTGGAGGATATATATATCGAGAAAACTGCCTTCAGATGCAAAAATGGGAATGTTGAGTACTTGGTCATTCGTTTTGGTGTTACGTATGTACTAGACATTTTATTATTGCATATTAAACTATTTTTCTGTTAGATCCTAGAATGGGTTTTCTTTTTTTATCATCAATAAAATATTTATATAATCAATGTCCTAAGAGGGGTATGTTGACAATATATTAGATCTCTGGTAGGTTCTATGGTTCCACTAGCTTTATGAAATGTTCTCCAAGTGTATGCTTTAGACATGATAGTTCCATTTCATCATGCATGTTGATTATCAGCACAATGTGGTTGCCGAATCGATAATGATCGAATTGGTTGTTTCCAGGGCCATATCCAAGAACGTGGCAGATGTTTATAGCTTCCATGTTCTCATAGGCTATTATCAGAGGTTTCATATGTATTTCACTTTACTTGCATACCTATTGATAGAATTAAACAATAATGAAAAACTTTTTATGAGGACCAATTAGTTCCATTCAATATTCGATTTCATGAAAGTGGTGTTGGTTAGTGCTCCAGTTCATCAATATCCACAGGAGGGTTTATTTATTGGGATTTTCAATGGAACGTCCTACCTAGGATTTGGGTGCATCATGATTTAGAATAAGTAAGTTATCTATTATGGTTATAGACAGTTATGGCTTCATAGACATAACTACACCACCCGTGATCTAGAAAAATTGGTAATTGATTTTGAGCTAGAGTTTGGGATAAATTTCCACAATGAGGAATTATTTTTTCTCTTCATATATCATAGGAGTTTATTTCATATCTTTTACTAGAATGACCGGAATAAATAACATCATAGGTGGATATAGTTCCTTGGGGAATAAGATTTTTATGTATCCTCTACATTTGTAAGGGGAAATTCAGTGGCTAGTGCTTTGAGTAGGACATCAAAAATAGATGTCTTTTAAGATTCTTCTTATTCATGGAGACTAATAGAGGAATTTGTAGCCTTGAAATTAAACTCAATGGTGCATGGTGGTAGATTATATTTTTTAGGTGATATTTTATTCTCCACTGATATACTAGGTGGATGAGTCTCAGTGGGGTGACTCGAAGGAATAGGTGATGATTGATTGTGTGGGGGTACGGTGAAGCTTCAGAGGAATGTTAAGAGGATAGATAGAAAGAGATTTCATATCAAAAAAGATTTTTTCTTATGATAGAAATATGAAATGTGGTGATTCATGAGTTCTATATCTCATATTTTGTAGTACACCCAAGAATTTATATGATTTATATTGGATGATGCACTAGTTTTAGTGGGCTAGGATGAAGAAAGTCATGGATTTGTTTAAGGCATGCTACCAGGTTTTTCAATAGGTAATGAATGAAAAACTTGTTCCTGGTGGTTTTTATGAAACCCTAGGATATACACAAGTTGAAATGGGATAAAATATTGAATTATCCCATCATAGGGATACCCATAGATTTGGGTGGTTGTGACAATATTTGGGTGATCATGGATCAGTTAATGAAGTCATCCCACATAATAAAGTTCAATGAGTCAGATGAAGTGGTTGATTTAGATAATATTTACATATATGTGTGGGTGTTGTTTTATGGATTTACCAACTACAATTTCGTGAACTATGATGAACATTTCACCTCATGATTCTGGAGGGTTTTTATGTATTATTTTTTCACCTAGTTTCACATACAAAATACCATCCACACTCATAATGATGTACATCCCGAGTGAACTATTTGAATGTTTAATGAAATGCTATGGGAATGCTTTGTAGAATTCAGTGGATCATGGTCAAAACACATGACCTTGGTTGAGTTTTCTAAAAATAACATGTCTCACCCTTCCATTGGAATTTCCCTATTTGATTATTTGTACAAAATTTGATGTTGTTCTCTATTGTGTTGGATAGCGGTTGGGAAGGTAACGTTTATTAGTCCTGAGGTGGTGAAAATCACAATAGAGATGTTTTATATAGATAGAGAATGGATGGAAGAATCAAAATAACAACATAATACTTCTGCTGATTTCAGTAAGAGGCCCCTAGAGATGTGGTAGGATAAAATGTTTTCTTGAAGGATTCCCATAAATGTGGGCATGAGAGATTCAAGAATGTGAGTAGTCTCTTTCCAAAGTTTGTTGAACCTTTTTAGGTGTTCAGTGAACTAGGTGACGTGAAATACTAGTTGGAAATTCCATAATTACTTGGAAGAATCCATGATGTCTTCCATGTCTCTAAGCTCTATTGATACCTTCAGGATGAATCTCATATCATTAAATAGGTAGATTTGGATATTCATAATGATGAAAACATCATTGAGAATCTAATAGAGATCCAAGACCATCAAAATAAGATGATATATGAATGAAGAATTCCCCTTTTTTGTGCTATGGAAGCATGGTGTATTCGATAAGTTTACATCGGAGTATGAGATACATACATGAGCTCAATACCCAGAGTTATATTTGGTTTTCCCTTCTCTTTATTTTCATAGTGATTTTTTCTCAGACCATGGTGATTTATGCTATATTTTGTTTTTCCATTGATTTTATTTGTGTTTTGAAATGTGTTATGAATTTTTGACATGATAAAAATGTAAGGCATTAATCCCTATCGATGAGATTAATCACATGAAATTGAGTTATTGTAACAATGAGAAGATAGTATCTTAAAATAGAGGATGGGATACCCTGATTCCTATGACTAAGATAGTATGTTTGATTAGATTTTATTGTATTTTGGGAAAAACGTTCAATGGGTGTTGTTGTTTCATGTGTTTTGAGATCATTGAGAGGTTACTTGAGTGATGGTTATTCAGACCTTTCATCTCATTTCATCTAGGTAGGTTTTGAATTCTCAAGGGAGAGATTTGTTTGAGAGGTATCTGAGGTAGTAGAACAGATCATTATCCACATAAATATTCCAAAAATATGATTACAGTGGTGTCTAGGTGTATTCTGAGTTGTCTTTGAGACATGTGAGTCATTTCAATGGTGAGGCACTTCAACAGTTTTTCAAATTTCCATTTTTCCTTGTGACTCATCAGGGTGGTGAATCTCCTGGATGTGACTCAACTAGCGGTGAATCATATAGTGGTGACTGGTCTCGTAGTAACTCATATTATGGGGATTAAACTAGAGTTGATTGATCTATAGGTGATAAATTTTAACAGTTTTCAAATTTCTAGAATTTTTTTGTTTTCCTTGGTTTTATGTTTTAACGTCTATTGTTGAGGAGAAATGAGTTTAATAAATTAATATCTATTCTATAAAGAATTTAAAAAATGGATCAATAATGAGTTTAATTTTATAAATATAACATGAGTCTTATAAATATTTAAAATGTGTGGTTTTAATGTGTTCCACTTGTAATGTTCACCCAATCCATGCCAATCCCATTAGTTTTAGATATTGTCCTTATAAGGAAGAGATATTCACTTCATTCATTCTTCCTTAATCTTTATCATAATATTGATGTCCCAATATCCTTTTTTCATTGATTCTTGGAATTATATGTTTCATTTGGATCAACTCTACCCCTGAAGAAGTCCCATAAAGTACTGGTACCCCAGTTTTGGTGCAGCAAGTTGGTGAAAATATTCTCTCTTCCATATAGGATTTCCATTGTTTCTATTTTATGTGTATCATGTAATATGGGGTTAAAAATTATATCCTTTTGGAGATTTTTATATATGAATTAATAAATATATTGTATTTTTTAATATTGATATTGAAGGATTGTGGTATCGTGATGATTGATGATATTGTTTATTGATTTTGATTGACAGTGTAAATTTAATGGGAAAAATACCTATTACGAATCTTGGTTATTAGGGGTCCCTATTTTTGAAGTAGATGAAGGTTTGTGCAATAAATTATTTTTTGGGTCTGTTTAATTTTCCATTTATGTAATTGGTAAACTATGTACTTTCAGTTAATAATATGGATTCCCTGGGGTCATACAATGTCTATGATAATGCCCTTAATTGAAAAATTGAAATTGAATAAGAGATCCCTTAACAAATCTGAATTTATGCTGTGTTTTTGTGTGTGATTTGAAATGTGTTGGGCCTATGGATTAGATATGGTTATGTAGCAGTATTATAACGGTTGTGTGGTTATTCAGTGGGAATATGGTCGAAGATTGATTTGGAATTGGTAGTTGATATTTTGCTTCACTAACCTACCTTTTTCATTTTGTGCTGTTGTAGTTTTCTTTATAGTATAGATGAAGAAATGAATATAAATTTAGAACTAGAATTAATAATGGACAATGCATTTAATGGAATGATAAATGGATGAGTTTATGAAGGGATTTTAGTACAAATAAAACAATACATGTTTTATTGAAACGAGTTTGTAACAGAAAATCTCTAAAATGGTTTAATATTTATTAATGACTGAAAATGAACAATGGATTGATTTCTAGTTATTTGTTGTTGTGAATTTAGTATTTTAATAAATGTGGGGAGCCTTTTGAGTTATTTGGTGATCTTATTGAAATATAGTTGGTGTGGATTTCATCACTCAATATATATATATATATATAAACATATACATTGTATTTACAATGTGATTCCAATATGCACCCCACCCATGTAGAGAACCATGTTTGAAAACCCAAATAGTCACCCTGGAGGTTTTTTCCCCACATCCCTATGGTAGGATGGATGGCTAGCCAACTTCTCATCCCTAATACATACTATAAAAAATATTGGCATTGGTATTTCATGTGATTTGTGATGTAATGTACCAAAAATCTTCAAGATGAGATATGTTGTGATGTACTAGGTGTGTACTGGTGGACATTGATGTGTTTTTATGTCTTATGTGTATGTGTGTGTGGTATGTGATGTTTTTTGATGGCACAGATCTGTGTTAGTGGGATTTAATGTAATGTGAAATTACATAGAAGAGGTTGGAGTGCGTAGAAGTTTTCTATTGGGGTGTGAGAGTGGTTAATTAGTGGGATAGTGTTGTGTGGTACCCTATAATTGAAGCAATTTATAGTATATTATATTATTTTGATTTTTTATTTTGTGAGAATTATTTTGTGATGTTGGGGTTATGGTTAAACAAAATATTATATGTGGTTTGGTTCTCTTGTTTTCTGATAGGAGCATTATTATACTCTGTCCACGTGTGCATGATGGAATTTTGTTTTTATACTGAGTACAAAAATATTCTCACCCTACATTTAGAGATCAAATCATGTTCCTTGGTGTATTTTGTAGACCGTTCTGGACATTACTATCTTGAAACATAGGATAGTTGTTGGGTTACTTCTCTTTTTTTTCACTGGATATTTAATTTGGAGAGTTTTATTTATATCATTTTTTATTAACAGATTCATTGTATGTTGTTTTTTTATAACATATATGTCATGGATTTGATTATGTTTGATACATTGTATAAGAATATATTTTTTCTTAATAAAGGTTAATTTATCCCATACATGGAGAATTGTACATCCTCGGTGCAATTCTCCAACCAATGGAATACCGGAGTCCAGTCTTGAGGGTAATTATCTCTCTCCCTTTATTATTGTTTCTCTAGCGGGAGGGGACTTGAAAATCATAATCATAATGAATAGTATCCCTATATATCTAAATCATAATGTATTCAATTCATATGTATCATTATCAAAAGGGAAAATATTCCCAATTACATTTATTGTAAGGTTAAACAGATGGATTCCATGTTGTACATCAGGGAATACTAATAATATAACTATTAAATAAAATATCAAAAAATCTAGACCCTATAATTTTTATATGGGGATCCCTATTATATGATAAATCACATTAATCTAATCAACCAAGAGACCAGATGAACAAATAGAAATCAATAATTCTCCAAAAAACTATGTGAATGTATAAATGAAATACAAAGAGTGGATGAATTCCAACACCCACCACTATATTCATAACCTTCCTTGCTTAAATATTTTGTATGGGTTCAAGGGTGTAAAAAACTTCTATTTCAACCCAAACCCTCATAATAGTATCACAAGACATTTTAAAAATAGGGTCACCCAATAGTTCCCCAAGATCAAACACAAGAGAGTGGTCCTACTCTAGATCGTAAATGTATGCTCATAAGATTATGTTCCCCTCATGGGATCATATATGTCAGTTCCCTTGAAGAGACCCCCAATAGTGGAAGTTAAGTAATGGCCTACACTGGTAATTAAAACTTACATAGGATCTTCTAAAAGGGAAATAATATATAGAAATTCTACATGGGATTCCATGGACGAGAATCTATGGGTTGTAATACCATAATGGGTAATCTATGAATATAGTAAACATGAATAGTAATCCAAAACGGGGTTCTTGTTGTAGAGTTTAAGTAGAGAAATTATACAAAAATCCTTGGAAATGACTATTCAAAAAACCTACTAAGAAATAATTGAACATATCATAAGGTCATATTCCATATGGATAAAGTAACATAAACATTGGTAACAAGAGATGTCTCATGGAACATCTAATTTCAATATCTCACTATTAAAATACAAATTTATTTTATTACTAGATTAAAAACATCTCCAAAAAATATCATTTACAAAAAAAGTATATAGGAGTTATTAAATCACCACAATGGTTTTAGTATCATGATCTATATGGAAAACTTTCAAAATTTACTACACTTCTATCTAATTATAACATCATTTAGTAGAGATACTAAAAAACCTCAATGGCTACAAAAAGGGTAATTACACCGAATGTATACCCTTCTACAGAATCATTACACTCATGGCCCCACCAGGGTTTGTACTATATCTAGACATGGAATGTAAATGATATTTGAAAAAGGTGTGAGAAATGTACATAGTATTTACCCTACTCGACATTAATATATTTATACCTCAGATGTACTATACATATTTATTATCCAAATATTTTAATTTTAATTGGTTTTAAAACAATTTTTTTCTAGCCATGTAATATACACAACCACCCCCCCTACATAGGCCTTTAGGCCATGTACCCTACTACATGGTGGACTACCAATACCCAATTTTCTTACCCTACACATGGCATATACATATAAAAATCTCATCTTTCATGAATGGTAGGAACATGCATTACATATTCCGCAACTACACACCTTGTGATCAAGATTTATGAATGTAACAACCATCAAATCATCTTGAAATCCCATTTTCTCCACAAAATCTATAAATCATCCCACAAGGGGAAAGAATAACTGTTATAATGGCTATGGAAATAGAAATTTGAATCTCTATGGAGATCAAAATAAAAAATAAATAATGCCTTACCATTGGGAGGAATCCACCAAGGATTCATTAAATTCCTAAATCCTCATGTTTCACATGATGTCATAACTCTTCATGAGCTCCATGATGGATCTTTTTGAATCTATCCATTTTATGAATATATCTCTATCTCTAATAATATACATCATCACTCATAGTCATAGTATATAAAATCCATTCAGTGGTGTGTGGGAGAATCTATTTGAGAAAATAAAATAAAAATGGAAATGAAGAGAAGAATATTTAAATAAAAACAAAAAGTGTCTAGGTCCCTGCCTCAGTACCCAACCTGAGTTATGAAATAATTATGAAAACCCCCATATTATAGATGAATTGGTTTGGATGAAATCTAAATATGATGATCCATTCAAAATATATAGCCAATATAATGTGTGAAAAAATTATTATATAATGGAATATAAATAAAATATTAATTATTCAATGAAAAACTCAACTGATTAAAATTTCATTATACATATTTCTTATGAAAAACGCCTTATTTTGGGACCAATAATATAGTCAAAAAAATTATCTAAGGTTGATTTCAATGTGAAGACAACCATTTAACCCTGTAAAGGTAGATGAAATAAATATTCATATATATTCTCAAATTTCTTATCTATAAAGTTATGGTCCCTTACAATCCCACCACGATAACCAGTATTATTCCATAGAAGCCCTGGTTATCAAACACATCCATGTTCTCATCCTAGGTATTAGTAAATCTATTATATCATGACCATCCAAAAACTGGTCTCAATGTATTAAAAACCTATCAATAAGAGAATATTTATATCCATAACAAGTTTTATACTCCCCGTGATATGATTATCTTTATCATTTCATTGTAACATCTCAGATTACATGTATTTAGAATAGTTTTAATGTATATTATATATATAAACTGTAAATATGGTTCACCAACATCACAGATCCAATGGTTCATTCCCTTCAATATGTGTTACTGTATATCACTCCTCGGGCACAACTCACAAGTATTTCATCAATCGAACCTGAAATTAAATTTATGAATCATGGTTAATAACATAAACTCTCTCATCATAATTATTATGATGTAATGATATAGGGCTTCATCTTATCTAGTTGAAATTATTATATTATTTAAATTATTGGATTTTAAAGCTATCCATGTTCCATGCCCCCAACATAACTTTCTAAACATGACTTTAACAAACACCTCACACCACGTCTCATGATAGTGTGAACCTAGGACCATTCAAGGATTATCCATATCACAGAACCTCATTTATCTTCAATGTACCATATTTCATGTAATGAAATTTATACATTCATTGAATAACCTAAGAAACAATGCCATTATATATTTTTTTAAACGGTTTATCCACTTTTCTTTTAATGAACACTAAAAAAATTATAATTTTATTAATACTATGAACAAATAATTTTCCCATTATCATCCAACTAATTCTCCCATGAATAATAAAAAAATGGTCATTATGACCATATAGTACAGAAAGTTAGTTTCATTAAACTCGGATGTACATTGTAACTCCTCTTAAAATTTTGGAACCTCGCATATTCCATTAGTTATTCCGTGATTCACCATCACAAAATTTCATTTATAGTCATCAGAATCTACCAACATTTTAATTATTTTAAAAGTAGTAGAATCATAAGTTAACCTAGAGAGGAACTTCGATATTCATTACCATTTAAGCTAGTCATTATACAATATCACCATTGTTTTTCATCAAAATCTGAGGGTATCAACTTGCCTAAAACTCAATACCCTAGAATATCCAATGAATTGGTCTCTACTCGTGCATATAACCATGCTCAATTCCAAAAAAGGAATCCATAGGATCTAAAAAAACCTACTCATAGGATTTTATTGATCAAATAAAACATATAACTATAAGATTATTAGTAAGAAAATAAGGGCTTCCATGTCTCTCACTAAGCCCCAATGATCAATTCTCATGTGAGGGTCACTATGAAAAACCACCCAGCCCAATTATCTATCCTCACAACATGGTCATATCTCGCGGCACTTCATCCATGAACCAGTCTTGAGATAAGTTATCTATCTCTCCTTTGGACTCTATCTCTAAAATATGTTTAGAAAAAATTAATTTAAAATGGTCAAAACTATTTAAAATTGTCTTACATGGGACTAGATCCTCCTTGAGGATCCAAATAAGAATCTACCCCAAGAGTACAATGATATTAACATATGTAAAATGATGAACTGAAAAAATGGGAATATGAATGTAGTAATACCCCTATTAGTTTAAATTCTATAACACTCCATGATTTTTTTTATCAATTATATTTATTATATTTGGTAGCTTATGTTTCACGCAACACCAAGTTTAAATCATCGATATACTATTTAAAAAGTGACCATTATAGCATAGACATTAAATTGGTGGGAATGTCTAGTACTGAACAAATTATGAATTTTTTATATTAAATATTAAATAAGTTATTCTTAAAGATATCATAAATATTTTTATATGCTTATGATAAGAATAAATCCAATTTTACATTAAAAACAGTAACATTTTTCTAGGGAAAATTATACCTTCTTTTAATGGAGACTTTATTTTAAAAATAACATCTGAAACAATTATAAATTGTATTACTTAAAATAAATAGTATTTTTAATGTGAAATTTTCACAACATTCTTAGGATGAATTTTTTTTATTCTTCTGAAATATTTATCTTCCAATGAAACGTGAAAAATATCGATTTTTAGAAAACTGTCAATTTAATTATATTGAAATTATATTTATGATTTTAATTTGATATCACTATAAAATAAATAAAATTTAGATATTTATAATATAATTTAATCAAAAAAATTAAATTATTTTCGAATACATACATTTTTTGGACGAAAAATACATTTTTCTAAAAAATTGTTTTTCATTGTGTTTTATGGGATTAATTTTAAATTAAATAATTTAATTTATGTGGTTTTAATATTGAATTATTGATTCCATATTTTGTTTATAAGGTCCATATTTAGAAAATTTTCTCTATAATTTTGTTTTCAAATTTAAATAGTAACAATGATAATTTTTATTTCCACAATAAATGGGTAAATTAAACAAATTATGTTAAATGTAAAATGATAAAGCCTATAAAACTACCCTAAAACGTTAACAAATTTTATTGGATGATTTATATTTGACCACTAAATCCTATGTTTCTAATTTTAAACCAATAATGAACACATTTCCATGAAAATGGAAATTATATTCATTAAATTATATAAAATCACAATAATCACTTTATTTTCTTAATATATTACTTATGTGTCCTCATGGAAACCAAGGTGGTGTTTTCATTAATTTAGCTATGCCTTATGAACATAATAAACCTAGTTTTATGACAAATATTAATTAATAGTTATTAAGTAAAATTAGGATGAGGTTAAGATATTTATAAAATTTTATTTAAAGAAAACATCAAGATGCCACATTCAAATTTGAATAGATATATTAAATTTAATTTGGTTTTATTAATAATATATCGTAATATATATATATAATTATTTATTTATTTCATTATTGAAGATATATATATCATGGTATTTTATATCCATTTTTTGGGAAATAAACAATTACCTTTAATGATAATACAATGATAATGTAGTTATTATATTATTAATGAAATGTTCAACTAAATTATATTTTAGAAAAATTAATATAATTCAAATTAATTGATGTTGTACAATATTTTTTGGAATTATTATGAAATATTATAATAATAATAAAGGTCATACTTTGAAATCAAGAGATGATAATGGAGCGTTGGCTAAGTCCCTCTACGGCCTGACATTCATCGCTTCCTTGAATGTGATCGGAAAATCGATCCCAATTCTATAAAAAATACCTTTTAATAGATCTACATTCAGGTATGTAATCTGAATTGGTTTTATTGGAATTCACAAATTCGTTGGGACATCGATTCATCTGTTGGAAATCTGATTAGACTTGATTGGCAGATGGATAATCTTATTTTTTATCAATGTGCTCGAATTATTGTTTAAGTGGACATGGCTGCAACCTTGGTAGAGGAGGTAGTGTTAAAAACTCAGGGCGATTCCATCACTTTAGGCATTTTGTGTGGAAGGAAACCCAAATTTTTCCTCAACTGCCACTTTTTTGGACATATGATTTTAGACTGTAACAAGAATAAAACATGTAATATCAATAAAATTCGAGGAAATGATTAGGAAAATTGTAGTAAGAAGGTGAGAATGTTCAAGGATACCACTAATTCTAGTCCTATCAACATGATGGAATCTTGGGAGGAGCCTCTTACTGGTCTTGATCCGGTTGCAGAATCAGGTGATGCAGATACAAAACCTACCGTTGAAATGGGAAAATCATTAAATGACACTCAAATGAAGACATTTCCTTCCGAGAATACCACTATAATAGAGTTTGCATCATTGGAGCATGCTTTGATCTCTGATTACCTTATTAAGGATCCCATGAATGATTCTGCCACAATCATTGCCCCTCCTAAACATTATGATATTGTTGGTGCTATGGATGATGCAGTTATTCCTAATAATGATGTTGTAGTGGATGGTGAAGCACACTCTGTCCCCCCTAGAAAATGTTTCCAGGTTCAAAAAGCAAAGATGGCCAAAATGATTTTTCCATCTAGCCTTTTTTCTACTCTCGCAGTTTCAGTTAACAGATTCTCCCTTTTTGAAACTAAGGAGTGGTTTGATGATGATGATTCTCTTGATTCTGTTGATAAGGAATCAATTAATACTGCTGATACTAATAATTATTTCCCTGATAAATACCTGATTCAAAAAAATGATGGGCCTAGCAGTAGGCTCCGACCAATAAAATGAAGATCCTTTTTTGGAATTGTTATGGTATTTGGAACACACCCATGTTCAGATCCCTTAGGTATTTTATTATTTCCAATACACTGATGTTAATTGGAATTGTTGAACCATGAATGAAATTTGAAAAATGGAACTCATTTAAGTGGGATTCGATGGGTTATTCGATTATTTCAAATAATCATTTTGAGTTGAGAACTCAATCATTGTTTGTTTTAAAGCATGAAAGTGATAACGTTAGATCTGTTTTGGTCCATTTCCTATCAGTCGCTATTGCTTGTAGTCTTGGTAATGAATCCCTTACTATGAATATTGTTTATGAATTCAACTTATGCATAAGATGAAGGGAATTATGGATTAATCTACATAATATCTCTAAAACTATGGACACTAGTTGGGTTATCCTTGGTGACTTCAATAATGTCCTGAGGCCTGAGGAGAAAATGGGGGAAAATCTCTATTGCATTTCATCCTTTGACCTTTTTTGTTGTATCGATAAGTATGGCCTCACTAAGGTATCTCTTTCTGGAGTAGAGTTTAGCTGGAGGAGACACACTATTCATGGGAAGTAGGAAAGTATGCTCGACTGATGTTTTGTTCATGTGGATGAGATGAATAGGATGATTGATGTGTCTGGGAGAACTCTCCTAGGATTTCACTCTGATCATAACCCCTTTATCATCGATGTTTGTTTCAATAGATCAAGGTAAGCTCCTATCATTTTTAAATTTAACAATTCCTGGCTTGTGATACCAGGATACAGAGAAATTATGTTAAATGCATGTGATATTGTTTTCTCGGGTATCCCCTCTCAGGTTTTATGTTCTATGCTAAAGGTTGTTATATAAAGGTTGAAGTGGTGGAGTAAGTAGTCTTTTTTACTCTCAAGATATTGAAATTAGAGATGTCGGAAATACTTTATTACATTGTCAGCAAGGGAATCTGTACCAGGATCTTCCCTCTTGGGAAGAAATATAGGCTGCTGCAAATCTGGACAATCTTTTGACCCTCAAAGGGATCTTATTTCAGTACCAATTCAATCCTTGATGGTTGAAGGAATGGGACATGAATTTAATGATTTTTAATTGTATGAATAGGGAATAATGAGCCAGTAGTGGCCTAAATATTATTACCATTTATGGAAACATGTTCTGCTCTGAGAATGATATTTTATATGTTGTGACACTTTATATTGAGAAGTTGTATTCGGATACTGGAAATGATAAATCTGATAAGGTTATTTGGTGTTTTGAGCCCTCCGTTGGAGATTTGAAAAACAAGAGACTTGCTGATATCCCTGGTTTAAGGTAAATACATGATGCTTTATTTTTTTGAACATTGATAGTGTGGGAGGTCCTGATGGATTTTGCAGTATATTCTTCTTGTTTAATTGGGATATCATTCGTATAGATGTTGTAAATGTCGTGAATGAATTTTTTAAGTTTCCTTACATTAATTTTGGAATAAATGTTAATTTTTTTGATTTAATTACTATGAAGGAGAATGCTCTTGATATAACGGACTTCAGACCTATTACAATGGAAAATTCCATGACAAAACTAATTAGTAAGAACATTGATAAATGGATAGGTGAGATTTCCAAGGACCTCATCTCATGAAATCAGTTTGGGATGGATCCAAGACAGAATATACAAAACTTTCTTTACAATAAATGTGTGAATGCTAGGAAGAGAAAGGTAAAAGAGGGAAATATGGAATTGAATATTGATATATCTAAGGCCTTGGACACCATTAGGTGTATTTTTCTACTTACTATACTCAAAATTCTTAGTTCCTCCCAGAAAGTCATTGGGTTGCTTGGTTCTATTTTAGAGAGTACAAGGCTTTCAATTATGGTTAATGGTTCTCCTATGGGTTTCATTAAATTCTCCAGAGGAGTAAGACGATCTGATCCTCTTTCTAGTATTATATTTTCCATTTCTGAAGATTATTTGACTTGTTTTCAAAAAGATATGGAAAATTTTGGGTGGTATCAGAGGATACGATTGGGGAGAGAGGTATGTGACCCATCCCACTTATTCAATGAGGATAACATCCTGCTTTTTGGGAGATCAGATAAAGGTACCATATCGTGTATTTAGGGCATATTCTCACACTATGAAGAGGTTTTGGGTAAGCTTATTAGTTGTAGAAAATCATCTATCATCTTTGGTGGAATAATTTCAACATCAAGACAAGTTAGATTTTCTGGTAAGATTGGGGTTAAAAGAGGAAATTTTCCTTTCAATTAACTTGGTGTAAAACTTTTTTGGGGTAGGGTAAAGAGATTCCACCAGGATAATTTTGTAATTATGATCACAAATCATATTTCATGATGGAAGGGGAATATTCTTTCCCGGGTAGTGAGAAAATGTCAGGTCAATTTATTGATAACATTAATGTTTTTATATTATTTCTCTTTATATTGATGGCTGAGAGATTTTATCAAGGAAATATATGGTAAAATCAAAAACTTCATATGGACTGGGTCGATTCCTGAAAGGAATATTTATATTGTGCCCTAGAAGGACTGCATCAAACCAATCTGTATGGGTGGTTTGGGAATCATATATATCAGACACTTCAATGATACCATGATTAAAAAATTCATATGGAAACACATTTCCATACCGGATAAATCTCTTTATTTTCTTTTCAATAGGTTTATTGAGAAACGTCATGCAAGGTATCCCAATTATATCAGTTTATCTATATGGCCTTCTCTTAAAATGGCATATACTGACCTAATGGCATGTTCTAAATGTTTCTTGTGTAAATAGTCACATCAGAACTTTTGGCCTACACCTTGTCTTTCTCAGCCGATTGGTGATGATGTTATCATTCCTTATTCACTGATACACGTTACCATTTCTGTCTTTCATGAGAATCTAGATCTCATTAGGATTCTACTCAGTAGTATTCAGTTGGGAATATCAAGGTACTACTTTAGTGAATTTGACATTTGGGTTTGGATACCCAACCTTCTTGGAAGTTACACCACAAGGGAGTTCTATAGAATTCATTGTGGTGCCTCCTTGAACCCTCCTTGTTGGGTTACTGATTCCTATAAGGATTTTATTCCTCCCACTCACTCAATTTTAGTCTGGAAAATTGGGAAGCATAGGCTACCACTACAGGTCACCATGCAGCGTTCTAGGATACATGTGGCCACGGTCTGCCTGTTATGTTTAGAGGCATATGAATCTATCTCACATGTCTTTGCATCTTGTAAATTTTCTCACAGGTTATGGACATATGTACATCAAATTTACTGCTTCTCATTCAAGATCTGATCTATTGATTGGATTTGGCAGTCCATATGTGGGACTAAATGCAGTGAGCAGGTCTGGTCGCTTCTACTTGCTGATTGTTTTAGTGTTATTTCATTCTTTTGGAAGGAATGAAATGACCCGATATTTGGTAATTCTGAGGCATCATTTCATGATAGGGTTCTTTTATTGCATTGGGAAATTTTAAATGCTTCTAAAGTGCAGACTAGTTCCATAAAAAATGATCTCTTTGATTTGATTCTACTAAGATAAATTGGTGTAAATGTGAGGATGAAAAATCCAATAACGATGAAGTATGTCATAAGGATAGCACCAATCTCCCAATGGCTGATGGTTAACATCTATGGGGTAGCTTTTAGAGCACCGAGTCCTTCTGGATGTGGTGGTGTGTTTTGTACTTATCGAGGCTCTATGAAAGGATTTTTTTTTTCATTATATAGGATATGGATATGAAATTTAAGTGGAACTATATGCATTGAAAAAAGTATCCAGGTATGTCGTGAAATATGATTGGCATGATTTATGGATTGAGTCGGACTCGTCTGTTGTTGTCCAGATTACCAAATATCGATTACAGAATGTTCCATAGAAGAGGTTATCAGCATGGGGATATTGTATTCAGATTATGGAATTTCTATGTTTGAAAGTGACACATTACTATCAGGATGCCAATAATGTCGTGGATTCCCTCTCGAAGAGAGAAATTTTGGAGGTCAACTCTAGTTGGTCTTTTACTTTTCCTGAGTATTGTAATTGTCTTTCCCAATCTGATTGTGACGGAGTGAATTATACTAGGCATTTTACAGTTTCTTCAGGATCTTAGTTTGTGTAATTTAACTTTTTTATTATATTTCAATTGGAGAAGGCTTGAGTGACTCCTGATCTTTTGAGTATAAAAAACTATATCATTTTATATTTGAATCCATTTATATTTTTTTATTTTTATGGAAGATCGATTTATTATAAATTAATATTTTGATTATTTTTATGGGTTCCACTCACTTTAATATTAAAATTAAATTCATTAAATCCTTTTATTACACTTCCTAGAGCCATATAGAAAGAAAAAAAATCCATAAATTCTTCATGATAACATTTTTGGACAATTTATTTTGGGTCTTGAACTCCCAAAATACAAACTATAGTTTCTTTTAGATGACCTCTTAAAGATTCCCACTGATGTAGATGTAATAATTATTACCAAATAATTCAAATTCACTTCCTATTACACTTACTCATTATGTGTTTTTTCCCTTATAAAATAAAAAATCTATTAAAATATATATACAATGATGTTATTATTTTTATTAAATAATTTTATTTTACATTTTATCCAACTTACAAAAACAATATCACTGCATGTGATAACATACAACTCACCAACTCCACCTAGTGGTGTAATTAGTTTTTTATGTTCACCATTTATGAATGGTTATAAAAATATATTTAATGATTAAATATTATATTTATGAGATTTATGTTATTATGGAGATTTTGGAGATATACCCTATACAAGATAACCACCATATAGACAAGAAAATATGTATATGAAAATTATCTAGTTAACTACTGAAACAAGAGTAATAGGGAAATATCATTTAAAAACAAGGCATAAAATTTTATAATGGGATTATATAATATATCATAAATATTAATATGATAATGTTATAAGGTAATATTAATTTAGAATCCACTATAAAGGTGGATCAAACACTTTTGAAGGATGTTTAACATAAGGGAATTGATTTCTTAATAAAATTTCCATTCATTTGGTTTGAAATATATGTCATTGGTTATGTGTAAAATTAAATAAGATTGTTCTATACTAAATTTATAATTATATTTTGTGGATTTTAATAGTTCACACATAATTATTTCATTTATTTATCATCACTTCATTGATTTATTATCACTTCAGTGATATGATATTGGTGGGGGGTTTATTATCTAACTTCTATTTATTTGATATTTTCTTTATTCACCACTTGTTTTTCATTTGTGGTGTGTGAATATATATATTCCATTGATATATTATATCTGGAATATTTTTATATTCATAGAATTTAAATTTTCATTTTATTATTAATAATTATTGGGTCATATGAATTTAGTGACGACAATGTGGTAAGGGATTCTCCTAGAATACTTATTTTTCATTCGGGTTATGATTTTTATCTATGTACCCAAATTTAATTAATATTTTTTTTATATAATTATTCTAAATTATATGTATGAGTAACAAAAATATATATTCTGAACAATTAATCCTTATTTTATAAGAAACACATGTTTTTAAAGGATTTGATTTTCAATTATTCCATATAAGAATTCCTAATTAAAGTTAACATTTCAAGGTATTAAACGTATTCTTGTGCACTCCAAAATATGTTTTAGGAGACCAATGTTTTTATTAAATAAATAATTTTTTCCTGAAAAAATAACTAAGTTATTTTCCCATTTTTTCACACAATTATTATGGTTTCCAATTTAAAAGTCACTTGTATATTTTCCATTAAACCTCACTAATATAGCTCATTCCTAATGTTTCCTAAAACACAATTTTTATAGGTTTTCATTTAGGTAGGATGTTATTTTTCAATGGTCATGCATAATTCACCATTTTGATATATTCCTTCATCGATATTATAACATTATAATCTATATACCAATTTTACATATGGATATTACCTTGATAATTAATTTATTAACTTGTGAAATATTGATAAACCTATATATTTTATTTAATACAAATATATAAAGAAAAGGCATTTTATTTCTTAATTAAAACAATGATATGATATATAAGGAATTATTAGTTTTTGTATGACATGGTATGTTGACTAGTAAATAAAATCCATATTGGTTGGGGATCAATAAATTCAAGCCCTACGAGCGGGTTCTAATTATAGAGTTCTACATGATGCATCAGTAGTCTCGTGAGATGATATCAGCTTCTGACAAAACCTTCGTGTTTTTTTCATGAATAATTAGATTGGATTACACCTGTATAGATAAAAAATAATTATGATATACTAGTTCATGTTTCAGATAAATTAAATCCTATAATAATTCTTTTACATCATTCAATTATTTGTTATTAATCTCTTCAATCTATGCCATTATAATAAAATAAATACCAAATCTATGCTACTTGGGTCAGGTTTTTTATATTTAGAATAAAATAAATATTCATAGATACCATGGGATGTATAATTTGGGGGTATAACCCTAAGAAATACATTAAGGGTAATTATAGAATAACATCCCCAAAAAAAAATTTTATGAGATTTTATATGAATACATTTATGTTATGTATTTCATTATTTTTGTTATTATACATTATGATTCATATTGATTTGATCTAATTTATTATATTTATTCATTTAAAAATGGAACCTCATAGATGGAATGATATCCTCACCAATGAACATGATCCATATAGGATGATGGATCAGATGTTTTATGTTCATATACCAATCCCTCAAATGGAAAAAGTATCCAAAACATTCCCACTTAATGGGGAAATTTTTTTGATGATCTAATGTGAAATAAACAATTTATCAATGTAATATGGATTTATAGGTAATTATGATAATTAATGTAAAAAAATGAAATGATTTGGATTAAGGTCTAAGTGGAATTTTGGTTTTTCCCATACTTGGAAATTTTGGAATGTATCACCCATGAACTTGCATAAAAAGAATGGGATATTTCTAAAAGTTTGGAGGGAAATGACCCCTTTTGGGTTACTTCAAGGTTATGAAAATGGATAGAAATTTTCTGTTTTTAATCATCATGTAGAAGGGACACTACAATAATCAATTTCAAAAATAGAAAATGAATATACCTCAAAAATGGATTAATGGATAATGGTCAAGATTATGTTAATACCTCAAACAGAGATGAATTATTATTATACCAATGTTTGGATACAAGAATATTTTTATTTGAGAATTTTATAAATAATGATTTAGTAATAATAATTATGAGATAAATAAGTATTGTATTGTAATAGTTATTCTTTATTGAATTTAAAGCATGTAATGAATTACACTAGTAATCATGAGATGTTATTATATTTTAATAGATCATCTGAAAAAACATGAATTTAGAAAGAAAAAAAAAATTTATTAAATATTTTGAGATAATAATAAATTGTTTTTATGGGGTGTTATTGGATACTAGAAAGGTGGTTCATGATTATATGTATTATGTTTGGATGAAATTATTAGACGTATGGATTTTAGGTATTTATTCAACAACCTGGGATTTCACTCATAGAAGCATGTATGTTTCAAAAATGTTTAAATAAGATTAAGTTATTAATATATTTAGTATTTCAACTTAAGTGATATATTATTTGGGTAAAAATTATGTTATGTTTATCTTTTATATTTAGTGAACTTCCTTCAAAAAAAAATTTCATTGAATTTGTATAGACATATTAAGTATATGTATTAAGAATAACTACTTGTAGAATTTATTAAGATAAAAAATGTAATATATTGATTGTTATTAACATGTCAAATCATTTTTGGTTTCTATAAAAAAATAAATGAATATGACTTAACTTATGAAAATTATTATTAATTAAAATAGAATCAGTTATGAAATATCATATTTAATATCCATCTTAGGATTTAATAAATGAATTGAATAGAGATCAAAGCACAATAAATTGATGAGAAAATTATTAGGATAATTAATGAAATAAATTAATATTATTTTATAAATTTATAATATATATATATATATATTAATGAACCCCTAGAATATAGGAAAGTTATTTTAGAACAAAAACACAATCATTATAATTTTTATTTTTAGAAATAAATATTATTTTCACTAATAACAAATTTATGATTTTGTGATGGTTAAATTTGTAAAGAACATGTCATTTGTCACTATCTATTAGAACTTGATAGTTATATTTCTATTAATGTAAATATTTTCACATTTCAGTAATGTTATCCTATTATTATTACTAGTTATTTCGGTTACCGTATCATTTACCTTTCCTTTTTATTAAGGGGGTGTATTATTAACTTCATTAGGGATTTGGGTTTCTAACAAAGGAATTTTCGAGTACCATACATTAATTTTTGAAGAGAAATTTAAAATTATGAGGACATAATTTATGGTAGGAGTGGAGAATATAACACCCCAATATTTTATGGTATGTAACTTTTATATTTATATTCTTTGATAGATTATATTTCACGCAACATCGAGTTTAAAGCCATAATATACAATTTAATATAAGATTGTTATAAACTAGATGTTAAATTGTAAGGAATGAATATATTAAACCAAATTATGAAATTTTTATATTAAATATAAAAATAAATTATATTTTCATTAATAAAAAATAATTTTAGAACCATAATATAAGAAAACATCCAATTTTATGCATAAGAGGCTATATTTTTCAAAAAATATTCTTAGAAACTTTTAATGGAGAACATTTTATGAAACTATATTTTGACACTAATATATATTTTATTGAGAAAAAATAAAATAAAATATTAAAATATTAATGTAAAAATTATCTTAGGGTGATTTTTTTGTGTTTTTTTAAAATTTTTTATTTTCGTGTGAATATTGAAAAATAAAGATTTTTATAAAACTATCAATTAAACTACATTAAAATTTTATTAAAGATTTTAATTTATTATTCATATAACATATATTCTTTTTAGTTATAAATAATTAAATTTATTACATCATTATACCATATTATTGGGTAATTTCATTTTTGGGATTAAAATTACATTTTTTAATAAAACTGTTTTTCATTACATTTTGTGGGATTAATTTTCAATTTAAAACTTCATTTTATATTTATTGAATATTAAAAAATGTATATCAAATTTATATTCATATATTCCAAAATTTTTTAATATTTATCTTTAAATTTTTACCAATATGAATAGTAACATTGTAAATTTTAGTAACCATGTTAAATTGTAAATGTTGTAATTAAGGTTAAAAATAAAATTATTAGTATTATAAAAATACTCAAAAAAATCCTAAATTCTATTATATGTTTTATGTTTGACCCATAACACATATAAATTTAATTTGGGGTTTTTAATTGAATCTTTTCCAAGATAATTACTTTTATAAAATTTAAATTAAAGAAAGTCACACATGAAACATTTTGTGCTGTATATATCACTTATGTATCCACCTGAGAACAAAGGGAGAATGTGAATTAATGTGTCCATTATTAGTGAAATTAAAATAATTTTATGATTAGAATTTATTGATAATTTTAATGGACCACTTTAATGAGGTTAATGAATATATAATATTTTATTTAAAGAATAGACAATGATATCCCATTCATATTTTAAAAACTATTTTTTTAAATATGAAATTATTCCAAATATATGTTAGACTATATATATTAGTTTTCATCATATTATATTTATCTATATCATTTATTTTTATTTTATGTTTTTAGGGAAAATATAATTACCTTAAATGTTATAAAATGTCTATGTAATAATTATTTTATTAATTAATGAATGAAATAAGTGATATTAAGAATATTAAATTAAATAAAATTTGTATTAATTGAGGTTCTGAAAATGTGTCTTGATAATTATTACATTTTTGTTTATATTAAATGGAATTGTTCCATGTTATCATTTTTATTGATTTGTTAAGACCAATGCTATGAATTTTGTCAAAATTAACACTATTGATATTTTATAAAGATCCTATTTTATTAAATTAATTAATATTCATAAAAAATTATTATAAATACAATTTTACCAATATTTGGTATAAATATCTTTATATATTCTTTTATGGTATAGTTTATATTTATATGTAAATAATTTCCATCATTTAATATTAAAAAATAGTTTCTTTAATTAAAATAAACATAGTTTACTAATGTAAATAAAAATGATAAGGTTTAAAGTAAAAATACATGTCAAAATTTAATTTTCAGATTACATTAAAACCCTATCTCATATAATGTTCATATCCATGTACATACTGTAGTACTTGGATAGAAAATTAAATTATTATAATTTAATATTTTGAGGTTTTCGAAGGGTTCCCATCACCTAACTTTTAAAAAGGATCTCCATTAATCATTTCATTTCATCACATATACCCCACTTCCTCTCCAAAAATATGTATATTCCTGATAATATCATCCTTATCCATGTTTTCAGGTCTTGGATATCCAAAAATTCCAAATCTTAGTCCATTTAGATTAAATCTAAAATATTTCCTCCGATGAAGGGGTAATCATTTTTACCAACTCATTTAAACATACATCTAATTTCACTTACTCTTCAAGAGTTATTAATCGTATAATGTTATTAATCTGGTATAATATCTATACCATGTTATTATTATTATTATTTTTATTTTTATTAAACAACCATATTATATGTTTTTTCCATTATACGACATACTAAAGCACTACACGTGTGTACACATGACTATTCATCTGCACATAGTGGTGTATTTTTTCTATTTTAAATATTATAAAATTATTCTAAAAATTTATTTAATGATTAAATATTATATTTATGATATTAATTTTATTTTTAGATGTTTTCTCTATACATTTTGTATGATAATTGCAACTTATATGAGATAACTTCCCTGGAAAAAATAAGTACATTAAACCCGAATCAAGGGTAATGAAAAACTACCATTGATGAAAATTTGTAAAATGATATAATGAGATCATATATTATATCATAAGAATTAATATTATTATTTTATAAGTTAATAATATGTTTGAAAATACTATATACGATGTTCAGACACCATAGAAGGTTGTCGAATGTGTGGTATATGATTTCTAAACACAATTTCCACTCATTTGGTTAAACATATATGTCATTATCTATGTGTGAAATGAAATATGATTGTTTTATAATGTATTTTAAATTTTATTATGTGGGTTTACAATTTTTATTCATATTTATTTCGATAAATTATAATAACTCCACTGATATAATATTTGTAAACAATTTCTAGAATCAGTTTTATTTTTGTGAGATTTCTCTTATTCGATGCATGTTTCTTGTGTTTGTGTTGTATGGGTACTTCCCACTGATAATAATATAATGATTTATTTACCTTATTGATACTCAATGTTTTATTTTCGGATTATTTATTTTAATATGAAAACTAATCGAATGATGTGAACATGGTAATGGTTTTTTTCGGAACCCCCATTTTCTGTTGGTTACACATTCTCTATCATTACCCAAATGAAATTATTATTATTTATATAATTCATCTAAATAATTTAAATATGTCCCAAAAATATATATTCAGATCAATTTATTCTTATTTCATGGGAAATAGATTTTTTTAAATGGTTCTCTTTTCAAATTCTCTTTATAAGAAAGCCCAATTAATGGGAACAAACAAATTTCCAATCCATGTTCAAGTACACTCTATATTCTATTCCGAGAAACTAATATTTTTCTAAAATAAGTATTATTATCATGTAAAAATATATTATTGAATTTATATTTTTTTACACAATTATTTTTTTATCATCTTTAAAGTATCTTTTGTATTTTCCCTTAATCCACACTGAAATGTCCCATTTCAACATTTTTTTAGAACACTATTTTGACATGTATTCATTTAATTTGGATATAAATTATCATTTATCACGTTTATTTCCCCTTTTTAAATCATTAATTCATGGATATTGTTATTAATTAATCATTATACCTCATTTAATTATGAATTCTACCTTGATAGTTTTTTTATTAACTCGAGAAATGTTGATATGTTTACTAATTTTATTTAGTATGGATAGTTGAGGATAAGGAATAATATTTATTAATTAAAACAATAATTTTATATATGAGGAATTATTTCTATTAGTGTTATATGGATTGGGGGCTACTTAATTCAATCCTAAATGGTTGAGGATTGTTTAATGAATACCTTATAAGTGGTGCCTGATTATTGATAGACTATCGATGTATTGATAGTCAAATGAGATGAAATAAAATAATGAAAAAACCAAATGTCTGTTTCCAAGTATAATAATATGGGTTTATACCAACAAACAAAATTTTTCTTGATTTCTTAATGGTCCATCTGCTTGATACATGGAATCCATCAAAAATTAATATTCTTTACTCTGAAATCTGTTATTATTATCTAGATAATTTTCTCTATGAAAAATACATGGATTCATTTTCATTATATTTTTATAAATTATATGGAATGTATTTTCCAATAATTCACCATCCTACATTTATTATTCCTTATTCATTATTATCCACTTTTTTTAATTCTTATTTATATTCTAACTAACCCTTACTGAGAATTTTACCACACTTTATCTTGTTTTCCATGCCATGGTTATGAAGATGAAATCATTGAATTCGTTTCAAGAAAGCATCTTATATTCCTTTTTTATTTTTATTTATAAATTTAACAATATACCCATTTATGTATCATTTTATTCAATATTACTAAACAGAATGATCCTTGGTGACAAGACCTCTTGTATCTGGACTACTATAATTCAATAATAGTACACATTATAACCCTGGGATAAGGGTTGTAAAATTTTATCTAAAAATGTATAGGGGTTTATCAAAATATTACAAAGAGTACAAACAATATCACTTATTAACAAATTATCATTTATTGATTTTGTCCTTGGAGGGTCAATAGTATGGGCACAAGATTATCTCAATAGTCCATGTCATGTCATAAACATGTGATTCAGAAAAATGAATTATTTTCCAAAATATTCAGGAAAACATTATATAGGATGTTTCTAACAATTTAAATAACCCAGAATAGGATGCAACACCCTACAATGTGTTTAACACATTGTAATCATTTGATTTGTCGAGAACCTTGTTCTATTATACATCATATGGATGATGAAAAGGAATAATTATCTTCATATAATATATAACAATTTATCCACATTGTCTCCCATCGGAATGATATATATATATATATATATATATATATATATATATATATATCTACAAAATTCAGTATCATTCCATCGAGATAATATATTGTAAAACCCCATTTCAGTTGTTCGTGAAAATTTAATCAATTTTCCACTATCATATAAAATTGACACACACTATAATTCCTAAAATACATTGATTCTATATTCCAAATTGGATTCATGATACACATATTTCCATGTTTATTGAATAGTGAAATTTCATAAATGGCCTCCTTCTAATGGAAAAAGAGTCATATATCCTTAAATGGAATCCCGCAAATGATATGAGAGAATAAATCTATAAAATATATCTACTCCATGAAACTTTTAATTCACTCAATTTGAAAACTATTCAAAATAATAACATTATATATCATGATGATTAATCTAAAATCCCGATTAACCTGGAAATCCAACTAGAATAAGTGTTCTCGGTGCACTAGTCTAATATTATTCACTAATTACAAAACATTAATAATACTCTTGTCTAACAAAAAAATATTAATACAAAAAGAATCAAAATTCTATGAAATAATATTTCAATGTATTGACCTTGATTACACTAAACTAGTGATCTATAATGGTTCAACACAAAACCTCAATAAAACCATTCTATTTAGAAGATGCATCCAACTAGAATGGAGGACATAAGATGTTTACATAGAGATACATTTTACTCATATAATTATAAAAAATATTGTAAATAACATGATATAATCCAATTAAGTATAGGAAGTGATTGTGTATGTGGTAAATAAACAAAAATAGATGTATCAACATTTAAGAAATGAATTTCTATAAAATCATGAATAATAATTTTACACATAAAACACTCATCACAAACAATACTAACCTTACATATAGGAGTACCTAATGGATACTTATTTAAATGTAAATGGATCTCATTCTATCTCTATGTCAGTCCACACTGATAATATCTAATAATATTTCCAAATACTTCAACCTGATTAAAACAACCACCTGTGAAGCACCATTAAATCATGCTACCTAAGTTCACATATCATCCCATATTTAAATCTATAATAAATTGTAAAATTAGAACAAACGTATACGTTCAGCTGTTTAGGGGAATTGTTGATTTCCATTATGCTGGTGATTCTCTTGGCCTCCAGTATTTTTTAACTAGATTAGTTGGTATCGATTTCTATGTTTTCAGGAAGTATATTTAAAAAATGTTAATATTTAGTCATTAAAAATATGGTTCACCAGTGGGAGTGAGAAATAATAACAGTATGATACCCCATTATTGAACCTAAAATTATTAATCATAAGTGAATTCCGATGAAATATGCTCAGACAAGATGAAAAAATGCAGAATCTATCCAGTGATCCATAATCTTGATTGAACATACTGAAAAAAATATGATTGAATTTCTCATGATCATATAAATCAAGTATTTCTATACATTTACACAAATATATTTATATATTTATATATACATGATAATGAAAATGACTAAAGTCATATATCCAAGGAAACCTGAGTATAGTATCATAAGATAACTCAATCCAATGTGGATCCTAGGATCCTATATTTAATTAAATAAACATATTGTGAAACAATAATTGATATGGATGACACAACATTCTATTCATGTATGTGGATATGTATATATATTTATATGAACTAGATACATTGTGATATTTATATAAATATATATTGATTGTACAAATATCTAAGATCTGAGGTGTAACTTAGGTGACCATTCATAGTCTAAAGTGTCTTATAGAGTGATGAGGGACTCCATAACGAAATATCGTTATCAATTCCTATGTCATTCCCATGTATTATAACTATATGGAATAACATGCCTATGTTTTTTTATCTATTGGTATACCATGAACAAATATAATAATCGATAAGGAATACATTACTGAGTATCAAAATCACAATGTACTCATTTCTCAAGTATCATAATCAACAGGGGAATTATTCTTGAGTATCAGAATTAGTAGGGACATCTTACATGAGTATTAAATTCATTAGGAACCCCATTCATTAGTATCATATTAATATTTGATTTCATTCATGAGTGCCATATTTTATTAGGATTCCATTCTTATGTATCTTAACATTGAAAGAATCTACTCACATATATAATAAGAATAACATACACCATGCTCAAATATAGTATTCATAATGGACTATATACTTGAGTATCATAGTGATATGGGATTCCATTCTCAAGTGTTGTAATTATACAGGATTCCATAGCTCAATTTTTTAATAATAAGTGACACATATCATGTGTAACTTAATCACAACAGAAAAAATATAGATTATAGGATGTATGTTATATTTCCTAATAATATCACAATAAAATAAAAAGGATCTAAATCCAGACCCTAGGAAGTATGCCTAACCATGTATCCAATACATCATATCGTTCCAATCCCACCTATAAAGAAAAATGATGAACCTACAAAAATGATCTCTACACATAAATAATGGGGTAACTATTTAAAAAAAAGAGTGAGTGTGGTTGACTTGAAAAACACAGAACTACATCCATAGCCTCTTAGGAATACATGTTTTCTATGAGATTGAACATAGAACCTACTACTATAACTTACCAATTATCCATCACAATAGAATTTAGATGATCATACATTGGGGAACCCACTAGGTCTACTAGATCAATCATATGAGTGGAATAATGCTTCAGATCCTTGTGGTTTGCACATATGAAAAGGTACCCATATTTGGATCCTATAATTCATCACATGGGAAGAGGAGTCCTATAATGGACCATCAATAAGAGGTCTATATAGGAAGAGGAATCATAAAAAAGTTTCATTGAAAATTTTAAACATGTTTGTGGATCCTACATTGGATTTCATAAATTAGTATGCAACTAATAGAATCCGATAAGGGACCTTGGAAAAAATAGGTAATCATGTCGAGGAATCCTTCACAAGATACTCTATGTTGAGACCTATGTTGAAGCATCCAATCGAGGATCCTTATAAATAAATTATCACATTGCCTCCTAGGATTTAGGGAATATTTTTTAAGAGATATGTCCTTAGGGGATAATATATATTATAATTGGTCATGGGAGACGTCTCATGGATAATCTCAGAACAAGTTCTCACTCTCAATCTATATCTATATGTTTTTATTGGAAGAATAACACCTCCATCAATTAAAATTTTCACTTAAACTCCTCATAGGGGTCCTAAAGTCACCTCAAGGGTTTTATAGTAACGAAATATGTAAAAAAAGTACTCAAAATAAACTAAACATGTGTCAAATTCTGACATCACCTAGAAATGAAATTGAAAAACCTCAATGGGTAGGAACAAGGGAAGTATATGGAATGCAATTTCAAGGTCCCACCAAGCTGTATAAAACAGCTAGACACATAAGGTAATTCCCACACACATGTTTTGTAGGGAATGTGTCAAGAAAGTACCCTACTAAGGGTACCATCCCATATACCTCACATGCCTATTAAATGTGTTCTGACTAGGTCTTATATTACAGCAGATGGTGAAACTAACAATTGTTCTGCCTATATACTCTACAAGGCTATGTTCCTCTATACGGGCCATATGAATTGTACTAAATTATGTGGACCAATACCAATTCATAGTAAATATACCATATATTTAGTGTGTAATTAAAATAATTAAATCATACCAAAATGGGAAGAAAAAATGAATTGTGTCCCTAAACTAACTATCATTTGATCATGATTTTGGAAAAGAAAACTACTCAAATTAGTCGAAATCCCCATTTTATCCTCAAATTAAATTTATTGACCCACAAGGGATCTTTTACTATTATTTAATGGATATAAAACTCTAATTTGATAAGTCATTATATATTTATGTGGGAAACATAAAAACGGTCTTCCTTCAGGTTAAATATTCTATATCTTTACTCATTTAAATGATCTATTACTTCCACAAAGTGATCCAGCTCCTCCAAAATTCTACAGTAGAACCTATCTCCCTCTCTACTTTTAATATTTACACCTCTCCATCAAATCATTCAATTACATAAAAACAAACCTACATTGTGTGTTTATAGGAATCCAATGGAGAAATAAAAAAGAAAAATATAAAACCAAATGATGAAAAAGTATAGAAAAAATAAAATGGGTTCCACCCCTGGCACTGACCCTCATCATGGGATTATTCTTCACCATGTAAAAACCCCTCATTATAAAAAACATTTTAGAGAAAAATATCAATCTGATGAACTATTGAAAATAATTATCGGAATGATTATGTGAAAATAAAGAATTATTTAGTAAATTATATATTATTTATTAATTATTCAATGAATATTTTAATGGTTCTGAATTCAACCGAACTCTAGTACTAATGTAAATATCTGATTCCAGGACCAAATAAATTTTCATAATATTTTTCCAATGTTATCCTCTAATGTAAAATGATAATTCTATCACTTATAAATATCAAAAAGAAAAAAATCATATTTATCCACAACTTTATAGTCATAAAAAAGGTATGACATTACAATTTTAGACAATAACTCTAGTGAATAGTGACTATTACATTAAAATGAATTTTTTTGACATTCCTTGGGGAAATTTTCAGATTAAATAGAATTTTATTTCTAATCCATTAATATTTTTTTAATAAATTATTTTCAAAAAAACTCAAATAAACCTATGGTTTCATATATTGAAAATAAGGCTTCATGAATTAGACATCATCGAAATGTTTTAGTGTGATTATGATGTATCCCACTATTAATATTGTTTTCCAAATTTTCTTTTTTGGTATTATAAATTGTATATATCCAATAGTATTCATGTTAATTCTTGGTATGATGGATAATGAAATTATTTTTCATATTGGATACTATATGAAAAAAAGATTTGGAAGGATAAAGCATATGATTATACCAAATTTGCGACAATGATATATGATTATAAATGTAATCTTTGATTAAATTCACAATTCCTCAAAAAGGTGGAAAAATTAATTTTAGTTTATTAATATGGTAATGATCATGATGTTAAGAATGTTATATTTCCTTCAAGACAATAATGTTTGAATAAACACCTTGGATAATAAATAAATATCCATGAAATATATTTTTTAATTATTGATGAATTTTATAGAGTAATTATTTTTATGTCATTATTTTACTTATGTTTTAGTAAAATGTGAATTATCTATAGAATGTATTTTATTTAAAGGTTGAATCTTTTTCCAAATAAAGGATTAATTTATTCCAATCATTGAAAGGGAATCTTTTGATGTTTTTTATATTAGGATCCAATAATTATGTTTGATAAATGATATATTAATGATATTTTGTTTTATGAATCCTGAAACATCAATGAATTTTTCATCATTAGTTTGTATTATGAATTTTAAATAGTATATTAAATGGTACCGATAAAAAAGAAAATTTGATTAGTGGAAAGGTGAGTATTTTAGAGAAAATAGGATTACAGAAAAATAACCCTTAGTATTTTCTTGAGGATGATTTGATAATGACTATTTTGAAAAAATATTTTTTTATCATTGATTATATAAAGTATATAAATTTTGTGAATGATGTTATTAATATTTTCATGACTTAATATATACCCCCTTTACTCATTTTATATTAAATTTGCACAATTTGTGTGAAATATTATTGTTTTAATACTATGTATAAATTTTGAGCATTTTTAGAAGTAGTCTAACTGAGTTAGTTTACTATATTATTTTTAACTATCACCCAACTAATTAAAATTGTGTGGTTACTGTTTTTTACGATTCCTTATTCAATTTCTCATATATCATTAGAAGGAATCATGGGCCAATTCGTCCATTTGAAGCCTCGTATGGACCACACAAGATTACCGAATGAATTTGTGACGAAAATGGACCATCCATGATGATTGAGTTACTGGTCTCACTACAAATACCCATATTTTGAGAAACGCCATTGTGTGTTCATGATTATCCAAACGAATAATGGGTAAAACATTTTGGGCCCAAATGAAGCTTTTAAGTGCATCCCACCATTCTGGCAGAGAATTAAAATCTGGACACTATTTAATACACATCTGATGATGTAATAATCAAATCAAGCTGAGAATTGTCAGTGTAAAATAAGAGATATAGGGGGCCGACCTTGTTGAATAATTAATTCAGATTTGAAGGCATATTACTATTCCAAAATCCACTAACATTTTGCCTATCAAAAAAGAATGGATTGAAATGGTTAGTTTAACTTTTTTAATCAACCGACCATAACATTGGATCCTTAAGTCGAAGGGACTCTGTATTTTGAGAGAGGTCGGACAACATTATTATCTTCAACTTTGAAGAAGTAGATATCTAGATATTTGGTTGTCTGGGTTTCCAAATCATCGATCAAAGTGGAGGGACAGATTGGGAATAAAAACAGTCCAATTCCTTGGGCTATAAATATATCCCCCTCCTTGTCTCGCAAGGGGTTGGCATTTCAGAAGAGAGGAGAATCAATTTCCAAAGGAATGGGAGGACCTGCCATAATCATGTTTTTTCTTGAGATACCTTTCCTCCTCTCTTTGATTTCACTCACGTTTGTGTTTTTCTTCATTTGTAATCTCGTAAGTGTTGTTTTTGTAATTCTATTTTAGTGTATGTTTCTTCTTCATATTTTGTTTTAATTGTCCACCCTCTATTCTTAAATATTAATGATATTAAAATATTTTTAATAAAGTTGAAATCACTTCCCTTATTTAGCATCCTCATTCAATCGAAATTCTGTTCTTAATTCTCATTAACGTTTGTGTGTGTGTTCGACACACCAATATTTTCTTATCCCTTTATTTTCCTTCTCTTCTCAATATATCATCATAATCATTATAAACAGATTACTTTTCATTTAAATGGATGAGTAAATCTACCATTGGGGTGGGTTATAATTTGGGGATATTAAGTGATTGAGAGCCTTTTCTCGATCAGTATTCTTTGAGTTAATATTGTGTATGTTGAACATTATATGTAATGGATTAATGACTTGTTTTGTTTAATATGTGGATTCAATGGATTATTGGAACCACAAATACACTACAATAAACAAGTAATGGTAATGATTATAAACCTAAGTAATGTTACGACTTGGATTAAAGCTTTAACACTTGGGAATTCCGAACAAAATCATCTTGTGAAGTGGGTATTAATTTAATGCAATATAAATCAATGCTCAAGGATATCATAAGCTCAAATCCCCAATAATGAACTCAACCCAATCGTTATCAAATTTTTAAATAAAAAATAATCCATAAATCATTTTATAAGTTCTCCAAACAAACTGTCCCCCCAATAATAATACAATTAACTAAAAACAATTGACTATGAAAAAAAGTATCATCGCTGAGGATTCGACCTGAGTGTTACTATACACATTAGTAGAGCACCAGAACCTTGATCGGTCGTTAGGCGAAAATCGGCCATGCATTTCAAATGGCTCAATTGCCGGGGATGGTGCTTTATATAGTAATTAGATTCTGGTTATTGTAAAAAAACCCCAAATAAAAAACAAATTTAAAAAAAATTTAAAAAAAACAAAAAGAAAAACTCGTCTTCTCATAAAAATTATAAAAGAAAAACAAAAAAAGAAAACCATGTCTTCCATTTTCTTCCAACATCATTCTTAATTCCCCATAGCCTCCCAAACATTCCCTCATATTTTCTTGACCCTAAAATTGAGTGAACTCTTCGCCAACTTAGGAGGAACAAAATAGATAATCAAATAATTCCAGAACCAGTCCTTGTCCAACCAATTGAATTAGATATGGCCAATCTTAGGGAACAAACACTTAGAGAACATGCTGCCCATGATATGAATTACCAACATCATGGTATTAAATATCCAAACATAGATGCTGACTTTGGAATCAAATCGGGTTTGATTCATCTTCTCCCTCATTTCCACGGGCTAGCCAGTGAGGATCCACATCTCTACCTTAAAGAGTTTCAATTAGAGTGCTCTACCATGAAGCCTCAAGGGGTTTCTGAAGAAAAAATAAAGCTTCGGGATTTACATTTCTCCCTAGCTGAAACTACTAAGTCATGGATTTACTACCTAACTCATGGTTCCCTAACCACATGGAATGACATGAAGCGACTCTTCTTATAGAAATTCTTTCCTTCTTCTCATACTACCTCTATCTGAAAGAAAATAAATGGTATCCATCAGTTCCAATGTGAATCACTCCATGAATACTGGGAGAGGTTCAAAATGCTTTTGGAAACATGCCCACATCATCAAATCACTGATCAAATCTTGATCCAATACTTTTATGAGGTGTTATTGTCAATGGAGAGAACTCTCATTGATGCCGCAAGTGGTGGTGTTATTGTTGACAAAACTCCCACAGCTACAAGAGATCTCATAAGTAACATGGCTGCAAACACACAACAATTCCATACTCGATCACATGATCAAGTAAAAAAAGTCCAAGATAATTAATCCATAGAGCCGAACAAGATGAACAAGTGGATTAGTAAACTTACAGGTCTTGTGCGGCAACTAGATGTGGAATCCAAATCCCCATCCTCGTCTTCTCTACAATCAATGCTTCCTGGACCTATAGAAAATAGTGGAATCTGCAACTCTCCATTCCATCCAACTGACACATGTCCACATCTTCAAGAGGATCAATCTGATTCATCTGGACCAATGGAGATCAATGTATCATATGCTCATTGGAACACCAACCCTCAACTATCAGGTCAGTTTGTTAGAAACATCAACCAAACTCTCTCTGAGCCCTTCTCTTCTTCCTATAACTAACGACATAGGTTTGGTAATCCCATATCTCATCCCCCTCAATTCCCTCCTCAAAACTCAAACCAATTTCAATATGGTCAAGGCATTGGTAACTTCCAACAAACATTTCCTTTTATTCCTCAACCTCAAAGGAACGATCCTCCTCCTAGATTCCATTATCCTAGTGAGCCTTCCCAATTCCAAAACCAATTCAATCGCTTTCCCAATAACCAAAATCTAGGTAATCCCAATACAGGACAAGCCTCTTATTCCTAGGAACCCAGGGAAAGTGCAGTGGAACATCATGCCTCCATCACTCATTCAAGCCTCTAGAACATTGAAACCCAAATTGGCCAACGTGCATCCCACCTTAGTCAGCAGCAACCATCTTATTCTTCCCAACTCCCAAATCAATCATTACCCAACCCCAAGGGTAATGTAAGTGAAATTTCACTTAGATCGGCAAAAAAATTGATATTCATCAAGATAAGTCCTCCAACCCTCCTTTGAATGTTGGCCGAGAAAATGAAAAGAAAAAGAACCTTGAAAAGGAACCTGAATCCATTCCCTCACCACCTTCCATTCCACTTAGGAATCCAATTATTTTTTCTCAAGCTATTTTTAAACCATGGAATTCCTTTGAACCTAATCCTGAAATGCTCAAAATGTTTAGACATGTTGAAGTCCACATTGCCCTCTTATATGCCATAAAAAAATTCCTAAGTATGCCAAGTTTCTCAAGGAGTTGTGTACCCAGAAGGGGCAACTTAGGACCTTCGAAAATGTTTCCCCCCAGCAGTCTATTCCCAAAAAGTGAAAGGATATAGGGACCTTTATGGTCCCATGAAAAATTATAAATTCCAAATTTGATGATGCACTCATAGTCCTAGGAGCCTAAATTAATATCATGCCCAAATACATATTATCCAACCTTGGTATATGTCCCTTACATCCAACGGGGTTATCATTCAGTTAGCCAATCGAAGCATAGCCAGTCCTGAGGGAATAATTGAGGATGTCCTTGTCCGAGTCGATGATATAATATTCCCTTCTGATTTCAATGTCCTTGACGTGGGAGGTGAGATGAAATCTTCTCGATCTCCCCTAATTCTAGGAAGTCCATTCCTCATGACTGTGATAACAAATATTGATTTCCATTAAGGCATCTTATCCATGGAATTTGGTGACCAACTCGTCAAGATTATCATTTTCAAAGCCATGCAATACCCATATGAGGACCACTCTGAATTCTCAATCCATGCTTTTGAGGACACTTCTACGATTCAATAGAACCCCAATCCACCAAGTTCTTCATGTTCAAATGACAAAGGATCTTGTGAAATCTACACCATGATAAACAAAGTCATAGATGGTGAAGTTGATTTGGACCTCTCATTCATAGACTCCATCAATCTAGAAGAACTTAAAAACTCTCTTGAATCCCACATCAACTCTGATCTCTACTGGTCTACCTTGGAATGTATTAAGGAGAATGGATATGATGCAACTGAAGTCCCTTCCTCCATTCATATGTTTTCTAACCCACAAATAAAAGATGAGACTGCTCTGAAACCTCTTCCTAAACACATGAAATATGCATTCCTTTTCTGTGATCACTCTTATTCTACCATTATCTATTCTTAACGTACCAAAACTATTGAGTAAAAACATGTTCATGTGTTAGAGGAAAACAAAAAGGCCTTATGGTGGACCCTAGATGACATAATAGGAATTAAACCTGCTCTTTGCATGCATCACATCAATCTGGAGGAATCATCCAAACCAATTAGAAAACCACAAAGAAGACTCAATACACTCCTCCTTGAGATAGTTTGGGAAGAGATCACCATTCTTATTCAAGTAGGTATTATCTACTAAATTTCTAATAGTGAATGGGTTTGTCCAATTCAAGTTATATCTAAGAAGGGTGGGATAACTATTGACACAAATGAACATTGAGAGGTAGTCACCACTGGAGTAAAGAACAAATGGTGTGTGTGCATTGACTATAGGAAATTGAATGTTGAAAAAAGAAACGATAACCACCCACTTCCATTCCTTGATAAAATGACGGAACGATTAACCGAAATGTCACACTATTTCTTTCTTGATGGATACACCGGTTACATCCAATTCCCAATCACACCTCAGGACCATGAAAAGACTACTTTCACATTCTTTTTTTGAACATATGCATATAAAAGAATTCATTTTGGACATTTCAATACTCCTGCAACATTCTAGAGTTGTATGATGAGTATCTTTTCCGAATTCATTGAACACTGCATGGAAGTCTTCATGGATGACATCACCATTTATGGTGAGTCATTTGAATCTTTTTTGAATTAACCCTCTCTAGTCCTCCAAATGTCTATAAAGTGTAACCTTGTGTTATATATTGAAAAATGACACTTCATGGTTGAAAATGGGATTTTTCTAGGGCACATATTTTAAAAAAAATGGAATTGAAGTTGATCCTGCCAAATTTGAAGTGATCCAATAACTTCTTCAACACACTTCTGTTCCAGAAATCCCTTCATTTCTCAGTCATGCAATTTCTTATCGATGATTCATCCATAACTTTAGTAAAATGTCCATCCCACTAACTTTCTTCCTCCAAAATGAAGTCTATTTCCATTTCGATGAGGTTTTCAAGAGAGCCTTTGTTGAACTCTAAACGGCTCTGACGTCCACCCCAATAATCCAATCCCAGATTGGTCCTCACCATTTGAGTTGATGTGTGATGCTTCTAATAGAATTGTTGGGTCTGTTCTTGGTCAATAAAGAGAAAATATTCCTCATGTCATATATTATTCCTCAAAAACATTTGATGAAACTCATTCTCAATACACAGTGGTTGAAAAGAACCTTTAGTAGTGGTTTTTGACTTAGATAAATTCCAGCCCCCTCTCTTAGGTGCAAAAATCATCATCTTCACAGACCATTATTCTATAAAGTTATTACTAATGAAAAGTGTTTCCAAACCGATGCTAATAAGATGGATCCTAATGCTCCAAGAGTTTGACCATGAAATAAAAGATAGACTGGGAAAAGATAACCCTCTGGCTGATCACTTCAGTAGAATTTCTAAATCTTTTCATTTTGAAATCATCGATCCTGAATTCCCCACTGAGCACCTTACATCTCTCACTTCAAAAATACCATGGTATGCCCCAATTGTAAATTACTTGGTTTCTAGTGTTTTCCCTGAAAATTTTTCAAAAGAACAAAAAATGAAGTTGAAAAGTGATTCAAAATACTATTTTGGTAAGAAAATAAAATTTGGAAAACTGGGGCTAACATGGTAATAAGGAGATGTGTCGATGAAAATGATCATTATTCCATATTATAATTTTGTCACTCACATCCTAGGGGTGGCCACTTTGGACCACAAAGGACCTCCCAAAATGGTACTAGACTATGGATTCTTTTGGACTTCACTTTTCAAGGTCTCACATGATTTTGGTCAATCATGTCCCACTAACCAAAAGTTTGGCATAATTTCCAAGAGAATTTAAATGCCCTAAAAGGCATTAATTTTATTTAAAATCATCAATGTTTGGGGTCTCGATTACATGGGACTATTCCACCCTTCTAATGGATTTTCATACATTCATCTTATGGTTGATTATGTTTCTAGGTGGGTTGAGGCCAAACCCACTAAAAATTATGATTCACATACTATTAGGAAGTTCCAAAATACACACATCTTCCATAGATGTGGAATGCCTCGTGCCTTGATCAGTGACTTAAGAACCCATATTTTGTAAACGAACCATGGAATCACTGTAGAAAAAGACTAGGGTTGTACATAAAACATCAACTTCATATCACCCCCAAACAAATGGCATGGATGAACTTTATAATAGAGAAGTGAAAAGGGTTCTTGAGATGATTGTAAAACCCACCAGAACAGACTGTCCTGAAAGACTTGGTGAAGAACTTTGGGCTTATCAAACTGCCTATAAAACACCCATTGAGATGTATCCTATTAGGATAGTTTTTGGTAAATCATGTCATTTTCCAGTATAAATCCAACAGAAGTCATTTTTGGCAGTAAAAATTTGTAATTTTGATTTTGAAAAATCTGGTGAAGAAAGATTGTTTCAATTGGCTGAACTGAAGGATCATCAATTCGATTCCTATGATAATTTTAATCACCACAAAGAAATATTCAAGGCACTCCATGATAAAAACCTCATGAGAAAGGTATTTAATGAAGGTGAAAAGGTAATGCTCTTCAATTCTAGATTTCATCTTTACCCAGGTATTCTTAATCCTCAATGGGAATGTCATTTTGTTATTACTAATGTTTACTCATTGGTGAAGTGCAAGTCCAAGACCCCTCTTCCAAAAGGACATTCACGGTTAATGGACATCAGTTAAAGCATCACCATGAGAGGACGCACATTCCTGTAACCACCTCGACTTCCACTGGATCCCCAACTTCTGCAGTCAACCCACCACTAGATGGAGATGGAAACCCCTCAAGTCTAAACCAGGGGGAACATCTTTCACTTTAACTATCTCTCTATCTTTTACTCTCTCATCCTATTTCTTCTTCTTCCTCTCTCTTTAATTTTTTTCCACTTCTTTATCTAAACCTTTCTTTTCCAATTTTTCTTTTTTGTTTCTATATCTTTATAAAAAAACAAAAACCTAAAAAACAGAAAAAAAAATCACTTAAATAAATACAAAAAAATAATGAGTCATGCTTACAAACCATCGAGTTTTAAAATTTTTTCCAACCATTTTGGGGAGTTAATAGACATGTTTTCGTCTCAATTTTGTTTATTTTCATATTGACTTTGGTTAATAATTTTGTGTTAAAATTAACAAATTTTGAATTCACAATTCTTGATTTGGAAAATGATTTTCCCAAACCAAGAGGAACAACATTTTCTATCATGCCAAGGACACCTATGGCCATCTTTTCAAAATGTGTGATTTCACCCAAATTTGTGAGTCTTGAGTTTGTGGACATTTGAGCTAAATTTCTTACCTTAGTGTGTATTAATATTATAGAGGCATTTTATGAACCACATGAGAATCACAACAACAAAATAGCCTCCCTTTTCTATTACATTAATACTCCTTTTGAAAGCCCCTTAGAGCCTATGAAAACATTTTCTTTGATTGCCACATTAAAATCCCTATACCTTTTCCCAACCAATATCATCATGGGTTTTCATTGTATAATTTTTTGAAATTTAAGTGTGGGGGGAATGCATTTCATTATTTGGGTAACCTATTATTGAATTTCAATGAGTTATAATCTGCTTGAGGGAAAGCATCCATTTTAGTGTGGGGTAGAGGTTGTCATTCAGTGTGTTTTGGGGAATGTAATTTATTTCCATTTATGTAATTTTGTAAATGTTATTGACAAATGCTCAAAGAATTATGAAAATAAAATAAAAAAATTGAAAAAATGTGTTGTGTCTTGGGTAGTTCAAAAATCACTCTTCCTCAACCTTTGACCTTTTTATAACTATTACAATTAGTGTTGTGAGGAGACAATAATCGGTTTGGATATGAGTGTGAGATCTTTTTCAAGGTCAAATTTCGAAAAAAATGATGAATAAAAGGAAAAGAGAAAAAACTAACACTTGCATTATATTCTTATTAGGAGAAGTTTTGTGTTTTGTAAATATTCCATCTTCTCATTAACATAAAATTTTCATCCCCTATTGTTTCTTTCTTTACACAATCATTCCCTTGTAAATATGTGTTTTCATTCCCTTCCATCTATTATTTCAAAATAAAATGTTCATTGCTTTTTCTGTGTTGGTGTTTTACCCCTCTTCGTATCTATCTTGGAAATTGTATTCCTACCATCCCATAGCCACAGAAAAACCACTTAAAATGACCTCTTGATTCTTATGTAATTTGAATAGGGATTGGAAGCTGATATCTCTTTCAAACTCTATGATTTTCACTTTTGGTTAGTGAAAGAGTGAACCTCCACAAATGGATTTTATCATCTTGGGAGATGTGTGTTTTGAGAGTCTACATTTTCCATTTATAATTTTGAGCATGAAAAAATGAATTAGTTTTGAAACATTGATTCTGTAACAACTTGTGGTGGAATTCAAAATTGATGAGTGAAATAGTCTAAAACTCCTGTGATTGGAGATTTTTTTATATTTGTTAGTGAGTGAAAATGATTTTGTTATGTTTTTATATTTGTTGCACATGAGGACATGCACAAGACTATGTGTGGAGGATTTGATGTTATTAATATTTTCATTACTTATTATATACCCCCTTTACTCATTTTATATTAAATGTGCATAATTTGTGTTAAATATTAATGTTTTAATAATACGTATAATTTTTCAGAATTTTTAGAAGTAGTCTAATTGAGTCATTTTAATATTTTACTTATAACTATCACCATAATAATTAAATTTTATGGTTTTTATTTTTTAGGATTCCTTATTCAATTTCTCATATATCATTAGAAGGAATCAGGGGCCAATTATGCCATTGGAAGGCTCATATGGACCACAGAAGATGACCCAACGAATTTTTTAAGATACTAGACCATCCATGATGATTGAGTTACTGGTCTCAATCCCGAAGCCAATAATTTTTGGAACTCCACCATCTGTTCATGATTATCCGAAAGAATCATGGGTAAAAATTTCAGGGCCCAACTTTAAGATGAAGGGGCCCAAATGAAGCTTTGAAGTCTAGCCCACCATTCTGGATGTGATTTTAAATACAGACACTATTCATTAAATATATAATGATATAATATAAAAATAGAGCTGAGAATTTTCAGTTTGAAATAGAAGATATTGGTTTCAGTCCTTGTTGAAGAAAGAATTCGGATTTGAAGGCATCCTACTATTCCAAAATCCATTCACATTTTGGCCATTGAAAAAGCATGTATTGAAATGGATAGTTTAAATTTTTTTAATAAAATGGCCATAACATTGGATACTTAAGTCCAAATGACTACGGATTTTGAGAGAGGTCGGAAAACATTGTTATCTTCAACTTTTAAGAAGGATATATCTCGATATATTGCTGTTGGGATGTCCAAATCGTCCATCCAACTGGATGGACAGATTGGGAATCCAAGTAGTCACTTCCTTGGGCTATAAATACATCCCCCTCCTCTCCTTGCAAGGAGTTGGAATTTCAGAAGAGAGAATAATCAATTGGCATGAACAAAGCCTTTCTAAATTCTTAGGAGGACCTTCCATAAACATTTTTCCACTTGAGATACCTTTCCTCCTCTCTTTGATTTCACTCTCTTTTGTGTTTTTCTTCATTTGTAATCTCGTAAGTGTTGTTTTTGTAATTCTGTTTTAGTGAAAGTTTCTTCTTCATATTCTATTTTAATCATCCACCCTATGTTATTAAATATTAATTCTCTTAAAATATTTGAAATAAAATTGACACCCCTTCCCTTATTTTGCATCCTCATTCAATCGAAATTCTGTTCTTAAATCTCATTATCGTTTGTGTGTGTGTTCGACGAACCAGTCTTTTCTTATCCCTTTATTTTCCCTCTCTTATTAATTTATCATGATAATAATTATATCCATATTAATAATCATTTAAATGGATGAGTAAATCTAACATTGGGGTGAGTTATAATTTCGGGATATTAATTGATTGAGTGCCTTTGCATGATGAGTATTCTTTGAGTTAATATTGTGTATGTTGAACTTTATATGTCATGGATTAATGACATGTTTTGTTTAATATATGGATTCAATGGATTATTGGAACCAAAAATACACTACCATAAACAAGTAATGGTAATGATTTTAAATCTAACTTAAGTTATGTCTTGGATTAAAGCTTTATCACTTGGAAATTCCGATCAAAATCATCTTGTGAAGTGGGTATTAACTTAATGCAATATAAAGAAAACATCGAGGATATCATAAGCTTAAATCCCCAATAATGAACTCACACCAATAAATATAAATTTTTTAAACCAAACTTCATCCCTATATTATTCCATAAGCTCTTCAAACAAACCCCCCAATAAAAATATAATTAATAAAAAACAACGGAATATAAAAAAAGTTTCATCACCGAGAATTCAACTCGACTGTTTCTATACACATTAGCAGAGCACCAGAACCTTGACCAGTCGATAGGCGACAATCGGTCGTGTGTTTCAGAGACATAGATATTATTTATACATTTTATGGAAAAATGAATTTTGATGAATTTGTTTTCATTTTTAAATTTGTATAATTTATTCAATATTTAATTATTTTACATAAGGAATATTTATTTTGATAATTTTTAATGAAGAATCTATTTTTTCGTATATGTTTTGTAGTGATTCAAGAAATAAAAACGTTTTATGAGAAAATTTGAATGAGGTATTCCAAATTTTTATGATACATGATGATATAGTTTTTATTTTCAATGTATAAATTTTAAAATTGATATTAGGAAAAATGTTCATTAATTATTTTGTATTTTTTTGTTTCTATTTGGGTTATACATATTTTGGAAGATATATAATGTTTTTATTTTCTGGAATAAATTATGTTTTACATTGGGTGTTATTTTTGTTGTTTTGGATATTACTGTACTGTATTTATCAATATTGGAAAACTTATTCTAACCACTATTAATTTTGATAAATATTTATAGGTAGAGGGAGTGTCTAATTTATCTTATTATTGGATAAATGATAATTATAGTTATTTATGAATGAATAATTCATCGTAAGAAAAAGATATTGTATAATTTGACATAAAAATGGAAGAAGTGTTATTACGATATGATTATAAATCAAGTAGTTATATTTTATCATGATCTCAGTATTGATATCAAATAAATCTATCAAATATATGAAAATTACCCTAATATAAAATGGCATACATTTACCTTCATTTCCAATGAATCAATTTGTTTTCACCCACACCATATTTATTTTATTTTGATAATTATCATTATCATTTCCATGGTCTATCTCAATATATAATTATCCATATGATCTATTTTCTACACCATGTCTATATTTCACCTTTTATTCAATGTTATCATTATCTGGTAAACCAGTATTTTTCTATTTTAGGTATACTTTATGCTTCCACCATTCCCTTTTCAAATGTTGTTTTAATAACCTTATGTATAATATGGGTTTTTAACAATGATTTTTCAATATATTAAACAATTTATGACTATGAAAAATCACTAAGGTCTAGGTTATTGATTTTCTGGGGGGGATTTGACACCTTAAAATTTTAGTTAAATAAATAATAAACATTATATCTTACATAACACTCAAACTCAATCTTGAATTTTTTTTGATATATTATAAAATATTTTTATATCATTTCCATTCAATTTTATCATATAAATAATAATAATAAAATTTTTAAATAAATTTTTAATTTTCATATTCCAGAAAAATTATATATTATTTATTAGGTAATAACCACATTATTTTTATTAAACACATTTTGTTGATCATAATTTATTTTCAAAAAAAATTAATGATTTTTTGTGAATAAATTTCAACTAATTTATAATAATTTTAGAAGATTAATTATATAAATTAAAATAATTTTCATAAATCCTCATATAAAAATTAACATAATTTAAAAATATGTGATTTTCAAAAATGATAAATTTTTCAATTAATAGTAAAAACAATGAATTTTTAAATATTGATATTTATATTCATTAAATAAAGTAAATTAAATGTTTAATTTTATTATATATTTTTTCTAGATTTGATATTTAATCTATTTGATTTTGATTCTTCTAAATAACAAAATTTGAATAAAATATATTAATCATTTTAAAAATGGTGGATTTTTACAGTAAAAATACAATTTTCATAAAATTGTTTTCTATTTTGATTTATGAAATTATATGAAAATTGGTTTCCAAATATTATAAAATTTGAAACAAGAAAAATGGTTTCCATATTAGGAATTTTGAGGAAAAAAATTTTAATACTTTTCCATCTTATTGTATAGTCATTATTGATAATAAACAAATTATATTTTTTCCAATAGAATGGGTAAAAACAGTTAGTTGGGGTTAAAACCCAGAGTTATAATATAAAATTCATCCCAAAAAATTACTGTATTTTTTCTTATGGGATAAAGTCAATAATTTGCATCCTAATATAGAATGTATGTATTTTTTCCTTTCTTTAATGATAGTGAAGTTTATATTTTTTTAAATAATGAAAATTCTAAATTGTCACCCTATTTACATTAATATCTCTAAATGATTATAAATAAGGTTAATAGACAGTAGTATGAATTATAAATTTGTATTTTAAATATTATTTTTTTCTTTTCCATGGATGTTTCTTTTTAATATTTACTAAGGAGGCAGTTATATTGATTACTTACCCATCTCTATTATAGTGTTTGTGCATGTAGTAAAAAATCAAAATAAATAAATTTAATAAATATCAATATAATATTTATTGTCTCTGTATTGGTGTAGTAAAAATTCTATAAATCAATATAACAATTTAGAGATGTGGTAAATGATTATACTAATATTCCATGTTTATCATTTTATATGTCATGTTAAATTATATGAATAGTGTATAAATGACATTGATGATATTTCATGGTAGATAATATTTTATTAAAATATTTATTGATCATAAAAATATTTAATTTGGAAATACGGGATTATAAATGGTATCAAATTCCACCCCTCAAAATTTTTTGAGAAAATCTTATATATTATAATTTAAATGATAACCCATTAATTATGAAGATTCATTATTATGGTTAATTTTTAAATTAGTTAAGTAAGGGTTTTAAACAAAAATATAAGGAGAGAAACACTCAACAAGCCTATGAAAATATCACTAGAATATGGGATATAAATATCATACATATATATTTTGAAATCATTTCCATTTTTATAATTCTATAGAGTGACTTTTATATATTATATTGTTTTAGGAAATTCAAATAGTTCCATCCCATAATTTATGAATAGGAACACCTCTTATCTATTTATTACACCATGTTGAGCATTATTTCTCAAAACAATCATAAAAAATGTTATAAAAATATATATACATGAATTATGTGTTATTTTATTCTCATAGGACCAATCCAGGAGTACTTATAAAAGTTATAAAGGATTCTTACTAAAGAAGAGTTTATCGTCTTACTAAATAAATTCAAAAAATTTCAACCTACACATATTCTAAATTGAGATATTCTTCAAAAAATAATAACTTTTGTATCCTAAATATACTAAAATGTTATTATGATTATTAATAAACCTTTATTAATATACTGGTTCTTCATCTGGGATATTAATGTATCACCTATGTGTACATATGATTTACCATATCTACATAGTGATAACATTATTTTCCATTACCAATTTTTATTTATGGTCATTATGGTTAGTTTAATCTATATATATGTTATTTTTTACATAATTATTCTACTAGAATATTATTACTTTATTTACCTTCATTCAATCTAGTCAGTTGTTTATGATATGATTTCTTATACGCATGTGTGTAATACCACCTCCATGAAGAAATGTTATTCGATTTTTTATTCCAATATAAATTAATGGTAATAATAATATATTTAATTTATATTTATCATATACATGGTATAAAAATTGTATTGTAATGGTGAATAAACATTTAACATTCATTAATTCAATTTTTAGGAGAGTGAATGAATTTTTTATTCCTATTAATGACATAATGGATATGATGATATTCAATGATGTGATTATTAGTAAGTTCACCTAGAATCTCCTATCCTCGACTGAATCATCATTATATTTTTGGTCACTAGGGGTTAAAATGAAGCTTCTTAATGGTTGTTATCCTTACATTTCTTCATTTGTGTGTACATCCCATAGAAACTATTTCAATGACATTCATAATAATTAAATATTGATTGGGAGTTGATAAAATATTCTCAAATTCGTGATAACTCCTTTGCTGAACATTCCTTAACATATTAGTGACATACGATTTAACATGTTGAACATGTCAGTAGATGATTTTATGGATCATAGAGATGACCTTGCTATCATGGTTTCTCCTCATGCTCAGATGGAAATTAAATGTTTCTCTTTTATGGATAATTATATGATAATATTGAACCCCAATTGGTTTTTTAACTTTAATACTAATGATTTCTGCAATATGCACTTAAATGGTGATGTTCAATCACCACTTATCCTCTAAAATTATAATTCCCTTTTATTCAACTCTCTCAATTCCTAATCCTTTGCAGAATATAGAGGAACATGTGGCCCACACATATTCAATTGAGGAATAATGGATAGTGCATTATATCTGCCTCCCACTTATGCTTGAAGGATGATAAGAATGTTTTACACTTGTTTCATTCATGCTCCTTTTCTCAAAAGTACATGGGATATATTGGTGACATTGTAAACATGGATCTAATCTCTTATAGGCAGATTGATGAGTTTCTTCTCACCATAACCAATGATGGATGGAGTTCCCATGCCTAAAACCCGTTACTTGTTTATGTAGTATTGATTTTTCCTACTGTATAGAAAACTATAAATGAGATCATCTTTTATAAAATAGTTCCATCCACTCATGCTAGTGTGTTTTTAATTCACAAAGATACACATACTGATGATGTCATCTAAATTGTTCAATGTACCACACCTTCTAAAATATCCCGTAAAATTGATTTTTGTGAATTTATAGTAATCCAAAAATGAAACTCATGATAAATTTTATTCGATGGATTACTCCCATTTTACATTGTATTAATGATAATGTTGATGAAATATCATTGGTATTTTCGGGTCTCTCGGGTTGTAGTGGTGTCTTCTGCACACATTGTCGCTTTTTAAAAGTCAATTTTCATCATTTCCATGGGATACAAATTTATATGAAGCTATGATATTGTCAATTATTTATTCTATCTATCATAAATTTTTTCATAATTGGAATACTCTATAGATCCAATTAGACTTTGAACATGTAGGTATTTCTTTTAAGATGAGGACTTGAGATGTTCCATGGTGACTTCTTCCCCAATGGATTCTTTGTATTAATAAGCTAAAGTATCTCAATATATATCACAAATATTTTTAGGGATGTTAATCAAGTGTTTGATGCCCTTTAAAAGAGAGATTTCATAGAAATGACCTCTATGGGGTACTTTATGACTCTTTAGTTCTATGTGTCTTCAGTGGAGGATGACATGTTAGGAGTGTCTCCTTCTCAAAATTTAATATCCCCATGCTATGTGTGACTATGTACTTTTATTTTTCATTAATAATTATTGGAATTATTTAACTGAACCCAAACTTCTCCTGTAAATTTCTATAGTATATATTTATAATATATATTTATTTATTATATAATAATTTAAATATATTTCAATGAAATTCAATCCTGGGGTAAGGGTTTATCATCTAAAATTGTCTTTTTGGGTCATATGTTATGTTACGAACATATCGTATTTTATTGGTTGTATATACATCCACATTGATATTTTATATAATAAATCTCCTTTTTATATTTATATTTTCATTTTAGGTCATTATTTCATGGGAATTACAATTCAAAAGTTACTAAAGTTGTAATGGATTAGTGATAAAATCTACATACTTATTACGATTCTTCATGATTATTATTACTCTCATGATGTATTACAACATACCTATGATGAGACAAATTAATATTCATATGAATAGGTCAATTTTAGATAATATATTTTTTTATTTAAATTTTTTATTTGTAATAATATAATAGTATAAAATAATATCATTTAGGAAAACTAACAATATTTCATTTAGTGATAAAAATAATATTTCTTAACTTTCCATGTTTTATAATAATATCTTTATGATTGTTTAAAATATTATCCTATATCATTTTAATTTGAATCATAATAATTTTTTACTTTAAAAAAATTAAATAGAATTTTCATTTTATTTTACAAACAAGTTACATATCATTTTTTACTTGAAATGTTCATGGAATCATTGTTTTTACATACACGAGATGACTCTAATTTCATATAATCATCATAACTCAATAATTTAAATCACCATTTGAAATATCAAAATTCTATTGAAAAAAAAATTACCCATAATTGTTTATATATTTTTATATTTTAATAATGTGATATAAAAATTCGAATTGTACTAGCATCATAAAATATATTAAAAATCTATTAATGTATTTTACCTCAAAGTTTAAATCCTCGTACGTTACATATAAATAGAAGGTATATTATCCAATGATACAATACACAGTAATTATTTAAATGTCTTATTATGAAAATTATGTATGGATCATTCAATGAAACCGACTTCCATATAATGGGTAAATTATGTTATGAAACATGTTCCTTTCCATGGGTATTTATAAAATGAAATGTTTAAATCTTATTGAAACCCATTTACTTTTCATGGGATTTGATATGATGAATTCCATATGCCCATGTATAAAACATGAGTTTGATTTTAATTTTTTAATGTGTGGTGCTAGATTTATATATCCTTTCAATTAATTCGATAAAGATAGATATCTCATGAGATACTAAGGATTGGATTAGGAAGTCCACCGAATTAATTAACAATATATTACTTAAATTAGTGTAGTTATCATTGACAAAGGATATGACATCATGGGGAGTGAACGCAATCTAATAATATAGTTAAGGAAGAGAGGCTTTACCACTATGGGAAAAAAATATTTACGGTTATTTTATCAGTATAAATAACGTCTTATGCCAATTGGATGCTCTCATGGATCATCCTTTATGATTCCTTTATAATTCATGAGTTATGAGCTTCCAACCATTATTCCATGAAATAAAAATATTTATACATGATATTCTAGTTATGTTATCCAATTTTTATACTCATTTTCTCATAACCTTCTGCTTGTGTATTTTTTATGTGATCATTTACAACTAATTTTCCCTATCTATAAATTATTGAACCTTTCAAAAGTCTTCTCCACCAGCTTATGATGAATGGTTTTATTTATGATGTTTCTAGGATGGGTCTGAGTTAAGAATAATTTTTTGTGATGATGATGTAAATATTTTATGTATTATTATTTCATGGGATTATAAAATTTTTTATTTTAAGATTGTATCATAATTTTATGTAATGTATATTTATTTATTATGATGTTATATTTATTTATGAAATGTATGAGTATATATAATGGTTTCCATAATGCACAACATTGAGAATTTAAAATAACTAGTACATCGCCCGGGCATACGTACGGTGTCATAAATGAAATATTAACTACAAAATGATTTAGAAATATGATAAGTGATCAATGGAAATTAATAAATAATTTATTGAAATTATAAATGTCTTCAAAGAAATGTATCAAAATTTAATTTCTACATACTTGTAATAAGTAAATAGTGAAACCAAATTATAGTAAGGGAACTTGAAATTGGAAACAGACATTAGATTTTATTTTCATGTCACCTTTGAAATAGAACTATGGAATGTTATTTAACCATGATAAGAGAACATAAATAAACTTTGAAGCAGATACTTGTTTGACAACAATTACAGGATACATGGTTTTCAACAACAGTGGCTCTGTAAATCAGATTATGATTCATTTCATCACATTGTGCAGTCAATATCCTCCCAGTACTACCATGTATCATTGATGTAGAGTAGAAGTTGGTCATGTTTTTTTATAGTTATATTGATCCCTGTAATATATAATTAGACATTAATGTGAGTAAATGAGACATATTACTATGAAAAAAAACTGGTTAATGTAGTGAAGTAAAAAAATAACATGTTATAAAAAATGGATTATTTGTTTATATTATTCCTCTATGAAAAGAAGCCTGATAAAAATTCAATGAAAACAATTAATAATATGAAAAATGAAAATTCACTATTAATTGAATTAATGGAAAAATCAGTAGTAATTAAAATATAAAAAGTGGTTAATCTGGCCAGCTTTTCACCCCCCACTAATTTTCCAGCACCTCCTCCTACACCCAAACCTAGCTCTACCCCTCCCCTCCCCCTCCTCTGATTTTCTCCCACCTGATACCAACAAATCCCCCTCCCACATCAGCCTCCCCCCTACCTAGCCCCTTCCCTCCCCACTCCCCCATCCCAACTTCTTCCCCCAACAGCCCCCTCCCCCCCTGCCCTCATCCTCCCCTCCCCTACCCTCCCCTTCATCCTGGATAGCCCCTCCCCTCCCCTCCCCTGCCCACTAACCAGAATCTCCAACGACCCTTTCCTCCCCCCTCCTCCCCCCTCCCCTACCCAGCCCCTCCTCCCCCTGCCACCCTGCCCAGCTTGTCATCCTCCCCTCCAACCTACCCATCACCTCCCCTCCCCTGCCCACTAAACAGAATATCCACTGACCCTTTCCTCCCACCTCCTCCCTCCCCCACACATCCCCTCCTCTCCCCCCTCCACCCTATCCAGCTTGTCATCCACCACCCAATTTCCCAGCACCTCCTCCTACCCCCTACCTAGCTCTACCCCTCCCCTCCCGCTATGGTTGTCTACCACCCAATTCCAGCACGTCTCCCTCCAACCTCAGCCTCCCCCCTGCCCAGCCCCTTCCCCCACCACTCCCCCTACACATCCTCTTCCCCCACCAGGCCCCTCCCCACTGCTTGTATCTTCCCCTCCCATCCCCTCCCCTCCCGTCCCTTCCCCTCCAACCTGCCTAGACCCTCCCCTCCTATCCCCTTCCCATTATCCAGATAAAACAATGCCTTGTTTAATGCATGAAAAATATTGAAGAGAGGAAAAAACATTCCAATGACCAACTGCTCTGAAAAAATGATACAATGCTCTAAAATACATGATACGGTGCTCTTAAAAATGATCCAATGATCTAATAAATCTCAAGAACCTCTTCTCAATCATTAAGGATTCTACAATAGAATGATCACCATTTATATCAAACAACATGCCTTGTGGAATCTAAGAATAGGTACATCATGTAAGAGCCTTTCCAAGGCTTCATAATGCAATGAAAAAATGATTTTAATGTACAAAATGCGCTTGAAGAAAAAATTGGGAAAAGGTGGGGAAATCAAATCCATAGAAAAAAAGAAAGAAAACCAAGTGTAATTTAAATGGAATTTGAATTCCAGGTATCATTTGATATGCCTTGAAAATGAATCATAAAATCAATTATTTAAAAAAACATTTATAGATTAATTAAATCATGTTATCATATTTTCTCTTCCCTCATAAATAATCTATCTTGATTGAATGTCCTCCCTCCCAAACGATTTGGGGAGAAACAATGCTCTAAATCGACCTTCGTCTCCAAGACCCGGTTGAAACTGAGCCAACGACAACAACAAATTATCTCAATCGGTGACACAAACTTGTCTTCATTCCTCTCCTGTGGTTTCAACTTTGGTATTTCTACCAGCGGCTTTCTGGAGAATAACTATGGCATTAAAAATCGGCAGGATTTTTCATAGTTGTCTAGTTTAAAGGGAGAGAAAGGTAGAGAGGTCCAGGGAATTAATAGGAATGAAATGTGGGAGAGAAATTTCTCAAATGATTCTGGGATTCTACCTAAAAAGTATTAATCAATTTTTTGTTTTTTTATAATCAATAAATTTTTTAATGATAATGGGTACGTGTAGGGGCTGCCAAATTTTAAAAATGAATATAAGGAAAAACAAATTCACATTCACACAGAGGAAACAATTATATAATAATGAAATAAAACTGGAAATATTTAATAATGAATGTAAGGAAAAACAAATTCATGAAATTAGGATATAACACCTTTTTCACAGATCTTGATTTATATATGTTGAATCTAAGGCATTGACATTGACATATGTTTTGATAATTTGAACTTATTCATAGACCTGGATGAAATATTTTTTTAGTCAAGGATGAAAGCTTTATAATCATCTGTTTCATATGTTTTTAGTGCATAAAATAACAATATATAGTGGATTAAATAGTGAAAAAAATTACATGCCTTCATATGTTGGATGGAAGGGAGGTTAACTCCATGATTTTATGAAAAATTACCTACATTCATTTCCAATTCATGATTCTGTATTCACATGCACTGTTGAGAAAAAAAAATTAGTAAACTATCAAATAAAATTGCTTATACTTATTCATTTATATAATTTTTTAGAAAAAAATTCTACATTAATGTAATATTCAATACAAGTTGAGAAATAGTGGGCACATCATAATCTAAGAAATATTTAGTAGAATCAATTTGTGAAATTACATGTCTTCTTTTCTAATTCATGTTTCTGTATTCACATGTACGGAGAAAACAATTAGAAAACAATAAAATAAAACTGATAATATTTAATCATGAATATAATGAAAAAAACACTAAATGAGGATAGAGCACCATCTTCACAGATCTTGATTAATATAAATTGAAACTATGGCATTCACATTGAAGATGAAAAATCAAAACCATGCATATTGAAAAAAATAATAGAAATTGAACATTAGTGCGTAGAAAAAAAAACAACCAAAACAACTCAACCATCCCATTAATTCTGAATTCAACTATTGTAAAGTAAAATTGAATAAGAACATTATTATTGAACATATACCTTCCTATATAAATACATGTTTTTTATGCAATCCTTACTATTGATATCAAAATAATCCACACATCAGAATCCTTAAAAAGAAAACAATACCATTACATTTATATAATTGAGTCTATATTGAGACACTAATCCAATTAAAAATTGAAGATATGTTTCTCGTACTTAACATTGGCGCACCTACAATGATTCTACAGTTAGAAGAGTTTTCTAGGTCAATGCAGCTTCCTCATCTTGAATCGATCTCTGCATATCACTAATAATTTTCAGTATACTCTTAACTCAAGAAATTTAAAACATAAAAACACTATCTATGAAATTTAAGTTATCGTAAATATTCCCAAGAATAAGATTCAAAAACATTAGATGCAACCAACAAAATTGATCATAAAAAACTAGCGAAATAACTTAAGGAAATAATATAAAATCTATTACAGTGCATGCAAAGCATAATAAAGGCCAAATTAAGATCCAACAAATTCTCCAAAAAATTCTATACAAGAATGTATGTAGAACCACTTAATCAAAGTCACTACAATATAACAGTAAAAAAATAATTAGAAAAAAATAAAAAATTTAAAAATCAGTCCACTTTCAGTGTTACCCTTCTATTTTAGTAGAAAAAGTATGTCACTTTTTCAGTCTTCTTGTTTATGTATCTATCCATCAGGTTGTGCAGTTCAATGGCAATGATTTTTTTGGCAATAGTGTCTCAAGACAATTAGAGATTATGTTGCACCCAATCCTCACTATTTAAATCCCAAGACCAGTTTTCTTATATATATAATATAGTTAGAATATTAATTAGAAAATATTGGTGACAAATAAAATCATAGAATCTGAAATTAATTTAACATGTATTTTTAAATTATAAAATAAATATGAATCTGTATAAAAATAGATCTTACCATAGTAAATAATTAAAGGGTTACTGTAGGTAGAGAGAACCAATATTACGAGACAGTTTTGGATTTGCAATGCATCGAGGTTACATAGTGTAAATAAAGAACAGCCGTAGACACCAGAGATTAAAATCACAAACCCAAGGTTGAGACAGAAACCATTGGAGGTGACGATGAGCTGAAGGTGAAGGCAGAGAAAAATATGAACCTTTTTATTTCCATAAATATGAACCTGCATATTTAAATTCTTAAGAAAATATGATCCTGCATATTTCAATAATGTATAAAGATATGTTACAAAAATAATATTCAAACATTAATATATATAAAACTGAAATTATTATGAACCTGCATAGTTCAATTCTGAAATAAAAAATGAACCTGCATATTTCAATTATAAACCTACATATTTTAATTTTGAAATAAATATGAACCTGCATATTTCAATTTTGAATACATATAAGTTTCAAAAATAATATTCAAACAATAATATGTATAAAACCGAAACGAATAAGATAAAAAATAATATTAAAAATTCATATGAAACAAAAATAACCTGCATGTGGTGGTACACTTCATCCATTTTCATTGTGTATCTGTTTAATGCACCTTTCATAGAAACAATTATAAAGATGGTTAATATATATCAAATAAATAGTGAAATAGTAAGTGGAATGTTGAAATATAAAGTAGAACATGGGGAAATAATATTACTGGAAAATGATCATCAATTAGGAACTATGTATAATGGAGCTCCCACTGAAATGAAAGAAATGCTAGTTACTACAACTCAGTAAGAAAGAGTACCCTATCCTACATAATAATAGACACACCTACAACCACCAATAAAATATACATCATCATATTAATATTAGGGATAAATATTCAGGGCTTAAATCAGTGTAGGGATTACCTCATCATCCAGGGCTCCAATTGGTGAAGGATTTATCTCAATCAGGGATTTGACAATTATAGTTTGATGGAAATCATTATGTAGTTCCATCATTCTCTATCAACCACATTGATTATTTGAGATCAATAAAACTCAATATCAATGTTCATATAACATTATGTAATTGAAATCACACCTGACAAAGTTATCATTCCATAAAATAACAATTAAAACAAAGCTAAATTGCATGAAAACAAATTACAAAATGAACAACAAAATAATGGATGAAGGCAATATACCAAAGGGTGAACTCAAAAGGAAGTCACCTTACACCACTGACAAGGATATCATACCTTTTTATGAGGATTGAAATGGCAATGAAAATTGGGAGGCACATTGATGGAGGAGAAGAAAACAGCGAGAAGCATAAGAAAATTGTCTGGAATTTACTAAAACTGAAAAAACATGTATTTTTGGAAGAAAGAGAAAATGAATTTTTATTTACCTGTTCAAAATTATTGAATCAATAGGTATATGTAATGGAGTTACAAATAGAAGTTATCACATTTTTAGAAGATCTTCTCAGATCTGTAATTGGATGACCAGTACATGGGAGTGTTTATACCTGAAATAGACAACCAATGTAGAAGATGTTGTAGGTTATGGGGGAAGTAATTGGTTTAATGGTTGCATGGAATGGATCTAGAAGAATATAACATAAATTTTTTTGTTGTTAGATTCAAAATTACTCACAATTCACAGTGTTCCTAGGTATCCATAGTGTAACTGTATGGTTACCATAAATACAAGCAACCCAATTCGTCAACTAAATCTATCTCCACAGAACGGATTGATTTTGTGTGAAATAATTGGTTGTTTTAGTGAAATGTTATGAGTAGAAACTTGTTGGTCGACATCGTACTTCTAATTCAATTACCCCACAACAGTTTCATTCAAATGGAGAGGAACACCCACTTAACTAGAGGATTGAAACGAAAATGAAAATTCAGGAGGCACTTTACTGGAGGAGATGAAATCTGTGGGAAGCATCGGAGAGGATGATCGGTCAGTCATTTGTGGTAAATGAATTAGATAGTAGGATCACTATGATAGGAATATCGGTGGCCGATATAGCGTGTGAGCTGTGAGATGGAGAAGAGACAGGAAAAAACATGTTTTTAAGAGTAGTGGATCGAAAACCCTACTGAAGGACGATTGATAACAGAAGGTTCATTGAGTTTTTGTGGTTGCGCGATGGAAACAGGGAGATCATTGACTGATGGAAGACAACGGAGGGAGGAGATAGGAGTAATTTCCATAGATCGTTGAAGAGAAATGATTCGCAGAGGAAACCCTAAACAGGAGGATGGGATTTAGGTCTCGCGGGGGATACATGATGTGCGTCACGGGTCGAGGGGAAGAGGAAGGTTGAAATTTATTTTTGGATGGGACGTGGTTTATTTGGAAGGTGACACTTAATCATGGAGAAATACTACATTAGTATAGATAATTGATTTAATATTACAATACAATTAATATTTAAATTTTACATAGCCATTGAATTTTTAGGAATGAATGTAACACCACAAAATGATAAAGGGTTAAATGGATAAATGATATGACTCGGGTCAAAAAGGTGCACCTTCCTTTTGGGGAGCCTATCAGATTAGAACTCCACAGTTAAGCATGTATGGACTGGTGTAGTGATCAGGATGTGTGACCTTCTAGATTGTTTTCCAGGGTGTGTGTGAGTGAGGAAAAAGCACACATGAAAGGACATGTGTTGTCCTGTGGGAATAGTCCTTAGTTAGATTACCCGTTCAGGCACGTGGGTAGGCCCTAGAGTGGGGACCACGTGTCTGCGGGGCAACTGGTTGTACCTGGTAGGCCATGACCCGAAGACCATGTTATGGCTTGGTGTTTGTGCTATCACCAGGACCCGATTATTACATTTGGTATCTGAGGTGGTACCTAACCATAAGGGTGGTGCACTACTTGGGTAGAGATGTTGGGCCCACAACGAGGATGATGTTCTCTAATGGGGTGGTGACAGTAACACACCAAAATGAAAAACAGTTAAATCAATAAATGATATGACTCATGTCAATAGGGTGCACTTTTTTTTCGGGAGCCTTCTGATTAGAAATTCATAATTTAGCATGATTTCCATAGAGTATTGATCGGGATGAGTGATGTTCTGGGAAGCATCCAAGGGTGTGTGTGAGTGAGAAAAAAGAACACTAAAAAGGACATGTGTTTGAATGTGGGGAATATCATTAGTCAGATGAACCTTTTGGGAATGTGGGTGGGCCCAAGAGTGGGGACCACGTGTCTGCGGGGCAACTGGTGGCACCTGGCGGGCCGGGACCCAATGACCATTTTATGGTGGGGTATATGTGTTGTCACCATGACCTAGCCATCACAATGAAAATGATATACCACATTATGGAATATGTGTTTATTATTCCGAGTGAAAAATTATGTTTTTATTAATTCATAGGAAATAATAATTCATGTTTTTGTGATTTTATTTTATTTTCAAAATGAATTTTTCATCCAAATTTATTTTATGGATTTTTTTTACATGGAAATTATAATTAGATTATTTTAATTATTGATTATTAGTTTTTAAAAATAAACATCATTCTATAGATCATGATGTCAATATTATATTTTTAAAATATTACTATAATTCTTTAAAACCCATTTTAATGTTTTTATAACATTTGGAAGAAAATGGATTATTAACATATCTATTTTCAATGTTGCCATTGTACCTTTAAATATTTTGGAAATATAAACCATTTTTAGAAATCCATTAATGGAAACCTTTCTAGGAAAAATTACTACTCTATATAAGAGAACCCAATTTGTGAGGTAAAGAATGTTATATGAATCAATAACACATTTCCCAAAAAAATCGACAGAAATGTATATATAGTATGGAATAGAAATAATCTTTTACCTAGATAGACAATTCCATAAGTATATAGTGAATTTTTAGATCGGTGTTGATTAATTGAAAATGATAGAGTCACATGTGTGTTTGAGATTCTCATTTCATGGTATGTACTATGTGAAATTTTTCCAATTTAAAAAATCTACCTCATTTTTTATCACACTAATAAATATTATATAAATTAATAATTTTTTTACCATGGATTCCATGTTTTCCTTAAAAATAATGATTTGTAAACGAACATTTTAATGCTCACTATGGGGAGAAATAAATAAAATATTGTTTTAGGATTTGTGAAATAGTTATTAAAAGAGTCTTTATGAAATTTTATACTGTTATAATTCGTTGTAATATGATGAATAATTCATTCACTAAAGTGAATATATTAAATGAAATGATATTTTTATTGTGAACATGGATTCCCACAAGAATGGAATAGAATCTCATAGTTATGGAGGAATATTTTTTTATTAGGAATTCATGAATCTCATAGGAATTTAAATAAATATATATGACATATATTAATGAAGGAAATTATGTAGGATATAACACTAATATAGATAATTGATATTTTCATATTCCAATATGTAAAATATATTGATGATATTTTTTATAACTATGATATATATATATATAAAGGAGAATAAGAAGAAACAATACATGGAGATCTAAAAATTCATCTATTATGAATAATTTTGTGTGATAAAAAGAAGAAAAGGATAACCAATACTATATATTCTTGTGGACTTTGAGCCTAGAAGAAGGAAAGAGGTGACAATACTATCATGACATACTTTCTTGTTCCAGTGAATTTTTGTGATTTGAAACTACTATAATGTATTGACCATTAATGCTGTAGTAGAATAGAAATGTAGAGAGGTAGATGGAGGGAGATATGGGCCTATCATAGTCAAATAATCATTCATGTCAAATAAAAGGAAAAAACAATTTTTATATTATCAAGGATTCCCTAGTGATTTCTATATATTTATGATTCTAATTTGCTTGATCATGTACTATATAATTCATAAGTAATCCTTGATAATCTATGTTTATGGGTTATATGGGAATTGTTCTATTTAATGTGATGGATGTTTTTTATTTAAATGTACATGGTTGGTTCTAAATGTAATAGTTCATGTATATACACACTCAGAATATTTTATATATAATAAAAATAAAAATTGGGAAAAAACAATAAAATAATGATGATGTACTATTCCAACTTGTTGTAAATTATAATTAAAAACCATGTGTTTACATTTTCATGTTCTCTATAATATATTAATAATATTTTGATGAAAATTTAATGAAATTGTGAGATATGAATTCACTAAATTACTATTAATGTAGAAAAATAGTAAAAAATTTAAATTATTCATATAATAGTAATTCAACCACTCTTTGTGAAGCAAATTTCCTATTCTATTTTTTTAATTTATATCAGATCATTTGTTTCACATAATATTATACTTCCAATAGTCTCTAGAAATACTTATTTGATGTATTTATATTGTACAAAATATTACTATTTGAAGTGAATATTTGAAAAATTGTCTGAGTTCCCTATAAAAAATATAACATAAGGTTACAATATTACATTAATCATGAAAATAATAAAATAGATGCAATGGAATTATGAATGTTCCAATGAAATAAATAATAGTAAATGATCCTTTATAAGTTATTTTTTATTAATATAGAGTCAATTCTATTATTTCAATTGAAAATATCACACCCGAAATAATATGTGACTAAAACAAATTCCTCTAAAGATATGTAGAATAGAATTTAGTGTTTGAATCCATTAAATATAGGATAAAAAATATTTCTATAAAAAATTATTCATTTTATTTATTTGATAATTATGTAAAAATAGTCTCTTAAAAAATAATTCACATAAATTAGAAGAATAGAAGTGGGTAATATCCCAGTTATGTGAATTCCTTAGATTAATTATATAAATTTTTAGAGGGAATATGTTTTGTTGAGTTTTTATGGAGTGAAATGGGTTTCTGTAATCAGGAAACCATTTTAACATTTCTACAAAACTCCAAATAGTTCCCCCATATATTGTTATGTACATTTATTATTTTCTGAGGCCAGTGATAATATGGATTTTCAGGCCCAGTGAAGCTTAGGGACTCACGATGGTCAAGAGGATGGGTGTTTTTTCTCATTTCACCCCTTTAGTCATGAAAATTTTTCTACTCAGGGACTCTCTTGTATATTTAATAGATGTTCATGTATCTCTTCTTGATATTGACATGATAAAAGTTACCCTGAAAAAATAATTTGTTGTTTAATTTTCTAATTAGGTAAATAAATGGAGTCTCATTAGTGAACTGAGAGGAGTGCAATATCATTACTAAATCCATATATATTAAATAGATTTGTTTCATCAATCCCATTAATAGTAATTAACCACTTTATGGGATAAATATAGTTGCACAAAAACTTTATTATGTATCGCCATGTAAGCAGGCGGTAAATATTATATAGAGGGGATTGAGGCATTCTGAGGAGTCGTATGAATCAAAGTTATTGTAGGAATAAAAAACCACATAGTTCATTAATCCCAAATTTTTTAGCATCATGATGTTGTGATATATGTGTGGGTACTGGGACACACAAATTTGGAGCTCAGGTCTCAAGGATTCATCATATGTATCCTAACTATGTTAAGAATTATAGTCATCATAGTTCATTTACAACTTTGTGACTAGCCCCATGGTATGTACCCTTGATGATGGGTGTTAAAACAATAAAACTCCTTGGGGATTACATACATGTATTACCCTAATGAGTTTTGATTCATGATGTCCAATGATATTTTCATTATGTATCCTTCATCCCATCTCATCTATAATTGGTGTGGGAATCAAGGATGAATAAATGACTAGACTCGTGGAAAAAATATATAGGACTTGTATGCTGGGATAGTCCTTGGAATGTTTATTATATAGGTCAATCCTTGGAAACATATCCTATATTTCCAGGTTAAGGAGGGAATTTGAGTTCTCGTAGGTCATTTATCCCTTATCCTACTAATCGGCTATGGTGTATGATCACACTCAATGATATTACGAGGGTCCTTAATGATTTAGGAATTCTAGGGGTCAAATCAAGATGCATTCACTATAGATTAGGGACATAATATATGGTGATAGTAGTTGGGGAATACACACTAAGGTTTACCATATAACCCTGGGGTACATAGTAAAAATTACACGATCAGTGCAGATCTAGATGACATGATAATGCACCATGGCATCATTTTGATGGACAAATTTTCTCAATGATACTCATAAAATCTCTCAAGACCAATTTTCCATTATAAAATAACATAATTGAAGTAATGGGGAGGATATGAGATGTACTTGCGGTCTCTAAAGGTCATGTGGCACACCCCTAGTGATTCTAAATACACTGTGAGACTCGAAAACATGTCTTCCGTATCTCAAGAAATCCATTTGTCTTGTCATACTCACAAAACGAATGGCCTTATGAATGTACAGGTGACTCCACAATTCCCCTATCGAACCCTATGGACAAAAATATAGATTTTCCTACAAGAATTCTCATGCCCCTCCATATGAACCATGTTGGTCCCATGAGGTTTCATAGAAAATGGAGTAAATTTACTTGAAATTACTAATGGAAACTCACATAACCCCAAACCATTGTAAAATAAAACAATGGGGATAATAGGGAATAAGTGAGTGGTTATTACTGTAATTGGAGGACATGTGACACACCCCCAGTGAACTGTAGGTAAATAACAAGATCTTAGATACACATCAATCTTATCTCATGAAATCCCTTTGGCCAATCATTTTCACTGCATGGAGGTAGCCAGGTATGTACATGAAACTATACTCCTCACATTCATCACTTTAAGGAAAAAATAGATCTGTTTTTTAATGACATGATTACACACCCTCATATCACCCATATTCGTCGCATGAAACATCACCATGAAATTGAGTAATTGTCATTGAAATTACTTATTAAAACATTCATGACTCACAAAATTTTCCATATATACTAATAGAGATTATATATGGAGATGGAGGAAGGAATTCATGATCATAAAAACCTGAGATGCACTAAAGAATTATATAAAGTTGGTCCTCAATACTCCTAGAAAAAATATACATGTCTAGTAGACATGTCATCAATGATGTCATGAATTCCATTCAAAATGATCATTGGATATCACAAAGGCCCTCAGACATGTTAACGTGACAACATGGGAGTCCATCAACACATTTCTGTGATCAAAATTTTTTGCATTAAATTGCGCTAATCTGATAATGGAAGCATTGAATGAAGTGACTCGTGATGGATAAAAATCATGTGACACACTTGGAACGACCGACCACAATGAGTCTTGATACTACGTGCTTCCAACCCTCTTCAATGACTCTATCATGAATCTATTCTAGATATGATAAACAAATTCACAAGCCAATGAGTTTGAATTTCCTATAAATTCCCCTAACCAACAAAAAATATTCACTGGCTACAACTCAAAGAAAGCACTAGGTGAAAAAAAATACCATGAATCTAAGTGGACTTCTCAATGAAATCGATCATGCGATTGACCAAATTTCCATTAAGAAATATACCACAAACCGGATATAGTAATCACACATCGTACACAAGGGACTTATTGTTATCAGTCATAGATCAGGTGATGGGATAATGGAAAGGAATTTGATAAACAATACTCATGTATTATATATCATGCAAGACCTAAAATAATCTGATAATGAACAAACCTTTGGAACTCGCAATATAATGGGAAAAAAGATCAATAGTTAAAGACATAATATAATTACATGATAATTGTCCCTCATTCTCTTTGAATGAATCATACAAAGACACAGTGTACCACTAGGATACATTTCACATATCTCCTAACATTCCATTAACAATCTATTTGGTACATTCTAAATCCTACTAATATATAGAATAAATCACATGACCTCTCTAGGAAAACCACCTTGTTCTCCCAAAACATTTAGAGCCAATAAACAATGACTTACAAAGTATTTCATATAAATATCCTAACTCATATAGTGAAATTTTCTCATACCATTCAAGTCATGGCATTGAATCTAGTCTTGCAATCCTAGATCATGATATTTCCTCTAGGAAATCCATTTGAGAACTGTAACACTCTCTTGGAATGACTATATGGTCTTGTGATGACCTTGATGAATGTTATCCAAGACAGAAGACATCCTCTGAACATTGTCACATTGACTCTTTTGGAATCCATCATAATTTTCTATAAATTTCATTCAACGGATTCATGGACAAGCTAAGCAGGTCATGTAATGTCCCCTAGGCATGTTCATGAGGTCATACGGCACCATCTAGAAAAGTAGGCCATGCCCTAAGGGAATCCTATGATTTGATATCTATGTCCATCCTGAGTGTGTAATTCCTAAATATAAGGTAAACTAATTTGTCTAATCCCCAATAAGGGAACAATAATGACTCTAATTCCATCCATATTCAAGATATATAGTACACCTCTTCGTGGTTCATGTTCCAAACTGATTATGTAGGGTTACTCTAGTATGTGATCCCCTTATTCTAAGAAATGGCATTGATTAAATTCTAACTTTTATTTCTCCCAATGACCATAGATCACATAGTATTTGGGTGTTTCAGTGATCATGTCATCTTCAATATTCACCCTAAGGTTATAAAGAAAACCTTAGTGTGTAAGACTCATCTATAACCATCATATAGTACTTAACTAATCAATAGAGAGTCCATCTTGATATTAGATCCTAGTATTCCTAAAACCTCAGGGATGGTTGTTATTTCTATGAGTTTAATCATCCACTTTATCCTATTAGCATGTCATGTGATATATGAAAATTGTGAAATTTGATTCCTACCCTAAATGGGATATCAAGGATGAGTATCCTATCCCTAATATCTATAACCAATATCCCAAGGATTTTACCAACATATAAGTACCATATATATATGTATATATATATATATATATATATTGCAAGAGACTTATCATCTATTCCCCTTCATTTCTCACATCAATAATAGCTCACATGGATATAGAAAGATGCAATGAACATCTCATTGGACATCATGAATCATCAATCACTAGGGAAATCACATTATGTATTCCCTAAAGAGTGGTATGGTATGTACACCACTCATATAAGGGAATATACCTTAGGGATATTAACAAGGGTGTAATTGATATATGATGATAGTAATTCTTATTATATTCAGGATACGTAGGAAATCACCTTGGGCCTTGAGCTCAAAAATTTTGTGTCTCCATACCCACGCATATGTCCTCTCTGTATGATGTTAAACTACATGAGATTAAAGAACTACAAAGGTTTTGTTTCATGCAATAATCCAGATACACAGGACACAACATAATGATTCAACCCCAACCTCAGAATATTAACCTCCTCCTCACATTGAGACACATCCCAAAGCATTTCGCAAGACCAATTTAGAACATAGTGGGGTTTCTAACCATTAAGGTGATTAATGAAGAACTTTAGATATATATATATATATATTAATTCACCAACCAGAATTCACTCCCATCAGTTCATTAGTGAGACTCCCTTTTTATCTATCACAAGAAGTAACCAGTAAATCATTTTTTTCTAGGTAACTTTAATAGTATTAATATTTAAAGAGATACATGAAAATATTTCATATCTATAAGAGTGTCCCAGATTAGGAAACAGTTCCCCCATCCCCCAAGGGTGAAATTATCCTAACCTCCCATCTCCTAGGACAATGTGAGTCCTCAAGATCCACTAGGCATGAAATTCCAAGTGACCATTGGCCTTTGTAAAATAGTTCTATACACAGCTACAAATGGGTGAACCATTGATAGTACCTAGAAAGGGTAAAAATAGAATCTTGAAGAGAAAAACCCATATAAAACCTTGAAACCTAAATATAATGGTGAACATGTTGTGATTATATATAATATAAAAATGATTAGTTATTTTCCATCATGAAATTTCATTTATCTTTTTAGTAAAAAAATTATAATATAGATTGGAATCAATATAATATCAAATTGATTGGGTTATAATGTGCTAGGGCACATTGTTTTGAAAACCATACACAAACAAAGAAGTAAGACTGAAGTGATCTAATATATTATCATTTAAAACTAGGGTTATCAATAAAGACACATTTTATCTTTGTGACACTCAACAAAACCACGAAATAAACCCAACACTTTAGTGTGTGTTAGGTAATTCCTAAAAAGTATACACAATAACACATTATTATATATTGGGATTGAGCTAAAAGACAATGAAATGAAGAAGTATAAGGTCAGATATAAAAGATCCTAAAATAAAGTGATATTATGTGTAAGCTAAAAGACCCTAAACTAAAGTGATATCATGTTCGGGATAAAAAAGGCAATATTGGGATTCAGCTAAAAGACCATATACTAAAATGTATGGAAATTATTTATCCAGAAATAACTTGTATGAAACTCTGTATAGAGTTATAAAAATCTTGGTATTCTCACCAATACTATAATCATTGTTATATAATTGTGAACACTCCTTCCTGTATATATATTCACTCCATTTATCCTTTGGAAAATCAGTTGATCTCAAGTTAAATAAAACAGATCATCAGTAGAGAATCTATTGTTGGTTGGAATTCATGATAAATATATTAAAAGATCTATTGTGAAAATAATAACAAAATTAAACCATTTATGGTTCATTGTTTTTCTGGAAATGAATTTTAGTGTGGGAAATTTTCAGAATATCAAAACAATGAAATATCATAGAAATTGTAAACAAAGAGATGCTGGAAATAATGAATATTTTAGATGATATATTTGTATTGATAAAAAATGGGGGAGGAATATCCACATTTTGAAGTCTCTCTGAAGCTCCAAAAAATTGGATGCATCAAATGAGTCACACTATGATAAATACCAAGCAGTTGTTCCATCAAGGATGTCCGTACTTTGACAAGAATCATTGTTAGAACACTAGAGTACCTCTCTCCCCGCTCCTTTTGCATCCACTATAGGATGAGAATTCTCATCCAAGTTAGTTATCTATTTAAAACTCTATTTAATAGTAGAAAATGAGGATGAAGAAGTCGAAATATTAAACCTGATATGACAAATCATCTCCTCATATCTCCCTATCTATGTGGTCCATACATCCATTTGAGCTTGTTGTTTAGATACAAACCGGTGACACCAATCCAATACCTCCACATATCCCTCATTTCATAACAATGGAATAATCTTTCATAAGATCATGTATATCCATTTATTTCAAATCCATGTTTCTTCGGGTCAAGATAATATGCTACATGATTCTATACAAAGGCCGATGGTCAATGTTGTCTTCCCCTATGTCCAAAAATAAATGGTGAAGTAATCACCCTTGGTTGTAAAATATTTCAAAGGAGTGAATCTATTCCCAAATCATTATGTGATGTGATTAAGTCTCTACATCCAACAGGGTGGACACATAAGAAGGATGAACTAATAGTCATATTAGTACCAAAATAGTAGAATTCTCTTGGGAACTTCATTCGACAGACTCATCATCCAAATCATATGTTGGAGGTTTAATCTCTTCAACAACATCTATTTCATTATCAGAGTGGTTATCACCTGAATGTGGACTCTTTCTTGATGTCTCGTCTAGATATTTGATCAAATCCATTGTTTCCTCAAACAAAGGAAATGGAAACACATTATACCTTACCACATGAAGGCCAATCTGAACAACACACAATTGGGATATGTTTCTACCCAATCAGGGGAATAATCCTATGTATGAAAAGTTGAAGAAGAATCAATATGTGGGTGTATATTCTCATCCTTGGTGTATTCATGTGTCAGCATCCTTCAGAATTTTCAGATAACCCCTAGATGTCTCTCCCCTCAAACATGTACCAAAAAAAGAAGGGAGACCATCTAAATGGAGACAAAAATTAAAGATAACTGATATAGTGTGTACAACACACAAATTATGAGCATTTATACCCTTTATACAACAATCCTATCCTAGAAGGAGATTATATTAGATCTTTTATAAAAAAAGAAGCTCCCAACATCAATGATCATCCTAACTAGTGCACAAATGGGGAAAATTTTGAAGCTTTTAGGATGGAATAGTGTTCCCTTAACCTCAACAGGACTTAGTGACATAGACATAACCATAGAGATGTTCATAAAATTGGGATGAGATATGGAAACTAGGATCTTGTAATTGTAGTAATTTTTATAATAATGGAAATTCTCTGATATCCATCAAAATATGGACTAGAGAAGACCATTGATCCTACAAGGGGTGATACCTTATTAAATATGACCAATCATTTGAAAATGTCATGAATGGATTGGTACTTCTAGGTTAAGGCATCACCATTTTGCAATTCACACTACTATCTCCAGTATTGTAAAACCAATTCTTGAACATGTGTCCCTGGTCGAAATGAGCCAACCATTTAAGGACATGATTATGATACTAGTCAGTCTTAGGTTTGGATATATCTCAATGTTCACACAATATCCCCATGATGTATAATCTCTAGCCTCAATATAGACTTATAAAAGCCACCACTATCAGTAACTTTCTAGGAGGGGAAGATATGGGTGGTGAATAGTGGATGGTATAACTCTGCAACTGTATTGGAATATAATGATCAAATCCAGGAAAGAAATAAATGGCTATATTTTCATCTATTTATTATATTTCTCCCTTATAATAATGAGAATACCCCTCTCCAAAATTGGGGTCTGTGGAGGATTTTCCCAAAAATCCATTATAATTAGGAATTCAACATAAATTTCCCTAATTGGAAGAATCAATTCCAACCGATAGATGCCCTATAGGATGATTCCGACTTCACCATGGGATAAGTGATTTTTTTGTGCCAGGGAAATGATGGTTAATAATTTCTTGAAGGAGGTCTGGATAAAAATAGTTGTTGAATTAAGAGATCCATATGGACTCACAAAGCTGAACACTATATAAATAATCATCAAACTCCATGAAGCTTTGCCTAACCCAGAAATGACAGACACTATTATCATTGAAATTGTCATTGGGATAGAAATACCACTTTTAATACTATCCTCTTATTATATTATTAAAATATAAATAAAATATACTCGAACATCATGGTGTTATAGGTTTCTGGGTGAAATCACGACCATTTAGACCAAAAGGGTAGTTGGAAAACATATTTGATGAACCCTATGATTGAACTACAACCAGCTGACCATCCTCTGCAATTTCTATTTTAATGTACTCAAGAGAACCAGAATCCTAGAAGAATGGTATATCAAAATAAATAGGGGGAATGGATGAATCATACAGTAAAGCAAATCATTATAGTGGAAGTAAATGAGATAAAAGATAATTTTTATGATAGGGGACAGTAACCGCTTCAAGGACTCATTATCTATATACACACATTATCACGAATCATCATTTCAATTTCTGGTCATATAAATCCTTTAATTGGATACAACTAAGGATCCATGATGATAACCATAAGCCATAAAAAAACAATTATGTGGGCCATGTAAAACACACAAAATAAAAATTTTCATTGAATGAAATGGTTTCGGTTTCCTCAAAGATATAGTATGAATCCTAAAAATATTATTGAACCATGTAAGGAGTTCATGGATTAACTAAACTCTATTGAAATCAAGTTGAATTACCCCTACATGGAATCATGTGAACAACATTACCCCTTGGAGACATGTGACTGTATTACCTGAAAATTTTCATTTTAGGTATAATTTGTTTTTTGGATCGGAAAAGTTTTTGAGCATAAGATAATATTATGGGGGTGTTAGGGTGAAACAAAAAAGTTGAATGTAATTGTGAATAGAGATCACTATTCGGGTTTTTAGCATGGTGTTGTGATAGAGGAAGATTGCATGTGTGAGAAAGAGATCACTCTCGACAAGTGTTGAGTAGAGGAATGAATTTTCCTTTACCCCTTATATGTATGATTTTTTATAGAATACCAATTGTCACCAATTATACCAAATTTCACATATGATAGAAGTTTTAGAGACCATGAAAGATTTAGGTGGCCATTAGTTTTCCTCCAAACTGAGTACTTTTCCCCACATATGTCACTCTATTGGGCTTGGTGGCTTTGTTGACTCCCTTAAAAAGATATTTTGAAAATTCTCAAAAGAATGAATTCCAATATATGGGAATTGCCTTACCCAAAATTAAAAAGAACCAAGACTTGTTCGTTTCATGATCCTCTAAGGGGATCACAATCACTTTACTATTTCATGGTCATGTGGAGATTCCACACACAGCGGATAACCTATGGAATATCATTTAATGAATTTTCCTTCTCATATAGAGTCTCTCTAGACAACGGATGAAATAATGATGAAAACGGAATGGGTTCCCACATTCCTCTTTTTTCATTGGAATGTTCCTGAAAAAAATCGGAAGTTACCCCAAGAATTAGGGAGAATAATATCAAATGGAATATATCCCAAGTAGCATTGAAGTTCATATTCCCCGGTGTCATTCGAAATGAAACATTTTCTTGATTATACTCCCACAATCATTCATGTCCCTCGAAACATTGTAAAATAAAACAAATGAGATAAAGTGGTTGGGGTGAGAAGCATGTCTGGTCATTAAAGGTCCATAAGAAAACCTCATACCTCAAAGACATGTCTTCCTTCCCTTCTGAAAGCCTTTTGGCATGTCAACCAGAGCACATAGAAGTCCATGGGTATTTCCAGTTGAATCCATACCCCCCTTTGGTTCCCTATGGATAAATAGATATAGTTTCCTAAAAAAATGACCACACACCCCCATATGACCCATATTGGTATATGAGTCACCATCAAAAAATTAATTAAATGTCCTTGAAATTACTCAAAAAAATTCACAGAACACCTGATCCATTGTAAAATAAAACAAAGGGGATAACAATGAGGGGGAGAGAGGTGATCATTATTATGGAAGGACTTTTAGTGTGCCCTGGTGAACCACAAGACACCATGAGAACTTGGTGACACATATGACTCATCTCACAAAATCATTTTGTCTTGTCAACCATGCAGCATGGAGATCCTAGGGTATGTATAAGAATCATCATACTTACCCTTCAGTGCACTACAAAAAAATGGATGGATTTATACAAGACATGATCATGCATGCCACCCCCATATCCCCTATATTGGCCACTAGATGCATAACCAAGAAATAGAGTAATTTTCATTTTCATTACATATCAAATCTCTCTTGAACCCCCCAATTTTTTATTTAAAAAAAGGAGATAAATGAGGAGGGATGTAGAATGAAATTGTGGCCATAAAAATATTATGATTTTCTCAGGAATCCCACACAAAGGACCTATAAGACCCCCAAACAAATAATCCTTGTCTCACAGACATGTCACAAAGCATATCACGAATGCATTTTAATTGGCACCTTGGATCTCATGAGATCCATCAAACATGTCAACATGAATAAATGGGAGTCTATCAATAGATATTCATGATCAAACAAGTCTTCATTAATTGGTGATACTCTAACAAAAGAATAATTGTAGGAAGAAACTTAGAGGCACCGAAAATTTGGAGACATAGTATGAACACCAATTGAAAAAAAAAATCATGGAACTGCATGGTTCTAACACACTTCAACAAATTCATCCTTGATATATGCTTGATACACCATGAAAATTGAAGGGAATTTATGGTGGATTGGCCTATAAATTATCCTCCACAACATTAAAATTGAATCATATACCACATGAAGGAATCTCTCAAGTGGAAAAGTCCCATGAATTAAGGAGGACTTTATGGGGAATCAAATCACGTGACTAGTGAACATTTTGTTAGGTAATATACCAACGAATATTTGAGTAATACATCATCGGACATAAGGTACTTTGGGTGATCACTCACATTTTACATGGAGGGAAACTGGAATGTTGTGCGATGAACATACCACATGTTAACTATATCACATGAAACTAAAAATAAATTGATATCGAACAATACTAAGGAATTCATAATACTTGGGAAATACCATGATCAATGTTTGATGATTTAGATAAAATACCTTCTCACTACACCTTATCAGCTTCACATGAATCATACATGGAAAAGAGAAAACATCAGAATATATCACATACATCTCAAGATTTTATTTTACAACTATATTTTGGACACACACAATTCTCTTAAAATTTCAATGAAATTCACTTGAGTCATCGGGGAACACCACCATGGACTCAAATAAACATCTTAATCAATTAGTTGATCCCTTATACATCCTTAAAATACATAACCTGACACATATAACAGTGCTCTCTAACATTATCCAAGTCTAAAAATTTCATCTTGGTAAGAAAACCAAGCTTTCGTAATACCCTCTATAATGTGCCAAACCTAGTTACATAGAGTCGGTGCATTATTACGTATCATTAGCATGATAAAAAAAGATCATGTCTCAAAAGGCCAATTATTTTAGTAGGCTTGGAAACACTAGATACATTGACAAGTCTTATATTACATAATAAAGTGAAAAACTACAACAAAATCTTGTCTTCATATTACCTCATACTATCCCTGGAGGTCATTCATAAAATACTTCTTCACATCCTAGGAAAAAATAAAACATTGAAAGGGGTGACCTCAAATGCGTATTAAGGATAAAAATATTGAAGAAACTTTCTTAAATAAACATAATCATTTAAGGCAATTCATAACTAAAAAAATCCTTTTAAACATGAACTTCAGCATAATTTGGCATAAATAAAAGGAAATAATGACATTTACTTATTCACATGGATATTCTACTAATCGAAAAATTACATGAAATATCAATAACCACTTTTATAATGATTGAATTCATAATTCCAGACTATCATAACCACGTATCCAAGGCCTCGTGCCAAGACTAAAAATAAGATTTTGTCAAGGCCTCATGCCAAGACACTAGTTTGTCTCATGAGACCTACTGATGCATCGTGGAGCTATAGTGGGCTCCACCTGTCACTTATTAAGTCCAATTCATTCCTCATATTATTATGTTTAAACACAACATAAACATTCGTATTAATACTAGCATACGAAATGTCAATAAATTCTCCATTAACCATGAATGGTATAAAAATATTACATCCACAGTCAAACATATCACAAAACTTTCAATAAAATATGGAAGTTTTGTTTCATAATAAATCAACTTCAAATAAGATTAAAATCCATCAAATTATGTTGACATAGATGAAATCAAATCTATTTGAGAGAAAAATCTCTTTTTTGAAATTATTTAAATGTCACACATTTATAAAGGAAGAAATTTAAAAGATATTTTTGAATCAAAGTGTCCCATACCACTTTTAAACTATTGAAATGAAATAAAATTTCAAAACATTCATTTCTATATAAATAAATCCTTAAAATAATTTTTAAAACATGAAAAATTAATTAAAAATATTTAGAAAGATAAATCTCTAAAACATTTAAAATTATGATCTTGATAAAGAGTACCTTTCACAAATTCATAAAATATTCAATTTGAAATCATTTAAAGGTAAAATAATTATAAAATATAATATTTCATTTGAAAATATTCTTATAATATTGTAAGGGAATATTCGACGATTTTATTACGGCGGAAAATAGCCGCACCCACTATATAAGTTAAAAAAATATTCATACCTTAATTTTGACGAAAAGGTTAAAAAGGACCTTTTTTGGAAAATGATGGAATGATTCCTTTATAAACTTATTATAAAAAGTCAAAAAGGGTAAAAATGAATTTATCACATATTATGTAAAATAGTAAGAATGTTATGATATACATTTTTAAGAAACATGGATATGGATGATAAAGAGGTCCCATTATATAATTACGTATAAACAACCTCGGATAATGAAGGGATTGTGAAAGAAACCCTTACCTTGTACTTTTCATTGGATGAGGGTAGGTTAACCTCCTGTATAATGGTGAAATAATTGTTATTAAATTATAAAATAATCATATACATTAATATGATATCATATATGATCTTTTAAAATTTATTTTTTTAATAATATCTTAGTATTATCATCATTTCGGGTGTTAACTTACTTGTTTTATTTTATATATTTTGTTACATAAGCCATGTTTGGTCTGGATAGGTTGTATCTTATTCATATATAGAATTATATCAATTCCTTCAACATTATTTATAATCATCAAATGTGAATTATAATTGCATGGATACGATGAGGAATGAATATCATCACGTTCGTGGAGACGGTAGTTCTTACGAACGCATGAGCGACAATATATTTCTTTTGATATAAAAATAATATATAATTGCATTTATATAATATATACCGAATAATTATCATGTTATATTTATTATTTACACCAATTACACATCATTATCATATCCATCCAAATTCTAATGTTTTGAACAACAATTACACCACGATGTAGAGACGGTAAGTCGTACGTACACACGTACGGGGACATGTCATTTAAAGGATGTATAGAATACTGAATATGGTTGGACCATTTTTATAATAACATCACATTATATATAATATAATGGAGTTATTATTTTAGAATCAAAATAACACAGAAAGAAGATTTTGAAGAAGAAAGAAACTTGAACAAGGTTGGTGAATACATTACCTCTTCTTCGAGTTCATCCTTTTGATTTGATCAAAATGGATCTTTAGGTTTTCTTTCTGATCAAACTAATTCCTCTAGGTTGAAGTGAGGGAATTTTATAGAGTACTTGGTCAGGGTTTTTCCAATCAAACTTTCTTTTAAGGTTTCAAGAATTGGTTAGATGTTGTGTCCTTTTATAAGTGGGAGGAGGAGTTCTTTAGAAAAAACATAAATATTTAATTTATAATAAATTCATATTTGGTTTCTAAAGGCTCAAAAATGGATTATTCAAATTCTTAGGTGGTTATGGGTAGAAATAATTTCAACAAATATATTTTAGAATGTAATGGGTCATTATATTAACCTTATATTTTATTTTTAACCAATAGTTAATTAGATTTGCATTTACCATGTCACATTGTATTTTTATATTATATAGTTAATAATCATACTCTATACATCCAAGATACCCCAAGTGGTCCATTAATGATAAAACTATCATGTTATAAGTCCTTTTTGCCAAACCTTAGATTTTTAGGAATTGAATATAAATTAATAATATAATACTTGTTTTAAAAACACATTTATGTCAATTTTGAAAATATTTAATAATTTATTTATTTAAAGTCTTAAAAACTTTATTAATTAGAACCAAATTAATTTAAGAAGTACTAACATGTCATATTAACCAATTAAATTCTCGTATTGCATCAAAAGTTTAAAATTATATTTATTTTAAAATTATTTGATTCTTTCATCAATAAGGAAAATACTGCATCATTATTGTGTCATAAATAAATTTAATTATCAAATGTCTAAAAATTATAAATAAAATACCATTATGTATTAAACCTTTTTTTCTTTCTAATGAATCTTTATAGTCGAAAATATAACATATATAACCCTATGTAAAAATTGTTTTTCTGAAAGATATATTCTTTTGTCATTTTTGTATTTACATTTACATATTTAATATAATGTGTCCTTATCACCTAAAAATTGCTCCATTGTAGAGACCCAAAGCCTGACGTACATGGAAATTACAATATCTTTGCAGAACGCTTAATACATAACAAAAAAAGACACCAAAGGACCATAATAGTTTATTGTCTTTGGAAACTTGGAAAATAATATTCTAATCGTGGTGAAAGATCTTCAACATCTCCCATAAAGATCTTCCACTTTTGTTTTCATACCTAAAACCATTATTTAAATCCTAGGGAAAATAAAACATATAAAGGTTGAGTGAAAATGCTCATTAAGGGTAATCATGGAGAAAATAAAACAAACCATATACATTTGAACATAAAAACATGAACATAATGTTTAAAAATCGAAATCTTGAGCAATGACATAAGACATGGTAGTACGTAAGGAATAGATCATAATAGAACCTAAATCATGATAAAATAGCTTCGGAATAAATCTTGTAATTGTGGCAAAACATTAAGAACATTATATGATTTCAATTGTAGCCAAGGCATTGCTGCGAATACCATCATAGTGGAAAAAGTCACTTTCTTAATCGAGTTCACTCCTCGTTTTAGTCCTGTAACACTAAAACGTATTAACTTACCATTACAGCCATGTCTATCTCATTAGATATAAATATTTACCCAATTCATTGGAGGGAGATATAGGTCCCACCCATCTCATAATTAAATCATTCTTACTTGTGCCACAAAATAAACATACATCATTCATAATAACCCAACGAATAAACTGGGTTTCAAAAACATCATCCCATCAACACATAATCCAAGTAAAATAAATGGATATCATTTAATAATAATAAAAGTGAAACCATGTAAATAATAGAGAAATGATACTTGAAACATAAACATATTAAATAATGTCATCTTAGATGGAAAAATGGTTTGGATAAAACACTTGAAATGAAATCTTGAGGAAAATATCCTTTCTTTTTCAAAATCAATTTCTTTTCACAAAACGCCATGCAATTTTAAATGAAAGATATTTTTTTCAAAATATTCATGAAATATTTTGGAGGAAGCTTCATGAAAATAAGGATTTATAAAACTGTAAAAATCCTTTCATGTCGTATATGTTACAAAAAAACATGCTTCTCGTACTTTTTCCAGAAAAGTCATAAAAGTACCTCGTAACATAAACAAAAGAAAGATCCTTACATACAATGTAGTAAAAGTAAAAAATTTGTAAATAATACATTAAACATACATTATAACACTTTTATAAAACATGGAAATATATTATAGAAATAACCCCAGTAAATACTTACGAATAAGCAATCTCCGATAAAAATGAGATTTGCAAAATTATCCCTTACCTTAGGTTTGATATGCATCGTACGTATCCGAACCTCCTGTATAATGATTTAAATAATGTAATTGAATTATTACAGAATCATATTAATTTTTATGATATCATTTATGGTCCAATTATGAATTTATATTAGCCGTTATTTTGTAAATTTCATGTCAAATCAGCATTTTGGGTAAAACGTTTTATATATCTTACGTGTTTGGCATTGTTGTTCTTGATATTTTTATTAATTATATGATGATTTAATTAATTTTATAATTTAAATCATGATATATATATATATATAATATATTCAGTATAAATAAATATATATAATATATAGATAAATGAAATGAGATACACCGTTCATGGAGACGGTAGGCCGTACGTACGCATGAACGGTATTTTCTTTCCCTTATTGACTTGAATTGAAGTAAGTAGATGAAATATATATATATATATATATATATATATATATGTATAAATAAATCCATTAGCTTCATTATGTCATATATTTCATTATAATTCATTATATATACTTTATAATCATTCTTTAATGGCTAATCATGGAATCATGGAAAATGAATCTCATCGCGTTCGTGGAGACGATATTCTGTACATACGCACGAGCGATGATATCATTCCTATGATCATGGAATTGTATTGGTGTGTATGTATACTATTTCAGAATCAACACCACTTTACAATAATCATATATAGTTATTTATTTTCATCATTATACCCATTTATGTAAGGTGGTGGTGGAAGATAGATTACACCACGACCTGGAGACAGTATTTCGTACGTACGCACGCGTGGTGATTTCATTTTCCATAGGTTGAATAGATGGTGAAATAGGTTAGTTTCACAATTATAATAACATATCATTATATTAGTTATACTGATGTCATTACTTCATAATGAAACAACTAATGAAGAAGAAGTGGAAGAAGAAATAAAGTTGAAAGAATCGGTAACGGACATTACCTCTTCTTTGAAGCGCCTCTTTGAGACATCCTTTTAGGGCACTAAAATTGGTATTTGAAGAAGACCAAGACCTCTAGGTTGTTTCTAGGGAAGTTTAGAAGGGAATGTGGCAGGGTTTGGCAGATCTTGACGGATAAATGTGGTGTGAGGAAGAGATGGAGGAGGTTCCCTTTTATAAGGGAGGAGACTGGCATCTTAGGAAAAACTAAAAATGTTATTTTATTATAAAGTCATATTCATCTTTTAATATCTCAAAATTGATTTATTTCTAAGCTAAGGTGGGGATGGGTTTAAATCCTCTCATCAAATAGAATTTAGAAATGTTCAGGGTTCTATTTTAACCTTAACATTGAGATTTGACTTTAAGTTAGATAATTTAACATTTTTCGTGTCTTCTTTTTTTCTTACACTATAAGGTTAATAAACATACTATAACAAGCCAAAAGAACCCCAAGATGTTTATTATTAATATATATAAACTTAATTAAGTCATTTAGCCGAACCATAGATTTTTAGGAATAAAATATCAATTAATAATATAATATTTGTTTTAAAAACTACTTTATGTCAATTTTGACCCTATTTGGTAATTGATTTTTTTGAAAATCATAACAGAATTATTAGTTAGAAAAAAGTTAATTAAATCAATAATAACATGTCATATTAACATATAAAATTATTTTAATTAATAAAAAATCTCAAATTTCATTTATTTCGGTATTTATAACATCAATTATGTCAATATTTCATTAATAAGATAATTACTGCATCATCATTGTGTCATAAATAAATTCAATTATTTAATGTCTAAAAATTACAAATAAAATACCATTATTTTGGATATATTTTTATATTTATAATGAATATTTATAGTCGAATTTATCTTATGTATAACTATATATTAAAAATGATTTATTTATTAAACATTGATTTTAACTATTTTAACCCTTCTTTAAATAAATTAATAATAAATGTCATAATATATTCCAAGTGGGCCTAAAGGTTAATATTTTATCCCTAATGTTGTTTTTTGTCGAATTACACTTATCCAATAGAATTAGTACATGTGTTAGGGTAATAATAATATCATTTTACCCTTAATTACCCTATTTACTTTTAACTGTGGTAAAAAAAGTATAAAGTTATTATTCACCAAAAATTATTTTCATCTCATTGAACCACATTTTACTTACTGAAATCAATCGTGTCTCTCGGATTTTGGAAATTCCATTCACAAAAGCGATAAAATTATGTTTTATTTAAATTTGCAAATTCTTTTAGGAGGTGGGTAAAAGACGATCAAAAGTTCAATAAAATTATTATATATCTAAAATTATTATAAAATTACTACAATTAATTAAATTGAACTTATATAGGTATTATGTATAAATTTTGACCTAAAATAAAGTTAAATAAAAGAAATAATTATTTAAATAAAAAGACGGTTTTTAAATAGTAACCTAGTGTTTTCACTATTCATCAAAAATTAAAAGTTTTCAGAAAATATCAAAATTTCACCCTAGGATAATTTCGATATTCCGAATCAAAAATTGAAGTCCATTTTGAAAGATAAAATTTATAAAATTTCAAAAATTCGGTATTACTATTCATAACAGCTAGTTTATATAACATATCGTTGTTTAGCGAAACTCGGTAATGCGTACAACACACGCTATCGTGGAAGGTCGTGATTGCGTGTAATGCAAGACACGTCAAAGATGCGTGTTGTGTAAGCTCCTTTTGTTGTAACATACAACACACGACATTAATGAAATTAAAAAAAATATTTTTCATAAAATCTCGGGGTGTTATATCCATGGGGTCCAAAAATCGACCCAAAGATGCCCATGGATGGACATGGATCAACCAATAAGGTTGAGACACGTTTTAGGGTAATTTATTATTATAATAATAATATTTTTTTACCATTATTTACCAGATTTACCACTAAACCATGGTAAATAAAATATTTACCGAAGTAATTATTTAAAATGTCTAAAAATAAAAGTGACCTATATTTACACAATTTGGACATCCTGATTCCAAATATGGAATCCATCTTTCCAAATTCAAAACACAGATGTGGCAGAAATTAATTTAAAATTAATTCCCGCTGTCAAAACCAAAAGCGTGTTTTTAAGAAATAATAACTATCAAAATATCGACAGCTGTTTAAGTCTGATTTAAATGTGAAATTATGTCCAATGAAAAAAATTGTTTTAAATGGTAAAAATATATTATAAATATACTTTTAACCCACTGAAATTAATAATTTATCACTATTAATTATTTTGATTAAAAAAGTAGTTTTTAATTAAAATTTAGTAATTTTCAATATTCATCAAAATATAAAAGTAATACGAAAAGTACCAAAATCTTACCCTAGGATAATTTTGATATTCTGAATCCAAAAATGAATTCCATTTCGAGAGATAAAATTTATATAATTTCAAAAAGTGGGTATTACTATTCATAATGGCTACTTTGATTGGTTAATGTGTGTTAGAATCTTGAAGTTGCGCACAATGCAAGCTATTTCATTATTCAATGGGAAACATACCATGGAAGCTTCAGGTGTTAAATTCTACCCTCCTTCAATAAATTGCATCCTCGCAATTCAGAATTGTTCTTCGAAAATAAAATGTTGAAAATAGAAAATATCTTTGTGGGAAAACCCACATCTGAAATTGGGTTAATAAAATTTTGTCTTAATAAGAGGAAAAGAGAAATGAAAAGGTCAGCATCAAATTATGTTCTCAATTTGAAGAAAATTGGTGGAAATTAGAGACACATAATTGGAGGAAAAATGTAAATATTTATATGGAGTGATTGAGTTCGTCAGTCACAAAAAATTGTAGAATTGAGGGCCTTAAAGCCATGAATCTATGATGATTTAAAATATCATTGATTCTACAAAACATAAGGTATTAGGATAACACATTTTCGGTTTTAAGATCCATTACCTAATATTTATGAATTATTTTTTTCATAGAATAAGGAAAATATATATAAATATAAATATATATATATATATACTTGACAAGTAGAGTTTCATCCTTCAACTAATTTCTACCACAAACTCATCATTCACTCCAAAAGATAATATAACTCAAAAATATTATATTTAACCTAATCATATAAGGATCCAAACATTAACATATACCATTAAAAAAATTAAAATACTTTCTAATGACCAGGGACTTCCTGCAGGCTAGTGGTAGGTAATGAAGGCCTATCGCACTATGGTTGTAGGATCGATTCCTGCAGCTTTGTCCGACATGACAGGTTATCACCCGACCTACAGGTTGTCCTTTTCATAAAACTTTAGTATCATAATATTCCAAAAATTGATCATAATAATTATTTTAACCATAAACAATATTATCCAAAGATCAACTTAATCCACTACAAACATTATAGTTATCCAATGTACATCTATCTAGACTCTCCATAAAAGGTATCCAAATTCCAAAATCAATTATCACATCCGATTCCACAGACAATGTAATGTTTAACTTATTGTCACATACTGAAAATAATATTATATTATTCATATTAAAACCATAATGAAAACAACAATTACTACAGTAAAATCCTTATATATATCAGATTATTCTTATAACCAGAATATATTCCATGAGTCCAAAAACACAAATGTATTAATTATTCCACTTCAACTGTAGTAACATCATACGATTGGCCTTGACCCATTGGCCTTTTCTAAGGTATGTTTCCTTGGAACTTATGGAATTCATTCGCATAATTCCCCATTTCTATACAGTTTTATCATTCAACATTGATAGCATCTTTCTTTCCCTTACAGTCACGAGCCTGGTGACCTTTTTCTCCACATTTATAACAAACTACCATTCCTTTAGGGACTGTGTCGGGGTGTTTGTTCCCACAATTATCACATAATGTAAAATCCTACTTTCCTTTTTTCATTTTATCTGTCTCTTGATCCATCGTTCACTTATTCTCTTACTTTACTTTTTGTCAAAAGATTTAGAGAATTCCTATTCTGTCTTTATTACACATGAGAAAATGACTTCGTATGACTAGAAGGATTGTGAGACTAATTCTCGACGGAGAAATGGTTTTAAACCATAAATAAAATGATCAATATTACTCATCGGGTTATGTATATAATGTGTTGCATGCCTCACTAGCCTTGTAAAGTTAGCTTCATACTTTGTGACATTCTCATCCTCCTTTTTCCTCAGACTAAGAAATTTCCATTCCATATCTGCTCAATGATCATGGGGAAAGTATTTTTCTATGAAAATATCTTTAAACTCCCTCTATTCTATACTTGATACTTCTTTATCGTCCTTTGAGTTTTGAATTAATGACCACCATTGATCAACATCTCCAATGAGGCGGTGAACATCCATGATAAGCTTTTCCCTTTCACTACTCCCCAATGTTTGAAATATTTTCTCAAGGGAACTTATCCATTACTCAGCTGCTTGTGGATTTGTATCCCCATTGAATGTTGTTAGTTGTTTCCTCATGTAGTGATCTAACATTGATCCTCTATGCTGCGGATCGGGGTGCTCCATACATGTAAGTTTATTATTCATAACCTGAGTGAGTTGTCCTAGTATGGTGATTAGTTGATCAACACCAGTTGCATCACCCGCACAACTATAATTATCATGAGCAGGAGGTAAATCCCTACATGGAGTGCATGAATTTATATTGTTTCCATTTCTTTCACTTGGGGCCATTTCTAAACAATGGAATTCACTAGATTAGTTTATGAATCACAATTCATAAATCCAAACTTATAAAACTCTTATCATAAATTGAACAGTTTATGGATATAATCTATATTCATAAAAATAACTTCTTTGAGGAAGTACATACTCATAAACCCTTCAAAATGGTTTGTAATGAAAATGAGAATTATCCTAACCATATCCCCTGGGAGTGTCGTAACCAAGAGTGTAGTAAGGCCCGTTGTCGTGCTCGAGTTCTCATTCATGTCTAGCTCAAAGTGGCGTTTTTGTGTTTTACCCCTATGTACATATATTCCAGAGCCACCTCTACCTGCCTGTATCCAAGAAAGGATGTATTGCTCGGAAAAATCTAAAAATATAAACAATAAAAAAATTCTATGAATTTATTCTACAGTAATCCTCAAATTCCATCTTAGGTATATGTGCTCTAATCAAAGTTTATCTAAATCTAGCTTCCAAGGATTGTACTAACCTTCCTCTGATACCAACTGTAACGCCCCGACCCCAGTTACCCAGCTTCGGTGAATTATTAAGTATCATTGGCATGATCACAAAATATCAATTATCAAAATACCGATTAGTTTAATAGCCTTGGAAACACTAGATACATTCATAAATATTACATTATATAATAAAGTGAAAACTACAACAAAATATTGTCTTCATATTCCCTCATATTATCCCTGTAGATCATTCCTAACATACTTCTTCACATCCTGGGAAAAATAAAACATTACAAGGGGTGAGCTCATATGCTCATTAAGGATAACAATATTGCAGAATATTTCTTAAATAATCATAATCATTTAATGTAATGCATAACTAAAACAAAAGCCTTCTAAACTTGAACGTCAGCATAATATGGCATAAATAAAATGAAATAATTCCATTTACTTATTCACATGGATATTCTACTCATAGAATAATCACATGCAATATTAATAACCACTTTCAAAATGATGGAATTCATAATGAAAGACTATCATAACCATGTAGAAAAGGTCTCGTTCCAAGACTACAAATATGATTTTGTCAAGGCCTCGTTCCAGGACACTAGTTTGTCCCATGAGACATGCAGATGCATCGAGGAGCTATAACGAGCTCCACCCATCACTTATTAAGTCTAATTCATTACTCATATGAATATGTTTAGACATAATATAAACATTCGTATTAAAACTATCATACGAAATGACAATACATTCTCCATAAATCATGAATGGTATAAAAATAACACATCCACAGTCAAACATATCACAAAACATTCAATACAATATAGATTTTTTTTATAATAATAAATCAACTTCAAATAAGAATAAAATCCATCAAAGGATGTTTACATAGATGAAATAAAAATTATTTGAGAGGAATATCTTTTTTTTAAATCATTTAAAAGTCAAACATTTATAATGGAAGTAATTTAAAAGAGATTTTTGAATCAATGTGTCCCATACCACTTCGAAACATTTCAAAAGTTATATCATTTAAAAAAATTAATGTCAATATAAATTGATCCTTAAAATGATTTTGAAAACATGGAAATTAATTAAAAATATTTAGAAAGATAAATCTTTAAAGCATTTAAAATTATGATCTTGATAAAGAGGACCTTTCACAAATTCTTAAAATATTCATTTTGAAATCATTTAAAGGTAAAATAATTATAAAATAAAACATTTAATTTAAAAATATTATTATAATCTTGTAAGGGATGCTTCGAAGATTTTATAACGGCAAAAAATATCCCCACTTTCTATATAAGTTATAAAAAACATTCCTTCCTTAATTCTGTCAAAAAGGTTAAAAAAGATCTTGTTTTGAAATCGATGGAAATATTCATTTATAAAATTCTTATGAAAATTCAAACAATGGTGTAAATGACTTTAACCCATATTCTATAAAATAGTAAGAATGTTTTGAAATACATTTTTAAGAAACATGGATGTGGATAATAAAGAGGTCCCCGTAGATAATTACTTATAAAAAACCTCAGATAATGAAGGGATTTTGAAATAAACCCTTACCTTGTACTTTTACATGGTTGTGGGTAGGTTAACCTTCTGTATAATGGAGAATAATTTTTATAACATTATACAAGAATCATATACATTAATATGATATTATATATGATTTTTTAACATTGATTTGTTAATAATATATTAGTATTATCATCATTTCGGGTGTAAACTTACTCATTTTATTTTATATAGTTTGTTACTTAAGCCGTGTTTTTTATGGATAGGTTATATATTATTCATATGAAGAATGATATCAAGTACTAAAATATTATTTTTAATCATAAAATAGAAATTATAATTGCATGGATACGATGGGGAATGAATCTCATCGCGTTCGTGGAGACGATAGTCCGTACCTACACACAAGCGACAATATCATTCTTTTGATATTAAAATAATATATAATTGGATGTTATATCATATATAAAGAATCATTATCATGAAATATTTATTATTTACATAAATTACACATCATTATCATATCCATCCAAATACTAATGTTTTGAATAACAAACACACCACGACGTGGAGACGGTAAGTCGTATGTACGCACATATGGTGACATGTCATTAAAAGGATGGATAGAATACTAAATATGGTTGTATAATAATTATAATTACATCATTTTATATATAATATACTGGATTTATTAATTTATAATGGAAATAATAGAGAAATAAGAAGTTGTAGATGAAAGGAACTTGAAAGAGGGTGGTGAAAACGTTACCTCTTCTTCGGGTTCTTCCTTTTGATTTTATAAAAAGGGATCCTTAGGTTGGAATTCTGATCAAACTAAGGAATCTAAATATTAGTGAGGGAAGTTGATAGTGTATTTGGTCAGGGGTTGGCCGAACAAAAAGGCTTTGAATTTTCGAATAATTGGTTAGAATTTGTGTTTTTTTTATATGGGGGGGGAGGGTCTCTTTAGGAAAAATTTAAAGTATTAATTTATAATAAAATCATATTCAGTTTCTAATGGATAAAAAGTAGATTATTCAAAGTCTAATGTGGGGATGGACCTAAATACTTTCAACAAATAGATTTTAGACAGGTTTGGGTCATTATATTAACCTTATCTTTTAGTTTTATCTCTTAGTTAATTAGATTGACATTTACCATGTCACTTTGTATTTTTATATTATACAGTTAATAAACATACTATATACATCCAAGAGATACCCAAGTGGTCCATTAATGATACAAATGTCATGATATAAGTCATTTGGCTGAACCTTATATTTTTAGGAATTGAATATCAATTAATAATATAATACTTGATTTAAAAACTCATTTATGTCAATTTTGACAATATTTAACAATTGATTTTTGTTAAAGCCTTAACAACTTTATTAATTCAAACCAAATTCATTTTAAGCAATCATAAAATTTCATATTAACCAATAAAATTCATGGATGGAATCAAAACATTCATATTATATTTATTTTAACTTTTAAAATACCAATTATTTGATTCTTTCATTAATAAGGAAAATACTGCATCATTATTATGTCATAAATAAATTTAATTATTAAATGTCTAAAAATTATAAATAAAATTCAATTATTTAGGAAATATTTTTATATTTCTTATGATCATTTATAGTCGAGAATATTACATATATAACCCTATGTAAAAATTGTTTTTCTAAAAGATATATTCTTATGTCATTTTAGTATTTAATATAACTTAATTTATACAGAGTGCCCTTATCACCTACAATTGGCTCCATGGGGTCCGAAAATCGACCCAAAGATGCCCATGGTCGCACATGTATCGACCAATAAGGTTAGGATCCATTTTAGGGTAATTTATTATTATTATAATATTATTTTTTTACCATTATTTACAGGATTTACCCTTTAACCGTGGTAAATAATATATTTACCGAAGTAATTATTCAAAATTTCTAAAAATAAAAGTTACCTATTTAAAAAATCTGGACATCTTGATTCAAAATATGGAATTCATTTTTCCAAATTCAAAACATAGAAGTGGAAGAAATTATTTTAAAATTAAATCCCGTTGTCAAAACAAAAAGCGTGTTTTTAAGAAATAATAACTATCAAAAGATTGACACTTGTTTATGTCCGGTTTAAATGTGAAATTTTGTCCAATGACCAAAATTGTATTAATTTATAAAAATATATTCTAAATATACTTTAAAACCACTAAAATTATTAATTTATCACTATTATTTATTTTTATTAAAAAAATTTCTAATTAAAATTTAGTAATTTTCATTATTCATCAAAATATAAAAGTTATTCGAAAAGTACAAAAAATTTACCCTAGGCTAATTTTGATATTCCGAGTCAAAAAATGAAGTCCATTTTGAGAGATAAAATTTATAAAATTTCAATAATTGGGTATTACTATCCATAACGTCTATTTTGATTGGTTGCGGTGTGTTAGAATCTCAAAGTTGTGTACAATGAAAGCTGTTGCATTATTCTAAGGGAAACATTCCATGGAAGCTTGGGGTGTTACACCTTTAAAGAAAGAATGCTGAGACCCGTGGTGTCATCCAGACATGTTGTCCAGGCCTCACATCTACCTCCAAGAATGTTAGCCAGGAGACAGGACATCCTTCATATTGTGTCACAATTACTCTTGTGACACGCCAATATGTGTCCAAAAGGTCATATGAGGGATTCTAGGACAATCAAACGATGTCATGAAATGTCCCCTAGATTATTCAATATTGTAATTCTACACCCTTCTTGAAAGTAGTCCATTCCAAAGGGAATCCCAGGTTTTGATAGCTATATCAATCCTCGATGTGTAATCCCTAAATAAAATTGAAAACTAACAGTGAAATCCCAGATAAGGGAACAATGTTGACTATAATTCTTTCCCCATTCAAGATACATAGGATTAATATTAAAGGATTGAGGACCATATTTATCATATAGGAAAATCCCATTATCTAGGTACTTTATAAAATGAAACAAAATTTATTAATTTCTAACCCTTGTTTCTCAGAATGAGAATAAATCTCATGGTCTTATAAAGTTTCAATGATCACATCATCTTCTCTATGCACCCCAGGGATTTAAGGGAAACATTTTTGATTAATACCTAACTACTATCATCATATTGTATGTCCCCAATCAATAAGAAATTCATCTTTATATAACCCCTATATTTAAAAAATCCTTGAGGATTACCATAATATCTCTGAGTGTGATCATACACCTTAGATTATCATTATGTTAATGGATAAATGATGTATGAGAACTAATATTCCCAATATAATTAAGAAACATAGGATTCTTTTACATGTCCCAAGTTCTATACCAAACAACCCAAGGACTATACCAGTATACAAGTCCTAGATATTTTTTCCATGGGATTGATCATTTATTCCCCCTTGTCTCCGACATCTATCATAGATCATGTGGGATTTAGGAGGTGAAATTAACATCTGATTAGAAATCATGAATCTCCACTCACTATCGCAATACCAGTATGTAATCCTAGAGTAGTGGTATAGTATGAAAACCAATCATATAAGGGAATAATCCCTGGGTCTAGTCCCAAGGGTGTAAATGAACATTGGTGAATAAAATTTCTACCATTGTATGGATATACATGATGTCTCCTTTAGACATAAGCTCATAATTTTGGAGTCTCAGTACCCACACATATTTCCTCTCTACATGACGCTAAACTATATAGGATTAATATACTATGTAGGTTTCTATTCTTTCAATAATCGGGATAAAAATGATTCTTTATCATGGCTCAATCCCCTCCTTGGAAAATTAACCTCCTCATTGAATGGCATTACATACTAAAGCATTTGATCATATATCTTTATCCCATAAAGAGATTACTCACCATTAATGGGATTGATGAATAACCTCAATTTAATAAAGATGTATTCATTAATTAGATCGCACTCCCCTTATTTCATCAATGAGACTCCTTTTATTTAACTAAAATGATAATTATACAATAATTTATTTAGGGAATGTTTTCTCATATTAAGATTAGGAAAAAATACCCGAACATGTAAAAAATCTACAAGATAGTCCCTGAGTGGGAATTATTTCATCCCTAAAAGGGTGAAATGAGCACGAACGCCCATCCTCTCGACCATTGCGAGTCTCCAAGAGTCACTAGTCCAGAAAAATGGAATTATCACTGGCCTTTAGAAATATGTTCTATACCCAATAATATTTTGGGGAACCATTTAGATTTTTTGTGAAAAGTGAAATTGGTTTTATGAAGAGAGAAACCCATTTCACGCCACAATACCATGACAAAACAAATACCCTCTAAAATAATAGATAAATCCCCTATGGTTTTCTAATAATTGGGATATTACACACTTCTATTATTCTCATTTATAAGAAAAATTTTATAAGATCCTTTTGTTACCTCATTATCACATAAATGGCATGAGACATTTTTAGTAGAAATAAATTAAAATGCATATTTAATGGATTAAACCACTAAATTTCATTCATCAAATTATGAGAGGAATTTTTTAGTGACATTTTATTTCAAGGGAGATATTTTCCATTGATATAAAACAACAGATATAACATTGATTAAATTAAACTTGTAAAAATTTATTTTTTGTTGTTTTTTATGGGAACATTCATAGTTTCATTGCATATATTATCATCTTTTTCATCATAAATGTACTATAGTATCATACTATTATATATTTGTTAGTTAAATCAAATGATTTATCAAAAATTAACTTATAATGATAATATAAAGTACAAGATAAATACAACAACTCTTCACTTATTGAGACAATTGATAATAAAATCTAATGTGAAACAAATGATCTGATACAAATTTATATAAAAAATTTACAAATATGATACACAAATAGGGGTTGAATTATTATTGTATGACTTAATTAAAATTTTAACTATATTTCTTCTTTAACACTAATATAGTGAATTCTTCTCTCAAACCTTCTTTCATTTTTATTCAAATAGTACTGATAAATTAGAGAGTAAATGAAAATGGAAAAAAATATCATTTAATAAAAATTTCATATAAGGTGGATTTCTACATCATAATTATGTTATTATTGTTTTCCTAAAAAAAATTATTATAAATAAAATATACCGAGTGGGTATATTCATTTTGTTTTATATTTATATCCAACCAAGAAAAATTAAATAAAAAACATATCACACTTTAAATAGAATATTTATCATAGAACCCATTGACTTAGACCATAAAGGATTTCATAAGAATTATATAATACAGAATGGAGCTAATTATAATCCTTAGTATATTGAAATAACTATAGAACCCTCAAGCACTAAAATAATTTTTTTTCAATTTCTGTGATATGAATGAATATATGACTATAATAGGCTCATCTCTCTCACCATCCCTCTCTCAATACTTCTCTTATTCATCATCAATAATAGACATTACATTACAGTAGTTTCAATTCAATTCAATTCCCTGGAACTAGAAATTGCATCATGTTATTAGTTTCACCTATCTCCTTCTTCAACACTCAACACCCACAACAATATCTTATATTGGTTATCATTTTTTATTTATCCCAAAAAATTATTCAAAATAGTTTAAGTGTTAAATATCCATGTATATTTCCCTCTAGTTCTACTTGTTTTCTATATATAATACCTATACAAAATATCATCAATATATTATACATATTATAGTATGAAAATATCTATTATCTATATTAGTGATATCTCTAACTTAATTTCTTATTTTAATATTTTTCAAATATAATTATTTTAATTTATATGATATTCATGATTTACTAATCATAAAATATTCCACCAAATCTTTTCGATTTTATTCATTATATATATTCATATATTTTCACAGTAAAAAACGTTTAATTTAAACAATTAACTTTATGGAATGAATGAATCGTCATATTATAACTAATTATAATATTGTAAAATATCATTTGGAATCTATGTATAACTATTTCTCAAATAATCAAAATATATTTGAATTATTTCTCTCCAAATTGATATTTTATTTGTACATTTACATATCATTGTTGTTAAGGACAACAAGGATTCAACATTAAAAAAACTAGCCATTTAAAAAATAATTTATTAGTTTGATTAAAAGAGATGTAGAATTTTTAAATGGGAATAATTTCACATAGTTCATACCATGATATGAGAAACATGAACACATTTATGACTATCATATTTTTAATTAATCATTATCGGTCTAAATTTTTTTACATCCATATAGAAATTTTTCTCTTGGTAAAAGATTATTTATATTTCTTACCATATATACATTTTGATATAAACATTTTGGAAAATGTTGTATGGAAACATAGAACATTATTTCCCTCTTAAATTGTGTTCTCCTATATAAAGTTTTCATTTTTCATTAAAGGGTTTCCATTAATAACCTCTATGAAATGGATTTATAATTCCAACATATTGAAATGGTACAATTACCACATAAAAAATGATATGTTAATGATCCCATGTTTACCATATGTTATAATCATTTTTATAAAGGAGTTAACTTTAATCTTATCGTAAAATATTTGTCATTCCTATATATTGGGGATATATTATTCATGTTCCTATAGATTTATTTAGAAAACCCATTTCGACAACAAGGCCTATTATAGAGAGCTAATCTTATACATACCCAATTTTTATGACATTCCTCATGTCCTTTCAATTTTTTAATGTTGTTTATCAGGAAATAGAAATAATTAAAGTGTGGGCGAATAAAAACTGTGATTAATTAGGTAAAACTGATGAAGGAATTTAAATTCCATGAAACTCGAGAATTAGGTCAACCCATGAATAACACCCTCAATTAATTAGTCTACAAAAAAATAATAAAGTACCCAAAATTTATGTAATGATGTAGTAAACTACAAAAAAGATCCCCTACAAAAGTATTTCTTTATGGGAACCTTGAAAATGAATTTCTTTATTATTCCATAGAAAAACTATTCCTCCATGATCAGTTTGAAAGGGACACTCTTAATAAGATCCCATTAAAGGGGTCATATCTACATGGATCATTATTTGTGCATAAACCTTTTTAAATTGTTAATTAGTTATTGTAAATGGGGTTCCCCTAGGGTATTAATTCCACTTATCATAATGATATAATCCCATTTTTCATTAGGATTCATTGTAATCCCTTCATATTGTATCTAAATAATTCACATGGAATTCATACATCATTTTCAAATCACTATAATGGACAACCTAAAACAACCTAGGTGGGAAAAATATGTACATAATAAGGTAAGGAACATAAGAGAAATATCAATTGGTATTGATTCCCTTTATTAAATGAGTATACTTAATAAACATATTAGATGGGTATAAACATTTGTGGAATCATGAACATGGATTACGATGATAATGTCTTTCATAATCAGGAGGATCCAAAATTGATCCATCATAGTATGATAGTGTATTTATTTTAAACCTATCATGTTTGGTAGAATATAATATCCCTTCTGTAGAAATTATGTCATATTTACTGAAGGATTCTTCATCAAAATATTATCATGTTTTAGAATTATTATAGATGATGATAGTAAAATATTCCCTCATAGAGTATTCCTTGAACTATTCTTAAAAATACCATATATCTATTACCTCTAATAGACACTCTATAATGGATTATTATATAGGGATTAGATTCTATACTTGTGTTTCCTCTGATAGTGTATGACCTCTAAAAATTTTATCGTGTAATGTGGTTTATCCTTTATCATCTGTTATTTATTATATAGATAATGACTCCCAGGGGATTATGTATGAGTTAATTAATTTTTAATCATAATTAAATTTTATCCCTGGCCCTCCAATGTTTAATCCTCATCCCTACATTATAGTTTTGTACATACTCGTAATCCCCACTCAATCTTCTTTTTTCACACCTTCGTTGACACCCACACTCTATTCATGTATCTCTTGCTTAAGCCACAATCAATACAAATTTTTAAAAAATATATATATATGGAATACATTAATCTCATGTTTCCATGGCCATTCATTGCTCACATGGACATGAAAGTTAGGCTTATAATTATCTTAATATATTATAGATCCATTGTAAGAGTTCCATTATCTAAAGAACATGACATCAAACTTACTAAAACATAGCCTTCTATAAAGATATTAAATTGTATGACATATTAAATTCAAACAGAAATAAATATTACTTATTGATATATGTCGTAATTTATTCATTCTGGATGGGTTATATTGGATTCTATATAGGGATTAAAAAAATATTTATATCTCTCATCATCGTGTAACAGTCCTGTGTGTCTAGTCATGAAAACTCATTTATACATATTCTATATAAGATCTTCTCCACTATTACTATAAAAATATAAAAAAATTGTCATAACTTTTTTAGGAAATATTCCTAAAAATATCAAGCCTCACAAGGAAGTCCATATTCACTCCATGTTTTATCGTATTACTTTTGGACTATATTACCTATGAGGAACCTATTCATATGATCATACAAATTGTAGGGATAACCCAATAACATTGGTTCATTTACATGGTGTGTACAATCATAATGTTATCCCAATAATTAATTCCCACACCATCTTTTTTATGGTATATTTCATATATATGGATTTTTTATTTCAAATTATACTACATAGATTAATAATTTTCATTAGACCATAAGTGGTACTAATTCTACCATTATATGTAACTAAATATTTAAGTTATTATTCACTAAAAATAATACATATAAATATTATTTAATATTTTATATCCAAATGGAATTAGTATATACCATTTCACTAGATATAAATAAATTATTTAGTGCATAGCTACACAATATAAAACCATAGTTTCCCTAAACCATGACACCAAAATTAATGTGTTTTGGAGTATCTAAAACCTAAAATTATTACATTGGTAAAAATATTTCAAAACATTTAACTGGTCATGATTATGATATACCATTAATATGAAAATATTTTTATATAAATTCATGCTTATAAATATTACTGAACAAGTGGAAATAATTCCCTCTAATTGGGTGGGAATAGGCTAGATTCATATCCTCTTAATAATATTACTTCGTAAAAATCATCATTGAGAAAGAGGTATGACAACACCTTTTTAGAAATTAGGTCTATTGAAACACGACTATTATGGTTGTTGGATCCATTACTGTTTCTAGTTTTATGATAATAACCTTTTTGAAAATGATCAGAAATAATGTTAAACCTTTCCTAAATCAATCGTAATTAAAAAATAATTCAGTTTCCATAATTTCTTCCTATTTAGTTTTATGAATCCTAAAGAAAATTAAGATGGTGATCCATATGGGAATCATTCATTCCCATATGAAATTATTGATTTATTATTTCTTATTTGTGATTCTAAATATATTAATAATTAATTTATATTTTCCCCTTGAAAACCCCTCCTCTATGTTACCCCCTTTAATCGAAATCACATCCATTCAATAATAGTCTTCTGTGTTAATTACTACATGAGTTGGGACCTCATTGATTATAATTTTTCATTCATCCACCCAACACCATCAGAGTTTGTAAACAAATGAATTGGTTTCATTGTAAACCTAAATTATTATATTCCAAAATTTGACATTTAATGAAAATAATCGTTTATAATGAATCCAAAATGACCATATTATAATAGTTTTCTGTTACAAAGAACTTCATAGCTTCATCCAACTCAAACATCATTGGGAGATTTTCCCATGAGGGAGAAAATAAACCCCTCTCTTATATTAGGGAGACTAATAAGGGGTTCAATCAAAACATCACTGCAATTTAGGATCAACCATTGATTGCTAATGTAAACAATCACATTCATCATCATATATCATATTCCCCATAAAATAAAATTGAGAACTCCATATAAGAAACACACACAATAATTATGTTGAAAAGAGAACTCATTACTCTTTTATAGGATTGACTAGCTGATAAAAAAAGGTATGGTCCCATATCCCATGTTCCAATGATGAATCACAGCAAAAAATCATCACTTAAGCCAGAATAAATAAACAAAACCTGGTCCGCAGACAAATAAATTTATAAAATAATCTTATAATATCAACAAAATATTTATAATATTTCATGATAGTCATATGTGTGTAAGAACACATTAATACCCCATAGTATCAATCTTTTCCATGTATATCAATAATCATTGAAGGAATATTGTGTGATCGTATCCCTACTCCAACTATGGAATGGGGATATATCCTCATTCCATGTATAGACGATATCCGTAATTTTTTTTTGAAAGGTATGAGAGACCTATATTACTATTGAAATTATATATATATATATATATATATATATATATTTGTGGTAGTTAATACCAATGGATTTCATCATACAAAAACAATTATCTTGTCATAAACAGGTACTCTAGCCCATGATTCTGGAGTAGATCTTAAACAAATATTAGGTGATACTTAGGATCATAAAAACATTCATGATACCAATTAGGATGATCATAGGTACATTTTAGATAATAATAAACAATAATATCATCCAACCATTATCATTCCAACTATATCTCAATAACACATCTCAACTTCCAATTTAAGGAGGATTCATATTCCTTTGAAATGTCAACACCCATTCAAAGTATTCAAATATTATCCAAGTATTATCTTCATATTTCTTATCCAAATTTGTTCTTGGAGTATTTATATTTTGGTATCCAAGAGGAGAGAACATAATTTATCTCATTCTAGAATTATCACATCAACACAATCCAATGGAAACATACATGTTACCAAATAATTCCACTATGTAGGAAACTTTTTTATCTAAAAATAGGACTTCATCTTCCCTATTTGTATTATCCTAAAATAAATTTCATTGGGGTTCCCCCAAATCTCTAAATTAGACCCAAATTCATTGTTAACAAGATGCATGTATTCCTAATATTTTTGGATATTCATCAATGAAAACCAATGATTTTGTTGACTCATTTTTATAAGATAATAAAGTAAGAAGTTCCTCATTGTTCCAAAATAGACTTCTAGGGTCATCCCAAAGGTATAATCAATACTAATTCCCACTATAGTTATTAAATATTATATATTAATTTTCCTCACCAAAATGGAACTCAATAAGATGTTCATGCACTTAGGGATATATTACATAGATAATTTGGACATACCCTACAAATGAAACATTGAAAAAGTCTTTATATCAGGAGGCTGTCAATGTATTTATGATATATATATAAAGTTACATTTCAGTTATGACTGATATATTTTCCCTATAGTAGTACATTGAAAGGATATGGTCCCTCTCTATAACTCCCATGGATTAAATACCTTCCACTATAATAAATAAGATTACAATTATTCCTTCTCTACAAAATAAGGAAGAAAATGAACGACATGTCGAGTGATATAATGTATATGATTCATTCACTGAAGTTGATGAATACACCTTATATTTTTGAAAACAACTATCTTAGGAAAATGAGATTGTTATTTTTTGGCCACATCAACTTTTCATTATAAAATTCAAAAAACATTAACAAATGGTCATATTTACAATATTTTTATAATAATTTTGATGAAACATATTCATATTAATGAAAACCCACTACTATAAATGGAAGACATGAACCACATTTAATTAATATCAGAATCATTCTTATAGATTGGTTTCCCTCCCCTTTCAGTGGCATGGATCCGAATTAATTAATGGTTCTATCCAATTTATAACATGCATTTAGAAATGATTTAAATAATTATCACTTTCTAAATTATAACATTTCATCCAAAAATAATTATATATGATGTACAATACATGGACCATTACATTTCACCCCACTCACCAATCAAGAGATCACGGTAAGATAAACATCATTTAATATAATTACTTCATTAAATGGCCCGAAACATAATAGATAATACATCGAATGAATATCTATTACAACCAAATATGAAAAAAATAAAACCCAATGAAAATGAGATATCATAAGGTTAAAGAATTATAATTTGGAAAAAGATAAATCGGTATATTATTTTAAAAAATCTAAAAACTTATCATTATAATTTAATCTATTATAAAGAAAATCACACTGAACAAATTCTCTATAGAAAACCCATCAATATAAAAAATCCCTCTTGATTATGATGGTAATAGTAGTGTCAAGTTCCATAATCATTTAGAAGAAATAATAACCCGACATAATGGTGGATTTATTTATATATATTCCACCACCATGGTTATGAAATCTCCAGAAGGTCCAATGTTTTCCAATAATGGGAAAAAATTTACCCAAAATCATAGTATTAAGGTATTTTATACCAAAAATTCATATTTATGCTTGGAAATAATTTTTTAATATATTTCTATAATCATATAAATAAAATACAAACAAATTATTCTCATTACCCAATATTATTATCTCATTGGGGATACGTGAATTTTTTTTTGGGAACTCTCTTTGGATTACCCTCCACAATGTTTTACCAAGGGTCCCATGAATTGTAAATATAGAGACCCTATGAGTCAAAAAATATTAGTGTCCACTAAAATGGGTGACCAATCAATGTGATTTTAGAAGAAATCGGGATAGATACTATATGTGTGGTCGGAATTATTATAATTATTATGTTATGGTATTAGTAGTGCATTATGCATTGGATAAATTAATCAAAATTGGCCCTCCATATAATGTGGAGCATGAGTTGAATGTAGATGAATATAATAACTATTTGTTGATATTTTGAATATGGACTACATAAAAATAATATTTCATCATATTCAAAGAATAATTCTATGGAAGGACAAAAATTTAAGATGTTTCTTATATTATCATAGATCTCATCTCTAGTAGGCTTCAAACCAATAAAAAGAAAGACCATATTTATATCATTCCCATTACCTTAAAAAATTTAATACCATATTATTAAGGATAAATTCACCATGTATGAAGTATAGAAAAAATGTTTTAGGAGACTCATTCATGTGATATTCATGAGAAATATTCTCATTGGATATACCCTCTTGGAGGAGTCTCATATTCATTTTTTCATAAATCATTCATGCCACTAAGAGGATACCATACTAAAAAAGATGGGGAATATAATATTCAAAATATAATACTACAAATAAAATTTATCATGATATAATATAAAAATTACTTTTGTAATTCCAACCATTTGATTTTTAGCAAAAACTATATCATGTGAGCTCCTTAATTCCAACCTACAATGGTTATTAGCAGAGAACTCAAGCAAGACCACCATCATAAGCGAAAATCATTTCTAACAATAAATATTTTCAATTTCTATACACCTAATCCGTAACATAATAATCGAAATTATACATTGGAATTTATAATTAAATTTACGGAAGTGTGGAATGAACTAGTGAAACCTAAAATGAAACCATACCATAAATGAGTGGACATGATACTTCCTCAAACAATTATAAAAATCAAACCCTACTTCAAAAAAATGGGAATCGGGTCCCTGAAAAATATTTAATGTATTTTTTATCTCGATGTGGTTATTTATTGTAAATCCACAATCAGTATAATTAATCCATTTTCAATTTCATATTGCAGAACTAGGATGGACCAATATTTGACTTTTATGACAATCTACCAGAATGGATGACTATAATATTTGATGCCTAATGTCAGAAGTTTGCCATAAAAATTATATCCACATTGAGGAAGAAGATATTAAATGTCATATCAAATTGTATACAATGTGAAAATAATAGAGACATAGAGTTAATCTATTTTTGAAATGTTTTGACATATTCAATGAATATATAAATCCATGAAGAGGTGTTTCCACAAATCAGCATTAAAAATTTGTTTTGTGTGAAAAAATTCCACTGATCATGGAAAAGTTCTAATGAGGGTTTTATGATGTGATAAATCATCATAGAGAATGGAATATTAAATAAGTTGGAATAATTTAAAATCATTGTCAGCACCAACTATTCCAAAAATGTGTACTAGAATAGAAAAAAATAGTGGTTCTTACTCTTCAGGACACTCATATATTATATTCAACACTGCAACCATTGTAGTATCACATATTTCCCTATCATGAAAGGAAATAACTATATGTACAACTTCATGAGGAGGTATAAAGGAGAAAATGTGTTCCTCTATATAATTACTACAGAATAACGTTTACTATTTCTAAAATCACCATGTCCTCTAAAATATCACAGTAGTTAGGGAAAAAATTCAGAAGCTATAAAACTATAGGTTTCTAAAAGATGTTTTTTTGAATTATTTATTTAATTAATTCTCTTACCACTGAATTTCTGGACACACTATATATTAGTTCGTTGTTTCTAATGACATTATCTTGAATATGGAATTATTAGGACATAATTTGTTTGTAAAATTTCTATTTAAAGTGGATTTTTTTTATGTTATGTAATTTATAATAGATTAGGAATTAAATAATGTATTAGGTAAGGTCTCGTAAAATTTTGATTACTAGATGAATAAAATGATTGTAAAATTATTAAGCACTATACTCAATGAACAGATGAACCTAATATTTTAGACTCTAGTTTTTTCTATAATGGTGTAATAAACTACTTCCACACAATAATCTCAATCAATATGATCTAACTAAATAATGAATAAAATAATGGATGGAAATGAATTGCATTAAAATTGTTCTACATTAGAAAAAAAAGTGCCTCCCCCTTGGATTATAATCGTATTGTTATAGAGGGATGTAATCTTCCCCAAAAAATGGTTCAATGGGAACCATATCACTTATTTTAACCCAGGTCAGATGATGTATATTTTTAAATCTATAGGGATTCCAATCACCACAAAAATAATTTTTATAACATAGAAAAAATTCATATGGTTCATGTTACCCATTATAATTTAATTATAATAGAGAGTGGTTTTCAAGGTCAATGGGTTGACAGAGACATGTTTAACATGGATCTTAACACACAGTTGATATCCCTACAAAAACCATATATTATTCTGATCCCAATTGTAGGAAATTCAGAATTATATATATGATAACTGATATACAATTTATAATTATTTTGTTCAATCCAATATAAACACATTATTTGGACAGTTAGAAAACAAATATTATTATTTTTAGTTTTAGAACATGGGATGTAATAATTAATCTAACTCAATTGTGATGAATTTGTACCAAAATATTAATCCTGTGAAACTGTGGACAACATAGAGTAGATAAACGTTATGGGAGTCGATATATTGATAATCTTCAAAGAAGGATACACATACCCATGGAATAAAAATAATTATTCCTAAAAATATATAATTATATATAATATTCTAGAAAGTCACACAATATTTTATAACATTCATTTATCAAAATTTCTATGGAATTCAATTGTATTTGCCCTTCTATTTGATCAAAATATTAATGTCAAGGTATGTTTACTATACATTATAATATAGAGATAAATAATTTGGAATTTAATTCCTTCATCATCATAAAATAAAATCCTAATTTGATCTACATATAGGGGAATATCAAGACCTGAAACAAATCTATAATATTTGATGATGTCTACATCCATCATGATTTGGTCAAAAAATTGATTAAAGAGCACATATTGTTATGGAGACTTTGATAGTTGGTTCATAGTGAAGTTAAGTTATCTTCGCCTACATTCATAATCAGGGGATAGGAGAAGAATAAACAGAAGTAACATGGTTAAATTTCACTTAATGATCAATTAATAGATATCATTTTTGACTCTAAATATATGTTTATCTAATAATAAGTTACATTTAATGTCCTATTATGAATACATTTGTTTCACAAGAATTTGGAAATTATCTATTCATATCATTTATTTTTCATGTAGTATATTTACAAATTAAAATGGATAATTAATTAAGATAATGTATCTTTTGAATACTAAGAGTATCGTTACAATGATGAATGATTTTACCATAGTGAGAAAAAATATTTCTCGACTAATAATTACAATCGAATTGGTACTATTTTTTTGGAAATGGCTAATATAAAATATTATCATAAACATAGAGAACATTATCTACTGAATGTCTATAAAGTCAAAAAAATACTCTAAATTTTAGAATTAATTGGATTATGAAAATATCATTTTTCGAGATGGGGAATCTATTCACATTTATATAATATGATTTCCTCGAAGCAATCATCGTGGATTAGTCTCTACTAACATGGGAAGAGATACAGGTAATTTCTATTAAAATTAATCTATATCTGAAATGTCTCTATGTGGGGGAAAATCATACCAGTGTTTGACCATAACATCATAGACACTAGGATGAGATGACCATAATACCAAAATGGTAGGAGATATATTTATTTCATATTTACATTCACTCATTTCATCATGATTGTATGCATTCATACTGAATACATCCATGTAGGACTAGCCTCTAACCTCTACAAATAAAATGATTCCCATAAGTAAAAAACATTTATTTTATATCCAAAATATATGTGTACCCCTTAAATACCATCAATGTCAATAAGTTCCACCACATAACTATACAAAACTTTAAATTCCACTAGTACGTCAATTAATTTCCATAATATTGATATTTATTATTTAACGTTAATGGAAGGACAAAATTAATCATATCTAGAATGTTTCCAATGATAATCCATTAACAGTGGAACATGGGAATCTATATATTTTCCCAAATAATTCAAAAAAGATAAAAAGTCACTCATGTCATCTTCATGGTCTAAAAGATCTCTTAATCTTCCAAATTTATGTAGATTAAGGTAATAGAATGGAAATGGTACTTATCAAGAGCTTCATAGACCATAATTCTCATTCACAAAAACCATTAGGACATATAGGATCCCATCAATATAAGAAGAATAAAATATCACCTTCATTATCACCAAATAATGAATAATTTATTCAACATACGCTCCCATGATGATTAAATAGAAAGAAATATTTAACGAATTTCAAAGATATTCCACACATGTATTAATGTATTACATAAATATCTCTATTTATGTTCTCAATAAATTTAATTTGTTTAATGAGGAAGACACACTAAAAACATTCATATATATATCCATATATGTTGATGAATAATATATTTGTATTTCCATTTTTATTTTTCATGTCATTGCCTTCCCATGGAATTTTATAAAAAACATTATAAATGATATTGATGTGAACACTAATCATTTAGGAGTTAATGTCTCTAATAATTGTTAAAAATGAGAATCATAGAAAATTCAGTCGACTCATTATTCCATAGTTGATGAAAAATTCAACTAGATTAAAATCGCTACCTTCATTCTAATGGTTTAGTATGAAAAATGGATTTCTAATATTTTCCATGTAACGAAGATCAGTGGAATGATTATGTTCTAAATTTAGTTCATGTATATCAATTGTATTTTCCTTACAGATAATTTGAAATTAAAAATTAAAAAACATATATTCAATTTGATTAATAGTTATCAGACCATCAACTTTATTATTGAATATTCAAGAAATAAGAAAATATGATTGGATTTTGAAGATGGAGAGGGCACTGCATTCATGGAAATATGAATTGAAAATTATTTATAGAACACATATACATGTTATTGATAATTTAATTAAACCATTCATAAGAAATATAGTGGAATGTTATGTTGGTGAAATTGTGGTTAAATCCCCATAATTATTTAAACATTTTATGATAATAATATATTATTTAAAATGTTTATGATTGTATTGCGTTAAAATAAACCAATTCAAATGGGACTATAATGTTACCTAAAGAATATTTTTAGGATACATGGTATTCTATTTTCATACTAAATAAATCCATTTGATGATAAAGGTGGTCCTTAACATTACCCCTCTAAATAATCTCAAACTGTTTAGGTCTTATTAAGGACACCATGAAAGCATTAGAGACTTATCAAAACAATTATTTGAAGTGAAGACCTTGCAACATGATTTTGAATTGTGGAATCACATTCCATTAGTAAAAATATATTCTTATGATTTTAATCAATCCCAAAAAATAACCCTTTTCCCACTAGTGATGATTCCACCATATTCCATGAATCCACTCCTCTTACATATGGAAGTTCCGGATATGTCACTTAGTTCTTATCTCTACTAATAGAATAGTATTAAAAATGAAAATAGAATTTTCTATATTTATATAACTATGATTGATAGTAAAACCTAATTTTCGTATTTTCAAAATAATTAACATACATTGATCTTTTTTTCAAAATTTCATCCACATACTATTTAATAATGAGGATCCTTTTGTATCTAGCATTAACCTGCTCAATTATTTAATCAATCGCCTAATATAATTTTGAGAATTGAAATAGTGGGAAAAATTTCTACAATTGATCGAGATATAATTCATATTATAAATTGAATTCAAGTAAAATGTATTGTAATATCTTCTTAATGTGAATCCCATCATATGATGTTGACCAATGGTTGTTGAATTTCATAAGGATTATTTATTATCTACTCACAAAAATCCTACATCTAAGGAAATATATGTTGATTGGTCCTCCAAAATACTAATAGGAAAAAGTATGAAGAAAATGAAACTCAATGATATTTATATGATAATCAACCACATCTCCTTATATTATGTGATATTAATTAATTAAAATTAATTATCATAATGTTACTTGAATAAAAAATATATATTTACAAGCCTTCATTGTAGGTTTTTAATTTTTCCAAAAAACAAATGTCACCCTTCTATGTATCATGTTTAATTTCATGTTTTTATAGTACATATTATTAGTGAATACACAATTACGAAAGAATAATTTTTTATATTATTTTATTATTTTTCAGGGTTAATGTAATAAATATCTTATAAAATTATTTTTAATAATGCCTATAGTTAATAAAATTATTAGGTTGATACATTATCCAATTAATATATTTTATTTTAATATCTATAAAGATATGACATAATTATCAATCTATTATGCGACAGGGTTGTATCCTTATTCGAAAGAAAAGGTAGTGAATAGATTATTGGTATCCACATCACCTATGAATAAAAATATTTAATATCACTACCATGTGATAACACTAAAATAATGATATACGATATATTTTACTTCCTACAAATAGAATTAAATTCATTAGACTGAGTAAAGAAAGATTGGACAATACATAATTCACTAAATATATCTCTTTATGAAAGAAAAAATACTTAGAAAAAACATTTAAAAATAATTATTTAATGGGTTTAAACACATATTCATTTAATGAGGTAAGAATATATCATTTATCGATGAAATATATGTAATGTTATTCTATTTCAAAACAATCCATTCTCTCTCTGCATATTTGGAGGCTCATATATTATATTCAATTTATAATCAGTATTGCATTAAATTCACCAAAATATATCATTCATATCAGATACATGATAAATTCATATCTTGGTAATTTTACACGTATGGAATAGATTTCATTGGGGCATGTAACATATATATAGACAATAAGATTATTTATTTCCCTAATTCTATATATTTATTCAATATATCATTTATGATTATATCACTTATGGATGTAGGAACAAAGTATATTATCGACATTGTGAAGAGAAAACTAATTACAATATTTAGTGACCATTAAATTTTAGTAATGGACACTGGATAAATAACTTTGGTTCCATGTTAAAACGTTTTTATCATCATCATTTCATTTTTTGTAATAACATATCTCAACATTATTCATTGATGAAAAAATAGATTGAGTATTTCAACAAGACCATGTCTATTGTGCTCTAGAGGATAGTCTAAAAAATATTTTCAGAAAATAATTTTTCATTATTTGTGGGCCAATCTGAACTATTCTTCATGTGATTTAATTATGATTATAAACCATTGATTTCTGTTAAATATAGATCAATTATTTTTTCTCATAGTACTAATGACACATTAAATGAATCCTACTTAGAAAAAAACAATTTCATTGGGACCATATATCAATCACAATGGAAAATCTAATAGAACATTAACCTTGTACACTATTACTGGATAAATAATTATACCATCAACCAATGAGATGATAATTAGGTAAAAATTATCATAATTTTTACATCAATCCAGTAAGGTAAATTTTTATGAACCTAAACTATATTCAAAAATTTCCCTTCAGCATGGAATTAATATATGAGGCATAAGTCCAAATTAAATGAATTTAAAATACATATCATATCATCCTCAATATATGGTGTTAATATATATGTCCATAATCAATGAAATGTGATCTAAAATTAATGGAAATTTCATCACCATACGATGTTAAATTACATTTCGTTTATCTAACTATCATATTGTAAAATTATGAGAAGAAATCCTAATAACAAAACAGTAAACTATATAGACACCTTCAAATCCTGGAAACCAAACCAATTGATATTTTTTAAAAATTCTCAAGCAATGTACCACATAATGCTATTGGAAATTCATTTATTTAACTTTTTCCATCATTGATCATGGTTCTAGTAATCGTATCAGTATTAATTGGACACACAATTTGATGTAAGTAAGAGATTCAAGACTAACTACATGAGAAAAATGGAATACCCTCAACAACATTAATCTGTGTATATATACCACTTATAAACATCCTAATTTCCATTAATATATGTTAAATATGTGTATAATTCATTACTGAATGATACACCTAAATCCAACTCAAATTAATATCCATATCCATGGATATGATTTTAACATATTCATGGATATTATTGCAAATGAAATATATTTCATTTTATTATTAATCCCAAAAGACACATAACAATGTCAGGTTTATTCGTATAATGCTATCCATATTTTTTTCAATGATAATTTCCCATATCTCAATGAAAGAAAATGGTCTACATAATGGAATAAAATATAATAAGTACATGTTGATTGATTCCTATCATAATATGATACAGAGTGATTTCCACAATTCTCAAAATGGGTCTAGAGGTAGATATCAGAAATTCTCCCAAAATAAAATTGTTTCGTAACTAGAAAATTATTTACTACTAAAATTTCTTGTCATCTCTTTCAAATCTAATACTAGTTCCTTTTATTTCATCCACGAATCATATATTTAGAAAAATACACTTGAAAATTCCCCCTCCTACGTATATTCATAATTTACACAGGGGTCATAGACATGAGTTAACTCAATTATGAACTGATTCATAGAATATATAATTCCATTTTATATGAATTTTATCATGGAGGTGGATAATCAATGGAGTGATCACATTCCTCATATGATATTTAGTGATACATGGATCACATAACCTACCCTGAAGACTAATTAAAAAATTCACTATTGACATATATATCATTATAGACATATATGGGACATCAACTATTTGAATATTTTATGGATTTAATCATGTGAAAAAATAATTATGTAGGGATTCATATATCTTAAATTTATGTTTTAACTATAATTAAATTCATCCCAAATTCCCTCTTCTCCAACATTCTTGAGTTTCCATTGAATGATAATATATAAACCTATTTTGAGAAATGATAGGTCATAATAACTACATCACTCATGAATTATAGGTATTTCTATAGACATATGCTATTATAGGAGTCCGCCATTTAGAGATAATACAAATTTATTCCTTACCACATGATGTAAAACTGTGAAACACATGGTCCATCATGCATGAAACTAAAGCACTATGACTGGCATGATATTTATTTCTAAGCCTCACACCATTGATCAATGTAATGGTTCCAAAAATTAAGAAAAAACCTTAATAAAAATCAATATATTATGACCATTTCCAATAATTATATCATAGAATTGAGATCCTCTAAAATATTAGGTAAAAAGGGATGACTCATTCTTCCAAAAGATACATGTTTGGATCATGTATTCATGACACACCAATATTTCCCAATAAAATTCCAAAATATTCATAAAGAGTATAGTAACCCAATAATGAAAAATTAGTACCAAAAAATTTAGTATGACTCCCTCTAAATGAATATTTTTCATGAATAAGACTTCATTCAATTAGAAACAATTAATAATGAAATCTTTCCACTGGATGAAAATAATGATAATATTAAAATTAAATATAGACTTCAACATGACTGTGTATTTTATTCCATTGATTTTTCTATTCATTATCTCACTTGATATGGAATATGAACATGAGGAATCATAGAATACAATATGGGAATCCTCTAAAACTTTACACCTTTACCGAAATGTAACAAAACTAGTCAATCAAAAATGGCTAGAGATCATCCCATACATAAATTATCATCGTAATTACGTTTATTCATAGAATATTATGTTTTGAGTCATGGTTTCATCACTCAAAGTTGAAATTTAATTAGAGCATTATTTTACCTCACGTTTTATTTTGGGTTTTTGTTCATTCACCTTGTCCATTCATTAATAAAAAAAATTATACTCTAAACTATTGAAATGGTTTATTTATTTATTGGTCATAATATTCCCACTAGGTAAAAATTTTCCTTTGACACTAATTATACTATCTTAATATTCTTTTGTTCCAAACATTACAAACATATAATATGTTCACCACCCCTGTGGGATTTTAAATATTGGTAATGTGATCTAAAATGATTTTTTACCTAGATATTTAAAAATATATTTTCTCACTCCACATATTCATTGGGTTCAAAGAACCTAATAAAAAAATTATACATCAATGATTTGAAAACGTAAACACAATCCCTCATTGGTCTAAAATAGATGTCTATAGGTTTTATATGAAAAATTTAGAAAACATTTTAGGAAAAAATATTAAAAAAATTATATTGACTAAATGGAAAGTATACACTTATTATAATTTAATTGGAATAATAATAATTTTAGTTTTAATTAAAAAGGAAAAAATATTGTAGGGACACCTTTTTGGATCTAGAAAAAAAACCATGAACACTACACCCAATATTATTGAAAAAAACTTAAAATGGGGACACATTGTATCCATTTTTATAAATTATAGTTTATTTTCCTAGTGGAATATAATTAAGGGTTCATGAATAATTCATTATTATTACTTCCTTATATAATTATACTTCATTCTATATGTATATGATTATTGGAAAATAATCAATGCTAATTTGTAACAAGAACATATGGGATTAAAAGTCATCTAATGGAATATGAATATTATTTCCCTAATATGGATCTACATAAAAACCCTTCACATGACCTTATAAATAGAGGAATTTTTATCCTGAAGAAGAGAATCCTCTAGTCCTCATTTACCATGAAATCACTAATGTAGGACCAATATTTTGAATATGGCCAACAGTAATCCCCCTCATACGTGTCTCATAAAATCATTTGTGATTCACATTCCATTAATTCATTCACAAATAACCAATAATAAAATCATTCAATAGGATTTGATACAATTTATGATTTAAATATGTGAATCGAAATAAATATCTATGTTATGTGTACCAACAAAAGAATTTATACTTTTGATAAATGATTACTTATTGATTTTTTTTATATTCAAACAATAAAACTATAATATAATATAAAAATAGGTATACTTCCTCAGTCATTTTAAATATTTTTAAAAAACTATGATGAAATATGATAAATTAATTTTAATTCTAAAAGATAATATTTTTATATTTTATTGAAAATATATCAATTTCTATATAAATGTATTTTCATCAAACATAATAAACTATAAAATTATAAAAATGAAATATTTTTTTTGAAGGCCCATATTTTAATACTTTAGGTGAAATAACACTAAAAATTCAATATATATACATTCTCCTGTGTTTATAGATTCCCTTGTTGAACACAATTAATTAATATGTCATTACAAATAACAAAAATTGCTTGATTTTTTTTCTATTGAGGTACATCTAATTTTCAATAATAAAATATCTATTATGTTTTATTTATTTAAGATATTATTATTTTTGTATTAATATATATTATAATAATAACTAAAAGTCCCTTATTAGAAAATAATACTAAATAATTATTTTTTAGAACTATTTTTTTAAAAATAAAATCAAATTGATATTATTCAAATATACATAAAATGAAATTCACAATAATAATAGTAATAATAATAATAATGTATGATGGTATAAAAATATATTATATTATTTAATGATTATTAAATAATATTCCAACTTCCTGAAATTATTATTTATTGACATAAAAATTATAATATAAATATATTATAATTCAGGGATATAATATGAATTAAAATTGTTGACTTTGTTTTATTGACTTTATATATATATTTCTATATATATATATATATAACTGTTTATGTAGTAGAATAAAATGAAAATAATAATAAAAATAATATAATAAAAATGAAAAAAATTTAAAAAATGTAATCCATGACGTTGTATTTATCCTCCTCATACAAACATGTTCCCCCATGGATTTCTAGAGATGTCATCATGTGGCCAACCAAAGGACAATGTGAGTACCACCACCAATATCAACATCTCCCTTATCTACAATGTATGATCCATCCTAATTCCTCAAACAACTATTCTTCATAAGCTTCCCCCATGAGCAATGTTGAATCCAAACACTCCTCTTGTCAGCTTTTAAAATATCCTTCTTATGCATGGAAAAAAGTCTATGTGACCTATCTTTTGTATAGTTTTAATGACTATTATTTTCCATCCCGTTCATATGACCTCAACCTACAACTACTCTTGTGTCCGAGAATTTTCCAATTTTTATCAAAGAAGAATTTTCCAGGCAGCCTTAAGTGTACACACATATCTATGAATCGATAAAAAAACAAAATCAATAATTTTTTTATTTCAATGAAAATAATTTTTTAATAAAAAAATTTCCTTGCTACCCATCATTGTGTGTGTCTGTGTCTATATTAATATATATATATATATGATGGGAAGTCCCCATCATTTTACATGAATTTTTATACTACTTTTATCTTCACTTTTCATATGGGTTGTCCATCTAGATGAAATATGGTTGGATCCACTGACTTTCTTCATTTATAACAACTCAAAGAGAAGAAACCATTCTCAGATTCCATTTCCATCCAATGTAATAGAAATTTATTTTCAACTATTTTATATATGTGAATAATTTTAAAATAAGATTATATATTTTCATATATGTTCCAAATCCATGCATAATTATTTCAAGGCATCTAGGTTCATTGTAATATTTATACTTATGCAAATATAAGGAGACATTATTTATTTAAATCATACATCAATTATTTTCAAATCTATGTCCATACTCATTATTTATATTATTATATATTTTTTCTTATCTATTGAAATAATTTTTTTAAAAAATATGATGAGTATTAATGAATGTGTTTCAAATTAATATTAGGGTAATTTTTTTAATATATATACTTTTACATTTATTTCAAATTTTATGTTTTAAATATATAATGTTTATAAAAACATCAAGTTTATATTTTATTATTTAAATTCATGATTTATATAGATGTATTTCCTTATATTTATTATTTTGAATAATATATACACATAAATATGTGTCTAATTATTGCTTATATACTCAATAATCATTTAACTCATGTTATAAATGTATTGCAAAACTTAAGTTTAAGTAATATATGGTGTATATGTATAATATTATTTTTAAAAAAATCCAAGTTTATATTCCTTATATATATATATTTTTATATATATAATGTTTCTAAAATTCAGGTATTTATATGTATTACATACTATTCAATAATTTTAATTATGAATGTAGGTGTTTGAAATGGGATTTAATTAATACATGTATAATTTCTTTTTAATAAATTATACAACTTGATGAATTTTCCTTGAACCACTTTATATTTTATTAATTTTTATACATATGATGCACATGCACATATATATATATATATATTAATATATATATATACATATCTACATATATTTTCAAAGATGAAATGTTATTATTAAGAAAAAATACTTTTATAATTGTGTGTGTCTGTTTTTGTGTGTGTGTGTGTGTGCACATGGATATTATTTTATGATTTGGAATGAATATGAAAATCATTTCAATTCATTATTTTACTTAATATAATATTACAAAAAAATTAATGAAATTACTTCTTTAAAAATATGAACTCTTATAAATGAATTTATATAATATTGTTTTTTATGTTTATGATTATTTATCGACTATTTTTGGTGATGGGTTCATTCATTTACACTATTATAATTTGATACATTCTAATATAATAATTTTAATGTAGGTCAATGGGTAATTAATACCATTATTTAAGGATTAATATTTAAATGATAATGATTAACATTTCATAAAATTGTATTTTTGGTGGTTCTGATTGAATGTGTCAATACCTTGATGTTAATTAATATTTTTAATACTCCATGATATAGATTATAGTCCTGATATTTAGTTATCAAAAAATATAATAATATATTTAATAATAAATTAATAAATTAATTATTTATATATAAATATATGTGTTTAATTTTATTTAGTGCATTATTATGTTTTTAAATGCAATAATATAGTGAAAAATCTATATATATATATATATAAATATATATAATGATATTTTTATTTTATTAATTGGAACTTGGAAATTGTAAAAATGAATGGGTTTGGGGGAGAACCCGTTCAAAAATAAACTAAGTTGTCAATGAAAGCCTTGATTGTTTTACGTGGCCACATGTTGTGTTTTCAAAATCATTCATCAAATTTCTTAAAGAATCACTGGATTATTTTAATGTTTTCACAAAGCATAGGATTTTACAAAAAGTATTATAATGATTTCAAAATTTTAATTATTTCCATATAATTTATAGAATTCAATAACGCTATTGATGTTAAAAAATTATTTGTAATATTTTCAATTGTGTAAGTATTTTCAAAGGTATAATCAAATCATTTTTTCCAAAAGATTTTACCAATTATTTTCAATAACAATTATATTTGGAAATGTTTTTTTAAAAATAAATTTTAAAAACATTATATATTTTCAGAGGATTTATAATGAAATATATTTTAATTTGTATTTAATAAATTATTTTTAAAAGTATATTTAAATAATTATTCAAAAATGATTTTCAAAAGTGTTTAAAAAAATTCAAAATGGGATTTCACTATATTTTTTAATAAAACTATTTATTTTGAAATATTTCTCAAACTATGTTTATTAAAATGGTTTCAGGTTTTCTTTGATTTTTAATGAATTTTAGCATCAATTATTTGCAAGAATGATAAATATTTACTATCAAATTTTTATTCATTGTTTTATCATTGTTTATATGTATGAATGGTCATTTCCTCTAAATAAATTGCTGGAAATGATCCTATGTTGTACATTACAATACAATATTCAGTTACTTTTCATAAAATAAGTATACATCATTTTGGTACAAGAACTATAAGTATCTAGAAGCATTGGTATGGTGTTTCATAGTTGGTATAAAAGTAAATATTTTGATAAATTTGGAGATTATGATGTTTGGTTAAAATAAGTTTATTTTCAATGTAAATTAATATATTAAAACCTATGTTTTATATCAATTTAGTTGTTGAAAAATATAATAGTTATAAATCTAATATTAAACTCTTAGAATCTTATGTAACAAGTTAGAGTACAGAACATTTGAATTTCCAGTTTACTAAATTCATAAAATGTAATTTTAGGATTTTCATTAAGATTGAAAAATAAATATCAAGGAAAAATCCATTTAATGGAGAAGAATGTAACAACCAAATAATTTATGCTTTCAATAAATGATTGTATAATAGTAAAAATAATCCAATTTATTCATTTAAAAACATATCAATATTTCCTTAATCATTTAAAAATCTTTTCGATAACTTGTGATGATATATAACATATTATTTTTAATTTAAATAAATAATATTTAAGTTGTTTGATGAAAATATATTAATTTCAAAAAAAATTATTTTCATGAAAATGGAAAAAGAATAAAATACTATACATATTTTTTTCCTAATATCATATTGTAATTTTTTAAGTAATGAAATATTCTGAATATGATTTGAATACTTTTTCCAGTTTTTATAAAAGCCCTTTTTAACATATATAATTTATACGTCATAAATAATTATATATTACATTTATTTGATACATTTTAGTAACATGTTATTTTAAAAGTTAAAATATATGTTATCTTTGATTTATTTTTGATGTTATTATTTGAATTATAATATATATATTTGTTATGGTTATTAAAAACACCTTACTGATAAATATTACCAAACAATGAATTTTTTTGTCCTTTTCAAGAATGGTAGTCAAATTTAAATTATAAAAATAATTATAAAATGAAATTAAAAATAATAATAATAATAATGCTTCATTTTATAGAAATAGATTATATTATTTAAGTATAGTAAAATAATAATATAATTCCACGAAATTATAATTTAATTTTTTTAAACAAACAGAGGCATGAAATGGTTCTCTAATTCATTTCACAAAGAAATTTATGAAATCAAAAGCATTAAAATACATGCTTGAGTTGTAATGAGTTTAAAACAACGCATAGTGAGATAGAATCATGGTGATATATCAAAGAAACTCAAACAAGACATCATACCTCCGAGTAAGAAATCACATCCAGAAAAGTTTATTCAACATTAATTAATATCCTAGGCATCATGATCTACAATAAACCATAAAAATCAGGTCCATATCATCTAGGTAAGATGTGAGAGAAAGCTCTGACGTAGTCAAAATAAGAGCATTGTACATGAAGCAACAACATCCATGAAAGGAGACATGCAGGATTGTCCATGTCATAAAAGAATAATGTAATCTAAAAAACAAAGTATCACTGCTCCAAAATAATAGAGTTTGTTTAAAATCTTGCATCGGACTATTATTAAACATTCATCATTTGATTTCAAGATAAGTAACCATATAAATTTTACCCTTTTTGATCCTTTGATATTTTATTTTAACTACCTGTTCTGAGTCTTCATTGAGGTTGTCCTCAGGATGTACAATAGGAGAATCAAGCTCAAGTTATGTAGGAAAATATGAAACTATTTTCTTAGAAGCATAAAAATATATAGTAGTCAGATTAAACTCACTTACTGATGCTGTAATTTCAGTGTTTTCCTTTTTTGAAGCATCAAGTGATCTCGTAACAATGGTTTATTCAAGGTGAGAGTAGTACCTTTGATTCCTCATTTCTATATGATTGATATTAAAGGATCTATTAGCTTCCACCATATGTTTATCCCTTTTCTAGAGCTTGACTTTAAGAAGTTCTCAATTTAAATGGCATTATCTTCAACCTTCAAAAAGGATGTACAGGGAGACTGTATAAAAATTTAAAAAAATTGAGTGTTTTTAAATTATTATGTATTGATTTATAACTATATATATATCTGTATAAAAATTTAATGAAAAATATTAATAGTAAGAAAAAAAGTTTAAAAAATGTTAATTTTGTGATTTTCTTCAACATCCATTTGCCAACTAGTTTAGTAGATGAACACTGGAACTGACATCACATAGTCATCCATCCACATCTTCGATGACCACTACCACCACATTCAATATCGAAGCCTTCATTATCCACTATTTATAATCCTAAAATGTCCCTCCCTCTACTCTACATCATTTGATTCCCCCTCAAGCTACACTAAAGACAAAAAATAGCCCATTTTGCCTTGTCGAATATCTTTCTAATGAAATAAAAACATAATATAAGTGATATATGTGTAATATAATATTAATTTAAACATTTCCAATCTCCTTGATAGGTCATCATACAAACAATTTCTCTGATTTACATATGTTATTCGATTTTTCTCACTTATGAATTTTCTTGAATTTCATATGAGTATATGAATATTTGGGTTTTGATAAAAAAAATCTATTAATTAATTTCATTCAAATAAAATCGGTTTTTTATGAACTTAGCTTCCCTACTACCCATCAAGATATATATATATATATATATAGTTTTTCTTAACTAGGGAACTCTCCCTCTTTAGATATTGATTCCAAGCCTAATTCCTCTCATATTTTTTCATCTAGTTCGATCACACAATTTATTTAATGTATTAAACACTGTCTTCCTTTTGTTCAAACACCCAAACCAGGAAAACCATTTTCAATTTCCATGTCCACAAAAAGGTAAAGGGGATTTTTTATCTATTGTCTATATGTCAATTATTTTAGACATCAAGCCTATATTTTCATATATGTTCAAACTCAATGCTTATTTATTTCAAGGACTCCATAGGCATAGTTATTTTCAAGCTTATGCCTATGTAAGTTGACATTATTTATATAAAACTATTTTGGATTAATTACTTTAAAATTAATGTTTCTAAAAGAATTTATGTGCTTATATATTCATATTTATGTACTGGATTAAATTTTTTATAATATTTTTATTATGAATGGATTTATTTTAAATTAATTTAAGTTGAATTTTTCTCTATAAAATAAAAACTATTATATTTATTACAAATTCCATTTTTTATATATGTAATGTTTGGTGAGAAATCATGTTTATATTTTAGAATTTAAATTCATGGTCTCTATATGTTTATTCCATTACATGTTTAGGGTTTTCCAATATATATATGTATAAGTATTATTTTCAATCTCAATGATCATTTACCGCATATTATATATGTAATTTTATACATTTGTTTGACTAATTTTTGGTGTATATTTATTGTATTTTTTTAAACAAAACATCCATGTTTATATTCATCATGCATGTGTTATATCTATATATACTATTTTTAAAATTAATTATATATATATATATTCCATCATTTTCAAGTAATAAAATTATGAATTTATATTTTTTAAATGTGATTTCATTTTAATAAATTATATATCAAGATGTATTTCACTTAAACCGCTATTCATTTCATGGGTTTTTATACATATGATGTATATTTATATATATACCCATATATATGAAAGGATGATATTATTATTATAAAAATTTTACTTTTAAAATTTTATGTTCATATGTATATACATACATATATATATATATATATATATATTTAAACATATATTGATATGAATTTGTATATTATTGCATGATTTATAATAAATATAATTTTTTTGTTTATGATTTTTTACCCATTATTTTATCTGAATATAAATTTAGAACATATATTATTTTATGTGAAGGGTTTATGAATTTTTACAATTATAATATAATACTGTCAAATATTTTATTTTTTAATTAGTTTAAAGGGTATTTAATAACATTATATGTGTAACAAAATAATATTTTACGATTTTTCTCTTTTAAAAATTTAACATCATCGATAGTTTACATTACAAAGAGAAATAAACATAAAAAATGATTAAATTTTATTATTGTCACCTCATTATTAAAATTGTGGGAATAAAATGGATTAAGATAATTTTTATAATATATTTTAAACATGTTTAAAAAATGAATCATTGGTGAATAATTAATTAGAAATGAAAATAAAAACCATTTTCACATTAAGGAGGTGTTTTAATGAAACAATTAAAATTATAACAAAAATTTAGTATCATTTTAAATTAATCACTATTATTAAAATATTATAATAAAATATATATATATATATTATATTTTAAATCATATATTTTTTAACTCAATCATAATTTTTTATAAAATTAAGATAATAATAAATACAATTTTAAGAATAAAAAGACATATATTCTAAAAGATTGTTTTACTGCCTTTTAATGCTTCATAAGTTTAATAAAAAACTTTTGAACATTTTATAAAATATTTTGATGAAAATTAATTTCAATTTTTTAATACGAATGTCAAAATTTACATTGGATGAAAATTTTTTATTTTTCATAAAATATTTATTTTCAAGTGAATATTGGGAAATCCATATTTTTATAAACCAATTCGTTCTTATATTAATAGAATATTTATGATTTCAATAGTAACCTCAAAAATGATTGATTAATTAATGTTCAGATATCTTATAAATGAAAATATGATATATTTACCTCATTGAATTAGTAATAAAATGTTTTAAAAATAATAAATTAAGTGCTTGTATTTATGAAAATTGTAATTGTTTATTTAGAATTTTGATAATTAATATATAGTTTTAAATGAAATTATTTTACATATATTTATACTCATAAATTTATAATCTGATATTTTATTATTAAAATATAATTTTTGGATACCATAATTAATATTTTAATGTTCCATAAAATATGTTACATCATTAAATTTTGTAATATATGAATAAATGAAAATTTTATTTAAAAATGAAATTTATGATAATTAGAAAATTATTATCCTAAAATTGATTCTATTTTCATATTATATGCATCTAAAAATTTTTATGGTGATTTTTTTTATTTTTCTAAAATAGTGGATTTTTGGTGAATAGTGAAATACAATAAATTATGGTATTTAAATTTATAAGTAAATAAATAAATTATTCAGTTGTGGCTGATAAATGGATGAGGTAAGAACCCATTGTTCCATAATCACAAGAAATATATACGACATTATTCACATGAATCAATACTATTATTTTTTTTCATCCAAACAAATTAACTAATGCAAAAAAAATCCAAAACACCCCCTTAAAATACTATAAATACCACCCTTTGTCTACACACCTCCTGTAACATTCTAGGTAAATAATTAATATGAATTTTTCATATTTATTAATATTTTTTGAATTAAATATTAATGTTACATTGAATAGGATTCTAAATTTGATGGCGTACCATATACGAAATAACAAGTTTCTTTGAAATATAATGTTGCACACAATGCTGAGTCATACTAAAAAATAAAAATATAATATTTTTTAAATGGTAGTTAATTTCTATCTGTTGTAATGGTGGGAATGAATAGAACTAACTATAATATGATTTTACAAGTTTGTAAATTTATTTTACATTTATCCAATAAAATCTATAGGGTTAAAATGTGAATGAATATAATTTTAAACATAAATAATCTAATATTCAATAAAAGCTCTATTTACACTTTTTTGATGAAGAAATAATTTTAAATATATTTTTTATCACTTTTTATTGTCTATGTGACAAAATATAATTCTTATTTTTGATCAGAACATCAAAATTTACTTTTGATATTTTTCTGATAAAATTCATTTTTAATGAATAGTAAAAATACTTTATTTTAATTCAAACATGCATTTTAATAAAATTTATTTATATGGATATATTATATCTTTAATTGGTTTTAATGTGTAATTAGATTATATTTTTACCATTTAATACAATTTGGGTCATTGGAAGTAATTTCACTTTGAAATTGGATATAAACTAGTGTCAATCATTTGATAATTATTATTTCTTAAAAAAAAGCTTTTTTGTTTTGACTACGAAAATTAAATTTCAATTAATTAATCCAACTTTTATGTTTTTAATTTGGTAAAATATACCCTAATTTTCAATTTGGAAAATCAAATATAGATTAGTCTGAATTTTTGGTATTCTTCTGAAAAATATTAATTTTTTATGAATCGTGAAAACACAAAGTAGTAGTTAAAAACTCGGCTTCTTAATTTAAATGAAATTTTACCAATTTTGTGAATTAAATTTCTAAAATATGATATAGATGGTTGTTATTGTTAAGAAAAATGTGGTTCAATTTGATGAAAATTATTTTTGATGAATAATAACTTTTGACCTTTATTTACCGCGGTAAAAGGTAAATAGGGTAATTAAAGGAAAAAATAATATTATAATAATATTAAATTAGCATAACATGTGTCCCAGTCATATTGGATGATATAGTTCCCACCATGGGCATCCTAGGGTTGATTTTAGGACACCATGGAGCCACTTAAGAGGAATAATGTGATTTTAAATTAATTAATTTAATGTAAATAAAAAAAATGACATAAACATATATATTTTAGTATATAATTTTTTTCATGGGGTTATATAATTTATATCATCAACTGTAAATATTCATTTGAATTTAAAAATTAATTCCTATATCATGGTAATTATTTATAATTTTTAGACATCAAAAAAAAATATTTACGATACACTAATTTATGCAATGTTTATATAGAGGTATGGTTTCTCAGGCTGATTTTTGGGCACTAAAGAAGTCTCAGATTCCTAATGTGTATGAGCCAATATACCAGGTGGCCCTTTTTCACAAGGATTTAAATCCAACTGAGGTGCATAATCGGTTTTTGCTGTTGAATGAGGTAGGGAATGAAAATGAAGATCATGAGGGATGGAAAACGGACAATCCTAGGTGGAAACATAAGCAGGTTGGGAGTAGATACTATGAGGAGGAGGAATTGAGTGACCATGATGGGGCCTCAAGTAACCAAGAGGGGGTCACTCGGACTAGTGCAGACTATGTGCAAGAGGAATTGGTTCGATCTAGTTCAAGGAAAGGGAAACAAGTAAACCTTGTAACTAGAAGCCTTTTGGCTCCAATGGGTGGGAAGAACTCACGACCGCGCAATGTTTATTCGGGCACTCCAAATACTATAGTTACCCGATCAGCTAACAAGGCAAAATACAGGTTACAGAGGTTATTCCATGGGTTTCTTTGTTGAATAAGGAAGGATTTTAGGATTCATGTAAGACCCCCACGTGGAATACTTCATAGGATGGTCTTTCTTCTGAACATGGAGGTGAAAATCAAGAAAGTGGATTGGTGGATCCTTCAGTGATCAAGAAGGGAGAGCCTTCAGCAACAGGAGGGGAGGATTCTGCAGCTGCAGAAAACTCATGGGACATCCTCATGTCTTCTGAGGAAGAGATGGTGGAGGGGGTTCTACTCATTCAGGACTCAGAGCAGGACACAAAAAGGACGAATGGAAGACAAGTTCAAGTGGGTGTAAGTAAGGAGCAGGCTGCACGGAACGAAAAACAAAAATTAATTTTGACCAGAGGCTTCAATGAAAGGAATATTACAGTGGATGAGTTCTTACACATTTGGGATAAGTTGGCCTTTCATTTCGAAGTGATTATCTGTGATGAGCCAGGAAAAAAGGAAAGTGACCAGTCCATGAAATTATTCAGGGCAGTTGCATCAAATATTTTAATTTTGGTCTCCAATAGTTATGTTTTCTTCTTTTGTGCTTAATGTTAAGTTTTCTTTCTAGTTTCCCACTTTTCTCCATAAAAAGAGTCTTAATAAAAAAATTAACATGGATTAGACGAATGATTTAAAAAGATAAGATTATAAAAAGTAAAAAAATATCCAAAACCTTCCCATACTAATTAAATGATTTTACTTTGAATAGGAGACATCTTATCTTCATCCTTAAAATTTTTTGGACTTTTACAAACCAAAAATCAGAATATAATAAAATAATATTTTCAATCATTCCTAAAGATTCCCTCCTCCCAAATATAATAATCCATTAAATCTATCCCTTTAATATCAATTCTCAATCCTCTAGGATGACCAAAAATCTAAAAAAATAAGATCTCAAGATCCCCCTATTCCACCAAAATTATTTACCGTTGGTATTAGGCACCTTCAGAAATCCATTTGATTCAAACTAAAGGGAGTTACCAGATTTGAAGGTAACGTCTTCTCTTAAGTTATTTTCATTTATTTTAATTCTCCAACCCCATAAAATCTTTTTATAACATTTTTATAATAAAATAAATATCATCAATATAAAATATTTTTATTATGAGAATAATTCTAACTACTCATACACACACCTCCATATAATGGGTAAAGAACATATGGTTTCTATGGATTGCGAACTACTGCCTCATGAAATGATGATTGTTCAATTATATCTTACCGCCTCTAATGGTGACCATTATTATGTAAATATATTTATATATGATATATATTATATTTATATTATCTATATGCATCTATATTTTTTAATTTTTCAAACCATTACTGTTTATATAATGGGTAAACGTGATAATTTCATTTGAGGAAGTGCTGACTACAACCCCCTAAAAGTGATATGACTCATTCGTACCATACATGGATCTTATAAATTATGGTGTCACTGAAATTATATATGATATTCTACTGTAATTATAATATTCATATGTATCATTAATTTTTCATTCCATTAAATATGAAATAGAAATGAAAGTATCGTTTATGCATACGTATGACTTATTATATCCATGAATGGTGCATTTAATTTTTTATCTCCAAATGTTATGTATAATGAAAAATTCATATATATACAAGATATATATTATATATATTATATCTAAATAATGAATACCATTTTGAAGATAATGGTCTTTTGACCACATGAACAACTTTTAATTATAGGCAGTTCATTTTTGACAGAAGTACCAAATATAGACCAAATGATTTTTAATAACTAAAATGATTACATAATGTTAGTAACATGGAAATATGTTATATAAAAATAATAATAAACCTGAAGAAGGTTCTTAATCATGTTGAAATTAACTTAGTTTATTATTTTTTAGATTAAAGAACTAACATGTCAAGTTTGACACAAGGTAAGAGACTTCATTTCAATCTCCTTTCATTGAGGAATATTTTGTTTTATACACAACTTTCTTTTATAATGTGTATAAACACCTTTGACTTTACATTTCATTCAACTGGAATATTATTCTATGAATTGTTTTACTAAACGAAAAAAATGAATGTCTCTTTTTAAAGTAAGTGGTGAAAACTTATATTCCTCCACCACGAATATTATTTTATATTTGGCATCCTTAAGAAGCCAAAATGATTTTTAAAGGACAATAAATACCATAGACTCTTTTACATATTTTGGTATTGAATTTTTTTTTGATATTGAATTTGTTATCTCAATATATTTAAATGATATATTGTGGTTTAATTGTGGAAATAGAATCTTTTCTTTATGTTTGTTTTATGTGTTATAAATATGTTATGGTTCTTGGGAATTGTTTACACATAAGGGTGTATTCATGACAATCCTATGGACGGTGCGCCTAAGGATGATCTCCAATTCATTGTGTAACATGACCGAGGTAAACATGAATTATTCTCCTAATAGATTTAGAGAATATATTGTGATGGGTATTCAAAATGGTACTCCCTACATAGCTGTGAAAGCTACAATGTAATTATGTTATGGATGCCACAAGTTACCTTTATGATTTATGTTTTCTATGTGTTATTCCTAAATCTTATTATTTCATAAGGCATGTTAAAAAGAATATATTTTGATGGAATTATTTTTTTCATTTTTTATTTTAAAACCATTAGTGTGTTTTTAAGTTCATCCCATGTTTTAAAATCTTTTTCATATGATTTAAATTTATATATTTTCAAGTATGGGATCATGGAAAATTCATGCTATTTAAAACATGGATATAGACATGACTCTTTTTTTCTATAGTTTTTATTTTTTGAAAAAAATGGAAATTGTGTGTGAGTATTTACTTTGTAAATTTTGAGATGTAATGTAATAGTTATGTCATAATTCAATAAAACTCTACACTTAAAAAGACCCTAAATGTTAATTGTTAATTTAATTCTAGATTATGTAATGTTTTAAGGATGTGTCCTAATAGTTGGTATCAAAGGTCTGTTTAAACAAAATTCTATTTTTGGGTATTGTTAAATTAATATCCATAAATTAATTTATGTTAATGATGTAGAATTTTCAAATTACCATGTTTCTTTGTCTATGATATTTGTGTTCATGGAATAGTTCTCCATAGAGGAAACATGGTAGCTATGATGGGATGAAATCAAGTGGAAGAAAACCTTCTAAGTCGGAAACCTTTGATGGTCAGAATCAGAACTATGCTGTTTTTTGTAATCATGTCCCAGTTGAATCATGCTATAAATGGTGGTGGTATCCTTTCATGAGATCATCCAGATCAACTATAGAGGAATATGTTAGTAGTTAAGCATTTAATGAGAAAACACCTCCTATCATTCAGAAGATCATCTGACCCTCTGCTAATAGAAGGGTGGATTAATTCATTGGAAAAGAGTTTTAATGACATGGGGTGTTCAGAACCTCAAAAGGATAGTTTTGTTGTTTATTGTTTTGAAGGTAAAGCCGGTCGGTGGTGGTCGATGGTGAAAAATATAATGGATATTGGAGAGATTTATTCTATTTATTGGGATGAATTTAAAGGTATGTTTCTTGAGAAATATTTTCCTATGGCAGTTTTTTATAGGATGGAAAAACAATTCCCAGAATTGAGGCAGGAGGATGACTCAGTGGCTACTTTGGAAAACAAAATTCATTAAATAGGTAAGGTATGATCCAAATTTAATAAAATATCTTGAATGTAAAATATACTATTTTTACTCCGAATTAAAGACAAATTATCTAAGGGATTTATCTTATCATGTGTTAAATAGTTATCAAAATCATGCTTCTATGTGAGGATATAGTGGAAATAGAGTTTTTCGATGATCAAGTGTTATTTGAAAAACAATAAAATAAGAGGTTGTGGTGGAAGATGAAAGGGAAGAACTCTTCCAAAAAGTATGATGGTAAAAAACATACATTTACAGTTTGATAAAATTGTATCAAAAATCACATTAGGGAATGCCTTTTGAATTCTTGTAAGTGATACCTGATGTGGTAAAATGGGACATAAGGCTCATAATTGCACTAATAATGATCAAGGTAATGGTAAGAAAAAATATAATTTACAATTAGTAAAAATAGTTATGTGTAATGAAATGGATGATTATGAAAATGAGTGTTCAAATAAAAACTCAACTGAAAGAATGCAACCAGACTATAAGTTGAAAGGTGTGGTGAAATACATTGCTAATAATTTAGTAGATTTCAGGCCATCAAATGATGTATTATCAGCTCTAGGGAGCTCATTATTTTTAAATGATTGATTTGAGGTTGGGGTACCATCAGTTGATAGTAAAGGAAGTAGACATTCTGAAGAATTCATTTCATACTAGATATGGCCATTATGAATTGGTGGTTATGCCTTTTTGGTTAATAGATGCACCTGTTTTATTCGTGGATCGTATTAATAGAATTTCCCATGAGTTTTTGAATTGTTTTTGGTCATGTTTATTGATGATATTTTGGATTAATTGCAAAGTAAAGTGGAACATAAAAGTCATTTAAGGGTTGTCTTGCAAACCCTAAAAGAAAAGTAACTATTTTGGGAATTCATAAAGTGTGAGTTTGGGTTGAAAAATATTTCATTTATTGGCCACATTATTTAAAAAAATGGCATAAGAGTTGTTCATGTTAAAATAAATGTTATTGAAGAATAAACAATACCAACAACGATAACTGAGATCCATAGTTTTCTGGGTCTTGCTGGTTATTAACAGGGGTTTGTTGAAATATTTTTATGATTATCTAGTACAATGACTAAGTTAACCTGATAAGGTTTTAAGATCATTTGGGAAAAAGAATGTGATAATTTTTTTCAGGAATTGAATAGAATATTGATGAATGATTCTGTTTTGGAATATCCTTTTAGAAATAGTGATTTTGTTATATATAGTGATGCATCATTGACAGGACATGGATAGGTCTTTATGCACAATGATCTGGTAATTTCTTATGCTTCATGTCAATTGATGACTCTTGAGTTAAATTAACCTTCAGATGATTTTGAATTATCTTCTGTTTTTTTTTTGCATAAAAAATTTGGACGCATCATTTTTATAGTGTAAAATGTGAAATATATCATGACCAAAAATGTTTTTAGTATATACTAACTCAGAAATAATTAAACATGATTCAAAGAAGATGAATGGAATTAATCAATGATTACGATTGAACAATCCATAACTATATGGGAAAATAAAACAATCTGGATGATGTTTTGAGTTGCAATTTAATGCTTCATTAAATATGATACTTTTGGAATGAGATCCTTTGGTTTTTGATGTGATGAACACTGTCATGATAGTTATTGGTGCAGGAAATTCATTTGTTTTGTTTCCGGTGTTAGAGAAATCATCTATATTATACAAAATTAAGAAAGTACATATGGAATATATTTCTTTGTAGAAAAAGGTAGTGTTGTTATAGATGGGTTAGTTGCCTAATTTAAAAATTGATAATGATTTTGTTTTGAGGTTTTGGAAGAGATTATGTGTGACTTGTGATTTACAGTTGAATAATTATTTATTATGTGAATCTTTTAGTACTCCATTTTCTTTTCATCTGCTCAGTACTATGATGCACCATGATCATTGGATGTATTACTAATGGGATAGAATTAAAATAGATATTTCTGATTTTACAATGAAGTGATTTACTTGTCAGTAGGTTAAAGAAGATCATTAGTTATTGAAATGGATGCTTCAGTTTTTACCGATGCAAGAGTGGAAATGAAGAAAATATATCTTTGGACATTGTCAGGGGATTACCAAAGGCATATCTATGTTATAGTGGAATCTGGGTTATTGTTGATCAATCGACTAAATATGTTCATTTTTTTATTCAAGAAAATTTATAGCTAGATAAACATTCTCGGTTTTATGTTAAAAATATTATCAGTTTCATGGAGTTCCCCTTTCCATTGTATCTAATCGGGATCCCAGGTTTACTTCTGTAATTTGGAAAAGTATTCAGATGTTGTTGTGTACTAAATTAAATTTTAGTAGATCTTTTCATCCTCAATCAGAAGGTTAGGAAGAACGAACAATTCAATACATGGAGGATATATTGTATTCCGGCTCAATGGATTACCATGGATGTTTCAACCAACATCTTTCAGTGGAAAAATTTTCTTATAATAATAGTTTTCATTCCATTATACAGATGGTTACATTTGAGGCATTATATAGGAAGTAGTGTCAAACTCCAGCTTTTTGGGATTAAGTAAGTAAAAGGAAGATTATGGGACTATATTTGGTAGAAGAGATGGAAGTAATAGTTCTGTTGATTCAGAAGCACATGAGAATGAATTAGATCAGGCAAAAAAGTTATGTAGATAATCAGAGGAATGATCTTTCTTTTGGGGTAGGCGATCATGTCATTATCAATGTTTCTCCTGGGAAAAGTGTGATGTGTTTTGGTAAGAAGATAATGTTGAGTCCAAGGTTCATTGGACCCAATGTAATCTTGGAGAAAGATGGATCAATTACCTACATTGTGGTTTCACATCTATGTTTATCCCAGTTAAACAATTTTTTTCATGTTTCAATGATTAGAAGTATATTCCAGAATCATCTCATGTTTTGTGCCAAGAGGTAGTTCTATTGGAAGACAATCGCTCATATTTGGAACAACCAGTCCATATTTATTTACTGAAGAGAGAAAGTGTTGCAGAATAAGGTAATTATTCAGGTAAAAGTTTTGTGGAAAACTAATATGGTGGAAGAGGCATCATTGAAATCTGAAAATTCTATGAGGGATAAATACATCCATTATTTTGATATGTTAATAAAATTTCAAATACACAATTTATAAAAGGGGCAAAGGATGTAACCTCACTAGTAAATAAAGAATTTGAAATATTTATATTTATTAATATTTTTTGAATTTAATATTATTTTAACATTAAAGGGAATTCCATATTCAATGGAGTACATAATATGCAACAATAGGTTTTATTGAAATATTATGTTGCACACAATGTTGATTCATACTAAAAAATAATAATAAAATATTATTATAAATGGTAGATAACGCCTATCCATTGTAATAGTGGGAATGAATAGGACTAACTAAAATATGATTATACATTTTATTTAAATGTGCTTACATTTATCCTATAAAAGTTAGAGGCTTAAATTTTGAAATAATCTAATTTTAATTAGAAATACAATAATATTCTTTAAACGGTCGATTTACCGGATTTTGATGGTGAACTATTTTTAAATATATTTTTTATCACTTTTATATGTTATATTTGACAATGTAAATTTCTCATTTAGGATCATAACATCAAAATTTACTTTGGGTAAATTTTTGGTATTTTTCTCATAAAAATCATTTCTAATGAATAGTGAAAATTACGTATTTAAATTCAAAATGCCTTTGAATATAATTTATTTATATGGATATATTATTGTTTAATTAGTTTTAATGTTTAATTAGATTATATTTTTACAATTTAATAAAATATTTGTAATTTTATGTCATTTCACATTGAAATTGGATATAAACAAGTGTCAATCTTTTGATAGTAATTATTTCATAAATATAATATTTTTGTATTAACAACATGAATTAATTTTAAATTAATTAATTAAACTTTTATGTTTTTAATTTTTTAAAATAGACATATTTTTTGAATTCAGAATACTAAATATTTCTTTGGCTAATTTTTTGGTATTTTTCTGAAAAACACCAATTTTTTATGAATATTGAAAAAACTGTGTAGTAGTTAAAAACCGAATTCTTCATTTAAATGAAATTTTACCACTTTTGTGAAATGATTTCAAAAAGTCTGAAATACATTGTTGTTTTTAGTATGTAAAATGTGATTTAATAAGATGAAAATAATTTTTGATTAGTAATAATTGTTTAATTTTATTTACCGCAGTTAAAGGTAAATAGGGTAATTCAAGGTAAAAAATATTAGTATAATAAACTTTTATTACCCTAAAAAGTGTCCTAATTCTATTGGTTGATACATATCAAACCATGGTAGTCCTTTGGTAGATTTGTGAACCTCATGAAGCCACTTATGAGTGATAATGACCCTTTATATTAATTAATTTATTTTAAGACAAAAAAACAAAAACATATATCTTTTAGTAAATATATTTTTACATGTGGATATAGAAGTTATAAATTCAATATAAAAATTAATTTGAAAGCTAATAATATTTCTTACATCATGGGGTTTTTGTATCATTTTTGGACATAAAATAAATATCATTACTTTGGACACAACAATGATGCAATGTTTTCCTCATGAAAGAATGATTTAAATAAATAAGATTATAAAAAATAAAACAATATATAAAACCTATAAAATAAAAATTGGATGATTTTATTTCAGAAAAGAGTAATCTTATAATTTTATTTGATATGTTTTGGACCTTTATAAACTGACAATCATTGTATTATAAAATATTATTTTCAAACATTCTTAACGAACCCCTCTTCACCCTAATAAAAATACCTCAACTCTAAACCATTACTCACACCTCTCAAGCCCCATGGTTCATCCAAACCATTCCCAAATAATAACTCACGAACCTTATATTCCACCTATAATACTTACCTTAGGCAGAAGGCAATTCATGAAATCCTTTTGGTTCAATCTCAATGGAGTTACCAGATTTAAAGGTAATGTCTTCCCTAAAGTTATTTTATTTTATTTTACTTCCCCAACCCCCTAAGATATTTTTATTCCAATAATTTATAAAAACAACAGAATCCTACATATAATATTTTTTGTTATGAGAATGATTTTAACTAATCTAACACACAACTTAATCAAATTGGTAAAAAACATACTGTTTCTCTGGATAGTGAAATATTGCATCATGAAACAATGATTGTTCAATTATATCCTACCATATCTTATGGTGGCCATTATGATGAAATTGTATTTATACGTGAAACATATTATAATTATATTGTACTTATGATTTAGTATTCTATCTTTTATATCACACAATTATGGTATTCATAATGGGTAAATGTGATAATTTCATTTGAGGAAGTGCGGACTGCACCCCATAAAAGTGAATGACTCGTTCATGCCACATGTGGAACATATAAAGGATGAAATTACTGAAATTATATATGATATTATACTGGAATTATAATAAAATATCTATGTATCATTAATTTTACATTCCATTAAATAAGAAATTGAAATGAAAGTAGCGTTCACGCGTTAGTATGATTTACTTTATTAATGAACGGTGCATTTTATTTCTTACCTGCAAATGTTATGTATTATTATAAATAAATAAATATATATATATATATATACTATATATATATGATATATATGATATCAAAATCTTGAATATCATTCTAAATATAATTTAATTTTGACAACATGATCAACATGAAATTATTATGAGCTCATTTTTTACTCAAGTAAAAAATATCGACAAAATGTCTGTTTTTAACTTAATATATTTCATAATCTTTATAACATAGTAATAAGTGATATATAAAGAATAAAAAACTTGAAAAATAATCATATGAATGTTGAAATTAAATTTATTTTATTACATAGTAAATAAAAGAATGAATGAGTCATGTCTAACACGAGGTAAGGGACTTCATTAAAATCTCCTTTCATTGAAGAATATTTTGTTTTATACACGACATTTTTTTATATGGTGTATAAACAACTATTAATTATCATTTCATTTAAATGGAATCATTTTTCTAAAAAGAGTTTTAGTAAACAACAAAAAGGAATGTTTCTTTTAAACGTAAGTAGGGACAACAACCTTTCCTCTGTCGCGAGTATTATTTGATCTTTGGCTTTTTTAACAAGCCATAATGTTTTTATCAGGAAAATAAATACCATATAGTCATTTAAATTTTTTAGTATTGAAAATTGTTATGATAATGGATTTTTTTGTAAATATATTTATATGATATATTGTGATTTAAGTGTGGAAATTTTATCTTTCTTTTATATTTGTTTTATATGTTATGAATATGTTATTTTTCATGGGAACTGTTTATGTATACAGGTTATTCCATTATAAACCTAGGGTAGGTGATCCTGAGATAGCTCTCCAATGCATAGGGTTCTGTGACAGAGGTTAAAGTTAATGATTATCCTAAGAGATTTAGGGAATATACTATGATGATTATTATAAATGTAAATCCCTACGTAGCTGTGAAAGCTACAACATATATATGTAATGGATGCCTCAAGTAACCTTTATGATTTATGTTTTCTATGTATTATTCATAAATTTTATGATTTCATGAGGTATACTAAAAATATTATCTTTTGATGGACTAATGTATTAATTCATTATTTTATAACACTTACTGAGCTTTTTTATACTCATCCCATGTTGTCAACTGTTTTTCACATGACTTAATAATGAATAGGGTCAAAGATGGGATCATCAAAAGGCCAGGCTGTCTAAAACACGGAACTAGACCTGACTCTTTTTTTCAATATTTTTTATTTTATGAAAAAAATTGGAAATAAGTATAATTTTCCATTTTTTAATTTTTGAGATGTAATGTACTAGTTATGGCCAAATTCTATACAACTCTAAACAAGAAAAGATCCTCAATGTGAATTATTCATTTAATTCTATATTATCTAATGTTTTAAGGCCGGTCCTTATACATCCAAATCAATTAATTATGATTATATTCAACCCATTTAATCTCTAAAACATCTCCCCCACATTCTAATATTTCTGGTCTCACAAAAATAAAAATTTCATGTCTCTTATGGAAGATCTTAAGGAGGCGGCACTCTAGATGTAAAACCTTCTCTCTCTCATTCAATTTATTTTCATTTTTCATCCTTCCCTAAAATACCATATAAAAAGTGAAATAATAAAACCAATATAATTTATATAATATAATTTTATTATTTTAACATTATATAAATCATGCATTATTTTATATTCCCCCTTTTAATGTATAAATGAAAAATTTTAGATGATGTACTAATTTACTGCCTTCATGGATAATGAGTATTCATTGTTCAATTATACTTCCAAGGCTAGTCATAAAACGATTTCAATTGTTTAAAAAATTAATATATTTAATAAACGTATTTTATATTACTGAAACAGTATATACATATGATATTTACTCAAAAGAAAAAACTAGTTCATTTGATTGATTAAACACAAAAATAATATAAATGGTTATCATTAACGCTTTATCTATTGAATCATAATATTATCAGGAATAGATATGATATAAAAGAAAAATAATTATCATATAATTTGATTAATAAAATATAATTTTAACTATGGGTAATTATTTCCATTTTACATGAATTTTCTTACATGTATTCATGTAAACCAGTCATGAAAACTAATGAAACAAACACTCTTGAACCATAAAATTGAATCATATAACACTTCCAAAAGGATATAAATTATGTTATTAAAATTATTATAAATCATATTCATGTTTAATGGGTTCTAAATTAAGTTATTATTGAATCTAATTTCATTATATAGTATATTATGTACCATTTAAGAACACTTTCAAACATAAGGTAAGTGTTTTCTCATCTCACTTTTATTTCTTTTAGATTCAATTTATTCACAAAAATATCTTCTTTATCGGTTATTTATACATCCTATTGATATATCATATCATAAATTTCATTAACTTCATGTTATTAAATTTCTTATTTGATGATCATTATTTTTATGAGAGAAGATTCGACTCTATGCAAAGTAGTAAGGATTCTCCCCTAACCTCAATTTTTCAGTCGTGTTATGATTTATATCTCTTTAACCCAATGTAATTCATATATCATTTTATAAAATTTTTCTAAATTATTTTAATCTATTCCATACTCACATATCTAGGTCATTTAATCATTATTTGATATGAGGAACATGTTTTATAAGGCCCCCATAACACCCGAGATTTTTATAAGAGATATTTTGTTTTTATGTTACATATGTAATCAAAGGAATCTTTCAATACACACAACACTAGATTGGATTGTTTTAAAATCAATCGCGACATTCCTCGATATCTTGTGTTGATGCAATACTGAGTTTCACTAAACAACGATATGCTATTAAAATATTATTAAAACTAACCGTTATGAATAGTAATACCAACTTTTTAAAATTTTATAAATTTTATCTTTCAAAATGGACTTCATTTTTGGATTCATAATATCTAAATTATCCTATGGTGAATTTTTGGTATTTTTTCTGAAAACATTCAATTTTTGATGAATAGTGAAAACACTGGGTTACTATTTAAAACCCAACTTTTTATTTAAATAATTATTTATTTAAATTTATTTTAGCTAAAAATTGATATATAATATCTATATAAGTTAAAATTAATTCATTGGAGTCATTTTATAACAATTTTAGATATATAAAAATTTTATTGAACTTTTCACCAACTTTTACCCACCTCCTAGGATATTTTAAAAATTTCCATAAAACATAATTTTACTACTTCTGCGAGTGGAATTTCAAAAATCCTTGAGAAATGGTTAATATTAAGGAGTAAAATGTGGTTCAAAAAGATAAAAATAATTTTTGGTGAATAGTAACCTTTTACTTTTATTTACGACAGTTAAAAGTAAATAGGGTAATTAAGGGTAAAAATGGTATTATTATTATCCTAAAACATGTCGTAATTATATTGGGTAAGTTTATTTCGACCAAAAATAACCTTAGGAATAAAATAGTACCATTTAGGTCCACTTGGATTAGATTAGGACATTTATTATTATTTTATTTAAAGAAGAGTTAAAATGTTAAAATCAATGATTAATAACTAAAACATTTTTAATATATGGTTATACATAATATAATTTAGACTATAAATATTAATTATAAAGATAAAAATATTTTCTACATAATGGTATTTTATTTATAATTTTTATTCATTAAATAATTTAATTTATTCATGACACAATGATGATGCAGTAATTACCTTATTAATGAAATATTAACATAATTGATATTATAAATACCCAAATAAATGTAATTTGAGACTTTTTATGAATTAAAATAATTTAATAGGTTAAAATGACATGTTATTATTATTTTTAATTAACATTGTTCGAACTAATCATGCTGTTATGAGTTTCACAAAAATCAAATACCAAATAGTGTCAAAAAGTGACATAAAATAGTTTTTTTAAATAAATATTATATAATTAATTGTTATTTTATTCCTAAAAATCTGAAGCTAGAAAAAATGACTTATATAAGGTTATATATATTATTAATAACCAACTTGGGGTTCGTTTGGCTTATTATAGTATGTTTATTAACCATATAGTGTAAGAAAACAAGAAGACACGGTAAAAGTGAAATTATTTAACATAAAGTTAAATCTAAATGATAAGGTTAAAATAGAAATAGAAACATTTATAAAATATATTTATTGAGATTATTTCGACCCATCACCACCTTAGCTTATTAATAAATTAACTTGGAGCTATTAAAAACTGAATATGATTTATTATAAAATAATATTTTAAGTTTCTCTTAAAGTACCCCTCTCCTCCATTATAAAAGGGAACATCCTCCCTCTCTTCCTCACTTCACATTGAGCCTTAAAGCTTGACCAAACCCTGAAAAATTATCTTCTCCACTTCCGTAGAAACATCCTAGAGGTCCTGGTCTTCTTCAAAGTCCATCTTTAGTTCCCTAAGAGTAGGTTAAGAAGAGGCGCTTCAAAGAAGAGGTAATGTCAGTTACCGATTCTTTCAACTTTATTTCTTCATCTAGTTATTCTCCTTTAGTTGTTTCAGTATGAAGTAATAACATCAGTATCACTCATATAATGATATGTTATTATAATTATGAAACAACATTATTTCACCTTCTATCCATCCTACGGAAAATGAAATCACCACGCGTGTGTACGTACGGAATACCGTCTCCATGCCGTGGTGTAATCTGTTTTCCACCACCACCTAATTTGGATGGGTATAATGGTGTAAATGATAACAATATATGATTATTGTAAAGTTATATTGATTCTGAAATAGTATAAATATACTTCAATACAATTCCACAATCATAGGAATGATATCCTCTCTCATGCGTACGTACGACCTACCGTCTTCATGATGTGATACAACTCGTTCTACACGATCTTCATTTCATAATGATTATATAAATGAATTGAATGAATAAATATGATATATATTACACTAAGAGAATTCTAGAAATGATGTATCTATAACCTAAAAATAATAATAAGAATTTATTCGAAGAAACACGCATAAGAACAAAAAGCAATAAACACCCGAATAACAAGAAGCAATAAAATATTACTAACAAAAAGCTTATAATATGACCATATATGAAATCATAAAAATAATTAAGATTCTGGAATAAGTCAGTACCATTATTTAAATCATTATACAGGACGTTCGGACATGTACAAAGAAAATCGGAACTAAGGTAAGGGAAAATTTCACAATCTCATTTTTATCTGAGATTTTTTATACTTTCGAATTTATTGGGGAATATTTATCATCCACATCTAGGTTTCCTCAAAAGGTAATATTATTTCCATCCACCTAAAAAAATTTAAATCCAATTTTACCCATTGGTGAGTTTTTAGTAAATGATATGAAAGGAATATTTTGTCGTTTTTAGTATGAGGTTCTTTTTGACTTTTTCGGCCAAAGTACGAGAAGAATGTTTTTAACTTATACGGACTGAATGGAATTTTAGAAAATTATTTCCATGAATCTTACTTTACAAGTTTTCATGTTTATTTTTAATCAACTTCTTTTAGTATTAAATTATATGACATTTTAAGAAAGGAAAATGATTTTGATGTAGAAAGGATATTTTCCTCAAGAATGGAGTTCAAGCATTTTTATCTAAATTATTTTCCATCTAAGATAATATAGGGTTATGTTTCTATCCCTATTATTACATTTATTTGATTATGTTATGATGTAATTATTTTTATGAAGTCCTTTTATCTTATATGATTTATGTTATGTGGTCATGATGTATAAGAATCCCATTTTTATTACATGGGTTATGCTATGATGTATGATTTATGATCTTGTGGAACACATAATAATGGTATCATTATGAGATGGGTGGGAACTATATCTCCCTTATAAATCATTGGGTAAAGATTTATATATCATGAGATATACATGGATTGAATGGATGGTTAATCTGGTTTTGTGAAACAGGACTGAAATGAGGAGTTAAATCGGTTCAGAATGGACTTTGTTCGCTAAGATAGTCTTGGAAATGAGTCCTGACTACTAAGAAATGATTCTATATGATTATGTGGGTATGCCACAAAGTTTCTTGTTTTATGTTAGGATTATTTGGATTAAATTTCACTATTATGATTGATCCCATGTCATGATATTATGATCTCTTTTGAAGGATAAGATTTTCAAAATGTTATGTTGTTAAGAATATGATATGATTCATATTTCTTTTGTTTACCCTTAATGAGCATTTGAGCTCACCCAATTGTATGTTTTATTTTCCCCAGGTTTGGAAGAAGGGTATTTAGTAGAATATGCCAAAAGGGACTCCATATATGATGAAATAAATGAGAGACAACATAGGTGATTTATTACCTAGTTGTTTATGTTTCCAAGTTTCTAAAGGCACTATACCTATATGGTCCTTTCATGGTTTTTTATATGTTCTAATAAGTATGATTCAATTATGATGTAATAACAATGTATGTATAGTATGAGTCATTATAGTTGGTATCATAGGTAAGGTATAATCAACCTTTGGAAACTAGGATGTGAAATCCTTAGTAAAAACCCTAAGGATATGTCTAAGCATAGAACACAATCATAGTGTTTTAGAAATGGCCATGACCAACCTATGATAATACCTTAAGTGTGAAATTTTATTCTTGATTATGTGGTTTTCCTCTTATAATTAGTGTTGCTCACACTATTTTTATAGGATTTCTTCAATGGATAGGTCCCGAAAAAACTTTGTTAATGCTGAATGTGAGGGGAAATTCAATGATTTTCCCCCTGAGCAACCAAACGTAATGGGAGCTAAAATGAAAAATCGTGTACCTGTGCTCACACAGCTTTCTCAAGCTATGAATCATGTAGGACATCCAAATGAGAAAAGAAAGGAGCAAAATTCTATTGAATCCTTCATGAAGAAGCGTCCTCCTTCATTCAGTTGGTCTACTGATACATTAGTGGCTAAACAATGGATTAGTACCACTGAAAAGATATTTTCAGTTCTACAATGTTCTGAACTTGAAAAAGTCATCTTAGTAGTGTATCGTTTGGAAGGTTATGTGGATCAATGGTGGAATCTTATCAAGAATACGAGTCAAAGAGATGAATTTTAGTCCATGGAATGGGACGAGTTCAAGAACTTATTTTTCAATAAGTACTTCCCTCATATTCTTCAAACAAAGATGGATAAGTAGTTTCTTGAAATAAAGAAAAAGGACGATGAGTCTGTTGGCACATATGAACCTAATTTTACAAGACATGCAATGTATGCTTCTAGGATTATTATCCAACCTGAGAGTAAGATCGATTGATTCTTTAGTGTCTTAAAACCACATCTTTTAAGGGAATTATCCATAAGGGACTTCAATAACTACGACGAAATCGTTCGATGTGCTCTCAAGGTTGAGATGGAGATTGGAGTAACCCATCAGTCATATGTGTTTTATAAGAAGAGAAAAATGGAATTCAAAGGGAAATATAAAGAGCACACTAAAAAAAGATGAGTCTTCCCTTATGCTCAAAGTTTGGATTGAAACATGGAAGGAGTTGTCTTAAAGGGACATGTAAATGTTTCAAATGTGGAAAAGAAGGTCATCATGCATTTGAATGCAGCAATGATGGGAAGAATATGTCTAGTGATGCGAACAAATAAAACGCTACTTAGAATGCACCTCTTACACTTTAATGTTATAATTTAAAGGAAATGGGGAATTATACTATTAAATGCCCTTATCCAAGGGTTGTTTATGATGATCGACGTCAACAAACTCCTAAGGCCAAAGACAAAGGAAAGTCACATGCAATTGCTACCGGCGATGTGGAGTATGATAACGAAGTGGTGAATGGTACACTTACCATCCACTCTAAAGTATAAAATGTTTTATTTGATTTTGGATCCACACACTCTTTTATTTCTGAAGAATTTTCTAAGGGTATCGTCGTATTACCTCAACAATTAGATGTTGAGTTAGCTGTGACAACCCCTAATGGCACAACAGCCGCATCAAAAGTTGATAATTCTTCTCCGATTGAAGTTTGTTGGAATGTGCTTCCTGCAAATCTTGTGATCCTTACTATAGTGGAATTTGATGTGATTATTGGCATGGATTTTCTTTCTTTATATGGAGCTCATATCAATTTCTAACGAAGTAAAGTCACATTTCGTATTCCAGATCAATCTATGATCGTCTATCGATGCAAGGATGAACATAACCTTCCAGTGGAAATTTCATCCATCTTATGGGTCTTGATTCCAATAAATGAAGGTTATTTATCTCAAATGGTTGGAGAGAAACTAATGATTAAGAATAAACCCATATTATGGGAGTTTGATGATGTCATTATGGAGTAATTGCCATCTCTTCCACAAAATCATGAAGTTGAGTTTTCAATAGAACTCATACCGGGTGCTATGCCCTTTTCAAAGACACCTTATAGAATGTCCCCAATTGGGTTTCCGGAATTGAAGAAGGAACTCCAAGAGAATCATGATAAAGGATTCATACACCATAGTGCGTCACCTTGGGGAGAACCTGTTCTATTTTTTAAGAAGATTGATGGATCAATGAGACTCTGCATTGACTTTTGAGAACATAACAAGATCACTATCAAGAAATAATATCATCTCCCATGCATTGATGACTTATTTGACCAACTACACAGAGATCAATACTTTTTCAAGATTTATCTTCGTTCAGGGTATCATCAATTAAGGGTCAAAAGGTAGGATATACCAAAGATGACTTTCCGTACAAGGTATGGACACTATGTATTTATAGTGATGCCATTTGGTCTTACTAATTCCCCTTCTATCTTCATGGATCTAATGAATAGAGTCTTTAGAGACTATATTGATCAGTTTGTGGTAGTCTTTATAGACGATATTATTTTCTATTCAAAGAGTAAGGAATAACATGGAGATCACTTGAGAATTTCATTAAAGACCCTGAGGAAGGAGAAGATTTATGCTAAATTTACCAAGTGTGAATTTTGGGGTGAAAAAGTTGCATTTTTGGGTCACATAATCTCAAAAGAGGGGATATATTTCGATCCAGCAAAAACAGAGGTTATCCACAGATGGTCGAGACAAAAAACAGTAATTGAGATCCGATGATTTCTTGGTCTGGTTAGATATTATCGACGTTTTGTGAAAGATTTTTCACGATTATCTAATCCACTCGCTAGGTTGACTCGAAAATGAGTTAAGTTCGTTTGGACAGAGGAGCGTGAAGAGAATTTCAAGGAGTTGAAAAGAAGGTTATCCAGTGCACATGTTCTCACACTGCCTTGTAGTGGAGAAAGGTTTGTGATCAACAGTGATGCATCCAAGAAGGTATTTGGGTGTGTTCTCAGGCAAAATGATATGGTGATAGCTTATGCCTCACGACAGTTGAAAACCAATGAGTAAAATTACCCAACTCATGATTTGGAGTTAGCTGCGGTAATCATTGAATTAGAAATATAGAGGCATTATCTTTATGGTGAAAGGTGTGATATTTATACTGATCATAAAATTTTAATGTATTTTCTCACACAAAAGGAGCTGAATGTTCACCAAAGAAGATTGTTGGAGGTGATTAAGGATTAAGACTGCTCAATTAGTTACCACCTTCGGAAAGCAAACAAGGTGTGAGATGATCCTTATGTGGGGGTCCTGAGGCCGGGTAAGGATGCTGCATGTAAAGGGAAACAGAAAATGGATTTTCAGGTCACTTCTGAGTGGACGGGGGGTGATGCTTCAGGATCCCTCAACCCAGATATGTTGTCCAATAGCTTTGAAGACCTTTCAGAGGATGTCCCGGTTTCTGAATTCAGTAGCCCGATTGATGCTGAAGGAGAACACTTGGTTTAAACAAAGGGAAATGATCATACTCTCTTGGTTGGTTAAGATTCAAGCCTGAGGAGTAACATAAGAAATAGGAGGAGGAAAATTAGGAAGGATTACTCTACATTACCTCCTCCTTTAGAGACTCCGTCTAATAGGTCTACAAAAAAGATAAATTCCATGAGACTAGAATCAGAGGTTGGAGATACTCAAAATCTAGAATTACTGCTATGCTCATGAGAAGAGGTGGTTGAACATGTTTTGTTGGTGAATGCGTCAGAAAAAGAAGCTGCTAAGATGATGGGGAGATCGTTAAATGTGTCAAACAATGAGGAGAAATACGTATGGGTTGATAAAAAGGATTTAAATCTTGTCGGAGTCTTCAATAAAGAGAAGATAAGTCTCCAGGAGTACTTACAGACCTGGGACCAGCTGGCTTGTGATCTTGAAAATCTGTCGTTATCTATTCCAAGAATCCAAGTATCCTCCATATATCGGAATTTGACTAGGGATTTGGTAACAGGTAATCTCAAATTTTCCTTCAATGACTCTGATAAAAGGTGTCGAACCTATTAAATGATTGGGAAGCAAGTTAGTCTGGTATTTGTGAATTTTGGAGAAGATTATGTTTTTGCAGGTGGCTTGGCGATGCACTTCCTTCATTCTTGAGGTGCCACACCAGATGGGGACCAGAGAACAAACTTCACCTGTGCATGCCATTTGGAATACTGAGAGGGTATGGCCACGCCATCGGGTCCGGGCCCGTGTATTCGTACACGGGATAGCCTGCTGAATGGCCAGGTACGGTTGATGGTTTTTTTTCATTATCCATTGGATAGGGAGGGGTGGTTCCTCTTGTTTGGTTCTGGTTTTTGGTTTCCTTAACATGTTTTTTGATTTGGGGTTTCTCGCTTTTCCCTCAAAAGTGTTTTGGTTCTCTAATAAAAAATTTAATTGTTAGTCCGTCAATGGATGGATCTTGGAATTATAATGGAAGGGAAAAATTATATCTTTGTCGAATGAATGGTCAACAATCTATACATGTGATGATTAAAGAGGCACAGAACGATGATGTAGAGTTACAAAAGAAGGTGGGAAATGTTCCTGAATTCAACCATGATTGTGATGGGATAATAAGGTTCAGGAATCAAGTTTGTGTTCCTACTATCCCAGAATTAAAGAAGGAGTTGCTGGATGAGGCTCATAGTTCTTCATTCTCTATTCGTCATGGAAGCACGAAGATGTATAGGGACTTGAAAGAATAGTTCTGGTGGTATGGAATGAAAAGAGATGTTGCTGAATATGTCTCTAGATTCTTGGTTTGTCAGCAAGTTAAAGCTGAGAGACAGAAGTCTAAGAAGATGTTACAACCATTACCCATACCTGAATGTAAATGGGAAAACATCACTATGGACTTTTTCATCGGAATTCCTAAAACATCCAAAGGCAATAATGCTATCTGGGTCATAGTTGCTCGTCTTAAATAGTCGGCACACTTCATTGCTATTAGAGATGATTTCTCTCTGGATCAGCTTGCCGGGATATATGTAAAGGATGTGGTAAGATTGTATGGAGTACCACTTTCCATTATATCTGATCAGGATATGAGGTTTACCTCAATGTTTTGGTGAAGTGTTCAGCATACTCTAGATACAAAGTTGAGTTTCAACACTACTTATCATCCTCAGACAGACGGTCAGTCTGAGAGGACAATTCCAACTCTAGAAGATATTTTGAGAGCTTTCTCTATATATTTCAAATGAGGTTAGGATCAAAAGCTACATTTGGTTGAAGTTTCTTATAATAATATCTTTCACTCCAGTATTCAGATGGACCGTTATGAAGCTCTCTATGGAATGAAATTCCGAACTCCAACTTGCTAGGATAAAGTTAGGGAATGAAAGCTATTAGGACCTGATCTTGTTGATGACATGACAGAAAAGGTCCAATCTATTCAACAACACATAAGAGCAATTTAGAGTCGAAAAAAAATTATGACGATAACTGAAGAAAAGACCTAGAGTTTGAAGTGGGTGATAATGTGTTCTTACGAATATCTCCTTGGAAGAGACTAATGAGATTTGAAAAGAAGGGCAAGCTGAGCCCAAGGCATATTGGTCATTTCAAAATACTAGATCATGTTGGGAAGGTATCATACCGATTGGTGCTTCCACTGAAACTCTCTCAAGTTCACGATGTGTTCGATGTATCTCTCCTGAGAATTTATATACTTGATCCTTCACATGTACTCAGCTCAAAAGTTGTACTGCTGGAGCAAGATCTTTCTTATGAAGAACAACCGATAGGGATTTTGGATCGTAGTGAAAAAGTCCTATGAAACAAGACCACTCACTTGGTGAATGTTTTATGGAGTAACCACCAATTAGAATAAGCTACATGGGAGCTTGAGGATATGATGAGGGAGAGGTATCCTCATCTGTTTGTTACAGAGTGACGAATTTGGAGGGAGAAATTCATTTTAAGGGGGGATGAATGTAATACCCTAAATTTTTATGGGAGATGTTTTGTTTTTATGTTATATATGTAATCAAAGGAATATTTCACTACACACAACACTAGCTTGGCTTTCTTTATAAGCATCCACGGCTATCCTCGATAGCTTGCGTTCTACGCAATAGCGAGTTTTACTAAACAACGATATGCTGTTAAAATATTATTAAAACTGGTCGTTATGAATAGTAATACCCTCTTGTTGAAATTTTATAAATTTTATCAATAAAAATGCACTTCATTTTTGGATCAGAATATCGAAATTATAGTAGGGTAAATTTTTGTTATTTTTTTGAAAACATTCAATTTTTTATGAAAAGTGAAAACACTGGGTTACTATTTAAAAACCAACTTTTTTACTTAAATAATTATTGATTTAAATTTATTTTCGTTAAAAATTGATACATAATATATATATAAGTTCAAAGTAATTCATTGGAGTCATTTTATAATAAATTTAGATATATATAAATTCTATTGAACTTTTCACCGTCTTTTACCCACCTCCTAGGAGAGGTTAAAAATTTCATAATACATAATTTTAACACTTCTGGGAGTGGAATTTCAAAAATCTGAGAGACACGGTTAATATCAAGGAATAAAATTTGTTTCAATAAGATAATAATAATATTTGGTAAATAGTAACTTTTTACTTTTATTTACCATGGTTAAAAGTAAATAGGGTAATTAAGGGAAAAATGTTATTATTATTACCATAACACATGTACTAATTTTATTGGATAACTATAATTCGAACAACAACAACCTTAGGAATAAAATAGTACCATTTAGGTCCACTTGGATTAGATTAGGACATTTATTATTATTTTATTTAAAGAAGTGTTAAAAATTTAAAATCAAAGTTTAATAACTAATACATTTTTAATATAGGGTTATACATAAGATAATTTCTACTATAAATATTCATTAGAAAGATAAAATGGATTCTTACATAATGGTATTTTATTTATAATTTTTATACATTAAATAATTTAATTTATTTATGACACAATGATGATGCAGTAATTACCTTATTAATGAAATATTAACATAAATGATATTATAAATAACCAAATAAATGTAATTTGAGACTTTTTTATGAATTAAACTAATTTTATAGGTTAATATGACATGTTATTATTGATTTAATTAACATTTTTAGAACTAATCATGCTATTAGAAGTTTCACAAAAATCAAATACCAAATAATGTCATAAAGTGGCATAAAATAGTTTTTAAAAGAAAATATTATATTATTAATTGTTATTTTTTTCGTAAAAATATATGTTTCGCCCCAATGACTTAGATAAAGTTCTATATATTATTGATAAACATTTTGGGGTTCGTTTTATTTTTTATAGTATTTTTATTAACCATATAGTGTAAGAAGGCAAGAAGACACGGTAAAAGTAAAATTATTTAAATTAAAGATAAATCTAAATGATAAGGTTAAAATAGTAACCTAAACTTGTCTAAAATATATTAGTTGAGAGTATTTAGAGCCATCACCACCTTAGATTCTAAATAAATCAATTTCGAGCTATTAATAACCGAATATGACTTTATAAAAAACAATATTTTACGATTTTCCTAAAGTGCCTCTCTCCTCCCTTCTAAAAAGGAACCTCCCCCGTCTCCTCCTCACACCACATTGAGCCTTCATGCTTGGGAAAACACTACCCAATTCACTTCTCCACTTCCCTATAAACATCATAGAGGTCCTGGTCTTCTTGAAAGACCATCTTTAGTTCCCTAAGAGGAGGTTAAGAAGAGGCGCTTCAAATAAGAGGTAATGTATGTTACCGATTCTTTCAACTTTATTTCTTCTTCTACATATTCTTCTTTAGATGTTTCATTATGATGTAATATAATAAGTATCACTCATATAAGGATATATTATTATAAATATTAAAAAACTCTATTTCACATTCTATCCATCCTACGGAAAATGAAATCACCGCGTGGGCGTACGTACAGAATACCGTCTCCACGCCTTGGTGTAATATGTTTTCCACCACCACCTTATTTGGATGGGTATAATGGTGTAAAGAATAACTATATATTATTATTGTAAAGTGGTATTTATTCTAAAATAGTATTAATACACTTCAATACAATTCCACGATCATTGGATCGATATCATCGCTCGTGCGTACGTACGTCCTACCGTCACCACTATGTGATGCGACTCGTTCTACATGAACATAATTGCATAATAATTATATAAATGAATTGAATTAATAAATATGATATATATTACACTAATAACACTCTGGAAATAAGGTATCTATAACCTAAAAAGAATAATAAGAATTTATTTGACGAAACATGCATAAGAACAAAATGAAATAAACACCAGAATAACAAGTAGTAATGAGATATTACTAATAAAATTCTATGAATATGACCATATATGATATCATAACAATAATTACGATTCTGGAATAAGTCAATAACATTATTTAAATCATTATACAGTAGTTTCAGACACGTACGAAGAAAATTGGACCTAAGGTAAGGGAAAGTTTCACAATCTCATTTTTATCCGAGATTGTTTATACTTCAGAATTTACTGGGGAATATTTATCATCCACATGAATGATTCCTCCATATGTAATATTATTTCAATACAACTAAAATTTTCTAAATACAATTTTACCAATTGGTGTGTTTTTAGTAAAAGATATGTAAGGAATATTTTTTCGTTTTTAGTACGAGGTACTTTTTGACTTTTCTGGCCAAAGTACGCGAAGAATGTTTTTTTAACTTATATGGCCTGAATGGACTTTTAGAATATTATTTGCATGAATCATCCTTTAAAATTTTTCATGTTTATTTTTAATCAACTTCTTTTAGTTTAAAAATATATGACATTTTAAGAAAGGGAAATTTTTTTGAAGTTGAAAGGATATTTTCCTCAGGAATGGAGTTCAAGCATTTTATCAAAATTATTTTCATTCTAATATAATATAGGGTTATGTTTCTATCCCAATTTTTACATTGATTTTATTATGATATGATGGAATTATTTTTATGAAGTCCTTTTATCTTATATGATTTATTTTATGATGGCATGATTTATAAGAATCCCATTTTTATTACATGGGTTATACTATGATGTATGATTTATGATATTATAGAACACAAAAGAATGGTATCATTATGAGATGGTTGGGACCTATATGTCCCTCCAATTCATTTGGTAAATATTTATATCTCATTAGATAGACATGGCGGGAACGACAAGTTAATCCGGTTCTGTGAAACAGGAATAAAACGAGGAGTGAATTCGGTTCACAAATGGACTTTGTCCGCTAAGATAGTATTGGCAATGAGTCTTGACTAATAAGAAATGATTCTCTATGATTATGTGTGTATGACGCAATGTTTCATGTCTTAAGTTATGATTATTTGTATTACATTTCACTATTATGATTGATCCCATGTCATGATATTATGATATCTTTTGCAGGATATGATTTTAAAATGTTATTTTCTTAAGAATATGATATGACTGATATTTCTTTTGTTTACCCTTACTGAGAATTTGAGCTCACCCTATTGTATGATTTCATTTACCCAGGTCTGGAAGAAGGGTGTTAAGTAGAATATGCCAAATGGGACTCTAGATATGATGAAATAAATGAGAGACAACGTAGTTGATTTATGAACCAGATGATTATGTTTCTTAGTTTCTAAAGACACTATACCTATACGGTCCTTTCATGGTTTTGTTATATGTTGTAATAAGTATTCTTTAATTCTGAAGTAATAACAATGTATGTAAATTAAGGGTCGTTATAGACCCCTTCTCAATTCATCCTAATAAGAATGCCTGATTTAAGGGAACATCAATATTTACTACCCAATTTCAAGTTCCATCCATATTATGTTTTATTAATACATTATTGGTTTAAAATTTCTATTTTTAGCATGAAAAACTATATTTATTCATTCTTGGTTTATTACATTTCAATTTTAAATACTATTTTTTATTTTCTCTTCAACCGCACATAAGTGGCCCATTTGCACAATTTATTAAAAAGAAATTTTTATATGTATTAACTTTAGTTAGACATCATTTATTACTCCAACAGAATTTAATTTTCATTTCCTTATCTATTTTAGTATATATATGTTTACAATTGGATTTTATGAAAAATTAAAAGTATTTATTATATATTACTAATCTTTATAATCTAAAAAGGATATTTCTCCGAAAATATCCTTGATGAATTTATTAGATTAATTTCATGTATTTTTAAAACCCTATATTAAATATTAATCTTAATATTTATTTATCATTAATGATATGATCTACCATATTTTATAAAATGGTTTATGATCAGTTTGACTGTGGATGTACTATGTTGATACTAATCACAATATTACTCAAAATAAAAGTGATTATGTTTACTAATTGGGGAGAATTATTTAAATTTTGTATGTTTATGTTGTTAATTTTAACCCTATTCATATAAGCAATTTCTTAGACTTATTAATTAAGGGTAATAGCCAACTATATCCCCTCGATGCATTGGTAGGTCTCACGAGAAAGCACTAATATGGACATGGCTGAGGTTGTTCCCATTTATTTTTATATATAGATTTCAATTGAATACTAAACCTTTATATTATGATTTCATAGCTGAGGAATGTTTGTTTTGTTTCAGAAGTCAAATATTTTTCATTCTATTATTATGTTTTGTAAAATTTTACAATTTCTTTGGTTATTCCACTGGTAGAATATCAATGGTTAAGATTCCTTTACATATGATTATTTATATAGAATTATCTAATTAATTTTCATTCCTACCTAATTATTATAAAGATTAGATATTAATGGAAGGTGTTATTATTTATTCACGATGATTTAATGATTATATTTATTTATAATATATTTCACTGTATTAAATACACATACTGAGAATATGATCTCACCCATTTCATATGTTTCATTTTTCTATAGGATCTGAAGAATTATGTTATGAATGAAATGTAGGGATAATCTAAGTGACAATGAGTGTTCCTTTGAAGTAGCTATATTTTTTTCCTATAAATTATTAATGTATCATTTATGTTTATCTGGTATTCCAAATGTACTAAACTATTCATTCCATTGGGATCTGATCGCTTCTTTATAATACAAATTTATTAATGAAAATTATAATATCTGTGCTATAGGGTCATGTAATTTAAAATTTAAGGATGTGTATTTAAATGATAATAATTCACATTTCATAAATTATATTTTTTGAGGTTAGGAATGAATATTTGAATACACAGATGTTAATTACTTTTTTTTAATATTTCATTCAAATGAATATTTTCAAGAAATTTTTCCTTAATAAATCAAAAAAATGATTTCCTAATAATGTTTATATGTATATATATGTGTATAAATATAATTATTTATATTTAGTTAATGATTTTTTATGTTTTAAATGAAAATATACTCTAAAAATGTATATATATGTAAGGAAGGATAAATATGTTTTATGAAAAATTGAACATGGACATTGTAAACATCAACGGGGATTGGGGATTGAACTCATTACAATTGTAACAGGGTAGACCTAGGTAACCATCAATGTTTAATGTATCCCCATGGTTTTTCCATAATACATTTTATAAAATTTTATAAAAAATCGCAAGACTATTTTGAATAATTTTTAAAGCATATGTATGTTCAAAAAAGATTTTATTGTTTTCAAAATAGTATATATTTTTAATTTCATGATTGAATTTTGAATAGTGTATGTATTTTTAAAATATAAATTTTAATGTTTTCAATTGTGTAATTATATTGAAATAAATATCCAACCATTTTTTCAGTGGGTTTTCTAAAAATTATTATATTTTGAAAAGTGTTTTCAAATTACATTTTTAAAACAATACATATTTTCAATGCTTTTTTTAAAATATATATTTTCGAAACAATTTTATAATATTTTTAATGGTTTTTTCAAATATGTATTATGAAATAATTTTCATAAATATTTAAAAATGTATTTTTAAAAATGGGTTTTCATAGTCATTTTAAAAAACCCATCACTGAAAACATTTTATCACCATATGATTCTATAAAACAATTCAGCTTCTTTTAGTGGTCTCATTGAATTTATCGTGAATAAAAATATATCATTATATGATTTTTACCACTATATTTTTATTAATTTTTAACATTAATAATATGTAAGAATGTTCCATTTCCTCTAAATCTTATATTACAAATCATCATCATATTTAAATGACAATATATTATTTAGTTAATATTTATAAAATTAATATAAATCAGTTTTTACAGGATCCGAATGATCTTGTCTAGAATTCATAGTTGGTATCAAAGTAATGTTTAAGATAACATTATAGATTATAATGTTTGGTTAAAAAAATTATAGTTTCTAGGTATATTAATATAGTAAATATAATTTTTTCAACCTTTCAATTAGAGAAAAATCATAGAGTTATAAATTGACTTGTTTACTATTATGAATATAATGAACCTTTAAGAGTGAAAAATAATAGTGTTTATTATTTTCAAAAATCTAAAATTCAAATTTTAGAATTTTCCTTATGTATGAAAAACAAATTTCACGGATGAAATTCTATTTGAGGGATGTAGAATGTAACAACCAAGGAATTTATCCTTTTAATAAATTTTTATTTTTTTACATGTTTAATATTTAAATCAATTTAAAGATAAATATATCATAAACAAATGTATATTTATGTAATTATTTTTATATATTGTTAAAAATTTTAATGAAATATAATACATTAATTTTTTTTCATGAATTAATATATTCATTGTTTAATGAAATTATATAATTTTATAAGTAAAATTAATTTCACAAAAGAAGCTAAAGAATACATTTCATTATGTAAAAAACATTTCTTATAAAAGATAATATCTTAATTTTATATGTGATGATACATTATAGATTCAATGAAATTAATTTTTAATTTTTTTATTGAATCTCATATTAATATTATATAATTTATAATCATACATATATTCAATTTTATTACACTATTTCTACTGATTTAAAATTTATTTTCAATATTAAAATTCATATATGCTTTGATTTTTTTGATATATTCTTATTTGATTAATAATATTTAAAATAATAAATATAAAAAACCCTTATTTGAAAATATCACTAAAAATAAAATTTTGGTAATTTTTCTTGAATGAAAATCAAAATAAAGCTATACCAATATATAAAAATATCACATCAAATATATTTTGATAATAATATTAATAATAATAAAAATATTTATTTGTGTAAAAATAGATTTAATTATTTAATAAATGTCAAATAATAATGTATTTATGTGAAGTTATATTTTATAAACATAAAAAACCAAATATAGATATATAATATTTTTATAATATATTATTTAAAAAAAATTATTTTTTATTTCATTCAAATATATATTTTCCTATATATATATATATTAAAACCCATTTCTGTATGAAATAACAAAAATAAATAAAATAATAAAATGATTTCAATAAAAATAAAAAAATTAATATCAACATGTTGCCTTCAACAACACTACACCAACATGTTATCCCGACAACTAACAATACTTGAATCACATTGCCGACCACCATCCTCTCTGATGACCACCACTAAAACATGGGATTTCAAGTCCTCCACAATAAATTATTCTTGATCTACCACATTCTTTCTCTCTACTACTCTTCATCACCATCCCTGAAATATATAATAAAGATGATAATGCCCCTAGCCTCCTTCTTAATTCTTCTTTTTGTGCCTGACAAAAAATAGTATAAGAAACCTATGTGTAGTATACTATTATTATTAATTTTTCTATCTCTTTCGTATGTCCACAACCACCAACTGCTCAGATTTACTGGCATAGTTCCTTTATTCACAACGAATAATTTTCCATACACTCATAATTTTATGCACATATAATTATTCTGATAAATAAAACAAAATTATTCAATATTTATTTCAAATGGAATTGTAATTTTTAAGAACCATGAATCCTACTTCTCATCACTATATATATATATATATATTCATATGTGGGATATCTCCCTTATTGGAAAAAATTCTTAAGACTACCCAAAATATTTTTTTTATCTGGTCGAATCACCCATTTTAGGTAAGGTAGGATCCACTGCCTTCATTCGGTTCGAACACCCAAAGTACAAGAAAATGTTTACGGTTTCTACATCTAGAAAATGCCAGGAGAATTATTTTTAAATCTATTTTATATATGGGAATTTTTTTCAAATTCAATCTGATATCTTGAAATATTTTCATACTCAATGATTAATTATTACAAGGCCTCCATGGGGAATGGTATTTTAATACATATGTTTATAGGAAGAGAATTTATTTATTTAGAACTATTATGCAAGAAGTATTATCATATTTAGGTTATTATTAGTTATGTGTGTTCTTATATACACAATTTTATGTATTGAAATGTATTTTTATAAAATATTCCGATTATTACTAAAAGTGATTAAAGTATATGTGTGTCCAGTTTTTTATTTTTAAAATAATAACTATTAAATTTATTTCTAATCTCATGTTTTGTATATATAATGTTTAAAGAATCAATATGTTTTTATTCTAGGATTTATATTCATGATATATATTTTTCAAGAATATATATATAAATATATAGGTAAGTATTAATTTCATAATATTTGATCATTTACCTCATGTTTTATACTTATTTTCATAAGTATGTTCAAGTAATTTATGGTGTATATTTAATATATTGTTTTCCAAAAAAACACTAATGTTTATATTCACCATATATGTTTTAATATATATATATAATATTTCAAAAATTCATGTTTTTATATGTCTTATATTCTTCTCATGTATTATAATTATAAGTGGTTGTTTTTAATGGGGCTTCTATTTATATAAAAATAATTTTATTTTAAGAAATTACACAACATTGTGAATTTCAATTGATCCCAGTTATATATTGTGGGCTCTCATACCTATGATGTATATGTTTATCCATATATATAAATTTGAAATGATGATATTTAAATTTTATAAATATTACTTATATAATTTTATGTTTGTACATATATACATACATACATATATATATATATATATATATATATATCTGTGTGTGTGCGTGTGTATGTGTGTATGTATTTGGATATTATTTCATGATTTGGAATTAATCAGAAATTCATTTAGAATCATGATTTTATTCCATCAGATATTTTCAATATTTTCATGGAATAAATGTTTTCATCAAAATTTTTAATTCTTGTAATTGTTTTTATATAATGTTTTATGCTTATAATTAATTAACCAATTTTTATGTGAATGGAAATTTACAATTGTGATTAATTTTTTTGAAGGGTTTATGAATTTACAATATTATAATATGATATTTTCAAACATCATATTTTTCAATCTGTTCAATTGGTATTTAATACCATTATTTTAAAATTAATATTTAATGATAAAGTCTAAAATTTCATAAATATTTTTTTATTGAGTATATGAAAGAAAGTGTGAGTACAAGGATATCAATTACATTCTTAATTGTCCATGAAAAGGAATATTCATAATGATATTTGGTTGTACCAAATATAACAACTGATTTACTAATATAGTTAATGTTTAAATATTTATATATACATATTATTTTTCTAATGTATATAATGTATTGTAATGTTTTTTAAATCCAAAACACTAGAGAAAATGTATATATAAGTAAGTAATTAAAAACTTGTTTTATAAAAATTTGAAGTTGAAAAATGTAAACATGAAAGGGGACTGGAGAGTGAAGTCATTCCAAATGAATGTCGGTATGCCCACAAAATCCTTCAATTTTTAAAGTTACCCCAATGATTTTTTTTCAAAACAATTTAAAATATTTTATAAGAAATTACTTGAATATATTAAATCATTTCTAATGCATAAATAATATCATACTCAACAATAATGTTTTCAAAAATATAGTTATATTAAAAGGATATATAGAAATTACATTATTGTATTTATTTTAAAAAAATATTATTATTGTTTTCTAATTCATTAGTATGTTCATAGTTATTTTAAAATGATATTTTCTAAGGATCTTCAACATAATTTCCCATTACTACTACATTTTGAAATGTTTTTTCAAACTTCCATTTTTGAACTATACATATATTTAATGGATTTCTAAATCTACTCAGTTTTAATATAATTTTCATGTGTATTTTCAATTGAATTTTAAAATATTTATTTGAAAATAATTTTAAAATGTTTTTTCAAATGGTATTATTAAAAAAATTCAGAATAATTTTAAAATACCCTTACTGGGGATTTTTTCTTATCCTATTTTTTATAGAAATATTTCATGTTCTATTAGAGTATTCATAAAATTTAACTTTAATAAAGGGATATCATAAAAAACAATTTGTTGCTAAATTTTTATTCATTTTTCAATTTTCTACAATATTTATGAATTTTTGTCTTCCTCTAAAATCATAGATTAGAAATGATCCTCCGATATTATTTTCAATATATTTTTCAGTTACTAATTATTAATATAAATTATAATTGTTTTTACTAGAAGTGAAAGTGTTGGTCTGCAAATTCTCTTTACTATCAAATGAATAGTTTATATAAAGTTAGATATTTATATGTTTTTTAAAAATAAGTTTAGTTTTTAATTATGTTAATTTAATTAACCCAATTTTTTAAAAAGAAAAATTTGGATAAAAACATAAGAGATAGAAATCTACCTATAAACTCAGGAGAACATATATAACCTTTATGAGTATAGGAATATTCTTTTACTTGTTTTCGAAATTCTAAAAATTGAATTTTAGCATATTCCATAAGAACAGAAAAGGAATTTTGTGAATGATATTCTATTAAATGATGTAGAATATAACATCTTATGAATTTATGACTTTAATAAAATTTTATTTGAATATTTTCTAAATAAAACAAAATAAAATAATTATATAACATGAAAGTAGGTATATTTATCCAATCATTTTTATATCTAGTTTATAAATTATGCTGAAAAATAATATAATAAGTATAATTCTATGAAAAAATAATTATATATCTCAATGAAAATATAGTATTTTCTATGTAAATGTGTTTTTATGAAACCAACTGAAGTGTAATTTTTTTTTAGTTAAAACAAGTTTTTTTTCAATTTCTCGTATCATAATATAATATTTTAATAAATAAAATTAATTAGATACAAATTCATTTTTTCATTTTTATAGAATCCCTTACTAAAGATATATAATTTATTAGTTAAAAATATATCTCAATTAATTTGTTTTGAGTTATAGGTAATTTTCATTATTCAAATAAATATTATCATTGATTTATTTTAGATATTATAAATGAGTAATAAGATATATGATAATAACTATTAAAATCCCTTACTAGAAAATATCACAAAAAATGATATTTTTATTACATTATATTGAAGGGTAATCAAATTGAAATTATAATAATATACATTAAATGAAATTAATAATAATAAATATTATTATAATTATTATAATGATTGACTGTATAAAAATAGATTAATTCATTGAAGGATTCCAAAATAATAATTTTATTTCAATGAATTATAATATATAAATTTAACAAATATAATAAAAATATATTGTTATATTTGGATAAAATTAAAAAAAATTGAGTTTTTTATTTATTAAATGTTGATATTTAGATATATATATATATAAATGGAAAACATTTCTATAAAAATTGAAACCAATACCATAAAATAGAATAAAATGAAATAAATGAAATAAAAAATCGAAAATCAAAAGGTTTTGTTTAACCTCTAGAAATTTACTAGCTACCCCAACTACAAACTGAGCTGGCATCACACATCTGTCCACTAACCTCTCTGACGACCACCACCACAACATATGATGTCATGTCCTCCCTTCTATACTATTCCCGATCCAACCGGTAATGACCAAAAATATAATCAATGAAACTTATCTTTTTATAGTTATGTCATATAGTATAATAAACATAAATAACATAGAGAATATAATCCAATGTTTATAAAGTGGGAATGAATGAAAAAAGGCTTCTTCAAAAATTATGAAACATATACCAATGAAATATTAAAATATCCTTTGGAATAGAAATACGTAACCTAATAATAGGAAACCATCTTATTAAATATTATGCACACAACAAAAATTACAAATAAAATATAATAATCTTATAAATTAGAGTACGATATAATTTTTTCATAATATAAGTAAATTATAGTTTATAAAATGAAAAATTGTGTTTTGTTTTGTTTTTAATTGTAAATATTTATTTACAATATTATAATTATTTTAATGATTTAAAATAAAATATGTTTTCTAAAAAATAATCATAAATTAATAAAAAAAATTATTATGATTATTAGATAATTTAATGATATCTTAATTAATTTTTGTTGTTGTTATAAATTAATTTATAATTTTAATGTCGGTATTTTCCAAGTAAATGATGATTTTAATTAAAAAATAAATTTAACAAATTTAGAAAATTAATTCTAGAAAATCAAATGTATATTTTGGATTCAATACAATGAAAAATTTTTAAGGAGAATTTTATACATTTTTCTAAAATAGGTGTGGTTTTTGTTATAATTGAAATACAAGAATTTACGGTATATGAAAAATAATAAAATTCTTATGTCATGAATGACGTATGGATGTGGTAAGACAATAATATCAAATACTCATACTACCTTTACTATATATAGTCATTAAAAACAAAACATTTCATTTTCTTCATTCAAAATACTAAACAAATGTATAATTTAATAAACAATAATATCCTCCCACTATAAATACCACCTTTCACCACCTCTTATCCTCACTCATCAAAATTGTTAAATCATGTCCAATTATTCTTAATTAAATCTCAATAAACTATAACCACATCCAATAGAATTTGTTATCAAAAAAATTCCAAAACAAATTCCCCTATGGAGGTTCTGAATGAAGTTAATTCAAGAGGTAACAATCTATTCCATTTTCATTTAACATCATTAAAATTTATATTCTCTTATTATAGTATAATAACCTCCCCTTACCCCACTACAATGGTAAATGAAATATCTCACATATATTTTAATTTTTTTATTTCAATGGAATAATCCATCATTATTTCTATTGACTCCCTTTTTATTGATCTAAAAATGAAAAAAACATCTGTAATGTGTTTATTTATCACATTCAAGGACGACGAGTATTAAATTTCCATTATTACCATAAATTTTTGCTATAAAAGAATTATAATGGTTAAAAAATAATAAAATATATTTTATATATTATTAAATTTTCTAGAACCAACACACACATATATATATATATATATCTATATAATTTAAAATAAAAGAACAAAACCAGTTTGTGATGATCAAAACAAAACCAAATAAATCTATGTAGTTATCAATAATGTTTTATCTAATTAACCATTCGCACATTTGGAAGAAAATTGATATATAAGACAATTTAATATTTTTTATGATCATTAAAAGCATATAATTAAAATTATAGACAATTATTCTCATTCTACATGATATTTCATACAGATAGACAAATGAATAGATCATGAAAAAAAAGGAAATGAACACTACTAAATGATGAATTTCTATCTTATAGCTCATCAAAAAGACAGAAATGAACATATTAAAAATATAATACAAATAAGATTTGAATAAAATGCACTGAACTAATTATTTAATTCATTTAATTATATTATCTAGGAGATTAATATCTTGTTCAGAATACATTCAGACACAAGGTTATGGAATCCACTCGAACCCCCATTTATCCTTCGAGTTACTATTTATCTCTCATTAACAAAATTTAATTATTATTTATTTTTATATACTTTTCAACATTCTTTTCATATTTCAAAAACACATAAATCCATATTATATCGTCCTTATTTTACAGTGAAAAACATGTTTAAGAAAAATTACTCCTCAACTCGTTCAAATAAGCAATCCCAATAGAAGTTAACTTATTGGTTTATAACCAATATTCAATTATACACTATAAACTATTTTAAGACACCATTTTTTTATAAGAAACATTATTTTATCGTGAAATTTTATCTTTGTATAATTCGGGTATTATATATAACACTTTTCCTTTTCTAATTTAAATTATTTTTAATATTTTCATTAAATCGTACTGAAATGTTTTATTTTTAATGTTTCATTAAATGTATTGTCACTTTTTTACTTTCATTTTTCATTAAATATCATGATCTATTCCCATTTTCACTTATTAATGACCATGTATGTTTTAAATAATTTATTACTTTGAAACCAATATGATATTTCTCATTGTTATTCCTTTTGAAATAATTATGAAACCCAATTCATTCCATGGGTAACCTAATTGTTTATGTTATTTTCCTAATGTCTGATTTTTCAGGTGGAATAATATTTCATGAAAATTTTGTGATGATTGATACTATGCAGTTCTTTAATGTATTCGGTATGGTTTAGTATCTTGAGACATCATGTGCAATGGTCATGATTGTTTTTCTTGACTCATGCTCCATGTGTAGTGGTCTTTGTGAATATCCATGACTCGTGTTCCAAGTGAAATTATCATGAAGGTTAGTCTTGACTCATCTTCCTCCATGTTCAATAAGAACTGGCTCATGATTATGTCATGTTTTATGTTTTCATCACATTCCTTTGATGAAATGATTGTTTGATCTCATGTTATACATGTTATTTCTTCCTTTTGTTTGTTCATGTTTCAAGATTTTTTATAATATCCTGTTAAACCATATAAACCATGTCCTTCGATTTATTTTTATATTTATTCAATAAAAGGGATTTTTAGCACTTCCCTTTGATCATTCATTCGGTATGATGTCCTATGCAGATTTAAGTGAATAGACTGTGTTTGGAGCTCATTAAGAGGATTAAATAAAAGATTGTTTTATTTTGGATTCTTGTTTCTTAATTATGTATATAATCATCCAAATACACTAAAAATTGGGATTCATGGATTATTATTGTTGGTTATTATTTTTTAAAATCAACTAATAATATGTGTAAAAGGATAGGTTTTTTATAGTTAGAATCAGATCCCCATCTGGTTCTTTCTATAAATTATGATTATAAAGCATATATTAGAACCCTATGGATAATTCTGTCACCAGGGATAACATATAATGGAAAATAAGAATCACATGTTAATATATTAATTAAATTTTAAATTATATCAATTTATATTCAAGGATTCCATTAATAATTAGTATTTTTTAAGTAACCATGCTTACCTAATTTTATATTCTTTTTATAGGATGGAAATAGGGTAACCCATGCCAACAATCAATGTGATACAAAATATTGATATTTATGAAATTAAATTCCAAATATGATGTTAACAAGCAATAAAAACATCATGAATATACATTCTCAAAAATATTAAAAAATCAATCATAATTTGAATAATGTGGAACACCCTTCTTCTCATATGAATATGAAAGCTACATTCGAATACTTTATGCGACAAAGGCCTACTATGTTTAGGGGATCTTTTGATCCACTGATCAAGGAAAAATGAATGAAATCTATTGAATATATTTTCCCATTACTCTGGGGATCTGAGGAATATAATAGTGTGTTATATTTCAATTGTTATTATTTGGAAGGTGATCAGTAGTGGAAACAGATCAAGTACATGATGTCTAAGGAGGGAATTTATTACTAGGAATGGGATGGCATGACTAAAATAATTTTCAAAAAATATTTTCTATGAACTATCCTTCTTATGATGTAGAGGGAGTTCCTCGATATTATGAAAAAATAAAGATGAGTCTTTTAGGGTAAATAAAGAAAAAATCCCATTACATTCATGATGTAGTTCTAGATTTTTTTTGGAAAATTGAAATCAAGGAGGATCTATTCTAAAGATATCTGAAATGTGTTTATGAAAATCATTGGAAAATAGAGACTTTGATAACTATAAGGATGTTTTCCATTTTTCCCTTAATTTTCAAATGGAGATCATATACTCTCAGAGGTCTCATATTCTTAAAGATTAAAGGATGAAAAAAAGTTTAATATTGGTCGATTAATATATAAGCCAATGATAGGACAAAAAACCCTATATACCATGAGTCAAAATTATGGGATGAAATATCATAGAAAAAATATAAAGGGAACTAGGAAATGATTATCATGTAGAAGATTATGGAATATTTCTAATAACTACTAAAGGGATATGAATAGTCCTAATAATGTGGAACAGGATGTGAATGTTTGGATAAGCATTCAACATGTAGTGCAGTGATTCAACTGTAATGTACATGGGATTTATGTAAATCATCTTACTATGCCAAGGGATTTTAGGGGAAATCAACAACAATAATCCCCAAGGTAGCATGTTAGTGCATATGCTATCACTACAGCTGAGTTGGATCTCGATAATGATGTGTTGGTAGGTATGATAATTATTCATTCATGAATAGCAAACATACAATTAGATTTTAGATATATCCATTCTTTTATATCATTCATGTTTAGTAGAACTATTCCAAAACCACCAAAAAAATATAGAGAATGAGTATTCTATGAGATTAGAAAGTGGGTAAATTAATGAATCCAAAGTATATAAGTCTTCATTAGTGAATATTTCTAGAGTAAACCTCTAAAAATTATTATTTACTTATTCTGGTGGATTTTGATGCTATATTGGGAATAGATTGACTATCTTTATAAAAATAAAACACTAACTGTCTGGGAATGAAGGCCACTCTTCAAATATTCATCCATCATGTAATTTATTGCCAGTGTAAGGATGAGGATGAATCTATATTAGAATCATCATATCAATTGTGAATATTATTTTATTATGAATAAAGATATTCATCCCAAATAATTAATTCAAAGGAGAGAATCAAGATCAAATACATTCCCATTGTGAGGAACTACAATAATGTGTTCCCTAAGGAGTTTCATGGTCTTTATCATGGACATGATTTGGAGTTTTAAATTGAACATATTCATGGTTGCATGACTATATAAAAGACAATTTATATAATGGACATCATTGATCTTGAAGAACTGAATAAGTGATTATAGGAGAATATATAAAAGCGTATTATATGACTGAGTGCATTATCATGGGGTGCACCAGTCCTCTTATTCAATAATACTAATGGATCAATGCGCCTAAACATTGATTATCTTGAACTCCATAAAACCATGATAAAGAACATGTATCCCCTTCCACAAATAGATGAATTATTCTATCAACTAGATAGGATAATGATTTTCTCTATGGTTGAACTTAATTCAATATATGACTAATTTAAAATGGTTAAGGAAGATATTCCCAAGGGTGACATTTGAAAATGTTATGGACACTAATATTTCATTATGATTTCCATCATACTCACCAATTCTCTAATAAATTTCATTGACATAATCAATGGAGTCTTTAGATTATAACTTGAAAATTTATTGGTAGTATTTATTGATTAAATTATGATATATTTGAAGGGAATCAATGAACATGATGATAATATAAATATTTTGGTAAAAAAATTTAGAATTGAGAAAATATATAAAAAGAATACTAAATTTGAGATTTGGATTGATGAAGTTTCATTAATTGGGAATGTGATCACTAGTAAATGAATATCTATGGACCATTTCAAAACAAAGGAAATTGAGGAGTTCCACTAGGAAACATCTATAATAGAAATCCATAGTTTCCTTGGTCTACCTAGGTATTACTAATGATTTGATAATATTTTCTCATTATTTTCAGTCACAACAAAAATGATTACTCTAAAGGGAGTGAATTTTATCTGGGCCAGTTAATGTAAAGACTTCATTAAACATTGGAAAAGAAGGCTTGTCATTGCACCAATACTCTTTCCACTGGTATGTGTAGAAATATATTTGGTATATAAAATTGCGTCAAATAAGGTATTATGATGTGTACTGGTGAAAACTAATAAAGTGATTCCTACACATCAATGAAGATGAAAATTCATGTGAAAAAATATCCTCTACATGATTTATTTTTGTCATCTATGAACATTGCATTGAAAAATGAACAACATTATATTAATTAGGTGATATGTGATATATATAGTAATAATTAGAACATAAAATATATATTCCCAATCAATGATCTTAATATGATATATCATAGATGATTGGATCTCATCAAATATTATGACTACTCAATCCACTACCATCCTTGTAAAGAAAATAATGCGGTGAGTTCTCTTTGTAGTAAGGATCCTATAATATTATCAATGATGAGAATTGAGAAGATTTTAATATTATTCAACTATTAAATGATGGTCATGAGAATAATTTAGGATGGAATATCAACAATCCGCTCACAAATAAATACTCAACCATCTCCCAAAGAGAAAACAAATGATGCTCAAAGAAATGAAATGGATGCTTAAAAGAATATAGAACCTATTAAAAAGGGGAAAACCATAGAGATAAAAATTTATGTAGACTGAGACATAATATTTCAATCATGATTATGTGTACCATCATGTCTATAGATAAATAAATCACTATAAATTATGAAAGTAAGTCAACCATCTATATTCACCCGGGGAGCACAAATATGAATCCTAGTCATTAAGAGAACTATTGGTGGGAAAATATATAGAAAGATATTATTGATTATACATAAAAATTTCTTTTTTGTCAATAGGTGAAAGATGAATGGAAAACTGCTAAGGGGATGATTCATTAATTACATATACCATCATGAATGTGGATAAACCTCACAAGTGACATTGTGACATGACATCTGAAAAAATACATAGAAAATAACACTATATGGGTTTTTGTGGATTTAGTTAAAAATAAAACACACTTTATTACAATTTATGAGGACTTATCACATGATCTAATTTCATAAATATGTGTCCAATAAGATATAAGGCTACATAGAGAACCACAGTCTATTATATCTCATTGGGATATGAGATTCACCACCATGTTCGGGAATTGTCTACAACATGCTATGAACATTTTCCATATCTACATTACAGCCTATCACCCGCAACATGATGGTAAATTTTAAAAGACTACTCATTAATTTGAATAAATTATGAGAGTTTGTTTTATTTATATGACTGGTAGACCTAAAAATCATATCCCACTAGTTGAGATCTCTTTCATGAATAGTTTCGAATCGAGCATCTATATTGCTCCATATGAATCCCTATATGTGAAAATATGAATAACACTGCCATGTCATAATGAGGTCGATGAAAATAAGATGAAATATCCTTAAATGGTTGACAAAATGTTGAAAAATGTGAAATCTATTCAACAACACATCATGACAACCCAATGTCAATAGAAGAGAAATAATGACAAATGTTGATGGGATATCAAGTTCTTTGTTAGAAACATTTTGTTCCTCAATGTATCTCCATGGGAGAGGATAATGATATTTGGGAATAATGGGAGTCTACATCCAATGTACATTGTCCCCTTCATGATTCAGGATCATATAAATGGTGTGGCATGTCGACTAGCACTTCCACTAACCAAGGCTGAATTACACACAGTATTACTTATATCCATCTTAAAGAATTACATAACAAATCCAAAATATTTAATAATATCATTGGAGGTATTGTATAAAAATGATATGTCTTCTTAGGAGGAGTTGGTGAAAATCATAGAGCATAGAGATAATGTATACACAACATGTCTACTAACCCGATTAAACTAATATAGGGAACCATATGTATGAAGAAGTTACTTAGGAACTGGAGGAAGAAAATATGGGGATGTAGCCTCACCTTTTTTCACTCAATTTTTCAAATGAAATTCTGAAGAAGAAATTTTATAAATGGGGAATAGTGTAATGACACAGAATTCTATAAATGAAAGGAAACATCTTATAATTTGGTCATATAGTATAAATTTTAAAAATCACATAGTTAACCCAAAAACATTATAAATGATTTATTAAAGAAATAATTTTCCATTTTAGAAACTATTAAAACCATTGAAATCAAATAGTAACATGAACGTTGGAATAGTAATATGACTCTTATGAATAGTAATGAATATAATAAAATTGTAAACTAACTAATTAAATTTTAAATAAAATTTCGGCATACAACAACTAAAAACTGATATAATTATATCAATTTATCAGGATATAAATATTTGGAAAATTATTTATTTCGTATTGGTATTTTTGTGTATCATACTTATTAATTTACAAATTAATAATTAATATTATGATTTAAAAGGAAATTTATATTCATAAAATAGAAAATTAAATTAATATATTGTAATGTCATGGAATTTAAATGTAATTATTTTTAAATTATATCAAATTATTTGTAGACCATACGCACTGATGGCATGTGATTTCGAGGCCCAGTAATCCTGAGACAAAATTTTATAAAATTTTAAGGTACGTTCAGTAAACATGCAAGCAGGTTTTTCTAACAGTTGAATTGATTCTTGGATAGAGACTCTGTTCGAACTATTGAACTTAGAATTCTGAGATGTTCCTAGAAAGGACTTAACTTTGGATGGAAAGGGCCAAATGAAAATGTTAATTTTCGAAATTTTTTAGAAAATTAAAAAAATTACGTAGAAATTTATTTTATTTCTTATCTCATTGATGAGCAGTTACATGGAGATGTTATGGTGCAGTGAAGAGGCAGTGACGATTTGAATTAATAGAACTCATTAATGACTTGTTAACATACATTATAATGATGCTTTAATGATGTGATGTCACAATGTAACAGAAATGCTAGGACATTTTATCATTTTAATTATTGATGTGTTGTTGGAAAGGAAGATTAAACTATGAGGAATCTATAATGATCCTCTGACTGATTTCGTCTCCAACGAAGATCAATGAACACTAGTGTGACATCATCGGTTTCAACATACATCGAAGAAATATGAACTTCATTGAACTCTCAGAACCTCAATGACAAAACATTGGGGAAAAAATTTCATTGTTTGGATTATTTAATGTTTTCACTATCCATTATTCTTAATGATAAATGCAGATTATTCCTTGAACAGTTTAATCTATGGTTTGTGTGTTCTTGCAGGAGAGTATCATTCTTGGGTTTTCAATTTGGGGTTAATTTAATTGTTTATATAATTTTAATCATGGATCTCCCTTACTTCAGACCTCTAATGTGGAGGGCATAATCTAAATGAATCCTGGCCTAAGACCTTCCTGTGTGTGTGTTCTTAGTGGTAAAATTCATCAAATTATGGTAAGGGATGTTCGAGGCCCTCACATGGGATGGTGGAATCCACACGTTGCTGTAGGCATAGAGGGTTCATAAAATGGACGACTAATGAAACTCCGTCAGGCCATAGATGAAACTGTCGGTGCGCCGACGGTGGCCCATGGAAGCGATCATGGGAAGATGGAGGGGGAATACTCATAGGCCATGGGTATATAGAGGGGGGACATAGTGGCATCAAGAGAGATGTAGGACGCACTGTAGCGTTGATCTAGAATGGGGTACCACTGGGCACCACGTTGAGGAGATGCCCACATCCTAGGACCGCATTGATCAAATGGGGTGGTTGGGTTGACTGGTCGTGACCCCCCCCCCCACCAAAAACCCAGAACTGGCATGAGCGGGTCGATCAGTTACCTTAGGTGCTCTATTTTATCGAACTAGTCCAATGAATTTAATCTATGATTCATAGGAAGCTATGCGGCCCATGTGGGAAAAATAGGTTGGCCCACCTGAGTGGGCCAGGAAAATAAAATTGGGTCACTGGGTGACCTGGTGGTTCGGACCCAAGACCTACCTAAGTAAACCAAATGAGGCCTAATGGGATATACAGATAGATGGGCCTTTTGGGACCCAATGTAACATCCCAGGTAAATAAAGAATAAATAATTTTCATATTTTTTAATATTTACGAATTAATTATTAATTTTAATTAAAAGGGGTTTCTACGTTCGATAGCGTACTCGGTACGCAACGGTGAGTTTCTTTGAAAACTTACGTTGCACACAAGTAATAAAATAATATTATTTTAAATGTTAGTTAATGAGTAGCCGTTGTACTGGCGGGAATGGATGGAAATAACTAAAATATGATTATATAAGTTTTTAAATGTTTTCACATTTACCCAATAAAAGGTAAAGGCTTAAAATACAGAAAGAGTTCAATTTTAGGCATTTATACCCTAATTTTCACGAAAGGTCCACTTATCACCTTTTGATGGAGAACCGTCATTAAATATAGTTTTGATCGATCTTATAAATTCTATTGGACCAAATATAACTCTTCTTTAGAATCGGGTCATCAAAATTTACTTTGTGTAAATTTTTGGTACCTTTCTGATAAAGTTCATTTTTTTAATGAATAGTGTAAAATGTTGTATTTTAATTCAAAACCTCTTTTTAATCTAATTTATTTATATGATTAGATTATCTTTTTAATTGGTTTTAAAGTGAAATTAGAAAATATTTTTACCATTAAATCCAATAGTGGTCGTTGGAATTAATTTCACTTTGAAATCGGACTTAAACTAGTGTCAATCTTTTGATACTTATTGTTTCATAAAAGCACGCTATTTGCTCTGACAGCGGGAATTAATTATTAAATTAATTAATGTGACTTATATGTTTTGAATTTTGTAAAATAGACTTCATTTTTGAATTCGTAATATCAAATATAGCTTAGGGTGAATTTTTGGTAATTTTCTGAAAAACTTCAATTTTTGATGAATAGTGAAACCACTAAGTGGTACTTATAAAGACTGATTTTCCGTTTAAATGAAATTTTTCCATCATTGTGTTTTGAATTTCAAAAATCCGACATACATGGTTGTCATTAAGAAGTAAAATGTGGTTCAATGAGATTAAAATAATTTTTTTGGTGAATAGTAACTTATTAATTCCTTAATCGCGATTAGTGGTAATTAGTGTAGTTTAAGGTAAAAATAATGATTTAATAAAATAAGATGAGCTTGAAACATGTCATACCCTCATTGGTTGTGTCATGGCCGACCTTGAAAAGCCATGGTCCAACTTGGGGACCCCATGGAGCCACTTTAGTGGGAAAATGACAATAATATATTTTTATTTAATGTTAAAACTAAATTGACACAAACATAATATGTTTTACTAAAACAATTTTTACATGGTGTTATAAAGATCAGATTTTTGATTATAAGTATTCATTGGAAATCTAAAAAGATTTCCTACATCATAGTATTTTTTTTAATTTTTAGACATTAAATAAATTAAATTATTTATGACATAATAATGATGCAACGATGACATCATTATTTGACGATTTAAATAAAATGGAATTATAATGTAAAATCTATGAACTACACATGTCCAAAACCAATTGGATGAGTGTATTTCGAACCCTTATCACCTTATCCACGAATTATATCAATATGGGACCTTTTAAAACCGAAACACATTTTCAAATAAAGTAATATTTCTTTACTTTCCAAAAGTGCCCCTCCTCTCCTCTTATAAAAGGCCCCCACCTCTACCTAATTTCACACACTCCTAAAGACTTTGGCTCAGCCAACCCCTTCCCATTTACTCTCTCCACATCCCTCTCCTCATCCAAGAGGATTTTCTTTGGGCAGAATCCTTTCAAAGGAAGCATTTAGGCTCAAATCAAAAGGAGTTACACTTTTAAAGGTAATTCATTCTCTCATGTTCATTTGTTTTATTTTGTTTCTCCAACCCCCTAAACTCTTTTTATTTACTTATTTTGTAACAACACCAGTATCTTCAATATACTAGGATGTTTTTATAAGATTTATTTGAGCTACACTCTCACACAACTACATCAAATGGTTAAAGAACATACGGTTTCCGTGGATGGCGAAATTCTGCCTCCCGAAACGATGATTGTTCAATACTCATTTAACACCTTCAAAGGTGGAAATTATGATGTCACTATTTTTATATATGATATATAATATGTTTATTTTTTCTTTAAGATTATGTATTTTTCATTTTGGGCATACCTTTATGGTTTCCATTATGGGTAAACATGATATCTTCATTTAAGGAAGTGCGGACTACCGCCCCCTCAAAGTGATGTGATTCGTTAATGCCATATGTGGGACGTGTAAAGGATGGATTTAAAGTTATTATATATGATGTTATACTATAATTATAATATAACTCTATATCATTATTATTTATTTCCATTAAATTATGAGATAAAAATGAAAGTAGCGTTCATGCGTACGTACGGCTTACCGTCTCCATGAACGGTGCATTTCATTTCTTATCCCCAAATGTAATGTACTATTAAAAGTACATGTATATAATGGATATATATAATTAATGATATATCTAAATGATGAATATAATTCTGTAATTAAAATATACATAACTCTCATTTAGTTTTAATTCCATTAATATGACAAAGAAATGAAAGTAGCGTTCATGCGTACGTACGGCTTACCGTCTCCATGAACGGTGCATTTCATTTCTTACCTCTAAATGATTATGTAATATTATAAATAAATGTATATTCTGTATATATATGATATATATGTTATCCAAATCATTAATATCATTCTGGATATAACGAACCTTTGACCAAATTAACAACATGTAAGTGTAAGAGGTCTATTTTTGACTTAAGAACCAAATACCGACAAAATGAACATTATTAACTTAAATGATTACATGATGTTCATAACATGGTATAAAAGGAATAATGAACTTCAAAAAGGTTCTTAAGAAATTAGAGATTAACTCAAGTTTATTATTCATGAGATTAAAGAACGGTCGGGTCAAGTCGGATACGAGGTAAGGGAACTTCTTAACCCAATTTCCATTCTTTGGGTTAATATCCTACTTTCAAATTATGTCATGATGTTATTATGTAATATCTTGTATTTGTACTTTATTTAAGTGTAATTATAGTGAATACACATAATAGATCTATTTTATTTGAAAAAAATGATCTTTGTAAGGGACTTCGTCTCAATCTCCTTTCATTGAGGCATATTTCGTTTTATACACAACTTTCTTTTATACGGTGTATAAACCCCTTTGAGTTTTACTTTTATACAAAAGGAATCTTTTTCTACGAAGAATTTTACTAAACGACAAAAAGGAATGTTTTATTAACGTACACGGTGACAACAACTTTTTCCACCGCCGCGAGTATTATCTGGTCTTTGGCTTTCTCAACAAGCCGTAATGTTTTTAGAATAAAATAAATACCATATACTCTTTTATGTATTTTGGTATTGAAAATGGTTTTGAAAAAGGATTCTATTATGTCAATATATTTATGATATATTGTGATTGAAATGTGGAAATGTTATCATTCCTTTATATTGGTTTTATGTTTTATGATTTTATACTGGTACTTGGACATTTTAACGGGTGGTTACGTTATAAACCATATGACGGGTGGTGCCGTGAATACCAGTACGGGTGGTTACGTTATAACCTCCAATGCATTGGGTATGGAAGTCGGCCGTATGGATATTCCATTAACTATGTATGGAAATTGGCCGTATGGCTATTCCATTAAGTGATATGTGTGGAAGTCGACCGTATGGTTATTCCACTTAAGTATGTTTATGTCCCAAGTTACCTTTATATATGTTATGTGTTCTTTTTATGGGTTTTATGGTAATCCTTTGGTTACAAAAAGGTAAGTAATGATACTTTATTCAGTGAAGAGTTTTTACAACTTCATGAAGGTGAAGGTATTGCTTTGATAGAGTATACATGGTTTACTTGATTTTGAAAAACTAACAGTTTTCATTCTTTGTGTACCCCTTACTGAGCTTTTTATGCTCACCCCATGTTTTTTTGAAATGTTTTTCACAGGACTTAATGTGGAATAAGGTCAAGGATGGGATCAAGGGAATGTCATGCTATATAAAACATGGAACTAGACATGTTTCTTTTAAGAGTTTTTTTATTTATTTATGGAAACTTAGTAGAAGTGACTACTTTGTAATCTTTTGAGATGTAATAGTTATGTTCTAATTCTCTAAAACTCTAAACCTGAAAAGATCCTCAACGTGAATTATTCATTTAATTCAATATTAAGTAAGGTTTAAGGCTGGGGCCTTATAGTTGGTATCAAAGGTCGGTTTAGAAAAATTTAGGATTTAGAAAAGTGTTAAATAATAATATGATTGCAATGATATAGCATTTACGGATTACCATGTTTCTTCGCCTAAGATATTTCTGTGTTCAGAATGGTTTTCCACAGAGGAAACAAAGCAGCTATGTTGGGACGACATCAGGAGGAAGATAACCTTCCAAATCAGCAACCTGAGATGGTCGGAATTGGAACTGAACAGTTTGTTGCAGTGATGGCACAGTTGACTCAGGCTATAAATGGTGGTGGTATCCATGCACGAGATCAGCCAGATCAGCCGGAGAGGAACATGTCAGTGGTGGAACATTTCATGAGGCAATATCCCCCATCATTCAGAGGATTATCTAACCCTGTGCAAGCTGAAGGGTGGATTAAAGCACTGGAAAATATTTTTGATGTCATGGGGTGTTCATAACATCAAAATGTTAGTCTTGTTGTTTACCGTTTTGAAGGTGAAGCAGATCAGTGGTGGTATATGGTTAAAAATATCAGGGACGCCGATGAGATTGATGCTCTTGACTGGGATGAATTCAAAGGTATTTTTCTGGAGAAGTATTTTCCTAAGTCTGTTCGATTTAGGATGGAAAAGAAATTCTTGGAATTGAGGCAAGAAGAAGACTCAGTGGCTGTCTATGAAGAAAGGTTCACTCGATTGGCAAGGTATGCTATGAACTTCATACGAGATCTTGATAGTAAAATAAACCGTTTTTACTCAGGGTTAAAGCCAAATTATCGAAGAGATTTAGCTTCTCGTGAGTTCAAAAGTTATGAAAAACTTGTTCGATGTGCGGAGAAGGTGGAAATGGAGTTTGCTAATGATCAGGTGTTCTATGACAAACAACAGAATAAGAGGTCTAGTTGGCAGGCAAAGGGGAAGAATTCATCAAAGAAGCAAGGAGGTAAGAAAACCAAATATCCATCCTGTGAGAAGTGTGGTAAAATGAATCCTGGAGAATGTTTATCCAAGTCTGTTAAGTGCTTTCGGTGTGGTAAGTCTGGTCATATTGCTCATAACTGTAAGGAAGATGATCAAGCAGGAAATGAAAAGCCAACGGTAAGATGTTTTAAGTGTAATGAAATGGGTCATTATGCAAACGAGTGTCCAACGAAGAACTCAACTGGGGGAATGTAGCCGGACTACAAGCAGAAAGGGGTGGTGAAATCCTTTGAAACAACTTCAGCAGATGCTAGGCCATCGAATGAAGTGGTATCAGCTCCAGGGAGCTCAGTATTTTTCGAAGATTGACTTGAGGTCGGGGTAACATCAGTTGAAAGTAAAATAAGCAGACGTTCTGAAGTCTGCGTTCCGTACTAGATATGGCCATTATTAATTTGTAGTTATGCCTTTTGGGTTAACCAATGCACCTCTTGTATTCATGGAACTTATGAATCAAATTTTCCATGAGTTCTTGGATATGTTTGTGTTTGTGTTTTGAGGTTTGGGAAGAGGTTATGTGTGCCTTGTGATTCACAATTGAAGAATGAGTTGTTATATGAGGCTCATAGTTCCCCGTTTTCAGTTCATCCTGGCAGTACTAAGATGTACAGAGATCTGCGGGAGTATTACTGGTGGGATGGAATGAAAAGAGACATTGCTGATTTTACTGTGAAATGTTTGACATGTCAACAGGTTAAAGCAGAGCGGCAATTACCGAAAAGGATGCTTCAGCCTTTACTAATTCCAGAGTGGAAATGGGAGAATATATCCATGGACTTTGTTGTTGGATTACTGAAGACATCTCGAGGTAATAATGCAATCTGGGTTATTGTTGATCGCTTGACTAAATCTGCTCATTTCCTTTCTATACGAGATACTTTCTCTCTTGATCAACTTTCCCGTTTGTATCTTAAAGAGATAGTCAGGTTACATGGAGTTCATCTCTCCATTATATCAGATCGTGATCCCAGGTTTACTTCTAACTTTTGGAAAGGCCTTCAGAAGTCGTTGGGTACTGAATTAAATTTTAGTACAGCTTTTCATCCTCAATCAGATGGGCAGTCAGAACGAACAATTCAGACATTGGAGGATATGCTACGACCTTGTTCTATAGATTATCAGGGAAGTTGGGACCAACATATTTCTTTGGTTGAGTTTTTTTATAATAACAGTTTTCATTCCAGTATACAGATGGCACCATTTGAGGCATTATATGGGAAGCGGTGTCGGACTCCATCTTTCTGGGATGAAGTGGGTGAATGGAAGTTGATGGGACTATAATTGGTAGAAGAGTTGGCAGAAAAAGTTCAGCTGATTCAGAAGCACATGAGAATAGCTCAGAGCAGGAAGAATAGTTATGCGGATAACCAGAGGAAGGATCTATCTTTCGAGGTAGGTGATCATGTTTTTCTCAAGGTTTCTCCTTGGAAAAGTGTGATGAGATTTGGTAAGAAAGGAAAGCTGAGTCCAAGGTTCATTGGACCATATGAAATTCTGGAGAAAGTTGGATCAGTTGCATACCGGGTGGCTTTACCTCCGAGTTTATCTCAGGTACACAATGTTTTTCATGTTTCAATGTTGAGAAAGTATATGCCAGATCCATCTCATGTTTTGAGTCCAGAGGTAGTTCAGCTGGAAGAGAACCTATCTTATGAGGAACAACCGGTCCATATTCTTGACCACAGGGAGCAGGTGTTACGGAATAAGGTGATTCATCAGGTAAAGGTTTTGTGGAAAAACCATGTGATTGAAGAGGCAACGTGGGAATCTGAAAATGCTATGAGGGATAAATACCCCCACTTATTTTGATAAGTGAATAAAATTGCGAGGATGCAATTCCCAAAAGGGGGGAAGGATGTAACATCCCAGGTAAATAAAGAATAAATAATTTTCATATTTATTAATATTTACGAATTAATTATTAATTTTAATTAAAAGGGGTTTCTATGTTCGATAGCGTACTCGGTACGCAACGATGAGTTTCTTTGAAAACTTACGTTGCACACAAGTAATAAAATAATATTATTTTAAATGTTAGTTAACGAGTAGTCGTTGTACTGGCGAGAATGGATGGAAATAACTAAAATATTATTATATATGTTTTGAAATGTTTTTACATTTACCCAATAAAAGGTAAAGGCTTAAAATACAGAAAGAGTTCAATTTTAGGCATTTATACCCTAATTTTCACGAAAGGTCCACTTATCACCTTTTGACAGAGAACCATCATTAAATATAGTTTTGATCGATCTTATAAATTCTATTGGACCAAATATAACTCTTCTTTAGAATCGGGCCATCAAAATTTACTTTGTGTAAATTTTTGGTACCTTTCTGATAAAGTTCATTTTTTTAATGAATAGTGTAAAATGTTGTATTTTAATTCAAAACCTCTTTTTAATCTAATTTATTTATATGATTAGATTATCTTTTTAATTGGTTTTAAAGTGAAATTAGAAAATATTTTTACCATTAAATCCAATAGTGGTCGTTGGAATTAATTTCACTTTGAAATCGGACTTAAACTAGTGTCAATCTTTTGATACTTATTGTTTCATAAAAGCACGCTATTTGCTCTGACAGCGGGAATTAATTATTAAATTAATTAATGTGACTTATATGTTTTGAATTTTTTAAAATAGACTTCATTTTTGAATTCGTAATATCAAATATAGCTTATGGTGAATTTTTTGTAATTTTCTGAAAAACTTCAATTTTTGATGAATAGTGAAACCACTAAGTGGTACTTATAAAAACTGATTTTCCGTTTAAATGAAATTTTTCCATCATTGTGTTTTGAATTTCAAAAATCCAACATACATGGTTGTCATTAAGAAGTAAAATGTGGTTCAATGAGATTAAAATAATTTTTTGGTGAATAGTAACTTATTAAGTCCTTAATCACGATTATTGGTAATTAGTGTAGTTTAAGGTAAAAATAATGCTTTAATAAAATAAGATGAGCTTGAAACATGTCATACCCTCATTGGTTGTGTCATGGCCGACCAAGACAAGCCATGGGCCAACTTGGGGACCCCAAGGAGCCACTTTAGTGGGAAAATGACAATAATATATTTTTATTTAATGTTAAAACTAAATTGACACAAACATAATATGTTTTACTAAAACAATTTTTACATGGGGTTATAAAGATCCGAGTTTTGATTATAAATAGTCATTGGAAAGCTAAAACGATTTCCTACATCATAGTATTTTTTTTATAATTTTTAGACATTAAATAAATTAAATTATTTATGACATAATAATGATGCAGCGATGACATCATTATTTGACGATTTAAATAAAATGGAAAGATAACGTAAAATCTATGAACTACACATGTCCAAAACCAATTGGATGAGTGGTTTTATAACCCTTATCACCTTATCCACGAATTATATCAATATGGGACCTTTTAAAACCGAAACACATTTTCAAATAAAGTAATATTTCTTTACTTTCCAAAAGTGCCCCTCCTCTCCTCTTATAAAAGGCCCCCACCTCTACCTCATTTCACACACTCCTCAAGCCTTTGGCTTGGCTAACCCCTGCCCATTTACTCTCTCCACATCCCTCTACTCATCATAGAGAATTCCCTTTGGGAAGAATCCTTTCAAAGTAAGCCTTTAGGCTCAAATCAAAAGGAGTTACACTTTTAAAGGTAATTCATTCTCTCATGTTCATTTGTTTTATTTTGTTTCTACAACCCCCTAAACTCTTTTTATTTACTTCTTTTGTAACAAAACCAGTATCTTCAATATACTATGATGTTTTTATAAGATTTATTTGAGCTACACTCTAACACAACTACATCAAATGGTCAAATAACATACGGTTTCTTTGGATGGCGAAATTCTGCCTCCCGAAATGATGATTGTTCAATACTCATTTAACACCTTCAAAGGTGGCCATTATGATGTCACTATTTTTATATATGATATATAATATGTTTAGTTTTTCTTTAAGCTTCTGTATTTTTAATTTTGGGCATACCTTTATGGTTTCCATTATGGGTAAACACGATATCTTCATTTAAGGAAGTGCGGACTACCGCCCCCTCAAAATGATGTGATTCATTAATGCCATATGTGGGACGTGTAAAGGATGGATTTAAAGTTATTATATATGATGTTATACTAGACTTATAATATACCTCTATATAATTATTATTTCTTTCCATTAAATTATGAGATAAAAATGAAAGTAGCGTTCATGCGTACGTACGGCTTACCGTCTCCATGAACGGTGCATTTCATTTCTTATCCCCAAATGTAATGTACTATTAAAAGTACATGTATATAATGGATATATATAATTAATGATATATCTAAATGATTAATATAATTCGGGAATTAAAATATACATAACTCTCATTTAGTTTTAATTCCATTAATATGACAAAGAAATGAAAGTAGCGTTCATGCGTACGTACGGCTTACCGTCTCCATGAACGGTGCATTTCATTTCTTACCTCTAAATGATTATGTAATATTATAAATAAATGTATATTATGGATATATATGATATATATGTTATCCAAATCATTAATATCATTCTGGATATAACGAACCTTTGACCAAATTAACAACATGTAAGTGTAAGAGGTCTATTTTTGACTTAAGAACCAAATACCGACAAAATGAACATTATTAACTTAAATGATTACATGATGTTCATAACATGGTATAAAAGGAATAATGAACTTGAAAAAGGTTCTTAAGCAATTATAGATTAACTCAAGTTTATTATTCAGGAGATTAAAGAACGGTCGGGTCAAGTCGGATACGAGGTAAGGGAACTTCTTAACCCAATTTCCATTCTTTGGGTTAATCTCCTACTTTCAAATTATGTCATGATGTTATTATGTACTATCTTGTATTTGTACTTTATTTAAGTGTAATTATAGTGAATACACATAATAGATCTATTTTATTTAAAAAAATGATCTTTGTAAGGGATGTCGTCTCAATCTCCTTTCATTGAGGCATATTTCGTTTTATAAACAACTTTCTTTTATACGGTGTATAAACCCCTTTGAGTTTTACTTTTATACAAAAGGAATCTTTTTCTACGAAGTGTTTTACTAAACGACAAAAAGGAATGTTTTTTTAACGTACGTGGTGACAACGACTTTTTCTGCCGCCGCGAGTATTATCTGGTCTTTGGCTTTCTCAACAAGCCGTAATGTTTTTAGAATAAAATAAATACCATATACTCTTTTATGTATTTTGGTATTGAAAATGGCTTTGAAAAAGGATTCTATTATGTCAATATATTTATGATATATTGTGATTGAAATGTGTAAATGTTATCATTCCTTTATATTGGTTTTATGTTTTATGATTTTATACTGGTACTTGGACATTTTAACGGGTGGTTACGTTATAAACCATATGACGAGTGGTGTCGTGAATACCAGGACGGGTGGTTACGTTATTACCTCCAATGCATTGGGTATGGAAGTCGGCCGTATGGCTATTCCATTAAGTATGTATGTAAATTGGTCGTATGGCTATTCCATTAAGTGATATGTGTGGAAGTCGACCGTATGGTTATTCCACTTAAGTATGTTTATGTCCCAAGTTACCTTTATATATGTTATGTGTTCTTTTTATGGGTTTTATGGTAATCCTTTGGTTACAAAAAGGTAAGTAATGATACTTTATTCAGTGAAGAGTTTTTACAACTTCATGAAGGTGAAGGTATTACATTGATAGAGTTTACATGGTTTACTTGATTTTGAAAATCTAACAGTTTTCATTCTTTGTGTATCCCTTACTGAGCTTTTTATGCTCACCCCAAGTTTTTTTGAAATGTTTTTCACAGGACTTAATGTGGAATAAGGTCAAGGATGGGATCAAGGGAATTTCATGCTATATAAAACATGGAACTAGACATGTTTCTTTTAAGAGTTTTTTTATTTATTTATGGAAACTTAGTAGAAGTGACTACATTGTAATCTTTTGAGATGTAATAGTTATGTTCTAATTCTCTAAAACTCTAAAACTGAAAAGATCCTCAACGTGAATTATTCATTTAATTCAATATTAAGTAAGGTTTAAGGCTGGGGCCTTATACCCAAGCTGGGATTGGTCGGGTCGGTTCGACTTAGTCAGACTGGTCTTCGATGCTATTGTAGCCTATTTACTAAAATGTATATATCATATAGAGTGGGAGACCATTTGACACATCGTCTCTTGCATTAGAACCCATACGATGAGACGAACCTTTGGGTTATATCTATATTGTATTTTCTGATGATCGAGGAATTAAAGATGGCTCAAGCAACTATCGTGTAGATTTATAGGGTCCCAACAGATGAGAAGCATCCATGTGGATCCTTATTGGCCCAGCAGAGGAGTAAGAGTCGTGTGCATCCTTAGTGGTTTGAAAGATGAGCAGTAACCGTGTGTATCTTTAGTGGCATAGAAGAGTAGTTGGAGTTATGTGGATCCTTATTGGCCCGATAGATGAGTAGTTAGATCTTTACTGACCTAACATATGTAAGAAACCATTCAGATCATTAGTGGCCAGGAAAAAGAGCAGCATCCGTGTGGATATCTAGTGACCCAACATGCGGGCAAAGATTCACCAGGAATGAGTCCCTCAACCGTAAAAATCGTTTTTTCACTATAATGGATGAACCTTTCATACTCTAGAATAATCATGGTGTGATTTTTCCTTACATTGTGGTTTTTTTTGCGATTTCTTGGTGGTATTTCTCCTTACTAGACTGGGGTACCCTACTCTATACTAATTTACTCCCCCCTATATGGGCTTTCCCTGCACGTGACTTTTCTTGGTTAGATAACGAACATTTGGATGGAGTATATGGTGGGCTAGGAGAAAATGGGCCTAGGAAGACCATGTGGACAAGATGTAATACTTCAACTTTCAATAGCTACACTACTCTTACCATCATGTGGGTTTTCTAGTATATGGTTACTCGAGTCCCTTTATATTTTTTTTGTTTTCAGTTATTTTTGTGGGGTTTGTATTCTGTCCCACTTTTTCAGATGTACTTTCCCTCAAAATTTTCCTTAGTATACTTATTTTCCCCCTTTCAGTTTGTGGGATATGTTCGGACATTCATGTGTGTATAGGTACTCTTTAAAATGCCTCCCAATTACATGTTGACTCTTTCGGTGCTAGTCTCCAACCCCTGGCCTTTGGTAGGTGAGCTTGGGGTATGTCACTGTACGGGCCCCCGGGGATGGGGTGTTTCAAAGTTATATCAGAAGTAGTTGATTATTCATCAGAGATCGAGAGTCCATTGTTTTTTTTGGGGTAATAGTGTTAAATGTTTTGAGTATGAACTTTATATTACGGGAGCCTAGTGTTGGTGTGGCGGCTGAAGTATCCATACATCATGACCATGATTTATTTTTCTCAGATCAATGCATATAAAAACACTGGTATCGAAAGTTTCACATTATTTTATTTTTTATAAGTGTCAGCTCACCATGTTCAATCTTTTTATTGTGCCCATCTCATACTATTTCTAGATTCCTCCATAGGGACGACCATCCAGAATTTAGATACATGGTGAGGAGGATGTCTTGCATAATGATTAGGAATCCGTTCAAGGACTAGTATTTAGATGGACCCATTTGGTGGTTCACCAGTTCTACCACCACCTGTTGGTGGGCATCAAATACCGGTGGTACCAGAAGATGATATACACAGACATAGTGCCCTGCATGAGTTTCAGCGATAGAGAACTCAGAGATTCCGTGGAGAGATAGATACCAAGATCACTAAGGATTAGCCATAGGTAGGGAAATGGGCCTTCTACTTAGTGAGGACACCACTCGGCCAGATGGTGATCATAGCTGGAAGAATTCTTCATGACTTGGAAGGGATATGGTGGAGTTTGACTATTCAGACTCATGATGAGGTGATCCAATCTTCGTCAGACTTTATGTGGTTTTTCCAAAAGGATTTTTTACCCACAACCATTCCCTATATGAATATTCAAGAGCTAATTCACCTTTATTAGGGATGCCTATTAGTGGATGAGTACTCTGTGAGGTTTATAGACCACTCTTGATACTCCACAGAGTTGGTGTGTCACTCTTAGGGCTCAAGCCTTTTATAAGGGACTCAGGGGGGAGATCAATGAATTGATGGTTTCTCTCAGAATACCTACCTTGGTAGGGGTACAATAGTGATCCCTTCATGCGGAGATCTTCATCATAGTGTAGGAACCAATATTGGGTTCCACCACCGTGAATGATGTAGTCGATCCTCCAATGGTAGGAAGATGACAGAAGGTGCAGTGGTCCAAATGGTCCAAACAATCTAATAAATGACCCAAGGACTCGAGATTAGTGGTGCAAGGCTTACATGACTACAAGAGATAGTAGAAGAGCTGGGTGTGCTAGTCATGTGATGGGAATGGACACACGGATTGTGACTGTGTGACCCGCAGTATAGAAGATCAGCAGAATGCTGAGGGACAACTGAGAGAGCGGTAGAGGTTCGAGCATAGAGGGACACAAGGCGGTAGACATGGTAGGGGATCAAGACATGCAGCATGTGACATGTGATGGTTCTAGGTACTACCACCAAAAACTCTTGGTGGACCACCCCAACCTCAGGGAGTAGTCGGACACTAGAAATATCAACTACAGGCAGTGGAAGCTTATGACCACGATGTTCCAAAGTTGATTCGAGGTAGGATCTATTTCTTCTCTACCCTAGATATATTTCTTATAGACATATGTCCAAGTCACTATTTCACTTCCATTAATATCATTTGGAACTCTGTGTTTCTAATGCATCCATTCACTCAATACATACTCGTAGAGACTTCTACAGGAGGAGATTCTACTCTTATAAACTGGTGATAAAATTTTGAGCTTACTCTTAGATGTGAGTGCTTCTATAGAGATCTTCTAATAGTAACGTCAAGGCCTTACAATGTCATCTTGGGTATGGAAAAGTTATCCCTAGTTTGTGCTCAGATTGACTGTAATAGTTGTACAGTGCAGTGTGTCCATGGATATGGGACCATGTTTTCATCCACCGGCAAGAAAAAACCCCTTACAATATAGGATTGAATTTCTCAGAGGAGGGTGAAGTCGGTCACTCATCAGTTGGATAGCCTCACCATCAGTGTGATGGAAGAGTGGAGTCCAATATTTCCTATAGTGGTGGACAAGTAAAATGATGATTTTCCCAAGGATGATGTGGGATTACCTCCTCGTAGAGAGGTATAATTTTTCTTAAACCTAATCCCTGTAACAACATATATATCCACAACATCATTGAAGATGGGTCCAGTAGATCTTCACGAGCAAAGGGTACCACTAGAAGACTTGCAACAGAAGGGCCTCGTACGACCCAGAGTTTCCCCATGGATGACCATGGTGTTGTTTTCCAATAAAGAAGATGAGAGCTTGAGATTATGCATGTTCTTCAAGCACCTGAACCATGTAACCATGAAGAACAAGTATCCACTATTGGGGATCGATGACAACTTCAATCCACTGAATATATCAAGCTAGTTCTCGATGACCTATCTCATGTTGGGATATCACCATCTTTGGGTTCAGAATGAGGATGTACCTAAGATATAATTCATTTGCAGATATGGGCACACCAAGTACTTGGTGATGCCCTTAGGCATGGCCAATGCCCCAACTCAGTTCATGGGACTCGTGGACAAGGTCATCCATTCTTACCTCAATGGTTTTGTGGTAGTCTTCATTGATGAGATCTTGGTATACTCAACATTTGATGAGGATCATGCTACACACTTGTAGATTGTACTTGATAAACTCCAAGAGAACCAGCTTTATGATAATATCTCTAATTGTCCGTTTTGGATTTGGGGGGTCCACTTTTTGGGACATGCAATCTAAAAGGCTGAAGTTTCTACATATCTTATGAAGATAATGGTGTTTCTTTCTTGGGTGCAACCTATAGGAGTGACTGAGGTGCGAATTTTCAAAGGGTTGACTGGATTCTACTGAAAGATTACGACTAAATTTTCTAGAGTAGCATCACCTTTATCATCCTTAACAAAGAAGGTAAAACCATTAACTTGGATAGATAATTGTTAGAAGAGTTTCCAAGAGCTGATATGGTTACTAGAGAGTTTCCCCTTATTGAGAATACTAGAAAAGGGAGTTATGTATGTAGTCTTCTATAACATGTCGGTGACCAGATTGGGTTGTGACCTAATGCTGAAGTAAGCGGTTATAACCTATGACACATGGAAGTTAAAGCAACCTGAGATGTATTGTGCGACCCATGACCTAGAGTAAGCAGTAGTGGTATTTTCTTTGATGATTTGGTGGCACTACTTGATGGTTGAACGGTTTATAGTTTACTCTAACAACAAGAGTCTTAGGTATCTCTTCTCATAGGAGGACCTAAATATGAGACAATGGGGATGGCTAGAGTTCTCCAAGACTATGATTTTTAGATGGTTTATTCTCTTGGGAAGTGGAATGTTGTAGAAGATTCACTCATCAATAAGTCTGGATTACATCTTTTGTGTGAGGTGAAAAAATAGCTAGCTGTGATGTAGATATCTTACATGGATGAGGATGGAGCATCTTGCATCTAGTTGATTACTATTACTCCCCCACTATTACAACATGTAAGGTAGGCACAACTAGTTGATGTTCCCTGTGAGGTCCAACGTGCTCAGATATCCATAGGACATATCCTTGATGTATTTATGATATTTTGGGATAACTCCATCCTTTTTAGAGGTAGGACCATAGTACCAGTGGCATTGTAGAAGGATGTGTTGAGAGATTTTCATACATCCAATTTGGGGGTACATATGGTAGTGGAGAAGATGTATTAATAAATCTAATGTTAGTACTAGTGTCTATGAATGATGAATGTAGTGGTAGAGTAAATATGAAGATTCCTCAATTATCACCAAGTGAAGGATGAGCATTATTTCAAAGAAAGCATGGCACTACCACTTGCAGTACTAGAGTTTAAATGGGATTCTACCTCTATGGACATCATGATGGGGCTACCAAAAACATACAGATGACATGATACAATCTGGGTGATAGTTGAATGACTTACCAAGAAGGCTCACATCCTACCCCTCCATGAGCAGGGACTGGTTGAGGGCTTGGGACCCCTCTAGGTTGAGGGGATAGTGTGGCTACCTAGAGGTCCATTGATGATCGTCTCAGACTGAGATGCATTATTTACATCTCGGTTTCGGAAGGCATTATAGGATTCATTCAGAACATAGCTATGATTGAGAAAAACTTTTAATATCCAGACAGATGTTCAGATTGAGTTAACTATAGAGACATTGGATGTCATTCTTCATTCTTGCATCCTAGAATTTGGTCATAGTTGGGAGGACCACCTACCACTGGTGGAGATTGAAAACAATAGTAGTTATCACTCCACCATTGTCATGGAACTATTCGAGGACCTATATGGGAGGCCCTGTAGATCACCTCTTTGCTAGATAGTCCTAAGGGAGATGGCACTCTTGAGTCCACACTTGGAACGATCTACCACTGAGAAGGTGCAGATCATCCAGGAAAAGAGGAGGACAATATAGAGCAGCTAGAAGTCTTAAGATGATAGGATACCGAGACTCTAAGAGTATGAGGATGGAGACCACATGTTCCTTCGGGTCTCACCTTGATGAGGATTTTTGAGATTTGTCCAAGGTGGAAAGCTAACTCCAAGGATCATCGTTCTTTTTCATATCTTAATCATAGTTGTTAAGGTGGAGTACCTCCATGCTATTTCCCCATAGATTCACCAGGTCCATGATGTTTAACAGATGTCGTAGTTGAGGATATAGGTGCATGATTCATTGTACGTAATCAACTGGGGTGACCTTGAAAATGCTGATGTTGCGACGTTTACAATGTTCTTAGAGGATATAGAGGATCAATAAGAGAGGTCCTTCATGGATTCTTTATTCCAATGGTGTGATTTTGGTGATTTAATAGGAACCTCCAAGTGATCTCATGAGAGCAGGAGGCTCAAGATTCATGGTCATTACCACTATTGGTTTTTTTCACTTGTTTTGGCTTTGGGGGAAGTGAATCTATAATGTGGGAAGACTGTAATGTCCAATAATTCCCATCTAATTATTTTTAAAACTATATAGATTTATTTCAAGACCACACTCTCTAAGAACACATGATTATGGGGCCTGGTGATCCAAATATAGATTTTAGATCTTTTTCTATAGTACATTCAGTAAACATGCAAGAAGGTTTTTCAAAATTTTGAACCAGTGCTCAGATCAAATATATGAGGGCACCGTTGAACTAATAACACTAGTATTCTACTAGAATGGACATAACATTCGTAGGAAATGGCTGATCTAAGACATTAATTTCCGTATATTTGATGAAAATTAATAAAATAACATAATTTTTTTTATTTCTTTTCTCACTAAGTGGAAAAATGGAAACACTGCAGTACAATGACGAGGAAGTGACAAGGAAAGTTAATGGAACTTCTTAATGACTCAATAAAAAGAAGTGTAATGACACATTAATGATGTAGAGTCGTAACATAACAGAAAATCTGTAACATGTTTTATTTTTATAGTTGACACATCATTAGAAATGGGCATTAAACAATAAGGACTCTCTGAAAAACTTCACATGGATTTTCTCCCCAATGAAGAGTGACGAACATCATTGGGACATCATGGAATTCAACGTACTTGGAAGAACAATGATCGCCAACAATCTCTTGGACCATTAAGGATGAAACATTGTGGGAAAAAATTTCAACGAGGTAGGGGTTTAGATTATTTAATGTTTTTATTATTCTTTATTCTAAACGACAAACACATATTAACCCACGAATAGGTTAATATGTGGACCATACATTTATTTGGGATTTTTTTATTCTTGGGTTCTCTACTAGGGGTTAATTTAATTGTTGATATAATATAAATACTGGGCATCCCCTGAATTAAAAATATAACATGGAGGGAATGGGCCGACATAGACATGGCCTAAACCCCATCTTCATAGTGCATTCTTGGTTGAAAAAATATATAAATGGTGGTAAAGAAAATTTTGAGTCCATCGTAGGGATGTTGGAAGTACTACTGTCCCAAAGGCATAGACGGTATAAAAAATAGACCACAAGAGAAACTACGATGACCATCAAAAGGAACTTTCAGTGTCAGCGGCAGTGCCCATTGGGGCCCCGCGGTGGTGGCCGGTGGGGCTCCATGATGGCGGGGGGATGTGGTGGACGTATTGACGCACTGCGCCGGCAGGAGAGTCGTGACCATCTAGCCTCTGTAGAGAGGAAAAGGGGGCACCTACAAATCCTGGTGGTAGGAGTGAGTGGTGCATGCTATGGTGGTATGACAAGAGGTTGTGGCCCATCAGTCCCAGAAATGTGCTGGAACGCAGTTCCATCAGGATCCATGTGGAGGCGCAAACCGCATATGTCGATCGCATTGAACAAAGGGGGCAACCGTGTTGACCAACAGTATAAGTCTGAGTTGTACCGGACTAGACAAGATGTTAGGGGTCAATCCAGGATAGTTGGAATGGGTTTCTTGAGCAGCCTGATCATTTCTTTGATCCAGTACAATTTTAATAGACAGTGAGGTCAAGTTAAAGCACAGTTGTTTTGGCCGCTATGTGGTCTGGGCGGGAAAAAAGGACCGGCACGCCTGAGTGGGTCGGGCAACATAAAACTGGGTCACTGGGTGAACCAGTGTTTTGGAACCATAGCCATCCTAATCCCCACCCAGTGAGGCCTAATGGGCTAGGCAGATAGACAGGTCATGCGGGACCTAAGGCCTAAATTGTTCGGGTCGGACCGGGTCTGGACTCAACCAGACCCTCACTACCAAAATGTTTGTATCATATAGACTGGTAGTCTATTTAATAAGTAGTATATTTCATTGGAACACTTAAAATGAGAAGTTATATTGGGTTATTTGTATTTGGGACTTTGTGGGGGTTGATGTAAGACCAATGCCTCGAGAATTGTCGGGTGCATCCTTATTGGCTTGGCAGAAGATAATCAGCTCTGTGGATCCTTAGTGGCACGAAAAACGAGCAGATGCCAAGTGGATCATTGTGGCCTAGAAGAGAAGTTTTTATTCATCAGTGATGGTTCCCTCAAAAGCATGAAATGTTTTCACTTTATCCAATGAAACTTGCCTACTTAAGAATATACCTATTGTTAGTTGTCCTTGCATTGTGGTTTTTCTTTGTGGTTGCTTTGGGGCATTTCTCCTTTGGGGATTGGGGTCCCAATTGAGTACTGTGTTACTCACCCCTCCATGGGATTCACATTCATGTTATGTGTCTTGTTTAGATGATAGATGTCTCAACAAAGGACCTGGTGGCCTAGGAGCAGGTGAGGCCTAGTAGAACTAGGTGGACAGGATGTACTACGTGGGATTCCACTAGCTACACTACTATTACCAACAGGTGGGGTTTTCAATGGATGGATAACTGATTCCCATTGTAAATTTCTATTTTTTGATATTTCTTAAGGTCATGTATTCTAGACCACTTGTTTTAGTTGTACATTTACACAACAGTTATTTTATTATACTTGTTTTCCCTTTTTAGTTTGTGGGAAATGATTGGGTGTGCCTATGCATAAAGCTACTCAAGAAAATGGATGCCACTTACAGATTGACACCTTTGACTCTAGCCAGTATCCTCTGGCCTTTATGAGGTGTGCTTGGGGTATGTGACATCACGAGCCCAATGGGATGGGTCGTGACATTTTTTTGTCATAGGATAAGAAAATAATTTTATGAGTTCATTAATTATTTTTCTTGTTTCAAAGTAATTTATAATTTTAATTTTTTTTTTGATTAAATGATTATTTTAATTAATAATTTAATTTAATATGTTTATCGAATTATTTTCATAATATAGATTTAATTTTTCAATTGTACATTTCTAAAAATGTTTAGGGTGACAATTTTGTATATTTCTAATATAGTTGATTTTTTATGAATAGGGGAATGTGGTGATTTAATATAAATGCAAAATACCATAAATATTGAGTCATGAAAGATTCATGGAAGAGGTAGTCTAATAATATCAAACCCTCATTCTTTATTTACTATATTTTTTAATGGGAATAAATAGTATTCATATTATTAGGCCAAAATAATAAACAAATGTATTAAATAATAAAAAACACTCCTCTCATCCCAATATAAATACCATTCCTCACCACATCTTCGCCTCAAACATATAAAACCTTGAATATTATCCAAATTCATCATAATAATCACCCAAGACACTCACCCTCATCCATGATACATTTCACTCATCAAAAGGCCAAAACCATTTTAACTTGGGAGGTTCTCAATGTGAAGAATTCAAGAGGTAAAAACCTCTTTTCGTTTCAATTATTTTTTTCAAATTTATTTTATTATCATTTTCCCTCGTACCCTCCCCTTAACTTTGTGGCATGGAAATTATGTTATCTCATATGTTCTAGAGTTTTATTATTTAAATAGAATACTACATCATCCGTTTTCCTCCAATTTTTTCTAAAAATGAATACATTGTTTATAACGTGTGGAATTATCACATTCAAGGATAATAAGATTTAATTTTTCATTAGCTCATACAAGTAGGGTCCCAAAAACCCATTTTTTGTTTAAAATATATTATAATAGATTTATTATATTTTTTTAATTTTTTGGATCCATTATATATACATAATATTTTATAATATAAAAAAATAATTCATAATGATAAAAAAGACCAAAATAATATTAATGGTTATCATTAATGTTTTACTAAATCAGTCATCCTAACATCTGAAAAAATTTATATATAAGAGAATATAATATTATGTAAGATAACTAAAAAATTATAATTTTAATTATGGAAACGTATTCTCATTCTATATGATCATTAATACACTAAACAAGTGAACAACTCCTGAAAACCATGGAAACAAATAGTCATGAAAGATGGTATTGTATCTTATAACTCATAAAAAATGAAATTAATGAACATAATAATATTATAAATAATCAAATACATATATAATTGGTTTTGAATTAATAAATAAATTAAATTAATTTTATTATCCACGACATATGTATGAAGTACAAAACACTATTATACAAAAGGTAAGGGATTCTACCAGAACACCCATTTTTCCTTCAACTTATAAATTCTTACTCATTATCCAAATTAAATTATTCATTATATTAATGTACTTATTCTATATTCTGTTTATATGTTCAAAACTAATATGTCGACATCATATCATCCTTCTTTCATGGTAAAATATATGTCTAAAAAAATTCCCTTTTAAATTATTTCAAAAATGAAAGCCCAAATAAAGTGATATTCTTGATTTTTAACTCATTTTAATGTGAAATCCATAATTTATTTTAATACATCATTATTTTAATAAAATTCATTTGTTATATAATGAAAAAATGTCTCTTTTATTAATTTTTTATTTAAAATATTTTTCATTTTTCAATTTAAATTATATCTAACATTATCATAAAAAACACTAAAATGTTTTACTTTTAAAGCTTCTTAAGAACTATTATTAAATGTTTCAGAATAAGATTAACATAAATAATTGTGATTTGTTCCTATTTTACCATATTAATATCTTTTTATTATTTAAATCATATCTATCATTGACATCATTATGAAAATACCTTTTTCTTAATCATTTTTATAGAATTATGATTCCCCAATTAATTCCATGGGTATCCCCTATGTTTAAATGATATACCATATGTATTATTATTAATGGGGCACACATATTAATAAATATTTTATAGTGGGTGAGCCCATATTTTACTCCAATTCATTGGGTAATGTTTTGTCTCACAATAGGTCATGTCCATTGGTCTTGCTGGTTAACTATGGATCATTCTCTATGTGAAATGGTCATGGTGGTTATCCATAATTCATTCTCCATGTGAAACAGTCATGGGGTTTATTTGTGACTTATTCTACTCCTTGTGCAACGACCATAAAATCATTCTTATTTCATGTGTTATTTTGTTGTGACGTTCTTATAATTCAATTATTATATGATCCAATGTCATACATGTTATTATTATTTATGTTTATCCATGTTTTATTCAATTTTATATAATAATTTTATGCATTATATCCCACGTGTTGTCATTTAACCTTTAGTTTATTCCGTTATTGTCCTTTTAATGATTCCCTTTGTTCATATATTCCATAGGTTATCATATAAAAATGTACAAGATCAAAGGGTGTAAGGATATCATTATGATTATTAAATAAAATATGTTTTTATTTTTCATTAATGTATTTTAATTATGTATCTAATCTTCTTGTTGCACTAGAAATTATGATCATTAGTTTTTCATTATTGGTTATTTAGGATTAAAATCATATAATAATATCCCTAAACAACAATGTTCGATTGTAAATTCAAATAAATCTGTAAAATATTCATCAATGGATTCCCCCCACAAACTAAACTATGGATGACAATGCCAACCATCTCTTTCTCAAATATCCGTCTGATGCAAGGAAACAATTGTATGAGGGACCGATGTGTAATATAATCTTAATATCCCTTTTTAAAATCCGTTTATTAGGTCCTCAAAATATACCTACACTGATATACCATTTCTTCCATTATTCTCATATAAGGATTGTCTAGGCATTAGTTTGTGTATACACATATATATGTGTTTATAAAAAAAGTGATTATTTTTTTTCAAATGAAATCATTTTTTATGAAATAGTATTTATTGATACCCATCATGGTATATATATATATATTTAAAGGGAACTCTATCTTATTTTGTAGACTTTCCAATCATACTACCTCTCATATTGTTCTCATTTAGTTCAATCAACAAGTTCACATGAGGAAGGAGACACTACCTTAGGTCAGTTCGAACACCAAAAGAAAAAGAATAAATTTTTTGTTTCCTTGTACACAAATGGAAAGGGGAATTGTTTTAAAAGCATAATATATATGTAAAATAATTTTAAATTCATGACTATATTTTCATATATTTTTATACTCCATGATTAAATATTTCAAGGCCTCCATGGGCATTGGTATATTCATTTATATGCTTATATAAGGATATATTCATTATTTAAAACTATAACACATGAATTTTTTATATATTTAAAATCAAACTCTTTATATATATAATTTTTTTTTCATTACTTATTCTTAAAGTGTGTTATATTTATGTTAGTTTAAAATTTCTTCCTAAAATAAAAACTATTATATTTTTTTAAATTTAATGATTTATATATGTAATTTCTATTAAAATATCAGGATTGTGTTTTAGGATTCCAACTCATTATATTTATATATTTTATATTTATATCATCACAAGTCATTGTTTTTAGAACATATATGTATATATATATATTAATTTTATACTCTATTATCATTTACCAAACCTTATAAAAGTATTGTCATACATATGTTTATGTAATTTAAGGTGTATATGTATTATATTTTTTCGGAAAATCATCAGAGGTTATAGTAATCATATATTTGTTAATATATATATATATAATATTTCTAATATTCATGTTATTATATGTATTACAACTTTCTAATCTATTATAATTATGAATGTATGTTCCTTAAAAGATAATTAATTTATGTATGTATAATTTCATTTTAAGAAATTATACAAGATGATGAATTTCAATTAAACCCCTTTTAATATTTTGTTTTCTTATAATTTTGATGTATATATATATATATGTGTATATATTAATGGGGGAAATATATTTATTAAAAATATTAATTTTGTAAAAAAAAATTAAAATTTATTCATTTATTTATTCATTTGGATATTATTGCATGATTTTTAAATAATAATAAAAAATCATTTCAAATCATGGTTTTGTTCAATATGATATTTTCAAATTTTTCAATGGCGAAATTTTTTATTTAAATAGGTTAATTTTTAAAATTTAATGTGTTTTATATAAATATTTAAGCTTATGATTATTTATACATTATTTTATCTGAATTGAAATTTACAAATGCAATTATTTTATGACAAGGTTTATGAATTTACACTATTTTAATATGATATTTTAAAATAACATATTTTTGAATATGCTCAATTTGTATTTAATAAAATTATTTAAGGATGAAAATTTCAATGTTAATGGTTTATATTTCATAAAATTTTATTTATTGAGGTCATGAATGGAAGGGTGAACACATGCATGATAAATAATTTTATAACAGTCTGTGTAAAGTCTTATCATCTTGTGACCGGGTTTTATCAAATTTAACAATTTCTTTTCTATGAAAGTCAATATTTATATATTTTATTAAAAATATAAATTTTAATGTTTATTCTATTTGTTTTTATTTTTTAAAATAGAAAATACACTGATATATATATATAATGAAATTGAAAAATATTTTATAAAAATTTGTCCCATGAACACTGTAAACAAGAAATAGGAAAAGGTTGTAAACTCGTTCAAAAAGAATTTGGATAGGCCCAGATGACATTCAATATTTAATGTGGCTATATATTCTTGTTTAAAAATATTTCTTTACATTTTTTTTAAAATTGAATGGATTTTTTTAAATCATTTTAAAAGAATATGTATATTCAATATGTTTTATAATTATTCTAAAAATGTGATTTCTTAAATATGATTATAGTATATCCAAATGTTCAATTATTTTCAAAATGTATTTTTTTTTTTAAAGAAGTATGTATTTTCAATGAAAATTTAAAATAATGTTATTAAAGGATTTTTTAAAGGGTTTTCACAAACTATTATATTTTCAAATGTGATTTCAAAATTATGAATTCGAAACATTATGTATTATAAAATAATTTCTAAAGAAATCTATTTTCAATCATATAATAAAATGTATTTCTAAATGTATTTCAAAGTTATTTTCGAAATGTGTTTTAAAAATTGTTTTCAAAGTGTAAATTTTTAAATGTGTTTTCACTAGATATTTAAATAACCCCATAATAGAAAATTTTGTTCACCCTATTTTTTTATATAATGTGTATATGTTATTTTATATGTTACAAGGAATTTATTTTCAATAAATTTGAATGCACAAGAAATAATTTATCACTGTAGTTTTATTCACTGTTTTAACATTGATAATGTGTATGAATAGTAAATTTAATCCCAATCATAGAGCGAAAAAAAAATTCAGAGGTAAATGACATTATACTGATCAGTTACTTTTTATGAAAAAAATATTAAACATTTTTATATCAGATATGACTATGTGGGTCTAGGGAATAATAATAAGAATATGACATGTGATTCTAAAACAATTACTATATCTGAATCTTATGACTGTAAATATTAATACATACTGCTTTAAGTATCATACCCACAAACTGAATCAACCATTTTTTTACAATCTATATTATAATTGTTATCTTCATTCATGTTAGGTTTTTCAATTCATTTTCAAAGGGAACTTTCCCAATTCATTTTTAAAAAATCTATTAGACCTAAAAATACTACAATCTATTATCAAGACATTATAACATTAAATTGAGTGAATTTTGAACAAATTTTTATTATATTAAACATCCAAAATAGTGGTACGACATGCATGAATTGAAATTAAATAAGAAAGAAGACACATAACTTGAAAGTTTGAAACCCCATAATTAAAAACATTATAGAATTCAAGGAATTAACCCACTGGTTATCGCTTACTAATTGTCTATGTAAAATGGAGTATTTAAATGTTATTCATGTAATATGTATTATGTTGTGTAATATTATTAAAGGATATAATAATTATAATCCTATCAATTTCCCACTGTGCCTCCCTAATAAGAGTCTTAGAAAAAATATAGCGAATCACCCAAAATTTTGGGATCCATAATTAGAATAAAAAAGAAGTCATCTTTTACTCTCTAGGACACATAGTCTATAAATAATTTAGATTATTAACTCATTATAAAATCATTAGTTTACAAGTCTTGAGGATCCACATAAAATTCAAGAATATATAAATTTAACCATATTAAATCATTTTTCCATTAAAATAATTGTTTTCAATTCCACATTTCATAATACTTATTTGTAGAGTTAATTCATTGATCTGAATAGACCCAGTATATTGTCATATTAATTTAACATTTACATATAACCATATTTTATACAAGATTAATTGGAAATCATTCATCCAAATGGATCATAACTACTATTATGATGAGTTTTGTTTTTCATTTAACCTTCTCTGAGCCAATCCTAGGAGGATATTTTTTTAAATTAATAATTTTGAGAACTATATTTGAAATTTTCTATAACACCCCAAACTTCTACGGTACGCTTCTCTTTGAATAATGCGATAGCGTGTGTTGTACGCAACACTGAGTTCTAACAACCAATCAAACTAACCGTTATGAATAGTAATACCTACTTTTTAAAATTATATATATATTATATTCCAAAATGGACTTCATTTTTGGATTCGGAATATCTAATTTAGCCTAAGGTAAAATTTTGGTACTTTTCGGATAACTTTCATATTTTGATGAATAGTGAAAATTACTAAATTTTAATTAAAAACAACTTTTTTAATCAAAATAATTAATAGTGATAAATTATGAATTTTAGTAGTTTTAAAGTATATTTAGAATATATTTTTACCATTTAATATAATGTTGGTCATTGGACATAATTTTACAATTAAACCGAACATAAAAAAGTGTCAATCTTTTGATAGTTATTATCTCTTAAAAACACGCTTTTTGTTTTGACAGCGGGAATTAATTTTAAATTAATTTCTGCCACTTCTGTGTTTTGAATTTAGGAAAATGGATTCCATATTTGGAATCAGGATGTTCAAATTGTGTAAATAGCTAACTTTTATTTTTAGACATTTTGAATAATTACTGCGGTAAATATTTTATTTACCATGGTTAAGGGTAAATCCGGTAAATAAGGGTTAAAAAATAATATTATAATAATACTAAATTACCCTAAAACGTGTCTTAACCCTATCTGTTGATACAAGGTCGACCATGGGAATCTTTGGGTCGATTTTGGGACCCCATGGATCCACTTGTAAGTGATAATGACACTTTATTTTAATTAAGTTAAAATGAATACAAAAATGACTCAAGCATATATCTTTTAGAAAAACAATTGTTACATAGGGGTATATATGTTGGATTTTATATTATAAATATTCATTAGAAAGATAAAAAGATTTCCTACATAATGATATTTTATTTACAATTTTTAGACATTAAATAATGTATTTTATTTATGACACAATGATGATGCAGTAATTACTATAATAGTGAAAAATTAAAATAATTGATATTATAAATACCCAAATAAATATAATATGAAACTTTTAATGAGTTAAACTAATTTTCTAGGATAATATGATATATTAGAATTTATGTAATTGAACTTTTTCGAAGTAATCAATCTGTTATGAGTTTCAAAAAAATCAACTATTGAATAGTGTCAAAATTGACATAAAAGAGTTCTTAAAACAAATATTATATTATTAATTGATATTAAATTCCTAAATATCTAATGTTCGGCCAAGAGACTTATATCATGATAGTTTCATCATTAATGAACCACTTGGGGGTCTCTTGGATGTATTTAGTAAGTTTATTAACCATATTATATAAAAATACAAAGAGACATTGTAAAAGTGAAACTAATTAACTTAGAGTTAAAACTTAAAGATAAGGTTAATATAAGTACCCAAACCTGTCTAAATTCTATTGGTTGAGTTGTTTTCGACCCATCCCAACCTTAACCTTTGAATAATCAACTTTGGATCCATTAGAAACCGATTATGAATTTATTATAAATTAATATTTCTAGTTTTTCCAAAGGTGCCCCTCCCCCCCCCCTCTTATAAAAGGGAACTCCTCCTTCTCATTTATTCACACCTTAAAAGCCTTTTTGTTCGGCCAAACTCTGCCCAAATACTCTCTCAACTTCACTCACTACAACCTAGGGGCCTTAGTTGGATCAGAAAGCCAGCCTATGGAGCCCTTTTGATCAAATCAAAAAAAAGAACTCGAAGAAGAGGTACTGATTTCACCACCCTTTTCTAAGTTCATTTCTTCTTCCACTTCTTCTTCCTTTGTTGTTACCATTCTAAAATAATAAATCCAGTATCATATATATACTGTGATGTTATTATAAATATGGTACAACCATATTCATTATTCTATCCACCCTTTGAATAACATGTCACCATACGTGCGTACGTACGGCTTACCGTCTCCACGTCGTGGTGTAATTGTTATTCAATATAATATTATTTGGATGGGTATAATAATGATGTGTAACTCATGTAAATAATAAATATAAATGTTAAGGATTATGTATATATGATATACCATCCATTTATATATTATTTTAATATCAAAATAATGATATTGTCGCTCGTGCGTACGTACGGACTACCGTCTCCACGAACGCGATGAGATTCATTCTCCATCGTATCCATTAAAGTATAATTATCATTTGATGATTTAAAAAATTATGTTTAAGGACTTGATATCATTCTCAATATGAATAATATAAAACCTATCCTTTACAAACATGTCTTACGTAACAAAACATATAAAATAAAACAAGTAAGTTAACACCTGAAACAACGATAATACTAAGATATTATTATCAAATCAATATTAAAAGATCATATATGATATCATATTAATGTATATGATTATTGTATAATTTAATAACAATTATTTCACCATTATACAGGAGGTTAACCTACCCCAACCAAAGAAAAGTACAAAGTAAAAGTTATTTCACAATCTCTTCATTATCCGAGGTTGTTTATACGTAATAATCTACTGGGATTTCTTTATCATCCACATACATGTTTCATCGAAATGTATTTAAAAACATATTTATTATTTACAAGAATATGGGTTAAAGTCATTTATACCCTTGTTTGAGTTTTTATAAGAGTTTTATAAAGGAATATTTCCGTCGTTTTCAAAACAAGGTCCTTTTTAACCTTTTCGACAGAATTAAGGTAAGAATGTTTTTTTAACTTATACAGCGGGTGCGGCTATTTTCCGCTGTTATAAACTCTTCAAAGCTTACCTTACAAGCTTATAAGATTATTTTCAAAGAAAATGTTTTATTTTATATGGATCTTAAATGATTTCAAAATAAAAGGAGATATTTCTTTAAAAAGAATTTTGATTTCATCTATGTCAACATCCTTTGATGGATTTTAAGATTATTTGAAGTTGATTTATTATGATACAAAACTTCTATATTGTATTGAAGGTTTTGTGATATGTTTGACTGTGGATGTGCTATTTTTATACCATTCATAGTTTATGGTGAAAGTATTGACATTTTGTATGCTAGTTTTAATACGAATGTTTATGTTATGTTTAAACCTTTTCATATGGGAATGCATTGGACTTAATATGTGACGGGTGGAGCCCGCTATAGCTCCTCGATGCATCGGTGGGTCCCATGAGACAAACTAGTGTCTTGGCACAAGGCCTTGACAAAATCTTATTTGTAGTCTTGGCACGAGGCCTTGGCTATGTGGTTATGATAGTCTGGCATTATGCATTCCAACATTATGAAAGTGGTTATTGATATTTCATGTGATTATTCGATTATTAGAATATCCATGTGAACAAGTAAATGGCATTATTTCATTTTACTTTTGCCATACTATGTTGATGTTCAAGTTTAAAAGGCTTTTGTTTTAATTGTACATAGCCTTAAATGTTTATTCTTATTTATGAAAGTTTCCGGCATATTGTTATCCTTACTGGGCATTTGAGCTCACCCCTTTTCTATGTTTTATTTTTCCCAGGATGTGAAGAAGTAAGTTATGAATGACCTGCAGGGATTTTTATGAGGGGATAATAGTGTGAACTGTGGAGACATATGTTGTTGTTGTATTTTTTCATTTTAGGATGTAATGTAAAACTTATGAATATATCTAGTGTTTCCAAGGCTACTAAACCAAACGGTATTTCGAGATTTGACCTTTCTTGTGATCATGCCAATGTTATGTAATAATGCACCGACTCTGGGTAACTAGGGTCAGGGTGTTACAGTTGGTATCAGAGGAAGTTTAGTACAAACCTTGGAAACTAGATTTAGACAAACTCTGATTAGAGAGCGTAGACCTAAGATGAACTTTGAGGATTAGTATAGAAGAACTTCCTAGAATTTTGGTATTGTAGAGATTTTGTGAGTTTTCCGAGCAATACATCCCTGTCTGGATACGAGCAGGTAGAGGCGGCTCTTGCACAGATGTACCTAGGGGTAAAACCTGAAAACACCGCTTTGAGCTAGACTCAAACGGGAACTGGTGCACGACAACGGGCCTTGCTGCACTCTTGGTTACGACACTCCCGGGGGATATGCTTAGGATAACTCTCATTTTCTTTACAAATCATTTTGAAGGGATTATGAGTATATATTTCCTTAAAGAAAACATTCTTATGATTATGGATTATATCCATAAATAGTTCAATTTATGTTAAGTGTTTTATAAGTATGGGATTATGTATTTTGATTCATAAACTGATCTAGTTTATGCCATTGTTTAGAAATGGCGCCTAGTGGAAGAAATGGAAACTGTATCAATGCACGCACTCTATGTAGGGATTGCCCTCCTGCTCAAGATAATTATAGTGGGGCTGGTGATGCAACTGGTGCTGATCAGCTAATCACCATATTGGGACAACTTACTCAGGTTATGAATAATAACCTTACCCGTATAGAGAACCCTGATCCGCAGCGTGGAGGATCAATGTTAGATCGATTCATGAGGCAAAAACCACCAATGTTCAATGGGAATAAAAATCCCTTAGTAGCCGAGTAGTGGATAAAATCCCTAGAGAAAATATTTCAAGCTTTGGGGAGCAGTGAAAGGGAAAAAGTTATCATGGAAGTTTACCGCCTCACTGGAGATATTGATCAATGGTGGTCATTGATTCAAAACATGAAGGAAGATGATGAAGTATCAAATATGGAATGGAGGGAGTTCAAAGATATGTTTTTAGAAAAATACTTTCCTCGCGACCATCGAGCAGATATAGAAAGGCAATTTCTGAGTCTGAGACAAAAGGAGGATGAGAATGTCACAAAGTAAGAGGCTAACTTTACAAGGTTAGCGAGGTATACTGGAGATTATATTCGCAACCCAAGAAGTAAGATTGATCGTTTCTTTTATGGGTTAAAACCATTTCTCCGTCGAGCATTAGTCTCACAATACTTTTCATCGTACGAAGACATTGTCTCATGTGCTATCAAGACCGAAAAGGAATTCTCTAAGTCTTATGACTTTAAAGCAAAGCAAGAGAAGAAGAGACCTGCTGATCAATCTGGGAATGGAAATAAGGGGAAGAAGGGAAAGGTTGAATATCCATCTTGTGGTAAATGCGGGAAGAAACATCCTGGTACTTACTTGAAGGGAATGGGAGTCTGTTACAAGTGTGGTGAAAAAGGCCACCAAGCTCATGATTGCAAGGGGAAGAAGGAAGCTACCAACGTTCAGTGCTACAATTGCAGGGAGATGGGGAATTATGCAAATGCATGTCCTAAGCGTCAGGAGAACTTACCTCAGAAAAGGCCAAGGGATCAAGTCCAGGCTTATGCTATCACTACTACAGAGGTAGAAGCTCCAAAAGACGTGGTGGCAGGTAATTTAATGGTTTCCTCAAGTTTAGCAAATGCATTATTTGACTCTGGATCGTCGCATTGTTTCATATCTTCCCAGTTTGCTAAGAAAATTAGATATTTCCAATTTGATTTAATAGGGGAGTTTTCAGTTAAAACTCCTAAGGGAAGTATCATTGCAACAAAGTTTTGTGAATCAGTCCCCATTAGAGCACATAAATTTTCTTTATCTACTGATCTCATCGTCATACCTATGATTGAGTTTGATATAATCCTTGGTATGGACTGGCTTTCGGACTATGATGCGAAGATTTATTATAAGAAAAAAGAGGTTGTGATTCTTGATGATAATGATAAGAAACACCTTATCTTTAGAGCAGAATCTTCACCACCTAATTCTTATTTAGATCCACCCTCAATAGCTCAACTAAATTCAATTATTGGGGAGGAAGAGAATGAAATAACTGCGGGTGAGGAAAGGAATGTTCAAATAGAGGATGTACCTATTGTGAAAGAATTTGTAGATGTATTTCCGAAAGATTTACCTGGACATCCTCCAGAACGAGAAGTTGAGTTTTCCATTGATTTGATTCCTGGATCAAGGCCTATATCGAAGACCCCTTACAGAATGGCTACTGTAGAGTTAGTCAAACTAAAGAAACAACTAGAGGAATTTAGTAATAAAGGATTTATTTTCCCTAGTGTTTCTCCATGGGGAGCCCCTCTTCTTTTTGTTAAAAAGAAAGATGGATCTATGAGGTTATGTATCGACTACAGGGAGATCAATGCTATAACGATAAAGAACAAGTATCCCCTACCTCGTATTGATGATTTATTTGACCAACTGCATAGAGCTCAATACTTTTCAAAGATTGACCTTAGATCTGGATACCATCAGTTTTGTGTGAAGAAGGAAGATATTCCGAAGACAGCATTTTGAACCAGGTACGGGCATTACGAGTTTACTGTAATGCCATTTGGATTGACTAATGCACCCTCGGTATTCATGGATCTGATGAATAGAGTTTTCAAGGAGTATCTCGATGAATTTGTGGTGGTATTTATTGATGATATCTTGGTATACTCCAAAACCTACGAAGATCATGAAAATCACTTGCGCATTATCTTGAAGACTCTGAGGAGGCATGAATTATATGGGAAGTTTAGCAAATGTGAATTCTGGCTTCATGAGATTTCTTTTCTTGGCCATATTGTCTCTAAAGATGGAATCTCTGTTGATCCTTCTAAGACCAAGGCAATCCAAGAATGGCCAGCACCTACGAGTATAACTGAGGTACGCAGTTTTATTGGTTTGGCAGGTTATTATCGACGTTTCATCCAGAATTTTGCCCGATTGGCTAACCCATTAACGAAGCTCACACGTAAAGGGGTTAAATTTGTCTGAACAAAAGAGTGTGAAGAATGTTTTGAAGAAATGAAGAAAAGATTAGTCAATGCTCCTATATTGACTCTACCATCGGGGAATGATGGGTTCGTTATTTATAGTGATGCATCGAAGAAAGGACTTGGTTGTGTCCTTATGTAGAATGATAGAGTTATTGCCTATGCATCACGACAGTTGAAAATTCATGAACAAAACTATCCTACTCATGATCTCGAGTTAGCAGCTGTGATCTTTGCTTTGAAGATATGGAGGCACTACCTCTATGGTGAAAAATGTGAGATATATACTGATCACAAGAGTTTGAAGTATATTTTCTCACAAAAAGAACTCAACATGAGGCAAAGGATATGGCTTAAATTACTCAAGGATTATGATTGCACGATACACTACCACCCGGGGAAAGAAAACAAGGTGGCAGATGCTTTGAGTAGAAAAGACCATGGAGTTTTGAATAATATGAGAATTGAAAGGGATCCAATTTTCATGGATCTAGTGAAGATGGACATGGGAATAACCAGGGAAGGAGAAACATCATTTCTTTTTCAAATGGTTTCCAAACCATCTTTAATAGAAAGGATTAAGAGTACTCAGACCGATGATGAAGAATTTCAAAAGAAGATTAAAGCTGTGAATGATGGGAGATTGAGAGACATTGTGTATGAAGATGGAATTTTGAAATTTGGGAAGAGACTTTGTGTTCCCGATATACCTGATCTAAAAAGGGAATTGCTGGATGATACTCATAGTTCCAATTTCTCTATACACCCTGGGAGCACCGAAATGTATAGAGATTTGAAGGAACATTTTTGGTGGGACAACATGAAGAGGGATATTGCTGATTTTGTGTCAAGATGTATGGTTTGTCAACAAGTGAAAGCTGGAAGGCAACAGCCTGGAGGAGTCATGCAACCTCTTCCCATACCGGAGTGGAAATGGGACAATATTACGATGGACTTTGTCATGGGGCTACCAAAGACTCCTAGAAGGAATGATGAAATATAGGTTATTGTTTATCGACTTACCAAGTCAGCACATTTTCTTGCTATAAGAGAAGATCTACCCCTGGAACGTCTAGCAAGACTATATATTAATGAAGTTGTGAGACTTCATGGAGTACCCTTACCAATTATTTCTGATCGTGATCCCCGTTTTACTTCAAGATTTTGGAAAAGTCTTCAGAAATCCCTGGATACTAAACTTCATTTGAGCACTGCTTACCACCCTCAAACAGACGGACAATCAAAACGGACTATTCAAACCTTAGAAGACATGTTGAGATCTTGCTCACTTGACTTTCAGGGTATGTGGGATCAATATTTACCTCTGGTAGAATTTTCCTATAACAATAGCTTCCATTCGAGTATTCAGATGGCACCATATGAAGCGTTATACAGAAAGAGATGTCGTACACCAACCTCTTTGGATGACGTTGGTGAAAGAAAACTTGTAGGCCCAGAACTGGTGGAGGAAACGGTGGAAAAGGTGAAAGTAATCCAAAATCACATCAGAGCAGCTCAAAGTAGGAAGAAGAGCTATGCCGATAATCAAAGGAAGGATTTGGAATTTCAAGTCGGTGATCATGTTTTCCTAAAGGTATCTCCATGGAAGGGATTCATACGTTTTGGTAAGAAAGGTAAATTGATTCCCAGGTACATCGGACCTTTCGAAATTCTAGAATGAATTGGGGTTGTAGCTTACCGATTGGAAATGCAGCCAAGTCTCTCCAAAGTTCACGATGTGTTCCACGTATCTCTGTTGAGGAAATATATGCCTGATCCAACGCAAGTACTCACCTATGAGGAATTAGAACTGGAACCCGATCTTTCCTATTGTGAAGAGCCCATCAGGAATCTTGATACGAGAGAACAAGTACTGAGAAACCGGACGACGCGTCTGGTAAAAGTTTTGTGGAGAAACCATAAGATGGAAGAGGCAACGTGGGAACTCGAGGAGCTTATGATGAAGAACCACCCGAGTCTTTTCATGCGATAGTATTCTAGAAATTTTGAGGACGAAATTATTTGAAGGAGGGGAGAATGTAACACCCCAAACTTCTACGGTACGCTTCTCTTTGAATAATGCGATAGCGTGTGTTGTACGCAACACCGAGTTCTAACAACCAATCAAACTAGCCGTTATGAATAGTAATACCTACTTTTTAAAATTATATATATTTTATATTTCAAAATGGACTTCATTTTTGGATTCGGAATATCTAATTTAGCCTAAGGTGAAATTTTGGTACTTTTCGGATAACTTTCATATTTTGATGAATAGTGAAAATTACTAAATTTTAATTAAAAACAACTTTTTTAATCAAAATAATTAATAGTGATAAATTATTAATTTTAGTAGTTTTAAAGTATATTTAGAATATATTTTTACCATTTAATATAATTTTGGTCATTGGACATAATTTTACAATTAAACCGAACATAAACAAGTGTCAATCTTTTGATAGTTATTATCTCTTAAAAACACGCTTTTTGTTTTGACAGCGGGAATTAATTTTAAATTAATTTCTGCCACTACTGTGTTTTGAATTTAGGAAAATGGATTCCATATTTGGAATCAGGATGTTCAAATTTTGTAAATAGGTAACTTTTATTTTTAGACATTTTGAATAATTACTGCAGTAAATATTTTATTTACCATGGTTAAGGGTAAATCCAGTAAATAAGGGTTAAAAAATAATATTATAATACTAATAAATTACCCTAAAACGTGTCTTAACCCTATTGGTTGATACAAGGTCGACCATGGGCATATTTGGGTCGATTTTGGGACCCCATGGATCCACTTGTAAGTGATAATGACACTTTATTTTAATTAAGTTAAAATGAATACAAAAATGACTCAAGCATATATCTTTTAGCAAAACAATTGTTACATAGGGTTATATATGTTGGATTTTAGATTATAAATATTCATTAGAAATATAAAAGGATTCCCTACATAATTATATTTTATTTATAATTTTTAGACATTATATAATTTATTTTATTTATGACACAATGATGATGCAGTAATTACTATAATAGTGAAAAATTAAAATAATTGATATTATAAATACCCAAATAAATATAATATGAAACTTTTAATGAATTAAAATAATTTTCTAGGATAATATGATATATTAGGATTGATTTAATTGACTTTGTTCTAAGTAATAAATCTTTTATGAGTTTCACAAAAATCAACTATTGAATAGTGTCAAAATTGACATAAAAGAGTTCTTAAAATAAATATTATATTATTAATTGATATTAAATTCCTAAAAATATAAGGTTCGGCCAAGAGACTTATATCATGATAGGTTCATCATTAATGGACCACTTGGGGATCTCTTTGATATATTTAGTAATTTTATTAACCATATTATATAAAAATACAAAGAGACATTGTAAAAGTGAAACTAATTAACTTAGAGTTAAAACATAAAGATAAGGTTAATATAAGTACCCAAACCTGTCTAAATTCTATTGGTTGAGTTTTTTTCGACCCATCCCCACCTTAACCTTTGAATAATCAACTTTGGATCCATTATAAACCGAATATGAATTTATTATAAATTAATATTTCTAGTTTTTCCAAAGGTGCCCCTCCCCCCTCTTATAAAAGGGCACTCCTCCTTCTCATTTCTTCACACCTTAAAAGCCTTTTGGTTCGGCCAAACTCTACCCAAATACTCTCCCAACTTCCCTCACTACAACCTAGGGGCCTTAGTTTGATCAGAAAGCCGACCTAAGGAGCCCTTTTGATCAAATCAAAAGGAAGAACCCGAAGAAGAGGTAATGATTTCACCACCCTTTTCTAAGTTCATTTCTTCTTCCACTTCTTCTTCCTTTGTTGTTACCATTCTAAAATAATAAATCCAGTATCATATATATACTATGATGTTATTATAAATATGGTACAACCATATTCAGTATTCTATCCACCCTTTGAATAACATGTCACCATACGTGCGTACGTACGGCTTACCGTCTCCACGTCGTGGTGTAATTGTTATTCAATATAATATTATTTGGATGGGTATAATAATGATGTGTAACTCATGTAAATAATAAATATAACATGTTAAGGATTATGTATATATGATATACCATCCATTTATATATTATTTTAATATCAAAAGAATGATATTGTCGCTCGTGCGTACGTACGGACTACCGTCTCCACGAACGCGATGAGATTCATTCTCCATCGTATCCATTCAAGTATAATTATCATTTGATGATTTAAAAAATGATGTTTAAGGACTTTATATCATTCTGGATATGAATAATATAAAACCTATCCTTTAAAAACATGTCTTACGTAACAAAACATATAAAAGAAAACAAGTAAGTTAACACCCGAAACAACGATAATACTAAGATATTATTATCAAATCAATATTAAAAGATCATATATGATATCATATTAATGTATATGATTATTTTATAATTTAATAACAATTATTTCACCATTATACAGGAGGTTAACCTACCCCAACCAAGGAAAAGTACAAGGTAAGGGTTATTTCACAATCTCTTCATTATCCGAGGTTGTTTATACGTAATAATCTACTGGGATTTCTTTATCATCCACATCCATGTTTCATCAAAATGTATTTAAAAACATATTTATTATTTACAAGAATATGGGTTAAAGTCATTTATACACTTGTTTGACTTTTTATAAGAGGTTTATAAAGGAATCTTTCCGTCGTTTTCAAAACAAGGACCTTTTTAACCTTTTTGACAGAATTAAGGTAAGAATGTTTTTTTAACTTATACGGTGGGTGCGGCTATTTTACGCTGTTATAAAATCTTCAAAGCATCCCTTTCTAGATTATAAGATTATTTTCAAAGAAAATGTTTTATTTTATATGGATCTTAAATGATTTCAAAATAAAAGTAGATATTTCTTTAAAAAGAATTTTGATTTCATCTATGTCAACATCCTTTGATGTATTTTAAGATTATTTGAAGTTGATTTATTATGATACAAAACTTCTATATTGTATTGAAGTTTTTGTGATATGTTTGACTGTGGATGTGCTATTTTTATACCATTCATAGTTTATGGTGAAATTATTGACATTTCGTATGCTAGTTTTAATACGAATGTTTATGTTATGTTTAAACCTTTTCATATGGGAATGCATTGGACTTAATATGTGACGGGTGGAGCCCGCTATAGCTCCTCGATACATCGGTAGGTCTCATGAGACAAACTAGTGTCTTGGCACAAGGCCTTGACAAAATCTTATTTGTAGTCTTGGCACGAGGCCTTGGCTATGTGGTTATGATAGTCTGGCATTATTCATTCCAACATTATGAAAGTAGTTATTGATATTTCATGTGATTATTCGATTATTAGAATATCCATGTGAACAAGTAAATGGCATTATTTCATTTTACTTTTGTCATACTATGTTGAAGTTCAAGTTTAAAAGGCTTTTTTTTAGTTGTACATAGCCTTAAATGTTTATTCTTATTTATGAAAGTTTCCGGCATATTGTTATCCTTACTGGGCATTTGAGCTCACCCCTTTTCTATGTTTTATTTTTCCCAGGATGTGAAGAAGTAAGTTATGAATGACCTGCATGGATTTTTATGAGGGGATAATAGTGTGGACTGTGGAGACATATGTTTTTATAGTAGTTTTTCATTTTATGACGTAATGTAAAACTTATGAATATATCTAGTGTTTCCAAGGATACTAAACCAATCGGTCTTTCGAGATTTGATCTTTCTTGTGATCATGCCAATGTTATGTAATAATGCACCGACTCTGGGTAACTAGGGTCGGGGCATTACATTTTCCAGTATTATTTCAATGTTCATATGGTTGTATATAATTTAGATAGTTTTTTTCCTAGATCACCACACATTTTTATAAAAGGAAATTTTCACTAAAACAAAACACGGTGAATAGAAGGAATTTTTTAATAAATATATAGTTATAATTCATTGATGAAAAAAAGGATCATCCAATGTCAGGATTATCTATTTGTTGTAAAAAAAAGTGAAATAAGTCAATATATAAAATAGAAAACAATAAACCCTAAATAATAAATTTTGAAATACATGATGAGAAGTTTGGATTGACCTCTTATGTTTGAGTCCTTTTATAGAATTTTCTCCATCTAATAAACATGTTTGGATGACTTAACAATTGATATCTTTGCTCTTTTATCCTATAGATTCTATCATATTCTATTGAAATAGTAAATATCCATCAACAATTACACATAAGCCATATATTATAATTAACCCACTATATTCACTACTATCTAGTCTTATATTTATTATTCACCAGTAATAAAATGGTTTAACATCATTGTAACAAACACGATAAATTATATATAATTGTAATAAATATGATGTTATATATGTTCTGGAACTTATGATACTAATTCCACTTGAGAGTTAAGAGTATTATAAATCAAGGAATACAAAATCTAGCACATAACCTCACCTATTCCCAAGAAAAAAAAGTATTAGTGAGGTCCCTATAAACTCTCCATAGATTTATCTAATCTAGTCTCCGTAAAATTGGTAAAAACTATTATCCATTCCTATTTTATACCTGATTTTTTAAAAAAATAGTTTTATAATATTTCATATATTTACATACCATTATATGTATATATTTTATAATTACTTAAACTGTGGATGTGTTTGATGTAGCTAATTACATGGCTATGTAGAAGCCTTCTATCATTGGATTCTATTTGAAATCATTGACTAAGATGATGGGGTGTAGCCCACTAATAGAATTATACTCACAGTCCTAGTCAGATCAATTTCTCTTACAAAACTACTAAATATGGTCAAAAATACTACGTCTATAACACTTATAACATGATTTGAAATGGAAATAAATGATCCTGTTAGTGTATAAAATATTTCAAAACATTGATTTGTCTCTCAGAAACCAGTTTAGAAAGGGTGATTGGAGATATAATCTTGGAATTAAATATATTATTCACACAAAATAATATCTCTCATAGTATTCCATTTTCGAAATATACCATACAAGATATAAAATATCCCCAAAACACACTGATTGGAGTACTAGTATATGGTAGTATCGTCATCATGTTTGTATCCTCATGCATTATAATTACATATAGATGAAAAAAATGATGGGATTTTCAACATTATAAAACATGTAAGAGATAATGAGAGTATTTATTACAGACATCAAATGTGTTGTGTCATCATATAGGTGGTGTAAGGTTTCAAAAGACTCTCACTATCAATTCATGATATCAAAATATAATAATAAGATTATATTATGTATAATTATTTAACATTTTCTTACACCATTGTGTGTTACTATTCTATATTGTGAGATATAAGGAACAAATTCAAATTCATTTCTATTCCATTGAATCAAAATATCATTTTCAATGGATAATGATATTGGATAAATAGTATAAAAATTTCTGAAATGGGGTGATCATTAGAACATGGTATTGTTAGGGTGTCATGATACTCATATATACAAATGTTTCATTCCATCAAATGACATAAATATTATAATTTTCACCTAATATTATATGGAGAACATAAATATAGTTTTCAGAACAAAAAGAGATAAACTAGATAAAGTGTAGGTATGAAGAATCTAATGTGTATCCCATTAACCATTACAACTGATTTCATCATGGTGTAAATATTAACACCCATAAGACATACATGGACAAGGGAAATCAATCTGTGAAGAATTAATGCGATGAATCCTTCTAGTAAAAAAAAGAAGATACATCTTGATCAACCATGTGACACTATGTGGTATATTGAGATGTTCTAAGGATAATTAATTTTAATCCTTGAAAAAGTTGAAAAATTTTAGAAGGGTGTGTCATCATGGGATTGAAAAATACCCTTGTACCATTAGGATTCAAAAATTCATTAACTGAGTCATTAACATGATAATTAGATGGGGGTTAAAATACATTCCTACGCACATCAATAACACAATTAATAAGAATATAACTAGAGGAGAGATGTTCTCTGTATTCAACTAAATAAAATCTATCAGAAGGAAATCATAATAAATCTCCCAAAGTATTCGAGTATCTCTTAGTTTGTGAATATCATAGAAAATAATCCTGAATACATCAAGATGTAAATAGAATGTGTTGGTATTTAAACAAAAATGGATGATCTGTTCAAGTAAATTTATTGGACGTGGATATATCATAAATTGAGAAGTAAATATGGTTGAATTTAAATAATCTTCCTCTAGCTGTTAGTATAATTCCATATTGTATTGATGAAGCCAGATATCCTAGGCCCATTAATAATGGATGTTACCATGAAAATTACAATCCAACCTTAAACTCTATTATAAATTAAAATTATCCACTGAGAGGCTTCAATCGTGTAGATTTTCTAGAGATATAGTCTAAATGGATTTATCATGGTAATCAAAATTCCCTAAATATTCGTTTAGAATTAATAAAATTACTTCACATGACTCTTAGACTATCAAACCCATGGAGAAGATGTTCAACTAAATGTAGTTTTATGAAAATTCAATCCATGAATATAGAAATCCATGAATATATAATGAAATTAGTGAGTCAAATTGAAACAAAAAATTTTATAGGGTTATCCTATATTAATGTTTATTATATTTAAATTCATATGTAAAGAGATTCTATAAATATAATTGTGAGAAAGCGTACTAGATTTAGGGAAAAATATTCATTACTTACCATAATAAATATCATTCCATATATAGTATTCAAATTAGATAAGTGAATCCTATAAGAAACATTATATATAAAAAGATATATGATATCTATGTTTTCAAAACCCATGTAATAGTGATTTTTTTTTAATTTTCAACAATTTATTGAGTTCTATATGGTGTTATATGATATTTTTGAATTGAATAAAACCTAAATTTCCATGAGGGTAGTTATAGTTACATATAAGGACAATAAATATAGTTCATGAAATACCACATCTATAATGTATGGTGTCTCATGAAAAAAAATGTATTCTTAAAATTGAATATTTTCCAGGAAGCAAGACTCTAATTTAGTTATATCATAGGATCATTATCAAACGAAAAGAACCCAAAGAACTATGTTCCATAAAATATTTGGAAACCCAATATATTTCTTTTGGCCTCAATATCAATATATTTTTCCACTAAAAATAACATTATAGTTTCATCATTCTTCCTCGTAATCGTACCCTCTTTATGATAAACGTGTCTCACTATGAGGGTTATTTTGAGGTCCATAGGGATGCAAAGGTTAATTTATTTTCATTAACATAATGTTGTACCATTTAGATGTAATTTAAGGTAAAATTTGTAGATATGTATAATTTCATATTGTATATATCATGTTATATGAATAACTACATACATTTCAGTTCCCTTATACAAAAATCATTGATGCCTGTTCAAAATCAATTCTCCACCATAATGCATTGACATATACTGGTAGATTTGTTCCTTTTTCCCTCACCAAATCAATTTAAAGTGAAAAAATGACAAAAATATGATTTTTTTTCATAATAATTGCTTCCCCTATGAAACAATACTCATACAAATAGAATTATCATTGAAAAATGGATGGAATCGTTATATGGAAACCCATAGGAGTGAATTAAATTGAAAAAATGGCAGAGGATCTATTTCTACATATCAAATTGCTTTATTCACTACCCCTTTACAGTCAAATGGAATAGTTCTATGTATACATGATTCTCCTCCAATTAAACATATTTTTTTACTCTATGTAGGTTCATAATTTCATCATTTCATGAAGAGAAATGTGGATCACACAGTTCCAATTTAAAGCCCCTCGTTTAGTAGTATATCCTATACTAAACCTAGGATTCATGAATTTATAGTAGCCTTACATTTTAGGAGAGTGAAATATATGTTATTACATATAAATATAGTTGGAGAAATGATATATAAACATGAAATGAGGAAAATATAATCCAATTACTATCCAATTCATGAATATTTATACCCAAATCAACTGTTTTGTTATACACTCAAGTAATTGGAAATAACAAATATCATTTAATACCACATGAAACACATAGAGAATTTTCCATTCAATAATATAGTCCTTTACTAATTAATTAATCTATTATAACTTCAAAAAGGAATTCACCCATAGGCTATGAATGATGAAATTTACATGTGAGTCCATTGAAATTAAATAAACTTCAATTCTGTAAATGAAGAAGCCACCATTGTGGGGAAAAATTTTTATCATCGAATATGTCAGATAAGAAATCCCATATGTGAAATAGGGTGTCACTAGGGTATTTTTTACCCCTATTTAAATGATATCAACCGGTGAAACATTTGTCTCCATAGTAGAATTATTGTGTTTCATCGAGATATTCCATATGAAAATTTTAATCTTCTTCAAAACCATAAAATACCAAACTAAAACCCAATTTGATGAAACCATATACACATGATCATAGGATTAAAAAAAAATTAAACTATATGATTATGAATTTTGTAGATAAATTTATGTTTGACAATTAACCTATCAGATTGGTAAAATTATAGGGGAATCATAAACATAGATTACCTTGTTAATATAGGACCCTATATAGAGGATCCCATAATTACTTTTCATTGTATAGTGGTGGATTTATTCTATTATTATTGATATAGGTAGAATATTCCAAAAATCTTGAATTAAGAATTTATTCATTATTAATTCATTAAACCATCATACCATTCTCATTTAAATACACAAGTGGGAAGATATAAGAAATGGAAACATTTCTAGAGTAGGCCCTTATCCCTTCCGAAAAAATACCATATCTCTTCTACATCATATTTCACCTACATCAGCCAATAGTATATAGAGTATTATTCTATCATTTTTTTCTATTTCTATGTAAGTCTCAACAATATAAATTATGAAATGTTTTTCCCTTTATCATCACTTGTATCTAATATTGAGCCTGAATCATGTGGGATAAAATATTTGTGTTGATAATTTCATTTGAATAATTAAAACTCATCCTCATAATTTATCCAATGTATTATTTTCTACCCAACCTCATATGGTAGAAAAATTCATAATCCAGACTCAATAGCCTTTAATTACACCTTTCAAGGCATAGGCACTATATATAAGTAACACATTTTTATGGCTCATTGAATCAAATTTAGTTCACTAAAATGATATATAGATAATATTATATCTTATTTATCATAACAATAATATATCACATGGTCATAAAGGATTAAATGATCAATTTTTTAAAAATTGAAATGATTTATCTGAATAAACCAAGTTTGAGCTATTGGATTTTAAACTGCCTAGAACTCATCCTTTCCACAAGATATTAATCATCGTATATTGACCCATTCACGTGACCTCATTATGTACATATTAAACTACGTGGACTTTAATTACTACGAAATACAATACATATGATGTGTTTGTGAGGATTAACCCCAAAATCAAAACCATCAGTAACACTCCTCATATGGTCACATAATCATGAGTCTAGACATAATAAATCATTGAGCTATATTCCATTTGAAGGAACATATGTAACTTCCCCGACATAGAATCCAATAAACTGGTGCACTGAGCCGGGTCATCACATGAACTCAAGCGCACCACACATTAGTCCAAAAGGTTTTTGACTAGTGGAAATGGTCTAACAAGTCACCTGGGGAGACAATATCTTCTATTCCAGAGTAAACTATGGTGGAACACAATAAAAACAATGTAAGAAATTTGAAACAACTAATAAACCTGGATAACCAAATTTTTCCCAATATGGTGCATAAAACATATTAGATACAACCATAAAATTCCATAATAGTGGTGAGAAGTGAATAAATAAGAAAATAAAACAAACAGAAAAATCTCCAGAAGGTTCCTGACTCTATGTATGTATCATTATCTTGGTACATCACATGCCCATATCAACATCATACAGTGTTGAAGTTTCCCTCTTCCTCACATGGAACTATGAGATCTTCTCAGGTACCCAACTAAGTCCCGAGCAGGTTGTTAGTACAAAACATAATAGACCACCACCAATGGTGTCTACAAAATATCTAGTTTAATAGATAGTCCATGAAAGTAAAATATAAATGGTGAGTAAAAAAGGGGAATAAATAAATTACATATCTCACTTCGGATACACATAACACATCAACACATTATCCTCACCTCAAAGCCTTAGTCCATGTGGAATGAAAACATTAGGGGAATAGATCCTCTCTCCTCTTCCCTAACCCATGCGTTTTGGGATGGAGCTTAGAGATATGGTCTAACTCGACCCAAGGGGGTAGAACCACTAGTCAATACCCCCCTCAACCAAGCCATCTGCACTAACCCTCTTAGGTATTGTTAACCCAATTCCTTTAAAAATTTGACAATATCTGAATAGACCAAAATATACCATTCCAATGAAATTCCAAACAACCCCTTATGCCTTATCACCATAGGAATATCTATTATCATTCCATATAAAACCTAATAAACCATTAAGACATGTCCTAAATTGGATTCACACTTTACTCATCAATCCTTCACTTAACCTTATAACTCTATAGGTATGGGATTTAATAGATCATCTCATGTGTGGCCATAAAATGGTTATGCCCTAATATTTAAATCCCACTGGGAATGTGAGGGTTTCAATTGGTCACATAGAAACTCCCATTTATCAAATACTGGAATATAACCAATAACACCATTATGGAGAAAGTTGAAAATAAGCTTCTATGAATAATTAAAAAATATACCTATGAGATAATTTTTTTTGAGAACGTAACTCGAAAACGAAGATGAACACACTCTTAATCATGATCTTATAGTTGTATTCCATCATCCCATGAAGCCCCAACCGATATTCCACAAGAATAATTTGGTTTTAGGGTTTAGTAATAATATGGGATAAACCATAAGACCCAATCCAAACAAAAGAAGAAAGAGGAGTGTTAGACTTACGTGAGGATTTTGTTTTCAACCAAAAAAGTTTCAAATAGACAATAATCGTAGGAGAACCACCTCTTGGAATCTTGGGTCATTCACGGTTATCACTAGGGTTGCATGGGATGAAATAATTTAGAAACCCGAGTTGGGGTTAAAAATCCCAAAGTTGAATTCTATAAATTTTCCAACTATACTAGGCCGCGTGGTTTACATGTTCTACTTACCAAATAGTTAGAAAACTCTGAAAGAGATGCATCTCAAAAATCACCCCCGTCGCATGGTTTTTGAGGAATTCTTTATGGTTTTCTTAACCATGCACCAGTCATGTGTAAGGATCGTTCAAGGAAGCACGTTTACCCGATATTCTCATCATTGTCTTTAGTAAATGTGTAAAAACTGTTCAACATGCCCATAAAATTATTTTTCATCCACTTTGGTGTTCCGAACCCCCAGATCACCTTGGGTATTCACATGAACATGAAGAAACACTTATCATTCAAAATAGAAGAGGCCAAACAAAATCATAACAAAAAAAAAATTAAGAAGACCGAGGAACATACAAACTCCTAAATCTTCTGAGCCTCGCTAATTTCTGTAATAAGGGATCATGCCACCACGACTGCATATCCATTCCCACATTCCATGTTTCTAGTTTCCATCACAAGGTCAATGAACATATACCAAGGGAAAAAACATTCCCCTCAAGGCTTCTTCACCATAACTCACAACAAGAACCGAAGAAACTCTACAGTTATGCATCCACTTCAACCATTCTAACAATGAGAACTTCATGGGGGAAACATAGGCGAAAAATCCTAATCCAAGCACATCAAATCATAACACATATCCTCACATCTTCATGGAGGAACCAATCGGCACCACATTGGCCTGATCCTCTAAACAACTCATGACCCAAATCACTTGGCGTCATTTTCATGTTCCCCAACTCTAACTGTGACGAAACACTTTATCATTGGAATGAAAATGCACAATCCTTCCAACCACATTTCTTGATGATTTCACTCTCTAATTATAAAACCAAAAACCACCCAAAACACTCAGGTAAACAACTATATAATCTCATAACAAGGTGCACTATCAGTGCTAACTTACCAGAATGATGACCTCTCATTTCCTTCTATTATGAAGCTCTGATCACACCATCAACCATCCAATTATCTGGTATGGTCCTCTCCACCATTTTCATTTACATGGGACCTCCCCCATAAATGAAGGACCAACAAAAATCATCTCAACTTTCCCATCATCTAGTAGGTTCCAACTCCCCTCGCCCAAGCATCAATCAGGGAGTCACCCTAAATTGGCATCCATCTGCACCATTGATACCATTTTGAATGATATTCCTAGAATATTCATTCAAGAAATAAGATCAAAATGACCTCACTCGTGTACAAATTCATTTAAAAAATGCACATGCCTCCACAAAATTAACTAATATGGGGGTCACTCCCACCACACACTTTAATGTTTATCATGTCATGTTGGTCCACATCTGAATGGAATTCCCTAAGGCACCCACTCTCCACTGATGATATGCTACCCCATTCTCATATTTCCAAAATACTTATAGACATGAAGCCTATCATTTTCACCCCAATGCCCAATGAGGATGTTTCCAGAATTCCAGAAGAATCACTTCATAGTGGTGTTTACCCCCTCCATGTTTTCAATGACTTCACCCTTGGCATCACACCATATCAAATGTCCAAGGTTCACCCAACTTCAATATATTCTAAAACCACCCAATAACAAATTTCCTAAGTCTAACCCTTATCATCATTGGAGTTATAGAACCCAACCACAACTGAAACAACATGATTTCATATCCAACTACGCCCTTCAAACAATTCATCGCAGAAATCACAAGATTCATATAGAACAACCTTGATCCTTAAGTCTACGCTTGGCTCATTAGTCACTACATTCATGTCCCACATTGCTTCTTTGTGGAACCTTACAAGCGACTTATAGGTTCCTCATTGGCTTCTCAATGCAAACAAGTCACCTCGATGTTCACCTCTCCACATCTAGGACTGAATAATAATATCCACCTTATTAGTGTTGTTACCACTGCTATCAAGTGGTATTCAAACAATGATATCTTATACTAGATCACAAAAGGAACCCAAAACACAAACATTCCTGGCCATATTTTACCTAAAAAAATAAAACGAATGACACCCAGTTCTCTTTCTCATCTTCTGTGAACGGAACCCAAGACGTTTGTCGACATTTGGTCCACTATGGGTACCTCAAAACAAGAAATATATATTTTACATCCCATCATCAATATCCAAACATAATTCTTCCTTGCGAGTAAACCCCATGATGTCCCTTATCTAACCAAACAATTCTATGTCTCTTGGTGTGAGCCAGAGCTCTTTAACGTACCTGGGACAATGCCATGATATTGGGTTGGATCATCACTAGCTAAGGTACACTAAGAAGTATTCAAAGATCACCACAACCAACTTATCTATTTCTGATGTCATGCAATGTGACATCGTGCCCCACCATGGATCTTAGTATTCTCTAATGAACGTGTCTTGTCAACACATAACCACCAACAATCATGTGTGATTTCCAACCGGGTTCAACCATTACTTCACATCTAAACCACCACAGTGTCGTGAACCAATTTTTCATATGAAATTACTTCCACCACCCCACTAGATTCCTTCTGATACTTCCTTCACAGCAAAAAATAGAAACACAATGGTCTACCCCTCAAATAAAAAAAATATCACACAAATTAACTTTAGAAAGAAAATAGAACATCACATAAATACAAATAAAACTATATATGTATGTTAGTTAGTCTCCTCAGAGTTAAGGAAGCCTCTACATCTCACCCAACAACCTAACCATTCATACAAACAAGTTCAGCCACATGACCACTCTTACCTCAAATGTCACAATCGAGTGAAATAATATAACCACACTCAAGCACCCTTCCTCTGTTCCACATGAAAATTAATTCATGTATCCACTAATAATCATCCAAATAGGTGATTCGTGATTCCATACGATATGACCCATTGAAACAAACCATAGATCATATCACGAGGACTCAGGTTCCCATATGAATGAACCGGGTATAACTATACTATTTACTAAAACTTGATGGTACTATATATGCATTGACACATCCTCTAGAGAATCTCCCATTCTCACATTTAATGTACCTACACTATTGGCCTAGCCTTTGATGAGGTACCCCAGATTTTCCAAAAATGTCATTACGCAACCACAACTCGAGTACCACCACTGACCCTCAACCATCCCACGTAGTCTTCTAGGCCAAATCTGCACCATACAACCTTCGAAATCCCACTATCAATGTACAAAACATCTACATGTGTGTAACACACACATAAAAGAACTAGAACCCCTATGTGACCTCTCTCAGAGGTCACCTTGAAGGTTTAAGGGTACCAACTCCCTAGATTGGAGTCACACCCACGAATAGCCCTTGGTCCCATCTCCAAATAATACATATCATGAAAAAAACATATAAATTCTCATCAATGGCATTCTCACCCATGATGTAATGTACATTAGGCCCAGAACACCAAACTACCATTTTCCCTAGGTTCGACACCAAATGTGTAAACATTAATCTTCTCTATGAACCAAACATCCTCTCCAGGATTCAAAAAACGAATTGTAAGGTCTCTTCTCAAAAGGTTCCAATGACCTAGGAACTATCCTTAGGGTCCAACCTGTACTCCATACAATCACGAACCAAGATAGTTTCCACACTCATATTACTGAACTACGCCTCACAACCCAGCAGCCATAACTCTTCAATGGTTTCCCTAAACATACCAATTAGGACCTAACCTAACCTGTAAGGCCTCACAATAAAAATCCAATGATAAAACTTGTGAACTCTCTCACACCCCCAACCCACACATACAAGGGTCAAACATACAACACAAAGGATACACACCTCTAAACACAAATATTCTCATTATAAACTTATCATTCACCCAACACATTGATGAATAGACAATAGAATTTAACCACAGATGGATTTTTCCCATGCAGTCCACTTATAATAAAACATTCTTCATACATTATTCCAATGGTCAATATCCTACTTCGAACACTACACTCGACCATACATACTGCGGGTAATAGTTTACATAGGGTAACTAATTTACATAATCATAAGTCCTTCATCAACACCACTTAAGACCAATTCTTATTTTACAACACATTCCTCTCCTTTTAGGCACAATTTACATTTCAAAACATGTTAAAATCAATTTTAACTCTTTTAAACCTTTCATTAGGTAAAATTCATTAACATTTTTACCGTCATTACAACAAATTCATATTTTAGAGACCAAATAAAACCTTAAAATTTATCACCACCCAAAATATTATCCCATTCATAATATTTTTTTGTACATAATATTAATTTAATATTCACATTTATTATTTTCATTCAACCACTTACATTAACAATATTAGGAATAAATTTCTTCAGATTTTTCATGGAAGTAAAATGCAGTCTACTCTATTACCTGCACAACAATCTTGTGTGTGTTCCTATAATTATTTTGGTCACTCATATACTTCGGTTCCTAGAATTATGCATGAGGTAAAAACATCACGTCACTCAAAAAAGAAGAAAAAAAAACATAAATTTGTAAAATCACATAGCCTGTGCGTCACCCAATTGTTAAATATCATTCAAATATAATACCACAAATCATGAACAACAATTCATGCATAGGGTGACTTGGATTTTACATCATATATGGGTTAACTACTCTCATGAACGATCTCATTTCCAAGACCCATAAAATCCTATTCTCCTATATATTATCTTCAAATAGTAAGAAAGAAAATGAAATCTAATACCACTTTGTAACATCCCCAACACAGAAGCCACTAAATATGTGCTTCGAGATAGGCTGTCACATAACCACAAACATTCCTCCAATTACACCAATGGTTTCCGATAAGTAGTGAGGGTCTATGAAGTCATATAGGGAGACTCTACCCTCCTTACCAGATCATTCCACAGCAGAACACAATATAAATAATTGAAGAAATATGAAACAACCAATAAACATGTATAAACAATGGTTTCCCTACAGGGTACAAACTTCAAATTAGATAAAACCAATTCTTTCCATACTGGTGGTGAAATGTGAATAAATCCAATATAAAACAAATGGAAAAATATCCAACAGGTCCCAAATCCATGTCTGGATCCTTCTCCATGTACATCGTGAGAATCAACATCCTATGTTAGGGCCCCGACCCTGGTTCGGGCCTGCAACCAAGAGATCTACATGCATACCCAAAGGCAGCATGAGTGTGGTGTGAGTAAAAAATTCAGTAGGCCACCACAAATAGTGTCTACAAAATATCCAATCTAATAGAAAGTACATGAAAGTAAAAAATAAATGGTGAGTAAACAAGAGATAGTTTGGGTGCCATATTTTATCAAAGTTCATTTAATTTATTCATTCAATTTATCCCAATTACATTACATATTCCATATTCATTAATAAATCTATTTAATCACATGCCCCTCAGTTATGCATAAATATCATCTACACAAGGATTTAATAAAATCAATAAAAATGAATAGGGGTAATAAATCAATTCCATTTCTCACTAAGGATAAACATATCACATCCCCACATTATCCTCGCCTCAAATCCTCATTGTAGGTAGAATGAAATTTTTACGGGGATAGAGCCTCTATCCCCTTCCCTAACCGATTCATTTTGGGGTGGAGTTCAGATCCTTAGTATAAATCAAACTATGGACGTAGAACATCATTTAAATACCCCACTCAACCAATCCATGTGCACATCATTATTTATCAAGTCACCAAAACCACAACACAACAATACCAAGAATATTGAATTGCATTATAATTAAAAATACATGACAACAATGTGGGAATTAATATAATGCCATTACCTATTAACACATTTATAAATTTGAATTCATAACCATTTAGAAAATAACCAATCATGTGCCTTAACCCATTAAGTGGATTAAATAATCCTTGTTCCTTATCCAAATTCATCATTGATTATTCATTAACCCATTTAGCCCATTTATCATTCCAAGTATATTTTTAATCTCATGTAACATGACAACTTTATTACATTTAACACATTGTGTTTACCACATAATTCCCATGTATTATCCCATTAAACTTATTCATAATTTCCCTTGATGAATCTCAATAACAAATCTCACCTTTTTCATTCTATTGTCCAATTACATGTTTTCTATTTAAAATGCACAATCCCACTTCGGCATATGTAACCAAATTTCGTTAAACAATAGACATGATCCCATTCGACCCAAATCACTTGTTTCAATGCCATTTAAAACAACCCATTATGCCTTATCACCCTAGGAATATCAATTATCATTCCATTTAGAACATAATCATCCCTTAAAACATGTTCTACCTAGGCTTCACACATTACATGGAAAATCATTCACATCACCCTACCACTCTCTAGTTCTAGGATTTTCCAGCACACACCTTGGGGATCCGAAAAATGGTTAATCCCTCCTCCACACATCCCACATGGATTGTGAGGGTTTCAATTGGTCACATAGACACCCTTGTTTATTAAAAATTCTAATGGAACCAAGAACAAAATTAGGGAATGTGAATAACTTGATATTTCATGCTAAAATCAAAAACTAATCTATGAGATAATACTTGTAGAACAGTTACCTCGAATCTAAATATGAACACACTCTTAATCAGGAACTTAGACCAGGATTCAAGCATTCCATGAAGCCCCACCATATGATCCATCATAAAAAAAGTTTTTTATGGTTTCAGAATAATATGGGACAAAATGCAATGACTAATCTGAAAAAAGAAACAAGTGATGCATTAGACTTACCCGGGGCATCGACCCACAAAAAACAGCGCCCAAAATTCCAAGAATTGAAGGAGAAACAACCCTTTTATTCTTGGGTCATACAAGATAATTACTAGGGTTATAAGGGGTAGAATAGAGGAGACACCTGAGTTGTGGTTTAAAGTTCCATAGTGGATATTTATTAGATTTTCTAACTTTACTAGGTCGCACGGTTTACCAACACAGATTTCCATATCGTGTAAAAACCATAAAGTAGATACTACCCAAAACTAACCCCCATTCAAATGGTTTCCATGGAATTCTACATGGTTTTATTAACTATGTATATGGATTTGTCCATGGATTCACTATTACCTAGGATGCTCTGCACAGTTCGCACTAAACATGCACAAATCATGCGACGTGCCCTGAAATTTATTTTTCTTCCTCTTTCATGCCCTGGTCCCCCAGAACACGCTTGGTTCATCTCATTAACATGGGAAAGTAGTTATCATTCATAAAAGAAGATTCCAAACCAAAAAATATCCAAAAAATACCTTAAGAATACCTATTATCTTAAATAATCACCCACCACCCACGACATATTACTTGGGGAACCTATAATTAATAGGATTTATTACAAATAATATTATGTCACCACCTAGAGGGATATATTATCATCATGTATTGTTTAATTTCTCTCATTGATCCATAGTCATTGTTATACATTTCTTTAATAGGAAATATTCCTTTTTAGACAAACCCATTCACATTTTTACTATATTCCATGTGTGGTCAATAAAAAATTAAATATCATCCATAAGTCATGCACCAACTATTGGTAGGAATATTTAATTATAGAATTACATGGAACGAGATAGAAATATTATTAGATATATCATATTCACATGACTATAAATGGCTTGACTTGTATTATTGTTTCACATATAACAATATGGGTTCTAATCAGTATTACATAGATAAATTGTAATCATATTTACCATTCAAAATCCCAACAACATGATAACTAACTACTTCCATAGTTGGGGATAATGTCCTTTGTTTCGAACTATGTGGAACTAAAAAATATTAATTTAAATATAATAATGATCAATTAATAATATGGCTAAAGTATGGTGGGTTTATATTGTTTCATTGATAGAGAAACAATATTATATACAAATTCCAATGTCAATGGCAACCCATTATATAATAAATATTTTCAAATCCATTCATGAGAATAATGGATTTATAAAATGAGAATAAAAAATCATTCACTTGGATTAGGGAACTATTTATGAAAATAAAATAAATCAAAAAGAGTGTTGAGGAATAGGAAGGAGTTCCGCCCCAAAGTGAATGAAGATATTGACCTCCCATCATCTTAAAATATGAAATTTATTAACGATTATTGGTGAGATACTTTGAGGACTACATGCCTTTCGAAACGAGGATTTTAGAAGAGCCTTTATAACAATTATATTATTTTTTAGGTGTTTCTGGATTTTTGAAGATACCACATTGGAAAAACAAAAAAAACAATAGTTCATAAATGATCCATAATTATTATTTAAAATTGATACTACTATATTTATTAATGGAATCATCATTAATTATAACCTTTGAAACACTAAATCCAAAAACATACACCATTTACATAAATTCATCATCGTATTATCATTCATTATTTTTAATTGGTAAATCATAAATAACATAATAAAAATACTATGAATCTAAATATAAGGTTTACTAGTTTTTCATTACCACATTTTATGTTTCTTATATACGATTTCAGCAAAATTAATTAATAGGTATGATTATTAACATTTTCATATTTGTTCTCTATCATAAACAAAAAATTCCATACTATAAGAATATATAATACACAATATATTAATAAAGTTATACAATTTATTTTCCTAGAGGAAAAATTATTATTAAAAATAATTTATTTATTCTTTTTCATTAATAATAATAAAAATTCTTAAATAAACTAATAAATATTATATGTATATCATGATCACTCTTCTCTTTTCCACGTTTCAGCTCTCGTTGGATAAGAATATCAAGTGTAACATCTTAAATATGTCACACATATCTGTGTTTTCAATCCTTTGTAAACTTGATGAATTTGGTAAATATATTATGTAAAAAATACTTTGGAATATTTTAAATAACCATCAACATAGAATATCTAATCTATACACTGTAATTTTCAACTATACTTAGAAAAAATCAATCACAAAAAATTTATTATGAACATCATCAAATAATCATAAGTAATTATTAAAATAGATCAAAATTATTAAGCATCAGATACATACCTTTTTAAATTTTTCTTCTATTCCACTTCCTATTCTAGATATAACCCATACAATAACCTCTAATTATATTTATATAGTAAATAGAATATTAAAATCAATATTTGAACCAATATTGAACATAAAAATTGTCTTTTAACAAATAATCACATAGATATAATTTTTATCAATATTCACACTTCGTTGATTAAAAATCCTCTTAATAAAAACAAATTACACATTAACTCAAAAAAAAGAAATTATTGTATATTACATCTAATATTCATTAAATATTTCCTTGTAGATTCTTAACATAAGTTGTTTGGTAAATTCATCACTGTTAAATTATCTTTTCCAACATCGAAGAAGATAAATATCATCATAAAAGATTGGTAAAATTAACATCGATGTTCCATATAAATTATTGAAGAAACATATTTATTTTATCCCAATATTATTTAATAAATTCTAGATAGATAATCTAATATAGTAGTTCCAACATCTATATTTACAATGGGAATAAATTTGAATTATAATTATAATTTAAGTAACTGAATTTAAATATTATTAGACAAATGAAGAATAAAAACTACAAAGATACCTATATGAATAATAAGAAACAAAAAAATTCCCTTATCAACTCAATTTATCTTTACTATATTGACAACATTTCTTGGGAACATCATGCTTCCTTTCAACATTCTTGATTACTATTATACACTTTCAAGATGTAAATTTTAATTTCATGTGGGAAACAAATATATATATAATTTAGAATCATTTTTATTAATTTAAATAATAAAATGCATTCTCTATAATAAATAATCAAACCCCTCATTTTTTAGCATTCAATAGAATCGATTAGTCTTATTACAAAACATTAAATTTATAAAGAATTAAAAATTAATGTTCACTTGATCTCTATAATATATATAACTATAGACTTTATATCCCATAATTCATTAGATAAAAATAATTGTAGATATCTCATATCCCACAATATTCATTTCTCATTAAAAAAATGCATTCAATTAATATATATGAAACAATATATAATCTGACATATTTACAAGATCTCAATTGTTATTACATCATGAATGATAAAATAATTTTATCATTTCGAGGAGAAGATAATGGCAGTCATATATTTCAATACATCATCTCAAAACCAGTCATGACCTATGTAAGATCATACAAAATGTTAATTATTAAACAAATATTCATATAATGAATACTCATAGAGTCATGGAATATATCATGATCCCTCAACATGAGAGTTTCCTCAAAATTATAAAATAAATACGTGTAACGTATTAAAGAATATTGATAATGTAGAAAATAATAACTATATCTTCCCTTTTCATGTTGGGATTAAATTATACAACCAAACATACCGCTTATATTGTGTAAAAACACCATATTTCTTCATGGATGGAGTGGAGATATTGAATCAATCTTATGATATAGAATAACCACCGATGTTTTCAATTAAATCATACTCATAAATAGGGTGATACACCATTATATTAACCTATGACTCAATTATACTCTTTCATTCATGATTTATATTTCAACATTCATGAAAATAAATGACTAGACAATTATTAATGTATACTATGAATGTATATTATGTCCCTCATTCAAGACACTATCATTTATTTTATTTTGATACATTCCTAATGTAATCAAGATATATTTATAAATAACTTAATCAAAAATCATTCAAATCTAATTTCCATGTTGTGATGAATCTATCCATTCCCCATACTCAATATAAGACCATTTTTTTAAATAAACCTCTAGAATCTGACTCAGAAATTGAAATTCATACCATGAAGATATATGTGAATCACATTGCTATTATACTATCATAGTCGAATCATGAAATCATGAGTCATATAACAACATCATTAATGAAAAATATTAACATTAATGTGATATTATGAAACTGAAATCGATAATTTGAAAGTAATACACTATGTTTCTAATCACCATAGGCTGGAACAAGTTCTATGGGATTAAATATATAACTAATGAGATGAATTTCAAAATACATAGATCAATAACATTAATACTCAGTTTTCAATTGGAAATCATTTATAAATACACCATATGTTAAATCTTTCATTCCGATATATATATAAGTTATACAAATAGAAAATTAACTTAAATGAATCCTAAATCATGAAAATATTTATTATCCAATATGAGTTCATCTAATTTATAACAAATGTAACAAAAAGTTATACATCGTATCTTAAAGTATAAGAGTATATTTAATTATATGATTTATGTGGTACTATATAATAAATAATTAAAATTAAAATCAAAGCATTAAGAAAGTAAAAGAACATCCAATCTCCATTTTACCCATGATCACATAACATGTATCAGGTTAAAAAATCCTTGTAAAAACCTAAATAATTCTTCAAATGCGTAATGCATCATTCATTTCATATTTGAAATGTTAAAAAATTTAAAGGAAAAGTGTATAAATAGGTTGTATGAAAAATGATCAGGCGTATACCAAAAAAATTATATGTATTTCCTTTCATAAAAAACTTAAACAATATAGTTTTAAATTATTATAGATAATACATATTCCTACATAGAAAACAATTACATTTAATAAATTTTATGTTTCAAAAATCTCATTTTAATTAATAGTTTCCCAATAATATTAACAACATAATAAAATTGTTTTAACAATTAAAAACCCAAACCCAATAACATCATAAGAACAACATCATGTAATGAAATAATTAATGGAATTTATTGCTAATGATAACACCCCATGAAATTAATATTTGAAATTTATTTATCCTAATAATACATTTTCAAACTAATAACCAAAATTGTTCGATAAATGTAATATTGGGTGACCCTACTTATTAGTGATAAATAATAAGAAGGGGAACACATTAATAATATATTAATAATATATTATAGTGTTGTTCAAAGAAAAATGTTAATTACAAGCCTCTAAGAAATGAAATCAATAAAATATGAACACATGTATCATCATTTAGACATCATAAAATTTTCAATATGAATTATTAAATTAAAAAAAAATCATTAATGTCTTCCTAAAAAAATCCCTCAAATAATAAACACATGACTCACTAATAGTCCACCCACTTTACACTAGATAATCCAAAATCATGTTGATAAATACTATCTGAATTAAAAAATGAAATAATAAAAGAAATATATAAGTTACATATATATAAATAAATAATTAAAATCATTAGAAATATAAATTTCATAAAAAATAATAGTTTTTAAAATAATTACTAAATTTTCATATTTTTTATTATATAATAAAGAAAAGTGTTATAAAATAATAATTCAAGGGTTTTTTAGTAATAAAAATTTATAAAAAACACAAATTAGTTGTATATATTGGTAATTAATTAAAATAAATATAACCTCCCACCATAAAAATTAATGTCAATAGTATTTATTCATAGATTATCATATTATGACATTATAGAGGATTTATACAACATATAAAAAAACCATTAGACATCGTAACCCTATATTTATCCCCTCATGATTTTAAAGAATACATTAAGTAGAATAATTGATGAAAGAGAGAAATAAGGTGGTAGAAGAAGAAGATTAATTCTCAAAAAGATTATTTTACAAAGGAATCACTACCAAATAATACATGGTAGATGGGGGTGGTAAATCACTATGGAAGAGTTAAATGGTGTATTTTAGAGGCTCCATAGCCTGATTTTTTTCAGTATATTATATAATATATCATTATTGAATATCTGGTTAGACTTCATACATCACACTAAACAATTAGTCAATAGCTAATACTTTTGGGATACCACCCATAGATCATGTAATACTTTCACTATTTTAAATATCTATTAGGATTGTCAAATATCAAATTAATTTTCTAATACCATGATCACTACATGAAAAGGTATGTATGAATTTGTCTCACTCTATATGAAATCATGAGGAATATATGGGAGTATGTATAACATTCTATATATAAAATGATATAATGTTTTGAGTGATGTGAAATTTAAATTTAAAATTTTCTATTATAAATTACATTGATTTTGTTAGAATTCATCTACAGTGTATATGATAATCTATATTCTAGAAAATATTTTTTAAAGTATATTATATATGAAACTTGTTTATGATTTTTTTGAAAAAAATATGTAGTTAGAATAATATATACAATATTTATTTAGGAATATCACTTGGGTAGATCATGTATGACTTCGGAGAAATAAAATATATTTTTATTGTTCCTTAATGATTCATGATGACTAAGAGTTATTCCATTCCAATATTCATGCACTCCAAAAATAGAAATTCATATGGATTTCTATTAATAACAAAAATATTCATACATGACTGATAATCTAATTGAGACCAAAGAAATGAAGCTACAAACATTTTGGAGTAACAAATAGTGTATATGAAGTAAACAATTCAATAAATTAAGGAGGATAATCCGAATAGGATTTATCCATAAATTTAAGCATAATTCGATGATATATAAGAAGAAAACAAAGGATATATGATAATATAAGAGTCTCAATAGAGATATTGACAAACATAGATTCCATTTTTGTTTTTGGGTTTTCATAATTTTATTTCCATTGATGACACATTCATTCACAATAACCACTACTTCTTACTATATGGAGGAGTAAACGAATTAGTGTTTTGGAAGGTATGAATTTATTATTTTATTTATTGAGTCTCAAACATTAACTTAAAAACATTATACTTCTATGAAATTATATTAGAGTACTGTAGAATTCCTTTAATTCAATTGTGACTATGTTTAATTTATTTCTTTTTATTTTACACTTCCATTGTCAAAATTATATAATCTTCATCCAATTAATTTATGATATTTATGAATGAATAAACTAAGAAACATGCTGTTTTTCATTGTAGTTATTAGTGTGTTTTAAATTGTTATAGTATACACATAGAAAATATAAGGATATCTATAATGGTTTTGGAATTTAATATATAAAATATGACATTATTTTTATCTCTTCAACATATTTGAAGGAGGGTGGAACAATAAGGGTTATCTGTTATGTTATTCCTCACCATATTTATTAAAATAATGTTTGGAGGTGAAGTGATTATTTAGCCAATAACTATGAAATGATTATAAAGAATATTTTACCTTCTCAAGAATAAGTTAAAAATTTAATTGTAAAACTATTCATTATTTAATCATTTCTCAACTAAATAATAACCATAAATTATAATCCCTATAATTTTTTTAATTATTCATGTTTTGGAAAACAACTGAACTAATACACGCATTTATTAATAGTAATTTAAAATTAATTTCTGAGTACCCATGTATGGAGATGAACCAAGGATATCCCTACTACTACATTATTTTCCATGAAATTAAACAATTATATTCACCACTATATGATGGACAATATAAAATCATGTCATCACATTTATGGAGGTAGATCCCAAAAATAATACATTTAAATTTTATGAATATTAATAATCATGACCAATGAATCACTAAAACCTCAAGGAAAAATAGACCACATTAATAAGTAGAATAACATTAAAAATTCCACCTAAATTATAAAATATCTACCTAAATGATGTAATTGAGACTCTAGGTTAATGATTCAATACATACATTAGAGCATGGATCCCCAATCCAATCATGTTGGACATGTGTTCACCCCATTTCATAAACAATTATAACATAATTAACTTTCCTATATTGAAAATTTATAGAAAATTATGAATTGGTTTATTAAAATTATTGAAAATGTTTTTCTCCTTGTATTATAAGATAAAATTATTCACATAAAGTCGTTCACAATAGTTTGTTATAGTGACAATCTAAAGGGAATTCTAGAAGATTGTGTCATGTTAAAAAAATTCCCATTATCTCTTCAAGAATAATATATTGTGTTCTTGTAGAGTTTTGAAATAATAAGAAGTATATATTTGGTATTACAAAAATATATGACTTCTATAAGGATTATTCCCTACCCCAAGATTTCCTACCATTTGTAATGATATTATTTCTATTAGAAAATATTCTAGAGATAACAATTTTGAGTATTATGATATATTCAGGAATATTTATGAATATTTTCTACACCAATACATTGATTAATATCATTTACTGTTATTATTGTATCATTTATTACATGATAAAGATATGGTTTAGTATGTTGTATTCTTAGGAGGAAAATTGATTGCTAAATAACATGTTATGTAAAGACGAATTCCTGAGTTGTTATCCGAAAACACCCAAAATATATGTATAATAGGTACATGTACTGGATATTAACATAATTAATTTCATTATAAATCATCATCGTTATAATAATCAATCAAAATGAAATAACATTTTTTTAAAACATATATCCTTGAGTTATAACAGTGACAACTATAAACTAATAATCAAATATGGATTATGTTCATCAACATGACATTATTTTTATTAATATATTATGGTGATTAGTATCATATATTTTTTATTATCATGCCTGTAAATAAAATTTCATTAACAAATACAAGTATAGAGATACAATTATCATATCTAATAATGATTCCAAAATCTAAAACCCAGGGAAAGCCACATTATCAAAACATTTTTTAATAACAATTTCCATTATTGAATATATTGTAGAAACCATTAACCTTTCAATATAAATATAAAATTCTCATAATATACCACCTTTCCAAAAAATAACCCTTAAAATAAAAATATATATTTTGAAAAAACATCAATGGTTAAACAATACACAGAGTAACAATAACAATGATTAGTAGTTTATGTAATTATTAATGACGATATGGATGGGGTGAATCATATCATGATAAATATTAAAAATAATTATAAAAAGTATTGCAAATTAAATATCATCCTACGACCACACCTGGGCCTAAAATAGATTAACCAAAACCTGAGAAGATATAATTTTACAATATAGATAAGTTCCTAAAAACGATTCAATTATATAAGAGGAGTTTGTAGAGGAATAAACCCATGTTAGAAATTTCATAAAATAATTTCCAAATATATAATGGAAAAACATTATAATCCACTTACATTCCCATAATATATTACCAAATCCATGAAAATCCAAAATTATGAGAATCCAAGAAAATACATAGAAAATGTATTGAAAATTGACAACAATAATACCCTTTTATTAGATCCTGATATGGATTATGATTATATTATCTTCTATTTGTACCTATAAACAATGAATTAAATAATCTATTGGATTAAAAGGATATGTTTGTGAATAATTGTATTTCCCAAATCATCGTATAGTTTTCTCCATAGTTACATGACCCGATGTCATTTTTTCTTCTTTACCCAAATGGAATTTCTAACTTTTTTTTGTTTTACTAAATTTTTTTGATTCAATTAATTCAATTCCTGATTTTGTTTGTATAAGATTATATATGGATGAATTGAATCCCACATTGTACGTTCTGAAACATGAAAACAATTCAACTCTCTTTCTAATTGGAGTCATGGATATTGTTCTGGTTAGTGTAAAACCTAAATGTCATTCAAAGTAGAATTTATTTTATAATAATAAAGTATAATATAAAACCATCACATTCAACAATAATCATGGGTATAACGATAATGAAAATATAATATATCTTCATAAATTTTCGTAAATGAACTGTCACAATAGAGTTTGTAAGTACCACTGTCCACTTAAATATTATTTATGATATGATATAACACCCAGAAGGGAATGATATATATATGATATGAATAATTACAGAATATTTCACCAATACAGATCATGGTATTTTACATTATTTTTTCGTGAAGGTAAAAATTTATTGAAAAAAACCCCTCGATAATGATTTTTTTCAGAAACAAGGTCTATATATTTATAGTCTGGAATATGATTTAATTTAGGATTTAAATGAGGTATTTGATTAAAATTTTCTATATAATGAAGAAATATTTTTAATTTTTAATATGAAATAAAATATTCATTAATTAGGAAACCATATTTGATTTAAAATGTAGATCATGCACCAAATCTTGAATAATAAACCTCTACATACTGATCTTGTATATATATACCTCATATAAGGAGATTGGATCCCACTAATTATTAATAGAAATCTATCATCTCATTTGGAATAAAAAATCATTTAAATTTTAATGTGAATTATTTAATTAATATGTTGGTGATTTGGATACAAACATGTAAAATTCAGACAATAAGCATATATAGATTTCAACTTGATGAGATATATAAAAATGTTTTTCAGAGAAAATCGTAGCTTGTTTAAACTGAGTAATGGTGGAAACAATTTATATAGATATGTAGTTGTATGAAATTATAATCGACCCAATATCCCACTTTCAAAGGGTCTATCCCATTCATGTAGTGGAGGAACATCATGGATTTGTACAAGTGTTTACAATTATATTTTTATAATTCTAGTACAAGATTTTTTTGATATGGAATATATTTTATAGCCAATAAATTATTCATAAATATATCATATGAAATTTTATTAATAATGATAATTTCAAACTGAAAAATTCAATTGAAATCATTGATTATATATTTTCTATTTTAAACAATTTTCAATCATCATTGATATTCATCATATAATAGAGAAAAATCCAAAACACTCTATACCGTACACACTTGTTACAGAAGCATTATTGATCATTACTTCATGAAATATGTGTCATATCATGGATAATCAAAGGATCTTCATTGTCATAAAGATATTTATAGAACAATATAATAGTCCACGATCATCAGTCTAGAAAAAAATTGATATTCCATATTACATCTAACTCTATTACATGTGAGGGAGTTGTAGAAGATATATGATTCTTATAAATACATTATTATTTCCTTTTGGGACATAAAATTAATTATTTTTAAATATTTTATCTTCAAAAACTTCTTTTTATGATTTATGTATGTAAACCAATAATACATACCAAAAAAAATTTAAACCAAATAGAAAACATATAAAAATGATGTAGATATTGTATCTCATGGATAAAACACATATATATGTAACATGAAAAAATAAAATTCAATAACAAGAATCATCTATATCATATTTATCACATGATATGGGAATATTAAATATTTATTTTTAGTTTAAAAATATTTTTCCTTTATACTCAGTAAAATACTTTTGAATATATTTTAAAAAATCTATTATCATTATAGTACTCTCATATAATTTTAATGTTATTAATTACAAATGAGATCACATAAACATGGACATTAACGTGGAAACACCATGTATCCCAACTTATAATAACTTTAAAATTGCTATATTTGGTCTAGAATCTGATTACACATTGTGGGTTACCCTCTATATCATTATATTGATGGGAATTAATGCATAAATAGACCAAGAGATAAAAATATAAATCATTTCAAACCCCAAAGGAGTTATAGAGTAGTAATAGAAATGATAAATAAAAATTAACCCATTCTGTGTAATCTAATTTTATTCTATGATGATATCAAAAAATGTAGAATGTACACATTATATCATAATCCTCTCAAACATTATTTTATATTGACCTTACTTGATATAATTACCATTAATCAATATGGCCATTGATTTAATAATGCTACAATTATCATGATGAACTATGTATCATGCATATTGTCTTTATTTATGTGAAAAAAATAGTGATCATTCTATATATAGAATACAACCAATGACAACGAACATGAGCTACCCATCCAAGTCACAAATTCCATGGTTTTAATCTTTCATCAACATATGTATTCAAATGATTGATACTAATAATGATCCTTGATTAAGGGATAAATACACATGTTTTCATATAGGAACTAACAATGAATCCCCAAACATGTGGTTTTTCTATAGGTGGGTTAGACCTCATTACATACTATAATTGAGATCACCAATTGAAAACATCATGAGAATTAGTCCTAGTTCATATAATCCCACTGAACTAGATAGTCACATGTCATATGTTTTAGGCCATTATGATGTGTTTAGACTATAATACATTTGGTTAGGATAAATTTCACAGAATATTGATTTTCAGAACTTAGCTATAAACAAAATATTATATTTTTTATGACATATAATATATATACATTTACACCTCAATAATAGAATCATTTGTGTAAACCCTATTATTTTTTTAACAAATCATTCATAAATCTGTGAATACCAGATACAATATAGAAAATTATTATTCAATTTTGGTCTAAGGCACTAACTTTTTCACCACTCTAAAATTCACTAGATTCATCATTCCAATATTCTAGATGTTAGATCCCATGTGTTGTGTTATTTATTCTATAATGTTTTGACTTTATTTGTTAGGAAAAAAACTTTTAATTACATGTCTACTCTGTTATGTACGAATTTATATCATTGAGTAAGATTCCTAAAGGGAAGATATCCATTAGTGTATTCTTTTCTCCGTTTTATATATATGAAAACCTAGATAATACCATAATAGTATTCTACCATAATGATCATAAATATCTACAATTTGGTGTGATTCCATGAACTAGAATAATTTGTTACAAACTATACACTACTACTCAAGTTGCATCAGAATATGTATCGTATTCTTTATTTGTAGATATGGAGACAAGTGTCCTAAATAAAATTTTATTTTATAACACGTTATCATAACACTTATATTAGATCATGTTGATCCATAGTATATGTAATTGTGTCCCTTTATAACTAGTTTTCCTTCATTTCAATGTATCGAGAATATATTAGTTGTAAATTCTAATGTAAAATTTGGTGATTATCGAAACTTTTGTTCATTTCTCCTATAATTAATAGATTAATTCCTATAATATTGTAAATTTTGTAAATATAATGTACATAGCATTTAATATGTGATAAATAACTAAATTGTGTGACTGAAATTCCATTTGACATTTTAATCTCCTATTATGTCCTACAGATGTCTTCTTAGAGAGATATATACCATATGAAATTGGTAACATTTCATTCCTTAATTATTCAAAATATTAATTGAAAAACTTATTATTATAAACACTTTTTCATAGTCTAGGAAACCCTAGATTTACCTTAGGGGATATCATTTAGAAAAACATAGGATTATAATTTATTTAAATAATTGGAATGATACTTTCAGAATATTCAAAACAAATAATAATCCAATTAATAGTTTTCCATATTTTATTAACTTATTCTACATATAAACTATGATACTCCCACAAACCCCCTATATACACCTATCATAAATTCATTTTATAGGGATATTATATGAACATAATTATATAATTAATCCAATAATAAAAATATATAGAAATTAATTTGTTATTGTAATTTTTAGTGTCATCGTCTCTTTCTAGTTACTTTGAATAGAAAACATCCAAGATAGGAGGTCTGGATATCGAATTCACAATATTAGGATCATAGAAAAAATCAATGAAATTTATAATTCAAATGGATTTATGCTTGATGATTTTTTATAACTAATTGATGTTTGTTTATACTATGTTATTGGAATGCATGTATGGTTTTGTTTCATTACCCATCAATGAAATTGGAAAAATTAATCAAATTACCCAATATCGATGTTTTTTATACATATAATCAATATTACTCAACTCAAATAAGTATGTCAATCTAAGACAATCATCATTTATTTCTTCATTGTAGGTTTCATCATTATTAGTGAATAGTTTTCAACTACAATGGTTATTATAATACAACAATTGTGCTTTTAAATATTTTATACAATGTGTGTCTCGCATAAATTCATTTTCCACATGATATTTTGGAACATATCCCTATAAAATCAACTATCAAATATCCATAATTGAAATAACCCATGAAAATCATTCTACCACTATCAAAAATATTTATGTGAATATTTTTTAGAAATATTACCTACCAGTTACATGTAATATTTATATATAAAGGGTTTGTTGAAAACACAGTGAATCTTATAAGATATTTTAATTTTGAAAAAATAAGTTTTTTCATCATGGATGATTTTTATTGGCGTGAATTTATTAAAATATTTTCATTTATTGACATTGTGTATACCACTACTTATTTCCATCACATTATGGAGTGTATGATATAAATTTTTATTATAGTTGCCTTATTGTAATGGGTTAGCATCTGTATTTTTGAAGAATGTCTCAATAGAAAATTATTTTTTTAATTCTTATAAATATCATTATTAATTCCCTTTTATAAACATTATAACTTTTATGTGCATATGGAAATGTGATATTAAGAAAAATCAATAATAAATTCAAAAATCAATATATTAATGTAAGAATCATCATCAAATATCATTTTAATAACATTATAAATATGATATGTTTGAGTAAATGTGAGTTTAATAATAAAAACACTATATAATTATAACTATAAAATAATTTAGGGTTTATGTATCGTTCATATCACATACGTAATGAAACTAATATCTTCAATGGATGAAAATTCATTTATCACAAATAAATTTGTTTTAAAAATTAATTTAATGATTTATATGAATTTAACTCTTCTAAGTGGTGTCTATTTATTTCTATATGCATGTGAATCTATTGGAAACCCACTCCCATCCTATGTGTCGAACTCATATCTAGTAAATTTTTGGATCTTAGTGAGTATTACTTCTCATTGCATCCTCATCATTATTCAACAGTAGTGACATTTTGAAAGGGTATATAATGAATATATAATATAAATAAATATTATCTGGGTAATGGATGACCATATATATATATAAATGTAAATTATGGTCAATAAATCATCATTTATTAAATAATTATTATAAACCACGCATTGGAAAAATTAAATGAATAATTAAAATAATACCTGAAATGTATTGGTTGTTCTGAGGATCATGATTAGTCGATATGAATTAAAATGTATAAGAAAATAATGTTTTAAATGAATTCATATCAAGGGATACATTTTGTATTAAAATAAAATAAATAAATTATTAATTCAAAAAACACTTTTTGCATGGTCCTAATAAATATATAAATAAATTAAAAATATTATTTAAAATTTTTTTAATTTTTTTTTTTTGATTTATTTAGAATTAATGAGTATTATGGAAACCCTATATGTGTTCCCAATCAATGGGTAAAACATAATAGGGTTATATAGGTTAGGAATAACCTGACCCATCAATCTTGGGGTCTACCCTACCAAGATGGTGGTCCTAGGTCAGGTCACACATTTACCCATTCACCATGAACATGGGTAGGGGTTTGGGTTCCAATGATGGGTACCACATAGAAAATTAAAAAATTATATTATAGAACCTCACATTTCCACCACCTATATAAGTCCTCAATTATTACTTCATCAATCCAGGTGGCCTCCCCAAACATGAAAAAAAACTGGTTTCACAAAACATTCCTCCCACATTAAATGTGGTGCTTCTTTCGTAAACGTGATAGAGGTTCCTGGTGTGTATAATGTAACCTTTTTATCATAAAGACATGTGTTACATTACTATATTGGCATGAGATAAACTATATAACATAAAAATGGTCTAAATATATTATTTTTCTTTTTTGGATAGATACATAAATGATAATAAAATTACATTATAAAAACCTAAAACAATAATTTTTTTCCAATGATGATTCCATTATTCCCTTTAGTATAACCATGAATATAAATAAAGAAAAACATAACAGTATCTTAGGGAAATTAAAAAATAAGAACGTGGTGAGATCATATTCTCAATAATTGTATGTATACAGAATAGGATATCAAGAAACAATTTGTATAAAAAAATTATATAACTGAAACACATTAAAATTAAATTGTAACATTACAAAAATATGTCAGCTATAATTGATAAAAAAATAAAGGAATATATGTAATGACATGATATTAAAAATTATATATATATTCTAACAAATAAAATATTCTAATTGACATCAATAACTAATCTCATAATTTTGGAATTCATCATGTCGAACATAATAAATATACATTCAAGGAAATTCAAAATAAAATTAAAAATCTATTGGGAAACCCTCATATAATTGGCCAAATACGATTTCTCATGAGACATTTCAATTCATCAAGGGGATATTGTCACGACCTATCCCCTGGGGCCCATTTCATGACTAACCCAATCCCGCCTTCCATAGGCCAGGGGTTGGGGACTAGCACCATAGGTGTAAATCCCTAAATTTGGATGACATTGCCTTTAAAACATGAAAACACACACAACATTGTACGAGATGGAAGCAACACACCATGTAAAACTGTATACAAAAGAGTACTCAATGTAGTGGGGCCGAAATAAAAGCCCAATAGGAAATTACAAGTACAACTGAAAAACATGTTCAACAGAAGAAAGGTAAAACAACAGTTGGGTCATCCTCTGGGATTCCTACATGAAGGGTATGTACATATGGCCTCCAAAACTCTCCACATCTGTCTGTCTCCTCTGTGTACCATCATGCCATGTTTTCCACCTCCGGGTACCATCCATTCCTTGAACACTCAGCCTCGGTCAGCATTGTCTGTCGTCTGCAACCAACATAATGAGATGCGGGTATAGTCTGTGTAGGGGTGAGTATAATGATACTCAGTAGGGACCCCAAGACCCTCAAGGTCTAAAAAAACCAACAAGGATAATACATAATGTATGAAATAAACAGATAAACCCACTTAGGTATATGCCCATAGATATACCTATGTCATCAAGTGATCCATCTCAATCATGAGGTAAATACAAAAGTTACTAACTCATCTCAAATAAGTATTTTTATTATTGAAACCATAGCTGCTGGATAAATCCTACTCAATCGAGTACAGTGGGCCTGTCGTGGCCCCAAGTCACTTCACACTAACCTTAGAATACTGAGTTACTCCTCCTGTCGAGTACCATGGGTCTCCTGCGTCACCACGGCACTCCCCACCATTGGTCTGCTGTGACACCAAGTCGCTCCCCCTCTTTTCCTGCTGAGGTACTCTTCCTATCGAGTATCATGGGTATGCTGAGACACCAAGGAACTCCACAATGAAGGTTTAGAGCAACACCATGTCACTCCCCACTGGGCTTGTAGAGTCACTCTGAGTTAAAATAGTCAACAGTCGTCAGGTCTCAGCTAGCTACTAGGTCTCTGAACTCAGCAAGCTCGTCTACCGGAAAGATCCACTCCACGAGCTACTGGTCGATACTCCAACTATCATGAAGTACTATGAAGATGTATCTCAGAGGTCCTCAACATCATAGGGGTCTCAACGCAATAGAAAGCACGTCAATCGGTCACATGGTCTGTGAGTTATCTGCCTTTTATTCCTAGGGGCCTAGTTGGATTCTTGAACCAATCAAACTGAATGTATCTCAACTATACTTCAAACTCTAGTGGGGTATTCTCAAAAGGACCATCATGCTCCAAGATTACGAGTTTCGCTGAAGGATAGTCACACAGACGTCTGGTTCCAAATGATATGACCCAAAGAAAGTAAAGGGTTAGTATAGGGCCCAGGTCTGGTCCGACCCGGTCTGACCCTGTCTGGGCTGACCCGGTCTGGGTCAACCCGGCTGGACCTATTGGGTCTAGCCCGTACTATTGGGAGATCTAGCTTATTAGGTTCGGCCCCACTCACAGGGCCCAGCCCAGCCAGCCGTGTGGGCTGTTCGGCCAGGGTTCGTGGTCGGCTCGCCCCGAAGCGTCACGAGGGTGTAGCCTGGCGTGGCTTGGCCAGAAGGTCACGACTAGGCCGGTTCATCCAAGGCATCGTGAGACGTGTTGTGGGCCGTCTCGGTAGGCCGGCACGGCCAAGGAACTGGTGTGGGAAGGTGTCGACCGGGCAGGCTGGCAGGCGGCCGGGAGGCAGCCGGGTAGACCAACCAGTGAGTGGCTGGGGAGGCTGGCAGGCAGTCATGATGGGCACCAGGTGGGCCTACGTGTAGTCGGGTAGGCCGACAGGCCGCCGGTCAGGGTTCCAGGTAGGCCATCCTTAGGATGGGCAGAATGACAGGTGGTCGGGCAGGGCGCCAGGCGGGCCGGTGGGGGCCGGGCAGGGCGCCATGTGGGCCAGCGGGGAACGGGCAGGGCTCCAAGTGGGCCGGCAGGAGGCCAGGTAGGGCGCGGGATGGCAGGGCGGCAATCTAGAGGCCCTGGCCGGTGGTGGTGCAGCTGGGGGGGGGGGGGGGGGCTTAGTCGGAGGGTCGTGGTTCGGCTAGAAGCACCAGAGTGTCGTGGCGGCAGCGCGATTTGCGGAGGCCACTGGTAGCACGGCCTTTGTCATCGCAACCTTCGTCATTCCATCACCTCATAACTATGCTGAAGATCATCACAAACAATAAAGGTGGAGGGGTCAGGCCATGATGGTTTGTCGCACACCTCTCGCGTTTAGGGTGATATCAATTGGATCAACAAGAAGTAAGAATATGAACAACAACTCACCCACAAAAAATTATTTTCCCACATTTTAAGAAGATTATAGGAAATAATCAACATGTAAAATCCCCCTACCTTTTTTCGTTGTTCTTCGTTCGTTGATGGAGTCAGAGAAAGTAGATAAATAATATCTTCATTCATTGTGTCCGCTGAATGCTTCCTATCCCAAGCTGCATCGGATCATTGACGACAATGTGGAGGGTAGGTCGGTTGAAGACATCCCGCATCGGTTGAAGCTACAAAGAAGATTTCAAAGATGGTATTCATTCTTCATTCTTCGTTGGGAGAGTTCTTCTCCCTTCTCCCAAGTTTCCACCAAGATGGAAAAGAAAATAATAATAGATAGGTATATCTATTATTTTGTTGGCACAAAATTCAAATGGTGAAATAAATTAATTGGCTCCTCCTAATTAATGTGGAGGATTGGCACAAGATAATTAGGGGAGTTGGAACAATTTAATTAAAGGAATGGTTGCACCATAAATAAGGGAGGGTGTGGAGAAACTCCCCCTCATTAATGAGGGGAGTTGTGATTTTTTCCGCTCCTCCCATTAAAAGGAGAGTTTATCCCCATGTGGTCCCCACATCATAACCTTTCATAGGAGGTTAGGATTGGGTTTACCCCACCACCATAACCTCTCATGGTAGTTTAAGGTGTGGTGGTACCACCTAAAACTTCCATGAGGATATTTTAATCATCAAATAAAAATAAAGACACACACTTTATTCTTATTTAGTTTTATCTCTAGAAACCCCAAAATCTGACATTTATTCTCGACCCACTACTGTCGAAGTGAAAGTATCCATAAGTGATTACATGTGCTTAGATTTCAATGGTGCTCTTGGATTTCAATTCGGAGCATTGTTTTAAATGTTATAAAAACCAGCATGTACATTTACTGAACGTACCTGAAAAAAACTTCAGAAATTGATTTCAGGCACACTGGTCCTCAGAATCATACACCGTCAATTTTCACGAACTCGTAAAATTCCCATGTAGTTAATAAAAAAATTTCCTTGGAATTTCTTGGTATTAAAAATATGTCATTACTATCCATCCAATTACTTTATAAGAAAAAATAATTTTATATAATACATGGGATAAACCTGAAAATTCATATTGATAATCTAAAATATAATATGATAATACTTAACCCAATAAATAAACATAATCATAATTCATCCATGGAAATATAGTGAATAAAAATTAAATAGTAAAAACCCTTTCAAAGTAATCATAATCTATCTGTACAAATAATAATAATGGTATCAGTAAACTGTATTTCTATTCGATCAGATATAGATATAAGTGTTGTTTAATTTAATGAATATAAATTCAATATAAAGATTATTAAAATAATTAGGAGTAAAATTACCATTCCACTTTGAAATTAATTATTTTTAAACTAAAACATTGAATGAAAATTATGAAAAGACATTTTATTGGAAAAAAAATTATGAGTCTTTAAAACAGTGACATTCTATGATATTGTAAAATTCATTTCATTTCATAGACTATAAGACAAGGTTTCTTGTCAAATTTTTTGTAAAAGAGAAAGTGGCATTATTTTGAAAACAAAATGCATATTCATTTTAGAAAAAAAAATTAAAGTTAAACATGTGTTAAATTTACATTACTATTTTAATTTTATAATGTTAATTATTTTTGAAATTCTCTTTTGAAAAAATGTGTATGGAAGAAAAATATATTTTTAATGATGAGAGAAATAAATGAAATTTTATTTATTGATTTTTTCTATATAAAATAAGTATAAAAGATAGGGGACAATTTATTATTATATGAAATTTTTATTAATATATATTTTATAATAAAATATTTTGGGCTTAGTATATGGATATAAAATAATTTCTATTCTTAAACAAAAACAATCTCGAATAATGATGATATTGTAAAAGATTCCATAACCACATTAGAAGTGTTATAATCATGAGACATAGGATAATATAAAATCCAATGCAACATTAAATTACATCAATCCAAATATATAAATTATATAACATAAAATATAAGGCATTATATACATCACATAATGAAATAGGTGATGAATAAATCATATGTCTAATTGGAGTAAAAGTCACTTGTGATACCTTACCACTGGTTTTCATTACATTGTATGTGTTTGAAAAACCGATAAAGTAAACATAGGTAAATAAATATTTATTATTAAACCATATTAATATATCAAATACCATATATTATCTTTTTATAACAATTTACCACCCATTTGTTAATGAAGTTTCATTATTTTCATTAATTCTTGTGTTAATTGCCTTTTTTCATGCATGTTTTGTCAAGAATTATACTATTTTTTTATAATTATATAGTTTCCATATATCAAAAATTATATTAAATATTATGATTTTATTTTTCTAATTATTAAAATCATCATTACCAATTATAAAAATCATACATAGAAAAAGAAACGCATCGCATCATGGAGATCGTAGGTCGTACATAAGAGCAGTCTACGATAGGATTACCTTAAATAGTGAATGGGTATGGAAGTTCATGATAAATAATATTTTATGATATATATATATATATTCATATATATCACATTATTTCATTAAATATGTAATTTTTAATTTAAATTTAAATCATATATAAAAAAGAATCACATAGTTTCATGAGGTGGTAGTGTTTCGTACACATGAGTGATGATATTATATTTTAAATAGAATTGACTGGAAGAATTTATATGTGATATAATAAGTATATTATTATAATTATATTTTAAATATTATATATACATTAACATCATTGTTATATCAATCCAAGAGATGCACTAATGGAAAAGGATTTTCATCATTTCGTTAGGTGCTAGTTCTCTGTAAATATGATTGGCGACTAACTTTACCATTTAATGAAATAAAGATGGATAAATATTATTCCATAAATATAAAAACATTCCAATACAAGTTATATACTAGGTTTTTAATATAAAATATATTAATACTTGATAGACGCATATCAAAATATAAATAAAAATAGGATCTCATTGAAGTCGATTACATTTCATTTAAAACATCCTTTGGATCTATTTTTAAACAACATAAGGTAGGTCTATTTGGAATAAAATTACATATAGAATGTTTATAATTTTTTTTTGGTAGATATTTTGGTAGTATTTTTTTGAACCAAATGGATTTATAGGTGTGTATAATTTTTTGGAGGGAGTTCCCTGTTATTATTCATGTTGAGTGGAGGTTTGGTAAATGCCAAAAAATATTCAATAATGGGAATTCACTCTAAATCCAAGTTCCAAAAAATTAGTAAAAACTACATTAGAAGGGTCAATATAAATTATAAAAACCTTGTATATAAATGACACATGTTATTAACATGATATTCATTATCCATAATGTTTACTTAATTTTACCGTTTATATTTTCTATATTGTTACATATCTTTTAAACCTATGTGTTTTATCTATTAATCCTAAAATATAAAGATAATTATTATATAATTCATTCCAAATGATTCTATATATTAAATAAAATTTAATAAATATAAATTATATGTATATAAAAAAATAATATTAGCTGAAGTGCACGAAACTAGCCAAAACACGTTTTAACCTTAACCACGGTCAATAATTTATTATAATTTTTACTAATATCTAATGACTAAAAATTTTGTTCTAATTTTTATAAAATAGAAATTTTTAGGATTTAAAATATAAAAACTATTTTTCAAGATATTTTATAAAAAAATATAATTCATTTGAATAATAAACCAAAAAATGTGTCGAAAAAAATGTTCTTCCAAAGAAAAAAATTAAAAAAATTAATTAGTCTTTAAATTAAAATTATTTAGTATATATATTCTAGTGAAAGTAATTAATTAAAGATTAATATAATTTTACTAATTTTAAATTAAATATAATTTAAAATGTAATTTTACTCTCTAAATCATTTTAATGAATATGTTGTTTAAAATAAAAATCATAATTATTCAATAATCATCACAAAATAAAAATGTTAGAAAATTCTCAAATGATCTACCAAAGAATTTTTTTTTTATTTTTTTTTTCAAAAATGTTTTTTTATTAATTTGAATATATTTTAAAATGTTTTTAAAAATTAATTTTAATATATGTGTGAAATGTGAAATGAACGACCTTTTGTAAAATTACAGTTTCTCGAATAGACATTCATTTTCATTCAAATGGTTCTAATATTATTTCTAATTAAAATTCTGGATTTATTTTATTTTATACATCTTTAAAAAAATATAATTTTAAAAATTTAGATACTTTTATTTATACTCAACAAGTGAATGGATATGTTATGATGGTCATATTTAAATAATAATTATTTAATTGAGTATGATGTTACTATCAGACACAAAATTACATGCATCACATGATATAGATAAGGTTAAATTTTCATAAAAGAAATATATCGTAATTTATAGGATTCTAAATTATCATATAATCTAGATATTTTAAATTATAAAATTTGTTAAACATAATTTTATTCATTTAAAATATCAATTATTTACATTATACATCCCTAAACTAAATAGTGTTCTTTAAATTTTATTTTGGTCATTAAATGTCTGATAGTTGTTGAAAACCCACATCATAAAAAGTTTTATTACAATATTTTATTTAAAATTGTTTATGGGAAGTACATTGGTCTTCTAGAATAAAACATAACTTTGTTTGTGAACATGAAAAAATTGGTCAGAATTGGAGATATTGAGATGGAAAAAAGAGTAAATAATTAGGGAGAGAGACATAGATCATTGATTATAAGAAACATAATGACCACAAAACCCTAAATATATTATGAGTAAAGAGATCATTTGACACATTAGATATAATGTTAATAGGATAAAATTTTATTTAATAAACTTTTCTTTTTTTATAAATTTATGTAAATCAACATACATAATATCATTTTATATATTATTTCATCATTTGGTATTACTAAGTTCAATTTGTACTTAATCTCTTTACGAAATGAATATACAGAGTCAATTGTTATGCGTAAAGTTTTTTATTTTATTATATGATCCCACAAAAATTTATAAAGATATTTCTCAAGTATTTATAAAATAAGTAAAACTAACTAATTATAAAATAATATCCCATGAAACCTAATTTTCAACATAATCCATTTCATATATATTTACCTTAAGACTCATCCAAAAAAATTTCAACTAAATTAAATGTCTAATAATCTAATAATAATGTCATTAAATCAAAATTATATTCCCTCGAACAATATAATGTGGATATTTATTCCAAATTAAAAATATTTTGAGTACATTTATGACTATAAAACATTAATTAAAACCATCATGCTTCCAAAAAACTCAGTTTGTCAAATATAATCCATAAATCCCAACATGGAGTAAAAACCAAAAATGTTAGACAATCTATAAAATCACTTATCAAATTTCAAGGTCACTAATACTATCCCTAAAAATTATCTTAATCCTTTTTTCTCACTACAAAGTATATATTTAGCGTTATCTTCCCATAATATTTTAATTTCAAAAAAGTTGAGCATGCCAATGAATGAATTTTATTCTTAACATTCATCATATTATTTGGAATACATAAAAAGTTACAAATAATATATATTCCTTATACATTTAATTATTCTTATAAAGATAATACCTTTGATAATGTATATCTAAATCCTAACTTATTAATCGAAATGCAAAATCACTTTAATCCTTTCACCTTAGCTATATAAATGACATATTCTTATCCTTGACCATATAGATTTTTTAGAAGTATATTCATTTTTTGTATTGGGAATTATTTTTCATAGTAACCCATATTCTTAAAGATAGATCAATGAACAAAGAAAAATTATTTCATTCCCTTTATATAATTCACATGGTTCTATTTTTTCACCACACATTTATAAAACTCACATTCCTTTCAAGTATGATCCACATTATTTCTATCCACAATTTTCACTTGGTGAAAATATTTTATCCCCATATTCGATTTATCTTTATCTCTTTCATATATAATATACATAAATTGTATCTAATAAAATATATTATAATTGGAGAAAAGATTACCATTCAAAACCATTAAATATTACACAATATATTTTTTATGTAGTCTATATCATGCCTTTATAACATTGTAATTTTGGACTACAAAATACCAACCTTTCATATTAATTTTCTCTTTTGATCTAGAAATGTCTCTCTATATCAAATATTTCTTTACATGGTTAATTCATTTCCAAGAAGTGTAACATTAAATCTATTCATTCCATGTTTTACGTTTTCCCTTCATCATTGTATTTTTAAATCAAAGAAAACCATTGATATTCATCTCTTAAGAGATTATAAACTTTCATGAATACATTCTCTAATTCATTGAATCATAATGTGATAAACATCCTCAGAATAGGGAGAAATATTTAGGGAGGACCATATAATATATTCCTCACTAGAACGTTATTAATCCCGTATATACTTATCCTCAATGGACATCCTAGGATTGTTATTTTTAATATGTGTTTTAGAAAATTTATATCTCAAATATTATACTAATCATTCTCAAATACCCACTGTAAATACAATGAACCTAGAATATCATATTTAGTTGTTACATTAATACAGTTTAATTAGATAAAAACAATCACATAAAAATGGTACAAATTTTTTTAGTAGTATTTTAAAACTAGATATAAACAATAATTAAAATTACATGTTAAAATATTAATATGAACAACATGTTATATTTGATAAAACCATTATTCCTCTTACTATAACTATAGATATTAATCACAAAACACATTTGTGCCTCCTGAAGAAACTATATCATAATAAATTGGTGAGATCAAATACATAGTTAGAGTATGTGTAGAGTGTATTCTATTATTAATAAATATTAATAATATATATTCAAATGTATAAAACTAAAACATATTCCTTTTAAATGATATCATGAGCATTATATGGTAGAGAATATTGAATTTTAAAATAATTAAATATAAGTAATCATTGGTTATTAAATCTTATCCATGGATATTATAAATAAAATAATAATAATAATATTGAAATAAATAATTGATCTCATAATATGGATATTAATAATTTCGAACATCATAAACAAAATGTCAATAAAATTAACAATACAGATTAAAACTATATGATAAACCCTATATAATATGCCCAAGTGATTTATTTCATGAGGCCTAACAATGAATCTCTGGTATATTTAATTCCAAGGTCCACTAATTCATCCATATTTTCAATTAATTACTCATATGAGAGGGGTGAATTGTAATCATTATGAATTTTAAAATTTATTAAATGACATAAATTTTTTTAATAATTACCGTAATCAATAAATGTAATACTATATAATAGACATTAATATATTGTATGAAATAATATAGAACTTACCAAGTCAAAATTATTATAAACAATATGGATAAACAATAATTAAATTATTAGTAAAATATATCCCCTGTGAACCATAATTTGAAAAAAAAATTGTTCTTTTATTGATGACAAGATATTCAATATAGATATTATTAAAACACTCAATAGGGAAAAAAATTCCACATTGAAAATAAAATTTTCTAAACTAAAAAGTCCCATAATAATTAGAAAACACTTCTACATAAAATATTCCTACAAATTATGTGGTTATCCTTAAAACAAAGATTTCCATTGATTGTTGTAAATTATTATTTTTTAAACAAATTTAAATAAGGATTCCTTTAACCTTTTTGTTAAAATATAATCATGCATTATTTCAAAAATGACTTTATCATTTCATTAAAAATAAATTTATAAATAAAAAAATGTGTATATTGTACATTAATAAATTATTTTTAGAAATTTAAAAACATTTTTGAATTTTTTTCTCAAAACAAGGATATAGAAGAAAAATGGTTTTCAGTAAAATGAAGAAATATAATAGTTCTTCCAAAAATATTTTTAAGTATCATTTTGTTGAAAATAAATTAAAATTTTAATATTATATAAATATTTAAATAATTAAAAAATTAGAATAATATAAATTTGGTTTAATATAAAAATATCTAATAATATCCCCATGGGACAATTAAGCATAAACAATCCTGAAAAATGATGATATTGTGAAACAAACCCTAACTAGTTTAGTAATGTTTGAATCGTAAGACACAATGAAGATATAACATATAACGAAACATTCAATAAAATTAAATGAAATATACTTATCATATAAAATACCAAAATCGGTAGTATATACGCCACAAAATATAATAAGTGGTCAATATGGTTTATGTTTCACTTATATAAATGTGAGACGAGAAACCAATACAAATGGTTTAACATATTAAATGTGTTTTTGAACCTCTATAATAATTAAAATAGGTTTAATAAACTTTTATTAATTAAAAATAATAATATATCTCATACCATATATGATACTATTTTAATATTTTTACCCATTTGTTAATATTAATTCATTATTTTATTTTTTATTTTTCCTTAATTTTATTATTTTATGATATGTTTTTTCAGGATTGTTCTTGTTATAGTTCATTTTATATAAATCTATCATATCAAAAATTTATTAATGTTATTAATTTTATATTCTCACAAGATACATCCTCTAAACAATAATTTATAATTGAACATAGAAAACTAATCACAAAAATTTTAGAATGGTAATGAATGTTTATAGTGAATACATTTACCTTCCTTTAGATAAACCCCATTTGGGTGTCATCCTAAAGACCCATGGGTGATCTTTTGGGAAGAATATATTCTTTAAAATGTGAAAATTTGAATTTATATAGGATTTTAATGGGTTTTTATGAATCCAAATTTCTTGAGAAGTGTGTATAAGTGAGGGGAGTGAGTACCCTTTTATAATTCAGTAGGAGAGTAATTTTTTAAGAACCAAAAACATGTTAAATAATCGGAAGTAATTATCACCACTAAGTTCCTCAAAAATGATAAATAATTTGTTTGATTGTTTATATATTCAATTTACACCAAAACCAAAAAATAATTAAAAAGTTATTTCTCAGACATTATGTTAATAAATTTTCATTCATTTTAGTCCTAACTACGATAACTATTATAATAAACCTATATAATTATCACCTTAATTGTAAAATAAAATGTTACCTATTATATAACTTTGAAGAGTGATTATAAATAATAATTCCAAACAATCAAATACAAAATATATGTTGATGTAAATATAATTTTAACAATATGTCATTTAACGCGAGAAAACTCATTTTAACAATAACAATGTTAATACATTTATTAATTTATTTAATAATAATTATGAAAAAATTTATTTCCAAATTAAATTAAATTACTAATTATTATTATTAAAAAATTTGAAACTAATTTTTTATATTTATTTAACTATATTTGATGAATTCAATTTCAATTTAATCCCATAGACGCGTCGAAAAAAATGTTTTCGGATGAAAATTGATCCAATGATTAAAAATTTTTTATATCATAACTAAAAATAAAATTAATTATAAACCCCTAAATTTGGTAAAAATTAAAATAGATTTAATATTTTTAAATATTTTTAAATAAATTATAATTTATATGTATAAATAATGTAAACTAAATTGCGAGTACTGAAAATAAAAAATAGCTATTTATTTGGAAATCAATATTTTGAGAAAATAATTAAAAATTAAACAAATTATTATTTTGAAATATATATTTAAATTATGGTATTTGTTCATGTGAAAATTATTAATTTGAAAATAAATAATTTTAATGTATGCATGTAATGTTCAAAGAAACGTCGAATTAGAAAAATGTAATTATTTCGAAAAAATATTTTTAATTCAAATGATTCCATGATTATTTATAATCAATAAGCATTAATTTAATATATTTTATTATTTTTCAATTTATATAATTTTAATATTTTAGTTTTAATTTTTTAAACAATCCTATATAACAACATGGATACAATGGTAATATTTAAATAAAAATATTTTAATAGATTGTCACATTCATTTTAACCCAAAAGTGCATTCTTTGTAAGATATTGGTTGGGTTAGATTTATTTATAATGTAATATATCATAATGTATTAGGGTGATACATTATATTCTATTCTAATTATTTTGTTTTGTATATGCTATCAAACATGCTGTTCATCTTTTAAAATATTGGGGCATTACTACTATTCTTCCCACATGATTTCATTTGTTTTTCTATCAATTTCTAATATCCATTGTAAGGAATGTGGAAGAATCGTGCCATATCATGGAAATGCTACCCCACCCTCCTATTAATATTATATATATATTAAAAATATAATATATATATATATATATATATTACATCGATATATATAAATATATATATATGAGTTTTTCCGATATCTAAAACATATAAAAATAATATATATATATATATATAATATAATATAATATTATAATATATATATGTTAATATATATTACATATTTTAAAAATTAGTTCGTATTTCCTTGGTCTTTCCTTGTACTGAATCTCATTCAGAAAGATCATGAAAGTGTAGAGAATCTACAATCACTTTTGATATCAATTTACCATTCATCGGTGATATAATCATATACTGAAGAAATAAATATATAATATATATTAATTAATTAATTTAACTAGGACCGGTAATATTTTATATCATCATATTAAGATATCTAGGTCATTAAATCCCTAAATTAAGGGTTATTTATTGCAGTAAGACCTTGATGGAACCTATTCTATGGAAAAGAAATTTTAATTTTTAAATCTACATAATTAATATCACTACACACTATAATTCGAATTAAATTAACTCTATGTAATTTAATTATTTTTATTACTTTAATGAAACAAAATTTGGACAGTTTTTTTACCGGAAAAAATATCAATATTAAACCATCCACAATAAAATAATAGATTAGCTTAAATTTGATGATTCCAGTAAAATTAAAAATAAAAAAAATTATGGAATACATAATTATTCATATTTTAGTTTAAATCACTTTTTTATCCATGTTGGTGATCATCGCTTGAAGTAATAATACCCCTAACCATAGAGATCATAGATATTCATTAAATAATCTTGGTCAATCTATAGCTTGTAAAATTTATGTTACTATAAGGGTAGTCAAATTCTTATCTATATCATTGTGATTGTGAGTGAAAAAAATAATAATTCGCAAACATGAATCGATCAAATGTTGATACTACCTTTTTTTTATTTCTCTATGGCATTTTATATTTATGGTAAAGAGTGATATTTAATGAAAAAATTTTCCACTCTCATTTTGGGCATTAAAATAGATTATATACTTAGGTTATAAGTTAAATAAATTTCAGTCATATCCTTGTTGTTGTTAAACCTGATAACAAAACCAAAAAATGGCCTAAATGGAACATATACCATTCTCGAAATGTCTAAAATATTTTATCACAAGACTATACCACATAAAAAATTACAAAATAAAATACGATTCTACAACATAGCTGGAATATCCTATAAAAATTAATTGAAAATTGAAAATATAAATTATTTATTCAAAAGAATAATTCAGCATATTAAATGAATAACATGTGATTATAATAACTTAATAAATTAAATTGTTATGATTCTAAAATACAATAATATTATATTTATTGGTTACCTTTGGGATTTCCTAAATTAGACATTACTTGGGCACTAATTTAGGGCCCACTATGTCCCAAACACCTATCAACAATAATTTTACAAAATTCTGAATATGCATCTTTGGTGATCCTCTTACCCCTTATAATGATATTGATGAATAATATTCATAGAACATGATCAGAGTCCCTAAAACAATCATATAACCTAAGATGTTTTTGAATGGTCATATAAATTACATCCTCATATAAACACCCACCCAACAATATTACATATTTTTTTCGATATATCTAATAAATAAATACATACAAATCATTTCATAATTCATTCATGATTTATTATTAATTACCTAATGGAAATACCACTATTCTTGATGACTATGGTAAAAATAAAGGTATTAATTTCCTATTATATTGGGCCTCATATTTCTCATACATTTTAGTTTAAAAAACAATCTTTGTCATTTAATGAATGTCATACAAACAATGACACACCAACGAAAGATACATCTATCAGAGACAAGTGAAGTGAGATTTGTTTATCAACAACATATATAAGGAAATTATAAAAAATAATAATTATATTCTTTCATGTGACAAATGTACTTTTTTATAGTTAGGTACATCCATTCACACCAAATACATGTGGATTACCTATTAGTGGATTAGTTATCATGATCTCCTCATAAGGATATCACTAATATGAGTATCATGATAATATGTCCCAATGCTTACAATCACCCTACACATGACAGTCAAACAACATGTGTGTCTTGTCATAATTATGTAGGTAGACCTTATTAAATAATACTAGGATTAATTTTATTTTGTCTTGAGTATCACATTATAGATAAGAACTGCCATAACATTTTTATATGAAAATTAATCTACAAAGATTATCCTTTTTTAATCAATGAATTTTCCAAAAGGTATAACATGTTGTTGAGTCACATTTCCTATTATAATAGGATCAAAAATCTCAAATAAAATATTATTTCTTTACAATCCATGTTTATTTCCATAATTCATATAAACAGTTGGTTGATTCGGAACTCAAATGACAGAATTCATTAATAAAAATATAAGAACACTAATTATTCATCTTCATATGCGATAGTATCCTAACATGATTATTATTCAATTGCATAATTTGGGGTATACTATCTTGATTGAGACATTGATTTTCATTGTGTACCAACACCTATAAGATGGATCATTGAACCATTAGAACCTTTTTTACCATCATAATCACGTACTTGGTGTCCATTTTTCACCACAATAATAAAAAACACTAATTCCCTGAATGAATACACCAAGGGGATTCTTTCCTTAATTATCACATATGAGAAAATACTTCTTTCCCTTTTTCCCTTTATCCATCATTCTATCTACCAACCTTTTCATCTCTAGATTCCATTAAATGACATAGGATTTTGACAAATCATTACTTATCTTATTAACACATGATACTATTTTTTGATATTATGAATAGTAACTACGATAATTTTTATTTACTGTAGTTAAAGGTATATCTGGTAATTAAGGGTAAAAATAAGATTATAAAATTACTGTAACACCTATAAAATTTCTATTTGATGACTAAAGGTTGAAACTTATCACCTAAGGGTCGAAATAAATTCATTTTAGGGACTTTGACCATTAAAATAATTTAATTATTTTTAAAACCAAAGAAAGTGACAACATGTCACTCTCTTAAATATTATAAGTATAATAATTTTAAGTTTGGGATACACTTCATGAAACTTCGAAAATGTATAGTCTCCAGAAATCTAATAAAATTATATACATCATGGAAATTTATTTATAATTTTTAGGGATTAAATATTTATCATTAACTATGACACAATAGTGATGTTGAAATTATATTATTGATTGAATTATCAAATAAATGATTTTAAAATTATTAAAATAAATATTATATGAACTATTTAATGTGCTCCAATAATATTATAGATAAATATGAAATTTTATGAATCTATTAAATATGTTATTTCGAAAATATCTTCTGTGTATATTTTATTTAAATATGAATAAATGAATAGTGGCATAATTGACACTATTGTTATTTTATAAAAAATAAAACTTTTATAAAATTGTTTAAAAATCAAAAAAAATATTTAATAATTATAAATTAAATTTATATGGTCTATAATGTAATAAAGTATACAATTATGTAAATTCACAACAGATAAGTTATTATTTATAATGATTTAAAATTTAGAATATTGTAACCACAAATAAAGATAAATATATTATATAAGGATAAATCATGTTGATAATGTTTAAAATAAATTCCAAACTTGTCTAAATTTTATTGGTTGATTATATAACAACCCTATATAATCTAAGATTACTATTTGAGTCATTTTTGGAGGTTTTTAAGTAGGGTTTGAATTTATTATAAATTAATATTTCTTATAATTCCAAAGGTGCCCCTCTACTCCCTTATAAAAGGAAACCTCCTCCCTCTCCTACTCACACCACCTTGAGCCTTAAATCTCATCCAAAAACTAAAAATGTATCTTCTCCACTTCCCTATAAACATACTAGATGTCCTGGTCTTCTTCAATGACCAACTTTAGTGCCCTAACAGGAGGTTAAGAAGAGGCACTTCAAAGAAGAGGTAATATCCTTTACTGATTCTTCATATATTATTTCTTCTTATACTTCCTCTTATTTAGTTGTTTCATTATGAAGTAATAAAATAAGTATAAATAATATAATGATATGTTATTATAAATAATAAACAACCCTTTTTCACATTCTATCCATCCTACGAAAAATTAAATCTCCGTGTGTGCGTATGTACAAAATACTGTCTCCACGCCATGGTGTAATCTGTTTTCCACCCCCACCTTACTTGGATGGGTATAATGGTGTATATAATAACTATATATGATTATTTTAAAGTGATATTGACTCTAAAATATTATACCTTCACTTAAATACAATTCAACGTTCATGGGAATGATATCATTGCTCGTGCGTGCTTACGGCCTACCATCTCCACGATGGGATGTGACTCGTTCTACATGATATTAATTGAATAATTATTATATAAATGAATTAAATTAATAAATAAGATATATATTACACTAATACTATTCTGTAAATGAGGTATCTATAACCTAAAAATAAGAATAAGAATTGATTCGACAAAACATGCATAAGAACATAAAGCAATGAACACCCGAATAACAAGTAGCAATGAAATATTACTAATAAGAAGATAATAATATGACCATATATGATATCATAACAGTGTATATGATTCTTTAATAAGTCAATGAAATTATTTAAATCATTGTATAGGAGGTTCAGATACGTACGAAGAAAATCAGACTAAAGGTAAGGGAAAATTTCACAATCTCATTTCTATCTGAGATTGTTTATACTTCAGAATTAACTGGGAAATATTTATCATCCAAATCAATGTTTCCACAATATGTAATATTATTTCTATCCTCCTACAATTTTTAAAATCCAATTTTACCCATTGGTGCGTTTTTAGTAAAAGATATGAAAGGAATCATTTGTCTTTTTTAGTACGAGGTACTTTTTGATTTTTCCAGCCAACGCACAAGAAATTTTTTTTTAACTTATATGGAATGAATGGATTTTTATGATTTCATAGATCATTATTTCCATGAATATTCCTTTAAAATTTTTCATGTATATTTTTAATCAACTTCTTTTAGTATAAAATAGTATGACATATTTAGAAAGGAAAAATATTTTTGAAGTAGAAATGATATTTTCCTCAAGAATGGAGTTCAAGTGTTTTATCAAAATTATTTTCCATCCAAGATAATATATGGTTCTATTTCTATCCGTATTTTTACATTTATTTGATTATGTTATGATGGAATTAATTTAATGTTGTCTGTTTATATTATATGGATTATGTTATGATTCCTTGATGTTTAAGAATCCAATTTTTATTACATGGGTTATGTTGTGATTTATGATTTTGTGGCACACATAAGAATGGTTTAATTATGAAATTGGTGGGACCTATATCTCCCTCCAATGCATTGGGTAATGATTTATATCTCATGAGATAGACATGGCTGGAACGACAAGTTAATCTGGTTCAGTGATACAGGACTGGAATGAGGAGTGAACTCGGTTTAGTAATGGACTTTGTCCGCTATGATGGTCTTGGAAATGATCCTTGACTAATATGAAATGATTTTACATGATTATGGGTGTATGCCAAAAAGTTTCTTGTTTTATGTTACGATTATTGGGATTACATTTCACTACTATGATTTATCCCATGTTATGATATTATGATATCTTTTACAGGTTATGATTTTCAAAATGATATCTTCTTATGAATATGATATGAACGATATTTATTTTTTTACCCATACTGAGCATTTGAGCTCACCCTTTTGTATGTTTTCTTTTCCCCAGGTCAGGAAGAAGGGTATTAAGTAGGATATTTCAAAAAGGGACTCTAGATATGATGAAATAAATAGGAGACAATGTAGATGATTTATGAACCGGTTGTTTATATTTCCTAGTTTCTAAAGACACTATACCTATACGGTCTTATAGAGTTTTTGTAATATGTTGTAATAAGTATGCTTCAATTCTGAATTAATTACCATGTATGTAATGTATGGGTTGTTATATTTAGTATCATAGGAATGGTGTATTCAACCTTGGGAAACTAGGATGTGAAAGCCTTAGTAATAAACCTAAGGATATGTCTACGCATAGAAAACAATATTAGTGTTTTAGAAATGGCCATGAATAACCTATGAGATGACCTTAAGTGTGAAATTTTATTCTTTATTATGTGGTTTTCCTATTATGATTAGTGTTCTCACACTACACTTCTTGGTTTTAGTCAATGGCTTGAACCCGAAGGAAACGTGTTAATTCTGAATGTGACGGGCAATGTAATGATTGTCCCCCTGAGCAACGAAACATTATGGGAGCTAGAATGGAAAATCTTGAAGCCATGCTCACAGAACATTCTCAATCTATGAATCATGCTGAACTACCAAACGAGTAAAGGAAGTAGAAACATTATGTTGAATCCTTCATCAGGCAGCGTCCACCTTCATCTAGCGGGTCTTCTGATCCATTATTGGTTGAACAATGGATTAGTACCACTAAAAAGATATTTTCAGTCCTGCAATGCTCTGAACATTATAATGTCATCTTAGCAGTATATTGTTTGTAAGGTGAAGCTGATCAATGGTGGAATCATATTAAAAATATGAGTCAAATGGATGAATTTGAGTCCAGGGAATGGGACGAGTTCATGAACTTATTTTTCAATAAGTACTTCCCTCATATTCTTCGAAAAAATATGGAGAAGGAGTTTCTTGAACTAACGAAAAAGGATGATGAATCTGTTGGTACCTATGAAGCAAATTTTACAAGACTTGCAAGGTACGCTTCCGGAATTATTATCCAACCAGAGAGTAAAATAGATCAATTCTTTAGTGGCATAAAACCATGTCTTCGAATGGTATTATCTATAAGGGACTTCAATAGCTACGAAGAAATTGTAAGATGTTCTCTCAAGGTTGATTTGGAGATTGGAGTAAGCCATTTGTCATATGTCTTTGATAAGAAGAGGAAAATGGAATTCAAATGGAATTCTAAAGACCACACTGAAAAGAAGAGGAGTTTTCCCTTATGCTCAAAGTGTGGAAAGTAACATGGAGCGAATTGCCTTTAGGGGACAAGTAAATGATTTAAGTGTGGAAAATAAGGTCATCGGGTAGTTGAATGTTTAAATAATGGGAAGAAGATGGATAAGGATGCGAACAAAGAAAGGGACACACAGAATACACCTCCTACACTTCAATGTTTCATGTACAAGGAGATGGGGCATTATTCCAATCAATGCCCTAATCCAAGGGTTGTTGATGATGATCGATGTCATCAAACTCTTAAGGCAAAAGACAAAGGAAAGTCACATGAAATTACTATCGGCGATGTGGATTATGAAAATGAAGTGGTGAAAGGTACACTTACCATCCACTCTAATATAGAAAATGTTTTAATTGATTCTGGATCCACCCACTCTTTTATTTCTGAAGAATTTTCTAAGGGTATCATCGTACTACCTCAACAATTAGATGTTGAGTTAGCTGTGACAACTCTTAGTGGCACAACAGTCGCATCAAAAGTTTACAATTCTTCTCTGATTGAAGTTTGTGGGAAAGTGCTTCTTTCAAATCTTGTGATCCTTACTATAGTGGAATTTGATGTGATTCTTGGCATGGATTGGCTTTCTTTATACGAAGCTCATATTAATTTCCAACGAAGGGAAATCACATTTAATATTCCCAATCAATATACTATTATCTATCGATGCAAGGATGAATATAACCATCCATTGGAAATTTCTTCCATATCTTGGGTCTTGATTCCAATAAATGAAGGTTATTTATCTCAAATGTTTGGAGACAAACTCACAATTAATAATACACCCATTGTACAAGAGTTTGATGATGTCTTTCCAGAGGAATTTCTAGGTCTTCCACCAAATCATGAAGATGCATTTTCAACAGAACTCATACAGGGTACTATGCCCATTTAAAAGACACCTTATAGAATGTCACCAATTGAGTTGCACGAATTGAAGAAGAAAATCCAATAGAATGTTGATAAAGGATTCATACGCCCTAGTGTATCACCTTGGGGAGAACCTTTTCTCATTGTTAAAAAGTAAGATGGATCAATGAGACTTTGTATTGATTATCGAGAACTTAAAAAGATCACTATCAAGAAAAAATATACTCCCCCATGCATTGATGACTTATTTGACCAACTACATGGAGCTCAATACTTTTCCATGATTGATCTTCATTCAGGGTATGATCAATTAAGGGTTAAAAAGGAGGATATACCAAATACTCCTTTTCATACAAGGAATGGACACTATGAATTTATAGTGATTACATTTGGTCTTACTAATGCCTATGTTATCTTCATGGATCTGATGAATAGAATATTTAGAGACTATCTTCATCAGTTTTTGGTAGTCATTATAGATGATATTCTTATCTATTCAATGATCATGGAAGAACATGAAGATCACATGAGAATTGTATTAAATACCGTAAGAAAGGAGAAGATTTATGCCAAATTTACCAAGTGTGAATTATGGCTTCAAAAGTTTCATTTTTGGGTCACATAATCCCAAAAGAGGGGATATCTGTGGATCCAGCAAAAACATAGGTTATTGAAAGATGGTTGAGACCAATGATAGTAACTGAGATCCAATGCTTCCTTGGTTTAGCTGGATATTATCAACGTTTTGTGAAAGATTTTTCACGATTATCTAATCCGATCACCAGGTTGACTCGTAAAGGAGTTATGTTCACGTGGACATAGGAGTGTGAAGAGAATTTCAAGGAGTTGAATAGAAGGTTATCCAGTGCACCTGTGCTCACACAGCCTTGTAGTGGAGAAAGGTTTGTGATCTAAAGTGACGCATCCAATAAGTTTTTGGGGTTTTTTCTCATGCAAAACGATATGGTGATAGCTTATACCTCACGACAGTTTAAAATACATAAGAAAAATTAACCAAATCATGATTTGGAGTTACTTTTAGTAATCTTTTCATTAAAAATATGGAGGCATTATCTTTAAGGTGAAAAGTGTGATATTTATACTATTCATAAAAGTTTAAAGTATATTTTCACACAAATGGAGCTGAATATGTGCCAAAGAAGATGGTTGGAGCTTATTAAGGAATACGACTCCTCAATTCATTACCACCCTGGGAAAGAAAACAAGGTGGAAGACGCATTAAGTCGACAAGAACATGCTAGCTTATCTATGATTAGGATCACAAAAGATCCAATATTTATGTATTTAAAAAGGATGGATCTTAGGATTATAATGGAAGGGGAAAAATATTATCTTTTTCAAATGAATGTTAAACCATCTATACATGTGAAGACTAAAGAGGCACAAAAAGGAGATGCCGCGTAACAAAAGAAGATGAGAAATATTCCTGAATTCAACCTTGACTGTGATGGGATAATATGGTTTAGGAATCGGGTTTGTGTTCCTCCCATCCCAGAATTAAAGAAGGATCTACTGGATGAGGCTCATAGTTATTCATTATCTATTCATCCTAGAAGAATGAAGATGTGTATGGACCTGAAAGAGTATTTCTATTGGGATGGCATGAAAAGAGATGTTGTTGAATATGTCTCACGATGCATGGTTTGTCAGAAAGTTAAAGCTGAGAGACAGAAGTCTAAGGGTACGTTACAACCATTACCCATACCCAAATGGAAATGGGAAAACATCACTATGGACTTTGTCACTGGACTTCCTAAAACATCCAAAGGAAATAATGCTATCTGGGTCATAGTTGATCGTTTTACGAAGTCTGCACACTTCATTGCTGTTAAAGATTATTTCTCTCTATATCAGCTTGCCAGGATATATGTAAAGGAAGTAGTAAGATTGAATGGAGTACCACTTTCATTTATATCTAATCAGGATCCGGGGTTTACCTCGAAGTTCTGGTGAAGTCTTCAGCATACTCTAGGTACAGAGTTGTGTTTCATCACAACTTATCATCCTCAGATAGACGGTCAGTCTGAGAGAACAATTCAAACTATAGAAGATATGTTAAGAGCATGCTATATGGATTTTAAATGTGGTTGGGATTAACAACTACCTTTGGTGTAATTTACTTATAATAATAGCCTTCACTCTAGTATTTAGATGGCCCATTATGAAGTTCTCTATAGAAAGAAATGTAGGACTCCAACTTGCTGGGATGAATTTGGGAAAAGAAAGCTATTAAGATCTGATATTGTTGATGATATGGCAGAAAAGGTCAGATTTATTCAACAACACATAAGAGTAGCTCAGAGTCGACAAAAAAGTTATGCCGACAACTGAAGAAAAGACCTAGAGTTTGAAGTGGGTGATAAAGTGTTCCTACGAATATCTCCTTGGAAGAGAGTAATGCGAATTAGAATGAAGGGCAAGCTAAGCCCTAGGAATATTGGTCCTTTTGAAAAAATGGATCATGTAGTAAAGGTAGCTTACTGATTGGCATTTCCACCAAATATCTCTCAATTTCACGATGTGTTCCATGTATCTCTAATGAGAAAGTACAAACCCGAGCCTTCACATGTACTAAGCTCTGATGTTGTACCGCTGGAGAAAGATCTTTCTTATGAAGAAAAACCAATAGAGATTCTAGATCGTAGCGAAAAAGTTCTATGGAACATGACCACTCTCTTGGTGAATGTTTTATGGAGGAACCACCAATTAGAAGAAGCTACATGGGAGTTTTAGGATATGATGAGGGAGAGGTATCCTCATCTGTTTGTTATGATGTGACGAATTTTGAGGGAGAAATTCATTTTAATGGGGGTTGAATGTAACACCCTGATATTTTATGAGAATTGTATTGTATATGTCTTATGTTATACGCAACATAAAAGGAATCTTTCACTGCACACAATAGTAGCTTGGCTTGCGTTACACGCAATCGCGACCTTCCTCGATAGTGTGTGTAGTACGCAATACCGAGTTTCACTAAACAACAATATATTTTTATAATATTATAAACTATCCTTTAAGAATAGTATTAACTGAATTTTTAATTTTATAACATTATTATTCATCTTACATATTTTCTAGAACATGGTATGAGAAAAAAATAAAATTTTCAAGTAAAATAAGTATTTTTCAAAAAAATGTAGTTTTGCCACCTTTTGATGGCACACCAACATTAAATCTAGTTTTTGACAAGATTATAAGTTCAATTGGACAAAATAAAATTCTTCTTCGGAATCAGGATATAAAATTTAACTTTGGATAAATTTTCCACATTATTAGGATAACTTTAATATTTTAACGAATTGTAAAAACACGATATATTTTAATTAAAATCAACTTTTTCAACGCAATAATTTATATAGTTAAATTATAATATATAATGTTTTTAAAGTAAATATAGAATATATTTTTAACATTTAATATAATTTATGCCATTACCATTAATTTTACATTGAATTCATAGGTAAAAATATTTCAATCTTTGGCAAAGTTTTAACTTTTAAACCCCATTTTCTTAACAATGGGATTAATTTTAAATTAATTACTGCAACTTCTGTGTTTTTAATTTTAAAAAATGGATTCCATATTTGGATTCAGTGGGTCCAAATTATGTTAATAAGTTACTTTTATTTTTTTGATATTATGAATAGTAACTATGATAATTTTTATTTACTGTAGTTAACGGTAAATCAGGTAATTAAGGGTAAAAATAAGATTATAAAATTACCCTAACACCTGCCAAAAATTCCATTGGATGACTAAAAGTCGACCATTATCACATAAGGGTCGGAATAAATTCATTTAATGGACTTTTGACCTTTAATATAATTTAATTATTATTAAAACCAAAGAAAGTGACAACATGTAACTCTCTTAAATCTTATAATTATAATAATTTTAATTTAGGGATGAACATCATGAAACATAGAAAATGAATAGTCTCCAGAAATATAATAAAATTATATACATCATGTGTATTTATTCAAAAATTTTAGGGATTAAATAATTATCATTAATTATGACACAATAGTGATGTTGAAATTATATTATTGATTCAATTATCAAATAAATGATTTTAAAAGTATTAAAATACATATTATATGAACTATTTAATGTTCTCCACTAATTTTATACATAAATATGACATATTATTAATCTATTAAATCTTTTATTTCAAACATATCTTCGGTGTATATTTTATTTAAATTCAAATAAATGAATAGTGTCAAAATTGACACTATTGTTATTTTAAAAAAATTACATATTATAAATTTTTTTAAAAATCACAAAAATATTTAAAAATTATAAATTAAAATTTATACGGTCTAAAATGTAATAAATTATAAAATTAGAGGAAATTGAAAACATATAAGTAATTATTTATAATGATTTAGAATTTAGAATATAATTACCACAAATAAAATTAAATAGATTATATAAGGATAATTCAAGTTGATAATGTTTAAAATAATTTCCCAACTTGTAAAAATTTTATTTGTTGATGATATTACAACCCTATCTCGTCTAATATTCTGATTGGAGTCATTTTTGGATTTTTTTAGGTAGGTTTGGAATTTATTATAAATTAATATTTCTTATAATTCCAAAGGTGCCCCTCTCCTCCCTTATAAAACGGCACCTCCTCCCTCTCCTCCTAACATCACATTGAGCCTTCATGCTCGCCCAAAGCCTGAAATTTTCTCTTCTCCACTTCCATAGAAACATACTAGAGGTCCTGGTCTTCTTAAATTACCATCTTTAGTGCCCTAAGAGGAGGTTAGGAAGAGGCGCGTCAAAGAAGAGGTAATATCTTTTACCGATTCTTTCCATTTTATTTCTTCTTAAATTTATTCTTATTTAGTTGTTTCATTATGAAGTAATAACATCAGTATCACTCATATACTGATATGTTTTTATAAATATTAAAAAACCCTATTTCACCTTCTATCCATCCTATGAAAAATGGAATCTCTGCGCGTGCGTACGTATAGAATATCGTCTTCACACCGTGGTGTAATGTGTTTTCCACCACCATCTTACTTGGATGGGTATAATGGTGTAAAGAATAACTATATATGATTATTGTAAAGTGATATTGATTCTGAAATAGTATACATACAATTCAATACAATTCCACATTCAGGGGAACGATATCATCGCTCGTGCGTTCGTACGGCCTCTCGTCTCCATGATGTGATGCGACCCGTTCTACATGATCTTCATTGAATAATGATTATATAAAAGAACTAAATGAATAAATATGATATAAATAACACTAATAACATTATGTAAATGAGGTATCTATAACCTAAAAAGATGAATAATAATTGATTCGTCAAAACATGCCTAATAACATAAAGCAATGAACACCCGAATAACAAGTAGCAATGAAATATTACTAATAAGAAGATAAGAATATTCCCATATATGATATCATAAAAATGGATATGATTCTTTAATAATTCAATGAAATTATTTAAATCATTATATAGGAGGGTCGAATATGTATTAAGCAAATCGTAATTAAGGTAAGTGAAAATCTCGCAATCTCATTTCTATCCAAGATTGTTTACACTTAATAATTTACTAGGGAATATTTAACTCCAAAATCCATGTTACCTCAATATGTAATTTTATTTCTATCATCCTAAAAATTTTTAAATCTAATTTTACCAATTGGTGAGTTTTTAGAAAAAGATATGAAAGGAATATTTTGTCATTTTTAGTACGAGGTACTTTTTGACTTTTCCGGCCAAAGTATGAGAAAAACGTTTTTTAACTTATACGACATGAATGGATTTTTATGATTTCATAGAATATTATTTCCCTAAAGTATCCTTTACAAGTTTTCAAGTTTATTTTTAATCAACATTTTTTAGTTTAAAATAGTATGATATGTTTAGAAAGGAAAAATGATTTTGAAGTAGAAAGGATATTTTCCTCAAGAATGGAGTTCAATTGTTTTATCAAAAATATTTTCCATCCAAGATAATATAGTGTTCTGTTTCTCTCCCAATTTTTACATTTATTGGATTATGTTATGATGGAATTAATTTTATGATTTCCTTTTATATTATATGGATTATGTTATGATGGAATGATGTTTAAGAATCCCATTTTTATTACATGGGTTATGCTATGATTTCTGATTTTGTGGCACACATAAGAATGGTTTCATTATGAGATGGGTGGGACCATATCTCCCTCCAATTCATTGGGTAAAGATTTATATCTCATGATATAGACATGGCTGTAATGGAAAGTTAATCTGGTTCAGTGATACAGGACTAGAACGAGCAGTGAACTCGGTTCAGTAATGGACTTTATCCGCTATGATGGTCTTGGCAATCAGCCTTGACTAATATGAAATGATTTTCTATGATTATGGGTGTATACCCCAATGTTTCATGTTTTAAGTTATGATTATTGGGATTACATTTCACTACTATGATTTATCCCATGTTATGATATTATGATCTCTTTTGCAGGTTATGATTTTCAAAATGTTATGTTCTTATGAATATGATATGAATGATATTTCTTTTGTTTACCCTTACTGTGCATTTGAGCTCACCCTTTTGTTTGTTTTCTATTCCCCAGGGCATGAAGAAGGGTATTAAGATGGATATTCCAAAAAGGGACTCGAGATATGTTTAAATAAATGGGAGACATTGTAGATGCTTTATGAACCAGTCACTACTGGAAGAACGACCTATACCCACAATTTTGGGAACCGTGGGCTGGAAAGGCGTCGGTATAGGGGTCTCAACCTATACCCATGGTTTAGAAAACCTGTGGTTATAGGCTTTTCAAAGCGTAGAGAAGGCTGTCCTGCGTGGCACACAAAAATCCCCACGTTTTTCAAACCATGGGGTATGAAAATTCAAAAATCGTACCCACAGGGTTTCAAACCCGCACTTCACGAATCACCTCACGGCAGAGCCTGACAAACTGACCAGCTGAGCTATAAATTTTAATTGTTTTATACACATATATCTACCTATACATATTAATAAAATCCACATGTGGTATCAAAAATAGCGGGATTTGGGATTCGAACCTGGGACACCCGATTCAATTTACTGTTGTGCCTGCACAATGTACAAACCCACCTACGATTTTAGTTTGTTTTATATAAATACATATATGTATATATATTTATATAATTCGTGTTTCAAAATATGTAAACCGCGGAATTCGAACACATGACCTACAAAAATGGGAGATAACAGTTTACCAACTGAGCTAATTTTTTTGATATTATATATTTATATTTACATAAATATATGAATCTAAATTGTGAATTAATGCCTCCCCACCCAATTTTTTTCATCTCCTGCCTAAATTTTTTCCCCGCCATAACGCAGGAAAGCTATACCCACAGTTCTGGAGAACCATGGGTATAGGTCTTAAAAGAAAAAATCCCCATACCCACGGTTTTGATGAACCGTAAGTATAGGTATTCAAAAAATACCCTATACCCACGGTTTTCTCCAAAACTATGGGTATGGGTCTTGAAAGAAAACTATACCCATGGTTTTTGGCACAACCATAGGTACAGGTGGCCTATACCAACGGTTTTGGAAAACCGTGGGTATAGGTTCACATACTATCTATATACCCACGGTTTTCCAAAACCATGGGTATAGGTCATTTTTCCAGTAGTGAGTTGGTTATGTTTCCCAGTTTCTAAAGACATTATACCTATACATTCCTATCATGGGTTTGTAATATGTTGTAATTATTATTCTTCAATTCTGATGTAATATCCATATATGTAATGTATGGTTTGTTATAGTAACTCCTATACCCTAGTTACACAGAGTTAGTGCATTATTACCGAACATTAGCATGATTACAATAGATCATGTTAGAAAGGACAAACAATTTAATAGCCTTTGAAGTAACAGATACTTATATATGTTTTACATAACATTATGAAATGATAAAACAACAACATTGTGTCCCCCTTTAACACACTCATATTATTTATCCTATTCCTATATGTCAGTCATAATCTAATTCTTTACATCCTGGATAAAATAAAACATAATAAAGGGGTTAGCTCAAATTCTTAATAATGATAACAATATAGCTGAAACATTCATAAACAAGAATAATCATTTAAGGAAATGTATAAGAATAAATCATCATCCTTTTAAACATAAAATTCAGCATAATAAGGGAAATACAAATCATATAATTCCATTTAATGATTCACAAGGATATATTACTCAGCGAATAATCACATTTAATATCAATATCCATTTCAATAATGATTGAATGCATAATGTAGGAAATCATAACCACAAAGTCATGGCCTCGGGCCTATTCTACAAATTAGATCATTTCAATGCCCTATGCCAAGACACTTGTTTGTCTCATGAGACTAGCCGATGCATTGAGGAGCTATAGTAGGATCCACTAGTCTCTTACTAATCCTAATGAATTCGTCATAGGAAAAGGTTGAATGATAACATAAAAATTCATATTAAAACTAGCATAACAAATATTAACACTTTAACCATTATCCGGGAATGGTAAAAAAATAACACATCCACATTAAATCATATCACAATACCTTCAATACAATATTAATGATTGTATCATAATAAATAAACTTCACTCAAGTGTAAAATACATCAAAAGATGTTGACATAGATGAATTCAAAACTATTAGAGAGAAATTTTTTTTATTTTGAAATTTTTTAAAATTCACATAATTATAAAGGAATTGTTTTTCCAAAATATTCTTATATGATTTTAAGGGAAGCTTCTAAGGTGTTACAATTTCTGAAAATAGTTTCACCCGACGTATAAGTTAAAAAAAATTCTTACATCAATTTGTCAAAAAGGTCATATTGTACCATATATGGAAAGTGATGGAATGACTCCTTTCAAAAAAATTTATAAAATTCCAAAAAAGGGTATAAAATACATTAACCCATAGTCTAGTAAATAGTAAAAATGTTTTGAAATATATTTTAAGAATCATGGATGTGGATGATAAATAGGTCTTAGTAGATACTCACATACAAACATACTTAGATAATAACGAAATTGTAAAATTAAACCTTACCAAGTACTTTTCCTTGATCAGGGGTACATTAACCTCAAGTATAATAGTTAAATCCATGTTATTAAAATATAAAATAACCAAATACATAAATATGATATCATATATGATATTTTAATATTTTTTTGTTAATAATATTTCAGTTGTATCATTGTTTTGGGTGTTAACTAATTTGTTTTCCTTTATATGATTTGTTAGGTAAGTCAGGTTTTTAACAGATAGAAAGTATTTGATTCATATCCAGGATTATATTATGATATTAAAAATTATTTTTCTTCATAAAAAGAAAATTATTCTCAAATTATTATGATAGGGAATGAATCTCATCGCATTCGTGGAGATGGTAATATTTACGTTTGTACGAGCGACAATATCATTCTGTTGATGGTGAAATCGTATTTAATGGGATGAAATATCATATATAAAAAATAATTATCATTTTATACATTTTATTTACATCCATTATACATATTATTATATCCATCCTAATAATGAAGTGTTGAATAACAAACTACACCACGATGTGGAGATGGTAAGCCGTACGTACGCATGTATGGTGACATTGTCATTCATAGGGTAGATAAAATACTGAAAATAGTTGTATCATATTTATAATAACATTATAGTAAGTATATGGTATTAAAGATATTATTTTGTTATAAAATAACATATAAAGATAAGTGGAAAAAGAAAATAACATAGAAATTAGTGATGAAAATATTACATCTACTTCGGGCGCTTCCTTTCGATTTGATCAAAATGGATCCATAGGTTAAATCCTGATCAAATTAAAACCTCTTTGATTAATCTAGGGTAGTTGGGAGGATATTTGAGCAGGGGTTGGCTGAGCCAAATGGAATTGGAGGTGTTATTTTAAGAGAAGGGGAAGTACCCTTTTATAAGATAGGTGGGGTATCATTAGGAAAAGCAAGAAATATTATTTTATTAAACAATCATATTCTATTTGTAATGGATCCAAAAGGATTTATATCAAGGATAAGGTGGGTATGTGTTGAAAACCTTTGATCCATTAGTTTTTAGATAGGTTAAGGTCAAAATTTTAACTATATCTTCTAGATTTAACTCTTAGTAAAATATTTTTACTTTTACCTTTTATTCTTATATTATCATTATAAATGGTTACTAAAAATACAATCAATATTTAATCAAACCCCAAGTTGTTCATTGTTGATATATATAACCTTATATTAGTCCTTTTGATGAACAATATAATTCTATGAATGTTATATCAATTAATAATATAGTATTTGTTTTAAAAACTCCTATAGAGCAATTTTGACACTATTTAGTATTTGGTTTCTGTGAAATTCATAACTAGTTTATCACTTAGAAAAAAATTTATTCAATCAATCAAAATATTTCATATTAACCTATAAAATTCGTGGAATACATCAAAAGTCTCAATTTGTAATTATATTAATATTTATAATATCATCTTTTTTTAATATTTCAATAATAAGGTAATTATTTCATCATCATTGTGTCATGAATAAATTAAATTTTTTAATTTATATAAATTATAAAAAAATATAATTATGTAGTAAATAACTTTATATATCTATTGAATACTTATAATCAAATTTATCATTTGTATAACCCTATATTAAAAATGTTTTAGTCATTAAACTAGGAATTTAACACTTTTAACTCTTCTTTAAATAAAATAATAATAAATGTCCTAATCTAATCCAAGAGGTTTAAAATGGATCATATACTATTCCTAAGGTTTATTTTTGTCTAAACAAATTTATCCAATAGAATTAAGACATGTGATAGGGTAATTATAATATCATTTTTAACTTCAATTACCCTATGTACTTTTAATAGTGGTAAATAAAATCCAAACGTTACTATTCCACAAAAATTATTTTTGTCCTATGGAATCACATATTACATACTGATGTAAAATGTGTCTCTCAGATTTTTAAAATTCAATTCACAAATTCAGTAAAATTATGATTTATTCAAATTTAGTAATGTTCCTAGAAGGTGGGTAAAACACATTGAAAAATTCAATAAAATTTTATATATCTAATCGTATTATTAAATGAATTCATGAATTAAAATATAATAATATACATATAATGTATCTATTTTGTCTTTAAACTAAATTTAAATTAAATAAATAATTATTTAAATAAAAATTCGGCTTTAAACTATAATGTAGTGTTTTTCACTATTCATCAAAAATTGGATGTTTTCATAAAAAAACCAAATATTCACCCTTATAAAATAATGTTATTCTGAATTAAAAAACTATTTTAATTTTACATAATTCAAACCATAGAAAAATAATTTATTAATTAAAAATTAATTCCTATTGTCAATACCAGAAAGCGGGTTTTTGAAAACTAAAAACTATCAATAGATTGATATATGTTTCTGTCCAATGTAAATGTAAAAATACATCCAATGAACAAAATTGGATTAAATTATAGAAATATAATCTAATTATACTTCATACCCATTAAAATGTATTGTTTAACACTATAAATTATTTTTATTAAAAAAACTTATCATTTATAATTTAGTGTTTTTCAATATTCATCAAAATAAGAAAGTTATCAGAAAAACATCAAAAATTTATTGAAACTATTTTTTTGACCCTCTTCTAAATAAAAAGTTTATTTTTTCAAATTGAATATGTAAAAGTTTCAAATATTAGATTTTAAAATGGTTCTCAATTAAATGTCAGTAAAATTGCATTTTCTGAAAAATACATCTTTTATATGAAAAAATTGATTTTGTTCTTATATAATGTCGAAGAAAAACATAATATGGATGTTAAAATTATATAGATTATATAAGATTTTAAATAATGTTAAAACTATTCATAACTACTTTTTGAACAACTAGTTTGGTAAGTCATGGTGCACTCGAACACATTGTTGTGTGTTGCTTACGTTATTGAATTATTTTAAAAAGATAAAGTACTATGAAAACATTGGGGTTAAACCACCACCACAAAGGGAACATGTAAAATACTTATAATCATTCAATAATTAATTTTCCATTAGCACATTTCAAAAATAATGAATATTATGTTGAATGTGAAATCAACCATAAAAATAATAGTGGATGATGAATCAGTAGTTAGATATGGAATACCCTATCAATAATAGTAGAATTCATGTTATAAATTCGTGTTTATGACATCTCCCATAAATAATGATGATGAATGTGTCATTTTCAAGTGAATAAATAATATCCCATAAACAATTTTTTTGATCATAGTGTCATTATTAAAAAAATTTATTAGGTGAGAGACAAATCAACATAATTTTCAAAAAGAATGTGATGTATCACTATTTCATATATATTAAGTTTGATGATCTTCCACTAATAACATGAAACATGAATTTTACATCACAATATGTTTTAAAATTCATGTTTCTAAAATATAATTATAGGAAAATTTATATTTGTACATATATTATTTATAACTAATGTGAAACAAACCTTGTAATTAGTCATCGAGTTTGAAATGATCTATAGGTTACTACCACACATTTCATTATAGAGATGGTAAAAATAATTTTTTCTTTACATCCCATGACAAGGATTATTATTTTATAAAACAACCAACCTACAAGGGTTATGCCCTTTAATCCCTCGTGATGACATATCCTTATCAAAAATTACATTTCATCAAGAATACTAAGAAGAGAAGTATTTTTCACCACCATTGAGAACTATTTAATGTTTTCTATCGATCACCAAATATTTTAAGAACTAGAAAACCCACAAAAAGTTTCAATTTCATTGTACTTTTATACATTATATGGGTTTATAGAGATACATGGTTAAATTCACACCCAAAATAATTTTAAGGGTCCAACCATGAACTATGAAGAAACAATTATCACTCAAATGATAAGGAAAATTCATTTTGTTAAATCCTCATTCATTATCAAACACCACACAAGTTTTCATCTCCTGATAAAAATTTTATGAACATAAAATAGACCCACACCTATATCACTCCCTATGTGATATCAAAGAAGTATTAAATGACCATAATAGTTAGTGAATGACATAAATCCTAAATAAGAACCCCTTATGGATCTATCAGCTTCTACTTAATACACATAAATTGTTTATTTATCCATAAATGATTGACTAATACATTTATGACCTCTATTGTTTGTTAAGAATTTACCAAACAACTTAGCCTCAAATAATAAAAAATATATTCCGTCATAACCCCCACTTGTCCCACACACAACCACTAACTAATTATAAAATATTATGTTTATTTAGAATAATATAAATGGTAATATGAATATCTACATACCACATATTATTCTTAACCACAAAAGTAAATAGACTATATCTATATCCATGTGACCATCAAACAAAACCATCATCCATGAGACCAAAATCATCCATCTAGTTCGAAATTATTTTTCATAAATTTTTAATTATTTAACCCATTTAATTAAAAAAATTTACATTATAAATAATCTAAATAAAATTCATAATGTGATTTATATTAACTTATCCCTCTTGAAATAGGGAATGCTCAAATTCTACCCAAACTATGTACCATTTAAAATTCAATGGCTCAATAGATATAATTAAGAAGATAATAAATTTCATCCCATTTTAATTGGAAAAGGAAACAAATTTAAGTACTGACATAACCTAGTGAGAATTTATATGGCCACATGGATTTGTTCTTTAAGGATCTCCCCTAGAAAATTCAATACAAGGACTTGACACTAGAACAATGATTCCACCCTAATTTAATTGAATATATATATATATATATATATATAAACAATACCAAAATAGACAAATATTTTCTAAAGTGGTTGATGGATGAGAAAAATAACATAGATAATCTAAACAACATTAATTTCAAGAGGAATATATCCCAAACTATCCTATTTTTATGGAATAAAAAATGGGGGAGGGAGAAAGATGTTGGTTCTCCACTAATTTTTTTTTCAATTTGATCACAAAATCTAGAGGGGTTCTCAATATAACATATTCCCTAAAAATTAAAATAGTGAATGGGGGGTATTTTAACATGGTACCTTTTTTCACAATGTAATTTCACTACCTAGGGGAGCTGAAAAACTGCATAGGGGTGCATTGTGGTGTGTCCTCATGTGCCATTGTGAAATAATGAATCACTAGGAAAACATGAAGTACCCTAATAGAATAATTTTATTATGTCTATATACTACATGATCCAACACCCCATTATTTGGAATAACAAAAACTCCACGAACACCCAATTATAGGGTCATGTTATGGCATAAACGTCATTTTATGTAGAATCACCATATTCTAGGTCCAATTAATAACCTAACCACTAACATCTTATGTCTCATTCTACCAAGACAATCCCCACATTTTTCATTATAATATTCAGCTAGGTATCAATATAAAATCCATAATATATTATATTGTTGTCATCCACCTGTATCTAATGATAATTTTACATTGCAGAAAAACATATTATTATATATCTATACTCGGAATTTAAACCCATTATGACATTGAATTAAAATACCCCTATAGTATAATATCATCCAAATCTCATGTCCAACTCCTAAAGACCACCCTTGAGTCTTCTATCATCACCTAAATCACTTGAAAAAATTCAATATATTCTTATATTTTTAAACATTTAATCAACTCAGTACTTTAGAATATACAGGTTGTTAAAACCTTTCAAATATGACATTTCTAATCATAGGAATTTCCCCATGTATATATATAGTGAATACCATTAGATAAAGACATTATATTTCTGTTCCTTCTCCTTAATTGTTATTTTCCAGGACCATGAATGTACCTTAGCTGAAGTAGTTGAAGTAAAAGATTATTAATTCATTCAACTATAGTCTAGAAAACATGTTATTCATCACTAAAATGACATGCATTGAACCTTATTTGCATCATCAAGATCAATTGTTCAGGTGATTACCTAGGAAACAACCCAATAAAATAACATCCTCAAAAAACATTATGTACATCACATCATGGTTCTAATTAAACCCCCCAACATCACAATAATTCCATACTTTTTGAAAAATGGATGAATATCTATTATCCAAAATCACATTTCAATGATCAATATTAATAGTCTACATTAGAAAAACTCACACTCTAATATACACTAGAAATATTTCAATATATATTTTAAATAACAATTTCTCTCCCACAATAAAAATATGAAAACATGAATCTATTATACATCATAGTAGTCACCAGGCTCTACATTTTGTATCACCACCCCATAGTTTGTGTCACCTTATTAGTATTCTTCTCTAAAAACGATCTCCTTTATTAAACCATATTGTTGTCCACAATTCATGTATACCACTCACTAAATGTATTAACATTATCCAATAAACCCTTATTGGTACAAAATAGGTTTATTTTCACTTTTATAACATAGTATACCATCTTTAAACTAATCAGTATATTGAAACCATACCCACAACTTGTTTATGTTTACCAACATGGTGACATTCGACACTCCCCACATGACACCCATAATAAGGGGAAAATCCATAAATATTGAATATTGTACACCTCAATTTAAATATTATTTTTTATGGACATATATGAAAGATAGTACTAAAAATAAACTATAATTTTGTGTTTGAGACTCACTATATACACTCATTAAATGATAATATACCCCAACTCATGAGCACAAACCTAGAGTTTATAAAAAACATTTATTCAGAGAAACAAATTATTACTCTCATCATTGAAGTCATACCATAACACCATAGATCAAAATTCTTTTAACCATTCATCCTATTAGTTTTAACTCACTTTAGACTCCTCCATGTCTGATATGTATTTTCTGATTCCATTTTTTCCAAACACACCACATATTATTTAATTTCCCAATTATACAGTGGTAATGTAGACTAACTCATCACCTCATCATCACCCATGAATCAATGATCATCATATCTATTTTAATATTCCATAAGGATTTTAGTTTTAGGATGTGAGAATAATAATTTTATGTTTTAATCTTTTTTTTTGTATGGAGGATGTACAAAACACTTATTTTAAACAAGATCAGTCTTGAAGTAGTGGAAGATGAGTTGAAGAATATATGGTTCAGATGAAAATATTAATGAATGATTTAGAAATTAATTATTTATATATGATGTGATAGACACATTTTATATTAAATATACAACATAGTATTGTTGTTTTAATTGTGTAACCTATAAGGGACTAGTTTTGGAAATGATTGATAGTGAATTTTAATTGTATTTTGTAAGGCAATGGAACTAGTTGCACTAGTTATTCCCTATTATAAATAGTTTATATGGGGTCACTAATATTTGTATGATGTGATTGGACATTTCTTTTCTCTTATTTAAAATAATCTAGTGGTGTTATATTACTTATTATGACTATGTGGGAATCACATTACTATTTATTATATTTTGATTTGTTTTTTCTTTCCTGGAAGTTCTAGGTGATGGTAGTGGTTGATTATGAGGCATTTTGTATAGTGGTAGGAGTGACTTTTTTTTCTTTGTTACAGTTTTTTGTATTTTTTTTTGTTTTTTACATTCTAAAAGTATTATTAATTTTTAAAAATTTAATTATTTTGTTTTTCTCCCCCATAATATGGGGGTTATTGTGTAACAAGTTATATCCATGATTCTAGGACAAAATATTTTTTATCAATTGGATCATTTAACTCTAAACTACTAAATATTTTTATATTATTATTATTTTATTTCATTGTAGTATATGTTATACATTTTGGAATGAATTATGTTTATATTTTTAGTGAAAGGGGTTTGTAATTAAGATATAATGTACTTTATATTATATAGGATGTATATGAAGGATTATCTAATCTATAATTCCCTTGAACATCGATTAAAGGGATTATTACATGAGAAAATTGGTAGATTTTAAATGGGAAAGCTCTATAGTAGTCCATTTGGGGTGACCATTTTATCTATAATGGAGTGATTCCTAAATCATTCATTTAGTGAATACTAATGGGGAATAGATAAAGGATCTGAAAAATATATATGATAATGAAAATGTAATGGAAAGGGTGTATTTTATGTGGAGGTTGTTCCACATCAGAATCTTATGAGGAATTTAAGAGAAAAATCATTCAAATGACATTATAAAGATTCATGGTATATTGAAATATTTTTGAATAATGTTTTTTATCTATTATATAAACTTTTCTTTTTTACATCACTCCCAGAATATAGGGATGCAGTGGTTACAGATGAAAGAAATGTTTTGATAAGACTGATTAGGTGTTTTAGGATTTTTTGAATATCATTCATAATAGGATTATTGGTTTGATGGAATTCCAATAACCAGCTATAATCACATTAAATTCCAAGGATAAATAACATTCCATTTAACCAAACTGATTGAAGATAGCTAATAAAAACATATTACCTATTCAATAGAATCTTTCCTAAAAAACACTCTTATATTGGTATTGTTGGATTAAAAAGAAGATGAATAATTATTATAGGGATCATGGAGTCAATTTTAATAATATATCTAAATAATTCATCAATATAATAACTGAATGACACATCATTCAATTTGGTATATTTTTCCACATCATTTCTTGTAATTAAATGGGTGTTTACTATAAAAATTATTGTTTATGTGAATAATTTATATTATTTAAACCAATGTAATAAAATTAATTAATATTTTTATATGTTGCTATATTATGACTTTAATTGGTTGTTTTTGTTCTCTGGTTAATTTATAGTGTTTGAAAAAATTTATATAATCCATATTTTTTTATTTTTATGATTGAATTATCTACAATCATTCATCATAAATTTTATTTATTTTAGTTACATTAAAATTAAAGTTTTCTGTCTTTTCATTTAATCATTTTTTAGTATATTGATTATTAAATTTAATTTTATTAAAAATTAGTTTATAATGTTTTTATTAACTTTATTTTATCATTTAAATTATTTTAATGTGATTTTCATTTAGTGTTTTTTATATTTCTAGATTTATTAGAGGAGGTCATTATGTAAAAAAATGTTTTCTTTCAATTTTTCATTCATCTACTATTAAAAAATATCCAGAGACCATGTTAATGAAAATAAGCTAGTGAATAATAGTATTTTAATCTTATTCACAATAATTATAGTGACATTGATTGACGAACCAACCGTGGGAGGGAGAATTAATCGTGTGGAACTACTTCACATGGCCATGTGATGTAATCTACAAATGAAATTTTCATGTGTGATATAAATCATAGGGGATTGAGTTTGATTAAATTATTATTTTTAAATCGATGAGTTTAAATAATTTATAATAACAAATTAGTGTATTAGGTAACTCAAACATATGTAATTTGATATGTAAAATTATTGAAATATGATGAAAAATATATGCACATATTTAGACCATGAATATTAAAGATATTGAAAATTAATTTTTATATTACCAAAACTAGATTATGTTTTGATATATTAAAATAGTGGTTTATGGTAAAAACCCATTTCAACAAAGCATGAAAGGAATAATTCATCCCCAAATAGGAATTGAGAAAAATATATAGGATATTCAAATTTACAAAATGAGATTGTCGACTGAATGAGAACCCACATCATCTGAAAAAATTGTGAAATATAAACTAAAAAATATGATATAAATGTCAAAATTTACATCTCTTATATGTTATTAGATTAATATGATACTACTTATTCTAATTGTGATATTAGGAACTATTTTTTGATTAATATTTAATGAATTTCAGTGCATTGAAATTGAGAAATAATTCTATATTATGAATATATATTTTAATTATTCAATTGAATTGATATTTCCATTCTATTTATAGTTTTAAAGGGATCTCTAATCATATTAATCCAATATTTTAAAATTTTAAATTTTATACCAAAATGGTGTTTATGAATTTTCTTATGTAAAATTAGAACCTTCGGTTCTACTTAAAACAAATTTCCCCTAACACACATTTATGTGGAATTTTTAGAAGGATACATGTTTTAACGTTGTACTATTTGAGAATAAAATAATGTAATAAGTATGAGATGTAGTTGACACAGTAGTTCTGATGACATCCCATCCCTAGATAATTTTTTTTCTATTTATTTTTGACTATATCGATCCTTTATTAAAATAGATTGGCCAGGGATAATATTTAGAGATTTTAGGATTCATTGAATATTATATCATGAGATTTAAAAATCATTTTTTAGGGTGCATATGTTGAAGGAGATGGATCATTATGATCTTCCAGGGTTATTGATTACTAATGTTGATTAAGTCATTGAAAGGTGGATATTGATTCTAATATGAGGAGTGTTTAAGGAACTATAGAGTCATGTGAGAGTCATAATATTCTCAACTACATAAGTTCAAAAGACATTATATGGTGAAATATTATAATTTGATGTGATGACACGGGGATCAACCAAGCTTGTAAATATATTGAATGAATCTATAATTTTGATATGATGTCTATAATGAGTGAATCAAGCCATGAAATCAAACTATTTCATCATTTTTTATGTCGAAGAAATTTTTTATTGGTCAATAATGTTATTTATATGAGTAACATTTATTTCAAATGATGGTGATCATAATTTGAGATAAATAAATCATCATGTGATTCCATATAGACATTGAGGTGGTGTGATTTTTTTCACATTTAAATAATTTATTTCAAATTATGTATTCATGTAAGTATGAAAATATGGAATATAGATTAATGAATATTGATCATGATCACAAAATGGATAATATGAGAAAAAGACCTGTAGAATTGAATTTGGAGTACAAGTTTGAGAGATGGGGATAGTGGAAGGATGTTACATCATTAGTGAAGCTTCCTTCTCTCTTTCTTTGAAATTATTTAACTATAATCATAATATGGACTCATTGTATATAAATAATATTTCTATATACATGTGTAACTATTTTTTGGGACAATTAATTACAATATTGTGTTGATTATAATTTACATGTTCTTGCTTAGGCTAATGTCAGGGTTGTTTGTGATCTTTTATGAATTCATCACTCTGTTTTGTATATTTCTCTATTTTTTAGAGATAAAACTTTTAATAGATAGATATCAGATTAATTTTATTGAATTGTCATATTATGTTTTCTCCCGTTAGGAAATTATCTTTTAGATTATAAATAGTATAATTTTTTACTTACTTAATTTATAAAAAACATGATTCTATGAAAAAATTTACCGTCAAAAGTCAAATATTTCAATAATGTTGATGTTATGATTTATCTATCATGGAGTATCAAAATTTATATTTTGAATTTAATTTAATTCTTCAAAATTTATCACTCTGAAATGTGATTTATTTTAGGTTAATGATGTTTTTTTAAATATTTTAAATTATCATTTAAATCATAGCTGATCGAAACATATCTAAGTATAGATAATCATTTTTTAAATATGAAATTAAAATTCTCTCTTGACTTATTTTATTCATCTATGTATTACCTTATTGTACTAATATTATCTATGTTGTGCTACTATCATATTTTACGACACATCCATTACCATTTAACCACTTTACTATTTTTAGTTTATAATTATTATTTTGGCCAAACACTTTTATATTTCATTATATATGTTTTGATTAATATTTCCACTTTAATTGTCTATGTAGGTATAAAAAATAATTAATTTTTATATCTTTTGAATGATAACCCCGACCACAATTTATGAAATTAATTTAATAATTAATATTATTGTTCCATTTGAATAATATATCATGTATTCCAAATCATCACATTATTTTATTTGCGAGGAATGAAGCAAGAAGAGGTATATTTATGTAAGATTAAAAAAGGTTCATTTTATATATTATATGTTTAATGATGTTATAAATAAATGTGATGTTAATGTACAAATGACAAAAACAATATTTATAGTGATATATAGAATTTAATATATACCTAGATTATATATGATATTTAATTATATATATCATATAGGTGAAGTTGAATTTTGTATAAATTTTATGGTTTCTTTTTTAATGATCATATGTAGATCCATGATAGGGTTAAGAGGTTTGAAAATTACACATTCTACAATTTATAATAGTGTGATAGATAATTGATTTTCCTAGTATTGAAATATAAAACTCTGATGATATGGAATTATCATTTTAGAAATTTATGTGATCTGTGTGTAGTATTTTTTTGAAACTATTTAGGTTTTTGATATCTATCACATTGATTTAATAGCATTTGAGAGTTTTATTCTACAAAATTGGATAAAGGATTATTTTTTCAAAAAATTGGGCTCACCTAAATCTCATAAGATAATGATTATATATATATATATATTTGTGTGTGTGTGTTTTCAGATTTAATCCATATCATTCTAATGAATTACCATTTAATTATGTCACCATTATTGATGAATTAATGTGTATTTAAGGGGTATTCTTATATATGTAAAAATACATGGTTATTGGATTTTTTTAATGGAGATCCATGATAAATAAAGATGTTTACAATAAAATTGTGTCCTTAAGTCCAAATATTAGAGTTTGGTATTGTATTTTAAAAATATTATGGTCTTATTAGAGGAAATTAATCATCTACCTGATTATTATACCAATTATTTTAGATAACAAATAGTGTGGAATATCATATTAACATGGCCCTAAATGTGATAAAATATAGAAAGAGGGTGCATATGGGTATTCTAAAGTTTATTTGGAAGAAATTGTTAATTTATTCACCAATATAATTACTTGTAATCTATATACATATTTATATAAAGTGAGTAGATTAAATCTATAGACAATAAATCCTGTAAAATCTTCTCACCTTATTTTTTCGTGTCCACTTTCATATGTCTATGTTAATGTTATTGAAATGGAATAGAATTACAATGATTATCAATAAGGTGTCTTTTAGGGTATGGTGATGAAAATTTTTTGTCATGGATTGGGAATATTATTAGCTGATGATCATAAGAAGATGTAATGTTCTCTTCAATTATAAGATCATATGAAAATAATAGAACATAGTTGAATATTTGGTTGAGAATAATGTTCCAAGGGAGATTATACATGTTTATCTAAATGGATGTACGAATGGTACAGATCTTCTTCCAATTTATTTAATCATAAAATATTGAAAATAAAAAATTATATATTTTTTGGAAATCTCTGAAACTATGGAAACCTAGGGATTTTTTTAGAATATGTAGTTTAGATGGTTCATAGATATTGTGTGAATTTATTGGGTGGAATAGGGTTTGATGGATGGATTAAAGATTCATATTTGTTATTTACTAAATATTTATTATTGATGGAATAAAACCCAACATCCCAAAAAATAGTGAGTCTCACTAAATCATATAATTGATGGTTTCATATGAATTATGAAATGAAATAATTTCATAAGAAATTAAAGTGGTAGATAACCTAAATTCAATGATAAAAGATACCATTGATGAATAGGATTTTATCATTTTGAAGAAGGATGTTGATAGTACTATATTATAAAACGATAGTATATTTTGGGATATATTTTCTGATACCAAAGGTATCGATTTTTTAGTGATTAGTTCATCTGATAATAGGAAAAATGAAACATAGAATGTTCTAGGTATGGTTTTTTGAAAGGTTTATATCATTAATAGTTATATATATAAAAATATCTTCCATTCATAGAGATCTGGTGGATGATAAATTTATTATGTAACTTATTTATTTATTAAATTGATTGAAGGACTTTTTATAAGATAAAATATAGACTTTATTGTTTAATGAAATTTAGTAGATAATTTAAAAATATTTTTGATTAAATTATATATGAAAAGTTTTTTCCCGAGTGTAATATATATCTTTATTTTTAACAAAGTGTTTTCAATGATTATAGTAATTTTATAGTTATCAATTACTTTTACAATATTATCCTAGAAGGTTTATAAATGCATTACATTATATATTACACCTTGAATTGTATTAATTTTTTTATATGTGTGGTCTTGTGAATGACAAGTATATTTGTGGGATAATGATAGATATTTACATGAATACTTGGCCACTGGTTCTATTTCAAATGGAATAATATTGGATGATCCTTGAAAGATTCATATTGATTGTATATAAACCTATGGACTCCCCAATATTCTAACCTGTCTTTTTATATGAGGGCAAAACACTTAATATAAAATATTATGATTCATAAATGTTGAATGATAAATTTACATCATCAATTCTTTTACAAATATAAAAAATATATTCACATGAAAAAAAAACATTTCCTGGAATACTTAGATTTTAGTTGGTATATAGTGGATCATGGAAAGGATGAATAGTATGTAGTGAAGTGGGGTTATTTATATGTCAACAGTTTCAAAACATTCATCATTTATTTTATAACATTTAATATATTATTATTTTATGTTAATGAATACTTTTTATGAGATATAGTGTTTCTAAATATTACCATGGAGTTAATGTTCAATTCCAAGGGATAACTAATAGCTGGATTTCAAGTATATATGTCTTATTTGTTCTCTATATAGTATATTTATAGTATATTAAATCCAATAAATAATATATGGTATTGTTATAGAAAAAGTGATTTTTATAATAACTTGGAAGGATTCAAGATAAAAGGGTTATTGTTCAATGATAGATGAAACCTAATTCATTAAAAAAATGATCTGATGATTTTTTCATATCAGAACAATATTAATATAATGAATCATTTCATATAGAGTATATTATAAGTATAATTTATAGATTAATTAATTATTTTTGTAATACATAAGCTTCTATATATATTAATAATGATTATAGTCCAGAGTGTATTAAGTGACATTGGGAGTATTTGGGAATTGGATGAATGGAATACTAATGGGAGAAACATTTAATACTTTTATAGAATATGAAGTGTTCCATTTTTTCCATTGATTTTATTTATTTATTGAATATATTAAATAATTATAAAATTAGTGTATTTTTAGGAATTGTGGAGGATCCTTTCATGTTGAAAATAATTTTTATTGAGTGTAAAAGTTATAGAACTAAAGGACCGTATTTGAGGAGTCTTGAAAAAATAATAGACCATAAAAGGAATAGATGGTAATGGATACAATGGTGATTTACCATTTCCAAAGTGATTGTCTTATAATAATTGGTGTGACATGAGGAAATAACACCATTTCCTAGAGAGTAATATTTGAGGATGTGAGACCATAAAAAACTAGATATTCCCATGATCAAAAATGGGTTTAACCTGATGATTAAAAAGTGGTGAAAACTGATGTCATGAGAAGTTCCCCCACTAAAAATATTAATATTGGGGTCACATGATGTGGGTTCATGTATTTTATATTCTTATTCTTTTAATTATAATTAAGATATTTATATTCTTCAATGGTGTTGGACTAAATATAAAACGTGAAATTTAATATTACCATTCATTATGTGATTCTATTACATTATTATTATGGTATTTATGACTGATTGACTATGATGAATTTCTATAGGTTTGATAAGGTTCATTATCTTTTAAACTATATTATATCAATCATTCAATTGGATACATTTCAAATTTTGACATCCCTATTTTATATTTTATTTTTTGGATGGTGTATTCCATAATTTTTGGGATCATTCACAAAACATAGCTCATCCATCATATAATCTTATTAATTATGTATAATCAAAAGTATTTGTATCCCCTTGTCATTTAATCTCCATACCATTCAGAACATATCTATTTCACTAATCATATATGAATTCAATTGTTTATAAATTAAATAAATCCTTACTATCACTATACAAACTAATTCTATAACTAATTCAAGATACAACCTCACTAACCCATAGTCAACCAAGAAAAGGTTCCTAAATATTTTTTACCATTGTTCAGACAACATCATAACCCAATCTTTATTACCAATTAAATCTCACTAACATTGTATGTCATATAACATACCAATTAGTATAACTATGGTTTCTTATATACTATCTAGATATATATTCACATCCCAATGGAATTCAACAATATGACATAACAGGGAAAAATATTCCATAAGAATTATAACCAACATACTAGTATGTGCAACATAAAATCATTATGAATTACTGATTTTCAATATAATCCTTTATTCAAGAGACATATTATCTTCACAATCTAACCTTTATATACTATATATTTTAAAAAAACCACCCATTTAAATGTATCCTTAATCATTAATAGGTAGATCTTGACTAACAAAAACATTGTTCTAATCATATAGGGAAATTCTTATTTTATACCATCTCACATAGCTCATATGTTTTCAAAAAAAAATCTCATATTACTGAGGTAATATAATATCTAAAAACCACTCACAATAAGAATAACTACCTTTTTGATTCATAAATTAAAATTTCCAACACTCTTACACCTAAATGGATCCCTACAGTGCCACTCGACTCATGAAAACCTGAGTCATTCTGCATTGGTCATAAACTCATGTGCCTAGTAAAACCACTTATCAAGCCCCATGTTATTATTTGAATCATTTATATCATGAATTAAAACTCACTAATCCATTTTTAATATAGACACAAGTATCCCCTCGCATTTTAATGACATAGTAAATATCATATCATGTGAATCGATTAATGACATGAAGAATCTTCCCATGCATCCTTCATAAAGGAAACTACATTCCCATAATAACTATTCGATAATACGGAATACTGTAATATATAAAATCTATTCAATAAAATAAAATATTAGTGATATATTATTAGACATATAAAAATATAACACAAATTACCTAATTAAAATCTAAATATCAATAGGCTATCTTACCTATTCTAAACAAATATTAACCACGAAGCTCAAAACATATGAAGAAACCTCAGAACAACTACCTTAGTTGCTATATGTAATCTCATGGTCCAACACACTAATACATGCATTTTAATACACATTATAGTCTTTATTCATAATCTATTTATCCAATTAATGTCCTTCACCAACTCATGTCTTCTTATAATAGAGGATAATGTGTAAAGGAAAACATTATGCAACACTTTGTACACACCCAATGATATAATTACATCACATATCTTATGAAAGACTTATCTACATACTATCCACAGACAATAAATTTATTATATATAAATAAAAAATAAATAACTTGATCATTGATCATGTTGAAAATAACTCAAAATTAATTGTAAAAAAAAACCAAACACCTAGTCAACATGGACACTGGCTCATTAAGATTATATATACGTAAAGGGTATAACATCCATATTATGTCATAACCCATCCACCCTCTATCAAAAATATCATAAAAAGTAAAAATAATATAAAATAATGATTGTATACATCATTATAACATCCGATACATGACTACCTAAACAACACCAAACTGTTTCATAACATGACATTAAGAACTTATCTCTATATAACTGAGAGATATGAAAAGTATTTTATGTATATTAAAAACTGTGGTGAGACTAATAATAAAGTATAATTATAAAAATAAAACCTGAAATAAATCTATCTCTATATTTAACTATATCAATGAACATATGATGGATTTATATTGGAGAGAATACCATAAAAACAGGATCGTTATAGAATAAAAAAATATAAAAATGAATCCCACACAGCCATACAGAAATACTAAATCCACCAGTGGATGATATTATATATTATAGAATATAAAATATAGATGAATATGGATATCCAAATATAATCTTTGTAATTTCCTCAAACTCTTCTATGCATCCCCACCCATCCCCATTTTCGCATCCACCAATAATCAGGCCATCACCCTGACCCACATGAAATTCAATAGTATACTTCCACGCTAAATTTCACATATAGTGTGGGAGAATACAACAGATTAGATCACCTCTAATAATGAACCAAATAAAAATCAATATATATTTTCATTCATATAACATCTAAATTTTGTTGTTGTATTATTGTACGCTTACAATAGTAGTATCACATGGGACATGAGGTTTGACCTAACTAACTGATATATTCATGTTTAATTTATAGATTTTATTGGATGATACACACATTATTTGAATACAAATTATTACTAAATTATTTATTATGACTCATATTATCATTAATGGAGAAAATATTGTCTTAATATCATAATGTAATGGTAAAAAATGTGTGACCCATACGCTAGCTCAGGGGAGTGATACATCACTAATTTATATCATGAGAGATCTATATTTAAAATCCATTATTATCTATGGATTAAAAACAACTTATCAATATGGAAAAGTTAAGTTTTATATTGAATGATATCTCACTTTAAAATAATGAGGTTGAATACTTTTTAGGTTATTAATTTAACACAATAAAATAGTAGTGATATATGAATTCCATATCCATGGGTGAATGAACTATCAATAATAAACCATCAACTTCATGAAAAAAAACATTAATAAAAAAATAAGTATAAAATATTCCAACACATAAAAAACTAGGCTAATGATATATTATTTTTGAATAAAGAATAATCCATCAATAATGGTGAATAATAATGTAGTCCTAGGTGAACAAGGCACCAACCAAAAAAATGGTGGTGCGTGAGGCATAATTGGGTGAATGAGGAATCACCTATTAAAAATGATGGAAAAATTTAATTATACAGTAAATAAGATATCATTTAATGAAAATGTAAATGAATTTGGTATCAATATGTTAATGATTCATAACCCGTTAATAATGGGGTTTAACGAGGCATATTTTTTCCAAAATCACCAAGGTGAATGATATATTATTAATAATATCTAAGGTGTATGATCTATAAAAAATTCATGAATATTGATGTCTATATTATACCAACACCAAAAATATGTTTAAGGATTATATATCAAAATCATAAAAAAATTAAACCAATGATCAGTCACCATGCGCATAGATATATCGACCCATAACATTTTCATAGTGAATCAGTAACCACTATAGGAACTGGCCCACCTTCCATGAATTCAATTTAAGAGACACAAATATATGAAATAAAACCCCTTGTATATATAAATCAATCTAACACTCCAAAAACATTGCATTGGATTCAATATAACAAACCCTTGCACTAACGACATTTCAAAATAGAACTCATGAGACTAATGTCAGATAAAAAATACAAGTTCATAAATCATCATAACCAAACATTTATTTTTCCACACCAATGAAAACATGTGAATATAATACAAGTATTACAACAAAATCAATTGATTATGATACCCCAAATCATTCAGTTACCCATGTACTTCACCACATCCAGAAATATCGTATCCATTGGTGGCCATGTTCTCAACACAAATGGTTTAATGGCCATTTTGTAATATTTGTTACCCGAATAATCATTCAAGAGATAAATAAATTAAATTTGGATTAATCTTGTTTAATTATCACATACCCTACCTAGAAAATATCTCATATGTTTAAATTAATAAAAATAAAATAAACTCCACTGAATCCTCCTCTAATGGTGTGAAAATAATATCCCTTTTTGATACTCCCTTGTCATGTAATCCATGTCTAAATAATCGACACCACTCATGGTTAAATATCTATTAAAAAAATCACCATTAATTGTTTACATATACACCATTGAATAAATTGTAAATCGATAATCTGGAAGGATGGAAATGTGTGTTTTTATATCCCTAACCTCACTACATAAAATAATAAGCAACTCATAACAACCACTCACACCTTTTATAGCCATTGATACTATCATACATCATATGTAACAGATGAACAATCATATAAATGGTTGTATTAGGAACTTCCAACCTCAAAATGGACTTATCCACTTTAAAAATAGTTCTTTTCAGGCTTTCTAAAAATCATAAAGCACCACCATCATCCATAATCAACTAACTCATCAATGGTTATTAAAATCAATTATAAATACATTTATTATATATTTATAGTGTTAATTAAAATTCATTAATTTTTAAATAGAAATGTCAATATCATAGATAATATTTTTTTATTGAATACTGTAGAAATTGGGTGAAATATACACTTTTCACACCATTGAGATTACTATCATCCAAATCCCCTACTCTTAAATCACAACACCAATAAAACTCTATCCCAAATTTTTATCAAAAACAAAAAAAATAATAATTTAGTGACCTACCTTTATTGAAATGGTACATGACAACAGTTTCTCATTTTTCATTATCATCCTCTTACAAATCCATAATAAATACCCATTATTTCTACTAATTTGCACCATTCTCTGGATTTTTCATAACCCAAATTCAAACCCATGGAACAAAAAATCAATTTAAATGACGGGGGTAAGTTGATTAATATAAGGAAGATATTTAACCATAAAATATCAAGGAATGATTCCCAAACCATTCATGGTATATCTAATATTATTAAGGGATATGTGATTATAATGGTTTTCCTCCCTTATATTTATTAGTTATAAATACCTCAAATCCTATGTGGTTTTCAAATTACCCATTATCATACCAAATTGAATTGGAGCCACTATAGCATGAACCCATATGTCATAGTGATACAAAAAAACAAATGGGATATTGAAAACAATATGTGTGTGAATTAATAAGTGACCTCATGTGTCATGGTGTAATTCTCTATAACTAGAAAACATGACAGCCCAAACTTGTAATTGCATTTGTGCATATTCCCCCTCAAATATTACTTTATTAAAGTGTAAAACCAAATGTAGTGGACACAACATACTAGTGTCACATTTTGTAATAAACATACTATCATGTCATGGAGATGAATCATGGACAGAAATAGACCCCAACTATCTGGGTCATATTTTACAAAGCTCTAGGACTATCTATATCAAGAACTAATTCTCCAATATGTAAGGGTTTTGTTTTGAAACCTTTATATGATTCACTATAATCATCCACTAACATTAAATATTAATATTATATAGCCCGAAAATTATTACTACCCATCCATTATATAGGTTAAAACACTCTATATTTTGTATTTATGATTATCATATAATAGAAAATCATCCGAAACCAAGGTTAAACACCAAAAACAATCCTACATGTCCAATTTAAACAACTACAATTGAAAAAGTTCATGAAAACATGTATTGTTTTTCAAAATTAAAATTATTTCATACCTAAGTATATGTGGGGTGTTAAAACATACATGTATGGGTTAACATAGTAGTATTATCAAACATGATTATTATAGAATCCAAAAATGAACATATATTTCTACCACATATGGATAGAGAAATAAATTTCATTAATAGTCATAATATGAGTATAAAATATTGTTTCAAGTATCCTATATAATCATTAATTTGGTTCCCATATAGAGAGAACCCATTTGAGAGTTTGATTTCCAGTAATTGTAATATATTGGGTGAATGTATAAATCACGATCTCACACATTAATAATATGTGGGAATATAAGTCATCTAAAAAACATTATATTATATTATCAAGGATAATATATATTGAACAATCAATCCACATGTCGTGGTTGAAAATATATTTTGATAGAAAAAATAAAAAAAACTATGAGTATCATTTTAATCATGGGATATTTATTTTAGGAATTAATTTTTTTCAAAAAAATATTTATTGAAAAAATTATAATGAGAGGACATAAAAGGGGGGAGTGACTAATATAGTATATTATATATTGTGAGATACCATTATAATTATTGTTATAATTATTATTACATTAGTTGATACTATAACCATAAATTAATTTATTTAAGCATGATTGATTTATTAGTTGAAATTAAAATTGGATTTAAAGTCATATTATTTTATGATATAAATTCCATGTAGTGGAAATAATGGGAAACATTTTTTAGTATATCTTATATGATAATTTTATAGAAGATCGAAATATCAATAGAATATTTAGAAAATGTGACGGAAAAATATAACTTCATTATTTATATGGATTATATGGGAAGATTTAAATCTCATTGAGACAAATATATTAAGAGTTTTTTAATCATGGATCTACTTTTGATTATACACATGTTCAATGAATACTAGGATATTCATTTTTTACTACCTTACTAAGGGAAAGAATATTTTGATCAGTTTCATATATTTTTCTACGATTATTTTCACAAACCATCATGGATTTCCCATGAATAGGGTACACAATGAGGCTGTCAAATACTAGTGTTTTGTTCGTAATTGACATAAAATGTTACTAGTACTCATTTCTCAATGCATAAATATTGGATACTATATCATGCTCAGGAATAAAATTAACAATATAGATTCCCGCCTGCAAATTTTTTAAGTCATATCCTTTTACTGGACACACAAAAATATTAAAACATTGAAATTATTTAAATAACAAAATATAGTTTGAAAAATTAAAATTTTAACAAAATCACAAAACATTAAAAAGTAAAAAAACCAAAAATATGTCGAACTATATCATGGTGTTATTGTATGATACAAGGTCATCCCAAATAAAAAATTTAAACTATAACCAACCATCATCACCTGACTAGCGACTATGATTAACGCTTACTACAAACCATGACTAAAGAATATAAACTCACCAAAACTAATGGAAAAAATATATGGTATATAAAATAAAACCATATTAGTTTCATATATCAAATGATTTATGTTGGGAATGAGACCATAAAATCCTCTTAGAATATCAGGATTGATTTTGTTCTATTACATTCAAAACTAATTTCATTTCATGATTTTTTCAAATAAAATAAAAAACTATTTATTCATACATTATACTATAAAATCCAATCTCACTTCTATAAAAATATATATGACATCCCTTTTTTTATTACCAAAAAATGAAATAGATCACATTGAAAACATTTTTTGGTCAAATCATCCCTTTATAAAATAACTTTTTAAAGTATACCATTGAAATAAATGTTAAAACAAACAAAAGATATTAATCATTAACTAATTTTATCAAATAAAAAACATATAAAATATGTCATCATATTAAAATTTACAAAAAAACAATTATTATCAATTAGTTTTGGTGTCTTAGAGACCAAATGAAATATAAAACATAATAGAAGGAAATCCCATATTAATGTAATCTAGTATCGTGGTAAACACACTATGTTATATTGTGAAATGACCCTAGAGTTTTCTTTAATCACTGTACTATCAACATGAATATTATGAATCATAGACCACACAATTTAGTTGACTGGAAATCACCAGACTTATTGAAAATTACCCCCACTATCACTCATATATATCATAACAATGGAAAAGGTTGGACTAAAAATGATTTCTAGTGTACCTAAAATATAATACTCCCTCTCTTGGCATTTGGTTCCCATGAAGAATAAATTATATTATAGTGAACAAAAAATCACAATAATGATTTATTTAAATCAAAAAAATAATCCTCCACTCACATCCCACTCCATTATAATAAAAAATATTGATTCAAACATTCAATATAAAAATTATTAAAAAATGTCCATTATTAATCTAATAATTATCGACAACGATAGGGTTGTAGATCAAGAGGGTCTCCCACACACACAAATAATGAAATTGATTAAAACATTTCAACCAAAATTTTCCAAATGCAAATCAAAATATTCAGTCTCTCATACCCATTTCAAAACTATTTCCAAAATATTTCCATAAATAATTCACATATAACAAATCAAGAAAACATTTCATCAAAAAAAATATTTATAAATATCTTAAAAATAGAAAATATTAAACTTTTATTTATCTTATGAAATAAATAGAGTATATTTTATTCAGAAAAATAATTGAAACAACGATTTAAAAAATATTAATAACATCATTAAATAAATACTTGAAAAAATGGGACACCATTACTTCCACTTTATTAAATAAAACATTTCAACTTAATGAATCTATTAAAAAATGATGAATATCACATATACACATAGAATAACTAAAAAATAATTTAAAAACATAAAGAACCATGTAATATTCCAAATAACGGAAACATTTTAAAACACCTACCTCAATTCATCATTAATAAAAAAAACATGACCATATTTATAGAGCACAAAAAATAGTATGGTTTTGAAAAGAACAGAAAACCAAAATCATCAATAATTAGATCTCCCTAAATCATAATACCACAACTGAAGAACCTATAGTTTATAATTAGAGAGAAATAAAAAAGATAATATGAGCATGTAAATGAGGGGAATGAATAACAAATGAATGAGGATATCACTATGAGGAATTAGATTTAAATGTGGTGGGAGAAACTATAACCCCAAATAATAAAGTGGAAGATCTCTGAATTCTTGAACTTAGTCTTTTTTAACCAAACAATGTAGAATGTGTTGGGGAATCCCACTTAATTAGATAGGGTAAAAACAAAAAAACAATGTTCTTTAATGTCAAGGTTGTCATTATATTTTGATGGATTCGTTTAGTAAAATATTGTACAACAGTGTAACATATAATGAAAACCCACAAGAAACCACACCATTTCTTCACATGGATTTCCAAATAATGTTCATAACTTCTAAAACCATAAGAAAACATTTTTAAAAACCTTAATATGTTTATACCATGGTTTTCCCTAACCATGTAAAACGCATGCACTATTCAACTAGCACATAAGTGTCCCTATGTGTTTTACGTTGTGACTTACCTGATTTCCCAAAACAATATCCCTATCCATGAAAACTAAATCCTAAATTAACAAACTATACCTGGTAAACCATGTATATAATTATCCATGCATAGTTTTTTGTAAACCATTTTAATCTAAAAATGTTCCTCATGAAACCAATGTAAGGGTTATCTTCATGATTACTATAATCATGTGTTAAATGTAAAAACCTTGAGGAAGAATATAATAACCCTAAAAAATTAGAACCTACTGTCCAATAGCAATGAAAAATCAAAATAAGTAATATGACTAAAAATTAATATTATTATAGTGACATGTGCTATTACAATCTGCCAACTACAGAACATTCTTCCCTTAAAGGGTCCCAAGTTTAAGGGGAATTACTAAAATGAATTCCTCACAGACAACATATAAAAGAGATGGGAAAAAAATAATAAAAGACATTATTATATTTCAAATATGAAACCATAAAATATCTTTTCTAAAATTTTATGAAAAAATTATATATTGAATTAAAATACATTCTAATGATTTATTAGGTTTATTGATTTTTATTAAAAGGGTAAAAAATCCAAGAAACATTCTAATTAAGGTAAATTTCTTGCACAATATATGATGCTTCCTTATTTATAAAATTCCATCAAATTCTCAAAAAACGTTCACTACACATGAGACACTTCTAGATTATTTTTATATATTATATTTAAAATAACAAGGGGAAATTTAATCATAAATAATTTTTGTTATAAAATACATAGTAAGTGTAAATAAAATAGATAAAAATCAATAATAAACAAACTGTATATGAAGAGAAAATGTAATAAGGTAAATTTATATTAATGATATAAATAATAAAAAATCAAATATTAGGGAGGAAGGGGTGAAAAAACATAAATATACAACATGAAAATACATCATATTCTATAAACATGGCACCCATATAGAATTAGGGAATAATTATTATAATAAATAATTGTGAACAAAAACAATTATGCCCACCTAATTGGTTTTAAAAAATCTATTATGGAGTCCTTGAATTAGTTCCAAAAAAATGTCTACACGTCATTATATCCTGACTTAAAAATACAAAACCATGTCATTTGAGGGTGATATAATACACCATCCATCGTTATTAATACACATGATTCCCACTTAAAATCCATCAATCATAAAATCAAAAAGAACACACAATGATAAAATGTGTTTTTGTTCCTTTTGAAATAGTATCATAAAAATGAATCCTTCATAATTCGATAAATAATGATATATTGATAAACCCATATAAATTAAATTCTTATGAAATGATATTAAGGAATATTATATGTAATACCATTCAATTAAAAAGATGAGTTATATGGTATTTGAAATTAATTTATAATGTTTATAATATGTAGTCAATAGTTTCACCAATAAATATACACTTGGGATCTCGAAAATGGCGCCCCATTCACCGGGCTCCTCGTCTCTCTTCTCCTCTTTCTAGGGTTTCTGTGACAGCCCTTTGGCGGCGATGGCTATACCCTACTCTTATTCATCGCCTTTCCTTCTTTCCGACTATCTTCTTCTTTCTCGTTTCCCTGTATCCTTTACTCTAGGGCTCACTGCCATGGGTTTTCCTCCTCTCTTATATCTGTCTTTCCATCGTCAGTCGTTTTCTGTGGAATTCCTCAGCTAGTCTCAACCTATTCTGATTTCTTATTCCCCTGCACCTCTCCAGGTTGGACCTGTAGCATTGATTCTAAGAGATTTGGGGTTAACTCGTTCAATGGTCGACGGGTTTCACGACACTTCTGGAATTGACTTGCTTCTGTCATGCATGCTATAGGTTTTATTTGAAGATGGCATCCATCATGGACCTCTGTCGCTCAACTCTGCTCCGACCTCGAATTCCTCGGCTCCTCTCCAAGTCGGACCTGGAGCGATAGGTTCTCTGAGGTTCTGGGATGTGTGGTTTGGTGGTTGCTGGTGCTCGAGATGCGCCATGATGTGGGATTTTATTGTGAAGTCGCTTTATTGCTGGCCAGTTTTTATTTGTGTTTCTTTCTCAATGAAATCGTAGAATAATTGTTGTGATTCTCTGTGTGAGATCTTTCGGTTTGATGTTCTATTAGTGTTGAAGTCAGATTGGGTTTATTGTTTTAGTGATATTTTCTTATGTGCAGTGCTGGACGTTGGTGTTGACGGTGAATACGAAGATGACGGTGGAGTGGCTTAGGTTTTCTATGGAGACCCCGATGCTTGTGCTCTTATCTTGTTTCTAGGTTCTTCATACCCTCCCTAGTCGGTTGGGTGTGGTAGCTTCGGAGGAGGTGTTGAGAGGTGTTTGTGAGAGTGGATGGGTTCCTATGGAGGCACGAATGGTTCATTGGTTTCTTTTCGGGTGTTATAGTGCTGCCGACGATGTATTTTTGAAGACGTCAATGAGTGGATATTGGGTTTTTATTTTATATACATTTTTTCAAAAAAAAAAATTTGAAAATACAACTAGGTTAAAAAAAATTATTTTTTTACCCTCCAAAGGCGGCACCTGGTGCGCCGCCTTTGGGGAATTTTCCGCCCAGGGAAAGGCGGCACATGATGTGCCGCCTTTGCCCAAAAAATAACCACAAAGGCGGCACACCAGGTGCCGCCTTTGGTTAAATTTTTTTTATAAAATTTTTATTTTTATTTTTTTTGTTTTGTTTTGTTTTATATATATATATATAACAAAACTTTTCAGCAGAATTTTTCTGCTATTTATTATCCAGCGGTTCTGCCATTACAGCAGTCTGGATTCTGACTGATACCCTCACCTAGGACTCCCTTTTATAAGGGGGTTTGCCCTGAAAACAATACTGCATTTCCGATGTGGGATTCTGGTTCTCCTTTTCCTGCACAGTACATTCTGTGTTTCCGATATGTGATTCTGTTTCAAGTACGCGGCTTCGAAAGACTATAAAAGATAAACTATAAGACCAATACAAATAAAACTTTAAACACTGATTAAACATATAAGAAATAGTTGAAAACAAAAATAATTTCATAAAAAATGTTGATACAGATTAATTTATAAGCTTTCAAAACCACCCACTTGAAACTTAAACATATTTCAAGTACGTGACTTTGAAAGCTTATAAAAAATAAATTATAAGACCAATACAAATGAAACTTTAAACATTGATTAAACATATAATAAATAGTTGAAAACAAAAATAATTTCATAAAAAATGTTCACCAAAAGCAATTTATAAGCTTTCAAAACCATCAACATGAAACTTAAAAATGTTTCAAGTTTCCAACTTTGAAAGACTGTAAAACATAAACTATAAGACCAATAGAAATGAAACATTAAACATTGATTAAACATATAAGAAATAGTTGAAAACAACAAAAACTTCCTAAAAAATGTCCATAAAAATTAATTTATAATCTTTCAAAACTTTATACTTGAAACTTAAAAATGTTTCAAGTACACGAATTTGAAAGACTATAAAACATAAACTATAAGACCAATATAAATGAAACTTTAAACATTGATTAAATATATAAGAAATTAATAAATTTTTTAATTTTAACTTAGTCCTTCTAACTTTGTCGTAGCATTCAGATGCATTCCAACAATGAAAACCTCAACCAGCTTATGTGCTTTACACACAATAGAAACATCTTTGCAATTTTGTCATGCCCCTGAGTATAAATAAACCTCAAAAGCTCTAGATAATTTTTCTTGGTAAGGTGAGATGAGAAGGGAGGTATTATACCATCAGGAAGAGAGATTCTAGAAATGTGCAATGCTATGACAAACCTTTAAATGAAATGTGTCAGTTCCCCACTAGATGTGCATGTTCCTTCAAAATTTTCAGGCTGGAGATAATCCACCTTAAGTTTCACATAGCCTTATGTCTTCCATGTATTAATGTCAAACACTTCAACCAATTTGTTTACTTTATGGGGAAGTAAAACCTCATTCCTTTGAATATGCACATTACCATGAACATATAAAATCATCATTTTGCAAGAAAAACTACTAATCTCATGTTCACTGAAATACCCCTTAACGTAAGAATGATACAAATAGTGTAAGTACCCAATAGCAAGATTCCAATCCATTTTCACTGGGCTATGTGGAATCATTGGTGTTTTCATCAGATTAATAATTTAAAAGGTTTCAAAACCACCTTTCTGAAACTCAAAAATGTTTCAAGTAAGTGACTTTGAAAGCCCATAAAATATAAACCATAAGATCTATTGAAATAAAACTTAAAACATGGATTAAACATATAATAAGTAATTGAAAATAAAAACCATTTCTTAAAAATTGCTGATGAAATACAATTATAAGCTTTCAAAAATACTTCTTTCAACTCAAAAATATTTCAGATATGAGACTTTGAAAGCCTATAAAATATAAACTTAATGACTCATATAAATGAAACTTAGAACATAGATTAAACATATAAGAAGTAGTAGAAAAGTAATTAGTTAATTCTCGTGAGGGGGAAAACTGTTAGACCCTGGAATTGAAGGATAATGGGGATGACAAGGAAACATCAACCCCCACGCCCACCCCTTCCACCCATTCAACCAACTTCGGTAACTCCTATAGAAGTAGCTTTTCAAAAAAAATGAAATGTCACCCCACCACAGCTTCCTACATCCATATTAACCCCCCAATTCAGTTTCATTAAATGTGGACAGCCCCCATTTTTACCAAAGTCAATGATGCACTATTAAACCATCACTTTTCAACCCCCACCTCAATAATACAAAATGCTTTGAGGGATGAGAAATGATTCGGTGCATTTTAGAACATTGAAATGCGTCGAATCATTTCTCATCCCTCAAAGCATTTTGTATTTTTGAGGCGGGGGTTGAAAGTGGTGGTTTAATAGTGCATCATTCACTTTGGTAAAAATGGGGGCTGTCCACATTTAATGAAACTGAATTGGGGGGTTAATATGGATGTAGGAAGCTGTGGTGGGGTGACATTTCATTTTTTTTGAAAAGCTACTTCTATAGGATTTACCGAAGTTGGTTGAATGGGTGGAAGGGGTGGGTGTGGGGGTTGATGTTTCCTTGTCATCCCCATTATCCTTCAATTCCAGGGTCTAACAGTTTTCCCCCTCACCAGAATTAACTAATTACTTTTCTACTACTTCTTATATGTTTAATCTATGTTCTAAGTTTCATTTATATGAGTCATTAAGTTTATATTTTATAGGCTTTCAAAGTCTCATATCTGAAATATTTTTGAGTTGAAAGAAGTATTTTTGAAAGCTTATAACTGTATTTCATCAGCAATTTTTAAGAAATGGTTTTTATTTTCAATTACTTATTATATGTTTAATCCATGTTTTAAGTTTCATTTCAATAGATCTTATGGTTTATATTTTATGGGCTTTCAAAGTCACTTACTTGAAACATTTTTGAGTTTTAGAATGGTGGTTTTGAAACCTTTTAAATTATTAATCAGATGAAAAAACCAATGATTCCACATAGCCCAGTCAAAATGGATTGGAATCTTGCTATTGAGTACTTACACTATTTGTATCATTCTTACGTTAAGGGGTATTTCAGTGAACATGAGATTAGTAGTTTTTCTTGCAAAATGATGATTTTATATGTTCATGGTAATGTGCATATTCAAAGGAATGAGGTTTTACTTCCCCATAAAGTAAACAAATTGGTTGAAGTGTTTGACATTAATACATGGAAGACATAAGGCTATGTGAAACTTAAGGTGGATTATCTCCAGCCTGAAAATTTTGAAGGAACATGCACATCTAGTGGGGAACTTACACATTTCATCTAAAGGTTTGTCATAGCATTGCACATTTCTAGAATCTCTCTTCCTGATGGTATAATACCTCCCTTCTCATCTAACCTTACATGAAGAAGTAATGTCAGTGTCTATGGTGAGGCTCTGTCCCACAAGGTGGTGTGCGAATGGTACGTCCATATCGAGAGCGACGTGTTCCATGCTGGGATGGAGTATGATGACCTGAAGAGGGATGATCTTCGGGCACTGGAACATCAATCACGGGATCCTCTATCATAGTCTGAATGGAAGGAGGTGTCGGAGGGATGTCATCGTGTGCACGAGATCCTTCTCCCACTACGTAAGTAGAAGGGGTTGTCATCATACCCTCGGGAAACCATATAGGCTGTGAAGGATCTGGTATGAAAGATGGCGGCATGGGAGATGACCCCTGATAAATCCCTGGAAAATAAATATCTGGCGAATACTGTGGATATCCGGTCAAAAAAGATGGATCCCATGCTGCATCCTGCTGCACAAACCCAGACAGGTCAGGATGGACTGATAGAGCACCGACCTGTGCCTCTGGAACAGGTGAGGGCTCACGTGCAGCAGGACGCGGTCTCCGTCGCCGTTGTCGTCGCTGGGGAACAGCACCAGCAGCTGCTGCAGGTTCCTGAGTAGGACCCTCATCTCCTGGGATAGGAGCATCATGTTCCTGAGCAGGAACATCATGTCTCTGGGGTCTAGGATGGATGATACTTTCATGAATAGATCGACAAATCGACATCGTCTCCTCCAAAGCAGCATGGATCACAGATAAACTAGCAACCTCCTCCTCCTCTGGATCAGTCATGCGACATAGTCGTCGTAGTCTGGTATGCTGTACAGAGATTCAAAATGAATTATAAAATAGCATAATAAATATATTATGTGAAATTTATTGACTTACCAGATCCTGAATCCCTCTCTCGTGCTGAGTCAGATACAATATAGACTTCATTCTATACCATGGCTCATACTCTACCTGATCTGATATGTAGAATCGCATCGTACGTACACCTGTGATACGATGCTCTGCTCGATTGTCCCAGATGGCGACATATTGGGCATGTCGTCGTCGCCAATCGACATGTTGTCTCCCCGTGAGCTTCAAGCCATGAAGCACTGGTAACTGTCGTGGTGCAGGTGGAATCAGCTGAACACAGCAAAACTGACGCATAACTCTATCGGGCTGGTGCCACTCAATAATATGAAAGTGAATAAGTGGCACTACAGCCATAACCTCATGAAGTCCAGCAGTACAGTATGTAGGTAAGTCCTGAACCAGACTCCAGTATGGCATCCAATGAATCTGTAATGACATGTGACATTTCATCAGAGAAATTTGTTAACAAAAAACAAAAATGATGATATATACTTACGCTGTCAGGTAGTAAATTGTCCAACATGAGACGATATGCAGCCAAATTGTGGGTTGGAGCATCGATGAAACGATGTGCCTGACTCCACCTATCAAATACAACATTGAAAGTGATAAATAATCAGAAATTAAATATAATAAATCATAATACAATCAGAAACAAATAAATATGACGGATCATACCATCGTCCACGTGGAGCGTCCTGTAGCACATCTATAGGAAGCCTCTGACCAACAGTAACAGGGGCGAGGACAGGGATGTGCTCCCATGCCCACAACTGTATAAGGACGACACATCCTCCGAGATCTGTGTGATCTGAGCGACATGTCGTACATAATGCTCTATAAGTGTAGGCCAAACATGCAGATCCCCAACTGTATCTCCCGATCCGATCAAAGTACTCCAGTAAACTAAGATACATCATGTGCACATGCACACCCGAGTGATCTGAACACAATGTACCTCCAATAAGTCGTAAGATATATGCCCGAGCATAACACATGATGGTCTGCTCATCAGCACCAGCAGGTAAATGTGAAAACTGCAAAGCAAGCCAAGGCATAGATATGGACCCACCATCTGTAGCAGTATGATCAGCCAAAATATCGACACCTAATAATCTCTATGCCAGCTCAGCCCAATCCCCGATGGTGGGTCCAATAACTGCATCTCCCTGAATATGAAGACCGAGTAACACTGCCACATCCTCTAAGGTGATAGTCATCTCTCCCTCTGGCAAGTGGAATGTGTGAGTCTCTGGTCTCCATCTCTCGACCAAGGCAGCAAGAAGGGGATGATCAGTGTAAGTGAAATCAGAAACGGCAATGCCGTAGAAGCCATCACGACGTAAGTATGGTATAATAGCAGCTGGAGGCGCCATGTGTCGAAAATGGTGTGCTCGCCGCACCCTAATCCGTCAAACATCCCGACCCTCTATCACATCACGAGAAACATGCCTATGCTGCTCGGTGAGGAGTGGAGTATCATCCATTTGGAAGCCAGAAAAGGAAATTAGTATTCACTATAAAATATAAATATAATGTTAAACTTAATAGAATTTAATGATTGGTATAATGAACAATATGTGATGTTTTTTTTAGAAAACATAAAGGGAATGTCGTCATATTTTGGAGAACATTTATCTATCGTGTCTTTATATATGTTTTTACCATGAAAATTATGTTTTTTAAGATATGGTGTCATACATTTATATATATAAACATTTTATCCGGGTTATGTATGATTTATGAAGATCCTTTATGATAAATGTTTTAATAATTTTTTGTCTTCGATGACAAATAACCTTTTTTTAATAATGTTTTTGTTCTCTAAGATTACGTTCAGATTAATGGATTTAAAAGTATTGAATACAGAGGTTCGTTATTGGAAGGAGAGAAGTTGCTTATTGGAAATGTGAAACAATTCTTAAAAAGTTCATCTCTGATATTAACAACATATAACTGACTACATGAAAAAATCATGTTGGATACAACACATCATTGTGGCTGAGTGTGTGAACTCGATCCAGCAATGTTAGGACATCGTTTCCGGTTATGCCCTTCTTGATGACATAGATGACATCTCAACCTTTTCCCTTGTTCTTGAGGCCAATCCATCTCATTTCGTATCCTGTTGGTCTTAGGTCTTCCCCGTGGTCGTAATCTACTGATGTCAGGAATCAGTATGGGCTGGTCTTCAGGCATTGGGAAATATCGAAACTCCCCAACAGGCATCCATGGCACAGCATAACAGTTAGCAATGGCCTCCAATCGGTATACTGGATCAACATAAGCTTCCCATGATACGTTCACAGACGCACATGCTGCGATGGCATGTGCGCATGGAAACCTTAATGCTTGAAACTTTCCACACTGACATTGTTTTGCTTCTAGAAGTACCACTAATTTTTCACCGCTGTTAGCTGTAATGGGGTTACAATACTCTTGAACTTCAAATGCCGAGTCTTCCTGACAGAATAGACACACTCGATAACTGGAAGCTTCTTCAATGTTCTTGTCAATATCTCGTTGAAAGTTTTTTCCAAATCTTAACCCCTGTTGAATCCCATCTGAGGCCAGTTTTTGTCTATCAACGAAGTACTTGACACAATGATAAAATGTCTCCTGAACTAGGGCAGTAATTGGTAGCTTGCGAAGCCCTTTGAAGATTCCATTTATACACTCCACAATGTTTGTGGTCATGTGTCCATACCTCTTCCCCCCATCATAGGCCAGTGTCCATTTCTCTTTTGGAATCTTCATCATATAATCATACACTTCTTGGTTAGCCTTGCGGATTTCTTCGTAACGCGCCTCAAACCTTCATTGATCTGGATCATATGCTACATAAATATGATCACAGGTCATAGAAAATATATTTTTATTTACATTAAAATAGTAAACATCAATGACAACATTGCTTACCAAGCCTCGTGATTGCATTCTTCATAGCCTCATTATGGAAGGTTTTTCGCACGTTACTAGCAATGTGTCTGATGCAGTATCGATGATGTGCATTTGGGGGCCTCCATGAATCAGGATCCGAATTGATTGCCTCATTGATTTCCCTGTGTCGATCAGATATCAAACATACACCTCAAATGCGTGTGAAATGGTTGCTGATGCATGCCAAAAACCAGCTCCAAGATTCATAGTTTTCCTTCTCCACTATTGCAAATGCAAGCGGAAGTGGTGAACGGTTCCCATCTTGGGTTGCCGCAATCAACAATACGCCCTTATACTTTCCAGATAGAAATGTTCCATCAATTTGTATGAAATGTTTACTGAAACGAAATGCGTAAATACATGGGAGGAATGCCCAGAATAACCGATGAAATTGAACACGAGATTGATCCAATCGATTATCTTCAAACACATGTTCCTTCATATTTATATGGTAGACAACTTGGTTGTTGTGTCTTAGCATGGCTAATAATTGCGGCAACACCCGATACGAGTCATCCCAATCACCGTAGACCTTCACAATTGCCTTCTGTTTCGCTATCCATGCCTTGTTATAAGAAATCTTATAACCAAAAATTTGAAGAATCCTCTCTTGCACAAGGGCTATAGGAACATCTTGACAGGCCCTAATCATCTCAACGATAACAGTTGACACAAATTCGGCATCCAAAGCAGTGTGATCTTGTGTCAAGTTTGGATGAACACAAGAATGAGCTGCCTCAATCTTTGAAATTCTCCATCCACCAAATGCAATGTCTGGAATCGCCCTCAACCGGAATCTACAGTCTTCATAAAATTTATCACACCGTATAACGTATTTTTTTTGACATGATGCCTCAACTACATATCTACAATGACTCTCAATATGAAATCTTTTTAAGAAGCTCTTCAACGCATCCTTACTTGGAAAATCCCTTCCATTATATAATGTTTTGTCCAACTCACTAAACCTGTCCACTATAACTCTAGGAAACTCTGTTGCAGGTGTCAGAACATTGTTGTCAAATTCAGGTACACGTTCTATTGCTTCGGACCAAGATTCAAAGGGTGGTGGGTGATTTAATGTTGGTCGAGAATGTTCTTGAACTACTCTACTTTGAGAAACTACTACCTTATCTTCTCCAGCTCCCTCCCCATCTCCAGCTCCCTCCCCATCATCATTGTCTTCTCCGTCTGTTCCATCATTATTAAATTCCTCATCTGAAGAATGATTTATATGTAAATCTGGCAGATCATCTAAGTTGTCCTCCTCCACAACAGGGCGAACATCCTCAATTTCTTGGGATGAAGCTTCTTCAACAACTATTTGTGCATGTCTACGACTTCGAACATTTTGATGTTGTTGTACATTAAAAACTTCAACATATAACTCCATCATTGCACCATCAGACCGTTGGGAAAATAAAGTTCCCGCTTGGACCCAGTGCTCATCAGCAGCCAATGGACAAGCAAGATGCCATAACGTGGCAGGGAATTGCAAATGTCTATAACTAATAGATTTTATCTCTTGATGAGGACCGAGATTTAAGCAACCACGAATTCTATCTTGAAGATCAGTTATGGTAACACAATCAGATGTGTTAACTATAGATGTTGCTTGTATACTATAAGAAGCTCCTTGCTCGGTTTGAATAACCTTCCCATAGCAGTAAACACAAGCAAACATGTCTCTCTACATGAAAAATGTTTACTGATCACTGAATATGTCAATAATGTTTTGTTACGTGTTAAATAAATTTTTTTATCTTCTTAAAGGTATTTTAGTACTTCATGAAGTAAATATTAATCATCTAAAACATATCCCCCGGGAGTGTCAAACCAGGAGTGCAGCAAGGCCCATTGTCGTGTACCAGGATACCCCGGGTCAGGCCCGAAACTCCTTTTCGGGGCTTTCACCCCTAGGTACAGCTGTGCCAGAGCCACATCCACTTGTAGTATCCAGACAGGGATTTAATTTCTTAGATAACGACATAAACTTTCATGGCACCAAAATTTTAAAACCTTCTAAATTAAGCCACTAATGTTTTGTAGAACAATTTTTTAACTTTCCTAAAGATATGTTCAATGATCTCTAAAAAATAAGATTCATTACAGTGCTGTTTAATCACTACTTAAGTGTCGGTCACTACTTAAGTGCTGGTTAATCACTACTTAATTGCTGGTTAATCACTACTTAAGTGCTGGTTAATCACTACTTAAGTGCTGGTTAATCAGTTAGGAGTTGGTCATTCACCACTTAATCATCCCTTAATCTTTACTTAATGACCCCTTAATCATCCGTTAATCGTTATTTAATGACCCCTTAATCGTTAGTTAATGAACCCTTAATCATCCCCTAATCATCCCTAGTTAATCACCCCTTATTCACGCATTAATCGTTAGTTAATCACCCCTTAAACATTCCTTAATTACACCTTAATCATCCCCTAATCATTCCTTAATCGTTAGTTAATCACCCCTTAAACATTCCTTAATTACCCCTTAATCATCATGTAAACATTCCTTAATTACCTCTTAACCATCCCCTAATCATTCCTTAATCATTAGTTAATGACCCCTTAATCACCCCTTAATTGTTAATTAATCACCCCTTAATCATTACTTAATCACCCCTAAAACATTCCTTAATTACCCCTTAATCACCCCTTAATCACTCCTTAATCATTAGTTAATGACCCCTTAATCACTCCTTAATTACCCCTTAATCATTAGTTAATCACCCCTTAAACATTCCTTTATTACCCCTTAATCACCCCTTAAACATTCCTTAATTACCCCTTAATCATCACTTAATCATTCCTTAATTACCCCTTAATCATCCCCTTAACCCCTTAATCACTCCTTAATTACCCCTTTATTCCTTAATTACCCCTTCATTCCTTAATTACCCCTTAATTAGTTAATGACCCCTTAATCACCCCCTTAATCGTTAGTTAATCACCCCTTAAACATTCCTTAATTACCCCTTAACCATCCCCTAATCATTCCGTAATCATTAGTTAATGACAACTTAATCACCCCATAATCATTAGTTAATCACCCCTTAATCGTTACTTAATCGCCCCTAAAACATTCCTTAATTACCCCTTAATCACCCCTTAATCACTCCTTAATTACCCCTTAATCATCACTTAATCATTCCTTAATTACCCCTTAATCATTAGTTAATCACCCCTTAATCACTCCTTAATTACCCCTTAATCATCAATTAATCATTCCTTAATTACCTTAATGACCCCTTAATCATCCCTTAATCATCACTTAATCACCCCTTAAACATTCCTTAATTAATCATCCATGGTTAATTACCCCTTTAATCATGACTTAATTATTCCTTAATCATCATCTAATTAGTCTATGATTATCTCTAAAATATTAATAAATTATTATTATCCCTAATTATCATTCATTAATAATATTATATTATACATACTTTAATCTAACATTAAATAATTTATCCCTCATCATCATTCATTAATAATATTAAATTACATATACCTTAATCTAACATTAAATATTAATTAATTAAAACATTAATAATATAACTATTTATTTCTTTTCTTTAAATAACTACTACTACATACATAAATATTTAAAATTAACTAATTACAATTAAATAAATAAATAACTTTAAAATAAAAAAAATACCTCTAAATGAAGCTTGACATAAAAATCTTGTACTCTTTGCGTCTCCGGAAGCACCACGAAGGAAAACTCAACTTAGAGAGAGGAGCTCTCAAAATTTTAGAGAGAATAGGGATTTGTGAGTGAGGAAGGGTGGGTGGGGCGGCTCCCTTTTATAGGGATATTTTTGGCGAAGGCGGCAACTGGGAAGCCGCCTTCGGCCATTTAAAACACGAAAGGCGGCTCTTCCGAAGCCGCCTTTCGCAGAAACAATATCGAAAGGCAGACACTGGTGTGCCGCCTTTCGTTTCCCCAATGGTGCAAGGCGGTTCCTGGAGAACCGCCTTTGGCCCGGCAGAAACCGAACCGAAGGCGGCACACCATGTGCCGCCTTTAGGATGTAAAAAAAAATATTTTAAACCTCGATGTATTTTTAATTTTTTTTTTTGAAAAAATGTAAAAAAAAAATAACTCGTGGATATTGGTATCAAGCAACGAGGACCGCATGACAGTGATGGTAGCTCTGACGATGCCAGTGATAGATGCTCCGATGAAGACAATGGTTGGGGTTCCGAGAAGAGATGTTTACGGAGGTGACTAGATGGATGATGATTACGACGTCTACTGGAATCAAGGTGGGTGACTAAATTGGTGTCTACGTGACTTGAGGTGGCTCTTGGATCAACTCGCATTGATGACAGTTGGCATGTGGATTGGAAAGTTGTTTATGTTTGTGAATTTGAATTTGATAACACTGGTAGTGACGTGACACATTGGCTGTGATGAAGGCAGGATGTGAGTTTTTGTAATGCGGTGCTGTTTTTGAATTTTTTGATGTTCAGTTACCACTTTTCCTTAAAGTGGATCTTAGAAAATATCAAAAAAAAGGATTTGGAGGAAATATACACTTGGAATCAAGGTAAAAACTATTCAATAAAATAAATCGTAATAAGTATATTCATAATGGAATAGGATAAAATAAATTTTTTTCCTATTCATAAGAGATTTTAGCCAAGAAAAATGCAATGATGGATAACACCTCTTATAGAAAATAAAATTTCATAATCCATTCTGAAAAATAAGTTGTAATGTATCATTTGGAAAATTTCATTGATCAGATTGGAAATTAGTCAATCGATATTGACATAGATGGAAAAAAATATTTTAGATTCTTTAGGAAAATCAATTTATAAATTAAAAAACTTCTTGAGGATTTTGAGATAATTTATAAAAATAATTTTATAAAACAATAAGGATACTAATTTTTTTAAATATCAAATTTATATAATAATTTTCAAAATTAATTTCATAAATAGAAGAAATGTTTGTTCATATTTAAAATGTTAAAAAGATATTCTTATCACAATTTGGAATAAAATAACACCTTCAGAAAACATTACCAAATTATGAAAAATATATAAATAATGAAATGGTGGTATAATTTGAAGGTATCAAAATATTAATTAATATATATATGGATACCCATAAAAGAATCCAATGAATTTGATCGTGAAATTTAATTATAGATAAAAAATAAGAGGTGATGCAGTTTCATTACAATGAGTAAACAATTATCCCAGGGGAAAATATAATAGATATAATACATATAAAACTAAAAATTATATTGGATGAAAAAATTTTCACTGACTCTAGAAATAATGAGCATAATCGTACCACATAATATTATCATTAAAAAACAATATTGATTTTAAATTGAGTTTGAGTAGAAACAATTATGGTAATGGTAACAAAAATAATCAATATAACACAAGACGATTTTCTTCAAATGTATGTTAAAATGCAATGAAATAAAATATATTCATTGAAATTTAGGATAATAGGGAATTCAATACAACATATAAATTATACAACTTTTTTCAATACCAATATGTTCGAATGGAGTTGAAATTTGAGGTAATGAACACTTACTACCATGATATCCATTGAGTCGCACTCCATTTAAATAGATAATAAAATATTTTTCTTAAAACCCACTAAATTATATAAATAGATTAATAAAAATTCATTAGGTAGTAATCACCCCATATTAAAGATCTCATGTACTAGTATAAGAAATATGTCTCCCGAAATTTTATTTGATAAATAAAACTGGATAACTTGTTTCACAACATCGACTAAATTTAATGAATCTAATGTATAAATAATATAACTCTCTTAATAACATATTAATACAATTATTCATATATATATATATATATATCATTTTATAGAAATAATTTCTAACTATTCTCTATATTTATGTTATTTAGTTGTTTTCAAATTTAAATTTTGAGTTTGAGTAATGTTAAACATTTTTAACAAGTTTCATAATATAAGATTTAATCTTCATTAATATCCCATGATCATTATTAATAAACTATATAAGGTACATTAATTGCCTAATTATAATTACCTTAATATTATTATTTATCCTACATGAGTTTTTGTTACTATCCATAAATATGAAATCTAATATGATTATGTTTCGGTGATTTTCATCAAACAGATGTTTATATCATAATTATGATTCTTAACATAAATTTTATTGTCTAGAAAAAAACCAAATAATTATGTACTAAATTATATAATTTAATATATTAAATTATGTAATCAAAACCATTCATGAAATTATTTTAGATCACTATTTTTTATATCGAAAAACCCATCCTTTTAGATATGTCATTGATGGAATGACCAGTTCGAAGTGAATCTGATCCAAAATAGCCCAATAATCCTTCTTAGGGAATGTTTCATGAATCTCAACAACATCAATGAAAGGAAAATTCTCATTAAGATGTTTTGGGCACCAATACTGATGGAAACCTCCATAAAACATTAAAATTGTGTCATAGAGCTCTTCATGACTACGCAACGGGTTGATAGAATCCTCTACACAATGTTTTTCAGAATAATTGAGCATCAACCATTATTTAAGATCATACTTATTTAAAGAGGGTTTAGTCAGTTCAAAACCCCAATTCAATAAATCCCCCTTCAGTCCAAACATTTATAGGATGCACAACATTTCTTCATCCATATGTCGCTCTATCTTCTCCAACTACATATTCTTCCTATGTTAAATAGAAAATAGATACCCAATGAAATCCAATCTTCATGAGAACACACACCATGTTTAGTTCTGCACATTCACTCCAGTGGTAGATGATTTTTTTAATGTACGCTTCAATTCATGGAAGAATAATTATATTTGATTAAAATCAGGCCTCACAAGGCACCTACCCATCACGTAGCACACCCAATGGGAAATAGGACTTGACCTCAATGAAGGGTAACCTTGTTATGAATATTCAAGTCAATTTCTGAATCCTATTTACCCCATGAAGAACTTGAGATATATGATGAACCTCTATATGAACCTCAAACATCATAAATAACCTCCCCTAGGCCTCTTTATAGTGCACGCATTCTGCTGAACAAGTTTCACATAGGCCAAGTTCCCAAGGACCCACTCTAATCCCAGAATGGTTCAAATACACATCGAGTCCCTATGTGACCAGTGACACCCACTCTTATGTCTACCCTCTTCTCACTAGGTTTTCCCCAATACATCATCCTACATGTTTGATTATGAATAAGTAACCAAAAACAATTTATATATAATCATTGGGAACCTATCATTGGCCACATTATTTTACAATCCATCACATTGATTCTAATTCCAATTCCCACCAAAAGGAAGATGGGTGGTGGTAAAATATTCCCTAGTGGTAGAATCTTTAAAGGAAAATTTGCACCTATCTTTCTTTGAGGGTATCTATTTCTGATCATCCTCTCTCCTTAACACTCAAACCCTTGAGGAGTGATACCATTGACATATGAGATGGATAATGTAAATTTATCTAGAACCATACCCATGTTTTACAAAATTAAACATACCATATATTTACCCAACACATTGCATAAAAACATGTCTTTACCCTATGCGATTAAAAAAGGAATCCCCATGCTCGGTTTACATGACATAACCCCACACATTCTACACCTAAAATAAAAAACGGATTCCCAGTGTAATACTCACATGGGTTGATAATTATCTTATGGTAGAATCTATTTGTAATATCGAAAAAATCCCTCAACAAAACTCCTTATAATACCTGAGAATCCATACTACAAGATGATTAACATTAGGGATCAGTACTATCACATGATCTTATACTATTCATTATAATAATTAAATTTAGATCCCTTTCTTCAGGAAATGGTATGTCAGAAATCTTCCAGATATACAATCCAAAAATCATTATTCATTGGCATAACATCATTCCTCCATGGAATACACCATCTGTATTGGCCTCCATGAGGTGTTTTAATCCATGTACCCCATATCTTCTTCAATGGGGAGTTCTAATATATCTATCCAGGTTTGAAATATTCCATCATAGATATGTACCTATTGGATCTACCTTCACAACGATTTATGATCTATAAATTCATGTTTGATATCTTCCCTCAAATGCATGCACCTATAGGATAAATCTCTACATATAATTCTGACCCATCACTTCTTGGTTATTCACTATGGGTTTTATGATCCATCCATAATGTATCCTCCTCCATGGGGTGTTCTCGTCCATCCATCTTTGTGTGATATCTTACCTCTTAGGAACACTACTCCCATAACAACCTCCATGTGATGTTTTGATCCATCCATCTTGGTGTGAGATATTCCCTCCTAGGGATATACGTCATGAATCAACCTCTATGGGGAATTATGATCATATTTTTTGGATCTTCTTCCAAGGGGAATTCTGATCCATACATTTTGGATCATCCCCCATGGGTTGTTCAGATCCATTCATCCTCGTGTGAAATGTTCTGTCATAGGGAAACACATCCTATCTCATCTCCCATGGGTCATCCTAATTCATTCAATCCAAATAAACAGTAGGGTAGTGTTCGGATCAAATTCTATAATCGTATTACATATGTTTTTTGGATAGACCATCATATCCTTGAAATATGATAAACATGCCCAATGTCACTATTCTATTGAACAATGTTTTCATCTATGTAAAGATAGAAGGATCATAATTAATTGGCATCTATCTCAATATTCTATAGGTAATGATTTCCTTGAACATCATTTTTATATTTAATACATGGACTATATAATGAGAACCATAGAGAAATCTTTGAATGGAGAAAAAACTCATCATCTAATTTCAAACAAGGAGCATACATTGCCGATGAATGTGATATATTTCTCATACCATTGGAAATTTAAAATTTGGGGAAATATAATCCAGTATGCAATGATTCATAGGAGGAAATGATGAATGGATCAGAGACCGAAATGGAAAATCTGATGAGATTCTCTTCTCCTATAATTATAGGGACTTGTAACATTAGTAACATCAATGAATTTTCATTTCATCGGATTCAAAAATTTCACTATAGTTACCACCATTGAAATAGTGCACCAAGTATTAAATTCAACTAGGAATTATGGAAGTCAGAATTGGGAATGTTATGTATGAATCATAGTAAGCATACATCCCATTGCATATTTAAAATGTTGGATGGAAATGGGGAATTGGGGGTTACTTTCCATGTACTGATACAGAAGGTTAAATAGATATTCCTTATTGGACTCAAATTATTCAAAAATTGATTACTATAGACCACATGAATTGGGTAAGGAAAAATATATATATGTTAATCCAGCAGAACTATTCCTCCTCCATTTCTTCCCCTTCAACATCTTCTATTGGGATCTCATCCCACATTTTAGCCTTTTAGAACATCCAATCGAGGATAAATGATGCTCTCATGATCCAGTAAAATATATATGTTATCAATAAAAAAATTCATATGGTCTACTATGCCCTAAAGGCATCAACACTTCATTGAAGCCTCTACCACCAAGGAACACATTGGGAGAATCCACTCTTGTTTTTTACAATAAATTTCATTGGTAATCCCTCCATATAGCTTATTGATGACTCACTCCCATATTCTAAATAGGTAGGATTGACTCTAGTCACCTAAAATATGATATAAACACAATATAAGAACAATAGGTACCACATTAATCCTCATCAATTCTATGAATGATTTTTACATGATTCCCAAGAGGGGGTGGAATTCAACCATGCTTCACTGAACATGATCCAAATCACCTGACACCAATTTCACTGGTAGTAAAATAACATTGACCAAAAAGTGGAATATTATATGTATAATATATAATGATAATCCACTAAAGTGTCTCTATAGTTCACTTATAAAGTTTAATAGTGATCTATCATTTCCTGATTGGGATCGATATCCCAGACGCCGCATTAGCATGCCTAGTCCACTCTATCAATCATAAGCACCACTAATAGTCACTACATGACAACCTGTCATAAGTATAATTTGAGAATAGTTCTTCCAAGGACCACCATATTTCATCAATGAGGTCATACCCATTATAAAGGAAAACTAATTTTATGGCCTCCCCACTCCAACACCAGTTACTAGGGAGGTGTTCCTCGTAATATCAGTTGTCAGTACATTAGTCTTCCTCATACTCCATCCAAAAATGCATGAAGGCCCACCTAGTTCCACTATTAACACAATTTATGTTACTATAAAACTCATACACTACCTATGCATAGGTCCCCCAATTAAATATCCATGTACTACCCCAATAAACCATCTTGGGGAAGTAGTTTGAACACCCTTCGTCATAGGAAAAACCCCCATAAATCTCCAACTCATTGTTGAACATGTTTAATTAAAAATTCCTAAGAACTAAATGATGTGATGATGAATCTGTCACCATATTATGTAGAGTCTAGGGTAGGAACCCATAAATATAGTTTTTAAATCATAGAGGCTGAGCACCATAGGGTCTGAAAATCCTTATTTAGGTACCAACATGTGGATGATGTTTTCCCCCCTTCCCGGTGATCATCATGTTTCGACCTATGCCACCTCCAAATTCATTCCTCTTTACCTCTACATGAGATAATGGAATCTTATCAAGGAATTGTCTAATTTCTGCACAAGTACATAATTCTACTAGACCAAAAATTGCCACTATAGACCTTGAACACTTGGATGTGGTGAAAACACCCTCTTAATGGGATGTGATGTTGAGGTTGGAACCACTTCTGAGAGTTGTCTTACCTTGAATGATATGGTTAACTGACTTTTCTACTCATATACCAATAAACAATTACAAAAACTATTATACATCAGTGCAACCACTCAAATCATTTCCCACTCCAACAAAGGCATAGTCCAACCATGTTCTGGACCCTTCCCTCAGGAAAGAGGGCCTATGGAAGGTACTATCCTATGAAAAACTATCGGTGGTGTTACAGATACCTGAAAAAAAATTATATCCTTAATCCCATTAAATATGAAGGGGTGGTGTTTTTTCTATATCATATGGGAATCTCCTAAATGCTTCTATGATCATCAGTGGGCCTATCTGCAGAGTTTTAAACACTATGATGTAATTGTGTAGTAGAAAAAAATGTATGAGATAATTATGCATAAAGTGGCCCAAACCCCCTCTTATTATATATTATTATATATCATTCAATATAATTACATCATGAACCTCACAGATCGTCACCCATTCATTGATTAATCATTTCCAAATGTATATATTAGAGGCTGAGGACAATATACTTCTCTCTATTTCATTTTGATCATGTGGTAGTTTATTCTATCTATTATCGATGATGGTTACCCTCTATATACCATTATAGAAAACATGTTCATCCCCATAATTTTATATTACCAAATGGATACAGTCACCAATTCAATGGTTTACATTGTTGATCATCCACAAGGGGAGTTATTTTTTCATCTAGACCGCACAACATGTACCCTCACGTGACAACAGATACATGAACAATCCTTTGAAGAAACCTCTATTGAGACATATTTTCCTACCCATTAGATCATTGATAATTGAAATGGGTATGTTGAACCTCTAATCATTTCTCTTTTGTTCTAAGAGAAGAGATAGAATGAAGAGTAGTTTCATTTATCTAGAATAATAAAGTACATAAAAGTATCATAATTGAAATAATATCTATTCAGAACTCGATTTACAAAATAGCCTAATGGGACTCTATATCTCTTATAGTAGGGAAACTAGTCCTTGCCAGATTCCCTGTCTAGAGCTTGGTTTCCCCATGCAACAGGTCAGGGATGAAGGTAATGTATATGGAAATCAAATGTGGTATGAGTTATTGAAATAACTTAAGAAATGAGATTATCCTACTTAGGATTTATGATGTGATTATATTGGATTTGAAAATATATATTCTAAAGCAGATATGGAATTCAATTATTAGTGACCATAGATACTTTCCAATATGATTATATAGATTATCTCACCATTCACATTGAGGCATTATAAGCATGAAAGGTGGTTATCCCACTAGACGGAATGTCAAACATGGCTTCGTTGTATAATGTTAGATCACACAAATAGTTTTTAAATCCATTATTTTATCAATTAAATGGGATTATTTAACATCTTTTGAATTATTACAACACTATATCATGGTGTGGTCCATTGTTGGGATCCCCTGAGTATTAGTATCCTTCCAATATTCAATGCTTCATGGGGACACTAGTGGGACCCATGTTCTTTTTTGTACAACCATATTCCCATAGGTTCCATTGTTGGTTGGAAGAAAATACATATATTGTTCATATGTTAGTTCATATTTACCATGTGAATGAAATGTATTTTATACATCCTCATGTTCATGAAGTGGCTTGTGGGGGGAGTCATAGACATTGTAACCAAGTTTAAGGGACTCGTGTATTCACTCTACATGTAGTTTTCCCATGTAAAACCACTAAAATTGTGTGTAGGGAATTCCAAAAGTGGTCAAGTCCCATCCCTCATCAACTACTGTATCCCATAAATATTCTAGGATTTATCCAAAAATGATCAAAATCTATAAGAGTCCCTATAACAGACTCAGTAAAATTTTAAAATTTTTAATATTCTATTTCATGTTAGAAGACCGGAAAATCATAAACCATTTTCATCATCATTGTGTTTTTTTCCTCCAAATAGATATATTTCCCCCTTTTTTGATATTTCCTCTTAACAAAAATCCCCATAAAGGGAAGACATTTATTAATAATGTACCATGATGTGCCATATAATCATGTTCAACCACGTAGAGGAGAAAAGGACACTCCTTATACTCATCATGGTCATGCACTATGTGTTTCATTACCAGATTGAAAAAATCACACAAATTCCATCACTTATTCAAATGCCCTGAGAAATTCCATCAGTTATCTAGATTTGGGGATTCAAAAAGTTCTCGAGTGTAGGATACCCAGGGATTTTAGACTCACTGGTTGAACTAACCATATCCCATACCACGTAATCCTTAGAAATTCAACCAATAAATGTCAAATATTAAATATTTAGCTCCATGGAATGGTGGAACATTGTTTGGTCATGTTGAGTGACATTACAACATAGATGATTAATCTATCTTATGACCTCGATAGCGGTAGTGAAGGATCTGGATAGGGGTATAAAGATTTTAATAACACAATGAATAAATATTATGACTGGTTGGATCACAATGTAGTGTCCTGAATTCAAGGTTTCATCTTTGATTGGTTGAGCAAGACATAAACTCATGTGGTTGTCCCACTCCCATCGGCTTCACATTTTCATCTATCTCATGGACTTTTCTGTATTATAATAGTAACCACCTAAGGAATAAGGGAAATTGATGTCCTCTGATGCTTATAATTCCATCTCACAGATTTTGTGAATTCAGGTCACCTCATCTAGTAGATTTACATAGTGTTCTATTGTCACATTATAACCAAATATAGAATTTGTATGAGTATATATCTGTGAATGTATTATAGTTGGTTGACTAATTTAAAAAACAAGATAGTGATGAATACATTGAATACTCCTTAGTTTCCTCACAATTATACCATCAATTAAAATGTCATTGACCTGTAAGCCACTAGAATTCATAGGATAGTTTCTCAATATAGTAAATTATTTCTACAGAGAATAGGCAGTAGTTGTTTTGTAGTGATCTATGATAGTTTTACCCCCATCTCTCTCTATCATTTTTGAACCTATCAAATGTTGTGTATGTGGAATGACCATCAAAACTATGAACTATCCATGATCTACAACATCCATTGAGATGAAGATCATATAAAATATATTGTATTCTAATATTTTATCTAATAAATCCTTCAAACTACTAGTATAATATTTCTATCACTATCGATGCTCCAGTGGTTCAACTACTTTCATCCGTTGTTCCTCCTTCCAAGCAGTTACCCTCTGTGGGAATAAATATTCATTTGGAATGGAGATACTATGTTTAAAATCACCACACTTACGTAACCATTAGGCTTTGCATCCTCAATACCTTCCAATTTTCAAATGAAATTCTGGTTTCTATTATAGATGATTTAGAAATCCCTCTATTGTTTGATACAATAGTATATTCATCAATTTTCTACTATGGAGAGGAGGTTGAATAAGACGATTACTAGGAAATGATCTCATTATCTGGGAATGATGATGAAATCATCAAGTACTGGAACATATGACCATTATACATCCTAGTATTTTTAAAGGCGTGGATATTGCCAATTACCTTGTGGAAAAGGGTTTTCAAATTAACAATATCCTAACTATAATGTATCAAAATTTGTTGTGGATTTATGTAGGGTTGATTCCCTCCAACTTGATGATTATAGGTTGTGATAAGATCAAGTAGATATTTAATGGGAAATTATTACTGTAGAACAAGGATTGTGGACAGATATAGTGCAAAACATTTATTCTTGTGTTAGAGGATAAAACCTAAAATATGATTCTAGGTTGAACCATGATTCATTTAAGAAATGGTCTCTTATTCATATCATTATTTCATAGTGTACTCTTTAAATGTTATTTTGGGGGTACTCTAGTGTGATTCATCCCCTATAACTTCTTTGATTTCCATTATATACAGAAAACCTACTACATTCCAAAGGTGAAGAAGGATCATTCCAATTGAGTTGAGCACAACACTCATCCAAATGATCATGCAGCCCCAACTGTTAGTCTATGGGAAGACATTTATGATTGAATCATCATTCAGATTCAGCTGCTAGAGGCCATGAAATCAGAACATGGAGGTTTATTCCTAGTCTCAATGAAAATAGAATTTTTACATTCCTATAAATAGGGAAATCTTACATATTACCATATATTCCTATAATAAATAGGTCCAGGGGTTACAAGAAGTACCTACCATAATGATCTATCATGATGTTCACCAATTGACCCCTAGTTCACATGATTATGGAATATTCTATAGAGCATTGTCATATTAATGGAATCTAACCCACCACCATTACATTTACATCATACATGTACCCCATGGTTACATTCCATATGGAATTGGATTTGTAGGTTTTATCACCACATTTTTACCTGAGGAGGAATCCCGCAATGAAGATTCTATGTATTCACAAGTAGTCCCTAGTACTTTTCATGAAAATAAAAGCATGAAATTTCCATAAACTCTTTCTAATTCTCTAGTATCAGATGAATAAAGGGATTTGTAGGACACCCCTACAATATTTGAAGAGGGTGCATCCACCACAATTATTTGGATATAATTGGTGAACCTTGATGCTTATGAATATCATACTCTGATGTTGATCATTGTATCTATGTATTTGGAAGAGTAGCGGCAGTGTGTTTTCATCCTTAAACAGCATGGCAACATCATTTCTAAGATCTATGATGAGATGATAGGGTTGGTCCATTAGGCCTCTATTCAACATCTCGGCCTCCTAGTTTGTCATCTCGAGTTTAAGAAGCCTCCCAAAAATATTCATACCTCTAAAAATTCTACGTTCAATGTCGAGGTTGACAATATTATCGATGTCAACATCGTTTAGGATTTCTGGTACCCCAGTGGCGAGCCAACTTTATCCCAGTCTGGAAGAATAATTGGAATATCATAGTCTTTAATAATTTTTGGGACCTCACTCACCATTATCCAAAGGATCATTTTACACTTCAAGTGAGGGTGTCATTGATTGATTCTACAATAGTGTTCCAGGTCCCATCCTAAATTTATGGATACTTCGATTTAAATCTATAAAAGATGGCCCTTAAGGATGAGGAGTCCATTGTCTTCAACTCACTTCAAGGAAAATTCATTTATCATGTGTTTTCCAACAGCATAAAAATGTAAAATAAACTTTTCATCATGTGATGAACCAAGTTTTCAAAACAATTTTAATGGTTTTTTTATTAAATTTTATTTTCGTGGTGGTCAAATATCACTAGTTTTTGGAATATTTCATTGATATAGATTAAGTTTTTGTATTCCTCAAAATTAATTATTTTAATATGAACACCATGAAAATATCATTATGATTTCCATTGTAATTTTTCTAATAACTTTTATGAGATAAAAAGGAATTCCAATCAACATGGAAAAGGTAATGGTCATTAGCTAGATGCTTTTCCTGAGAAACCACTGGGAGAGATGTGGTCTTGAAGGACACTTAACCAACATATCCTAATTCATCACGAATCTGGATGATGTGTGTAACACCTTCATGAGGATCTTGATGAATGAAATATTTCATCAGAGTGGTTAGGTGTTCCAGACAGTGTTTGATGATATAATTTTGTATCAAAAATAACATGTGTTTTTGATGCCACGAGTCCCTATGAATCATTTTTTATTTTAGTTGACCTCCATTGAATGGACTTTTAGTATAATTTTAGAATGTGGTAAAAAAATATTGTATAAATAATAGTTTATACTATCTAATTTTAATGAACCTATATATAGAGAAAAGATACGACCTTATCAATATCTTCCACAAACACATTTTTTACAGTGAAGATATTTGATGAATTATCTACTACATCATGAGATACAAGTGGTGTTCTATATATACTCAAGTAGAAAAATTCTCAATTAGTGAATGTTAATGGGTTAGTTTATATAATTGGTTGTGATCCCCTAGATGTTCTAAATCATGGTTTTCTAGAACAATTCCATAAAAGGCTAGGAATATCAGGATATTCTATCTTCTCATCTGACTCTTGATGAAATGACTCTTGATTTTGATTACCTAGTTGAGTATATCCTATCAGCGGATCAAGTCATTCTATGATATTATATTCAATTTTTTGGTATCTTCTAGAGCTCAGTTAGTAGATGCCTCAATTACCCATGTCTCAGTAGTGTATGAATATAGATCTTCTTTTATCTACCCAACAAAGTGTATCATTCCATATTAATTATTGTTTTAGATGGTTGTACCAATATTGTGGTTGAGTATCAGGCCCTCATTATTGATCAAGATTTGTCCCTTGATATTGATGAATCCATTTTTCTTGTGAATGTATATTCCTATATGGTCAATAAACAAATCAATGGTTACTAAATTATTAAAAACTAGTACTAACCTGTGTATTTTCACGGTGATAAATGAAAATTCTTATTTCATGTGTTCTCTCGATGATATGGTTCACTACTTTCATAACGGCGATACAATATTTTGGAAAAAAAAAAGAAACGGGGATAGTAGTTAACTATACAATGGGTTGTAATTAGAAAACAGAATGAAGTGTAAATAATTCGTTGGAAAGATAAATAGTTTCATAAAAAATGTGAAAAAAACGTGTTAAGAATATCTGCATAATCTATTAAAAGTATAGATTATAGAGGAATTAAAAATTAAAAAACAATGTTGAAAATAACTGATTATGCTTGATTTTTAATTACCATGAAATTACATCATGAAATATCCATCTATTTGATCAGTCATTTAGTTTAGGCTATCCTTCCATCATATTTTTAGTTCAATGGCATAGATTGTTGTAGTAGGGGAGTCTCGAAACATTCTTACATATCTTCGGACCGTATAATCAGCATCAAACATAGTAAATAAAATTTACTACATGAAGAAATTAATTTAATGATTAAGTAACAGATACTATTGACAAATGAATTCATTAAAGCCTAATTCTAATAGTTTTTAATAGATAAGAAAGAATGCAGTATATGTGATAGTTAGAGGAAATGCATATGACATTAAAAAATTCAGTATTACCTGTTCCAATGATTTTATAAAAATAGTGGTGAATGAAAATAGGCAACACATACCTGAGTAGAATAAATATTTTTAGTAGTTGTAAAATACCCTGTTTTAGTGTTCCAAGAAACTCTTAAATTACCTCGATTGCATCATCATCAAAATCATATGATCAACCATTATCTACAACAGAACTGCACATGATCAAAAAAATCTACAATAGAATTGCACAGGATAAACAGAAGATAAATACAAAACAATAGCTTCAAAATTCCAAATTAGTAGACATAAACATTGTTTATAAGCGGTATGAAGAGTCCCAAAACAGTAGCTTCAGAAAACACCTAGCTTCTGAGATACAAGATCAAATACATAGAAAAAAACAGCCTAACAGATAAGGGCAGACCAATCCAAGACATCCAGTGACAATAAGTAAAGAATCTGAACCTCGAAAAAATAAATTACAATCAAGCAATCTAACCATAAAATAATGAAGTAGTTTGATATTATTACATTATACCAAGAATCTATTCTCAAGACAACTAATCCATTAATGTAAAACACAAACAGAGAAAGCACTTATTACCTAGTAAGAACATCATGATAGAGGATCCTTCTACCCTCAGTGATTGTTCGACACACGAACCTGCTCAATTGATAACCATTATCATGAAAAAACAAAGTCAAAAAACCATGAGCTGAAAACCTGCTTCATAACAATATTATAGAATTCATAGTCCATAAAACATAAAATATACCTTGTGATAAAACCCATAAGAAATGGTGAAACTGACTATGGGTTGTACATAGCTGTTCCCGTTGATGAACTAATCATAAGTCGCCCCGACCTACCGTAGAAACTGTTAATTTCCTTCCATTGATATTACCAATCAAAACATTCACTCAGTTGAAGTCTAAATGATTTATATAAACACCAAACATAAAATATAATAAAGAAAAACAATCAATACAAAAAACAAATCAGATCAATTTGACTCCTTAAAAATATAACATATCACATTAGAGACACAATAAAACAAATTAGATATTTATATCTATTATTAAAAATAAAAACAAATTGTTTTTTTATAATTACAAAAAAAAAAATCTATGAAAATAAAAAATTGAAGAAAAAATTGAAAACATATGCTCATTATATAAAATAATGAACAACATAACTTTATTCTATATAGAGAAAACAATAATGAATGTTCAAAACTATACCATGTTTTAACAAAATTCCAGCCGAAATTAGGAATGAAAACATACATTGAATGGAAGACATGAAATACTAGTGAGCAGAAGATATGATAGAATCGATTTTACCTGGAATATTGTGAATTTTCAGCATACTCACCCAGAATCCTCATCATAACTGGAGTACATGGATTCATTACTTATCATGTTGCAAACAGGATGGTCCAGAGAAAGAATAACTATAGGATTATTGTGCTTGAGAATGTCCTTTACGTTTCCATGTTTTTGGGGGACATTAGATATATAGACCTGGTTATTTTTCTACTCATTGCTGATTCCATTGACATGATAATGCAATTAAATGTTCTTAATAAAAAACCCACATTATTTAAGTAGATCTTTTTCAATAGAGTGAAAATGAAGGATTTATACTGATGAAAATGAAGTGCATCATAAGAGACCTACAACATCAAGAAGGGGTTGTGCAATGTTTCGTTATCTGAGGAGGTATCATACGTGTACGATTAAAGGAAAAAAATATAGAATTAGTTTTCCCGAATGATCACTTGATTTCATGGGAGGTTCTCTGATGTTTATGCATTCACTTCAGGTTGAAAATCAATTCACGAGTGTTTTTTCTGACTGTATCGTCGAGAATATGAAAATGAAAACTTCATGTTCACTTCAAACTGCATTTTGTTTATGCCAGTAGGAACATGGTGGAGTTCATATCAATTTATATAGTGGAAAATACAAGAGAAACATGAATTATATTAATAAGTATAGGATCTAGCCACTAAAAATTTAATTCGAATTAAATTACTATTTTAGTATTTTCAAACAGCTTAGTGTAAGAGTTCCAAGATATAATAGAATCATACAAAATATCTATATTAGATGAAATCTGGAGGACGAATAAAGACATGATTCAATGAAAACGAATCATAATGATTCAGAGCATTCATATTCCTATCATGCAAGGATAAAATGAATAATACAATAATGTTGTCTTTGTTTTATAATTAATTTAAATAGACAAAATAAAAACAGTATTACATTGTTATGGTCAGTAATAATTCTAAATCATGATGATTCACTAAAAAAATTCCTATGATAATAGAAACTAATTCAAATATGTAAAACTATTAAGTACATACATAATATGAAAATACATAGAAGTGCCTTAAATTTCCAAAAACCAAATATTTCATTTCTATATCATTTTCATCGTCACTCCGTGTTCTGAACAGACTCACTAGCATTGTGACTAAATAAAACTAATCCAAAAATCCCATTTCAATGAAATGTGAGTAAAAATTTAGTTAAAAATATTAAAAACCCCTTTATTAAGTAAATATGGATGCATGTTTTATAGAATATAAAAATAAAATAAAGTAAAAACAATATATCAGCATGAAAGATCCATCAAATTTTTGGTGGGAGTGGGTAGTAAAAAACTCATTTAATGGAATATGAGTTTCAAAATTGATCGGAGTGGGTAGTCAATACATAAAAAACATGGTAGCCTAATAATATCATAATGAAAGATACATAATCATTAGTACAATTTGAATAATCAAAAATCTCAATTTTGATGATTACATTAAATTCCATATAGCGTAGGAGGTAAACAAAATTAACAGAATTAGGTGTAATAGGTTGTTCCATAACCCACAATCAGAATTTTTTTTATCTTCACAAAATAATTGTCCACAATAACCTGCAACAATAACATTAATCCCATCTAAATAATAGATTCATTCAAATCATGATAACAGGAGATGGAAAGCTCCAACATAGTGATTAGGATGTATGAACTAATGATCTATAAATACAAGAGAATACTATAAACCGTATGTTATAAGATGATAATTTTAATATAATTGAAAGAATGAAAAACTTGACTGGAAGTATAAAAAATTGTGTGATATTACCTAAAAAAGCATAATTATTTACCCGTCTTTGTGAAATTAATGTATGATCTCCAAAACCAAGAATGTAAAATGAAGAATAAATATATTCAATTACAAATAAATGGCATAAAATTGATGATGATTAATGTAATAATATAAATTTTCAGTAATCACACATTTGAACACAATGAAATATAACATGATACGGAACATGGTGAATCATTAGGAAAATAAATGCATTCTGAAATCACCTTATTTTGACCTTTACCATCGATATTTTCATACATGATCTTCATTATTTGAATATTTGAAAATTTATAATGGCATAATATAGATGCAATTAAAAAAATTAAAGAAGGGACAAAGTAGCATGCAAGAATAACTCGAATCCCCTCTAAAGAAAATATTTATTCAATTTAAGATGTTCGTGGGAAGATAATATAAAGAAAACTGATTATGAGGTGTGCACAGGTGATTCAAAAGTACTAGAAAATAAAGTGTTAACTATATATTATAAAATAAGAATTGTAAAAATATGGAATGAATAAAGAACTTAATGATGAGTATTAGTCATTCTCAGACATTACCTCCAAAAACAACATGCATGAATGTCTGATATTTTTGTAAATCTCTTGAACCTTGGTAGAAGAAGGTTTAGAATAAATTTTCTAGCTTCATGAAACAATAGGAAAAAATAATTGATGAATAATGAAAAAATAATCACTAATAGTACTTACAAATTCAATGATTGTTAATTTAGAAATTTAGAATAAATCACAATTCATGATGGATAGCTAAAAAATATACCATTGATTATGTTTAGAATTGAAACAGTTCCTTGATAACATACTCTTATTTGATACGCCTACCCCCATGGTCATACCTACAACAGGTTAGTAAAAAATGGTTAAAAACGATTTCATAACACATTAATTAACAAAATAAGATATTAATGATTTGAAAACACATTAGAAAAATAAATAACTAATGATTAATGGGGAAGTAATAATATTGAACACAAATTGAATACTATGTGTACCAGAATGGGTTTTAATTACGGTGCAAAAGATTCTAGTGTTGATTCCTTCACAATATCTACTTCATTCTTAGAATCTAGCGTATCTAATAAAGTAGAATTTAATTGGTGCATAGAAGTCTTACAAATTTACCAATGTCCACACTATAATAAGGTAACATTATACATATGGAAATGATAGATGTCTGAATGAAGTGAACCATATGACATCATATGTATTGTATTGTAATATTGAAAATGTTTTCGAATAAAGTGAAATGAATAACATAAAAGATAGAAATATGTCACAATGTACATATGAACAATAAAAAACCTTATGCGGGATGCACTTGCAATAGGATGAGAGTCGAAGAAATATGAACCATGTAAAGGAACTTGATGAAGGCCACCATAGTCAAACCAGTTCCCAGTTTTGGAGTAGATACCTAAATCAATTTTACCAGCATCATACCTTCAATGGGTTAGTAGAAAATGGTTAAATTTTTTTTCATAACACAGTAATAAATAAAATTAGATATGACTTCTTTGAAAACACATTGGAAACATAAGTAACTATATATTAATTGAGAAGAAATAAGATTAAACATAAATTTAATACATTGTGTTTTAGAATGGGTTGTACATATAGTTCCAATGATTCAAGTGTTGATTCATTCAAAAAATCTACATCATCCGTCAAAGCTAGCATGAGTAATAAATAAGAATTTAATGGATGCATAGAATTTTTATACATTCACCAAATCCTCATTATAATAATGTAACATTATACTTATAGAAATGATGTATGTATGAATGATGTAAACATCATGAAAGAATATGTATGGTATAATGATATGAAATTTTTTTATGAATAAGGTGAAATGAATAACATCAGTGGAGAAGTATGACACAAATTAGATATGAATGAAAATTCACCTTATACAGGATGCATTTGCAATAGGATTATAGTCGAAGAAATCTGAGCCATGGGAAAGAAATTGATGAAGATCATCATAGTCTAACCGGTTCCCAGGTTCGAAGTAGAGTCCCAATTCTATTTTACTCGGTTCATGTGACCAATAATTGTGCTTTATAAGTCACTGATTTTGAATTCCGTTTAAATGGTGTGATTGTTTGAGTTGTAGATAGAATAATTTTCAATAGATGATGATCATGTAATAGTGAAATTATAATAAAAATATATACCATTTTACTAATAAGGGATAGTTTTAAAAGGGTATGATAATATGGTTTCATAATGAAAGAAAATAAAATAGTCACCATTGTTAATTGAAGTTACAATCAGTGATTTTTGGTGACAATGACATTTGTGATCCTCTTTTTATGCTTTTTGTAGGTATTAGAGATTAGTTGCATCAATATTTTCAAGGAATCTTGATCTTTTAAATGTGAAAATATAATTCCTATTAATAGTTGTAGAATGAAAAATAATAGAACATTTTATGGTAATGAAAATAGAAACAACACAACCTGTTTTTCGTTGATGTTTGAGTTGTCTTCTTTGAAGCTCGCCTCTCTACATATATATTGTGCTTTCATATTTGTATTTTTATATTTCTATTCAACTTTCATTTAAATCAACTTAATAAAGTTATATAGTAATGAGATCAGAGTACATATAATATATCTTTGAAAACAAAATAATATGTCTACCATGGATGTAATTTATGACAAATATGACACCAATGAAATATATATTAAATGGATACAAATGATACTGGTAATAGGAATTATGAATGGAATAAGATACACTTACCTGAAAATGCAGCAGACTTTGATGCAATGAGGAAATAAATATAATGCCGGCTGATAATCATAGTTGAAGCCAAGAAGATTAGGTGTAGGGTTAAATGGGGAACCATAATAGGAGACGTATGGAATTTCTACTTTAGTAAATCGTGTTTAACTACAATTGAATCAAATTGGATAGTATAGAGAATATTTCAACACATAAGGAAAACAGAACTGCCATGGAGGTTTCGATTTGTACTGTCTCAGAATTAGGTATCATTGATGGAAAGGGTTTCACGAAGAAGTTGGCCAGTGTCGTCCATCGCGGTGGATGGAAGAGCAGAAAATGCAACGATATGGGTTACAAAGAATATGAAATAGTCCATTAGTAATCTGAATGGCATGAAGAAAACAACTGATATAGGACATCATATGTCAAAATCAACAACCTACTGACAATATGAATCAAAAGCTGAGGATAGAAACATGGGTTGAAGGAGAGAAATTGGGAGGGATCAGAGAATGAAATTTACTGTAGTCATCTAAGAAAACTACAAATTAAATGGTTAAATGGGGAACCATAATAGGAAATGTATTGTATTTCTAATTTAGTAAATCATGTTTAAATACAATTAAATTAAAGAGGACAGTATGATGAATAAATTGACGATATAAAGAAAAATTACCTGATATAGAGGTCTCAATTCGTACTGTACGAATTAGGTATACTGGATGGAGGAATGGCAGGAGGGTGAAGAAGAATAAGGGATCATATCTAAAGATGGAGATACTGAAATATACTCGATTCCCTAGAAAATCAACATGGTAAGCGCGAGCGGGATACAGTGGATGTTGATGGAGTATTGTACCAAAGGAGGATTCAAGATCCACTTTGAAAACCAAAACTTTGACATTGGTTTATACCTAGGGTTACATACTGCGTACTGTAGGGAAGTGGAACCGTAGGTGGAGTGAGGACCCGAATGTGCAAGAGCTGATGGAGGAGTCACTATTTGTTGAGAAGGCGTGAGTGGAGGAGCAGTAGTCAGAGGAGCTGAAGACGAAGTCAGAGCTAAAGAGGAGATTTGAGAATGCGATGAGGCTATCGAGGTCAGGGATGGTATGCGTGAGGAGATGGAAGGATTAGAGGTGAGATAAAACCCTAATCACGGGAGGAGAAGGAGGGTTTGGTGGGGAGGTGAGAGCCAACTAAAGGGCAGAGTGGGATATTCTTTGTAGAAGGGATGCGATGGTTTGGGGGTAAAATGGGAATGAAATTAGTGAAATGGGGGACGTGGAGGGTTTTGGAGGGTACACATCAGCTAGTACGAACCCAACTCTATTATATATATTGGATTATAGCATAATTCCTTAGATAGAGCACACTCACACACTGATGTCCCATTTTCCTCCTCAACTCGAATTAACTCATGTCCCTCTATCAAAAAATGGTCAAATTGATTCATTGATAATATGAGTCACATCCATCAATGATATTTACCATGATAACCTTATTTTTCTTGTGGCACACTAGAGGGTCATCACCATTTCTAGTTCATATGAGGAAGATAGCTAGTAGGTAACCAGATAATTGCCGCTTCATACATTCTAGGTTCCACTAGTCACCCCATATGAGAGGAACCACCCACATGGATGAATCAACTTGCATGAAGTGTTGTAAAACCTCTAGAGTGGGCCTAACATTGAGAATACTTTCTATATATATTGGTTTTATGTAACTCTCTTCTATTACATCCAATAAGATGACATCTATCAGGATAAAAAGGAAATGTATATAGTTTCTAATGGTTTACATCAAGTGATGTTGAAGCTCTCCCATAAAATTCATAGGATATGATACTTCTGACCCATGCTAGTTCATTACATCATAGATTCCACTAAGAGGGGTCTTTCTTGTAAGATCAGTTCAATATTTTAACATCGACTATTATATGACCTCCACACTTACATGTGATGTTGATCATTTTATGTATGGGGGATAGACCCCATGGTACTATACCCTCTATCAATAGAACCCTAGTGAAGGTTCATTCTAACTGCAACTATCTTCTTCTGTATGTTGGATGATGAGATTCCCCTTAGGGAAGTCAAAAAAAGTCCAAGCTCAAGTTTTTGATCTCTCACATCATCCATGGATTTGGAGTTCCTTGCACTTTTCAAATAGATAATTAAACTAACATTTAGTATATGAATTAGTGGTTATATTTTGTCACATAAAACATCTGGTGAAATCATACATCTTGATACCATGTGTAGAAAAATGGGAAAATTAATACATTCAACATGACCCTCTCTATCTTTCTATAGAATATTGTGGTCCAAAACAATATTACATGGCTGAAAATCTATCCAACACCCTCGGGTCCTATCATAAAACATCTTCAAAGTCCAACCATGTGACCCCATAATCATGGTTATATGGTATAGAGGCTATCATGACCACTGAGGTTCAGTTTCCATCAATCCAAATTATAGTCAATGACCAAAAATAGCCAAAATAATCGATAAAATACATTATGTTACGATATAATCTCTCTAAGAGAACAAGATCCATGCCCTTCATAATATTTATAATCACCAAAAAATGACAACATACGAATTCAATAATAAGGACATACTATATTTCTTCATCATAGGATACATAGTATTGGATATCCGAATAAAATGATACATGATAAGAATACACCAATTTTGTATCCCACATTTGAAGACTACACATAATTCAATATAACTATTCCATTAAATAATAATCACTAGTCACTAGGGATGGAGAGTCCCCCAAATGATATGTTTCTTTAGAATCACATTATTTAAGGATCTCTAATGGTATAATATTTTGAAATTAAACTAATATCATCCATATGGTCTTGTATGTATGACATGAAAATCTTTGTAACTATTCTTGTTAGCACAAACTAAAACTATATTCAAGTATTCCAAGCTAGATGACCTGATACTATTTGATATTTCATGGTATGTACTAGATAAAAATAATTTTGTTCTAAGGGACCAAACAATATGACCAAAAACTATTTTCAACCTCTATATTTTGATTTCTGTGAATTTAAACTAAAAGGCATGATGTCCTCTATGAACAGAATTAATCTATGATCTTACACCATATCAAATATGTAATACTTATAATGATAGTTTATTTTACAACATATACAACTTTTAATCCTTTTAAAATATGTATGTGATAGTAAAAAACATTACTCCCTAGAATTTGGTATTCCTCATCTAATATGTGTTCAAAAAAGATAGTAATTCATCCACACATAATATTAATCTATGGCCTTACCTCATGTCACTGGGATAGAATTCCCCACAAAATAATGGGATTGCTTAGTTCCCTTTCTAGAGAGGATTTCCCTCACTACCAGTGTTATTCCACTACCATTGTATTCTCATGAACTATGTGCATCAGGACTACCATCCTTATGGGACATCTATTGATAGCCAGACTTCCCGTCATCAGGTGCATCCATAAATATGTCATCTATTTGTCCACATTCCCCCATTTACCATTCTACCGTCAAAACATTAAACTATGTACAGTTATTCACAAGTCTTGATTTTGGAATGATAGGCTCCTCATATCATTCCATACCTTTTTTTTATATATTCCTTACCATAATATACCCTTATAGCCAACATTATCCCCTTAGACAATTAATCATGACATTATTAGAATTTCATCCTTTTCCCTAGTCCATGAATTATGACCTTAATATATGTTCCATTGTTTCCATAGTAACTTTTTGAAATGTGGTCATTTATTCCCTACATTAACATTAGGTTCTACCTCATTTATGGAATGAAAATCCTATTATGTGAAATGATTCACCATGTACAAGAATCATGAAATTAAATTTTTCTAAAACAGATGAAGAATCATGAGAATAAATTTTTTTTCCAAGGTCTAGGTTATATGACCCTAAACTATATGAATCTAGATTCAAGATAACTTCATGTGGAACAATGAATCCTTTTTTCATTGCATGTCATAATTTAACCCACTCAATGCACGTAAATCCTCAATGGACCCCATGGTCAAAACATTATGGCCTTATATTTTTTTCAATTTGTCCATGATCTATGAAAACAATCTAATAGTCATGTTCCTAGATTTATGACCCTAAACTATCTAGGTTCCCCCATGTTATATTGAATTTCCACAGTCTTAGTGTTTCCTCAAGTATATCGCTCCACCTTTTTTGAGAACTATGTGTGTCTTGATTCCCAACCAAATGGCATATGTGCTGATGCTTATAAATTATTTTCTATACCCAGACACATATTCAATTCAAAACAATTGGTTACCTATGGTGATATGACCAAAACATCTTCCCATGGTCCTCTATTTTACTCATAAGCACCATTCATTTACCTAGATTCATCTGTGGGATTAGATTCCATCATATTCTAATATGAGGAAGAGAAGAACATTAAAAACAATTCATAATCAATGCTAACATCATTATTTCACAACATTAAACTTTTTTTACCCCATATAATATTAAGGGACCCCTTAATGTGAGATTTTTTACCTCATACCAATTACGAGTCCTCATATAAAAAATATGTGAAGAAAATAAATTTTACCCTGCATAAAATTGATATTCCTATATTATGAGATGATTTAATATTCCACTCTAGGGGGGACATAACTCCATATGTGTCCATATTCTATCATTTCATGTTATAGAAATATATCTATATTGATTCTCATCCTGATGGGATACATAGAAATCCCCATGAATTTCAATTCAGAACCATCCCTACCATTAACATGCTTTAGGGGTTTCCTCACTCCAATGTCTATGCTCTGTGATTTCAACAGCTTGGTTAGTTTCAATCATCCCGATCATAATATTATCTTTATCATAAATGGTCCATTTCCAAATTGGATATCCTACCATCCTAGGATCACACATTGATATATCATTTTCAATAAATATCAGATCTCATTATTTGAACTTGTTAAATAGTTTCTCCTACATTTTTTCAATACACCATTAAAATGAATGGGTGTTGAAAATTTCATTATAACAAGGTCAATAGTTGTTCCCAATTCAACGTGTCCCCCCTCTCATTATATAGGTATTTTATTTGATAGTTTCTGACATGGGAATAGTTAATGACTATCATCTCTTGGTGTTTTCTCCCCGGAAAATTAATGAATGTATATTTCCATTTGTTTCTCAAACCAAGAATAGATCATTCATAATTAAGTGTCATAGGGGTTTTTACCAAAGAAATATTGAGATGTGAAAGAGTACCATTTACCTAAACTCTACAAAAATAATCTAGAATCCCATTTTCAAGAATCATTAATCTATAATACATGAAATTCATCATGTTTTTCATGGTGTTGTGACTCCATGTACCCTATTAAAATTGGATTTATAACTCAAACAATCTTCACAATTATGTTTGAGATGAACATGGTCCATGCATCTTGACCATAAATTGTTTTCATATTTACATGGAGTTTTTTGTGTGGAATCAGGTGTACCCCTAGGTCCATTTATTCGTGTTAAGTAACATTCCTTAATTTTCAATTATATTCAATCTAAACATGCATCCATATGGTCTAGGAATGGTGAAAATAAATTATTTTTCTTGGGGTGCAATGATTTTTGGTCTAAGAATCATGATCCTATACAACATTAATTTTTCCCTTATTATTCATGTTTAATATGTCTTATCATGGATCATTTAAAATTAATTTATTTTTATTTTGATGCTCATAACACATTATGGTGAAAGTGGTCCATGCTCTGTGACCATAATATAATGTTCTCTCATAGTTTGAACTCTATGACCATAAAATATAATCCAAATTCATTGATTTTATACTCTACATTGTGTTTCTGTTCACTTGGGATTGGTTTGTTTGGAATTGGATCATCATTGGCCCTTATTTACTTTTTAGTAATTACTCTTCAGTGTAGGGTCTTTTGAACTCCATATTTCATATAGCCTCTTTCACGGTAGTACCCATGATTTTTAATTCGCCACCACTAAAAATGGGAAAGTGTTATACATGTCAGTAGTAAAATTAATGTATGATGATGTTGAAATATTTAATATTATATCCTCACCATATTAAATATAACTATGTGTTCTTTGACCGGACTTTATGTAGCTAAACTACACTTCCAATATCATCACCATATTATTTTAAACATTTTTTTAATTTCATCACAATATTATATTAAACTACGTGTCTATCATATTTATTTCATTATGTAAGACATAATGGAATCTTATTCCCTTGCCTGAGAGGTCCAATCCTTCGATTCCAGACACCTACAACATAATTCCTTTAGTTTCAGTCACCTACAACATCATTCATGTTATTAAACCATCACTTAGCATCATTGATATGTCACTCCTAGAGGATAAGTTTGAAAATTATTCATACTATTAATCTTAACCAATGTTCTAAAATCCCAAATGGTATAAATCAAAGAGTGTTATAATTCATTTGAAAATTATATCACTCCATCTCCATGATTCACATGTCCATTCATTTGGATCCTAATTCTCCTCAAAATATGAATAAGGCCATCTAATAGACAATGGTTCCCTAAAAAATAGGCCAGCATAACATATTGCTCAAATTACATAGATGATCATAGATTGAATTTTTATACAGGTTCTTTGTCGCTAACATGTTCAACATTCAACCCCCATTTTTCCCTTCCTTGTGAAAATGATAATGGATGTTATATTTTGAACATGGTCAGTAGTTATCCACCATCATCATTCCACTTTCATTATGTTCTAGAAGATTTTCATCCCGATTCATGGTCTCCACTCACCATTGTTTTGATATAATTTTACTAACCTCATATTACCCTATTCATGAACTGAGGCATGTTATAAATGAAATTTGGCTATTATGAGAGTCCCATTCTACATCCATAGCCTCTATCATCCCATACACTTTAGGTGTTATGTTGATATTTTTTCCCTGAGAGATAAAAAGTTTTATAACACTCTCTTATAAACAGTAAATAAAGATGAACTCCCATGTTCCTCACACTGATCATGACTCACCTGATCATGGTGATTGATCATTGGTTGTCTTGTATATTCGATAAAAGTGAGATTATAAAATTAAAAACAAATATTTGAGTAAATAGGAATTAAAAATAAACTAGCTGATGTTATGGAGGGTCTTCCACACATTAGAGCATAACCATTACAAAAAATAACTAAATATTGACCATTGTTCCCAAACATTCAAGAACATGTTGCCTATGATGAGTGGCCACTATGGTCAACTAGTATTTGTCCAGGTCACGCACTATATAATTTTCTTTGGGGTATACTTCTTTAGATTGGATCAATATTTTGTTCTCCTCATACCAACATTCAAAAACCATGCATTTCACCTTTTCCACGTTTTCCACATCTTCCTCCAACATAGTATTCATTATATCGATTTTTTTTCTTATGAAGTCATTGCGGCTTTGTGTTCATGTCACATTCATTCCATATTGGAAATATTATCTTTATCTATCTAAAGATCCTTGAATAATTTAGCTGTATTCTCATTTTAGGAAATGAAAAATACATTCCACTCATCATGTTCTTAATTATTGAGGAATACTTGAGATAGTACATGAATGTTTCTATATTCAACCCCACAATCCCTAAGGATGAAAATAATATGAAGGGGAAACCCCACTCATCTAGACAAGTCAACCATTAGAGTGTAGTTGATGAGGTTCTTCAAAAGAATTCATTGATTATCAAAACAAATATTAAGTAATACTCAAAATAATTCAAGTTCTAATACTAAATATATTCAACAATTTTATGATTATGTTTAGGTATGAGAACCAACATGTCAGTGGATGGCTCATCCACAAGCATTTCCCCAGATTGGTTGAAATAAATTCCCAAAAATGTATCCCCACTAGCCCCTTCCCCTTACGAATGAGAAGCATCCTCTACACATTATGAATCTATGAGGTGGTAGAAACAATCCCTTACTCGTTATCAACCAATAATGGTGAAGTGATATCAATATCCTCTCTGACAAAAACCACCTGCGGAAATTCTCTGGTAGTAATATCCAACATATTCTCCTTATATTCTATGAAATCCAGCATAATTTTATGTTCTCCCATGGTGACATCATCCCCAACACCCACCTCTTGTGGAACCACTATGATAGGATCTACCACGAAATATTCAACCAATCCCATCACATGTACAATTTGAACCACCTACACTAAGGACAAGGTCTCAACATTCCCGTCTATTAGTGACTCTATGGTTGGTATGACCATCACAACCTCCCTAACCATTTCCACCGAGAGAATAACACCCTTTGTGGTTGCATCAGCCTCCAGATAAATCAAATTAGACATTGATATAGGAAAATGATAATGAAATCATATTTTAAATTACATTTAAATATACATCATCCAATCCTAAAAAGTGATAACATTAGAGTAAAATGTGAAAAGGGGAAAATGATTACGTGAATAGTACAATACGGTAAGGATATTATACATATTCATCATCAACCACTCTAGAAAGGACATTCTCCCAAAAATAACAACACTAGTCAAAGGTTTTACTTCATCTGGTGATTGAACACCCTTAACCACCAAATTAGTGAGGTACACACAGTCTCACCTTTACGGGTTTTTGTTCCCTTTCCTTCTTCCCAAGGATCATCATGAACATATCCATCCTCAGTTCTCATGGATCTTCCTATGTGAAAAGATATTTTGACAATGCCCATGGGGGTGTTTCCGATTTTATGGCACATGATATCAGTGTATTTTCCCAATTTAATGTATTTCCTCAATATACAGGAGAATCCTACTAGGAATATCTCCCCTAGGACTCGTTCAAGTCTCCCTAAGGAGGTGTGGGTGTTGATAATCCACTGGGGAAGAGTTCTTATAAGGATACCATCTCTAAAAACATATTTTTCCAATGAGGTTAGTGGATTCAAAATTACCTAATAGTTGAAAAATATACTTTGGATCTCCAATATGCTACACCACCTCATCCAAGAGAATGTGTAAGCCGATCCTATATTGAAAAACTATGTGGAAAACTGTTCCTTGTCAGTTGAGATCACTCCGAATCCCAAAGATTGTATTGATCTGCTGAAAGCACCCAAACGTATCCCAATCTTTTATATAGTCCAAATATATATATGGAAATCCAAAATACATATCCACTTATATGTCCCATGGTCTAATTACTTTAGAGTTTATCTAGAGGTTTCACCTTTTTCCCATGTCAGGAATCTGAGGATATTGGAGCCAGATTCTACTCCTCTTACTCCAGCCTATATATATATACCGGGCTAGAAAATTCCAACCCTACACATACTAATATACTAAATGGCCCATTATTACTCAGTGAAACACTCCAACAACCAATATATCTAGGAATAATTATTTTGGGGCATATCCTTCATCGTTTTGAGTGGTTTTATTCCTCATAATATTTTAGAGATATTTGATATGACATATCATCATATATTAATGGATGATCCCATATAAAGTATTATTTTGTGACATATCATTCCCATATTTTACATGGACACATATGAACATGTTATACATATTTTTTAGGACTGAAGGTCAATAATCATGATTCAACTCCATGCATACCTTTTGGGTTACCGACTCCATGCATCTGAGTTTCCTTCAGAACCTATCTGAGTTATAAGACTCATATATCGTCTTGTAGTCAACCATTTCCACTTTAAATCCACCTAATATTTCCTGTAGTTTTGAAGATTTATCTATTTTCCTTTTTCTATCATTGATATATTTACTCGTTGGAATAGATAGTGTTTGTAACATGAATTATTCCACTAAACTAACCCTTGTAAGTAATTACATATGTACCAGTTTGAGTGGGGGACTCCCAATTATATTAAAAAATATAGGAAATAAATTTTTACAACGAGGGGGGGGGGGTTTGTTTATTATTATCCCCCATGTTTGCGGCTAACCAACTATAGAATAAATTGTGGGGTCTTCCTAAAAATATGGGAGTGTACCCTAGGCTAATGTGGTAGAGCATTGTGTATAGCTTTAGAAATATTGGTAAATCTCGGCCAACTTGTTTCCCCATCGTCAGCAATGTAACCACAATGAAGCATCCTAAACACACCCCCTTGTGTGCATACCTCATAGGGATAATGAACATGTACTTCAGCATGGTAATAAAACCTCAACAGTCAGAAAAAATGAGCTTTAGGATTTTTAATGTATCCACAAAACTACCACTATCTTGCTTCCATGATCTTCTAGTAGAAATACTCTTTTCCCTATTATAATTCCCTAGTGCAGGTCCATGGCCTACAAGATATCATACCCACTGGATCATTCAAAAAATTTCAGAACTACTAATTGAGTCGGATAACCTTCATCCATGGATTATGAATTATAATCCTTTAAAATATATTCAAAAATAAACTTGCAAGAGATGGGATGTTCCTTTTGTAACCCAGCATGCTATTTGTGGGAATGAAATCATCAAAAATATCTCCATGGATTGGTATTTCATTTATCTCTTGAGTATCTAATAGGATGATTTCAAACTCCCCTTTATTCAAATGGAATGTGTTGGTAACTAGAGACAACCTTTTTTGTATGATGACATTATATCCTAGAGGAGGTTGAGATGAAACTGAAAGTCACATCACACTTCATGTTGCCCTAATAAATTTATATTGGACTATATTTCATGGAACAACTCACATTAAAAATAATCCCATTCCCATTAATTAGTAAAATTCCCACCTCTCTGAGGCCCTAATATATCCTTCTATCCCTTGAGTGAATACCCCAATCACTCATTAAGGTTTGTTTGGTACTATGGGGAGGATGGGGTGTACCATCCTATAGCTTATCTAAGTCAATAACCTTTATGTGGTTCCAAAAAGTGAGAATAATTTGTGATGTGTGATCCTTCATAATGTACATTGATCTATGCTATCCCACTAGTCAGGCATGGGGTGGTATTGAATCAATAGGTGTTCTTATTATTGCTTTCTTATGCGATGAATATGTCGTCCCTCATCTAAATCTCATATATTAGAAGCTTATTTCACAATTGATTTTTTCATTGAGGATCAATTATTAGAATAATGAGTAATTAATGATCGGAGGTACTATGTTTTATGTCGCCAATCATTATGTGCCCCTCCATTTCTTCCGAGTGAGTGGTAACTATATTGGATCCTTCAGCGGCCATTTTATTCGATTCATTAGATATTTTATAGGTCTCGTTCACAAATCACATAATGTGATGTTATTTCTAGATGTTCCTGTTCATATAGATCATTTTATGTAGGTTTGATTTGTGGATCACGGTTCATAGAATAACTATTAGCAATGATAGTCTCCTAGGGATGATGAGCATCATGTGCTATGTGGATTAGAATAAAAAAATCACACTCAAATAAGGTCAACATCGTGAATAGAGAGCATTTAGTTTTATTTTTTTGAATTTACATGGTCCCTCTATGGTACCCATGTGATATATATATGAATCCTTCTAGATAATCATGACCCCACTTCATGCCCATTCCTCAGGACTGTATATTCATGATATAAATTCATGAATTTCCATCACAAATTAATGATTATTCCCAATTTTAAGTGTTTTATTCTTCAAAATATATTCCTCATTTTCCCATAATATCTAATTCTGATGATTGGGGGGGGGGATGTTTACACCATAAAATAAATTTCATTAGATATAATGGATGTAATAATAGGATTCAGGTGAATCTACAAAAAATGGTCCCTAAATCTATCTTAGAGTCTATATCAGAAGCTCACCATCATGACGATGGGACAACACTCATGAATGTCCCGATCGCTCAGGTTCATGATGGTAACCTCCATAGGGAATCAAAATCAAGTTGCAGAGAACAATTTTCATGCACTGATGGTTGATGATAGCATATGAGTAGAGTCATTTGGACTCATAGAGCCCCACCGACTCAAACGCTCATAAAGCTTCATAAAATCCACTAATTATCATGAAATAAAAACACTGTAAATACCCCCCTCGGTTTGACTTTTTAAGGACTGTAAAACCTTTCAATATTTAAAAATAAGTCCATATTTATGAACCATTGATGCTTTTCCGAGAGAAATATAATGCGGATCACACAATTTATCCATGCATTACAACCCTACTACATTGAGTTATTGGGAGCCTCCACCAAAGGTGGATAATCCTTTCACAGAAGACCATTCCCTCGATAGAAGAAGAATTACCTCAGAAGAAACTGAGCCTCTACAAGGCACCTTCCCTTTGAAAAGCCCACCCCTATGAAATCAAGATATCACCCCTAGGAAAGGTCATCTTGCATGGTAAAGAATACAAGCATCATGAAGACCATAAAATCCAAGTTGATCATGAACATCATGATACGCCTCTTTGGGTACAATAATATGTGTAATGCACCACCCTAGGACTCTACATGGTGCCTACATTCTTTTGACACAATTTTGAGTAGTATGTGTTCCAATGAAACCATAACAATCTAGTACAATTTTAACTATTCCAAGAGTCCTTGTGTTCCTAGTTAAATCCACTCTTATTTCCACCGACTTCACACAAAGTGTGTCCTGAGCCTTCATCTTACCTTATTCATTTATTAATAGGTACCCTAAGATTTTTAATTCAAAACATATGGACCCTAACACCAGTCTCATGACTGAACATGCCTCCAAAATATTCCCAACAACATGTCCCCCCAAGTAACTTTATCATTGGTTACATAATCCTCTGAGGTTGAATATTCTAGGGATATTTGAACCTTTCATCGTTGAGGATTCATATAATGAATTTTTCTCTCTTCCTGACATGACACCCTTGAGAACCAACCCCTTCCACATCTGAACATCATGACATAAAACTATCTAGTTCCACATCCTTTTTAAATGACAATAAACTGAATGATAATGTACTCATCACATTACTTGACCTATATTATTACCCTTTGTGATAAATATAGGATTCCCCTGGTGTAATTTTCATTGTATGACCCAAAACCACAATCCATGTTCCATGAAAATAGTACCCCCTATGTTTGAATCATATAATATGATCATTCACCATGGGAAATATCTATTTATAATCCTCACCCTAACAATATTTGAAAATAAATCAGAGAAATAGGTATCCTTTTCACCTTAAGTTAAGCTATGTGGATCATTAATATCACTTGAACTAAATCTTTTTCATCAAAATACATCATTTTCGATCCTTATATCTTTTGAAATATTATGCGGGGAAATCTCTATGAGGTTCAATATAGACATCGATAAACCCATGTGTGACATCTTCCCTCCTATGGTACACATATTCTAGATCATCCTCTTTATGGAATTCTGATCCATCCATATATGTGTCACATCTTTATTCACTGGGATGAATAAACATGGTCTACCTCAATTGGGTGTTCTAATCCATCCATCCAGACATTACATCTTCCTTCCTTGGGATACATCTAATAGATCGAACTCCAATGGGAATTATGATATGTTTATTATAGATCCATTACTAATTAGAATTATAATCCATCTAGATATTCCTTTATAGGATTTTCTAATAGATCCATTTTGGTGTGAAATTTTCCCTCCTAGGGATGTATATTCAGTATCCACCTCTATGGGGTATTCTAACCCATTCATTATGGTATAGAATCATCCCTCCTAGGGTAAAACATCACTGATCATCATTCATTGGGAAATATGATCCATCCATTTCAGATCCTTCACTATAGAGAATTCTATTTAATCCATTATAAATCTACCTCCATTGGGTGTTCTGTTCCACCGATCTTATTGTGACATATTTTCACTTATTGATGCACCTGCCCTTTCCTCCTCCATGAATCGTCATGATCAATTGACTATAGATAAGCATTAGTAGGGAATTCTGACCCCCCCTCCCTGATACACCTCTGTAGGGAGTTGTGATCTACCATAATGCCTATTATAGAAAAAAAACATTCCATCATGTCCTCACAAGACATTAAGATTCTTCTCAGCTTTATTATATGATAAACTCACTCCTTTATCTGGATACTTTACCACATGAAAAAAACTTGGGATTACTATCATAAATATCATTGGAAGAAATATCCTATAGAGTAATTACCTAATGATCAACATGATATTACTCAAGTTCCTCACCTAAGATACCTCACATGAGAATCCCTATAAATGAGTATGATTCATAGGTTCCCAATATACCCAATTTACAAACATTCCTAGCAATACCCAATGTCACTAATATCTTATGAAATGTTTAATCATTTTTGAGACTGATGAATCATAATTAACAGGTGTCCTCCTCGAGATAACATCAGGAACATGTTCACAAAAAAGACTATAATATATGAGGGAGTCCCATCTTGTCAATGAGCTTCAAGTAATAACTCATGGATGGTTGAACCAACATCCCATCGTCATGTTTCAATCAATGAAATGACAAAATTGATAAAATTGATGAAATCCAACCAATATAGGATAGTGGAAATGTAGAGGAATAGAATATCTCAAGAATTGATGCACTAGTATTCCCCATAATATCATTTGAAACGCCCTCACATGTAGTTTGTTAAACAAAACCAGACAACATCAATTTAAAATTATGGGATGACTATAGTTATTAAATTTGATTAAATGTTCTCAATATGATTATTATCAAAGAAATATTATATCATTTATATATTTTATTGTTGGTAAGTCATGTTTATTATAGATAATTAGAATATAAATATTATGTATGTATAATTATATATGTAACATCATGGTGGTGGTAGTCCACACAAACACCCCTATTTTGTTTTAAATTATCTTTTTTTGGAATAATGAATGGTGGTTAGTGATTATTACTATTGATTAATTAAATTTTATATAAAATAAATTATTGTTTAATTATATAGGAATATAAAAATTATATTTTTAATGGTTTTATATAAAATAAAATATTTTATCGAATGATCCATGCTAACATTGGGTTCTTGAGAATTCCCTTGGAGGACCCTATATAAGTTGATAAGTCTAGCCAAATTCTAGCTTTCTTGTGATAAAATAAGTTAAAGAGGAATAAATAATAACAAATATTGGAAGTGTTTTATGGTGAAACACAAATTTTTTGAGTTTTATTAAGAAACCCATATTCGGTATTTTTCATGAATTGGTTATCAGAGGCCCCTTTTCTAGAGGTTGAGAAAAGAAGTATTCTAAACATTTGATATTAATATAATGATAAAACATATTTCAAATGTCTATTAGAATAAAAAATAAATTATAATTGATTTAAGATAAGTTCTTGTCAACAAAAACATCAATAAATCAATTTAAAACATTATATTAACTTGATTGGGAATTAACCCCCTTGATTATCCATTTTTACCATCTGTCTTTTTTTTTCACAATAACTAGTTTTTACCAAAGTAATTCATTTATATGACTAAAAATAGAATATACATTATAAATTTATTTTTAAATATTTATTCCAAATTTTTAATCTATTCCCTCAAAAATAAATTTATAATTGTTTGTAAGATTAGATTTATCATTACTTCATTCAAAGCATAAAAACACATTTTTAGAAAAAAGTTCAATTTTTAACGTAAAAATTATTTATAGTATAAAATTATCAATGTAATTTATATTAATGAAATAAATTTTCTTATTATATAAGAATAATGTTATGTTTATTTCAAGGATTTATGAACCAAAATTTCACAATAAAATAATTTAATTAAATAAAAATACTAAAAATAGTTCTTATTATTTGAAAATGATACTTATGTTCATAAAATTTTATAAATACTATTTCTAAATTGAGAATTGTATTTAAAAAATGTATAATATCACAAAGTAGATAAATAATTAATCATTAACAATATTTTATAATTATTTTATGTAAGATATATATCATGATATATTTTTAAAAAAATACTCCTATTAAATTTTTTATTTTTCACTATTCACTAAAAATAAATTATTTAAAGTACAACAATTTCATATTAAGATAATTTTTACATAATAAAATATATACTGATTTTATTTTTATCAAATTCATAATATAAAACTTATTATTTTTTTCATTGAAATTAAAAATATATTCAAACAACTTTTGTTGAGAAATATCATTTTTGGACATGAAGGGTTCTATATATTATTCCATAAGAAATAATAATTAAAATATTGTTAATTTATTATTTCATATATATTAATTTAAAATGTATAATAATAATAATTTATCTTTTGAGTTAATAATAAATTATATATTTTTATTAGAATGAATATTCCTTTTTAATATTAAATAATAGAAATTAATTATCATGTAAACGAAATAATTTTAAATATATTAGTATTTTATATATGGTAGATATTTTATTAATCGTTTAATTTATTAATAATTTATCCAATATGCCACTTCTCATTTTAGTTCATTTTTTCATGTATAATAATTTAATAACAAAATAAATATTTAAGAACAATATATAGTGAAATATATAATACTTCCACAAAAACCACAAAACACTACCAAATCCACCTAGCCAAGTGTACGTAAATTACAGAAAATCTACACATCAATGAATGGTATACACTTAAGAGTAGGTGATCGAGCTAGGACTCCCCAAAATTAATAATTATTCAAAAATAGTGGAACATGGTGGATACATGAACATTATTTTAATGTATCACTAGGAATAAAAATTTCCATGAAAAACTAGAAAACAATTAGTCACCTAAGAATCCAATATAAAAATGATAAAAGTGGAACCATAGAAAAATAACACTCAAAATCATGATGAGAACAATCAACAATATCCACAATAAGAATCAAAGTAAACATAAAACCATAGTTCTAAATAGGAAGCAATCGTAGTTATGTACCACAACACACTACAACTACCTTGAATAATATGACCTCTAACCTAGAACTCAATCTTATAACAAACCAGACATTAAAAAGGTAGAAACACAGTATTACTCAAACTCTATTTCTATAATTGACCTAGTTTCCCTTGTATGAGAATAATTATATACCATGTTAACACAACTTCATATCCATCCTCAAACACCCAGTGTAGAAACAAACATACAATGAAAAATAGAACAGAAAAACAAGGTGCACATGAAAATAAAGATATTTTTATTATATGATAATAATGAACCCAAAATCATTGGAACAGTATAGGTAATTACTAAAAAATTAAGGATGTTATCAATAAAAAAACATGATTGCTGATAGGTCTTCCCTCTCTAAAAAAATAGGTTATAAAAAAATTTAAGATGGGATAAATAATTATACTAAAGATAAAACCTCACATATTTCCAAAAAATGGCCCAGAATTCCAATGTTATTCACATTTAACGAACATTAGATTCATCTATTTTTTTCTAAATAGAGTATCCCTAATCAACCTTCTCGTACATATTATTATCATCCACTCTTACTAGAATCCCCAATTTCATCAAATTAAACCCTGCATATCTTACTCTACTTATGCTCTAGTAATTTATAGAAAATGTGATGATAAACCATATTAAATTATTATATTTCAAATATAGTGATAAATCAATCACTTACCAAGATTAAATCCATATACTCAATTGATTTTTCCCCACCAAAATAGTCAAAAAGTATAGATATCAGTACCAATGTTTGGATAAACCCTCCTATTGGTAATCCCAATTAATGAACATCCCACATTTACTATAATATACTTAATGAGATAGATTTATAATTTATGAAACATAATCCTTATTCAGTTCATGTTTTATTAATAAAATATAAAAATCCAAACAAATCCAAAATAATACACACTCATAGAACACATATAGTATTTTCCCTCCATGAAAACACTCCATGTAATTTTTTTTAAAAACTCACTTTTCCCAAAATCCACATTCCATAACAAATCATCCCTTTAAAATATTTATTCTCAATTCAGATATTATAAAATAACTCATTTTAGAAAACAATGATCAACTTGAATTTTCATAATAACTCCATTATTATTAAAAAAAATTACATAACATTCAGAAATTGTACCAAAAAAATTTCAAAATAAATGAATTTAAAATCATTTTGTTTGAATCGAAGTCATTTAAAAAACATGATAAAAAAATTCATTCATTGAAAAACCACCCATGAAATCCTAATTTACATTTCCAAAAAAATTAGAAAAAAAATTATGATGGTAATCATAATTATAAATCCATGAAAATAATATACAAACATAGATTACAAAAATAAATTCAAAATATAGAATCCATTATGGATCCTCGCACAAAATATAATCATGATTCGTATGATTTTATAATGAATGGGATGTTGAAATTTAATTCAATAGGAAAAATAACATTGTTTTCTATTTGGCCACATTGGTAAATAAATATTGTGTGTGCCGTGAAATAGCCTCTATGATGTTTCTTGGAACATCATTATATTCATCATACAGTTTAAAAAATCAAAAAAAATCGAAATGAATCTCTAGTTCATTAAGCAATTTTATCTTTTGAACTCAATGAGACCACTAATATAACTAATATAATCATCATAGATCAAAAAATTATAATCACATTTCCAAATAAAAAATTACAGACACCAAAAAATTAATATTTAATACTCAAATTATAACCACAAATGGAAAATTAGGGATGGGTGAAATAAATAATTTCCCAAGAATATTAAGGACCATTTTCCTAATTACTAAAAATTATCCAATCATATTTTCTATGAAGACAAAATTAATTATTCAATAGGGTTCGTTGATATATATTATTCATCAACCATCATCATCTCCACTTAAATTGGTAAGAAATGATTGGATTTGATATAACTAAGGTGCATTGATAGTTACCTCAGGTAGGAAATAGTTTCCTTTGTCTTAAATAATAACTATTAGAATCATTTCATTCTTAAAAAATTAAAACAATGGTTACATTTTTGATAAAACATGAATGAATTATCGATGTGATATACACAATTGAATCAATAAAATAAAATAATAATAATAAAACCCAATAAATAATTCAACATAAATTAATAAAAACTCATGGACTGGGGAAAAAACACTTAAAAAATTGGATCCGTAATGGATAATAAAGAGAGAAAAACAAAAAAACAAAATCTTACTAGTACTAACCATTTCCAGGTGACCCGGGGCTACACCCCACATCCAATACTATCCATCACTAAATAACATGAAAAACGCAATCATAATGGAATCCAAATTCATTTTGAGTTGAAAGAAAACTATAATAGTTTTGAATGTTGAATGGTTCATTGAGGGTTCGAGTTAGTTTAAAACGATAATGATCTAATGATGATGTTCCTATTATAAAATTAATAAGAGATTAAATTTTAATCTATATTTGAATAAAAATTTCTTTCTATAAGTTAAAATATATGTTAAAATATAACTTCTATAACAATTTTATAAATTAAAACATCTATTCTATTTAAATGAAAATGTAATTTTGGAAACATTTATAGGATGAAAGCATAATTTCCTAAAACATACATTTAAAAAAACTTTCCAACCACATTATAAACACAATAAAATAAGAGCATATAAAAAATTTACAAAAGAATTTCACACGAATAATAAATTTAAACAATAATAATCCATATCAACTGGTATAAAAAACTAGCACCATAAAATTATTCTGTTACCATATAAAGAAAATTAAGTAGGAAACAATTATTTTTTGATTACCCTATAAAATTCATCTAGTATCATTGATATCACCATATTTATTAAGGTTATTTATTCCCTTACATTTCCAAAAATATTGGGAAATATTCCAAAATATGTTATGTCCTAAACTAAAATAGAATTTTAAAAATAATATACCAACTTTTTTAGGAATAAAATTCCACTTGGATTAACAAACAACAAAATTAGGGGTACAACATAAGGATTATATTAAACCATTATACCTTAAATATAATCCATTCTACAGGATAAGGGATCCCATAAAGGATAAATAATCGGAAAAGTGCATAAAATAATTGAAAATAATGAATTTTTTTTAAAAAAATAATATATCCTCCAAATCTAAATATTTATTGGAAACCGACCAAATAAAATAATCCAAAACTGAAATAATAAAATGTAACCATCTTTTGAATCATAACAAAAATAAAGAACAACAATTCAAGGGGTGAAAAAAGGCTTCCCTAACTGAAATAATAGTTAGGCGATTTGAAAGTGTCAACTAAGCCTCCATAGAATATAAATTTATTTCTATATTCTTTAATACATATTATAAGATTATTTTTTGAAACATTTTCTAAAATATCACATATATATACTAGAAACAACATTCCATTATAAAATTATACCAACATATTTTTTGGTCTTTTAAATTGAAATTACCATTTATAGAATATGTAACATGAAATTCCAAACTAAGGGAACACCATAATGAAAGGAACCAGGATAAATTAAAATTCTAAAAACTATTTTAAAAGATTAAAATAAAAATATAATTATAAATAGAAAAATAATTAAGAAGTATTATTTTTCATTATTTGGAAATGGATTCCATTTGAAGAACAATAATATTTTCAAAAAAGATGATCATAGTTAAATTTTATTTATACTTAATATTTTAATTTTTTATCGAGTTTTTCAAAGTCCAAATAATTATAAATTTTTTTAAAATTTGATTAGAGACACAATATTAAAAAAAGCATTTTTTTATAAAATTATATTTTCATAATATTCTGAATTTTTGTTTAAAAGATAAATATATTATTTTTATAAATTGAAAATTTTTACATATATATAATTTATGTATTTATCATTGCAATATTATAATATGAATTTTTTTTAAATATTCTTGAAATATTTTACGTTAGTTGATTAGTGAAAAAATAAATTTTTTTCCAAGTGTGTAATTATTTTAACTAATAATTTTATAATAAAAATCTAAAATATTAAAAATACATTTAATTAATAAAAAAATTATTTATGGATTTATAATATATATTTTAAAATGATAGTTATGAATTTATGAAACCTATTCATGTCAAATTATATAATATATTCCAATAAAAACTATTTTTTCCTTTTCAATTAATTATAAAAAATACAATAAAATTTAGTTTTTCCTTATTTGAGTGAAGCATAAACATTATTTTTATTATAATATTAGAATTTTTAAAATAAAAATAAAAGATATTGATAATTGTTTTCTCCACATATGTATTATAATGAAAAATACCATATTTCTAGAAAAGGTTTCTCTACATCACTTGTGATATGTTTAAAATTATTTTTTATTTCCCATATCATTTTTATATCCTAAAATTGATGTCACATTTTGATTTTTGGCCATAAATTTTTTTATATTTTTGAAATTATTTTTATGTAATCATTTTAAATTAATTAGATAATATTTAGTTATCACCATAAAACCAAAAAATGGTAAAAGTAAATATTTAATTATTAATGGTCGTATAATCATTTTTAAAAAAAGTTTGAAAATTAATATTAAAGTTATTTTCATCAATATATCATAAAACAAACCATTATTTTTTTATTAATACTTATTGATGTAGGAATCACTTTTTCAATTATATATTATGTTGAAATATTTATAAATATTCCATTCTCATCATTTATAAACAGGGACTCTCACCACACCTTCAATACCAGCATAAAAATTTATTTTTCAATTGAGAATATACCACTATAGAATATCCTAGAATAAAATTAATTATTCTTGAGACTTTATATACAAGATATTGGAAAATTATATTCATTTTTTTGGAGTCTTCAATCGGAATGGTGTGTCCTCAACGAGAGTAATTTTTCTTTTACATCACTGAATTTCATTATTACAATCCTGAATTTAATTTAATAGTTTTTTTAATTGGATCATTATTTTTGGTGTTATTAATGTTTTTTTCTAATGGAATAACTATTAATAAGAACTACGATTTTTTATTATGAAAAATGAAAACACCATTCATGGATTCTGTAGACTACTACCTCCACAAAATTGAGATATTTCCTTTTTCATATCGGCCTCTAATTAGTAGTCATACAATTTTATTATAGTAAAAATATAATTCACTGACCCTGGTTACCCAGAGTCAATGCATTATTACATAACATTGTCATGATCACAAGGGAACATGTCTCAAAATACCAATTACTTTGGAAGCCTTGGTGGTACTAGATACATTCATACGTTTTACATTTCATTATGACATAGAAAAACTACAAAATTACATCTCTTTTGAACACACTCATATACAATATTCTAATCCTACAGGACAATAAAAATACCCTTCTACACATCTTAAGAAATATAAAACATAAGAAAGTTGTGAGCTCATAATCTTGTTAAGGATAAAAATATAGTCGAAAATATCATAATAAAACATACACAATTAATGAAATGTATAATGCTAAAACACTTCCATTTTAATCTTAAACTTCAACATACTATGGAAATGATAAATCAAATAATTCCATTTACATATTCACATATATAATCTACTAGTCAAATAATCACATTTAATATAAATAGAAAATTTCATAATGATGGAATGCTTAATGCCGGACATCATAACCTCATAGCTAAGGCCTCCATCCAAGACTATAAATAAATATTTTTTTCAAGGCCTTGTGACAAGACACTTTTTTATCTCATTATACATACTGATTCATCAACGGGATATAATGGGCCTCACCTGTCACTTACTAAGTCCAATGCATTCCACATATGAAAAGTTTGAAACATAATACAAACATTAGTTTTGAAATCAGCAATCGAAATTTCAATAAATTTACCATATACCATGAATGGTATTCAAATTCCCCATTCTCAATCACACATATCACAGAACCATCAATACATTATTTAAGATAGTATCATAATAAATCATCTTCAAACAAACTTTTAATCAAAGAGAGGTTCTTGGCATAGATTAAATTACAACTTTTGAGAGAAATATCTCGTTCTATTTTGAAATCATTTAAAAGTCATGTAATTATAAAAGAGAACCTTTATTTTGAAAATATTCTTATATTATTATAAGGGAATCTTCGAAGGTGTTATAATGATGGAAAATATACACACCTATCATATAAGTAAAAAAACATTCATCCCATTATTTTTTGAAAGGGTCATAAAGTTCCTTGATTGGAAAGTGATAGAAAGATTCATTTCAAACTATTTTATAAAAAGTAAAATAAGGGTATAAATGAATTTAAACCATAGTCTAGTAAATAATATAATTGTTTTGAAATAAATTTTTATGAAAAACAGATGTGGATAAAAAAGTGGTCTTAGTAAATACTCACGTATAAACAATCTCGGAGAAGAAAGAGATTGTAAAATTAACCATTACCTTTTACTTTTACTTAATCGATTGTAGTTTAAAATCCTTTATAATGGTGAAATAATTGTTATTAAATTATACTAGAACCACATACATAAATGTGATATCATATATGATCTTCTAATATTTCATTGTTAATGATATTTTAGTAGTATCATTATTTTTGGTGTTTACTGATTTTTTTTGTTTTTATGATTGGTTATGTAAGTATTTTTTATTGTGTATAAAATGAATTTGATTCATATACCGAATGATATTAATTTATTAAACATTATTTTTAATCATTAGATTAAGATTATTCGTGAATGGTTATAATGGAGAAAAAAATATCATCGTGTCGTGGAGATGGTAAGCCCTACGTAAGCACAATCAAAAATATCATTAAATTTGTGATGAAATAATATTTAATGGAAGAGTATATTATATATAAAGAATAATTAACATATTTTATTTCTTATATACATCAGTTATACTTAGTATTATACCCTTCCAAATAATGAAATGTTGAATAACAAACTACCTCACGACGTAGAGACGGTATGTCGTACGTACGCACGTATGGTGACGTTGAAATTTATAGGATGAATATAATATTGAATATGGTTGTACCATATTTATAATAACTTCTCAGTATGTATAAATTACTATTGTAATTATTTTAGTATTGAAAAAACAATGAAAGAGGACGTGGAAGAAGAAAAGTACTTTGAAAGAGGTGATGAAGTAATTACCACTTCTTCGGGTTCTTACGATTGATTTCAACAAAAGGGATCATTAAGATGAATTTATGATCAAAGTAATGCCTCTAGGATGAATTTAGGGTAGTTGGGAGGATATTTTAGAATGTTTGTTCCAAGACAAAGGCTTTGGTGGTGTGAAATTAATATAAGGTGAAGTACCTTTTATAAGAGAGGTGAGGGTCACTTTAGGAAAAGATTGAAATTTGATTTTATTATAAACTTATTTTCGGATTATAATAGATCCAAATAAATTTATTTCTTGTATAAGGCAGTTATGGGTCTAAAAGATCCCAACCAATAGGTTTTCGACAAGTTTATGTCACCATATTAATCTTATATTCTAGATTCAACTCTTAGTTAAATAGTTTTACATTTTACCTATCTTCTTCAATTTTTATGTTCCAAGGTTAATAAAGTCACTATAAAATGCCAATAGAACCTCATAAAGTTCTTTAATGAAATATATGTCATTTTATAAGTCTTTTGGTCCACCCATATATTTGTAGGACTCTTTTATAAATTAATAAAATAGTATTTGTTTTAAAAACTCATATATGTCTATTTTGACACTATTTAGTATTTGGTTTTTGTGAAAGTCATAAAAACATGATTACGTTGAAAAAAATTATTTAATCAGCCCAAAAATTTTATACTGACATAGAAAATTCTTTGAATTCCTCAAATTCTCAATTGACATTTATTTTAATATTTATAACATCAATTATTTTAGTCTTTCATTAATAAGGTAATTACAACATCAACATTATTTCATTGAAAAATTTAATTATTTAAAGTCTATAAATTATATATAAAATTTCATGATGTAGTAAATATTATTATATTTCCAATTAATATTTATAGTCGAATTTATCTTATGCATAACCATATATTAAAAATGTTTTAGTTATTAAACATTGAATTTAACACTTTTAACTCTTCATTAAATAAAATATTATAATTGTCATAATCTAATCCATGTGGATAAAAAGGATCATATTTTTTCCAATGGTTGATTTTGATCTAAATAAACTTATCCAATAGAATTAATACATGTTTTAGGGTAGGTATAATATAATTTTTACCTTTAATTACCATATTAACTTTTATCCTTGGTAAATAAAATTCAAAAGATACAATTCACCAAAAATTATTTTCATCCTATTTGAACAACATTTTATTTTCTGATGTCAACTGAGTCTCTTAGATTTTTGAAATTTACTTCATTTAAGCAGTAAATTTATGACTTATGAAAATTTGAAAATGTTCCTTAAAGGTGGGTAAAAGGCGTTAAATATTTCAATAAAATTTTATATATCTTATATTTTTATAAAATGAATCCACTGAATTATATTATAAAAATATAGGTATTATTTATCAATTTTTATGTCAAATAAATTTAAATAAAATAAATAATTAATTAAAAAAAATAGGTTTTAAACAATAACGCAGTGGTTTTCACTATTCATCAAACATTGAATGTTTTCTTAAAAAAACCAAAAAATTCACCCTAAGATAATTTTGATATTCCAAATCCAAAAATGAAGTCCATTTTGAGAAATAAAATTTAAAAAATTTCAAATGGTTGGTATTACTATTCATAACTGTTAGTTTGATTGGTTTTGGTGTCCTAGAACTCGAGGTTACATACAACATAAGCTATTTTATTATTTAAAGAGAGGCATATTGTGGAAGCTTGGGGTGTTACATTCTTCTCTCCATAAAATAAAATTTTCCTCTATATATATTTAATACTACTGCATAAAAATATTCAAGTTGTTCTTCATCACTAGTTCATTGGGTTCCAATGTGGCCTCTTCCTTTTTATGGTTTCTCCAATAAACTTTTACCAGATGTGTTGTCTTGTTTCTCGACACTTCTTCTCTGGTATCAATAATAATAATTGGATCTTCAAAACATGATAGATTGGGTTCCAGTTCCATTACCTCATTGGTGAGTACATATGTTCATTCGGCCATGTATTTTCTCAATATTTATATGTGTAACACATCATGAAATTTAGAGAGACTTGGCGGCATTTCCAAACTGTAAGATAATACTCCAATTCTTTCTAAAATTTCAAATGGTCTGATGTACCTGGGACATAATCTAACCTTCTTTATGAATTGTAAAACACCCTTTCATAGACATTCCTTCATGAAATCATGATCACCTACATGAAATTTATAATCCTACCTCTAGTTATCGACATATCACTTCTGCCTACTTTGAGATGCTTTGATGTTGGTTTGGATAATCCTAACATTTTCTATTGTTTTTTCAACAAGTTCTGGGCCAAAAATAATTCTTTCACCAACATCATCCAAACAATTTGGTGTGTGAAATATCTTTCTATATAATGCTTTATATGGTGCCATATTAGTATAGGAATAGAAGGTATTATTATAGGAAAATTATACCAAAGATAAAGACTGATCCCACATACTATGAAAGTCAAGTGAGCAAGATCTCAACATGTCATTTATGTTTTGAATAGTTCATTCTGATTGTCCATTAGTTTGTGGGTGGTTGGTAGTTCTCAAATGATGTTCATTATCTAGGGATTTATGAAGACTTTTCTATATTCTTGATGTGAAATGTGGATCATGATCAGAAACAATAGATAGGGGCACTCCATGAATTCTTAAAACTACATTAATATATTGTCTTACTAAATGATCAAGTGGAAACTCTTCACTTATAGAAAAAAATGTGCTGACTTGGTAAAACAATCAATAATAACCCATATTTCATCATTCCTTCTTGGATTCTTTGTTATCCCCATGGAAAATACCACTGTAATATCATACCATTTCCACTCAGGTAAGGGAATAGGTTGAATGAATCTCCCTAGATGTTGTCTTCTATCTTTAATGTATTGAAAAAACATACATCATGACACATAATCAGAAATCTCCCCATTTTTGTTGTCCCACCAAAAATGTTCCTTCAAATAATTATACATCTTAGTGCTACTAGGGTGTATAGAGAAATTTGTGATATGAGAATGATCCAACAATCCCCTTTTTAGATTAGTTATATTGGGAACACAAAGCCTCCTCCAAAATTTCAAAATCCAATCATCATATATGATGTCAATCAATATCTCATCATTCACAACATTAACTTTCTTTTGAAACACATCATCATCTATCTGAGAACTTCTTATCCATTCTATTAAAGATGGTTTGGAAACCATTTGAAAAAGTATCAATGTCTCACCTTCCTTGATTATTCCCATATCCATCTTTACTAGATCCTTGAACATAATATACCATTCCACCCTCATCTTAATCAATACTCCATGATCCATTATCCACAAAGCATCTGCCACGTTATTTGCCTTCCAAGAGTGGTAGTGTATAGTGAAATCATAATCCTTGAGTAGTATAATCCATTTTTATTTCCACCTGTTGAGTTTTTTCTGCGAGAAAATATACTTCAATCTCTTTTGATCAGAATAAATCTCAAATTTTACACCATAGAGAGAGTGCCTACATATCTTCAAATCAAATATTATAGTTTCTAACTCAAAATCAAGAGTAGTTTAGTTTTTTTCATGAATTTTTATCTACTGAGATGCATAAGCAATAACTCTATTATTCGGCATAAAGACACAATTATGTCGTTTGATTGAATTGTCACTATAAATAAAAAATCTATTATTCCTCATTTGTAGAGTCATGATAGGATCATTTACTAATCATCTTTTCGGTTATTCAAAAAACAAATTCCACACTCATTTTTTCAAACAATTTTAACCCCTTTACTTGTGATCTTGTTTGATGGAGTATATAGTCATGAAAAATTCTTGAAGATGTGTCGATAACTACCCGGTAAACCAATAAAATTGTCTAACATAGTTATATTGTTTATTGTTGTGTATTATTATATTTCTCATGTCTTAGAATGATCAATAGAGATTCCATCCTTAGACGATATATGGAAAAATAAATGAAATCTAATGAATGTAGAATTCACACCTACCAAACATATCAAATAATTCATTTCATCTATGAGTTTTCATAATATTGCGCAATTTATTTTCAGGATCTTAATATATTTTGGAATATACCAAGATATCATCAATAAATACCACTACAAATTCATCAATATAGTTATTGAAAAATCTATTCTTTAGATCGATGAAAATAGTGGGAGAATTAGTCAGTCCAAAATCCATTATTATAAACTCATAATGTTCATACATTGTATGAAATATTGTATTAAGAATGTATTCCTTATTTTTGCACAATAGATGTTATACAGATCGAAGGTGAATCCTTGAAAAATATTGAGCTCTATAATGTTTATTGAATAAATCATCAATGTGAGGCTGGGGATACATGTTATTTATTATTATAGAATTGATCTCTCTATATTCAATACACAACCTCAAATATCTATATTTATTTTTTACAAAAAGAACATGTGCTCCCCATAGAGAAACTCAAGGGTGAATAAATCTTTTATTACTCAATTCCCCTGGTTGTTTATTTAGTTACACTAATTCCATAGTGGCCTTTCTATATGGGATATTTGATATGGGCCTTGAACCAGGAATTAAATCAATGGAAAATTCAATTTCTCATTATAGATGACGTCTATGTAAATACTCTTCAAACACATCAACATATTATTGCAAAATAGGTACGTACTCTATTTGAGAAATAATTTCCTCACTAATTGTTATTTCACTATCTCCCTTATAAATAATTGAATATAGTAGAGAAACTGAGGGTGGATCTAGATGAAAATATTGTGGTGGTGTTTATGCTTTAATGATAAAGTATTCCCAATCATCATAAAAAATTGTAACCTCATTCTTCTTACAATATATGTTTGCATCATGGTCCAAAATCCAATCCATACTGAATATTATATCAAATTCAATCATGGGTATGATGATGATATCAGTAGATAAAGCATGAATATATTCCATAATTGTAACTGATTCCTAGAACATTATTGAAATGATACATCCCTTTAAAGTTTTTACTAATAACTCCATTTTTAAATAAAAATGGAAATATTTTATTTTCATGGAAAATTGGAAAGATATGAAAGAATGTGAGGATCCATAATCAAAAATGGAATTGGTGAAATTTTAGAAAATTATTATTGAACCTTCCACAATATCATTCGAAACTTTAACCTCTAAAGTTGTGCTCGCAAAAGCTTGACCTTTCTCCCATAGCCTTTTCTGAGGTAAGTTTCTTTGATTCTTACGACCATCATTTTCATAATTCCCCATTTCTCTATAACTATAGAATCCAACATTGATAGCCTCTTTCTTCCCCTTAGAATTACGATCTCGGTGGAATTTTTCACTACACTTAAAACAAACTCGCATATCCTTTGGGGAAGTATCGGGGTCATTCTTCCTATATTTAACCTAGGGTGGAAATTCAACTTTTCTATTCTTCCCCTTATCTCCATTTCCAATGTGTTTAGTATATCTCTTCTTCTCTTTCTTTTCTTTAAAGTCATCAGTCTTAGAGAATTCATTTTTTATTTTTATATCACATGAGACTATATATTCGAATGATTAGAAGGATTGTGAGACTAATGATCTATGCAGAAATGGTTTTAACCAATCAAATAATTGATCAATCTTACTTCATGAGTTAAATATATAATCTGTAGCATGCTTTTCTAACCTTGTAAAGTTAGATTAATAATTTTCAACATTCTCATCCTCCTTCTTCTATAGACTCAGAAATTTTCATTCCATATCTACATGATAGTCACGAGGAATGTATTTTTCATATAAAATATCATTAAACTCCTTATATTACATATTTTATAATTCTTCATCCTCGTTTGTATTTCAAATTAATGGAAACCATTAATATACATATCTTGTGAGGAGATAAACTTCCAGGAAAACATTTTCCTTTTTTCTACTCCCCAAAGAATGAAATATTTTTATAAGGAAATTTTCCATTATTCAGCTACTAATTGTTTTGTAGCCCCATTTAATGTTTATGGTTGTTTCCTTATGAAGTGGTATAACATTGATCGTCCAAATTGTGGATCATGGTGCTCCATATGGGTAATGTTATTATTCATAACCCGAGATAGTGGTCTGAGTATGGTATTAAGTTGTTCAGCACCAGGTGCATCACTAGATCCACTTTAATTAACTTGAGTAGGAGGGAAATCCCTACAGGTATTACATGCATTGATATGGTTTCCATTCCTTCCCCTAGGCTCCTTTTCTAAACAATAACTCACACTAGATTAGTTTATGAATCACAATACATAATTAAAAACTAGTAAAATACCTAACATAAATTGAACAATTTATGCATATAATACATAATCATAAAAATATGTTTTATTTGAGTAAATTTTTTCTCATAAATCTTACTTAATGGTTGGTAATAACAATGTTATTTATCGTAAGCATATCCCACAAGAGTGTCATAACCAAGAGTGCATCAGGGCTTGTTATCGTGCACCAATTCATGTTCGTCTCTATCATAAAGCAGTGTTTCTGGGTTTTACCCCTAGATACATCTATTCCAGAGCCACCTCCACATGCATGTATCTAGATAGGGATGTATTTATATTAAAATTCACAAAAAATCCATATTAACAAAATTCTAGAAACTTCTTATATAATAATCATCAAAGTATATCTTACAGTAATTTTCTCTATTTATAGTTCTTCTAAATCTTGTTTCCAAGGTTTGCACCAAACTTACTTTGATAGAAACTATAACCCCCAACCCTAGTTACAATGAGTCGGTACATTATTACATAACATTTTCATGGTCATAGAATATCATGTCTCAAAAGACTAATTAGTTTAGTAGACTTGGTGGTACTAGATACATACATACATTTGACATTTCATTATGATATTTAAAATCTAAAACATTATTTCTCCATTGAACACACTCATATCCCTTAGCCTCTTCCTATATGTCAATCATAATATACATCTTCACATAATGGAAAAAATAATACATAATAAAGGGGAGATATCAGATGCTTGGTAAGGATAAAAATATAGTGGAAACTATCATAAGAAAACATAAACATGTTAAAAAATGTTTAAGACTAAAACACAGTCCTTTTAAACATTAACATTGGTATAATATGGAAAAATTTTATAAAATAATTTTCTATACTTATTCACATGGATATTCTAATAATTGAATAATAACATTTATTATCAATAGCTAATTTCATAATGATTAAATGCATAATATTGGAAATCAAAAAATAAAAATCAAGGCCTTGTGCCAAGGACAACAATAAATATTTCTTCATGGCCTTGTACCATGACACTAGTTTGTCTGCTGAGACCTACTGATGTGTCTATGGGCTATAATGGGCCCCGACTATAACTTACTAAAGACAATTCATTAATCATATGAAAAGTTTGAAACATAATATAAACATTCCTTTTAAAACTAGTAGATGAAATTTCAATACATTAAAAATAAACCATTAGTGGTATAAAAATTGCACATCCACAGTCACACATTTCACAAAACCTTCAATACAATATGTATGATTGTATCATAATAAATCAAATTCAATCAAATGTAAAATCCAACAATGGATATTGACATAGATAAAATAACAAAATAATTGAGGGAAATATCTTTTTCTCTTTTGAAATAATTTAAAAGTCACATAATTATAAAAGAAAAAAATTATTTTAAAAAAATGATTTTAATCCTTTATGGTATTATTCAAAGGTGATATAATGGAGGAAAATAGATGCACCCTCTATATAAGTTAAAAAAACATTCATTCCTTAATTTTTCAAAAGGATCATAAAGTACATTGTTTGGAAAGTGATGGAATGATTACTTTAAAAATATTGTATAAAAATAAATAAAAAATTATAAATTACTTTAACCCATATTGAAATAAATAATAAAAATGTTTTGAAAAATGTTTTTATGAAAAACCGATGTGGATGATGTATTGGTCCCAGTAGATACTCAGATATTAACATCCTGAGATAATAAAGAGATTGTAATAGTAACCCTTACCCTATACTTTTCTTTAGTTGTGTGTAGGTTAAACTATTTTATAATTGTGATATCATTGTTATTAAATTATACATTAACAACATACATAAATATGATAACATATATGATCTTTTAATATTTCATTTTTAATGATATTTAAGTTGTATTATTATTTTGGGTGTTAACTGATTTTTTTTCATTTATAAATTTTGTTACATATGTCATGTTTGTTTTATATAGGATTTATTTGATTCATATCAAGAATTATATTATTCTTTTAAAAATTATTTTTAATCCTAAAATGAAAATAATTTTTTAATTTATATGATGGGGAATGAAATCTCATCGTGTCACGGAGATGGTAAGAAGTACGTACGCAGGAGCGAAAATATCATTCTATTAGTGCATAAATCATATGTAATGGGATGGTACATTATATATAAATAATCGTTAACATTTTATATTATTTATTTACATCATTAATACTCATTATTATTCCCATCCAACTAATGATGTGTTGAATAACAAACTACACCACGACGAAGAGTCGGTAACCTGTACGTACGCACGCACGGTGTCTTTGTCATTTATATGTTGGATAGAATTATAAATATGGTAGTTACATATTAATAATAAATTCTAAGTATGTATAACTTAATGGATTTATTATTTGATTATGAAAACAAAAAAGAAAGTTAACGTCTAATAAGGAAAGAACATTGAAATAGGCGATGAAGTAATTACCTCTTCTTTGGGTTCATCCATTTGATTTGAACAAAAGGTCTCCTTAGGTTGAATTTAATTTTGAATCAAGGCCACAATGTTTATTTGAGGGATGTTGGTTGGATATTTTAGTAGGGTTTGGCTGAGCCAAAATGTTTTGGAGTTGTGAATTTAATAGAAGTTGAAGTAAACTTTTATAAGATAGGTGAGGGTCTCTTTAGGAAAAGATTGATATATTATTTTATTATGAAATAATTTTCTGTTAATAATATCTCCAAATGGATTTATTTCTAGGTTAAGGTGGGTATAGGATGAATACCTCTAAACCAATTAGATTTAGACCAGTTTAGGTCACCATATTAACCTTATCTATTATATTTAACTCTTAGTTAAATAGTTTAACATTTAACATATATTCATGTATTTTTATATTACATGGTTAAAAAAATACAATAAATTCCAAGAGAACCTCAAGTGGTTCATTAATAACATATTATTAATTATATAAGTCCTTTTCCGACCCTTATATTTGTATTACTATTATATAATTTAATAAAATAATATTTGTTTTACAAACTCATTTATGTCAATTTTGAAACTATTTAGTTTATGGTTTTTGTGATAGTCATAAATACATGATTACATTGAAAAATAAATGGTACCAACCATAACATATCATATTTACCAATAAAATTCATGAAATGCATCAAAATACTAAATGTACATTTATTTTAATATTTATAAAATAAATTATTTTAGAAATTCGTTAATAAGATAATTACAACATCATCATTGTGTCATAAATAAATTTAAATTATATAATTTTGAAAAATTATAAATAAAATACCATGATGTACTAAAGGATGGTGGTGAGCTAGTCACAATATCCACGGGAAACCGTTTTCAATGGCTGGAGCATAAGGGAGTGAAAAAAAATTTGTAGATTGATCCTCAGGAAGATGATGCAATGATTGATTTTTTGGGTAATGAGATATGTGCTTGCCATGAGATTGATGAACACCCAGTGTCAGATGCTAATGTGATTTTTAATATTGAGACTGCAAATAGGTTCCGAGAATTGGAATAGGAGAACGCTAAGGAGGCTGCTCAAATGAATGCAGGTGGCAGTGTGCAGCCGGGGACTCTGGATGGTCGTGAATCAATGGAGAAACCTAAGTGTCTGGCCTTGATTGATCCAAATTGTCAATCTCAGGAAGGCCGAGGAGGGGAGGATGGATTCCATGAGGTTCATATTTCTGTAAAATGGGGAATTACTCAGATAGTTGAATGGAGAATGACAGAGGCTTGACCAGGCCTTCGTACATTAAGATTGTTCAGGGTGGGGGCTGAAGAAGATCTGAAATCAGGGAAGCACGAATGCTCAACCACGTCGAAGGCCGATGAAGGAATACTCCAACTAAACCAAGCCTATGTCCACCAGATCATCATTTGGGAACAAAAATGTACTATCCTTGGAATAATTAAACCTATGAAGGATGTATGCAAAGGTTATCAAACAATATGAGAGTTTGGAATGGGAATCAGCTACTGTAGAGGAGGCCTTTTATCAGGGATGTGATGATGGGTATGGTTTCTTTGATATGTAATTTTCTATTTCATCTTGAGGTACTTGTTTACTGTCATTTTATTTTTATTTAATAAATTGATAGGGGGTTATCCACAGACGATGTTTCTAGTTATAAAAAAACAAAAAAAAAATTATTTTAATATTTATAAAATCAATTATTTTAGACTTTCATTAATAAGATAATTACAACATCATCATTGTGTCATAAATAAATTTAATTATATAATTTGTAAAAATATTAAACAAAATTCCATGATGTAGTAAATTTTTTTAGCTTTCAAATGAATATTTATGATCGAATTTATCTTATTTGTAACCAAATTTTAAAAAAGTTTTAGTTATTAAACCTTGAGTTTTACAGTTTTATCACTTCTTTAAATAAAATATAACAAATGTCCTAATATAATCCATGTGGATAAAAAAGGATCATATTTTTTTGATAAGGTATATTTTTTGTCGAAATACAAATATCCATTTTGAATTAGGGTATGTGTTAGGGTAATTATAATATCATTTTTACATACAATTACCCTTTTTACTTTTAATCTTGGTAAATAAAATTAAAAAAATACAGTTCTCCAATAATTATTTTCACACTATTTAACTAGATTTTACAAACAGATGTTAACCATGCCTCTTGGATTTTAGATATTAAATTAGCATAAGTTCGAAATTTATGTTTTATGTAAATTTGAAAATGTGTCTAGAAGGTGGGGATACATCATTAAATAGTTCAATAAAATTTTGTATATCTAATATTATTATAAAATGAAACCAATTAATTAAATTTAAAATATATATGATTTATATATATATTTTCAATTAAAAGAAATTTAAATAAAAAAATAATTATTTAAATAAATAGTCAGTTTTAAACAATAACGCAATGTTTTCACTATTCTTAAAAAATTGAATGTTTTCAGAAAAATACCAAAAATTAAACATTAAATAATTATGATATTACAAACACAAAAAATAAGTCCATTCGGAAAAATATAATTTATGACGTTTTAATAATTTTGAATTAATTTTTAAAATGGCATGTTTGTTTGGTCGGGGTGTGCTAGAACTTGAAGTTGCCTACGACACAAGCTATTGTATAAATCTAAGATAGGTGTACCAGGGAAGCTTGGGGTGTTACAAAAAATGTAATTTATATAATATTATTATTAATATATAAATTATATTCCACCACATACCACTCTAATTCATAAAGAAATTAAAAATATTAAGTATGTGTTGTGTCGATTTCATTTCCAATAAAGTAATAGATATTTTTCATTTGGATTCATTAATACTTATTAAAATATATATATGATTAAAAACTTTATAATTATATAATATGTATAATTATTGTTTCTCATATTGATATTATAAAAAAGATGACCGCATTCTTAATAATAATCATACTTTTTTACTGTATATTGATGTTTGGGTCAAGATAACCACCTATATAAACAATAAAATAAAATAATTTCATTTGATGACTATAAGAAATTTTTATCCAAAGATATATGTAATAAATAAGTAAATAAAAATTTAATTTCATTTTTGTATTGTTGACAATAATATTAAACTCATAAATTAACTTGACAATATTCTTTCCTGATAAATCACCAAAACATTCTCATTTATAATTTTACCATTTAGGATAATATAGAAAGAACAAAGTGAATTAAATTATTAAATTCTTAATAATTATTCAATATCAAATTAATTACTTATTTTGATCTACGAATTATATAATTTGGGAGAATAAAGATGCCCAAAACTACTAATTTTAAACTAGTTCTAAATGGTCTTGATTACTAACACCTAATTTTTAAAATTTACAATAACGAACTGTTATAAATATATTGAGTAATTATTTTTAATTTTAATAAATTTTATTTTACAAGAAAATTCATCAAAAATATGTAATTTTGATATTTATGTTTTTATGCAATAGCTTAGATTGAATTCGATTATGTGGGGAAATAGTATTAGTGTTTAGTCATAAAAATTTTCACCCCATGTATAATATTTCCAACTAAAAAATTATTTGATTTCAAATAGTGTATCTATATCCCCTTTAATATTTTGTATCATGATCGTATCACTTAATATTATATAATATTTTATTTTAAATCACATTATATAAGGGGTTTTAGCTAAACTATTTATATGTTTCTATGTGTTTTTTATCTAAAATTACTTTCATTAAAATATATATTAATTTTTCTGGAAACCCCCATATATATTATGATATATATATTTTTTATTGAAGTAACTTTAATTGATAGCTTCCATTACATGAATCTATGAGTTTGACAAGCCACAACCAATTATTAATTTCATTGTATAAAAAACTTATTATTACATAGCCAATAAAACTTGTGACATGAATAGGAACAACTATATTTTATATACCATGTATATAGGTTTTATTTAAATAAAACATATTTATAAAAAATAAATAGTTTATATTAATTTCTTGTTATGTTTTCAAAATACTATTTCCTCAAAAAAATTAATTTTGTATATTAATAATATTATATTTTTAAACTTTTATAAATTTAATGTTATAAAATGAAATTTTATTTTTATTCCTACATTTAAAAATTATATTAGAGTGAATTTATATTATTTTTATCAAATGACTAATTTTTTGACGAATGTTGAAAAAAAAAATTTATAAACCATCTTTCCATTTAAATAACCTATATTGTTCCTTTTTCTCCAAAATGGGTTTGATGAAAAAATATTTTTATAATGTATCAATTATTGCTATTTTTTCATTGTAATCATTTTCATATTCAATTTTGATATAAAAACATTTTATTATTTTAAAAAATAAAACTTTGGAGAACTACTTTCTCCTCACATTTTTCAGTTTAATTTCTAATTAAATCATTCCACTTTATTTTTTGTAATTTTGAAAAATAGAATCAATATTTGGAATAATTATTATTAATATTATCTAATAAGGTAAAATTAATTATCCAAGGTAATAAACTATAAAATCATTTATTATTATTTTTTGTGTCTTAGGTATACTCGGGTTCACCGATGGTTAAACTAGAGCAGTAAAGGTTAAAAATGGCACAAAACATACAAAAACCCATTATATATATATATATATATTTATACCATTTAATGTATATTTCTAGATTATGGAACATTTTGGATCCTTTTTATGGTTATCTCCATTACTATGGAAGAAGTAACTAATGGGTGTGAATGTTCCTTTTGGATTTACTATCAAAAATCATAATTTATCAATATTATAAAAGAATGTTAAATGTTTCTATTGAATTAAAATAAATTTCACATGAAATATTTATAGAGTTCAAAATCACTAAGATCTTATTACTCTCTTCAATATCCCCTACTTCTAGAGAATCCAATTGGCATTATATCCTTAATATTAAATTCTAGTAATAACCCATTTATAAACAATTACCAATGATCCTTTTTCACACCCAAGGGTATAACCCCTGAGTTTTTATGAAGTCATAAACACCCTTTTTTGGAGAGTAACATCCAAACCATCCTTACAGATGGGTGGAATGAACTGATAATATATTTTTTATTGGAAAAGGATAAAATAGACATTAGAATACAAATATCCCATTTTAAGAGTTAAAATAGGGGAAAAAATTCACAAAGAATGAAATATGAACTTTAGAATATGGAGAATAAATGTGATAAAACACTTGATCCTTTATCACATATGTCAAATAATATTGAATGATGAAATTCATCACTTATCGTGGTTTATGAATAGAAAATTTCAAATAATTTTCCCCCTTTTTCAATTATTTGAGGGAAATAGGATAATGTATGATCATATTCTCAAAAAAAATAGATTAATGTGAAAATCTAAATTGATATACATGAGAAATTTTATTATTATTCTGGAATAATTCTCCCAAAGCATTAAATTATAAATCTACATAATCTTATTTATATCCAATCTATGCATGAGATTCTTTACATAGTAATAAAAATAATGTGATTATTACCTCATTCAGTTTTATACATGTTGAAAACAAAATAACATCCAGAACTATATTTATTCATTAACTATTGAATATATATTTTAATATAATATGATTAATAATCATTAATCAAATCATAATTGGAAATTAATTCCAATAATAAAAACTTTCCACATATAATACATAATATTGAATGATGTGAAAATAGAGCAACATAAATAATAATATACAAGTGTAGATTTCATTAAAAAATGCTGAAAATATTTTTAAATGATTTTGTAATTATAGTATAATAGAAATTAATAATATTTCAATAATTTAATTAATATTATCAACATAATGTAAAATTAATAAAATGCAAAATTTCAAAATAAATTATTCACTATTAGGGATTCGTGACTCTCTATTGAGAGAAGATAGTGGCGAGACATTTATCACCATTTCAAATGTCTCAAGGTGATTTAGGGACTCATCATTTGAAATTTATGGCGGCGGGTCAATGACGCACCGTTATAAATTTCAGGATGTAAGAAATTTTTCACTATTGACATAACACTGTAAATAAATCCATAACTAAAAATATAGGCAAAAAATAATAAAATATCCATGAATATTATTATAAAATGATTCGAAGATGACCATAATAAATGGATCATCATTGGAAGTTGAATGGTGTATTACTTCAAACATTGAAACATTATTATATATAAATATTAATGTAGTATTTTAAAAACATGTAAAAAATAAATCTTAAGAAATCCTAAAATAAAAAGATAAAATAGTTTTCTGTTACATAAAATCTGATTCCAAGTTTTATGAAGAAATATAATTCTACATGAATATATTTTATAATATGTAATTAGACACTTATAATAAAAATATGAACATTAAACTAAATCAATATAAAAAAAGTATGAGCATAAAATTATTTGAAGCTTATTTAAATGATTGAATAAATATAATGTCTATATAAATAGAATAAAAAAAACATGAATTATTAAAATGAAAAAAATAATATGGATAAATAAAATAATAAAATACCATAGAATGAAAACAAATAGAGCACTCCTTAATGGAAGAAATCAATAGAATGAAGAAAAAAAATTAGTTAAAAGTTAACTCACCATTTATAAAAACAAATGGTGACTTAAAAGAAACAGTATTGTTTAAAAACCAACAATATCTTAAATAACTCATACTTGTATTGAAAGAAATATTTTCAAAAGAAATACTTCTCATCTTTGGTGATACCAATGGTGACCAAATAATTGATCAATCTTACTTCATGAGTTACATATATAATCTGTAGCATGATTTTCTAACCTTGTAAAGTTAGATTCATAATTTTCAACATTCTCATCCTCCTTCTTCTATAGACTCAGAAATTTTCATTCCATATCTACATAATAGTCACTAGGAATGTATTTTTCATATAAAATATCATTAAACTCCTTATATTCCATATTTTATAATTCTTCATCCTCGTTTGTATTTCAAATCAATGGAAACCATTAATCTACATATCTTGTGAGGAGATAATCTTCCAGGAAATCATTTTCCTTTTTTCTACTCCCCAAAGAATGAAATATTTTTATAAAGAAAATTTCCATTATTCAGCTACTAATTGTTTTGTATCCCCATTTAATGTTTATGGTTGTTTCCTTATGAAGTGGTCTAACATTGATCATCCAAATTGTGGATCATGGTGCTCCATATGGGTAATGTTATTATTCATAACCCGAGACAGTGGTCTGAGTATGGTAATAATTTGTTCAGCACCAGGTGCATCACTAGATCCACTTTAATTAACTTGAGTAGGAGGGAAATCCCTACAGGTATTACATGCATTGATATGGTTTCCATTCCTTCCCCTAGGCTCATTTTCTAAACAATAACTCACACTAGATTAGTTTATGAATCACAATACACAATTAAAAACTATTAAAATACCTAACATAAATTGAACAATTTATGCATATAATACATAATCATAAAAATATGTTTTCTTTGAGTAAATATTTTCTCATAAATCTTACTTAATGGTTGGTAATAACAATGTTACTTATCGTAAGCATATCCCACAAGAGTCTCATAACCAAGAGTGCATCAGGGCTTGTTATCTTGCACCAATTCATGTTCGTCTCTATCATAATGCAGTGTTTCTGGGTTTTACCCCTAGATACATCTATTCCAGAGCCACCTCCACATGCATGTATCTAGATAGGGATTTATTTATATTAAAATTCACAAAATATCCACATTAACAAAATTCTATAAAGTTCGTATATAATAATCATCAAAGTATATCTTACAGTAATTTTCTCTATTTATAGTTTTTCTAAATCTTGTTTCCAAGGTTTGCACCAAACTTCCTTTGATAGAAACTATAACCCCCAACCCTAGTTACAATGAGTCGGTACATTATTACATAACATTTTCGTGATCATATGATATCATGTCTCAAAAGACTAATTAGTTTAGTAGACTTGGTGGTACTAGATACATACATACATTTGACATTTCATTATGATATTTAAAATCTAAAACATTATTTCTCCATTGAACACACTCATATCCCTTAGCCTCTTCCTATAAGTCAATCATAATATACATCTTCACATAATGGAAAAAATAAAACATAATAAAGGGGAGAGATCAGATGCTTGGTAAGGATAACAATATAGTGGAAACTATCATAAGAAAACATAAACATGTTAAAAAATGTTTAAGACTAAAACACAGGCCTTTTAAACATTAACATTGGTATAATATGGAAAAAATTTATAAAATAATTTCCAATACTTATTCACATGGATATTCTACTAATTGAATAATAACATTTATTATCAATAGCTAATTTCATAATGATGGAATGCATAATATTGGACATCAAAAAATAAAAATCAAGGCCTTGTGCCAAGGATGACAATAAATATTTCTTCATGGCCTTGTACCATTACACTAGTTTGTCTCCTGAGGCCTACCGATGTGTCTATGGGCTATTACGGGCCCCGACTATAACTTACTAAGGCCAATTCATTAATCATATGAAAAATTTGAAACATAATATAAACATTCCTTTTAAAACTAGCAGATTAAATTTCAATACATTAAAAATAAACCATTAGTGGTATAAACATTGCACATCCACAGTCACACATTTCACAAAACCTTCAATACAATATATATGATTGTATCATAATAAATCAACATCAATCAAATGTAAAATCCAACAATAGATATTGACATAGATAAAATAACAAAATAATTCAGGGAAATATCTTTTTCTATTTTTAAATAATTTAAAAGTCACATAATTATAAAAGAAAAAAATTATTTTAAAAAAATTATTTTAATCTTTAAGGTATTATTCAAAGGTGATATAATGGCGGAAAATAAATGCACCCTTTATATAAGTTAAAAAAAATCTTTCCTTAATTTTTCAAAAGGATCATAAAGTACATTGTTTGGAAAGAAATGGAATGATTACTTTAAAAACATTGTATAAAAATAAAAAAAAATTATAAATTACATTAACCCATATTGAAATAAATAATAAAAATGTTTTGAAATACGTTTTTATGAAAAACCGATGTGAATGATGTATTGGTCCCAGTAGATACTCACATATTAACATCCTCAGATAATAAAGATATTGTAATAGTAACCCTTACCCTATACTTTTCTTTAGTTGTGTGTAGGTTAAACTATTGTATAATTGTGATATCATTGTTTATAAATTATACATTAACCACATACATAAATATGATATCATATATGATCTTTTAATATTTCATTGTTAATGATATTTAAGTAGTATCATTGTTTTGGGTGTTAACTGATTTTTTTTCATTTATAAATTTTGTTTCGTAAGTCATGTTTGTTTTATATAGGATTTATTTGATTCATATCCAGAATTATATTATTCTTTTAAAAATTATTTTTAATCCTCAAATGAAAATAATTTTTGAATTTATATGATGGGGAATGAAATCTCATCGTGTCACGGAGATGTTAAGAAGTACATATGCAGGAGCAACAATACCATTCTATTAGTGCATAAATCGTATGTAACGGGACGGTAAATTATATATACATAATCATTAACATTTTATATTATTTATTTACATCATTAATACTAATTATTTTTCCCATCCAACTAATGATGTGTTGAATAAAAAACTACACCACGACGAAGAGTCGGTAACCTGTACGTACGCACACACGGTGTCTTTGTCATTTATATGTTGGATAGAATTATAAATATGGTAGTTAAATATTAATAATAAATTCTATGTATGTATAACTTAATGGATTTATTATTTGATAATGGAATCAGAAAATAATGTTAACGTCTAATAAGGAAAGAACATTGAAATAGGCGATGAAGTAATTACCTCTTCTTTGGGTTCATCCATTTGATTTGAACAAAAGGGATCCTTAGGTTGAATTTAATATTGAAGCAAGGCCACAATGTTGATTTGATGGATGTTGGTTGGATATTTTAGTAGGGTTTGGCTGAGCCAAAATGTTTTGGAGTTGTGAATTTAATAGAAGGTGATGTAAACTTTTATAAGATAGGTGAGGGTCTCTTTAGGAAAAGATTGAAATATTATTTTATTATGAAATAATTTTTTATTTATAATATCTCCAAATGGATTTATTTCTAGTTTAAGGTGGGTATAGGATGAATACCTCTCAACCAATCAGATTTAGACCAGTTTAGGTCACCATATTAACCTTATCTATTATATTTAACTCTTAGTTAAATAGTTTAACATTTAACATATATTCATGTATTTTTATATTACATGGTTAAAAACATACAATAAAATTCTAAGATAACCTCAAGTGGTTCTTTAATAACATATTTTTTATTATATAAGTCATTTTCCGACCCTTATATTTTTATTACTATTATATAATTTAATAAAATATTATTTGTTTTACAAACTCATTTATGTCAATTTTGAAACTATTTAGTTTATGGTTTTTGTGATAGTCATAAATACATGATTACATTGAAAAATCAATGGTACCAACCATAACATATCATATTTACCAATAAAATTCATGTAATGCATCAAAATACTAAATGTAAATTTATTTTAATATTTATAAAATAAATTATTTTAGACATTCGTTAATAAAATAATTACAACATCATCATTGTGTCATAAATAAATTTAATTATATAATTCTGAAAAATTATAAATAAAATACCATGATGTACTAAAGGATGGTGGTGAGATAGTCACAATATCCATGGGAAACCGTTTTCAATGGCTGGAGCATAAGGGAGTGGAAAAAAATTTGCAGATTGATCCTCAGGAAGATGATGCAATGATTGATGTTTTGGGTAATGAGATATGTGCATGCCATGAGATTGATGAACACCCGGTGTCAGATGCTAATGTGATTTTTAATATTGAGACTGCAAATAGCTTCCGAGAATTGGAATAGGAGAACGCGAAGGAGGCTGCTCAAATGGATGCAGGTGGCAGTGTGCAGCCGGGGACTCTGGATGGTCGTGAATCAATAGAGAAACCTAAGTGTCTGGCGTTGGTTGATCCCAATTTTCAATCTCAGGAAGGCCGGGGAGGGGAGGATGGATTCCATGAGGTTCATATTTCTTTAAAATGGGGAATTACTCAGATAGTGGCATGGAGAATGACAGAGGCTTGACCAGGCCTTCGTACAGTAAGATTGTTCAGGGTGGGGGCTGAAGATGATCTGAAATGAGGGAAGCATGAATGCTCAACCACGTCGAAGGCCGATGAAGGAATACTCCAACTAACCCAAGACGATGTCCACCAAGTCATAAGTTGGGAACAAAAATGTACTATCCTTGGAACAATTAAACCTATGAAGGATGTATGCAAAGGTTATCAAACAATATGAGAGTTTGGAATGGGAATCAGCTACTGTAGAGGAGGCCTTTTATCATGGATGTGACGATGGGTATGGTTTCTTTGATATGTAATTTTCTCTTTCATCTTGAGGTACTTGTTTCCTGTCATTTTATTTTTATTTAATAAATTGTTAGGAGGTTATCCGCTGATGATGTTTCTACTTATAAAAAAACAAAAAATTATTTATTTTAATATTTATAAAATCAATTATTTTAGACTTTCATTAAAAAGATAATTACAGCATCATCATTGTGTCATAAATAAATTTAATTATATAATTTCTAAAAATATTAAATAAAATACCATGATGTACTAAATTTTTTTAGCTTTCAAATGAATATTTATGATCAAATTTATCTTATTTGTAACCAAATTTTAAAAATGTTTTAGTTATTAAACCTTGAGTTTTACAGTTTTATCACTTCTTTAAATAAAATATAACAAATGTCCTAATATAATCCATGTGGATAAAAAAGGATCATATTTTTTTCATAAGGTATATTTTTTGTCGAAATACAAATATCCAATTGAATTAGGGTATGTGTTAGGGTAATTATAATATCATTTTTACATACAATTACCCTTTTTTACTTTTAATCTTGGTAAATAAAATTAAAAAAAATACAGTTCTCCAATAATTATTTTCACCCTATTTAACCACATTTTACAAATGGATGTTAACCAATGCCTCTTGGATTTTAGATATTTAATTAGCATAAGTTCGAAATTTATGTTTTATGTAAATTGGAAAATGTGTCTAGAAGGTGGGGATACATCGTTAAATAGTTCAATAAAATTTTGTATATCTAATATTATTATAAAATGAAACCAATTAATTAAATTTAACATATATATGATTTATGTATATATTTTTAATTAAAATAAATTTAAATAAAATAAATAATTATTTAAATAAATGGTCAATTTTAAACAATAACGCAATGTTTTCACTATTCTTAAAAATTTGAAAGTTTTCAGAAAAATACCAATAATTAAACATTAGATAATTATGATATTACAAACCCAAAAAATAAGTCCATTCGGAAAAATATAATTTATGAAATTTAAAAATTTTTGAATTAATATTTAAAATGGCATGTTTGTTTGGTCGCGGTGCGCTAGAACTTGAAGTTGCCTACGACATAAGCTATTGTATAAATCAAAGATAGGTGTACCAGGGAATCTTGGGGTGTTACAAAAAATGTAATTTATATAATATTATTATTAATATATAAATTATATTCCACCACATACCACTCTAATTCATAAAGAAATTCAAAATATTAAGTATGTGTTGTGTCGATTTCATTTCCAATAAAGTAATAGATATTTTTCATTTGGATTCATTAATACTTTTTAAAATATATATATGATCAAAAACATTATAATTATATAATATTTATAATTATTGTTTCTCATATTGATATTATAAAAAAGATGACCGCATTCTTAATAATAATCATACTTTTTTACTGTATATTCATGTTTGGGTCAGGCTAACCACCTATATAAACAATACAATAAAATAATTTCATTTGATGACTATAAGAAATTTTTTACTAAAGATATATGTAATAAATAAGTAAATAAAAATTTTATTTCATTTTGGTATTGCTGACAATAATATTAAACTCATAAATTAACTTGACAATATTCTTTCATGATAAATCACCAAAACATTCTCATTTATAAATTTACCAATTAGGATAATATAGAAAGAACATAGTGAATCAAATTATTAAATTATTAATAATTATTCAATATCAATTTAATTACTTATTTTGATCTATGAATAATATATTTTGGGAGAATAAAGATTCCCAAAACTACTAATTTTAAACTAGTTCTAAATGGTCCTGATTACTAACACCTAATTTTGAAAATTTGCAATAAAGAACTGTTATAAATATATTGATTAATTATTTTTAATTTTAATAAATTTTCTTTTACAAGAAAATTCATCAAAAATATGTAATTTTGATATTTATGTTTTTTATGCAATAGCTTAGATTGCATTTGATTATGTGGGGAAATAGTATTAGTGTTTAGTCATTAAAATTTTCACCACATGTATAATATTTCCAACTAAAAAATTATTTGATTTCAAATAGTGTATCTATATCCCCTTTAATATTTTGTATCATGATCGTATCACTTAATATTATATAATATTTTATTTGAAATCACATTATATAAGGGGTTTTAGCTCAACTATTTATATTTTTCTATGTGTTTTTATCTAAAATTACTTTCATTAAAATATATATTATTTTTTCTAGAAACCCCCATAGATATTATGATATATATATTTTTTATTGAAGTATATTTAATTGATATCTTCCATTACATGAATCTATGAGTTTGACAATCCACAACCAATTATTAATTTTATTGTATAAAAAACTTATTATTACATAGCCAATAGAACTTGTGACATGAATAGGAACAACTATATTTTATATACCATGTATATAGGTTTTATTTAAATAAAAAATATTTATAGAAAATAAATAGTTTATGTTAATTTCTTGTTATGTTTTCAAAATACTATTTCCTCAAAAAAATTCATTTTGTATATTAATAATATTATATTTTTAAACTTTTATAAATTTAATATTATAAAATGAAATTTTATTTTTATTCCTACATTTAAAAATTATATTAGAGTGAATTTATATTATTTTTATCAAATGACTAATTTTTTGACGAATATTGAAAAAAAAGTTTTTTTATAAACCATCTTTCCATTTAAATAACCTATATTGTTCCTTTTTCTCCAAAATGGGTTTGATGAAAAAATATTTTTATAATGTATCAATTGTTGCTATTTTTTCATTGTAATCATTTTCATATTCAATTTTGACATAAAAACATTTTAATATTTTGAAAAATAAAATTTTGGAGAACTACTTTCTCCTCACATTTTTCAGTTTAATTTTTAATTAAATCATTCCACTTTATTTTTTTTAATTTTGGAAAATGGATTCAATATTTGGATTAATTATTATTAATATTATCTAATAAGGTAAAATTAATTATCCAATGTAATAAACTATAAAATCATTTATTATTATTTTTTGTGTCTTAGGTATACTCGGGTTCACTGATGGTTAAACTAGAGCAATAAAGGATAAAAATGGAACAAAACATACAAAAAACCCATTATATATATATATATATATTTATACCATTTAATGTATATTTCTAGATTATGGAACATTTTGGATCCTTTTTTTGGTTATCTCCATTACTATGGAAGATGTAACTAATGGGGGTGAATGTTCCTTTTGAATTTATTATCAAAAATCATAATTTATCAATATTATAAAAGAATGTTAAATGTTTCTGTTGAATTAAAATAAATTTCACATGAAATATTTATACAGTTCAAAATCACTAAGATCTTATTACTCTCTTCAATCTCCCCTACTTCTAGAGAATCCAATTGGCATTATATCCTTAATATTAAATTCTAGTAATAACCCATTTATAAACAATTACCAATGTTCCTTTTTCACACCCAAGGGTATAACCCCTGAGTTTTTATGAAGACATAAACACCCTTTTTTGGGGAGTAACATCCAAACCATCCTTACAGATGGGTGGAATGAACTGATAATATATTTTTTATTGGAAAAGGATAAAATAGACATTAGAATACAAATAGCTGATTTTAAGAGTTAAAATAAAGGAAAACAATTCAGAAAGAATCAAATATGAACTTTAGAATATGGAGAATAAATGTGATAAAACACCTGATCCGTTATCACATATGTCAAATAATATTGAACGATGAAATTCATCACTTATCGTGGTTTATGAATAGAAAATTTCATATAATTTTCCCCCTTTTTCAATTAATTGAGGGAAATAGGATAATGTATGATCATATTCTCGAAAAAAATAGTTTAATGTGAAAATCTAAATTGATCTACATGAGAAATTTTATTATTATTCTGTAATAATTCTCCCAAAGCATTAAATTAGAAATCTACATAATCTTATTTATATCCAATCTATGTATGAGATTCTTTACATAGTAATAAAAATAATGTAATTATTACCTCATTCAATTTTATACATGTTGAAAACAAAATAACATCCAGAACTATATTTATTCATTAAATATTGAATATATTATTTAATATAATATGATTAATAATCATTAATCAAATCATAATTGGAAATTAATTCCAATAGTAAAAAAATTCCCCATATAATACATAATATAGAATGATGTGAGAATAGAGCAACATAAATAATAATCTACAAGTGTAGACGTCTTTAAAAATGCTGAAAATATTTTTAATTGATTTTGAAATTATATTATAATAGAAATTAATAATATTTCAAAAATTTAATTAATATTATCAACATAATGTAAAATTAGTAAAATACAAAATTTGGAAATAAATTATTCACTATTAGGGATTCATGACTCTCCATTGAGAGAAGATAGTAGTGAGACATTTATCACCATTTCAAATGTCTCATGGTGATTTAGGGACTCATCATTTGAAATTTATGGTGGTGGTTCAATGACGCACCGTTATATATTTCAGGAAGTACGAAATTTTTCACTATTGACATAGCACTGTAAATAAATCCATAACTAAAAATACAGTCAAAAAATAATAAAATATCCATGAATATTATTATAAAATGATTCGAAGACGACCATAATAAATGTATCATCATTGGAAGTTGAATGGTGTATTACTTCAAACATTGAAACATTATTAAATATAAATATTAATGTAGTATTTTAAAAACATGTAAAAGATAAATCTTAAGAAATCCTAAAATATAAAGATAAAATAGTTTTCTATTACATAAAATCTGATTCCAAGTTTTATGAAGAAATAGAATGCTACATGAATATATTTTATAATATGTAATTAGACACTTATAATAAAAATACGAACATTAAACTAAATCAATATAAAAAAAAGTATGAGCATAAAATTATTTGAAGCTTATTTAAATGATTGAATAAATATAATGTCTATATAAATAGAATAAAAAAACATGAATCATTAAAATGAAAAAAATTAGATGGTTAAATAAACTAATAAAAAAATATAGAATGAAAACAAATAGAGCACTCCTTAATGGAAAAAATGAATAGAATGAAGAAAATAAATTAGTTAAAAGTTAACTCACCATTTATAAAAACAAATGGTGACTTAAAAGAAACACTATTGGTTAAAAACCAACAATATCTTAAATAACTGAGACTTGGATTGAAAGAAAGATTGTCAAAATAAATACTTCTCATCTTTGGTGATACCAATGGTGACCAAATAAGAAGAGAAAACCAAAATATAATGGATATAGTAAATCATGAAGGGGGAAAATATCAATTAAATATTTATTACAAAATATACATGATTTTATGGATGAAAAAAACAATAAGGTTCCTGAAGAGTAGGAAGAAGAAATTTCAGTGAAACATAAAAGAAGATATTTAAGGGTAAATATATATAAAAACATCAATAAAATCCAAATAAACATGTTTAGGAATGTCAATAATGATGTGTAAAACTCTAGTGAATTGGAGTTAGAGGTAACACAAGAGAAAGATAAATCACATTAAAAACCTAAAATGAAGAGGAAGAAAATGTGAACATGTCATTAATGAGGAGAGGATAAAATATCTAGAGAAATATTTTTGAAGAGAAGATGATCAAACTGATCATTTTGAAGAGGAATATGAGTGGGAGTGTAAAATAATAATTGGGATATGATATAAAAATTATGCAAGGCATCAAAAACTGGGTGTGTGGGATGAAGAGAACATATGATGGATAAATTGAAATCGCATTGTGGATCTGATGGCTAGAGAGAATGCATAGAGGAAATCAAAATCCATGGTTAATTCCCAAATGAACTATTAAATATCACAGCCAAACTACCACCCAATGTGTTGTAATATCCCAACTCGATTGTCGTGCGACGGTGCCCTGTGTTGGTTCACTACAAACCTTCATGTGCACTTCCCCATACACTATAAGCTTCCAAATTGCAGTGAGGGTCTGGTAAATTAGTTATGGGGAGAAAATACCATCATTTATCAGTCTAAAATACTAGCAAAAAAAAATGGATACATATATAACCAAAGAAATACTCATGTCACAGGACACTCAATAGGAAAAAAATACTAAACAGAAAGAGAAAGAAGGTTAGCCAATATATGTGTCAGGTGTCTGTAATGAAAATAAAAATAAAGACTCCAAGACTCTCCAAGAAGTTTCTCAACCTTGTCTAGTACCCTCATCATAGCTCTATCCCAAATCAGCAATCTATCACTGGGCCTTTTCCCTTATACAGTCATATAAAAATTTAATCTATTCAGTTACTGATCTGGAAACCTGAATGGGGTGTGAGTACAACACAGTTGGCCACCACCAATGGTGTTGAAAACTATTCCAGTAAAAATATTCTATATGTAGTTATATATTATATAATTTTTATTCATATGTAACAATTTTTTTCATTATCATTTATTCTTATGAAACTATATTAAATCTAATGTTCCCAAGGACACTCAAACCTCAAAACTAACTTTATATCATACCAGATCCAAATGTGTTTTATATGTAATATTATATTTTAATACCTACTTCTTGTTTATGCTCGATGTATTCAAAGGGGTTGTGATAACTCAATACCTGATTTGACTCATACTAGAGTATGATTATTCTCAGGTGAGGCTATAACTAAGAGTTCAATTATTTATATTATTTAATTTTAAATTTATAAGCTACATTTCTAATGTTATCAATATCCCAAATGTATGTAAGATGACCATGTTACCTTTCTTACTCCTCAATCGATTGAACATGCTCCTATTCTATTTACTCATAAGTATAATGACCATGTTACCATGTATACTTCTGATTTTATAATGATCATGCTCCCATTTTATTAACTCATATGTATGATGACCATGTTACAATTTGTACATCTCAATTCAGAATGATCTATTCCCATTATTTACCACATTATTAATTTATCAATTATTTATACACCTTAATCTAATTACTAATTCATAAATTAGTTAAACAAATTCCTTTAGTTAACTCAATAATTTACTATTTTCTTCAAACATTTAATTTATTAATAAATTAGTTAATAAATATCACAATTAATACACCGTAATTAATTTTTAGTGATTTATTGTATCATTTTGATCTCAACATTCCATAATTAATCTCACAGTATATTATCTAGATCGTATTATCAAAGACACATAATTAATCCAAAATTAACTATCTCAACACACTAATTTCAATATCTCATAATTAATCCCTTAATAAATTATATTGATTACAACCCCTAACTCTTATAATCAATTTTCCCAAATTAATTATCTAATAGGGAATCACCTTAGTCGAATGCTTAATCCCCAAATTAGTCACATATTCCAACAAAGCTTTGACAAATCAATTGCTCAATATAATAAACCCAAATGAAGAAAATTAATTACCAAGGGAATCTAGAAATTCAAATATTTTCCAAATAAATATCAAATCCGGAACTATTGGAATATTATTTACAATACCCACCTAAATTCATCAACGGATTTTCATTAAATAGAAATTCCCAAAACCCGAGTAGCATTATGATGTTGATATGATTTATGGATCTAAATCCCTAAACCAAAACTAAGATATCATGATATATTCCATCTTGATCTAGATCTACAATCTATGATCTAGATCTCACCAATTAGGATTATATCTAATGAATTAGGGAATCATCTCCACCCATAAATCATATAAAGGGAGTGGATATGAATCCCAATGAAAATAACATTATGGGGGGAAGAAGGATCATCGATTTGGGATTTAAATATCAAATAATGGTGGTTAGAAGACCATTGAAACCCTTCATACTACATTGGAATCACCCAAAATCATCATATATCGAGCAATGGAAATTATCGAAACATCTAAAACACCTCATATTCACACCTTACTATCAAGGGTTTTATGTTTTTTGGGGTTTTGTGTGTATGGTTTTTCAGTCCATGTTCCAACTGTGCAGACCTCCCGTATTAGGCTCACACTGTTAGCTGGGTTGAGTAAACGGTTTACACTAAATGTGCGCCAACTATGAATTGAACCATTTTCTCAAATTTTCATAAGAAACACATCCAAACCCTCACCAAGTTCTTACTCCAATCTTGGTTACTCAAATAAGAAATAAATTACATGAAATTGTTCCAAAAATAACTTCAGAAATGGTTGGGATATTTCATAATGGAAACCTTATAATTGTTCATCCTTGAGCTTCACATCCAATCTTTTATAATTTTACAAGTCAAAAATATCATGCCATTAATCCCTCATATCAGCTTCTCCTTCCCATGATTCCTCTTGAACACATCCATGTTTCCATAACACATGAACTATCATCATGGTCTTTCCCTACAACACATTTTCACTGTGATCTAAAACATGTAACCGATTCTCCTCTAATATACATCTATCTCAAGGTAAAACTCATCTACATTGATCACAATAGATGAATTAGGCTGATACCATTTATGTTTTAATATAAAGAAAATAACATGGATAGCATTGTATCTCAATGGAATAGACAATCAGTATGCCACTAGCCCAATTCTATGCACTATCTCGAATGGTCCAATAATCATGTGAACCAAATTTCCCTACCAGCATATCCTAAAGTGACCCATCCTAGGTGATTCATGAATGATCATTCAATCACCCTCTATAAACTAAAGGGATCATCTCCATCTATAATGATATGAATTTTGTCATCTCTAAGCCATAATCATACATTTTTGATTCAATTATACCTAATTAGACTTCTACAACATGAGACATGGTCCCAAAAACTCTTACTCACTGGCCTCCATCCATATTATTGATGATCTACATGGCCTTTCATAAAGAGCCTCATAGGGATATATCAATATATTTTCCTGATAAATATTGTTACAGTCTTACTCTACTAAAGCCAAATGCATTTCCCAAAATCCACTAAAGTCAATAACACATGCTCGTAACATATTCTCAAGTGGTTTTATAGTATATATTAACTTCTCATCTGTATTTGGGTTGAAATATGTACTCAATAATACAACTGTTCCAAGCAGTATCTTCAATCCCTTCTAGAAGTATGAATGAATGTGTGAATCATGATCTGAAACTGTACTCCCTGGAAATACATGTAGACAGACTATCTCTTGAATGTACATTTTTCCCAACTGTTCTTCTATAATGGATTCCCTTATAGGAAGAAATGTGATACATTTTGATGTTAATCAACAATGAAACAAACAATATCATTCTTAAAAAGTGTCTTTGGGAGACCCACCACACAAAAAATCTTATGTTGACCCACGTCTATTACGGCATAAGAAAAGGTTATAGTAAACCTCTAGGGTCATTGATGCATTGCCTTCACCAACTGACATGTGAAGCATCTTTTCAAATACTTGGTTATCTTCTTTTTCATGAAATACCACAAAAACTGTCATCATTGGTCATGGTACGTTTTGGATACAAATAGATATGCATCCAATTTCTAGGCATGAATTTACCACATGATCTACACTCTCATGATCGTTGGTACCACAACTTGATTCTTCACATAGATGATTATATCCTCATCTATCAACCAGTCCAATGATGTCTCCCCTACTTAAAAGTAATCTGACAATGTTAAGCACCCTGTATTCTTATATTGTCTATCCCAAATTCTTCTCAATAGTGTAGACTACACTACAAATGAAGTTGAAATCATTAGCTCTAGATGCATGGAAACCACCACATGCATTTCAGCCAGCTAGGTCATCATCTTCCTCTTTTCACTCAACTCCTGATCCATCTAATTCATTGTTTTTCTACTAAATGCATCTAACACATTATTTCCCTTCCCATGCATATATGCTAGTTCAAAATGAAAATAATCCATATTTTCAACCCATTTCTTTAGTTGAAGATTCAAATCACACTATGATAATATGTACTTCAACTCTTCTGATCTGTATAGACTGTAAACTTTTCTACCAAAAGATAGTTTCTCCGTCACTTAAGAGAATAAACCACTAATTCAATCATTTGGTTTTGTATGTTGTAATTCCATTCATGAGGCCTCTATGGTAGAGCATCATAAACCACAAATTGGTCACCCTTCATCAGCACAACTCCATGTCTGGTCCTAGAAGTGTCACAATAAACCATATACTCTTCACATGACTATGGTAGGATAAAAAATTGGTTCTGATTATAAGCACTTATTCAACTTCTGAAAGTTTCTATCATAATTCTATGACCATTGAAACATTATTCCCATTTTGGTCAAGCCCAAAAGTGGTTCTTCCCAATGAAAAAAAGTCTGGGATAAATATATTGTAATATCCCGATAATCCCAGGATGCTTTGGATATCAAAAACAATCTTCGGATGATCCTATGAAAGAAATTCTTTATCCTTTTATGGATCCACTAACACACCATCTTTCGAGAAGATGATCCCTAAGAGGAGTACCTATCCAATACAAAACTGACACTTAGATATCATGGAATAAAATTAATGCTCTCTCAGAGTACCTAGTATGATGTCAAGATATTGGGAATTATCATCATGATTCTTGGAGTACACTGAGATTCTTTCCACAAATACCACCATGAACTAATCTAGATATAGATTAAAGATCATGTTCATAAAATCCAGAAACAATAATGGATCATTTGTCAAACAAAATGGAATTATGAAAAAAATAATAAAGTTCATACCTGTTTCTGAATGTAATACTAAATATATCAGAGTTCTGTACTCTCAACAGATGATACCCTGACCTCAAATAGATATTTGAGAACACACAAGCTCTCTTCAAATTTTCAAATAGATCATCATTACATGGATGAAGTTATCGATTCTTCACCGTAATTTTTTTTCAAATTTTGGTAATAGACACACAAATTTAAACATATGTCAACTTTTATTGCGTAGAAAATATGTGATCCCCAAGGTGATCTACTTGGATGGATAAATCCCTTATCCTCCAACACCTCCACCAGAGTCTTGAGCTCTTGAAGCTCAGTTGGTGTCATTATGTATAGTTGAATAGATTCTACCTCATCCACTAGCATGAGAGGAATAGTGAATTCCACATCTCTCATAGGTGGTATCCCAAAGAAGTCTTTAGTAAATACAACTTGAAAATGTTTCATTTCCGGTGGAAGGTCATCGTTCCTAACACACATTGATGCATCTAAATACTAGAAACATGGGTTTTGAGCTCTCCAAGATACTGAGTAATTGTCCCTCCTCAACCTTACAAGATATCTTACTCTCCACGATGAATATACTAGTCAACATTATGTGACAAACATATTTCTCTCCTATGGTTACAGTCAACGTGGTCTTAGAATAATAGTAGACTATCCGTCCCTAAAATCATGTCGAATCCCTGTCATATTAAGAACATAGAGATAACATAGTAGATGATGCTAAATAATCTCTAGTGAATATCCCATGCATAGATAGATATCTCAAGACCGCCCTCTAAATGGTGTATCTATTGTCAAAATGCCTCTCATAAACCCCACTATCAATCTCAAACCATTAAAATTTTTTGTAGATATAATATAATGAGATGAACAAGTATCAAATGTGGAACTTGATAATGTAGAAGCTATTAGAATTATACCTCCCACATTTTTTATTTTCCATCCTTTCTATCCTCAGTTGTAGGATGTACTACATGTAACTATTCTTCCCCTCTAACTTGTGTTATTTCTTGACTCCATGAAGTAAATCCACTATGCTGATGTGGGTGCTCCTTCTAAGAAGCTCCATATCCACCATCTCTACAACCTGGTCAAGTAGAACTCCAACCACCAGCCTGATATGGTGTAGAAGATCCTATTACCTTACTCTAACTCTTCCTGGATTATTTTTTAGTACTACTCAACCATTGCAACCTGAAAATTTTCTATAGATTTCTCATCATGTTGAATGATGGAAACTTTTCATAAAATATGTAATAGTGTTGACGATAGTGTAAGGGCCAACCACACCGATATAATATCACCCTAGTATGTTTCTATCCAACTGAGCCTCATGTCAGTGTTTTTTTATTACCATTTCATTGGCTATCATTACCGTAATAGGACTTCCTGATCTCAGTACTAGTATATCCTAATCATTCTGTAATAACTACCTTTCCAACACTCGAATCCTCCCTTAGTTTCCCTTTACCTATGATATCCTGATCCACCACATCTATAAACTTCTTCATCCTAAATATATTCACCTGGAACATAATCTCATGGATAGGTCCAACCTAAAAATCTATCACCATAGCTGCCTCATCTCTTACATATGTTTTTGGAAATAATTGAAGTTCTATGTAGAATCTAGAATAGCCCATCATTTCAATTATCACTTGTGTTGAATTCATGAACATAGTATCATTCCCTTCTCTTAAAATCCCTCGATTAAAGTGCTCCAAGAACCTCTACAATAATTACATCAATATCATACCATCAATCTGTCTAGTTTTCTCCTGAATGTTACACTAGCGCTTCACTGATCCGTGTAGCATCTATGCAGAAAACATGAACCTATTCTCATTTAAAGTCCTAATATGGTCAAATATTGTCTCTTTGGAATCATCCAATAATTATTTTCCTCAGGACCACCCTCTCTAATAAAAGACAGAGGGTTCTACAGTTGAAACTCCCTTTTCATCTAAGACATACTTTTGACACCCCACTCAGGGACTATTTCCAGGAATTTTAAAAAACGATCAATTTTCTCTTGAAAATGTTCCCCTTCATCATCATGTATCATGACTACTTCCTAAAGTTCCATAATTGTAAAAAAGAAATATTAGTCATGCCACTCGGTCATCCCCTCAACATGCATCATGGTGGCATACTCTCTATAATTTCAAACACATGTCTCCTAACTCATAACACAACCTATTAACATTTAATTATGATTAAAATAATCACCATTGTTCGAAACGCAAATTTAATTCAAAAGATCACCACACAGACAAAATTAGTCACTAGCACTATGCTTAACCATCCAACTCCTCAGTTTTTGTTAAAATTGGTAAACACACTATTGTAATCAAATTTCTCATTTAGATAGACAATTTTTCACCTTTTGCATCTATTTTTACACCATTTTTTAATTCATGTCCGGAAAAATTTTTCATTTTAATTTCACAAAAAAAAAAAATAGATGAAGTTCAACAACAAACCCATAACCTGTTTTCTTGTGCATACCTAAAATGATTCATGTCACAATAAAAATGTGATCCTAGAATGATGCCGCTAATCTCAAATATCATTCGATTTGGGGCCATAAATAAATACTAAAAAAATCTTAGAAACAATAATTTTATCACACACAATTTAGTCACCAAATGTAAAATAAGTTTCAACTATAATACCAAACAAAAATAATGACAATCCGACCATATGTAATTAGGTTTTTACCCATACATGGGTATGAAACTCCCATGAACAAGCTCATTACTATGCCCCGACTCTTCCTATTATCCTATCCACATTTCCCGAAAGAATATGAAAAAAAAAAGAATAAAGAAAATTATAGCTATGATACCACATTGTAACATCCCGAACTAGATGTCATGTAATGGTTCCCCATGTTGTTTCGCTGCATAACCTCACGAGTTCCTCCTCGAACACTAGATGCTGCTGACTAGAAATGAGTTCAGGTAAGTCATTCATGGGGAAACCATACCGTCATTTATGAGAGTAAAAAAATAGTTGAAATAAATAAACAAACACATATGGATATATAACCAGAAGAAAAATCTTGTCCAAATATACTCAATAGGAAAACAATTATCATTGAATGGGAAAACTTGATATGGGAATAAAAGTGTCAGTTGACTATAATTCAACTAAAAAAGACACTATAACCCCACAATTGGGTTTTGAACCAAGTATAGTCCCCTCACCCAAGCACCATCCATTTATAAATCCATCTCTGGGCCTTTCCCTGGTCCAGTCCTTCAGCTCTATAATATATTCAGGCCCAAATCATGCATCCTAAATATGGTGTGAGTATAACTTATTTGGCCACCATCAATGGTGTCTGAAATAATTCCAGTCAAAAGATAGTGTATGGAGTTATATATAAATAAGTATAATGAATATTTAGTTACTTATTACATTGTCATTTATTCTTAAATAACTACATTTAATCCACAATTCCCCAGGATACCTATACCTAAATAAAAACATCATCTCATACCAGAACTTAATGTGTTCCCTAGGTAATATCATAACATAATACCTACTTATTTTTTATGTTAAAAGTATTTGATGGTCCTATGATATCTCAGTACCTGATTCGACTCATTCCAGAGATTGAATATTCTCATTTGAAGCCATAACATGGAGTTCCATTATTCCCATTCTTTAATTTCACATTTATAATCCACATTTCAAATGTTACAAATATCTCAAACCTAAGTGAAATTACCATTTTAAAATTCTTAAATCTTAATATAATTACCATGTTATTATTCTCTTTACACAAAAGTTTAATGTCCTTGTTACCATATATACTTCTCAATTTAGAAAAACCATGTTATCATTCTCTTTACTCATTTCTATGATGACCATGTTACCATTTTTTGTTCTCAATTTATTATGATCAATCCCCATTCGTTATCCCATAATTAATTTATCAATTAATTATCCACCTCAACCTCATTACTATGTCAACAATTAGTTAAACAAATCTATTCCATTAGTTAACTCAAAAATTAACATAGTGATTCAAGATGTTAATTAATTAATCAATATCACAATCCATAATCTATATTTAATTTTCTAGAATTTAGTGCCTTATTCTAATATTAACATTCCAAAATTTATCCCACAATTAATTATCTAGATCATATTATCAAATTAACATAATTAATCAACATTTCATTATCTCAACTATGCCATTTCAATATATCATAATTAATACCGAAATTAATTATCTTTATTACAACCCCTACCTCTTATAATAAAATTTCTCAAATTTATTAGAAAATAGGGCATCCCCATAGTCTCATGTTTATTTCTGCAATATATCACATATTCTATTAATTAATTGATAAATCAATTGATCAAAATAATAAACACAATTCAAGAAAATAAATTGCTGAAGGATTATATAAATTTTATAATTTTTCAAATACATGTAAAATAAATGACTATGGGAAATAGATTTAGACCAAATACCTAAATTCGTTAATAGATGTTCATTCAATGAAAATTCCCAAAATCTAACTAGCTCACAACATTGATATGATTTAGGAATCTAAATCCCTAAACCAAAACCAATATATCGAGATCTATTCCATCTTGATCCTTATCTAAAATAATAGTTCTAGATCTCAAAAATTTGGTTTTGATCAAAATAAATAGGTAATAAAATCCAAAAAAAGATCATGGAAAGTGAGAGGATATGCATCGGGATGTGATGTACTTATCAGGAGAAAAGCAGATATTTGATTTGGGCTTTCAATATCAAATAATTTAGGTCAGAAGTCCCTACAACCCTTCATGAAAGCTCTTGGATCATCCCAAATCATAAATCCCCAATCTAAGGTTTAATATGAGGTTTTTCAAGGGATTAGGGTATTTTAAAATTAATTTAATGTTGAAAAGAAACCACATGCATGTTTTCTTCTTCAGGGGTGCACGTTTAGGAAAAACCATGTGCAAAACATATAAATCTCACGGTCTAGGGTATACCTATTTCTTTAGTATGGGTACATGGTTTGTAAACTCATTTTCCAACAATGTAGACCTTGCGTCATGGGTTCACAATGTTGGGTGGGTTGGGGGTATGGTTAACCCAAAATTTGTGCTAACCGTGGACAAACCCATTTTCTCAATTTTCATAAAACAATCACCCAAACACCTCCAAGTCATTACTCATATAAAATTTATTCAAATAATAAAAAATGTACCTAAAATGACACCCAAAATAACTCTAGAAATGGTCGGGATCTTACAAGGATGCACATCTTATAATCCATTTGGCACTGATTGATGAAAAAAATAAAAAAGTATATAAAATATATATACTATTGACTTGAAATAACACCACCTGCATGCCCTTAGGCTATGATATTTACATGGGATTTTTTGGATTCAAATGAGCTCTATGGTCATCCATCCAGGGCTTTCAACAGGCTACCATAGAAGCGTCCCATAATGGATGGCCATTTTTTCCCTTTAAATTGGTGGTGAGGTTTGGTTGAAGATACTTACCCATAGTGATAAATTTTTTGTAACAAAATAAAAATAAAGTAAAAAAATTACATATAATAAGAAATAAATATATCTTAATAAGAAATAATGTTTTATCAAATATGAATTTAATAAAATATTGTATAAGTGTAATTTGTCAAAAAAATGACTAAATTAAAGTTGTAATTACCTAATTAAAAACAATATCCCCTTTTTTAAAATAAAAAAAAGTATTTATTAAATTTTCAAACTATGAAAAATTATTAAATCTTACAAAAACATTTTTGGTATTTTTGAAATTTCTAAAAAGTACATAAAAAAGATATACATTTAAAAATCAACCGAACTGATGTCAAATGTTATATTCTAGAAAGGCTTAAAATAATGCATTGTTATTGTTCATCTTTACATTGTTTTAATGTTAGGAAATAATATATCATTAATGAAAATTATAAAAATAATTCTGAGATATAGAACTATAAAATGATAAACATAAAGTTTCATTGTTCGAATAAGAATGTTTTTAATAAAAATTAATTATTATATAATAAAAATCATCAAAATTATGAATATATTTATCAGAAAAGTAATTAAAACAATCAATAATTGAGATTCCAACATTCCCAATTTAATATTAATTTTTTCATATTTAATAGAATCCAATGGTTTTGTAAAAAAATCATCTAATAGTTTCTCAGTTAGAAAAAATTATAAACATATATCACATCTATTTACATGATCCATAAGAAGATAAAATTTAACATTGATGTGTTTAGTTCTTGAATGTTGAATATGGCATTATGACATTTAAATAGAACTTGTGTTATTATAGAAAATAATAATTTTTTCGAAAATTATATTGAAATCAGAAAGATATGGATTTATATAAATTCTATGTGAAAAAAAACTATCAACAGCAACATACCAAGCCTTATCTATTGAGAGTGATACTAACAGTTATTTTTTTAGAACAACATGATATTAAATATTTTCTTAAAATGTAAAATATAGTAGAAATTATTTTCTTATCATGTCTACAACCTCCATATTCAGAGTCATTGTAAGATAGTACATCAAACAAATTCTCCATAGAGTAAAATAATCCCTCACTTATAGATCCTTTTATATACATAATTAAGATTTTATGAACTGTAATATTGTTCAATTTGTGTTTATACTAATATATAGAACACATAAAAACAATAATAATCATATATGTTCTAGAATTAGTAAGTTACATAAGACTATATATCATACCACTATACAAATTTTCACTAAAAGGAATTCCATATTAATATATATCTTGTTTTGATTTTGTTCTCCACGGTGTTCTCATAGTTTAATAAGAATAAATTCAAAACATTTTGACATGTTCTTTGGGCTACATTCCTTGATTTATTAAAAGACAATATTTTCATTGACATATTTCAAAACAATTAAAATTTTTACTTCCCCCATTAGACTCATATCAGATTCATTTTTCATTAACATTAATAACACATTAGTTAGTTTATCATTTGTATAACAAAAAATGATTTCATGAACATAAATATGTTACAATATTATATCATGGGAAAACATTTTTATGAATATGTATCAGTCAACCTTACTACTAAAAAAATAATTTTATATTAAAAACTGAGTTTTTATTTCATACTAGGGTCTCAGTCCATTATTAAGACCCTAAATAGATTTATACAGTTTAAAAACATGATTTTTAAATTCATTATTTTCAATGTTAAGTGTTTTTTAATATAATCCACTTCTAAAATAACACTATTTACGAATTTACTTTTTTACATCCATTTGAAAAATATTATAAAAAATTAAACTTGAAAAATTTAATAGAATCAAAATTTCCTAAAAAAATAAACAGGGGAAAATGAATACTAAAAATAAATACCTTCTTCAGGAATATATATTTGGAAAAATAATATTTTCATTATTTCAATATTCATTACCATATTTGTATAATTTATTTCAAAAAAACCATTTAGTTCTGATAAAAATTATTCCTTTGGGTAACTGAACTAAATTCCAGACATTGTGTCAGGGAAAATATCATGTTCATCATGCATATAATTTTCCCAATTATAATATTTCAATGAATATTTGATATTAACAATATGAAAATAATATACAAAGGTATAATTTGTATAAAAAAATCAAACAAATTTTCTAGTTCTAATTCCAGATTCATATTTCTCCACGAAATTTTATAGAGAGTTATATTTTTGGTTTTTTTTATAAACTATAGGATAATATTTAGATGAGACAAGATACGAATCAAGTGATTCATCATTACATTTAGTTCTATCATCATAGAAGCTGAATTATTTAAATTCATTAGGGTTATCAACCGAATAATTATTATGTTTATCGTTATTTTCCTTTAATTTAACATGTACTGATTAGTCTATCATTATGTTAATTTTATTGTATACCCTAAAACTATACCTTCATCAATTTTTTGTTAAAAATTTCCAAATTATCTTAATTATTTAAAATATAGACAGTACATCAAAAAAATTTAAAATAACCAATATTGGGTTTCTTAATCAAAAAAGATTCATATGGTGTTATCTTTTGAAATGTTATGATATAAAATCTATTTTTCATATAACAAATATTTTTAATATATTCAGCACAAAACTATTTTATAATTTTGAATCCATTATCCATTTTTCTTACCATTTCTTGAATTTTATAATTCTCCCTCTCTAATACACCATTCTATTGTTGTGTTATAGGAGTGGATAATTTATAAAAATTTCCATTAGGTTTAAACAATTCATCAAATTAATATTTTATAAACATTCCCCATTTTTCACATATAATTGAAGAAACTAATTAACCATTTTGATTTTGATTTTTCCTAAAAGTGTAACAAATTTTCTTACAATTCACTTATTTGAGATAAGATAATTTTCCATAATGATCTATAGTAATCAATATCATTTATAAAAAATACCATTTTGAACCTAAACTAGATGTTCCCATAGGACCAAAATGTCAATATTTTGTAGTTCATAACATATAGAATGTTTTACCATACTTACATATCTAAAATATTCAAATGTTGGTTACCATTTAGATATGAATAAAAAATATAATACTTATAGGAATTGAAAAAAAAATTCTAGAACATGTTCATGTTCATACATCACGTACAACAGTTGATGATGAACATTCCCTAACCTATGATGCTATAAAATTTGTTCTGTATCTACTATATTTAATAATTTGACATTCTTTGTGGTCAGTTTCAAAAAATCAATACAATATTTATTCTATTTTCAATTATAATAAAACAAAACATTATTATAAGTATAAAAAATACATTTTTTATCATCAAAATTTAAATATATGACATTATAAAATAATTTTCACTTGATAATTATGTTATGTTTTTATACTTCTATAGAGAGATCATTATAAAAAATTAGATAGGTCAATACACCAAATTCTCAAAAACCATTAACCATGGATTTTGAGTTGTCACAAAAAGTTACAGTACCTCAATTAGATGATTTAAAAGATAATATATTATAAATTTCACCATTCATGTGTCTTGGAAACCCAATATTAATTTACCATGTTGTATTTGAACTCTTCTTGAATGTTTTCTAAAACATTGATCAGTCATATTTTCATTTTATACCCATACTAGTTTTAGACATACATGATTATATAAAAAGATTTATGTGCCATCCTGAAGTGAAATATTTATTTAATTGTAATATGAATGAAAAAATTATAGAAATGAATGTTGTTGTATGGACTATAATGAAGTATACTGAGAAGAAAATTCATTTTCATAATACAAAATGATGTTACAATTAATATATGTGACAAGTCAAATATACCCATGTATGCCTTTAAAAAATTTGATCTATGCATATAATAAATCATATTGTAATAACCACAACACTAATTATCATATTTGGGATTTTTTTATAGTCATTATTTTATCAAATTTATATTGGCCTCAAAAATAAGACAGATAGTGTGTCTTTTAAACAAGTGATTTCATCTATAAGGTTTTTATTCTCCTTTTAAGGAAATCTTAGGACATCACATATGTTCACATTTAGATAATAAACCATAATTTTACAATTTTTTAATTTCATGTTTATGAATAATACATTCATTCTAATATTTATCTAAATCCTAAAATACAAAATTTAAATCTTCTTTTTTGATCTTCATCAGTTTTAGACATGGAAATTTTATTTCATCATTCAAATCAATAGTCTAAAAAAATTGAAAATCAAAAACATTTTTTTATTAAATATTACATAAAATAGCATCATTCAATTTTTGATCTTCTTTATCAAATATTGTTACTTTTACATTGGTGTTGCTTATATAGTTTATCAATTCTTAATATTTCCCATTGGAAGATTTCATTTTTTGTAGTTAATTATTTGACACCATTTTCATATCCTTTTATTATCCAAAACAATAATTATAGTTAGACTGTAACTAATTAATTATAGAATCCACCAATGACAGATTTGAATTATCATTTTCGCTTTCTGAACCAATAAATATTAATTATAAATATTCTGTAAAACTCCATCCATCATGATAATCCTTCTAATGGTTCTTTTGTGTTTCTTCTCCTTTCTTTATTGTTTTATTTTAGGATAGTATGATTTTATGTGGACCTATTCCAAGAACTAATAACATACTAGTTCTGAACAATCATATTTATTTGTCTTATATATTTTAATATAGTTTATGTCAAATTTCTAATACTCTCTTCTAAAGAACTTCAAAAATACTATATTACCATTATTTTACTTGTAAACTCTTTTGTAGAAATTTAAAATCAAATCCTTCTCAATTGTTTGTTAATCAGAATCAGGATAATTTTCAATACCATTTTTATTTGATGTAAATGGTATATTTTCTCTCTTGTTATGTCCTTCAGTATTATAATTCTTCCATTCCAAATCATATTGTATTGATGATCCTATCAACTCATCCATTCAGTATTATATAAAGGGAATTATTTTTTTAATTGAAACATTATTTGAGTGACATATTTCTGTTAGAGAAAGAACTATTATTTCAATGAGGGATTAATTCATCTTAGTACTTAAGGGATCAATATAATAAATTCATTACTTTGTAATTTAAAACAAATTTTATAGCTTTATTACAAGAAATCGATTCTAAATAAACATCATATAATTTACATTGGTTAGGAAAAATACCCCAATAGTCAAGACCAATATTGTTCAGAAATACCATTATTACTTCTTTCTAGTATACAAAATCACATCCATTGAATTGAGGTGATATAATGGGATTCAACATCTCAAATTACCAATTATACATATCAATTTTGTTGATCTATTCCTTAGACTTTCACATCTAGGATAATGGTGAGTTCAAAATATGTATTGAAATCAATTAAATCATAATCCTTAAATAGGAATAATTCTTTAATAGAATTGTTTTGTTCACATGTTATGTAATACATGACTAGTGGGTGGGTGGGGGTGAATATAATTTTTTTATTTATTTTTTCAAATTTTAATTTATCATAGTTATAAAAAATGTTAAACTTTTCAATGAAAATAATGCAGATAACAGAAGTGATTTTTATAGAGTATCGAATCACAAGGATCTTAGTCCTTATATAAATATCTTCTACTCCTTGATGATATTTGAATGCACTGTATTCTTAATTTTTACTGGTAGTTACAACCTGATTAAAAACAATTTGTAATTTACCTTTTAGAGATTCATTTGAATAAAAACTTATATTTTTTTAATTCATAAACAATCTACCATTTTCTAGTAGGAAAACCCAAAAATCCTTTTAGATGGGATGAATAAACCAATTAATGATTTTGTACGGTAAAATCATCAAATTGAATCTTGAATACAAATATGATATTGGAAGAATTACAAGAGAGAATGGCTCTATAAAACGTATGAAATATGAGCATGATAAGATGACAATAAATATTGATGAATATCTTAATATTTGATCACATTATTAGAAGATTATGAATCAATTAATCTATTAAATTATAATGGATAAAGAATAATTGATGTCAAAGTAGTTTTCTCTTTTCAATTATTTGAGAGCAACAATTGAATGTATGATCAAATCGACAAAAAAAATCAATTGTTGAATTTGATAATATAAATTTATATGAATGGTTAGATTTATTTTTATTCATGAATAATTTTCATCTTGAATTAATACAATGATCTAAAAGAGTGCATACATGTCCAATATATTCATGAAATTTATTATATATTAAAAAAAATTAATATGACAGTTACATCATTCTGCTCAGGTCGCACTGAAAAAAAATCAGAAAAATATTAATTGATGCAATATTAAAAATAGTCATTTAATATATTAAGAGTAATATAAATTAATGAAATAATAAATAAAAAATTATTCAAATAATAATAAATTTATGTATATAATACAAGAAAAACAATGATTTGAAAAATATGGGATCATAAATAATATTCAGCATGTGCCGACACGATTAAGAAAATACTAACATTATTTCTAAATAATGTCATAATTATATTTTAATATAAAATTTTAATCATTTGATACTATAATTAATATTATTATCATTAGTGAATGTTATGAAAATAAGAAATTTGGAAATAAATTTTTAACTATTGGTGAGTTGTTACTCATAGTTGACAGTAGGCTGTGGTGAGACATATCTCATAGTTGGAAATATATGGTGGTGAGTCAGTGACTCTCAACTAGAAATTTCTGAATGTGAGTTAATGAATCACAATAGAAAATTTATAGCAGTAATACATTTTACGTCATTGAACTACCAATGTAAATAAATCCATATCTAAAAAAACAAAAAAATATCCATCCATCTTATTATCACATGGTTTGAGGATAAAAAAATGGCTCACCACTGGATGTCAAATAGTGTTCCACGACCCACCTTTGGGTTCTATCAGAGAATCATGTCAAACAGTTAGGCTGAAATAGTGGCTCAATGAAAATATATAATGGTTGTTAAAAAAATATTGTTTCAATTTAAAAACACAGAATAAATAATTTAGAAGATATCAAAAAATAATAATTTAAAATAATTTGATATTATATCTAATATAATTCCTTATTTTTTTATGAAATAAAATTGTACATGATAAAATTAATAGAAATAAATTATTATAAACAATATAATAACATCAAACTTAATAAATATCAAAAAAATTGGAGAAAAATAAAAGAAGATGTCACATATGTAAAATCGTGATGAAATCTACTATTAATATAAATATAATGAATTAAAAATGTTTTTAACATGAAAAAAATAAGTCCAAATAATATAAAACAAAACTGATGTATGTAAAGAAATAGAGGACTTATCCAAGGGAAAAAATAATTGTAATAAGAAGAAAAATATGTTGATAAATTTTCTCACCGCTAGAAAAAAACAAATTGTTCCTTCAATAAAGAAATGATGGATAGAAACCAATGGTATCGTAAATGAAACATTGTTGTTTCTAGACCAATTGTGTCTTAAATAACTCACTATTGGTTTTAAACCAATGGTGTTAAAAAAATATGCCTCGCAATTGGTGAAACAAATAGTGAAAAAAATAAATAACTAAAACCCAAAATAAAATGGACAGAGTAAAAAAATGAAGAAGAATAATAGATCAATGTGACATGGATTTAAAAAAGGATATATATTCAATTTTAAGGAGAAACAAGTATTATCACATAGAGGAGAAAGAAGAAAAATCAATTAAACTTAAATGAAGATGTTGAAGGGGAAATAGAGAATGATACTTATATAAATTTCAATGAAACTAGTTTAAGAAAATATATAAATATATGGAAAAAAATGTGAATGGGAGGAAGATCTGATATCTAACGATCAAAAAAATATTGAAAAAAAATAAAGATGAAACAATGTTGTACATTCCATCGATGAAGAGAAAAGAAATTCACTAGAGAAAATTGATTCCAAAGAAGATGATGAAACTGTTTTATATTAAAATGAAGAAGAGAGGTATAATAATATAATAATGGTGTAGGAAACTAAAATTATTCCATAATTAAACAAACTGGTATTATGGGATGAAGAAATAATAGTCCATTTGAAGTGAAATCACATAGGGGATCTGATGGCTAGAGAAAATGAGTATAGGATATCAACGGTCCAAGTTAAATCCTAGATGAAGTATTTCATTCCACATTGAACCACCAATCAGAGGATGTATGGTTCATAATACAAGAGGAATTGGTAGAAGGCTATAATAAAAACATGAATACAAAAAAGAAACACTATTGGATCTCAATGAAACCACATGAATAAGCTCTACCAGGGCCTTATCCACAGGCATGGTTTGATCCAAATGATCTATATGATTGACCATCAAAGGCTATGTGTGGGACACCATGTCTACCTAATATGGGGGTTGACCCATGTATATCCTTACATGATTGGTGAGGTTTTCTTTGAGAATCTTCCACACATCCTTAAACATTTTATAACCAAATACAAATAAAGAAAAAATAATTAAAAATAATAAAATATGAATAAATCTGGATAAGAAATATTTTTTGAACAAATAAATATTTAATAAATTATTATGTAAGATTAATTTATCAAATAAATTTGAGAATTAAATTTTTAAATTACCAATTATTAAAAGGATCATTTGGACAATTTTGTTATACCAATTTTTTGAAAAACAATAAGTGTACCACACCACCACTAATAAAAGTCCCCTACTCCTCTAAACATAAAACTATAAAAATATTTTTTTCAGAACTTTTATTCATAAATATCTTACATTAATTCATACTATCTTCCGATAATCCATATTTTGTTTATAAATATAACCTAGTAATTATATTGGTACATACCTATAGAGTTTACCTGAAGAAGAAGTTACATTTTTCAACAAGAATGTTTACATTATTTTATCCTCGACCACAATAAATTATTAATAAATCATTTTGATACACTATAGTAAGTATTGTTTTATAATAATATGTCTTTATTATATTTTATTGACCAAAAACCATCACTACTTCTATCAAATGGGATATTAAATAATCATTAGTGTGTGTAGCGGACTACTGTCATGTGAACTGATGTTATTTTTTCCTTCTCCACATCTTCTGGATAGATATAAAGATGTATTAAATGGTTATATATCATATATATATATATCTATGAAATTATTATTAATTATTAATTAAGATATCACATATTCCTAAATAATTTCTATTTTTGGGAATACGATATTGTCGCTCATGTGTATGGCTGATCACCACCTCACATAACGATGTGATTCATTTAAACTCTACATGGAAGGTAACAACAATGGGTTCAATGAATATATGTTTTACATATTAAATAAAAAATATTCTATAAATTTAATTTATTATTAAATCTTATTTATTTTAATCTATTGTGAAAATATAGGAAACATTCTTCTGTATGTACGACCTTCTGTTTCTATGGACGGTGAATTGTTTTAATCAATAACATTTTAAATTACTATTAATATTTATAGAATAAAAATATATGATATTTTTATCCTGGTTAGAATTATTATTTTTATCAAATCATGATCAAATTAAGACAAAAAATAATATAAAAAATATAAACATACAAAGAGTAAAAAATATGTTATTTCCGGAAATATGACTTTAACAAAGAATTGTTAATAAATAAGTAATAAAAGGTAATATGTAAATAAAAAATGGTATGATATATATATATATATATCATTATGGATATTTAATATATTTATAATAATATTATATTTATTATTTGAGAGGTCTTAACATGTTTTGAGGATGTAGAGACAAATGGTAAGAGATTTCTATCAAACATTTTACTTCTGTGAGACACAAGCTATATTTATAACGTGTTTATTTTATGACTTATATATAGTACACAAGAATGTATATTATTATTATTATATGGAAAATTATTATTAAAATATCCATATGAGGATTTATATTTCATGTTTTTTATTTAAAAAGATACTAAATATGAAAGGAATTTTTGTCATAATTATCCATTTTATAGATATTTTATATTATACACCTATATTATTTTATAATTTGTATATACATCCCATTTTAAATGTAATATCATGAATATTTTTATTTTCATATAGTTATATATTTCATTTAATGTTATTATTTCATGGGTCTTATGATTCAATTTTACTAATGTAGTAATGGTTTTATGTTACGATGTCATCGTCTTTTGGGATTGTTTATGTATATTAGTTTGATTATGAAATGGTAAAATATTCTTTCATTAAACTCATTATATTTATTCTCATTTGGTTATGTAATTATATAACATGTTTAAACCGTAATTTCCCTACCTTTAGGTAACGTAAATATTAAAATATTGTTTGTAAAATAAATCATACTTTATTTCTATCTTCGGTCAGAAGTCTATTTTTTTCTCCAGTAATGGTTTCTAAAAGTATTTTAAAAAATTAATTTCAAGTCATTGAAATAAATTATTAACTTTATTTTTACAAATTTTTGTTTTTTCAAATTTAATCATTGATTTTTATTGTCATGTCGTTTTCCAAATTGTTATTATTTGTATTTTTAACAAAAATGTAAAATGAATATTTGTTTTCAAGTGTATAGATTGATAGTTATTCTCTTACTATCAATGAAAATAATTTCCTTAATTAATCCTTTATAATATCACAACAATACACTCAAAGATAATAATTTAAAAAAATTATTCTTTTTTAAGTGTTCACTAATGTGAAAGGGTTTTTCCCAATGAAATGTTTTCTATGAAACTTAAAAATTCCTATATATGATTCCAATGATATATTGGAAGATAAAGATTTAAAAAATGTTATATGATTAAAATATATTTCTCCAAAGAGGAATAAATATTTTTCATTGAGAAAGCTTCAAAATTATTTTTATTTCATAATAAATTTACATCAAAGAGGTCATCATATGATGATACATATGGAATACTAGGGATATGATCCAATAATACCAATAACATCCATTTATTAAATGGATTATGGTTATTATTAAAATATGTTTATGAAACCACTTTCTATAGAACGAGTTATACCATGAGATTACTTTTATGGAATATAATTATTTTTCCATAGGTTCTGATTTGATGAAATGATTATGAAAACCAATTCTTTTAAATAGTTTATGCCCTCATACAATTTTTTTTAAACCCATTTCATTTCATGGGTTTTGTTGTGGAGAATTTTTAATGATATTGTTGTATTTATATACATGATTCTAATTGTGTGACCAGTGGGGCCTATATCTCCATATTGTGCATGTGGTAAATATATATATATTTCATGAGTTAAATTGAACTGAAATTTGGAGGTAACCATGTTATGTATGGAAATTTATCCTCTGTAATATTATTGGGAGTATTCCATCACTACTAATATGGTTTGGGGATGTAACCCAATATAATTTCATAATATTTAAAATTTTTCTTTAACTACTATGGAAATGGTTTTATAGGCTTGTTTTTTTCCACAATATATTTCTTATACCAATGAACTTCTCTCATAGTTCATGTTCGTTGTTTACATTATTGTTTTTTTATTTCCCTTTATTTATTTCATGAATCAAGTTTATGAACTATTATATGAAGTCTATGGGTTCTAAATGTTATTCCTATGTTATTATTCATGTATCATCATGATATATTGATATTTAATTTGGTTACACACACAAGGAGTTTTAGGTCATCCATTTTCATGTTTCCATTCTATAGATTATTGGGAATTTTATTATCTATGATATTTTTTTGAAGGATTGAGGTTATGAAGAAAATATTGGTAGATGCTATTTCTTACCTAAGAACAAGTTTTTGTGTGTGTCCAATTTACCAAATCCACTACACATTTATTATCCTCATGAGTGTGTTTGTGTAATGTAGTAGATATTCAACTAAGAATATTCAATATCATTTTATGAGTGGTATTTTTATATACTTCAGAGATTAATAGATTAGTTTAGGTAAACATTGAAACTACGATACAAAAAATTTAGTGGTATATTTTAGGATATGTCTAATAATATTTATGAGGATATTATCATGGATAAGTGTATGTGTAAGAAAATATCGTGGAATTTTGGTAATGGATTGAGTGAGTGGTTTACATGGAATTACATCCCATTATGAATTATTCATGTGTATTTGGATCTTCAATAGAGGTGAAAAGACGTAATCACTCCAAAAGGGTGCACTGATCATTATATGATCATCACTAGGTGCCCAACAATGGTCCTTAATACACACTAGGGTTTACACTCACAATTTATATGCTATGAAAATTTAAAAACCTCCTTAAAATCCAACATTAATGATTTTAATAATAAGAATGAATGACTTAGGATATTACTTCGTTGTTATATAAATAAAATATTTTGTGGCGGTTTAGAAATTACAAGGGTGATTTTTTAAAATTACATGGTTTATCACATTGAATTTTACTAAACAAACTATGTGTTGGGGGTATTAGTAAATGAATTTATTGATGTTTAAATATAATAAGATATTTATTCATGGTTGTAATTGTATTGTACATGTTTGATTGTGAATAATGGGAATGATCAAATTTTATGGTCGGTGAATAATGTGTTTGTTCACATAAGTATGGGATGAATAATTTTTCTCAAAAAAAATTCTATTTTTTTCATTATAATCTATCCTAATGTTATTTTCATGTTATACCAACATGATAAGTTTATTATTTTTTCATTTTATATTATTTTCCCTTACTATGATCCTTTTATAACATATTCTACAGATATGTTATATTTCATGTATTATTCCAAGAATTATGATATTTTGTTTGAATAACTATACCTATATAATTTGATTATAACCATTTTCTCATCTTATTCTGTTTTATGATCATTTATTCTTATCACTTATGTTTACCCATAATATGTTTTTGTGGTCAACATTTTTTTATATTTCCATTTCTTTATTGTATGAAAGTAATTAATACATATGATTTGTCAATAATTACACCATGTATATATAATTTTTAAGTGATATTGAAAAATAATAGGCATTACTAAATTACTTATATAGTGACAAGTATGGTTATTTGTTAATAAATAATGGGTTGTTTCATTTACTATTTTTTTAAAACATTTCCATGACTCACACACTAAATGATAATAAGAATGTTTGATAATTTATTTTATATTTAAAATAATATGATTGAGACTATCACATCTATGGGTATTCCTAGTTAGTATCAATATAGGACTCATATATCTTTATAGATAATAATTTTATTATTTGAGGATAACATATGAGTTTTAAATGACTCTAAATATTGATAAGTTATGTTTCATCCTAAAATGAATTTTTTAGATAACACATTTACACATTGGAGGAAAATTTTCATATTTTAGATATTTTAATAATATAACATTATTGAAAAAATAGGATAACATAGTGGGACGAGTATAATCAAAAGAAAAAACTATAAATTTTGGTTGATTGATGATTCTTTTATTCCCCATGAAATTAAAACTTTATTTATGTACCATATCTGGATACATTATCTGGATATTGTGTACAAAGGTTTAATAAGTTAAAAAATATTTTTTTTCTTAATTCAATTATCTCCTAGTGTGTAAAAAATATTCAAAACACCCAACATGAATGACACACTAGGGGATATGATTTTGTTATTTCACATTCTCTTTAGGAAACATTATGAAGGATTTCAAAATATATAGATATAATACCTAGTAGGGAATTAATATGTTAAACATATATGAAAAAATATATTATTCTAATTAAGGATTAAAATAATTGATATGTCCTTTTATTGGATAATTTGTGATTAAAAATATTATTGTGTAAATTCAATGATTTTTCGGAATAGAATGGTTTACAGATCTTCATTATAATTTTGGGATTGTTAATTTATTATTATTATTATAATTAATTCAAAGAAAAATGAAATGTAATTCATTTTGAACCAAAAGTATAAAATGATGAATTTATGTTTTCATCTGAGAATAGATATTATGAGGGAGTTTTCATGTTAATATTATCATTAAATCCGATTTTATTATGATTTTTTTTCTAGTTTAGTATCTGGTTGAAATATTGTCCCATAAATGATATAGAGAAAGGATGGTACCTTGAATGGCATATGTCTTATAACTGAATAAGATATCACACATAAATGGTGTACAATAATATTATATGATAGTTATGATGAAAAATATTAGTTCCCTATACATAACGATGATATTAAGGTTAATATTACAATATAATTGAAAATTTGTGACTCTTGGATATTTTAATTTGTGTTGAGTATTTAACAATAATACACATTATATTATAATAATTATATGGAATATATGGAACATCTAAGGATGTTTAATTGTTATTTTTTCATTAATGGTTTGGAAACTTATGTTAAATTGTCTCACTATAACTGCAAATTAATTTTATATAAGGTTATATTTTTGGGTATAATTATTGATGAACACATGAATGCAAGGTAGAAAACAAAATGGATCAACATACACTTTATTTTGAAATAATAATGTTCTAATTTATTCAAGTTAAAATTATATAATACCTTATAGTAAATATTGGATTGATAGTTGGATCATGCCAATTTTGGTGAATATATTCTCATTGATTGAATTGTGATATATATTAGACATTGATTTATTTTTTACGAACCATTTAATATAATTTTGTGGTTAATGGTAGTATAAATTTATATAATAATATTTCGGTTCAATATATTTCAATTTTCTTGTGGTTCATGTGGTTTATGGATTTTATATTTTAGATGATGTATTACTATGGTATATACATTCTTGAGTATATGATTTCATAAAAGAATATTTTTTTGTTAAATGTTAAGTGACAAAATATTTCAAAATAGGGAAAGGTAGATGTAAAACAAGAATTTATTACCTGAATGATAAATTGTTCAATAATAACACAATCTACATGCATCAGTACATAATAATTAAAATCACAAGAAAAAGTTTATTTAAGGGGGGGGGGAATTTAAAGACCCAAAATTTTGGATACTTTAAATTGACACTATAATCAATAGATTATTTCACAAGAAACACTAAATATATGATAAACCTAAATAAATAAAATAATTACATTTTGAAGTTAAATTATTAATATAATCAGTACGTAGTTAAAATAAAACAGTCATTAAAAACAATTATATTTGGTTATTTTTCGTTGATATTGAAATGGGTGAATTTGGATGAATTAGGGAATTTTAACTTAACATGACTATTTAATTCATTTAATAGGAAAACATTTTATTGTTTAAACTTAAATAAGTTTCAAAATAAATATTTCTGAAATGTCCATGATTAATTATATTAGGCATTTTTTGGAATTTTCTTAAAAAATAATACTTTAGGTGAATTTTTTAAAAATGTATTTTTTACCCAAAAAAAATTATTTAATGTGCTTTTATTTGTATACTAAACCCTATTATTTTTAAAATAGATTTTAATTTAATGTAAAATTAATTAAATAATAATAAATATTTAATTCAAAAATACAATATTTAATTTTAGAAACCTTTATTTTTCACCATAAATGATATTTTACATTAAATATTATATTTGGTCATTTTTTAAATTAAATACTAATTTGGTAAAAATTAATGACTAATTTTAAAACCAAATAAATATTAATTATTTTTTAATAAAATATTTTATATCCTGAAATTAATTTCTAAAAATTACATTATATGGACATTATTTTTAATTTTAGAGACACACATTATGAAAAATAGATTTTTTTAGCATTATATGTGATAGTGTAAATAAATAATTTTTCATAAACATATATACTTTGCAAGATATTTTTTTCTTCATTGGGAATCATTAGATCCAAAATCAATATTATGGTAAATTTTATTTTTTGTTCAAAAATTTAAATTCCATAGGTAAAATTCATTTACCATGGTAACATGAAAAAACATTAAATGTGAAAATTGTACAAGAAAAGGACAAAAATCATTTTTAAAAACAGTTTTCAAATGAATGGTTTCTGCATAATCAAGCCTATCACATCTCCCAAAAAAATTATTGTACATTTTAGAGTCTTCATAGAATGTGAAGTATGTCATCTATTTTTTCTAAATAGAAATATTTAAAAAACAACTATTCTTATGACATATAAATGGTGTATCTCACCTCCTATTCATGAAAACCATTAAAATTAGAATTCATCTTGAGAAAATTACATTAATAATTCCCCTATATTCTTATTAATTAATATGGATCCTCAGGTGACCAGATATTGGCGCATGAAATTAATTTCCATGTAGTTTTTTCATAGAGATCCAAGTCCCCAACTTGATTATATTTTCCCCCATCATCCCTCATTTATTACCTACTTTCCAAAAATTTGTTATATAATGAAATCAATTTTTTCAAACATATAGGCTCTTTTATATGGGAGTAACTAATAACATGATTTCTCCTTTTCCATTATCAAAAAAACAATAAATCAAGTGTTGTGTAGACTACCTCCTCCATGAAGCGACGTATTCAATTTTTGTACATTGCCTTTTTTATCATAATTATTTAATTGGTGTGTAATGTTAAATATATAATATTATTATGGAGATAAAATTTGAAATAAACCTAATTTAATGATCATTAATTGAGAAATGACAATTTAAATCATGCATTATGTGGGATAACACCTCCTCGAAGTATCATATCTCACTGTTCTTCTAGTTTGACACTGATTTACTAAATTATCTTAAAATTTGTTTCATAATCATGAATGTATAAAAATAATATATTTATTGAACAATAATAATTTAATTCTACCCATTTCCATCCTGAATACTAGATTGTTTTATAATGTAATTTTGTGGTGGTGGTGGAATAGCCTCCATACCAGACACATTTGTCCACATCCTTTTGAGTATGTTTTAGACAGGTCCTGCCTGTGGGACCAAAAACACACAATGGATCCCTTTTTCAAAATCATTTCTAAAAATTATTTCCAAAGTTAGGTTTTCATTAGGATATGGGTACAATGATACTTAGGGACTCACATTGGTTAATTGTATGGGATATCAAGAAGATCACACACTTTTAAAGAATTTTTTTTCATACTATAGGAATTTATTATAGATTTATGAGATATTAAGGAATAATTTATGATATCCCAAATATTAAATAGGTTATCCCTATGTTAACAATAAATTAATAGAATGTAGTGTCTTTTGAATTTTTTATGTACCAAAAGTTCATTATCAACAGAGATATATTCATGAATATGATGTTATTTATCAATAGTAGCCTTTTATAAATGAATTAGTTATTATTTTGTTTTTTATCATTGTGATTCAAGTTTTAATCCATGTTGTGATTATCCTTGAAATTTATAATTATAATGTAGTATGATAGTTGTTCTAATGTTAGGATCAAGAATCTGGGAGGATCTTCGTATGTATCCTTTTGAATTAATCATACTCCACCGAGTTTGTTGCCACTTAACAATGAATATCAAAATATTTATGGTCTTCTGATGGGGGCCAAACCATGTTTTTTCATGTCATGTGGAAAGCGTGTATTGGTGAAAGGATCCAATTCAAGGGATAGTGTAGCACTAATGCTGAAGTTGCAAGTGGAACCAAGAATGGATGTATCCTCCCTTGGTGGATATGACATCTCTCGGGAAGCGTACCATAGATAATTTGGTTGAGTTTGGGGTTTTGGGTATGTACATCTTGTATACATCCTAAATTTCCTATTCTGAAGGGATCCAAATATCATGTAGTTCTATACGTTGGGTATCATACCTCTTGAAGAGGCCCTTTGAGGAATTGTCTCATAGTGGAAATGGTCATTTGATATGGATATTTTTCTTGGAGGGAACATGCATATGGAGGAACTATGATGGTTTTTCTCAAAGGGGATATTATCCTTTGATAAGGATACATGAATTTGAGGAAACATACCTACCGAGGGACTATGAATTTTTCTTTAATAAGATATATAGCCCATTGAGATAGATAAATGTCTTTGGGAACCCATGTATGACATGGCCCTTATGAAGGATAGAGTAAAATACATAAAAATATCATATAGTGATATAAATATATGATCATAATAATGACATAATGATCAATAAAATACTTGAACTCATGAATCATTCATGGTGTGAGAATAAAGGGTAATTTGGATATCTATAAAACTACATGATCTCCTCTGTTATCTAGTGAATAAGGGAATCTTTATGAGAGAGAGAGATGGTATTAATATGTCCATATCCTCTCAAATTTTTAAAACCAAGATTGAAACATACACAACCATATTGATAAAAACCTTAATAAATTATAGGGGTTACTCAATAATGGGTTTCAATTACCATGTTTTAGTGAAGTGGATACAACAATCTAGAACTACCCCTCATCAAAGGGTATGGAAAAAAAATCTCCCTGCACCATCTAAAATGGAGAGTTACCTATTTAAGTTATGATGAGAGAAATAAAAATCATCTACCACACTAACCATAATGAAGAGGTCCTTGGAATTTCATTAAATAATGGGATCATCTTTAATAAATAGATTCCAAACTATGAACACCTCATGGGCACTACGCATCATGTAAAAAATGTGGGGGACACCACATAGTGAGGGAATTCACAACATAATGGGAGACATGCTGGTGTATCATTCACCATGATTGTTCCTGTTTGGAGGCCTCTGTGAAGGAATTTTTCTAGAATACCATAGATATAATTCCTAAGAGAAAGGATTCCCTTCTATTGGTGGACTGAAAAAGAGGTCAAAAGGTGGATTAAATAGGGTGGACCTATGAGAGATGATGAAGTCACACGTAGCGTAGAGTTGGATGGTCTGGAAGTGTTATATATATGGTGGACCTACACAAGATATAAGTTACACTTTGATGATGTACATCCTATGAAACCATAAATGTGAAAGGTGTTCCTCATAGATCCATGTTATTCCTCTTGTTTTTCTAGAAGGGTGTCATGTGGTTCTTAATATTGGGAAGATTCTTCTATACTATTACATGCCATATTCTGGGTGGATTCTCTCATAGGTGTATTTTTTTACCACACTAGTGGAACAGTAACCCCACAATTCACCACAATTTTCTCTTTAGTCAAATATTATAGAGATAAATTTATGGGTTTGGGGTCTTTTTTGATTTACTAGGGTGATTATATCATTAGGGATTATTTTTATTATCATTCTATTTGAACTGGGAAGGCATAGGGTCATTTTTTAGGCAATATCGATACCTTAGGTGAAGGAATTAACACTTGAATATTCCTCACATAGATGCCTCATGCAGGTGACTTTTGCTAGTGTAGATCCTCCATCATGCATATATATGCTAGCCCTATGTGATCCTCTTTATGTGCCGGTTGGGTATTCCAAGGTTGACATGATAAAATTCAATTATTCTCATTGGTTTCCTTCACATATTATTTTCCTTATGTATTTTCCTTTGAATATTACTACCAGTGTGTGAAAATTTTATTTCCAATAATATATCCCTGTTATGATTGGATGTGATATAAATACATGTGTATGATAATTAGGTATAGAATAAAAATGGCTTTGACCCTTAGATAACACTAGAAAATTGTTTTTTAGGTCAGTTGTGCATGAACTCTGTGCATTTTGACTATATATGTCGTCCGCACTATCCGTCTATATCTATAAAAACCATTGAAAACTAAACGGTTATTCATTATGATATGGATTATTTCTTTCTCTTTCCTCACTAGTCTCTTTTTCTATATCTATCTCATCATTCATGTAGTTTGCACAACAATTCTACGGAATAGACTCATGTAAGAACATTGTACATCTTTGTTAGTGTGGTATACAACCCTTGGTGAGTTACCTTCATGATGTCACATGTGAGAGTGTATAGATTCCATTTTTTCATTGAAATACATTGAAATATATCTAAAATTTTTTTTGGATCCAATTTCAATAACGAAGATTGATTCTGTTGAATGATATTCAACAAAATAATTTTATAAAAATATTAATTATATTTTATATTGTTCATGAATGGATTTTCCATAAAAGTTTAATACCTTATAAATTAATTTTCAAATCAAAAATCCAATAAAAAGGATGAATATAACATTTTAGGATTACCCTATCCATGACATAAAGATGGTTGGTGTGGGGAATTCAGACATAGCGACTTTTGGTGGGTGTGTTTAAATTAAATTTATTAAATTATATAATGTTTTTAATTTAAATTTCCAAATCCAAATAAAACCACTATAAATACATTGTTAATTGTTATATAAAATGATAGCTTCAAAACCATGGTTCATTTAAAAGATAATTCAAAAACATTTCATTAGATAATCGTGGTCACTTGACAATGATCTTCTAGATCCATGATATTCGAGACACAAAAAAAGAAATAGATATTACTCCTTCTTTGGCGGGTGCATTCCCCATCCGTGAAAGATCTAAATTGAGGTAAGAATCTCCATTTTCTTATTCTATACCATAATATTCAAATATTATGAATTATCAATTCCTTGTGTCTGATCTGCGATTATTATGATCCTTTGATGAGCCCAAATATCAGTTTTAAATTGTTTATTAAATTTTTGACATGTTTCCCACCCCATACATCCAAATCTATATCATTTGGGCATCAAATCATGGCCATTGAATGTTCCAAAAAAATTCGTTTTCCGAAATAGTGATTCAGATAGTTTGATGATTTCCTTTGGTGTATTGATTCATCATGGATGTGCGAGATCATTATCAATCTAATCCTTGGATTTTGGAAGGATTTTTATATGGAAGATGATTTATATTTCTAAGGATAAAATGGGTTGAGTCATTGGATGATGGGTGATTCGTTTCACGGGTATATGATCAGATAAAATATGTTTATGGGATGGGAGGGACATGCAGTACTTACATTCTTTGAGTGGACCATTGTGGATTATATTTCTAGCAACTAGATGGCCATAAAGGAAGTGAAAATGATCTTTATTTCGATTTTGGGAATCCTTGAGGTAATAATTGAGGTGGTGTTCTGGAATTTGGATCATTCTTAAAGGATATTAGATTACATGAAAAACAAAACAATACACATTTTAGTCTAAACAATACATAACATGTTGGCCCCTAGCTATGATGGATTTTGTTTTTGTGTGAGTTAAATATCACACATCTTGTGGAACCTCCGAAGACCATGTGAACTAGTGTTGGTGACCTGAAATGTACTCTATGAGTACACATACATGGTCATAAAAAGGATCTTTCCATGTAATAACACATTGAAAAGGAACATAGAAATATCCCATAGGACATAAGTGTTACCCATTGTGGGAGGGCAAACCATGCATTGGAGTACACAGGAATAAGAAAGATTACACGTCCACATCTAGAAGCATGGTTAGAACCCCTAGTGAATGATGATGTATATTTTTTCTATTTACTTATAGAAATTTTTTTCATAGGTAGCGAGACATATATGGAAGGGGAGTTTCTTGGAAGCAGGGAAGGACTACACATCAGGTTGGTCCCCTTACATTTCATATTCCCTCCATTTAATAAAAAATAATACCTCTCAAAATCATCCATTTAGACTATGATTTTGGTTTGTGAGTAGCCTATATTGAGTTTTGTTTTTCATAGAACATGATGATAACCAGTATGGTGGATTTTGAGATTTTGTGTGAGATTTTTTGAATGTGATGCTTATTTAGGTTATGTTTGACTATAGTAGCAATCGGGAATGATAATTGAAGAGTTTAGAGTTAAACAGTCATGATGGGACATTTCATGGGTCCTCTGTCCATCCATAGAGTGGATACCTCTTACAGGGAATGTAATGTGTCCTATGTTCACTATTATAGTGGAACCCTGTGGTGGGGTAGTTAAAGGGACATTTCATCACTATTTGAGTGGAAAAAATCTATGATATCACGAAATGAGTGATAGACTAATATAGTGTAAACCTCTTGTAGTATCCAGGCATGGTTCCTCGAATACTATAGTGGAACCCTCCAACTATGAAGAGAATGAATCCTCTATTAAATATAAGAGTGGAAACATCTTGACATAGTCAGGCATGGGTCCTCTATTTAACTATTACAGTGGAACCCTCTAGCTTGGATATGGCATGGTTCCACTATTTATTTATTATAGTGGCACCATCTAGCAAGGATGGTCATGGGTCCCTTAACAACTGCCAGAGTATAACCCTTTTGTAGTGTTATGGTATGTTTCTTCTACCATTTGAGTGGAACCATCTTATTGTAAAAGCTCTTGTATCATATAACCATTGAGTGGAACCCAAATTTTTTCCATGTAATGGGTCCTTTATATAGAGATTATGTATCATATATTTGTGGCTTTATATGGATATTTCATCATATAGACATCTTTGATGTTTGGAATCAATAATAGACCTCTTAGAAATATTGAAACTATTTTTCTAAAGATGTACTTTTTCATCACAATAATTTCCTAAGTTTTTATGTTTGGGACATCCTTATAGTTTTTGTGTATTTTTCCCCCTTCTACATTCCTATTTATCTAAAAAGAATTTTGTATTCCATAAAAGAATTAAATGCATTTTATTCACTAGATGTTGCGTTTTTTATTATTACTAGGAACTTATGCATGTGGGTAGCTGAGTTCATGAGTACTGTAATAATAAATAAAGTACCCCTTTTTAGATATTTCATTTGGAGATTATTTCTAACACTTTTCATGTGAAGGTGGTGTTGTTGTAGTTGTAAATTTCCACATGTTGGGTCAGGTCAGGAAATATTTTAATCAGAGAGGTTCAATCATTGTGAAGGTGTTTGGATAATTCCCCTTATGATCATTTTTTATTATTTAGGGGTAAATGATAATGATTTTGAGTTAATCTATCAAGATTGGTAACTAAGTGTTTGTGGGGTTGACGATATATCCACACAATAGAACTCTGACTTCATACTTATTGACTCGGCATACCAATACATTGGTTTTGTGGATAAATGGTACATGAATCATATTTGATTGATACAATGAAAATACTTTTTGATTCATCTGTATATATATATATATATATTAACATATAATGGTGGTAGGTCATGACTAAATTCTCATGTTTCCTCTATGAATACAGCTATCTTGGTTACAAATTCTAGATTGTTATGATGACCTAATATATTGGGAGGCCTTTGTTCTAGGGAAATCTCATCGAATTATTCCTCCTCATGGACATGTAGAAGAATGACGCCTATCAATAAGTAGATGGTACCAATATATTATGTTGATGATGGTGTATATTTATTTCACTATATGATTTCCATCACCATAGTTCATAGAAGTTTTGTTGTGGTCTAGATCCCCTGGTGGTGGAGTATTTTATTAAGTAGATGATCCAATATTTTAGGTTTATCAATGCACTAATTTATCATGTATTTGACTTGGTTTCTATATTTTTACATAGCTTAGATGGGTTCACATGGATTCTAGTTAGAAATATGCATGATTTTTTCACACTCTCACCGACTAACTTCCATCACTTGTATCATAAAGAGTATAACCCCTCATTCTTGGGATCATTTTAGATTCAATATGCTTTGGAGATATATAAAAGAGAAATAATAGTGGATACATATTATGTGAGGTTCACTAACATTACATGGTACACACTCTATATGATCTCATATGGATAAATAATTGAACAGATGTTTGAGATGGGCCTTTATAGAGTGATTAAAGATAATATGGTTCCTCTATGAATTACAATGTTTGATAGGGTGTTATAGAGGGTTCATATGATGGATATCATCCTAGCACATAAAAACTAGTTATATGGATCTAGAAGTTGTACTTATTAGGATAATTCATCTTCATTAGCTAGAAAATGATAGCCTGTAGGATCTCGGTATATGGGATATTCTATGTATTTGACTCGAGAACTTGTTAATACAACATAGGGACTACACTATACACCATTAAAGAATGTATTTTGGTTTTTATATTTGTTTTATGGTTGAGGTCACATGGAATGTGGTTTCCCAACTCGACATGATGAGGAGGGAAGGCTGGTATGATATAGAAAACAATGGAATTTGTTGTGTGACCTCACCCATCACAATAGTACCCTATGAAATAATCATGGGTTTTGATTATCTTTACACTCTATGATACATAATTGGCATTCACCGTAGATGATCCATATTCTTTTGCACTAATTAGAAGAGATTCTCGTTGGTGGGAAGGATAGATATCATAGCATGGTGATTTTCTTTTTTGAGTAGGATAACTAAACCCATTCCCTATCATTTTTTGAGTGTATCCCTTAGAACATAAGGTTCTTTAAAATCTAGATTCCATCAATCATGGAGGAATTTATGGATGTCTTCCATTATGTCATTTTGGGACTAATCTAAGGATAGAGATAGATTTTGGTATTATAATGCATCCAATGACCACTCTAATATGTTATGGGGAATATCATATTTCTCCTATCCATCATTACTAGATATTGTTTTATTTAAGGGACCTATAATAGAATGGTTTTTATAAAACAAATGATCCCGTCTAGCATTATACAATATCATTCCTGAGAAAGGAATATAGGTTCTTGCTATTTTTTGTAAATTATAATTTCCAAAAATAGTCCAATATAATGAATATATACCCCTTTCTGAAGATTTATAACCTCTTGGATCATTTTTTATTTGCAAGATTGTTCTTGAAGATTGATATTTGGTCTATCTACCACGAATGGAGTGTTATCAAGGCTGATATTGTTAAGAAAGAATTATATTTTTGCTATTGATATATTGAATTCATAATAATGCACTTAAATATTATAAATCCCCCTATAATGTTTATGGATTTTATGAAATGAATATTCTAACCTTAATAGGGCCAATTTGACGTTTTTTTCTTCGATGAAACACTGATTTACTCTATGTTAGAGTATAAATGTTCAATAAACATTATTATGGACCTTGATTTATTTTAGGGGGTCTGGGATTATGGTAATCAATCAAAGTGTCAGTTGTTGATCTTTGAGGTTCCCTTTTTGGGTCATTTCATATATGATCATGGATAATTCATGTAATCGGTGAAGATCGGTGCAGTTTTTTCTTTGGATCCAATAATGATTGTGTTGGAGGAGATGAGTTTTCTTATATTGGTGGGGTACTACATTTGTTGTGTAGAATAAAAATCTATGATTATAACACCTATTATTTACCTGATTTTGAAGGGGGGCCCTCTTAACTAGACTAATTAGTTCCAGTGATAATTTTAGGTGTTGAGGATAATGCTCATGAGTTCACCTTTATTGATACTATCAGTGGATGGAATAGAGTATTTAGTGTATTGAGATTCATTATGGGTTGGGCTCCGCTGAATGCTGATGAAGAGTCATGAACTTATCACATATGGGTCAAGGTACATTTGACCCCATGAGAACAACTACATAAAACACATTATGAAGATGGAAGTGGTAGTATTTACATTGATGTTTTGAAGGAACTGACATCTATGATAACCCATTATTTTTTACAGAGAAATCATATTTTTAGGCATGTCCTCTTGTATAGAGACATAATCTTGAGAAAACAACTCTTGTTGGTGTAACTATACGAAAATTATTTCACGATAGTGTATACTCTATGGAAATTTAATTTGTGGAATATTCCCTCAGTAAGAATTACTATGATCATTTAGTTCAGGAATCATAAGTGTAGTTGTCCTCCTTGAAGATGTCCCTAGTTGAGTTGTGGTATTCGGTTTTAATTTAGTCGGTGGTGTTGAATCCTCCTCCCCACTAACTTTTCAAATAATCTCTGTTTGGATACATAGTATGTGAGGTCGTACATGAGCACATCTCCTTAGTAGATTCACCATATGGATTTATAAAAGGAGGGTATTATTTAATCCATTTCCAAGGATGAATTATGGCCCAAGTAAGAATTCTAGACGAGGTGATATGAGAGTTTCAAACATCTCATTTGAATGAAATCCTATTGTTTGAAAGATATGTTGGGATATTAGGCCACATTTTTGGGGAAATCTTGATATGGAACATGGTAGAGTTCATCAATTAGTGCCTCACCCGTTAGAGGATAAAGGAAGAGCACCAGGTTCCAGATGGTTTAGTACATCCCCTTATATCTCAAGGATGAAATCGGATATAACATCTACAAAATTTTTTGCATGGAATGCATGGTCAATGAGAGGCCATGAAACCATTTAAGTGATATTAGACCTAATCAAAAAATATGGAACATTACATTATAATAAGGAAGAAGTGTTCAGTGGGGTGTTTAGGGAAATTATATGTATGAGAGATAATTATCCGTCATTGTGTTATCATGACTATTGTCTCTTATCGTGACTTTCAGTTCATGTAAATGTTTTTGGAGAGGCCTTCACGAAGCATTCAAGACCCAGATGAGGATGAGTATAGACATTTACCCCCAGACAAATGGGAAGACCGAGAACAATATCCACACGAAAGAGGATATGCTGAGGGATTAGATTTGATAAATTATCTAGATATAGTCTGATAACTTTTCTTGGTTATAGTTTTCACAAAATAAAATCCACCCCTCTACTACTAGTAGAGAACATTTGTAGGCCTTGTATGTAAGACCCTATAGGGCACCCTTCGGATGGAATGAGATTGGGTATGCATATCTATTTGGGATATAGATGGTTTAGGAAATGAGGAATATGGTCAATGTCGTCCCTAAGTGCTTGAGGACAACCCAAAGTAAGAATAGATCTTATTTATATCTACATAATAGTCCATTGTAGTTTGAATAGTTAGACTTGGGTATCCTGAGAGTATCCCCGTGAAAAGTATTTTAAAGATATGTGCAAGAATAAAAGCTATCCCTAATGATTATCAGGTTGTTATAGGTATAGAAATGGGTTGATGAGGTTACATACCACAATACCCTTCCCCAACAGTTGGAGAAGATGAATGATATCATTCAAGTTTCAAAGATGAGGAGACACATCCATGACCCCATTCATATATCACTCTAACCCTAGATAGCCTAGAGATAGTGTATGCTAATAAAATCATGAAGGAATGATATTTTAGTTGTCTTGGTAAACCAGATAAATACATGAGTCTTTTATTACAAAAGAATACACCAACTACTGCATATTGTTTTTCTTTTTTATAAATAACATCGACAATAACTCTAATATGTATATAGAATACATTAAAATATTTCACAGTAAAATTCTTAGATTCTTAGGGAATGATGCCTAATAAGGGTGAGATAAAATTCTTAGTAATGGGAAAATATAGCTAAAACAATAATGAATAAAATATAATAGTCAATATAGAGTGGTAATAATTATAAACCCTTACCACTAAAATAGTTTTATAAGGTAAAATAAATATAGAAATGTAAAAAAACCGAATCACACGCCATTTAATCGATAAACTAAAAATAACATGTATCCATATTTTTTTGTGATGAAGAATCTCATGGATGAATAATAACCGAAACTCATATGAAGGCAATGCTTTCTTAGTGGACGTCACATATAAGGTACCAGAAAACCCATACCGTTAATACATTTCACAGGATGGTTTAAATATATAGATATAATCCCATTAAATTAGTTCATCTTATTTACTCATGATAATCAATCAATGAATCAGGAAGCTATATAATTTCTGGTGTCCACCCATCATTAACAGTCCAAATAATTCCTTATATCAAAAAATAAAAATAATTAATATGCCATATCAAATATCTGTACTTAATAATGATTATAGAATTATAAATATTTCAACAAAAAATTAAATAACTATCAACGTATAAACCATATGTAAAATTTTATATAGTTTAGGTATTTATAATATCTATGGTAAATGAAATATATAAATAGGTGACATTCGGTGTTCATTGATCATGGGAGATTGAATATTACATTAGGAATAAAAAATGAATTAATGAAGTGAATTAGAATATTATCCTTATCCCAATTAATAATAAACAATCTAGGGGAAGAAAATGGTTGGTATCAATACAATAGATCAAAAGCGGATTAAAATAATTGTTTTTTTGTTATTGGATATAAATACTATATAAATATCCTCTAAATGCATTATTGAAGAAAACATAATTTTTTTTTCTAAAACCTTTTTAAAAAACACTTAATTTCGAATCATTTTTGACTAATCAAATTATAAATGAATCCTTTAAAACATTAAATTTAATCGTCAAATAAATTCCAACGATTATATTTGTACTTGTCGTATGAGGTAAAAAAGTATTCCTTTTTCATTAAAAAATAAGTAAAAATACCTTATTTGAAAAAATACAGTAATATTATATTGAAAACATTTTTAAAATATAAAAATTGTACAAATACCATTTCAAAATTATTTCAACATTATTTTTGATAGAATTTTATTAAAAACAAGTTTTTGAGAATAAAATTTGTTTTAGAACTAAATTGAAAGATAGATTCTAGTAATCTTATAGACATTTTATAAAATATTTTGAGTACTAAAGAGTGGAAAAGTTTTAAAAATGCATTAACATTTTCTTGAATAACCAATGGATAGGAAATTAAATGTTTAATTGAATAGAGGAAATATAGTTTCCTCTAATTTAAATACCATTCAATGATCATTAATGTTATTATTGATGAATATAATCTTAAAACATTTCAAAATGTCTAATACCACATTGAATAATTTTAAATCATAAACATCATGATGGAATAATAATAAATGGATATTTTAAAATAACATGGAGATAAATGGTTTAATGATATACAACACAGGGGAATTAGATAAACCACATAAAATATGAATGTGGTGAACATGAAATTTATCTCACAGATGTAAAAAGTTATATGAGAATAAATTACATTGAGTTTCCTTTCTAGTGAACATCCCTTAAAGTCCTATATAATAAAAATATGTTAATTTTAAACATTATCCATAACATTTTCCTTTTTATTTATTATTTTGTTTCACTTATAACCATGTTGTGTACAACAACGTAAACAATTAAGTTTACATCAGAAGTTTTGACCAAATTTTTTTTATATGTCAAAAAAACATTGTTAAGTAAACTATGGTCAAAGGGTTCATTATATAGAATCTAAATATTAAAAATAATGAAATAATTATAACATTTATACATCATTTATACTTTTAAAAACAATTATTAAATGTGGTTATGAAAAATGAATCAATGTTGCAATCATGAATATGGTAGATCACACATACACATGAGTAACATTCTCATTTTTCATTGATCAGTATGGAATGAAGATAAATAAAACTATATCTTTACATAATGATAATTATATCATAAATACAATTTTATATTTCCATATAAAATTATATATATAATTATTGTGTTGTATAATGAATCGCATCGTGTCGAGGAGGCTTTAGTCCACACATCCACAAACGACGTTGTAACTTTTTATGTCTGTGAAATGGTTAATGAATAAAATGATAGATATTAAATTTCAAGATATTTAATTATTAATATATATATAATATATATATATTTTATTTCAAATATTTTTAATTGAAACAATAAATTATATATTACATGTATCGTGTGATTGAATCACATAAATTTTAGGAGGCAGTAGTCCAACGTCCATAAATGATGATCTCATTTATACCAAAAATGAAACATATAATGATACATAATGTAAAAGAGGAAAATAAGAATAAATTAATAATAAATATAATATATAACATATATAAAAAGGGTCTCCATAATATTTATCACCATGTGAGGTATTAAAGGAAGAACAAACAATCATTGTTTTGTGAGGTCGTAGTTTTTCATACACATAAATAGTATTTTCATCACCTATTATATTGAATTATATGTTTCTGTAGGTAGATCAATTAATACATAATCACGATTCATTGAAATAAATGGTGTTACTATATTAACATGAATTAATAAAATTTTATGTTGAGTTGATGTAAATGAATGAATTGTGATCGTTGGAAAGAATTACTTTAAATGTTGGGAAACTCATATTGCTTAATACCCAAAGGCTTCCTTGGATGGATTTTTTATAAAGGGGAGTATTCATGTTTGTGGGGAGGAATTTAATGAATATATATGAGTAGATATTTCTATATCCTATGTGGTTTTTGAGGTCTGAGGAATGGGGAGAAGTGGCGACCTTTTATAGTGGAGGAGGAGTGACACTCTTGTAATATTTTGACAATGGAATTATTATCTCATTTTTCAAGTTTCTTGAGGATCCAATAATGTAACTCATTGGAACCAATATAATATATGGTATATATATGGAAATAAAAAAGATCTAGTGTTGGTGTATAGGTCGTTTTGATCATTATGGTTAAGGGTTAGTCCCTTATTAAGCATAATTAACCTTAATCGTTGTAATTAATTTCAATCACTTTCACAATTTTTTTCATAAAATAACATGATATAATTAGACATTATATAATATATTGATTCTAAAAATTTTAGCAATTTTTTAAAATTCCAATTGTATAATTGGAAGAAATTGATTAAAATTTAATCCCACAAGAGGGACAACAATGTGGGGATTTAAAGTTAAAACGTCTAATATTTTGAAATGTTTTTTTATAATTTCAAAATTAAATTGATTTCAACAACATAAATTGTATGATTGGATAAAAATATTATCTTATTAAACATTAAAAAAAATTAAATTATTAAATAATGCTTATAAGTAAACTAGATTAAAATGTAGTTTGGAAGTAAAATTCAGTATTTTTAACTATAAATTTAAAAAATGAATTGTTTGAAAAAAAATATCAGAAAATACCACAACCAAATTATTATATATCCATATAAAATATGAAATTTAGTTTTACATAGTAAATAAATTAATGTTTCAAAATTAATATTTCAATGGGTTTTTTCATTAAAGGGTGGTAAAATATCCATTATAAATGTATAGGTTTTTATGTGTAAAATAGATTTTGATTTTATCTAATGCATATAAAACATAATGGATGATTATAAAAAATCTTAAATTGAATATATAATATATATATTTCACTAAAATCATTTAATAATTTTTAATTATTATTTTTACAATGATAAAACTTCCTTGAATGTAAACAAATAAATATATTTCATTTTATTCCTTATTGGTTTTTATTTTAATTTGTAGTTAACTAGACACCCATGAATTCATTTGATATATATATGAATCATAAATTTTTATAATTTAGATAATTATTTTTATATTATTATTTTATATCTTATTATATTAAATAATAATATTTTAATAATATATTATTGTTCAGAAAAACATTGTCATGTGTACAACAGAAGCCATCAAAAAAGAAAAATCTTGCAAGTAACTCATGATAACTCAGTGTTGCAAGCATTGAAATATATAGAATCTACTTTAAATAGTAAATATATAATAAATTTATGGATATTTATTTCCCATTCATGGTTGGAATTGTGTTTCATACATTCTATCAAATATAAGGTTCTTACTTTAAAATTTTGGGACCATACATTATCCCCACATTATCAAAATTGCATCCTCACAATTTAATATTGGCATTGTTAATTGATTGCTTCATATTTTCTATGATTGAAATATCACATCATGAGAATGTTTTTAAAAATATCATCCGAAAAAGAGATAATGTAAATTTCAAATTTCACATGGACTAACATATAATTAGGTATCTAAATATATGAAATTAGTGTAATGTATAGATACATATTTGGAGGAAAATTTTAAATATTTATAGGAAGTGGTTAAGGTCTTCAATAAAAAAATTGAATCATCAATTGAACGTTTACTACTGAATAACCATAAATATGTGATAATTTAGAAGGCTATCACTTAGACCAAAAATAGGGTATTAAGACAATAGTTTTTTATTTAAAATACTTTTCCAAATCTTGTCAAATCCTTTTACTTACTGTGTATACTTACTTGATATATTATAGATATTATTCCCTCGCATATTTTGATTAAATCTATTTTAAAATTTTTTCAAAAATTAATATTGATGAATGAATCATAAAAAAACATTTCTAAAGTATCTTAAGGCCCATAAAATGGTGAATAGATTGACTCTTTGTCATTAAATATCTTGCAATACTAATATCCTTAATAAATTAATCTATAATCCACAAATGTGATACTACCAGTTAATCATAAACATTTTTCCTGAAATTTTATTAAGTAAAACATTGCAAAATTAACCCCAAAATTATGTAGGTTAGTGGTTGGTGTGAACACCTTATCATCTTTCTGTCATCGTTTCAAGACATGTGGCCTTGATAGATTTTATTGGTTGTTATCCATCTTACATTTCATCCATTTCTAAAACCAAGTTTTTATAATTTCCATGATAAATATTAGGTACATCCTGCAAACAAGTTCTACCACTAAATAACCTTTTATCTATGTTTTTAATAAAACCTTAATCCACTTATTTGAACATATATCCTTACTTAGTCTAGATTTTATCCTCTAGAATAGGTCATTCTGCTAGGTAATATCTCGATTCCCCAAAATATACAACATAGTTCTATACTGTATTTCATAACAACATCATTATTTCCATCCATCATACACTTTATTTTTCCTTGGAATTCCTTTAATTTATGTCGGTATTTCCCACACATAAATAATCTTTGTGTTTTATTGAGAAATATTCATGGGTGTCTCCTTCCACACTTCTCACATGTATGAAATCAAATTTTATTCTATTCATCCTCCACCACCCGTGCTCTTATCAAACTCTATACATCTCTAAATTAGTCTGTTTGAGAGTTTATAATGTTATATATTGTTAATCATATCATGGGAAAACTGATTTTTCATAAACATGACATCCATCACATCTATTAACAAATCATTTTGTTGCTCATTTTCACCACATTTTCATTCATGTTTGATATCACCCAAAATCCTTTGAGTTATATCGATTGACTAAAACAAGAATGAACACTGTGATAAATAATTTTCATTGTGATAAAATTGGATAATTGTCAATAATATTTACAAATCATGACACTTATTTTTAAATTTTTTACGCATTTGTTTTAACATTTAATATTCATTGTCATTATCTATTAAAATTCATCATAATAGTTTGTAGTGAAAATGTGCATATCCTAATCATATACCCCCCTGGAGTATCATACTAGGTTCACAATATAAAATATTTTAGAGTACTTGGTTACCTTGATTCAACCTTAGAACACCTTGTTATAGTAATTACTCCAAGGTAAATATGTTCCAGAGCTGCAAACACATGTAGTATCCATACAGGGATGTATTTCTATAAATAGAAACAAAATCTCTACCTTACCAAAACTATGGGAGGTTATTCTATAAATTTCCTCAAATATTATTATAGGTTTATGTTCTCTAATATATCTTTTTCCAAAATATAGTTCAAATGATTTCTAATAAAGTTTCTCTAATACAAATTATATCACCGCTAATGCAGATAGCCTAGATTTGGTGTCTTATAACATGTAGTACCCCCAGTTTCTGGTATTTAACCCTTTCATGATGCGTTTAATGGTTACAAGGTTATGGGAGTTGTAGCGGATAGTCGAGATAACATGGAATGATTTTTTGAGGCAAAAAGGGATTTCGCACGGGCTATGCATGGTTTTTCTAAACTATGTGGTCAAACTGTGCGTATATGGTCTTGGAGCCAATATCTTCCGAAAGGGTAGCATGAATTTTATCTAACCGTGTGGCCAAACCATGCGAGAAGCGTGGCTGGGGAAGCATCTAACACATTGTTAGCGTACAGTTTTTCAAACAGTGAAAACTAACCATACGACCACTTAAACAAGATCCTATAAAGGTGGATATCACACATTTTTTCCTCTAAGTGCCTTGTTTAAGCTTCCATGTGGACCTAACATGGGATTTTGGTTCTTCTAAGGTCAAATAGGGTTATTCCATCTTTCCGGAGGTGATCTGGCGGCTTCAATTGACAAATCGAAGTCGGATTCTTGAGGTATGTGATTGTTCTTGTTTGGTTTCTCAGATATACATAGATATACTTCTCCTCTTCTCTCAGTTTCATTGATCGACACACGTTATGGTTATATTTAAGTGTGTGGATTCCAAAAATGATGAGATTCTGTCTTGGTTTTGTTAGGAGAAGCGATCTTAGGAGGATCCTTGGTGAATCGGTCGGGTTCTCTTAAGCGTTCTTTAACCGTTGTGGTTTTCATCAAAACCCTAAATGTAGGAGGATTCAATCTCAACTCATCTTGCTAGTATTGATTGGCTTAGATTTAAATTTTTTTATTTGAATTTATTTGATTGTAAAAAGCATAGAATAAATATTCTTTAGTGGTGATTTATGGTTTTGATGAGATTGTGAAATCATGGTGAATTCTTGTTCAAAGTGATTTGGCTTGTTGAATTTAAAATGTTGATTTTAATTTATGGATTTACTTAAATTGTAGATGGTTTGATGAAAAATGGGTTTTCTATAAAAGGGTGTTTTATTGAAATGGTTTTAGATTGAAATGATGTTGATGGATTTGGTTTTCAAGAAAAAGGTAGTTTTATTGAAATGTTTTGGAATTGAAATGATTCAGCTTTGAAATGGTTTGAATTGGTTGAACAGACTTGGTCTTCGACATGATGGTTGTGTGTGTTCAGGGTCATGTTGGATGGATAAGGGTTAGGAGTCTCCCCCATCATTGGTGGGATGGATAATGGTAAGGGATCTCCCCCATCAAACATTCATATTGCATTCGGGACAGACAAGGGTTAGGTGTCTCCCCCATCAGTGTTGGGATGGATAAGAGCTACGACACTCCCCGCATCAATTATTCATGTGTATTTGGGCTGGATAAGGGTAATAAGTATCCCTCATCATTGTTTGGATGGATAAGGGTTAGGACTTCTCCCCTCTTCCAGGTGGCATGCATGATTGGTCGCATGGGTTTGTGGAAATGTTTGGGTATGCCAAAAAGGAATGTTTGTGAAATGGTTCTAAAGCTTGTTTGGTTAATTTTCTAGAAAAAAACTTGTGGGGAAATTGGATTCAATTTATTTTGGAATGCCTTTGGTTATGAATATTTTTGGAAACTTGTTTATATTTAGTTATAAGCTATTTTTGAGGAAATGTTTTGTATAACTGTTTTTATATAAATGTGGCTAACTCTTCTATCATATTGTCTTGAGTAGGGATGTCATTGGGGAAAACCTACTGAGTTTTATACTCACCCCTACTTTGGGACATTGGTGCTTTTGAAGATTTCGTATTCTGGGACACAGGTAAAGGTAAATCGTATTATTGCTAGTGGCTCATGATGATGCTTGGGAGATGTTGTGGAGCATAGAGCTTGTGGTGCATGAAGTTATTGTGTCTTTTTAGAGTCTTGAGTTGTGAATCCACTGTGTACATTGATTCTTAGTTCGGTCTTCTGCAGTGCTATACTTTGGTGTGGTTTTTTTATAAATTAATTTGATCATTGTTCTTTCTTTTGTTCATGAATCACATAGTGAATGTTAGGTTATTCTTGGTTAGATTTTGGGTTATTTAAAAAAGGGTAAATCATCCCCCCACTTGTATTTGAAACCCTACGACATTTATTTCCATCCTTTGGCATCTTGGGGATGTTTCTTAAGGCCTAGTAATGACTCAATGAGCTCTCAATCCAATGGTAATTGGGAAGTCATTACCAATTGTATCAGCTTGTTCGGTCTTTGTGTAACAAGTGGTCATCGATGTTATTGGTCTTGGAGTTGAAATTAATTCATTTCAATTCCTTGGTTCGAAATCTTAGACAGAAGTAGGATTTTGAGAACATTAAATATATAGCATAAAAGTATGTAACTAACCTATTTATGATGAACTTCATGTAACCAGGGTGTTGGGTAAATAAGTGTTTTGGATAAACATCTAGAATGTTAGAAATCTCATTTTTATTGGTTTGTCCAATGAGAGGAGCATGAAATTCATTGTAGAGGAATGAATTCACACTAGGATTTCATATATCATTGTGAGTAATAAGTTAAGATTTTGTGCAACGTGAGAATTTTTGAAAAATGAAGAAATTGTTTTCAAGTGAAAGATTTTGAAAAGTGGGTATTTTGTGTATTTTGAAAATGGTTTTATTTTCAAAATGCATGCGGAATGTTTTAAAAAAATTTAACCTAGGGAAAAGGTTGTTTTGAGAACAATGTTGCGATAGATGATGTCATATAATTTGAATGCTATGTAATCAGTTTCTAGAGAGTTATATTGATGGATTTTGTTGATGGTTTAGAAAATTTCACCTAGTAGGCATTGTCAAAACCAACCCGATGAAGCTGCAGAAAATGTGGTTGCATCAGAACCAAGTGTGAACCAAGAGCTGGTTCAGAGTATTGTCTAGGGTTTTCATGCTGTGGATACGGGGAACCAGAGGAATGAACTAAGGAATGATGATCATACCATCCAGTTCATGAAGTAGAATCCATCTAACTTTCAGGGTGATGTTGAACCCGAAAAGAAGGAGGTGTGGCAAAGTAGGATTAATCGTATCTTCGATTTCATCAGCACACCATTAGAGCTCATGGTCAAGTTGGTGACGTATATGCTCAAGCATCTTGCTCGTCAATGGTGGGATTTAGCGGTGCATGATAAATTTGATGGAGGCCTTAAATGGGAGTATTTTGTAGAATTGTTCAAAACACAATTCTATTCTCACACGTTCAAGATCCTGAAAGCAATAGACTTCTAGAGCCTTAAACAATATAGTCTCTCTGTCATAGAGTATGCGGCTAAATTAAAGAATTTGGTCCGTTTTTTACCAGAGGTTGCAGAATTTGCATCGTTGAAGGAATAAATATTCGAATCGGTGCTAAGGTAGGATATTAGATCAAAGATTGCAGTGCTCTGTATTATAGATTATACAGAGATGGTGAATAGGGAGACTGTTGCTGAACGTGATATCTCGGGATCGATAGGAGGAGGCATTTTGATACCTATGGGAAATGGTGGGAACTCAACCGTTGGGAACAAGAGGAAAAGGGACACCTATTTCCACGGTGCAAGTGGAAATCAGAAGTAGACGACGAGATCAGTGAACCTTTCTCCACCACCCTAGAGAAAAGATGGTAGTTTTCAATGGGGATTGCATGACCATAAAAGGACAAATTGTACGATGCAACATAGATCATGTTACAATTGCAATAATATGGGGGCATCTACATCGCTATTATAGGAATTCACCGAGGTCATGGGTGCATGACACTCCTTAGTCGTCACAAGCATCATATGCTTCGACGGGATGTGGGCAACAAAATCAGTCTCATCAGCATAACAGAGCTAGCCACGGTGATTCTCGAAATACCATGAATCCTCAACCAGGTCAATCTCAGAAAGGAAACTAGGAGAATAGTGTAGCGACGAAGCAGTTGTATGGATCTGAGCATTTTATGGTTTAAGATCATGATGGATAATCTACGGTGAGAGGAACATTTCTATTTAATTATACCGTTGTAAATGTGCTCTTTGATAATGGTTCCTCTCATTCCTTCATTTCTTCTCATACTGTTGACTTTCTATGTTTAAAACTGGAAATGATGCATTCTGTTTTGAAAGTAAAACTCTTATTTGTGAAAGAGAACGTCAATCATTTATGTGTAAAACATGTTCTATAACTGTTGATGGTGCTTAGTTAAAATGGGACTTAAGGATGTTGGACATGGATGGCTATGACGTAATCCTGGGTATGGATTTGTTGAAAATGATTAAGGCTCACATCGACTTTTATAAGGGTACAGTTAGTTTCAAGACTGTGGATGACATCGACCATCACTTCAGAGGAGAGGGGATGGTAAAGAAAGATGAAAAGACATTGTTGGAACCATTGGTGGGAACGATCTCTTACATACTAGCAGCATTGAATTTCTCATAAATGGAAGAGATTGAGGAAAATAGTTTTCCACCTATTGCGGATAAATTTCTAGATGTCTTTCCTAATAACTTCTCAGGGTTTCCACCTCTAAGGGAAGTGGAGTTTACAATTTATCTTCTTCTAGGGACCAGTCCTATTTACCCTCCATCATATAGGATGGCACCAATAGAGTTACAGGAATTGAAAGTGCTATTAGTGGAGCTAGAAGGCAAGGGTTTCATTTGACAAAGTATATCTCAGTGGCCAGCACCGATTATGTTCGTGAAAAAGGAATATGGAACTCTTCATGTGTTTTTGATTATCGTAAGATTAACCAAGTTACTATAAAGAATAGATATCCACTTCAATGCATTGATGATCTATTCAATCAATTAAGGGGAGATTAGTGGTTCTCCAAGATTTAATTACAATCAGGATACCACCAATTGTGAGTTTAGAAGGAGGATATTCTGAAGATAGTATTATGAAGCAGATATGGTCACTACTAATATGTAGTCAAGCCTTTCGGTCTAATGAATGCACCGGAGGTCTTCATGGCTTTGATGAATCAGATATTTCAGCAATATCTGTATTCTATTGTTGTGGTGTTTGTGGATGATATCTTGGTGTATTCAAAGACAAGGGATGATCATTAAGAGAACCTATATATAGTGTTACAAATCTTGATAGATCATCATTTTTATTAGAAATTATCAAAGTGTTATTTTTTGATACATGAATTATGTTTCCTTGGACATGTCATTTCCAAGAAAGGCATTTCAGTTGATCCTGGAAAGATAAAAGCTGTTATCTCTAGGAAACCACTAAATAATGTGTTTGAGATACACAGTTTTCTTGGTCTAGCTGGTTACTACCGACGCTTTGTGTGTGATTTCTCACATATAGCATCACCAATGATAGCTCTGACAAAGAATAATGAACCATTCCAATGGGAAAAAGAATGTCAAAAGTATTTCTAGGAACTGAAGTTTCGTCTTACATCGACAACCATGTTGACCATTCCTGAATTAGGACAGGGTATGTGGTGTATTGTGATGATTCGGGAACAGGCTTGGGTTGTTTTCTCATGCAAGGAGACCATGTGGTTGCTTACAGTTCAAGGTAGTTGAGGGTGCATGAGAAGAATTACCAGACACATGATACAGTGTTAGCTGCAGTCGTCCATGCATTGAAAACATGGAGACATTATTTCTTTGGTGAGAAATTTACTATGTTTACAGATCACAAAATCTTGAAACACATATTCTCAAAGTGAGATTAGAATCTGAGGCAATGGAGTTGGATGGATTATCTCTAGATGCTTGACTTTTACTTGATGTGCACACCAGGAAAAGATAATTTGGTGGCAGATGCATTGAGTTGAAAGTCATTTGTTCAGTTAGAAAAAGAAGTTTCAGATAAATGGAAGTTGGTGTTGGTCTTAGCCGACATGAATGTGGAATGTGAAGACCGAGGTGATTTTTTTGTTTTATTTTCATCTACAGTTGTTCCTGATTTAGTAAAGATGAACAAATAATCACAATAATCTGATACAGAATGTCTGGTTATAAGTTCAATACTCAATGGTGGGGAGACCATTGATGTCTAGAAACTTGATGGGGGTTCAGTTTTGTGTTTTAGAGATCAGATGGTTGTAACTATGGTTTTTAGGATCAAATCCTTCATTCTTACCACCATTCATGATGGTTTGTACATCCAGGTACACAGATGATGTATAAGGTGTTGAAGGCGCAGTTTCGGTGGAGCGACATGAAAAGGAAAGTTGTCAAGTTCGTCTCGCGGTGCTTAACTTGTCAGCATGTTAAAGCATAGCATCATATACTAGCTAGAATGTTAAAATATTTACCTATATCAGTGTGGAACTGGGATTAGATAGCAATGTATTTTGTTACAGGTCTTCCAACAATGGTCTGGAAACACGGTTCCATTTGGGAGATAGTGGATCATCTAACAAAGTCGGCCCATTTCTCCCTATTCGTGAAACTCATACGGTGGAAGATATTTCAAAAATATATATCTGAAAAGTGGTAAAGTGGAATGGTGTACCAGTTTCTATTGTCTCAAATAGAGATCTGAGGTTCACATCTCATTTCTGGAAATCATTACAGAAACCCATTGGGACTTAGTTGATTATAAGCACTGTGTATAATCCTCAGACGGATGGGCAATCCAAGCGGATGATAAAAACATTGGAAGTCATGTTTTAGGCATGTGTAATGGATTTTGGTGGCCTAGGGGATGAGAATTTACCCATAGTGGAATTCTCATACAATAACAGTTATCAAGCCTCGATATGCATGGCTCTGTTTGAAGCATTGTATGGGCTTCCTTGTCATTCTCTACTATGATGGGTGGAAATAATTGAAACCTAACTAGTCGGGCCAAGCCTTGTCCAAGATATGAAAGAGAAGATCCAGTTTATTAGAAAGATGATGGAGACGGCTCAGAGTCATTAGAAATATTATGCAGATCACCGTTGAAAACCATTTTTCATTCATTGTGGGTGATCATGTCTTTATGAGGATCTCTCTAAGACATGGACATCATCGTTTTGGAAAGAAGGTCAAGTTATCTCTTAGATACATTGGCCCTTTTGAGATACTGTAACGGGTTGGAGAGGTGGAATATCAGTTTCCATTAACACCATGATTTAGATTTCTTCATAATTTGTTCAATGTATCTCATTTGAAAAAGTATCAGCCTGGTCCTGACCATGTGATCAGATGGTATCATGTTTTTAACACCCCGAGCTTCCACGATACGTCTCTCTTTCAATAATGCAATAGCTTGCATTGTACGCAAGTTCGAGTTATAACACACCGCGACTAATCAAAGTAGCCGTTATGAATAGTAATAATCACGTTTTATAATTATAGAAATTTTATATTTCAAAATGGACTTCATTTTTATATTCATAATATCGAAATTATCCTATGTTGAATTTTTTGTAGTTTTCTTAGAACCATCAATTTTTTATGAATAGTGAAAAATACTTAAAACAATTTTTTTAATCAAAATAATTTATAGTGATAAATTATAATATTAAGTGGTTTTAAAGTATAATTATAATATATTCTTACAATTTTATCCAAATGGTGGTCATTAGAAGTAATTTAACATTGAAATTGGACATAAACAATTGTCAATATTTTGATATATATTGTTTCTTAAAAACACGCTATTTGTTGTGATAGTGGGAATTAATTATAAAATTAATTAATGTAACCTATATGTTTAGAATTTTTTAAAATAGACATCATTTTTGAATTAGGAATATCAATTATATCTTAGGGTGAAATTTTGGCATTGTTCTGAAAAACTTCAATTTTTGATGAATAGTGAAACCACTAAGTGGTGGTTAAAAAAACTGATTTTTCGTTTAAATGAAACATTATGACATCTAAGATTTTATTTTCAAAAATATAAAATTCATGGTTGGCATTAGGAAGTAAAATGTGGTTCAATGGGATTAAAATAATTTTTTGGTGAATAGTAACTTTTGAGTTTAATTAATCGTGATTAAAGGTAATTACTGATAATTACGGTAAAAATGATATAATAAAAATATAAAAACACCTTTACACTTGTCCTACCCCTATTTTATTTTTCATGGCCGACCAAGACAATCCATGGGTCAACTTGGGGACCCCATGGAGCCACTTTGGTAGGAAAATGACATAAATAACTTTTATTTAAAGTTAAAATAAAAATGTCACAAACATAAGTTGTTTTACTAAATCAATTTTTACGTAGGGTTATACAAGTCATATTTTTTACTATAAATATTAATTAGAAAGATAAAAATATTTCCTAAATCATGATAGTTTTTTATAATTTTTAGACATTAAATAAATTAAATTATTTATGACACCATGATGATGCAGCGATTACCTCATTAATTAACGATTTAAATAAAATGAAAAGATAATGTAAAATCAAAGGCTTACACTTGTCCAAATCATATTGGATGGGTATATTTCAAACCCTTATCACATTATCCTATATATATATATATAATTGTGGGACCTCTAAAATCCGAAAAGTATCTCATAATAATGTAACATTTCCTTATTTTCCAAGAGTGCCCCTCCTCTCCACTTATAAAAGGCCCCCACCACTCCCACCTTATTCACACCATCAAGCCTTTTGGCTCGGCCAACCTCTGCCCAAATCTTCTCCCAACTTCCCTCCCTTACTCCTAGATGACTCACTTTGGGCATAATTCTTTCCAAGGAAGCCTTTTGCTCAAATCAAAAAGCGTTACCCGTTTTAAAGGTAGTGTTTTCTCTTGAGTTATTTTGTTTTATTTTATTTCTCCAACCCCCTAAACTCTTTTTATTCATTTCTTTTGTAAAAACCCCAGTATAATCAATAAAATAGTATGTTTTTATAGGATTTATTTGAGCTACACTAACACAAACCTACATCTAATGGTTAAAGAACATACTGTTTCTGTGGATGGCGAATTTCTGCCTCACGAAACGATGACTGTTCAACACTCATATAACACCTTCAAAGGTGGACATTAAGATGTCACTCTATTTATATATGATATATAATATGTTTATGTTTTACTTAAGGTTTTTTATTTTTCATTTATGGAATACCTTTATTGATTCCATTATGGGTAAACATGATATTTTCATTTTAGGAAGTGTGGACTACCGCCCCCTCAAAGTGATTTGAATCGTTAATGCCATACGTGGGATGTATAAAGGATGGAGTAAATGGTATTATACATTATATTATACTGGAATTATATTATACCTTTATATAATTATAACTTCATTCCATTAAATACGAAATAGAAATGAAAGTAGCGTTCATGCGTACGTATGGCTTACCGTCTCCATGAACGGTGCATTTCATTTCCTTACCTCTAAATGTTATGTAATATTATAAATGAATGTATATACTGGATATATATTATGTGTATGATATATACATCATGAATATAATTATGGATATAATGGATATATTAACACATGAACAAAGTGTAATTATAAGAAGTTTATTTTTGACTCAAGTACCTAAGATCATCAAAACGACCGTTATTAACATAAATAATTACATAATGTTCATAACATGGTAATAAGTGATATAAAATGAATAATAAACTTGAAAAAGGTTATTAAGAAATTATAAATTAACTCTAGTTTATTATTCAGGAGATCAAAGAACGGTCGAGTGATTTCAGACACGAGGTAAGAGAACTTCTTAACCCAATTTCTATTCTTTGGGTTAATCTCCTAAATTCAAATTATGTCATGATATTATTATTTCCTATCTTTTATTTTTACTTTATTTATGTGTACTTATATTGAATACACATAATAGATCTACTTTATTTAAAAAAATGATCTTTGTAAGGGTCTTCATCTCAATCTCCTTTCATTGAGGCATTTTTTGTTTTATAAACAACTTTCTTTTATATGGTGTATAAACCCCTTTGACTTTTAAATTTATTCAAAAGGAATATTTTTATAAAAAGTGTTTTACTAAATGACAAAAATGAATGTTTTTCTTGTCGTACGTATGCGGCGACAACGACTTCTCTACCGCCATGACCATTATTTGGGTTTCGGCTTCCTCTACAAGCCATAACTTTTTTTAAATGATAAATAAATATCAAGTTTTAATTTTCTTCTATTTTGGTATTGAAAATGGTTTTGAAAGTCTTTTTATTATATCAATGTGTTGTATTTATATCTTGTGATTGAAATGTGGAAATGTTATGTTTCCTTTATGCATATTTTATGTGATATGATTATGTTATGGTTTATGATATGTTTAAACCTATTCATATGAGGAATGCATTGGACTTAATAAGTGACGGATGGAGCCCGCTATAGATCCTCGATGCATCGGTAGGTCTCATGAGACAAACTAGTGTCTTGGCACGAGGCGTTGACAAAATATTATTTGTAGTCTTGGAATGAGGCCTTGGCTACGTGGTTATGATAGTCTTGCATTATGCCTTCCATCATTATGAAAGTGGTTATTGATATTTAATGTGATTATTCGACTAGTAGAATATCCATGTGAGTAAGTAAATGGCATTATTTCATTTTAATTTTTCCATATTATGCTAATTTTCAAGTTTAAAAGGCTTTTTTTAGTTATACATTGCCTTAAATGTTATTGCTCATTTATGAAAGCTTCTGCAATATTGTTATCCTTACTGAGCATCTGAGCTCACCCCTTTCAATGTATTAATATTTTAAATGATGTGAAGAAGTATTTTCTGAATGACCTGTAGGGATAGTCAGATGAGGATATGAGTGTGGTCTATGAAGACCTAGTTATTAGTTTTTCTCTTTATGATGTAATGTAACATTTATGAATGTATCTAGTGTTTCCAAGGCTAGTAAACTAATCGGTCTTTCGAGACATGATCTTTTTTGATCATGCCAATGTTATAAAGTAATGAACTAACTCTGGGTAACTGGGGTCGGGGCATTACAGTTGGTATCAGAGGCAGTTTAGTACTAACCTTGGAAGCTAGAATTAGATAAACTCTGATTAGAGCACATATCCCAAAGATAGACTTTGAGGATTAGTATAGAAGAACTTCCTAGAATTTTGTTGTTGTAGAGATTTTGTGAGTTTTCCAAGAAATACATCCCTATCTGGATACGAGAAGGTAGAGGCGGATCTAGTACAGATGTACCTAGGGGTAAAACCTGAAAACACCTCTTTGAGCTAGACTTGAACGGGAACTGGTGCACGACAACGGGCCTTGATGCACTCTTGGTTACGACACTCCAGGGGGATATGCTTAGGATAATTCTCATTTTCTTTACAAACCACTATGAAGGGTTATGAGTATATACTTATTCAAAGAAAACATTTTTATAGATTATATCCATAAATAGTTCAATTTATGTTATGTATTTTACAAGTAGGGAATTATGTATTTTGATTCATAAACTAATCTATTTTATGCCATTGTTTAGAAATGGTGCCTAGTGGAAGGAATGGAAACCGTATCAATGCACGCACTCCCTCTAGGGATTTACCTCCTACTAAAGATAATTATTGTGGATCTGGAGATTCAACTGGTGCTAATCAACTTATTACCATACTGGGACAACTCACCTAGGTTATGAATAATATCCTTACTCGTATGGAGCACCCTGATCCGCAACGTGGAGGATCAATGTTAGACCGCTTCATGAGGAAACAACTACCAACATATAATGGGGTTACAAATCCATTAGTAGCTGAGAAATGGATAAACTCCATAGAAAAAATATTCCACGCCTTGGGGAGTAGCGAAAGGGAGAAGGTTGTCATGGCAGTCTACCGCCTCACTGGAGATGCCGATCAATGGTGGTCATTGATTCAAAATACAAAGTAAGAGGAAGAAGTATCATGTATGGAATGGAGTGAGTTCAAAGATCTTTTCTTAGAAAATTAATTTCCTCGTGACCATCGAGCAGATATGGAAAGGCAATTTTTGAGTCTGAGACAAAAGGAGGATGAGAATGTCACAAAGTATGAGGCCAACTTTACAAGGTTAGAGAGGTATGCTAGAGATTATATACGTGACCCAAGAAGTAATATTGATCATTTCTTTGATGGGTTAAAACCATTTCTCTGTCGAGATTTAGTATCACAATCTTTCTCATCATACGAAGATATTGTATCGTGTGATATCAAGAGCGAAAAGGAATTCTCTATGTCTTATGACAACAAAGTAAAGCAACAGAAGAAGAGAACGGTGGAAAAAACGACAGATAAAGGGAAAAAGGGAAAGAAGGATTTTCCATTATGTGATAATTGTTGGAAGAATCACCCCGATGCTTGCCTAAAAAGAATGAGAGTTTGTTATAAATGTGGAGAAAAAGGTCACCAGGCTCATGATTGCAAGGGAAAGAAAGAGGCTATCAATGTTGAATGCTAAAATTGTAGGGAAATGGGGAATTATGCAACTTAATGTCCTAAGCGTCAGGGAAACTTACGTCAGAAAAGGCCAAGAGATCAAGGACAATCTTATGTTGTTACTACAGTTGAAGCAGAATAATTAATGTATTGGTGCTTTTGGACTCAAGGATTATATTCTGGTTATAAAAATAATGTGATATATATAAGGATTGTACTGTAGTACTTGTTGTTATCATTAAGGTTTTAATATGATGAAGGAAATCATATTTTTATTATGTGACAATAAGAGAAACATTACGTTGTTTGGGGAATCTGATGTTACAATTGATTTTGGAATTTAGAGACCTTTTAGAGAAAGTCTGGACAGAGGTATTTTGGATAATTATAAAGGTTCGAATGGATTAAGTTGAAATTTAGATAGTATTGTTTAAGGTTAAAACATTTATGAAGATTATTTTTGAAATATTATAATACTATAGTTTTAGGAAATGGACAACCTCCAGGGTGGGGCATAACCCGTCGTGTCAGAGAAAGCTGCAGGAATCGAACCCAAAACCATAGTGCGACAGACCTTTATTACCTACCACTATCCTACAGGAAGTCCCTAGTTATTACAAAATAGTTTTACTAATCTAAATGGTATGTGTTAATATTTTGAAACTTGTACAATTTGGATAAACAGAATATTTTTGAGTTCTATTACCTTTTAGAGTGAAAGATCGGTTTGTGTTAAAAATTTATTAAAGAATGAAAGTCAAAATAACAAGTATGTATATTCCCTTACGTTCTTAGTAAATCTCATAAATAAATTCCTCAACATTATAAAAGGTATCTTAAAACAAAAATGTTGCCGGTTAACTTTTCCAACAGGGGATTCAATGACCGTTTAAGCAATCACAAGTTTGTGATTTTCTTATGGTTAACTTTCTCCTAATCCAGTTTTCTACAACTCTCCATCAGACCTCGATGGTTTGTTTTTCTTCCATATCCATATTTTCATAGAATCCTAGTATGGGCAATCTCGGGTGACCTTTGTACTTCTCTTTCTTTTTTTTTTAAAGTTATATTTTTATTAACCTTATTTCCGATGTGGGTTTTCCACAAATGTATATTCTATTTTCAACCTTTTATTTTCAAAAAAAATTCAAATTGTGAGGACGCAATTTATTGAAGGAGGGGAGAATGTAACACCCTGTGCTTCCACGATACGTCTCTCTTTCAATAATGCAATAGCTTGCATTGTACGCAAGTTCGAGTTCTAACACACCGTGACTAATCAAAGTAGCCGTTATGAATAGTAATAACCACTTTTTAAAATTATAGAAATTTTATATTTCAAAATGGACTTCATTTTTGTATTCGTAATATCGAAATTATCCTAAGTTGAGTTTTTTGTAATTTTCTTAGAACATTCAATTTTTTATGAATAGTGAAAAATACTTAAAACAACTTTTTTAATCAAAATAATTTATAGTGATAAATTATAATATTAAGTGGTTTTAAAGTATAATTATAATATATTTATACCATTTTATCCAATGGTGGTCATTAGAATTAATTTAACATTGAAATTGGACATAAACAATTGTCAATCTTTTGATATATATTGTTTCTTAAAAATACGCTATTTGTTGTGACATCGGGAATTAATTATAAAATTAATTAACGAAACTTATATGTTTGGAATTTTTTAAAATAGACATCGTTTTTGAATTTGGAATATCAGTTATAGCTTAGGATGAAATTTTGTAATTGTTCTGAAAAACATCAATTTTTGATGAATACTGAAACCACTAAGTGGTGGTTAAAAAAACTGATTTTTCGTTTAAATGAAACATTACCACTTCTGAGATTTTATTTTCAAAAATCCGACATTAATGGTTGTCATTAGGAAGTAAAATTTTGTTCAATGGGATTAAAATAATTTTTTGGTGAATAGTAACTTTTTAGTTTAATTAATCGTGATTAAAGGTAATTAGTGATATTTAAGGTAAAAATGATATTATAAAAATATAAAAATACCTTTAAACTTGTAATATCCCTATTGTATGTGTCATGGCCGACCAAGAAAATCCATGGGTCAACTTGGGGACCCCATGGAGCCACTTTGGTAGGAAAATGACATAAATAACTTTCATTTAAAGTTGAAATAAAAATGTCACAAACATAAGTTGTTTTACTAAATAAATTTTTAAGTAGGGTTACACAAGTCATTTTTTTGGATATAAATATTCATTAGAAAGATAAAAATATTTCCTACATTATGATATTTTTTTTTGTAATTTTTAGACATTAAATAAATTAAATTATTTATGACACCATGATGATGCAATGATTACCTCATTAATTAACGATTTAAATAAAATGAAAAGATAATGTAAATTACAAGTCATAAACTTGTCCAAAGCCTATTTGATGGGTAGCTTTAGAACCCTAATCACCTTAGCATAGAAATATATAATTGTGGGACCTCTAAAATTCGAAATGTATCTCATAATAATGTAACATTTCCTTATTTTCCAAGAGTGCCCCTCCTCTCCAATTATAAAATCCCCCCACCACTCCCACCTTATTCACACATTAAAGCCTTTTTGCTCGGCCAAAATCTCCTCAAATACTCTCCCAACTTCCCTCCCTTACTCCTAGAAGCCTCACATTCGGCAGAATGCTTTCCAAGGAAGCCTTTGGCTCAAATCAAAAAGAGTAACCTGTTTTAAAGGTAGTGTTTTCTCTTGAGTTCTTTTGTTTTATTTTGCTTCTCCAACCCCCTAAACTATTTGTATTCATTTATTTTGTAACCACACCAGTATCCTCAATATACTAGGATGTTTTTATAAGAATTATTAGAGCTAAACTTACACACACCTACATCTAATGGTTAATGAACATACTATTTCTGTGGATAGCGAATTTCTGCCTCACGAAACTATGATTGTTCAACACTCATATAACACCTTCAAAGGTGGCCATTAAGATGTAACTCTCTTTATATATGATATATAATATGTTTATGTTTTACTTAAGGTTCTGTATTTTTCATTTATGGCATACCTTTATTGTTTCCATTATGGGTAAACGCGATATTTTCATTTTAGGAAGTGCGGACTACCGCCCCCTCAAAGTGATTTGAATCGTTAATGCCATAGGTGGGATGTATAAAGGATGGAGTAAATGGTATTATAAAATATATTATACTAGAATTATATTATACCTTTATAAATTATATCTTCATTCCATTAAATACGAAATAGAAATGAAGGTATCGTTCATGCGTACGTACGGCTTACCGTCTCCATGAACGGTACATTTCATTTCCTTACATCTAAATGTTATGTAATATTATAAATGAATGTATATACTGGATATATATGATGTATATGATATATACATCATGAATATAATTATGGATATAATAGATATATTAACACATGAACAAATTGTAATTATAAGAAGTTTATTTTTGACTCAAGTACCTAAGATCGTCAAAACGACCGTTATTAACATAAGTAATTACATAATGTTCATAACATGGTAATAAGTGATATAAAATGAATAATAAACTTGAAAAAGGTTATTAAGAAATTATAAATTAACTCTAGTTTATTATTCAGGATATCAAAGAATGTTCGAGTGATTTCAGACATGAGGTAAGGGAACTTCTTAACCCAATTTCTATTCTTTGGGTTAATCTCATACTTTCAAATTATGTCATGATATTATTATTTCCTATCTTGTATTTGTACTTTATTTATGTTTACATATAGTGAATACACATAATAGATCTACTTTAATAAAAAAATGATCTTTGTAAGGGTCTTCGTCTCAATCTCCTTTAATTGAGGCATATTTTGTTTTATACACAACTTTATTTTATACGGTGCATAAACCCCTTTGACTTTTATGTTTATTCAAAAGGAATATTTTTATTCAAAGTGATTTACTAAATGACGAAAAGGAATTTTTTTCTTATCATACATATGCGGTGACAACGACTTCTCTACCGCCATGGCCATTATTTGGGTTTCAGATTCCTCTACAAGCCATAACTTTTTTTTAATTGAAAAATAAATATCAAGTTTTAATTTTCTTTTATTTTGGTATTGAAAATGGTTTTGAAAGTATTTTTATTATATCAATGTGTTGTATTTATATCTTGTGATTGAAATGTGGAAATGTTATGTTTCCTTTATGCATATTTTATGTGATATGATTATGTTATGGTTTATGAAATTTTTAAACCTATTCACATGAGGAATGAATTGGACTTAATAAGTGACGGGTGGAGACTGCTATAGCTCCTCGATGCATCGGTAGGTATCATTAGACAAACTAGTGTTTTGGCACGAGGCCTTGACAAAATCTTATTTGTAGTCTTGGCACGACACCTTGGCTACGTGGTTATGATAGTCTGACATTATGAATTCCATCATTATGAAAGTGGTTATTGATATTTAATGTGATTATTCGACTAGTATAATATACATGTGAGTAAGTAAATGGCATTATTTCATATTACTTTTTCTATATTATTCTAAAGTTCAAGTTTAAAAGGCATTTGTTTTAGTTATACATTGCCTTAAATGTTAATGTTCATTTATGAAAGTTTCCGCAATATTGTTATCCTTACTGAACATCTGATCTCACCCCTTTCAATGTTTTAATATTTTCCAGGATGTGATGATGTATTTTATGAATGACCTACAGGGATAGTCAGAAGAGGATATGAGTGTGGACTATGATGACTTTGTTATTAGTTTTTCGATTTATGATGTAATGTAACATTTATGAATGTATCTAGTGTTTCCAAGGATACTAAACTAATCGGTCTTTCGAGACTTGATCTTATGTGATCATGCCAATGTTACGAAGTAATGCACCGACTCTGGGTAACTGGGGTCGGGGCGTTACAGTGTTGACCTAGAGCCCAATGCTTCACTGGTACATATACTGGTACGGATTGTGGATAGGCAAGAGAAATTCTTGCGTGGAAAAAGCATCGGTCTAATGTGGTTTTTATGGCAGCATGGTCAGATTGAGGAAGAGACTCGGGAATGTGAGAAAGAGATGAAGGAGCAGTGGCTGGAACTCTTTTAATTGGGTGATGGTTTTCTACTTTCCAAGGACAGAATGACCAATGGTGGGGAGAATTTAGTACCCCCGATTTCTGTTATGTAACCCTTTCTTGATTATTTTATTGTTTATAATGTTAGGGGTGATGTAGGAGAGAGTCGAGAGAACTTGGAATGAAATTTTGAGGCAAAAAGTGAAGTCGCACGGGCTACGCACGGTTTGTCTAAACCGTGCGGCCAAACCACCCATAGTTGGGGTTGGATGTAGTAGCTTCTACACGGGAAGCACGTAGTTTTTCTAACTGTGCTGCCAAACTGTGCAAGAAGGGTGGACGGTGTAGTAGCTAACGCAAGGTTAGCGCACGGTTTGTCAAAATCTTCGAACTAACAGTGTGGACACTTAATAGAGATCCTATAAAGGTGAATCTCATGTATTTTTTCCACTAAGTGCCTCGTTTAAGCTCCTAAGAAGCCCTATCTCAGTATTTTGGTTCTCCTAAGGTCAAAGAGGGTTTTTCCATCATTCCGAAGGCAATTTGAAGGCTTCTCTTGACTAATCTAAGCCAAATTCTTGAGGGATGTGATCGTTCTTGTTTGGTTTCTCAGATCTACTTATATCTACATCTCCTCTTCTATTGGTTTATTTTATTTGCACCTTTTACAGGTAGATATAAGTGTGTGGATTCCAAACATGATGATATTTGGTCATGGTTGGGTGAGGATAACAAGATCTATGGAGAATCCTTGGTGAATCGGTTGGGTTTTCTTGAGCGTTCATCGACCGTTATGGTTTTCGTCAGAACACTAATAGTAGGAGGTTTCACTCTCAACTCCTATTGCTAGAATTGATTGTCTTAGATAAAAATTTGTTTATTTGAATGGATTTAATTTTGAAAAGAATAGAATAAACCTTCTTTAGTGATGATTTATGGTTTTGATGAGATTGTGAAATCTTGGTGAATTGTTGTGAAAAGTGATTATGATTGTTGAAATTTAAATGTTGATTTTAAATTATTGATTTGTTGAAATTGTGTATGGTTTGATGAAAAATGGGTTTTCAATAAAAATGGTGTTTTAATTAAATGGTTTGATATTTAAATGATGCTGATGGATTTGGTTTTTAATAAAAAGGGTCTTTGATTGAAAGGATTTGGAATTGATATGGTTCAACATTGAAATGGTTTTAATTGATTGAAAAAACAAGGTTTTTAACATGATAGTTGTGTGTGTTCATGGTAATATGGGATAGATAAGGGTTATGAGCCTCCCCCATCATTGTTTGGATGGATTAGGGTTAGGGTTCTCCCTCATCAAACATTCATATTGCATTTCTGATGGATAAGGGTTAGGGGTCTCCCCCATCAGTGTTGGGATGGATAAGGGTTAGGGATCTCCGTCATCAATCATTCATGTGCATTTGGGTTGGATAAGGGTATGAAGTCTCCCCCATCATATTTGGGATGGATAAGGGATATCACTTATCCCCTCTTCTAGGTAGCATCCATGATTGGACCCATGGGTTTGTGGAAATGGTTGTGTATTCGAAAAATAAATGTTTGTGAAATGGTTCTAAAGCTTGTTTGGTTATTATTCTGGAATATAACATTCAGGTAAATTGGACTCAATTTCTTTTGGAAAGCCTTTGTTTATGAATGGTTTTGGAAACATGTTTATATTTTGTATTAAACTATTTTTGAGAAAATGTTTTATATAACGTTTTTTATATAAATGTGGAAAACTATTCTATCCTAGTGGCATGAGTAGGGAAATCATTGGTGAAAAACTACTAAGTTTTATACTCACCCCTACTTTGGCACGCTGGTGCTTTTGCAGATTTTGTATTCTAGGACACAGGTAAAGGTAAAGAATCTTATTGCTATTTGCTCATGGTGAGACTTGGAGAATTTGTGGAGCTTGGAGCTTGTGGTGCATGTATTTGTAGTGTCTTTTGAGAGTCTTGAGTTATGCATACGTTGTGTACTTTGATTCTTAGTTTGGACTTCTACTATTGTGTACTTTGGTGTGGTTTTTTATAAATAATGTTTTTATTGGTCTTTCTTTTGTTCATGCATCATATAGTGAATGTTAGGTTATGGTAGTTTCATTTATGGGTTATTTCAAAAAGGTAAATCGTCTCCCAACATGTATTTGAAACCCTTTGTCATTTTTTTCCAGACATTGGTGTCTTGGGGATGTCGCTAAAGGCCTAGTAATGACTCGTTGATCTCTCAAGCCAATGGGAATTGGTGAGTCATTATATAACCAAATCCCAAAGGAACGAGAGCATAATAGTCTTGGTAAGCAAGAAACATACTTGAGACATTTATTTGAAACTAAAACACTAATTTCAACATAATATTTTCCTCCTTTATAAATAAAATTGAGAATAAATCTAATCCATTTAGTAAATCCCTAATGATCATTCATACTATGGTTTTTGGATTCCTGAGGAAAGAAACAGAAGAGGTGTTAGATCAAATTCTCAGTAAGGGAACAATTTTGTGGAATCAATAGTGAATCAATAAGAATTTTCAACATAGAAATTTAATAACTAGAAACATGTTCCATTCAAATAACAAGATAAGGAAAATTAAATATAGAATTATAAGAAAACCAAATCACATTCCATTTAATAAATGAACTGAAAATTAATTATATCCATAGAAATGAAATCAAAATATCTCATCTGGGAATTATAAATGAAAATAATATAATGGGAATTATTTTTTATTGGAATCAATGTATAAGGCAGATGAATATTTTTAATTCCTTGACCATTCACAAGATGGCTTAAAACTATAGATAGAAACCCATTTATGTTTCAAAACATATATGTCTCATGAGAAATTATTGATTCATTGTGGATCTATATAATTTCTGGTCTCCAACCTTCACTACCATTTCAAATAATTCCTCATATTTAAAAATAAAAATAAATGATATGCCTTATCAAATAAATGTATTGAGAAAAGAATAAATAATTATCAATATATCCCCAAATAATTAAATAAATGTCAAAGTAGACAACTTATGTAAAATGTTATATGGGTTAGGGAATAATAATGTCTATAATATACGAAATGGATATTTAGGGTGAAATTTAAAGTTCATTGATCATTAGTGATTCAATAATTCATTGGAATGAAAAGTTGTTCATGGATGTTAATGTGAATACTATAATTTCCTATATCAATAATAAACCATCCAGGGGAAGAATAATGATGGTACAAATACAAAAAAAAAATAAGTGGAGTAAAAATTAAGAGTTTATTATTCTATAAATAGATATACAATAAAAGTATCTTTTAAAATCATTAGATGGAAATATATATTTTTTGTAAAACCTTCTGAATGTGTTTTTCAGGGAAAATAAATTTTGAAAACATTTTATTTAAAAAGGTAACATTTTAAACATGTAAAGGAATCTTCAAATAAAGGTATGTGAGTAAATTTATACTTATTATACATAGTAAAATAAAATTATTTTTTCATGGTAAAATGGTTTACAGAATTCTATGTCAGGAAAGAGGAAATAAATCCGTCTGAAAACATTAGTAAAATAAACAATGGGTAAATTTTCATTAACAAATCCGTTAAAATGAAATTTTCAATTAATTATAATATTAATGGGTTAAAAAAACAAATTCTATTTATATATAGATAAATAATGTTTAGTTTTTTTAAACACTTTTTCTTATATATTTTGAGTACCAAAGAGTGGAGAAATGGTACTAATAATAGAAAATGGTCATCAATAACCATATAATATAAATTAAAAGGATTTATTGATGAAAATCAGATAATTTATTCAAATGGAAATACCATTGAAATATCATTAATGATATTATTTATAAAGATAATCTTTATATATTTCTATGTGTCTCATACCGCTTTGAGAAATGTCCAATCATGAACCTAATTAACTAATATTATTAAATAGAATTTTTAAAATACCATGAATATAAATGAAGAAATGATATTATTTCCCAAATAATTTTGTATATACACACCACAAAATATATAAGCGATACCCTAGAATTTATCTCACCATTGAAAAATGTGACATGGTAATCCCATTCTTGTAGTTTCCTTTCGGGTGAATGTAATTTAACATCATTTATAATAAATTATTATTAATTTTCTACATTATTAATATCATTTTTCATTTTTAACATTTCTTTTATTTCTCTTATTACCATGTCGTGTAAAAATACTTAAAAATTATGTTTTTGTCAGCTGTATTTGACAAAAATCTATTTATGTATCAAAAGAAACTTTAAAAGGGAAAATATTGTAAAAAGGTTAATTAGATAACATTTATCTGCTAGAATAATGGGACAGTAAGGGGTCCCATGGTCCTCTCATTCTCTAAGAGCATTTCCCATCTAGGGTTTCTTCTTCCCAGGGGTGTGACGCCCCAGGAACCACAGATTCTCCTCCCTTCCTCGTCACATCCACAATGTTTCAGATCCAGTGTGTTGACTGGTTGACGGATAGGGTTCCGTTAGTGTTTGGTGGTTTTCATAGTGTCCTTGGTTGGTTGGGGTCATTGGGGTCAGAACGTGACAGGGTCTTCATCTTCCTCCAGGGTTATTATGAGGTTGCAGAGGGAGACCTCAAGAATTCTTAGAGTCGGATTCATCCACTAAAATGTTCTTCTTGCGATTTTATTGGAATTTCTTCATGGTATTTCAGTCTTTCTTCCCTTGGATCCACGTTCAGAGTACTATTGACAAATACTTATCTGTAGCTCACCCTCCATCATCGATTACAGTGGGTTTCGGCTGCCTGGTTTTCTTGTGACCTTATTCTAATGTATGACCCTATTCATCATTCTGTTTTTCCTGGATTTGGATTGTACTGCCTCTCCCTGGACTCTTTTATTTCTCTCTTCCCCCTCAAGCCTGATACCAAATTGGTCATGCTCGATGGCTGCCATGGCATTTTTGGATAGTGATGAAATCCTTGGTAATGGAAGTCAAGTTCGGATCCTATGGTATAACGGTGTTGCTTCTCATCCTGGCTGTGCAAATGGATCAATTACCTTCGGTCATCTTGTTCGAAGTGCTCTAGTGACCTTACCCCTCCCTCAAAACTTTTGCTGTCTGGATTCTAGCTCTCAGCGTTGCGTTTCATGGATGGGGGTTCACTGGTGCGGCAGTAGCACAATTTCCTGAGGACGGGTAATGTGTTTGATGGTTTCAAGATGGACTTTGTGATCGATGGGTTATCTTTCTGTTGGTGCTTTTTTGGGCGAGACAACCTGGATAGCATTTATTGGTCGTCTCCTTTTTGGTTTTTTTTTGTTTCTATTCTGTTTTTCCTTTTGAGTGGGTCAGGTCTTGGGTGGGGTATTAAGCCCATCACAATTATGTGTCTTTTTTATGCATGATGATTCTCGCTTTTCAATAAAGTGTTTTTATAAAAAAAATATCTATAACAACAATCATGATATTATTTTCATTCATATAAATAAATTATACCTTTAAAAACATTCATTAAATTTGGATATGAAAAATGAATCAACATTACAGTCATAGAAACGGTAGGTCATACGTACGCATTAGTAATGTTCTCATTTTTTCAAAGATCATTATGGAAGTAAGGTTAGTAACTATATACCATTTTATAATTTTAATTATATAAATAATAAAATTTTATATAATAATATACACTTATATATATAATTATATAGATATATAAGGAATCAAATCATGCTGAGGTGGTAGTAGACCACACATCCACGAAGGAAGTTATAACCTTTCAAGTGATTGATAGGGTAATAAAAATGATTTATATAATATTTGTAGAAATATAATTATAATAATAATATAAAATAGATTATTTATATTTTATACATATATAATTAAAACCACCCATTATACATTTCATGTATCGCGTGAATGAATCATGTCTCTTTTAGAAGGCATCAGTCCACAGTTCCAAAAATGATGTTATCATTTTACAGAAAATGTAAAGTATAAAGATATCTAGTGTATGAAATTAAGGAAGATTAAATACATATTAAAAATCATATATTGAATATAAATAAATATATTTTCCATCATAATGACCACCATGATAGGTGGTAAATGAAGAGTGGACATTTTTCATTTTGTGAGGCGGTTGCTTTCCATACACGTAAACTGCATGTTTGACAACCATTACCATGAAACATGTGTTATTGTAGGTTGAACCCATAATTATAAAACATCACATTATATTTGTAACACAATTATTATTATTATATAAACATATAAGAATAAAATTTTGGGGGGTGTGTAATTAAATGAAAGAAAATGGATTATTATAAAGCATATCCTTTAAAATCGAGCAACTCCTAATGGTTTAAACCAAAAGAAATCCATGGATAAATTTATTCCAAAAGGTAGGATTAAAGGTATAGGTAAGGAATTTTAGAAATCTATTTCTACATATTTATTATGAACCTCTGTGGTTTGATAGGTGTGAGGGTTGGAGAGAAGTGGTGGCCTTTTATAGATAATGAGGAGTGGAACTCTTGTAATATTTTGAAAAAAGAATTATTCTAACATTTTTCATGTTGAATGTGGATCCAATAATGGTAAAAATTCTATAAAATACATAATATGGTAGATATATGTACATAAAATAGTTCTTGGAAAAGTGTGAATGTCATTTTTTGCTCCATGATTAAGGGTTAGTCACTTATTAAGCTTAATTTAATCTTAATCATTGTAATTAAAATTCATCACATTCACCAATATTTTTAGTAAAAAAATTTATCTTATTATACACTATAAATTATGATGATTCCAAATATGGAATCCATTTTTCCAAATTCAAATAGTATAGGTCGAATAGTTTTATTTAAATTTAGTCCTACAAACAGGATGACAATACTGGTTTTTATGTAAAAATGTCTGAATGTTTTATATATTCTTATAATTACTTTTACGATACAATGAAATATATTTTATAAATTGATAAAAAATATTATCTGATTAAACTTTATATAAATTTACTCTATAATTTATCCTATTAAATAAATTAGATGAAAAATTAGTTTAAAAATACAATTTAGTAATTTTTACTTTTTATTTTAAATTGATAATTTTCAAATTAAAATAAAAAATTCTCCCAAACCAAAATATTATTTTTATAATTAAAATATTATGTTAAACATTACATATTAAATCATTTAATTTTTAAAATTCATATTTACCAGGGGTTCTTCATTAAAGAGCTGTTATATTTCCATAATTAAAATATAGGTTTTTTGGGTAAAATAGATTTTGTTCTTATTTTATGCCTACCAAAAAATGGATGAATATAAAAAATAATTGATTGAATATATCAAAAAATTACAAATCCTTTCATTATTTTGAATAATTTGTTATTATTTAGATAAAAATAATTTGGAAGCATAAAAATAAATATATTTCTATTTATATCAAATTGGTTTATATTTTCATTTCTCATTAATTAGTAACCCATGAATTAATTTTATATTTATATAAACCATAAATAATCATTTTTTAGTCAATAAAATTCACAATGGCTATTTTATAACTTATTGTGTTAAATAAATTTTTTTTAATAATATATTATTTTTCAGTAACAATTGGTCATACGTGCAACATAAGCCATCTAAGAAGGTCTCTCTTTTGTTTAATGCTTGCTAAATAAGTGATTCATGCCATGAAATATAGATATTCTATTTAAAAAGAACATACATTATAATATTCAGGGATATTATATTCCCTTATGATATTGGTGATGGGTTTCATACACGCTATCGAGTATAAGGTTTTTAATTTAGAATTTTTGTGTGTTACAATTCACCTTATTAACTGAGGTGACATAGAGATCGAGAATAGAGATAATTCTGGTGGAGCATCCAGAGTAAATTGAGGATAAAAAGAATAATAACCTTCATAGGCATACCATCATATTTTTCCATGTGATGTGCCGATAAAGTATCATGTAGAAGATCTCTTAGGAGTGGGAGAGAATGATCTATTCTTACTAGTAGACCATTTTACTTAGTTTTTCATTTTTAGAGTATTAGGATATTGAAGGATAAAATAATATAGTGAATCTATTTTTTCTTTGTACATATTTGATATATATCTAATGGCATTTTCAGAGCTAGTAACTGATTCATTCCATGATTCTGAACCACATTGTTAATATAATTAATATTATATAAATATGAAATATATTTTATATTGTAAACACCCATTTTTTCTAAAAAATGAGATTAATATTCAATGGAGTCCCTATTCAGAACTATAAGACCAAGGTTTAATATGTAATTCATCATTTAGCCTCAACATGACCGAAAGTGGGTTAGCATGGGGTGTTCGGGTATAACGACTATTTGTGGGTTTGTTGAAATTAAATTAATTTATTAATTAAAATTTCCAATTATAATTACCTGATTCTAAAACCTCTCTAAATAAACTATCATGGAAGATCTCTAGGGTTAACAAGATAACCATGGGATAGTTGAGAGGATAATTCAACCATCTATTATTGCTGAACCAAGGACACGTAACAATGAGAATCCAAATCTAGGTGAATCAAGATGCATCAAATGCCAGAGATCATCCTCCATTATTGGTGGGAATGTTCGTTATAAATGAAAAATATGAATTGAGCAATGAATCCTCATTTTTGGATTCTAACAATTATTATTAAAATATTGATCAGGATGAATTCCTTTTATTTGTTCTTAATTTATAATTATAATTTATTGAATTTTTATATTGATTTAATTTTTTTACTAAATTTATGATAGTTTTCTCATCTCAGGCATCACATCCTGTATATGTAGTCCATGAACTCTTTGTAAAATGAGTTTTGGACCTCTTTATTTATTCTTTCCCACTAACATTGTTTCGTTCTTCACTAATTTTCGTAGGGGGTATCATTTCAAAATTTCTTTTTCGATCATGCTTGATCAAACCGCCAGATTCATGGCATATTCATATGTTGTAGATGAATTTTTAATCTAAGGATAAAATGGTATGACTTGTGGGATATATGCATGGGTTCATTGATTTTGGATTTGAGATAATGAATGTGATGACATTTTTGGTGTAATAGATGTTTATGATCTTCAAATAAATAGTCAGATATCCAATTTACCGCCACCAGAGGGTCATACATGATGAAAAAATTACCATTCCATCAATTTAACGTGTCATAGAGGAAATATTTAAAGTCTTAGGTGTGGATTTGGATAATGTACAACATATCTAGGATTGTAGGAAATTCTTGACTACAAATTGTGTAGTTTAATGATAACTGATCTATAGGCCCCTGCTTTGAGTGGGTATAGTTTCTGAGTGTGTAAAATATTACATGATATGTATGATGCCCACACATCATGTGACCATGTGCTGGAAACCTGGTGTGAACTCCAAGAGTACACAAACTAGAGAATGGTCTAAAATATATTGTGTAGTATTACACATGTCGTTTACAAGAACACTATCAAAAGGAAACCGGCAGGAACCCATGTTGCGGGACATATCACGTATCGAAGAACATGGGAGCATGAATGATTACAGGGAAACTAGTATGATAATGGGAAGGAACCCAAGTCGATGAGTCACGCCATGCAATCCATTTACATGTTATGTAAGGATACAAGGATATGATCCATGTTCTCGAAGGGATGTTGCCCAGAAGTAGGGTGGGATGTCACATGATGTGGATCCCCTTACACAAAGTGTACTCTCTTTTTTTATGGAAATTATACCACTAATGTTTTCATTTTTTGGAAATTGATTTTGGCCATCAACAATAATGTCTATAGTTTTTACATAGTATATTATGGAAACCACTGTATTGAAATTTGATAAACACTGATATAAGTTATGAATGTGATTATTCTTATTAAAACATTTTAAAATGTTCATAATCAGGAAGGAGCGTCATAATGATTAGGGTGGCACCCTCCTACCAGGGCTGGGCGTGGGTCCATTATTAATCAATAGAGTGGAACCCTCTTACAGGGTATGGTATGTATCCTATTTGCACTTTTTTAGTGGAACCCTCTGTCGGGATAGGACATGGACATTCTATTTACTACTATAAGGACCCCTCTTATGATTTCAGAGCATGGATCCTCAAATAATAGAATGAACCCTACTAGGGTATCTTTGCATGGGACCTCAACATCTAGATTTGAATCATCCTACTGGGAAGGGCATGTGTCCTCGATCAACTATCATAGTTGAACCCTCTATAAAATGTAGATAATGGTTCCCTGACCATTAGAGTGGTAGTATCCTATTGGGATAAAGAGACAACCCTCTATTTTTTTATTAGAGTTTCTCACTCCCTCCAGGAGAAGTAATGGGTTATATATTTTTCTACTATAGTTGGAACCTCCTGCCAGGTAGGTCATGGGTATTTTATTGACTATTAATGTGTCACCTTCCTCTAGAATCAGGACATGGGTCCTCTACCATTTGAGAGGAATCCTACTATTATAGCAGTTCATGGGTTCTATACCCTTTAAATATCACCAACATGTTCTACTAGGGAATGGGTCTTGTATATAGATATTTTACGATCTTTATTATTTAGAATAATAAAGTGGATTTTGTAGACATTGATGATTCATCAAATGGAAAATCAAGATTTTGGGATCCCTAATGGGCCTCTTGGAACTTTTGTAACTCTTATCATAGAGCTCATCTATCTATGGTGTTTAATTTTTTAATTTTTTCAGGTTGGGACACATTTATTGATGGAAATTCATTTTCCCCCAATAAATTTTTAGATTCATTTCTATACTCTTATTTTCCATAGAGATTATACATGCATGGTTATTCTATATGTGTTTCATCTTTTAATTATTCTTATACCCATATGTATATTTATGGTCTAGGTCATGAGTAATGGAACACTAGGAAAGACCTCATACATTATATATGTCATTATAAACTTTTCTAGATCTTCTTAAATATAGTGGTAGGATTGGTGTAGTTTAACCATGAGCCCCATTTGGTCAGGTTATGAAAACTGACCCTCTTAAGATCTTCCTTTCTACAAATTTTCATATGTTTTCAAAAACCGTGATTTTATCTGTTTTTTAAAATATTTTTTATTCATTGTATATTTCAAATTTATAATCCAATAGATATTGATTCATAATATTTTTATCTTGTTTTAGTGATTTTTAAAAAATTTAGATCCATATAAATAGAACATGTGTGACTCCACCTTTCCATAAATAATGAAATAATTTAAAAAGTGCCAGCATTAGTACTCACAGAATGATTATCTACCACTATATAATAGAAATGTTATGAGAGGTACAGTCATCATGAATATTCCTTGTTATTTTCTAAAGTTATGGTTCATACAATATAATAATTTTCTCACTAACAATGTATCCTATAAGGGGGATGTTTTTAATTAGGGAATATTTTCTACCTCTTATGTCATGCAACGCTGCTTTTCTGCCCTATATCCCAATCCTCTCACCGATGAATTGAAACCTCACTACTACTAGTAAATATTTAATTATTTATAGATGAACCATTCGTAATGATAGAAAGTGGATTGAAGCATCCATTCTAATGGACTAGTTAGGATAGAGTGTTTAGGGTAATAATTGGTTCTCCATACCAAGACATAATTAATTATTAAGCTGTGAAATGCAATATTTTATGAGTCTATTTGGGAAAATATAGACTTATGTCTAAAACAACCTAAATATAATCCTCATACTATTAACTTGATAGAGATATCAGAGATATATTTTCCATATAATTTATGGTTATGTTTTCATTATCCTTTGTAATGTATAAAAGATATCATGGGTGACCAATCTTGGAGATATGTATTATGAGTACCTCTAATTAAACGACACCAGGGACATTGATGAAACTATACCTATTTTAGCTGGAGATTTGTTGAAGATGACTTGGTTAATTGATAAGAAATATAATTTATCATGGGGTGATGTCTATCCTAAATTATCGATTCATTCCTTCCTCAATTTAGAATTTTAATGTATTTCATACAAGAACCTAAGGGGGTACCCAAAATTTTGGAACCCGAGCATTACAAAAAATTTATAGCAGACTGTGGAGAAAGTATAATATAATTAGTGGGGTTATAAAATGAATTATGGATTCTCACCATGAACCTTTCCCCCAAAATTTCTTATAATGTCGTTGACTACCATTCTACAGCTTTCCCCGAATCTAACTATTATTTTATAGTGGAGATGTTCATCTTACTGGAAGAATTTAGTAGAGGGGAACCACATAGGCATGTATTCCCCTATTATAGAAAAGAACTACCAGTTTTAACATCATGTGTACACTGGGGAGGACCCATACCAAATTTTAGTTCCATTTAAAGTATTATGGGGTTGAATTGTAGCACACTTGAGCTCTACCATCATGCATAGTGCAGTTGATGTTCATGAAGGACAATTTCAACCATTAATTTATGTTTTTTTGTATCCAACCATTATCTCTAATGGATTATGTTTATAAATCCATTATTAACATACATGTATATTAAATTATTTTAGATAAATAATGTGTACATAACAAAATTTCATGTTTGTGGACTGTAATAGTTTTGTTTTTGGGGAAACATGCAAAACTATATTCTATTTTGGTGAATAATCTTAAACAACTCTACTAAATATCTCCCACTTTAGTAATCTAATATAAAATCATTCTTCATAACCAAAGAAATAATAAAATTGGGAATGGGTGGGCTCAAATGGTTAATAATTGTAAATAAAGGATATATGTAGTCAAAACAAGAAAATAAGGGTACAAGGACATGAGAAAAGAATTTAAAGATCAGTACCACCATATCAAATATTAGAAACATGAAACATGGTAGAATTATTGGATCATAATAATATAGGAATCATAAGATAATACTGAACATGAACCATGTTATCATGTCATGTGCATAAGACATAGAAATTTTGGAAGACATGTAAACATGTAATATCATTCCAAATATGTTAAGGTCCATTTATAAGAAAATGTCATGGCCCTTCATGGGGACTACACACATTAGTAAGAGTACACCACCACCTCATTCAAAATCATTTCATTATAAGGGATTTGGTTTTCCCATCTTCTCATAGTAGATCTATTTACCGATCATCCCTTAGTGGATCATATATCTTCATATTCCAATAAAATATCATGTTTCCACATCTTTACATAGTGGACCAGGACACACATGTTTCCTATTTTTGGATCAGGATGCACCTATTTCCAATTGTGGATCAAGCCACTTGAATTGTTTCCTATTATTATCTTATTGGATATAAATATTCACCCAACTCATTAATGATAGATACAGATCTCACATGTCATTTAATAAAATCATAAATACATGTTCCAAAGGATATGAAAAATTGCATAATATCATGACCCATAAAAAGTGAGGGGTTTCATAAACATAATATCATAACCCATGAAATTAAATGGGTATCATTAATAATTCACCATACCATTACCTATGGAATGTAGTTATGTATCATAATATTTTCATCAAATCATTACATGTTAAAAGAAGTATGTTTCAAAATCATATAACTGAGGGAAGATAATTATGTATCATTTACATCATTCCTAAAAACATATACAATTCATGAAGGAATATTAATGGTATTATTGGGTCATATCCCAATTTAGGAAAAATCTATAACAAATATGTCATCTTATATAGAGACTTATTTCTAAATATTACATGGAACATTTAATAAGGAAAATATCATTTAATTGATAATTCATTTCTTAAAACTATTTCTGAAATATTTTCTTATAATGAATCCTTTGTAACATCATTTATGATATATCCTGAGAAAAATATCTTTTCCTCTTAAAAAATGATATATTTTTTAAAAAAATTAAACATTTTGACACCCATTTTCATCGAAATTTTATTTGAAAACATATAAATGGGGATTAAAACATTTTTAATACCTTTTAATTTGAAAATATTTTGAGTTATTAATAATAATTATTAAAAACTCTATTAAATTTCTTTGTAATCAAAAAAAGAAAGATGGATTTTTTGAAATAAATTTCCTAGAAAATTTATAATACATTATAAAAAATATTTTTAGAAAAATATAATTAAAAATACATTCTAAAAATATAAATTATTTTTCAAAACGTTTTTAATTCCTTCATAAAATGAAATTAATAGATGAAATATAAATAAATCATGAAAACATTTTGAAAACCTTATTCTTTGAAATCACATTGAAAATATATATAGAATTATTTGAAAAAATGATATACATTTTTATTTGAAAATAAATTGAAAACCTATCAATAATGCATAAAATTTTATTTGATATATTTTTTTTTTCGGGATAATCTATATAATTAACATAATATTTTTTAATAAGCATGGTTTTCAATTAACACAGACTTCTGACCCTAGAGAGGTAATGTCTAAATTCCATAAAACCTCATTATTTATATTATTGTGCTCCAATGTGTTTAAATATTGTACAAATAAATTATGTTATATTAATTACAAACCTTATAATAAAATTCATTACATTTATTGAGATATGTACCACAATATTTCATCCTTCAAAACATAATTATAAACAATCCGAATAAATGCAGATATTGTTTCAATATAATCTTACATCATAGTAAATTTGAATTTTAATCCCCATGATTTAAAATGAAATTAAACGGGCCATAAAATAAATTAAAATGATAAGGGATTGTTATATATCGTTTTCAAATGGTAGTATATACACCTCGTAAGAGAATATATGTTTATAACATGGCATGTGTCTTAAAAAAAGACGAATTGATAAAAAATATCTTTTTTGATTTTGTTGATTTTTCAAAACAAACCCATGGAAAAAATATCAAAATAATTATATTTAAATACATATAAATTTAATTATATAAATCATATAATACATATATTTGATGAAATAACACCACATATAAGAAATTTTTGGTCATCATGGCTTGTGTCTCATGGAAAAAAAGTGAGACATAAATACCTTTAATACATGAGTAACTTTTTAATCATTAACCCCACGATTTAATAACATAAATTAAAATTTTTAATATCATGAAATAATGTAAAATAATGATATAACATGTCATAGGGAACTATATACACAACACAAAAGAAGAGAATTGTGAATATGGAATTTATCTCATAGAAATAAAAGGTTTATCAAAATTCACATACATTATGTATTGACTCTCATCGTACTTATTACACATCATGTATAAAAAATATTCATTTTTAGACATATATATAGACTCATATTCATATATCTAATATAATAAATTATTTTATAATGACTTTATATTACCCATTCATTAACAATTCTATGTAAGGGTTACGCTTTGGGTAATATCTTTTTTGTTCTTTGTATATGTTTTTTCATGTTATTCTTGATATTCTTACATATATGATGATTTATGTATTACCATACTGAGAGGAAGATAAAAATATAATAGATATTCATTATATATGTTATTACAAAAATTTATAAAATATAGTAATAATAAATTAAATAAAATTTTCATTGGGATGGTAGGTCATATGTACGCATAAACGATGTTTCCATTTAATTGTATGATTACAAGAAAGAAAAAAACCATGATATATCTACACATATATATAATAAAATTAATTTAGATTATTTTTTCATATATATCTTATATTTTCACTAAATCCTGATGTTTAGACATTCAATGTAATGTTTAATCGAGTCACCTATCTTTGAGGACACAATAGTCCACATCTCTGTAAACGAAGTTATCAGGTTTACATAAAATGGATAGTGTAAATGTATTTTTTATATAATAATACCATAAAAATAAATAGATAATAAATAGAATATATATCAGATAAAAACATATTTTCAATCCGATTTCCCACCCATGAGATGTGGTAATGTAAAAAATGAACAACATCATTGTGTGAGGCGGCAGTTCATCATAAACATGAACAGTGTATTCATTTCCCATTAGAGGGAAGTGTGGTTATGTATAGGTATAAAACATATAATTAAAAAATATTTGTATATTTATGATACCTATTTTTCTATATAATCACTTAATAAGAATAAGTAATGTCATGGAATATGATAATATAATAAAGTATCTTGATGATGGATATTACCACTTCATTGGGTAACTCTTATTGGTTTTCACCAATGGGATTACATGGACGGATTTATTACAAATTCTAGGATTATAGGATGAATTGAGGGATATTTTAGATTATTATATTATATATTGGTCGATAAAACAATCTTGAGTGTTGTGAATAAGTGGGTGGGGTATGTTCTTTTTCATAGTGGTGGAGGAGTGGAATTATGTTTAATTTTCTAGTTGGCAATTCCAACCACATTTTTCCTATGTCATGAAACTCCAAAAAAATTTTAAATTATATCAAAGGCAATATATGGCCTGTATATGGCCATCCAATGGCCTTTTTGAAAAATTTAGAATCCTTTTCGTGGTAAATTATTTTGTTAGTCAATTTTAATCTAATTTTCATCTTAATCAGTATAATTTATTTTAATTACATTCGCTAATTTTCTGGGTAAAAAATAACTTGAAATTATTAGATACTATAAGTTATTTTTACTCCAAATATGGAATCCATTTTACCAAATTACAATCACATAAGTGGAAGAAATTAGTTTAAATTCAATCTCGTATATAAGATAACAAAATGGGGATTTAAAATAAAAACATTTAAAATATTGATTCGATTTATATCGAATTTCAATGTGAAATTGATTCCAATGAACTATATTTGATTAATATTATAATTATTGATCTTATTAAACATTTAAACTAATCAAAAATACAATTTAAACATATCAAAGAATTTGATGAAAACATAGTTTTGAATTTTAATATTGTTTTCATCACTATTCGTCAAAAATTTATTCTTCTTAGAAAAATAACTAAAATTATCCCAATATAAATTTTTATGCTCCTCATAAAATGTTTATTTTTATAAAAAAATTTATTAAAGTGTAAAAAAAATTATTTAAAATTGATTATTCATTAAAAGGATGTTAAAATATATTTTTGAAAAATTCATAATTTTCTTCATAAAAATAGATTTCTACTTATTTTATTCTAATATAATATAATTAATGAGTATATAAAAAATTAAATAATATTTAATATATTTAAAAAATTCATTATTAGTGTTTTTATCAATTTTTTTAAAAAAAAATTTAGAATTTTTTTTTATAAATGGGCATTCTTTGTTTTCAAATACTACATACTTTAATTTATTGAAAATTTATAACCAAAGGGTTAATTTAATTCACATGTGGAAATCATATTTTATTTATAAAATTCATTCCAATGGCATGTTGTAAAATATAATAATATTATAATAATAATATTAATTGTAAGTAAAAGTTTGGTAAAATTAGGTCCTGTTTGTAATGCAGGATATCTAAATAAATAAAAATTTCATGTATCATTACCCAAACATAGTTTTTTTTGTACACAATATTATCTAAATGTAGAATATAATTTATGATTAATTTGTTTTTTCAGGAAACACTAGACATACATAGCGATTTCATATAACATAATCTTATTCAATGTTGTATGTAATGAAAAATATCTAAAATAACATCTTAATGTGAATAAACAATTTAATAAATATCAGGTTGATACATTCTAACCAATTAAAAAGAGTTTTTCCATTGAATTTTCACTTTGTAACAATCGTTTAAAATATTAATGATACGTTTATATAAACCCGCATTATAAAAGTGAATTCTAAAACTACCTCTAAAAAGTAAAAACATGGAAACATAATGGTTACCTAAAGTAACTCATAAATGTTCTTTCACATATGAGTTCGTTGGTGGAATGTGAAAACATAGACCTGTAATATAAATATAACTATCATGTTCATAAGTAGAGAGACAGAGAATATGGTCAAAAGAAAGATAACAATCGCAAATCCATTACGCAAATATATTTAACAAACATCATTAATATTCTCAAAAATGATGATAACTTGACAACATATTATTTCAGGAACATTTTAAAAAAACTGAAGAATTTTCATGAGATTATATACAAAATTGATTTTAGCACAATCTCTCCCCTTTGGATCCTTGATCAATTTCCCCTTCATCTCTTATTCTATGAAATGAATGTTAATTTATCATTCCTAATGTATTAACAGATAATGAGATCCATAAATAGAATGATATGTCATTAAATCAATATTTTATTAGAATCACATAAAAATTGTTAGAACATGTTATGCAATATTCATAAATCCTCGTATAGTTAGATAATACAATAATAACAAAAAATTATTCTAAACATTAACATAAACCATTTAGAATATGAAAACCCAAAACATTATAAATAAGTTCACTTAGTTATCTTAAAAAATGATCCCTCAAATATCATTAAGTATGTATTGGGTTTGGCATTAAAAACATGTAAATAACCTCATCATATATTATCAGGAAACAAGGTAATATCCATAATTATTATAAATAATTTTTGAAAACATGCATTCTTCCTTATTTTTATTATTATTGGATGTATTCATTAAATCTATGAAGATTTAAACTTCAAACAGGAAAACATATACAACTTTTTCAACAAATGTATTATCAGTTTTGATTTCATAAACACTATTCCATTTAAATTATACATACCACTATCTATTTATCTATATAAGATATCATTTTCTCATCCTCAGGAATATGTTATGGTTACCTTCTCTTAATGTATCCATTCAATTAATGAAATTTCCTATGTCATCAGTATCATTTAAAAAATTCTTGAAATTACAGAAATAAAAATCTATATAAATAGTCCTTGTATACTTTCTGATTCATATAACATAATCGATGGATTCTAAAACATTTACACTTCAATAAACCAATTTTATTCTTAGATTATTACTCTGGGATTATCAACTTATTCATTAATAAATATTTCCGAGAATTTTTAATATGAATAATATATTAAGGTTCTTCAACCTCAATCTATTCATGGTTCTTAAATTCTATGTAATCTATATTGGACGAACATATCATTCCATTCACAATTCATTATTGGTCTCCTAATCTATAGTAGTATAACCAATACTTATGACACCTTCATAATTATCTTCTTGATATTTCATTTAAGAAATCTATTTCTGTAATTCACATACTTTCTATATCTTAAACATTCAATGTATACCCAATTCCTTCGCATTCCCTCTATTGTCTAGGACTAGAAGTCATAGTTTGGGAAACAGTTATCATAATGGAAAACATGAAAATCAATATATATTTCCTGAATGATGTCTAAACCATAGAACCTATATTTATTCAATGAGACCATAGGTCTATCCTAGGTTATTTATATTTGTCTGTTATTTAAATCCTTAAAGATTGTTTATAAAGTGTTTGTGAATTTATAAATTGTATCTACTATGAGTGTCAACTAGATGACTAGTAAGGCCCATTGTTGTACTTTATTTCTTGACTGAGTCTATCTCAGTATAATTTGTTTAGGTTACCCCTTTGTATATCTGTGCGAGAGCCAAATATACATGTAATATACATACATATTGTTTTTCTAAGAAAAAAATTATTATATCATTTACCATAGTTCTAGAATATTTTCCTAAATAGAAACTCATCCTTATACTTATCCTTAGAGACATCCCAAGGAATATCTATAGAAATAAATCTAGGTATATCACTAATGTTTTCTAATGCTAGTTTCCAAAAGTTTATAGTAAACCTTTCCTTTGATTCCAGCAATAGAATCCCATGATTAACATGCATGGATATTTCATCATTTTCAATGAATATTATGCACATTAAAAAAGTACTAGCCTGAGTACCATAATATATAGTGTATTTTGAATCATGGAACACATTAATCTTTTTTGGATAAATATCATCAATGTTTCTCATAATGATATTCCCCTTTAGCTGTAAGATACAAGAATTATTGGAGGTTTTTATTTATTATAATTTTTTTAAATTAATTACTTTTTGGTGACTTGAATGTATAAATGGAGTGTGAGGAGCCATGGGGGTGTTCAATTGGTTCATAATAAGAATGAAATTGAAAATGGTCTTCCATTGCATGATTTATAGTTGGAACAACATTTAGATATATCTTCTCACCCAAAACAAGTTAGCTAGGATGATGGGTTCATAGTTAAGAAAAACCATTCTAGGGGGAAATACAAATCATGCATGCTTAGATAGAGGAATTATGCATGGTTGGGGCATTGTTTTTCAAACCATACAGAATCCCCAAGAAACCTTATGGTTGTGACACTATCATTGACATAAGATGACACATGGTTAGTGCACATTCTGGAAAATTTCATGGGAAATATTTTCACCCCATTAAAAAGTAAAAAATTACCAAACTACCAGATCATGATATTATTTTCCTCCCATAATCTTCCCTAAATTTATTCCTCTTCAAACCCTAACGATTAAAAAACACCGTAAAAACTCCACTAGTATCAATCTCTATCGATTATAAAATCTTTGGAGAGCTATTGGATGTGAATCGAAGCTTTACGTGAGTCAAATACTTCTTTTTCTACTCTTATACATATTATAGATTTTGGTTTCATTCATTTCATTATGAATCCCTAAAACCCCATTTTTCCAGTATATCATAGGTTTTGGCTTCAAAGTGGGAATGAATCTAGATCTAATGTTAATATTAAGGGTGCATTCATCAACATATTCAAGGTCATTGGTCTTCATGTTATATACTATAATTTTTGGAAGATTTGTGCATGTGTGGTTTGACATTGCTCCCCCCATCAAGGAACATTTGTTGACATGATTAATATTTGGTAAAATTGATTTATAAATTATAATCTTAACCCCTCAAGATCTTTGGGGGATGAAACAAGGATCAATAGACTATTTTGGAGCCACCCATGGGGTGTTCTGACCTTGCTAGCCATGGTTAATTTTTACGTTAGGAATATAATTTAAATTTGATTAAAGTGGAGCACAAGATGAACATGTTCAATGTTTGGTCGAGTTCAAAAATGGGAATACTATTAGTTGTCTCTAGACCTTGATAATAGTATAAGGGATTGTTTTGATTGATATGTAGTGGGATGATTTTAATAAACTAATTGTGATATGAGTGTAATTAATTGTGAATTGTTTGAATAAGTGGGTTATTTCATATAAAATCATTAGCATTTTATATGGGTAAAATCTTGTGATTTGATAATTCTGATAAATGGGATAATGTATTGTAATATTTGAGAATGGTAAAACCTATTGAATTGTAAAATATAATTAATGTGTTAATGAATTAGAAAATAGAAATGTTGTAAATAGGATATATTATATTAATATAAAATGTGATAATGGGTAAATGCATGCGAAAATGGAAATGGGTTAAATCGGATATACAATATAAATGGCAAATGCACGAATGTGTTAAGTCATGCTGATGATTTATGTATTGATTGGATTATATGATGTTTTTGTTATGTCTATTGTTATTCATGATTTATGATGTGGTATATATTGTAAATGGAAAAATAATCATGTTCTCATGGCCTAGTTTTAAATGTGGTGTTGACTTGAGGTTCCATGCCCATAGGTCATGTATGAACAAAGCACTAAAAATCACCCCTAGAATGGATGGGTAATAGATTTAGGCTAAGTATCAATGACCTAAGAAGATTCTTTGGTTGAGACTACCTTGACAGAGTCTCAAAGGTAAATTTGAAAAAATTGATTATGAAATGGGTCCCCCTGGTGAGTTAAGGACATAACACATTCCCTTGTTCCTGATTAATTGATTGGAATAGGATGTAATGAAAATATTGTAAATGCCTAACCCATGTATTTAATAATTATAATGGAAAAAGTTACGAATGTGGAATAAATAATATAAATGTTAAATGAAAATTAAGTAATTAATGGAACATTAGTAGTATTTTTGTTTACTTTATCATTTATTTCATACTTTTTTCAATATCTATTTGGAAAGGATATTTGTAAACACTATTTTTGGTGTCCTAGTGATTTGTTCACACACCCTTTATTGTTCGATGTTGGGTACCAGAGAAGATATCATGTTTATATTCCAGGAAAAGAGAAATGGCCATATGCTGAGTAGTTGAGTTGGGTTTGGGATTTTCCAGGACGAGGATCTAGACTTGGAGTAGAGAGCCAATTTTTTGAATTCATATATTTCTGATATTTATTGTTTTCTTAAACTTTTTCACTATTAGTATGGATTGATATATTTATTGTATGCCAGATTTTTTTAACATGACAGGGAAATGGTCTGTAGTGAATGTTTCTAGTTCATTATATGTTGTTTCCATTATTTCATTTTTTTTCTATTGTGGCTTACTCTTATAATGAATTTATAGTCTCTAAACGTAATCTGTTAGACCCTCTCTGCTAGTTGACAATCATTGGCATATGAGGAGGAGCCCTTTAGAAAATGTGGTGACCTAGATCTTGGCATTAGTAGAGTGGATTTTGGGAGAGGGTCATAACAAAGTGGTATTAGAGAAATTATTTTCTATGGTCTAGTTATTTGGGGATGGTGGAAAAGATATTAGGATGTTTTGGGAAATGTAAATGATCTCTTTCTTGGTAGAAGTTAACTGATGTGTTGGGGAAATATAAATCCCCGAACTCGCACTTCAGGATTCATTTCATAAATATGTTGTGTAATTTTTTTATAAAAGAAACTACATGATTACACAAAAATAAATACAAGCCTTATTTTTTCTGGTCTATGTTGTATAAAATTAGACAAATACAAACATATTTTTTGTAGTTTAACAAAAATGAAATAAAATATCAACTTCTATTTGTGTACTAACTCCTAAAATAATGATGTAGGAATTAAAACATCTTAGATTCCTAATAAATACTTTATAAATATGGTATGAAAAATAAATTTCCTAGTTAGAGGATTTAAAAGCAATGAAAAAAATATGAAATTCCCTTTTGAAAAAAAAAACATTTCAAGCAAAATTTTTAAACTTCCTTTGAAAATAAATTATAGAATACTTCTATAAATACCATTCAAAAAAAAATAAATTTAATTATTTATGCATTGAAATTAATATAAAATTTTGAAAATACAAACGCTAATCAATTTATTTTCAAATAATTGTTTAATTTTTCTGAATGAAATATGCACATTTATAAAAATAAAAAACTCTATTTATAAACCTGATTATAAAAAATAATAAGTTTCCCTAATAGAATTTGATTAAATAATTGAAAAATAATTATTTAATTAATTATAATTTAAAATAATATAAGGGAATATATTTTAAAATAAAAAAACTCAATCTCTTACAGATTAATTATTATAAAATAAATAATTAAATTAATGAAAAATAAATAGACTGATAATATAGGCTAAAAATATAGTTCTAATTCATAATTTCTTAATCTAAAATCTTTATTAGAAAATAAGTAATTTAAAAATATACCATACAAAAATTCCAATTCTTATAAGGTTTATTTTTTAACATATAAACAAAATATTTAAAATAAACATGAACTCCCATACCAATTATGGAAGAATGATGAAATCCTTATACACCTTATATTCTTTTGTCATCTCACCAGACTAAATCTCTTTCACTAATTTTTCAATGTGAAATAACTATAGATAAGAAAATGATATCTATTGTAGAGATATTATTTTTCTATTTCGATGCATTTATACTATATATTCATATCACAGTCAATTTCAAGTCCCAAATTGTGGGGAAAAGACAATATAAAATATAAATTTATTTCAACAATAGTCGAAATGAGAATGAGAATTCCAATTTATTAAAGTAATATTATATTCATATGATCAATTCATTGTGGCTTCATCATAGATCATTATATAATGTAGACAAAATGTGTGGAAAAATTAAAAAAATAGAATTCCAATTAACATCTCAGCAATGTTATGTACAATAACATCACGATAAAAAGTGATAATTGAAAATGATGGAATGAAAAAAATGGTGAATATAATAAAATATATAAAAAAATCATAATGTTTTCAGTAAAAAACATATCACAAAAACTTTTGGTTTATGGAAACATGATGATGAACATGTTGATTGAAATAGAAATTGAACCTATAAAAGAATGATATGCACACAAACCTCACTAGATCTTCTAAAATCAGACAAAAAGCTAAAGGTAAGACTCGATCTATACCCTCAAAACCCTTCAAAATAATCCAAAACATATTTTTCATTTGAATCCCCTAACATCGATGACATTATTGTTTTCAAAGACAAAATTTATCCTATTTTCCATGCTCAACATTCTTGATGTCGAATCCTTCATCTGCAAATATTGATCCATTAGGTTTTTCATTTGATTAATGCTCAAGAACATCATCCACGGTCTAACCTGACTCAAGCTCTCATCCATCTATGAAGTCTTCCAAATCACAATCCCTATTTGTCTCGAGCTAGCGTGAGATATGAAGTCCCCCTCTTATCTTGATTTCATTATCATTTATTTATTTCAATTTATTCTGTTCTTTCATTATATTTTTTTAATTTTTTTTGTTATTATAATCATTGAATTTATATTTTTGTTGAATAAAATTAATATATTTATAATTACAATTTCATTCAGTATATTTACATTTTTTATAAAACAAATTTATAATTGAAAATACATGATCATATTTCAATAATATATTTTAAAAATGTATTACAATATTTTATAACATATTATAATATTTTTATAATATTTTTAAATCTAAAATAATAAAATTATTTTATGATATATTCAATAAATTTTTTATTTCCAAATAATAATGAGATATAAATTAATTATAATTTCTTTCATTTCGTAATTTAAAATGTAAATCAATTTATAGTATTTTAAAATTATCTTTTTTTTAGAAAAATTATTATCATTAATAATTATAAACACTGAAATTTTATTTATTAATTTTTTTATAAAATAAATATTATTACAATTTCCTTAATTTTATAATTTAACATTATAATATTTATTACCCATTTATTATATTTTCAGTATTTTTAAAGTTAAATTTTTAATAAAAAATTAACTAATTAATTAAAATATAAAATTACTTGTGATAAAATTATAAGTATTTATAAGTTATAAATTAAAATTTGAGGGTCAAAAAATATTTTTAATAATTAAAATTTTTGTTTCAGTATTATTTGACTTTTAATATATTTTCATTTTTATTTATAACAATAAATTTTATTTTTTTTAGTTTTGTGAATATTATTGATTATGTATCCTTATTTATGATTACTTATAATTAATTAATATAATTATTATTATTTAAAAATAATCTTACTTTGTAGATTAATTATTTTTATAAAATATTTGTATTACAAAAAGAAAAAAAAGTTGAAACTTTTTCGAGATGTTACATTCTTCTCCCCATAAATTAAGTGTGCCCTCACAATTAGTTCATCGGACATATGAAAATTAAGAATTTAAATGTTAAAAATTAAGGAATTGTTACAGAATATAAATTATCTAAAAAATTTCTTTTGCTAAGATTTTTTGTTTCTCAAAAGAAAACAACTAATATTCAAATTTTTATAAACCATTCCTCTACTGCCAAATTAAAATCCCCAAACATGAAATTTGAGATTTAATGCACAAATATTATATGTGTTTTTTATATAAAATAAAATAAATAATTACACAATAATAAATACAAGCCATGACCCTTATTTTGTCTTTTTCCAGGAGAATTAGGTAAAAATTTTATATTTTTGGCGTTTAATGAAAATTAAATAAAATATCTAATTTGTTTCATGTACTAACACTAATAGTGAATTCTTCAGATTTAGAAAATCATAGAAGTGAAAATCATTTTGAAACATGGGGTGATTATTAAATTTCTCAGTAAGTGGTTTTAAAATAAGTGGACATCCATTTATGAAATATTTTTTTTGAAAATAAATTTAGAAAAATACATTTTAAAATTCAATCGATAATACCAGCAAAATTATTTTTTGAAAAAACTTTTCAAAATATAATTTACATTATTTACACTATAAAAAACTATAATATTTTGAAAATACACTAGTAGAAAAAATGTTTAACACATCAGAATTTTTCATGTCGGTTCTATATAACTGACGTGCAATGATTTAATAATCAATATATCATGTCGGTTATTTTAAAAATGACATTATATATCGATCAGGATCCATTTTTTCCATCGGTTATTTTATATCTGACGTAAAATAAATGGAGATTAGCTTTTTGATGTCAGATATTGTATAACCGACATGAAAATCAAATATGGTGCACTTTATCATGTCGGTTATTTAATAACCGACCTGATAAAGGAATGCTTGGCGCTTTACCATGCCAGTTATAAAAAAATGTTGTGCTACAGCTAATCTCCAGAATTTATCACATTGGTATAAACCAAAATATATCACCTGGGTTATTTTATAAATGATGTGATAAATTGTTTTCGACATCGGTTTTTAAATAAATAACATTATAAACATTAAAAAATTAGTTTACCACGTCCGTTATTAAATAACTGACCTGATAAAATATTTTAATTGATTTATCTCTCCCTGTATTCAGTCAATCTTTTTTCTTCGATCAGGCGACCTGTGACTGGTCTCTCTCACGTGGAAAACCTAGGTACGATTCGTCAAAGTTGTGCCCTCCAGCATGGTTTTTCCAAAAACATTATTCATATTTATTATCATGAGATCTATCAGGTCGACTCACAACACTCATGTAATCCTCACACGACTCTTATTCAGTTTTAATTTTTCATGATGCCCTAAAATGCTTTTTTGAGATGTTATTTTACTTTGTTATTTCTATCACTATATGTTTCATTGTGTTCATATATACCATGCTAAAATACTTTATGGTAAAATAATCATATGGAAGTGATATCATGCAAGTTTATGATTTTTTGTGTTCTATCTTGTGTTTGTGCGCGTGCAGGGGGCTTCCACGGGGGGGGGGGGGGGGTGCAAGTTGTGGGAGTCTCTAGGGGTACGGGGGGCTGTCCAAGGGGGGTTGGGGTGTCCAATGGGGTGAAGGGGATGTAAAAGGGGGTGGGGGTGGTGTCCAGGGGGTGCGGGGGCTGTCCAAGGGGGGTGCGGGCTGTCCAGAGGATTGGGGGTGTCTAGAGGGTTGGGGGTGTCCAGGGTGTCCATATAGGTGGGGGTGGGGGTAGTTATGTGGTATGTGTGTGGGTGGGGGTCCAAGGGGGTGGGAGGTGTCAAAGGTTGTGGGGGGATGTCCAAGGGGGTGAGTGGGTGGGGGGGCTGTCCATGGGGGTGGGGGCTTGTCCAGAGGGTTTGGGGGTTGTCTAGGGGGTGTCCAGAGGGTTGGGGGTTTCCAGGGGTGTCCAAGGGGGTAGGGGTGGGGTGGTGTCCGGGAGGGGTGGGGGTGTCCAGGGGGGTGTCTAGAGGGTTGGGGGCTGTCTAGGGGGTGGGGGCTATCCAAAGGGGTGGGGCTTTCCAATGGGGTGGTGGTGTCCTAGGGGTGTCCAATGGGGTGCGGGTGGTGTCCAGGGGGTGTGGGGTTGTCCAAGGGGTGGTCGTGTCTAGGGGGAGTCCAAGAGGGTGGGGGTGGTGTTTAAGGGGGTGGGGGATAAGTTTCAGTTGGGATTGATTATTTCATCGTGGTTTGTGAGATTATGACATGCTGATTGTATTGTTTCATGGATATTATGCTATAATTTGATAGTGTTGTTTAATTTATGGTGGCTCCATCATGGTGGTCAGTGTTGTGATATGATATAGCCTAGATTTCTTTCAAATTGAACAGGGGGACATTTTTGGATATTTATGGAGTTTGAGGTTTCCCCTATGTTTTCTAGGGATTCAATAATTATGAAAAGATGGTGGTGGTTCAATATGATTCTATTTGGTAATATATATATCTTGACCATTCATTGACTATGAGAAAATTATGGGTTATGGGGGAGACCATGTCATGGTTTTCAATAATACAGTTATATGGACCGCATTATGCCAGGATGATAGGATTTACACTATGATTTTCTCCATCAGAGTTATTGTTTTAAATTTGATTTGATTCTCAGGTTTACTCTATTTTATCTAATTGTCTATCAACCATTGGAGGCCCCTTGGTTTTCTTGGATTCTATGGAATTCCCTATTCCATGGTGTTATATTCTTCCCTTCTATTGAAATTTGATTTCCTTAAATAAGTTACTTATTCCTTGTTCTTCTTCCTTTCATCATTGTTTCTATTTTTCTTCTTCATCCAATTTTTTAACCTTCTTTACTTCTATTATTAGGGATACTTGTTCATTTTATAGTAATCGATGTGTTCTAAAGTTATTAGAAGGGTTGGGTGTGTCCAAGGGTGTGGGGGCTGTCTAGAGGGGCGGGGTTGTCCAGGGGGTAGGGCATGTCCAGAGGGGTGGGGGCTGTCCAAGGGGGTGGTGGAGTCCATTGGGTGGCCAAGGGTGTGGGGTTTGTGTATAGGGGGTGGGAGGATGTCCAAGAGGGTGGTGGTGTCCAGGGTGTGTCCAAGGGGTGGGTGTGGTGTCCAAGGGGGTGGGGTGGGGGTGGTGTCTAGGGGGTGGGGTGTCTAGAGGGGTGGGGGGCTGTCCGGAGGTTTCAAATCATTAGGATCAGTGTAATTTTCAGTATTGAATTTATACATATTTTAATATTTATACTTCATATTTCTTTTTCAGGGAAGGGTGAATTTGGTATCCAGTTGCACCCAGATGTATTCTTTGTGAACCATAAGAAGAAAGGATCCAAGATGAATTTAGAACTTTAATATCTAACTATATTTTGTTTTTAAAATCATTTTCAACCATATTTTTTAAATACACATTTATTTGGTTTGTATTTCAAAATTGTTTTACATTAAAATAATTATATTTTTCATATAAACATATATTTGTCTTATCTTAAAAAGATATATAACTATGATATTTGTTATAGGTAATAATGAGTCAAGGATGGATTATGGTACATTGAATGAGTAATGAATATAAGGAAGGTGTGTATGCCTTTTTGGAATTTTCTAAACAAAATGTTCCATGTAGTGACATTTTTTTCTATCCATGCCTGAAATTTTTGAATATGAAGATGTTGAAATGTAGAGAGATAAAAGATCATCTGATTTGTCATGGTTTTAATCCGAGTTACATCCCTTGTATTTGGCATGGTGGAACTAGACGTAATGTCAAATCTACTGAGGATGATGATTCAAAAGATGGTAACTCTGATGGAATTGAAGAAATGTTTCGCAATATGGTATCAGAACAAATTGAGATAGAACCGATAGTTTCACTCACTCTATGGTGGTGCTGAAGAACCATTGTATCATAGTTGTACAACTTTTACCGTTTCATTGGTGGTGTTAAGATTGATTAACATGAAGGTGAAACATGGATGGAGTGATAGATGATTTATAGAGCAGCTACAATTGATGAATGACATTCTTCCAATGGATAACGATCTTCCCGATTCACTTTATAATGGCGAGAAAATATTATGCCCAAATGGATTGAGATACAAGAAAATACATGTCTGTCTGAATGAATGTATGATATATAGGATAGAATATGAATTTCTATTAGTGTTCCCTAATGTGGGAAATCAACATATAAGTAGAAATAAAAATCACAAGATGATGTAGAGATTACAAAGATCCCTTCAAATGTATTTTGGTATCTTCCAATAATTCATCATTTCAAACGTTTATTTTCTAGTTCACATGGTTCAAAAAGGTTATGATGGCATACTTATGAGCGGATATGTGTTGGAAAAATATATCATCCAGCTGATTTTCCACAATAGTATAAAATTGATAAACAGTATCCTATATTTGGTAATGAAATTAGAAATCTCATTCTAGGGTTTTGCACAGATGGAATGAATCCATACCGAAACCTCAGTATCACACATAATTCATGGCCTATTTTATTGGTAATTTACAACCTCTCTCCTAAAGTTTGTATAAAGCACAAATATGTCATGTTGAGTATAATGATCTCCATTCTGAAGCAACCCAGAAATGATATTGATGTTTTCTTTTAACCATTGATTAATTATTTCAATATTTTATGGGAGGATGGTATTAGAGTGTTTGATTCTTATAAAATGGAATATTTTAAACTACATGCAGTGTTTAGGTTCACTATAAATGACTTCCCATCATATGGAAATTTTTCTGGATACAATGTTAAAGGTCATAAATCATTTCCAATTTGTGAACAACAGCCTTGATATTGTCATTTGTTTCATGGGAGGAAAATAGTGTACATGGGTCATCAAAATTGTCTGCCTATGGATAAATCTTATAGAATACTAAAAAATGAATTTGATGTCTCACAAGAATTTGATATTTCTCCAAAACCTATATACTCTGATCTATATTTTGAGAGTGTGGAAAACTGTGATGTGACAATGGGAAAGAAACAAAAATCTGGTAATGATTGAATCCTTAGAGGTCGAAGTTCATAATATTAATGTGAAGATGGAGGAAAATATTAGAGCATCGTTAGAGTATATGTTTCCAAACATTCAAGGACAATTTTTGACTATAGCTCCCACTCCTCCACCTCCCCCTACAAACCCCATTATTTAACCTCCACCTCCTCCAGTAGCTCCAACTCCCCCACCTCAGCCTGCAGACCCCATTTTTGATCATACTCCTCTGCCGCAACTTCCTACATATTGAGAGTTGTATGTTGATGATCCTCAACATCATATAGTTGCATATGGGTTGGTATATTGCATAGGAGATACATTTCGTCATCAATAATTTGAGCTAGAGAATCATAGGGTCACTGAACAGGATATTATAGATACACCATCTTGATTACCATTACCTACAGATGAGGTGATGACAGTTGGACATAGTATCGTCCATCTTTTAATTTTTCCATCCTGACTTTTGCGACTCATTACCATAGAGGTATGTATGTTATATCTTATATTTTATTTTTTTATTAATGTTGTTTTATCATTTGAAAACTAATATATTTTTCTATTTATTCTTACATGAATAATTAAAAGGTAAAGAAATACTTTATAGACAACAAAAAAGACAAATGGCTATGACATCATTTACAAATTCTAGTTTCCTTGACAAATTGTCAATATATTCAAATTTTTTGTTGGAACATTATGAATTTCCAACAGAAGCTCTTATATTTGGACATACAATAATTGTGGGGATTGTGAAAATTGATATCATGGAGCTTGTTATTGGAGATAAGTTGTGCATCAACGTGCTGAAATTGTTTTCCATGTATGTCTTGAAACCATTTCCATGAATTATATTTACTTAAAATGAATACTTATGTAGTTTTTCTATTATCTATATTTATTACATTTGTGATAAGAATGAGCGGACATATGTATATGGATTCATGGACCCACATTTTATTTCCCCTGAAGCATGTGCGTTGGATGAGGATCAAAGAATGCTTTATATTGCTGAATGACTTGAATAGAATATAGTCACACAATGTTGGATGATGCCTTTTTGTGTGAGGAATGAATCACATCTCTCTCAAAGAGTTCATTATCTTTTAACATAAAAACCCCTAAACTTAAATTTTCTTTTACCAGTGATCATTGGATGTTAGGGGTTTTTTCCCAATGTAGAAAACACTTTATTGGATATTCTCTATCTATGGAGATGTGTGGTAAAGTATAAAGAAAATATTGGGAAAGTAAGTTTCAATTTCTCAATAATTTTTTATTATTATAATGAATTATAAATTTAACCGATTCATATTATTTTCTAATATGGATGTGTCTACATTCGAAAAAACACAATGAAAAAGAGTGTTAAGATCAAATATGTAAATATAAAGGTAAATATCCTTTTATAATTTGTAATTTTTGATTTATTACATAAAAATAATATATTGAATTTAGTCTCATTCAAAAATAATTGTCAAGAACAACAAGGCTTCATCAAAGACAGATATTATATGTTAATATTTATGTATGAAATAATAACAACTAGAATAATTGTGAACATTAAATAGGTAATATTTCCTTTTAAACATTTCCATAATATTTCATTTGATTTATTAATTATACACATTAACAACAATCCTTTTATTTTATAGCTATTCGATGACCTTTAACCATATAGTTCTCAAGATGTCAAAGAATTACAAGTGGAATAGTTAAATTATTTTACAGGTTTGATAGAGTTTTAGTTGTTTGTAGTGTAAAATGTAATTTTGAATATTGTCATTGTAATTGTGTATTTGGATGTCGTTTAGGTTGGATTTAGATTTTTTATGACATTGTATTTTTTGATTGTTATATATGTGAATGATTAAATTTTCTCTACTTCTTGTTTTGGTCTATATATGATGGTTTTTCTAGTGTGGATTCTAGTCTGGGGGGGAGGGGTTCAAAGAGTTTGGGGGGTGTACAATGGGGTGGGGGTATACAGGGGTTTGGGAGGGTTGTCCGGTGGTGTGGGGGTTTCCTGGGTGTCCATGAGATTGGGGGGTAGTCTATGGGGTGGGCAAGTTTCCAAGAGGGTGTGAGGGTTGTCCAGGGGAGTGGGGTGTTTTCCAGGGGGTTTCAAAATTTGTGGGGTGTAATGTGGGGTGAGGGGGGTTTCTAGGGGTGTGGGAGGGTTTTCCAGTGGGGTGGGGGTGTCCTGGGTGTCCATGGAGATGGGGGGCAATCCAAGGGGTGGGAGAGGAGGCTTTGGCATCCCTCGGGGAGCTGAACGTCGCTGGAATGTACTCATCACTCTCACATGTAATGCTTGAGCCCTCAAAATGTTTGACCAATGATTTCTTCCCCTAAAAACATCATTCATTATATCAATTTGATGCCCTTATAACCAAGGGGAAATGTAGTCATGTGTGACTAAAATACCTGGATCTCAGTGGTGGAAATCTCCCAGATCGTGTGGGACTATAAATGATCCTCCCAAGGCTGCCCATGATACACCTGAAATGGCGTTAACAAACAGCCTGGCAGTGGGAAGAGGGCGTCAGTTCAGTTGGTGGAGAGGGATGCAGAGAAGATGATTGCGATGATTCGATATATACCTAAAAAGTACATGTAAGTGATTGTTTAGTTTCCCAAATTAAATGCTTGAAAAAATATAGGATTGTTTTTGTGTATTTTTGGTCTCCTCGATGAAATGTTGGTCCAGGAACATTACAGAAATATCTCGTCTGTCACTAAAAAAACACAAAAATAGCCCAATATGTGGTCAATCATCTAATTTGGGGAACTAAATAGTCACTTACGTGTACTTATTGGGTATATTTAGGATAATCGCAGTCATATTCTCTATTTCCCTCTCCACCAATTGAACCAGATCCCTGTTCATAATGCCGGGCTTTTTGTTAACTTCGTTTCAGGCATCTCCTGGGAAGCATTGGGAGTATCATTTCCAGTCCCACAAGATTCGGGTGATTACCACCGCCAAAATTCTGGTATTTTAGTCAGACATGATAGTGCTTCACCCCAGGTTATTTAAGAATCAAAGTGATAGAATGAATGATGTTACAGGGGAAGAAATCATTGGTGAAACATTTTGAGAGCTCAAGCATAGAATGTGAGTGTGATGAGTACCTTCCAGCGGCGTTCAGCCCTCGAGGGATGGAGTCACCTCCTCTCCCAACACCAACTGTCTAGAGGGTATCCAGGGGTGGGGGCAGTCCAGGGCTATGGGTTGTGTCCTGGGGTGTGGTGGGGGTTGTATATTGGGGGGGGGGGGGGGGTTGACAGGTTTTGGTCAGTTTTTGGTCTGGGGGTGTCCAGTGAGGTGGGTGTGTCTAGGGGTGTGGTGGGGGCTGTCCAGTGTGGTGGGAGGATTGGAGGTTGTCCATCATGGTCTAAAAGATTTCCAGGAGAGTGTGGGGATGTCCAGGGGTGTCCTGGGGTGTTGGGGTTGTCCAGTGGGGGGGGGGTCTAAGGGGTGTGGTGGGGCTGTCCAAGGGTGTGGGAGTGTCTCCCATGGGGTGGGGTGTCCAGTAGGGTGGTGGGTTATCCAGGGCTGTGGGGGGATGTCCGGGGGGTGGGGGCTGTCCAGGGGTGTGGGGTTGTTAAGGGGTGTGGTGGGGGCTGTCTAGTGGGGTGGGGGGTTTCTGGTTTGGTTTTGGTTTGTTTTTTGTCTGGGGGTGTCTAGTGCGGTGTGGGTGTCTAGGGGTGTGTTGTGGGATATCTAGTGGGGTGGGAGGGTGGAAGTTTTTCCAAGAGGGTGGGAGGGATGTTCCGGCGAGTGGGGGGATGTCCAGGGGTGTCCAGGGGTGTGGGGGGAAGTCTATTGGGGTGGGGGGCTATATGGGTGTGGGAGGGATATCTTGGGGAGTGTTTTCTCGTGGGGTGGGGGTGTGCAATAAGTTTTGGGGTTTTGGGGTGTGTGGGAGGGCTGTCCAGGGGTGTCGGAGTGATGTCCATGGGGTGGGAGGTGTCCAGGAGGATGGGGTTTTCTAGGGTTTTGGGGGATGTCTATGGGGTGGGGGTCGTCCAGGGGTGTGCGGGTGTCCAGGGGTGTGGTGGGGGTTGTCCAGTGAGGTAGGGGGGGGGGGGGGTTCTGGTCTGTTTTTGGTCAAGTTTTGGTCTGTTTTTGGTTTGTTGTTGGCCTATTATTGGTTTATGGGTGTCCAGTTAGGTGGGGTTCTCCAAGGGTGTAGTGGGGGATATTCAGTCGAGTGGGAGGGTGGGAGGGTGTCTAGGCGGGTGGGAGAGATTTCCATGCGAGTGGGGGTATGTCCAGGGTGTGTGGTGGGGGGGGCATTCCAGTTGGGTGGGTGGGTGGGGGGGTTAGTTGTGTGGGAGGGCTGTCCCGGGGAGTGTTGTCCTGGGGGCTGGTGGTGTCCATGAGGGTGGGGGTTTCTAGGGGTGTGAGAGGGATGTCAAGGGGTGTGGGATTGTTGTCCAGGGCGTGGGGGTGTCCAGGAGGGTGGGGGGTTGTCCAGGGGTGTTAGGGCTGTCCCGGGGGTGGGGCCAGTCCAGTGGTGTGGGGGTGTCCAAGGGTGTGGTTGGGGCTATCTAGGGGGTGGGGTTGTCCTTGAGGGTTGGCATTGTCCAGGGGTGTGGGGGCTGTCTAGGGGGTGGGGGCATTCCAGGGGTGTCCAGGGGTGTTGTGGGGGCTTTCCAGAGGGGTGGGGTGGGTTTTTAGGGGTGTGGGAGGGTTGTCCAGGGGTGTGGGAGTGTTGTCCTGTGGGTGGGGGTGTCCAAGTGGGTGAACGCTGTCTAGGGTGTGGTGGCTATCAAGGGGGTGGGGGAGGTCCAGGGGTGTGGGGGGTGTCCATGAGGGTGGTGTTTGCCCAGGGGTGTGGGGGGAAGTCTAGGGGTGGGGGTAGTCCTGGGGTGTGGGGGTGTCCAAGGGTTGTGGTAGGGGCTATCCAATGGGGTGGGAGGTTCTGGTCAGGTTTTGGTCTGGGGGTGTCTAGTGGGGTGGGTGTCTTGGGGTGTGGTGGGGGCTGTATAGTGGGGTGGGGGGGGGGGTTCTGGTCTATTTATTGTCAGGTTTTGGTCTGTTTGTGGTGTGTTTTAGGTCTGCTTCAGGTCTTTTGGCAGGACATTACAGTGGTTGATCAGTGGTGGGGGCTGTCCAGTGGGATGGGGGGAGGGGGTTCTTGTCTGTTTTTCACCATTATATTGTAACTTTTATGTCTGTTTTGGGTATTTTGGCTGGGCATAGCAGTGGATGATCAGTTTTATTTAAAAAAATTGTTTTTACCTCAGTCATTTCATAACCGATGTAAAAAATGCATTTGGATTATCTTTAACATCAGTTATTTGGAAACCTGACTAATAAATTCATAAGAAATGGTTTTTATGAATAACCGATCTAATAAATGGAAATGGATTGTTTTTTACAATGTTTATAAAATAACTGATATCATATATTTATTTTCACGTCGGTTATTAAATAACCGATGTTGGATACCACTTGGAAGACAAGTTTATCACATCGGTTATGAAAATAATTGCTGTGATAAACGCATCAGAGGAGTGCTTTGTAATGTCGGTTGTATAATAAACGATGTCAAAAGGATTATATCACATCGGTTATTAAATAACCGATGTAATAAACGACTCCGAATAATTTCCCACATTGGGTTTTTATCAACAGATGTGAAAAATTATTTAGATTTGTGTTTTTTATGTCGTTTGTAAAATAACAGACATAAAAAAGAATTTTTTTTACATCTCCTATAATAACGTCAGCAAAAAGCCAACGTAAAAAATAAAAAATAACCACTGTAATTTTTTTTCCTTCACTACTGACACATACGATTAAAAATTTAATTATAAATAACCCAATTATATTTAGGAAAACAATATTCATGGTTTTCAAAACACAAAAAATTTGGCCACATTAATCATTGAAGGTTGTCTTGGGGAAACCCTCTTTTTAAGGGATGGATTTTATCCCTAGTTACTTTGAATATTTAAAAAATTCATGATTCATATTTTATAAAAAAAAAGTAATATTTCATTAATTATAAATAATTTCACTAGATATTTATACATTAAAAACCTAACAATATCATTAATACATTAATATGTTTATATATATATATACAGACTTTAACTACTTATTCAAAATTTAGAACACAAAAATATCATGTCAATTTTACTTTTTATCGTGTGAAGAAATATTTTTCATCAATATAATTATAAAACCTATAAATAAACATTATTTGAAATTTATTACAATATAAGAATGATTGATTCAATGAACCAACATGTAAAATAATAATAATACTAATGCATGTATAATATTTCATGATTTAAGTAGATGCACATTTCTTATTTGTTAAATGAAATTAAGGTAATGTACATAAAAACAAAATATTTCTATAATTAAAACATTTTATTATTTAAAATCCTATAATGATATGATAAATATTATTAATTAATACTATTAACACATAGGTTATTCTAAAATCAAATATCCTATAAAGGTTAATGGTTAACATTGACAAGAAAAGAATTCTCATTGACTTATGCAATAATTCAAAATTAGAAATTATGGATGAAAACAATATATAAATTTATGACCAAATTTTGAAATCACATATAAATTTAATCACTAATAAAATAATTTTCTACATTATATAATTCCTTAACATAATTATATTTATTTATATAAAAACATGTAGTACAATCATTTGTGTAAAATAAATGTCATTTTTAGAAATAAAACAATATTTTAAAATAAATAATTAAGGTAAATAATATAATTTTATAAATTAATTAACAAATAATTATTTTCATAATTATAATAATTTTAAAATAATGAAATATATTTGAAAATAAAATATGAAATCTACGACAAGTTATTAATTATTAAATAATTATTTAAATTTTTTAAAAATAAATAGATTGGCAGTAAAGGATTGAAATAAATTTCACATAAATTATTTTTAGATCTATGATCATGATTGTAAAATAACTAACTGAAAAATATCCCTTTTAAATATTCAAATTCTAACGAAATATATTTTTCAAAATTAAAACCTCAGAATAAAAATTAACAAAAAAATTTCGTACCAATTACCAAAGAAGACCAAAATCAATATATTCCTTCCATTAAATTTTGTTATCCCTCCTCAAAAACACACTCCCTTCCGTTACTGAGTGAAATTAGTACAGTTAACCAAATTAAATTTTTATAGATCCATTATTTCACTATTTAGATTCCTTTATAATCGCTATCCAAATTAGTATCAATTTGAAAAACCAGCATCAGGTGCACACAAAATATGTATTATACATTTATTGAAAAAAAATCTTCATAATAAAGAAAATGACAATTTATTAAATTAATTTTACAATTATATGATCAATTTTGAGGGGAATAAAAATTAATCTTCATAGAGACAAGGCAAAACATGCTAAAAATGCTGTAAAATCGATTTTAAATTAATATCAACCCAATTTTATTAGAAACGATATCCTAATGAGAAAATATAACAAGAAATTATATGAAAAAAACAATACATATAATCAAATATATGGAAATATCATGTATTTTTTATCATTAAACATATCACAAAAATGTTGGGTGACAGATAAATTGAAGACTAATCAGTTGATATAAATCAAAAATGGACCCTAGAAAAAAATGGTTCAGATGCATACCACACTATATCTTCTAAAGTCAGATAACATATGACAGATATGACTAGATCTATATACTCACCAGACATCAAATTTGTTCATTCATGCATTGTCATTCTAAACCCCTACATATTGATGACATTCTGGTGGTTGAAGCCAGCTTTGATCCTATTTTTAATGCCTAGCTTTCCGAAAATCAAATCCTTTATCCTACTAGGTCAAGCCATTGAGTTATTCATTTGATCGATGGTTGAGAAAATCATCCATGGGATAACCATCTCGAATCTATTCTCCCTCATTAGATTATCCCAATTCAAAATCTTTCATTGTCTCGAGCTCGTGTGAGACAAGAAGTCCATCTGTTATCCTGATTTCATTGTCAATTATTTTTTTATTTTGATTTTATTTATTATTTAATTATTTCATATTAAAAATGTTTATTATTATTATAAATACAGAATTTATATTTTGGATGAGTAATATTAATTTATTAATAATTAAAATTTCATTTCACATATTTACATTATTTATAAAAAATCATAATTGAAAATTCATGACCTCAATTTTTTAAAATATTTTATTTAAATAGATTTTTTTTATAACTAATAAGAATAAATATATAAAATTTTAAATTCAGAAATCATAATAATATTTTATAATATATTATAGAAATTTTAATATTCCAAATAATACTCATATTTATATTATATATAATAATATCATATTTCATTATTTTTTATTTAAAAAATTTATACTATTTAAAAATTATCTCATTTATGTTTAAGAAATTTAATTAACATTTATATTTATAGATAATAAAATTTTATATCTTTTATATGAATAAATTAGTAATTATCATAATTTAATTTATTTTATAATTTCATATAATAATATGACCTAAATATTTGTTAAATAATTATTAATTTACAAATTATTACACATATAAACCTAATTTATATAATAAAAATGAATATTAAAAATTATTTTTACTATTAATTATATGTATTTAAAGTTTACAAATAAAAATTTAAGTGTTACAATATAATTATAATAATTAAAAATATTCTTTATACTAATTTTTCTTCTCAAATATGTTATTTTTTTATAAAAAAATATTCAATTGTAATAACATTTCATTTTTGAATTTCATTAGTATTAATTACTACATATCTTGAATTAATGATTATTTTTTGTAAATTAAACAAATATTTATAATCTATAACTCATCATAATTTATAAATTAATTCTATTAATAGAATATTTGAATAAAAAAGTAACCAACATATAAAATTTTTAAGAAGATACATCACCCCTTAAATGAATTGTGCCATCACAATTCATTTATTAGACATGATAAAAAACTGAATTCACATCATCATAATTATGAATTTTATACTGAAACAAAATTATCTAATGAAAATTATATGGTGCATATTTTCTATTTCTAAAAAAACATCTACTCTAAAAATGTGTCATGATTTTTTATATAATACCAATTATATCATACCAAACCTGCACTTTCAGATATAGTGCATAAATATGATATGTATTTTTTTTATTAAATTAACTAAAAAATTACACAACACCAAATACAATCTCATACCTTTTGGTGGTGTTAATTCTAGAGAATTATATAAGAACTGGCCTATTTATATATTTGAATGAAAATAAAATAAAATATATACTTCACTTCAGTCACTAACTGAAAAAGTGAAGGAGTTTGAATTAGAACTTAAAAATACTTGTGAAAATCATTTTAAAACATGGGATGAGAATTAAATTTTCCACTACGATGTTTTAAAATCATTGAATAAGATTTTATGAAATCACTTTTTATAATATCATTTCAATAAGAACATTTTTAACTTACTTCTAAAATAACTTAAAATATTATATTAGAAATATCATTTGAAAATATCATAGAAATTATTTATTTTTTGAAAATTCTAAAATAATTTGAAAATATATTCCATCAAAAAATGATGTAAAAATAATCTAGTGATTCTTCAAAAAAAATATCGGTGCTTTTGAAAACAAATCACTAAGGGCACTTGAACCATTGATGGATTTCTTGGGACAACCCACGTAACACCACAAGCTTCCACGGTACGCTTCCCTTTGAATAATACTGTAGTGTGTGTTATACGCAACTTCGAGTTCTAACACACACCACGACCAGTCAAAGTAGCCATTATGAATAGTAATACCCACATTTTAAAATTTTATAGATTTTATCTCTCAAAATGGACTTCATTTTTGGATTCGTAATATCAAAAATATCCTAGGGTGAAATTTTGGTACTTTTGGGAAAACTTTCATATTTTGATGAATAGTAAAAATTACTAAATTTTAATTTAAAACTTTTTAAATTAAAATAATTAATAGTGAAAAACTATAAATAAGAGTGGATTTAAATTATATTTATAATATATTTTTACCATTTAATCCAATGTTTGTCATTGGATATAATTTCACATTTAAACTGGACATAAACAAGTGTCAATCTTTTGATAGTTATTATTTCTTAAAAACACGCTTTTTGTTTTAACAGCAGAAAATAATTTAAATTAATAAATGAAACTTCTATGATTTTAATTTGGTAAAATAGACTTCATTATCGATTTTTTAATATCAAAATTAGCTTCGGGTAAATTTTTGGTATTTTTCTGAAAACTTACAATTTTTTATGAATAGTGAAAAACACTAAGTTACTTTTTAAAACCATCTTTTTATTTATATAATTATTTATATTATTTAAATTTATTTTAGGTCAAAATAGATACATAATACCTATATAAATTTTATTTAATTCATTGGAGTCAGTTTATAATAATTTTAGATATATAAAAAATTTATTGAACCTTTTCACCGCCTTTTACCCACTTCCTTGAAGAATTTGTAAATTCACATAAAACAAAATTTTACCACTTCATTGAGTGTAATTTTTAAAATCAGAGAGACACGGTTAATATCAAGGAGTAAAATGTGGTTTAATAAGATAAAAATAATGTTTGGTGAATTGTAACTTTTTATTTTTATTTACCACGGTAAAAAGTAAATAGGGTAATTAAAGGTAAAAATGTTATTATTATTACCCAAAAACATGTCCTAATTCTATTGTATAAGTTTCATTCGACCAAAAACAACATTAGGAATAAAATATTACTCTTTAGGTTCACATATATTAGATTAGCACATTTATTATCATTTAATTCAAAGAGTTAAAAGAGTTAAAATCAATGTTTAATAACTAAAACATTTTTAATATAGGGTTATACAATAGATAAATTCGATTATAAATATTAATTAGAAAGATAAAAATATTTCATACATAATTTTATTTTAATTATAATTTATAGACTTTAAATAATTAAATTTATTTATGACACAATGATGATGCAGTAATTACCTTATTATTGAATGATTCAAATAAATGTTAATATAAATGTTAAAATAAATATAATTTTAAACTTTTTATGACATCCACGAATTTTCTAGGTGACTATGACATGTTAGGGATGATTCAATGTATCTTGTTCGAAGTAATCATATTTTTATGACTTTCAGAAAAAAAAAATCAAATAGTATCGAAATTGACATAAATTAATATTTAAAACAAATATTATATGATTAATTGATATTATATTCCTAAAAATATAAGGTTCGTCCAAAGGACTTGTATCATGATAGGAAGATCATTAATGGACAACCAGGGGGTCGGTTGGATGTTTATAGTATGTTTATTGACCATATAATATAAAAATACAAAGAGACATGGTAAATGTCAAACTAAGTAACTAAGGGTTAAAACTAAAATATAAGGTTAATAAAGTGACCCAAACCTATATAAAACCTATTTGTTAAGTGTATTGAGACCCATACCCACATTAGACTTTTAATAATCCACTTTGAGCCATTAGAAACCGAATTTGAAATTATTATAAATTAATCATTTATGTTTTTCCTAAAGTTCCCCTCCTCCCCCTTATAAAAGGACACCACTTACATCCAATTCCTCACAACGTTCAAGCATTTTTGATCATCCAAACTCTACCCAATTAATCTCCCTACATCCCTCTTCTCCTCCTAGAAGCCTCACCTTAGGCAGAAATCACTTCAAGAGTCCTTTTTGGTTCAAACCAAAGGGAGTTACCCAAATTAAAGGTAACGATTTCTCTTAGCTTCTTTTCTTTTATTTTACTTCTCCAACCCCTAAAATCGTCTTATTATTTTATTTTGTAACAAAAACAGTATCCTAAATATACTAGGATATTTTTATGAGAATTATTCGAACTAAACTTACACACACCTCTATCTAATGGATGAAGAACATAATGTTTCTGTGGATGGAAACCAAACGCCTCACGAAACGATGATTGTTCAATTATCTCCTACCACCTCTCATGGTAGACATTATGATGGAACTATAACTAAATATGATATTAATTATATTTATTTTATATATAAGCTTATGTAAAACCATTTTATAGCATAACATTATTTGTTTCATGTTGTATATATATACGATAATTTTATTTGAGGAAGTGCGGACTACTGCCCCCTCAAAGTGATATGACTCGTTTATAACATACATGGAACATATAAAGGATTGTATTAATGAACATAAGTAACACATATAAGATATTATATTATACTAGAATAATAATATACCTATTTATTATTTTGTTTTGATTCCTTTTAAAATGAAAAATGACATGGAAGTAGCGTTCGTGCGTACGTATGGACTACCGTCTCCACGAACGCGATGAGATTCAATACCAATCGTATCCATTAAAGTATAATTATCATTTTATGATTACAAATAATCATTAAGGACTTGATATCATTCTGGATATGTATAATATACATGCTATCCATAACAAACATGGCTTTTGTAACAAAACATATAAAATAAAATGAGTAAGTTAACACACAAAACGACGATAATACTAATATATTATTGACAAAGCAATGTTAAAAGATCATATATGTTATCATATTAATGTATATGGTTCTTGAATAATTTAATAACAATCATTCAACCATTATATATGAGATTAACCTACCCTCTACAATGGAAAATTATAAGGCAAGGGGTTTGTCATCTCACTCCTTATTCCTGTGAGATTCATGCCATATTTCCACTATTACCTTTTGTGTGGAGTATGTACTAAAAAAATTGTATTTTTTATGTAATTAACTTTAATTTATGTGTATATACATATTCATTGTATGATACCTCTTTCATGGGGTGTATGTTTCGTAAGTGACCAAATTGGTAACGGTTAATTTCACAATCTCTTTATTATCCGAGATTATTTTTACATAAGTATATACTATGACATATTTATTGTCCATGTCCATGTTTTATGAAAGATTTTTCAAAGGGATTATTTTAAGGGAATTTTTACTAAGACAACATTTCAAATGTTTTAAATATTTATTCTTATAATTCATTCTCATTAATGTCCATGTCTTCAAAATGTTTATTAAGGATTTATTTATATGGACACGAATTTTTTTAAAATGTTAATTACTTTAAAAAATTTCTAAGTGGTATGGGACACTTTGATTCAAAAATGTCTTTAAATGACTTCTTTTCCAAATTGTCTGAATTTTAAATGTTTTCATGAAAAAAGAGATATTTCTCTCAAATAATTTTGATTTCATCTATGTCAACATACATTGATAAATATTACACTTGTTTGAAGTTGATTTATTATGATAAAAATATTCCATATTGTATTTAAGGTTTTGTGATATGTTTGAATTTGGATGAGTCATTTTTTTGACATTAATGGATTATGATTAATATTTTGGCATTTCGTCTTCTAGTTTTAATAAAAATGTTTATGTTATATTTCATCCACTTCTTAATATGAATGTGTTGGACTGGTATGTTCCCGGTTGGGGACCAGTAAAAGTAAGCCCTCTAGGTTGGTGTCTAGTTATTAGAGGCACTCCAGGTTGGTGTCGAGTTATTAGAGGCACTCCGGGTTGGTGTTTGGTTATTAGAGGCACTACGGGTTGGGGTCCAGTTATTAGAGGCACTCAATGATGGAGTGCGGTTACAGAGGATCTCTAGGTTGGGTTCCAGTTACTGTTATCCCTTAGGTCTTGGCACGAGGCCTTGACACAGTAATTAAAGTTCATCATTATGCATTTCATCATTATCAAAGTGGTTAGTGATATTGCATGTGATTATTTGATAGTAGAATATCCATGTGAATAAGTAAATGACATTATCTCATTTTATCTTTGCCATACTCTATTTAAGTTCATGTTTAAAAGGATTTTGTTTTAGTTATACATTTCCATAAATGTTTATGCTTATTTATGAATGTTTCCATTGTACTGTAATCCTTAATGACAATCGGAGCTCACCCCTTTTTATGGTTTATTTTTCCCAGGATTCCAAGAAGTGTATTGTGATTAATATGTAGGGTTAAGCCAAGGGAATAATGCCTTTAGTTATGGATTATTTATGCTGTTTTGTATGTTATGAAGTGTAATGTAAAATTCATGTATGTAATCTTTTTTCCAAGACTGCTAAGATGATTGGTCTTTCGGAAATTGATTCCTTGTAATCATGCCAATGTATTAAAATAATGCACCAACTCTGGGTAACTTGGGTCGGGGCATTACATTTGGTATCATAGGATGTTTAGCAATAACCATGGAAACTAGATTTCGATAAACTCTGATTAGATCACACTACCCTAAGATAGAATTTGAGGATTAGTATAGAAGAAATTCCTAGAATTTTTTTAATGTAGTTATTTTGTGAGTTTTCCAAGAAAATACATCCCTATCTGGATACGAGAAGGTTGAGGTGCCTCTAGCACAGATGTACCTAGGGTTAAAACCCAAAAACACCACTTTGAGCTTGTCTCGAATGGGAAATGGTGCACGACAAAGGGCCTTACTGCAATCTTGGTTACAACATTCCTGAGGGATATGCTTAGGATAATTCTCATTTTCATTACAAACCATTATGAAGGGATTATGAGTATATACTTACTCAAATAAAACATTTTGATGATTATGGATTATATCCATAAACTTTTTAATTTATGTTAAGAGTTTTACAAGTTTGGGATTAGGTATTTCAATTAATAAACTAATCTAGTGTATGCTATTGTTTAGAAATGGCAACCAGTAGAAGGAATGAGAAATCTAGAAATAAACATGGTCCAAAGAGTAATAATGATCATATCATTCATGATCCTATGATAGAATTTAGAAGGGAAATAGTCTCCCACGTATTATCACCATATGAAGAAATATTATCATGTGTTGATAAGATAATTAATTAATTTTTGGAGTCATATGGCTTTGAAGGGAAGCCAGAGAAGAAAAGGATGGTAGAGAGAAGGACAGATAAAGGGAAGAAGGTAAATATGGATTTTTCCATATGTGATAACTGTGGAAAGAATCACCTAGGAAAATGCTTTAAGGGAATGGAAGTATTTTATAAGTGTGGAGAAAAAGGACACCAATTACATGACTGCAAGTGTAAGAAAAAGGTTTAAAATGTACAATGATTCATCTGCAAGGAGTTTGGACACTACGCGAACCAATATCCTAGTCCTCAGACTATGCCTCAAGTGGTGCTATTGGATAACAATCAAGTTATGATACTACCACAGATAAAGAGAAATGACTAGTGATCTTATGTTGTTTTGAATTTTTTTCATTGAAGTGTTGTATCAATGATGTACTGGAAATAAATAAGTATTGTACTGCAGTACTATTTCACTAAGGATTTTAGATTTTATGGTACAAAGAAAAGTGACTCTACAGCGAGTCAAACTTTTTTGGAAATTACATGGGTTAAGAAAGATTAACCTTAATATGGTCCTAATATTGAGGTACCAATTTTGGAATAAGATATGGTTGATTTGGGTAAATTATATTGGATATTTTTGAATACCTTGAAACTGATTAATGATTTTTCATCGTTGGAGTTTACAACCTTTTTGATTGAAAGAGTATATCCATTATTCTATAAATAATAAGGGAGCATGAATATAATAAATAAGGTTTTATGGTAATTCAGGATGTTACCATGTTTTAAAATAATACATGGTGAAGGTGTTAACATGTTATTAAATAGAAAAAAGGATCTTCATTTTGTTTAAATTCCTTATAAATTTTGGACTTTGTGATTGGATAGTAGTATTTTGGATAAGTCTATAGGTTGGGAGGGATTATGTTTGAAAAGTTATTTTTGGATTTTTATAAAAGGACAAAACGCATACTGTGTGACGACCCGTCGCGTCAGACAAATCTGCGGGAATCGAACCCACAACCATAGTGCAATTGAGATTTATCTCCTACTATTGGACTATGTGATGTTCCTGGACGGTATAATGTAGTTTCTTTTATTAAATGGTCTGATATGTGAATTATAAATTCATTATATTTGGAACAATATACAATTAGGATAAATAGAGTATTTTTGAGTTGTATTATGTTTTGGGGTGAAAGATGAGTTTGTGGTAGAAATTTTTTAATGGATAAAACTCTAATTGTAAAGGAATTTTATCTCCTTATGATCTTATACAGTATCATAAATAAATTCCTCAACATTAAGAAAAGGAACATAGAATAAAAATGTTGTCCTAGGTGGTACCTTAGATCATCACAAATTTATGGCTTTGGGATTGTTGGACTTTTTATAGCCATGTTCTCTACCACTCTCCATCCGATATTGATGGTTAAATTTCTCTTCCATATCCATATTTTCCTACATGTAACCCTTGTATGTGTTATTTTCGGTAACCTTCATACTTACCACTCATTATTTTAAATAGAGGCCTCATTAATCCATTTTTGGATGTGGGATTTCAACTAAGATATTTTGAAATGTCAACCCCATGTTTCCAATACCAAGAATAAATTGTGAGGATGCAATTTACTGAAGGAGGGGAGAATGTAACACCCCAAGCTTCTATGATACGCTTCTCTTTGAATAATATAGTACCATGTGTTCTACGCAACTTCGAGTTCTAACACACACCACGACCAATCAAAGTAGGTGTTATGAATAGTAATGCCACTCTTTGAAATTTAATAAATTATATATCTCAGAATGAACTTCATTTTTGGATTCTGAATATCGAAATTATCCTAGGGTGAAATTTTGGTACTTTTCGGATAACTTTCATATTTTGATGAATAGTGAAAATTACTAAATTTTAATTAAAAACAACTTTTTTAATGGAAATATTTAATAGTGATAAATTATGATTTTGAGTGATTTTAAATTATATTTAGAATATATTTTTACCATTTAATCCAATGTTGGTCATTTGACATAATTTCACATTTATGCCGTACATAAACAAGTGTCAATCTTTTGATAGTTATTGTTTCTTAAAAACCCGCTTTTTGTTTTAACAGCAAGAATTAATTTTAAATTAATAAATTAATCTTATATGTTTTGAATTTTGTAAAATAGACTTCATTATTAAATTAGAAATATCAAAATTAGGTTAGGGTAAATTTTTGGTATTTTTCTGAAAACTTTAGATTTTTTATGAATCGTGAAAAACATTGAGTTACTGTTTAAAACCAGCTTTTTATTAAAATAATTATTTATATTATTTAAAATTATTTTAGGTCAAAATAGATAAATAATACCTATATAAATTCAATGTAATTAATTGGAGTCGGTTTATAATAATTTTAGATATATAAAAATTTTATTGTACTGTTTCACCGTCTTTTACCCACCTCCTAAGAGAATTTGTAAATTCACATAAAACATAATTTTACCACTTCTATGAGTGGAATTTCAAAAATGCGAGAGACACGGTTAATATGAAGGAGTGAAATGTGGTTCAATAAGATAAAAATAATTTTTTCTCAACAGTAACCTTTTACTTTTATTTACCATGATAAAAATTAAATAGGGTAGTTAAGGGTAAAAATGACATTATTATTACCCTAACACATTTTTTAATTCGTTTGCATAAGTTTAATTTGACCAAAACCAATGTTAGGAATAAAATATGTCCCTTTAGGTCCAGTTGGATTAGATTAGGACATTTATTATTATTTAATTCAAAGAAGAGTTAAAAGAGTTAAAATCAAAGTTTAATAACTAAAACATTTTTAATATAGGGTTATTCATAAGATAAATTCGATTATAAATATTTATTAGAAGCTAAAATGATTTCTAAATAATGTTATTTTAATTATAATTTTTAGACATTAAATAATTAAATTTATTTATGACACAATGAAGATGCAGTAATTACCTTATTAATGAAGGAATCAAATAATTGATAATATAAAGGTTAAAATAAATATAATTTCAATGTTTTTATGACATCCATGAATTTTCTAGGTGACTATAACATGTTAGGTATGATTCAATGTATCTTGTTTGAAGTAATCAAGTTGTGATGAAATTCAAAAAAACAAAATACCAAATAGTGTCAAAATTGACATAAATTAATATTTAAAACAAATATTATATGATTAATTGATATTATATTCCTAAAAATATAAGGATCGTCCAATGGAATTATATCATTATAGGTGTATAATTAATGGACCACTTGGGGGTCTCTTGGAAGTATATAGTAATTTTATTAACTATATAATATAAAAATAAAAAGAGACATGGTAAATGTCAAACTATGTAACTAAGGGTTAAAACTAAAATATAAGGTTAATAAAGTGACCCAAACATGTCTAAAACCTATTAAATAAGTGGATTTCGACCCATAACCACCATATACTTTTAATAATACGCTTTGGAGACCTTAAATATGAATATTAATTTATTATAAATTAATACATTAAGTTTTTCCTAAAGAGCCCCTCGTCCCCCTTATAAAAGGAGACCACTTATAATGAATTCCTCACACCTTTAAAGACTTTTGGCTCGTCCAACCTCTTCCCAATTAATCTCCCTACATACAACTCCTCCTCCTAGAAGCCTCATCTTAGGCAGAAGGAACTTCAAGAGTCCTTTTTGGTGCAAACCAAAGGGAGTTACCCAAATTAAAGGTAATGATTTCTCTTAGATTTTTTATTTTATTCTACTTCTCGAATGCCTAAACTCTACTTATTCGTTTATTTTTTAACAAAAACAGTATCCTAAATATACTAGGATATTTTTATGAGAAGTATTCTTACTACAATTACACACACCTCCATCTAATGTGGGAAGAACATAATGTTTCTGTGGATGGAAACCAAACGCCTCACGAAACGATGATTGTTCAATTATCTCCTACCGCCTCTCATGATGGCCATTATTATGGAACTATAATTAAATATTATATTTATTATATTTATTTTATATGTAATCTTCTGTTATTCCATTTTATATAATACCATTATTCATTTCATGTTGTATATATATACGATAATTTCATTTGAGGAAGTGCGGACTACCGCCCCCTCAAAGTGATATGACTCGTTTATACCATACATGGAACATATAAAGGATGGTATTAATGAACATAAGTAACACATATGAGATATTATATTATACTGGAATAATAATATACATATGTATTATTTGGTTTTGACTCATTTGAAAATGAAAAATGAAATGGAATTAGTGTTCGGGCGTACGTACGAACTACCATCTCCACGAACGCGATGAGATTCATTCTCCATCATATCCGTTCAAGTATAATTCTCATGTTATGATTGAAAATAATTTATATGTACTTGACATAATTCTGGATATGTATAAGATACAACCTATCCATAAAAAACACGTCTTCTGTAACAAAACATATAAAATAAAACGAGTAAGTTAACACACGAAATGATGATAGTACTAAGATATTATTAACAAAGCAATGTTTAAATATCATATATGATATCATATTAATATATATTAGTCTTGAATAATTTAACAAAAATCATTTATCTAGTATAAAGGAGATTAACATACCCTCTACAAAGGAAAAGTACAAGGTAAGTGGTTTTCATCTCACTCCTTATTCAAGTGAGATTCATGCCATATTGCCACTATTACCTTTTGTGTGGTGTATGTACTTCCCATAATTTTATTATTTATGTAATAAACATTAATTTATGTGTATTTATATATTAATTGTATGATACCTCTTTCATGGGTTGTATGTTTCATAACTGTCCAAATTGGTAAGGGTTAATTTCATAATCTCTTTATTATCCGAGATTGTTTTTTCGTAAGTATCTACTGGGACATATTTATTATCCATGTCCATGTTTTATGAAATATTTTTAAAAGGGATTATTTTAAGGTAATTTTTATTAAAACATCATTTCAAATGGTTTAAATATTTATTCTTCTAAATCTTTCTCATTAATGTCCTTGACTTCAAAATGTTTTTTAATGATTTATTTATATGGGCAGGAATGTTTTTAAAATGTTAATTCCGTTCAAAAGTTTAAAAGTGGTATGGGACAAATTGAATCGAAAATGTCTTTAAATGACTTATTTTCCAAATTGTGTGAATTTTAAAGGTTTTCATGAAAAAAGGGATATTTCTCTCAAATAGTTTTGATTTCATCTACGTCAACATCCATTGATAAATTTTACACTTTTTTTATGTTGATTTATTGTGATACAAATCTTCCATATTGTATTTAAGGTTTTGTGATATTTATGATGATGAATGAGTCATTTTTATGCCATTAATGTCTTATGATTAATTTTTTGGCATTTCGTATGCTAGTTTTAATACGAATTTTTATGTTATATTTCATCATCTTCTTAAGATGAATGTGTTGGACTAGTATGTAATGGGTTGGGGACCAGTAAAAGTAAGCCCTACAGGTTGGTGTATGGTTATTAGAGGCACTCCAGGTTGGTGTCTGGTTATTAGAGGCACTCCGGGTTGGTGTCCAGTTATTAGAGGCACTGCGGGTTGGTGTCCGGTTATTAGAGGCACTTCGTGTTGGAGTCTGATTATAAAGGCTCTCCAGGTTGGGTTCCGGTTACAGTTATCTCTTAGGTCTTGGCATGAGGCCTTGACACATAAATTGAAGTTAGGAATTATGTATTCAATCATTATTAAAGTGGTTAGTGATATTTCATGTGATTATTCGACTAGTAGAATACCCATTTGAATAAGTAAATTGAATTATTTCATTTTATCTTTTCCATACTATGTTGAAGTTCAAGTTTAAAAGGCTTTTCTTTTAGTTATACATTGCCTTAAATTTTTATGCTTATTTATGAAAGTTTCCACTATATTGTTATCTTTAATAAGCATCTGAGATCACCCCTTTCTATGTTTTATTTATCCGAGGATTAAAAGAAGTGTATTGTGATTAATATGCTGGGTTAAGCCAATGGAATAATAGCATTCGTGAAGGATTATTTATATTGTTTTGTATGTTATGAAGTGTAATGTTACATTCATGTATGTAATCTATTTTACAAGACTGGTAAATCGATTGGTCCTTCGGAACTTGATTCCTTGTAATCATGACAATGTATTAAAATGATGCACCGACTCTGGATAACTGGGCTCGGGGCGTTACAACCCACATATCGAGGTATTTTTTCACTCCCCAATTCTCTATAATATTTACAATGTTCAAGATCCAAATTTCACAATAAATTTTTTGACTTTCATTAGTTATATATAATTTCACTAGATTTTTTTATTTTAAAAACATTACAACATATTTAATACATTTATATGTTAATATATATACTTTTTTACTAAACACTTCTAATAATTTTTATAGAACCAAATCTCATGTCAATTTGATATCACATGGTATGAATGAATATTTTTCATAAATATAATTTTAAAATGTAGAATCAAAACATTATTTGAAATAAATTACTATAATCAAACGATTCATTCATAATGCATACATGTTAATGAATAATAAAACTAAGTAATTTATTATATCTTTGGAGTTATTATTATGACCATATCGTATTTGATAAATGACATCCATGTAATTTTCATAAAAACAATATAGTTATTATTATTAAAATATAATACAAATTATATTAAAAAATTAAAATAATAACTATTATTACATAAAAATATTAAAAAATAGATTATTATAAAATCAAATATCCTTTAAATATTAATTGGTAAAATATTACAAGAAAATAATATTCATTGAATTATTAGTTAATTAAAAAATACAAATTCTTGAGGAAAACTATACTTAAATTTATGACTGAATTTTGAATGAACATATGAATTGAATATCTAATGAAATAATGTTATTAATGATATAACTCTATTAAGGAATATAATTTATTAAAAACTGTTATAATTTTTTTTGAAAAATATAAGAAATTTTCATGAACATTTACCATATTAAAAATATATATTATCACTTTATATTATATAATTTGATGAATTAATAGACAAATAAATATTTCTTTAATTATATTTAAATTTCCAAGAATAAAATATATTTGAATGTGATGTTTTAAATATTTTACAAATAATGTTTTATGTAATAATTAATTAAATGGAAGAGAAATAAACTGTTTGAACATAAAGTTTGAAATATAGTTCCCATAATTTCTTAAGTATTAAATTATTTACTTCTTTATGAGGGAAATATGAAGGAGTCACATTATAGAAGACATATAGGCTCAACTGGGTGATCTAGTGGTATGAAATTCAATTGTTGAAAGTGCCACATTGAGAGATTTAAATAGGATGGTGGAGGATAATGAATCCCCAAAAGGTAACCATACTTTTAGATTTATGATCACGTTTTCTTCTATTAGTGAAGTCAGTAAGGACACATACATGGTTAGTTTACCCAATGACCGGTTGAGTTCCGAGCATGTGGTAGGTTGGGGTATGTACATGGCATCTATAGGGAATCATTATATATGTTTTCTCATGGAGGTTTAAGGACAATGAAAATTGTATGCATCTGGTTGGTTACCCTATACCAGGCATGAAGATGGATCTCTAATAGTCATAATGGCTGAAGTTATGTGTGTTGTACTCCATGTTGATAGTGTTTGTACCCACATATTAGTGTAGAATAGAAAATTCAGATAATGGATCTGAGTTGCTAAATTGGTAAACTTTATGTAGTTTTTTTATAAACCATGAGGTGGTGAGGCTAGTCCATCAACTATTCGAGATAAAATCCTGGTAGCTTTCATGCTTTAAAGTATACATTGTAATAATTTTTTATCAAATTAAATAATTTCTACCCATTTTTATGTTGTTTTGGTCCTTGTAGTGGAACATACGTTTGGGGTTATGATGATTGAAACATTATTAGGGGCCGAGCTTAAAATATTAATCAATGTAATGGGTGTGCTCTTTGAATTAGTGGGTACAATTTCATATGGGAATTCTTTATGCGTTAGATGTTCAGTTTTCATCTTATTCTGTGAATGGAATTATTTTTGATAAACAAAGACCATATTGTCTCTTACCAGTGTAGAGAAACATTCAAATATGAAAATGAATACTCTTATTTCCATCGTGGTGAATGATATGTTCCAGAATGACATGATGGGATAGTTTGTCAGCATTTGGGTGACCAAACAACTCATGTGGCTAGATTTATTCTTGATTATGGGGGATTAGAGAAACATACCTTTCCTCCCATGTTGGATTATTTCAGATAAATATTTTCTAAGGAATTATTGGGGCCAATTCCCAAGTGAGATGTTGAGTTAATGATAGAGTAATTTTTGGGTGTAGAACTAGTTTCCATTCTTCCATAACTAATGGAATTTGTAGAACTCAAGGAACATAAATGTCAGTTGGAGGAATTTTATGATAAATATTTTATCTACACTAGTATTTCACATTTCGGATCTCCACTACAGTTTTCCAAGAAGGATGACAGGTCAATGCAGTTGTGGGTTTATAATTGAATGTTTAATCAGATGATAGTTATGAATACATATCCTCATCCATGAAAATAGTTTTTGTCTCTTCCAGCTGAGAGTATTTTGAATGTTCTCCAAGATTGATTTTGATATCATGGTACCATCATGTGAAGGTATGACCTTATGATTCAATGCGAAATTCTTTTGTGGGAAGGTTTGGGTTATATGAGTTTTATTTGATGTCGTTCAGGTTAAAAAATTCACCATCAATGTTTATTTCTCTATTGAATTGACTCACACACCCTTATCAAGACCATATTTTACTTGTCTTTTCTGATGAAATCTTGGTTTACTTTAACACCAATGACGATCATGCCAAACATCTTGGCATCATCCTAAGAAAAGTGAAAGAGAATAGGCTATATGCCATGATATCTAAATATTTGTTCTGGATTAATATTATGAATTTAAAATGTAATATTATATATGTGGAAGGTTTTTTAGTGGACATGGATACATTGTATTCTGTTTCATCATGGGATAAGACCAATATTGTTTCTGAGGTTTAATTTTTTTTGGGTTTTGCCAACCATCAATGATGTTTCATTAAATACATTCCCATTTGCAAGAACCCCCTTTGGGATTCACAAAGAAGGAATAATTTTTGGGTGGTATGAATAATGTGAGTATTTTTATACTGAGCTAAATTAGTTTTTGAAAAACACATAAATTCAAATATTACTTGAGCCATGTAAGGGTATACCTTATTTTTTCAGGCATCTAGTGTAGGACATGCGGTGGTGTTAATGAATGATGATCTTGTGGTTTTTTATGGGTCACAAATTTTGATATATAATAATAGAAATTACACAACACATCATCTTGAAATGTCAATAGTGGTTTATGTCTTAAAATGATGGTGGATTTACTTATTGGGAGATCGTTTCATGTGTATACATATCCTAAAAACCATATGTAAGTATTCTTCCAATGTGATCTGAATCTTCAGAAATAGATATGGGTTAATTATATGAAGTACTCAGACTTAAAAATTGTTTACACATTAGGAAAAGGAATGATTTTTGTAGATACCTTGATTTAGTAGTCTCAAAATTGATTAGTTCAAGAAGTAAATTCTGAATGGTAGATGATAGGGTAGTTTGATGAGATGCACAAACAGGTACATAATGGCCAAGTAATTATAACTCATTTATCATTGGAAATTGATTATATACATATAAAATAGATAAAGTAATGGATGCATGAGGATTATGAATTTTTTGGAATCGAAGGAATGTACTAAAGGTGGGGATTCACCATCATGTTGGAACATTAGAGATGATATGATCATTTAAAATTGTGGTCATGTGGTTGTGCCAATGAATATGTGATAATAGTTGATTATAATATTCCATGCATCTAAATTTTAAGTACATCCTTTATTGACCATGATCTATCATTATCTTTGTATGCAGAATTGTTGGCTGGGATTTATGAAAGTGGTCGCTTGTTTTGTGGAATAATACATTCCATGTCAGTAGGTGAATGATAAAAATTAGTGACCACGTGGTTTTTTGTATAATTTTACCATTACATAATGGAATTAGGATTACATGATGATGGGTTTCATGGTAGGACTTTTCAAGAAACCTTATAAGAATAATGCGATTTTGTTAATTTTCAACCAATTGACTAAGGTGTCTCATTTAATTCTGATTTTGGATACATTCACCATGGACCAGTTGGTTGAGTTATTCATTCGAGTGAAATTATGGTTTCATAGGGTTCCAAAAACAATAGTTTTTGGGGTGATCCTTGTTTTACATCATTCTTTTAGTTGGTATTATAGAAAATGCATGGTACTCAAGTCATTTTGAGTACCACCTTTCACCCACTGATGGATGGCCAGTCAGATCATACCATTCAGGTATTAGAGGACATGTTGATGTATTTTTCCCTAAATTTTGTGGATTATGGTAGAATCATTTGGAACATGTTTAAATTTCTTACAAATTTATTTACCTGGACACTATTCAGATGGAACAATTTTATTCTCTTTATGATAGGCCACACATTTAACCATTGTGTTCGATGGAGGCTGGGGAATCAGATTATCTAGGATCGTTCCTGGTGAAGGAGATATCCTAGAAGATTATGTTGATTTAGAAATTTATGAAAATTTCTTATATTAGGTAGAATTTAAATGTAGATACTCATGTTTGGACTCTTGAGTTTGTGGGGTTTATCAGGTGTTTCTTAATGTGTATTTATGGTTTTATCACCAACAAATTTGAAAACAGGGTAATGTGGAACCTAGTTATATGGGCCATTTTAGATTGTTGAGTGGATTGGACTGGTGGTGTACCAATTGGATATTTTACAGTGTTATAGTGGAATTCATGTGGTGGAGGATGTTGAGCTTGAGGCTGATATGAGATTCGTGAAATATCTGGATTTTATATTGGATTGTAGTGGGATGTTTTTTCATGAAAATATTGGGCCTTTGTATATTTTTTTTGAATCATGTAAATGTTTAGGGGGAGTCATTATAAAGGGATCCACACCAGCTGGCCTAGTGGCCGAAACTATTTACCATAGAGGCCTTATAAATCATGGGATGTGTGGATCAAGGATGATCCATTATAAGGTTGGGATCTTGTATGTTTCTAAACATCATTGAGGTATGTATTTTTTTTAAAAAACATGGTTTAAATATCTAAATTTTTTGTTAATAGTATTTTTACCATTTTATTATGAGTCTTGTGGGTGTTTCAGTGGTTCAAGACCTGAATGAAAGAGAAAATGTACTTCTCGTGCATGGTTTATGTTATGAACATGGTTAGAGATTAGTGTTCTCCTAAGCTATGCTTCCTGGGGAGAGGGGGACATAGTTCTGCATAATGGTGTTGGGTACAAATCCAAACTATGGGAAGATGGATAGTGGAATTATACACAATTGGAACAGAAGTTGTCAAATCTTACAGAATCCCCATGTAACTGTGTGGCTTGGACCCCCTCATAGACATTAACTGGCATACAATTGGCCCACATTTTTGAAAAATATGTGGTCAAACCTTGTGTAACATTTAAATGATTAAAATTACAAAACTACACCTATGGATTTTATGGTACTTAACAAATTTCCTCCCTATTTTTTCTTCTTATATCCCTACTGAACAACTGAAACCCCAAAGACATCCCATGAACTAAAATATTTTGATTCTAATCCATTTTTAGTGAAATTGGTTGTGAATAGAATCTATGGGTGATTCTATTACATCTATTCATTCTCTTTTTCAGATTAGGAATTTTTGCATCATTCATCTTCTTCTAAATCCCAAAAACCATCTTCTCTGATGAATCATAGGTTAGGGCTTCATAGAGTGCTTGAATTTCGCTCTACATATAAGTATAAGGTAGTGTTCATCATCATATTTGAGTTAGGTGGTCTACAAGTTATACCCCATAGTTTTTTGGTAACCTTTTTCATGTATGGTTGTGTATTTCTCCCCCCTTGATCCACATTTTCTTCCATGAGTATGATTCAGAAAAATGGTTTTTTAAAAGATAATTATACCCCCTCATAATTCCCATGTAATTCATAGTGGATGGATATACCATTTTAGTGCCACCCATTGGGTATCCTATCATTCTTTATTATGTTGGGGATTCATCCACTTTGGCAATATAATCATGAAATATAATATTTATTGTTTCGTTTTTTTGTACCATATTGGTGAAATTGTTTGTAGTGAATTTTTCATGTTATTTTTATAGTTGTTACGTTACATCATATGTTATCTATTGTGCGTTAATCAGATAAATAAGGCATATTTTTTCCACATAATCCATTTTACCCTTGCTTCTAGTCGGTAACCTCTAGTGTATGGAGAGGCAGGCTTGAGGTCATGTGGTGTCCAGGCTCAGTGCTTCATTTTAGTAGCTTCGATGTTGGTGATGTTACATTTGTAATCCAACATAATACATATATTCATACCATAGGGAAAGTAATTATAAGAATTGGATGAGCTTAAATTCATTTTAAGGGTAAATAAAAGATATTAGAAGGTGTAACATGAAATTAAGGGTACAAGAACAAGATCATACTATTTGAAGATCATTCTCCAAATAAAAAGGATCAGAAACATGAGACATGGCCTAGTTATTGGACGTTCATAATGTTGGGCTTGTATTGTCACAACAATACCCTATAATCAATGATAATTTAGAAGCTCAAAAATACACTTGTCTATTTTATAATGATTTTTTATGAGTATGTTTTTCCAGATTTTTGTTCATATCAAAAGTACTGTGACATTATAGGATTTACTCTAGAAACATTATTTGCATCCCTACAGTATGCTATTGTGAATACTGCACATATGGATCATTATCCCTACGCTGTGTTAAAAAGTTTTTGTTTCAAATCTATTGTGAACAGTGCATGTATGGATCATCATCCATACGCTACGCTAATATGATCATGTATGGATCAACAAAACTACATTCGAATTTGTAAATACTATTCATAAACCTTACATTATGGAAATATAGGAAAGTATGGTTCATCAACACTACATGACATACCTAAGCTACACAAATGAACGCATGGAAGGTGAATGTTATGTACCATACCTACGTTATGCAAATGAAAGTATGGTTACTGAACCCTAGGTTAGTAAAAGAACCCTACACTATGCAGCTTAACCCTATGTTGTGTTCTCAATGGTAATGATATGTGATACAACATAGCATATTCAAATCATCTGGAATGATTTAATCAAAGATAATGAATCATTAAATGATCTTTATTATTGGTTTTGAAGCACCCTTTTTCTCGACGAACCACTTCAATTATTAAAAGAATTTCCATTTATGATTTGTATTCTCACAGTTAATCTTTCAAGAATTTCAGATCTAGGAATTGCGAAGGAAATCACATCCTATAGTTATTCCTTACAAAGACAATAAAACATAAATATGTATATATGTGTGAATAGTTTTTGATATTGATAAATTTTTTATGTGATGGTATTATATTTTATCGAATCTTTATCATCTATATAAGATGATAATCTTTCAAAGTACTTATTAATCTCAACATAATGTTTCTTACATGAAGATTCAATTTTATTGATGATCATTATGCAACAAGGATATATTTAGGCTACTCTTTCTTGAAGAAATTTATTTCTAAAAAAGAAGATCCATAAATTTATAGTTGTGTTCTGTTTCAACTATGAAGACCACCTTACAAATTTACAAATCAATTCCTACTTATTGGTGTTTCTACTTCTCGTACTCAGTTTTGGTGGATTATCAAATTCTCAGTCAAAGCCGTGGTTATTGGTTCTTCATTACATAACTAGATGAATTTTTCGTTTTAGAGTTATTTTTAAAGTTTTTAACTGCCTGCACTCAGTTGTGGATTGAAGGTCTTGTGATAAGAGGATCTGTTCTATTGAAATCATCAAGCTCATAGAGGAAGTGATTGTTTGAAAGGACTATGGGATCTTTATGCCCCGAACCACTATAAAAATATTTGTTCATTACTACTGTATATTCATTTTAATTATTCATACAGAATTATAACACTACAAATCATTTTAATTTGGGGGGGGGGGGGGGGGTTCAAAAATATGAATTGTGGAAGGTAATTTGAAAAAACCTAATTCCCCCCCTATTGTGTTGCTTTGTACATTCTGACCTAACAAATAATACATGAATAATAAGATCATCATGAACATGAACTATGTGATAAAATCATTGGCATAAGACAAATAATTTTTGTCAAATGCATAAAAATGTTTTATCAATCCCTATTTTTAAAGGATCCTTTCCAAAAAGCATATTAGAGAACTTTGTGGGGACTAAAACTATAGGGTAGGACACACCACCATCCCCATATATATCCGTTTCTTTATAGGGATTAATTTTTACTATATTCCCATATTCGATCGGGTTTCCCATATTCCTATATTGGATCAGGATTCCTATATTCCCATAGTGGATCATGTTTCCCAATATTCGCATATATTTTGGACAAGGGTGAATATTTTTCCATTTTAGATCATGCACATTGACTTTTTTCCATCAATATATCATGAGATATAAATAATTACCCAAATCATTGGAGGGATATATTGTTCCAACCTGTCACATAATAAAATCCTATATATATTTTCCACAATATAAAAATTCATGCATCATACTATTACCCATAAAAAGAGTTGGGTTTCTTAAACATCATATCATAACCCAGGAAATGAAATGGGTATCATAAATATTTCATAATATCATTCCCTATAGAAAATATATTAGTCTCAAAATAAATTCATCAATTCATAACCTATTAAATTAAGTGGGTTTCAAAATCATATAACAAGTGGAAGAGAAACATGCGGCATAAATATCTTTCATTAAAAACCTAAACCATTCAATAAATAATATGAATGTTATTCTTTTATCATATCCCATGTAAAAGAATAAACTATCAGAAACTATTTAATAATTTATGGATATGGATATTCTAATATCATGTGGAATATTTCTTTCTGGAAATAGGATTTTTTTAATAATCATTTAAATAAAACCTTCTGAAAAAAAATTATGATAAATAAGGATTTTTAACTTCTTTTAAATTATTCCTTGATGAAGATTTCATTTCTATTTAGAAAAATTATTTCTTAAAAAATGAAGCATTTTTAAGACATTTTTCATTTAAAATTTCTTTAAAAAAATAAAAAAAATAATAATACATTTATAATACCTTTTACTGATAAAATACATTGACATATTTTAAATATATCATAAAAACACATTTGAAAACATTTTTATTTTAAATATTTTGAAGGAAGCATGAAATTATTTTGATAACCATTTTCCATGAAAACAAATAATATAATAGATAATGATTTTCTAAAAAAATATCACTGAAAATACATTTCAAACATATGATGAAATCTTGAAAACATTTTTTAAAATAATTTTCAAAATAAATAAATTGAAAACTTGTAATAAATTTTTTAAAAAGTCTTGAAAACATTATTTTGTGAATATTCATTACAAACATATAACGAGTACATGAACACATTTTGAAAACCATGTTATTTTATAATAAATTGAAAACATATAAATTATTATTATTTAAAAAATTTTGAAAACCTTTTACCTTGAAAACTTATTAATGAATCTTTAAAAAAAATCTAATTTTGTTGAATGATCACATATAGTTTTACAAAAGAGAGAGGTAATGTCAAATGTTCTTAAAATCTGTTTCATAATCATATTATATGATAAATATTGAAAAATGTAACTAATTTATGAATATATCATAAATAAATAGATTATAATATCATTAACGATGGATATTTTTATAAATATTATAATATTTCATCAATAAAAACATAATCATAAACAATCTCGATAAATGAAGAGTTTGTTTCCTAAAATTATTAAAAATTAGTAGCACAGAATTTTACACCCAATGTAATAATATAAATTTTAAATATTCTTTAAATATCATTAAAAAAATGAGTTTCATTGTACATCAATTAAAATATAATTTTATACACATCATAAATGACTATAGGTCTATAACATGGCAAGTGTCTCGAATAAGGAAATTTAAGACAACATTACTTCACCGATTTGGTAACATTTGAATCATAAACACCAAGAAAGAATGATAAATAATTGGATTTGTAAATAAACATAGTTATTAATTATAATTATAATATATTACATTCATCGGTATTAAACATGACACATATAAGAAATATGAGGTGAATGTGGCTTTTGTCTCATGTAAAATGAAAGTGAGATGAGAAAGGGATTACTACATGATAATCTCATAAATCATGATCCCGATGAAATAATAACAAATATTAAATCGTTTAATATCATTAAATATTTTAAATTAATTATATAACATGTCGTATGGTGTTATATACACCACAAAAAAGAAATAAGAGGTTAATATGGAATGTATCTGAAAGAAATAAAATGTAATGTGAAGTTATCTTAGCATATGTATTGAATATCAAAGCACAAGTAAAATCATCCTTTATAATCAAAATAATTATATTATGCAAATATTTGGGAATATAATTCTTGTATCTAATATCAGATATGATTTTATTGTTACTTTATATTACTCAATTATTTACAATTCAATGTTAAGGTTATACTTCGGGTAAAATCCAATTTGTTCATCGTATATGTTTTGTCATGTAATTCATGATCCAATTACATAGATCTCGATTTAAGTTTTAAAATAATGTAAAAAATGATATAAGTACCATATATAATCATTATATATGTATTTACAGCAATGTACTAAATATATAAATATTAAATTGAATACACCGTTCATGGAAATTGCAGATCGTATATATGCATGATCATTGATTCCATTTTATTATAATATGGGAAGTAAGAAATTAAATTACTTATATTTTTACATATATATTTTATCATTACATATGAATTATTATTTCATATATATCATATAATTTCACAAAAACTACCCTTAATATACTCCATGTTATGTGTGAGTGAATCACATCTCTTTTAAGAGGTGGTAGTCCACACATCCACCAAAAAAGTTGTCGTATATAAACAAAATGGAAAGCATGATGGAATGTTTTATATAATAAATAAATAATCACAAATAAAACATAAATATCATAAATTTAATTTAAAAATAGTGTTTTCATCATCCTTCTTATCCTTGAGACGTGTTAATTAAAAAATGAACAATATTTTTTCGTGAAAAAATAGTTTTTTGTACACATAAATGGTAAGTTTATTATCCATTAGATTGATGTGTTTATAAGTGTAGGTAAAACCCATATAGATGGATGTGTTTTTAAGTGTTGGTAAAACCCATATAGTAACAAAATATATGTATATTTAGTATAATAATGCAATTATATATTCATGTAATAACTATAATTGAGGTGGCAGATAATGATAACAAAATAATAGATCTTGAGGAAATACGTTACCTATTATTTTGGTGACTCTTTTTTGTATGCACAAATGAGAAACATTTCATGGATTCAAGGAAAATTAAAGTCTTCATGTTATAATTTAGGGATGTTGGGAGATTATTTTTTAGAGTTTTGGTGACATATATGGCTTGATATGTGTGAATATGTGTGATGGGTTAGTGCATTTTATTTTTGAGGAGTGTAATTCATATAAATTATTCAAAAATTAAATTGAATCTACATTTTTCCAAGGTCATGTGGCTTCAATAATGTTCCAAATTAGATAAAAATAAGGATATGGTAAAAATATGGATATTAAATTGCAATTTTATATGTATATAGGTCAAAGTGTCCATTATGATTATGGATTGTTACTTTAATTTTCCACTTAATCATGGTTATTTATTTTTATTACTTCCACTAATAATATGTGTAAAATAATAATTTTTCATTATTAAGAATTATAAATTATTATTATTAAATATATGGAATCAATTATTCAAAATTACAACAACATAAGTGGAAGAAATAAATTTATATTTAGTCACACAGACGAGACAACAATTTTAGTTTTTAAAGTAATAACATTCAAAAGTTTTATATGATTTTATATCCAACGTTAATGATAAATGGATTAAAATGATGCAAGTTGGATTAATTGTTTTTGTATATGACCCGATTAAACATTAAATTCATTAAATAATATAATTTATCCTTATAAATAAATTATATGAAAAATTGGGATTGAATTAAAATTCAGTGTTCATTATAATCCATCAAAAATGGATCTTCATATAAAAAACCATAATATAAAAGAACGTAAATTATGATATTCCAATTTCCCAAAATAATTTCATTTTTTCATATAAAAACATAAAAATGTGTCAAAAAAATTATTAAAATGGGTTCACTATGAAAATTGTTAAAATTATATTTTTTTGAAAAATATATCTTTGTATTTTTAAATTTGATTTCATCTTATTGTATTCCTATAAAATATATGAATGAGTGTAGAAATATTTGATTGAATATATAATATATTAAAATAATTAATCAATATCAGTTAGTTTTAATTTATAAAATGGTGTTTACACATATAATTGTTCTTCTCATTGAAAATTATTTCCTTTATTTTCATAAATTTCTTAAATGAATTTATTGATAATTGATTACCAAAGGGGTCATTTTATTTACATTTTTTTAAAAAAATATTTGTAACAACAATTCTAATGATTATGTTATAACTATAATTAAAATTTATCAATAATATTAACAGTATGCTATAGTTTGGTAAAACTAGTTCTTTCCTATAACATATGTTTTCTATGGGAATAATTATTATGTGTAACACAAGGAAAACATTGTGTTGGGTGTCCCACAATCTAATATATGTAATGTGTATCCTAAAAGAATAACCAATTGTTGTGTGGAACACATGTAAAAATTTGTGACTTCAAGTTACACAATCTATATTCATTGACTAGTGAAATTAATTATATCCCAAAGATTAAATTAATTATTTTTTTTAAAAAAATCAGTGTGTTACATGGTGAATCCCATTAGAATCTAAAAAATATAGTAGGGTTCAACTTATTCCCATAAGGATGACCACCTAATGGTATTTCTATAGAAAATTGTCTTGACTTGTCCCCCTAGGTCCCATGTTGTGACTACCCCAATCCCACCTCTAATAGTGCAGAGGCTGGAGAGTAGCACCGAGTTCGCATATTCCACAAAAGGGAGTCATTTTCCTAAGAAATGGTACACACTCACCCAACATATATCCATAGAGCGGAAGAGTGAAAACCCAGTGTAAATAAATTGCATGCATACCAATACATCCCAAAAACAGAGTACCGCAGAATGAAAAGTAGTAAAGTACAATCAGTCTATAATTCAATCCCAAAAATAGAAAGAAAATTAGAATGCCTAACCCTCAAACAAGGGTACTGAAGCTACTATAGAAATCATCAAGATACACATAAAATCACCTGGTTTCAAAAATCACCACTTGGTCCTGGTCCTACTCCATATAAGACTCCTCCAATCATCGATCATCTGCACAAGACTCAACATGTGAAGGTAAGACACATATAGGGGAGAGTAAAAAAATACTCCGCAGGGTACCCCAAAAACCACAATTAAAAAATTAATAAATTAAAAAACCCAAAGAAGGTATAATTATCTCAACACATGAATATTTCATCAACACATATAATAAAAACATCCAAGTATACTCATATATGATTCCATGACACAATGACTCATCCCTTCCCAATCATATGGTTCCCTATGTAGCGCGCTCGATTCAGGGAGATCCCACCCCTTGAGCTGTATGATTAAAATTAGGTAGATAAAATCTACAAATATTTTCCGAAAGAATATCTAGTCTCGATACATCCTGATTTTTCCCTAAGATGTACAGTCTAATTGACACAAGGTGTCTCTATATCATATCCATTCCCTCGTCATAGGATTATGCTCATGGAATGGTTGTCCCACGAGGACTCACTCCTTGAGTCATCAGGTCATCAGAGACCTACAATAATAGAGGTTCCTCTTATTTGGTCACACCCAATGAGAACAAACTGAGAACTACCCAAAGTACATTTCTTCAGTCATAACACTGAACATCTTGTATTGTTGACTGAATCATCCCTGATGAGTCACGGATATCTGTTGGAGCACTAAGTTCTGCTCATCTGGTGGGCCACTAAGGAATGCTCAGATACACATATTTCAAGCCACATAGGTCCACATGGCTAATTTTCTGTCAGGCCACACAATTTTGAATGATTTCTCGCCTTCTAGGCCACTCAAGTGTGCTCGGCGACTCGTCTGTCGATCCACACAGGTTCGTACAGATACTTTTATGTTTCACCTCTAAGTTCCACTCGACTACTACTTGTCCTCTAGGCCATCATGGTCTTCTCATATACTACTCATTAACCAAGCCACTAATTTCTACTCAGCAATTTCTCGTCTCATAATAGCGAACCATAATATTTCTGCTCGTATCATGCTTGATTATGGGAGAATCTACTACTCAATCATTCAGTTATAACTCCACCTCCATGAAAACTCACATGGAGTATGTCAAAAGGATTGTCTCTTTGTGAGGGTCCCAACTACACAAATATCTCATTGATCAGTTGTACGTTTTTCACTTTAGGGTTGTTTTTCTAAAATGGGGTCAGTTAGATCCGAGTCCTGGTCTGGTCCAATGCGGTCAGATTGACGTGACTAGGGTTCCACTGACCCAAACTAGATCTAAATTGGTCTTTTTGTCCCAACCCGGACTGGCTAGGCCACGGTTCCAGCCCAATGGGGAAACATGGCTCGTAGGGCTGGCTTGAATGTTTTTTCTACCATCACGACAAGTGATGTAGGTAGTGGACACATTCTAGCTAGACCGCGAAATCTAGTTTCAAGAGGTGGTGCTGCTCGCCGCATCTGTTCAAGCCACCACCATCATCCATTTTAAGAAACTCGATCCACCACCCATGGTTGATGCTGTGATCCCTTTTCTCCATCATCGCACTACATGCCGCCACTGAATCATAATTATTTTTGAGTTGTGGCCATCAATGTGCCACCCGCATCCATATTCTATGGGCATCCTCAACCACCGCGATGTTCCATTGATGCACACCTCCTTCAACACCGTTTCATATTTTGATCCATGGCCTCTGCATGCCACTGTGGTCTCTACCTGGACCGTGGATCGATATCATAGTGATCTTAGACTTCCTTTCAAGTGTTTTCGTTGGGGAAGATTGATAATTTATTATAGGGAGGGAGGTGGGAAACTCACATGAACACCCATGGTTGGCGGATCAGGCCTTATTCGTGTCAGCCTTGATCTATCCACGTAAGAGTTTAAGGGTGGATAAATGAAGAATGAAAATAACATCACAAGTTCAACATGGGTCCAATTATAATGTGAATATACCAAAAATTAAACCCATCTCTCATTTAGAATCCACGATCCATGAATCATTCTGTTTTTTGAATTATTCACGCTCGTCGAGTTGATTTAGAAATGGGGAAAGGAATTCAATTAAATAGACACCCTACCTGGAAAAATCATCAGTCAGTTTCGGGATTCAATAGTAATTGGAGATCCATTAAGGGACATTAGGATCTGTCATCTCATTGACCATCGATCTGTTATCCATCATTGTTAGTGTTTTTTCACTCGTCTTCATTCGTTCCTCACCAACAGAATTCCTCTAGATCCTTAGAGCGATCTCCTGAGTCGTCCCAAGATCTCTTATCCCGGTTAATCAATTTAATGGTGGACATGTGTTTCTGTGTTTCTATTACACTGAGTCTCTACTTCAATACAGTGTTTCATTTATGAAATGAAATAGATTCCTCTTTGTTGCGTTGCAGATAATCATTTTAAAATAAAATAAACTTTTTAATTTTATATTATTTTTCCTTAAAATGCATGAAAATTAACTTTTACCCTCGTCCAATGCTGGTCATGGTTAGGTTATGCATAAGAAGAAAATCTTATTAGAAACTCAATGTTGGTCTCATATTTTCAATCTAAGTTAACAATATTCAGTAATGGTGATTTTAAAATAAAATATGTTCATTTATTTTAATTATTTTATTTATGGTTACGTCCCAAAAATCAACATTCAAAGTCAGCCCAGACCTACAAATGTTTGGCTTCACCTAAGGAAAGACCTCCCTTAATATATCAATTGTGGTCTCATATTTCCAATTTGAGTCATCGTTCATGAGTAATAAATACATTAAAAATAAAATAAAATAATTTAAATATTTTTTACGGATATTCTATTTTTGGGTTTTCTCAATACAGACTGGTGTCGACTAAACTTAAGTCACGCCTAGGGTAAAACCACTACTCTAAACACAATTGTACACTTAGATTTTTGATTTGATAACATGTTTATGAGTTATTATACTTTCTATAAAAAATTACTCATGCACGCTATTTAAAATTTCACATTTTTCAACGGATCATTCTGGGATCTTTGGGTCTCGGAATCTCCCATCGTCTTAGCACCTAGTGTCAAAATAATATTATATAATTTAAAGAAAATTAAATGAAATTCTAAGAAAGTACCTTACTCCCACCTTTATAGATTTATGTCATCATAATCCAAAATAATGTCTAAAAAATTAAATGAGGTTATGGGCACGAACCTAATCCTCCCTCTCCCACGTGCTCTCTTATATATTCTTCTGCTGACACCAAATTCACACTATGGGAATTGATCTCCCTATGAGGGTCCTCTCTTGTCAATCCTCAATCTCTACCAGAAACTCCACAAACATCACCCAGTTGTCGACATCCATCTCTTCCCTGTACCCCCAGAAATAGAATGAAAAACCCCAAAAATGGATTCATACAAGATTTCTATAACTTTTTCTCTATAGGTAAGCCCATATTCAACACGTTCTATAATCCCTAGCATCTTCCTTGACACCCACACACATACCATGATGCATCTTCCCACTCTAGGTGTCACTGCTACAACATGGAATCCTATGAAAAGAACAATGTTCTCCCCACCTTTTGAATGTACATCAGGGGTATTACTTTTTGAAAACTGAGCACTTAATGTCCCACAGATGGTTTGAATAATTTTTTCCTACCAAACAATTTTCAGAGTTGATGGGTATCGAAAAATGACTGGAGGTATGATGATTCATCACCATATTCAAAGGATAACTGTAATGAGGCCAACAAATCTATTTACTTGTTCATCAACTATGATCTTGATATAATAATAAGAGAATCTACTAACATGTTTCCCTTACTAGAAGTATAAATCACTTATAATTCATAGTCCTAGAGGATCTCCGACCATTATCTTGGTCTCAAGTTCAAATCATTCTAAGAGTATATATACTCGATACTCATGTGGTTTGATTATATGGTAAACCATTCACCCTTGGGGGTAGTGTCTTCACATCATCAATGAAAATACTACCACTTCTAACTCAAGATCTAGGAGCTCTTCAAACACTATCTCAAATAATAAAAATCATATGGGAACCATTCCGTCCATGTAAAGGGAATCCCCTTTCAACTAATCGATGCGCTCATCATCCCACTAGTATTGGGTACTTTTTCTCCATGACCACATGGTTAAATTGACAGTATTCCACACACAACCTCGAACACTGGGACATATTAATCCTTTCCTCTAAAACAACCCCACCTACACCCACATATCACGAAGATATGTGAAATCCATCCGATATACTAATGAAGATATTAGTTCAATATCAGGGTGTAGAATGATGTAAAAGTTCATATCCATGCAGGGAGTTAATCCTAGAAATATCTTCTAGGAAGATTTCCTTGTACTCTACCACTACTTCTTGGAACTGAAAACTCAAAACATACACTACCATGTGGGTAAGGCTAGCCTACTCAATTTTGGTCGATTTCACCCTCTTATTCATGATTTTGTCCTGTGCTGCATGGGTTTCCTTTTTCTTCCACCAATGAAAACCACATTCCATCATTGTGGACATTTAACATCCTTTTTCCTAAAAAAGTCAAACTGAGCATGAACTCAAGATAACAAGTCCATACAAAAACTAATATCATATATCCTCGACCCTTCAACCAAGGGGATCCAACTGAAACTCCCTCCCTAAGGGTTATATCACACCATCAACATAAGTGTGATTTTCGAGTCCCCTATGATTTGTATCTTTAGATATAAGGGTCAATTTAGAGGATTAACCGGAAACTCAAGGTCTTTAACAAGAATTGGGAAAATAAGAAATGAATAGAACATGTGTCTATTAATACCAAAAATAAGAGTAGACACAATCCAATACACGAATCAATCATGGAGCCCTTGTGTCATAATCCATGGCCACTTGTAGCTACCCCTTTCCTTATCCTCTAGATCCCTGAGCCTGGTGTGGACCCCCTTGGGGTCATAGTTGTAACATGTTGAAATGTATACCACAATATGTTGTTTTCCCAACTCATCTACCATGTAAGTTTGTCTACAAATTAATCCATTTTGTCACTATATCTACCCTGGAGTCGCAGCCTCTATTTCACTATCAACATGATGGGTTGGAAAATATTTAGATAGATATCCCTTTTTTTATTTTGAAAGTAAATATCACATACAAGGCCGATTGGACTCACCCAAATTTCCTTGAGATATAGAACCTCAATATTGGGACCCCTTCTCAGAAATTCTCGCATGTCCAAGTCTATGAGACTGAAGTCGGCTTCCTGAAATCCCAATAGTAACATCCACTATCTATATCTTCAAGGAAAAAGGAATTTCATCAAAAAAGGATTTCTATATTAGCTAGCATAAGTAATAATGAACTGAGTAATTGTGCCAACTTGGATGTCCCTAATGACATTTCACCCAGGGGCTTGATACCTAAAGCACTAGTTGTATAGTATTCATCGAGTACCTGGAAATTTCTGTACGCCTTGATGAATAATGAGCTACTGAAATTTCAACCTAATGAATCTGTAGAAGCTCTTGCGAACACATATCCCTTAGATTTTATAAAATATCTCCTTCATAGAGAAATTTTCTCGAGATTTGACCAATGAAAAGTCACATTATTGTATGATCGGGTAATCTTATCCCTGCCATCTCCCTGCTGAGCCACATAAAAGTCCTACTACAAGGAACTCCATATGATCTAATGGTGTCCTGAATTGATGGATGACATGTCCACAACCTCAAGACAGTCCTTAGCTGCGTGTGATTTGGATTCGCCTCAGAACCTAAGGGGTCTCTATCATTGAAACTCATGGTGAGTGCTTAGCCTTTGCATCCCATCTGTTAGTACATAGAGTATTGTGTGATACTAAATAGGTTGTGGTATATCCAGTACACCACATTGTGGTGATGTCACTGGTATGAATGCATATACCCATCATTTCACCCCACATATCATCCACGTGATCACGTGGGGTAATCTTGACTAGCTGACTACGTGGAAACCCCTTGAAACAAAATACTATGTACCATGACCAATCGAGTATACCTAGTTAGATGACTCAAGAAGGACTTGGTAAACTCAACCCATTCCAATACAATTCGTGTACCATTATTTTTTCCCTTCAAATATTTATTTCATATACCAAGTCAAAAAGTGGAATTCATGGTTCTAGTGTATGGATATGTTGACTGGGGCACCAATATTGGATTTCGTGTCATGAAAGATGAGCTCAAAACACTTAACATTGTTTCCCCAATCCAAACCCATAGACTCTAGGTTCTTAAGATATAACCAACATTCATAGATACCACTCTTTCACAGCATATTCTCCCAAGGCTCATGTCATGACTACCCCAATCCCACTTCTGATAGGCCAGGGGGTGGCGACTACTGTTGATTTGAAATATCCCACAAATGGAAGGCATTTAGCTAAGAACTTGTAAACACATACCCAACTAAAAACTACTAGGATAGTGAGTGAAACACTATGTAAATAAAATTAACTCACACCATTACAACCCAACAACATAGTACGACAGAATGTAAAGTCGTAAAGTACAACTACTATAGAATACAATTCTTTCAAAAGAAAAAGGACAACTGTAGAGACCGACCCGCAAACAAGGGTACTGAAGCAACATTAGGAAGATTTAAAAAACTCCTCACCTCATCTGATCTCACAAGGCACCACCTAGTCCAGATCCTGATCCTACTCCCTATAAGACTCCACCAAAGTATCAGTCATCAGCACAAGACACAAAAAATCCATGAAACGTTTGTGGATAGGTGAGTAAAAAAATACAGAGTAAGGGACCCAAAAAACACAAAGCAAAATTCCACAAATTAAAACACCTCAAAAAAGGTACAATAATCTCAACATAGGTATATATATTCAACAAATATAACAATTACATACAAGTATAGTCATATATGATTCTAAGATGCAACATATCATCCACTTCCTTCCATATGGTTCTGTGGGTTGCAATCTCAATTCCGACATATCCCACTACTTGAACTATCTGATTATAACCAAGTAGTGAATTATACCAAAAGTATCAAAGAGAATATCTAGTATCGATACATCATGATTTTTCCCTAAAATGTCTAGTCTCACCGAGTTAAAGAGTTTTGATATCACTACCAATCCTTCATCACATGACTCCACATAAGGCATACTAGTCCCGGGAAGACTCACTCCTTGAGCCAACAAGTCATCAGATACCTACGGGCAATGAGGTCCCACATCTTTGGGGCCCACCCAAAGAGAACAATCTAAGAACTACCTAATGTACACAACTTCATTCAGAACACTAAACATATTGTACTATTTAGGCACTCATCCTCGATGAGTTTTTAAAGACTTTCAGGCCACTGAGGTCTGCTCATCTACTGGTCCACTGTGGTCTGCTCAACTAATCATCTACTACGCTACATAAGTCTGCATGGATATTCGTTTCCCATTCCCAATACGTCCACAAAGCTGCTCATCTTCCAGGCCATGGAGGTCTACTTGGCTACTTGAATTCTACGCCACACACATCTGCACAACTACTTGTCTGTTAGGCCATTGAGGACTGCTCAACTACTACTCATATTATGGGCCATTATGTTTCTCTTGGATATAGATTTTCTTCTAGGCCACTGAGGACCGCTCACCTACTGCTCATCATGTAATATCGATCCGCAATAATTTTTCTCGTAGCAAGCTTGATTCCACAAGAATCTAATTTTCAAGCCTTCATTCATAACTCCACCTTCACAAAAAATCATTTAGGGTATTTCATAAGGATCACCTCTTCTTGAGAGTCTTACCGCCACAAATAGCACATCGACCGAACATATGGATTTCAGTTTATGATTGTTAAACTGAAATGGGGCAGTTGGGGTGCGAGTTGGGTCTTACCCGACCCGACCTAGGGCCCAACGACCCAAACCATGGTCCACCAACCAGACATGGGATCGACCGAACCAATTTGGCGTCCACTGTCTAAACCTGGGGTCCACTAACCCAGATTCAAACTTGTCTGCTAAGGTAGATTGGTCGGATGGAGGGGGGATAGCCCGATGGGGGGAATGGACAGATGGGGGGTCAGCCTGATGGGGGCCCCGACCCAATGAGGGGTCCCAACCCGATTGTGGGGGCCCAAATATATGGGGCAACCTGACCTCATGGGGATGCCTGACCTGATGGGGGGGGGGGGGCATTTCCCTATGGGGTGGCTCAACCCACATGGTGTGCGGGTCCAGTTCACCAAGGACATGACATTTGGTGTGTGTCAACACCGCGTGACGTTGCACGGATCATTTCCTCCATTCAAGCAGCCACCAACAACCGTTGATGGCAGCTTAATCCATCACTCGTGGCTGATGTCATGGGACCTCCTCTCCACTGGCGCACGCTACCCCAGTATCATGAAGACTATTGGGTTTTGACATTCTGTGTGCCACATGTGGCCTCCTACCATGGGCCTCCTTCACTACCATGGATCTCTATTTACATTCACCACCTTCTGTACTTTTCTGGTTGTCGAGCTGTAGGCTCTAATTTACATTTTAGTATCCACCAAGACTGCAGATTTCCATCTTTGAAATCTTAGACTTACATCTGAGTTGTTTCAGTGGTGATGTCTGAGAATTTATATGAGCGAGGGAGGTGGGAAACTCACATGAATACCCATGATAGACGGACCAGGCCTTGTTCATGTTAGTCTTGATCCTTCCCTATTATAATTTATGGTGTAACACCTCGACCCCAGAAGCTCGATGATGGTGCCTTATTTTTTTACATTAGAATATATTCAAGGAAGATTAATCTTGAAGGACTAATCGATTTATTAGTTTTGGATAAAAGATACCAACATGAGTTCAAACTTACAACTCAAAACTAAAAACAACGTTATAAATTCAAAAAAAATCTCATGACCTCTTAGATTAACCCTACAATTCAATAATAGTATAATCATCCTCATAACCTAGAATGATAAAACATAATAAATCGGGGATATAAAATGCTAGTAATGGTAAGAAATACAGCGGAAGATATCATAAACATAATTATTAGGCAAGGTGAATAACTAAAAACCCATACCATTAAAAATGAACATGAACACATTATTGTAGGAATAAGAGATGAATAAAAATTTCATATTGAATCATAAATATGGGTATTAAACTATTTGAATAACCTAATGAAATTTCAATTAATTTTTCCTAATGAGGGAATTCATAATATGGGACATCATAACCATACCTTCAAGGCCTCCTACTAAGCCCATATGAATCCATCTTGACAAGGCCTCATGCCAAGACCAAAGTTTGACTCATGAGACCCACCGATGCACGAGTGGGATTTAGCAATCCCCACATTAGACTTACTAAGTCTAATGAATTCCTCATATGAATGCGAATAATTATAAAAAACATATATATTCATATCGAAACTAACATATGATATGTAAATAACATTCCCAACACATTAAACATAAACACTAACCATTCGATGTAAATTGGTAAATTTTATCAAGATAGAACATTCACATTCAAACTAATCGGAATCCCTTCAAAAACATATTTTAGATGATATCATAAGATATAAACCTCTATGAAATATATGATTCATAAAGAGATGTTGATATAAATAATGATACATATAAATGATACCATTGAGAAAATCCTAAGGAAATAATACTTAAACATTCCAAAGTGTCACATACCACTTTGAAACATTCAAATCAAAATCCCATAGAATATCATGTAAATATGGTGACAACTGATATGATATATCAGTAAGCTTTAAATGCATCATATTCATGGAATAAGTATTGAATTAGGAATATATCTCATATAAGGTAAAGTGAGGTGAGAAACATAAATTTTACATTGGAATGAAAGTTCTTTTGGAAATCCATTTATATTTTGAATAAATCTAGTTTTAAAAATGTATATCCTGGAAAATTAATGGAATGGAAATTTAATTAAAATATAAGCCAAAATGTAGTCTCACAAGTGTGAAATCATGTAAAAATTGTTTTTAAAGAAGCATTGGAATTAAAACATTTTTGTGCGGTTTAAGGAATTCATTAACAAGATTTTAATGAAAATGAAATGATTGATTTCATAAAACCAGAAATGAAGAAAAATATATTTTTCATATTAAAATATGTGATTTTATAAGGATAAATATTTCTTAAAACATTCTGTAGAGTTATCTTCAAAATAGGTAAGAAATTTTGACATTCCCTTGAATTGGTCTTGCATTGAAGAATAATTTTTGAGAGATTCATTTAAAACATATAAATACACATAAAGTAAAGAAGGATTGTAATTGGAAAACATATATAGAACATTAAAATAGAATTTATGAGGATTACATAAGAATAAATAATAATTTATTTTGTTTAGTAGAGAATAAGAGTAACCCCAAATAAAAAGGGGAATTGTGTAGAAAATACTTAAAACATTATAATCAACTGAATTGTATGCCCCAAAATTAATATTCATCAAATGAAAAATTGAATATAATTAAAATTAATATATTAATTAAATGAGACATAAATGGGCAGAACATATACGCCATACGCAAGTAGTAGTAGTAAATATGAAATATCTCAAAAAAATGGATGTAAGATGAAGAAACCCTTACAAACATTTCAGCATGGTAGCGGGTGATCTTGTGAGGGATTAATGAGAGGTAATGGGGTATCAGGTCATTTATATATCATAAGGGAGGTATGGAGGAGGTGGAAAAACATACCCCATAATTAGGAAATAAAAATATAAGGACACAAAATAGGGTGAATTCTTGAATTAAAGTGAGAGAGAGGATGCCTAACCTTAAATCTGAGGGTGTTCATCTCTTGATCTTAATGAATTGAATAAAAATATTTGGTTCATTAATTAAAAATTATATAATACTTTATAAATTTATTTGGTTTATTATGAATTTATTATGTGAATTTATTTTCTTTTAGATGGGTTAAGGGATTCAGATTCATTATTCATGAGTGCTGAGTTTCATAATATTCATGATCGACACACATATAAACGAGTATGGTAGTTCACAAAATATGGGAGTTGAATTTCAGAATTTATTTTATATGTTATTAATGAAAATTATGATTATTTCATGGTTATAAAATTCATTTGGTTGTTTGGGGTGATGTTGAATCAATCAACCACAATGGAACCAAAAAAACAACAAACGCAGAACATGCTCCTCCCCAGCAGTTGCACCATGTCGCAGCCTTAATCAGAGGATGACCCTTCGATGTGTAGTCCTGTGTGAATGCACGGGCACAAAACCAATGGCAAAGACATACCCTCTCAATGACCAAATGTGAATGCCAGGCTCTGGTGAAGACGTCGTTCTCCAATCCCCATCTGGAGAAAATCCGCGTGAAGTGATTACTGCAAGCAAAAGATTTTCAGCATAACAAACTAGAATATAGAGCCTAACTCAGGTATAGAATTCAAAACAGTCCACCAAACCAGCCAAACATAGAAAGCCAACCAAAACAAAATCATACTTTGGATTTATATGGTGATTTTTCTCATAATTACATTATATTGTATTATTATTTTACATCATGAGTGTATAAGGATTATATAACATTACATAAGATAAAATAAATATGTAATAGTTTAGTTCAATTGTAAAAATGGTTTCATGATTATAGTTTAATAAGGTAAAAAAATTTAAATCATCATCATCCTTGAATGTGTTATATCAACACCACTCGGATGATGTTTCATTTTTAGCATAAATGAGGGGGGGGGGAAGGAGTGATAAATATTAATTATCCCATTAGAATAACAAAATTCCAGTATTTCCATGGTAATAGAGTTTTTATACCATTTTAATGAGGATAGGTTAGTAAAGAAAAATAGAACATAGAAACATGAAAATGAAAGAAAAGAAAAGAGGAATTTTACCTCTTTAATTAAACTTTCAGGAAAGCCTCTTAAGGGAAGAGGATTGGGTATTTTTATGAGACCAAGGATAAATGGTCGTGGGGGGGGGGGGCTTGGGAGGAGACTTTGGAAGAATTTGGAAAAGGCACATGACTTGAGAGGAATGAATAGAAGAGGGTGGAAGATGAGGTATTTATATGGGAGGGGGTGAGAGTTTTCTTAATATTTGAATCATTAGTTTTTTATTTTTCAATAAAACATGAAATTGTGATTATTTCAACTCCAAAAAATAGTAATATTTAAAAGGGAGTTAGAACCATTGGTTCTTACATCAGGATAACAACATCAATGCCTCAATAAATCAATTATTTACCATTTATTGTTAATTATTTTATTTTACAACTCACCTAAAATTCATGTATTTTAGAAAAATAACAAAATTCACCCTAACCGTTTTTCAACGTATAGAATATAAAAATGATGAATATTTTACAAAAATAATTTTCTAGATATGATTGATTAAATAATTAATACAAATCTAATTTTCTTTAAAAATACAGTTTCCAAGACATTTATTTACTTATTCCAAAACAATGCTACATCATTCATTAACATAAATCCTATATATAATATATCATAGGTGAGGTTATTATTCATAAAGGAATTTATCTATTCCTAAGGGTACCAATACTATTAATAATGGTATGTTGCTATTTACTAAAAATTATGTTGGTTATATCAGATTCTAAGTAACTTATTGATCAAAATTGTGTATTTCATAATTTTACAATTCAAATCATAGGGGTGCTAAAATTATGTATGTTGGATAGGATAGAAAAAAGGTGACTTTTTTAGAGACTTAGTGTTCCATTCTTGCAATATTAAATATATTTTCTAAATATTGGGTTGTTACATTATCCCCTCACAAATATTTCATCCTCAAAATTTGAGATTTCACTTTGAATGTTATTAGTAGTAACTTGAAAATTTCATTGTGAAATTCCCATATCTGAAATTATTTTAATACAATATCATACATTTAAATGATAGGGTAAAGTAGGTGGTCAAATAGAAATAATTATAAAATTTAAAAATAAGTCAATAAATAATCCTTTCGAAATGGAGTGACAAGGATTGGATTTAAAAACCTACGCATTGAAGAAAAACCAAACTATGAATTTTATGTGATATGAAATAGGTTTATATGAAATTAGATTTCAAAAAAACCATAGACTAATGTTATGATAAAATTCAATAATATTATAAATTATTATTATAACAGAACAACATTAAAGACTCTTTTCGTAGATTTAATAGATTATTCCACTCTATAAGTGTATAAATATATGTTTATATATCATAAACACCATATTAACCTTTGATTGTACCTTGAACTACATATACATCATTTTTAGCAGAAGTTACATCATATAGTATCGTTAATCTCTAAAACCTCATATAATGATCAATTTAAACCATTCCAAAAATGGTTTAACATTCCAAAAGATCATGATCTTATAAAATAGAAATATTTATATGGTAGTTAGTACTATCCAATTTATATAATTCATATATATCATCTATCCATTCCAAAATTTACATATCAGTTTTATGAAAATAATAAGGGTTTTCTATCACCAACCATATATTTTCCAAAAGTTTGAACTGCTACTGACTCAATTTTCATTAGTACCATTAATTATTAGACCAAAAATCCATAAAGAAAATGTATTGTAGTACACCACTCATATATTCCATAATTCTTATAACCACTACATTTATTATAAAATATTCATAATAAATGTGCATTGACTAAGAATATCAATCACTACACTTCATTTGTGGTAGTATCATAACATGATCTTTATCCAGTAACATCATTTTGGGTACATTCCATTGACACTTGGGACATTGATTCAAATAATTTACCATCTCCTTTAAATTATAGTTGTGTACATTGAAAAACATTTTCATACCCTTGTTATCACAATCATGGTGTAATTTTTGTACACACACATAACAAACATGCATTCCCTTCAAGAATTTACCATTGTGATTCTTTCAACAATTCTCACATTTGGGAAGACCCTTCTTTCCCTTCATCCATTTATCCATGTTTTTATCAACCATCATTTTCTTCATTTTCATCCTTTCAAAACCATAAGACTGATATAATTCCTTACATTAATTGTTAACACATGGTACTATTTCTTCCCATGATGAGGATACATGGGAATCTATATTACTTTCAAATGAACGCTTAATACCATTAGAGATACGATCCTTCCTACTATTTTCATCATGTGAATTAGAGAAGTTAGATATCCTTATACTTGGATCCATTTCTAATAAATTCTCTGTAATATATTACCTCCTAAAATAATGAAATATCTATATCTCTAAACAAGGTATAACACATAACGTAAATTTATGCATCATAAATACTAAAATTTTATCCTTTGGTTAATTTAGGCAAATAAATCCTTCATAATTTTTTGTAATAAGCTTATGAATTTTCCAAACCATATCCACGGGGAGTGTCGAACCTTAAGTGCAGCGAAACCCATTTTCATGTACCAGTTCAAACTTGAGTCCAGATCAAATTATTGTTTTTGGGCTTTACCCATAGTTACATTTGTGCCGGATCCACCTCTACTCGTAAATATATAGAAAGGGATGTATTTTCTTGATAAACCACATAATTTATTCCCTTCCTAAAGTCTAGGATGTCCTTGTATTCTAATCACCAATGTTTATCATAGGGGTTTGTTCACTAATATACTTTTCCAATATCTAGTTTCCATGTCTTCTACCAAACATCGTTTGATACCAATTATAACACGCCGAACCTAGAAACTAGACTATGTTTTATTTTTTAACATTATCACAGATAAAGGGAATATGAATCTATATTGACCGATCATTTTAGTAGTTTTTGAATAAAGATACCTATACGTGTTAAAAATTATTACTCAAAACTATGAAAAACATAATAACATCAAATGAAAATAACATAATCTCTTAGATTAACCCTGAAATTCATTAAAAGTATAATCATCATCCTAGCAAGGAAGGATAAAACATAAGAAATGGGTGATATAAAATTCGTAGTAAGGGTATGAAATATAGTGGAAGATATCATAGACATAAACATTAGGTATGGTGAATAACTAAAAACACATGCCATTAAAAATGAACATGAACACAATATAGATGGAATAAAAGATGAATAAATAATTACATATTAAAGCATAAACATTGGTATTATACTAGTTTAATAACCTCATGAACATTCAATTAACAGTCTCAAAATATGGGAATGCATAATGAGGGACATCATAACTATACTGTCATGGAGTCGTTCCAAGACCATATATATCTATTCATTCAAGGCCTCATGTGAAGATCAAATTTTGTATCATTTGATCTACCAACGCATCTTGGGGATATAGAGGCCCCCCCACAACAATTACAAAGTAAAATACATTATTATTATGAATGGGTATAGACATAAAATACAAATAAATTCATATGGAATCTAAAATGTGATATATAAATAACTTTTCTCGTATGTTAAACATAAACACCAATTATTCAAAGAAAATTGGTAAATTGTATCTGGATAGAACATTTAAAATAAAACTAATAAAGAACCTTTCAACAACCTATTATTGATGATATGATGGTATATATACCTCTATGAAATATAATATTCTTCAAAGGATGTTGTCAAAAATAATGATACTTTTAAATGAGACCATTGAGAAAATCTTGAGAAAATAATCTTTCATCTTTCCAAAGTGTCCCATACCACCTTCAAACATTCAAATAACAATACCTTATAATATCATGAAAAACACTAGACTATTTTTATTATATACCATTTTATACGTAAATTGTTTGGAATTATTGGTGAAAATGCATATATTTTATAAAAGTTAATGTAAGGTGGGAAGAATGTATTCTACTTCGGAAAGAAGGGTTCTTCTGGAAAATAATTTTTATTTTGAATAAATATGTTAATAAAGATATATATATTATAAAACAAAATTTTAGGACATTGATATAATGATTGAGTCATAAATTATGTCTCACTGAAGTGAAATCATGTAAAAATTGTTCTTAAAGAAGCTTTGGAAATAAAAACATTTTAGTCTGTTTTAAGGAATTCATTAAATATATTTTAATGTGAAAAGGCATTTTTTCCTTAAAAAACCATAAATGAACCAAAAAAGAATTTTAATGTTAAAATTTGTTATTTAAGAATGGAAAATAAGTCTCAAAATATATTATATAGTGTTCTTCAAAATATGTAAGAATTTTAGAAATTCCCTTGAACTGGGAAGGTATTTCGTGAGAATTTTTGAATGATTCTTTTAAAAAAAATTAACTACTCATAAAATAAATAATTATTCTTATTGTTAATAATATATACATATAATTCACATATAATTTATGAGGATTAGATAATAATAAATAATAATTTCATTGAGGTGAGTAGAAAATAAGAGCAACCTGAATGAAAATGGAGGTTCAGGTAGAAAATACTTAATACACTATAAACAATTGAATCGTATGCCCCAAAATTAATAATAATCACATGATACAATGAATATAATTAAAATAATGATATTTATTACATTAAATATTAATGATAAGTATATATTGACCATACATAACTAGTATTAGTGAATATGGTAGATCTCTCAAAAATGAAGGTGAGAGGAAAAATCCCTTACAAACATTTCAGCATGGTAACAGGTGTTCTTGTGAGGGAGTAATGAGAAGTAAATGGGTATCCTTTAATATACACATAATAATATAAGTATTCGGGAGGTGATAAAACAGAACCCATCATTTGGAATTAAATATAAAAGGACACAACATAGGTGGGATTCTTTAATAAAAGTGAGAGAGGGGATCCCTTACCTTAAATTTGTGGGTGTTCTTCACTTGATCTTAATGACATGAATAACCAAATTAGATTAATTAAATAAAAATTCCAGAACCATTTATACATTTATGTTGTTTATCACGACTTTATTAATTTCATTCATGTACTTTTATATGGGTTAAGAGATTCAATTTCCTTTTTCGTGAGTACATGTTTTCATAATATTCATGATAGGCTCACTTATAAAAGAGTATGGTAGTTCATGTAAAATGGGATTTGAAGTAAAGAATTAATATTATTTTTTATTCATAAAATTTTTAAAGATTACATTGTTATAATATTCATTTTTTTATTCGAAGTGAAGGTGAATAATTATATTAAAAATTAATTATAAACACTTGTATTAATTTGGATGTTTTGATTACAATTACCTTGTTTTTTATTATTATTTTTACAGAATGAGTGCATAAGGATTCTAGAACAATAAATAAAATATAAATATACATATAATATACTGGTTCAACAATAAAAATGGTCTCATGACCAGAGTTGAATAAGGTAAATCAAATTGAATGCATTTTCCTCCTTGAATGTGATAAATCAATACATCTCGGACAATATATCATTTTTAGCATAAATTGGGGGAAATAAGAGATGAAGATGAATTATACCAATACCATAAAAACATTTAATTGCATGTATGGTACTGGTGTTTTCATACCACTTGTATTATGAGAGGTTAGGATTGAAAATAGAACAAAATAACAAGATAATGAAACAAAAGAAAAGAGGAATTTTACCTCTTGAATTAACCTTCTTTGAGTGCATCTTAAGGGAAGAGGATTTAGTCTTTAGGAGGAAAAGGATTGTTGGTCATGTGGTAGGATCCTGGGAGGATATTTGGGATGAATTTTCAGAAGGCACAAGGCTTGATAATATTGAAGAGAATAGGTTGGAAGAGGTGGTATTTATAGTGGATGGGAGGCATGTTTTCTTATTATTTTAATCATTGGTTTATTTTTTACTCATAAGAAAAGAAATAATAATGATTCTATTACAAAAATTGTAATATGTGCATATTATTTCAAACCATTGGTTCTTACATTATCATAACATCATCAATGACTCAATAAATCAATTATTTTTCATTTATTGTAAATTATCATATTTTATTATTCACCCAAAAAACTATTATTTCAAAAATATCCCAAAAATTCACCCAAACCATTTTTTATTATATAGAATCAAAAAATTAATTCCAATACTCAAAAATAAATTTCAAAATAGGAATTACTTATTGTTTTATTTAAAATAATAATTTACTTGAAAAAATCATTTTTTAAAAAATTTATTTAATTGTTCCAAAACATATTTACATCATACATTCACATAAATACTATATATATACTATAATATGTGATGTTACTATTCATATATGTATTACACATTCATAAGGTTAATATTTCTATTCCTATTGGTATGTTACTATTCACCAAAAAATATGTTTGACATATCAGACTCTAAATAATTTACTGATCATAACCATGTATGTAAGATTTTAAAAATTCATATAATAGGGGTTATAAAATTATGACTACTAGATAGGTTATAAAAAATTTTGGTTTTGTGGAGACTAAGTGTTTCATGCATTCAATATTAAATTTATTTGAAAAATCATAGGCTGTTACATAAGGGTGGCTAAATGAAGAATTAAAATTAAATCACAAGTTTAAAATGGATCCACTTTTTCGATGAATATCCAAATAATTTAAACTATATTGTATTTAGCATGCGGCATCTGGGAATCATGGAATTCATTAAATGATTCATGCTCATCCTGGAGATTTAGAAATAGGGAACAAAATTCAATTAAACAAACACACTACCTGTAAAAAGGATCGGTTGAAGTTAGGGTTCGATCGCTGTTGATGGTCCATTAAAAGGCATGATGATCCACCCCATCAACCTTCAATTTGTGATCTATATTAATTGGTGATTTTTCATTCATCGATATTTTTTGCTTACTAATGGAATTATTCGAGAACATTAGTTCAATATCCTGGGTCGTTACATGATCTCGTATTTCTGTTAATAAACATTCTGTAGGAAACATGTTTCACCATTTCAGTTATGTTGAGTCTATATGTCGTTACACTAACTATTTTATGAAATAAATAAAATTTTCTCATTGTTTCATTGTATCAAAATATTTTCGAATTAAATAATTTTATTAAGTTGATTTTTTATTCCTTCAAATATATGAAAATTAACTTTTTCCCTTGACCTGAAGGAGTTGAGGTTACATCCTATATAAGGAGAAAATATCATTATGAACTTAATGATGGTATCCGATTTTAAATCTGAGTTACATTTTGTGAGTTATATTTATTTGAAAATACAATAATTACTTTTATTTATCTTATTTTATTGATGGTTAGATCCCAACAATAAACATTCATAGATGGCCTAGGCCGGCCTATATTAGGCACCACATTAGTAATGCAGGCCCTCACGAGCTCAACGGTGGTCTCATATTTTCAAACTGATTTACTGTTCATGAGTTATAAAGAAATGAAAAATAAAACAATTTTTTTATATTTTTTATTTAATGATATGACATTTTCTATAATTCTCTCTGATGACCCACACCGACTAATGTTAAGTCCCTCCTAGTCTAAACAAAATACATTGAACACAATGGTTCCCTCAGATTTCTAATCTGGGCAACAGTTTGAGAGTTCATCCATGTTTTCATGACAACTACTCAGGTGTGATATTTAAAACTTAACATTTTTTGACGGACCATTCTGAGAACATCGGGCCTCAGAATTGCACACCATCTCAACATCTTCTCTCGAAATAATCCCATATAATTTTAACAAAAATTTCTTGTAATTCTGGAACATGACAAAAATAAATATAATGGAAACAATAGCTCAAACATGATTTAAATCATAGATATCATATGAGTTGTCCATATTTATAGTGATATCATATATAAGGCCTATAAAACACAAATATTTCCCCAAAATTTCAAGTGTATACAATATGAAAATGCCCCCCACACCAGTAGTAGGAGAAACATTTGATGGTGGACTAAAATTTTTGGATGACCATGGATCTTGAGGGATCCCATGCATCATTCAATATACACCCACCAGGTTTATCTATCATGATAAACTTCGACCATGATAGTGACAATATTTGTTTAACCCATAAGGGGTATTGAGAGAATGAATCATATGATTCAAGGCTATGAAAACTAATAGGCATGGAAAATCTAGGTAGGGAGGTAAAACCCGTGGGTGATGATGTCAATGCTCTAAATTCATCCAAGAAATCTCATTCTAGGGCCATAGAGCGAGTTATATTTGAGAATCCCACATCTTATAGGTCAAGGAAATATAGTTTTCCCCACTAGGAGAAGATCATATTATTGGTTTCATAAACACATTTTATAGTAGAAATGTCATGAACTTCTTCAAAGTCAAGAGATGTTGAGTCATCTTATATCATAACAATATTAATATTGGATTATGTGCTGCCTTTGGAAATAAAATCTTGGTAGGACATAAACTGATAAATCATAAATTTATGGGGTTTTCACTAGTATAGAATACAAATGCCACAGTCTGGGGATATTCAAGAACCATCATATATCTAGCTCCATATTAATTTGACTATGTAGTGGTAATTTTTTCAGGAGTTGGAGATGTTAATAATTGTCACCATTGAATGGAACCCATACACAAATTGAGTAAATCACATGATAACATGACCTACTAGAAAGGAAATATCTAGACAATATGATAGTGATAGAAATGAATACATTTATATTAGTTATGTATTTCTCTCTTTTACCTAATATTTTTTCCATCATACATGAAAAATAATTAATACTGGATATATCTTGAATTTGGGAGGAGAAGTTGGATTACAATGGATGAAACCCAATTTAATTAAATATTTTTATATGGGAGCCCTATTAAAGTGGGGGTTGAGTATCCTATGTCCTTAGAGCTATTCATAGTTATGGGGATGTTGGAGGTGGATATGGAGGGAGGTTATTCTCCATTTTCACCTTCGCTTCATAAAAATGAGAGGATCAACACCATACCTGTTCTATATTAAGGGAATAAATTAACTTGGGAAAAGAATTTAGAAAAAAATATGGTCCACTATAATCCATTTCCATGTCATTTAATTGAATGAATCTCCTGACATACTCATTTTACAATTTTTTTAGTATCATCATTAGAATCCACCCTCAAGGGGTCTAACATTGATCCTTCAGGAATGAGGGGGAAATTTTGGGTGAGGCATATACTCGTGCTGGTAAATTTGTCCCTTTGATAAATGAAGTAACAATAGACGAAGCTGCATGTACTACCATTAAGGTAGAGAGGGAGATATCCATATTAATGCTAGATGGGAATCATATGGTTTCATGTAAGGATCACTAACATTATTCTACATAATATTTAATATCAATTGCATGCACTATAGGATCCTGTATAAACCAACAATACCCTTATCACCATAAATGAAGGATTGGTGAGGATCATGGTTGGTCTGATAATGGTGTAAATGCCAATCCCGACTCTATGGGGTTACAAGAAGTTATTCCAACTGAGAGGATGGAATATGATGTTAATGGTAGATCCAATTTGGGTTTTTATCGATGCACCTAAAATCCCAAAATGATGATGATTCTTCATGATGTAAGGTATTATAAATTGAACTAATAGATTATGGTGACAATTTGAATAATAGTAATATTCCCACATCTATAGATGAATTTGAGAACGTTGTTTTAGAATTGGTTGGATTTGATTTTTATATTTCTTGTGAAATAAAATATATCCATAATCTATGAATTTTATCTCTTACATTAGATATTTGATAGTTTATAATCGTGATGAATACATTCCATAAGACATTCAGGACCAAGGAATCGGAGCACATCATGCTTCCGTCACTGAAGTAATGTCAGTTTTGGTTCATGAACTAGGATATTATAAATATCCATCCATCCATGTATCTATGAATAAACCATTAGGACATTCCTTTTTTTTATATACTTTCACAAATAATTGAAAATAATTGTGTTAGGGATTATCAATACGCATTTTTGATCAACTAATATTTGAGTGTTATATCTGCTCTTATTATCTCTCATCCATTTCTGGTTCTTATCCATCTAGTATGAATAATGGGATCAATCTATTATCTTGTATCATGGATATTATTGTCCTATCCTGTGGGAGGATCTTCTATACCAATTCATCCAACAGAGTACATCAAATTGTATATTTAATTAGATGTAGTTGATTAGGGTGGTTAATTGAGTGCATCAATCCCAGAGTACATGTCTCTTACTAAAAGTAGTTTTGATCAAGAAATATAGATGCATGATAACGTTTACACCTCAAAACATGTTTTCAATGTAGATATAAGGAATATAATTTTACATGTGTTGCTCAAGGGTCTTGCTTCATGATTTAGTTCAATTTCAACAATGTTGTCCACTTTATGTGAAATTGAATTTATTACCATATGGTTCACCATTCTATTAATTCAATCATTCTATAATGGGATAATGAGAAAATTTTGTATTAGGATGAGGTAGAAAAATTGTCCAGTTTGATAAACACATGGATATTTTATAATGTGCTTATTTGGGCCATGCTGAGGAAGAATAAGAGTATTATCACCTCTTTGAAGCGAAATATTTCTAACTGGCACTCCTTTAAGAAGAGATAAATGTCATAATGGAATAGATGGTCAAACTCCACCAATCCATGAAGAGTGAATCAACACATGATTTTTTTGTTTCTAGGGATATGGATAAACAACAAAAAATTGAATTGTTTATCACCATTAGGTAGTTATATTTCAAAAAATTTCAAGGAATGCTCGATCCATGTCTAAAAAATCAATAACTATATCAAGGAACACTTACAAATAATAGAGTAGAGACTACATCATGTGGAATATCCTCCTCATTTAAAAACATGGATGGAAAATATTTTTACTATTCGTTTATCATCTATTTCATTTTTCATAACCTAATTACAATCATAACACTATAATTGACTCATTTGATTGAATTCTATTATATTATTGAGTTCAAATTACAATGATAAAAATTAATTGTCTCAAATTTGTTTCCTAAGTATATTTACACAAAGAGAATAGTTTGACCTTTTATAGGGTCATATTTTAAACCCTAAAACTCTTCATTTTTCATTTCATCACCCTTATTTTTTCATTGTTAATTATTAAGAATACTAAGCAAGAAAAAGTTTTATTCTTTATACGCCTCTATTTGTGGGATTTCAACCTAACATATATTATGAATCTTACTTTTCATTGCACAATTTTTACCCTAATGTAGGAAGAGTTCACATCTAGTGATATAAGACATGATATTTACCTAGGTTTCTCTTTTGAGGATCATTAAAATAGAGATCATTGGAACTCTTATTGTTGGAAGTTTACTGTCTTTCTTGAAGAACTAATGAGATGACTATTTTAGGTCAATAAAATCATACCATATGATGTGGAATGATATCATGAAAGGGTATTTCTAGATATAAATTTTCATACATTACTCAACCACACTATAGTTTAATTTTTAGTCAATAGTTTGATATTTATATATCTAAATAGAATATTAGTCATGTATATATGAAATTACTATTGACCATATTGTTTGGGTATACTGAGATAAAAGTGGATTCCCATTATAATAAATTCACCCCTTGTTGATAGTATGTTTTGTGGTTAAATTATGATAAGACAAAATGGTTAGTATCAATTAATTAAAAATAAATAGGTTCCTGTGAATCTTAAATTTTATTACCAAAGGCGATGGTGATTTTGGAGATCCGTATTTTCTAGAGCTCCATTGGTTTTTTGTAAATTGAATCTGTCTGGGAATGAAGGATGTGTCTTGGTTTGGTAGTATCCATAAATGAGAAACTCATCCTAAAAATGGATTTTATATAAAGTATGGGTAATTCTATTTTAACGGAAAGATTTCTGTGGAGGTGTCCTAGGAGAAATTTAGAACCTCCCTCCCTGATAATTGTTTTTCCCATGAATAGTGGAACACAAATTTTTTGTTTGTTATTGATGCTGGAATAGAATAGAGGATCTAAGAATCACTTTGTTGCTTGATGGAATGATCACAATGACTTACACACTTCATTGTGGTGATGAGGTGGATGACTAAAATTTGTTGAAAGGTAACATCCCTGATGAGGGTTACCACATCATGTAGTTTATTATTGTGTCACCATTAATAGGACCTTATAGTGTACAACATATGGAAGGGTTTTTAAGGAATACAATTTAATGCTGTCAATATTTGAATGAGACATTACAGATTATCCATTTCACTTGTTCTGACTAAGAATTTTTTATAATTTTTTGCAACGTATCTTGAATTTTGTAAGATCTAGCCAATGGGAGTTTTGATTCAAGGAGTGATATGTGACATGCATTCAAGTAATAAAAAATATACCATGTTCGAAAATAGGGTTTTATCATAATGTTGTTGATGATTACATATATATAAGATAATACTTATTCTAAAGAATGTTCCTCTGGTAGACATGCCCTTTTGGTGGGAGACATATGTACAGACAGACTGAGGTGTATTAATTCATATTCAAATCAATGGTGTCCTCATGAATTAGAAATCCTATCACTGATTTTTATGGAAACGTTTTATAGATTTAGATATCCATAGACACATTTGTTTTATTTTGTCAATTAATTTATCTAAATAAGGAAGGATCATTTCATGTTGAAAACAATAATGAATTTGGATAAATGATTCCCATATCGGACATACCCGTATGTAAAGAGGTGTATTTTTTAATTTTGATAACATCCAAGACATAGTATCCATAGGATTCTACATAACATTTCAAGAAGATAATCATGAGACATATAGTTATTGAATGATTATCCTTATTAATTGAATAATTTTTGGAATAATGGAATTTTTTTAAATATGGGATCATGACTAGGGAGAGAACGCATAATAGACCTTACTATACAAATCTTCCTAATACATAAGGGTGTGGGGGGATATCCCATTTTTTAGTTGTACTAGAATGTTGGATCCAAACTTCACTATCCATGTTGTCGAAGAACGAATCAAGAAACACATAATTCATTGTTTTATGTAATGCAAGGGACATGAACCATGAATTTTAGGGTTATTTGAAAAGAATGTTTAGTTTTTTACTTACATGTCTTTAATACATGACAATGATATCCCTAACCTGAACTCATACATCAAAATTATAAAGTTAATACCTCACCAAAAATCATTAGAGAACATGATCTATGCTTGATTTGAGGGAGAATGTGTGGAAGAAGTTTAATTGAACATACAAATGTGATTAGAATGAATGATATTGTAATTTCTATCTTTGAGTGGATTGACCAGCATATAAGATTTATGTTTGACTACATATATCATATTAGTGATAATCATGTGGTACATAGTTCTAGGAAACCATTTAGATTAACATTATATGGAAATGAAGGATTTGTATTCTAGTTTTAGGTCATATATCTAAGACCAAAAATCATTGAAATGATGTGTGATATAAGGAAAAATGGGCCAAGTATATTCTGAATTACTTCAGAAATTAAGATGGAATCATTAAACTAAGGTCTGGGTATTTTCCACATAAGTATGAAAGATGTGGGATAAGAAAAAAAAATGAAACTGGACTAGTGTTTGAAAATGGGATCCCATCATATTTCATCGATTGTTATGAAGAAATTAGAGGATTCCCGTAATTGATTAAATGTATCTTCATGATACTCCCTTTTGGTGGGCTACATATGCAAATCAAATTGGGTTATAAAAATAAACAATAAGACAATGAAATCCTCCGGTTAAAATTCTGTCATAATGGGAAACTTTTGTAAAGACAAACTAGGTTGTATGAATGCATTTTCAAAACAATGTTCAAATTAAGAATTTAAAATTTTTTATAGAATATTTTGGGAATGTTTGTAAAAATTTTAAATTTAAATGGATTTGGATTATCTTTTGAGGGAAGTATATGTATAATAAAAATGTTATAATTTAGGGAAACATTTCACATTGATTTAAATTTTCACTGAAAATATTTTATTTATAAACAGGATGAAGAGTTTTATTTTACATATTAACTGGGCCCAAAAAAATAAATATATTAATCACTTCATATCTCATGAAATATATAATAATGCAACACATAGATCATAAATAGTGGTGTGGTGGGATACATACACCAATGGTCGTGATCCTATCAACCATAGAACCAATATGCAGTTTTATATTACGATAAATTCATGTGAACCATGATGTATTACAACATTCGGTGATGAATTTTTGGTATTGTTTAAAAATTTATGGTAATGATTTTTACTTTTTATATTAAATTCTTAAAACATGACTATGGTGTCTTTTTTCATTGATATTATTAGTCCCATATAGTGTGCCTTTTATTGGATTTCATCCAAGAAAAATTTTCATGTTGTTTATCATCTTGTTACATGGAATATATGTTCTTTTTAATGTCGTTGACACATGAACATGATGTTATGTAGTTTAAAAATGTATATCAAAGATTATATGTTCCCTTTAAGGTCATGCATATGGTACTAAGATTGTAAAGACCCATAAATTTCAAGGAAATTTATTTTTCTTAATTTTCTTTGGAATTTCACAAGAACACAGTTTCTGACGGACCTGATTCCGAGGCCCAGTGTGCCCAGAATCATTTTCCAAAGTTTGGCTCGGGTACGTTCAGTGAAAGGATGAACGGGATTTTATAACTTTTAAACCGGGGCCCGGAATCGAATTCTGAGGGCACCGATGAAATCGCAGCACCGATATTCTCTTAGAAACGCCTCTTCTGGAGTTGCGTTTGCTCGGGTGTTGTTTTTAATTTTTGGGATTTAAGTTAAGAAATAAAATAAAGTGGTGCGGCAACTTAATTTTTATTTCACTTAAAGCCACTTAAAAGCCATTTAAAGCTGCTTAAGCTAAGTTAAAGCGGATAGGGTACAATTCAAAATATCCTACCCTCTTAGTAGGATATTTGTGAGGTAGGGCCCGCACGAGCTCCACCATTTCTTTTCCGCTAAGTAATGCACCCACGAAAACCCTTTTTAAATAAAGTCAACTAGGGATTTTCGTATACAGTTAAACGCTCTTATTAATTGGGCGGTTTATTCGTTGAAATTAATTCTATGAATTAATGGGTCGTTACTTAGTTTGTTTTTCGTTTGTTGGAATGTAATAAAATAAGACCAACATTTTTCTTCTTGAGTGTTTTTCGTTGAGAGGATTTGACAAAAACCTTAATTCCATCATCCTCCTTTGCGAAGAATGCGAAGAATGCAAAGAACGTGAAGAACCCCGGCCTCCAATGAAGGGTGAAGAAGAACATTGAGCCCTCTGAGATCGACGACACGACGCCATGTACCGCGACACCGATGATTCTTCTCTCGTGACGTTATTCTGCGACGTTCCTTCATCCGCGAAAAATCTTTGATCATCCATTGAGGTGAGAGATTGCGGACCATTTAATTATTTGTGGTTTATAACAACAACATGGATTTAATTGTTATAATTAAATATGTATGTTCTTGATCCTCGGAGTTCGTCGACGCAACACCGTATACCGCGACGACGTGACGCCCTTCCGCGACGCGACGATCCTCTTCTCCCGTGACGATCAATTCCACGAAGAACGCATGTTAAAAGACTTCGATGAGGTAGGGGTTTGATTCTTAGAAATATTTGTGATTTATACCCACGACGCTTGTTAAACTTTTGTTGTGTAATATTTTTATTAAAACCACTAACGCGGTGGGTGCGGACTAACGAACATGTCCGAACCCACCGCACTTTTTCATTCTTGGTGCGTGAAACAGCAGACGATGACAAATGGGGCCGAAATGGCGATTTGAGGGCATGGCTGTGAATAATGGGACCCAGGAGGAGCTACGGCGCAGACGGTAGTGGAATCGGACCACCGGAGCAACTCCGGTGGCCCGCGGAATCCACCGGCGGCGGCCGACCAGACCCGCGACCACACGGGTCAGGCGACACATGGGACGCGGCAAAGCCGCGTCCGCTGACCCAGCGCGACCCCACGCAGGGCCGTGACACTTCATCCTGCGGGGGCAGCGCGACCCGCGGTTCCTCTGCTCGGCCGCTCGGCCGAGCTGAGCCGGGCCGACCCGCCGGGTCGGGTCACGCCCATGCCGGGCCGGGCCGCCCTGGCCGGGCTGGGTCGCGCCAAACTAGGTCGGACCCGGACCCGGGTCGGGTCGACCCGGTTAAGGCCGACCCAGGGGGGTTGGGCCGGGTCGGTCCGAGCCCAGACCCCCCATTTCCAGACTCTTTTCGGCCGTTCGCTCATAACTTGAGCTATAGGGCCTCCAAACGACGCTCCGTCAGCAGCGATGCGATCTTTTGATCGAGATGGTCATTTCGGTATATCACACTCAAGGTTTCAGAATACCTTGGATTCGGCCAGGTTGGTTCGTACACGAAACCAACCGGGCCCTCGGAACGGAAACGCTCATATCTTGAGCTTCGGACGTCTGATTGACATGCTGTCGACTTTGTTGTTTTCTTCTAAGTGAGATGGATCTTTTGGCTTACTCCAACCGAGGTTTGGACGTAGGTGGAGTACAGTCGGGTTGGTTTTTCCTTAAAAACCAACCGGGCCCCTTGGACGAAAAAACCAATAAATCTCAGACCGGGCGTCTGATTGATGCACCGTCTGCGACGTCGAGTTCCTGTTGACGATACAGAACTTTTGGATACATCAACTCTAGAATATGGGTCAGTTGATGTATCAGCCTCTCGGCTCGTGGAGCGGACCCTCCCGAACGAGCTTGCTATATGTGGGAACCCTAGAGCTAGCTGCGACTGCTACTATGACGACGACGACTGTACATAGATCCTCAGTGGATTCGACGACGACAACTACAGCACTCAGCGATCCATTGTGGGTCAGTGCTACTGATCCTGTGTGGGTCCGATCCTGTGTCGGTCATCGCTCAGTGGTCCTATGTGGGCCAGCGCCTATAGGTCCTGTGTGGGCCCGATCCTGTGTGGGTCTTTGCGGGGGTTAGTTACCTATCGATCCTTTGTGGGTCAGATCCTTTGCGGGTCATTTCGGGGGTTAGTTACCTATCGATCCATTGTGGGTCAGATCCTTTGTGGGTCATTGCGGGGGTTAGTACCTATCGATCCTTTGTGGGTCCAACGGCTTAGATGGATTAGTGATTATCTCTATAGTCATTCGAAGAAGTATACCTGTGTGAGCTGAACCCCTGTTTTGCTTTCCTTTGTGGATTGTGGTGTGCTATCCTGTGTGGATTTACTTTTTTCTTTCCTGTGTGGACTGGGTTGTACTTGAGCTCGGATGTTAGAGCCGAGCTAGAATTTATGACTTAGGTATATGTATGGGCATATACCGTGACGCCAAGTACCGCGACGCCGACGATTCGTCTCTCGCGACGTTCTTCTGCGATGTTCCTTCGTCAGCGACAAATCTTCGATCATCTGTTGAGGTGAGAGATTGCGGACCTTTTAATTCTTTTTGGTTTATAAAAACAACATGGATTTAATTGTTATAATTAAATATGTATGTTCTTGATCCTCGGAGTTCATCGACGCAACGCCGTATACCGCGACGACGCAACGCCCTTCCATGACGCGACGATCCACTTCTCCCGCGACGATCAATTCCGCGAAGAACGCACGTTCGACGACTTCGATGAGGTAGGGGTTTGATTCTTAAAAATCTTTGTGATTTATACCCGTCACGTTTGTTAAAATTTTGTTGTGTAAATTTTTTTTTTTAAAACCGCTAATGCGGTGGGTGCGGACTAACGAACAAGTCCGAACCCACCACACTTTTTCGTTCATGGTGCGTGAAACGGCAGACGATGACAAACGGGGCCGTAATGGCGATTTGAAGGCCTGGTAGTGAAGAATGGGACCCGGGAGGAGCCACGGCGCAGACGGAAGTGGAATCGGACCGCCGGAGCAACTCCGGTGGCCCGCGGAATTCACCGGCAGCAGCCGACCAGACCCGTGACCGCGCGGGTCCGGCGACACATGCGACGCGGAAAATCCGCATCCGCGGACCCAGCGCGGGCCCACGCGGGGCCGCGACACTTCATCCCGCGGGGGCAGCACGCCCCATGGTTCCTCCGCTCGGCCGCTCGGCTGAGCCGATCCGGGCCGACCCGCCGGGCTGGGTCGCGCCCAGGCCGGGCCTGGTCGCACCAAACTTGGTCGGACCCGGACCCGGGTCGGGTCGACCCGGTTCGGGCCGACCCAGGGGGGTTGGGCCGGGTCGGTCCGGGCCTAGACCCCCCGTTTCCGGACTTTTTTTGGTCTTTCACTCATAACGTGAGCTACGGGCCTTCGAAAGATGCGCCGTCAGCGGAAATGTTATCCTTGGACCGAGACGGTCGTTTAGGTATATCACACTCAAGGTTTCAGAATACCATGGATTCGTCCAGGTTGGTTCGTACACAAAACCAACCGGGCCCTCAGAATGGAAACACTCATATCTTGAGCTTCGGTCGTCCGATTGACATTCTGTCGACTTTGTTTTTTTCCACTAAGTGAGACGGATCTTTTGACTTACTCCGCCCGAGGTTTGGACACATGTGGAGTATGGTCGGGTTGTTTTTTCCTTAAAAACCAACCAGGCCCTGGGACGAAAAAACCAATAACTCTCAGACCGGGCGTCCGATTGACGAACCGTCTACGACGTCGAGTTCCTATTGACAATATGGAACATTTGGATTCATCAACTCTGGACTATGTGTCAGTTGATGTATCAGCCTCTCGGCTCGTGGAGCGGACCCTCTCGAACGAGCATGCTGTGTACGGGAACCCAATAGCTGGCTGCGACTGCTATTGTGACGACGAAGACTGTAAAGAGATCCTCAGTGGATTCGACGATGACGACTATAGCACACAACGATCCTTTGTGGGTCAGTTATACCAATCCTGTGTGGGTCCGATCCTGTGTGGGTCCGCGCTTAGCGGTCCTGTGTTGGCCAGCGCCTACAGGTCCAGTGTGGGCCCGATCTTTTGTGGGTCATTGCGGGGGTTAGTTACCTATAGATCCTTTGTGAGTCAGATCCTTTGTGGGTCATCGCGGGGGTTGGTTACATATCGATCCTTTGTGGGTCAGATCCATTGTGGGTCATTGCGGGGGTTATTACCGATCGATCATTTGTGGGTCCGACGACTTAGATGGATCAGGGATCATCTCTATCGTCATTCGAAGAAGTATACCTGTGTGAGTTGAAACCCTGTTTTGATTTCCTTTGTGGATTGTGTTGTGCTATCCTGTGTGGATTTACGTTTTTCTTTCCTGTGTGGACTGGGTTGTACTTGATCTCGGATGTTGGAGCCGAGGGAGAATTAATGACTTAGGTGTATGTATTGGCATATACCTAAGCCATGTCGGATGTTACTTTGTGATTGTATCTTTCCTTTTTGGATTATCCTTTGTGGATTCTGGGAGACCTTCGGGGGTCTCGGGGTCCCTAATGAGTAGCTTATACTCACCACTTCACAGGCTATGCCCGCACTATGTTGTGTTGGTTGCAGACGACGGACAACGATGATCGTGGTGGAAGCTTGCAGAGCAGGACGGTACCTGGAGGTTGACCACTGGGCGGGGTGTCCTCGGAGCGGACGACTGGACCAAGGAGCTGTGGAGGCTATCTGTACCCACCCTTCAGGTTGAGAATCCAGAGGACGGCTCGACGCTGCGGCTTTTTCTTTTAGTTGCTGTTTTTCCCCTTTCAGTTGTACATTACAGGTGGGCTTGAATTTCTGGCCCCCTTTACTTTTTCCGCACTTACTGTTGTACTAGCTTTTACTTAGTGTTTACTTTTTCCGCTTGTTTACTCGGTGGTGATTGTTTACTTTACAAGGGAAATTCATTCCCTTTTTACCAGTATTTACGCCTTGGTGCTAGTCGCCAGCCCCTGGCCTATGGAAGGCGGGCTTGTGGTAGTCACAGCACGGGCCCTGAGGATGGGTCGTGAAAAAGATTCCATGTACTCAAATGGGTTAAAAAAGAATATATGTTCATTTTATGGTCATTTATATAGGACCGTGATTATATGAATTTTAATTTCATGGAAAAATATGATGTTTCTTTCAAGGTATTAATGTAGAATCATGATGATATTAATTTTGAATTCATGTTAGTATGATGATAATTTACTATTATTATCATGTTTATATTTAATTGACTGTATTATTTATAATTTCATGTAGTGAATATGGGAAAGACAAGGTAGTTTAACATCATTTTTTGTGGATGAGAGTTTATATTTATCAAATAATGTCTTTCATGCTGAATCATGAATTGGTATAGGCATGAACATATTCTAAATTCATCATGATCAATGCATAATCTGATTTATAATGGATCTTGTTTATGGAATAATTCCCCACCCATGTTGGCATAATTTTTTGAGGTTTCTTCCTTACTAGCATTAGGTTCCAAAGGAAATATACATTTCTTATACATAATAATGATCACAATAAGGTTTTATTATTAAAATAAATTTCTCATTGAATTTGGTGATACAATATATGATATAAATTTTTCACTATTTTCCTATGGGTTCACTATAACGAATCTAATAATTTTTTCTATTGATCATATGTGCATATTTCATCATGGGATAAAATTCAATGAGAGTTTTATTAAATATAAATGGGAAGGACTAATTCCTTAACATATACCATCAAATAAAGGGTTTCTTTCATGTAACATTAGGTTGTAGTCTGGTATCCCCACAAGGAATACAAGATATTTTCAGTCCAATGTCTTTTATCTATATCTCCCATTTTTTGGATTATTTTTTATAGGTTATTTCTGAATGAATCTATATTTCTAGTGGGAAATTTATGATCCCAATATGATTAATTGTATTTTATGTTATACTACTAATATTCTATCTCTAACATAGTGGAATAGATATTGGATCCATTTTCAATTAATATTTCATGAGTGACAAAAAATATGATTATTATATTGTTCTTCACTAATATAATAATTATTTTGGTCTAGAATTATTAGTGGGGAATTGATTCTACCCAATTGGTGGAAAATTTGTAGCAGAGTTGATTTATTTGAATCACATGGATGTAATTAAAGAATATGGAACTACAAAATCCATTACCAATATGAAAAATTTCATGGATTATTTGGTTTTGTGTAGCCAGTCCGGGGTTTATGGAAGATGTTTTCTTGAAATTTTAAGGAACTATATATCATGGATAGTTTTCTCCTATCCAGCAAAACAAAAGTCAATAAATATCCAATACATCCAATTATATTTGATGTACTGAACCCTAAATGGTTTACACCATATACTGGTTTATATAATTCTTTAATGATAGAATTATCCTGTCCTCAATCATTTCATAGGATAAGGACACCATTTAATCATAATTTATAGAAGATATTTGGGTGATTTGAGCCATCATAAAAATTAATGGAGGTTTACCATCATCAAGTTTTCTCTTTTTACAATATTAGTTGACAGAACTCTATATTGACGGTACTCCACTATGGTAATCATTGAATTAGTTATAGGAATTTATGGTTTGGTGACCAAATTATATTATTTAATTTCTCCCATACTAACATGAACAAAAGTCCATACTATTTTGTGTTGAAAAATGATGATGGCTATTTCTTCCCCCTCTGAATATACCATTGTTGTGGATGCTTTATCTAATGTATATTCCTTGTCATTCCATGATTGTGGGATGTGGGTTAATTTCTTCTCTATGGGGAATTATTCAATTAGTCAGAATATATATTCAATAAGGGGTTTTATCTCTAATTATCTAATATAAAAATTTCAAATGATATTATTTATTACAAACTTTGAATTTTATTTTAACATTATATTTTCCAATGGAATTTATAGTTCCAATTATATCCATTTGATGAAGGAATGATATAATTCCCCATTTTTTATAAATCATTATATAATTAAGGAGTAAAAAAATATTTCCTTTTTTAGATATATGAGCCCAACTACCTACTATACTTTGTTTTTGCATGGGGCATCCATTATCTTCGTTTTTTTCTTATAGATGCACCGTTAAAAAACATTTACAGTGTCTGGATCTGATTTTTGAAATTGTAAAGATCTATTTAAAAGTAAAATCATAATTTAATTATTTCATTTTAGAATATGGATTTCATGTATTTATATCTACAAAATAATAGACTTTTACCAATTTTGAAGAATGTAATGAAGGTAAAAATGGTACATAATAGTCACCCAATATTCTAAAAGTCCATTAAATAATGTATTTCTAAGGATATATTTGAGAAGGTTATCGTGATAGAGTAACTAGACCTTTTGATGATAGAATAAGTTACTCAATTTATAAATAGTGAATTTTATGTCTTAAAAACACTTCTTGATATTTGAATAATATTTCTCACTATCAATAATGATCCAACTGGGAAAATAAATGTTTTCTCATGTCTGGTATCATTATTTTTTTGATGAAAGAACACAATGATAGTTCCAATTCTGTCAAATAAAAAATGTGTGGTTTCCCCTCAAATGGTGGAATTTACACTGGTTGGTTCAAAAGATGGTTCTTTAGACCTTCAAATGATTATGAATAGTTTTCAGTAAACTAATATGTAACCCCTTTTTCATCATTATTGTGAGGGAAAAAACACTTTAAATTGTTATTTTTAAAAATTAATGAATATAAGTTAGATTTCAAAACAATACCCTCAAGTCCATGACATTCCTAGGAGGTTAATTTTTAAGTATAAAACTTTTCTTCTCAAAATGGGCTTTGATACAATAATGGAATAACATTATTTCATGAATCATTCCTAAGGTAACATTGAAAGCACATTTAATGGGGTTTATATTATGGGTAATCTGATAATTTTTAGTGAATATGGTCTTACGATCAGCCTGGTGAATAAAAAATTATTGAGATATTACCACCATATATTTAATGTATCATTATGAAGACCTTCCTAAAAGGGGTTTTGAAAATACATTACATGTTATGTTGGCATGTAGTGATATAATTCATTAAATAAATTAAAATTAAGTGATATCATAATACCACCTAGCATTCCTTGAAAAGGGTGGATTATACATACTCTAGAGAATTCAGAGTAGATTATATACTAAATATCCATCCTTAGTGGAATGGGTTTTATATCCACTCATAGTATCAATAATTTTCAATATAATTTCAACTATGAAATCATGTTTTTTTTAATTTTCCGATTGAGATCATTGAAGTCAATGAAGACCCTAAATTTCCAATTTTTCTTGTTTACCATAACTTTGGTGGATATATATTTTTGAAACTAGAATACCCTAATGAAATTTTCCTTGAAAATATTTTCAACATATCCTGAATTTTTGTTGTGTGGGTGTGGTGTGTCTTTATGGATGGGTTTTTGTATCCTCGATGATGTTAAGGAAAGACCATGTTGTGACTGGTTACCTCATGATCAAGGCGTGAAATGTTTGTATAATTACAAGAAAACACATCCTAATGTTGTTTAAAAAAATATTTATATAACACTTTTTATTCAAATGAAGTGGTCACATAGATTAATGTGGGCCATGTGTAAATTTTTGTGACAATATTTATTTATTTGAGTTCATTAATATTGGTAGAGAAACCCTCCGTAAAAAATGGATTAGAAAAGCTTTAGGCCTTTCTCTTACTCTTATTCTATATCTTCCCACCCCTCCACCTTTTGTTTATATAAATTACTCTTAGGGGAAGTATGTGATGAAACAAATTTCATAGAGTTTGTGGAGAAAAATTTATTTAGACATTGGGGAGATGAAGGAGCTTCCTCCGACCAAACTAATGTTTTGGTGTTTCAATGAAGTACCATAGAGGAGACGAGGTTTAGAGAGTGATTATATCAAAAATATAATTGTGATGTAACTGATTTTCAAATTTGTATAGTGGATTAGTGATTTTTTGAAGCTCATTAAATTGAATCAAGGCATTTTCATCAATGATTATACTAATTGTTAGGTTGTTGATGACATCTTTTCCACTATTAGGCTATATCTTCATGACTGATATCATAAGATTCATTATATATATTCCCAAATCGACATCAGTATTTTTTATATTATTTATGGGAAGATTTTATTCTTCAATTATATAATTTAATGGTAGGATTGAGTGATTTATAAATCAATTTTTTATTGACCTGAGTGACCTCATTAGTAATAGGTTTTTTTTCTATCCTAGGATAGAATCCTACATAAATATATTTAGATTTGCAGGACACAAATAGGGATTAATCAACAAGAAAAATACCAATTTTATAATAAATTAAATTTTTGAGGAATAGTTTGTATAAAGAGGGTACTTTTCCATGATGATGAAACCAAGGCCTTTCTATAATATTGTTTAAGGCCATGTGATTCCAACCTACCAAAAATTAAGAGTCATATATGAGGTATCCAAATTGATCTATGGTATTACTTTTAATAAGATGATTTTCCCACTCATTTAATAAACATGTGTTATTATTGAAGAAGGAGAAATGTTGGATTCATTGTATCTTAGTTGAAGAATTATTCAAAATAGAATGAGGATGATTACTCAGGAATTATCAATGAAATCCCATCAAATATCAACATCATTTATCTCTCCAAACACATAAAAGGGTCAATTGTGTCCTTCAATTATAGGATCATTATCCATATCTATAATAGAAATGATCATGTGGGATTTTGTAGGATCAATATTTTCACTATGGATTTTAGTTCCAACAACATCGTCTTCAAACTCCCAAGTTCTTAGAAAATATACTATGAGCACTTCACAGCGGTCTTTTGATAGACTTCAATAATCAATGATTGAAAAAGTGATCGAAAACATGGACAATATACTTATAATTACATTCATATGGCATAATGTTATATTCTTTCCAAAATGAGACTTCTATTACATAGGTTGTTTAGGAACTAACTCACATGGCATGGGTTGTTCATCCCAATGGATATGAGTTAAGGTTTCTCCTGTCCTTGGTGGGTTAGGTCGACAAACTCTACATGGTGGCTGCTTTTATTTTACAAAACCACCACCATAATTAATATTTTATGATTATAGGGACAAGGAAACACCTATTTTATGTTGGGGAACATTCATTCTCCATCTAGGCTAGATGAATGGCTCTCGAACATGTTTCTGTTGTATTCAAGATTTCAGCAGCGAAATAGTTGGGATATTGATTTTGGATGTGACCATGAGTTCTTCTATATCCTCAAAACATATTGAAATATCCCCCAATTCCCCCATCAGATTCCAAAAACTCGGATTCATGGTCATTTTAATCATTATATAAGATATATATCATGTGAATTCACATAATTGAACTAATGATCAATTCCTCATTTAATGAGGATTGTGTATTATAGGTCCTCCATTGTGGTATTGTTTTATTTTGGCTAATTCCCCTAACATTAGGACTGAAAGCATGATTTCCAATAGAGTGAAATATTATTTTGTCCTTATTATAGTTTTTCATTTCCATGATCATTTACTTCCATTCTAGCCATGTTAGTTTTTGATTTCTTCTCTTAACAGAACTGTAATGCCAATGGGGTGGGCTCTTCCATGGTGAATGTGGATGGGGACAAAGTTGGTTGTATCAACTTTTCTCATAGGATATAATGACTCTGGTTTGTTATATTTATATTAATCCATTCGCTAATATTTTTCACACCTTTTAAACTAACCTACATATCTTCACCCTCTTCCTCTTCAGTTATAATGGAAACACATGCCACTAGTTCTGGTGGTTTCCAATATCATATTTTCTATTGTCCATGATTTTTTCATTATTTCCATAAAAATGCATTTGCATATAGTGTGACCGAACAAACTGTAGAAGGGAAAATAAATTGGTAGATCATCCAGACTAACCCGGATAGTCCTTTTTGAATTTGACAACCGGAGCAGGATATTATCTAAATCCAATATGAAGTATCCATGATTTAATTCCACTAAACCCAGGAGAACAAATTGGTTGGTTACTTTATTAAATCGATAAAATATACAAGGAATCACATCCCAAATGATAAAATAGTTTAGTAGTTTAGAAAACTAGGAAAATAAAAGGATATTATATTATAATTGAAAATATAATATAAAACATAGTGAAACCTTTGAGGATACCATTACTCTCTTATTATAACCCACTATATAGTCCATGAAAAAAATTCTTAGAATCCTGGATAAAAATAATACATAAGAACGAGGTGATCTAATATACTAATTAAGTGTTATGTGTTGTAGAGAAATAAAAAATATTAAATAAAAATTATGGAATGGTAAATAACATAAACACATGTAATTTTATAAAAAACTTGGTCATAATTTCTTTGTAATAAAATATGATCAAATAATTACCCCTAAATAAAAAATAAGCTATAGATAATAACCCTATATAATATAGAAATAAAATAATAACATTAAATTTTAAAAAAAAATATCATAAATAAGGGATTAATAATTCCAAAAATATAAGACATACATTAAATTATTTATCCAAGACACCATACATAAATGGTTAAGACTTGAGTGAATACACACACTAGTTTATCTCATGATACCTACCAATACATCGATGGGCTATTGCGAGGCCAGAACTTCACATACTATTTATAATACATTACACATATTAAGGTGTTGAAATATAATAAACTAATACAATATAATAGAAAATAACACTAAAATTGTAAAAAAACATTCCCTTATAGGTAAATATAAAAACTAAACATCTAGAGAAGTATGATGAATTTTATTGTAATAGTATGTCCCCAGTAAAAAAATAAAAAACCATTTACTAAAATATGGTATATTATATAATAAAATATCAAAAATAATGAAAAATGATATTCAAAAAAGGTAGTTCATATAGATGAAAATGATTTAAATAAGATTATTTAATAATTATTGATCCAAACACCATTTTTCATATTGAAAATAATGTATCACCAAAATTGTGTGCTATACTAACATAAAAAAAATATTTAAATATAACAATGTAAACTTGTGAAGGAATTCCCAAAACCTTGTGGAATTATGATGGAAAAAACCACTCATAATTTTGAGTTAAAAAAGAATCCTTTAGTATTTTTTTTGGAAACTTCTCGAAGAACCACATTAGAAAAAAGAAAAAATTTACCATTCATTTTTTTGTAAGAAGAAATGAATGACTAAAAATAATTTCAAATTATTATATTATAATAGTAAATACTTTTTTGGAAGAAACTTTATAAAATATGAACCTAGATGAAATGATATATTTCAGTAAATCCTTTAAAAAGATAATTTTCTTTAAATAAGTCTACTAAATATATCATACCATTAAAGAGAGAGTTAACCAATTTATGGATAATATTTATACACTATAAAGACAAAAAAATTATTAAATTGAAATTAAGATAATATAATTATTCTTAACACATAATCATAGCTTGAAAAAACAAATGAATAGTATGTTTGACCCAATAAACCGAAAATTGATTTCAGAAATTCCTTACCACTTTGTAATCGGTCAAATTGTATGCCCCATAACAATTTTAATTATAAAAGGGAATATTTAATAAGATATTTATGATGATATTATTGATATGATACATGAATGGTAATTAAATACATCACACATAATTAATAAGTGCTGAATAAGGAATATATCTAAAATTAGTAAAAAAGTAATACATGATATCCTTTAATCATGATTTACTTTAGTTATTCATAATTTAACCTTATTTATATTGGATAATGTGTGTTATTAATTAATTTAAAAAATATAACCATATTTATAATAACATAGATGGTAATTTTATAACATATCACTAACCATTCATAAATAATATCTCATTATTTTTATTGTTTTGAATGTGATAATTTCATGGTTTTGTGGTTGGTTCAAATTCATATAAATATGTATGTTCATAAAAAATGGATATAAAAAACATGAATAGAAATTAATTGGTATTAATTCAAATTAAGAAGTGTTTAATTTATGATAATTCATTTTTATTTCATATATGGGGACTATTCATTTTATGATACCATAATTATATGTATTTACATTATTTGTTCGAGATTTTCTAACAATCCTGAACTAGGTCATTATTATTGAATATTATGTATATATATTAGTTCCAGAACATGACATATATAATATACTAATTATAATATGTTTTATAAATAGTAATATTTTTCTAACCTTCCATCGTAGGTGGTGATGGAAAAATAAGTATCAATATTCATAGAGGCGGTTAAAAAATATAATTTGGATAATAGTTTTTATTCTTTGAATCGAAGGTGGTAATTAAAGGGATGGATAAAAGATATTATATTTATAAAAAAATTATATTATGTACAATATTTTTCTGTTCTTTTTTCTTGATGTGTGAATGAGGTGATTAGAATGTATAATAAGAAATTTAAATAACAGAGGTTGTTAAAGAATATTACTTTATGAATATAAAATCTTTGAAGGATCTTTTAAATCCCATGGAATTGACCATTTGGTGAAACCATAAGAACATATACATTGGTAGAGTTTTGATGTGTGGTTTTTTAAGATATTATAGGATCCCCAAGGATTTTGATGAGAAAGGGGGTGGTGGGGGCTGGTATTTGTACTTGAGGAGGGGTAGATTTATGTGATTAAATACAGATTAATTTATATCTAAAGCCAATCACATTTGAATGAAATTAATTATATAGAATTTGGATTATAATTAATGTTTTAAAAGATGGACATGGTCTAATAACATAAAAAATGACCATTTAGTTTTTTAATTTATATGTATTTATGCTTTAACGTTTAATAATTGACACATTGCATTAGTTTACATATAATTTCGTAAATAGTTTTTTAATATGGAAATTTATACATAAAAATGATGATGACAATAAAAAATAATTTACATATTAAAAGTTAAAATATGTAATCAATTTTATCAACTTAAATTCACATAATTTTTAAAATTCTATTTAATATAAATCTTATAGAAGGGACGATAAACAAGGGTTTTAAAGGAAATAAGATCAAAATATTGAAATATTTTAATATAAAAACTTGTTTTCAATGTTCATTAAATTAATTAATTTGTATTAAAATATTTTTAATTTAATTATTTTTAATTTAAAAACAATTTAAAATATAACTTAACAGTATAATTTATTTAGACAAAAATTTAGGTAGCAATTAGAATTCAATATTTTTCACCCTTCATCAAAAAATAAAACATCTCAGAAAAATTTAAAAAATTCACCATATGATAATTTTTATATTATTTTTTAAAAAATGATTTTTATTTTTTCAAATTAAATTTATAAATAAAATTCACCATTTATTTATAAGAATGTTGCCCCATTAAAAGTTGGTAAAATTTTCTTTTAGAAAAATATAGATGTTTTATGCTTAAAATTGGATTTATTCTTATCTTAAGATAATTAAACATATTGATATCATATAAAAAATAGAATGTAAAAAATATAAATTTCATTAATAAATTTTGATAATAGTTTTGAATTTAATTTTTTAAAATAAAATTCCATTGTGTGCATAAATATTGTTTTTTTAAAAAATATCATTTATGGTCAATTGGATTTTATTTACATTTATAATTATTTGGATTGCAATTAATTAATGTCTAAAACTTGTGTAGAATATATTTTCATAATTCAATTAATTTTATACATTTAGTTATTTCTAATGACTAGTTGATTTGTATCATAATTAAATAACAATATTTCATTATTTGTTTAAGCCTGGTATTATGTGTAATGGAAGCTTCTGAATGTAGTGTTATTTTAAAATCATGGTGTGTTACATTATCCCATACATAAAAATATTTCATCCCCAAATTTTATTATTTTGATTGGTAATTGCATAGTTTACATTTTAAAATACCCTAGTGGTAATCCCACAATACGTAGAGGGTTAAAAAAGCATCTTCATAATAAGATTTAAATGAAATATTGAAGGATGCCAAAAAAACAAAGTTTCAAAATAAGAGAACATCATTAGGAATTGAAAACATATATTTCAGATATATTTAACTATAATGTTATGAAGGATATTTATAGATAATATGATCATTAGAAATTTTACTATCTCAAAAGAGAAACTGTATGACAGGTCCCAAGGTCATTGATTCATCAGAATGACATTTAAATGAATAATATTTTTATTCCAAAATAAATTTTTATGTTAAGTAATACATTTACATAAAATATATAGAACATAGGAAAATATAATCACCTGATAGGTAGATTTTCATCCATTAATTAATTTCCACAACAAAAACGTCTTTTCTAAATAGATAATTCAACTTTTATTCCTTAAAAAATATTAAAAAAATATTATATGAACCGTAATTATATACTGTTAAAAATTGAACATAAAATTTATCTATAATACTATTTAAATAAATGAAACTATATTATACAATCTTGGACAACACGCAACGAAGTGGTAGCAAATTCACTCTTTTCATGTTTTGGTTGCGGGTTCAAGACGTGGATCCTTATCAGAAGTGAGGAGTTGTCATCTGACTAGTGAGTTTTCATTTTTAATTTTTTTTAATATAATCCTTTAAAAATTACAAAAATAACTGTAACATATTCCACATTAAGTAAATTTTTAATCTACAAATGGTATCTCATATGTTTTGTTTTCCATTCATATATTGTATCATTCATTAATGGAGTCTTTGGTTAATCAATAACAAAGACCATATTATTGTCATAACATACTCCAAAATTTGAATATTTAAAATTTTATTTATTTATTCATGATGTAGTTGAATTCACTTTAAAAATATCATATGATCCATATATAATGATAATTAATTTTGGATATCGTAATTAATTTTAAAAAACAAATAAGTCTAGTAAGTGTTTCTTAATATTCACAAATACACTAATAATTAAAACAATATGAAAATTTAAAATTAATACTTTTAATAAATCATTAACCCTATTTCTCAATAAAAATAAAATGATTTAAATCATTATAAATAAGGTTAATAAATTTGTAAAATGGAAATAGCATTTATCTCGTAGACAATATAATGTATATCTTAATAGTAGGAAAACAAACTTGTGAATACCTTCATCGTGTATACTATTGAAACATGTTAAAGAAACATAATTACCATAAATAATTATTGAAAAACTAATTTTTTAATTATTTATTAACTAAAAAATATATTATAGAATATTTTCCATAAATCCTAAAGTGTTTTAAAATCCTTTTATGTTTGTATAGACAAATTTTTCAACGAATCAAAAATCATATCCAAGTTATATAGTAATATATTGTTTACATTATCCATATTAGTAATATACTAACCTCAAAATCATTATCTCATCATTAGGAACATATTAAAGGTTATACATTCTTCAAAAATGTGTTTTAAAAAAGATCTACATTCCAATAAATCATATTTATTGGTACCATTCAACACAGGCTTTTAAATACAATGTGAAATAACAATACTACATGATACATGAAATATTTTATAATATAATCCATATAATTATTTTTAATCATATTTCTTGTATCCAGATAAGAAATAATAAATATCATTCCACTTAATATATATCAATATAATATGTTTGACCTCGATCCCTCTTCTTCCTCGGTGGTATATTCTATTGATGCTAGTGGAATTCATGTTTATAGTGCCCCATATCTTTATATTTGAAACATATCATGTAATGTTTCTTTCTTTTGTAATCACATGCCTAGTGTTCATTCTCTCCACACATGAAACAAACACTCATTCCCTTATACCAGATAATGCGGTGTTTCTTTCCACAAATATCACATTTGGGAAAATCATTATTTCATAATATACCATTATCCCTTTTTTCACTTCCATAAACATCTTATATTTATTTAATTAATCATTATGTGTCAATAAATATTACATATCATTCCTTATGGAATATGATACATTATCCTCATATGATGATAATTTTTTTCAACCTATTAATTTTCAAATTATTGGTCTAATCCCATCAAACAATCTATCAATATCACTCTCAATATTGTGTTTGTATTATATTTAATGAATTGAAAACCATGTAATTTTTGTTTCATGAATATAAATATTTTCATCCACATCTTTTTTAGACTTATTAATTTTCCCTCTGTATCCTCTCAAAGTTCACATCGAAAATATTTTTCTATTAAAAGTTCATTAAAATTCTTTAATTCTGTGATTCATATTTCCTCCTTCTTAGGGTTTTGAATCAATATCCACCACTAATATATATCTCCTAATAAACATAAAATTTACATTATGTACCTATCCATTTCATTACAACCCATTTCCAAAAATATATTTTCTATATAACATATACATTACTCAGCGACAAATATTTTTGTAGTTCTACTTAATTATGGATTCTACAATTTCATTATGATATCTCAAATTTTTACACCACATAGTATATCAGAAGACAATTCCATAAAGGTGAGGTTATTTATCATAACCTGAGTGAGTTGTTGATGTATAGTTATAAACTTTCCAGCTCTATATACATCTACATCCGTAGCTCTAAATTCATTATTTTTTCTAGGAGGATATCCAATAATTTATTATTCACTTTTATTCAATTCCCATTACTTCCTATAGACCAAATTATTAAATAATGTAATACACTAGACTAGATCATATAATTTATAAAGTTATTGTATAATATCAAAACAACATGATGAATATTGAAAATTTATTTATAAATAATCACTAAATCATATGTTTGGTGTCAATGGGAGTATTTTCAAATTCTGCCAAAGGGTTCCTTTCTCTAATATAAATCTTCCAAAATATTGTTCCATTGTTTTATACTAACCAAATTAAGATATAAATTGTAACACTCATTACATTATTGTCCCAGAGACAATTGTTACATATTTATATTATCACAATAAATATGTAATCACATACCAAAGGACCAAAAAGATTTGAATTTTTAGAAAATTATACACATACTCGATCCCTTCATTATTATTGAAGAAATAAAATACATAATAAATAATCCATTTAGAACATCAATATTCTCTTAACTTAACCCTGTATATCACCCATAACAATAATCATGGAATCCTGAGAAAAATAAAACATAAAAGGGGTGATCTCAAATTCTAAAAAATCTTTAATTATAAGGGAAAGATTTATAAATAATGAATTATAATTATGGGAAGTTAAATAATAACAACACATCCCATTTAACCTAAAATAATGAACATAATATGGATGGAATCATATATGACAATATAATGTCACATAAATATTCACATGAGGTAAACAACGTAACAATGGATATTATACTAATAAAATAATCCTATGGAAATAAATAAAAATTATCACAATAATGGAATTTATATTCCCATATGTATGAAACATACATTAATGGATTCTTCTAAGACACTATACATAAACACATAACACATTAGACAATATCCAAAACTAGTTTTTCTCATAAGATCTATAGATTAATGAAATGGATATAGAGGGACATGACCACTATATACTAAGTCCAATACATTACTAATATTAATTTGGTAAAACATAATCAATATATACATTAGTATTGTTACTATCATTCAATATATAAATAACTTTACCCACTATCTAAACATAATCATAAACCATTAAAAGCAATATGGTGAGTGGTACTAAAAAATTACACATGATTAAAATGAATTAATAACCATTTAACCAAATATTTTAGATGGTATCATATTATATTAACTTCAGTGAAACATAATATTCAATAAAATATATTGACATAGTTGAAAATACATTAAATAATTTCATTGAAAATTTATTGGTGAAAATAAACTTTTCACTTTTGAAATCACCTATGTTTTAAACACTAGAAAAGTGTCAAAGAAAAAATATTCTTTGAAGAAAAATATTAAAAACATAATTTATTATTCAATTAATAATAGTGTACGATAATGGGAAAATCAACCCATGTTGTATTAGATAAAAAAAATCATTTCATATTTTTTTTCAAATGTCGTAAAGAACCTTGTTTATAAAATAAGAAGTTAAACCATTAAAAGACATTTTAAAAAGTTCAAAAATATTAAAAAATTAATTTTAAATATTATAGTATAATATTAAAGTCATTTTCAAAAAATTATATAAAACATGGGCATGGATGAAAAAGTAGATTTTAAAGGGAAACATTAAAATCATAGTTATTTAAAAAAAATTCTCTCTAAAATATCACATCATTTATGTGAGCCATAAAAAATGAATATATTATGTGTTTCTAATATAAATAAACATAGAACACTATTAAATACAAAATATGATAATAAATATTCATTTCATGCATAATATTAGCATGAAAAAATAAATGAATTTGAAATTAAACCCAATGAATGAAAATTTAGTTTAGAAATATATTACCTATTTGTAATCAGTATATTTTTGTACCACATTATAGAAATAATTTTCAAGAGAAAAAATTAATACAATGAATATAATCAGATTCACGATATAATATATCATTATTCTGTACATACACCGACCAAAAGTAATAAATGCCGAATAAGGCATATTTATCACAAAAGTAAAAAAAGTGGGGAGAGAAACACTTACTACACGCTTCCCATTTGTTTTGAATACAATAAAATACATTATAATTGTTTAAAGAGGGTTATTATTTAATTACATGAAAAATAAGAATATTTATAATACCTTATATGATAATTTAATATCATCTTACCACTTTTTAATTAGAAATATATAATTATTTTCATTATTTCCGGTGTTTTCTTTTCATAATCTCATGGTGGGTTTACACTTGTATAATTATGGATGTTCTTAAAAGAAGGAAATAAAATAGAATAAGTGAAATAAAATATTAATAATGATATTCTTGACATGTATATCATCCCATGTATTATTTTTATTTTTTACATTAGGTTAATTTATTAGATAAAACATTAATGGTAAATGTTTCGTTTATTTTTCCTATTTTCTAAACATAAAAAAATAATTTCATATTATTTATGATTATATATATATGATAGTTAAAGAACATAAAATAGGTTATAATATACTTCTAAGAATAATATTTTAAAATAATAATACTTTTTTACCATAATTGATTGTGGTAAATGGAAAAAATTCATTATTCATGGTGAAGGTTAACGTCCAACATTTGGAAAATGGTTTAATTTCATTGAATAAGAAATAATAAAAAAAGGGATTTATATAATATATTATATTAGTAAAATATAATTCTGATATGTAAGTGATTATAGGGTTTTTATTCCATGATGATTGGAGGGGGGGGGGGGAGAAAGTAGAAGAAGATAAGTAATTATGAAATTTTGTTTGAGAAAATTACTTATTGAATATCACATCCTTAAAGGATCCCTTAACTATCTTGAAATTATTATTTTGGGTAAACCAGCCACACTTAAATATAGGGAGATTGGAGAGGAGAGTTTTATTGTTTATTTTATGGGCAACAACACTTATTTAGGAGAAATTGGGTGGTGTTGGTTTGTATTTGTACTTTAGGATGAGTTATTTTATGTTATTAATTAATTATTAATTTATTTTTAAATCCATACACATATTGGTGGAATTAATTACCAAGAATTTATAATTCATATTTTAATTTAATTTTAGGGTCTCTAAAAACTTCAAAAAAACATTTAATAATTTATTTTTCTTGTCTTTTATGCTTTATCCTTTTAATATTAAATGGTTACATTAGTTTACCTATATTTTAGTAAATATTTTTTTACCTTGTTAAATTTTTAAAACTAAAAATAAAAGTGACCATATAAACTATTATGTATCATATGGTTCATTTTATGAAATTTATTTTACTAATTTCAATTAATATAATTTTTAAAATTATATATTATATTAATCATAGGGAAGATATGATAGATGAGTGTTTCAATGAGAAAATGTTCAAAATCATGAAATATTTTTCAACCATAATTCATGATGGATATTATTTCAGTTGTAAATATTTTCCTACTATATGTATAATTGAAATAATATGTATTTAAAACAAATTTATATTATAATTTACTATTATAAATTATTTATATGAAAATTCAATTTTCAAATAAAATTTATTATTTTTTAGCATTCATCCAAAATTTAACTCCTCATAAATATTCTAAAATGTTAGGGTATGATAATTTAGAAATTACATATCAAAAAGTATTTTTATTTTTTAAAAAAATGATACAAAAGTTACAATTATTTTTTTTACAATAGATACTCCATTAAAATGGGAAAATTTTCCTATTTAAAAATATTTCATATTATGGAAAAATTTCAATTTATTCATATCTTAATAAAATAAAAATTCATAGATAAATTTTAAAAAATTTAATTGAACATATAAAATAGATATTTGAATAATATAATTTAATAATATTGATTAATAAAATTATTCTGGTAAAATCATATTTTTTAAAGGAACATTTTTTTATAAAAATGCATCCATTATGTGCAATTGGATTTTAATTAAAATTTCATTGATTGGTTTCAAATTCATTAATTATATAAGCAGGTGTAAAATATATTTTAATAAATCATATTGTCTTATACATTCCCATTATTCTAATTTCTATGTGATAACAATCCAAATTAAATTATAATATTTAATTGTTTATTTATGCTTATAGTTCTATGTGACCTAAGCTATCAAACATAGATTTCTTTTTTAATTGGCATTGTTCCACACATGAACATTATCATATAATTACAAATAAATCATTTATTTATTTTCATCAAATTGTCTACCCTTTATCCCTTATATTCTTACTGACATGTTTGGAATTGTTATTGAGTATCTTGTGGGGTGTCGCATGATATGGAATGGGCTTTAGAGATTGATCTAATGAAGTAGATAGAATAAGAATGAATGGTTAATCCTTTTTTGTTCCCTATTAACATAAATTGAGTTAATGTAATTATTTTAGACGTATCCTTATGAATAATATTTACTCTTCTAATATTTGAGAAATTGTGGCATGATCTTGAAAAGTACATGTATATTTTAGAGGAATGATCATTTTGAAGAACTCATCATAGAGATTCTCAATACAGATGGGGAAAACTAATTTGGGAAACTCTATGTTTAGGTACTGGGTTGACCCATTTAACCAACTGATAAAATCATTGAATGCCTCATTTTCTAATATTTTTACCTTAATAGGCTGAGAACTATCGTATTCTATAGGGTTGAGAAAGATCGAAAGTGAAACTATTCATAGATATCTTTCCAAATTGACCAATCTAGTAAACTAGTATAACATATGAAGGTTGTTATTTGTAGTAATGGTATGAAGTTCCCATGATTTACTACATGTTTTTGTGAATGGGTCCCCATTATGTGATCATAGTGGGATAATTAATTCCAAAAATGCTTTCATAAGTCCCCCAATAAAATAATAATTAGAAATATAGGGTTTACAAAATTTGGTAGGGATGGGATAAAATTAACACATTCATGGTATGTATTCCTTTCTGGTTGCACTACTTCATCTCATTCTTCCTTGGATTGAAGTCTAGATACTAATGACTCACTAGTATTTATATTCCCTTGACCGATTTCAAGATGAATAATAGCTCAAACTATGGAAAAAATAGGTATGCCCATCTGTGTAGTCCCATATTTTACCCATGGTAGTTAGCATGTAGTTTTTGGTTCCTGAGTATGTGTATGCCCTAACTATAAATATTTAACCAAGGGAGGTAACTCCTAACATCTCACTTTTATTGGGTACAATAATATTGTCTATCGGTTCCCTATATTGATAAAACTATCATGATCCATTTTAGTTGCTTGGTAGAAACATCTAGGTTTTAGAAATCTAGTGGGGAGTTCAATTTTAGGATATTGTTATAGAATATATCCAATTGGTATGATTCCCCAGAGTAGTTCTAAATTGATTTTATCAACTCCTTTATGTCTTCTTCTTTATAAGAAAATCGTTCCTCATGTTTGAGTGGATATAAATATTATATGGGTGCGTGGTGTGAGACCTAAAATTTTCTCTTTTATATGATATATAATCATTTAGGAGTTATAAGTGGATTAATAAAGGTAATACCCAAGATAATATAATGAATATGGTTTTGGGTATACACACTTTCTTCAGTCAGTTCAGTGTCGACTGTATTATTAATATAAACTTTATCCTCCAACTCCTCTATATAAGTATCATGTTCGATATCATCTGTCGGGGAAATAAAAATTAAATATTCCTATGTGTAATATATTACAATAATTTCATTATATCCTTGAGATATTTATTTTATTTTAACCCACTATAAGCCCCCATACCCTAAAAAAGTGGTCCCCTTAGGATCGTCAAATATTGGAAGACATGGTGGGGGTCTCCAAATAATTTTTTTGTCATGTTTTGATTGAGTACATCAGGTCATCAGATGGTACAAATAGGGAGGATTTATCTTTTAGCACACCAATTATCAATAAAATACATACATCAAATGAAGATGACGAGTTTGTGGTATAAAACCCCCATCATTGTAGGATGCAGAAACTCCCAATACATTTCCAAAAACATTTTATCATGCTTATATGACCACAAAGGTTGTGTAAAAAAATTCCACAACCCTGCAATCATGGGATACTCAGGGATGATCATTGATTCTACTTCCACATCTTAACTCTTGATTTTATGGACCTTTTCATCACCATGTGTTGGTTATGTTTTATTAGTTTCTCTTGATACCCATGATTCAACAAATATAAGGTATTATTGATGATTTTATTCCTTTAAAAGGGAGGTTTTTTAAATATTTTCAGATGATTGATGCATGATTCATTAAATTTGTTAGTCCCTTTTGAACTAACATGTTAAGGTATCTATCAAGGATGATTTTTTAAATGTACCAGTTATTAGGGATAGTGTATGTTTATCATTTCCAATCTATGGTTATGACATTACATGATTAAAATTATATAAGGCATTGCTGATTAATGAGGGATGTGAATTTTAACTCTACATGTGAACCTCATCCTATGATATGAACATTGGATGAAGAATAAGATATTAAATAAAAAAACTCAATTAAATAATTTATACATTTTATAAAAACATTTCTTCCCTGTATTCTAATCTATAAATGTCTTGTACATAGGAGGTCTAATGAATTAATTTTATGATGAATTGTTTACATTATCTTGGAAGGGCATGGATATTCATTATACAAAAATATTAAAAGTTACTATGAGTGGTCTATATATTCATGAGTATTTCATGAACATAATATTCTAACAAATCGTTTGGAACATTGTATTAGGGATTGTGTAAAGGATAAAATATGATGGGAATATTTTCATTAGAAAATAAAATACTCATGAAAAAAATGTGTTCTTCTTCTTTCGCTAGGGGTTCCACAACCTGGTCTAACCTATGTAATAATTTCCCTTTTAGATTATTGTACATAATTGTATTAGCCTGGATTTACTCGATTAGATTATAAGGAAGGATATTCGTGTGTGCTTTAGAGAGTTACTATTTTTTTGGGTTTTCTTATGGTTGAGAAAGGATTTAAATTTTCAATGATGTGGAATCAGTCATTATTTCCCAAAACATTTAATTGTTCCATTTTATAGGTTAAATATTTCTTGATTAATATAGCATGTGAAACCTCATTATTTATGTGATGTTTCACTATATATTGGATATTCACATCAAATACCATCATGGAGTGGACTACCATCACTACTTGATGCTTGACTTAAATGACAATTACAATAGTATATACCAGCTGGAGGACCTATAATTTTGATGATATAAATGGTATTACCTCCTTACTATTTGATCTTTTCTCCATGTTGAGGGATGATGAGTTGTTCATCAAGATATAGCCTTTCTTGATTGGTTAGATTCTACACATGATGTAGTCAATGAATGATTTCTAGGGAGGACCTCTAGAACTGATGGAAGAAAGAATACCGGGATGAATATTTCATTGGAAACTAATATTTGCATATTTTTGTAATGCAGTATTAGCATCATGATCATACAAAGATAAACATTTTAGAGCTTCAAGAAATGAATTACTACAAAGAGTGGGATTAGATACCGACTCATCATTTTCTAATCAGCCCTGTGAGGATTTTTTTGGAAGTTATATTGTCGAGGACATGGTCTTCTTACTGTGGGAAGAGACTATCATATATAGAAGATTATTTAATTAGATCCAATGTCACTACTGGAGTTTGATGGTATGCCACTAGAATTTTGGATAGAACGTGTGCCTAACCTGGGGTGGCCACAATGATACACCATTGACATCTTGTTTGATTGGTGGAATGATCCTAATATGGTTTTCCATGTGTCATGGTATTTAGCTCACTACCATATTCGATGTGGGTATAGATTGGGGTATTCATTTGAGTGACCATTGTTTTTTGTTAACGATTAACCTGAATTTTTGGGTAAGAGTTTATTTCTACCCCTCGAAAACAGTTATTTTTTTTATTATATCCTTTGTGGTTTATAGAATGTAGGAAAAAATTTGAATATTTTATTTCATCAATGTCCGGATAAAAAATGTGACATAAATACACAGAATGGAGAAATATTACCATTCCCTGTTGGTAGTAGTGGTTTTTTATTTCTCTTCTCTCACATTTCCTATCTATATACACTGACTATAATCAATTACAAGGGAAACTATATGGGTTTACCCAATGTTTTCTATCATTATTTTCCTGATTAGTTATCTGAATGATTCAAAAAAAGGTTGAAAGGATTGATATATGTAAGAAAGTCTATGTTTCTTCTTCGTAACTTCCTACCATATTTGACTAGAGGTACATTATGGATGCTACCTAACTATACTGGCATGATTTTTAGGTGTGGGATGGTTTGTGTTTCTTCTCATGGATGTAAGTCATATTTTTTTGGGGGACTTATCTTGAGGGATATGAGGTTTTTTTCTTGTTTTAGATTAAAAATTCTCATATCGTAGAGGTGTTTTTTATGTTCCTGGTTTGAGGTGACATTTTCTAGAATCATAAAAGTTGTACCCTCATCTTGTGGGAGTTTCATTCCATGTGTAATTGGATGTATTAGCTATTCTAAGGATCCCATTTGAGAGACCCAAATGTCATCTTAAAGAGGTCCTTAGTTATATCTTGGTCATCATCCCTATGATATGGTATTGTCTTGTTACTAAGATATAGGGATAGTATCTCAAAATGATTTGAGATGGTATATAGTTCCATTAAATTCTATGAACACCTCCTTTTTTAGTATATTGTTGATGGGGATTCATGAGCAGTTAGTCTTGTTGAGTAGCCTTCACGGATGAAACTGTGCAATTTTGGTAGTTCTCATATTTCAGTGCATCTAAAACATGAAATTGAATAAATTAGGTTAGTGAATATGTCATATGTTTAGTCCAAGACCCAACCTATGCAGCGGTAGAGGAATATTTCTTTCTATACTAGTATGACACCATTTGGATTCATTAGAGTTCTGGTTGGTTGTTCCTGAAATATATGTGACAAACATAAACAGGCAAATAAAATCAATTAAGCATCACAAATAATGAAATCATAAATAATCAATTATTTTGGATCATTTTTTTGACCCCTTCCATTTTTTGGGAGTGTTAATGGGTCCTAACATGTGGTGGGAAATGCCATTTTTTCTAAGGATTCACATCACATTCTATAATTTTATTTTATAACTAAACCAACCATGGGGTGGAAAGGTATTTTTTGTGGTGGCATAACCTTCATGTAAAACAAATATTTCAACATTATTTTTGAGTGGTTTGTAATGTATATTTTTTATGGAACTGTAAACACCCAATGGTTCCCTTATTAAAAATATAACTCGGACCATATTTCTAATGGGATATGGTCATTTAGAAATTTCACCAATGAGTCTTCGTGACAAAATTTTTTCAATGTGATGGGAGGTCAGACATATTAAACCCTTTTTGGGAAAGTTATTACATATTGTAGGATAATAATTCATATTAAATACATATTCATTAATAATTTTTAAAAAACATATATGAAATGTGTCACCTATGTAATAAAAATTAATTTTTATAATTGACTGGATTTAGATTCATCTTTATGACTATTATGTTCCTCATCGACTGAGATGTATATATATATCTAAGGATCCCTATATATTATACCCTTTTTTAAATGTATTATATATTCCCATGTTGTTTATCATTACAATAATATTGTTACGAAACATTGTGTAGTACCCTGGTATTTTTTATAATCCTAGAATAAGGGAGTTGTTATTATATTAGTATTGGGCCAGTGATATGGGATTACTTTTTATTTTTATAAAGGGAATCAGATACAACATAGTTCAGTACCACTTAATACGGAACTTCATAACTATTATTTTAATGTGACTAGGACCTAATCATGTATTTTAGCATCATGATACATATACATCTAGAAGAATTTTTCTTAGTTAACGTATTGTTTGTGACATACTCTGATGTATCCCAAGGGTAATAGAAATGAAATAGCATCCCCTAAATGTTATGATCCTACATAGGATTATGACTAGAAATAATTTGTCTGAGTTTTGGGTGTTATATTTGGTGCTCTAGTAGGCTTTCAACATATCCTTTTTGTATGGGAATCTAATTCCACATAGGATCATTTATTTGGGCTAACATCTATATGGAAGTCACATTGATGATTTGTCCCATATGGGATATGGTCTATTGATATGCATAAATTGAATTAAGGATTGACACATAAGGAGGGAAATTGAAGGTTTTTATTTTATGGGATATGGTCCTTTTATATGGATATATGGATTTGAGAACCAATAACAATTAATTCCATCAGATGTCTTCTCTCCCATAGGATATGGACATTTGATATGGGTACATGTATATTATGATTCATTCTTATGTAGGCATTTTTATAAGTCTAGTGAAAAATATGGAAAAAATGTCCACTATTGATACTTGTATTTGATCATGTTGTTGTTATGATATTCCCTAACCTCTTAGTCTCCATGATTTATGATCAGTGCCTGAAACTAGATGGAGTTGATGATCTGACAAAAAAAATTATCTCCATCATCATATGGTGGATGAGGATGAGGCTACCGCTGTGACAAATGTCAATGAAGTTCTAATAACCTATCTTTTTAACTAGTATAGGGACATACACACCCATATGTATATGTTCCACATGAAAGGCTTTGGGATTACTCTATGTTGGTTTCCATGTGATAATATTCTAGTTTGCTGAGAGATGTTTCCATAACAAACCCTCAAAAATGGGGACAGAATGAATCTCCACTTGTCATTTGAAATGGGAGGGTCCCTATTATAGAGATGATAAGATAATGAAAAATTACATCCATAATTATCAAAAATGGAGGGCGGGGGTTTGGAGTACACATTACATAGGTTATGTAGAAATATTAACAACTTGAGGACTATACACTGCAGTTCATACAAGTATAGGGTATCTCTTACAAATAGAATTCACAAACAAATGGTAGAAACTATGGTGTGTATTTCACCATTTCCATGAATTTCTAGAGGCCTCGGTGGTGGTTTTAATTTGTCCTTCTTCATTACAGAGTCATAATGGATGGAGTTCCCTACCATTGGTGGCATGAAAATGGGACCAATGGTGGCATGCATATGGTGGACCTAGGTGATCTGAGTAAGTCTCTCATAAAGTAAACATGGGATGACTAGAATTGATTAATGAAGGATATAACATTTTGATATCTAAGTAAATCATTATTTGAATATAGGGGAGAGTCTATCATATAAGAAATATTGTTTCACTTAGGTTACATTAGAAGGTTAGCATGTAGTCTCGAGTTTCGGGAGAGGCCTTAATTATATTACATATCAACTAGTGGTACTGTATTATCTCACATGAGTATCACTTTTTAAACAAAGGATGAATATTTAACCCACATTTACCCGTCACCCATTCCACTCACTATTTTTAGATAGCTTGATGGATGTTTTTTAGGGCATGGGTCAAGGAATAGGGTGATCAAAGATTTAGGGATTGTTCAGATCTTCTAGTTGTTTGAAATGATGATCCATAAGGTCCTATTTATGAGCATTATATAGATGCTACTAATATGACAGTTTAATCACTAGTCCATCATTTATGTGCCTTGTGTAGGTACCTATCATAGGTGTGGCTTCTTTATATGGGTTAGGCTGGATAGTCTTGCTTGAGCCTGTGGTGTGCATGATGTGTTTATGTAAGACAACCGGGGGGAATTCCTTGATTATCCTAGGCTCCCTTCACCATATCAATTCCTTTGTTATTTACATTTGAATATTTTCACCCTCTTGTGAAAAATATGTGTTTCAACTATTCCAAGATAGGCAACTTTAATAATCATAATCATCCATCAATTCTTTTATATTCGTGGTTGCATTGGTCTAACCACCAACAAAAACAATTATATAAAATAATATCATAAATGACAATGATAACACAATTTTTAATAATATATTATATAAATAGTTAAATTTAAATTTCATTTATATTCTTTAATGATAAAATTAATGTTAAACTCATTAATTATGATACAAATATTTTTTCACTAGAAATTAATGAAACTTGCTTATCACATAATTTATCTTTAAGGATCACAACCAATACTCATATAGAAAGAAATTGTAGACATATAATTAATAATAAAACATCATTTTTTCTATTTTTGATGTGGGAATGATGAATTTTGAGATAATATTAACAAAAGATATTCTATTTTGAATATATATCAAAATTATTAATGTTATTCACAACTGATATTGAAAAAATATGCTGAATAAGTAATATAAATATATAAATTAATTATTAATTAACTTATTAAATGGATATATATATATATATATATATAATTTTTTCAATTTTTTTATTATGATATTTTAATATATGATATTTTGTATTGAATTCAACTGGGTTTGAAATTAGTTTAAGGGTTTTTTATCCCATGATTTCACAACTTGAAATATATTTCATATCATACACCATGATTTAATTTTAATACTATATCTATTACCCATTCTTATTTTATTTCATGATCCTATCATTTTCATTGTGTTTAATGTATAATTTGAAATGACACTCCCATGTTATTTCAAATAAAATTTTTGTAAAATTTTAATGATATGTTGTCTCAAATTGCTTTTATTCAATTTTTTTTTTTTTTTGATTAAATATTGTATATGATTCATATTTCATTAATTACTCCTTGAAACTTATTTCATTTATTGTATAATATAATCTAATTCTTGCTCAATGACATTCTTTATTTTTTTTATATGTAACTCAGTCCATAATAGTAATCTCAACTAAAATTACTTTAACTTGATACATAAATTCTATACTCCATTAGTTTCATCAATGTCCTTGTTATTCTTTAAATTAAATTTTTCTATTGTATTATATCTATTTCCCTGGTGAGGTTACTTCTTTTCATCAAATTCAACCACCATTATAACATTACATCAATAATAATATTTTATCATTAAATGTAATAACTCTCATTTTACCCAATGAATATCTTCATCTATATCCATATTTATCACCTTACCAAATATCCCCCCTATTTTTTGGAACTATAATATGAATTATTTTCTTTGATTATCAAAATTATAATTACATATTTTTCCAAATGAAAATGTAATACTCTTAATTTATATTGGATTCTAAACAATTATTTTATAAATTTGGGAAAAAATAATTCCATCATTTAAAAATAATATGTTTTATCTTTCAACCTACAATCCTTTTTTTAAATATCATTTTATTAATGGATTTATTATTTATTTTTCTTGTAAAGAACTAAATTGTTTCAAATTTTTGTCATCACCCTTTTAATAATTTCAAGTCGAAATGACACTTAAAATATCTATTTTAACAACATATTATAAATTTATTCTAAAATATATTTTTAACACAGTATATTTGACCAAATCATTCTTCCATGTTTGTTATTTTATATGAATCATTCCATATATTTTATTGTAAAATGATCCTTTTTATTATTAATTAAATCACTATTTTATATATATATGTAGAGGTAGATCCATTACATAACCTATAGGCCAAATTTAAAGTGGTCTGTGAACATTATCTAAAGGCCATGTGGCTTTAAATCCCTATATTATATGCTTTATTCTCAAAATATTACCTCTTAAGGACCCTTTGAGGGATATTCTTGTAATTTTCCTTCCTATTAATTTATTTTTTATTAATCTAATTTTTAATCCATTGCTACACCTTTGGGAAAACCATATCATAAAATTATTTTACTAAACCGTTTTTAACTAGATTGCATAAATTAGAAGATTCGGGAAATATCGAGCTAACCATAAACCCTTTATTTATACGATATAAATAGTATATGCACTATTATTTTTATTGGGTTGTATTTACATATTCATTTATCTAATATCGTTAGATACCCATTTATTTATCACGTGTAAATAATTGTATGATTATGAAATTAATTATTGTTGTTCACGTTTTGTAATTCCATTTGAAATGTATATAAATTTATTTTTCTATTCATGGATTATTTGTGAGGAATAATTTATTTATTATATCCCAATAATGTTGAAGTGATGGTGGGTTGGGGCTTATATCTCCACACAATGTATTGGTTTATGTTTATATCTCATCAATTTTTCATGAATTGAGAAAAAGATTATGCTCATATAGTTGAGAGAATAATGGGTTTTCTTACCTTTTTAGGAATGGGCATAATGAGTTTAATAACATAGGCAAGGGATTAATGAAAATTCTCAAAAAATATTTTAATTTGAATATGGTTGTTCAATGTCGCCAGGATATTTTCCATGTTTTTGTACCTTTATGGGGTTTTTATCATTAAGCGATCTTAAATTCCATGTTTTTTATCTATATTATGACGTGTCTTACTTTAATTGGATTTCATTCCTTAAGAAAAAAAATGTAAAAAATTATTTTTGGGGTATATCATTCCTTTTCATATTTTTATATCCATTTGATCATATTATGATATCTAATTATCAAGGACACTTTTATCTTCTGTTTACCATTTTTATCATTTTATATCAATCCTTATCTTAGGTTTCCATTTCCCTAGGCTTTAATGAAAAGTAATAAATTTGAGGGGTTTAGAAGGGTAATTTTTATTTTTGATTTTTAGGAGATTCTCAATATTTTTTAGGAATTAAAAATATTATTATATTATCAATAAAATTATTTTTAAAAAATATATATTTCTTGTTAGATGTTTTTTAAATTATTTATCTAAAATTTTATACCAAAATTATCATGTAATTTTACTATAATGGAATATTTTATTTAAAGTTAGGTAATTGAGATTTTAACATATATGGGGAATCAAAAAAAACATCATTAAAATTCATAAAATTTATTTTTCAATCGTTTCATTACATGGTTAATTTCAATCCTCATTATATGTACACATTAACTTAAACAAACTATTAAAACATTTTTAAGATATCTGGAATCCAAAAACTTAAATTTAAAATAAAAATACCACTTATTACTATTTATTCTATGAATTGTTTCACGATAATTTATTTTAGAAGGGAATTCCCGATAGTGGCCTTTTCGAACACTCCACACTCAAGAATCCCCCTCCCCACGAAGAGGTCATCCGGAGATGCCCCAGATGGGGAGGAGCTATTGTCAGCTGAGATGACATTGCATCCCGTGGGGTAACACCTCGATTAGCGATGGTTCGTCACAGCAAGCCGTCACCTAGGTGAGGTGCGCCCATTCTTCCCACCCGATGAGACACCGGGTGACCCGGCAAGACGAGTGGTACATGGGAGGTGGAAATTACACCTAAATCATGGGTCATACCCCCGACCTCACCGAACACCATGTATTTGGCCCTCGACCCAGCAACACTATGCCACCACCGAAGCGGCATTTTTTCACCTTAATATATCAATATAACCAACGAAATCTCTCACTTATGAAAATTACATGTCAAATATATCATTTATAAACAATATAAACAGAATGAAATTATAATTAAATTACTTCCAATAAATTTCCAACCACAATTCAATGGAAATAATTATAGAATACATTGCATTCAATGGTGAACATTCAAAGAAGAAACATTATTCCTTCCGAAATATTTAACAACACGCCTGAATAATGTATCCATGAACGTAATCCAATTGTGTCATATGCACACACTATTTTTAGTTTTGAAAAACAAACAACAAATCATTTTTTTTAATTTATCATGATTTTTATGTGTTTTTAGTATAAAACATGAAATTTAAAGGAACGATAATACAGATTGATCTAAGATGAAAATATAGTTGACTGATTACTCATTTGTGGTCTCATTCACCAGAGATATGATAATTATAGCACTAAAATAATTACTAAATTTTAATTTGAATAGATAATATAATTTCATAGAGAGATGAAAATATATCATTATATGTGGTTACATCAAATAATAAACAAATTAGAATTAAATTTATAGAGGTTTTTACAATTTGTATTATAAAAAATCCACATAATCATGTAGAAGATTAAGTTACATGATTATTTGATATTCCTTAATTATTTTGAAGATAAAAAAGAAATTATTGTACTGATTTTGATACCATTATTATTCATTTTCATTATTTTCATTTTTGGGTATGAAAAATCATTTTTGAGGTTTCTGTTAAAAGTAACTTTGTTTTTATTGTATAATTTTCTTTTAAATCATCTAGAGTATAAAACTGTTATAAGTAATACAATTATTCTTGTATGTGATTTTTTCAACCAACCAGTGAGGAATGATCTTCACAGGACCAGAATATAGAGTTTATCTTTTGGTTATTATAAGAGGATTGAAGTCATTCAACTATTTTTTAAATGGATTATTGGGTATTGGGTGATAGAACTATACAGAGGTTAATTTTATGATTTCTATGAATCAGTCATACCAATCACTTTGTGATTTAGGTAAGAGAACAATTTAGTTTTCCCTGTTAGAGATATTGTTATTGTGAATAATTAATTATTTTTTGTTAATTTATATTATGGCTACAATGTTGAATTGTTTTTTATTTCCACTTTTTGTTTTCCTTTTTTTAAACAATAAAAAATAAAAAAAAATAGAATTTATACTACCCTTATTTGTTTTGCAAGGATTTATTTTTGTTTTGTATTTTATGATATTATCACAACTATATGATTCCATGTGTTTTTATTTATTTTTTGTTTAAAAAGATTTAAATAAACTTTTTGAATAAAATTTACCCATATATGTAACATTTAATAGGTATATGGGAAAACATTTTGTTTCAATGTTGGTCAATATATTTGAGATAGAGGTAGATATGTTTTTATATTTTTTATAATAAAATATTTATTAGGATTTCATATCTCAGTTTCTCAACAAGTAATATTATTATTTAGATTTTAATTTTATAATGTGATATGATATTTGGTAATTTTAATAATATATATCCAAACATAAAAACAATATATGATATAAATTACAATGAATATTTATAGGATAGAACGGAAACATTAATTATCAATATTGATGTCGAAAAAATCATATAAGGACCAAAACCTAAAATATTCCATAGAGATAAGTTTTTATTTTTTTAGATTTTAATGCTTAAAACTATAAAAATTATAATGTATGTAATAAATTTTTATTTTATAATTATATATATTTATAATCATTTATTGTCTTTCCAAATATACAATATATTTTTGGAAAAAGATATAAGATAAAAATTTTGTAACATCAATTGTTCTTGGGACTATGAATGATATACTCAAGTATAATTATGTTGTATTTTATTTCTTATTTAGTAAAATCTTTCTCAAATGCATAATTTTTTTATTATAATATTCATTAAATTATTTTCCCTTAGAAAAAATGACTAATAATCTAATTATTTAGAATCTCATTGACATTAAAACTAAAGAGTGGGAATTACAGTGGAATATGATAGATGATACATAACATATCACCATGTAATGTAATAATGAATTGTTACAAACAATAATTAAATATTATTTAATTATAAATAGAAATATAATTATGTAAAATAATAAATATGTTGTTTCATTTACTTATACTGAAGCTATAAATTCCAGATCATCTAATGATGGGAAACTTTATAAAATGGTTATAGTTTTTTTATATAACAAATTTTTAAAAATAATAGTTTTCTTGAAATGTGATTCAATATATGATAGAAATTAATTAATGGAGTAGAATGAAAGATATTATATGAAATATTTTTCAAAAATGTTTTATTACAAATTTTCAAAAAATGTTGATATTTTGATAGATTATTAATAAAAATGATAGATATGGATAATTTGATAAAATATTATTTGAGAAAAGATAAAAAATCTTTCAATAATGGGATTTGCGGAGAATTAGTGGAGGATAAACCACATTTTGTATTTCATCAAAAGATATTGATAATTGTAGAATGATCAATCGTTTTTATGCTAATGTCCTAAAATTTGAGAAATTCATCTTGGGAATGATGAATTTTGAAGAACACTATAATCATAATCCTGACATGAAATGTTCATAAAATGAAGGGGATAGTTGAAATGAGATTGAATAATAATATGACTCCCATACTATGGATGATATGGATTTGAATAATATAATACATAAAAATTGAAAGATAACGGGAGAGAATTGTAAATGTTTAATATTAGAATGTTAATGTTGATTTTCCTAAATATTATAAAAAGGAACTTGAAAATAAAAATATATCAGATAAATGGAATAAATAGATAAATATATTCGTTATTTAATTTAAAAAATAATTAATTATAATATCAAACCTAATAATTACATATCAATTTCTAGAGAGAACAAATCGATGTGGTTTTCAGTGTGAAAAACTAAATGAGTTATTAATTGAGTAGATTATTATTCTATATTTTATTATTTAAAATATAAAATCTAATAAAAAATATATCATCTACTGATGATAAAACATTCGTTTTTAAATTTTAACATTATATATATAGTCTTATGAAGTTTATTATAATATACTCTACTAGAATTGTTTTCATTGAAAATAAATGATTTTTGAAACCCGAAATAAGTACTTGAAGATTTATATATAAATACATCAGTTGATGAAAATATGAATTTAGTTTTTTTGTCTCTGAAAAAACCCATTATGATAAATTTTCCAAATAAGGTATCACTGGATAAAACGGTATTTTAAAAAAAAACATTCATTCCTTTGAACATGTTCTTTTAACTCAAGTGGGATGTATTATTATGAATATGACATGACTTAAAATGTTTTAATTTCAATGAATGATTTTTTAAAAACATGATGGCCATATATGATCTACATAAGAAAGGATTATTCACCAATGAAATGATGTCTTTGTACACCATTGTTTGAATAATTATCAGTGGTACATTGTAACTATGATTAAGGATAAAATAATTTAATAATTTATGAGATAATATATTTTTAGGTTTTGAATGTTTTTTTCCTAAAATCCTGATTTATTTCCTTTTTCTAGAGGATCATAGTGTTAATTTTTTTCATACAGAAATAATATTATTTTAAAATTCAAGAGATTTTATTGACAAGATAAATATATCTAAATCCATCTTTTAAATCAAAATATCATTCATGGTTACAATAATACAAAATCCAATAGATTATATCATTATGTTTTTTATACATATGAATTTTTTTAATAACTATTATCCTTTAGTTAAATATTATTTATTTTATTGTTTTTATTTTGTAATTTTAATTGATGATGATATATTTAATGAATTAGAATATTTTGGAAATTTAAAATTTATTTTTAATAAAGTAATGTCATCATTATTAATGTTTAGAATGAGAATTTCTAAACCATATGATCTTGGAAATCAATGGGGTTCATTAGTATATCCTTAATTACTTTATTATGTAATATACCTATATTGTGTTGGATGTATTTAATTCAAAACAAAAATCAGAAAATTTTAATGTTTTTAAAGAGATTTTTATTTTTTAATTTATTAATAAAATCATCCAGTAATCTATTTGAAAGATAAATATTTTTTCTAAGGCCTGTATGTCATTAATTGTTTGAATCATATGAGTTCATATTAATGGATATCATATATCATCATTCATGGGAAGATATATTTATATAAAAATAATATTATAAGTCGATTCATTCATTTATTATCCCTGGGATCTATTAATAAATGATACACAATGAGATGCATGATAAGGTAATAGTTTCAATAACCCACTCTAAGAAACTATATTTATTACCAATAGATATGTTAAACTAATTTCTTGTACTAGAATTGTAAATGATGTTATTTTTTGTTTCAAGAAATCATAGGTGGTTTATGGATCTATCATGATGTGTAATGGTAAGGATGGTTTGTTTATAGTTAAAAAATATTATATTATTAAAAAAATTCTATAGAATAACTAATTTAGTTTCAATTTGTGTATTAAACTATATTTACAATGAGGTTTTATTATGAATTGATGAAAATTTAAGATATACATCTAAAATATATTCTTATCAAAATGAAAATATTGAATCTTGTAATTTTTTATAGTTATACCCATCATATCAATGCAATAATTTTGAATAAAAAGATATTGTTGTATTCCATTATGTGTATTTTTTTATTCATAAATCTCATGGAGCTATAGTATTAATGATTTAATCCTATTCTAAAAGGGTGATATAAAACCAGAACAATATTCAGGAAATTTTTTGAATGTGGTTCATTTATGACTTCAATGGAAATAAATTTTATTTGGGTTCATCATATTTTTCAACATCTAATTACATAAAAAATTCAAAAAAAAGTAGGAGAAATTATAAAATTCCAAACAAAAAGTGAATTGAAATTTTATGGACGTATCATTTTTTAAATATATACATATATATTAATAATAATAAATAATTTTATGTTAAATAAAAAATAATTTATGTTATTATATTATTTCTAATCGCAATACTTTTTAATTATTAGTAGAAACTCATTATGAAACCTGGATGGATGATGATGAATAAAAAATGAATAAAAAGGGAATAAAGGGATACTATATAGCATTATATTTTCTTATATAATGACTAATAAAATTCATTATGGGAGGAAACCAATCAGATTATATCTATGGAATATAAAAAAGAGAAGAAGAAAAAGACTAATTCATAGAAGTGGATAGTTAGTCATGTAGTGATGGTAATCTTACCCCATGTTACTATTCATGATAATAATATTGAATATTATAACATTTATTGAAATCCTATAGTTTTTGAAACAATAATACAGCCAATTATATAATTATAGTAGAATCCTTTATCACTATCCTCTCATCATCATGTATTTATATAATGTGTTCATAAGACTAAGGGATTATTTCTACAGAAAGTGCTTTAAAAAAGATACAAATCCCTCAAACATTCTTAATATTTAAATTCCTACTTTTTATATACTCCCCTAAATGGGTATATTTAATGTTGAATTTTTTTTAAGAAGTGTAATAAGTTAGTAAAGAATAATAAATCAATAAATTTATAGAATTTGTTAATGAACCATCACTAGACGATCCTTTAGTTCATATATCTGAAGAACACACTACTTTATCATCTATTAATGTCAACTCTATATTTAAATGAAATGTATAGGAATATAGTTATTTCATATAATGTAGAACATTTAATGATAAAAAATAATATATATTAAATTAATTAGCTATAATGTAACTTATTTTGAAAATATTATTATGTTATTGTTGTTGATTATACTCCAGAAAAAGATAAACTCTATAATTTCAACCTATATATATTTATGATATGAAAAATAATTTTTACTATTTACTGGAATAAACTTCATGTTCTTGAGTGAAATAAAGGAATATAAGATTAATTTTTCCTATAAATTGATAATGAAGAAGGATACTATAAAAAAATATTTTTTGAAACATAAATCCAATGTGTATTTCAAAAAAGTCATGATCACATGAACTGAAGAATAAAAGTGGAAAAAATAAATGATTCTAATTATTATTGATGTTAAAGTGGATTAAAAAAATTAATTATAAATTTGGCAATTTTTTTATAAAATGAAAAACATTTCAAAAAATTGAAATCCTATGCCAATGATATCAATTCCCTAGAGAAACATTTTACCTTATCGCATGATATTTTTTATGTTTTATGCGTCAGATTAGAAGGGATTGATGAATTAATGAATAAGATAAATGAATGGTTTAATAGTGTTTTGTAAATTTTTGATGAGATAATGCAATTAGTTATCTCAATGTTTTTTGTACAGGATAAAACCTGGAGACATTATATCTTTAAGGAATAAGTAGTATAGAATGATTGGAAAATATCTACTAAAAAATAAAATTATGTTACTTAGGAATGTAAAATTCCCACCCAATATAATAATTTCATCCAAATACACATATTTATTTAGAAAAGAAATCATTTATTTGATAATCATAAACAAACAATAAATTTTTATCATTCAATTATTTTGAATTTTCGATTTATTTGTAAATGTCAAATTTTTATTTTAGTTTTCATATTATATAACACCTAGAATTGTAAAATTTTATATCATGAATATGTGTTTTCTAACATTCAAATTAATCAAATTTTCCAATTAATTTTTTGGTATGTTTTTCCATTAACCTAACATATTATTATTTTTTAATATTTGAATTTTAATTATTATAAATGACACTAAATGATAAAATTGATTTTTTTTCTTTTTTAATATCATATTGAAAATGTACGAGATAAGGGTTCTTTATAGTTTTAAACTTCTGAAAAGTGGAATATTAATTAAATTTAATAAAATTTTCTTTGATAGAGAGATTCTATTTTTATTTTTATAGACAAATCATTTTATTTGATCATTTTATTTTCAAAATAATGAAATGGGTATAGATTTTGAATTTTTTAAAATTTATCTTACTTAGTTGGTGGGATAATTTTTTCAAAAATGGTGTTCATTAAAATATTCTTAATTTTACTTAGTGGGGGATATTACATTATAATAATAAATAACGCCACTAAATTTTAGATTCTCATTTGTCTTTTCCAAAAGGAAGTTATTTATCTATCAGATTAAATTTATCCTTAGTTATTAAAATCACAACACTTTCGCAGTTATTTTTTTAAATAAGTTATTTTAATGAGTTTTTATATGATAGTGTGGATTTCACATGACTATAATTCCAAGAGATATTTTCTTGAAAATTTAAAGTGATGAATTACCATCATTTTGATAAATTATGGGATCAAAAATATCTACACTGTTGTGTTAATAACTCCATAAAAAGATGAAGTGTTATGCAAAATTCCTTGGAAATTAGTTATGAAGGCTTTGATGTTGTTGCAACATATAAAAAAATTATAATTCTAAATATAGAGTAATTTATAAATAATATTTCAAATAGAGTTCATCGTCATCAATATGAATATGTTTCTTGAATATATAACAATATCAATTTATACAAATGATGTGTAAGTACATGTTTCCTTAAGATCATTATGATTAATGTAATTTTATTGTGAATTTTACTTTGACCAACCATTGGGTGAGGTTTTCCAATAAATTATTTTTGTTTATATTATAATAATTGTATTAATTATATCAATTATGGGATTCTAGTAAGTAATAAATTTATTTGGGTTAGTAAAGAGGGAAACATAAGTTAACATTGAAGGCTATTGAGTTTTCAAATATAGAGTTGAACATATAGATTTTATAAGAATATGTATAACTTCTAATGTTTAGTAGAGGGATTTAAGCCTAGTATACAAAACTTTTAACATGCTTAAATCAAGGATATAGTGAATTAGTTTTATGAATAACCTTGTCATTTAAGAAAATGTACATTTAATAATATCATTTAATGGGGTACTTTATTTTGGAATCTATACTCTCCGTTTTGATAATTTCTTTTAAACCTGCAATATTGAGTTGATGTTTTTATTTCTACTTTAAAATTTTCATTATGAAATGTTAACAAAATTATAAAAAATATTATTTCTCCTATTATAATTTTTTAAAACAGATTTATTATTGTTATATATAATTTGGGACGGTAATAAATCATGTTTTAATTGGTTTTAATAGCTGAGGTGATGGAAAATTGTATATATCATTTTTATATAATATTAAAACCCAACCCTCTTGAAATTTATTTATTTTAATAATTTAGGAAAAGAAATCTGACCATATCAACCCATATGGTTCTCTCTAAGAAATGACCAAGGATATAAATTGTTGGTGTGTATATATGGGAATGAAAAAATGAACTATATAATAATCTTGAGAAGCACACTTGAGATATGGTGGGAGAATTTTTGAAACCAACAGAATTGGTGGAAGAACTCATAATTTTAAAGTCTATGAAAGTATAACCCTAATACTAGAAAATGGGATAAAATATCCATAATAATTCAATAGGATAAATCCATGAAACATAATTTTAAAGTATTTGTGTCATCTTTATGGTTTGAACAAGTAGTTCAGTAAACCATGAAAATCCACACAGTCACAACTTCAACGCCCCCACACAATCTTCCCACAGAATCATTCTTAACAATAATAATGTTTTTCTACATCAAAAAATAATATATGGTTCACAAAACAGATTACCCTATTTCTGACATATGTTAATGAAAAATGATTGAAAACCAACAACACTAAATATTCATACCAAACAGTGTTCATCTATATATGTTAATCAAGGACTCTATTTATGGTTTATCTAAATGATTACTCTAACCAATTTGTGACCATAAAAAATTAATGAAATAATAAAAACCTTAAAAATAAAAATCTATGATGAAAAATACAAAAAAACTCATGATATTTAAAATCAATAATTCATGAATATATGTAATTTGTTATAGGGTATTAGTATCATTTGATGTATATATAGCGGGAATGAAATTAACTCGACTTCAAGTAATAGTGAAATATATCAAAATAATTTACTAAATTATATTATGATTTATAATATAAAATATTAATATAGTTTCTTATGGTTTACTTCATTGAACGAGTACTATTACTTCACCAAAAAAATCACATGGTCTAGAGGAGATGGTGGAATAGATGTTGCAACTAGAATAGAATGACTAATATGGATTCATTCGACCAAATGTTTATCCTTAGGTTACTCCAGTTTTATATTCAATGAAATATTAAATAACTTCTAACATATATATTATTGGTCGAATTATAAATAATTTGATTATAAATAATAAATATTACTTACATTGTATTAGTGATATTTTTTACTAACTAATGAGAGAATGTTGGTTCTCACATAAACAATTATGTCTGGGTATCATCCGTTAGGTATAAAAGAATATGCTACTCTAACAATATTATTTTTATAGTAATTTTCAATTTTTTTAATTCTATTCCAAGTTACCATTAATACTAATGTATTAACCGAGTAAATTAAGTATGAATATAATATAAATTTTAAACACCATTATGTTATCATTTGGTGATGATATTATAATATAGGCATGCACATGAAAATCATGGAATGTACCAAAATATTATTACAGAAACATTATAGGTTTATCTGATTTGTTACATGATTATGAAATTTATCTTTTGGACTCAAGAAGAGATATTTAAAACCCTCATTATCCTTGAAAAAATGGATTTTAACTGACCGTGAAATAGAGAATGCGGTTTTAAACTGACAGTGACCCAAAAAAAATATTTAGATGTATTTTTTCAATGATTCAATTAATATTATAATATATTATTTCACATCATTTCGATGATATATACCTCCTTGATAAAATGATTTAAAATAGAGAAATGGTTTATTATAATGTTCTAAGACAAGAATATTTTCCTGAATTTAAATAGAGTCTTACTTAGTCTCTTTTTTTATCCATATATGGTGATTGATCATTAAAGTTTATTAGTAAACATTTTATCTATGATTGTGATGTTTTATGATGAAATGTTGGATCTTTAGGGCATATGGATCTAGTGATGTGTACCCCATGAATTTAAATATCATACACAACATTGATAGTTGTTATTTTTTATGATTTGTTATCTTTACCACATTACATTCTTCATAAAATAATTATTTTGTAAAGAAATAATAAAACATTAATATATATTTACAAATAACATGATGCAAAACCATGATGGTAAATTTGGTTGAGAATCAAAAATTGTTTTATTTTGTGAAGATTCAAATTCAAGATTTGATATATAATAATGATTTCAGTTAGTAAGTCCACATATAGTAAAGAGATAAAGAAATTTTGATATAAAGGAGTATTAATAGGATTTTTTTATATTTTTATACATAGAGTCAGGGGAGAAAATATTCAATGTTCATTAGTGTAATATTATTCTAAAATATATTTTTATAGAATTATTGAAGCAAAAAATATTATTTTATTATGGATGTTATATGATAAGGTATTCTATATATATAAATGAGAATGGTGATAATTTATTTGTATCATAAGAGTATATTCACTGTTTTTTGAAATGAATAATTGTGGTTCTTGTGAACCTAAAAATGATTTTTTGAAAATCTTTTTCTATTTTATATGCGTGGAACTACTTAGAGATACAAAAATTAATCAATCCATAATTACTCGATTTGAGTATATATTACTATATAAGGACATTGTAGAAATTTTTTGACGATTTTTTATTTTCTAAAACATAAACTATAACAGTAAAGAACATGGTTGATACATCCATTTCCAAATCTTATAAAAAATATAATGATATTTATATATATTTAAATAATAACATACATAGATCAATATAAAATACTGATTGTATTTTGGTAGAAGTGGATAAAAATTCAATACATTTTCTGATTATCTAAGAATCATTTTTTAGTTGATGAATTTGGTTAGTTTTATGTGAATGAGGATATATGAATTCACTATGTTCCAAACCCCAATTTCCAAGATAAGGTCCTAATATTGTTTGTTCATTCATAAAGGGACCCTGTATTTATATTATAAAGATGATTAGAATGAATATCCAACCCTCATAATGAATTATTGATAGGGTTTTTTTTAAGTCATATATGTTATTATTAATGCATGTGTTCTCAATTATAGGAGTTCTTGAGATGATCATATATCATTTCCAAGATCTTTTATAATAAATGGTACCATTCAATAAACATATAGTTCCTTCTGAATATTTACATGGTCTACCATGTCATTCACTATTATGTAGGTCTAAGATGAAGGGTATGTTCAACATCAAAGTATTTCAATGTTTATATTTATAAATTTTTAGACAAAATATATTTTATATAAATGGTATGTATATAATTAAATTATTAAAACTCAAATCAACATTGAATTTTTATATATATATTATTTATTTAGTTTTTTAATATATATTTTGTTTCCCTATTAAAAACATGTTTTTAGGTACAATATTAATTCAAGTATAATAGAATTTTATGACTAATAATTATATTATTAAAATAAATATTAATAAATTAATTATTATATATATATATATAGTTTTATTTGATATCTCACTAATACTTATTAATATTTTTTTGTAATGTTAATATTTTTTAATTTCTTCAAATATATTTTAACATTGTATCATACAAGTTTTTATAACGATTCATTGATAAAATATAACCTTTGAATGTAATGTTATTATTTTTATCGTCTTATTACATTGTATGTGAATCATAAAGATAATAAATTATTGGATTATATATTTAAACCATAATAATACTCTATTATTTATTTATAATTTTACATAACAATTAATTTTATTTTTTAATGGTTGTTATGATTTCTATGTGAATGACTTTTTACAAAAAAAAAATCAATTTTAAAAATTTGGAGTACCATGTCTTACACTACGGTAATATTATAAAATATTTATTAATTTTATTTTAAAATTAAATTTAACATACACACACATATATATAATTATATATTGTCCTGGATTCATTAATATTTTGTCACATTTGGTAAATTCGGTGAGTATAAATTTAACATGTTCATTAACATAGCATTGAAATCATAGTATATAATGGTCAATATATCAAACCTATTTTTACAAGTTTTTTAATAAAATGTAATATTATATTAAATTTATTTTTAATAAATTTATTTTGTATCATTTTTTGATTCATCATATTGACATTTTATTATGGCTACATTTTGGTATTTTTTTGAACAATATGATATTTATATGAATAGTAAACTATATAGTTTTTATTCATATTTTATGTTTTACGACATGAGTATGATATAAATATTCAAAAAAAAATCAAAAAAATATTCATCAAATTAAAAATATTTAATTTCTAAAATATTGTATTTTAAAAATAAAAAATAATTTTAAAACCTATGATATAATTCACAGCCAATAATCTATTTCATATTATTATGCTTCAATTTTGGATTCTAAATTTTGAATAAGATATTTACGAAAAAATTATTTTCTATTTTGCGAGTGGATCAATGTCTATTAAACATTCCCAATATAGTTTCACTCAAATTAATGGTGTAAAAAACAACAATATTCAATTATTTGAGTTTAAATAAAAATATAATTATATCTTTTTTTATAGATATCTCTCCCCATTGGGTTTATAAACTCCCCTCATCCACCAAATAATCCTTAATTAAGAAACCCTTTATTTGAAAAAGTATCAACTAAATTCTCTTTATAAACATTCTTATTTGTGTCCTTAATTCCAAGGTCCATCCAAAATCCCCCTACCTTATTAATTTCATAGACAACATCTAATGAATGAGACTTAAAATACAAGGTATGAGTTCCCATGTCACTATTTACATCAATATAAAGATTATGCATTCATTAAAGTCAATTAAAAATCTTATTTTTTAGATACTTATATTTCAACATTATTAACTTCCTTGTAAATTTTTATAATTCATATATTTATTGTTACATCTCGTTGAATAATTTTCATAATTCATTATCATGTTAATGTATAGCTTTCAATACCATTGTAATATCATTTTAGTTATACCCAATACCACATATAATATAAGTATTCCTTTAATGTAACATTAAATTAGTTGTTTCATTACAATATACTATTCATATAAATTACTAAAACATATCATTTATTCTATTTATTTAAAATATATCTAAAAATTTTCATTATGTATGGCCATTTTAGGAAACCAAATTGATCAATGATGTTTCATTTTCACATATCCCATTTATTTATATTATTCAAACTTTATATTAGGATTTAATAAAAAATAATTTTTTAAATAATTTATTTATTATTATTGAAGAAAAAAAATATTTTCCAGATAAAGATGAAATTAATAGTAAACAATCATCATCGTTTTGTCAATTTAAATTTATTTATGATAAACCATTTATTGATTTATAACTCTTCTATTGAATATATTATAGTGTAAAAATATTTTACTTTTACAGTGAAATGAAGACAATAACATTAAAATTATTCTGTTTATTTAAGTATTATATAGTGAATATTAACTAGTATTACTATGCCAATGTATTTTTAAAATGATTAATTAAACTACATCCAAAATAATATATAAATGAAAAATATATCTTTCAAATGATTTAAACATGATAATAAATTTTATAAAATAATTATTAAATATAAATATATATTATTATTATTAAAGTAGTATAAAACAAAGGCAATTTATTTTCTAAAAATTCAAGAGGGCATAAGAATATATTCAGGAATTTATATATGTTATTTTATTTTATAAATCTATATTCATTTCATGTAAATATTTCGTTATTATATATAATATATTCTATGTATTATCATCACCATATTTATTGTATACAATTCTATTATCCATTTATTCTTTATAGTGTGTCTCCGTGAATCATCTAAATATTTGATGCATAATCCCCCTATTGTTATAAGGTTTGACTCCTTTTAATTTTTATACCTCTGGTAATAATTATTATACCTATTTTTCTATCCCACTACCTATTTCTTTATTTATATTAGACGTCATTTATGTTAATTGTGCTTAAGTTTCAATTATCTTAAAAGAGATATACATGTCACTGGGGTTTCATTATAATTATTTCATTAATATGATATTGAAATAGTCAATAGAAGAATCATCTCCATTTTCTATCTTCCACTATAAGGTTTCTCTATATTACGTCAATTTATTATAAAGGATCATTATTAAGTAATTTTATTATGAAAAAAAATATTTGTTTAAAACATTGAAATTTGATTTTTGAATGTTGCTTATGATTGAATTGTTATGAAATCATACCAGACATAATGAAAAAACATTTTATAATTTCACATTCACTTTCCACTATATTCCAAGTAATATTCTATTTTTATAACTAATTTTTATTTCATTTTTTATTTATTTCATTACATTAACTTGCTGTTTTCCTTTTTTTTAACATTTCATAAATACAGTGAAATAGTTTTCATAAAATGTATTTAATATCTTGTCTACTCTAAAAGAATTTTTTCTATGTATACATTATTTCATTATCAATTCATCAGAAATTTCATATATTATTCATTCTTAAATGATATATTTATTGTATAAATATCATATATCAAAATAATATTTTGTTTCATCATCTATGTTCTAAAATATATGAGTTGTGGATAAAATAAAACTTATATGAGAAGAATGATGCATCAATTCCATTGAATAACTATATATATAATTATGAAAAAATAGACTATATTAATTATTAACATCAAAATAATCCCATTTTTTATATTGTATGAATTAATTAATAATAATTATCTTTATTTTAGGGTATTTAACATGATAAAAAGTTTATATATTTGGATTAATAATATATTTATATGTTTTCATTATTGTATTATTATGTTGCTCCAAGCACAATGTTGATATAATTATTATCCAAATTCCTATATTTTTAAACTACACAACACATGGACCCCGTAACAACCCCATTTGGAAGTAATTTACCATTTTATTATGTTATTTTGACTTATATAATTATTTTATCTTGTTATGGGGGTTTGATGATAGTTTTTAGATGTTTTGGAGGTTTTTATTGAGTAGAATGAGTTCAGGGTGTTTAGTAGAATTTTTCTCTATCACTAAGAAACCATGAATCATGGATTAGGAGTCTCTGGAATGGTAATAATTGGATCATGTTCTATCAAAACCATTCACAACCAAATTGGATACATGTTGGTTTTGATACCGGGAGAAGCAAGATCAATATTTTTTTTTTCAATCCATCAAATCCCATTAATCAAGGAGTTTTCATTTAGACCATAAGACAACATGATTGGAAACCTATTTTTATATTATTTAGGAACTAATGAATAGAATGTGTGGTGATGTAAGTTACCACACGCATTGTTTGTGCATGTATAGAAAAATGATGTGGCTTAACCTTATGATAGTCCATTAACTCTGTGAAAAATTTGCTTTAAATATGAAATATATACTGAACCCCTATTTAGAATGCTATTAATCCCTGATCTCAAATTCCATTACTCCAATATACTCTCAAAAATATCACATTTAATATTTTAAAAAAATTTAAATGAATTAATGTTTTTTGGAGATCAATAATCAAAAGTAAGTGTTTGTTCTTCCATATTCGTATTAAATCTACTCTTCCCCTTTATGTTTTTCTCTCTCAGATCCATATATATAGTATATTATGGTTAAATATATGTTCTATAATATGAATCAAGTTGATATAATATTTTATATATTTATGGGGAGGTGATGTGACCACAAAACTAGAAGTTATTTGAGTCATTATTCATTTTTACCATCTTTTGAGTGGTTTGTGGCTTCTCTATTATATCCATACTTTTTAGAACTTGAATGGATTTTTATAGTGAAGATTTTTTGGGAATATTATATTGTATTTTTATGTGATATATTGAGAGATTGATTCTTGGTATAGAGTTTTTAATTTTATAGAATTGGTTGTCTATTGTGAAGACCTTTTTTAATATAATTTTTAAAGTATGATTCTAAAATTAGGGAATGGTTTTGATAAAATCAATTTTTTCGATGAAATTTTTTCAAATGATGATTTTTATATAAAATTAATTGACATAGAGTTTTACATAATTGGGTTTTCCTGTGTTCAAGGTGGAAAAGGTGTAATCAATAGTTCCATTATCTTAGTATGTATTATTATAATCATGGAATACCAAAATCAATGGTAACATCTTGATTGATGGTATAATTGTGTTTGATTTTGTGAATGTGAACATGAGAATTCATATTTTGGGATTAAATAAATAGTCATCAGTTTATTTACGATTTTTTAAATGGATTTCACTTAGTAACTTATACTAATTTTTTCACTATTTATAAATTCTTGAATATGATTTATCCTAATTGGTTCATGTCTTACTATAGTGTGTTAGGAAGTCACTTGTAATTTCATACTAACATTTACCGCAACCCCTTCTTGGTCACTATAGTCTATTTTTATAGGTTCTAAACAATTCTAAATATAAGAGAATGGTATTTTATTTCCCTATTGGTTAATCATTATAACTTTTGAATTCTAGATGATCATGGATCTATAAACTAGTTCATGTTTTTATTTGGATGATTCTATATGGATTTATTTATATCATTTTATATTTGTATTCATTTAGTTTATGTTTTTTCCATTCTCACCATGGAATTTTTATTCTGCTGATTTTATCATAGAATTTTTTTTACATGTACTATTTAATCGTATATGGTGATTGCTTTTTAATTTTTTTCATTGTCATGTTATTTTTTCATTAAGTATTAAATAAACCCTCACTATTTTCCTACACCCTTTTAATTTATTCCTAACGATAATTTTATTTAGGAAATAAATTATGGTTTGTAGAATATATATCATCTTAGACGAATGATATGGATTTGTATTTTATAAATGGTATCACAATTGGATATCCATATATCTATTATGATGATAAAAATAGATAGGAAATTCCAAAAATAAAATTAATTTACTAAAAAGATATAGATAATTTTTTAAACATTAATTTACATGGGGGTTGAGGTAGTAAATTGTTCTAAGATAAAACTTTTTGTTTTTTCATCTCATCTTCATGGGTTTATAAATTTATTATTCTATATAATTAATTGTTATAGATACTTCCACAAAGAACTACATGGTTGATTTCAGGTTTGGAATCTTATAAAAATGTAAAATGGTTGGACGTTGAAATTAATGGTTACTTATATAGATTAATGTAATTTTTAATTTTCTAGTCATTCAGTTTCAATTTAATGGTGAATAAATGGGTTTTTTTCATTAATTATATAATGAAAATAGGAAGAAATAATAATAATCTATAATAAGATGACACTAAATTTGTTACTGTGCCAAATACATATGTGAACCAACAACTTTACCAAATAAATGATCTTGTTTTTAAAGCCATTGATTGTAGTAATTGAAATGATGATCATAAACTTGTTTTCCACTCTATCAAGTTTCTATAATAGAAACCACCCTTATTTCAAGGATATTTTTAGTTTTAATAAATGATTTATTAGCTAATTTAAATGAATCAAATCGTTGATTAATTTTTTACACTGTCTTAATTTGATGTTATATTTAAACCATATATAATGGACAATTATGGATGTTAGTGGTGGGATTTATCTATCAATGAAAATGTCATCAAATTACATATGTGATATCAAATCTGTGTATCATTCACCCCAAAATTCTACCCTCACATTTTCATAATCACAAAAATATTCAACTTTTTCAGCCTAAAGTAATAGAATATATATTTCACATAGTATTTATCAATGATGAGGAATATTGTAAGCTTTTACCTAAAAGGTGCATCTTGTTCATCCTAAAAAAACATATATTTATGTATGGGTTGTGACCCATGATTCACAATAAGATATATTTTCTTTATCCTATAGATTATATTTTGGAGGTAAAAAAGAGAAATTTTATTCGAATGGGATATTTATAGCATTTCATTTGGGGGAGTATATTTATAACCGTGGGAAATGGTGGATAATCGAACAATTTAAATTATAGAAATATGGAAAACTACTTTGAAGGTGTTGGAGAATCTCATTATTCAACCATATGATCATTTAATATCAATACATGAACATAAAAAAATCGTATAAATTTACAATGTGGTTGTATTTATCATAAAATGTTAAACTATATGAAACCCCCATGATAGTATCAAAACTATAAGAATATGTGACTTCTCCAACATTATTCTCATAGTTCTCCGATGACAACTATTGGAGAAGAATCCCATATTTCTTAGAAATCATATTCATTCACATGGTGATCTATTAAGAAGACCAATCACTGATAGAACTGATTAAGCCAAAATGATTCTGGAAAAAACAAGTCTCCACCTATTATACAATCTATTCCACTAATAATGGATCAAAGACTACCTAGTATGATGTTCTGTAGTTCTAAGTAGAAGATCATGGATAATCAATCCGGACCTTCAATGATGTGAGAAATGATTATGTTAAATTATAATCCCATGTATGAATTATTTGGGAGAGTGTATAGAAATATTATATCACTTCTTATTTTATGGATCATATATGATTTCAAGTTTAAATTATCCATTATCTTTGGAATCTCCAAACACATCTAGTACCCCTAATGTTTCAATCCTTTTTGTTATAATGTGTTCTATAAAAATTTATGGGGATCAAGTAGTTTTAGATTTATCAGTTATTATGAAGGATATCTATGAACATATTGGGGAAATGGATAAGTTAACATCATTTAGTTCCAACATGTAATTTTATTATAGGATGTATGTTTCACATATTCTCATGGAATTAAGAAGCTCATTAAATGATATGGGGTTGTGAATGTAGGCCAAAAAAGGTACCTTTGGTACTGGTAGTTAGTAGTATCTCATATAATTTTTCAATGGTTATAAAGGAATATTTAGATGAAATGTGATATATATATATATATATCTCCAATCAGCATTTAAAAATATTTGGATGAATTTCCATTAAAAAGTTTGGGTTACCTCTAAAAATAGAAGTGGAATGTATGGTTGATCTCATATTAGGGACAAGTCCTATCACAATTACATGATATATTGTGTCATTAAAAAAATTAAGGGAATTGAATATCCAATTATAAGTATTTGAACAAAAATCATTTATTCCATCACGAATATCCCCATGGGAACTATAAATTCTTTTTATAAAGAAGGTTTATGGAACTCTTACTATTTTTAGGGATACATGTATGCTCAACCAAGCTAACCTAAATTATTTAAATCTACTTAATTAAATGAATTATTTTTTGACCAATTTTGGGAAGAAATATTCTACTCTATGAATGTCATACAATTATGAAACCACCAAATCAGATTTGAAAAGGTTTATATTTCAAGGATAGTCATTCGGATTCATTATTTTAATTGCGTATTTTTTGTTATTTCTCTAGGTCATATGATTTAACAAGCCATGTTTAATGAATTAATAAATCATATTTATCAAAGTAATTGTGATTACATTGTTGTGGTGTAGATTTACGATATTCTTGTGTATTATATGATAATATTAGAGCATGAACAACAACTATATATAGTGTTATGGATCAACAAAGAACATTTTGTATTATAAAAAAACTATAAAATTATTATTTGTCGATATACTAATTACATTTCACTATAAATGTAATTGGTGAAAGACGATTATTTTTATATCTTTATATACATAAATTTTTATATCCTTGAATCTAAAAAATTGTGTTTTTTCTTACATCTTATTCATGGATTAAACATATATTCAAACCACCTCTTCCATGATTCCCCATAAATTTCCTCAAATATAAAAACATTGAAAAAGATATGAATTTCATTCAAAATGAGTGATGAATTCTAGAAAAAATTCAAAGATATTAAGGTTAAACAAACTAAAAAAACATATTCATATATTTCATGAGTTATGATTGAGCTACATGGTCTACTTAAATGAATTGAGTTTTGAGTAGGGTTGGTTTTTCAACATGGGAGATCATTTTGAATCATAGGAATCATGATAGTTATGGTTCCAAAACAAAAGATACTCAATATAATATTTGGAATTTTATTTTCTATTTCATAGTTTAATGAAATGGATTCATTAATTTCTTTGTGATAAATTTAATGTGTTCATAGATCATAAATTCTTAAGAAAAATTTTCCAATGAATCCATATCAATCTAAAAAAATATAGATTTAAGGAATATCTCTACATTTTTTACATCGATTTGATGTATACACCGTGATATTTTTTAATTGATTCAGTGGGTAGGATATCATATAATTTGTTTTATGATGAATATTTGATTTTAAGGAATATAACTTTTATTATAATATATAACCATTTAGATTATTCTGAGTAAATTGATTTTCATCTTTTTTTAAAGACTAACTTATTCGTTATTATTTTGAAACATAGAAATGCGCATATATGAAATCAATTATGTTTATCTATAAAAACAATACTCTAATTTGGGGAGAACATTTACAGATAAAGGACATAGGAGAGAATTTTTTCTGTGTTTTGGAGACCAGATTTTGGATCCCCTAACCAATCAGAAATAACTTCTATATACATATCACCATTTGAAATGGTTTTTTCATCCCCAAATATAGAAAATATATATTTCACTAAGAGAACATTTTTTAGTTTCCATGAAGGGGAAATTGTTAATTTTTATTTCATGATTCATCATCTATGATCTTGCTGTAGTGGAGCACCAATGACTATACGATATGCTATTTTATTTAAAAATCCACATATAGAATGTGTTTAGATTGTTCTATTTTTTTTCTTTTTCCTACCAAGAGGGATTAAGAATCATGATTACGTATATTTATTGTGTATCAGATCATAAAGGAGTCACACATTATCCATATATGAGAATCAATTATGGTAGATGACATGTACAATCTCTGAATTTGATATGTTTTAAAGATGGAAATAATTCACATTTCAATTTTTCTAACTAGGAACCTAGATCTAAATTTATATTTTAGAGTTCCTTTAAGAAACCCCTTGATACATATATGAAAATAAAAAAAATTAATAATCCTCAAATTGAAGTTCAATTTCAAAGGACGATCCTAACATTAGAAGACATTCTTAGGGATAGTGTGATGTATTACTAAGTCTCATGGGGGGTTATATAGAAATATAAAATTTTGAATACTATAAAAATTATAATAACTAGATATATAAAGGTATTTTTAAATAATTATATTTCCATAATTATCATTTTATAAATGTTTTGGTGGAAACTTGTAATACATCACTTATCAGACCAATCCTTATGAATTAATCAATAATAAAAATTCAAATGTTCATAAATTTTATGGTGATGGTTTAGGGACATTAGAAATAATATTTGGAACATCATAGATGACCATTATAATGTTATGTGTGTGATCATCATTTTTTTAGAATCTCTTCAATGTTATGAAATAACTATTTGGGTATGTAAAGAGTTTTTTATCCTTGGTAAATTCGCCCTTTTGAGATACAAAAAATGTGTGTGATGTGGAATATTAGTTCTCCTTATAAAAAAGGAATATTTTTAGAAAAATATGATTCATTTATCTTAATTGTGGAAGTACTAACCTAACCTATTCCATTCGATTCAATTGTTTCATGTTCATATTATGCTTTTTTTATGTTTAATCGCATTCATAAATGGATTTTTAATAGAAAATACAATCTGTTCCAAGGAAAAAAGTTTAATTTTTATTGGATTTATATCATCATGGTATGATTTAAGAGGAAAAATGGTAATGTCACAAGTAAATGTTGTATCGGTGGTATTATCTCTTCTAATGGAATGAATGATTCAGTATTTTCAGGAAATGAATGACCAAGGATTTGGGGAATATAATTCTCCCGATAAGATAAGGTAAATTAAATTTTCATTATTTTCATTGACATTATATAATTTTTGGATTATTTTATACGAGTTTCTATAAGGATTTAGGATGTTATTGAGTTATTTTAGGGTGATAAAGTATTATGAAGTCTTAGAAAAAATTGTCCACTATCCATAGGAAATACAATAGAATGGTGTGGAAATAAAAATAAAAGAACATCATTGGAGCATGGTCTACCAATCGGTGTATATTCCAGGGGATATAATGTGTGTGGAGATTGCCAAATATTCACAATTGGAACAAATTTTCTCAAAAAAGTGATCCCACCATGTGACATTTCATCCTTGATATATTAAAACTACATTGTTGGTGCGTAGTTTTCCATACCATGCAGAACATTATTGATTTATCCCGAGTGATTTCCAGCCGCATGTATAAGGTTGGATGAATTTTTTAAATACTTTCTATCCAAAAAATTCAACAAAGAAGTTAGTATTTTGAAAAAAAAATTTATTCGAAGTATGTACATGTTCTTTTATTAATATTATATTCTTTTGGGGTATCAAACTTATTTTCTTCCCTAGGCCCATAAAGAAATTCTATTTTATTTAAAATAAAAATTTAAAAGATTTAGTGTGTGTTGTAGATCCATAATTGTTTGTAAGTATTTTTTCATTCTTTTTATATATACTCATATCCTCTCATTCTAAATCTCTCTGATCTATAGATATATCCTTTTATGGATCAATCTATATTTTATGATTTGAAATGTGAAGATACCATTTTGGATCATTTGTTGGGAATGTGATCTGAAAATAGATATATAAGTCCTTAGATTCATTCTTCAATTTTTATATCTAATGAGATATAGGTGTTTTCTCTCTCATATTTACTTATTCATAATCATGAGATATTATTTTCATAAATGGATTTTCTTCTATTATCTATAGTATCATTGTAATATTTCATAAAGATAAATTTTATTGTATACATTTTTAAATTATAAAAAATTGGATGGATATTGGTAAACCCCCATGTCTTATAAATTAAAAATATTGATTTCAAATTTTTTGACTATTTTGGATTCATGAGATTTGTTCAATGAAACTTTTGCAAGTGACTATTTTTATTAAATTTGAATTTTAATTCAATTAGTTATAATTGGGTTGGCTTGTGTTTATTTTTATGGTGTTTGGTTGGAAGTTCGATAATCAATATGTGGTGGATTATGGTCATGGGGTTCCACCATCAATGGTAAACCAATTTTTCAATAAATATACGTGTGTATATGTGTGAGCATGTATGTTTTTATGATAATTATTAACGTATGGTGACAGAAACAATTATGTTTTTTTCACATAAATTGCACTTGTGGATTTATCAAACCTATTTCACTATTTTCATATATTTTATAAAAAAACTTCTAACTAGTTATTTCTCTTATTCTATGACTTCATATTTCTCTAGTGATTTCAAAATATAACACAGTGAGATTTTGTGAAATATTTTTTTTTTAAATTAATCAAATCATTTTTATATTATAAATTTCATGAAACAATAAATATAACTTATGTTTTATAAAAACCCATGTTATTCATTCATTATAGATAACCCTTCATGAAGACTGTTCTATAGGAGGCATGAATTGTAGATTATGACACACACAACACAATTTTCTTCTTCTAGTAAACTCAATACTAAATATCATCCATAGCTTCTGTCACACACACTATCGAGGTTAATCAAACAATAATATATTATTAATATTATATTTAAAATATTATTATAGTTACAACCTACTCATTGGAATGTATGTTATATATTAAATTATAAATTTTCATAAAATATGATTTACAAACATATATATATTTATATATATATATTAATTTTTTTAAATCAATGAGTTATATACTAAAGTACGAACTATTTGAGAATAGAGTCATTATTTTTCTAAGAAAACTATTCTTCAACGTACAAACACTGTTTTATCTCATTAAAATATAAAACCCTATTTTAAAGATCATTTTTAATAAAATTTATACATTATATATTCAATAAATTGTTTTACACTCATCCAATATATTTTATAAGTATAGTTTATGAATTAATCATATTTTAATAATTAAATGATGTATATTTTTTTGAAAATGTAATTATTTCATCTTTAAATAGATAACCATTATAAATCAAAATTTTTAAACTTTTATAATTTTATTTGAAAAAATAAACTTCATTATTGGCTGAGGAATATCAAATTTTACATTGGATAAATGTTTAGAATTTTTTCAAGAAGTTTCATTTTTTGATTAATATTGAAAAACACTGAATTTTAATTCAAAAATTCTTTTTCATCTAAATTATATATTTTGTAAAATTATATTTAAATTTTATTAAATTGGAATTTAGGTCAATTTTAGATCCAAGAATCCATTTTTGGTCATTATAACTGATTTCAAATTGAAATTGGATATAAAAAATTTAAAATTTAAATAATTTATCAAAGAAAACCTATTGGTGTGACACATCTATAGGAATAATTTTAATTTTATTTCAACCACATAGTTGATAAGAATTTGGAAAATTTGAATACATATTTTGAATGAAAATAATTTCTTTTTTATAATAATATAAAATAATTCCTTTACTAATAATATTAGGAAATGTAATTATAATTAATTACAGAGATTATGGTAAAAACAACATTACGTAGGGCTTATAATTAGTTTAAGGGTCCAAATCACATAGAAATACGTCAAAAATACATTGGATGAAAATATTTCTCACAATTCACATAAGGAAATATAATTTAATATTAATGGAGGCACATGATATAAGGTAGACCACTAAAAAGTTTATACCTTTTTATATTTACAAGAATGAAACTCATCGTCCATTATAAAAGGGTACTCACCACCAACACTTATCCTCACATCTCAAGCCCATTGGCACATGAAAACACAATCAAATATCCCCAAACATCCATAAAATAATACTAGATTCCATCCTTTTGTAATAAATCCATCCATGGAAGACCTTTTCTTCAATTAATGAAGTGTAACCAAATAAATAGGTCACATCTTTCCATATCCAATTTAACTTTATTTCATTATCCACCCAATAAATTATTCTTATTACATAAAAATATAATAAAATCAGTATCCTAAATATAATTATATGTTTATATTCTATAGTTTTAACCTACACTGGCAGAAATATCTAATAAATGTGTGATGAGTATACTGGTCATGTGCATGGTGGACTACCGCCTCATAAAACAATGTCATGCATTTTTTCATTACATACTATCATGGATGAAAATTATGATGAAGAAAAATTTTTTATAAGATATATATGATATATAATATTTCTTTATGATTATCTAAATATTATATAAAACATAATTTCATTCATTCCATTTTTTTGGAATGTGATAACGTCAATATTGAATATGCAGACTACAGCCTTCTCAATGCGATATGATCCTTTCACACATTATATGGAATATATTAAGGATATGTTTAGTAAAATATTAAGATATATATGAAATAATATTTTTACTAGAATGATAATATATATTTATATACATATATGTAATTTAAAATATTTCATTCAATATGATAAGAAAATGGAAACAACATTCATGCGTACATACAACATTCTGACTCCATGAATGTTGTATTCCAATTCTTATTAAATCATTTAGAAATTATTAAAAATATTAAATATTGATGTTGAAATACATTATCTAGATGAAAAGAGGATATTCATAGCTATTTAAAAATCATTTTAGACTCAAACGGCCCAAGAAGTCATCAAAGGTGTCATTTTTGTAAATCTCTATCATGGAGACCCCTCTAAACTGTGAGAATGTGGATGAGCATGGTTGTCCTCCAATGAGCCTTATTTTATCTACAACCATGTGAACATAACTCAGGGATGGCTATGAGAGTCTGAAAATTCCCATTCACTTTTTGGAATCTTTTTCCTTCGTAGTATTCTTCCAAGCATCATGATTTCACATTTCCCATAAATACTTGACTACCCCACCTCAAATGGTTCATTACCCTGACCATTCATCATCAGGTCTCCTTATTCATGAATCTTCAAATCATCACATATTTTTCATGAATATGGATCACCCAGGGTACTTGAGCATCACTAATCATGCCTTACCATTGTTCCCCATAGCCCCTACCTATTGAAGGGATGCCTACAATGAAGGCCTCTGCACTTCACGAAGAACAGACCCCCCCTTGGGTTACTCCAGGATCCATGAAGCATTAATCCATCACTGAGAAATCATTAATTATGTCATTATGATATTATACTGAAAGGATCAAATTTTTTTTGATTCCTTGTCCTTCAAGGATCCTATTTTCTTCAAGAATAACTATTTCTTCATGAAGATACTCTTAGAGAGGTCACTAGATTCACAAGATCCCCTCCCTAGTGTCCCTCCAGGATTTTACAATGTTATTTTCAGTTCCCATTGTGGGAGAACCCTAATTTTGATGCCCTAAATTTTTATTTTATGGAATAGGTATGTTAATCCCCCTTTATTTTAGACATATGGATGCTAATGTGGAACCCAATAGTGACCAATCATCCACCTCTCTCCTGTAAGGCATTGTCGATTCCTTCCCTACCACAACGGTGGGTGGGAATCAGGTATCTATGTATAAGGGGTGAATAGTGAGTCATTATTATTTGAGACACATGATGTTAAAAGTTTATGACCCATCATCCTCTGTACTCAACATTATACTGTATAATTTCTCCAAGTAATTCACATGGGGTGTCACACCTCGAGCATTTTCAATACCCACTCATCTCCATGATAATGAGATCAACCTTACCCTCTTGGAATGAAACGATATCCTTCTTATATGGAATGAGATCCTATTCAGAAATCTCTTATAGTGTATTCTCTAATCTCTATCTCCAAGGGTTGTCTCATTGTATACGCCCCACATCACCTCATGTGGATGCATATTTCCTAACATCATCATCTGGTCTACAAATACCTCTTCTTTCTCACACTCAGTATGAATCAAGTTGTATTAGAGAATAATATTGACCTTGACTCCATCTAGGATTCCATAATGAGTATGCACCATGCCCCTTCATAACTACTCTATCTTCTAAATAGGTTATGTAGGAAGACTTCATGAGGTCCAATCCCAATCATCGGTAAACTCAGGTTCCCCCTCATAGGGATGTACCCACATGAAATGAAAATTTCATTTATAAGACACATCCCTTGAATCATCATCTCTATGGTGTTTTGGACCATCCTATCTCACTTCTTCTATGACATCAATTTTATCTGGGTGAGATCAAATCATCCACCTATATTCCATTTAGGTTTCTAACTACGCATAATACCCATAATTTAAATGGAAATATAACCATGTTTAATCTGTAATCCCATTAACAACTATATTTAATTTGATCAATGTCTTATAAAAAGTGTACATTGGAATCCTTCCCATGGATCAACCCTATAACCATTATATTCATGTTGGTTCACTCATCTCCTTACACCATGACGTCAAACTAAATGGGATACCAGAACTATGTGCAATTTGATCCATTCCTTCTAAAAAGGGTATGTAAGAATCCTCTTTCAGGTTAAATCCAAATAATCTCATCTCCCTTCATACTCTATAAATTCCATAAACACATCCTCTATACCCATTCTAATTATTACCTATGCTATCACATCCTAGTGGTATTACACCATCAATCTATGATATCTTATCTTGTATTCCCCATTCATCCCATTACTACTCGAAACAGTTCCTATATAGCTAACCAGACATAATCCTAGAACAATCCATTTAAATGAAACCAAGCGAATCCCTCATTCGATGGACAACTATCCATGTGTAAGCCCTGAACCATCCCATTAAACTACATAGGTTTTGACCTATGTATTTTATATAGGGTACTTAGAAATCCTCTATGGGGTTAAATCCTAGTGAATGGTAACCTTTGGTGCCCCCTCCATGGGGTCCACCTTCCCTGATCCTCCCTTAGTGGTTTCAATATCAGCCTTCATAGTGTGATATAATCCCTTTATGGGATGCACTACTTCAGGTCTATTCTTATTGGGAATTTTAATCCATCAAACTGGTAAACATTTCATGTACTCCCTTATAGTTATGTATATATCTAATTTAACATCACAATTATTCTAATCCATCCGTACATATCCTAAATAACATAAACTAATGATCCTTTGCATCCTCAGTATGTTATATTCATATCCTACCTCTTGTTTTTCATAGAAATATGAAACCTTGCCATGAAAAGAAAGGTTCATTTAATTCAAAATAAAGTCCAACATAACTAATACTAAAAAAAGAAGATCTATAAAAATACCTCTTATGAATGGGTAAATGGTCTTTAGGGGGGGGTGATCATTCTAGTTGAAATCAGTACCACTGAATCCATTGTTATCAAGTCAATCCGAAAAATAGATAGCTTCTCTATATGTATGAGCAATGATACGATTCATGGTGAGAAGAGAATCCAAGAAGTTAATCAATCTATTATTAATATTCCATGATAAATGGTAACAAAACATTATGATGGCAGAAAAAATAACTGAAGAATCACATTCCTGCCATATATTTTCGTAACCACAGATCATAGCTTTCTCAACTTCAATAATGATACCAAGCATTTCAGAATCAATTGCAGAGGTTATACCATTGAAAATATGAAAGCAACCCATAACCTTCCCATGGTGATCCCTGAAAATAGCACCATATCTTGAGGGACTAGGATTACCCCTTGAGGCCCCATCAGAATTAACCATAATCAATCCAACAAAATTTTTATTCCACAAACCCTAAAAAGTACCATATAGAGGCCTGTAAGTACATTTGATACCAATTCAAGTAAGCACAGAGAAATCATGAATTGAATTAAAGAAGAAGTGTTTCCTGGGTAATATTTCCTCGTGAATAACATCAAGTATTCTTGAGAATGAATCATTGATAGAGAAATTTCAACCACCATGAAGGATTTGATTCTGAACAGACAAGATATAAGGTAGTAATTCAGAAGTAGCTACCTGAAAAAGATTCATTAATTAGGGTGAAATTGGAAGTGAATTCCAAGACTGAATAAAATCCATTATGGAGACCATATTTTGGATGGAAATTTAAAATTTGTTGGCAAATGATTTCCACATAGTGGCTGTAGTAACACAACCAAGAAACAGATTATCAACATCCTTTTTATGCTGAAGGAAAAGAACACAAGAGGAACACAAAGGGATTCCACAATTCTAAATTTAAGAATCAATAGGAACTTTCCTCTTAGCAATTATCCATAGAAAAATATAGCGAGAGGGCCTAATAAAATTTCTATGAAAGTCTCTCATCCAAATTACATCAGAGTAATAAGACAAAGGGAAATTTTAATAATTCTTTGATGAAAGCATACCATTATTCGTATGTTCCTAGGACCAAAAATCCTTTCTGTTGGAGAAGAAATATTTATTAAAAATGTTCAAAAATTTATTTAAATGACCCTCAATGTTTTCTAGCTGATCCTTGATAGAGATATCCAGATCAAATTTTATTTTCATGCCACACACTGAGGTAGGAGCACCGCGGTGAAACACATTATAAAAATATATGGCGATCCCAAAAAGAACTCTTCTCCACAATATGAGATTAGTAGAATTAAAGACATCAAAATATGTTCATGTAATCAGATCTAGCTATCAAGTGCTAAGTCCTTCTAGGAAAATATTGGGCCATAACTAGAACACACTATAATTTTGGAAAGTTAATCATTGGGAAATCAAGACTGTTATGTCGTCATCATTGATCTCTCTCTAATCATGGAAGCATGGATTACACTGGGTAATTGTGAATTTATTTCCTTATATCGATATTGAGAGATAACTTTTTCTACTTTTTAGGACTCAAGAAAAATTAAACCAATCTCCCTCACCCATAGATGCTGGTGAATAAAGAGCATCAATTCAACAATCCCACACGAAAACACTACTAACATGACTTCATCAATGGCCATTAGTATCTGACACCAATCCATAACTAAGAATATAAAATAATACATATATGGATGATAGACACCATTTTGTTCTGATACGACTATAATGGGGTCATTCCCATTAGGGACATAGACATCTTATTAGAGTTGGAGTCTTTGGCCTCTTTTCCTCGCTTCCTCACAAAGGGACACCTAGGGAGCCCCTACTCACAACTCTAACATTCAATTTCATCAAAAGAATCTCTCCAGAGCGAACCAATGAATAAATCTTCTACACGGAATGGTTAAGTGATATACTAATATTTCTGGCTAGTAATACTTCCTGAGAGCTACCAAGGAGGGATCCCACCATGCCATATCAACGCCACCAGTTACTAAGTCCTCATATTAAAGGACATGAGGTCTACACCCCTACTCTACTGGATCTGGTATTGATAACCTAACACAAATTTCATGCAAAGGATTATGTAGATTCCCATTACATGAAATCATCTTTAAAAGATCATATGGCCTATGACACCCCTGGTTAATTCCAACATATCCCTTCTATTGAAGTGCATGGATTCATTAGTGTATGGTTGGAATTGAGGCCTCAATAACCCCAAAAGATGGTTGGGATGAATATTTCAGTCGATGTCCCCACTATTAGTGGTTGTGAGCCAACATGTGATTATGTAATCCATTATAGAGTCCCTACATGCACCATCACACATTAGTGTGTAGGTCCTCCCTCCTCTAAAAATCATCATGTAGGTCATCTCCTTGTTCTCAGCACCCATCCAAGATGAGGACCTCATCTAGTCAAAAATTATCCTGGAGGTCCTTCTTATGCACATTGTTCCACATCTTTAGGCCCTCCATTTTTCATGGACTACTTACATGAAGGTCCTCCTTGCGTCATTTTTGACTCAAGTGTAGGTCATACCCCAATAGTATTAACCAAAGTGAAGGCTACATTCACTTCATCACTAACTAGCACGGGGGACCTCTCTATTCTATAGACAACCATAGTGGAGGTCCCCCTCACTCTATAAACCACTATAATAGAGACTATCCTTAATTCATCCATGATTAGTGTGAAGATACTCCTCATGATATCACTTCTAATCAGCACAATGGTCCTCCCCATGCCACCATCAACCAACCTGGAGGTCACCCCCATGTTATCACCAGCTCTAGTGGAGGTCTTACCCACTCATGTTCCCACCTCCATAGAGGCCCTCCCCACATGTCAGGTAGCTAATAAAAAGCCCATCCATGTATCATTTTCAATGTATTTCTTAGTGGTCTTTGTAACACATCACATCAAAGACGAGGTTCTTCCCAATTCCATAGTATTCAAAGTAAAATTCCCCCCTACTTCGATGAAAAATGGTAGGTAGGTCATCCCTGTATCCCAAAAAAACATGGTAGATGTCCTCATCATGAAATCAACCAAAATCGTGAAATTCCTCCTAAAATTAAAAAGTTACCTATACCAAACATCCATCTTCTGGAAGAATGGAGAACTATCGCTGTCGAAGGGATAACATTGTGATTCCCCATGTTGTCATGAATCCCATTAACTTCTCTATTTGTGATGTTGAGTGGGACCCACTGATGGAGCCATCCCCCTAGTCTTATGCATTAGAGTATGAGAAAGGATACCAAAAAGTGAGTTTCATCATCCCAAAATATGATACACATTTGATTCCCTAATCCCTTCATAAGTACAAGAATTTGGATGAAGATTTGTCTCCCTTACAAAGGCTCAATGTTCAACTCACCCTATTGCCACCAATTTCATTCTCCCCATCCACATGAGATCACTGCAATTTATATAGGGGTATGATTGTTAGGGTTCACCCACCAAGATCTCCATAGATAATCACTACCTTTATATATGATGCAATGGTAAATAATATGTTCTATAAGGACATGATGGTTTGGTGTGTACCATATCCAAGAGACGACCAACTGAGTGGTAAACAGTCAGCTTGTGTTTCATTTTATCTACTAGGATATCCACCACCATAATGTCTAAATTAGTACAGATACATATTCCTCAACCGGCCTCGATCGAGGAGTTGAGCAACCTAGAGGCGTACTATACTTCTAAGAAGGGAAACTTGTGGGACACTCTATTCGTCAATTAGTTGTCCGAGTTGTTTTGGTTAGTCGCTACTATTGAAAATCAACATTATAGGATCTCTCACTCAAGATGAAGTTATATGATTCCACTGAGCCCTCCGAGAGACACAATTCCACCTTCTTGGCCATCAGTTTTCTTGTCAAATGTTCTAGGAGATTTGCAACGACATTGGACATCAATTTCACATGGTTGGGTTTTTAGCACTTCTTGTTGATCAGTAGATTGTGTTACATGGATATAACAAGACCCTTCATTAACGATGCACTCGAATATTTACTGTGGTCCATAAAATTATTTAATAGTTGAGCCCATACATTAAAATATGTTCTTAGGGGGAGTGTGTATCCCTTCTATCTAGTACCATCCTATAGAATCCAATATTTCCCAGTGACATTTAGGGTATGCCTTTGGGCACTATTGTATAGAACATGGTTGTCCCTGAGGTACACCTGGAAGGAGGCATCGATATAGAGTCTGGTTTATAGAACCTACCCCCTAGGGAAAAAACATTTATTGGAAAACCTCATGTGTTTTAACCTTCATGAAAAGAAGATACATGTAAATTTTTATCCCTTAGATTCATTTACCTTTTTTCAAGAATCCTATAAGGATGAAGGACATACCAAGACCTCTAAGAACCTTAACCAATCTATTTCTATGTTGATGTTGGAGGTTTATCCAACTACAATCACCATTCCCTATAAATTTGACAAATACAAATGGCTCATAAAAGAGATCATGGATAATCTGTGTCTGGACTACGTTGGCCCTTGATACAACACATTCCCTCTTCCACTATGAAAGATGGGGAAGCCACAAGTCCTCCTTGGTTAGATGCCTCCTATAATTCATGACATTATAGTCTATATTGATAGGGAAGATATTAGAGCCTATTACCAAATACCTTGGTATTTTGTTCACAATCTATCCATGTTTCACAGAAGTCCTCCTTGAGACCCAACTCAGGAGGTTCCCCCAATGACTCTGACCGTTCCTCCTGGATTTCCACCTGCTGCTCCATGAGCCGATGAGCATGCCTACCCTGTTGATGAACATATGAATACATCAGTGGTTATGGTTACTCATACAGATAGGAATTCTCATCATGAGGAACCTATGGCCACTCTCATTTCCTACTTTATGTCTAATGAGATATTATAGGTTTTAATACCACACGATAGAAAGAAATATTCGGCCTGGGGATTCATTGATGATCAAGTGAAAAATATAAACTTTTAGCATAACGATCTCACCTTCTTCGACAAACCTATAGCTTCTTTGATCCGCAAATGCGCTGTTACATTTTGGTTTCTTGCTGATCTTATCTAAATGGCTGGATTTGATCTTGAATGGGATACCACCACTGTGGTTTTCAAAATCAATGAACAAAAGAAAGTGATTCCACCGGTGGCTCAAACGTAAGGAATCCCATTCATCCAAGCTCTTAGAAGAATTTATCTATGTAATACCTCGGCAACACGTACCCACCTCTACAAAAATCCCGAAGATAACAAATTTGTGGTTGAAGATGACCCCGATGCGCTGCAACAGTGGTCGCATATGTGTAAATTTTTGAACTTCGGTCACATATCGTATCTAAAAGGCGATAAACCCTGGTACAATCCAGAACTCAAAGCAAGAATCACACACATCTGGGGCTTCTCTGACTGGAAGCTGGTTCCCGTTGGAAAAGGATACTTCCATATGCTGTTAAAATTTCAAGAGGATCTAGACCAGGTTTGGAGGTAAGGAAATCTGTAACTAAATCCTGGAGTTCTTTGCATCTCCGACTGGGACTATAACATCAACCCAAACACTATAAGAAATTCAATGGTTCAGAACATGCTGAGTCTACATGGGCTTAGTTGGTACTTTTGGCATCCAAAAATCTTCAATGATATCACTTCTTGCATAGGTATTCTGCTTAAAATTGATCAATGTACATTGAATGATGATATCAGTCTCTATGCAAGGATTATGGTCAATGTTGATATCTCTTCCAAGGTCTTGGATGTCATTACTTTCACTGTGAATGAGTTCAAAATTGAGATTTGTGTTTAATGGGAGATAATTCTTCCATACTGTGAGTTTTTTAAGAACGTCGACCACTCCATTATGAAATTTCGTCTTTTGCAAAGCCAAGTCGCTCATCCTTCCATTTATGGATGGAAGAAAGTTAATCATAAGAAGAAAAATAATTCAATGGCTCCGACCATTCCAAATTCTCTCAAAAAGTGATTGGATGTTTGGGTCAAGAGGGTCAATCTCCCGAGCGAGAGCTCGGGTGTTACATATGAAGAGCAGGTCAAAGAAAAAGAAGACGCTGAAATCAATCTTACTATTTTGGAATATATTCAACAAATGGTTCTGGGTGTCTTCAACCATCCTCTAAAATATATATTGAAATATGATTTAATTTCCATGGATCAAAAGAATGTGGATCCCCTGGTGTCAGGGATAGATGGATCCTCCCATGCACTTCCAATAATGGATTAGACCCAGACTTCCCATGTTACCCCGGTGGATACAAAGCCAAAGGTAGCTATTCTTGAGGATGGCACTCCCACACCCCAGGTTGCCTCTCACGTCGATAAGGATTTTACCAAGGCCGAACATGTAGTCCTGATGGTTATATAACCAAAGATTGATGTTCTTGAAAAAGGAACTTCCATGCACACTACCTAAGCTACCTCTCATGGTATGACTCTCTCTGAAGATTCCGAATGAAACACTCTTCATCCTGATAAATGCTCTGATCTTCAAAAATCATCCTTTTAAATTTATTGTCTTGCTCAAAATGATATGGATTATTCTTTACCGTCGATAGGGAAAATAGACATGTTGGCCACTTTTGTTTTGCCTTCTGTTCCTCAGTCTCGAATTCCACCTCGCAAGAATGTTGGCCTTCCCAGGCCCACTGATAAAGATACTAAATCACATTCTAAAATAAATGAAAGTGTTTTCTCTAATGATACTAACCTTTTTTCTAATTCTTTAATGATAAAATACGTTTTGAAAACTACTCCAACCTCTTCTTCAAAACGTAGGAGATCGAAGAGGAACAATTGCTCGAGTGGATCTAAGAAAAAAAAGGAACCAAGGCTCCAAACAAAGGTTTTAAATAATGTTATCCTTTTTAATTTTCATGGTATAGCTAACTCTGACACTATTTATGTTTTTAAAAGATCTATCTAGACTCATGAACAATTTTTTTTTGCCCTTTCTACACCAAAAGTTAACATCTCTTTGAAATTTATGCCCTTTTCTTCCTCCGATTATAATTCTTTTGGTGCTTTAAATAACACTAGTATGGTTGAATCTCTATGGATATTTTACCAACCTTCTCTGAAAGATGTTAAAATTCACAATTTATCTGATCAAATTATCACCTGTTATTTTATTCATGATAATATTTATATGTATTGCACTCTTGTTTATGCTTAGAATCTCTACTATGATCATAAGACCCTTTGGAATGAAATGTTACTCTAAGCTAATTCTATCTCCCACCCCGGGTTAGTGATTAGAGACTTTAATGCTATCCATTCCCCATGTGAAAAAACATGGTCCTTCTCATACTCAAGATTCTTCCAGGGTGTCTACATCGTCAATTAAAGACTGTAATTTGGTTGAAGACAATCTCACTGGTACCATGATTACTTGGTATAGAAGGCAATATAATATGATAGATTCTAGTAAACTAGATATTTACCTTGTGAATGTCCCAGTTCTCAATGCCTGGGACACCATTTCTAGAATCACCTTACATAGACATTTCCCTGATCATCATCCCATATTGGTTAGCTTTCTCTCTAAATGTGACAGGCCTGGTATTACCTTCAAATTTTACAATGCTTGGTCAGGTGACTTAGATTGTTCTAAGATTATTTAAAATTGATGGAATTCAATGAGTCATCACTCAGATGCCTTTTCTTGTATTATAAAGATCAAACATCTCATACTTTTCCTCAAGGGTTGGTGTAGTGCTAAATCGAAGCAAATTGATATGGAGATATCCGCTCTTGAGACTGATCTCAACCAAATTAAAAATAATTCCACCCATTCTGATTTCTCCTATGACCATCAACATGAGGAAAACATTTCTATGAAGCTCAATTCCTTGTTAGTTCATAAGGATAACATCTGAAAACAAGTTTACACAAATAAATGGATCACTTATGGTGATCGTAACACTAAATTCTACAATCCTCGGTAGAGGGTTAAGAAGGTCAGTCATCTGCATGCCTTTTTGGAAGACAATGACATCCACTATTAATCTAAGGCCTCCATTCCAAATCATGTGTTATCTTATTTTGAGAATATATTCAATGGGGATTTCATTAACAATGACCACCTCCCCAGGATCATCTCATCCCTAGTCTCGGAGGAAGACAACAATTTTCTCCTGAGCACTCCCCTTGACCATGAGATTAAGGACACCGTATTTATCCTCGACCCTGACAGTGCTCCCGGACCTGATAGTTTCAACAATGGTTTCTTTTAGCATCACTGGGATGTTATTCCTAAGGATTTTTGTAATCTAATGAAGATTTTTTTTCAAATTGTTTCCTACCTCATGGGATCAATGTCATGTTCCTTACCTTTATACCTAAGGTGTCCAATGCCTCTAAAATTAACCAGTTTCGGCCTATCGTTCTCATCAACTCCCTCTATAAATTTATTACAACGCTCTTGGCCAATAGGATATCCACTCAATGTAACAAAATTATATCTTGGAACCAATTTGGATTCATCAAGGGGAGGTCTATTCAGGACTGCATCTACCTTGATTCTGAATCCACCAATTCTCTCAATAAAACCTCCATAAGAGGCAACATTTCTGTTAAGCATTACATTACGAAAGCTTTTGATACAATCAACTGGGGTTTTTTTTTCAAGGTCCTTTGGGTTTTTGTATTCAATGATGTGTTTATTAGTAGTATCAACTCTCTTTTAAACTCGGTATCTATTTCCATCCTTATCAATGGCTCTCCTAAGGGATATTTTAAATGTTTGAAGGGATTTCGACAAGGTGATCCCATCACTTCCATACTTTTTTCCATTGTGGAGTATTACCTTAGTCATCTCCTCACCTCTCTTGTTCATCAAAATTAAATTAAGCCCTTCTATGCTACTCAAAAACTTAAAGTCCCAACCCACCTCCTTTATGCTGATGAAATTATTCTTTTCCTTAATGGTGTAAAACACAACATCACTAATATCAATGCTGACTTATCTCACTATGAAGAGATCTTGGTCCAATACATTAGTTGGAACAAATCTTTCATCTTATTTGGAAAACGTTTCCCCATTTCTAGGAAAATTCACATCATTGAGAGTTTTGTTATCAATGAAGGGTCCCTTACTTTTACCTACCTGGGTGTTCCTATCTTTTGGGTAGGCCTAGATCATCATATTTTAATGATATCTCTGATCAAATCATTAATTATATTTCTTCCTAGAAAGGAAAATCACGTTCAATGGCTGGTAGGATCAGTTTGGTGAATTCTTCTATTGTCTCCAAAATGGTTTATTCGATGGTGATTTATAGATGGCATGTCAGTCTCCTTAAGAAAATCAATACCTATATTAAGAAAATTGAGTGGACTGGGAGTATCGTTGATAGGATTCTTGTCACTTTCCGATGGCCGATGTGCTGCAAACCCCTCAATAAAGGAGGGCTTGGAATAAAAAACCACAGGCTTTTTAATGAATCCCTCTAAGCCAGACTCACTTAGATTTTAAGAAACAACAAAGGTGAATCTATTTATTTTCTTAAAAATCATTTCCTCGAAAATCAAAAACACCATAATTTAAGTTATGATAATTCTTCCCTTTTTCCTTCCATTAGAGCCCCCTTTTTCAATATCATGCACACCACCAGATGGATGGTTTACTCTGATTCTAACCTAAAATTCTGGCTTGACAAATGGGTTGGCGTTCCACTTAATTCGATGCTTCCCTCAAACGACGTTCAAGATTCTATAAATTGTACCATAATGGAATCAATGCATTCTACATACATTGACCTCCCTGATCATATCAAGAATATAGTTGAGGACAACACCATTTCTAATGATGAAGACTGCCTTATTTGGAAACCATACCACAATGGGACCCTTGATTCAAAAACATATTATTGGCATTTATTCTCTTCCTCTAAATCTAATTTCTCATGGATGATACCTTTTTTATATTCTTTGGATCAAAACTACAATACATAATCTTTTGTGGCGTATTTATCACAAGCTTTTACCTCTAGAGGTTTTTCTACAATCCTTTGGTGTCCAGATTAGCTCAAGATGACACCTATGTCATTAACATAGGTGGGACATCAATAACTTATTTTTTTTATTATTCCACAAACACTACTATTTAGAATATAGTTACTGACATTTTTGACAGTAGATTGTTACTTGCAGACTCTATATGCTATTTAATAAAATGTTGTGTGGATTTGGATTTTTTTCCTCAAATCCGAATTCTCTTTCTATCCACTATTACATAGCTATTCCACATTATCTGGTATGATATAAATTCAAATATCCAAATAAATTCCTCTCCCAATATTAATGTAGGTCATGAGAGAATTCTTATTTCTATTAGGGATGCATCCACTCTTCAGAAAAACTCTTACGCTAACTTAGTTGGTGACATTGTCATCCTTCATCAGCATAGAATCAATGAGATCTAGAATCAACCGAAGGGATTCCTTAAAGTGTTCTGGAAAGCTCAAATTCATGGCTGGATAAAAATCAATGTTGACGGCACTTCTAAAGGAAATCTAGGTATTCTGGGCTATGGGGCCATCTTTAATGATACTCATGGAAATTTTCATGGATACTATTTTAGTGTCTATGGATCTGCCTCCACCCTGGAGGCTGAGATGATGGTGGTGATTCATGTGGTAAAATTCTTTAATCTAAAAGAATGGAATAATTTTTGGATTGAATGTGTTCCCCCAAAATTATTCAAGAAATTTGGAATGGGGTGGTTCACCTTTCATGGTCTCTTACATCATGTTGAAAGAACTGTCTTAGCTCGCTCTAGGAGAGTAGATACATTGCCACACATACCTAATGGGGAGAAAACGTAGTGGCTGATGGTCTTTCCTACAAAGGTATCAACCATGACATTACGTGGAGTGATGACTTACTGGTTGAGATCTTTCCTTATTATGAGAATGATTGTAATAAAATTTCCTCCTCCAGACTCTTGTAATCATTCTTTCCTTTTTAATAATAATTTTTGTCTTGGTCTTTGGCCAATAGATTTCCTTTAACTAAACATATTTGGCATGGGTGGATGACATGCATGCACCCCCCCCCCCAAATTGGGGAATCCTTCCATTTACCAGTTTAATGGAATGGGAATCCTACTATAGAATTTGGATAACATCATATCAATATGTGAACCCATTTTAGGAACTCCATCAAAAAATGAGGCCAAAATTCATTAGTGTTTCATGTAGAAATTAGAAGATATTTTGTCCATCTGGTACAACCAGTTTCCCGTTAGGTCCATTGCTAGTTAAGAGGATCTTCATAGGATGTTTCTTTATCATTTCAGCTCCACCATGATCAAGAAAAGTATCACCGACCTCTTCATGTGATAATAATAGCTAGATAAGTGAGTCAAAAAATATTTTGTTTGGTGGAATGGTCTTATGTATTAACTCGAATAGGTATTGGCTCAAGTGTAGCTACAGACGATGTCTGTGGGGAAATTTATGACAACGTTGGTTCCCAATCACATCCTTCATAATTCCAGGGCTGCTGTTCAATCCATTTTATAGATGTATATGTTCCTTGAACAATCCTTGATGTTGAATAAGAAGGTGGATCTATTTCCTCCAAATCATTCAAGAAGAACCCATTAGGATGAGACTATGGATGTATCAAAAATAGAGGACCTTGTGCCTCAATATTTTTTATCCGTTGAGCCTCTCTCAGAGCCTAAAAGAGAGAAATGGCCTCTAGTCTGGCATTAAGGTCAGAATTTCTCAACACATAATTTGAAGGTGCTTCCAAAAAACACACCACCACCACACAGGAAAGATAATCAGATAGTAGCCCCTTCTCAGGCTCTAGTACCTTGTTAGTGTCAGGATACTATAATTCTATTCTCAGATAGTAAAAACTAGACCGATTCATTCAATGCGGCTTAAGTTCTGGTTATTTACATAGTGGCTAGTATCTAGGGATTATAATGCATTCTAAATGAAATAAATACAAGGAGGATAATTTCATTGGTCACTCTGACTATTTCCCTTATCATAGGTTCTTTGGACATACCATCATGAAATGATATGTGTTTAAGGACTAGCTCTAGAAAATGTTTTATAATAATGTATTAATGTTGGTCCCATTGCTATAGCATGTGGAATTCATCACTATAGTGACTAATTATAACAGTAAGAGTAAATTCCGGTAGTTACGTATATTTGGGTCTCAAAGTATGATGATTGGTGGGTCCACAAGGCAGTTGTTATTTCCCACAGTTCATGTATTCCCGTTTGAATCAGCTAGATCATTCTGATGTTTCCATACCTCCTTCTTATTCCACTAATGAATCCAAATATCACCCTTATACTTCTCAGAACAGAAGGAATTAATTCTGCAAGGGGAGGAAAAGTATCATGCCCTTGCCAAACCCCTCTCACACCCTCTACGATTTTGTGCTTCCAGACATAGGAATTTACCCCGATACCGACATCTATTGAAATATTGCATAGATGATGATAAGGATTAATTCCTTGGATACATTGTTGACATGATAGACCCTTAAATTGTTCCCAATGATTAGGTGTATCATGAGTTTCCTCCAAATCTACTTAGTCAAGGTCATTGTTGATGTGGTCATTGATTTGTGAATAATAAGAAAGCCCATGACATTCCTTCAAGCCAGGAAAAGAATGATACCATGACCAGAAAATATGTTAGCCTAGAAACCATCTAGATTTTTCCATTCTTCTAGTTTCTTTATATTCACTATCACTTCAAATCATACTACTAGACTATTAATATATATTGCAACCTCATTGTAATCAGTCAAGCTCCGTTGTGGCTAGGCCTCAGTCATCTGACTGTCAAGTGGTCAACATTATACTTAATTCATCTAATGAGAAATGGGATATTGTTAGAACTAGCCACAATCCACCAGTTTGACCCAAAAATAACCATCATAAATCCTTTAAATTAGAATCCCCCTCCTTGATAAAATATTCACCTAGAATGGAAATATGATGTGGTTTAGAATGATTCTATAATTCATTCAAAGAACTCGATTATCGAGGACCGTAGTTTGTCATATGAGATGTTCTAAGACACTGCATAGGACTTGAAACACCCTCCAATTTGAGATAGAGGTAGAGGTTACAAGTTCCTTCCATGTTGATTAAGTCGAATGAGTATAAATCCAAGACATTATCTCATTATCAAGAGAAGATGATGGTTATCTAGTATGGGGTCATGTTCTTCCATTTTATATTACATTCCATCTCAATGGTTTGTATTTCCTCTATTATCTCATAAAAAATAGGTTCTTGGATCAATCTTCTATGAACAAAGAGTCTCTACATGATATGACTGACTAAAGAATATCTGAGTCCCTCTGACCTGAACATTTAGGGTTATCATTGGGCTGAGTAGAGATCATGAGGAAAAATTCTCTTAAAAATGCAGTTTGATTACCTAATAGTAAGAACTGTGCTTATGGTGGTCTCATAGGATACTATATGTGTTGAGATAATTGGGAGATCCTGGTTTCATATGAATAGAGTAGTTCCCTCCTCATATAAGAAATTCCTTACGTACTCCCTCAACAGTCATGTGGGAGTTATATGTGGTGATGCATCTCCATTTTTATATAGTGAATACAACTATATTGATTATGAATATGACTAGTTCAAGGAAATTGTTTTGACCAATGATGTTGAGAACACGACAACTGTCTGAGACCCCTAGAATGTCGTACATGATTCTTTTATCCTCCCAAATCACTTGTGGGAGACTTTTATGCTATACATGGGACATTGCTTCATCATCATTGAGATAAGGAGAGTACATGCTCCCAGGTAAAAGAAACATTGAAATATTACCTCATACTCCTATAAAAGTCATTCTAGAGTGATAGTAGAGCCTCTTACCCCTGTAAGGTATTGGGATGTTCACCTGATGTATAGATTAGTATTCCATACCATTTTTGTCACTGGTATGATGTAAGAAAAAATTGACCAAACCACCACCACAACATTGACATTATCAAGAACAAGACCCTCATATGAACGATGCATGGAATAATGTTGACATACATTTTTGATATGGTTTCATTAGTTCAATAATCTCCAAAAAAGGATTCCACCACTGGTTGATCCAAAAACATCATTCCTCCAGGTTCAGTTGACTCAAGAATTTCCTCATCCTGATGATCATGTCACTTCAGATGATGAAGAGGATTTTGAATATACTCCTTCATTCAAATGGGGAATCTCTACCACCATCGACGAGTTGATAAAGGTGAATATTTTCTCTGAGACAGATCGGAGGCCGATGAAGATCAATACAATGATTCCTATAGAGGACAGAAAAAATATGGTGGAATCCTAAAGTTATATCATGAAGTGTTTTCCTTTGGTTATGGTGAGATTTTATGGTTATTACTCTGGTCTCCATCCATAGTCCTAGCCACCAGGTGTGTCATCATTAGTTCAAGAAGTCTCCTAGGAAGATAAACCCATCTCATGGTTCTATGGTCGAGGGAAAATATGACATGTTCATCATGGCCAAAATTATTAAGGTAATTCAGTACCCTATATGGATGGACAACATCATTCCCTTCTATAAGAATAACAAATTGATATGTGAGTTTTTATCAACTGATGGGATCTAAAATGAAATTATTTGAATGATTATTTCCCCCTTCTTTTGATATAGATGTTGATCGATTCAACCATTAGATTCTAGGATATCTCTTTTATGGATGGATATTATTTGTATAATCAGATTAATATAGATCATGAGAATGATTAATTTTCCACATTTAGAGTGCCAGAGGTAACATTATTTTATCAGGTAATGAATTTTTGTTTATATAATATAGGTTCTACCTATCAACATTCCATTCACCACATATTGAAATAGATCCTCATGATTCAAGTGGAAATCAACATGGATGACTTGGTAGTAAAATCCCACCAACATTAGGGCCATCATAGATATATCAATAATTTGTTTCACTTCCTTCTCTCTGACCATCTAAAGATGAACCCCTCAAAATGTAATTTATTGTTGGCCTATAGAAAGCTCCTTAGATTCATTTTCAAATACAGAGGCATCATGATCGGTCAAGGGAAGATCAAATATATCATCCAGATACCCCCTATGAGAATCCTTTTGGAATTATAAGACATGAAAGTCCACTTATTCTATATACAGTGATTCTTCGTGAATCTATATGGAATGTGTAATCCCTTTTCCAGAGTCATGGAGAAAGGTGTTCTCTTCAAATGGGATGAATAGTTCCATTCTACTTTTGAGGAGATCAAACAGTATAAATTTTAGCGTCTTTTCCTATATCCACATATATCCAGGAATCCACTGGTCCCTAATCTGACTTCCCTGGAATGATCCCTCACCACTCTTATATCCTAGAAAAAAATATCAGGATAGAGAATTGTTTATACAATATCATTCACATGCTCCTCGACATAGAGAATAGATATTCTTCTATCGAGAAGAGAATCCTCTTGGATGTTTTTGTTGTCCATAAGTGGTGAAAAATCCTTCAACATCACATGATAAAACTAGTTTCCTACAAGGTTCCCCTAAGTTATTTTTCTAACCTCCCAATGTTTTCAGGCCAGATACCAAACTATGTGGTGATTCATCATTAATTATAGATTATATTCATTCCACAAAGGGATTTCAAGGGTAAAGAGCTGGTAGATTTTTTATGTGCTCAACCTTTCCCCACAGTGTAGTCTCTAAATCTTTATCTTTCTGAAGATTCCATTATATCTATATATTTTTTTTATCCCTTTTTTGAAGATTCACTTCTATTGTGCCTCCTAGTGTACCACTGAAAGAAGGATCAATGATACCTGAATCAATGGAGTGGGCATGGAGATTGTTTAAATCATTCCTATTCATGATATTTTTCCCTTTTCGTTCATGTGATCATAATGCCAAAAATACAATGTATTAAAGTATTAGGCTCTCATCACTAGTATCGAGTTGTCCCTATAGCATGATTTTTCCCACATACATGTGATGGGGGACTCTAAAAGTCAACGAATAGATTAACAATGGCTATATCATCCTGAATCCCAAAATCATGCCACTGTTCATGAATAATCATTATATTATGGGCCAATTCTTATCTAAGACATAGGTGAATCAAGTTCAATGGTCACAAATTTGTCAATATAATTCCTTCTTTGGTCTAGTAGCTTCTATCACATAGCCTCACAATGAAGGTATGTTCATTCATGTAGTGCATCAATGATTCGTTACCCCTACCATTTGAAATGATGATGAAAACCATTTTTTAAATCAAAATATTATTGATTCTTTATAATTATGTATTCAGATACCCCTGATACTAAAGATTACACTTATTAGAAGACTCCTTTCATAAATTATCTCTATCATAAAAATCTCCCATTACACAGAGTGAAAAAGGAGAAAATACGTTATTACGTAGTTCAATTCACCATCTAATGAAGTCCCAACTCATATTAGACTCTCTGTAAACATGACTTTGATGGAATTTTACACCTCTGTATTTAATGAGTCAAGATTCCTCATGTTATATAGAAATCCCTTGTCGGATATTGTGGTCCCATCATGAAGTGAATAGGCTTTCCCACTATATTTGAATGTTGGGAAACATCTATCCCACAATTTTTCATAAATGTATCAAATTATCCAAGAGGTTCTATACATGACAGATCCATGACAAAATTGTGCATAAACCAACATATCCCCTCCACACTACAAAGTAATCTTGGCCCTTGGTGTTCTAGGGACTTGTTGTCGTGGGACTACACCTACCAGCAAAATTACTCATGTGCATGCTCATTCTAATAGAAACCAATTTTAATTTTATATGGGAATATGATATTACTCTCAAATAATTCATGTCCCAATATATTTGTGAAATTATGAGCACTAACATAATCCATTGATTGGGATTCCCCCTTTCAACTCGCACTGATAACAGAACCGTCACCCATGCAGCTGAGTTAATGAAATTATACACCAAGTACATTATCATATCCATCCACAATTCTCACCACCATGTATATGAAAATGGGTTGATTGAGGAATTTTAAAATACCCACTCAAACATTTTTTGGAAGATGGTGGCTCATAAAAAAGTGATTTTGGTAAGACAAGATATCAAAATATTTATGGTCATATATTATGACAAATCATAATTCGCCTTATGTGACTTAATATTCATCTTATATGGAACAATGGAAGTAATTCACATTGATATTTTGTTTCCATTGTTCCATATAGTTGTATATTGTCAGAAGACCTCAGAAAGAGTGTCAAAACTCTGTCTCACTGGACTAAATTTTCATGATGAGAAAATTCATTTCACCTTGATTAAATTTTTAAGGCACGAGAACAAGATATAAAAAGGTATCATCCACATTTTTTTCTCTATTTCTTCCTTCAATGTGAAATGATTTTTCTCCCTGAGTTCTGATGATACCTAATAGGAATCCTCCAATGTTTGACCCCAAATGGGATGTCCCTTTCTTCATTAAAATGTCTATCCAAATAGTTCCTACTCTTTGGTCAAAATGGATGGTGAGTGAATTATGCCTATCACTAGTGCCGTGTTCTTCAAATAGTACAGTGCATGAATGTGGACACTTTTCCTGCCTAGAGATAAACTATACATTCTTCCATATGTTTTTATCTCTATAACGTTAAATTAAGATCTATTTCATCTCAGAAAGATGATTTTAAACTTTTCTTCCCCATACTTCATGATGTGAAAATTATATTTCATCATTGTTAAATGATGTTAAACATCATAAAAAGTCAGAGTCCTGATCATTGGTCAATAAACTACAAAATGATCACATTATTCTAATATCTATGACATTAAACTAATATCTCTATCATCCACTAATACACAAAACAATTTCAACTAATATGCAAGTCATTGAAACCCACAACATTGATTGTTCTTTTCTACAAGACCCTAAAAAGGAAGTTCCCCTTGTCCCTCATGAGACAAAACTACTCTATCCAACGTGAAATTAAACTATGAACCACTTTCTTCCATACCATATAAATTTAAACATCAGTCAATTCGAGGACTATGTATATCTTGATTCCCATCCTTTTGGGATACATAGCAATGCCCAAACCATTTTTATTTGGGTCCTACTAAAACTCTCCCATAACTTTTTCCTCACACCCATGACATTAATGTATGTGGGAGTTATTCATAGAAATGTGTGGTGTGGTTTGGATCACTTTATTCCTCATTCAACTCATGTTACATCATGTTGTTTCACTACACATTTCCATTTTGGAACCATCATCCTATGTTTGAGCTCAATGAAACAAAACTAAGACCCCCAACATCCTTGTTTCATGACGTTGAACTATATAACATCCATTTCCCTTGTCATATGGTGTTAAACTATGTATTTTGCATCAAGTTTGTATAACGATAAATTACACAGTACTACAATGTATTCACCTTAAAAGACATTTCCCCGGCATCGGTACCCTACAATGAAATCTTTAAGAACTATGTGTGGCTTGATTCCCATACTTATGGGATAGTCCACCAACCCAGCTACATAGTCACAAACTCAAACATTTAACCCCTTGGCATGAGTATCATTTAGGATTATGTGGGGTGGTGTGGATTACATTGGTCTTCATTCATGTTAGGTTAGTGCATTGTTCCACACTACACATCTCTAAATTAATTGGTCTGAGTTATATAACCTTAAACTATGATTTTTATTATCCTAGTCTCAAGGAAATAAAATGTGTAACAATAATGATATTATCATTTAAGATAATTACACCCCCTTTTGGAATAGGTAATCTACTAAGACATTGTCATGATAAATGTGTGTCTTGATTAAGATCCTTATTGTGTATGTAGCAATGCCTTAGAAGTTTTATTTAGTCCCATCCATAGAATCATGAAACTTTTTCCCCCTCGTTACCTAGTTTCCCTCCTTAGAAATGTGTGGTGTGGGACTCTTTTATACACATTCAAATTGGTTTATTGTAGTGGCACCACAAATGTCCCTTTTAGAGAACCCCTCCAATCATCATCCATAAAACATGATATTAAACTACATAGTTTTTCAAAAAAACATGTAGCCTGATTCCCATCCTTATGTGATACATAGAAATTATCAGACATCTTGACCCATGTGAAGCCACATAATCATAAATTCACAATTTTTACATTTTTTCTAGGTTCCCATTATAGAATTATTGTTGTCGTGTCAATTTCATTGGTCCCACTTTACATTGGGTTTTTTTACACACCTCACAATTATCATTTGGGATTCTTCTATCATGGTTTCATGATGATAAATTATGTGTCATTTTCGACTACACAACATGATATTAATCTTCATAGATATGTACCATGTACATGTTGATAAACTAGGAACATAACTCCTGCACTTGAAGACCATAAAATGATAGATTTTTTGTGTGAAAAAATTGACAAATAAACTGTTAAAAATATATAACCTAATAACTCAATCTTTTATGGTAAATCTAATCATACAAGTGTATATTCCACAATGAAATTATTGAATATTTAGTGGTATTAGAAATGGAGTGTTAGATTCTCCAAAGACATTCACTCATTCATTTTCCGCACTTCTTGTGTGAGATTATATTTTTCCACATCATATTCCACATCTAAAGAGACCCCCAAATGTCTTGGCTATTCTATATTAGCTTACCATGTGTTTGAAGACAATTCCCTGAAATAATGTAGAAATTGTTTTGAGAAAAGTCCCATGTTTGGAACATGGATTGTGATTAAAACTAATTTTTCGATCTCCATCCCTCGTAATATGATATGGATTAAGTGTTCTGGAAAATGTAAATAGTTTTCCACTATTTTCACACTTTCATAATTGTGTTCTAGATATCACATGAAATGATTTACATTTTCCAACTCCTTATGTTCTAGTAGATCCCTAACACCCCTTCTGTTTTCCCTCCATGCATCCACAACCATTTAGTTTAATGTAATTGTGGTTGGGAATTTCCCACCTAAAATTTCCCTTCCATTTGTGTGTTCTACCATTTGATGGGTAGATCCTAACATCACTCCATGCTTCCCACACCTGTCATGGCTCACATGTGCTTATGAGTTTTGGTAGAGTTTTTACACAACTAAATTAGTTTCATGAAAATCAGATCCAGACTATATGACCTTATAATAAGAAACTCTTGGTGTTTGTTTTTGGAATGCGTGGTGTGGTCTGGGACTCTTTGTCCTCATTCATGTTGGGATTTTTATTCCTCCCAACACACTTTCTCTCATGGGTAACTCTTTCCCTGAAAATGTCCTAGTCGCTTGATGGTAAATTTAATGGAATCTTTGTCCATACCTTGTGACATTAAACTATACTGATATATCACATGCACATGACATTAAAATAGTAATCTATGTTCAATGAAATTGGATATTAAATTATTTTCTATACCGGGTTTAGTTGGGTCCTATCACTAACATTCCCTAACGTGCTAGGGCGTGAGACCGAATTTTTCGAGATCTATGTTAATATAAACTCAACCAAGCTCTACAAATTAATTCTTCCCAGGATCATATTTCTAAAATATTCCACACCAATAAGGCCCCCCTGAAGGAAATGATAGATCTGGTTCTCTTTCAGGATGTGGTGTGAAAAGTGGGCCTCCCTAACCCCCGTTCATGTTTGTTTTCTCATGACACCACAACAAAAATACCCATTGAAGATACAATCACTAATGTTCTGAATACTACAAACATAAATAAAGAATCCATCATCCTCAACTACAAAACATAAAACTATAAATCATCCTAATCTTTCATTAGAGACTCCCTTCCTGAGAAATATTTTTGATCTTTGTTCAGACTGATGTGCCTACACCAATTTTCACTATGTCTCAATGGATTAATTTCATGTGTTTAAAAATCCTTTCTAAAATTACATCAATTAACCCCACAATATATGTTATCCTTATTTGGATACTCATACTATGTAATATATTAAGGAACCCCTAACGACCTGGTTATGACACATCAGATCAGCCACTATCATGGGCCAATATATTGGAAATCATTGAATGATACTTCTATTTGGGTCTTGTGTTTTGAACATGGTTAGCGACCCACCATCATTGTTTCTCCATTATAATATGGTGGTATGGATGTATTGTATCAAATAAGGCCAATAGTGTTCTCATATAGTGATTTCATCCTCCCTATGTTCTGATTTTTGTGCATCAATTTTCCTACATCCCATTTCCCCTCTTCTTGTATTGATTCCAACACCCCTCAAGTTATCCCATGCATGCACTGGAGCTCATTAGGGAAAGGAATGTTTTCTACTTTGATATACCTCTTCTACACTCACAGGTTCTCTTATATTGAACACTCTTGGTGGTCCATCGAAAATATCAAACCTCTTATTCTTTATGATTATCGGGCACTCTCATACTTGTTGAATAGTTATGTGGTCATCCCTTGTTTCTCTAACCGGGTGTGACCACCATGATCTTAGGGATTAATCATTAGTCTCATCAAATTTATGATGTGTAGTAACTAAAGTATGAAATTATTTACACACAAACACATTTTAATACATGAAAAAAGATAAATTTGTTTTAGAGTTAATCTAAAATGTAGCCCTAATGGAATATCTCCTTTAATTGAGTGATTAAACTCCTCAACCATTTAGTGTGTGGACTCTATGGTTGGTTGTTTCCTTCTATGTTCCTTTCATTCATCATTTTCTAAATAACTGAGCTCATCGACCATGATCTACACCTAGACCATTTCATCCTGAATTATATCCACTTCTAGAGACAACTATATCAGTTTCACTAGAGGCCCCATCAGTTGGGCCTATAAGAATGTGAAAACCTAAAAATGATTACTAGAGAATGAAAATCATTTTTTGGACTATTCCTCTAGGTGTTAGATTTCATATTTATCACCATATAGCTTACAGATGTTGTCATATTTATCTTGGAACCATGCAATATCTAGGTGTTGATTTAATTATCACATATTCTTAGGGATATAGTTGTATAACAGAATTTTCATGTCATATTCGTCCATTCCTCCATCATAGAGATAGTACAACTAGATGCAAAGTGATCCAATCATACTCACCAAGTATGCCTCTAAGTATTTCTCGAAAAATTTGATTCACTTTAGTGTTCTGTTTCGGGTCATGTGACACTCCACTACCATTCAATATTTAAAACCATATAGTTCTTCTAGTCCTATAGGTTCATACTCTAAGAATACATCCACGAGATCAATGGAAATATCCTCCCCTAGTATTCTAACAGATTGACTAGGATCCATGTCAGGAGGTTGGAGGAAGTTGTCTTATTCCACCTCGATAATTTCATCTCTCAAATCCTTAGATATCTCCCTACCTGTTGATGAGGAACGAATCTCAGATTCCCTACTATATTTTCTACATAGGATCCACATCATAGGACCCTCTATTTCTAGAACTGTTTGAATGGGATACAAATCTGCCAGTCTAGTTCATCAACAATAGATATTATATTGTTAAGAGAAAAAGGAAACATGGTAACTTATGGAAATTGATTAGTGACCTTCCCTCTTCATGGTTCTTCAGCATTGGGAATCTGAGATGTGGGGCCCCCATATATGATAGGAGGATCTCAAGATTCTGAGGTTGCCACTCAACCCTCCTCGATGCCAATTATCCTCACGCCCACCATCACCCAATAAGAAATTCATGGGATTCAAATATCTACACAAATAATCTCTAAACATTACTATATGAAACCATACCCATTCATGTGAGTCCTTTGATCAAGATCCATCTACACAAGAACATGTAATTTGAGGAATCTAGATAAATTATCCTGAAAATATTAGAGAATATCAATAAGTTAAAACTTACTTCCAGTGATTCAAAACCCCACCTAAGGATCCATCTATGGAAGTATCGATTGAGTCTTCAACATATACTTACACCAGGGGAATCCCTTTATCAATGTCTTCTACCTAGGATCCATCTGATTCATTAGGTAAAGGGAATTTCCCAGCCAGCTCATCCATCAAATGCTCTGTAGGAGAGGTCAAATTCAACAGCACCCTTAATCTCTTAATCATTAGGCATGTAATTACATGATATTGAACCAATTCCTCTAATTTTTTCAAATATCCCTCCCCTTATCCCCTGACTTGCAAATATACCACCATGGGTGCAACCAATCCAGACCAAATCGATCCCAAATCTGTTGATATGGTCACATATTCTGTGGGTTTCAAGGACTTTCTGGTTGACATAACACATTTACAATGACTCTAGGTATTAATCATCATCATGAATGTTCACATAACAAAATCACTTCACATTGTTTGGTGATATATCCTGAAGAACCCTCTTGATAGTTCCCCTTCCTCCCGAGTTTGTCGTATTGGTGATACCACCCCTCATTCATCAATGGTCAGTGCAGACCTCTGAATTTCCAAATCTGATGATTCTGATCCATTGAAATTAACAACCCTACCACCAAGATGCTTCCATTATGCCATTTGGACTTAGGCTAAAGGTAATGGAGCCACACCATCATCACCCTAGATGGTCTATTACTTTAGTATTTTTCATGGGTTGGTATCCTCTCAAATCTTCATGTATTCTTGCACAATCTCAAACGTGTTAGTGGGTGGAGGCAGATCATTAATCATATTTCAATCATTATGTGTGAACATCAGCCAGAGTTTACTAATAACACATTTATGGTATTAATGAGGTACTCCCTGGTATATATTTAGAGGCAACCTCTATAGGCACCGAAATTTCCTCTCAAAACAATGTGTTGTATAAAGTAGACATATTAGTTCGTAATCTACTCTTCCCATGAGTAATCCACCTCAGATGGAAATTAGGTACTATTGATGTTCCTCAGTCCCTGTGCTATCATTAGTTATTATTCTTATCAGTAGTGAAAAAAGGTGATGAGTAAATCTATCTACTCTACTATTTTTTCTCAAAAATTTTGAAAATCCCATCTTAAATATAAATATCCTTGTGAAATTATGAATTGATGTATAAAATTTTTTGTCAGGAGTGATGTGGGGATTCAAACACACCTAACCTCCCATGTGCTACACTCTACAACCATATAGAAAGTTACCCTCCCAAAACTCGCATAAAGTCATTTCCCCTCATTGTTATTCCAATGAACCATGTATAGCTTCACAAGTATGGGGTCCCTAAGGTTGGTCCTCTATCTTGAGGCCAACATTATTTCCCTAATAAATGTGCTTAGTTTCACCCAAAAATATACATCCCTCATGGAAGAATCCACCCAAAAATAGTGGCCTAATATACCCATCTTGATAAACTATTTGTTGATGTATTGTATTGTTATTTTACCCCCTATATTTCCATTTTATATCCACCATTATATATCAAGAAGATTCGTCCTTACCTTGGTAATCTCCCCTTGGACAAGTGTAGGGTCTCGATGGTAGCTTCATAAGTGCTTCTTCCCCATCATCAGGAACCTCCACCAAGATATTTATAAATCTTCTAAAACATTATTTAAAATGAACATCCCTTGTCATCTTCTTAAACATTTTAGTAAATGGAACCAGATCTAATAGAACCATTTCCATACACAATATATCTTCTTTAACATCCTAAACATTTTCTGTGTGAATAAACTGGTCATACATCACCCTTGAGATTGGGATCCCAGAAGTTTGGTGGAGGTGTTAGAGGTTGATGTCGACCTCCCCATGATGAAGATAAAAGTTTAGGCCTTCACAGACAATCTTGTCAACATTTATGGCATGATATCCTTCAGCTGGTAGACATTGACCTAGGAGGCCCATGTAGCTTCGTACAACACCACTCACCTTATCTATTACCCAAATTAGGAACAAGACATGCACACCCTGTATTCCCATGACAAATCCTCTATGATGTTTCATACCTTGGGAATATTCCACTCATCTATCCATCCCATTCAGGGGTTTCTAAGACCCACATTAATGATCCTATTTTATTCTGAAAGGGATTCCTCAGTAGCTAGAATCTTACCTTCAAATTCATTAGTGTGATTATAGAGTCATTTTGATTTGATGAGGGTGTAATACAACCCAATGTGGCCATCAGCGGTCCTATACCACCTATGTGGTCCTGGGGTTCCCCTAAAAAATAGGATAGTTTATACCTAGACACAGGTAGGATAAAGCTGTATCCCCTTAGACGAAATCAAAAGAGTGGTATCCTTTTTTCAAAAAAAAAATATTCTTTCTGAACACCCAAAAACAACTCCACCAGTGATTCATGGTTTAAGAGGCTCCTAACATACTCCGTAATTAGAATATTGTTCACAATTTCTTCCCTCTAGGATGAATTAGGAATAACCTCTTGATTAAATTCCCATGAAGCTGTCAATCCGAGTCTTATAATATTTTTTGAGCATGTTTTTGGAGCTTCATTTTGATGTAGCATTTGATAAAGCATTAGTTCACAGAGCAACCGTTGGTATGGATTTATTCATTAAGGAACAATGAATCCTGATTCCTGAGTTCTCTAGAAATAATTCAAAGATAGAATAACCACAAAACCCAATTTTCAGTGATTTTATCACTGGGTGGAAGACATCACAAAAAGGTATATCTAGTTTAGAAGTTCGTGATGGTCTAGTACAGAACATAAAACCCCCCATACTATTTATAGGAAAATTTATAACTACGATTCATGGAAAACATCTCACTCCATATATTTTTGAAGGCCTGTGTTGTGTGTGCCTCATGATTTGGCATTGTTAGTACCCTATGTTCAGTGATATACTATCATAATATGACCATATTTTTTTTTAATATCCCCTTATTTGGGAGAATTTTTTCCACAAAAATTAATGCTTTGGAAGTATTGGATAACATCATAGCTGGATCGTAACCATTTTGAAATCAAATGACTATTAAAATCATCAACAAAATCTGTTTTTTCAATGATCATTCAAGGATACCCCTCAACACTGTTAGCACATGATTGTGGATGATGGTACTCCCATAGGTATGAAGCACCCCATGACCATGTGATCTTTTTTCACAGATATATCCATGAGTCTAACTATTCCCCTCCGATTCATGACATATTTTTCATTCAAAGTGCGCTTTTCAATATCTTGATGTCTTGTTTCATGTAAGTACATGGATCTTCCACATCTAATGGATCATTACCTCGACCATTAATCATCTTTTATCCCATTTCATTAACATATATATCACGAAAATTTTGAAATGAAAATGGATAACCCAATGTACATGAGCATCAAGAACCATGCCTTAATTTTTTCCCATAGCCCCTGCCTATGGTAAGGATTCATTTCTCTAAGACGTCCTCCCTTCCGAAGGTAGGTATAACTAACATGTTTCTCGAATCTCTATGAATCATTAATCGTTTTCAAGAGCTATTTTTCCATTCAAAACTCTATTCTAAGGAAAGGGTTCCATTCTTCATGATGCCATTTCCTTCAGAGATCCTATTCTTTTCATGAAGGACCATTTCATCACAATTATCTTCATGGTGAGGCCCATATCTTCATGACATCCTCTCATGTTCATCAATCTTGGATTATATGAATTGATTTACTAGTACCTCTTGATATATCCCTTGTTATGATCCACTAACTATTTTTTTGGAATAGGTATTCTAATCCTCCTTACTATTTTGGCATGGGGACAGTAACATCGAGCCCACTAGTGAACACTTCTCTACCCCTAACATATCAGTCATCACTGATGAATTCAATTCCCTATGTGTGGGTATGTAATAGTTATTTATTTTTAAGGGTTGAGGAGTGAGTCCTCCCAATCCAAGTTGTAGGTTGTTAAACTACAAGGGCCCATAATCCTTGGAACATGAAATTAAACTATCATCCCACCCCATGCAATGCACATGGGGTTTCACACATCGAGAAATTTCCATTCCAACTATCTTCTATTAGATTTACATATTCCTCACCCTCTTGGAAAGGAATTAAATCCTCCTCATATGAAAAATATCATCTTTGAAAATACCTCCTATTGTAATCCACAATCCCCATCTCTATAGGTTGTATCATTGTGTACCCCCCCCCATCACATCTTCTAGATTCACATTTCATGACACATCCCTCAGTTATACCACTACCTCATCTTTCTTGAATGGAGTGGGACTCATGTGGGACTGGAATATAAAAGTGACTGCAACTCCATTCATGTTGCCTCAGTGTGTAAGCCCCATTCGCCATCCGAACTATACGAGTTTTGAACCTTGTCTTCCAAATAGGGTAAGTAGGAATCCTCCACGTGGTTCAAGTCCAATCAAAGTTAAAATTTGGTGTGCCCTACTAGTGATGCACTCTAATGATGTGACATCTTCCATTTATGGGACACATACAATTTATCCACCTTATTGAGGTGTTCAACTCCATTCTTCATCACTTCATTTATTACCTCACCCTTATCCTAGTGATATCATCTCGTCCACCTCTATCCATTTTGGCCACTAACCATGTGTATGACCAATCATGTTAATAGATAATATAAACATGTTTAAGACCTAATTATATTAAGAACTACATGGAAATTGTTAAATATCTTCTAAAGACAGTATGTAGGAAATATCCTCAGTGATTAATCCTTCCACCATCATATTCACATTGGTTCACTATTTTCTTTACCTCATGAAATTAAACTACATGGAATTCTAAAATGATGTATAATTTTATGCCTATATTCAATGCAGGGTATGTAGTAATATTCCTTTAGATTCAATCCCAAAATGAAAATCACCCACTCACTCCATCCATCCCATCAGAACTTCCTCCATACCCAATATGATTCTTACATGGGGTGCCACATCCCAATTGGATCACATCATCCATCAGGGTCATCTCAGTGCATAAGAACCATTAAACCCATTAATTATCATAGAATAAATTTTAATTCTATCCATGAATAAACCTCACACAATCCATGTCCATTCAACTAATAGCTCTCCTCTTATGATAGGTAGTTATCCTTGTGTATTCCTCAAACCACCCCTTTGAAATATATTGGTTTAGATCCCATTATTCTATAAAAGGTACATAGAAAGACTCCTTGAGGTTAAATAATATCCAATGGAAAACATTGGTGTCCCATTACACGAGGTCCACCTCCCTCATTCACCCTTACTGTTGTCCACATTAGACTTCACAGTGTGACATATTCCCTTTATGGGATGCATGATCTCAGGTTCACTCTCACTAGGCATTCTAATCCATCAATCTGACAAGCATTTCAGGTTCTCCCTTATTGGGATGTACCTTTCTGATCCACCTTCACATGTGTTATGATCATTCCTTATATATCTACATGTTGTTGAACTCAAAATCCATTGTGTCAGCAAGATGTTAAACTAACATCCTACCTCATGTTCAACATGAGATACCAGAGGAAAACCTTAGAAGACATGACTTTTCCATATCTGTCTTCTTGAAAACATTAAAATCATGGAATACCCATTATTAAACATGGTATTACTAAATAAAACCTTGTAGAACATGTTTCAGGTATTTGATACCCAATGATCAATGTAGGAACCCTCAGGTTTTTATCCCCTTGGGAGGCCCACTTATTAGGAAGAATACTAGTGATCCAATGTTCTAGTATGCAGACATGATTAGTGATGCACAATGTAACTATTTTTCAGACTGAAGGTTACTAACATAAAAAGATCCTTTTGAGTGTCTACAAAAAAGAAAAGTAATTAATCGACATCAATAAAGAGATGGCATTGGGAATAAGGTTCAGGGATAATGAATTATTCTCCAATGGAGACCCAAACTAGGTGATGAATTATCATGAGGAATCCATTGAAGGAGTAAACAAAATCAAATATACCAATTTTTATCATGTATAATACTTTATGAAGATGTGATGAATGTATCCTGCCCTTGGATGGAGGGAATATGGGGTAAAAAATGCAACACTTCATCATGCAGCATGTTTGCATGAGATGGGAGTGACAAAGAATAATGACTAAAAACATTCATATAATAAATATTTATGAAATTTATATCATTTCTATAGCATCCCGCCTTTTTATCACATAAACATTCATTACATTTTTACAAAACCGAGGATCTTTAAGGTTTAGTGTCTTGGAAACCAGGAACTTAAAACATGAAACAACAAAAAAAACATTCTTCTTAAACACTTGAAAGGCTTATCCTTATGTTCATCCTAGGTTCATTACTGCATCTCATAACCTGGGGACATACATCAAAGGAAAGGGTGAGCAGAAGGCCCAGTAAGGGAAACAAGAGAAACATTTTACATGTGATCTTGAGATACTTCAATAAGGAAATGAGAAGAACTTTACGACATGAGAAAGAAATAATGAGATACATCATAATAAAAATAACATTTTTCATAACTTGAAGATGTGGCTGCAACATTTAATATTGACAATCGTTTCATTTCACCAAGGTCCATACCCAAGGTGTCGTTAAAAATTACAAAGGTTATTCACCATGGCGTCATTAAAAAAATGGTAATCTCTAGAGATTAAGTCTTTACCCAATGCATTAGAGCGCTATCTGGGCGCACCCTTAAACTGTAATCTCTTGTGGTTACATCATTATCCAATGCAATAGGGCGCTATCAGGGCGCACCCTTAAATTTGCCTTTATTATCATGTGAGCCACATATATCATCATCAATCATTTCATAAACAACCCATATGGCATAAAAGAAATGGGTTTCATTCCATAATCATAACGTCTTAAAAACTGCTTTAAAGACATGATCTTTATGTCACTTTAAACCCACGAAAAGGGAAAGAGGGTTTCATGTATGTAAATCCAAGAATTTAAAATAGAAAATTTTGATATATATGTGAATACCCCTATAGAAATAAGAGCTTTTGGTATTCACTTTATAACATAAAATAATTTTTAGAAAAGAGAGAGAGGAACTTTGAGACGAAAATTCTGCAGCATAACGGCTATGTTACAAGGTTTTAGAAAACATTGAGAAGAGAGGGGAAATTGGTCAAACATTCATAAATAACCCATAAAACAGTAGAGGTACAAAATATAAGGGATTTAAGAACATGGTAATGAAATTTGAAAATATACCATATAAAATGAATAATATTAAAGGAAGCCAAAAATAAGATTTCTCTTGTGAGAATTCGGCAGCCTAACGGCGTCACTTAAACTTCAACAAAAATGAATTGACAAGGTCAAATAGGGTCTCTCATCATATGAACATTAGAGTCCAGTATGATAGATATAGATATCATACCCCAACATAATAGAAAGTAATTTGAAAGACTTGACATGAATGTAGAACTTTGAAAGAGAGAAGGGTGAAAGAATCCCTCAAAAATTCGGCAGCCTAACAGCTCCACTTAAAACTTCAAAATACTGAATTGAAGAGATAAAATGGGGTCTCTCATAATATGATCATAAAAGATCAGTATGATAAATTTAGAGATCATACCCCAACATGATACAAAATAACTTGAAATACTTTACATGAAAATAGATCTTGAAAAATGAGAAGGGAGAAAGAATATGTTACAAAAATTTCAGCAGCCTAACGACGCCACTTAAAACTTCATAAAACGAAATAATGAGAGTAAGAGGGGATCTCTCATTATATGAACATAAAAAGGGCAGTAAGAGGAGTATAAAAGAACATCCTCCAACATAAGAACATGGAGCATAAAAGGAATGACATAAAAAATATCACTTGAAAAGAAAGAGTGGGGTCGGATCCCTTACCTTAAAATGTAACTCTTAAACCTCAATGTTTGGGACCTTGAGGGCTTGGGGGAACCTTGGGAGGACTCCTTGGGAGGTAATGAGACCAGAACTTCGTTGGGGAAGAGTGGGGAGTCGAATTGATGAGTGGAGGGCTTGGTATTTATAGGGAAAGTGAAGGGACAATGCATTAATGGCCAAGGGACACCTCACATGTGCTTTTCTCAAACCCATGTGCTCTCCCTTGGCATTTACCATGGAGTTAGGCCACATGGGGCCCCCAAAACAATAATTCATCACCCTTGGCTGGCCAACCCTTAAAATATATCATGAAATCATCATGAAACAGTTATGATGTCATTAAACATACCGAAAACCTAAAATTGTATTTTTACTATTCACTGAAAATTCAACTTTCTCAGAAAGATCCCAAAATTTCAACTTAATCAAATATCAATGCTCTGATTTCAAAAATGAACCCCATTTTATAAAAATAATTTTCTAAATATTTTTAATTTATTTTTTAAATAAATACACTATTCATTGAAAATTCATTTTTTTCAGAAAAAACCCCAAAAATTACCATAACATAATATCGGTGCTTTGAGTTCAAAAATGAAATCCATTTTATAAAAATAATTTTCTAAATATTTTTAATTTAATTTTTTAATTAAAAAACACTATTCACCCGAAAAGATTAATACTTGAATAATAATTTATGAAACCATTATTTAACCATTTTATTGAATCACATTACTTAATCATGGTGCCAAGATTATTTTAAAACTTTCTTTAAGTTAGATTACTAATCCATTTGGTCATATTACTAATCCTAATCATAAAATCACTATTCATAATTTACTATTCATCATAAATCAAGTTGATCTTATTAGACTCTAAATTTCGTACTGAACATAATTGTAGAAGACTATTTTTTGAAAATCATTACAAATTTTAAATTATTTAAGGTTTACATAAACATTTTTTTTAAATATCCTTTTGAAAATTCATAAAAAATATGCATACTATTTTTATCCGGACATTTGAAAATTCATAAACTTCATCATAAGAAGAAATCCCAATTTTTTATTTAAAACAAGGATTACACAAGGCAGTTACTGTCTCGTTACATAGCCCCTTATAATACCAGCATAGGACCTAAGAGTAAGGTGTGCTAGGGTTATAGAATCTTGGGGCGGCTCAGTCAACATTGCCCAAGTAGTAATTTCTATCAGTTTCAACTTCTCGCGAAGGCGATTCCGTTCTAGCTTCACATGAGGAAGTTCGCCATGGATTTTGTCCAGAGCAAAGCTCAATGGTGCTACCTCATTCCCAAGATCTATTAGATGGGCTTCGATCGGTCCAAGACTACTAGGTGAGGCCATCAAATCTTTTTTCTATAATAATTAACCAGGATAACTTATATTTAGAGACAATAATCAAAACATTTTGTTCACAGCGGTCATATTGACCGATGGTCATATAACAGTCAAAACTCAATGGTCTCATTTTAATTATAATCATGTTCATCAAATAAAACATTTTTGTTGAGTATAAAAATAAAATAAAATAACACATGAAATTAGGAAACAAGATTTATTCAAAATTTCGGGCCATTACAATCTTCCCCCCTTAAGAAATTGCGTCCTCGCAATTTTTAAAATTGGGTTTTGAAATTTCATTGAACGTACCACATCGTAAAAAGAGTCAGTAACACCATTACTTTAAAAGAAATAAAAGGAAGTACAAAGGCCACCCGAGTTTACTCATACTAGGATTCCATGTAGGAAACATGGACATGGAGGAGAAAACAAAGGGTCACGTCCTAAAGGAGAGTGATAGAAAACATAATTAGGAGGAAGTTAACCACCATAAAATCCCAAAATTATGATGTGTGTAAGAGGTCATTGATTACCTAGTAGGAAACGTAAACCAACAACGTTTTTGTTTTACGTTCCTTTTCATAACTTTGATGAATTCATTTACAACATAGAACAAAAACATAAGGAAATATATCTATCTTCATGTAGAGTTTTATACTTTAATAAGTTTCTGCCAAGACTAATCTTTTCTCTAAATGATGAGCATTCAAAACTACTAGGTCTCATCAAAACACAAGAATCATCTTCTAGAGAATCACATAATCCAAAAAAGATCAACTATATATTTCTTTTATCTTTAAACATTATCCCAAAAATAGAAAGGGTAAGGTAAAACAACTCTTCAAAAAGAATCCCATAGGAATGGAAACAACTTTTAAATCTTCAATGTTCCATGGTACTACCCAAAGTTCATCATAGACCATTCCGTAAATAATGGTCCTTAAGATTCCTCAAAATAAACCAAACTAAGATTAAAACCCAAATACAAGAAGGATTTGATAACATAGTCATCCAAAATAAACTTCATTGTTCATCTCCAAACAACATCAACCACTCCTAACATCTTATAACAAAAGTAGCTAACTTAAACATATTTTACCCAATATAGGTTAATCATTCCCATTACTATAAGTCCACCTTAAATTCATCGATTCTTCAAAATATAAGTCAACCATTACTCCTCATTTAAATACCGTAGTAATCTATTTACCTCGATCATATAGGGTCCCCAAAATAGTGAACGTCTTCCAAAATAATAATCATCTGTTAATCCCATAATCACCCTTTTTTTAAGAAGAACAGCTTCACTACATAAAAATGTGGTACATAACAATAGATGTTTTCCTTAATGATATAAATTCATCTTAGGTAGTGACTCGATGACCTTAGAAAACATAAAATATATGCTCATAGAGCACGAACAAAAATACAACATGATATAGAAAATTATTGTGAAGAAGTTACATGTACTGCAGTCATAATGATCCATGTCAACATAGAACTTGCATTGTTCCCTTGTCCTCTAAGATTGTTGATGCTCATCATGCTTCTCACCCATTCCCGGAGAGCATTGCCTTGGATAGTGTCTAACTTCTCCACATTTACGACATCGAAAAGTATAAGGCACATTATATCGAACCTTATCTCTATTCATCACACTATACATTTTTTTAAAGAAATTGTCTACTTTATGCCCTATCTTCCCACACTTAAAACACCTCCCGGTTCCTTTGTGACATTCTCCTTGGTTCCCCTTTCTACAGTTTTTGCACAAAGGAAATTGGGTCTTCTTTCCCTTATCAACTTTATCATATGAACATCCTTGAGACTTTGTCTTATCCTTCCTTGATGAGTTTGGGCATTCAACTAGGTACCAATTGTTAATTGTGATTTTTGATAGCTGGTTTTGCATAATCACAATATGATCAACTTGATATTTGGTCATCTATGTCACATCAATAGGGAAATCATCACATTTCCTCCCACATTGGTTTTTGGGACATGTTCTTCCATTTCCCGCCATTAACTATGAAAAGAACGCATAATTAGAGGTTTCAATACTTATCCAATAATCATTAAAAGGAAACTATAATCATAAAAGGATAAACTAATAGAAGGGAGGTATACCCTAACTTGTGATCCCCTAGGTTACAATCTAGGTTATCCATGATCATATCTTTTTATGTGCATCTTTATTTTGTTCCTTTAATAATGGTTCATACTAAGATTATGAATTTACCAAGCATATCCCCTGGGAGTGTCGTAACCAAGAGTGCAGCAAGGCCCATTGTCGTGTACCAGTTCCCGTTCGAGTCTAGCTCAAAGCGGTGTTTTCGGGTTTTTCCCATATGTACATCTATGCCAGAGCCACCTCTACATGCACGTATCTAGAGAGGGATGTATTTTCTTGGAAACACATTACTCAATACTCACCAAAATTCCAAGAAGATTTCCTATATATAAACTTTTCTATAGGCTTCTTCCTAATGTTTTCATATCCTAATTTCCAAAAATAACTAAACCATCCTTTGATACCAACTATAGCATCCTGCCTTTTTATCACATAAACATTCATTACATTTTTACAAAATAGAGGATATTTAAGGTTTAGTGTCTTGGAAACCAGGAACTTAAAACATGAAACAACAAAAAAACATTATTCTTAAACACTTGAAAGGCTTCTCCTTATGTTCATCCTAGGTTCATTACTGCATCTCATAACCTGGGGACATACATCAAAGTAAAGGGTGAGCAGAAGGCCCAGTAAGGGAAACAAGAGAAACATTTTACATGTGATCTTGAGATACTTCAATAAGGACATGAGAAGAACTTTAAGGCATGAGAAAGAAACAATGAGATACATCATAATAAAAATAACATTTTTCATAACTTGAAGATGTGGCTGCAACATTTAATATTGACAATCGTTTTGTTTCACCAAGGTCCATCCCCAATGTGTCGTTAAAAATTACCAAGGTTATTCACCATGGCGTCGTTAAAAAAATGTTCATCTCTAGATATTATGTCTTTACCCAATGCATTAGAGTGCTATCTGGGTACACCCTTAAACTGTAATCTCTTGTGGTTACATCATTATCCAATGCAATGTGGCGCTATCAGGACGCACCCTTAAATTTTCCTTTATTATCATGTGAGCCAAATATATCATCATCAATCATTTCAAAAACAACCCATATGGCATAAAAGAAATGGGTTTCATTCTATAATAATAACATTTTAAAAACTGCTTTAAAGACATGATCTTTATGTCATTTTAAACCCACAGAAAGGGAAAGAGGGTTTCATGTATGTAAATCCCAGAATTTAAAATAGAACATTTTGATATATATGTGAATACCCCTGTAGAAATAAAAGCTTTGGGTATTCACTTTATAACATAAAATAATTTTTAGAAAAGAGAGAGAGGCACTTTGAGACAAAAATTCTGCAACATAACGGCTATGTTACAGGGTTTTAGAAAACATTGAGAAGAGAGGGGACATGGGTCAAACATTAATAAATGACCCATAAAACAGTAGAGGTACAAAATATAAGGGATTTAAGAACATGTTAATGAAATTTGAAAATATAACATATGAAATGAAGAATATTAAAGGAAGGAAAAAATAAGATTTCTCTTGTGAGAATTCGGCAGCCTAACGACGTCACTTAAACTTCAACAAAAATGAATTGACAAGGTAAAATAGGTTCTATCATCATATGAAATTAAGAGTCCAGAATGATAGTTAAAAAGATCATACCCCAACATAATATAAAGGAACTTGAAAGACTTGACATGAATGTAGAACTTTGAAAGAGAGAAGGGTGGAAGAATCCCTCAAAAATTCGGCAGCCTAACGGCGCCACTTAAAACATTAAAATACTGAATTGAAGAGATAAAATGGGGTATCTCATCATATGATCATAAAAGATAAGTATGATAAATTTAGAGATCATACCCCAACATGATAAAAAAGAACTTGAAATACTTTACATGAAAATAGATCTTGAAAAATGAGAAGGGGGAAAGAATCTGTTACAAAAATTTTGACAGCCTAACGGCACCACTTAAAACATCATAAAATGAAATAATGAGAGTAATAGGGGATCTCTCATTATATGAACATAAAAAGGGAAGTAAGAGGAGTATAAAATAACATCCTCCAACATAAGAACATGGAGCATAAAAGGAATGACATAAAAGAGATCACTTGAAAAGAAAGAGAGGGGTCGGATCCCTTACCTTAAAATGTAAATCTTAAACCTCAAAGGTTGGGACCTTGGGGGATTGGGGGCACCTTGGTAGGACTCCTTGGGAGGTAATGAGACCGGAACTTAGTTGGGGAAGAGTGGGGAGTCGAATGGATGAGAGGAGGTCTTGGTATTTATAGGGAAAGTGAGGGGACAAGGCATTAATGGCCAATGGACACCTCGCATGTGCTTTTCTCAAACCCATGTGATCTCTATTGGCATTTACCATGGAGTTAGGCCACATGGGGCCCGAAAAACAATATTTCATCACCCCTGGCCGGAAAACCCTTAAAATATCTCATGAAATCATCATGACACAGTTATGATGTCATTAAACATACCGAAACCCTAAAACTGTATTTTTACTATTCACTGAAAATTCAACTTTCTGAGAAAGATCCCCAAATTTCACCATAATCAAAGATCAATGCTCTGATTTCAAAAATGAACTCCATTTTATAAAAATAATTTTCTAAATACTTTTAATTTATTTTTTAAATAAATACACTATTCATCAAAAATTCATTTTTTCAAAAAAAACCCCAAAATTACCATAACATAATATCGGTGCTATGAGTTCAAAAATGAAATCCATTTTATAAAAATAATTTTCTAAATATTTTTAATTTATTTTTTTAATTAAAAAAATCTTTTCACCTGAAAAGATTAATACTTGAATAATAATTTATGAAACCGTTATTAAACCATTTTATTGAATCACATTACTTAATCAAGGTGCCTAGATTATTTGAAAACTTTCTTTAAGTGAGATTACAAATCCATTTGGTCATATTACAAATCCTAATCATAAAATCACTATTCATAATTTACTATTCATAAAAAATCAATTTGATCTTATTAGACTCTAATTTTCGTACTGGACATAATTGTAGAAGAACATTTTTTGAAAATCATTACACATTTTAAATTATTTAAGGTTTACATAAACATTTTTTTTAAAATATTCTTTTGAAAATTCATCAAAAATATGAATACTATTTTTATCCAGTCATTTGAAAATTCATAAACATCATCATAAGAAGAAATCCCAATTTTTTATTTAAAACAAGGATTACACAAGGCAGTTACGGTCTCATTACATAGCCCCTTATAATACTAGCATAGGACCTAAGAGTAAGGTGTGCTAGGGTGATAGAATCCTGGGGCAGCTCAGTCAACATTGCCCGAGTAGTAATTTCTATCAGTTTGAACTTCTCGCGAAGGAGATTCCGTTCTAGCTTCACATGATGAAGTTCGCCTTGGATTTGGTTCAGAGCAAAGCCCAATGGTGCTACCTCCTTCCCAAGCTCTGTTAGATGGGCTTTGATCGGTCCAAGACTACTAGGTGAGTCCATCAAATCTTCTTTTTATAATAATTAACCAATATTACTTATATTTAGAGACAATAATCAAAAAATTTTGTTCACAGTGGTCATATTGACCGATGGTCATATAACAGTCAAAACCCAATGGTATCATTTTAATTATAATCATGTTTATCAAATAAAACATTTTTGTTGAGTATAAAAATAAAATAAAATAACACATGAAATTAGGAAACAAGATTTATTCAAAATTTCGGGCCGTTACAATTTCATTACATTTTATAATTAATAAAATCATGATTTATATAAGAGGATCATAAATAAAAAGTCCACAAATATAAGACAAAATTATATTTTACCTGAAATGTAACAATAACCTAGAGTTGTTAGTTAATGGGTTATATAAAGTCATTATAAAATCATTTATGGTATTAGATAAAATAATATTGTTATTAGGTAAATTTATAATAAAATTATTTTTATTGTATTTCTAGTTTTAACATTTATGAATAATTTCAAGACTTGAGGTAAGGTATTTTCAAGACTCACAATTATTTCTGTATGACTTATGCCTTATTCACACATTGTTTCTTTTCTATGGTGTATGTAATTTATATGAATGTGTTATATGATTATTATTATTAAATTTATTATTATTTGTGTACCCATTTTATGATCTATATTTCATGGTGTTTTATAGTTACAAATCGTTAAAATCAATAAGGAATTTTGCTTAAATTTTTTTAGTTTGAGACACAATTTTTTTTATGCAACTATATTTTTTATGGCGTGTATATACTTCCATTTGACATATTATATAAAGAATAGAATATTTTTAACTATTTTTTATGCTTCATCTACTATTTATATTTCATTGGGATTTTTATTAATATTTACAGAAGTATAAGCTATTTATTTCTACAATATCATCATTTATTGGGATTGTTTATGACTATACTTATACTGATGAAAATTGAGATAAATATCTAAATAAAAATAATTAAATTTATTCTCCACTAGTCATTCATGATATTCTCTTTTAATGGTGTAATTTTTTCTCTTTTTGGAACTATAGATGATAATAAAAATGTTTTAATAGAAACCCATCCCTATAAATATTTTAATTCAAAAATTTTTTTTAATAAAAAACATTGTCCTTAAAAATGTTTTCAAAATATTTTTGTGATCTGTTTTAAATATAATTGTCATGGAAAATGTTTTTTGAAATATTTTTTTGGTTTTCAATGATTATTTTGTAATATTTAAATGTTATTTTAAACGATGTGGTTTTAAAAAATAATTTAAAGCATCTTTTAAATGTTTTAAAGCTATTTTGACAGAAAATAGTTTTCAAAAGGTCCTAATGGTTCAACGGTGTATTAAAAATTTTCAAAATTTTCATTATATATTTTTAGGAAAAAGGTTTTAATTATCATTTCAATATTATTTTTTATGATTTCATGGGAAAATGATTGAATGTGTTTTAAAAATTCTTTTATATCATTTGAAGGGAAAATTTTTCCAAATGTTTTTCATGATTTAATTATATGATTTCAATGAAATTTTTTTTCTAAATGTTTTCAAGATTATATTTTACGTTTCTATGGGTAATATTTTTTAAAATACTATCACTTTTGTTTTATATGTTTTCAGGTAATAATGTTTTGAAAATGATTTCAAGATTCTATTGAATTTTTTCAAATAAAAGGATTTCAAAATGTTTTGAATCTTATTTTATTATTTTTCAAGGAAAAATTATTTCTAAATTATTTGATTCTTGATTTATATATTTTTATAAAATAATTTTTATAATGTTTTTCAAAAGCATTATTTATATATTTTCAAGGAATGATGTTTTCAAAATGATTTCACGATTCCATTATAATAATTCAAGTAAAAGGTGTCCAAAATGATTTCTAGATTTCATTATAATTTTCAAAGGAAATTTGATTAAAAATGTTTTCATGAATGATTTATTTTTTTTCTTAATTATTTTCAATAAAAATGGGTTTTAAAATGTTTCATGAGTTAAAAATTATTTTTTTCAAAGAATAAACGATATTTTCCTCAATAAATGAATTTAAACAGTTTCTAAAAATAATTTTACACCTATACTGACATCCATTGCTATTAATAATTCCTTAATAAGTATGTGATCAATGGCTTATTTTCATATTATTTCCCTTAATAGTTTATGTTTTGATATAATGATGTTTATGAAACCTGTTTATATTTCAGGGGTTATATATTTATGAGTCCCATTTTTCATTTACAAGATATAGTATTATTAAAAAAAATTCTATATCATTGTTTATATTCCATTAAAACTAACTATTTACATTGGTTATACATTGATGAAATAGTTATTTACACATGTTACGGTATGATGACATGTTTATGATACCCATATCATTTAATAGGTTATGATATCATTATTTAAGATAATATGGTACATATATATATGATGTCATTATGATATATTTGGGACCTATATCTCACTCCACTACTATGTGTAAATATTTATATCTCTTGAGATAGACATGGCTAAAAATAGAAGTGGACTTGGCTCAACAAAAAAATTCTGCTAAGATGGTCTTGGGAGTGAGCCTTAACTACTAAGATCTTCATGGGAGTGAACCATGAATACCATGAAGCTTTAGGGAGTGAAACAATTCCACTAATATGGGATTGGAATAATTCATTGACTATTATAGAAATCATTTGTATAATCTTTTGAGGTTACAAAAAACTACATATCTTATTACTATGTTATGTTTTCAGGGATTATTCCATTTATTCTCTTATGATTCATATCTTATTAACATCCAATATTTATTTCATGATTAAATTTTATGATCTTTAATATGTAACATATGATTATAAAATGTTATCATCATCCTCACATACCCTTTTAATCATGTTATTCTTACATATCTCCCTTGTATACCCTTACTCACCATTTGAGCTCAACAATTTCTTGGTATTCATTTACATATGTTATGATGGATAGTTTAATGTATGAGCAGTAATGGGGAAGATCATTAATGGAATTGTTGTATATTTTTCCCCATGATAGAATATTTTTCTTCCAGGATCCCAATGGCTCTAGACTATTATAGTCCTCAGGAATGTATTTTTTTAATGTTATATATTTTGTGTAAATTTTTATAATATCAATCTATGTTAAGCTGGGGTCTCTATCATTGGTATCATGGTAATGGTTCTTTCATCGTTTGGAAACTAGGATGAGAAATAATTAGTGAAATATCTTAAGATATTTCTATCGATATGTCTAGTGATGTCACTAAGGATAATAGATTGTTTCTAAATTTAGACATCCTATAATTGATTTTTCATGATTATTTAATTTTTCTCTACGATAATTTTTTATCAAACTATTTTTTCTAGTTGTAATAAAATGTGGGAACCAAAAGGAGCTTAGTTAATGTTGAATGTGACAAAAAATTGGTTCAAGATCAGTAAAATCAGATGATCAGTAGAGTAAATGATGTTGTGAACATGCCTAATCAGTTTTCATAGATCATTACTAAAAATGTTAAATATAAAAAACACTTAGACTCACCAAATAATATATTTAATGAGTTCTAAGAGAATAAAAGTAATTTATATGATAGATAAATGAAGATTCAGATTCATTTGTGTCAAGAATGTTCAATGAAACACCCATGTGACTATCTTAGAGGAACAGAAATATTTTTTTACTATAGAAAAAGACAGAAATATATAAAATAAAATAGAAATTGAAAATATGTTATTACACAATTAATAAGAATAATGGAATTAATGCAGTATAATAGATGGTTTGATTCTATATGTGTTGGATAAATGTTCATTATGTAATTACATGTCCTGTGTAGAAATCCCTTGATGTGAATCGACATTTTAGTTAGAGTAATTGTTAAATTGATGATGATGATGTTGATACTATTGATGTATTGTTAAAGAAAATAAGTTTCAAGGAATGGGATTTGCATCCTTGATATGGCATAAGGATGAAGAAGAATAATTGAAGGATTTATTTATTTGGATTCTAGAATTATTATTGGTGAATTATGTAAGGATTGTTCAATTTCAGTTATTATCAAAGGATTTAAAATAATGTGTTGAATGGTTCTTATAGGGTATACAAATTATTTTATGGAATGGACAAAATTTTAATAACAGATCATAACCCTTCGAATTTTCATGATGTTGAGATAATGATATTTGTATAAATAAAGGTAGGATATGAATAAGAAAAATGGATGGTACTGATGACCTCATAAATGATAATGGATTTGATGACAATATAGTTTATTCTATAATGGATGGAGTTTAATGAATTTTTTGTTTTGAGGAATATATCAAATAAATATTTTAATAAGTAAACAATCATGTTTTATATATAGATTAATGGTAATTCATGTTATTACAATATTTTATTATAATGAATTATGAAGCTATTGACATGTTTGTTATGTGAAAAATAAAAGGTACATTATAATATATGGGGGTCAATGTAATACTAGTTTTGAGAAATTTAGTGACCATATTTATAAATTTTTTGACTCTACCATTTTTTTAAGGGTTATAAGGTTAATTATTTATATAATGGGTTGTGGAAAACATGGGATTAGAGTTTAGATATTTAATTATTATCTCACCATATATGAATTTATGAATATTAGAGAAAATTTTCAAACAATTTTTTTGATAAAAATAATATAACAAATCAACTATAAATCAATTTATTGATCTCATAATCTATTAATGCTTTATGAATGAAAAGTTTAACTTCATTTCGTAGAATAAGAGATAAAGGGTAAATAGATCAATGTTGTACTGAAGGAAAATATTGTTCTTATGAAATGGAGTGATATAAAATGAGTACATTTTTCATCAAAATTACTCAATATTAGAATGTGGTTGTGGAAATAATTTTTTTCCAATTATCATCATTTTTATGATATCAATGATCATTTTTATGATATCAATGATCATTTTAAAGCTTCTTTGTTTTATTCCTTCTTAAGTAGTGTCTTTCTCCAAACCATGTTATCTATTAATCCCTATCAGAACAAAATAGTTATATTTATCCTCCACATCCATGTTTTGACTTTCCACCAATGTTATACTACATGGAAGCATAGTTTTATGTTCTTTGGGTTACTATAATGGTTCCATCATTCCCTTTTAAGGTATGTTTTAATATTCATTTTTATGATGTGGGTTTCTATAAAATGAACATAATAGTATTAAAAATTTTATTACATATTTGAATTTAAATGAAGAATTTCATTTTAAAGGGTTTAGAATATAACACCTTAATTTTTTTGGAATTATGTTTTTTTAAATTAATTTAATCCTTTTGATATTTTTAATTTTTTGATAAAATCTATATAGAATATGTTATATGAAAGAACCAGGTTATTATTTATTTGTACGCTACACCATGTTGATAATTCACAACACCCAACACATTGAGTCGCTCTATATACATGAAAAAACACGTTTTGGTAGGGTTACACACAATACTTATTCCCATTTATATATTGTTTTACATGGAAGACTGAGTTTTACCCACTTATAACCTAAACCAAATACTCTTATTAATATATTATTGTAGTCACCACCATTCTATTGGAGTGTAAATTATGAATATGATTTTCTAAATTGGTAAAATAATATATATATATATCTATATTTGATGAATCATTTGGTTATAAATTAGTTATAAATTAATGAAATAACTATTTGAGAATAAAAAATTCATTTTCTATAAAAAATTTCTTTTATTAAAAATCACCATTTTTTCTCAAAACATTAAACAAAAAAATTTACATGAATTATATTAATATAACTTATAAATTATATATTCAAAAAAATTGACATTTATCCAGTATATATGATAGCTATAATATTACAAAAATTACAATTTTATGAATAAAAATATGAATTTTTTCAAAAGGTAATTTTAAAACAATTTAATGGAGATAGAATTTTAAATAAAATTTTAGAAAATGATATAATAATAATTTTTAAATATAAAATTAATTTTTTAAATCAGAATACCAATATTTACATAGGGTAATTTTTTGTATTTTTATGAGAAGTTCTATATTTTGATGAATAGTGAAAAACACTGAATATTAAATCAAGACTGAATTTTTGAATGATTTATTTATATTTATAAAATTTATTTTATGTTGTTTTTAATGTTTTTTTTACAAATTTTAAATCATTTAATCCAATTTCAGTCATTATAACCAATTTCACAATGAATTTGGATATTCAAAAATTTTCTTTATTTAAATAATTTTACTTCAAAACCCACTATGGAAACATGTATCTAGGATTAATTTTATATTATCTTATACCACATATGTGATTAGCATTTCAAAATTGGATTTCTTATTATTAGTAATAATTTTTTTATAATTTATAATAAGGAAAAAAATTCACCAATAATATTTGTGAATGTGATGAAAAGTAATTTCAACTATTATGTTACAAACAAGATTACATGGTTCTTAAACATTAAACTTAGGGGAGAAACAAAAAATGAACAATTAAAAAAATGATGTATTGTGGAAATATTTTGACTAATTACCCTATTTTATAAAAAATATATATTTTGGTAGGTAAATGATGTATGTAAGACCCCTTAATATGGTTTACCTTTTTATATTTACAAAAATGACACTTCTCCTCAATTATAAAAGGGAACTCACCCTTCTAACATATTAAGACCAATAATGACAATTTATTCAGAAACAACTACCCAATAATATCCCCATATTCTATCCCTTAATCCTAAAATCATCCATTTGATCAAAAATCCAACCAAGGAATCTCTTTGTTGCTATCTAATAGGAGACTCCCATAGGAGATGTAGCATCATTCAACAAGAACTTCTATTTCATTTCATTCTCCACTCCAGGAATTATTGTTATTCTATGATTATAAATAAATATTAGTATCTTAAATATATTTTTATGTTTTTGTTATATAGTTTATACCTTTACATACAAAAACATCATTCAAATATGTAACAATGTTACCATTAGTGTGTATAGTGGATTACCGCCTCGAAAATTGATGTCATTATTTGTTTCATTTACCAACAATAATGGAAGGGAATTGGGAAATAAATAATTTTTTTTATGATTTATATGATATTTATGATTTATTTATACTTATTTAATTATTATATAACATATATCATCATTCTTTCCATTTTCTAGGAATACGATAAATTCAATTTTAGACGTGTGGAATACTTTGTCCTCATTGTGATATGATTTATTTACACATTTATTGTAATGTATTAAGGATGGGGTTTGTAAATTTATATTAATTATATTGTAAAATAATTATACTGGAAATATAATCTATGTTTACATACATTTGATTTATATTCTTTCATTCAAAACGATAAGAAAAATGAAATAGAATTCATGAGTACGTATGAGCTATAGTCTCCATGAACAATGTATTCTATATCATATTTCAATTTTTATATAATCTTATAAATAATTATATATAGAATATATATGATATTTATATTTTTTTTAAATTTAAACCATGATCTACATAATATGATCATGAACAACATGTTAAAACATATATGAAAAACAATGTGGATATTACCTGAAACATAACATTATCATGGGGTTGTTAATAAATATGTAATATACTGTCAAAATAAAATAATAAATTGAATTAAATATAATAATATTTTTATTTTTATATTTATAATAAAATTATATTTATTATATACGAGGTTTGAGTGTGTCAAAATAATGTCAAGACTTTAGTTAGTGGTATTATCTGGCCTCACTTTTATTTATACGAGAGTTATGCCTTATCCACCACTCGTTTATTTTGTCTGTTGTATATACAGATCATGATTGTGTTATATGATTATTATAAATAAATTAATGGGTATTTATAACACATCAAATGATCTATATTTCACTAGTTTTTACAGTCCAATGTTACCAAATTGATAGGGTAGTTTTGTCTCAATTTTTTTCCCGGAGACACAGGTTTTATTATTCATCTGTATTGTTTAACAAGTTGTATATAATATCCTTTTATTTTTTTTATTTAATGAATTTACTTATTTTAATTAAATTTTAATTATAATATTCAATAATTATTTAATTTTTAATATGATTTAATGATACCAATGTGGTAAAAGTTTATTGTTAAAATCTCATTGTTTATCATGATTGTTTATGTTTATAGTTAAATTAATTAAATCTTTTCATCTGTATCCTAATAAATATCATGAATTTTACTCACCTCTTTTTATTCTTGATATCCTCATGTAATGATTCTATTTTATCAATCTTGTTTAATATATATGATTAATAAAATGTGTCTATGAATACCTTAAACTTTTTTTATCTCATATAAAAAATCTATTATATTCAAAAAAAATTAAATCTTTTTATATATGTTTTTCTTGAATGGTATTTTTATATAATTTTTAAGGAAAAGGTATATTGTTAATGTTTTATGATTTATTAATCTTACCTAATATGTTATAGATGTAATTTTCTCATAAAGTATTTTTAAAAAGAATTCAAATATTCTTTTAAATAATTTCAAAATTATTTTCTGGGGAAAAAGTTTTCAAAAATAAATTATGTATGAAAATTAACCAAATGTTTTTCTATATTCCACTATAAGTATTCAATGAAAAATTATTTGTAATTTTTTTTAAATCTTTTATAATATTTCATGGAAACTTTTTTCAAAATTCCTTCATGATTCATTGATAATTTTTAAAGGAAAAAGGTTTTCAAAATTTATTCAAGCTTCCATTATAGTATTTTATGGAAAATGGATTTCAATTTTTTTTAAATAATGTTTTAAAAAATATAAAAAAATATGGATTTAAAAATAAATCAATATTATGTTATAATATTTCATGGAAAATGTTTTCAAAATGATTTCAAGATTCCTTTAAAAATTATTAAATATTAAAAAAATCATTCTTCAAGAATCTTTTATAATTTTTCATGGAAACTTTTTTCAAATTGTTTGAAAGATTATATTGTATTTTTTCATGTAAAAAGGATTAAATTTTTTTATAAATATTCATTTAATTGTTTTGAATGAAAAATGATTATAGTTATTTCAATTATTCTTTATATGTTATCACAAAAATGTTTTAAAAAATTGGTTCCAAATTTCAAATATATGTTTTCGAGGAATCATTTATGAATTATTTTTCAATATTACTTTCAATGTTTTGAAAGTTATTTTCAATGAAATTGGTTTTCAAATAGTTTTCGAAATTAAAAATTATTATTCTAAAATAAGAAAAGATATTTTCATGATTAAATGTTTTTAAAACATTACTAAAAAATTATGTTACATATAAGATGTCATCTATTGATGTTATGAATTCCTTAATATGGGTGTCATCCAAGGGATAAAATCATATTCTTTATCTAAATGGTTTCAGTTATATTTTCATAATCATTATGAATCTTGTTTGTCTTTCATAGGATATATTATTATAAATCCCTTTTCTATTTCGTGGGTTATATGTTTTTGAAACGAATTTCCCTTTAATGGGATATATGATTATGAAACACGCAACTTCACACAGGTTATACTTTGGAGAAATAGTTATGAAACTATATCTTTTCCAAAGGTTATGATATGATGACATGTTTCTGATACCTATATCATTTCATGGGTTATTATATGAGTTTTTTATGATTTATTATCACATGTATGTATGATTTCATTATGGGAGTGTGGGGCCTATATCTCCAAGAATGAATTGGGTAAATATTTATATCTCTTGATATAGACATTGCTATAATAGGGAGAGAACACCATTCATTAAAGGTCTTTGTTAGCTATGATGGTCTTTAGAGTCAACATAAATAAATAAGATGGTAATGGGAATGATCCAATACTACTATTATGGATTAGGGAGTGGACCCAATCAACTATGATGACCATTGAAATAAGATTTTACTACTACAGAAATAATAATTTTATTATTATGTATGTGGAGGAAATTCTATGTCTTAATCCTATTTTTGGATTTCATGTCATTAGATTTTGATTAAATTGATATTAATGTCATATGAACATATAATATTTCTTCCAGGATTCTTTTATAGGACATTTTATTCATTGGATATGATATTATAATGTATTTATTATCATCTCACACCCTTATTCTCATTTTGTGCTTATATATCATCCTTTCTTGCCCATATTAAGAATTTGAGCTAGCCCATTTTCTTTTGATTCCTTCCCCATGTTATTATAAAAAGATTTATGTAGGAGTAATAATAGGAAAATATTTATTGAAAAAGAATAAGATCATTCACTAGGATAGAATACTATTTTTTTTAATTTTTTTTAAAGGAATAAACCTATTATAATCCTCAGTCATATATTTTTTGTATAGTGATAAATGTTAATCTAAAATGACATAATATTCAATTATGTTAAGACATTATCTCCATACCTACTGGTTATTCACACACCACCAATGTATGAAAATTAGTGTTTTATATATTTAAGATATTCAAACATTGGGAAATGAAAGGTATCTTATTACTCTAGAAATGGATCATGGAACCTTCAACATGCGAGGTGGAATTGGAGGTTAGAGCTGGTTCATTTAGTTATAGGGATGAAGTCACTATTTTATCCTTGGATAAATGTTTTTGATCTTGGAGATGAAAATCTATTTTCTAATGATATTTTTTTTGTGTTTTGTCTTATATAATTTTTTTAATACTTTTAGTCAATAATAATATTGATGGATTTAATTTTTATATTTTTTATTGTTCAATTGTTTTATCATTAACCAAAAAAATTATCCCAAATTTGTTTTATTCCGTCGACATTTATTATTATCCATTGGGGTCTTGGGGATTTTACCCATGGTTATAGGACTCTATTTATATATTGAAGACAATTCGTTGGAATATTATTTTAAATTCCATGGTGGGTTTCATTAGTGGGTAATCATAGGTTTGTTGATATTTTAATACATTTTTAAGAGTGGTTCCCATTCTACATCAATCCTACATTTTGAAATGTGTTTAAATAATAATTATTCTATAATAAAATTGTTGTTCAGTATAAGGATAGTTAAAATTTACTTTATTTTAATGTTTTCACTTGATATATGATGCCCTGGTCTACAACATAAGATTTATAAGGGTTATCTGAATGATTATTGGTATGTGTTTGAATCCCATGATTACTATATTTTATTCTTGAACAGATTTTGTGGGCATGAATATCCCTAGTAAACCAATACTCGTATTGCATGAAATTGGATTATTCATGATATAATACTTGTTTATGATCTGTGATGCTTCATATATCAATTTATCTTGTATCATTTTTATATGATCTTATGTATTTGATTTGAGAATAGAGGTTCAGCCTCATAGAAAATTTCATTAAGGGGGATGTGTCAAATTTTTTTTACCTGATATGGGATATTCATTCGATAGATATATTTCAGTCATTATTTTAGTATACTCAATGTAGGGGAATGTGTCATGAGTCAGATCATTGTTCTTTATTGAATGGTGATGAAATAATTAGAGTTGGTCTCTGAGGATATGAAATATGTTGATAATCGTTAGATATATATTTTTTTATATATAGTTCCTTTTTAAAATTATAGAATCCAATTTTAAATATTATATACTTGTATTAAAGGAAATTTGTTATATCCTACTAAGTCCAATACACAAACCATACATTGGAGATTTAGTGTAAATGAAGATTTCATTATTAGGGATCATTTAAAAAAAATTCCATTGGGGTTAATGTTTTAGAAGGTTTATAGAAGTAGGTAGATTATGGTTGATATATATCATTATATATTTCAATTCTTTTATTTATGGCATAGCCGTACATATGATCCATTTGTTTAGTTTTTGGTTTCATTACCTAACATGTAATATTGGTATGTAATGGGATATATTTATTTTAAATTATGATACTCATGTAACTATTAGGTAAGTATTATTGAAATCTATAATGTTCATCTAGTACTAAGATCATAGTGTATCCCCATTATACAATTGGACCTCTTTTCTTGTGGGTAATCTTCTATGTATGAGGAGGTTCCCATGAGGCCATGTGACACCTATAGATTATACATTTTGGTTTAGGATGGGGTTTTACAATTATTTCCATGGATTGGTATATGATTTAATATTTATTAGAAACATACATTAATATATATATAATTATTACAATGAGTTTAATGTGAATTATATATCAATCCTATTCAAGTCTGACATCATTGTATATCATGATATAATGATGTTTATAACATAATTTCCTAAATACTATCAACTGTGTTTATTGGATTGGACATTTAATCCATTCCATTCAATTTATAAGACATTGGATTTAACCTAATAAATATTTATTTGATGGTATTGTATAATATCATTAGTATATGTCATAATTTTATATTATTATTTACATGACAGATTCTTATGTCATGATGAATGTGCATGAACTGAGGATGGTTGTAAATATCCCACCGTAGAGGTTTATCCACCCATTGTGTCCTTTAATCAGTGTAGGAAGTTCTTTCAGGATCATTATTTAATATATTTTATGTTATAAAATTTAATTTACCTCATATCTCTCTTGATTACATATTAGTATTTCAAGATATCATTACATTAATCATTTCATTTATATCATGATAATATATTTCACAATTATATGATTTGTGAATAACATCTCAATCCCTAATTCATTATGACTTAATCCAAACTGAGTGTTTAAGATCACTCAATTTTATGGATTCCCATGTCTCTAAAGTGATGATATGTTCTAATGATATTTGACTAGTTTATAAGTCGTAAATATTGAATAAAATTAACAAATTTTAGAATTTTTTTTATTATGTGTCTTGTTCTAAAATATATATATATATATATATATATATATTGGAAGTTTATTTTATATTCTTATTATTATTCAAGTGTGTATGGTTACCACCATATCCATGTGATGGTTTTTTGGGATATCAATATCTATATATTTACAAAATGAGGAATTGTTTTCCACCATGTGTCACCACTGCAGTAACTCTTTCCATTTTCCCAAATTCATCTCCCATTTCTCCCTCACCACCCACATTCTCAGCATCATGAATTTTCTCCTCACATGTTACTCTTTCAAAGAGTATGGAAATCTTTCACCTTATTCATCCTATGATTACACCCAAATCGGAGACTATTTCCTACAATCTATGGTGCATCTCGCTACTCCATCTCTGACGCTTCCTACCTCCATAGTGTCGCGATGTCGCTAATCCATCTTCACCTCTACCAAACCCCTCCTAATATTGAGTTTTCTATTTTGAATCATCTATTTATCTACATTGATTGTTTTATGTTCATCTTCATCTGATGATTTCACCAACTTCGGCTTCCCAAATACACCGTCACTGTTTCATCTCAACACTTCGTCTTCAGCTATTTTGAAATCAGTATTCTAGGGTCTTGTAAAATGCTCCATTCATTCTCCCAAATATAGGGTTTGAAGTACTACATGCTCATCTCCAAGCACTCCATTACCGTCAACTATCTTTAATACATTCGTGTACATCTTCTTGGTTTATCCTAAATCACCCACTACCATCTTCTCCTTCATTTTTTCTAAAAAGTTGGAATTATTCTACTCAGCCACGTCCTGTGGGTTCTCCTTCGTTCAAATGCCTTAATCCCAACATCTATAGGTGTATAATCCTACAATCATTCAATAACTATCCCTTATGTTCATCAATATAATATTTATATGTTCACAAAAGGTAATGAATGTTTCATGATAATTCTTCCTATTTCAATACTGTAATTATAATTTCTCTTAAGAATTTACCTTTAGTTCTATATAATATTGTTACATTATTTACATTGTTTGTAACATGATCACATTACTGCCTCTAAGTAGAAAAGATTAATCTGATCAACCATTATTTTTAGGGAAGTTATTTTTGATATATAGCTGCTGAAGAATGGGGTACTATAAATATCTAGGACTAATGTAGGTTCTAGTTCCAGGCAAACCAAAAGTGTTTAAATCAGCCCAAGTGTCCTTTTTTATTCCCATTTATTGTGTTTATTGCGTTCTCTTAGGACTTATGAAGGATCAAGTTGTGGTACAGGGAATGGTTCCTTCTTTTGATAAAAAAGGTTAGTCAATTTTCTCCTTTTTGAATCTCCTATGGTAAGTATACAGAATAATCAGTTCATTGCTACTCCTATAGTTGAAAACAATGAATTCATTTGCAACATAAACCAGTTTTCCTGCAATGACTTTATAAAATTGAATTAATTATAACCTATTGAATATGTATGTATATTATGTTTCATGAATGTGAAGTTCATTCACTATAACAAAAATGTTCCAAAAAAAATTTAATGGATACAGTAACATATACATATATGTCCTTAGATAATACAAATCTAATTCCAGAATCAGATTGATTGATACATGGTTTGTTTAGTTATATTTCTTTTTACATTTTTACATTATTGTTTTATTTTAGACAACCAATATGTTTATTTTATTAAACTTTTTTATCATATATTGTATTCTATGATAATTTCATATCACACAATCCATGAACATTGTATTTTGATTTTAATAAAAAAATAAGATATTTTATAGGTAGAAACATCCACATTCAAGGCACTATTTAAAACTAGCATTAAAATATTGAGTATATGAAATTTTTTATTCTTACTTTTGTTTTTGGAAGAGATGTTTGATATAGAGTGGATATAGAAATGGAGTTTATATCGATCTAGGAATTACATAGATTTTGGTTTTATGCCAACAAAAAGTGAATTTATCCTCACACATGATCTATCATTTTTCAATTTGTTGGGTTTATTATGTTCAGAGGGGACTTATACGGGATCGTGTTCTGGTTCAATTCATGGTCTTTTTATTTAAAAATAATTGTTATGAAATTTTCACTTTTTAGAATAACACACAGTAAGTATACATAATAATTAGTAAAAAATTCATACCACTATAGTTTACATAATTGAATTCATTAGAAACATCAACCATGTTTCCTGTTTTAATTTTATAAAATATATTTAATTATAAACTGTTGAATATATATATATATATATATTATGTTTCATTTATATTAAGTTCATTATCTATGAAAAAATGTTCCAAACTAACTTTTAATGGATACAGTAAGGTATAAATATATGTTCTTGGACAATACAATTTTGATTCCAAAATCAAATTTATTGATACTAGTGTTATATCATTTTTTCCATTGGTTGTGTTTATTATGTTCTATTAGGACATATGCAGGTTCAAGTTGTGGTTTGGGGCATGGTTCCTTATTTTGAAAACAAAGTTTAATCAATTTTTACCTTTTTTAATCTCCCATGGTATGTATATGGAATTATCAATACTACAATGCTACTACTATAGTTGACATCATAGAATTCATTTCTTACTTCAACCATTTTTCCTGTTATGATTTTATAAAATTTAATTAATTATAACCTATTGAATATATATATTCATTTATATATTATATTTCATGTATATTTATATCATTAACTATAAAAATATGTCCTAAACAAACTTTTAATGGATATAGCCGCATATGAATATATATTTTTAGATAATACTATTCAGATTCCAGAATCAAATTTTTCGATACATGATTTGTTTAGTTCCTTATATTTTTTTGACATTGTTATATTACTATTTTATTTTAGAAAATATCCACTTTCAAGCCACTATTTACAACATACATTAAAAACTGAGTTTATAAAAAAATTATTCTTACTTTTTTTAGGACAATGATGTTTGATATAGAGTGGGTGAACCATTGGAGTCTATAAATATCTATCACATAAATTGCTTCTGGTTCTAGGACAACAAAAAGTGTTTAAATCCTCACATGTGTTCTTACATTTTTTCAAATTTTTGTGTTTATTGTGTTCACCTAGGACTTATACAGGTTTAATTTCTGGTTCAAGGCATGGTTATTTGTTTTGAGAATAATGGTTAAGTAATTTTATCCTTTTCGAATCTCCCAAGGTATCTATACAGAATAATCAGTACTAAATTGCTACTACTGTAGTTGACATAATTAAATTTATTTTCTATCTCAACTAGTTTTTCTATTAAAGGTTTATTAAATTTAATAAATTATTAACTATTGAATATATATATATATATATATATTATGATTCAGGTATATATAGTTCATTCACTATAAAAAGAAAGATCAAAACAAACTATTAATGGATACAGTCACATATACATATATATGCTTGGATAATATAATTATGATTCCAAAATAAAATTTACCAATACATGGTTTGATTAGTTACTTATATATATTTTGACATTGTTATATTATTGTTTATTTTAGATAACCAATAAGTTTATTTTATTAATATTTTTACTATATATAGTACCCAATTTATGTCTTCTATTGTTTGATTCCATTATTAGTGATTTCCATTTTTTTTATTAGGCATGTTTTTAGTCAATTTTTTTATAAGATTATTTGTCATGTATGATAATTGTAAAACATATTACCCATTTGATTATGTAATTTTTATTTATAGTTTAAAAAATTACACAAATTTAGATTAGTCATGTTTACATGCAGTAAAAAAAAATCCCATTTTATGAAATCTTATGATCTTTTCCTATTAAACAGAATAAACAAATTCTAAATAGAGGTGTTTGTTTCCATTTTTCCCATTTTATGATTTTATATATTTCGTTCCAAACAAATGTTATCTGATTTTATTATATCTCATGTTTTTATTGTACTATAAAGTAAGAGTATAATGAAAAGGATTAATTTATGTTTTGGGCTACAATTCAGCATCATGTCATGGATATCAATATAAAGATAGATTTGTTAGCAGTTTTTTCCAAATGGATTTATTCAGATCTTACCAACAACTATATACTTCTATTGAATGTCACGGGATTTTTTTTCATACTAATATGTGTCATTTACTCACATTCATGTTTAATTACCTATTTTATGGATCAATATAACTATTTAAAAATTTGACAAACTTCTACTCCTTTGCATTGATGTATTATGGCAGTTATGGGAGACTATTTAATCTATGTTATGATGACATGACTTGGACTATGAGGGGCAGACCAACTGCTACTGAAAACCATGTTTCTTACTATTTTTATAATTTATAAATATTCTACTAAAACCGTATTTATGTTCTATTGAAATGGAGACAGAACATTTCATAGTTTTTTTCCGTGGTGACATAACATCCCAGAGTTATGTTTCATTATTAACAATAAACCACGATGTTCTTCCCATTTTTATACTTCAAAAATCTATAAGTTATCTTTCAATTTTTTTGTTTTTGATTAACATTATTTTACATAATTCATTGTTTACTAATACTCATCAATATTTTCGAACTATGACCATAAATGTAATTTCAACATATTTATTATTAATTTTTATTTATCACTTCTCAAATTACTAATGCATCTTGAAATTCAGATTTGATTTATGGTGTCAAGCATATGAACGGGAGTGGTACAAGATTTATAAATTACAAAATCATGGTTGGGATGTTTTGGGGTATTAGTATTAAGAAATATTTTTTTAATAATACATATATCGATGATAATTGACATTAGAATAATAGGATAACTACAAATAGTATGATCACACACTATTAGTATTTCAAAATAATTTCACTTTGGATAAATTATAAATATACCATATATAATTTGAATGAAAACAATAGAGTTTATTGACTCAGTTTCTCATAATAAATGAAAACATTAATAAGAGTTTTTTAATGCGGAAAAAATTCAAGGATGACATTTCCTTAGGGGGTGTAATGTTACATCCCATATTCAAAATGAATATTTCTATAAATATTTCTCATAAATTTCACATTAACATGGATAATTAATTTCCTTCCATTGTTTATTAATAATATGAAACTATATACATATCACCTAGTTATTTTTATATTTTAATAATAGTTTTTTGGTGAAATATTAATTAAAGTGTAATTGAATTTTTTGAATAATAATTATTTTAGGATAATAAATTTATAAATATTAATGTTTTTTACACATATTTTTTTCAAATACAAATTAATCCTATTTTTTGTTTTAATTTTTTATGGTCATTTGAATATTAAATATGTTTTTTATTATATTTTTTAATATATTATATTATGTGTTATCATAATGATACCTTTATAAGGTGAAACCATATGATGTAATGTGGTACGTTTTAATATCATAGATAATTATATATGAATATTAAGATACATGAAATTGATAGAAAATGTATTTAAATTAATACAGTATTATAATATTCAATTTCAATTTTGCATAATATTTTAGTTAATGTATAAATATTTTTTATCATATTCTTTGTGAATGTTTTCCTAAACCTTAAATATTGTTTTTTAAAACATTTTGTAATATGATTTACAAAACAAATTATTAAAACTATTAATTTTTTCAATTTTAATTTTTTATTAAATATATTGTGTCTTAGTATCATAAATAGAAATTATTTTTGAATAATAGTGCCATTAGATAATTAAAAAGGTCATTAATATAGTATTTCAATCATATTATATAATTTTCACGATAAAAAAAAATTCATATATATAAATATAAAATATCAAAATAATATTATTATAAAATAAATTTTATAAAAAAATAATTCATATAATCATCTTATTAAAATTATTTTTTTTATATATTAAATTTTTCTAAAAATATTTGTAGGTATATAGTAAAAATATTTTTTTAAATATATATTATGATTAATGACATCATCATCATTTTACTATGTATAAAAAATATTGAAATATATATATTATCAAATATATTTAATTAATAATATATTTTTTTAAAAATTAATAAATTTCAATTTCAATTTTACAAAATTGTGTAGTATTTTATTCTGAAAAATCCTATTTTATCATCACCACTTTGTATCAAATGTTTCCAATTGGATATTCAGTAGTGGGTGTGTCAAAATGTCAATGAAACATATATTTTTTACTCCTACACTATTGAATAAAATAATTATTATCATCATTTATAGTGTGGATCCTATATAATTAAATAAAAAATATATTATTCAGAAATACACATACCCTTTTTCTATATTAAAATTACCCTACATCACATTCTCAGCACATACAGAATTAATTATATTTCTAATACTCTAAAACATTTTTTATCAAAAATTTCACTAAATAATTTCTATAGATCTGGTATATAAAAAATATACTCATCAAAAATCCATAGAATCAGTCTAAAGGTGATGATAAAAAAGGTAATGGTTCCCATTCAAATATAAACTTTTTTATTGATATTTATTTTTAATAAAACATTTCAAAAAAATCCTATTATTTTTATTACATTATAATATTTTCTTTCTATTAACTTTAATTTATCCCGTTATCAAAGAAAAATTTCCAATTTCAACTCATTGAACAGTTTATACTTATCTATTACTATATTAGAATATGGATTCCATATCACATGTATTATCATTTCCATTTCACAATTACTCATATATAATAAAAGTAATAATCAAGGTTGAATATAAAATAGTTGTGTAATTAATTTATTTTGTTTTTATCAAACTCAAATACTTAACATTTCCTTTATTATTTGAATCCCTTTGTAATAAAACTATATTTTCCTTGGAAGTGGACTAATTTTTTCTAATTGACTGTTGATGATTAATTTTAACTTATTATAATTATATATTTTTATAAAAAATGGTTTTAAGATTGAATATAGAAGTAATAATTAAATAATATCAAATTTATTATTCTAGAATAGTAAAATGGTAATACTGATAATGATATTATAAATAAATAATCATCACCATTTAAACCATTTAAAAAATCTTATGATGAAACACTTATTGATTTGGAACTATTTTTTCCAAACCATTGAACAGATAAACTCTTTTTGAAATTAATGAACAATAATATTATACTATTATTATTTTATAGACTATAAAATCATTATACAATGACTATGTATCATTATTTATACCATAATATGAATTATAAGATGTAAACCAAAAATCATTAAACTGAATAAAGCATGTAATGTTAATCAAAATAAAAAATAATACATGAAATTTATTGAATTAAAAACATAGGTAGTCTATAAACATACAAAATGTAAATAAAAAACAATATATTATATATAAATTTACAATTTTTCTTAATATATGATATAAATTCTAATTTTGGACTCAATTTAAGGGGTTAAATCTTCCAAATAATATTTTCATTCACGTATAAATTCATTATTTTATATCATATCATCTATGTTTTATAATCCAGTCATGGAAAATATACCTTAATTTTGATAATTTATTTTTAAGTTGTTACTTTTTATCTCTCCCCTATAATGAATTTTATGATCAAATTTTATATTATTATAATGTTTCTTCAATGCTACATATAATTCTTGGAGTTATAAGCTCAATTGGTCTATATATGTTATATTTTTTTATTCCCATATTTAAAATATTAATTATTTATATTATTTATACCTCATATTGCTTCATTTTATTAGGTAAATTTATTTTAATATGATTTATATTCAATTATATCTCTATGAAAACATCAATAATTTTTATAAAGGATACGTTTTTATTTCTTTTATTCCTTTTCAATTCATCAATATTAATAGTATTTACATTCATTTTGATTTATTAGTGTATTTTTGTATTGAATTAACCTTTTAAAATAAATTTTACAACCATTTCAAAAATATTCATGAACTTAACATATAAAACTATTTATTAGGAAATAAAAATGAATGTTATGAAAAAAAAATAAAGTTTATTATAATTTTTTCTCTCTTATAAATATTCATTTCCAAATTCATTATTCATGATGCATGTTTTATAATTATTCATTTTTTAGATAAACATACATAAAAATTATTTCATTCATTAAAAATATTGTTTTCCATTTTTTTGAAGTTGAATCCTTTTCCAAAAGAACATGGAATTATATTTAAAAATGGATTACAATTGTCTAAAAATATGGGTTTTTACATCTATTTATTTCTATGAGATGAAATACGTCTGAAGGAAACACATATGACAAAAAATGAACATAAAAAGGCACCACATTATTTTCAAGGATATCTTATAGGAATATGTATTCCTAATAGGCATGAGTAATAATGAAATTTTTTGTAGGGTATGTCTAAGAAACCAATCCACCATTCTATCATGCTATAAGAGAGAGGGATAATTTTATTAATGATATCCCACACCACTAAGGTATAATTAGTCTTCATCTAAATATTTTTCCACCCACAATCCTTAAAAATATATATTTAAATAATGAAACTTATGACTATAACCTAAATATATATGGTGACACCACTAGATCAACTATGGTAACCAAAAATGGCCCTATTACAGTCTCAAAGTAATGCATAATATCATGAGTGAGAAAATTATACTTGTAATGAAAATTCCATTGTGGAAATGATAATAATTAATTTTTTTCAAAATATTATTTATTTTATTATATACCATACATAATTTTCATCTTTGTTAATACACATTCTTATACTATTATATGACAATATTTATATTTTTTGTTGAATGATATCTGATGTTCTCTTAAAGATAAAGTGAAGAAACATGATATGATAGTTATTCATGTGTCACTAATTTTTAATAGGCTCTATTTTATCCTTTAAAATATTACCACCATTGTACATGAACCATTTTTACCAGATAGGGATTGAATTAATCTTTTTAACTCTTACCCAATTTGGAAAAAACTATATAAAATGCATATAAATAATTAACAAATGGAATGTAGTATTTCACTAAGCTTCAAACCCTTCATCAGAAACCCAATCCTTGTCTTTATTTGACTTTCATCTAAATAATATATTCTAAACCATTATTAATCATATATCACAATGGATTTAGTTTATATAAAACCTACAAAGAGTTCTAGTATGCAAAAAATTTCAAGCATAAAATTGTACTTCACAAAATCATCATGTCGATAGTGTCACAAAATTTTACTATGCTTTCCATAAATACTAAGGGTTTCAAATTCTACATATATTTCCACAATAGATAAAAATGTTTTTTCCACAATAACTTTCAATGATATTCTATGATAACTATAGGGATGAAAATTCTCGAAAAAAATAAATCTCATCATCATCACAATAGGATGGTGGAATTATTATTGGTATTTAGTTGTAATGTATGTAAAAGTTTTTGTGTTTTTCCATAAATTAAATCATATTATTTTGAAAATTACTAATTATACTTTCCAATGACACTCTATCTTCAGATGTCTTTAGGAATTGTATAGTTCCTAAATTTCTAAAATTATGAAAACACATTTCATAATAATGAAATTTTGTTTGGTCTCTCCAAATCATCATCAATATACTTCTTCTCATGCATTTAAATTTTAGTATGAAACATGAATTTTCTATTTCTATTATCTTATAGATTCAATTCTCATATATTGAATCCTTTTCATCTATGTATCAAGACCTTCTGCTTCTCATTATTTTATAGTTCTCACCTTTTCTTGACTTTTCACAAGCACTCTATTATCATGATTCTAGTCACACATACATCTCTAAACATTAACATATTTATGTGGGTGATTAAAAACAATATATATTTTTTAATTTGTTAAATTTCCATAACATTTACAACCAATGATCTCATATCCTATTCATTTAACACTTTCTCAGAGTTTTATATATATGGGTGTCTCTCATGATCTCATATATAACATTATTCTTGCTAAATTTGTATCTTATAAAATTATATGAGTAACATTATTTAGTTCTTCTCACTTTTCCCATTATTTCACAGTTAAAAGGAACTCTTCTAGTTACTTATATTAGGATTGATATTTTTCTTATTTTATTCTGAAAATATATCTAATCAAATAAATATATAATTTACTCAAAAAATATGTTTTAAAATTTACAGTACATTACATGTGGCTTAGATCATCTCATCTACCACATGAGATATTATATTAAAAAATATAAAATTTCATCCTGAATCTTGAAATATAAAATAGTTTCTCATATCAGTCACCTCTAACTCAGTCCATTATTTAATCATTATTTTTTTCAAATATTTAGAATATTTATAAATTTTACAAGTATAAATGTATTTATTTTACATATTTATAAATTCATTATGTTGGAATAAATTACTTTATAATCTCTTTGAATTATAATATATTCATTTATACATGATATTCATTTTCTTAAAGTGAGTTCCAAAATTGACATCTAGTCTAATTCAATCACATAAATAATGTGACATTTAAATTACTAAAATAACTCTCTTGAATAACTTGATTTATTTTTTAATTTTTTGAGAACACCAAGATATCAAATATTTTCATTTTAAAATATTATATAAAAAAATGTAGATATCTTTTCACATTTTTCTCTCTTAATAATTCATAAATTATAGATCATATCTCTATTAAAAATGGTTTCGTGATTGTTTAGAACATGTGTGAAAAGATCATATGTTATCTCAAATTGATTTCCTCCATATTACAAGAATTATATAAGTTTATAATTCATTCTGTAAAGAACTCATTATTATTACAATGTTTTCACCAATTCAAAGATCCAAAATCACTAATATTCATGTGAAATTCCTTACAGATGACTCATACCAATGTAATCATGAATAAAATGAAATATTAAATAACTATTAGGTATATTAACATGACTCAAACATAGGATTACTGTTACTCTAATTTAACTTATTCCATTTAGGAATTTCATGTCTATTAAGCTATGCTAATGAACATTTTCATGGAATAACTCATATACTACCTGGAAAAAAATCATATTTAGCTTTCTAAAATATTGATCCAAATCTATAGACTTTTGAATTATCCTATACAGAAAACCAAAATTCCTAATTCTTGAAAAATATTTTAAAATATCATCATTTCAAATCATGCTCTTCTTTGTTACTTTAATAATCCTATAAAAATTAAAACCATCCCAAAAATATCATCCTCATTCTCATAAACATACAACATGTCAAATACTATTGTTTTATTATATTTTAAATTTTATGGTATTCAACTATTGTTGCATCAATTCAGTATCATTAATTGATATAAAATGTATATATCCAATTAATTTCATCATCATATAAAAAGTAGAAAAACATGATGTTTTCTTCAACTTGTTATCTATCTTATAAAATTAATTACCCTTGGTATATCAGTACCCGCATAGTGTAGCTAAATTAATTTCCCAACCCTATTTCAGATGATAATTGAATAATTCTATAAGAATATTTATTTATATGAATTTTGATCAACACGGTCATCAAATAATATTAATGGTATACTCACCATATAGAATTTATTCCTTTTTTATTTGATGAAATTCATGGGTAGCATCATCATCATTTAGGTAGTGGATTCTTAATTCATCACAAAACTACTCTAAAATAATGATAATGAAAACTAACTAATAATAAATTGGGAAACAATAAAACAATATTTCTAACAATCAAATAGTATATATTACTATTCTACATTTTTTATGGAAACACCCAATCACTTATAAATTTAATGTTATACTACTATCCCTTATGGAAAATAAATAAATTTTGGGAAATACATTCTCCCTTTTATTGTAATAGAACATGAGAATTAAAATATTTTTCTACCTCATTATCCTAAAGATAGAAAATCTCCCCCATTGTTTTTCCAGATTATTTATTTTCAATATTTCTATGAGATTTAGTTAAATCCAAAAGAGAAGAATCTATAATTGTATTCATATTAAAGATTCTTAAGTAACTCATTTCTAACTCTATGTGGGATAAACTATTGTATTAAATAAGAGATATCTTACCAATTCAATAATGGTGTCCATCTACATTAATTAATTTCATACTCACTCTGAAACTCTCTTAGCATGGGTTATAAAAATAGACTATATGGTAATTTTATAAAAAAGCATGACATATTAAAAAGAAATAAAAAACACTCATTTGAAAGTATTATTGTATAATGTTTTTACATAATCAACACCACTGATAAATTTAATAAGCACTTAACATATAAAGATTAGAGGAGTGATAACCCTACCTATCGCTTCAAAATTCACCAACACTACATAGATATTCCAATATTATAAATATATTAAAATATGTAATACAGTAAACTAAATTATTTAATCTCCCCCAATGGGATTATCTCAATAAATTTTCACAATATAAGTTATGTATAAAAATATGTTAAATGTAATCATGTTAAGAGATTATATCAGATAAACATTGATGTATTTTTCATATGTTTTTTAGTTGGGAGATTATATTAATAAAATTTGATATTATATATACTGGATAATATTCTCTATATGTATATACATAATATCATTCTTCAAATCGTTGATTTGTTACTTATTCTATAATTCCCTATTGCATTATTTATAACAATTAACCCATGGGAATATGATGTATTTCTATTGACTTATATAATATAATATATAAGGTAATAATTTTATTCAAAACCCATAAAATCTTTTATTTAATTATCTAAAATATCTGTTATTCATAATTATTCCATCCTTTATATCATTCCAGATCTAAATATCATTTATAATTAAGACATTTTATTCTTTTTAAAGTTTCTTCTTATATGGAAATAGATTCTTCACTTGAGATCGAATATTAGTTTCACATTTTATTACATTATCAATACTATTTTCAATTTCCAATTGGTCAAACCATATGATGATACACATATTATCCAAATGATATTCCTTTTCTATAAACACCTTTTTATAGTATTTTTGTACTAGATATTAATGGTGTTTTCCCGTAATTTTCAATAGAACATATTGTTGTGTCATACATTTTAGAAATTTATTGGCTATTAGTCGAGAATAATTGAAACATACATAATCCACATCATCTATAGGATTTCATATCATGATATTCATTGTAATGGTACTGTTAAGTGTGTAAAATTATAATAAAGTCCAACAATATAACTCTTGGATAGATCTTTTTAGTTATATAAGGATCATTGTTTAAATTAATGTATCTAAATATATTCCAATGTAATTTTATTGTTCATATAATAGCAAAATAAATTAATAACTTCACTATAAGTTGAGAAACCAAACTTGATTTCTATTCTGACTTCATAATTGTAAAAAATTGTACTGTTTTCTTTTTAATTTTATCCTAAGGCAGACTAACCTTTATTTTTATCTCGTATATTTATTTATAATATGGAATTATTTTCCATATAGAATTATATTCGAGTCAGATTGATCCATACCAACATTCATCATTGTGGTAATCGATGCACTCATAGTATTTATAGGAATTATCATTGATTTAAAACATCTTGTTTAATGAATGAATTTAATTTTTACATGTAATATACATGTAAAAAATAGTTATCCTTTTGATTTCATAAAAACTTTACCTATGTTATGGACTTATATAACATTTTTATAATTAAATATTATGATATTAATCCATGTCCAAGTATCCCATAATCTTGTATCACCAATAGTACCCTCTCAATCTTAATCTATTTTCATTATATTTAGTATATCAAGATTTTTGAACTGGATTTATTATTGGAAATTGTAGTTCGTTAAACATTATGACTAAATAATATCTTATTGTTAATTCTTACATCTTTTCTTGATATATTTTTGGGTTTACTAATATTTTCTTCTTACATATACCTCTAGTTTTATGTTTGTATCTGGAATAATTTTAATAGAGGAATCATTTTAATCAAAATTAATGGTTGGATGGTATTACTTTTTATATGTGCATGATCTCAATAAACATATATTAGAAAACAATATTTATATCACAATATTTATTTTTTCATAAAAAATAACTTTCATATTTTTTATGTATTCAAAATTTCTCTTACCTAAATATTGTAATCACTTTTCATGTTCCACTTCCACATTCAATAACTTTTCATCATGATTTAGAAATATCATTTTGTGTTAATATTTCACTACCTAAACAGATTAAATTATATCTTCTCAATATCTCATATTCTTCCAAAAATTAACATTAGGAATTATAAATTTTTATTGTTCGATATTTTCATGTTCATAACCACTTATTGTTTGGTTTCTTGGTATACATTTTCAATATTCACTATGACTATGATACATTCCAAATTCCTGGATCTATTTCTAAGAAACCTTTTTAAAAAATTAATTCTAACCAACTATTATTTATAATTCATTATGATTCATACAAATTATATCATTAAAAAGTGGAACATTTTATCTATTTTCATTAACCTACCTTGAGAGAATGTTGAATTTTCCAATAATTATATTAAACACTTATTCCATGGCATCTTCTTCATTCTCAAGCTGTGATTTTTTATCAAATAGTTCCATGATAAATTTAATTATATAACATAATACATCATATCTATCATTCTACATGTAATCATTAATCTAAGAGTACATGTCTCCAATTATTTTGAATAATTAATCATATTCATAGTCTCAACATATTTTAGTGAACAAATAAAAATGATTTTTTTCAATTATTTCTATAGTTGAGAACAATACACTTTGGTCATAATCAAGTAGCGATGGATAATTTTCTTTTGATTATATTTTCATCATCATGTTTTCATTATTTTTCATCCTATTATGAATTCCTTGTAATATCTTCAAACAGTTTTCACTATATGGGGAGCCTCCTAAAACATCTTATTTCAACACTACATGAACATATTATAAAATAATATATCATTAAATGTAAAAATATTTCAATCTATATGGAACCTGAATTCTTATACTACATGATATTTCCTTAATGATTTGTTGTAAACACCTAGTTCAAGGGGTGACTAGGGGATGCCTATTTTCAACCAAATTTTAATTTCTCCTTTAAAACTTCATCCCCTTGGTAATATAACATCTATTACCTATTGATGTATAAGTAAAAATAGATTAAATATCACATCACATTCTGAAATTAAATTAAATTAACATAAATCAATTCAATATTGAGAAATATTTTTTACAGGGTCTAATGCCTTTACATAAAACATTCTCTATAATCTCGACCATGTGTGGAGGTATTTCAATGATTAAATTTGGGTTAAAATTTATTATTTATGGACACTAATGTATTTCTTGCACGTATGGGATGCTTTTTCGGGTGTTTCTGGTGTTTGGTAAATGAACGTATGAGAAAATTGTTCAAACAGTGTCCAGTGCATGGTTAGTGCATAGTTAATTTAAGAAGTGCATGTGGATAGGGAAACCATGCATCAAATAATCCATTTAGAACGAGGCTAGTACAGAATCACCAAAATTTTCCCAAACCTTATGTCTGTCTCTTGGAAACCATACATCTTGACCTCTTTTGGATATTGGGAGACATATTTTTAGCGCACAGTTTGGCCAACCTTGAGGCCAAACTGTGATGCCTTTTAAAGCTTGGAATTTGCATATTTTTTCTCCCATGTATTAAGGGTTATAACTAAAATCTCACCCATATTCATCATATTTTAAATTATGTGACGATCCAAACATTCTTTACTTCTAAGATATTATTATCCTATGATTCATTGGTGTTTGTAGCATTGTTTTATGAGAATCAAAATGCTAGGTATGTCTAAAAATAATCTCCCTTTTCTATTTTAGAACCCTGATTATGTACTTCTTCATCTTCTTGAAAAACTATAATCCATATTTTCCCACTAGATTCATGTATGGGTCTATTGTGACTATTTTAGTTTGAATCATGTGTTAGTTTTTTGTGATAAGTTGTCTCTACGTATGTGGTACATGGTCTTAAGCCTATTTCCCATAGTTTGGTTTTAATATGTGTATATATTTTTGTGAAAACATGCTTACTTATTGGGTTTTAGTATCCAGGATTATGGAATGTTATTTGGGACCTATAATTAGGTGAGAGACCCTTGAAAGGTCAAATTATGTTTTTTATGATACGTGACTGATCTTAGGGCTACCCATGGGTTATGGATAACCCCGGAAAATGGTGAAATAAATTGGTGAACATTGTGATAAAGGTAGAATGATAGAGAATTAGAGATAAATTGTAATCATGTATATGGGATTGTTTAAATGATAAAATTAATTTATTATATGTCAGAAACTATAAAATTCCTAAGGGGATTTCAAAATGGTTTCAATAATTTGTTTTGGATTTTTATACGATTGTTGTTTTTAAATAAAGAATTTTTTATTTTTATACTTGAAAATGTTTTGAATGGAAGATTTAACCACTAGGATATTCTAATAATAGCCTTATAATATATTTCAAATGATGATTTTAAATGAGGGCACAAATTCCCTTTTGGTGAAAATTTTATAATTTTTTTTGAAATAGTTTTAAATTTATATTAAAGACGTAGGGGCACGTTTTAGTTTTCTAAAAAGAAAGTCTCATGTTTTAAAGGGTGGATTCCAAATATATTCAGATGACTATTGTAAATTGTATCTTTATATAGAATTTTGATTAAAATGTTTATTCGGATTTTAATAATTGAAATTATCTATGGGTATGTCTGATAGGACCCATGAAGATGATGTTTTAATGTTATCATGGTTTGGAAATGTACTAAATGTGAATGTTTTTAGTTGATGATATAGAATAATTAGTTAAATGGGATATGTTTAATGAGTAATGTTGGTAATTTAGAAATGGGTTTGATGGTTATGTTTTCTATTTGGTAAATGTGTTATGGTTAAAGAATCTTGTGAACATGTCTTGGTGGTATGTGTGGTATTGATATGGGGTTCAATTCCTGTGGATCTGGTTAGACTGAGGCCCAAAACCCCCACTGCTATAATGCATGGGATATGGAGTCGGATAGAGGCTATATACCCATAATGGTTGCATTTGATGATAATAATTTGATTGAGTATCCATGGTAATTTTTATGTAATATAATGTTGGGATGTCTGACTGAGGATTAATGCTTCCCAATGTATGTTCATAGTGTGGGTTGGGATATCGGAAAAAGGCTATATTCTTCCCAAATAAAAGTACATTTCTAATTACTATACTAAGGCTCTAGGTATGATGATAGATTTTGAATTGTGTATTAACCCTTTTGATTAATAGTTTATGAACCCCTTGTAATATGTCTTAGAATCACAGTGTGACCAATCGACCCCTTTTATAATGTGTTAGACTACATGTGTGAACAATGTTAGTGTATCTTAAGGGTTGACACTAGGAAACTTATTGGATACAATGGTTACTTTTGGGTTTTCTAAATGGTGAGATATGTTCTTTTTTTTACACGTGTATTTATTTCACATGTTTCATAGATACAATATAATATTTACTATTTATTTATTTAGAAACCATTGGTGGTGGCCTAATGAATCTTACTCACACTATACTTGGGATTCCATGGAACGTGATTCCCCATGTTAATGATACAAATTTTATATAATAGGTTTAGAAATGGGACCAAATGTAAGGATCAATAATGGGTTATTTGAATTGATCCTTGGATTTCAGGACTAGTTTGGGACTTGGGTCTGTGTTCAGTATCATTTTAATAGTTTTTGTCTTGAATATTATTTGTATGATTGTCTGATATGTGGAGTATCTAGTATGTTATTATAGCATATACAGCTAGGTTTTTGGATGAATTTCTTTATATTTGTCCATTTTTTGTTTCAGATTAGTTCTTTTATCTAATGATATGAATTCTTCTATGGTATTAACATCAATTTTTTGTATAGTCTTCTAAACATCTTTTTAAAGGAATTTGATACTTATTGGTAGTGTCTATAATATGGGTTGGTGTGCCTAAGTTAACAATTTGACCCAACTTGTGGCGCTAGATATAGGGTCTCTCGGGCTAGGGATGCTACAATGTTGTATTCGACCCATTTTCAATTTTCTTAATATTTAGGGAATGGATGAATGAATACTAGAATCATGTCAGGGAATGTTAAAAACCTCATTCTTGGGTTCATGCAACCCCACATATAGATAAAATCCATGAGTTTTATGGGTGGTAATTCATGTCTGGTTTTGTTCTTTTATTGTTCATTTTTATTTCCACCTCGAGTGGCACACATGGATTTGATGTTATTTATTTATGATATAAATCTATTCGAATGGTATATAAAGGGTGGTTGTGTGAATTCATGAATCATTCTAGGAACATAGAATTGTTACGTCACCCATATATTGTATGTAATTGATAGTTATTTGGGATTCATATGTTTGTAGTGTATTTTGATTCTTCCGGATTATGCCTGTTGATATCCCATTGACCATTTTGATAAATAATTTTCTAAAAAATTAGAATCTGAATAAATATTGGTTAATTTAAATGTGGGATTATTTGAAATATTTTTTAATGTGAAAAATTATGGGTTTTCAAAATGGAAAATTTAGAAATGTGAAATTTTGATTTTTAATTGGTAAAGTTTAATGAATAGGGTATTTGTTAAATTTTGTGAACTATAGGGACATTGGGAATGTTTATCCATTGTGTGAGTACTATTGTAAATGTATAATGGGGTTCGTAAGAGGAAGTTTGTAATGAATTGGGGGAAGGAATACTGCCTGTTTGAAGTGAGTTGTTTGAGATTCGATATGTATAGTATAGGGAGAGATATTAAAAAATATATGTAATGACCTTTTCCTGACATGAAATCAGTTTAGGTAGTTGGTATCATTTTACTTTTGGTATGACCATCGAAAAATTTCAACTAGGGTTCTAGTTCCTTGGGTCTATATAGTAAATATAGATGTTTTACACTCTAGAAGTAGCTCAATGATAGTGTTTCTTAGTGTGAGTTTAGCCTTTAGTGTATGTAAAAGGGTTAATGGTTTTTTGTGGTGGATCTCAATTTGTATTTATGTGAATCTTCTTTGGGAAATCGAGGTAATATTCAAGGGAGGATGTGATGAACCACTCATTATCTTTGGATCGAGAGCACAACAAATCATTACATGGCCTTAAGTGACATCCCCACAATGCTAGAGGATGGAAATGAATTCATAAGGGTTTCAATATAAGTTGGGGACAATTTACCCTTTTGGAAATAAACTAATAAACCAAAAAACAAAAACAAACCATTCACTGAATGATGCACGAACAAAATAAAGGCAACAAATCAAATTCATGTATCTTAAAACCATATCAAAGTGTGTTAAATTGGGAAACCAAACAAGTATCAATGTATACAATGGATAAATGGCTAAAGACTCTCAAGAGACCCTGAGACTCCATGCTTCACGAGCTCTAATATCCACAATCACCGAATAGCCCTTGTATCATGAGGTACTGCCAAAAACATGGGAAATATCACCTTTGCCCCTATCTAAGAAGATAGCATCTTCTAAAGCACTAAATTTCCAGAGAAGGGGTGAGTATAAAACACGTTAATTTTTTCCTAATTACATCCCTACTCATGGAGCTAGGGTATAACTGTTAGATAAATTTATATAAAATTGTTTATATAAACAATTTTCCAAAATAGTCTATAACCAAATATAAACAAGTTCCAAAAATCATTTTCACCCAAGTGTAAACAAAATAAAAACAAACTAATTTCCAAAAAGTTATTTATCCATAAAAATAACAAATTCAAAGCATTCAAACCAAATTCTTCATATCATATGGTATACCCATTCCATATTCTACAACACACCCACACATTCATGCCTTGTTTGACAGTTCCATACTCATGAGTAGTCTCTCATCCAACAACCATGTGTCCCAATGACACATGCCCCAGATCTAGGGTCACATGACTTGCACCCCAAAAATACATGTCTGTTATTAAGGGATAATTAAACTTGAACTCACACCAACACAATTTATGCCAAATATTTCCATCACCAAAATAACCCACTTCAATAAAACTGAACATTTATTGAAAACCAATGCACAACCAATATCAATAAATATTTCATTTAAATAAAAACATCCTTTTATTGAAAACATAAAACCCCTTTTATGTCACCATAATCTAGAAAAATACTATTTTTTAAAATTCTCATTTTAAACCCATTAACCAAATCACTCATTCAAAATCCACAATTTTCCAGATTTAACAACTATCACTTAAGATAGATTCCAAAATGTTTTCAAAAACAAAATCACAATAAATTCAACACCAGATAATAAATTTTAAATCATTCCAATCAGTTTGAAAAATTGGAGTAGAAATGAAGCCTCATACATCGAAGGTTTGGACAAAAACACCAACGAACAAAGAACGCACAAGAAATCAGGTCGCTTCTCCAAGAACATGCCTTAGATATCTTCTCAAATAAAGAAAAAGGACAAATATTATGGTATTTTGAATCCACCCACCTATATCCACCCATATTGGGTGTAGATATAAAAAACAAAGAGAAGAGGGGGAATAGATCTAAGAATATATTAGAAAGTGATCAGGAATGAAGAAGAATGATCACATGCCTCAAGAATCTGGCTTTGATTCACCAAGGGAAGCCTTCAGATTGCCTTCAGATCAAAGGAATAAACTTATTTTCTATTAGGAGAAGAAAAATCTAGAGTTAAGAATGATTAGAAGAAAACACGATCCACTTAGAGGCAAAAACGTTTGAGATCCACTATTTTTGGATTTCACATAAACCATCTGCACAGTTAGTTTACACGGTTAGACAAACCATGCACCATCTATACAATAGCTACTTTCTAGTTAGACCATCACATGGATTCCTCAGATATCCTCCCTAACTATGATCCAACCATGCTGGTTCCACTACCTCAAGAGGATCATTGCACATTGTTTGGCCATATGGTTTGTCAAACCATGCGCCGCCCATGCAACATCCATTTTTTCCCAAAAACACTTCTAGTGTTCTCCCAAATCTTATATATGTCACCATTAAACATTATTACCATGAAAATCATCATGTAAGGGTTACATACTAGAAACATGGGTTATTATAGATTAAATAGCATTGATGTAGATACTATGGAATTCATAGCATAGATGGATGCTTGAGATGATGAATCGATGAATGGTTAGTGAAATATTGTTTTTGTTAAAACTGAATAGTTATTATTTGGTTTTTCATTAGAGAAGAATGTGAGTGGGTAAATTTGTCTGTAAAAATGGTTATAAATGGAATGATCAATCAGATACTTGAACCTATGGTTATAATGGTGTTTTATTCCAAAAACAATGTCAATTAAGGGAAGATAATGAAAGGGAGACCAAAGCAAGGATGTGAGATTTTGTTATAGATGTAACACCCAGTGTAACGGTGGAATTGTGGTTAGGATTGGTTGTAATAATTGTTTGGATATTGGGTGAGGTGTTGAGATATCCATTGGTCTGATGAGTGTTACAGAATTTGTGGAATGGTCAGTTGTGTGAGATGTTGTTTAGACCTAGCTCATGGATGTACGATTCATGTAACCTAGATATGGGTTCAGTGTTTGGTCATAGAAATGTCGGTGACATTGAGATCTTCGGTGATGTATAAACATAGGGATGTTCTAGGAAGGAAATATACCATTGGGTATGGGTTGACAATTGGATGGTGTTAAGTGCCTATAGATCTTCTGTATGCCAACTGTGGGAAGTGGAAGTTATATTAGCATACAATATTTATGAAATATAACATAGGGATCTTCTATATGGGTTTACCATTTGTTGGTTATTATTCAATATATTTGCTGAACAAACCCCATTGGGGAAGATGGTTACACCAAACACATTGGTTGGTGTTAGTGCCTATGGTTATATTCAGGAAATATACCATTGAGGATGGGTGAACAATTGGTTGGTGTTGGGAAGTTATAAAATTGGTTGGTTGTTGATCTATGTGGTGGTTTTTATGATTCCATGTAGGTTACAATATTCAATCTAGAATAATGGTGTCATGAAACTGGTTCCATGTGTAATTTTGGGTCATGAACACTTGGATGAGGGTAGTGATGTGGTGGTGAGTTTTGGTTAGAAATTACCATTGAGTAGTGCATATTTAGTTTTGATGAAACATTGATGAGCCTGGAGGCTCAAGGCATTTGGTATTTTATCATGTACCCATGGAAGGATGTGACATTAGTGATGGCTTAATTGCATTGATGTTCATCAACGAAATATTGGCAAAATTTTATCTTGTTAATATCATGCCAAAATATTTTGACATCTTCTAAATAATTCTAATAGAGCTATGGAATTATGCATAGATACCAAAAATATGTTTTGGTTGGATGTGTTGCATGTTGGAGGGTGCCCTTATAATGAAATATATGTGGATCCTTATGGTGAGGAGTATACCATCGAAAACTTATGAGTTATTTCCTTGAGATGGACTAGATATTGATTATTTACAATGTTTTCATTCTGTGAATCCCATAATGGGTATTATTTGTTGTTGGTTTATTTGTTGTATGAAAATCAGGATATCCACATAAGGGTTTTGAGGTTCTAACAATGATCGAAGTGTGATCTACAGTGGTTGAAATTTCATGAGTACTATAGTGAGAAGAATATTCTTAATGTGGTGAGTGGTATGTCCGTCATTGATGTGTGGACAATACCATAGAGTGGATGAAATAAAATTGAGGTTTTAATGAGAAGCATGTGTGTTGTACGTTTGGGTTCCTTAGTGAAGGCTAAGTGGAAATTGTATGTGATGATGGATCTACTCAAGTGATGGTTTCAGGATTGGGATATTTTTATAATAATTTTAGTGATTACATGAGGGACATATTGGTGTCTATTGTACAGCCTAATATTAGTTTCTATAGTAGCAGATACTATGATGGTGATCTTTCACCAGAGGTCAAGAATGGAATCTTGTAGGTTATTGTATAAAATGATATTATATCTTATGTGAGAAGGCACAATATCTATGTTGATGAGAGAAATTTCAACAGTGGATGTTGGGTTCCAATAGAGGTAGACAAACAGGATTTCCTTACTCATATATGAAAAAGGGAAGCACATTTAGTATGATGTAATGCACCTCTAGTTAATATTTGGATTATAAGTGCACTATGGTAATGAAAATGTGCATTAAATAATAACTATTTAGTCCTTAAATTTATATATATATATATATATATAGAGAATGATTCACTAATCTTGGTAGTTTTTTTGGTGAGGATGAAATCTTGAGTTGGGGTTGATTTCATGTCATTACATAGGTGTGGTGTGTTGGGAAACAAATCTGTTATGTTGTGAGATATGGATTGATGTTATTTTGGTATCGTTTTTTATTAGTTATTTTCTCAACACAATTAAATGGTTGAGGTGAACTATGGAATGATGTAGGGAGAAACAAAGTGGGCTAGTAGGCATTTGATGATGTGACCACTATTAGGATTGGTTTGACTTGGGTAAGAGCTATCATGGTGCATTTGTTTGGGTGAAGTGTTTTTTGATTAGGTTTTTTGTGGTGGAGTACCTTGAGTAGAAGGTTATATATAATTTTTTCTTTGTATGTTCAGAAGTGGAAGGAGGTAGTGGTAATCTATTTTTGGACCAACATAGGTAACAATTTCACATGTAAAATTAATATGTTTCATCCTGATGTCGATCCAGGGTTAGTGTAATAATTTTGGAAAATTGTTGAGTTGGAACCAAGTGATATGGTCTATGAGTAGAGGAGGGGATCAGACAAAGTATGTTTTGGATTGTTCCCCATGTTTAATTTAGTTCTATTTTGGTACCCATCGATGAGGTGGTTAACTAGTGAAAACTGAATATTTTCTCTTTTGATGAGGTAGAGAATTATGATTTATGTGTTTGTGTCGTTGAGGAGTATTGAGTTGTGATTTTGAATCATTATAGGGGAACTATTTTTAGGGTAGGAATATTTTCGTACTTGGAATTTTGTTACAAAATTTTAATTTTGTGGGAGAAACATGGAATATATGAGCTGATAGGTGGGGTTGTAGCCCAACCATTGGACTTGGAGGCTTATGGATTCCTAGGAAGTGTGAATCGAGGATGATCCATTATAAGGTGGGGAGATTATCTGATCCTGGTCCATTGTGGATTTATGTACCTATTAATAGTTTTGTTAAAAATTATTTTTTATGGATAAAGATGTGGTTCTTGGTTGAATGAGACGTTTTGAGGGTTTTATAGGGGTACATGATATAAAAGGAGGGTAAAAATTACAACCATTGTACATCGCATAGTTGAGGCATGTATAGTAAACAATCTGTTCCTAGCCAAGGAAACCATCTTCATGAACATGCAATTGAATAGTGTATTTTAGTGGTTTTCCAAACATTGTCTATGATTCTAGGAAAATATGTGGCATATACTCTCTAGGATACAGGGGGCTACATAGTTGGTATTTAGTGTGACCAATTGTGAGGCCCATAAGAATTTATAATTTATAGTTTCCTCCCTCTTGAGATTTATGGTTTTAAGCCTAATTTCTCCCATATTCATCCTCCATCATCTTTTCTTATGAACCAAATCCTCATAAACATTGAATATATGATTATCCTCTGAATATATTTTATTTCTTCTGCCAATAAATGTGAAGAAAATATCTAATTGGTTATGACACTCATCTTCCTTCTATTTTCTGGAATATTGATTGTGGAATCGTCCATCTTCTTTCAAAAACCAAAAAAATAACATTTTCTAGAATATTGACTATTGGGCCTCTGGAGGTTGTTTTTTGTGTCTGAATAAAGTGCTAGGTTTATGCAAGTGGGTGCCTCTGAGTATGAGGTAGGTGTTATTAATTCTTTTTCCAATAGTCCCACTATTATATATTTGTATATGGTTTTTCCAATGTAATTCTGTGTTTTGATTTAATGTCCATTATTATTGAATGTATTTTGGGCCCCAGATTGGTATGAGGGTCTCTTAGCAGACATCATTTGATTCATTGATTTTTTGAGACCAAAGTTATGGATACCCATGGGGTATGCCGAATCCTTAAAAATGATGAAATAAATCAGGGTATTTTTATATAATGTTAAAATGAGATATAATTGGATTTAAATTGTAATCAGATATTTGGTATTAGTTAAATGGTAAAATTAATAGATTATATTTTAGAATTTTTTTAATTCCAAAGGGGGATTTGAAATGGTTTATGTAATTTGATTTTTATTTTTATTTAGTTACATTTTATAATTAACCAATATGATGTTTTGATATAGGGAAATATTTGGAAAAGAGGCATAGTTCTCACTGTGGTTTAGAAAATGTTCTTCTTATAGTTTTAAAATGTTGATTTTAAATATGGTTATGGTTTCAATTTTTTTGAAAATTCCTTAATAGTTATTTGAAATAGTTTGTAATGGAGATTATATAATTGAGGTAATGTTTTAATTTTACCTAGTGGAATACCCATGTTTTAATGGGTGACTTCGGAATAGTTTCAAATGATAAAATTGAATTGTGTATTATGCCTTGGTTTTGATTAAATGGTTTTTTGGGACCATAGTAATTGAAATGACATATGGTTTATTGAGATGGGACCCATTATGGTTATGTTGGAATTATAACATTGTTATGAAATGAACTAAATGATGAATGTCCATATTTGATGATATAGAATAAGGTGGTAAATGGGACATGTATAATCAGTCATGTTTGTAATTGATGAATGTGTTTAATGGTTATGGTTTGTGTTTGGTAAATCTATTACGGATAAAGAATCATGTTCACTTCGATTGATGGTATGTTGGGTATTGACTTTAGGTTCTATGCCCAAAAGTCAGGTTAGACTAAGGATATATACCCCACGAGTAAAATGAACTGGTTAGAGAGTCGGATTGAGGATCTATTCCCATAATTGTTGCATTTTATGGGACTAAATATAAGGAGGAACCAATGTATGTGTTATGTAATGTATTGTTGGAATTCTAGAATGAGGCTTTATTCTACCCTAAATATGGTCATGTTTTGGGTTGGGATGTCATATTGAGGCTCTATACTTCCAAAACATAAGGACATGGAATGATTACCAGACTCAAGATCTTAGGTATATTGAATAATTAGGAATTAGGAATTCCCCCTTGTGATTAAAAGTATGTTTACCCCTTATGATATGAATTAGGATCCCAATGTGACTATATTTAGAATATTTTAATTATTTAAGATAGATATATAATGGATAAATTGGTTTATTTTTGTTTTTATAAATGGTGAGATAGTTTCATTTTTTTCTATTGTTATTTATCAAACTTGTTAACTACATACACTCTTATACAGAAAGGTAATTAATTTAGAAACTAAATGTGGTGGCCTACTAAGTCATACTCACAACCTTCCCCAGCCTCTATGGAACATTGGTATATGTGTAGATGGATCTTGTTTTTTGTATAGGTTCAGGACAAGGGAAAAAAAATTGGTTCATGAATGGGAGGTTTGGATGGATCATGGGATGTTATGATTTTGTTGGGACTCATATGGATGTTCAGGATCATTTTGGAACTTTTGGTCTTGGACATAATTTGTGTGACTTCAAGACATATGGATTATCCCTCATATTTTTATAGCTTATATTCCCGAGATATTGGTTGGATTTTTATTATATATTTTCCATTTATGGTTATGATTATTTATGTTAACTATATATGTGAATTCTATTATGGTATTACCTTGATAAGTGGTTATAGTCTACCTAACCGCTATATATAAACCGAATATTCTTTTCAACATCCTCTAGCATATGGGGAGTCACACTTGATGTCATGTGTTGACCCAGATTAGCAACCAAATATAGTGGCTAACGGTGTGGGGACATAACAAATGCTCTTTGATATGAATAGATGTTCTCCCAAATAATAGATTCATCCCTATAATCAATATCAAATTAAAATCGGTTTTTTAAAATACTATAAATTCAAATATTCCCAATTGACTTACACATTCAAGTATCTCACTGAAGTCCAAGTGTCACATTATGATTTTCATCTATACTCAGAGTTTCACTTGTTTTATAGCTTCCATATGTGAATAAAAAATCAACTCATTCCAAACCCTTTGAATTCAATCTTAGATCTAAACAAGGATTTAATTTCATATAAAGAATATATATAGAACCTAATAATAATATATTATTCTAGTTTTATTTTGAATTAAAGTGATATGCATAAAACTCTCTCAATGTTTCAGATCCTTATCATAGATCTTCTATAGAACCACCTCTCCTAGATTTAACAACTCAATTTTATCTCATGAGGTAACCATATATCTTTAATCTCCTCAATCACATACAAGAAGAACACCTAAATCATAATATTTAAAATTATTTTCAGTTTCTCTTTATCATTTTCTTTCTTCACCTTCTCACTAATCCATAATAATATTTATCACATTATGTTTTTTTTTCATGTAGCTTTTATATATAAATAAAGAATCTTGTTTAAATTATTATCATAACCATATTCTTCTTCCTATTCTTCTTTATCTTATTAAATATTTATTACATTATTTTTACATAACTTAAAATCTAATTTATCATGATTCCATTCGCACCAAGGACCCTCTACATACATTCATTTTTATATATAGGTCACCAAGAGAATATTTTTTATAATATAAAATTCATAATATCCTAAACACATTGTATTATTATAATCACATATACTTTTTGATATAAATTCTTCTTAATTTTCAATATGTTTTTTTCTATAAGTGTCATTCATATACCATTTTCCTCCTAGGTTTTTCTCCTAAAAAATTATATAAGATTCTTTCTCCAAAACATTAAATATTTCTCATTATATCTAATATTAAGAGAACTCAACCAGTAGCATCCAACATGATTTAGTATTTTCACATTTCATTCTGAATATTTTTCCTCTTAAAGTCACATTTTATTCACTTGTTAAACTTATATAATAAAATTACATATGCCCAATCTTGTCAAATTAATTTCATGAAACAATCTAATATAACGAGTAGATATTTAGCTTCAATATAAAATTATTAAATAGTATCTTCTCTTAATCTCATATAATTCAATAAATTAATTAATGGTAAATTTGTTTGATAAATGTATAAAAAATTGGAACATCACTAATATAAAAATTATTAATTTGATTTCTAAAAATAAATCATTCATGAGGAAACATATTTCATTTTACATTGATAACAATTAATGAATTTTATATATTATTATTTAAAATTACTAGATTTAATTAAGTAGTGATATTTTCAAATTCATAACGGTTTACATATTTCAAATAAATGTAAAAAACATGGATAAAAAGGGATTTATGATGTTTAAAACATATGGTAATATATAAACGGAAATTTCCTATTGATTTTATATATAAAAGTAATATCCTATAAATATATATTCCAGTAAAAAAATCTCTGAATTTTCACAAAGTGTTTACTTATAAAAAATCCTTAGTCACTCACACATGGGATAAATTTCTGTCAAACAAATCACAGACATGTCTCAATGAGAATTCAGTAACTCTTAATGACTCATTCAAAAGATGTCATGACACATTTGTAATCTCCTAGTCACTCATATATAGGTCATGTGTTATCTGAATATCATGTCTTTTGAGAATCACTTATACACACATAACTGAAATAAATTATATATAGTGTGGGGTGACTCATATAATAATTTCCATAAAAAAATACATATATTTGGGCTTATTATATTTTTCATCAAAAACACCAAATCCTGAATTATATAAATTAACACAAAATTTCATCAAATCTATTAAGGTTTAACTCCAGTACATTATTAATACCAATGATAAATAATATAACAAACTCTAACTATTTAACCTCATTCTGAAGAACTTTAAAAACATAAAATATATAAATCTATTCAATACATCAACCATGTATTATTTTACATTGATTATTTTAGAGTACATATATTTTTACATGATAATGGATTCATAAAAAAATAATTTAGTTTAACACCTAATTTAATCTTAGTTCTTAAATATACTTATAGGGTAACTTCTATAAACTATTATTCAATTGTTGGAAGCACTATAATCATTCCATCATCATTTCATTCAATTTAATTTAAGAGGATTCTCACCAAGTATTAAATATGTATTTCTTCTATACCCAAATACATGGGAATATTCTATTTCATTTGGTGGGAATATTATAAATCGATCACCCAAAATCTATAAAACAATGTCATTGACTGGAAACCAATAATTCCTATATAGTAAATACAACAACATATATGAAATTCACATAATATAATACTATTTATTTTTATAAAGTGTTCTTATTTAAAAATTTCATTTGAAACATTATCTACATTCATAGGTACTGATGTTGTGCTAAAATATTAATATCTATGATGGTACTGATCAACCACATCCTTTTCTAACCATGTCATCAATTACTAAAAATAGAACATTTCATACTATGTATTTACATTGTGAATACAGTTTACATTTTTATTATAACAGATTTGTTCCTCCCATATTCGAAAATATTCAATTAAATAGAGAAATTATTACGTTTATCCCATCAGATTTATTCTCAATGGTTTTAATACCATAAAAATTACTATCAAAATTGATGACCATTTACCTTGTTATCCACATGATTTATTTTTATGATGGTATTGTTTCCATAGGTTAATAATTTTATAATTTTTGAGGGTTTATATTATTATCATATTCATGAGGAAAACATATATAATGTTATATCATTATGATGATGAAGGGAAAAAAGAATAAGATATCCATCCAATTCATTTTGTAATTATTTATATATTATGAGATAAATATGTTTACCATATGAGAGTGTAAATATAAAAACCCGGCCTTAAAACATTACATAATCTTGAATTAAATGAATAATTCACATTGAGGATATTTTCAGGTTTAGAGTTATAGGGAATTAGGGAATAACTATTACATCTCAAAATATTGAAAAGTAGAAACTTATACTTAGTTTCCATTTTTTTCATCAAATAAAAACTCTTAAAAAGATACATGTCTAGTTCCTTGTGATAGATAACATGTCTTTCGTTGATCCCATCCATGACCTTATTCATTATTATTTCCTAGGGAAAACATCTCAAAAACATGGTATAAGTATAAAAATCTCAGAAAGGGATACACAAAGAAATAAAACTGTTAGTTTTTTCCAAACAACAAGTATATCATGAATACTCCATCCTAAGTAATATGTTTCACCTTTATGAGGTAGTAAATACTCTTCACTGAATAAAAGATCATTTCTTACCTTTTTGTAACCAAAAGATACCCATAAATCCCATATAAATAACACATAACATAAAAAGGTAACATGAGACATAAACATACTTAAATGGAATAACCATACGGTCGACTAACACACATGTCACTAAATGGAATATCCATATGGATGACTTCCATACCCAATGCATTGGAGGTTATAACATAACCAACCATCCTGGTTTTCACGGCACCACCCAACATTTGGTTTATCACGTAACAACCTGTCAAATGTCCAAGTACCATTATAAAATCATAACACATAAAACCAATATAAAGGAATGATAAAATTTCCACATTTCAATCAAAAAATAAAATTTAAATATATTGACATAAAAGAACCCTTTATCAAAACCATTTTCAAAACCAAAATACGTAAAATATTATATGGTATTTACTTTCTTTTAAAACATTACGGCTTTTTGTGGAATCCAAATATCAAATAATACTCATGATGGTGGAAAGGTTGTTGTCACTATGTACATTAAAAAAACATAATTTTTGTCATTTAGTAAAATGATTCATATAGAAAAGATTCCTTTGAAATAAAAGTAAAAGTCAAACGGGTTTATAAACTGTATTAAAGAAACATTTTTATTTAAGAAAATATGCCTCAATGAAATGATATTGAGAGGAAGTCCCTAACAAAGACAATATCATAAGATTAAGGATAAGTAAAAGATATAATTATGTGTGAAAAATATAAATACACCCAATATAAGTGTATATTATGTGTAATAAAATCATAGGACATTAACACATATTCAAAGCACGACATAATCAAGAAGAAGAGGTTTCACCCAAAGAATTGAAATTGGGTAAAGATGATCCCTTACAGTAATTCGACAGCCTAATGACGTCACATTGAAATTCAGAAAATGAGATGATGAGAGATAAGAAAGGAATCTCATTAGTTGGACATAAAATTTACAGAAATAAGGATATAGATGAAAATATCCTAAAAAAGAAGATGTGAATTAAAAGACATAACAAATAGAAAACTTTTTTAAAAAGTGGAGGGTGAAAGGTTCCATTGTAGATTTGGGTAACTTTAAAAATGTACACCCCATGAAAGAAGGATCGTACAATGAAGATGTAAATACCCATAAATTAAAGTATATAACACAAAGAATACAATAATGGGCAGCACATACACCCCACAAAAGTAAATAGTGGCAAATGTAGTATGAATCTCACGGGAATAAAAGTGAGAGGAAAAACCCCTTACTTCATTGTAATTAATCGAGTCCTATGAAAAAAAGATAATAAAATCTAAATGAATTATATAATAACCTGAATATAAATAAAAACATTATAATATATATCAAATGGAAATACACAATACACCACATGAAATGAATAACTGGAGAACAATGGAAATCTCGCAGAATTAAATGCGAGATAAGAAATCCCCATACCACGTGTCCGACATGACTCGCTCGTATGTTCCTTGTTCTTCGTGAATGATAAACTTAAGATAATTTTTACTTGATTCAGAACCGTTTTAAATTTTATTATGTCTTTTATATCACTTATTACCATGTTATAAATATTATGTAATCATTTAAGTTAATAACGGTCATTTTTTCAATATTTGGTACTTGAGTCAAAAAGTGAACTTCTTATATTTAGAAGTTGTTCATGTAGTAAAATATCCATTATCTCCAGAATGATATTCATGATTTATATATCATATATTTCATATATATCCAGTATATATATATGTATTTGTACCAGTACAAAAAATTTTATGGTAAGAAATGAAATGAACCATTCATGGTGACGGTAAGCCGTACGTACGCATGAACGCTACTTTCAATTCTATTTCAGGTTTAATGTAATGAAATGTTATGATATAAAGGTATATTATAATTCTAGTATAATATAATATATAATATCATTAAATAAATCCTTTATACATCCAAAATGTGGCATTAACGATTCAAATCACTTTGAGGGGGTGATACTCTGCACTTCCTAAAATGAAATTATTGTGTTTACCTATTATGGAAACCATAAAGGTATGTCATAAATGAAAAATACAGAACCATAAGGTAAACATAAACATAATATATATCATATATAAATACAGTGACATATTAATGGCCACCATGAGAGGTAGTAGAAGATAATTGAACAATCATCGTTTCGTGAGGCAGTAGTTCGACGTCCACAGAAACAGTATGTCCTTCACCCTTTAGATGGAGATGTGTGTAAGTGTATCTCGAATCCATCTAATAAAAACATTATAGTATATTTAATATACTTTTGTTTTTACAAACTAATGTAATAAAAATGGTTTAAGGGGTTAGAGAAGAAAAATAAAACAAAATAACATAAGAGAAGACATTACCTTTAAATCGGGTAACTCCCCTTGGTTTGAACCAAAAGGGTTTCTTGAATTTATTTATGCATAAGTTAAGGCTTCTATAATGATGAGAGAGATATTGTTAGATTATTTGAGTATTTTTTGGGCAATCCAAAGGGCTTCAAAAGTGTGATAAAGGGGTAGGTAGTGTGTTCTTTTTATAAGGGAGAGGAGGGGCTCTTTTGGAAATCTTGAAAATATTATTTTGTTATATAATGATTTTTGGTTTCTAAAGGTCCAAGAATCATTAAATTTGACGATAAGGTGGTCCATGTTCAAAATAAAATCATCCAATAGAAATTGGACAAGTTTTGGATATTATTTTAAACATTATCTTCTTATTTATTTAAATTATTCATTAATGATGTAAACATTGCATCATCAATGTGTCATAAATAATTCTATTTTTTTGATGTCTAAAAATTATATAAAAATTACAATGATGTAGGAAATATTTTTATATTTCCAATGATTATTTTTACTCAAAAATATAACTTATATAACCCAATGTAAAATTTTTTTTTGTAAAAGTATAAATGTTTGTGAAATTTTTATTTTTACATTAAATAAAAGGTATTACTGTCATTATCTTACCCATGTTTCTCCATGGGGTACCAAAAATTGACCCATGGATTATCTTGGTTGTCCATGACTAATCCAATTAGGTTATGACAAATATAAAGGTAATTTTATGTTATTATAACATTTTTTTACCTTTAATTACACTAATTACATCTAATCACAGTTAATAAAACTTAAAAGTTACTATTCACCAAAAATTATTTTCATCCCAATGAACCACATGTTAATTACTAATGATTACCCGGTATTTCTGGTTTTTGAATTTCAATTCACAGAATTTTTAATATTTCATTTAAATGAAAAATCATTTTTTTATAACACTGAGTTCTTTCTCTATTCACTAAAAATTGATGTTTTTCATAAAAATACCAAAAGGTTAACCTAAGATATATTTGATATTCTAAATTCAAAAAAGATTTCCATTTTACCAATTTCAAAACATAGAAGTTGCATTAATTAATTTTATAATTAATTCCTGTTGTCAAAACAAATAGCGTGTTTTTAAGAAATAATATCCATCAAAAGATTGACACATGTTTATGTCCAATTTCAAAGTGAAATTAATTCCAATGAACACCGTTGGATTAAATGGTAAAAATATATTCTAATTAAAATTTAAACCATTTGAAAATATAATCTATCCATATAAATAAATTAGATTAAAATGAGTTTTTGAATTAAAATACAATATTTTTCACTATTCATTTAAAAAATAAACTTTTTCGAAAAAATAAAAAAAACATTCACAATGTAAATTTTGATGTCCCGATTATAAAGAAGAATATTATTTGGTCTAATATAAAATATAAGAGTGGCCAAAAAAATATTTAACGAGGGTTCTCCATCAAAAGGTGATAAATCAACCTTTTATTGGATATTATAGTATTTATGCTTAAAATTTGATTCATTCACATTTTAAACCTCTAACATTTTTTGGTTAAATGTAAAAACATTTAACAAACATATATAATCATATTTTAGTTATTTCTATTCATTCTCTCCAATACAACGACTATTTGTCAACTTCCATTTAAAATTATATTATTATATTATTAGTGTGCAAAGTAAGATTTCTAAAAAATCCATTGTTACGTATCGGGTACACCATCGAATATGGAAACCCCGTTAAATTACTATTTAATTCACAAAAATTAATAAATATGAAATTTTCTTATTCTTTAATTATCTGGGATGGTACATCCTTCCCCCCTTTTGGGAATTATATCCTCACAATTTTAAAATTGGGCTTGGAAACATCATTGAAAGTCCTACATTGGAAAAGATTCAGCAAAACTAACACTTTATAAGAAAGAGAGATAATTACAAAGGCCACCCGAGTTAACCGATACATGGATTCCTTCTAGGAAAACATGGATATGGTGGAGAAAACAAAAGGTCATGTTCTGAGGGAGAGTGATTGAAAACATGATTATGAGAAAATAAACAATCTGAAATCCACAAACTTGTGATCTGTTAAACAATATTTGATTCCCTAAAAGGAAAAGTTAACAGACAATGTTTTTGTTTTACGTTAATTTTTATTAAGAAATTTATTTATGTGCTTAACTAAAACATAAGGAAATATACTCACCTATCATGTAGAATTTCATCTTTTACTATATTTCAAACACAAACTAATATTTTCTCTAAACAATTAGTATTTAGGATGACATGTTCACATTAAGAGCACTATAATCAACTTCTTGAGAATCACCTAATCCACTAAAGATGAACTATATATTTCCCATGTATTTAGACCTTAACTAAAACAAAAAATGGCTAGTACAAGATCAGATAATCCCCAAAAAGGATAATCTTTTACAAAAATAAAAACTACTCTTAATCTCCAAAATTATTCCAAAAAAAACCCAAGGTTCATCAAAGACCATTCAATAAATTGTTGTCCATAAAATTCATCAAAGTAATCAAAACTAAGATTGAAACCCAAATATTCGAAGGATTTAATCACATTGTCTTCCAAGATAAATCTTAGCATTTATCTCCAAATAAAATCAGTTTCTCTTAATGTATCATATTGAAAAGTAATTAACCTAACCACATATCCTCCCTGATAGGATAATCATTTCAATAGATAACCCAAAATCAACTTATTATTGATTCATAAAATCATCTAACTAAAACTAATTAGTCAAAATGACTAGGGACTTCACGTAGTCTAGTGGTAGGTGACAAATACATGTCGTACTTTGGTTGTGGGTTCAATTCCCGCAGCTTCGTCCGACGCGACGGGTTGTCCCACGGTCTGCATGTTGTCCCTTTTCAAAAACAATATAATTTAATAGCATTCCTACAAAAGAGTTTAATTCATCAAAAATAAACCTAACATAATTTATACATGAAGGTTTTCTAATAACTTTCATTTTGCATCCCCAAATTTTTTAACCTGTAATAGCCTCAAATTCATGGATCATATAAACCCAAATGGTTCATTATAACTATATCCACTAAATAAAATATAATTATTCCTTGAATTTAATTTTCATATATCAAGGATCCGGGTAACACATACTATAAAAAGTCTTCTAATGTAATCCCATCATCAAAATAGCCATAATAATTTTAAGAATTTCACCATCCTAAAATCTACCATAACTATTGAATCCCTTATATGTTGACTTCTTACTCATTCAACATTATTCATGATCCATTAAAAATTCCTTTCAAAATAATTCATAAATACTTCTTTCCTAAAAACAATGTTTTGAATAATATCCTAATATTCAATAATTGGAAAACATGTGTTAAGAAATAATCCATACCTTTCATTGGTCATTGTCAGTTTCTTCAACCCCAATCAGAATGACATTATATGTTGGTAAATAAATATTTACATGATCCTAGTGATCCCATTCCTGAAACATCTTCGTAGGACATGTGTTTGCATAATTACCATGGACACCACATTTGAAACATTCAATTGATCCCTCAGAAAGAAATTCATTCCCTTCCCTAGAGTCATCTGGTTGCTTCCTTTTTCCAGGGAAGGTTATTGCTTTATGACCTTCATTTCCACATCAATAGCCTCTTTCTGTCCCTTTGAAACATTTTCCTAGGTGTTTCTTTCCACTTCAATGACACATAGGTATTTTAACATACTTACCTTTATGATTATTACCAGAACATCTATAGGGATTTGTTTCTCACATAAATGATGCCTTATAAAAATCACTAAGGTTCAGGCGGTCAATCATGACTCCAGATAGTTGGTTGAGAATAACGACAGGAGTTCTCATTGTAGCTACCATATCATTGAGTTGCACTTTTATAAAATCATCACAGTTTTCTATACATCCAATGTAACTTTGGTGTCTACTAGATCCAGCCATTAACTAAAACCAAAACTGTCAGTGTGAGTATATCAGTAAAATCATAATATAATATCTTATGAGGAGCGTAAATACTAAGATATAACTATTCATATTATCATAAACTCATTTACTTTATATAAAAAACTATGACCCTTTCTAAAATCCTAACCATTATGGTAATGTCACTTATACTTAAAGAATACCCTAACCTCTAAATTTATCTAAACCGACCTTTGATACCAACTATGAGGACCTGACCTTAAAACATTACATAATCATGAATTAAATGAATAATTCCCATTGAGGATATTTTTCAGGTTTAGTGTTTTGGAGAATTAGAATATAACTATTACATCTCAAAAGATTACAAAGTATACACTTCTACACAGTTTCCATTTTTTCATAAAATAAAAAATCTTAAAAAGAAATATGTCTAGTTCCATGTTTTAGATCGTATGTCTTTCCATGATCCCATCCTTGATCGTATTCATCATTATGTCTTGTGGAAACAATTTCAAAAATTTTGGATGAGCATTAAATGCTTAGTAAGGGATACACAAAGAAGTAAAACTGTTAGTTTTTTCAAAATAACAAGTATATCATTAATACTTCATCATAAGTAATACTTTTCACCTTTATGAAGCAGTAAATACTATTCACTAAATAAAATATCGTTTCTTACCTTTTTGTAACCAAAATATCACCATAAGACCCATATAAAGAACACATAACATGTAACGGTAACTTGAGACATAAAATACTTAAATGGAATAACCATACGGTCGACTTCCACACATGTCACTGAATGGAATAGCCATACGACCAACTTCCAAACCCAATGCATTGGAGGTTATAATGTAACCACCCATCCTGATTTTCATGGAACCACCATTCATTTGTATTATCTTGTAACCACCCGTCAAATGTCCAATTATCATTATAAAATCATAACACATAAAACCAATATAAATGAATGATAAAATTTACACATTTCAATCAAAATATATAATTAAAATATATTGACATAAAAGAATCCTTTATCAAATCCATTTTCAATATCGAAATATGTAAATGTGTATATGGTATTTACCTTCTTTTAAAACATTACGGCTTGTTGAGGAAGCCAACGATCAAATAATACTCACAGCGGCGAAAAGGTCATTGTCACCGCGTACATTAAAAAAATACTTTTTGCCATTTAGTAAAACTCTTCGTAGAGAAAAGAGTCCTTTTGAATAAAATTAAAAGTAAAAGGGTTTTATACACCATATAAAATAAAGTTGTGTTTAAAACAATATATGCCTCAATGAAAAGAGATTGAGACAAAGTCCCTTACAAAGATAGTATCCTTAGATTAAGGATAAATCAAAGACATAATTATGTGTGAAAAATATAAATACACCAAATATAAGTGGATATTAAAATTAAAACAATCATAGGTCATTAAAAAATATTCATACCACTACATAATAAAGAAGTATAGGTTTAACCCATATAATTGAAATTTGGTAATGAAGTTCCCTAATAGAAATTCGACAGCCTAACGGCATCACTTAAAAATTCAGAAAATAAGTTGATGATAGATAAAAAGGGTATCTCATCACTTTAACATAAAATTTACATCAATAAGGATATATAAGAACATATCCTAGCAAATAAATATTTGAATTAAAATACAAAACAAAAATAATTCTATTTAAAAAAGATAAGGGTGAAAGGTTCCCTTATAGATTTGGGTAACTTTTGAAACGTACCCCCCATGAATGAAGGATCATACAATAAAGATGTAAATAACCAAAAATTAAAGTATATTACACAAATAATACAATCAGGGGTAGTAAATATTCCACACAAAAGGAAATAGTGGCAAATATAGCATGAATCTCAAGGGAATAAAAGTGAGATGAAAAACCCAATACCTCGTTGTAAGGAATCGAGTTGTATGAACAAAAGATAATAAAAACCAAATGAATTATTGAATAACATGAATATAAATATAATGATGATAATATATATCAAATGTCAGTACACAATACACCACATGAAACAAATAAGTGGCGATCAATGGAAATCTAACAGAATTAAAAGCGAGATAAGAAATCCCCTTACCACGTGTATGACTTGCCTCGCTCATATGTTCCTTGTTCCTCCTGAATGACTAACATAAGTTAATTTATAAATGATTAAGAATATCTTAAAATTTTATTATTCCATTTATATCACTTATTACCATGTTATAAAAATTATGTAATCATTTAAGTTAATAATGGTCGTTTTGTCAATATTTGGTAGTTGAGTCAAAAGTGAACTGCTTATAATTACAGGTTGTTCATGTAGAAAAATATCCATTATCTCCATAATGATATTAACGATATAGATATCATATAAATAATATATATCCATTATATATATGTATTTATACTAGTACATAACATTTGATGGTAAGAAATGAAATGCACCGTTCATGGAGACGGTAAGTCGTACGTACGCATGAACGCTACTTTCAATTATATATCGCATTTAATGGAATGAAAATGTTATGATATAAAGTTATATTATAATTATAGTATAATATCACATATAATATCATTAATTCCATCCTTTATACATCACAGATATGGAATTAACGATTCAAATCATTTTGAGGGGGCGGTAGTCCGCATTTCCTAAAATGAAATTATCGTGTTTACCCATTATAGAAACCATTATGGTATGGAATAAATAAATAAACATAAGCAGAAGGAAACAATAAACATAATATATATCATATATAAATACAGTGACATCTTAATGGCCACCATGAGAGGCGGTAGGAGATAATTGAACAATTATCGTTTCATGAGGTAGTAGTTCACCGTGAGGAGAAACAGTATGTTATTCACCCATTAGATGGAGGTGTGTGTAAGTGTAACTCTAATAAATATAATAAAAACATCATTTTATATTTAGGGTACTGGTTTTGTTACAAATTAATGGAATAAAAAGAGTTTAAGGGGTTGGAGAAGCAAAATAAAACAAAAGAACATAAGAGAAGACATTACCTTTAAATCGGGTAACTCACATTAGTTTGAACCAAAATAATTTCTTGAAGTGCTTTCTGCCTAAGGTAAGTCTTCTAGGATGAAGATAGGGATCTTGGAAGATTATAGGAGTAGAGTTTGGTGGATCCAAAGGGCTTGAGAAGTGTAAGAAAGGGGTAGGAATTGGGGGGTCTTTTATAAAGGAGATGAGGTTCTCTTTTGGAAAGCTTGAAAATATTATTTTATTTTATAAGGATTTTTGGTTTATAAAGGTCCAGAAATAATTAAAGATGATGATAATGTGTCCCATGTTCAAAATAAAATAATCCAAAAATAATTATACAGGTTTTGGATATTATTTTATTCTTTATCTTATTATTTATTTAAATTATTCATTAATGACGTAAACACTCCATCATCATTGTGTCATAAATAATTTTATTTATTTGATGTCTAAAAATTATAAAAAAATTACCATGATATAGGAAATATTTTTATATTTCTAATGAATAGTTATAGTCAAAATGATAACTTATATAACCACATGTAAAAATTGTTTTAGTAAATCTATACAAGTTTGTGATATTTTTATTTTAACTTTAAATAAAAGGTATTAATGCCATTCTCTTACCGAAGTGGCTCCCTAGGGTCCCACATATTGACTCATGGATTTTATTTGTCAGAAATGACTAATCCAATTAGGGTAGGACAAGTGTAATGGTAATTTAATATTATTATAAAATTATTTTTACCTTTATTTAGACTAATTAACTTTAATCGCGGTTAATAAAACTTAAATGCTACAATTCACCAAATATTATTTTCATCCAAATGAACCAAATTTTACTTACTAATGGTAACAATGTATATTTTATTTTTCAAATTCAATTCACAAATGCTGTAAAATTTCATTTAAATGAAAAATCAGTTTTTTAAACTAACACTTAGTGGTTTCACTATTCACCAAACATTGATGTTTTTCAGAAAAATACCAAAAATTCACCATAAGATATATTTGATATTACAAATTCAAAAATTATTTCAATTTTAAAAAATTCCAAACATAGATGTTGAATTAATTAATTTTATAATTAATTCCCGCTGCCAAAACAAATAGCTTGTTTTTATGAAACAATATCTATCAAAAGATTGACACTTGTTTAAGTCCAATTTCAATGTGAAATTAATTCTGATGACCACCATAGGTTTAAATGGTAAAAATATATATTATTACTCTTTAAAACAATAAAAACAAAATCTGACCATATAAATAAATTAGATTAAAAATGAGGTTTTGAATTAAAATACAACATTTTTCACTATTAATTTAAAAAATGAACTTTATCAGAAAAATAACAAAAACATACACAAATTAAATTTTGATTTAAAAATTCTAAAGAATAATTTTATTTGGTCCAATAGAATATATTAGAGTGACCAAAACTATATTAAAACAAGTTTGTCCATCAAAAGGCGATAAATCGATCTTTTGGTGAATATTAGAGTATTTATGATTAAAATTGGATTCATTCGCATTTTAAACCTCTAACATTCATTTGATAAATTTAAAAACATTTAACATACATATATAATCATATTTTAGTTATTTCTATTCATTCTCTTCAATACAATGGCTACGTGTTAACTACAATTTAAGATATTATTATTATATTATTAGTGTGCAATGTAAGATTTCAAAGAAATCTACTGTTGCGTATTCGGTACACCATCAAACATAGAAACCCCATTAAATTAATATTTAATTCAAAAATATTAGTAAAACTAAAATTTATTATTATTTATTTACCTGGGATGTTATAGTAAAATAATCCAATATGATTATGGGAATGGGGAGAAGACCCAATCTATTGTATTATGTTGGTTATTTCAAAGAACCTTAATATATATTTATATATTTACTACCTTTATTAATGTAAAGTATTAATATTCTATGAGTAATTTTTTTCCATTAGAGATGGTTGAAAAACTCCCACAATGGATGTGTTTTCAACCATGGAGTTCTATGATAGGAATATGTCTTTTCATCATAATTATTATTATTTTTCATTTGTTCCATTATATATATATAAGATACAAATATTTTAACCAGTTGATTCATGCTCAATTTCAAGTCTTCCATTACCCTTTTTTGCTATATATTTGGAGAATTATTTTCATAGTGGTGTTTAATATATAGAAATAATAAATTTGGAAGACAATGTGGGAGGGCATGGTTGGCACCCAGTTTTCCTAAACCGTGCAACTACCCCTAGAAAACCATTAAATCCAAAACAATGGAGAATTCAATGGTTGGAACATGGTTTCTCAAACTGTTCGCCCTCTTTGAAAAACCTATTTGTCCCTTATATTAGGCCAATGGTTAAGGCCCATAGTTTGGAAAACTGTTCAAATGTGATTACTTTTTCAAAAAAGTTATTTTAAAAATCATGAACCCCCCAACAATCACCCTTGTTGACCCTAGTCCATCAAATTAGTTATCATTCAATGTTGGAGGTTTCAAAGAGGATTTCAAGGAAATCCAAGAACCATTATTGACTAATAAAAGAGATTATTGACATATTTTCACCTATTCTCATATTAATTCTCTTCCCACTTGAATTTATGAACCTCTGTCTAGTCTCTCATTAAAGAAAAATAAAGAATGTTTTATTCTCTATTTGATTAGGTTTAGATCATGTTTGTGAAGGATTTGATCTTTTTATCTTGTTTCTAGTTTTTTATTTCATGCATTTTTATTCATTGTGATCTTGATTGTTCCTTTTCAATAGGGGATTTTTGTTGGTCGACACCCATCAACAAACATGATGTAGGTAGCCTAAATGTCAACTCCTTGTGTATTTATTTAATTATTTCAATGTAATTGTGAAATCTCAATTACCAAGATTATGAAATTACATTGGAAAATGAATTGATTAAATTGAATTCCAATATGATAAAGAAATGGGTTGATAATTGGGTAATTAATAGTAGTGGATTTGGGATCTTAAATTAGTAGTATTTTTCGATTTTTTTTGATTAATTTGTTTATGATTTGATTGATAATGGGCCTGAAATCCATTTTTTTTCATTTTATAAAAAGCCGGTTTATGGGTAACTGGTAACCATGCAAACAAGACCCAACATCATCAACATCAACACTACAAGAAGACAATCATGCAGAAACAACAAGAGAAAAAACAAGAAGTCACATATCATAGTACCTGTAGTCTTCCCCGACTCACAAGCATGATTCTTCTTCTCCTGTAGCTGATTCCCATTCAGGATGTCTCCAGAAACCTACACTTTGCACTCGATTCTGGAGATTCTCAAGAACCCTCATATTCGGGGATGCCTTCCTAATCCCACTTCCCTTCTTGACCGCCAGAACCACTCCACCATTCCTTTTGTAGGCGGACCGTGCCTGCATCGGTCGCGGAAGATAGGAATAATCCTTCCGTGACCTCCTTCCCAGCATTGCAGGTACTGATTTTCCCCCAGTTAACGCCTTCTGATTCCCCTTTTGGACAATTTCACTATATGAACAATTAACAGGACTCTGGTTCTCCATTCCTCTCCCAGAAAACTCCCTTTCTGCCCCGGCCTGCTCTCTCAATGGAGACCCAGTGCCCTCCGAAATATTCCTCGGCTCCTGATCAGTAGAGATAACATATTCCCCATCCATAGAATTTGGGTCCATCCCCTTACCCTCAGCATCATGATCTTCCAGGACATTACCATTGTCAATATCATTTTTCACTTGACCAGCATGACCCAAAGGGCCATAGGCATTCCTACTTCTTCCCTCCCCCATCCTCTGATTGATACCATCAACAAGACAAGGAGACCTTGCACCACTGTTTGGAATTTCCCCAGGACTTGCACCATGCTCCTTCTCTAGGAAAACAGTTTGCAGGTCCCCCAAGACCACTGCCTCCCCATCAACATATGCACAAACATCCTCCTCCCGGCCCTCAGATAGCCGGTCCACATCAAGTCCTTCAAACCTGTTACTTATGGGTACAAAAGGCCTGGCCATAGAATCAAGGCAATTCACAACCTTAGCCCTATCCCTGTTAGACACCTCCACAAAAGAAGATCATGAGACAACATCCACCTGTTCTAGTTCCAAAGCAACTGCAGGCCCTCCATTCATCTCCTTCTCCGTAGATTTACCCGATCAGGAAGAAACAGGAATGACGCCCTCATCAAAGGAGACCATATGATGTCCAGGTATAGAGGCCTCCCCATCTGCTTCATCCGTTCAAAGGTCTCTCCCTCGAACAGTAGGTCCTTGAAGAGTCTGAGCCCGAACTCCTTTCACACAGTGATCCATTGACTTGCTCTCTAATACCTCCACAGCGCTAAAGATAGCATTCTTCCCACTAGTACGAACCCTTCTCCCTGGAACTTGAGATCCTACAGGATAGGACTCATCGGTGTGACCCAACCTCTTGCAAGAGCCACAGATTTCGGTCCAATTCTCATACACAACCCGCTGTTTGTAGCGGTATTCCTCACCAACCGTGATCCAGATGAACTCAAAGGGAACACGGGATGCATCCATCTCAACACACACCCGAGGGTTAACGGGGTGACAAACAGCCTCAATACGGCTATTAGAGCAGAGGTATCTACCGACCATATTACCCAACATACGAATAATCGACGGATTCTGAAAGTTTAAGGGAAGTTTAGGGAAGCTTACCCAAACCGCCGTGGAAGGTGGATCCTGATTCATATGGAGATCGAAAGACCAATGCAGGAGCATGAAACGGGATCCATTGAAATTTCTCGGTGCCCTTGCCCATGCTTGAATCAAATTAGCCTCCGATTCAAGCCTAATCAAAATCTTCTTACTATCCAGTAACCCCACCACCGCATGTTCCTGAAGGTCCCAAGCTCCGAAGAAAAATCGGTTGAATTCGTCAACTGAAGGCCATCTGTACTTGAACCGCGCCACCAAGGTAAGATTCAGCAAAGCCGAAGATTCTGTAAATTCTGATAACAAAAGAGGCAGATTCGGGAGACCATCGATGAAATCAGGTACTTTAGGGCTAATAGAAATTTTCGGAAAGGAAGGAAGAAAGTCCGGATTGGAGAACGGCTTGAAGGATCTCTTCCCCCGATACGATGATTCCCCCTCCCCCACCAAGGGGGAGGGTTCGGCGTAAGAGCCGCCGTCGTCACCGGCGAGGAAGGCACATCCGAAGGATCTCACGAGAGCCGCTTCGTTTTCTGATTGATAATGGGAATTAAGGGATATATAGATTAACCTGTATGGTTTAATAGTGAAATTTTCATTATATTCCATGTGATTACAGTGAAGAATAATGTTTTTTTGTTTAATTTAAATGGTATGAGATGATGAGAATGATTGATAAGAAGGATAATGATGATGTAACTTAGTAAAAGTGATATAAGTGATATATATTTTATTGATTAATAATGTGTGTGAGACATTGACTAAAGCTTTATAATCACATATATGTTATTGATTGTTGGACATAGATAGAAGCTTAAAAATACCATATGTGATAACAAAGCATTGTGTGATATGGATTGATGCTTGAAAACCCCATGGGTGATAGACATGATGTTCTAGGTGCAAATTATTGGAATTATAATATGATTACAAGTATCCATGTCCTGAAATTATTGTGAATTGATAAATAAAAACCCACGATATTTTGATATATAGTTTAGGATTTTGCACATGAAGATGTATCTATTGATGGTTAGACAGTCATCATAGAACCATGGATCTATGTGGTTAAATTATAAATAATAGAATATCCAAATAGTGTAATTTTTCACCTATACCATATTCATTATAAAAATTAATCTTTTTTAATTGACTGGATATTTTTTTAGAATTTATTGTTGGTGGACTATAGAGTTGTACTCACACACTACCCATTATTCCTAATCACTACATGAATAAATTCGTTTTTATCATTTTATAAGTGGGGGAGTACAATGTTAGATGGTTGAGTTGGGATGGAGCATGAAATATGGAACAATACGTGGTATCAAAACATGATTATGAGTTTCTATGTGTTTTTATTTTAGGTTTTAATTTGACACTTCACTTATATAATTCATTAAATATATACTGCTTTATTTGTGGATATTTTTATATCTATTTATGTTTAGTATGTGATACTCGTATGTACTATTTATCACATTAATATAGTTATTGGTTATATCTTAATGTTATTGTTTATATATTCCTGAAATTTAGATAATTTGATAATTAGATCACAGTCTCCCCAGGTTGTATATTATACCCCCACTACAAGTCGATAACCTATGGATATAGGGAGGTTCCCCTAAGGTCTTGTGTCCAACCTAATAAGGGCACCAACTAGTAGAACAATTTTTGGGATGTCACAAAGTGGTATTAATGAAGTTTTATTTTATTTTGTATTCTTTTTTCTTACTATTTATAAAATTTAGATAGGTGATTATGATATGACATTATTTATTCAAGATAATATACATGCTAGTATCTAACCAATATATGGGGGGACACCCAAGTACCATAGTGGGATTATTTTCATTGATGTGTTTTGTTATATATGAATGTCATATCACCTCGAGTGATTCACTTATTGTATGATTTCACTATTTTTTAAATTTTACATGATTTAAAAAATGGATTGGTATGGAAGGATTGTTTTGTAAGAATTCATAATTATTGAAACCTATGTATTATTATGATAAGAAACATTTTAGGGACAAAAGGAAAAGGTGGATTTTGGATAAATTATTTAATTGAAATTTTCTTTTTTAGTTTTTTTAATTGAAATATAAATGGTTCCAAATAAGAAATTGATAATTAAATATAATAAAAAATGTTGAAAATGGACATGGATAAATGGGTTTAAAATGATAAACATGTGTTGTGATAGTTTTTTCCCCTATGCTAGACATGACATATATGAGGGACTGTTAAAGGTAGTGATAGTGCCTCAGAGTTTCCTGTGTAGATGCTATTAGAAGAATTACTCATTATAGATTATTATGAATCCCTATTATATAAATTAAATAGTCTTGATTGATATATCCTAATAAATATTTTTGTAATTGTGGAGGTATTTCTATATTATTATGATTGTTGAATGGAGTAGAAGAGGACATGGCTAGAAATTCGCATGAAGTAATTGAACATGAGGATCTAATAGTGCCAAATGAGGAAGGAGAGTAGTTCTTTTCAAACATTTATTACTCCATGCAGTTTATGGAGTGAGGTCTAGTATGATTTCTGAATATTATGTGTTATCTAACATGGTAGATCCAATTGTATAACCCTATGAATTTCATTGTAGAGGGTGCACTGAAGGAAGATATGTTCTCAATTGGGACTATGTAGCTGATCCTTAACCATATGGAGACTAAAACTAAGAATAGAGTCAATACAGAAGATTATTGTTGAATATTACATGGAACCCTGAGTGATTCACTATCTTGTAGCATACTAAGACAAAATTGATTGTTACTCTAGTAGAGTGATGTTGATGAATCTTTTGTGTGACAATTATAATCATTGTGGAGAGTGGGATATCTAGGAATGACATGCAGGGCCACTATAGTAGTAACATGGTTAGATCACCAGACGGGTCTCTAGTATTCAACTGAAAAATGGGTGTGTGAAACAAGATTTCATTTCAACTATATTGAAAATATTACAAGATTTGTTTCCTGAGGACCTATCAAGTTTCATACCTAATTATTTTGTGGAATTTTTTGTTGGGATCATTCCTAAAGCTAAAAATGTTTCTATTCCATATTATAGAATAGAACTAACTGATATTTAATACATTAAGACACAATTAGAATAGTTTATGGATATGTGGATTATCCTCACTAGTATGTTTCCTTAGGATTATCTAGTTTGGTTTCGTTATAAAAATTCTAGGACATTATGCTTTTATGTTGACAATTAGATGTTCACCTATATGAAAATGAAGAACCTGTGTTATCTTCATTGTATTGTACATCTATTTGAATAGTTGAGGGGGTATTATATCATCTACAATATTTAATTGAGATGAAGGTATCATCAGTTGAGAGTTTGAACTTATGATATACCATAGACTACTTTTAGAAGTATGTATGTCCTCTATGAGTTCATCATTATTCCATTCAGGTGGATTAATTCACCAATAGTGTTTATAGACTCAATGAAATGATTTATCCACATGTACATATATTATTTTCCATTTTTGTTTGTAGATGAAATCTTGGTGTACTAAAAGGATCATGAATATCATTCCCAACACCTTTACATCATCTTATGTACATGAGATATAATTTGATATACGCCATGATATCTTTTTGGAAATTCTGGATCGATGTGGTACATTTCATGGGTCACATCATCTTGGATGAAGGTATATAGGTTGACCTATATAAATTATAGTTTGTTATTTTTTAGGTATATTCAATGAATTTTTTTATATCTGTATATTTTTTGGATTAGTGGGATATTTTTGGAGGTTCATCTAGTTGATTTCCCATTTATAAATACCTTTTCTCGATTTACCAAGAAGTGTGTATTGTTTTAATTTTCTTTATAATGTAATAGTTATTTCCAAGAGATAAAGAAGATGGTTACATCATCATATATAATGATCCTACAAAGCCAGGGGAGGAGTAAACATTATTTTATGATGTATATGTGATCAATATTGTAGTAACATTGATGCAGGGAGAATGAGCTATGGAGTATGGGTCATGTTTGTTGAGTCCAAATAAATAGAACAAATTTTCCCATTATCTCAATTTGGATTAAGTTCTATATGACTTGAATTGTTTATAGAATTATCCATTTTGTGAAAATTTTACTATTCTTACTGATCACATGAGATTATAGAATATATTTTCAAAATGATATTTGAATCTCCTACAATGGATATGGGTTCAGTATATGCAGTGGAATAGTTTTTAGCTAGAATATCACCTCAAAAGTAAATAAGTATAGCTGATGATCTAATTAGAAAAAAAAACTCAATAAATTTAAGAGCCTATATCTTAGTGGAAGATTTATAATTTACTAGATGATATGCATGGTGTGGTATTATAGGGCTAGGATCATATGAACCTAGTATTACTCTTAGTGGTTTCAACACATTTTAATCATATTAGAGAAGAAAAGTATGAGGAATTGGTGTGTTTTTCCCTGAGGGAAATCCATGAATGTGGGGAGTCACATTTATATTGGACTATTGATAAGGATGATATCATATATTTCCAGAACCATGTTGTTTTGCATACATGTATGTGTGAGAAAATGATGCGTCAGTTTAATGCCTCGAAGTGGGAAGTTCATTTAGGCTTAACCAAAATGTACCATGGCCAATTTCAATAGTATTAGAGTAATTTTATGTATAATAGGATATTTTATGGTTTATGATAGTATGTTATACCATTAAATTGGTGATGTTTTATCATCAAATACATACTATTTTAATATAGTTGTTTCCAATTCAGTGATGGATGTGGGATGAAATATCCATGGTCTTAAAGATGGGTCTCCCAAGGATGCCTTGGAAGGATGAAACTATTTCAATGGATGTGGACCGACTAACGAATGTATCCAATTTCAATCCTTTTTAGGAGACATTATCATTGGATTATTTGGGAGAGTTTTTTTCGGGATATAAGATATTTGTTTGAGGTTTAATAGAGTGTTGTTTCTGATCAACACTAAGGTTTTAATTCATTCCTCTAGAAAGGGTTTTATAAGGAACATAGTAAAAAAGTGTTTTTGATTATGAATATTACACCCACAGATTGATGGGTAGTAAAATTTTATTATTAAAATTTTGGAAGATGTGAAATAGTTGTACATTGATGAATTCAGAGGGAATTAGGATAATCAGATAGAAACTGTGGAGTTTTCAAATATCAAGACCTATTAGGTGACTACGTAGATGGAACTATATTAGTCACGTTAGGGTATCCCGTTCAGATCCTCTCTTTGTTAGATAGAGGTTGGTGAGTTTCAGCTATTCTGACTGAGTCTCATGTAGGAGATGTTAGAGAAGGTTTAACTAATTTAGAAATCCATGTTGATAGATCAGAGTAGGTAGAATTCATATGAAAATAGATTTGGATGACCCCACGAGTTTATAGTGGGTGAACATATTTTTTCTATTAGTGTCTCATAGATTGGGTCATTATAGGATTTAGAGGTATGACTAGTTGGAAACCAGTTTTGTTGGACAATTTTTTGTTTTGGAGATAATGGGGATAGTGGAATACAGATAGTCACTTACATATTGGTTTAATGTTATCCCTGATGTCTTTCAAGTGACATAACATTTTCTGTATCAACCAAACCTTTATCATAAGATCGATGTTCATGATTGCTTCATTTAGATGGATTATTCCATTGAGGAGCATCCAATTTTTTTTATGGATCACATTGAGAATTGTTTTGGTGAAACAAATCTATAAATGTTTGAGTATTATGGAAGCATGGACGTGTTCAGGATGAGACATGGGAGAGTGAAGTAGATATGTGGGTTATGTGGCCTAATCATTTTACCTAAAAATCATATATATTTTTCAGAGTACATATCAAGGATGAGATCTTATGAGGGAAAGCAATTATGAAATACCAAACATTTAAGGATATTACTCATGCCAATTTTCAGGTACTATTTTACTATTTTTTGGTATATTAGAGGTGGTTTTTTGTATCATACACTTTTAGGTGTGAAACTGAGAAATTCTTGGAGCAATTTTGTTACATGGTTTGAACAATATTTTAACCTACCCCAGTAAAATTTGAATTCCAAAATAGATGGTAATTTCACATTTGGTGCTTGGATTTTCAAATTGTTCTCCCTCTTAGTAGAAACTATGCACCGCTATTATTATATACATTGTCAAGGAAAATGGTTTTGAATGTTGTGGGTCCCATCCTATGCAACCATGGGCCTGGAAATTATTTATTCAAAACTTATTTTCAAAAATACCAACCCCTTGTATTTCACCCTCATTCACCCAAGTTCGACAAAATATGTTCTCTTTCATTTTAAGAGCTCTAAGAATGGATTCCAAGGCTTTCGAAAAATCATTCTTGATGAATTAGAGATCCCATTGATGGATCAAAACCTCTTCTTAAGTGAAATATCTTCCCCTTTTGGAATTATATATCCTTCATATCTCATTCAGTATAAAGAAGAGTGTTTAATTAAATATTATTATTGTTTTAGATCATGGTTATTATGATTTTTTACTATTTTATCTTCTATATAGGTTTCATTTATTGATCTCATTCATCATTGCGATCTTGATCATTCTGCAATAATTGGGGATTTTTTTGGTGAACGATCATCAATGTTCTTGATTTATGCGGTCTAAATGATAGTCATTATAGAATTTATTTAATAATTTTTATGTAATTTATCAATTGAAATTAATATAATTGGTAAATAGTAATAAAAATTGAATTGATTAAATTGGAGTTCCATGTGATAATGAAATGGGATGAACTTGGGGGAATTGAAATTGTTTGGTTTGGGATAGTGATATTGGTGGGATTTTGGGATTGTGAATTTGGATGATTAATGTGTTTAATAAATGATTGATATTGTTAATTCATGGATAGTTGTCTTCGTCTCGAAGAGTTAAGGTTTCATATGATTAAATTATTATAAACGGTTTAATGGATAATTATTCATATTATTCAATGATATTAATGTTAAAAAAAATTTATGTTGATAAATATAAATGGTATACCAAGATGATAATGTTTGATAAGATGTTAAATAATAGATAACTTTTCTAAAAGTGATATATGTGACATAAGTGACTGATTGATAACGATGGTGATACATAAATTAATTCTTCAAAATACAATATATTATAATAAGATTGGGACACATAATAATTCATAAAAATCCAAAAATTGATAATAATGATGTATGGTACCTGGAAGGATGCTTTAAAATCCGATGGGGTTCTCGACATGATGTTGTAGGATCAAATGGCTAAAATTAAACTATGGTTCCAAGTATACATGTTATGTAACTAAAATTAATTGATAAATGAAATCGCAAGAGACTGTGATTAGTGGTTTAAAATCCATCACATAATAAAGAAGGTACTTTTTCATTGGGTTTCATTATAAATATGTGGATTTATGTGGTTAAATAATGAATAATTAAATATGTAAACTATTTACATTATCACATATACCTTATTATTTATTAAAATACATACACTGTTATTTACTGTATATTTTTTAACATTTCATTGGTGGAGTCTTACTGAGTTATACTCATGCAGTACTCGGGCTCCTTGATGGATACCCAAATAGACTACATGTTTGAAAGATATGGTAAAGGAAATATACCTATGTTAAATGGATGTGTTGTAATATACAATTGATGAGGGAACCAAACATGTTATCAGGAACTCCTTGAGAGTGTCATTTTTTTCTTTTCATTTTTTGTTTGACACGTGACACATATATAGCCTGACATATATACACCATTATTTTTTGATATAGTTTATATATTTTTGTACATCATTTAATTAAAGTATGTATTGGTTTTGGAATTATTCTAGTTATTGGTTATTTCTTTTGGATATTATTGGTTTTTTTTATTATAAGATGATTTGAGAGAGAACGCGTTGTCTCCAAATGTTATATATTAGATCCTCATTTCTATTCAATAGCCTATGGAATATAGAGAGGTGTTCCCAAGGTTATGTGGAAAATCTTATGAATGCACTGGCATGTGGTAGCTAGTTTTGGATGTTTTCATATGGGTAATTTGAATAATATTATTATAAGATCAAGTTTTGTATAGGAGATTAAAATGTGAATTAACCTTTTTAAAAAATATGTGATTTTAATTTACATTAGATAGAACACATACATGTATTAATTATTATGGCCCTAGAAATTTAATATTTAAGATTGCGTGTTTTTTAAATTATCACTAAGGTTGGATAATTATGGTTATGAAAGTATTAAAAATTAATGTCACATAATATGAACCATTATGATATTATAAGGAAAATTAGTGAAGCATTGTAATGATTAACTTTACAATAATGTTATAAGGAAAATAATAATTTTACCAATATATATAAATAGATTAAGTAGTTTTCGAATGATTCCAAATTTTTGAATTCTAAAAATATTGATCTTGAACAAGACATGTTTTATATTTAATGGAATACATGAATTATGGAATCTAGAGAAACGAATATTAAAGAGTTTAATATTATTTTTTTGATATTTTTATGTAATAACAGATAAATAAAATAAGGAAAACATTTGGTATAATATCAATTAATGTAAATGTGTTCAAAATATTTGATAATTATTTTATATTATGACTTTAATCGATAAAAATTCCAATGCTATGGTAATTATATCACATGTGTTTTGGAAATGTCTTAATAAAGAATATTTTCAAATCAATTAATTTACAATAGTACAATAGACATTGATATGTATGTAAAATTTCACTATTTCAATTATTAATTTTTTTGATACCATATTATATAAGAATATTAATCATTTAAAGAATTGAGTAATTAATTATGATAGATTATTTTCAAGGAATAATGACTTGATTTATTTTTCGTTTAACTGAGTAATTTAATTGATTTAATATTTTCTTAACTTTACTAGAATTTAAAGTGGAGATTAAAATGATTTATTAAGGTAAAATATTATCTTTGATTTTATGATGGTTAATTTATTATAATTAATGATTTAATAGAATTTAGTAGGATAAGTATTCCATGCATCATGGAATTTTAAATAGTCAAATTTTTTTATTATGGGTAATTCCATGGATTCAATATGAGTGAATGAAATGTAATTATATTATATAGTTAAATTAATGGAATGTAAGAGATTATGTAAACTACAAATTATTACATTGAATGGAAGGTTTTTAGAGCCAACAGTCTCACTGTGTTATTTATACCTGCACCCCGAGCACTCGATAGACTATTAATCTTGTCCTCATTGCATCGAATAATTATAACCCCTTATGTGTTATGGTATTATTTTATTATGTGAAACCATATTCATGATGATGAATATTTAATGAATGTGGAAAATATGGGAATGTGTATATAGTGACTCGGGCATTTAGAAGAAGTGAAATAGGTGTGGTATGACATGTTTGGTGTGGGGGTTCTCAATGGGTGGTGATGAAGGGTGAATTAATGGGTGAATACTCTCTAGTTGGTAGTATTTGTAGATATAGAAAATAAAACTATTGGACATTAGGTGACTAATGTAGAAAAAATTGGGATAAACATATATCTAGTCCATGTGGTAATAATGATTTAGGCATGAGGGCCATGTGAGGATTGTGTCTCAACCCATTAAAAGTGATTATTCTAAAAAATGTAATTGAATTCAAATTGGAGGATTTTGTTTAAAAAATAAATCTCCCTTTGTGGATTAACATATGATGTGATTAGAGTGTATAGATTTAAATAAAATGAGAACAATATTTATTTTAGATACCTATTTGTTTATTTTAGTGGATATGGAATTTGGATGGCATGATAGGTTTATGGTGAACTAAATCCATGAGATAATTTTTTTTGTGAATTATTTTAGAATATTTGATAAAATATTTTATAATAATTATATAGTGTATTTATAAATGATTATATACCCTAAAATACACACTTTTTATGTTATATCAAAAGAGGTATTGGATTGGACTTTAAGGACATTTATCTTGAGTCTATCAAAATCTACATGAAGTAAATTCCACTAGATACTGCATTTCTATCTAACCCAACTCCTTCCACAATTTATAAGAAATGAGTAACATGAGGCTATATCATGTGTTATAGTGTATATATAACATATTAGGTGTTTTAACTCATGTATAAATACTTTAATTGGTTCATGGAAATATGGAATTTGTTATGAAAAAATTAATTAAATACGTGGTTTATGAATCTTAATTCATGATTTGATATTTATTGATAGTTTTTATTATATTTCTCTATGAATTTTCATTGAAAATCGTCATTTATTTTAAAATATTTAGGATATATTTGAAATATCGTGTAGGTTTTTGACTTCAAAACATTATGTGATTTATCAAAATGATTTAGAAATTATTTATTGATTATACTCTTGGATTTTATTTTGACATTTATAAAATAATATTGAGTTTTAAAATGATTTTTTTATAAAAATTGTATTTTAATGTCTTATGAAATGGATTTTTTTGGGGAATCATTTTCAAATATTGTTAATTGGACTACACATAGTGTGACTAGGTGTGTTAAAACAATTTTTCATTGACCTAATTTGAAAACCAAAAATCATCTTCTATGGAAATGTAGTGAACATAGGGTGTGTGGGATAACACGATCAAGGGATGATAAGATAAAACTCATTCATTATCATGGTATGTGGAGTGTTTAGTGTTAAGTGTTTGAATGCGTGATTCCTTAGTAAATGTATGATAATGGTAGATTATAATTGATTTAATAGATTTAATTATACTATTTTAATTTATATTTACATAATAATAATGGGTCTGATAAATTTTATTGAATATATTGTTAATATATATTATAGTAGGGACCAAATGAATGCTCTAATGAGGGGTGAAAAATCAAGTGATTACAATTTCATAAAAGGGGGTCTTCAAGAGGATTTTATGATAATTAAAAATAATAATCTTACAAAGATCATTATGTTTATGATCAATGATTTTATTATGTTTTTTGACTTTCGATTTTAATGTCACGTTAGTATCAAGTTGATTAATTATTTATTGAATGATCTGGTCAATGATATATTTTAAAATCACTTATACTTCACCATATGTTGAGAGTGAATGAGTTGTTTTGACAAAAAATTATTCATTACATGCTCAATCCCCAATCCTATGTGTGTTTTAATATTTCATAAAATCTCATTAAAATATCAATAATAAATTAATAATTTGTATATCAACAAAATTAAAATCGGTGTAAGATATACATGAGTAGTTTAGGGATTATACATTGCCATACATATGCATATCAACATTACTTAGATACATCCCCCACAAAACCATGCTAATTCCATCATATATAATCATAATTTAGGGAGGTTTAATTAATATTATCAAGTAAAAAAAGTGAAAATGAAAATAAAAAAATTAATATACTAAACAGAATCATATTCCACATAAAAATAGGTTACTAAAATATAAATGAAATTATATTAGAATTATTTTAATAAAATTATGACAAATCCTATGTAAAATGGTTTTCATTCCCATTATCCTAGTTTAAAAATGTGTTTTTTCACTCCAATTTAATGGTTATTTGCATAAAATATACTAACGATAAATATCGTTAGAATATAATAGTAGTCCCAAAAGTCAATATTTTACTTATATCTTCTATTTTACATATAAATACATAAATAGATTCTTTATCTCATCCATGGTTATAGTCCAATTTCTCTAGGTTAAAAATTTATTAAAATTTTATAATATTTTAAATATTTCAATTTCCCTAAAATCCTATTTTGGAATTCATTCTTCCTTGTTTTAAAGGACTAATTTTTTTTTAAGTTCATTGACTCTTGAATTGATTATGAATTCATATATAAAGATCATATCATGGTCCACTTAGAATTATTATGATAAATATAGGACTAAGATGATATCAAGGAATATTGTTTATATTTACTATATACTATCACATAAAAATCCATTATCATAAAAATTAAAAATAAAATATCTTAATTATACTCAAATTGTTCTGTATGAAAAAGATATAAATTTTGTTGTATGTAAAAAATCCAGTGTAAAATGTAATTATTGATCATAGTTTGGTAATAAAGAAAATAAATCCCTACATGAGCTTTACCAAATCAATAAAATCTCACCGCAGTTTTGAGTTCCTTTTTAAATATCATTTATTGAATATTACACATGAATAATCAAATATAATGTATCACAAAATATATGTTACATATCTAATGTTGTTTTATTTTTCATCTTATGTATCAAATTTAATATTATATATTTAACTCTAAATAGTAAATGAAAATTATTTAAATATCCAGGAAAATTTATTTTTTACCCAACAAATCTTCACAAAATCCAATAAAATGAAAATGTATTTACAAAACAAATTTAATCTTGGTTAAACAAAAATGTGATGGAATGAAAATAACTAATTAGAAAAAAAAATATAATGAAGTAATTTACAATACAAATTCCTATAAAATTAAACTTTTTCCTCCTAGATATGTGAACATAAAACAAATCACCCATGTAAAATTAAAATCCCAATCCAATGAGAATTTACCCCTTCAATAACCATTCCACTCATTCTCATCATAACTCCCAGATTCTTATTATTCAATTTTATCCATGATTTATAATAAATTCATTACAAAATTATCTGTCCTACCATACACATTTATACCTAACATCAAAGAAATATTTCTATTATCACTGAATGTATGATTATCAGGTAGTTTTTATCACATTATAAACTCATATAAGGACCCCCGAAGGATTTGTGTGTTTCTAAATTGAAACCCAAATGGGCATGAATTTTTTCATGATGGATTCAGGGCGCTGTTATATAGCTAAGAGATAATAGTCATTAGTGTGAAATTTTACGACGTTGAATGAGGAGTATTTAATTTGAATGAAGAAAATTTCATGATTTATTATTTACAGTAATTATTTGAATCTTAATACTCTATCTGTTGTGTTTATTCACCTCTTAAATCCTTTATATTCCAATAAAATTCCCACATATATTCTATTTTAACAGTAGTAAATATTTTTTCTCTCTTTATCATTCAATTACATTATTTCCTTTATATATATATATTTACTAATCAAGGAAGAGTGAATTATTTTAACATAAAAATATTTTTAGACTCCATTATGAATCTAGAAACAATATTTTTACTTATAAAATTTCCAAACTATATGGTTCTATTTTGGTTTTCTCTCAAAATTACTTTTCCCCATAATTTATATAGTTAATGATAATGAATGATCTTCCATACTGGGATAGTTTATGATTTTTTTCCATATAATATAACTTCATGAATGGATGTTCAAGGATTCAAGGAGATAATTTAATGATCTTATGTCAGGTTTTGATTAAAGATATTATCATCGTAAAAATTATCTTAAAAATTAATGCTTTAATAATTTTTTAAATAAGTTAATAAAGTATCTCTAATTTAGAATAGAATTATTAGTAAATTCTGATGGTTTAATATAGTATTTTATAATAAATAAATTTCCTGATATATAAGTAATAATTAAAATTGTTTTTGAACCATTTCATGTTAAGGATTTTAAATTTGTGTACTATTTTATACAAAAGGATTTGAAAAAATAATGGAATTTTCATGAAATTATATATAATTCAATATTGAACATTGTTCATTTCAATTTTATTGGTGTTTTGTAAACTAGAATACAAAAAATTACCCACTAATGAAGTAGGTTTTAGACATATAAAGTCATTCAATATGAGTTAAATAGGCCCCAAAAACATACAAAAGGAAAACTAAAAACAAAAAAATTGAAACATTAAAACAAAAAAAATCTTAAAATGATAAAATGTTTCCTTAGTCCCATAAATATATTATATCATAAATGAATGGGTTAATTTGTTTCAAAAATAATATATCAAAGAATAATGTCATCCAATGTTATAACCAAGTGGTTTCCATTTGTGAAATTCTTAGAGTAGTGTGACCATATCTGATAGTGCGTCCAACTAATGTAAAAATTAATTTATCATTATTTTTTCCATTAAAATTGAATGGTTTATTCACACATTTATTAGTTATCTACATAAAAACAAAGTAACATAAATTATTTATTTTAAGAAAAACTATTAGATATTATTTTTTTTATACGAGTTTTTCGTCATTAATTATTCTGTAGAATTCCATCCCTTGAGTAAAATTCTATTTATTGACTTAGCCTTTCATGTTCTATTCCAGCTCTCCCATATAAATTATATAATATAAAAATGATTCTCTCTATCAGTATCTTTTATCAAGAATTTATAACACCAATAAAATTTCATCAATTTGTGTCCGTCTATTTGTGACGGGGTCTCGTCTGAAATTTTTTTTTGGGACGGGGGCCTGTCGCAAATAGTTCGTTTCAGAAAATGGAGTCACAACTAGTAATTTTTGCGATGATCCCATCGCAAAAAATATTACTTGTGATTGGAAAAGGCCCCATCCCAAATATCTCTTTGATTAAATACATTATATATATAAGAACCTATTGTGACTAGAACATCGTAAAAATTATTTGTGATGGGATGAGGGCCCATCACAAATAGCCTTATGTTATAAACCTTTTGCGATGGGCCCATCACAAAGACATTTTTGCGATTGTAAAGTCACTTTTCGCAAAAACTTTTGAAAAATATAAATATAATCTATTTTTTATGGGGTCCCATCGCAAAATGTCCCATCCCAAATACTTAATAACATAAAAAAATATAATTATGAATTGTGAAAAAATAATATTAATTTTACTAAGATTAAAAAAATTAAAAAAAATAAAATTCTCAATATTCTAAAAAAAATTATAAAGAATCATAAAATTTTATTATTATTATTATTATTATTATTATTAAAATAAAAAAAACGTTAAAAAATATAACACTAATAATAAATAATAAAATTAAAAATTTATATAAAATTATGGAAAAAAATTTATGCAATATTCGCACCAATATGAAACTCAAAAACAATAAATAATGCATATTACGACAAATGTTCAATTCAAATGTTTTTAACAGAAAAAAATCAATGCGGGGAGGGTCTTAGGGAGGTGCTGGAGGAGCTGGAAGAGATGGTGGAAAAAATCCATCCGTAAACAGCGAGTCAGATAGCAGATGTCCCCCATCTTCTCACGCGGCTACTACTGCCATCAATGCAATCCTCCACATGCTACTGACACATCTCTTCCTGCTGCTTCTTTAAACTCTCTATAATCTCAGATAGAGTTCAAAATTTCTCCTAATACATTGATCCATAAGGTGATTCCTCACCACAAGCTCCTCTCAAGCTGGACGCCGACATTGTAGTAGTACCATAATATGTCCCAGGAGTCAAATGAGAGTCGATACCAACTATTCAGTCCTTCTATAGGGCATACATGGTCACCTGGATCCATGTCGCCTCATCAAAATGGAGGGAACTAGTCTAATATGCAATCTCGGCCTAAATCTCAGCATATGTTTGAGAGTTTTCGGCATCACATTACTCTTTTAGTTTCAATTTGAAATTAAAATAGTGAAAATATTATACATAGTTAATTTTCAAACTAAAAAAGAAATAATACCGTCAATAATCTGACATTGGTGATCCCCTCTAATCTCTCTAGTGGATGGATCATTGTACATCTTCTGATAAACATCATACTCTATAATATCGGGTTTCTTTACTGAATAAATGAATATAAAATAAAATATTTATATTAAATGTTATATAAAATATTTAAAAAAGATACTTACCAAATTCTCTCTCTGACTATTGAATGTACAGCTACAAACTCGATGGGTCATCTTCTATCTCTCACAGTTCTGCCAACCCAATGAAGATATCCACTGAAATCCACCACTCAACCAGTGTAATCATAATCCATCCCAAATGTGAGATAAAATGTACTCTGGTTAGTAGGCTCTACATGTATCATCAAATATTGTCACTCATTCTTTCATAATGGTTGTTCTTCTAAAATTGTGCAAAAAAAGATGGAAAAACTCATGAATAGACACCACCAATTCCTTATGGATAGAACCACACATGATATCATCAATGGGATACCATAAACCCCCCCAAAAATTTATAATATCTTGTTATTAATAAAATAAATTTCTAAATATATATTATTTATTTATGTACTAGACAATGATTGAACATTACAAGTCACACATCAATTGTAATATGTTCCTATGTAATACATGGATGAGAAAAATAATAGTGCAAGATAGCGCCCCCCCTATCCAACAACTACTTGCAGAAAACTACGAAAAAATAACAAATAATGAAACAATTATTATATAAATAAAATAATTAATGCTAACTAAAACACACAGGTTACCATATCTTCGCATGCCTGGATCGAAACCAAGATGTGGAAGTCGCTCTGGGATATGGTCCGGAATCATCAATCGCACAATACCACACCCCCTCTGCGTACCCCCTGATCCTCCAATAGGCTAAGGGTTAGATGATCTCAAACCCTCCACTTCCAAAGGTAGCTCAGACTCCTCAAACTCACGAAATAGATCTGGATTCATTTGAAATACAAATTTATTGTTTTTAGTATATTGTTAACAATGACTATTACATATAGATATATATTAGTTATGATTATAACAAGGATTTAATTGTGTCAATGTTCAACTTCATCATCATCTTCATATCTGACGATGTCAGATTATTCATAGTCATCATCAGTGTCATCAATATCGATATGAATTTTAGTTTCATTATCTCTTTCCCTTTTAAATTCATTTGTAATGTCATTAACATCATCATCACCATAGACCCTGAATTTTTGGGTTTTATCATCAATATTCATGTCTCTTGTTGACAAAGAAGGATTTTGAGTAGTCTATTAAAAAATATAAATTCCTTTTACTTCATCGAACCCACAATCAGTTAGTGTAAATTGATTTTACAGAGATTTTATTTTTATTACGCTCCACCAAGAACTCATGTCTCATGAAGTAGCACATTACATTGCCTAATATATTTTATGTGCCAGATGAGCTAGTAAAAATGTTCCATTTACTTCAACAAGACTTTAATATTTAATATCGACAATTCCATGAAGCTGATGAACATGCCAGCCCCTCTCAGTATCAAACCATCAACATTTAATCATTGTTATGTAATTTTTCCCTAGAGAACATAGTTCAATAATTTCATCATGCATGTCCTAAAAGTCATCATCAGTTTCTCTATGTTGTGATCCTCTCAAGAAAACACCATTGTTCATTGTTTTTTTATTCCCCATATCCATGTGTATGAAATCGAAAACCATTCACCACATATGAATTATTAGATTTACCTATTTTGGATGGTGGGTTAGTCTATATATATAGTTGCTTATCAATATTATCAACATATTGAGACACCTAAAAATATGTAAATCAATTATAAATATAATAACTAATGAACTAAATTGATATATTAAACCATAATTAATTTATGTCACCAGTTTTTGAAATCATTTAGAATAAAAATCGACATTCTTCAAGAGACGATTTTCTGATTGGTGGAAGCTATTCTTGATATGAGTATCATATAACAAACAAAAAAATTATGTTAACTTATTTTAAAATAAATTATCGAATAAGTAATAGATGAACTCATAGTACAAATGATGTCATTTATTCACAGCTGATCAGAACATATGTATGAGCTCTGTGATGTTCAACATCTTAAATCTATCGTTCATGAAATCCGCTGAAGCCATGATCTGGCTAATTAAAAATAGATAATTGATTTTCCATTTCATCATCAACATTCTACTCATTCCATCTAATGGTATTCTATTTTTAGGGTTATTAATATTGAAAATAATGAGAGTATAAAAATACAGTTTTCTCTTGCAAATAAGCTTTAGTAATTTAGCAATCAACTGATTCTTTGTTATGTACTTTTTCCAGCAATTTTGGCATGCATCTCTTGGATGGTTACATCAATAGAAACTGTACAGGACGTCCAAGTTTAACATCATTTAGAAAATGTAATTTCATATGTTTCATTGAGACAATGAAATGCAGTGTGAATATTTTTTCTAGTTTACATATAATGACAACAATATCTTCTTCCAGTCTACTTAGTGCATCCTATTCTGTTGTCACTACAAAAATGTCCTAAAACAAAGATGATATATATGTTATCGAATCCCAAATCATAGAATTCAAAAAAAACCTCTGAATCCAAATAGCATTAGTCTTTCCATTAAAAAATGACAATCCTGACTTTTTAATCTACTAATATGACCATTCTTAACACATCTTCCCAATCTAGAATCATATCCATTTGTAAGTCACATATCTGCAATCCACATAGAAAATAAAAAGTGACTCTCTTTGGATAGTGTATAAGAGGCTTTTGCCTTCATTAATCTCTATTATCTCACATTTTGATACAGTTCTAGTTCTGTTCGTCTGCAAATTTGGGCAAGATATAATCATGCCTTTTCATTATCATTGGCCTGACCTCATGTATCCTAAATAGTACAAAATAAATTATGAAAATAGTTCTTCTCAATATCCATGACATCCAATATGTGGTGGACCAAAAAATAATACCAATATTGAAGATCCCAAAGAGGATTAATTTTATCTAATTATTTTCTTTCCCAATGCCATGATTTTATTATTGGTTTAATGTTGGACCAAATGTGATGGGAGGTAATAAAAATACAACTGATTTTAACTCTGTACCCAAGATCTTTTTTAGGATCATCACATTCAGTTGTTCATTTTCTAAAATGAGATTTGTTCTTTCTGAAAATATTATCGGTTGAATAAACCTGTGATGATAGTAAAAATAGAAAGATTTTTTTCCATTGATGATCATAAATGCTTTGTTTTCTTTCAGGTAGTAAGGACATGATTTCAGACCATGTGTACTCCAGCAAGATAACATGTCATATGCCAGGAAGTCACTTATCATCCACATCAATATAGATTTTAATATAATTTTTTTTCACTGTGACATCATATATACTAACACCATTACTCCAAAATGAATTTAACTCATCAATAAATGGTCTCAAATAAACATCAATATTCTTTTTCAAATGTATTGGGATTAATAAGTTCAAAAAAAATATAGGGCTCCTTCATCAACATCCATGGAGGTAAATTGTACAGATTTATAAAGACATTACAACATCAATACTGAGAACCACAAGAACCAAATGGAATGAAACCATCAGTAGAAAGACCCAATCTCACATTTCAGTCTTCTAAAGACAAATATGGTTGCAGTTGGTCAAAATATGTCCATTAATCACCCTTAGATGGATGATTCAAGATTTTATCAGTTGGAATCTTGGTTTTTTCGATGACATCATTGACATAGTGTTATGAGATATAAATAAACCCTAAAACCTAGGTGTAAGGGGGGAAATATCTCAACTGTTTTTTAGAAATTGATCCAGACAACCCCATGTGATCTAATTTATACCTCGATTTCCACAAGTGGGATAACTATCCAATGACTCATTTTCACTAGAATATAAGATGAAATCATTTGCACATGCCTTAATCTTCTGATAACTATGTCCCAGATTAGGAATCAACCTCTTGTTCTTATAGTAATTTATAGGAAACACATTTTCTTTAGGTGATAGTTTTTTAAACAGAAAAAATATCTGATCAAAAAAGATGATTGACACTGCATTATCAGATTTAATAGACATAAATTTAGAACTGCTTCTAATTTTACTATCTTTCAAACATGATATAATGCATCATCAGTTGACCTCAACAACTCATAAAATTCAAATGGTGCGAACTCGTGAGTGAAATCAATAACATCATGATTTTCAGTTTGTTGAATAGATGGACCTGAAACATCCGGTACTAAATTTGGAAACTATGATGGATCTGGAATCAAGTTATTAGTATCTTCTCTGAAATAGCGTTCACCATGTTGATACTGAAAAACATAATCTGGTTGAAACCTAAACCACAATAGATGTCTCCCAACCATTTCAAATGTTTCAAACATTCTCAGAGCTCATTTTTTACAAGGACATATAATTGTGACTTTTTAATCAAATTCCCCTTTGGATGATGCAAATGATAAGAAAGCTTCAACACCCTCAATATATACAGGATTAAAACCAGAACCATTTGGATTTCTGCATTGATTTATCCAAGCGTGATCATCTAATAATGACCGTTGTCGACTTCCTTGTTCCATATCTTTCTAAAAAATATAAAATAATTACTTTTTTCAATAATTAGATATTATAAAAACAAAATCCAAAAAAATAAGATAAATAATTATAACTACGTCCAAATAATTACAATATATTATGGGCGGCACAATTTCTAATGGATTAACGACACCTCTTTTTCCTGAAGGCTCATTTACGTTCCACTTTATCTCACCAAAATCACAATTAAGAATCTTCTAGGAGGTAGACTTATCCATTCTCATGAATATGAGAATTTATAAGCGTTCCTTCGAGCAGATTCTTCAATTGGATTTCAGTGTGATAAAGCTGTAATTAAATGGGTCGTCAGACAAAAGATCCCCCTTTTCATCAATGAATCTACTTCTTCTATATGTCACCGACGTGAAACATTATGAACAATTTGTTTCTATGAATACATATTCAAAATCATGTATTTGAGATTGGATATGTATACATAAAAGTATACTTTTAATGATGGTTTCAGTCAATGAGATTTTAAAAGAGAAAATTCAGCGAGCAAAAGGAGTGTCCTCAATCCAGTAGAAATTGGGCCAAGTTATTACAATTTATTATAATTGATTTTATTCCTAATTATTCCAAATTATTCCAAATTATTCGTAATTATTGTTAATTATTTCCAATTATTCTTAATTATTACTGATTATTCCTAATTATTTCTAATTATTCACAATTATTACCAATTATTACTTATTATTAGTAATTATTTCTAATTTTTACCAATTATTACTCTTTGTTACTGTTTATTACTATTTCTTACTATTTTTAACTATTTATTACTATTTATTACAAATTATTACTATTAATTACTATTTAGTACTATATAGTACAATTTATTACAATTTATTACTATTCATTACAATTTATTAAAATTTATTACTATTTATTAAAATTTATTACTATTTATTACAATTTATAATTATTTGTTACTATTTATTACTATTTATTACTAATTATAAATAATTATTACTAATTATTATGAATTATTTCTAATTATTACTAATTATTAAAAATATTTAATAATTATTACTATTTATTACTATTTATTAATATTTTTTACTCTTTATTACTTTTTATTACTTTTTATTAATTTTTATTACTATTTATTACTATTTATTACTATTTACTACAATTATTACTATTTATTACTATTTATTACTATTTATAACTAATTATTACTAATTATTACTAATTATTACTAATTATTAGTAATTATTATATTTGTAATTATTATATTACAAAGTTTTACTATTTTTTACTATTTAGTATGTATAATTAATATTAATTACTATTGGTTACTATTTATTTCAATTTATTACAAATTATAATAATTATTACTAATTATTACTAATTATTAATAATTATTACTCATTGTAGATAATTATTACTAATCACTACTAATTATAACTAATTATTACTAATTATTTCTAATTATTACAATTTATTAATATTTATCGCTAATTATCACTAATTATTATTATTTATTGCTAATTATTACTAATTATTACTATTTATTTCTAATTGATACAAATTATTACTAATTACTACTAATTATTACTAATTATTACTAATTGTTACTAATTATTACTAATTATTTCTAATTATTACTAATTATTACTATTTGTTACTATTCATTTTTATTTATTACTACTTATTACTATTTATTACCATTTATTACTATTTATTACTATTTATTACCCTTTATTACTATTTGTACTATTTATTTTTAATTATGACAAAATATTACTAATTAATACCAATTTTCTCTAATTCTTACTATTTATTACTATTTATTACTATTTATTTCTATTTATTACAATTTATTACAATTTATTACTATTTATTACTATTTATTACTAGTTATTACTGTTTATTACTATTTATTACTATTTATTACTATTTATTACTATTTACTACTATTTATTACTATTTATTCTTAATTATTACTAATTATTACTAATTATTACCAATTGTTACTAATTATTACCAATTATTACTAATTATTACTAATTATTACTATTTATTACAATTTATTACTATTTATTGCAAATTATTACTAATTATTACTAATTATTCTTTTTTAATACTAATTATTACTAATTAATCTTAATTATTACAAATTATTAGTATTTATTAATATTTATTTGTATTTATTACTAATTATTTGTTATTATTACTATTTATTACAATTTCTTACTAATTATTACTAATTATTAGTATTAATTAATATTTATTACTAATTATTACTATTTATTAATATTTATTACTAATTATTACTAATTATTACCATTTATTAATATTTATTAATATTTATTAGTATTTATTACTATTTATTACTATTTATTCCTATTTATTCCTATTTATTCCTATTTATTAGTACTTATTCGTATTTATTTGTATATAATAGTATTTATTTGTATTTATTAATATTTATTACTATTTATTAGTATTTAGTTCTATTTATTAGTATTTATTACTATTTATAAGTACTGTTTACTATTTATTAGTATTTAATACTAACTATTACTATTTATTAATATTTATTGTTATTTGTTAGTATTTATTACAATTTATTTTTATTTATTTCTATTTATTAGTATTTATTACTAATTATTAATATTTATTACACATTATTAGTTTTTATTATCGATTATTACTAATTAATACTATTTATTACTAATTGTAAATATTTATCACAATTTATTTCTAATTGTTACCATTTATTTCTAATTATTACTAATTAGTGTTAATTACTATTATTTACTGCAAAATGCAGCTAATAATTACTAATTATTGTTATTTATATACATTTCTAATTTTTGTTAAGAATTATTAATTACTACTAAGTACAAAAATTAATACTTATATATTAATTTTATTATTACAAATAAATACTGATGACAAACCAGTTTTAATCTAACATAATGACAACTACTCAACAAAAAATAAAATTAATAAAAAGAAATAAAATAAATACTAAATTAAATAAAACATAAATACTTTAAACATGATCTCATATATTTTTAGACGGCTTGGAAACATCTTCGTAAAAAAATAACTCTCAAAAGTTTTCACTCTAAAATTAGAACTTACAGATGTAGAGGAAGAAGGAATTTTGGATGAGACAAGAAAAACAGATGGGGGTATTATATAGGTTAGATTAGTTGTGACAGGACCATTTGTGACGGGATTCCCGTCGCAAATAACATCGGTAACATTAATTATGGTTGGTAGTTAAAAGATTATTTGTGATGGGGCCTGTCACAAATAGTAACCTGCTGACACACTATTTACGATGGGATGTTGTCTCATCGAAAATAGAGGTTTACCGTGCCAGTTATTTGCAGCGGGTCCCTTCACTAATACCCTCTATGGATCGAACTAATTACGACGTGGGATCCCCTATCGCAACCTGTTCATACCCTCTCCCAGTATTTATGACGGGCACTGCCTACCCGTCACAAATACCCTTTCCCGTAGATTGGTGTGGTTTGCGCGCCAAACCGCACGGAAGTCTTTTTTTGATCGGGAACCTATTCCAGTCACAAATAAGAGGTTATTTGCGATGGGTTGATTGTCCTATCACAAATAACCCGTCACAAACACTGTTTTTCCCATAGTGTAATTTCCTATATTCAACAGATCTTTCAAGATAAAAAATTTAACTCTATATCCACAAAATATTATAGAGGACCCAGATTAATTAAAATAAGGCATTTTCCAATAAATAAACAGATATGGTCTAGTTATGTTTTGGGTTTTTAAAGTTATCATACAATTAATTAAGGTGTATTTTAACCTTAATCTCTATTATTTATTCTTTCTATTAATATTTTTTTTGAAATTCATTATTTTCCATGTTTAGAGCATTATTCTACAACTGGGTTATCACTTATAAGGTTTTTTATTTTTATGGGTCCCTCAATATTTCATCCTAAAATATCAAATATTTTATTAAAAAATAGTTTCTTTATCCAAAAAATATATTAAATTATATTTAAATAAAATTCATACAAAATTAATAAATAATAGATGGATAATTGGTTTTAGTGTCCTCTCCTTCCAAAAATTTGGAATCATAGTTCATACCATAATAAATATAATTATATCCAAATGTTATGAGAATTGGTCCAATATAATCAATGTCTAATACATATCATTTTTTGAAAAGAAAAATATTTCTTTTTTATAAAATTATTATTAATTAAATATTTCTAGTGAATTCTCAATTCTAACATATATTATAAAACACATAGGAATTTTAGAGAATGATGTACTATATGTTCAAAATTTAAATATTTTTTTTATCATTTTTTATTATCTAAAGATTCATTCACTAGATAATGTGTGACAAGCAGTAGTAAAGATATTACTTCGCATCCATGAAAATATATCCAAATCATTTGATCATGTTAAATTTTCTAATAATATGGATAATCCCAAGTATTTATATTTTATGCATCATTGATGCTAAAAACCTTTCATTTGTTCATATTATATAATATTATATGTAATGATAAAATTTACCATTTATGTATTCCATGGATTCTCTCCATCTAATATATAAAGTTGTTCACCTAAAAAAATTAATTATGGCTCTCTTTTTTGACATATATATAGTGATCTATACCTTCCATAAATTAATATCACATCATATTTGAGGAATATTAAATACCTAACATTACAATATAGACATTAGACGTATAAGACATGCTAATTAGAAATATGGATTCAAAAAAACTTGTCCATAATATATCTAAATCACCTCCCAATAAGTTCATTACAGAATGAACCATTCTTAGACATAACATACATACAAGCATTCTTAATAAACTGAGGAAAGGAATCAATGTAATGGGCAGGATTATATGCTTTTTATGGGTAATACAAGAATATTTTAATAATAACATAAACATAACATGAGTATAATATTATGAGAATACTATATTAACATTAAATCAATAAAATATATCTACATGATCATATTCTTGAGACATGGAATATATATTTTTAGTTGAGATGACTTGAATTATAAAGTAATTAAATAAAATGAATTTTGAGAAAATAACATTGGAATAAAAATTATCTTTTTTTATACACATAATCATGGAAAATTAAGTTCCTCATATAGGGATAATTTCTAATATTATAATTGTAAATTAGGTTCAATCCCCATTTTATTATATCTTTAGTCAAGAGTCACTCCCAATACTATCATAATAGATGAAGCTTCTTAGTGAATTGGGTTTAGACCCAATTATTGTCCTTATTATATCACGAGACATCCTTATTTAACAAGTCCATTAAAGGCAGATATATATCCTAGAAATCACATTACCTAATCATAATCCATTCATATGTGTACTATAATATCATAAATCCTTCATCATATATCATAACTCAAAGAAATCTAATGTTTCTCTGAAACATTTTAGCACTTTATCATACCATAACTAATATAAAATAATCGAGTTACATAAAATCTCATCACCCTAATAATATAGTGTACCTAGAAATCATGATAATTGAATCCTTCGAGAATATCCGTAAAAAATAAATTATAATAACAAATGTTTTTATCATAAATGAAAATTCCTCTAAAAGATCACCTGCAATATTTCCTGAGGAAAATTCAATTTTCATTTCTGAATATCATCATTAAAAATTAAATATTTCAGGAAATATAAAATAAATAATATAATTATGAAATAAATATGAAATCATTAAATGGAATCATTAAATATACTATTGGTCATGACTAGTGTAAATTCTGTTCGTGTTGGGTTCGTTAAAAAAATATTTCGTTCATGCATTCGATAAAAATTCAAATAAACCTCATTCAGAAAATAACAATAATATTCATATTAATTATTTTTTAAAATCACCCCTGGGTAAAAATTAATTTAATAATACATAAGGTAATAAATGAATTATCCTTTGAAACATTTTTAGTAATATTTTGACCACAATAATATTATTCTCGATCGAAGAGGGAAAAAAATTAAATTTACTGTTGAAACAATTATGTTTTCTCATGAGTTCATAAAAAAGGAAAATGAAATAAATTATCATAAATTATTGATATAAGAAAAATACAATAAACGTTATAGTATTCCTGAGAGATAGGAAAGAAAATTCATCATTAAAAACATGATCATAACCAATATCAGTAAACCATGAGATTGTGTCACAAAATCACTATCCAATTTTTTTCCTTTTAAATCAAAATATGATGGAAGGTAAAACATTGTATATACAAGTATATCTTTTTTAATTTCATGAAAGTCATTCTAAAATACATTCATTGGTTTTATATATAATACTTAAAGGAATCTAGTTGTTAATAAGACATGTGTCTCACAGAAATAAAAATGAGATTTAAACTTTTTACGGATTTGGTAACTAATGGAACATAAGTTACATAAAATAGTAACATAAAATGAAACCTTAAATTTCGTGATAATAGGTCTAATTATAATATTAAATTTCAAAACGTTGACTTATATACACCACATAATAGAAGATAGATGTATAATATAATAGAGGTCCCAAGGAAGATATTTTGAGAATATAAACCCTTACCCCAAGTGTGTCATTTATATAAAGAGAAAAATAAATTATAGTAAATTTAAATAAAATTAAATATAATAAACAAATTAACTACATATTATATCATTTTAATCCACTGATATCATTTCAACACACAATAATTAAGAATTCCAACCTAAAAACATTTTTTCTGATATAAACTATGTCGTTTATTGTCATAATTTGGGTTTGGTTGTTCAATTACTCATAATTTAATCATTTTTGAACCATATAATTAATATTAATATTTATATGGAACTAAAATATATTCATTATATATATATTTAGAGTCATCCACAAATATTAGAGAGATAATAATAAATTAGATTATTCCAATAGATGGTGGGTCATACATAAGAATGAATACGGTTTTTAAATTTTCAAAGAATGAAATGAAAGAAAAATAAATGATAATGAACCCTTGTATAATAACCCATATAACATATATATCAAATATATTCCTTAAATATATCCTTATTTCAATCCACTTAATGATGAAACACAAAAATGAATCACATCATCTCATGGAGGAAGTAGTCCACACGTACGCATGAGTGATGTTATCATCCTCCAATAGAAGAAAAGGTTAAAATTATGACATTATATTGTAATTATAAAAACATAATTATATCAAAAATAAAATATATAAATTTAAAAAACATCATATTATCTATCTAGAAATTATACTTATAAAAATGAATTACATATCTATATAGAAGATGTAGTCCACAGGTACGAACTAGTTTTAATATCACTTCCCATTTAATGGAATGAAAGATAGTAATTTATTATTAACTAATATTAATAATTTTTATGTGGTTTTTTAAATTTAAATTATTATTTTATGAATAATTCCAAATATTTATACGAGTTTTATTAAAAAATAAAATGAATTATTCTTGGTAATATGATTACCTCTTATTCTCTATGCCTCCATTATATCTATACTTAAGGAGTCATGGAATGGTCTTTTAAGTAAACTAGTAACTCAAAATAATTTTTATAGAATAATATAATTAAATACAATATGTTTTGGAAGATATATTTTTCTCAAACCAGTGTAAATAAGTGAACGGATCGGTGTCCTTTTATAAGTTGGGGAGTGGTCACCATTAAAATTCCATAACATCATAAAAAAATTAAAAAGTCCTATTATATTAAACTAAATCCAACTAGATATATGTTAAAATGTGGGATATGATAATATCAAAATATATTAATATAAACTGATTTATACATTTTTTATTAGGAATAAACCCCTTATCTATTAGATTAACCTTGTGTAAACATGTTTTAGGATTTTTCATAATGACAATTTTTTTACAGTATTTACTACTAATTATGAAAAAAATTAATTGTACCTTATTAAATAATATTAAACATGATAATTAAAAATATTTATTCCATTATTTCAAGTTTATTTCACATTAGTGGTGGTCTTTAGTGGAAAATTATAAGAATGTATTTCATGGAAAGAGGTATTTAAAAATATCGTCATGTATAAAAAGATTTATATCAAAATTCAACCTAAAATTTATTCCTATGAGATAAATTACATTACATATAATATAATTTATCTCATAATAATCTTATAATAATTTTAATACTAAATATAAATTTTAAAATGTTTAAATGAAAACACTTATTTACATAAAAAATCTGTATTTTACAGTATTCACCAATAAATAAAACATTTCAGAATTTTATAATAGTTTTATTGTAAGACGATGATTACAAACTAAAATAAAAAAAACATCATTTTTAAAATTTTATATTAGTACCCATTTTTTATTTTTTATATAGATATTAAATCCAATAAAAATTATATTTCAGAAAAAAATTATATTTGATCCATATGATGAATTTAATAAAAATTAAGTACTTATTTTTCTATATAATCACAATATATAACGAGTCTAGAAAAATATTAATGTTGAATTTATTTTTACACATTATCACAACTAAACATATGGTTTGTAGTATTATATTATGTTACAGTTCCTTTATACTTAGTTTTTTATGTATCACAAGTTATCTATGATATTTAATTGATTTGAGGAGACAAATATCCTCTTATATAAAGTTGTGAAATTATACGTAAAATATAATTTATTTCAGAATTTCATTTCATCACTATAATAAATATAAATGAGGTCAATTTTTTCTTCCTATTCTCTTATTCCCATATATCTTATTTCAATTTATGATTTCTCTAGAAAACATTAACTAGGTGAGTAGCCTCTATTTGTAGAACATTATCTATATGATCAAATATTTCAACTAATTTTTTCATATTTGGAAAAATCATTGTCAAAAGGTACAACATTTGAGTTTATTTGATATGATTGATCTTGTATGTAATTACAAAGGATGGAAACATGGAATATATCATGATATTGCGAGATGTTTTGTGGAAATTCTAAGAGGTAAACTACAATAACTACTTGATCATTCCTAGAGCTCAGTATGTTTATATTCCATATTATAGAATTGATGTAATTGATCAAAAATAGATTAGGACTCAATTATATTAGTTTATATATATGTTATTTGTCATTATAAGTATGTTTTCTTTGGGTTATCCATTTTTTTTTTGTACGAAAGATTCAATGACATTGCACTTTTGTGTTGGTAATCAAATCTTTAACCAGATAAAAATGAAGAACCCATATTATCATCAATGTATTGACCATCAATTTGAATATTTTAGGGGGTATTGTGTCTTCCAAATTATTTAATTGATATCAAGGTACCAAAAGTTAAGAGTTTGACCTTATGATAAAGCATAGACTACTCTTATATGTAGGTATGTCCTCTAGGAGTTATTTATGATTCCATTTGGGATCATAAATTCACTAGTAGTGTTTATCAACTCAATGAATTGATTCATCCACCAATAAATATATTATTTTCTATTTTTTGAAGATTAAATATTGTTGTACTCTAAAACTCATTAATATCATTCCTAAAATCTTGATGTAATGATAATTACAGGTGATTTAATTGGATATATGCCAATATATCTATGTTGATGTTCTTGATCAACAACATACATTTCATGTGACACGTCATATTGGATGAAGGTATGTCAGTGGACCTATATAAATTATTGTTCGTTATATTTTGGGAACATCCCATGAATGTTTTTTATATCTGTATCATTTTGGGATTAGTGGGATATTATTTGAGGTTCATCCAATTTATTTACCAATTGGGAAAACCTATTTTTAGATTTACCTATTAGTGTATAATGTTTTAATTGTCTTCTGAATGTGATAATTAATTCCATGAGATGAAGACGAGGTTTAAATTGGAACTGATGATGATCCTATTTGGCCATTTGAGGATTAAACATTGTTTTATGATGAAAATTGGACCAGGATTGTATTACGGTTGATATAGGGAAAATTACTTGTGGAGTATGGGTGATGTTTGTTCTATCATAATTGTTGGAACCAACTTTTCCATTATCTCAATTTGGATGCAGTTCTATATAACTTGAATTGTTTATGGAATTATCAGTTTGGTGAAAATTTTATTATTCATACAGATCCCATGCGATTAATGAATATATTTTCCCAATGATATTTGAAACTACTATAATGGATACGGGTTCGTTATATACAATAGTATTATTTTTAGCTGGCACAGACACCTAAGAAGTAATTTATTTTAACTGATACTCTCATTAAAAAAACACAAACTCACGAAAATTAGGATTCTATATCTGAGTGGAAGATGAATAATTTACTAGAAGAGATGCATGTTTTGGTCTTATGGGGCTTAGATCATATGAACTGAGTATTAGACTTAGTGGTGTCCACACTTTTTAATAATATTAGAGTGGTGTATTATGATAAATTGGAGTGTTTTTCCTTAAGGGAAAGCCTTGAATGAGGGGATTCACCTTCTGATTGGACTATTGATAAATATGATATCATATATTTCCAAAACCATGATTTTTTGAATACATTTATGTGTGAGGAGATGATGTGTGGGTTTTATACCTTGAGGTGGGCGGTTCATTCTTGCATGAATAAAATATACCAGGACCAATTTCAATTGTATTACTGGAAATTCATGAAGAATAGGAAATTATAGGGTTTATGACAAGATGTTACACATGTCAATAGGTGAAGGTATCTCATTAAAGACAAAGGGGTTTACTACAGTTGATTCCCATTCCTGAATGGAATTGGGATGAAATTGACATGTTCCTCAAGGTGGGTCTCCCATGGATTCCTTGGAAGGATGAAACTATTTGGATGGTTGTGGACCGACTAATGAATGTATCAAATTTCAAAATATTTTAGGAGAAATTATAAGTTGATTAGTTGGGAGATTTGTTTTTTCTGGATACAATCTATTTGTATGGGGTTTATTATGGTATTGTTTCAGAGAAATAGTCTTGTTTTAATTCATGATTTTGGAAATTATTTTAGAAGGAACATGGTAAAAATGTTTTTTTGAATATGAATATTAAACCCACAATGTGAAGGGTATTCTGTGTTTATTATTCATGTCATGGAATATATGAAATGAGTGTCAATTCTTGAATTTACTGGGAATTAGGAGAAGCACATAGAAACAGTTGAGTTTACCCATAAAAGGGCTTATTAGTTGATTATAAATGGAACCACATTTATCACATTACGGTAACCCATGATGATACCCTCAAGGTTGGATAGAGGTAGGTGAGTTAGAGCTATTATGACTGAGTCTCATGTAGGAGATATTTGAGAAGTTTCAAATAATATAGAAATCCATGTTGATGGATCAGAGTAGTTAGAATTCAAATGAAAATTGATGTAATGACCCGAATCCAGATCCACTACACTGGTGCCTCATACCCGATTATCCACATGACCTCAGGCGTGCTTCCTCAAATTCCAAATGCTGCCAACGAGCACCAAGGGCCAGGGTGAGTCTGTGGGGAATCTATGCCCCCATTTGGTACAGTATACAACAGAATGATGAACATAAACAATATCAGAAGTAGTAAATAGCATAAAACAACTAAAACTAAACAATGGAAACAATGTATAATATAATAATGATGATAATGATGTAGTAGGTACAAGTATATAAAAGAAATAATCAAACACAAAAACATGCTGAAATACAACTGAGAACAAAGTACTAAATGTAAACAGCAACTCCAGCACCATCGCAGGCCTAGGTTCGGTCCTATGATCTCCATCTCCAACTAGCAATCATGTCCCTGAAGTAGAAGGGCCATAATCCCTATCCACACCTGCAACCATATAACCTATTTGGGCCGAAAAGCAGGACCCAAATAGGGTGTGAGACTAATCCCCGCAAGCAATCACCATAAGATCTGTGCCCTACTGTTAGTGAGAAATATAGAAAAAGTAAATGAAATAAATGTAGTAAAGAAACAAGAGTACATGAAAGTAAAAAATCCTAAAAATATCCATTCACATTTATTTATTAACTTAATTCAATAATTTTATTATCAACCATGAAATCAATAAAACAACCCTATATTTCCAAGGCATAGCAAGTAACACAATTGGTAACTCAACAGACAACCTAAACAACAAGTAGTTCAAACCCAAGCTTGTTCATTAGAATGGTGGACTCATCCAAACCAACCAAACAATATTCACACTGACTCTCTGGGTGGCTCATTCTGGCAAACCCCTCTATTCAAGTAATCATAAAAAGGCACAGACACTCTGGGAAGCACACACCGTCAATTCCCATGTGGTCTTGCAACGATAGGTATAGAATCTTCGAGGAAGAATATATATATAATTACACCAATAGTATCGATACGTAACTAAGGAAACTCTAAGGAATCACAAAGTACAATTCCTATAGGTCCTGTGAATGATATTAATTTATAACAGACTCTCTAGGGAATCCCTTAATCTTCAATTCCCTCTTTAGTCTACCATACCAGGTTCACACTGCCCTGAGCAGTCTAGTCACGCGTAATCGACTGTCAGAAGCCCTATGTAAGTTCAAAAACAACATGGTTAATAGCTAAAATGAATCGAAAGTATATAAACAGTAGGCAATACATGAAATAAATTATATCAAAGCAGGAAATCGGTGCAACATGGTCTGCCTCACAGGTAACCTAAGCCAAATGGAGATAAACATCCAAAACAAAGGAAACAACCATGGGGTGATTCTCAAACATGATAACAAGCAATAATTATTCATCTAATAACCTCAAGCATAAAAATAATATAAGGAAGATAATAAAACAGTATCAAAACCCTAACCCAATATACCCGATACATGGGAATCCATCACTTTTGCGCAAAAACTCAAAGACATTAAACGTAAGGAAACAAACCACATACCTTGATCCTAGGAGATTGATATACATGAACCATGAGGATTGTTTCTCCTTATAATGTCGTAGATCTACGAAAACACACAAAACATTCAACCCACGATATCTTGATAAAGAGAGAAAATCATGGAATGAAACTCATGAAGAAGGAAGAGCTCACAGATGTGGTTCCAACACAATCGATGATGGTCTATTCAGCAAACAAATGGAGGCTCGGGGGCTCAGAGGATGTTCGCGTCCATATGGGATGATCCCAGTTGAACAACCTGGAGAAGAAGACAGTTCTGTTGATTAGGTGTGACCCCGGTCCATTTAATGAAAAAAAGTACACGACTTGTACTTTTAGAGTACACAGTGTGTACTAGGATTTTCCATACACCACATTAAGCAGCCTCCACATCACCCCTACATGGCTGTGTATGTGGCCATGACACGGCCAACATACGACCTCGAGAGACAACAAAGTACATGACGTGTACATGGAAAATTTCTAGATTCTCCTCTTTTCCCAAAAACGACCAGAAAAAGAAAAACATACCTAAAAAGATGGTCCAGGTTCTTACCAACTTCCCTCCTTAATGAAATTAATCCTCAAAGTTCCCTAACAAGGTGGTGATGAAGAAACCTAAAAAAACTCTGGCCACTGTGATCGCATATCGGTCCCCCTCTCCCATGCCTTGTCCTATACACGGTTGTGCCGCCATAGCACCCATACCAGAGGAATATATTAGCCACGGAGTACCTTTTCCCTACAATCAACAATCCTGATAGGATGCTCCTCGAATGATGCATCCTGCTCCAGCTCAACCTCCTCGGGTTGAAAAACATGAGATGGGTCTGAGAAATAGCGTCGAAGCTGAGAGACATGGAAGACGTCGTGCATAGCTTGGTACTTATGAGGTAACTACAACATATAAGAAACCAGCCTGATTCTCTCTAGAACCTAAAATGTCCCGACTTATCTTGGTGAAAGCTAACCCTGTCTTCTGATCCTATTATGTCCCAACCTCGGGGTAACACGTAGGAAAACCTGATCTCCATCCATGAACTCCAAAGGTTGTCTCCGCTGATCAACATAAGATTTCTGCCGAGACTGTGAAGTATCCATCCTTTTTAGAATCAACTCCACATATTCTGTGGTCTCCTGAACAAGATGAGGTCCCATCATAGTTTCCTCTCCTCCCTCTAGTCAACACAAGGGTGATCAGCACGACCTACCGTACAAAGCCTCATAAGGTTCCATCTGAATAGTTGCTTGAAAACTATTATTGTAGGAAAAATCCTCTAGAGGTATATGTCTCTCCCAAGAACCTCCAAAATCAGGGAAGCATGCTCGTAGCATGTCCACTAACACCAGAATCGTGTGATCTGATTGGCCATCTCTCTGGGGATGGTAAGCTGTACTCAAAAGTACCTATGTACCCAAATCCCTCTATAAATATTTCCAGAAATGCGACGTAATGCGGGCATCCCTATATGAAATGATAGTACTCAGAACCCCATCCAAGAAAAAAATCTCACAGATGTACAAATGTCCAAGCTCATCAACACAGAAGGTCTCTCTAATCAGCACGAAGTGAGAAACCTTCATTATCCTTTCAATGAGAACCCATACCACATCATTCCCTCAAGGAGATCTCACTAACCCCATCATGAAATCCATCGCGACATCATTCTACTTCCACTCTGGAATGGGTAGCTGCTGTAAAAGCACTAATGGTAACTGGTGCTCCGCCTTCACCTACTAACATGTGGAACATCTCAAGACAAAACCAGAAACATCTCTCTTCATACCTAGCTACCAATACTGGTGGTGTATATCATGATACATCTTGGTGACGCCAGGATGAACTGTCTAAATTGATTAATGAAAGTCTCGCAACAGCTCCTCACGTATATCTGCTGGTACCCATACACATCCCTGGAAAAGAAAGATCCCATCATCACCTACGGTCCATCCAAGAAGAGGGTCCTCTCCTATCATGAATTCTCATAATACTTGGCCTTCAGAATCTAATAGTTTCCTCATTCGAACTCATTCAATAATGGTAGAGGTAATAGCTATAGATGAAATAAAATTCTTACATTGTCTGTCATGTACCTCCAAATGCATTTTAGAGAACAGAGCCATAAGCTTCCACTCACTGCTGACCTCCTATACTACCTGTATCCGTGTCCTCCGGCTCAGTGCATCTGCCACAACATTGCCTTTCCCAGGCGTATAAGAAAGCTCGAAATCGAATGACTATAGGTACTCAATCCACCTCTGTTGTCTCCGATTCTTGTCATGCTACATGAAGATATACTTGAGGCTCTTGTGGTCAGTATAAACCACAAAATTCTCTCCCAGAAGATAATGTCTCAAACAACACAAAGCATGAATGACTGCATCCAACTCCAGGTCAGGCATAGGATTGTTCCTCTCATGTGTCCTCAACTGCAGAGATCCGTACGCAACAACACGATCATCCTGCATAAGCACTGCTCCAAGCCTGATGCTAGATGCATTGCAGAAAACTGTATAACTTTTTCCTGGCTCCGGAAAAACTATAATCAGTGCTGAAGTCAATCTCCCCTTTAGCTCTTAATAGTATGAATCACATGCTTCTATCCAAACATACATCACCCCATTCTTAGTCAATCCTATCAATGTTGCTGCTAAGCGTGAGAATTCATATATAAACCGCTTGTAGTAACTAGCCAACCCTAAGAAACTTTTTACCTTGATGTAATTCTTCGGCTGCTCCCAGGTAACTACTACTCTCACCTTCTCTGGGTCTATTGATACTCCTGTCTCTGAGATGACATGACCCAGGAAGTGAATCTCATCCATCCAAAAGTGGCAATTTGAGAGCTTATCATATAACTAATGCTCCCTCAGTGTACTCAAAATGATCTCAAGATGGGTAGCATTGTTGTGTCGAGTGTGAGAGTACAGAAAGATATTTTCCACTAAAACTACCACGAAATATTCCATGTAAGGGTGGAAAAAATGTTCATCAGCACCATAAAAACTGCTGGCGAGTTCGTGAGATCAAAGAGCATATCCAAATACTCAAACAGACCATACCTGCTTTGGAAGGCTGTAAGAGGTATATCAGATCATCTGACACGCAACTGGTGGTTACCGAATCTCAAGTTGATCTTTGAGAACACTCCCTCTCCTTGATGTTGATCAAAGAGATCATCTATCTGTGGCCTTTTATATCGGTTCTTGACCGTCAACTGGTTTAGCCTCTGATATTCCACACAAAGCCATAAAGTACCATCCGCCTTCTTTCCAAACAGAATTGGAAAACCCCAAGGAGAAGAACAATGTCTGATAAAACCCTTAGGCTACAACTCCTCCTATTTATTATTGAGATCATGTTACTCATGTGTAGCCATCCTTTAAAGAGGAATGGATACCGGTGTCGCTCATGGAACAAGCTAAATAGAAAAGTCTACGTCACGCTTCGGAGGAAAACATGAAAAATCTTCAGGAAATAAATTTGGAAAGTGATTAACCACTGGAGGAAAATACCTCTATGAAGTACCCTGGTCATCCAAGTATAAGCTAGCAATCTAGGCCATAACACTGCCAAACCCATGATTCTCTGGTCCAGCTCTGCTCGCCTGGACATTCCATTCACCCTTGTGAAGAAATGATCCACCCTCCGGTGATGTGAAACTCACCCTATGAAGATAGAAATCGAAAAAGGCTTGGAAGGGAACTAACTAGTCCATATCAAGAATGAAATCATATCTTTTCATTTCTAAAACATAAAGACTCCATGAGAAATGACACCCACCAACCTGAAGAGGTAAATATAATCACTGACGCACGCTATCAGTTCTAGTTCCCATGGGAGTTTCTAGAGTCATCATATCCTTAGAAGTATAAACAGTATGACTAAGGCTATCCATAGTATGAAAATAAATAAATCTATGACAACCTCCTATATCGAAAAGTGAAGATGATATAATTGAGGCTACTAAAATCGTACCTCGAGTAGTAGAAGGTCCATGATCCTGCTCCTGATGAATCTACTCTACCCCAAAAGTCTGGCCTGCACCGTGGCGATGTGAAGCAGCCTGAGATCCCTGAGCTAACCCTCCCTGAGCCTGACCACTACATCCACAGCCTCTACCTGGGCCTAAATGACTTTAAGAACTCCATCCCCAGGTCTACTGTGGAAATAGTAATCCTACTCCTATGCGCGGAGTCAAAACTGATCCTCCATCAATATCCTCTAGAAGAAGAACCTTGCATAAACACTACAGATGACCCATCTTGCTACGTGATCGGCACTCCACTTGGTATCTCATAATATTAGGATTCTTATGTCCATTTTTCCCACATTTAGAGCACACCACTTCGTTACTAGAAGGAAGATATCTTCTATCAGAAAGAATACCTTGTGACCTCAAGCCACCTTGTGTAGACTCTTGGTGGTGCTTCCTGCTGTCTATCTAAAACAAATCAACCATTGAAGCTGAACCTCCATGTTCCACAACTCCAGTCTCCCTCAGGTTTTACTCCGTGATGAGCTCCTGGTTGACTATCAGAGTAATATAAGTCAACTGGAAGACGTTCACCTATGATCTGATTTCCGGTCTGAGGCCTTCCTCAATCTTCCTCACTAAAAACAGCTCTTCATTCTTCAGAACGGGCGTGAAATGCCATAACTCTATAAAGCGAGAGGAATACTACATAACTGTGATAGTACACTACTGCAGGTTCATAAACACTCTGGATATGTCATCTCTCTGTGTCGCTAGGTAGAATTAGTTGTAAAACATACGCTAGAACTCGTACCAAGCCATACCCTATTGGAGCCATGCCTGCGAAACCACATCCCACCATCTCTTGGAGGAATCTCACAGCATATAAGTTGCAAGCTTCACTCTCCTATCTGGAAAAATATTTAGGTGCTCTAAGATGGATAACATGTATTCTAGCCATGATTCTGTAGCATGCGGTCCTACATCCCCTATGAACATCGGAGGATGCTACTGTTGAAAAGCCATCTTCGGCTCTGCCATAGACAGGGCAGGATGCTGAGCTCCCTGGAAGGGATGCATGAATCTCATGAAACCAACCCTGAACTTATCATCATTACCAATATATGGAATCACATCAGGTTACATATCAAGAATGATAGTAAGAACTACTGGTAGTCTCTGATCTGCCGTATCAGGGGTACGATCACTACCTGGTTCCAAACGTGCAACAGGAGGACGTCTTGGTTACATGAGTCTGCAAGGTCACAAGAACACATTTATTAAAGATGAAAATAGTTGCAACTTAAAAGTGTAAAACGGAATAGGAGTGAAAAACTCTAAAATTTTGGAAATAACATGACTACACGGTATGTAGTACCACTACACGACATGTTTCCTGAAATTTTACCATGGGCATGTACCTTGGCCATACATGGCTATGTAAAACACCTGGAAACACAGCGTGTTCTCAAACTACATGGAATACACTAAACCTTTTTCTCTATGCCCGATTACTCCTATATGGCTAGGAACATAGATTGTCCAAGCAAGAAACTACACGGTGTGTTTTTACACTACACGACATGTCCTTAATAGTTTTCACTTTTCTGTGTCATTAGTAATATAGAGTGGTACACAGACCACTACTACATGGTGTGTCAACATGGTACATGGTGTGTTTCCCTACGGATTTCCCAACCCATGTATTCATCAACACGACTAGGTCACACGGCTCTTCTAAGACAAAACTACACGACGTGTTCAAGGATGACACGACCTATACTAAACGTACCTTACCTGGACCGTGTTGTTAGCGACACATCCTAACACGGACAACCCTACACGGCATGTTCCAGATGGACACGACATGTACTTGAAATAAATCCATTGCCCGTGTTGTTCGTGACACGGCTGAATACCCAAGTCATACTACACGACATGTAAACTAGTACACGACGTGTTCCTATAAGATCTTTCACAACCTCGTGTCCCTACCAACACAGTCAGTGACACGGCTAAAAACTACATGGTGTGTATTCATGAAGTACACACCATGTATTTGGGGTTTTTCTAGATTGTAGCCTCAGAACTATATCAGAGCCCAGAAAACACAGAAAAAACAAGCGTTAAGGTTCCAAATTCTGATCTGTGGGGGCCCATACTTCCCGCAAATCAAAGCATGGCATCATAACGATGCAAATAACAAGTGAACAGTATAACCAACTCATGATCCACCAAATTCCGATCCTCGGGGGCCCATAACACCTCTATGACCAAATTTTGGAATCCATAATAAAGTATCTCTAAACAAATGATACCCTATCAACATAGCAGGTATTCTATCACATCAGTTATTACAATAGCATGAATTGTCTATCACAAATTCTATCACAACAACATGCAATTTCTAATTCAATCTATATGGCATGGAAAAATGCATAACATGTGATTTCCAAACAAGTGCATATATGATGCATGATATGTAATACCCTCATCTCATTGGGTTGCAACAAAATAGAACCAAAATCATATAAACAGTAACAACACAAAACCAGTGCACCACCCAACGGTGAAATCAATTACATTGTAACATTTGCAAAACTAGAAAATTGCAATATTCGAGGTAATTTGGATTTTTCCCTGTACACATGTTCTAGAACTCCTGGGAATAACTATTTACTATTTACCTATTCCTTCCTATCCCTGTCAAATGTCTCCAAATAATAATTCAATAGAAAATAAAATAAAAGAAACTCCTATAATACCACTTTGTAACGACCTGAATCTTGAGCCACTCAACTGCTTCCATGTACCTAGTTCACCACATGACCTCAAGCGTGTTTCCCTAAAGGAAAGAGGCTTTCAACTAGCAACAAGGGCCTTGGTGAATCTGTGGGGAAACAATGCCCTCATTTGGTAAGGTTTACAACAGAAGGATAAACATAAAAAATAGCGAAAGCAGTAAAGAGCATAAAACAACTGAAACTAAACAGTGGAAAAAACCTATAATATAATAATGATGATAATGATTCAGCAGTTGCATGTATGAAAGGAAAGTAGCAAACACAACAACTTTCTGAAATAAAACTGAGAACAAAATACTAAAAGGAAACCACAACTCCAGCAGCATCGCATGCCTGGGCTCGGTCCTATGCTCTCCATCTCCAACCTGCAATCATGTACCTGAAGTAGAAGGGCCACAATCCCAATCCCCACCTGCAAACATATAACCTATTTGGACCAAAAAGAAAGACCCAAATAGGGTGTTAGACTAATCTCAGTAGAAAATAACCAGAAGATTTGTTCCCTACTGTCAGTGAGAAATATAGTAAAAGTAAATGAAATAAATGTAGTAGAGAAATAGTAGTACACTAAATTAAAAAATCCTACAAATATCCATTCACATTTATTTATTAACTTAATTCAATCATTTAATTATCAACCATGAAATCAAACAAACAACTCTATATTCCCAAGGCATAGAAAGTAACATAATAGGTAACTCGGCAGACTACTCGAACAACAAGAAGTACAAACCCAAGCCTTTTCTTTGGCTTGGTAGACTCGTCACAACCAACCAAAAAATATTCACACTGACTCTCTGGGTGGCTCATACTGGCAGACCCCTCTGATAAAGTAATCATACAAAGGCACAAACACTCTGGGAATCACTCACTGTCAATTCCCTTGTGGTGTTTCAAAGATATGTATAGACTCTCTGAGGAATCAATTATGTCTAATTACCCCTATAGTATCGATATGTAACTAAGGAAACTCTAATGAAGAACAAAGTAAAATTCATATAGGTCCTGCAAATGATACTAATTTATAACAGAATCTCTAGGGAATACCTTAATAGTCAATTTCCTCTTTAGTCTACCGCACTAGGTTCACACAGCCCTAAAGAGTCTATTCATGCATAATCGACTGTCAGGATCACTATGTGAGTTAAACAACCACATGGATAAAAGATACAATGAATCAAAATCATATAAAACTTAGTAAATACATGCAATAAATTATATCAATGCAGGAAGTCAATGCAAGAAGGTCTTCCTCACAGGTAACCCAAGCCAAATGGCGATAAATAGCCAAAACAAGGGAAACACCCATGGGGTGATCCTCAAACATGCTAACAAGCAATATTTATTCATCTAATAACCTCCGGCATAGACGAAATCTAAGGAAGATAATAAAACATGACCAAAATCCCAAACCCGAGATACCTGATACATGGGAATTCGAAAAATTTGCATAAAAACTCAAAGACATTCAACGTAAGGCAAAAAACCACCTACCTCAATCATAGGATAATGATATACTTGAACCACTAGGCATGTTTCTCCTTAGAACATCATAGATCTACAGAAACACAAAAAATGTTCAAACCACTATATCTTGAGAAAGAGGGGAAATCATGGAATGAAACTCAAGAAGTAGGAAGAGCTCACCGCTGCAGTTCCAACGTAATCGACGGTGGTGGATTCGGAAAACAGACGGAGGATCGGGGGATCAGAGGATGTTTGCAGTCATATAGGATGCTCTGGGTTGACTAACCTAGAGAAGAAGATGCTTCTGTCGATTAGGCATGACCCCGGTTCTTTTAATAAAAAAAATAAAGTACACGGTGTGTACTTTTAAAGTACATGTCGTGTACTTGGATTTTCCATACACCACATTAAGCAGCCTCCAAATCTCCCAAACATGGTCGTGTGTGTGGCCATGACACGGCCAGCACATGGCCTCGAGCAGCAACAAAGTACATGGAATTTACTTATAAAGTACGTGGCATGTACTTGTAAAATTTCCATATTCTCCTATTTTTCTATAAAACGACCAGAAAAGGAAAAACATACGTGAAAAGAAGGTCCGGGTTCTTACAATAGATGTCAAAATATCCATGATTTTATAGTGGGTGAACTTATTATTTCTATTACTGTCTCATAGATTAGGTCACTATAGGATTTAGAGGTAAGGCTAGCTGGAGAGCAAGTTTTTTGGACCATTTGATGTTTTATAGACAATGGGGATGGTGGAATAGTGATAATCACATCCATCAACTTTTAATGATATTTATGATGTCTTCCATCTGTCATAATGTTTTCATTATCCGCCAAACCCTTATCACGTGATCGATTTTGATGATGATGAGCTTTAAATAGATTCTTACATTGATTAACATCTAATTATTTTTCTCAATCTCATTGAAATTTTTTAGGGAAACACATTTATGAATATATGAGTATTGTGGAAGTATGGTAGCATTCCAGATGAGACATGGGTGGGAGAAGTAGATATGTGGGATATGTGGCCATATATTTTTACCTCTAAAATAAATATATTTTTTGGAGTACATATCAAGGATGAGATATTTTTTGAGAAATATGAGCACAGGGGATCTTATATTGTAAAAGAAAACAAAAATTACCCAAGACATAAAAAATGAATTTTACATTTTTCCTTAGTAGGAATTGTAACCATGTCATTAATAATTCTATTTATGTGGATGATCCTCTCTTCCAACACCCCTTTTCTTGAAAGGCCATCTGTAATATAATTCACATCCCAGATGGTATGCGCTATGAAGTAGTTTAGGGATGATATTTTTTCATTGCACTTTATTCATTTACCCTCCAACTTCCATGCCAATCTTGTCTAACACATCCTAATTTCATGAACCACTGTGGCTGAGTCACACTCAAACAAAATGTTGTTCCAATGTCATTGTTAGTTGATATCCTCCGTGCTGATCAGTGCCAACATTTCAGCTTAAAATGTTATCGTGTGCCAGCATGGACCATAATTTCATTCCAAAACCACCCCATGATAATTATTGAAAATTAATCCATATAAAAAAGGTCTATTATTTCCTTTGGATTCTCCATCAGTGTTTCATTTTAGCTATCCATTGAATGGGGTAGTCCTTATCACCTCCATCATGCCCCTTGTGTTGGAATAGTAACAAGCAACCTTTAATCTTCTATGTATCCCGAACTCTCTGACCGAGGTGTTACAATGCTCATTAATCAATGAGTTGGAATTTTTAGCGACCACTAGAATGCAGCAAATGGAATTGGCTTCATTGAATCTTGCATGGAGATGAACAGAGTTGTTTCGAGCCTTCCAAACTACATAAATCAGTCCAGTGCATGACCCCTGCAAAAATGCATTAACTGTTTAGATTATTGATCTCTAAATATATATTTTATAATCTATATAGCCAATGGATTATTTGGAGGTTCCAACTCAAATATGATGAGATCGGTGTTACATAGTGAAATGTTGTCTTACAGGTCACGAACAAGTGGTATATGTCCTCTCTATTCGGACCACAAATTGCACACATCAAACATAATGAAATCTCGCTCTTTGTATGTTCACATGAACTAGGATTTTGGTATGATAAAGCCTCCATATAATTAAAATTCTAGAAGTAAGTATCCAGTTTTGGATCAGTGAGCCAAACCAACTGACCTCACCCTTCAACAGGTATTTGTAAGAGATTTCTCATTCCAATTTACAGGTACTATTTTACCATTTTTTGGTATATCACATGTTGTTTTTTGTTTCACAATGTTTCATGTGTAAAATTGAAAAATTTATAGTGAATGGTTATTACATGGTTGGAAAATATTTTAACCTACCCAAGTAAAATGTGCATTCCAAAATAGAGGGGAATTTCATATTTGGTGCATGGATTTTCAAATTGGCCTCCATCTTAGTAGAAACTATGAACCCCTATTATTATTTTCATAGTTAAGGAATATGGATTTGAAAATGGTGTTCCTTGTCCTAATAAATCATGTGCATGTAAATTATTTGTCAAAAAACTTATTTTCAAAATTTCTAACCCCTTGTTATTCACCCTTATTCACCCATTTTTTTGACCAAAGAAGTTATCTTTCATTTTAAGAGGTCTCAGAGTAGATTTCATGGATTTCCAAAAAACATTCTTAATGAATCAAAGATCCCATTGATGGATCTAAACCTTTTATGAGGTGAAATATTTTCTCTTTTGGATTTATCTATCCTTAGTATCTCATTCAGGACAAAGATGATTGTTTTATTAAATATTGGCATTAGTTTTGATCAAGGTCGTTATGGTTGTTTTACTATTTGATCTTTGATATAGGTTTCATTTATTGATCTCATTCATCATTTTTATATTTATCATTATACTTCAATTGGGGATTGTTTTGGTGAATAGTCATCAATAATCTTGATTTAGGTGGTCAAAATGACAATTACCATAGTGTTCATTTAATTTTTTGTATGTAATTATGCAATTAAATTTAATATAATCAGAAAATTGCAATAGAAATTGAATTGATTAAATTTTATTTCCATGTTATAATGAATTGGGATGAACATGGAGAAATTAATATTTTCTGATTTGGGATGAAGATATTGGTGGGACCTTGGGATTGTAAATTTGGTTGATTAATGTGTCCAACAAATGATTAATATTAGTCATATTATTAAATGTGATTAAAGTTAATAATATTGTTACTGTAATAAATAGAAATTGTATACCATGATGGTAATTTTTTATAAGAATATTAATAATGGATAAAAATTCTAAATGTGATATATGTGAGAAATGTGAATGATTGATAATGATTGTGAGACATAAAAGGATGATTAAAAATACCATATATGATAATATGTTCGGGACACATACTAATTCATCAGAATCCCAAATGTGATAACAATGATATGTGAGATAGTTAATGATGCTTTAAAATACCATGGGGTTCTTGAAATGTTGTCGTAGGACCAAATGTTTCGAATTAAACTATGGTTCCAAGTATCCATGATATGACATTTAAATGAATTGTTAATTGAAATCACATGAGATTGTGATCGAGGGATTAAAATCCATCACAAAATGAAGAAGGTACTGATGCATTGGTTTTCGTTATAAACTATGTGATTTATGTGGTTAAATAAAGAATAATTAAATATGTAAACTGTATACATTATACCCTATACCAATTAATTTATTCAAATACATATACTATGATATACTGTATATTTTTTTACAATCCCTTTTTGATGGCCTACTGAGTTATACTCAAGCACGACTTGGAAGGCTTGATTGAATCCCAAATAGACTATGTGTTTGAACGATATGGTAAAGGAAATTTTTATATGATAGAATTTGTTGGAATGGGGAATGGACAAAGGATCATAACATGTTATCAGTAAATTATTGGGAGTGTCATTTTTTCTTTTCGTTTTTCATTTGACACATGACATGTATATAGCCTAACATATCTAAAACATTATTTTTTGGATATTGTTTATCTATTTTTTTCATCATTTGATTCAATTATGTATTGGTAATGGAATTATTCTGGTTATTGGTTATCACTTTTAGATATTGATAATGTATTTTTTATACTGAGTTGATTTTATAGATAGGTTGTAGTCTTCCCATGTCATATATTAGACCCTCATTTCTATTTAACTGCCTATGGCATATAGAGAGGTGTTCCTGATGTCATATGGCAAATTGTCTTAGGGAAGTGGAATATATTAGCTAGTTTGTGATGTAACAATATCATTATTATCTATTACCTCATGATATCATTTTATTATTTTATGAACATATATTTTAAATATTATAATACATCTATTGATAATGTATCTATAAGGTTTATGACTTATTGTCAATATCTCTATGTCATATTGATTACCTTTTACACTTTATAATGAATTTATGATCACAATTTTATCATGATCCTCTATTTCTCAGGTGGTCATTAGTGATAAATATATTCAATTAGGCTATAAGGAGTTCATATTGAATATATCTGAAATTTTGATAGGTGATCATGTAATATATATACCTAGTTCTTAAATTCACTAAACTATTTACTTTAGGGCTGTATATAATTTTATGTTAATTATAAATGCATTTCAGCTTTTAAATATATTTAGATGTTTAGATATATGGAATCTGAATAATATTCTTATAGGATCATGTTTGGTGTAAGTGATGAAAATTTGAATTAAACTATTTAAAATGTATATGATTCCAATTTACATTTTATAGAACACATATATTTATTGATTATTATACCCCTTGAAATTTAACATTTAGGATCATATTTTTTTTGAAATTATAACTAAGGTTGGGATAATTATGGTTAAGAATGTACTAAAATTTAATTTCACATCATATGAAATATTATGAGATTATAGGGAAAATTAGTGAAGTCTTGCGAAGAATAACATTAACATAATATTATAAGTGAAATAATAATTTTATCAATGCTTATAAATTTATTATGTAATTTTTTTTATGATTCTAATGTATTTAATTATTAAAATATTGATCTAGAATATGATATGTTTTATATTTAATGAGAGACTTGAATAAAGGAATCTATAGAAATTAATATTAGAGAGGTTAATATTCTTTTTGTGATATTTTAATGTAGTCACCGGTCAATTAAATAAGAAATTTTTTTGTATAATCTCATTTAATGTTAATGTGGTCAAAACATTTTATAATTAATTTATATTATGACTTTTTATGGATAAAAATTCCAATGTGGGGTGTAATTATATCACACATGTTTTAAAGATGTATTAATAAATTGTATTTTGACATCAATTAATTTTCAATAATGCAATGGACATAGAAATGTATGTAAAATTTCACACTTTTAATTATTAATTTTTTTGATACCATATTATGTAAAAATATTAATCATCATAAGATAATTGTAATTAATTATGATGGATTAATTTCCAGAAATAATGACTTGATTTATTTTTTATTTTAATAGATTAATTTAATTGATTTAATATTCTCTTAACCTTATAGACTATAAAGTGGAGATTTAATTGAATTAGTGTGGTAAAATATAATCATTGATTTGATGATGGTCAATTAATATGAATTAATTAAATATGAGAATTTAGTTGGATAAATATTCCATGCATCATGGAATTTTAAGTAGTCATCTTTTGTATTTATTATTGGATATTCAATGGACTCTATATGAGTGATGGAAATTTAATTAAATTATATATTTATATTAATGAAATTTAAGGTATTATGATAACTAAAATTTTTTAGATTGAATAGGAGGATTTTAGAGCCAACCGTTTCACTGTGTTATTTTTACCATCACCCCCAGCACTCGACAAACTATGAATCATGTCCTAATTGCATCAAATAATTAGAACCCTTTATGGATGATGGTATTATTTTTTTATGTGAAATAATTTTCATGATGATGAATAGATAATTAATGTGTAATATATGAGAATGTGTATACAGTGACTCGGGAATTTGGAGGATGTGAAATATGTGTGGTACGACATGATGGGTGTGGGGGTGCTCAAGGGTTGGTGATGAATGGTGAATTCAGGATTGAATACCATCTAGTTGGTAGTATTAGTAGATCTATACCTTCAAACATTAGTACATTAGGCGATTATTTTAGAAAACATTGGGATAAACATATATATAGGACTTATGGTAACAATTATTTAGGCATGAGGTATGTGTGAGGCTTTTTTCTCAACACATAAAAAGAGATTATTCTAAAAAATGAATTTGAGTAAAATTAAGGGATTTTGGATAAAAAATATATCTCCCATCATGGATTTATGTATGTTGTAATCAGAGAATATATATGTTAATTTAATGAGAAAATTATTTAATTTACATACCTATTAGGTTATTTTAGTATATTTGGAATTTGGACAACATGATAGGTTGATGGTGAACTAAATCAATGTGATAATTTTGATTATGATTTATTTTTGGTGATTTTGATAAAATATTTTAGAATCATTATATAGTGTATTTAGAAATTTTAATATACCATAAAACACACACATTTTATGTAACACCCCAAGCTTCTACAGTACGCTTCTCTTTGAAAAATACAGTAGCGTGTGTTGTACACAACTTCGAGTTCTAACACACACCACGACCAATCAAAATAGCCGTTATGAATAGTAATACTCAATTTTTTAAATTTTTTAAATTTATCTATCAAAATGGACTTCATTTTTGGATTCGGAATATCAAAATTATCCTAGGGTGAAATTTTGGTACTTTTCAGATAACTCTCATATTTTGATGAATAGTGAAAATTAATAAATTTTAATTTAAAAAAACTTTTTTAATCGAAATAATTAATAGTCATAAATTATTAATTTCAGTGGTTTTAAAGTATATTGAGAATATATTTTTACCATTTAATACAATTTTGGTCATTGGACATAATTTCACAATTAAACCAAACATAATCAAGTATCAATCTTTTGATAGTTATTATATCTTAAAATCACGCTTTTTATTTTGAAAGCAGGAATTAATTTTAAATTAATTTCTGACACTTTTGTGTTTTGAATTTGTAAAAATGGATTCCATATTTGGAATTAGAATGTCCAAATTTTGTAAATAGGTAACTTTTATTTTTAGTCATTTTGAATAATTACTTCGGTAAATATTTTATTTACCATGGTTAAAGGTTAAATACGGTAAATAAGGGTTACAAAATAATATTATAATAATACTAAATTACCATAAAACATGTCCTAACATTATTTTTGGATACATTTACGACAATTTCAATCTTTCGGTCGATTTTGGGACCCCATGGAGCCACTTGTAGTTGATAGGGACACTTTATTTTAATTAAGTTAAAATAAATACAAAAATGACATAAGCATATATCTTTTCGAAAAGAAATTTTTACATAGGGTTATATATGTTTTATTTTAGGCTATAAATATTCATTAGAAAGACAAAAAGATTTCCTACATATTGGTAGTTTGTTTATAATTTTTAGACATTATATAATTAAATTTCTTTATGACAAAATTGTGATGCAGTAATTACCTAATTAATGAAAAATTAGAATAATTGATTTTATTAATACCAAAATAAATGTAATTTTAGACTGTGTATAAATAAAAATAATTTTCTAGGATAATAGGACATGTTAGGATTGATTTATTTAACTTTTTGTGAAGTAATAATTCTGTTATGATTTTTACAAAAATCAATTATTGAATAGTGTCAAAATTGACATAACAGAGTTTTTAAAACAAATATTATATTATTAATTGATCTTAAATTATTAAAAATCTAAGGTTCGGAAAAGAGTCTTATATCATGATAGGTTTATCATTAATGGACAACTTGGGGTCTCTCAGATGTATATAGTAAGTTTATTAAACATATAATATAAAAATATAAAGAGACATTGTATAAGTGAAACTAATTAACTAAGAGTTAATACTTAAAGACAAGGTTAATATAGTAACCCAAACCTATCTAAATCCTATTGGTTGAGTGTTTTTCGACCTAACCCCACATTAACCTTTAAATAATCCACTTTTAGGCCATTATTAACCGATTATGTATTTATTATAAAATAACATTTCTAGCTTTTCCAAAGGTGCCTCTCACCCCTCTTATAAAAGGGCACCCCCCTTCTCATTAATTCAAACCTTCAAAGCCTTTTAGCTCAGCCAAACCCTACCCAAATACTCTCTCAACTTCCCTCACTACAACCTATAGGCCATAGTTTGATCAGAAATCCAACCAATGGAGCCCTTTTGATCAAATCAAACGGAAGAACCCGAAGAAAGGGAGTCTAAACGTACCCTCGACTAAAGGAAAGTGCAAGGTAAGTGGTTTTCATCTCACTCTTTATTTCCGTGAGATTCATGCCATATTTCCACTATTACCTTTTTTTGGTGTATGTACTGCCCATAATTTTATTCATTATGTAATACACATTAATTTATGTGTATTTACATATTCATTGTATCATACCTCTTTCAAGGGGTGTATGTTTCGTAAGTTACCAAATTGGTAAGGGTTAATTTCACAATCTCTTTATTATCCGAGGTTGTTTTTAAATAAGTATCTACTGGGACCTCTTTATCATCCACATCCATGTTTTATAAAAATTCCTTTCAAAACTTTTTTACTATATCATAGACAATGGGTTAAAGTCATTTACACCCTTATTTGACTTTATATGTTTTGAAAGGAATCTTTCCATCATTTTCGAAACAAGGTACTCTTTAATTATTTTGGAAAAATTAAGGAATGAATGTATTTTCATAACTTATACGGCGGGTGTAGTTATTCTACGTCGTTATTACACCTTTTAATCTTCCCTAATAATCTTATAACGATATTTTCAAAATAATTTTTTTTTCTATATTTTGTGACTTTTAAATGATAAAAAAAAAGAGATATTTCCCTCAAATAGTTTTGATTTCATCTATATCAACATCCTTTGATAAATTTTACACTTTTCTAACATTTATTTATTATGATACAAATGATCCATATTGTATTTAAGGTTTTGTGATATGTTTGAATATGGATGAGTTATTTTTTTCCATTAATGGTTTATGATTAATGTTTTGACATTTTGTATGTTAGTTTTAATATGAATGTTTATGTTATATTTAATCCCCTTTTTAAGATGAATGTGTTGTACTTGTATGTTCCGGGTTGGGGACCAGTAAAACTATTCCCTCCGGGTTGGGGTCCGGTTACAGCAGACCCTCCGGGTTGGTGTCCGGTTATTAGAGGCACTCCGGGTTGGTGTCCATTTATTAGAGGCACTCCGGGTTGGTGTCTGGTTATTAGAGGCACTCTGGGTTGGTGTCCGGTTATTAGAGGCACTTTGAGTTGGTGTCTGGTTATTATAGGCACTCCGAGTTGGAGTCTGGTTATAGAGGCTCTCTAGGTTGGGTTCCAGTTACAGTTATCCCTTAGGTCTTGGCACAAGGCCTTGACACAGAAATTAATGTTCGACATTATTTATTCCATCATTATGAAAGTGTTTAGTGATATTGCTTGTGATTATTAGACTAGTAGAATATCCATGTGAATAAGTAAATGGAATTACATCAATTTATTTTTTCCATATTATGATGATGTTCATGTTTTAAAGGCTTTTTTATTATTTATACATTTCCTTAAATGTTTATGCTTATTTATGAAAGTTTCTGCTGTATTTTTATCCTTACTGAGCATCTGAGCTCACCCCTTTCTATGTTTTATTTTTCCCAGGATTCCAAGAAGTGTATAGTTATTGATATGCAGGGTTAAGCCAAGGGAGTAATGGAATTTGTGAAGGATTATTTATGTTGTTTTATATGTTATGAAGTGTAATGTAACATTCATGTATGTAATCGATTTTCCATGACAACTAAACTAATCGGTACTTCAGGACTTGATTCCTTGTAATCATGCTAATTTATTAAAATAATGCACCGACTCTGGGTAACTGGGGTTAGGGTGTTATAGTTGGTATCAAATAAAGTTTATCAATAACCTTGGAAACTAGATTTAGATAAACTCTGATTAGATCACATATCTCTAAGATAGACTTTGAGGATTAGTATATAAGAACTTCCTAGAATTTTGGTATTGTAGAGATTTTGTGAGTTTTCTGTGGAATACATCTCGATCTGGATACGAGCAGTTAGAGGCGGCTCTGGCACAGATGTACCAAAGGGAAAAACCCAAAAACACCGCTTTGAGCTGGACTCGAATGGGAACTTGTGCATGACAATGGGCTTTGCTGCACTTTGGTTATGACACTCTCGGGGAATATGCTTAGGATAATTCTAATTTTCTTTCAAAACCATTATAAAGGGCTTTTGAGTATATACTTACTCAAAGAAAACATTTTTATGATTATGGATTATATCCATATAATATTTAATATATTTTAAGTGTTTTACAAGTTCATTATCAGGTATTTCAATTCATAAACTAATCTAGTGAATGTCATTATTTAGAAATGGTGCCCAGTAGAATGAATGAGAACTCCAGCAATACACATGATCGAAAGAGTAAGTAGGATCGTATCTTTCATGTTCCTAAGCCAAGAATTTACAAGGGAAATAGTCTCCCATGTATTATCATCATATGAATAAATAATATCATGTGTTGATAAGATAAGTAATGAATTTTCGGAGTCCTATGGCTTTTAAGGGAAGCCAGAGAAGGAAAGTATGGTAGAGAGAAGAATTGATAAAGGGAATAAGGTAAAGAATGATTTTCCCATATGTGTTAACTTTATAGAGAATCACCTTGGAAAATTCTTGAAGGGAATGAGAGTATGTTATAAGTGTGGAGAAAAATGACACCAAGTACATGACTTCAATGGTAATAAAAAGGTTTCAAATGTACAATGCTTCATCTGCAAGGATTTTGGACACTATGCGAACCAATGTCCCAGTCATCATACTATGCGGAAAATGATGCTATTGGTTAATAATCAAGTTCTGATACTACCACAAATGAAGAGGAATAACTAGTGTTCTTATGTCGTTATTTTGGAATTATTTCATTTAAGTTTTGTATCAATGATGTTCTGGAAATAAATAAGGATTTTACTACAGTACTATTTCATTAAGGATTTGAGATTTTATAGTGCTAAGAAAAGTGACTCTACAGCGAGTTAAACATTTTGGAAATTCCATGGAAAAAAGGATCATTATTTTGTTTAACTTCCTTATAAATTTTGGACTGTGAGTTTGGATAGTAGTATTTTGGATAGTTATATATGTTGGAATGGATTAAGTTTGAAAGGTTACTTTTGGATTTTTATAAAAGGACAACATGCAGACCGTGTGACAACCCGCCGCATTGGAAAAAGCTACTGGAATTGAACCCACAACTATAGTGCGATTGGGATTTATCACCTACCACTGGACTACGTCAATTCCCTTGATTGTATAATGTAGTTTTTTTAATGGTTCTGATATGTGAATTATACATTCATTATATTTGGAGCCCTATACGATTAGGATAAATAGAGTATTTTTGAGTGGTCTTATGTTTTGTAGTGAAAGATGAGTTTGTGGTATAAATTTATTAATGGATAAAAGTCTAATTATAATGTAAGTATATCTTCTTATGATCTTATCTAATCTCATAAATATATTCCTCAACATTCAGAAAAGGAACTTTAAATAAAAATGTTGTCCTAGATGGTACGTTAGAGAATCACAAATTTATAGCTTCAGGATTGTTGGCCTTTTCATAGCCATGTTCTCAACCACTCTCTATCAGATATTAATGGTTATATTTCTCTTCCATATCCATATTTTCCTACATGAAACCCTAGTATGAGTAATTTTCGGTAACATTCATACTTACAACTATTTATTTTCAATAGAGGCCTCATTAATCCATTTCTCTGATGTTGGATTTCAACTAAGATATTTTGAATGTCATCCCCAACATTCCAATACCGAGTATAAATTGTGAGGATTCATTTTATTGAAGGAGGGTAGAATTTAACACCCCAAGCATCTATGGGACTCTTCTATTTGAATAATACAGTAGCATGTGTTGTACGCAACTTCGTAATCTAACACACACCAAGACCAATCAAAATAGCCGTTATGAATAGTAATACCCACTTTTTGAAATTTTATAAATTTTATCTCTAAAAATGGACTTCATTTTTGGATTCAGAATATCGAAATTAGCCTAAGGTGAAATTTTGGTACTTTTCGGATAACTCTCATATTTTGATGAATAGTGAAAATTACTAAATTTTAATTAAAAACAACTTTTTTAATCGAAATAATTAATATTTATAAATAATTAATTTAAGTGGTTTTAAAGTATATTTAGAATATATTTTTACCATTTAATATAATTTTGTTCATTGTACAAAATTTCACAATTAAACCGGACATAAACAAGTATCAATCTTTTGATAGTTATTATATCTTAAAAACACGCTTTATGTTTTGATAGCGGGAATTAATTTTAAATTAATTTATTCAACTTATGGGTTTTGAAGTTGGAAAAATGGATTCCATATTTGGAATCATGATTTCCAAGTTGTGTAAATAGGTAACTTTTATTTTTAGACATTTTGAATAATTACTTTGATAAATATTTTATTTGCCATGGTTAAAGGGTAAATCCTGTAAATAAGGGTTAAAAAATAATATTTTAATAATACTAAATTACCCTAAAATGTGTCCTAACCTTATTGGTGGATACATTTCCGACCATGGAAATATTTGGGTCGATTTTGGGACCCCATGGAGCCACTTGTAGGTGATAGGGACACTTAATTTTAATTAAATTAAAATAAATACAAAAATGACATAAGCATATATCTTTTAGAAAAACAATTTTTACATAGGGTTATATATGTTTGTTTTTTACTATAAATATTCATTAGAAAGATAAAAATATTTCCTACATAATGGTAGTTAATTTATTATTTTTAGACATTATATAATTTAATTTAATTATGACACAATGGTGATGCAGTAATTACTTAATTAATGAAAAATTATAACAATTGATATTATAAATACCCAAATAAATGTAATTTGAGACTTTTTATAAATTCCAATAATTTTATAGGATAATATGACATGTTCGACTTGATAGAAATAACTTTTTTCAAAGTAATAATTCTGTTCTGATTTTTAGAAAAATAAATTATTGAATAGTGTCAAAATTGACATAAAAGAGTTTTTAAAACAAATAATATATTATTAATTGATATTAAATTCCTAAAAATCTATGGTCCGGCCAAGAGACTTATATCAAGATAGGTGTATCATTAATAGGCCACTTGGGGGTCTTTTTAATGTATATAGTATGTTTAATAAACATATAATATAAAAATACAAAGAGGCATTGTATAAGTGAAATTAATTAACTAAGAGTTAATACTTAAAGATATGGTTAATATAGTATCCCAAACCTGTCTAAATCCTATTGGATGAGTGGTTTTCGACCTATCCCCACCTTAAAATTTAAATAATCCACTTTGGAGCCATTAGAATCCGATTATGAATTTATAATAAAAAAGTATTTCTAGATTTTCTAAAGGTGCCTCTCACCCCTCTTATAAAAGAGAACTCCCCCTTCTCATTAATTAAAACCTTAGAATCCTTTTGGCTCGGCCAACCCCTGCCCAAATACTCTCTCAACTTCCCTCACTATATCCTAGAGGCCTTAGTTTGATCATAAATCCAACCTATAGATCCATTTTGATCAAATCAAACGGAATAACCCGAAGAAGAGGGGGCTAAACGTACCCTCGACTAAAGGAAAGTGCAAGGTAAGGGGTTCTCATCTCACTCTTTATTCCTGTGATATTCATGCCATATTTCCACTATTACCATTTTTGAGGTGTATGTACTTCCCATAATTGTATTATTCGTGTAATACACATTAATTTATGTGTATTTACATATTCATTGTATGATACCTCTTTCAAGGGGTGTATGTTTCGTAAGTTACCAAATTTGTAAGGGTTAATTTCACAATCTCTTTTTTATTTGAGGATGTTTTTACATAAGTATTAACTGGGACCTCTTTATCATACACATCCATGTTTTTTAAAAATTTATTTCAAAACATTTTTACTATTTAATAGAAAATGGGTTAAAGTCATTTATACCATTATTTGACTTTATATGTTTTGAAATGAATCTTTCCATCATTTTCGAAACAAGTTAATCTTTATCTTTTTTGACAAAATTAAGAAATGAATGTCTTTTTTTAACTTATACGGTGGGTGCGGTTATTCTCTATCATTATTACACATTTGAATCTTCCCTCATAAGCTTATAAATATATTTTGAAAATAAATGTTTTCTCTATAATTATGTGACTTTTAAATGATTTAAAAAAAGAGATATTTCCCTCAAATAGTTTTGATTTCATCTATGTCAACATCATTTGATAAATTTTACACTTATTTCACGTTGATTTATTATGATACAAATCATCCATATTGTATTTATGTTTTTGTGATATGTTTGACTATGGATGAGTAATTTTTTTCCATTAATGGTTTATGATTAATGTTTTGACATTTCATATGTCATTTTTAATACGAATGTTTATGTTATATTTCATCCACTTCTTATGATTAATGTGTTGTACTTGTATGTTTCGGGTTGGGGACCGGTAAAAGTAAGCCCTCCGGGATGGGGTCCGGTTACAGCAGACCCTCTGGGTTGGTGTCCAGTTATTAGAGGCACTTCGGGTTGGTGTCCGATTATTAGAGGCACTCCGGGTTGGTGTCCGGTTATTAGAGGCACTCCGGGTTGGTGTCCGGTTATTAGAGAAACTCTGAGTTGGTGTCCGATTATCAGAGGCACTCCGGGTTGGAGTCCAGTTACATAGGCTCTCTAGGTTGGGTTTCGGTTATAGTTATCCCTAAGGTCTTGGAATAAGGCCTTGACATAGAAATTAATGTTCGGTATTATGCATTCCATCATTATGAAAGTGGATAGTGATATTGCTTGTGTTTATTAGACTAGTAGAATATGCATGTGAATAAGTAAATGGAATTACTTCATTTTATTTTTTCCATATTATGATTAAGTTCATGTTTAAAAGGATTTTGTTTTAGTTATACATTTCTTTAAATGTTTATGATTATTTATTAAAGTTTCCACTATATTGTCATCCTTACTGATCATCTGAGATCACCCATTTCTATGTTTTATTTTTCCCAGGATTACAAAAAGTATATAGTGATTGATATGCAGGGTTAATCGAAGGGAATAATGGAGTTCCTGAGGGATTATTTATGTTGTTTTGTGTGTTATGAAGTGTAATGTAACATTCATGTATGTAATCTATTTTCCAAGACTACTAAACTGATCGGTCCTTCGGGACATGATTCCTTGTAATCATGCCAATGTATTAAAATAATGAACCGACTCTGGGTAACTGGGGTCAGGGCCTTAAATTTTATGTTCTATCAAAAGAGGTATTGGATTAGAGTTTAATGACATTTATCCTGATTTTTCCAAAATCAACATGAAGTAAATTCCACTCGATACTACATTTATATCTAATAATACTCTTTCCACACTTTATATCCAATAATTTACATTATGTTATATCATGTGGAATAGTTAATATGAAATATATTAGGGGATTAAACTCATGTTTAATGACTTTCATTTGGTCATTCCAATATAGAATGTGTTATTAAGAAATTAACAAAAAAGGTGGTTTAGGAATCTTAATTCATGATTTGAAATTTATTATTAATTTTGATTATATTTATCTATGATTTTCCTTGAAAATTATCTTTTATTTTAATATATTTAAGATATATTTGAAAACACTTTTAGGTTTTTGACTTTGTTTCACAACGAAACGGATGGAGTGGACTAATGTGCTCGACTGTGGATCTTACAAAGGGCTGAGTTCTCCTCCATCGCTCAGGTCAGGTATATTGTTCTTCATTTTGAAACTCCTAATGGTTATTTGTCAAATGATATTGGACCTTCTTTCCAATGGTTGGAATTCTCTGTGCAATTCTTCCATCATTGCTTAAAAACAAACATTGGTCGATAGGATGGGAATTCGGGACCATCGCACCCTTTTGGGGGAAAATAATTGCATGTTCCGGGACTCTCTTATAGATTTAAGATGTATTCATATGTTCGTGAATCTTTGGTTTACACCCAAGTATAGTATCCACAGATTACTCGTGGTTGGAAATGGAAAGCTGAACGCAAGGATTCAGAATCATTTAGGCTCGAGGTTTTCCATCCCTCATTAGATTAATGACTCTGATGAGTTTGGAATCATTGAGACGACTCTAGTTTGAAGCCTCATAGCTGGGCGCCCTAGAATTTATTTTCATCCAGGGGGGACAGATGACGACTTGAGCATTTGGATCGAACCCTTGATATGGGCTTCCTACATATCCTCATGAGAGGAATCAGGATCCACATTGTTCTGTAGTGCAGTTTAACATCATGCGAGACGAAGGATCAGGGATTACACTAGGAGGTTGCAAAATGAGATTGTGGATGGGGCTTACACACTAAGGCAGCCCATAGAGTTGGTGAACTGATGTGAAGTGGTCGGGATGACTAGGTGGCGGTCTTGAACCTCATGGAGGCTTACTATGTACCATTCCTTGACATGGATCAAAGTCCTCATAGTTCATATGTGGTTGGGGTTAGGGTTGGTGCTTACTCTTAGCCCACGTGAGTCATGCTCGGTGTGGGAAACAAGAGGCAGTAGATACCTGACTATCACGTCGTGAAAGGTGAGTCCATGGGAGGCGGAGTGTGGCTTATGCATGGAGCGGCCCAGAAAAATAGAGATTGGGACTTACTCCATGATAGAGGCCTGATGGTGACCATGACTGGTAAGAATGGGAATGGGTAACGAAAACCCCAGTGTCCATCTCCCCTCTTGTTCCTTGGCACCGGGGAAGTACGGAGGTGCATGTGTGCAACCTCATGAAAGAAAGGTTAGGGGGGTACTCCAAGGAGGCTTCCCTATTACTCCAAGAAGAGGGGAGAATTACTCACTGCTGGCGTCTAAAGGAAACGCAAGCGGGGTCCCCAACTCCTAGAAAGTGGAGAAGAAGAAAGGGGACTCTCGGGCTCGGACCCTGCACTGCCATGAGTATGTGAACCCAGGAATGTTTTGAGAACCCACTCAAGGTCCGGAGAAACCCATTTTCCCTCAACTACCATGGGTATGTGAACTCAAAATGGAGAGCTGATATGCCTAATGGTTACATCATACGGATCTGGAGGCTTCGGTAAAGGCCTCGACTCATGGAAAATGAATAGGCCAACAAGGGCGTTGTGAAGGATCAGGCAGGATTGGAATGATTTTATCTGACTTGGGTAATGGGAACACCGAAGGAGCTGGCGGGCCACATGGGTGTATTAGGAGTGGCACCCTTCAGATAGGGGGGTGCTACGTGGCGGGAGAGGTCATCCACCTACCAGGGTGGTACGCGGACTGATAGGCATCACACGTACCAAGGTGGTACGCGGCTTCCGGTTCAGCCCACGTACCAGTTTGGTATACGGGGGAGTCCACGCGAGTAGTGGCTACTAGGAAAGACGTCGGTCAGGGGTTTGTTGGTCAGGGCTTCGCCCACGTAGGAGGGTGCTATGCGGTGAATAGGATTGAAAAAGGGTCATAGACTCTCTAGTCCGCGGGGAGTACATCCGTGGAGGGGCCCTGACTCGTGGTCTTCTTTCATTATTATTTTTAGTTCTCAGTTCACCAAGTTGTTATTCATTTTTTGGTTCCTTATTAATTTGTTCGCAGTTTCATTCCTGTCATGAATTGGAACTTCACTATTTGCGAAATCAAAATCTCCTTCCTCCAAAATCCTTCCACCTGAGTCTGATATCCCTTTCTTCTCCCCCTTGATGTCCTTTTATAAAGGGGGGAAAGAGATGTATCTATGGTCATGCAACACCTTTTGCGGAAGCCAATGAACAGAAATCCAGTTTATGGATGACTTGGTCATATCTGCAACTCGCAGGGGCGTTGAACGCACCTTCCTTGCAAACAAAATCGGTTCGGGGGGTGCTTCAGGACCGCACAGGGCTCCACCTATGTTCCGTGAATGATGGCGTACACTGTCTGGGCCTGTCGACGTGGTTCGCAGATGGGGTGGTTCATGATGGTGGACCGGCTTGGCGCTCGTCCTTCTTCATGCCCGCGGAGGGTCCCCGCCTTTGTTCCATAAACAACAGCGGTCCACGGAGGGGGAAGCTTGCTGATCCGGCCACGTACCATCAAAATTGGACCGGTATGCGGACCGTTTCATATTTTTCCAACCTTTTATTATTCTCCACATTTTTTCCAAATTCCATGAGGGAAATTAGGTATAATCCTCTCTTGAATTAAGGGGATTCTCAGTCTCCTTTTCATATTTTTCAAGACCCTACAATCTTTAATACATTATGTGATTTATCTAAATGATTTATTAATTATTTATTGATTATACTGTTGGAGTTTTTTGACATTTATAAAAAATATGGAATTTTTTTAAAATGAATTTTTTATAAAATATTTTTTTATATCTTATGAAATGGATTGTTTTTTGGAATCATTTTAAAACATTGTTAATTAAATTATACATAGTGTGATTGGGTGTGTTAAAACGATTTTTCTGTGACCTAATTTGAAAACCTATAATCATCTTCTATAGTAAAGTAGTGAACATAGGGTGTGTGGGTTAACACGGTCAAGGGTTGATAGGATAAAACTTATAATGACCCATACATTACATACATTTTTATTACTTCAGAATTGAAGCACACTTATTACAACATATAACAAAACCAAGAAAGGACCGTATATGTATAGTGTCTTTAGTAACTAGGAAACATAAACAACTAGTTCATAAAGAATCTAATTTGCCTCCCATTTATTTCATCATATCTAGAGTCCCTTTTTGGAATATTCTACTTAATAACCTTCTTCCTGACCTGGGGAAATAAAACATACAAAAGGGTGAGCTCAAATGCCCAGTAAGGGTAAACAAAAGAAATATCAATCACATCATATACATAAGCACATAACTTTTGGAAATATTAACCTGCAAAAGAGATCATAATTTCATAACATGGGATAAATCATAGTAGTGAAATGTAATCCCAATAATCATGACATAAAACATGAAACTTTGTGGAATACACACATAATCATAAAGAATCATTTCTTATTAGTCAAGACTAATTTCCAAGACTATCTTAGTGGACAAAGTCCATTTCTGAACCGAGTTCAGTCCTCGTTTCAGTCCTGTTTCACTGAACCGGTATAACCTACCGTTCCAGACATGTCTATCTCATGAGATATAAAATCTTTATCCAATGCATTGGAGGGAGATATAGGTCCCACCCATCTCATAATGATACCATTCATATGTGTGCCAAAAAATCATAAATCATACATCATTCCATAACCCATGTAATAAAAATTGGATTCTTAAACATCATGACATCATGAAACAATTCATATAATATAAAGGAATTTATAAAAATAATTCCATCACAACATAATAAAATCAATGTAATAATAGGGATAAAACAGAACCCTTTATTATCTTAGATGGAAAATAATTTTCATAAAACACTTGAACTCTATTCTTGAGGAAAATATCCTTTCTACTTCAAAAACATTTTCCTTTCTTAACATGTCATACAATTTTAAACAAAAATAAGTTGATTAAAAATAAACTTGAAAACTTTTAAAGGAATCTTCTTGGAAATAATGTTTTAAAAATCCATTCATGCCGTATAAGTTAAAAAAACATTCTTCTCGTACTTTTGTCGGAAAAGTCAAAAAGTACCTCGTATGAAAAACGACAAAAGATTCCTTTCATATCTTTTACTAAAAACTTACCGAAGGGTAAAATTGGATTTAAAAAATTTTATGTGGATGGAAATAATATAACATATCGAGGAAACATGGATGTGGATGATAAAATACACCCCAGTAAATGCCAAAGTATAAACAATCTCAGATAAAAATGAGATTGTGATATTTCCCTTACCTTAGGTCCGTTTTTCCTTGTAAGTGTCTGAAACTCCTGTATAATGATTTAAATAATGTTATTGACTTATTACAGAATCATAATTATCATTATTATATCATATATGGTCATATTCTTAGTTTCTTGGTAGTAATATTTCATTGCTACTTGTTATTCGGGTGTTTATAACTTTTTGTTCTTATGCGTTTCTTGTCGAATAAATTCTTATTATTCTCTTTAGGTTATAGATACCTAATTTCCAGAATGGAATTAGTGTAATATATATCATATTAATTCATTCAATTCATTTATATAATCATTATGAAATGAACATCATGTAGAATGAGTCGCATCACATCGTGGAGACGGTATTCCGTACGTACGCACGAGTGATGATATCGTTCCTATGATCGTGGAATTGTATTGGAGTGTATGTATACTTTTTCAGAATCAGTATTACTTTATAATAGTCATATATATTCATTATTTACACTATTATACCCATCCAAGTATGGTAGTGGGGGAAAATATATTACACCACGGCGTGGAGACGGTATTCCGTACGTACGCACTCGCGGTGATTTCTTTTTCCGTAGGATGGATAGATGGTGAAACAGGGTTGTTTCATACTTATAATAACTTATCAGTATATGAGTGAAACTGATGTTATTACATCATAATTAAACAACTAATGACGAATAATTGGAAGAAGAAATAAAGATGAAAGAATCAGTAACAGGCATTACCTCTTCTTTGAAGTACTTCTTTGAGACCTTCTTTTAGGGCACTAAAATTGGTCTTTGAAGAATACCAGGAACTCTAGGATGTCTCTAGAGAAGTGGAGAGGAGAAAGTGGCCGGGGTGGGCCGATCTTGAAGTCTCAATGTGGTGTGAGGAAGAGAGGGAGGAGGTGCCCTTTTATAAGGGAGGAGAGGGGCACCTTTGGAATAACGAAAACTATTATTTTATTATAAAATCAAGATCGGTTTTAAATAGCTCTATATTGATTAATTTCAAAGATAAGGTGGGTATGGGTCGAAATTATCTCATCCAATAGAATTTAGACATGTTTAGGTTCCTATTTTAACCTTATCATTTAGATTTAACATTAAGTTAAATAATTTTACTTTTACCGTATCTTCTTGTGTTCTTATACTATATGGTTAATAAACATACTATAAGCAGCCAAACGAACCCCAAGTTGTTTATTATTAATATATATAACCTTATCTAAGTCATTTGGCCGAACCTTAGATTTTTAGGAATAAAATAACAATTAATAATATAGTATTTGTTTTAAAAACTATTTTATGTCAATTTTGACACTATTTAGTAATTAATTTTTGTGAAAATCATAACAGAAATATTAGTTCTCAAAAACTTAATTAAATCAATACTAACATATTATATTAATCTATAAAATTAGTTAAATTCAAAAAAAGTGTAAAATTACATTTATTTTAGTATTTATAACATCAATAATGTCAATATTTCATTAATAAGATAATTACTGCATCATCTTTGTGTCATAAATAAATTACATTATTTAATGTCTAAAAATTAAAAATAAAATACCATTATGTAGGAAATCGTTCTATATTTCTAATGAATATTTGTAGTTGAATATATCATATGTATTACCCCATATTAAAAATGATTAATTTATTAAACACTGATTTTTACTATTTTAACCCTTCTTTAAATAAATTAATAATAAATGTCCTAATCTAATCCAAGTGGGCCTAAATGGTCATATTTTATTCCTAAGTTTGTTTTTGTTCTAATTACACTTGTCCAATAGAATTAGGACATGTTTTAGGGTAATAATACTATCATGTTTACCCTTAATTACCTTATTTACTTTTAACCGTGGTAAAAAAAGTTAAAAGTTACTATTCACCAAAAAATTATTTTCATCTCATTGAACAACATTTTACTTACTGACATCAACTGTGTCTCTAGGATTTTCGAAATTCCACTCACAGAAGTGGTTAAATTAAGTTTTATGAAAAATTCAGTTTTTTTAACTACCACTTAGTGGTTTCACTATTCATCAAAAATTGAAAGTTTTCAGAAAAATACCAAAATTTTACCCTAGGCTAATTTCGATATTCCAAATCCAAAAATGAAGTCCATTTTGAAAAATAAAATTTATAAAATTTCAAAAAGTGGTTATTACTATTCATAACGGCTAGTTTTATTAATATTTTAATAGCATATCGTTGTTTAGTGAAACTCGGTATTGCGTATGACGCAAGCTATCGAGGAAGGTTGCGATTTAGTGTAAATCAAGCCAAGCAAGTGTTGTGTAGAAAAATATTCCTTTGATGATTTATATAACATAAACGTCTCGGGTGTTACATTCTAACCGCCTTAAAATGAATTTCGTCCTCGAAATTCGTCACTTTTTAACAAACAGATGAGGATACCTCTCCCTCATCATATCCTCAAGATCCCATGTAGCTTCTTCTAATTGGTGGTTCCTCCATAAAACTTTCACCAATCGAGTGGTCTTGTTTCGTATGACTTTTTTGCTACGATCCAGAATCTCTATCAGTTGTTCTTCATAAGAAAGATCTTTCTCCAGCGGTACAACTTCTGAGCTGAGTACATGTGAAGGATCAGGTATGTACTTTCTCAGGAGAGATACATGGAACACATCGTGAACTTGAGAGAGATTCGGTGGAAGCGCCAATCGGTAAGCTACCTTCCCAACAAGATCCAATATTTCTAAAGGACCAATATATCTAGGGCTCAACTTCCCCTTCTTTCAAAATCTCATAACCCTCTTCCAGGGAGATATTTGTAAGAACACTTTATCACCCACTTCTAACTGTAGGTATTTTCTTCAGTTGTTGGCATAACTTTTCTGTCGACTCTGAGCTGCTCTTATATGTTGTTGAATAGATCTGACCTTTTCTTCCATTTCATCAACGAGATCGGGTCCTAATAGCTTTCATTCCTCAACTTCATACCAGCAAGTTGAAGTCCTGCATTTCTTTCCATAGAGAGCTTCATAAGGAGCCATCTGAATACTTGAGTGAAAGCTATTATTATAAGAAAATTCCACCAAAGGTAGGTGTTGATCCCAACCACCTTTGAAATCCATAGAGCAATCTCTCAACATATCTTCTAGAGTTTGAATTGTTCTCTCAGACTGACCATCTATCTGAGGATGATAAGCAGTGCTGAAACTCAACTCTGTATCCAGAGTATGCTGAAGACTTTACAAGAACATCGAGGTAAACCTCGGATCCCGATCAGATATAATAGAAAGTGGTAATCCATGCAATCTTACCACTTCTTTTACATATATCCTGGCAAGCTGATCCAGAGAGAAATCCTCTGTAATAGCAATGAAGTGTGCAGACTTTGTAAGACGATCAACTATGACCCAGAAAGCATTATTGCCTTTGGATGTTTTAGAAAGTCCTGTGAAAAAGTCTATAGTGATGTTTTCCCATTTCCATTCGGGTATGGGTAATGTTTGTAACATCCCCTTAGACTTCTGTCTCTCAGCTTTAACTTGTTGACAAACCAAGCATCGAGAGACATATTCAGCAACATCTCTTTTCAAGCCATCCCACCAGAAGTACTCTTTTAGGTCCCTATACATCTTCATGCATCCAGGATGAATAGAGAATGAAGAACTATGAGCCTCATCCAGCAGCTCCTTCTTTAATTCGGGGATGGGAGGAACACAAACCCGATTCGTGAACTTTATTATCCCATCACAATCAAGGTTGAATTCAAGAACATTTCTCACCTTTTATTGTAACTCGACATCTTCTTTTTGTGCCTCTTTAATCTTCACATTTATAGATGGTTGAACATTCATTTGAGAAAGATACGATTTTCCCCTTTCATTATAATTCCAAGATCCATCCTTTGTAAATCCATAAATATTGGATCTTTTGTGATCCTCATCATGGATAAACTAGCATGGTCTTGTCAACTTAATGCATCTGCCACATTGTTTGCTTTCCCAGGGAGGTAATGAATTGAGAAGTCGTAATCCTTAATCAGCTCCAACAATCTCCTTTGGCTTATATTCAGCTCCTTTTGTGTGAAAATATACTTTAAACTTTTATGATCAGTATAAATATCAAAGCTTTCACCATAAAGGTAATGCCTCCAAATCTTTAATGCAAAGATTACCGCAGCTAACTCCAAATCCTGAGTTGGGTAATTTTGCTAATGTATTTTCAACTGTCGTGAGGCATAAGCTATCACCATATCATTTTTCATAAGAACACACCACAATCCCTTATTGGATGCATCACTATAGATCACAAACCTTTCTCCACTACAAGGCAGTGTGAGCACATGTGCACTAGATAACCTTCTTTTCAACTCCTTGAAATTCTCTTCACATTCTTTCGTCCAAACAACCTTAACTCCTTTTCGAGTCAACTTGGTGAGTTGATTAGATAATCGTGAAAAATCTTTCACAAAACATCGATAATATCCAGCCAAACCAAGAAAACATAGGATCTCAGTTACTGTTGTTGGTCTCGACCATCTTTCGATAACCTCTGTTTTTTCTGGATCCACAGATATCCCCTCTTTTGAGATTATGTGACCCAAAAATGCAACTTTATGAAGTCAAAATTCACACTTGGTAAATTTGGCATAAAGCTTCTCGTTTCTCAGGGTCTTTAATATAATTCTCAAGTGATCTTCATGTTCTTCCTTACTCTTTGAATAGACAAGAATATCGTCTATAAAGACTACCACAAACTGATCAAGATAGTCTCTAAAGACTCTATTTATTAGATACCTGAAGATAGCAGGGGCATTAGTAAGACCAAATGGAATTAGTATAAAATCATAGTGTCCATACCTTGTACGGAAAGCCGTCTTTGGTATATCCTCCCTTTTAACCCTTAATTGATGATACCATGAACGAAGATCAATCTTGTAAAAGTATTGATCTCCTCGTAGTTGGTCAAATAAGTCATCAATGCGTTGGAGAGGATATTTTTTCTTGATAGTGATCTTGTTAAGTTTTCGATAATCAATGCAGAGTCTCATTGATCCAACTTTCTTCTTAACAAATAGAACAGGTTCTCCCCAAGGTGACGCACTAGGGCGTATGAACCCCTTATGAAGATTCTATTGGAGTTTCTTCTTCAATTCCTGCAACTCAATTGGGGCCTTTCTATAAGGTGTCTTTGAAATAGGCGAAGCACCCGATACGAGTTCTATTGAAAACTCAACTTCACTATTCAGTGGAAGACCCGGTAATTCATCCGGAAAGACATCATCAAACTCCCGTACAATGGAAATATTCTTAATCGTGAGTTTCTCACCAATCATTTGAGATAAATAACCTTCATTTAGTGTAATCAAGACCCATAAGATGGAAGGAATTTCCACTGGAAGGTTATGTTCATCCTTGCATCGATATACGATCATAGATTGATCTGGAATATGAAATGTGACTTCCCTTATTTGGAAATTGATATGAGCTCCATGTAGAGAAATCCAATCCCTACCAAGAATCACATCAAATTCTACTTTAGGAAGGATCGAAAGATTTGCAGGAAGCACTTTCCCACAAACTTCAATCGGAGAAGAATTATAAACATTCGATGCGACTGTTGTGCCATTAGGTGTTGTCACAGCTAACTCAACATCTAATTGTTGAGGTAATACAGTGATACCCTTAGAAAATTATTAAGAATTAAAGGAGTGGGTGGATCCAGAATCAAATTAAAGATTTGCTACTTTAGAGTGGATAGTAAGTGTACCGTTTATCACATCGTTATCATACTCCACATCGCTGATAGAAATTGCATGTGACTTTCCTTTGCCTTTATCCTTAAGAGTTTTTTGACGTCGACCATCATCATCAACCCTTGGATTAGGGCATTTATTGGCATAATGTCCCATCTCCTTGAACTTGAAACATTGAGGTGTAGTAGGTTCATTTTGTGTATCCCTTCCTTTGTTTGCATCATTAGACATATTCTTCCCATCATCGCGGCATTCAAATGCCCGATGACCTTCTTTTCCACATTTGAAACATTTACTTGTCCCTTTAAGAAATTCTCTCCATGTTTCTTTACACACTTTGATCATAAGGGAAAGCTCATCTTCTTTTCAGTGTGCTCTTTAAATTTTCCTTTGAATTCCATTTTCCTCTTCTTATCAAACCCATATGATTGATGGGTTACTCCAATCTCCATCTCAACATTGAGAGCACATCGAACGATTTCCTCGTATCCATTGAAGTCCCTTATGGCTAAGGCCCTTCGAAGACTTGGTTTTAAGCCACTAAAGAATCGATCGATCTTACTCTCACGTTGAATAATAATACAAGAAGTGTACCTTGCAAGTCTTCTAAAATTTGCTTCATAGTTACCAACAGATTCATCATCCTTTTGCTTCAGTTCAAGAAACTCTTTCTCCATCTTTGTTCGGAGAATATGAGGGAAGTACTTATTGAAAAATATGTTCTTGAACTCATCCCATTCCATGGACTCAATTTCATCCCTTTGCCTCGTATTCTTAATAAGATTCCACCATTTATCAGCATCACCTTCCAAACGATACACTGCTAAGATGACTTTATCATGCTCAGAACATTGAAGAACTGAAAATATCTTTTCAGTAGTACTAATCCATTGTTCAACCACTAATGGATCAGTAGACCCGCTGAATGAAGGTGGAAGCTGTCTCATGAAGGATTCAACAGAATGTTACTCCTTCCTTTGCTCGTTTGTAAGTCCTGCATGATTCATAGCTTGAGAAAGTTGTGTGAGCATGACTACAAGATTTTTAATTCCATCTCCCATAACGTTTGGTTGCTCAGGGGGACAATCATTTCATTTCCCGTCGCATTCCGCATTAACACGATTTTTTCGGGTTCCAGCCATTGACGAAAACCAAGAAGAATAGTGTGAGCAACACAAATTATAATAGGAAAACCACATAATCAAGAATAAGATTTCACACTAAAGGTCTTATCCTAGGTTATTCATGGTCATTTCTAAAACACTAATATTGTGTTCTATGCTTAGACTTATCCTTAAGGTTCTTACTAAGGCTTTCACATCCTAGTTTCCAAAGGTTGACCATACCTTTCCTCTGAAACCAACTATAACGACCCATACTTTACATACATTGTTATTAATTCAGAATTGAATCACACTTATTAAAACATATAATAAAACCATGAAAGGACCGTATAGGTATAGTGTCTTTAGAAACTGGGAAACATAAACAACTGGTTCATAAAGCATCTACTTTGCCTCCCATTTGTTTCATCATATCTAGAGTCCCTTTTTGGAATATTCTACTTAATAACCTTCTTCCTGACCTGGGAAAATAAAACATACAAAAGGGTGAGCTCAAATCCTCAGTAAGGGTAAACAAAATAAATATCAATAACATCATATACATAAGCACATAACTTTTGGAAATCTTAACCTGCAAAAGAGATCATAATTTCACAACATGGGATAAATCATAGTAGTGAAATGTAATCCCAATAATCATAACATAAAACATGAAACTTTGTGGAATACACACATATTCATAGAGAATCATTTCTTATTAGTCAAGACTAATTGCCAAGAATATCTTATTGGACAAAGTCCATTTCTAAACCGAGTTCACTCCTCGTTTCAGTCCTGTTTCACTGAACCGGTATAACCTACCGTTCCAGCCATGTCTATATGATGAGATATATGATCTTTACCCAATGAATTGGAGGGAGATATAGGTCCCACCCATCTCATAATTATACCATTCGTATGTGTGCCACAAAATCATAAATCATACATCATTGCATAACCCATGTAATAAAAATGGGATTCTTAAACATCATGACATCATAAAACAATTCATATAAGATAAAGGAATTCATAAAAATAATTCCATCACAACATAATCAAATCAATTTAATAATAGGGATAAAACATAACCCTTTATTATCTTATATGGAAATGAATTTTGATAAAACACTTGAACTCCATTCTTGAGGAAAATATCTTTTCTACTTGAAAAACATTTTCCTTTCTTAACATGTCATACAATTTTAAACTAAAAGAAGTTGATTAAAAATAAACATGAAAACATGTAATGGGAGCTTCTTGGAAATAATGTTTTAAAAATCCATTCATGCCGTATAAGTTAAAAAAACATTCTTCTCGTACTTTTGTCGAAAAAGTAAAAAAGTACCTCGTATGAAAAACGACAAAAGATTAATTTCATATATTTTACTAAATACTTACCGAAGGGTAAAATTGGATTTAAACAATTTTAGGTGGATGGAAATAATATTACATATCGAGGAAACATGGATGTGGATGATAAAATACACCCCAGTAAATGCCAAAGTATAAACAATCTCGGATAAAAATGAGATTGTGATATTTCCCTTACCTTAGGTCCGTTTTTCCTCGTAAGTGTCCGAACCTCCTGTATAATGATTTAAATAATGTTATTGACTTATTAAAGAATCATAATTATTGTTATGATATCATATATGGTCATATTCTTAGTTTCTTGGCAGTAATATTTCATTTCAACTTTTTACTCGGGTGTTTATAACTTTTTGTTCTTATGCGTGTCTTGTCGAATAAATACTTATTCTTCTCTTTAGGTTATAGATACCTCATTTCCAGAATGGTATTAGTGTAATATTTATCATATTCATTCATTCAATTCATTTATATAATCATTATGAAATGAAGATCATGTAGAACGAGTCGCATCACATTGTGGAGATGGTATTCCGTACGTACGCACGAGTGATGATATCGTTCCTATGATCCTGGAATTGTATTGGAGTGTATGTATACTATTTCAGAATCAGTATTAATTTATAATAGTCATATATAGTCATTATTTACACCATTATATCCATCCAAGTAAGGTGTTGGTGGAAAATAGATTACACCACGGTGTAGAGACGGTATTTCGTACGTACGCACGCGCAGTGATTTCTTTTTCTGTAGGATGGATAGATGTTGAAATAGGGGTTTTTCATACTTATAATAACATATCATTAAATGAGTGACACTTATGTTATTACTTCATAATGAAACAACTAAAGAAGAAGAAGTGGAAAAATAAATAAAGATGAAAGAATCGGTAACAGACATTACCTCTTCTTTGAAGTGCTTCTTTGAGACCTTCTTTTAGGGCAATAAAATTTGTCTTTGAAGAATACCAGGACCTCTAGGATGTCTATAGAAAAGTGGAGAGGAGAAAGTGGCAGGGGTTGGCCGATCTCGATGGCTCAAAGTGGTGTGAGGAAGAGAGGGAGGAGGTTCCCTTTTATAAGGGAGGAGAGGGGCACCTTTGGAATAACTAAAAATATTATTTTATTATAAAGTCATGTTCGGTTTTAAATAGATTCAAATTGATTTATTTCGAAGCTAAGGTGGGGATGGGTCGAAATACTCTCATCCAATAGAATTTAGACCAGTTTAGGCTCCTATTTTATCCTTATCATTTATATTTAACATTAAGTTAAATAATTTTACTTTTACCGTGTCTTCTTGTGTTCTTATACTATAAGGTTAATAAACATACTATAAGCATCCAAACGAACCCCAAGTTGTTTATTATTAAAATATATATCCTTATCTAAGTCATTTGGCCGAACCATATATTTTTAAGAATAAAATAACAATTACTAATATAATATTTGTTCTAAAAACTTTTTAATGTCATCTTTGGCACTATTTAGTAATTAATTGTTGTGAAAATCATAACAGAATGATTAGTTCGAAAAAAGTTAATTAAATAAATTCTAACATGTCATATTAGTCTATAAAATTAGTGTAATTTATAAAAAGTGTCAAATTACATTTATTTTAGTGTTTATAACATCAATTATGTCAATATATTATTAATAAGATAATTACGGCATCATCTTTGTGTCAGAAATAAATTAAATTATTTAATGTCTAAAAATTAAAAATAAAATACCATTATGTAGGAAATCTTTTTAGCTTTCTATTGAATATTTATAGTCTAATTTATCTTATGTATAACCCCATATTAAAAATTATTTAGTTATTAAACTTTGATTTTAACTATTTCAACCCTTCTTTAAATAAATTAATAATAAATGTCCTAATCTAATCCAAGTGGGCTTAAATGGTCATATTTTATTCCTATGTTTGTTTTTGGTCGAATTACACTTGTAAAATAGAATTAGGACATGTTTTAGGGTAATAATAATATCATTTTTACCCTTAATTACCTTATTTACTTTTAACCGTGGTAAAAAAAAGTAAAAAGTTACTATTCACCAAAAAAATTATTTTCATCTCATTGAACCACATTTTACTTACTGACCTCAACCGTGTCTCTTGGATTTTCGAAATTCCACTCACAGAAGCGGTAAAATTATGTTTTATGAAAAATTCAGTTTTTTTAACTACCACTTAGTGGTTTCACTATTCATCAAAAATTGAATGTTTTCAGAAAAATACCAAAATTTCACCCTAGGCTAATTCCGATATTCCGAATCCAAAAATTAAGTCCATTTTGAAAAATAAAATTTATAAAATTTCAAAAAGTGGTTATTACTATTTATAATGGGTAGTTTTAAAAATATTTTAATAGAATATTGTTCTTTAGTGAAACTTGGTATTGCGTACGACGCAAGTTATCAAGGAAGGTCGTGATTTCGTGTAAAGCAAGCCAATGAAGTGTTGTGTAAAAATGATTCCTTTGATTATTTATATAATATAAAAGTCTCGGGTGTTACAATACTCATTCATACTCTTCGTAAACTGATGTGTTTATATTTAATTGTGTGAATAGGTGATTCCTTGGTCACTTTATGATAATGTTAGATTATAATTTATTTACTATATTTAATTATACTATTTTAATTCATATTTACATAATATTAAAGGGATTGATAAAAAAAATTTGAATCTGTTGTTAATATATATAATATTATGGACCAAATTCATGATGTGATGTGGGGTAAAAAAACAAGTGATCACAAATTCATATATGCGAGTCTTCAAGAGAATTATGAGATAATTTAAAAAAATTAATCTTTCAAGGATCATTATGTTGATGATCAATGATTCAATTATGTTTTTTACATTCGATTGTAATGTTACACCTGTAAAAATTTGATTGGTTATTTATTGAATGATATAGTCAATGATATATTCAAAAATCACACATCCTTTGCCATATTATAAGAGAGAATGAGTTACTTTATCAAAAAATCATTCACTCTATGATCAATATTTTATCGTAAGTGTGTGTTAAGATTTCATAAAATTTCATTGAAATATCAATAATTAATTAATAATTTAATTTGAACAAATTTAAAGTTGGGATATGATATACATGAGTAGTTTAGGGATTATACACTTCCATACACATGCATATCAACATTCACTGGGCACATCCCTCACAAAACATTTCTTATTCCATCATATATAAACAAAATTAAGGGATTTTTAATTAATATTATCAAGTAAATAAAGTGAAAATGAAAAAAAATATTATACTAAAGTAAATGATATTAAAAATAATAATATGTTACTAAAATAGAAATAAAATAATATTCAGAATTTTTTAATAAAATAATGAAAAAAATGGTCGTCCTTCACCTTATCTCAATTTAGAAAAGTATTTTTTTCACTAAAATTAAACGGTTATATTCATAAAATAGACTAAATAAATATCAGTATAATTTAATAGTAGTCCAAAAAATCAATATTTTATTTCAATCATCTCATATACTTATAAATACTTTAACAGATTCTTTATCTATTCAATGGTTATAGTCCAATTTCTCTTGATTCTCATATTATTAAAATTGTATAATAAATTATATATTTTGATTTCCCGAAAATCTAATTTTTGAAATAATTATTATCCGGATTAAGGGACTAATTTTGTTTCAGATTCATTGACTATTGAATTGATTATGAATTCACATATTAATATCATATCATGGCCTTATCAAGAATTTTAGGATAAATATATGATTGAGATGATATCAATCAATATTGTTCATATTTAGTATATACTCTCACATCACAATCCATTATCAAAACATTTAAACATAAAAGATCATAATTATAATCATATTTCTCTATATGAAAATTAAATAAATTTCTTATATGTAAAAGACCCAATGTAAGTTCCCATTCTTGATCACAGTTTGGTTATAAAGAAGATAAAGCCTTACATGAGCTCTATACATTCATTTAAATCCAACTACAGTTTTGAGTTCATTTTTAAATATCATTAATTTAATATTACACATGAATATTAAAATATAATGCATCAACAAATATATGTTACTTATCTAATGTTATTTTATATTTCCTCTTATGTATGAAATTGAATATTATATATTTCTCTTCAAACAGTAAATGATAATTTTTTAAATATCCAAGAACATTGATTTTTTACACAATTGAATTACATACAAATCGTTTTGAATATAATATTAATCTATTTAATGATATTATGTATCACTCTATTGATGTTACATATCAATGTTTTAGTTTTATAGTACATTTTTTATTCTACTAGATTACATCACATTTTAAATAATAATTCAATGGATTATAGAGAGGTATATATTAATTTTATACATATAATTTTTATAACCAATTAAATTTATAATTTCATCAATTTTCTCAAATGTTCACTGAATCTAATAAAACAAACCTTAAATTCCAAAACAATTTTAGTCTTTTTTAAATCATAATTGAGTTGCAATGAAATTTATTAATTGATACAAAATATAATGAATTAATATCCACTATCAGTTCCTCTAACCTAAATATTTTTCCTCCTAGATAGGTGAACATCAAATATATTACCCATGTAAAATTAAAAACCCAAGCCAATGTGAATTTCTTCTTTAATAACCGTGCCATTGTTTCCCAGCATGCCTCCCCAATGATTATTAATAAATTTTATCAATTATTTATATTCAAATTATTCCCAAATTTTCTACACTCCCATACAAATTTATACCTACCATCATGAAAAAAAATTCTATTTTCACTCAATTTTGGATTATCAAGAATTGTTTTTAACATTATAAACTCTTATATGGACTACCATGTGATTTATCTATTTCTAAATTTTAACCCACAGGGGTATGTAATTTTATTAATTTTGTATTCAAGGAGTTGTTATATGGCTAAGAGATAATAAGAATTAGTGTGAAATGATTAGATATTGAATGAGGCGTTTTTGATATGAATGAAGAATAATGCATGATTTATTGTTTACAATAATTAATTGAATCTTAACACTATATATCTTGTAGTTATTCACATCTCAAATTCTTTATATTCTAATAAAATTCCAACAAATAATCTATTTTAATTGTACTGAATATTTTTACTCTCTTTATTAATAAATTTCTTCATATAATTTATATAAATATATTTAAAATTCCGGGTAGAGTGAAATATTTAAACATAAAAAATATTTTTAGTCACCTTTTTGAGTCTAGGAATCATATTTTCACATTTAAATTTTCCAAAATAGAAGATTCTCCTTTGGTTTTCACTCAAAATAACTTTTCCCCATACTTTATATATGTAATGATAATGAATGTTCATCTAGAAATGTATAGTTATAGATTTTTACCATATAATATGGCTTCATAAATTGATGTTCATGGATTCAAGGAGACAATTTAAGTATCATATTCCTTTTTTTGATTAAAAATATTCTCATTGTAGAACGTGATATTAAAAAATAATGCCTCAATAATTTTTAAAATACTTTAATAAACTCTCTCTAATTTGGAATAGAAGACATTGTAAATTTTTCTTGTTCAATCTATGATTTTATAATAAATAAATTGATAATTTGAAAGTAATAATTAAAATTGGTTTAGAATCATTTCATGTTACTGATTTAAAATTCTGGTAGTATTTCATGCCAAAATATTTGAGAAAATATTGTCATTTTTATGAATTTCCCAAACATTCAATATTAAACATTGTACATTTAGATTTTATTGATGTTGAGTAAACTATAAATAAATAATTTACTAATATATAAAGTCGTTTTAAGACACATAAATTCATTCAATATGTGTTAAATACGACTCAAAAACACACAAAACCAAAACAAAAACCCCAAAAATAGAAACATTGAAACAAAAAAAAACTTAAAATGATAAAATTTTCCATTAGTCTCATCAATATATTATATCCTGAATGAATGAATTATTATGTTTTGAAAATAAGATATCAATTAATAATTTAATGGAAATTTATAACCAAGTGGTCTCTAATTTTTATATTATTAGAGTGGTGTGACCATCTATGATGGTGTGTATGGCTGATGTCAAAAAAATTTATCAATATTTTTCCATTAAAATTTAATTTTTTATTCACTCATTCACCAAATATCAATATAAAACCAAAGTAAGAAACATTATTAATATTAATAAAAATGATAATATGTAATTGTTTTACTTATAAGAGTTTTTTATCATTAGTTAGGAAGTAGAATTCCATCCCTTCAGTAAAATTATATTTTTGACTCAGCCTATCATGTTCTATTCCTAATCTCCCATATAAATTATCTAATATAAAAAATATTCTTTCAGTATTTATTTATTTCATGAATTTATAATTTCATATATTCCACATATATTTCAAGATGAAATTTTAACTTCATATCTGAAAAATATTATAGAGAATCACAATTAATTAAAATAAGACATTTTCCCATCAATAAACAGATAAGTTCTTGTTATTATTGAGGTTTTTAAATTTAAACTATAATTAATAAAGGCATATTTCAATCTTTTCCACCATAATTATTTTTTCTGTTAAATTTCTTTTCTAGATATATATTATTTTCCATGTTTGGAGCATTATTCTATCCATTAGTTTATCACTTATAAGGTTATGATTTTTATGGAACCCTTTATATTTCATCCAAAAATATCAATGATCTTATGAAAAGATGGTTTCTTCAGCCAAAAAGTTTTTTTCATTGTATTTAAAACAATGAAACTTTATTTTCTATGAAAATAAAAAAATTATAGATGAATAATAGGTTTTAGTGTCCTTAACTTTAAAACATATGGAATCATAGTTCATACCTTATAATATATAATGATATCCAAATGATACGAGAAATGGTCTATATAATCAATGTATAAAACATATCATTTTTCGAATAAAAAATATTTATTTTTTAAATAATTATTATTAATTAAATATTTCTTGTGAATTATCATTTATAAATATATTATAAAACCCATGGGAATTTTAGAAAATGATGTACAATATGTTCAACATTAAAATATTTTTAACATGTTTTTACATTCTAATTTGTTTTTCACAAGATAATATGTGACAAGAACTTGTATAGATATTTCTTCACTACCATGAAAATATATCCAAATTATTTTAACATGTTAAATTTTATAATAATATGGTTAATCCCAAATATTTAATTTTTTTCATCATTGAAGATAAAATCATCTCATCTGTTTATATATTATATAATTTTATATGTAATGATAAAATTTATCATCGATGTATTCCATGGATTTTCTCCTTCTACTATATAAAGATGTTCACCAATAATAAACTAACTATGGATCTATTTTTTGAAATTTATATAGTGATCTATACCTTCCATAAATTAATATCCCATCATATTAGATAAATATTAAATACCTAACATTATAATATAGACATTAGACATATATGACTTGAAAATTGGAAATATGGATTCAAAAAAACATTTTCATAAGATATCTAAATCGCTTACCACTAAGTTCATTACAACATGAACACGTCTTAGACATAACATACATAAAATCTTTATTAATAACTTGTGGGAAGGAATAAAACTACTGAGTGAGATTATATGATTTGTATGGGTATAAAAAGGATATTTTAATATAACTTAAACATAAAATGAGTATTATATTATGAAAACACTATATTAACATTAAATCTATACAATATATTTCAATGATCATATTCTTGAGTCATGTAATATATATTGGTAATTTAGATGACCTGAATTAAAAAGTAATCAAAGAACATGATCCTTAACAAAATATATTTGGAATTAAAATTATATTTGTTTTATAAACATAATCATGGAAACTAATTTACTTTTTTATGGATAATTACTAATAATATAATAGTGTATTAGTTTCAATCCACATTTTATTGTATCTTTACTTAACCATCAAAACCAATACTATCAAAATAGATGAAGTCTCTTAATGAACTAGGTTTAATCCCCATTATTATCATTGTTATATCATGAGATATCCATATTTACCCAGTCTATTGGAGGCCTATATATTTCCCATATATCCCATAAACAAATCATAATTTATTTATAAGTGTATGAAAATATCATAAATCATTCATCATATATCATAACTCATGGAAATCAAATGTGTTTGTGAAATATTTCAACAATTTTCCATACCATAACCCATATAATATTATACGGTTAGATAAAATCTAATAACTCTAATAATATACCATATATAGAAATCATGATGATGGTATCCTTGGAGAATATCACTAGAAAAAAATTTATAATATCAAAGGATGTTATCATAAATGATAATTCCTCTAAAATATCACATGCAATATTTCTTAGGGAAAATTCTATTTTCATTTTGGAATATCATCTTTAAAAATTAAATATTTTAAAAAATATAATATAAAATATTTAATTATGAGAGAAATATGAAATCATTTAATGGGATCATTAAATAGATTATTGGTCCTGACTGATGTAAATTCGGTTTGTGTTGTTGCGTTAAAACAAATATTTCATTCATACGTTCGATAAATATTCAAATAAACCTCATTTATAAAATAAAAATAATATTCCTATTATTTTTTTAAAAAAATCATCCATGGGTAAAAATTAATTTAGGACATCATAAGGTAAGAGATTAAAAATCCTTTGCAACATTTTTAGTAATAATTGTATTAGAAAACCTTTATTCTCGATAGAGGAGGGAAATAAATTAAATTTTATATTGAAACATTTATCTTTTCTAATGAGATTATAAAAAAGAAAAATGCAATAAATTATCATATAATTTAGAAATAATAAAAATACAATTAAAATTAAGGGGTTATTGGGTTATTTATTAAAATATTTCATCATAAAAAACATGATCGTAATCAATCTCGGTAAACCATGAGATTGTGACATAAATTCGTTATCAGATTTTTTTCCTTTTGAATCATAACCTTACGAAAGAGTGAACCTTATATATACAGGTATATAATTATTATTTTAATGATAGTCATCCTAAAATACATTTATAGGTATTATATGCCCAGATTAAAATAATCTAGTGGTTAATAAGAAATGTGTCTCACCAAAATAAAAATGAGATTTATGATTTTTACAGATTTGGTAACATATGAAACATAAATCACCTATAATAGTAACATAAAATGGAAACATTAAATAACAGGATAATAGTTATATTTATATTATAAAATTACAAAACATGGATTTATATAGACCATATACTAGTAGATAAATGTATAACATTATATATGTATCAAGGAAGATAATTTGATATTATTGACCCTTACCCCATGTGCATGATTTCTATAAAGAGAAAAATAAATTATAGTAAATTGAAATGACTATAAATCTTATATAAAATTAATTATATATTATATAATTTATGATCCACTTATATAATATTAAGGCTCAAATATTAATAATTCCGAACTAAAAACATTTATTCAGTTATTAACTATTTCATTTATCGTTTGAATTTTGGTTTTGTTATTCAATTAATCATACATTAATCATTTTTCCACCATATCATTAATATTAATATTTATATGAAATTAAAATATATTAAATATATATATATATATATATTGAGTCATCTATAAATTTCATAGTGATAAAAACAAGTTCGATTATTCATATAGATGGTAGGTCATACGTAAACATAAACGTTGTTTTCATTTTTCTATGAATGAACAATAAATGATAATAAACACTTATAGAATAACACATATATCATATATATCAAATATATTCATTAAATATATCCTTATTTATATCCACATAATGTGGAATAAATGAATCATATGATCTCATGGATGATGTAGTTCACACATACGCATGAGTTATGTTATCATATTACAATAGAAGAAAATGTAAGAAGTGTGACATTATATTTTAATTAAAAAAACATGGTTATGTCTTAAATATAATATATAAATTCAAAAAACATCATAATATATATCTATAAATGATACATAATGAAAATGAATTATCTCTCTATGTGGAGGAGGTAGTCCAAAGGTAGAAAAAAGTTGTAATTTAACTTCTCATTTCATGTAATGGAAGATAGTAATTTATTATTACCTAATATTAAAAAAAATTGTGGATTTTTTTACATTGAAATTATTATTATATGTATAAATCCATGTATTTATAGTAGTTTTAGTAATAAATAAATTGAATTATTTTTTTTAATAAAATTACCTCCTCTTTGGTTTACCTCCATTATATCTATACATTAGGAACCATGGAATGGCCTTTTATGTAGACTAGTAACTCAAAATAGTTTTTATAGAATCATAGAATAAAATATAGTATGTTTTGGAAGATATATTTTTCTCAAACTAGTGTAAATAAGTGAACACAGGGGTGCCAATTTATGAGTTTGGGAGTAATCACTGTTAAAATTTTATAACATCATAAAAATTTAAAAAGTCATATTATATTAAAATACACCCATCTTGATATATGTTCAAATGTTGGGTATGATAAAGTCAAAATTTATCCCTATAAATTGATCTATACAATTTTTATTTGCAAAACCCATGATATCTATTGGATTAACCTTGTGTAAATATGTTTTATACTTTGTCGTAAAGATAATTTTTTACTGTATTTACTGTTAATTATGAAAAACACTAATTGGACCTTATTAAATAATATTATTCATTGTAATTAAAAATATTTAATACATTTTCTTTTGTTCAGTTAACATTATTAGTGGACTTTAGATTAAAATTATAACAAAAAATTTGATAAAAAGAGGTTTAAAAAATCATTATGCATAAAAATATTTATATCAAAATTCAATATAAAAATTATTCCAATTAGATAACTTACACTATTTATTATATAAATAGTTAGATAATAATCTTATAACAATTTTTAATCAAAATATAAATTTTGAAATGTTTCGATCAAAACAATTCTTTACCTAAAAAATATGTATTTTATAGTATTCACTAATAAATAAATGTTTTCATAATTTTATAAAATATTTACTCTATGATGATTTTAACATACTAGAATAAAAAAAAATTATTTTTTAAAATGTTATAATAGTATCTGTTATATATTAATTTCAGTAGATCTTAAAACAAATAAAAATTTAATTATCATGAAAAAAAATATTTGAACCATATAATAAATTTAATAAAAATTGAGTACTTATTTTTCAATATATTATAAATATATAATAATTCTATAAATAAATTTAATATTAAATTTATTTTACTTTATTATCCAAATATAACAAATGGGTTGTAGTATTATATTATGTTACAGTTCCATTAGACTCATTTATTTATGTCTCCCAACCTTTCGAGGAAATTACAATTATTTGATGAGAAAAATATCCTCTTATCATAGGTAGTTAAATTATGCCTAAAATAAAATTAATTTCAAATTTTAATTTCATCACTATGATAAAAAATAAATTGGGATATATTTTTCATCCCATTCCTAGGTTCCCATATAGCTTATTTCAATTTATGGTTCCTTTAGAAAACAATAACAATGTGAGTATCCTTGTTTTGTAGAACATTATATACAAAATCAAGTATTTATACTCATTTTTTCATATTAGGAAGTATCATAACAAAATGGTACAACATTTGAGTTCAATTGATATGATGAATCATGTATGTAATTAAAAGGGAGGGAAAATTTGAATATATCATGATCTTGATAGATATTTGGGGGAAGTTATATGAGAAAAATTACCATAACTACTTGACCATGAATTATTAAGGGAACAACATACATATTTCTCGTATTTCCCCTCCTTTTTAACCTCTTATAATTCTTCCATGGATAAAATAAAATTAATACCTTCTCACTAACATATAATTTTAGATATCACTAATGACTGTTAGCATAATGTTTATATCAACTCTGGCCTGCCTTAATATATACCTTAATAGATCTAATTTTTTCTCCATTTTCTAAAATAGGATTAGCTATAAATAGAATTAATTCTATTAAATGATCATAATACATTGGATTTTAACACTAATTTCTATATGATGCTTTATATGGTATTATCATAATTCTTGAGTGAAAGAAATCATTATATGAAAACAAGTACAGAAGAAGGTTTCCATCCCATCCACCATTAAAATAAATAGAAAAATATCATAGTATATACTTCAGGGATTGAATGGTTCTCTCATACTTTTCATTTGACTGTGATAAAATGTAGAATTAAAACACAACTCGGAATCAAGGTCTTGTTGATGAAATCACTATAACATTGGGGGAAAATCAAATTCTAATCACATACTATAGAATATAGTAAATCATAAAACCATAGAACGTTTTTATTATATATTAAGGAAACATGATATAGTGAGGAAAATTATCATATAATAATCATGTGCTATGAATTTATATTCTAATGGATTAAATCTAAAATACAGTTACGCCCATTATATTTTATGCTTAGTCTGATGAAAGAAATCCATTTTGATGTTTTCCCATTTCCATTAAAGTATGGGTAATTGTTGAACCATCCCCTAAGACTCATGTTCCCTTAACCTTAACATTTTAACATACCATGAAACATTAAACATAATTTTCAATCTGATTATTCATTTTATTCCCTTCGAAATAAAATTTTTGATCATAATACATATTTGTAAACCCTGGATGATTATAGAATGATGAACTATCAGATCTATCCAATATGTCATTTTCCATGTTTATTATTAATGGTAAAAATAAAATGTTCTACAAACATAAAATTCATTCACAATTAAGGAAATCCTCAAGAATATTTATCACCTTCTTTTTTTTAATCTTTCAAATGTGCCACTTAAATCATTAGTTGGATAAATGGCTTAACAAACATTTTATAACTATAATAATTTACCACATCTGTCACGATTTAAAAAATAATTTTTTGGAAATCTAGAAATATTATATTTTTTTATCCTTATCCTAGATAAAATAGAATCATCCTTTTAAATAAAATCAACGAAAACATTGATAACTTTCTCATGGTGGTAATATATTGAAAAACCATAATCATTAATCCACTCCAACCGTAATTATTTGTTCATATTCAAATAGTTCTCTGTAAAAATATAATTTAATATTTTAGGATAAATATATATCCTATCTCTACTAATAAAAATAATTCCTAAATATTATTAATATAAATATTACCACAGCTAACTACAAATCTTGATTTGTGTAAATTTTATAATGAAACATCAATTATTAGGATGCATATTCTATCACCATATCATTCTCTGTGATGGAGCATCCTAGTAACTTTTTTGATGTGTTAACATATACTAGATCTCAATCTCTATAGAAGGGTACTATAATATTGGTTTCATATATGAACCTTTTCTTTAGTTAAATGAAATTTTCATCACATTCTTTTATCCCTTACTAGTTAGATTTGTTTTTAGATTATTTATCCATTAATAATTTTCCACAAAAAATAGATAAATCATTCTAAACAAAGAATACTATATATTATATTCACCCCTGTTATTTTTTTGAAAACAATTAATTACTTCTTTATTTGATGGATCTATATATATTCGAACCCTTTAGATTATATTACCTAAAAATAAAAAAAATCAAAAATTAACAATTGGATTTTTTTTATACAGATTATCATTTATTTGGGTCTTTATTATATTCCTCAAGTGATAATAATTCTTGTACTCTTTATTTGAATAAAAATATCATCTATATAGACCAAAAAAAACTGAGAAAGTTAATCTCTAAAGAATATATTCTATAAATAGATAAAATAAAATATGGAATTCATAAGGCCAAATAGAATCTATATAAATTAATATTTTTCAACATCTATAAGGGCTTTTTCCTTTGGTATACCCTCCTTCATGAACATCAACTAATGTTGTCCAAAATTAATTTCAATGTTGAAAAAGAATTGTGATTCACCCATATAATAAAAAAATTCATCGATATAGGGTTGATGATAGATATTTTTATATTTATCTTGTCGCATTCCTGATAATAAATAAAGTTAGGCATTTATCTATCATTCAAAATAAAAAAAACAAGTGCACAATCAGGCGATTTAGTTAGATGAATGAATCCCCTTCCATTATTCTCCAATAGTTACTTCTTAAATCCATTCAAATAAATTATTTCCACCACACATATATTATTTGAAATAATTTAATCAGTAGATATATTTTATAATGAATACTTAAAATCATGATTCAATTGGTCAGTATGAAAGTATCCAAAAAATTCAAAAAAATGCTTACACAATAATAATATCTTTGATGATGATTTTCTCCCCAACTATTTGAGATACTCAACCATTTTTAATAGTTATCAAGACCTTTATAATGGATTTTATTTCTATTATAAGTTCATATTTATTGTCATACATATAGATTATCACATGACACTTTATATTATCTAAGGTGATATCCTTTCATTGGAATGTTTTGATGGATTTATTTAATATATGCCAATCCCTACCTTTTATAATTTCCAATTCTACTAGTGGAAATATAATAATATTTACATGAATCACAATACTAGTAATTTTAATCATATAATAATCATATAACTAATATGTAATCATCATACCTTTAAAAGTTTTCACTGTTGAATCAATATCAAAAAGTTAAGTATTGGATTCCACATTCCTATATAATTTTTAAGATAAAATTAAAATCAAATAAAGAATATCAAAAAAGGTACATATGTGTTTGATAATATATTTCACCACCTCAACATCATTTTTCTATCTTCAGTCCCATACTAAAATATAAAACATTATCATTACCATCAAGCATATTTAATTTGAGTGTTCAGTCATCCCAAATCATTCAAAGTATTTGAAAATCATGACACTTTATTTTTAATTTATGAAACCTTATTTTTAACCTAGAATATTAATTTTCATCATCCTATTAAATTCCTTCAAAATGGATCATAATGAAGATGTGATTTGATAGAATTTTGTCCTGAGAGAGTTTCAATCTATGTGTGTGGTAATTTCACCCTCATCGTGAACCAAATTATGTATGAGATACACTCAAACACTTCTTTTCAATGTTATTATACCATGATTCATCTGTTATATAACCAAGTACACCTATTTTATCACGAAAAAGATATTTTTATAGAAATGGATCACTCATTTTTGACCATACATTATGATATTCCCCAACACATGGGATTATCATAGTGGTTGTCAATAAATTCTTCTTATCCTAGTTCACAATAGTAACTAAACCACTATATCATATAAACTACAGTATCACATATTTATCGTATATAAATATGAAATATTATTGGATGAATATAAAATATATAACATTATGATTAATTAAAAAATTGATAGTCTTATTGTCTTTATAAAAACTAAAAAATAAAAAAACTGTTAATATGATATCTACATCATCTCACATTATGTTATTCATAACTAGAACACTTATTATTAAAATCATACTTAAAACCATTTATCATAACATATGGAGCCGAAACCTAATTATGGGAGAGAATATATGATCAATAATAGAAAACACACATATTAATGATCAAATAAAAATAAAATCATTATAAGTTTTTTAGGACATTATAATAACATTTCAAAATCATATATATAATCTCAAATAATATAATAATAAGCCTTTATATAAATCTTGATTGTTCATGAGACATTAATCATAATTGAATCAATGAGCTTATTCCATGAAAACATAATGCCATCAGAAAACATATGTATTTAGCCTAAAAATAATAATTGGAAAATATTTTCATAGTCAAGGATATTTCATAATACTATCATAGTGTATTAGGTTTATTCATCATTCCATCATATCCATAGTCAATATTTCTTCACTAGTGTAACGCCCCGACCCCAGTTACCCAGAGTCGGTGCATTATTACATAACATTGGCATGATCACAAGAAAGATCAAATCTCGAAATACCGATTGGTTTAGTAGCATTGGAAACACTAGATATATTCATAGGTTTTACATTACATCATAAAATGAAAAACTACTACAACAACATAATGTCTCCATAATCCACACTCATATCCCCACATAATATCCCTGCAGGTCATTCATAATTTACTTCTTCACTTCCTGGGAAAAATAAAACATATAAAAGGGGTGATCTCAAATTCCCAGTAAGGATAACAAAATAGCAGAAACTTTCATAAATAAGAATAAACTTTTAAGGCAATGTATAACTAAAACAAAATCCTTTCAAACATGAACTTTCAAAATGGTATGGCATAAATAAAATGAAATAATGCCATTTACTTATTCATATGGATATTCTACTAATCGAATAATCACATGAAAAAATCAATAACCACTTTCATAATGTTGGAATGCGTAATGCCAGACTATCATAACCACATAGCCAAGGCCTCGTGCCAAGACTACAAATAAGATTTTGTCAAGGACTTGTGCCAAGACACTAGTTTGTCTCATGAGACCTACCGATGCATCGAGGAGCTATAGCGGGCTCCACCCGTCACATATTAAGTCCAATGCATTCCCATATGAAAAGGTTTAAACATAACATAAACATTCGTATTAAAACTAGCATACGAAATGTCAATACTTTCACCATAAACTATGAATGGTATAAAAATAGCACATCCATAGTCAAACATATCACAAAACCTTCAATACAGTATAGAAGTTTTGTATCATAATAAATCAACTTCAAATAATCTTAAAATCCATCAAAGGATGTTGACATAGATGAAATCAAAATTCTTTTTAAAGAAATATCTCCTTTTATTTTGAAATAATTTAAGATCCATATAAAATAAAACATTTTCTTTGAAAATATTCTTATAATCTTGTAAGGGAAGCTTTGAAGATTTTATAACAGCGGAAAATAGCCGCACCCGCCGTATAAGTAAAAAAACATTCTTACCTTAATTCTGTCGAAAAGGTTAAAAAGGACCTTGTTTTGAAAACGACGGAAAGATTCCTTTATAAATCTCTTATAAAAATTCAAACAAGGGTATAAATGACTTTAACCCATATTCTTGTAAATAATAAATATGTGTTGAAATACATTTCGAAGAAACATGGATGTGGATGATAAAGAAATCCCAGTAGATTATTACGTATAAACAACCTTGGATAATGAAGAGGTTGTAAAGTAAACCCTTACCAATTTGGTAAATTATGAAACATACAACCCATAAAAGAGGTATCATAAAATAAATATGTAAATACACATAAATTAGAGTTTATTACACAAAGAATATAATTATGGGCAGTACATACACCACACAAAAGGTGATGGTGGCAATATGGAATGAATCTCACGAAAATAAGGAGTGAGATGAAAACCCCTTACCTTGTACTTTTCCTTGGTTGGGGTAGGTTAACCTCCTGTATAATGGTGAAATAATTGTTATTAAATTATACAAGAATCATATATATTAATATGATATCATATATGATCTTTTAACATTGATTTGTTAATAATATCTTAGAATTATCGTCGTTTCGGGTGTTAACTTACTTGTTTTCTTTTATATGTTTTGTTACGTAAGACATGTTTGTAAAGGATAGGTTGTATATTATTCATATCCAGAATGATATCAAGTCCTTAAACATCATTTTTAAATCATCAAATGATAATTATACTTGAATGGATATGATGGAGAATGAATCTCATCGCGTTCGTGGAGACGGTAGTCCGTACGTACGCACGAGCGACAATATCATTCTTTTGATATTAAAATAATATATAAATGGATGGTATATCATATATACATAATCATTAACATGTTATATTTTTTATTTACATGAGTTACACATCATTATTATACCCATCCAAATAATAATATATTGAATAACAATTACACCACGACGTGGAGACGGTAAGCCGTACGTACGCACGTATGGTGACATGTTATTCAAAGGGTGGATAGAATACTGAATATGGTTGTACCATATTTATAATAAAATCACAGTATATGTAAGATACTGGAGTTATTATTTAAGAATGGTAAGAACAAAGAAAGAGGAAGTTGAAGAAGAAAGGAACTTGGAGAAGGGTGGTGAAATCATTACCTCTTCTTCGGGTTCTTCCTTTTGATTTGATCAAAAGGGCTCCTTAGGTTGGATTTCTGATCCAACTAAGGCCTCTAGGTTGTAGTGAGGGATGTTGGGAGAGTATTTGGGAAGAGTTTTGTCGAACCCAAAGGCTTTTAAGGTGTGAAGAAATGAGAAGGAGGAGTGCCCTTTTATAAGAGGGGTGAGGGGCACCTTTGGAAAAGATAGAAATATTAATTTATAATAAATTCATATTCGGTTTCTAATGGCTCAAAAGTTGAATATTCAAAGGTTAAGGTGGGGATGGGTCGAAAAAAACTCAACCAATAGAATTTAGACAGGTTTGGGTACTTATATTAACCTTATCTTTAAGTATTAACTCTAAGTTAATTAGTTTCACTTTTACAATGTCTCTTTGTATTTTTATATAATATGGTTAATAAACTTACTATATACATCCAAGCGACCCCCAAGTGGTACATTAATGATGAACCTATCATGATATAAGTCTCTTGGCCGAACATTAGATTTTTAGGAATTTAATATCAATTAATAATATAATATTTGTTTTAAGAACTCTTTTATGTCAATTTTGATACTATTCAATAGTTGATTTTTGTGAAACTCATAACAGATTGATTAATTCGAAAAAAGTCAATTAAATCAATCCAAATATATTATATTATCCTAGAAAATTAGTTTAATTCATTAAAAGTTTCATATTATATTTATTTGGGTATTTATAATATCAATTATTTTAATTTTTCACTATTATAGTAATTACTGCATCAGTATTGTGTCATAAATAAAATAACTTATTTAATGTCTAAAAATTATAAATAAGATATCATTATGTAGGAAATCTTTTTAGCTTTCTAATTAATATTTATAATCTAAAATCCAACATATATAACCCTATGTAACAATTGTTTTTCTAAAGGATATATGCTTGTGTCATTTTTGTATTCATTTTAACTTAATTAAAATAAAGTGTCATTATCACTTACAAGTGGATCCATGGGGTCCCAAAATAGAACCAACGATTCCCATGGTCGACCATGTATCAACCAATAGGGTTAAGACACGTTTTAGGGTAATTTAGTATTATTATAATATTATTTTTTAACCCTTATTTACCGGATTTACCCTTAACCATGGTAAATAAAATATTTACCGCAGTAATTATTCAAAATGTCTAAAAATAAATGTTACCTATTTACACAATTTGAACATCCTGATTCCAAATATGGAATCCATTTTCCTAAATTCAAAACACAGTAGTGGCAGAAATTAATTTAAAATTAATTCCCGCTGTCAAAACAAAAAGCGTGTTTTTAAGAGATAATAACTATCAAAAGATTGACACTTGTTTATGTTCGGTTTAATTGTAAAATTATGTCCAATGACCAACATTATATTAAATGGTAAAAATATATTCTAAATATACTTTAAAACCACTCAAATTCATAATTTATCACTATTAATTTTTTTGATTAAAAAAGTTGTTTTTAATTAAAATTTAATAATTTTCACTATTCATCAAAATATGAAAGTTATCCGAAATGTACCAAAATTTCACCTTAGGCTAAATTCGATATTCCGAATCCAAAAATGAAGTCCATTTTCAAATATAAAATATATATAATTTCAAAAAGTAGGTATTACTATTCATAACGGCTAGTTTGATTAGTTATGGTGTGTTAGAACTCGGTGTTGCGTACAACACACGCTATCACATTATTCAAAGAGAAGCGTACCGTAGAAGCTTGGGGTGTTACATTCTCCCCTCCTTCAAATAATTGCGTCCTCACAATTTCTAGGGTATTACTGCATAAAAAGACTCAGGTGGTTCTTCATCATAAGTTCCTCGGGTTCCCACATTGCCTCTTCCATCTTATGGTTTCTCCACAAAACTTTTACCAGACGCGTCGTCCGGTTTCTCAGCACTTGTTCTCTCGTATCAAGAATCTTGACGGGCTCTTCGCAATAAGACAGATCGGGTTCCAGTTCTAATTCCTCACAGGTGAGTACATCCGTCGAATCAGGCATGTATTTCCTCAATAGAGATACGTGGAACACATCGTGAACTTTGGAGAGACTTGGCGGCATTGCCAATCGGTAAGCTACAACCCCAATTCGTTCTAGAATTTCGAAAGGTCCGATGTACCTGGGACTCAATTTACCTTTCTTACCAAAACGTATGACTCCCTTCCACAGAGATACCTTCAGAAAAACATGATCACCGACTTGAAATTCCAAATCCTTCCTTCGATTATCGGCATAGCTCTTCTGCCAACTTTGAGCTGCTTTGATGTGATTTTGGATTACTTTCACCTTTTCCACCATTTCCTCCACCAGTTCTGGGCCTACAAGTTTTCTTTCACCAACGTCATCCCAACAGGTTGGTGTACGACATCTCTTTCCGTATAACACTTCATATGGTGCCATCTGAATACTCGAATGGAAGCTATTGTTATAGGAAAATTCTACCAGAGGTAAATATTGATCCCACATACCCTGAAAGTCAAGTGAGCAAGATCTCAACATGTCTTCTAAGGTTTGAATAGTCCGTTCTGATTATCCGTCTGTCTGAGGGTGGTAAGTAGTGCTCAAATGAAGTTCAGTATCCAGGGATTTCTGAAGACTTTTCCAGAATCTTGAAGTAAAACGGGGTTCACGATCAGAAACAATCGATAGGGGTACTCCATGAAGTCTCACAACTTCATTAATATATAGTCTTGCTAGACGTTCCAGGGGTAGATCTTCTCTTATAGCAAGAAAATGTGCTGACTTGGTAAGACGATCAACAATAACCCATATTGCATCGTTCCTTCTAGGAGTCTTTGGTAGCCCCATGACAAAGTCCATCGTAACATTGTCCCATTTCCACTCCGGTATGGGAAGAGGTTGCATGACTCCTCCAGGCTGTTGCCTTCCAGCTTTCACTTGTTGACAAACCATACATCTTGACACAAAATCAGCAATCTCCCTCTTCATGTTGTCCCACCAAAAATGTTCCTTCAAATCTCTATACATTTTGGTGCTCCCAGGGTGTATAGAGAAATTGGAACTATGAGCATCATCCAGCAATTCCCTTTTTAGATCAGGTATATTAGGAACACAAAGTCTCTTCCCGAATTTCAAAATTCCATCTTCATACACAAAGTCTCTCAATCTCCCATCATTCACAGCTTTAATCTTCTTTTGGAATTCTTCATCATCGGTCTGAGAACTCTTAATACTTTCTAGTAAAGATGGTTTGGAAACCATTTGAAAAAGCATTGATGTTTCACCTTCCCTGGTTATCCCCATGTCCATCTTCACTAGATCCATGAAAATTGGATCCCTTTCAATTCTCATATTGTTCAAAACTCCATGGTCTTTTCTACTCAAAGCATCTGCCACCTTGTTTGCCTTCCCTAGGTGGTAGTGTATCGTACAATCATAATCCTTGAGTAATTCAAGCCATCTCCTTTGCCTCATGTTGAGTTCTTTTTGTGAGAAAATATACTTCAAACTCTTGTGATCAGTATAAATCTCACATTTTTCACCATAGAGGTAGTGCCTCCATATCTTCAAAGCAAAGATCACTGCTGTTAACTCGAGATCATGAGTAGGATAGTTTTGTTCATGAATTTTCAACTGTCGTGTTGCATAGGCAATAACTCTATCATTCTGCATAAGGACACAGCCAAGTCCTTTCTTCGATGCATCACTACAAATAACGAACCCATCATTCCCCGATGGTAGAGTCAATATAGGAGCATTGAATAATCTTCTCTTCAGTTCTTCGAAACATTCTTCACACTCTTTTGTCCAAACAAATTTAACCCCTTTACGTGTGAGCTTCGTTAATGGGTTAGCCAATCGGGAAAAATTCTGGACGAAACGTCGATAATAACCTGCCAAACCAATAAAACTACGTACCTCAGTTATACTCGTAGGTGCTGGCCATTCTTGGATTGCCTTGGTCTTAGAAGGATCAACAGAGATTCCATCTTTAGAGACAATATGGCCAAGAAAAGAAATCTCCTGAAGCCAGAATTCACACTTTCTAAACTTCCCATATAATTCATGCCTCCTCAGAGTCTTCAAGATAATGCGCAAGTGATTTTCATGATCTTCATAGGTTTTGGAGTATACCAGAATATCATCAATAAATACCACCACAAATTCATCGAGATACTCCTTGAAAACTCTATTCATTAGATCCATGAATACAGAGGGTGCATTAGTCAATCCAAACGGCATTACAGTAAACTCGTAATGCCCGTACCTGGTTCGAAATGCTGCCTTCGGAATGTCTTCCTTCTTCACACACAACTGATGGTATCCAGATCGAAGGTCAATCTTTGAAAAGTATTGAGCTCCATGCAGTTGGTCAAATAAATCATCAATACGAGGTATGGGATACTTGTTCTTTATCGTTATAGCATTGATCTCCCTGTAGTCGATACATAACCTCATAGATCCATCTTTCTTTTTAACAAAAAGAACAGGGGCTCCCCATGGAGAAACACTAGGGCGAATAAATCCCTTATTACTCAATTCCTCTAGTTGTTTCTTTAGTTCGACTAACTCTACAGTGGCCATTCTATAAGGGGTCTTCGATATAGGCCTTGATCCAGGAATCAAATCAATGGAAAACTTAACTTCTCGTTCTGGATGATGTTCAGGTAAATCCTCTGGAAATACATCTACAAATTCTTTCACAACAGGTACGTCCTCTATTTGAACATTTCTTTCCTCACTGACAGTTATTTCATTCTCTTCCTCCCCAATAATTGAATTTAGTTGAGCTACTGGGGGTGGATCTAAATAAGAATTAGGTGGTGACGATTCTGCTCTAAAAATAAGGTGCTCCTTATCATTATCATCAAGAATCGTAACCTCTTTCTTCTTATAATAAATCTCCGCATCATAGTCCGAAAGCCAGTCCATACCGAGGATTATATCAAACTCAATCATAGGTATGACGATGAAATCAGCAGATAAAGAAAATTTATGTGCTCTAATGGGGACTGATTCACAAAACTTTGTTGCAACGATACTTCCCTTAGGAGTTTTAACTGACAACTCCCTTATTAAATCAAATTGGAAATATCTAATTTTCTTAGCAAACTGGGAAGATATGAAACAATGCGATGATCCAGAATCAAATAATGCATTTTCTAAACTTGAGGAAACCATTAAATTACCTGCCACCACGTCTTTCGGAGCTTCTACCTCAGCAGTAGTGATAGCATAAGCCTGGCCTTGATCCCTTGGCATTTTATGAGGTAAGTTCTCCTGACGCTTAGGACATGCATTTGCATAATGCCCCATCTCCCTGCAATTGTAGCACTGAACGTTGGTAGCTTCCTTCTTCCCCTTGCAATCATGATCTTGGTGGCCTTTTTCACCACACTTGTAACAGACTCCCATTCCCTTCAAGCAAGTACCAAGATGTTTCTTCCCGCATTTACCACAAGATGGATATTCAACCTTTCCCTTGTTCCCCTTATTTCCATTCCCAGATTGATCAGCAGGTCTCTTCTTCTCTTGCTTTGCTTTAAAGTCATAAGACTTAGAGAATTCCTTTTCGGTCTTGATAGCACATGAGACAATGTCTTCGTACGATGAAAATGATTGTGAGACTAACGCTCGACGGAGAAATGGTTTTAACCCATCAAAGAAACTATCAATCTTACTTCTTGGGTTACGAATATAATCACCAGCGTACCTCGCTAACCTTGTAAAGTTAGCCTCATACTTTGTGACATTCTCATCCTCCTTTTGTCTCAGACTCAGAAATTGCCTTTCCATATCTGCTCGATGGTCGCGAGGGAAGTATTTTTCTAAAAACAGATCTTTGAACTCCCTCCACTCCATATTTGATACTTCATCATCTTCCTTCATGTTTTGAATCATTGACCACCATTGATCAGCATCTCCAGTGAGGCGGTAAACTGCCATGATAACTTTTTCCCTTTCACTGCTCCCCAAAGCCTGAAATATTTTCTCTAGGGAAAATATCCATTGCTCAGCTACTAAGGGATTTGTATTTCCGTTGAACGTTGGTGGTTGTTGCCTCATGAATCGATCTAACATTGATCCTCCGTGCTGCGGATCAGGGTGCTCCATACGGGTAAGGTTATTATTCATAACCTGAGTAAGTTGTCCCAGTATGGTGATTAGCTGATCAGCACCAGTTGCATCACCAGCCCCACTATAATTATCTTGAGCAGGAGGGCAATCCCTACATGGAGTGTGTGCATTGATACGGTTTCCATTTCTTCCACTAGGCGCCATTTCTAAACAATGGCATAAACTAGATCAGTTTATGAATCAAAATACATAATCCCATACTTATAAAACACTTAACATAAATTGAACTATTTATGGATATAATCCATAATCATAAGAATGTATTCTTTGAGGATGTATATACTCATAATCCCTTCAAAATGATATGTAAAGAAAATGAGTGTTATCCTAAGCATATCCCCCGGGAGTGTCGTAACCAAGAGTGCAGCAAGGCCCGTTGTCGTGCACCAGTTCCCGTTCGAGTCTAGCTCAAAGCGGTGTTTTCGGGTTTTACCCCTAGGTACATCTGTGCCAGAGCCGCCTCTACCTGCTCGTATCCAGACAGGGATGTATTGTTCGGAAAACTCACAAAATATCTACAATACCAAAATTCTAGGAAGTTCTTCTATACTAATCCTCAAAGTTATTCTTAGGTCTACGTGCTCTAATCAGAGTTTATCTAAATCTAGCTTCCAAGGTTTGTACTAAACTTCCTCTGATACCAACTGTAACACCCCGACCCCAGTTACCCAGAGTCGGTGCATTATTACATAACATTGGCATGATCACAAGAAAGATCAAATCTCGAAAGACCGATTGGTTTAGCAGCCTTGGAAACACTAGATATATTAATAGGTTTTACATTACATCATAAAATGAAAAACTACTACAATAACATAATGTATCCATAATCCACACTCATATCCCCACATAATATCCCTGCAGGTCATTCATAATTTACATCTTCACTTCCTGGAAAAAATAAAACATATAAAAGGGGTGAGCTCAAATTCCCAGTAAGGATAACAAAATAGCGGAAACTTTCATAAATAAGAATAAACTTTTAAGGAAATGTATAACTAAAACAAAAGCCTTTCAAACATGAACTTTCAACATGGTATGGCATAAATAAAATGAAATAATGCCATTTACTTATTCACATGGATATTCTACTAATCGAATAATCACATGCAAAAATCAATAACCACTTTCATAATGTTGGAATGCATAATGCCAGACTATCATAACCACATAGCCAAGGCCTCGTGCCAAGACTACAAATAAGATTTTGTCAAGGCCTTGTGCCAAGACACTAGTTTGTCTCATGAGACCTACCGATGCATCAAGGAGCTATAGCGGGCTCCACCCGTCACATATTAAGTCCAATGCATTCCCATATGAAAAGGTTTAAACATAACATAAACATTCGTATTAAAACTAGCATACGAAATGTCAATACTTTCACCATAAACTATGAATGGTATAAAAATAGCACGTCCACAGTCAAACATATCACAAAACCTTCAATACAATATAGAAGTTTGTATCATAATAAATCAACATCAAATAATCTTAAAATCCATCAAAGGATGTTGACATAGACGAAATCAAAATTCTTTTTAAAGAAATATCTCTTTTTATTTTGAAATCATTTAAGATCCATATAAAATAAAACATTTTCTTTGAAAATATTCTTATAATTTTGTAAGGGAAGCTTTGAAGATTTTATAACGGCGGAAAATAGCCGCACCCGCCGTATAAGTAAAAAAAACATTCTTACCTTAATTCTGTCGAAAAGGTTAAAAAGGACCTTGTTTTGAAAACGACAGAAAGATTCCTTTATAAACCTCTTATAAAAATTCAAACAAGGGTATAAATGACTTTAACCCATATTCTTGTAAATAATAAATATGTGTTGAAATACATTCCGAAGAAACATGGATGTGGATGATAAAGAAATCCCAGTAGATTATTACGTATAAACAACCTTGGATAATGAAGAGGTTGTAAAGTAAACCCTTACCAATTTGGTAAATTATGAAAAATACAACCCATAAAAGAGGTATCATACAATTAATATGTAAATACACATAAATTAGAGTGTATGACACAAAGAATATAATTATGGGCAGTACATACACCACACAAAAGGTGATGGTGGCAATATGGCATGAATCTCACGGAAATAAGGAGTGAGATGAAAACCCCTTACCTTGTACTTTTCCTTGGTTGGGGTAGGTTAACCTCCTGTATAATGGTGAAATAATTGTTATTAAATTATACAAGAATCATATATATTAATATGATATCATATATGATCTTTTAACATTGATTTGTTAATAATATCATAGAATTATCGTCGTTTCGGGGGTTAACTTACTTGTTTTCTTTTATATGTTTTGTTACGTAAGACATGTTTGTAAAGGATAGGTTGTATATTATTCATATCCAGAATGATATCAAGTCCTTAAACATCATTTTTAAATCATCAAATGATAATTATACTTGAATGGATACGATGGAGAATGAATCTCATCGCGTTCGTGGAGACGGTAGTCCGTACGTACGCACGAGCGACAATATAATTCTTTTGATATTAAAATAATATATAAATGGATGGTATATCATATATACATAATCATTAGCATTTTATATTTATTATTTACATGAGTTACACATCATTATTATACCCATCCAAATAATAATATATTGAATAACAATTACACCACGACGTGGAGACGGTAAGCCGTACGTACGCACGTATGGTGACATGTTATTCAAAGGGTGGATAGAATAATGAATATGGTTGTACCATATTTATAATAACATCACAGTATATTTAATATACTGGAGTTATTATTTTATAATGGTAAGAACAAAGAAAGAGGAAGTGGAAGAAGAAAGGAACTTGGAGAAGGGTGGTGAAATCATTACCTCTTCTTCGGGTTCTTCCTTTTGATTTGATCAAAAGGGATCCTTAGGTTGGCTTTATGATCAAACTAAGGCCTATAGGTTGTAGTGAGGGATGTTGGGAGAGTATTTGGGAAGAGTTTGGTCGAACCAAAAGGCTTTGAAGGTGTGAAGAAATGAGAAGGAGGAGTGCCCTTTTATAAGAGGGGTGAGGGGCACCTTTGGAAAAGCTAGAAATATTAATTTATAATAAATTCATATTCGGTTTCTAATGGCTCCAAAGTTTACTATTCAAAGTTTAAGGTGGGTATGGGTCGAAAAAAACTCAACCAATAGAATTTAGACAGGTTTGGGTACTTATATTAACCTTATCTTTAAGTATTAACTCTAAGTTAATTAGTTTCACTTTTACAATGTCTCTTTGTATTTTTATATAATATGGTTAATAAACATACTATATACATCCAAGCGACCCCCAAGTGGTACATTAATGATGAACCTATCATTATATAAGTCTCTTGGCCGAACCTTAGATTTTTAGGAATTTAATATCAATTAATAATATAATATTTGTTTTAAGAACTCTTTTATGTCAATTTTGATACTATTCAATAGTTGATTTTTGTGAAACTCATAACAGATTGATTACTTGGAACAAAGTCAATTAAATCAATCCTAATATATCATATTATCCTAGAAAATTAGTTTAATTCATTAAAAGTATCATATTATATTTATTTGGGTATTTATAATATCAATTATTTTAATTTTTCACTATTATAGTAATTACTGCATCATTATTGTGTCATAAATAAAATACATTATTTAATGTCTAAAAATTATAAATAAATTATCATTATGTAGGAAATCTTTTTAGCTTTCTAATGAATATTTATAATCTAAAATACAACATATATAATCCTATGTAACAATTGTTTTTCTAAAAGATATATGCTTGTGTCATTTTTGTATTCATTTTAACTTAATTAAAATTAAGTGTCATTATCACTTACAAGTGGATCCATGGGGTCCCAAAATAGACCCAAAGATTCCCATGGTCGACCATGTATCAACCAATAGGGTTAAGACACGTTTTAGGGTAATTTAGTATTATTATAATATTATTTTTTAACCCTTATTTACCGGATTTACCCTTAACCATGGTAAATAAAATATTTACCGCAGTAATTATTCAAAATGTCTAAAAATAAATGTTACCTATTTACACAATTTGAACATCCTGATTCCAAATATGGAATCCATTTTCCTAAATTCAAAACACAGTAGTGGCATAAATTAATTTAAAATTAATTCCCGCTGTCAAAACAAAAAGCGTGTTTTTAAGAGATAATAACTATCAAAAGATTGACACTTGTTTATGTTCGGTTTAATTGTAAAATTATGTCCAATGACCAACATTATATTAAATGGTAAAAATATATTCTAAATATACTTTAAAACCACTCAAATTCATAATTTATCACTATTAATTATTTTGATTAAAAAAGTTGTTTTTAATTAAAATTTAGTAATTTTCACTATTCATCAAAATATGAAAGTTATCCGAAATGTACCAAAATTTCACCTTAGGCTAAATTCGATATTCAGAATCCAAAAATGAAGTCCATTTTCAAATATAAAATATATATAATTTCAAAAAGCAGGTATTACTATTCATAACAGCTAGTTTGATTAGTTATGGTGTGTTAGAACTCGATGTTGCGTACAACACACACTATCACATTATTCAAAGAGAAGCGTACCGTAGAAGCTTGGGGTGTTACAACTAGACTATCAATGAAGATAATATACCTTAATAAAATGAATTCAATATCTATTTCAATCCCTATTATTTGATGATATATCTATCATTACCCAATGGATTATATGGATATATAATTCCATTAACACACATCTCATAATCATAATACATTCATTTATGTTTCCCATGATTATAAATCATTAATCATATATCATAACCCGTGGAATTTAAATCTATTATATAAAAATTTCAATATTTCATCATAAAAAAACACATAGTAAATTAATTGGTTTTATAAAAATATCATCATCCAAATTATTAAAAATATATTTAAAGAATAAAAATTTTATTATTGGATCATTTCCTTTGTAAATCATAACTAACATCAAAGGATTTTATCACAAAATAAAATTCATTTTAAGTACCAATTTTAGTCTTTATATATATAAGTAAACATTTCCATTTGGAATTACTTATTAAAATTAAAATTATTTAAGAAACAATATGTAAAATATTTTAAATTATAATATAAATTGAAACATTTATTGTAATCTCTAAATACATGAGTAGCCCTGAAGGTAGGAAATTTCATTTATATAGTTTCTATTAATACTAATATTCATTTCACATTTCTAGTAAATATTCTAAAGTACCTCATTTAGAAAATTACAAGAAGATTCCCTTCCAAAACTTATAAAAATAAAAATATGGGTAAAAATGAGTTTAAAAACTTATAGTATAATATATACAAGAAACCATGAAACCATTTTTTTCAAATAATAGATATTGAAGAAAAACTATTGTTAGCTATAGAGAATAAAAGATTCCTTTCCTTGAAAAACTTCATTCAACATATTAACATCATAAACAAAGGAAAATAAAATTAAATCATTTAATATATATATATATATATATAATTGATAATGAAATTCATTGGATTATTGAGTTATAGGTCATAGAATTTCATCATTGGAAACATAACCACAAAAACCTCAATAAATAATGATATAATAACATAAATCACTTACTAGATCGATATCTTTCGAATAAAAACCCGATAAAATATAGTACCATAGATGAATATGTATATAGAATTAGTTTTATATAGATTAATAATAAATATAACTCATGTGAATTATATACATCTTATAAAAGAAACCATTTTCTTATAATGAATTTGTCTTATTATAATAAAAAGGAGATCCAAATCTATAACGAATTTTGTAACATTGGAATAAAATTAATTATAAAGAATATAATATAATGAAACATTAAATATCAAAATGATAAGGATATTATTTTATTATAATTTAATATGTATTTATATATAAAACTCATAAAATCAAGTAGGTGCGTAATATAACATATGTCCCAGTGAAAACAATTTGAGCTCACAAACCCTTACCACAAGTTTGAAATTCATTAAAATTTCTCTATTTTCATGAATAAAAATGTTAAATTTTATATATATTTTTATAAAAGAATAATTTAAATACATATAGTTTCATATATCATCTACTTATCTAAATTCAATACCTATTTATTTATAATTCATTATTGAAATCATCGTTTCTGAATATTTACGATTTCGTTTTATATAATGATTTTGGTTGTGTAGCTCCTGGAATTATTCTCTGATCATGATTTAATAATATCTATAATTTTAATAAATATAAAAACATAATATGTATTAATTTTAACTATATTATTATTCCTCCATAAAATGTATTTATATAAAAATTAATTACATAGTTCAAAGAGATGGTAGGTCATACATATGCAAAAACGTTATTTCCACTTTTCAATCGATGGATTAATAGAAAGGTAAATAAAAATTTCTATTTCCAAATTCACTATTATATATACATATTTATTTATTTATTTATTCATTAAATATATACATATTTTAGTAATTTTATAGGGAAAATTAAATATAAATCACATTACATTGAGGAGGTGTTAGTCCACATGTACTAATGAGCAATGTTGTTGCTTTGTAGTGGACTGGAAGGTAACGAGGTATATATATAATATTATAACTATAAAAGAAAAATAATGTAATAAATTATATATATTCAACATTAAAAATATCCTAATTACCATCCACTAATATCTGTGATTGAAAATGAAGAGAATTTATACATGGAGGCAGTGGTCCACTCATATGAACAAGCGATACAATAACATCAAATTTTATGGATTCATACAGAGGATTTGGTTGTTAAAGAATTATAACATTTTTTATATTTCATATGATAAATTTAAAATATTATACCAAAATAACATATTTAGATAAGTTAAGAGATGAAATAAACTAGAAGTGGTCTGGAAAGATGATTACATATTATTCAGTATGGATCTTATACTTCCTTTATTAAAGAACATTGGAATGGTATTTTAAGAATATTATAATAAAAATTAATATATTGGGATTTTATTTAAGGAATTTTGTACTGTTATTCATACTATCATAATTTTATTTCTTTAAATAAGAGAAATGAGTGATGTCCATTTATTAGAGGGACAAAGGACACATTTGAAATATCATAAAAGATGAGCATATAAAAATAGATATTAAAATAAAATACATATATATGGATAGATATTTCATATTATGACATTATAATGTAAAAATGTGACCATACAATAGGATTTAAAAATTTTTAATTGGAAAATGAACCCTTATTTCTTTGTTTTACAACCCAGTAAACCAATTCTAACCTTGATCATGCAAACCATTTTACTAATTTTAATAGTAATTATAAAAAATATTTATTTTCCTTATTAAATAAAATAATTTTTTTGAAATATGCAATGAAATATATCAAAATAAATTAATTTAAATTGTATATTTTAATATAAAATTAACGATTCAAATGTGATGAAATGTGGTTTTGTAAAAAAAGTTTTCTCTAGTTCAAAAAATGTTCTATATAAAATTCAATATAATAAACAATTCTAATTTAATAAATAATATTATAAATAATTAAAATTAAATTAATTTTATTTGATAACCATTTTAAAACTTGATTTTAAATATAAAAATCATTAAATGAAAATAATTGTTTCCATAAATGCTATATTTCTCACTCTTAATCGAAAACCAAATTTTTTAATATTCTGGAAAGGACACTATAAGAAAATTTTAAAAAAAATTCAAAAATTATTATCATTATTTTAAAAAAATTCAAATATTTGTGGAAATTAATTGTATTATATTTTTCAAAAAAACATTAAAACCCATAATTGAGGAAAATAGCCTTCTAGAGAATATAACATATTACTAAAAATAAAGTACTTATTTATCAATATAAGTATTTTATCTAAAAAATTAACAAAAGTTTTAAAAAGTTTTTTTTTTACTTTCAATTTTTGAAAAATTATATATAGTTTATAATTGTATAATACATTATGGATCACTTAGAATTAGGTATGTAAATATTACATGTAATCAATGAAATTAAATTTACTTAAATAGAAAAATATCATAACATCTCATGGTGATTCATTATAACCGCATAAAAAGGACTTTCACCATTGAAATTAAGTCACTATAATACAAAAAATAATGATATATCTATTTTAAAACAACCTAAAGTTATTGTGTTTCTTTATATAATTTATTATTCTTACAGAAAAAATAACATTGTGAGTTATCTTATTTAGTAAAAATTTTTGTTTATAAAAAAAGATTTAAACTGATATATATTCATTGGAAATATCATTCTTTAGTGGTATGACCACATATTTTAGTATATGTGATTTATCTGGAATTTACTTCATTAGGAAAGATTTCTAGAGCATATAATGTATTGGAGAGTAGTTCAATGGAAGAGTCAGATGATAAGCTTCTCTCACTACTCAAGGAAGAATATTTAAGTGACCAATATACCTAGGGATTAACATTTCCCTATTTAAATATCTCATAAACATTATCCATGGAAAACTTTTAAGGAATAATTTCTCACCAATATCGAAATCCATATTTCACCAATATTCATCAGTATTACATTTCTATCAAATATGAGCTACCATGAGGTGTTTTTTAATGGATCTATTGTTTCCTTCTATTTCCTCTTCTATATTTGATTTAAATCTAATACACTCTCTAGAATGATCCCATAAAATTATAGATGCACAATTTATTCCATAGATGTAATCATATAAAGACAACTAAAATATCAAGTGAAAAAATTTATTATTATAAGAAAAATTGACCTGGTGATGGTTTTGATCCCGACTACCCCTAAAATATATATAAATAGATATAATTATATCCTCCCGGTTTTGAGTGGATTTCAAAGACTAATTCTATTTTTTGGGATGATAATTAGTTCTAAAATATAACACTTAATTATGGATTTTTTTAAGGCTTCACTAGAACATTGAGGAATAACAAGGATCCTGATGAAATAAAATTGAATGGTGTATCCCATAAAACCTTACCACATTTATAATGTATATTAATTTGATATGATTAATATAGAAAAAATCCATCATATTGATGAAGTGTTATGACCTCATATGTCAATCGAATGAATCCCATATTTCATTATAGATCTTAGAATTTTTTTCAAGCTAGATGAAGAAATAAATTTTTTATGATTCCCCAATTCTATTCTAGTATCGATAATGGTTTTAACATACACTTAGTTTCTATATATAATCATTAACTTCATAATATACCAAGAACTGAGATATGTAATCTGTAATATCTCTCTTTATGTTGCCCCACCAATAATACACTTTCAGATCTCAATCCATCTACTTACATTCAGGATTAATAGATAATGATTAAATATGGTCTTCATCCAATAGCAATTTATACATGTATATTTTTGGAAGACATGTTATAAGGATCATAATTTTAATATAGAGATATTACATCTAAACATAGGAATATCTACACCATCACATAAAAAACCACATGAGAACCATATAATTTTAGTGTACATAAAAACTCATAAACATAAATAAATTGTTCCTAAAAAATCTATATCATCTCTTAGTTATTCCATCATTACTAGATCCCTTTTCACATTTCACACAGAATAACATTTTTTATGTCCTATGGAAAGGAAACATAAAAAATGGGTGACCTCAGATGCTCACATAGGGTAAATAAGGGATATATAAATCATAACATAAGCATAAGGACAGAAAAATGAAAATAAAATTTGTAAATTAAACCCTGATTATCAAAGTCCATAATTATAGACAAGGAATAAATCATAGATATTAATAATACAAAAATCATAAAATAATAACATTGTCATAAGACGTGGAATTTTGTCATACACGTAAGAATATAAAATCATTTCCTTAGTAATCAAGGATCATTTACGAAAGATTCATAGTTTAATGGGTCCACATTCTAACCAATCATAGTAGTCCTGGTTCACTCCTAATACTATCATAGTGGACAATGTCCCCTACTGAACTCGTCTCACTTCCCATTTAAATTATTTCATTATCATGAGATAAAAATTATTACCTAATGAATTGATAAAAAATGTATAATTCCCACCCATCACATAATGAAAACCACAAAAATGTGTTCCAAAAGAACAAAATTCATTTAATATACCATAATAAATGAAATGAAATGGGTTTTAGAAACATTTAATCATAACATAACCCATTGAAAATAAAATAGTTTAATTAATATTTCATTATTTAATCATAACTAAAAAAATTTAGAAGATGAATAAAGATGTTATTCTTGAATATAACCTCCATTAAAGCATAAAATATTGTTATCTTAGCTAAAATATGATTTCTAAAGATAACCAGATGAAATTATTGGGGAAAATATCTTTTATATTTTATTTAAAAATTGTTTTGAAATTATAATATACAAATTTTTTTAAAGATAAACTTCTATATAAATAAAGGAGTAATAAAAAAATGTCATCATAATAGAGGTAATATTATCACATGAGGTCTATGATTCAAAAAAATTCCTTCTTTAATTTTTTTTAAATAATTAATAAATAAACATAATTAGAAAATAAAAATAAATATTCTTTCAAACACTTTTTTAAAAACTAAAACATAAGTTAAAATTAATTTAAATAATCAATAGAGAATATTGAAAACATATTAAATATAATTATTTTAAAACATGGACATTGAATAATAATTGATTGATAAGTAATATTTTTAAAATATATTTTTAAGAAAAAATCCCCCCATATGTTTCATAAAATTTAAGTGAGGATTACTCAAATGAATATAATAATTTTATCCTTTTTAAATCCCTATAAAACAATTTTAAATGAAACATAATCTATTAAAAGATAATTTCATTGATACTATTTGTGGAACATAATCAAATATGTATAATTTTAACCCAAAAATGGATATTAGGTAAATAATTCCCAATCACTTTGAGATTATCCCAATCAAATGCCTCGTAAAAGTAAAAATTATCAAATGAAAACTTCAATACAATGAATTAAGCATAATTTATGATAATATATATTGAATATTAGTATATAAAACACATAAAATAACTATGTGTTGAATAATATATATATCATAGAAAATTAAAAGTGACACGAGAAAACCTTACATAATACTCCCTTTAGTTTTGTGTACTTAACCCTCTTCTGTAAAGCATTTAAGATAGATATTAATTCACTATATAACCATATCCACTATTATAATAACATTAATAATAAATTTATAATATATTATTACATGTTCATCATTAATATATGATTTTTTAAATTTTTTTCTGTGGTTGTTTTATGATCAGTTCATTCGTGTATAATTATGGATTTTCATATAAAATTGAAATAAAACTCTATAAGAGAAATGAAATGTTATTAATGAAATTATAGAGCCTTATTGGAATGATATATCAGTATTATTTATAATATGAGGATAATCAATTTGAAAAAATGTAAGTGGTAAATTTCTTATATTAATTTGACGGGTTTTTCGACCATCAAAAACTAGTTTCATTTTATGTAATATTACGTATATATATTTGTTCTAGAAAATGATATGGGTTCACATATACATATAAAAATCTAGTGAAAATAGAATGATACTTTTATTCTCATCCTTGATGGTTGTAATAGAAAATGAAAAATCATTATCCACGTATATGGTTAAATGTAAGAATAAGGATAATGTAATCATTTCTTTGAATATGAGGAGAAAATAAAATGGGGGTATAAAAGATATTAAATTATCTATATAAAATTGTTGTGTATAAATAATAATATATTGATTATTATTTTATGAATGAACTAATTTATGAAAATTGAGACAAAGGAAATATATTAATAGAGGTAGTTTAAGAAAGTAACCTCTTGAATATCACATCCTTGAAGGGCCAATTAAGGTACATAGAATTGGTCATTCATTAAGACTAACAGTGCTTTAACTTTGGGATAGAGGGTAGGGTAGGTTTTAGAAGAGATTTTATGGTCTTAAATTTTTGAGAGGATAATTGGGATGATGTGGAGTGGTATTTATACATGAGAATTGAAGGTTTTATGTAATTAAATATTTATTAGTTCATATTTAAATCCAACCACAATTAGTTGGAATTAAATGAAACCAATATTGATGATAATTAATGTTTTAATGCATGGTTAAAATATATAAAAAATATATAAAATAAATTAAATGTTTTTGAATTTTTTTTAAATACTTAGCCATTTATATTTAACTCACTTTATTATTTACCTATAATGTGGTAACTTATTATTTTTCCAAAATATGTTTTAATGCCTAAAAATGAAAAAAAAAATATTCTTATTTTTGAATCATAATTCAGAATATGGAATATATTTTTACATATAAAATCATTATGGTTTCATAATTACATTGAAAATCAAAGTCTCAAAACACTATAAATGTCAGTATTTTGGAAAAAATTGTTTTTTTATCACAAGTATGTACATATATATAAATAAGTTATAAATATTTATTAAATGTAATAAATTTTATTATATATAACATGAAATGACTTATGTTATATTTATATAAATATAAAACTTTAAAATTTATTTTCAATATAATGAAAATGGTATTTTTTGAAATATATATATTTTTTATTATTCATTGAAAAATTATTCATCTCAAAAAATCCTAAAAACTCTATCCTTTGTTAATTTTTTCATGATTAATCCAAAAATTATTTTCATTATATCAAATAAATTTTATAAAATTGTCACAAATTAATTATATTTTTTCTCAGAAAATGAAAAAAATCACTATTTGAAAAAACATATATATGAAGAACATGATGGATCTTAAAAAATATGTTCATATCCATACATAATTAAATAATACATAAAAATGGGTTATAAAATTAAATATTTCCAAATAATATTAATAACATTAATTCCCTCAGATTTACCATCTTGTCTATAATTTTTATGTTAAAATAATAGTATATTAGAATTCATCTATGCTCAGTGTTCAATGAAAAGTAAGCTAGAGAAGATAATAAATATATTTTAAAAAAATATAGATAACAAAAAAATTATGGGGAGTTATACACATCTATGGTTTATTATCCTTATCATTAAACTAAAACAATGGTTCAAATTAGGTATATTTCACACATTATTTTTTATTTCTACATCTTCCTTCTGCAACTCTTCAATATTCACATAGATAGACGGTTGGAGAGCCATTTTAGTGAATTAATATCTCACCCATCCTTCAATATTTCTATATAAATACAATGAAAATATTTACATATTTGATATTTTTTATCCTCGTTAAATATGAGATATCATAACACTATCAACTCAATGAAATACAAACATTGTTCAGTTTCTTGTGGTAGTAATGTATTTAGAGGTCATAATATTTAGTCAATTTCAACTATCTTCTTCATTGGATATTCAAATATTTCTATGTGAATATATAAAATAAAATTATTTTATAACTATATATAAGTAACATTTTTTAATAAAAATAATTTCATCATATCATTAATGATAAAATTACTACAACTAACTCCAAATCCTAGCTTTGATATTTTTTTTCTGAACCATTAATTTCCATATGTCATAGGCTATCACCGTATAATTCATCATGATGTTGCATCTGATTACCATATTTAATACATAATTATAGAAACAAAACATCTCTACAACATGGTAGTGTTATAATAGGTGAATTGAATTACCCTATCTTTGCCTCCTTTAAATTTTCCTCACATTCACCTATCAAAAGGAACTGGGCTCGATTCTAAGTTAACCTGGTGAGTGGAATATATTGTTGTATGTAATTTTCCCCAAAGCATTGATAATATAAATACAATACAAGAAACATAATAATCATAGTCTCTATATTTAGTATTGTACAATGTTTAATATCTTATATCATTGTTGGATCCACCTATATACACTCTCATGATATTATATGGACCAAAAAATGTTACTTTTTATAGCCAAAATACACATTTTAGAAATGTTCAATAAAAAATCTCATACCTTAGGGTATATTGTAAATTACTCATGTTATATCTATTCCCTTCTAGATGCTTTATGTAAAAATATCATCTATATATACTACAAAAAAAAATTATAGTAATCTATAAAAATATATTCATTAAATACATCAAGATTGTGTGGGATTTAGTATAAACAAATCGAATAACTATATTTTCAGAGTTTCTATACCTTTTATATAATGATGTCATGCGAATATAATCCTTCATGAACCACAATTAAAGATATCATGAATGAAGGATTATTTTGAAAATTATTTATCTCAACATAATTCATCAAATAATCCATCAAGGTGAGGTATATGATATTTTTCCCTTATATTAATCTTGTCATGTTCTTAATAATCAATGAAAAATAATATTGATCAATCATCCTTATTAACAAAAATAATAGCTCCACCCCATGGTGACATACTCGGCTCAGTGAATCCATTGTCAAGATTCTCCAGGAGTTTAATCTAAAACTCCTTCCAATTAATTTTGGCTATTTCTTATAGATCATATAAAATAGGTGCATCTCCATGTATAAGTTCTATTAGAAATGAAAATTTAATATTGCGTAGAAGACATAGAAACCATTATAGAAATAAATAAACAAACTTATGCATAATATAAATATCATTGATGTTAATATTATCCAAACCATATGATATAAACAACGCATTTGAAAAATAATCTAGAACTATAAGACATTTTTAATTTTAATAAGAGGTTCATATTAATAATGACAATTATATATAGCCATATGATACTTCAAAATATTAACCATAACTTCCATTACTCAACAATTTTGGTATTATTTAATAAATCAATTACAATAAAATCCTATGATTATATCAAATTCACCAATCTATAATATAACAGGATTTCCATAAAACACATTCCCATAAACATCAATGCGAGAAGAATTATAGACATTATATTAAATCATTACAACCCCATGGGTTTTATGAACATTATTTTTGAATAAATTAATTTTCATTGATGTAATCCATTTAACACTAAACTAAGATAATATTTCACTATACGATAAACCAATATAATCTTGAACTACTCATAACACCAACTTATCTTGTGTTACAAGAAACACTGAGTTATAACAAAACAACATATATTTATTATAATTTTTTAAACTATACACTAATAACCAATCCATGGAAAATAGTAGTATGAATTGTAATAACTACTTTTAAAATATTTTTTATTTTAATTTTATATAAATAATACATATTTATTATAAAATTGTAATTTTTTGGTAATATATTTATATGTTTGAAAATACTATTTTAACAAATGAACTACTTCTTATTCCTATTCATGAACTACAAGAAAAACATTTTTGAGAATTTTTGAAATATAATTTGATAAACTATTATTAAGTTATGAATTCATAATTTTAATATTATATTATGTTGAAATGATTTTCTTTTTCTGAAAAACATTATTTTTTTATTATTAATGAATAATAACAAATTTTAATTTAAAATTCTTTTTCCTCTAAATAATTTATAGTGTTAAATTTAATTTTAATTTGTTTCAATGTTTAATTAGATTAATTTGTGATAAATTAAATTAATTTAGTATATTGAAATCTATTTCACATTTAAATTGGATATAAAAACATTTCAAACATTTGAACATTTTTACTTTAAAACCTCTTATTTTCATCTGTTCTACGGGATTAAATTTAAATTATTTTCTACAAATTATATGATTGGAAGGTAAAAAAAAAGAATTAAATATTTTTAATAATAATAATATATAATTTATAATATGTTCAAATTATTTTTTAAAAATAATATTAGCTAAAGTTATTAAAATAAATGACATCAATTATAAGAAAAAACAGTTTAACAATAGACAAAATTGTAAAATAATACCAAAAATTATATAGAAAACTATCCAAAAAAACATTTTATGTTAACATTTAATCCCTATACTCCATTTCATTTTATTTTTTTACTATTATTGTGTTATATTATAATGAGAGAAATGTGGGTAGATTTCCCATTTCAAATATTTACAAGAAAAGTAATCCACCTCCAGTATAAAAAGTCACTCACCCCTCCCACTTATTCACACCGCTCTAGCATATTTACTCTCATAAAAGCTTCTAAAATTATCTTCAAAAATCAATCCATTCATCCTATAATCCTATTTGTTTGTAATAATTCCAATTATGGGAGGTCTTTTGCGGGAAAAAACAATTTACCCAAAGAAGAGTTAACATCCATCCGGAAGATACTTTGTTTTATTCTAATTATATACAACACAAAATATTATTATTACAATATTATATAACAATATTAGTATCCTCAATATACTGATATGATTTTATTATCTATTTTATACCTATATTTATAAACATTTTCGCCTAATGGGTAATGAACATAATATTATTTTGTACGATGAACAACCCTCTCATGAATCGATGTTATTAATTTTTCCATTATCACATATCAGGGTATTGAATTTTGATATATAATATATACATATGTTATATATATTATTTATATTCTTTATTTATGTTTATTCAATTATTACATAAAAATAATTTTATGATTTCCATTTATTTAATATAACTTCATTTATGGATGCGTGAACTACTACCTCCTCAAAGTGATGTGATTCATTCACACATTAAATTTAATTTATTAAATATGGGTTTAGTAAAAATATATAATATTAATAAAATAAAAATTATAATTAAATTATAATATATATATAGGAATATATTTAATTTACATTCATTCTTTCAAAAAACATTAAAATGGAAACAATGTTCATGTATACGTACGACTTACCATCTCAATGGATGATGTATTTCATTTAATATGTTAACCCTTGATAGATTATTATAAATATTTATATAAATAATATATATTATATTCATATAAATTTTTACATTTTTGAAATAATTAAATATTTATTTTATTAATACTATTAATAATAACATGGAAAATATGTATGAAGAACAAATCAGATATTACTCAAAACCTAATCATAACATGGAATTGTTAATTAATTATTAATATTAATTATAATTAAATAATCTATGGAATTAGATATAATAATATGGTTATGTGATATATTTATTATAAATATTTATTTATTACACATGAGGGTTTTTATGAGTATGGTGAGAGACAATACATAATGTATAGGGATTTCTAGTCTCACTTTTACTTCCATGAGACTTACACTTTATTCACCATTAATTACATTATGTGGTATATATACATCCCATAATTGTATAATATTATTAATATAATTACGTTAATTTTTATTTTCATATCCATTGGATTATCCCTCTCTTATTGGGTTTCTTCATGCAAATGCTACCAGATCATTATGATCATTTTTTCTCAATTTTCCATCTTTGAGACACATATTATTTTATGAAATATTATTTTTTATGACGTTTTTATATTTCCCTATGACATGCTATAACATTAATATCATCATTTTAATTATGTTTTAATATCTTTTTAATTTAATTTTCTTACATTGGGTGTATGATTTAGTGTTACCAAATGGTAAGCATCTATTGAAATAATCGCATCGTTTATAAGGATAGTTTATTATTTTGATTCCATTGATGAAATATCATGATCCATGTCTCAATAACTCTCGTGAATTTTATCCTATTTTTTTAATTCACGATATCAACATGTAATGGTACAATTTTTGTAGTCGTTGTTACTTATGATAATTAATAATTCTTTATGAAAATATTATCTCATTTCACATTTTTCTGGAAATCTATTTATTTAAAAAACCATGACCTCAAAAAAAATTCAAAAAAGTTTCAAAAAATGTTTGTAAAATGTAATATAATGAAAAATTTTGAGGAAAATGGATTTAATAAATTTTTTATCGTTTTCAAAATTTTAATAATTTTATTGAATGTTATTTTCTATGAAAATAATTTCAACATGTTTTCAAACATATTTTAAATGTTTTCAAAGAAATAGGTTTTTGAAACCCTTTATGAAATTAAAATTATTTTTCAAAGAAGATATGTTATTTACATCATTAAATTATTTTGGTGGAACTTTAAAAATTATTCTTCATCTATGATAGCATCCATTGGTATTACTCATTCATTTTAAGGGGATATAATCCAAGGTTTCCATTATAATTATCTCTTTTAAGGGTTTATGTATTGATGGAGTGATATTTATCAATTTTTTTTGACACTCATGGGATATATTTTTATGAAACTTGTTTGTATTTCAAGGGTTATAATATTGTGAAACAAACTTCTTTTTATAGTTTATTCTTTGATAAATGATAAATAAGCCTATCTACTTTCCCATAGGTTATTATATGGGTACATGTTTATAACTCCCAATTCATTTCGTTGGTTATGATATGATTTTTTATTATATTTTGGAACATATATGTATGATTTAGCTATGCTATATTTGGGACTTATATCTCCCTCCAATGCATTAGTAAAGGTTTTTAATCACATGAGATACACATGGATGGAATTTAGAGTGAACTCAGTTTAGTAAAGGTCTTTTTCTGCTAAAGTGGTCTTGGGAGTGAACTGTTATTACAAAAATGTTCATGGGAGTGTATAATGGCTACCAACATAGTATCTGAAGATAACTCATACTTCTAATATTTCATTGGTTGTGATTCATTGACTTCTATGTAACTAATTTCATGTTTATGTGTCTTTAACCATTTTTTTCATATTATTGAGTAATGATTTTTCGGATGATGGTCTTGATAACTTCATGATCCATGTTTTATGTAATTCTAATATTTATTTTGTGATTACTATTTATGATATTTGATACATAGGTTATCATGTTATAATTTCATCATCACATTAACATAACCTAATGCTCATGATTATGCTTACATATTTCACTTGTTTACCCTTACTGAGGACCATATCTCACCCCATTTTATGTTTTCTTTCCCCATGTTAAGATGATAAGTGTTATGTATGATGTTCATATGAAGGGTTCTATTAAGGAAGGACCTAGCAGGATATAATTCATCTAACTTATATACCTGTGTTTTGTTTCAATGTATCCAAAGGAACTAGTATAATATGGTATATGGTCTTGTATTTGTGTTATGTATTATGTATTCTAAAAAATGATTTAACTATGATGTATGAAATGTGTGGGCCACTGTAGTTTGTATTTGTGAAAACATTTAGATAATATTGGGAATCTAGGATGAGAAAAACATAGTGAAATCGCTAAAGGCGTGTCTAAGGGTTTTTTTAATGGTAACAAAGTATACAAAAATATCATCGAATTTTGGTAACATATAAATTGAGTGGTTCCCTAGAAATAAATAATTTTATAGATTCCAAAAGTGGATGTGTATTTTTAATAAATTTACATAGTAGTAACAAACCTGATAACAAATTATTAGTCTAGACATGATCAGGAATGGGTGAAAAAAATTGGCCTTACTACACACCTCGTATGATAATCTTAGAGATATGCTCTGGGAATTCATAAATTACTCATAAATCATCATGATGGATTTAAATATAAGTATAATATGAATTAAATATGGTAAAAATAATGTGTCATATATTAAATATTGTGTCAAAATTGAGACATCCTATAAGAAATGTTTCATTATTATGTGGTTCCTTACTATGATAAGATTTTCTTACTCTATGATTTTTTATTTTAGTTCATTTCTAGAACCTAAATTAACCAGGTCAATACTAAGTGTTTTGGGATTATAAATTATTTTTCTCTTAATAATCCAAATTCTATTGGAGATGGATTGAAAAACCTTGTTATTATGGTCATGAATCTTTCTAAGGCTGTGAATCATGTTGGAATTCTAAATGAGAAAAGGAGGGAAAAATATTGTGTTGAATGCTTCAAAAGGAAATTTAAAAATTATTTTAGTTGTTATTATATTAAAATTATATCTAAATAATGTATTAATACCACTAAAAATATATTCTACATTATCTAGTTTTCAAATCATGATAAATTTATTCTATCAATTTATCAATTAGAAGGAAAATTGGACAAGGGTAAACTCTAATAATGAATATGATTAAGTGAGATAAAATTGAATCCATGGATTGGAACAATGTGGATAACTTATTTTTCAAAATTTAACTTCCAAATATTCTAAATACAATTATGGAGAAAGAGTTACTTGATTTAAATCATAGGGATGATGAATATTTTGTTACATAATGGTCTAATTTTACTAGGACATTATGTAATGTACTACTATTATCATCCAAATTGAAAGTAATGACGGTGGGTAATTAAATTGTTTAATTATACATCTCATTAGGTTGTTTTCTATAACTTAATTTAGTACAAATAAATATATTTTTCATTGTTAAATAAATAATGAATTGAAAGATGGAGTTACATATAAATATCATTATTTTGGAATCAAAAGTGAGACATAGTTTAAAAGAAAGTCTAAAAACCATTAAGGAAAAAATATGATCTTTCAACTATGATCTATGTGTGTATTGTAACTTTTAAGAAATTTTATTAAGGTATCTAATTAATGATTTATGTGTGGAAGGAATAGTCATTAAGAATTTTATTACCAATATGATGGAATGAAGTCAACTAAAAATGTTAATGGAGAGATAATTTCACAGAAGGAACCTCACCCATATAAGTGCTAAAAATGTAGGGAGAATGGGAATTATGTTAACCAGTTCAAAAAACCAAGGTCTAGTGATGATGATCAATGTTAATAACAACTTGTGAAGACAGATGGGGGGAAATATCATGCAATAATTATTTCTAATGAGGGGAACGATGATGATATGGTGAAAGGGATAGTGACCATCAACCCTATAAATACTATAATATTATTTGATTCGTGATATACCCACTCTTTATTATCTAACGAATTAGATATGAGTATTCAGATTCCACTAAAATTATTAGATTTTGAATTAGCAATTAAAGCATTGAATATTATGATCAATGGTTTTTATGTCTAGAAGTCATCTATATTTAACATTTGTGGAAATATTTATTCCTATAAATATTTTCATTCTAACTCTGTTTAAATTTTATTTCATCTTATGAATGGATTGGAATTCAATTCCCAAATTCCACATCAATATTGATGTTATGTTAGATATTTTAAACAAAACTATAATCGTCTATCTGTGTGATTATAAGTGTGAACTTTAAATCGATATTACATCCAATGTATGGGTATTACTTCCCATTGTAAATGTTTTAAAAAAAATTATTTGGAGGAAATTTATATCAATGGTATTATTATTTTTCTAGAATTTATGGTTGTCTATGAGAATCTTTTCTTAGCCTAACAATAAAACTTGACGTTGATATATTGATAGATATTGTACCTAGTTCCAAATAAATCTCAAACACTCCCAGTAGAATGGACCCAATAGAGTTTCTGTAATAGAAGAATAAAATCCAAGAAAAACATATTATGTAAATAATTTTTCCATGTGTGTCACCTTGGGGTGAGTCTATTGTTTTTTAAAAAAATAATTGTTTTCCAAAGGGACACATCATTGATTATCAATAGGTGAACAAGATCAAAATCAAAAAATTTATCCTCTTTCCCATATTGATGAATTGTTTTGTCAACTTCATGGAGATAAATAATTTTACAAGATTGATATTCTTTCTAGATATCTTCAATTTATCGTCAGGAAAGTGGATATTCCCAATGAAACAATCCATGAAAGGTATGGAAACTGTGAATTTATAGGGATTCCTTTTGGTATTACTAATTCTTGTCCAATCCTGGATGAAAAATGTTTTATTTTTGTTCATATAATTTTATAAGAGGTTATAAAAGTAGATCCATCAATGATGGATTCTATTCAATGTTGTTTTAGACCAACCATAGTGGCCGAGATCCATAGTTTTTTTAGTTTAGGAAGATATTAATGATTCTTTTTAGAGAATTTATCCTAAATATCTAACACTCTGACCAAGTTAACTCGAAGGAGATCAAATTTTCTATGTAAATATGAATGTGAGGAAAATTTCAAGGAACATATGCGAGTATTAGTAACACATGGATGCTTACATTACAATATAATGGAGAAGGGATTATACTATATAGTTTTTTTTACATGAAGGTATTGGAATGGGTTCTTAAACTGAATAACATGGTTATAGAATATACCTCATCAAAATTAAATATTTAAGAGAAATATTACCCAACTCATGATATAGAATTGAAGATGGTAATTTTTTAATTATAGAAGTGAAGGAATTATCATTACACAGAAAGTTGTGGTATATAATCCTATCATAAATGTTTTAAATATATATTTACGCAGATGTTACTGAACATGCACAAGAAACTACAGTTAAATAGAATAAAGGATTTTGAACAATTAATACATTACCACCTTGGGAATGAAAAAAATGTTTCTAATGCTTTGAGTTGAATGGATCATGATATCTTTTCTAGGATAAGGTTAAAAAAGATCCAATATTTCAAATTTTCAATGAATGGATCTGTAAATATTTAAGGGGGAAATCTTATCCTACTCAACTGAATGTTCGTCCCTCAATGAAAGTGAATATTAATGTGGGTAATATGTATGTTTTGTATCATCAATAGATATATATAAATGTTCAAGTGTATTCCCTTAATCAGAATGGGATAATTAGGTTGAGGAACCATGTACATGTTTCATGCATCCCAGATTTGAATAACGATATATTTGAGTAATCCCATAGTTCCTCATTCCTGATTCATCCTAGAAGTATGAAGTTTTATAGATAATTGAACAAGTAATTATTTTGGAATGGAATGAAGAGGAATGTCCAAAAATTGTATCATAGTGATTAATTTGCTAGAAAGTTAAGGGTTAAAGGTAAGAGACTAAGGAGATGTTACACCCATTACCAATACAATAATAGAAATTGTATAACATAATAATGGATTTAGTTGTTGTACTCCCCAAAACCTTTAAAGTGTAAATTTAATATGTGTGGTATTTTATCACCTTACTAAGTGGGAAAAGATAATTTCTATCAGATAATACATCTATCTATATCAGAATTCAATGTTATACATTAAGGAAGTGGTAATATTTAATGGAGTTCCACAATATGTTATATTTAATTGGGATTTGAGGAACAATTCAGTGCTCTAGTGAAGTCTTTAGAAATAAATTTATATAGAATTGAGATTCATATTTTTTTCATCGTCATAAAAAGGATGGTCAGTTTCATATAAAAATTCAAAACACTAGAGGATATGTAGAGATCTTATTCATTGGATTTCAAAGGTAGTTAAGATAAAAATCATCTTCTAGGTGGGTTTTCTTACAAAAAGAACATTCAATCATGTATTTAGATTGATCCTTATTAAGACCAACAGTAGATGAAATATAAAGCTACAATTTTCTAGGATAAATTTTTTCAACTAAATATATTTGGATCTGAGATAACTTATGAAATGAAAAACCGGGATAACAACATTCAACATTATATCAATGGAGAATAAATTCTGCAGAAACATTTTGTTGATATCAATGGTAGTGAACTGTAAAATTCTTCTTTTTAGAATGTCTTTCTATGAATATATCTCTAAAAGAAGCTTATGAGATACCTGATGAAAGGGAAAATAAACCATTTTTATATCAGTCCCATTGAAATTTTTGATCGTATAGTGATGGTATCCTATGATATGGAAGTTAATATAAATATCTCTCAAATAAAAGATTTATTCCATGTATCTCTCTCAAGGATTTGATATATGGACATTTATATTTACAAAAATCAAAGGTCTTACCCTTATGGAATTATCATTTTTATTATGAATAACAATTTAAAAATTCAGAATTTATGTACATATTTCCCCAGAACAAGACCACTCACCTGGTCATTATCTTCTAAATAAACCACTGGTTAAAGGAAGTAACAAGGTAACTTGAGGATATAGTGAGGGAGAGTTATCCTTATTTGATTGTATCACAATAATCAATTTTGAGGGAAAATCATTTTAAGGGGGGTGGAATAAAACAACAAATGTTTTTATGAACATTTTTTTGAATAAATTAATTTTATCATTTTTCTATAATTTCTTGGTAAACCATGTTATGCCTTGATTATACACTACACTAATATTTTTGTTCACTAAACTTAATAGTAAATTGGATTTCATTTCTTGCAAAATAGAGTTTCTATGAAAAAAGAATTTGTTGTTATAATTATTTAAATTATATAGTAATATCCTAGCCACTAAAAATATTTATATTAATAGTATTAAGTAATTTTATAATATTATTTATAATGGTTATATATAAATAAAACATATTTATTATAAAAAATGTAATTTTTCTTAAAGTCTTTATAAGTTTGAGAATATTATTTTCCAAAATAAACATCATTTTAAATCCTTCTCTGAATAACAAAAAATTTAATTTTATGTAATTTTATTAATTGAATTAGATAAAATCTTATAATTTTTTTAATTAAAAATGGAACAAATAACATTGGGGTATATTTTTTGTATTTTTCTGGAAAACATTTTTTTAGATGAATAGTGAAAAAAATTAATTCAAAAATGCTTTTTTATATAAATAATTTTTAGTGTTGAATAATATTTTGAATTGGTTTTCTAGTATAATGAGATAAAATATACAATATGTAATAAAATTTAGGTCATTTTAACTAATTTAAAATTTTAAGTTTTATATAAAAATATTTTATACTTTGGAACATTTTTACTTTAATGCCCTCCTTTGTTGTCCCATCTATGGGATTAAAGTTTAATTAATATCTAACAATTATGTGTTTTTAATTTAGAAAAATGGATTCCATATATATAATAAGAATAATCCATAATTTCTAAAATTTTCAATTGATTTTTAGACAATATTATTATGGAAATCGATTAAAATTAATGACATTGAATAAGAGAAAAATTAGTGTGACAAAGGACTAACACTTCATCATATAGCCCAAAATGACCAAGATACTATAAAAAGGGTATATTATGTTCATATTTTTACCATATAATCCTATATATCAAATTTGGACCCTTATTATATCCAAATGACATGGAAAAACGTTGGTGGAATTCTCTTTTAAAAAATTTACATGAATGTCAATCCTCATCCACTACAAAATGGAACTCAATCCTTCAACTTATTAACACTTATCAAGCCCATAGGCTCACCAAAAGTCTACTAAATTAGTATATCAACATACATACTATCATAATATACACCCCACCACCCTTGTGAATAAATTCACCCCAAGAATTCCATTGGTGAAAACCAAAAGGAGTTACCCAATGAAGAGGTAACATCATTCCTCAAGCTGATGGATTTATTTTCTTATCCACCAAAAAAATATTCTTATTATATTATTATATAATATGATAATTATATTAAATATAATGATACTATATTATTCTAATGGTTCTCCAAGAACACTCACATACTTTTTTCTAATGGGAAAAGAATATACAGTTATTGTGTATGGTGAACTACCGCCTCATGAAACCTTGTTGTTCATATTTCCTTTACCACCTACCTTGGTTGGGAATTGAGATATACACTCTTATATATATTATATTATATATTTACTTATTCATATGGAATTATTATATTAATTATACCTTTATACTTTCAAATTTGTGTAAATACAATAACTTCAGTTATGGACGTGTGTACTACTGGCTCCTTAATGTGATGTGATTCGTTCACACAATAAATGGGATATATTAATGATTGGTTTAGTAAATATATATGATATTACCAAAATAGTAATTCTATTGGAATGATAATATTTATATATATAAATATATTTTATTTACATCCCTTATTTAAAAAATGAAAATAATGTTCTTGCATAGTATGACATATAGTCTCCATTAATGATGTATTTCATTTACTATTTATTCCTTTCATATATTTTTAAAAATATTTATATTTGTAGAATATATTATAATCATATAGTTTTTTTGATTCTATAAGTTATTAAATTAAAATATATTTAAGATGATCAAGAATAATAAGTCTACTTGTACAATGAATAAAGTGGATAGTACCTGAACCCTAACTGTAACATTGAATTATTAATAAAAAGTTATTATAAAGAAATTATAAAATAATATATGGTATTAGATATATGAATATGGTTACAATATGTATTTATATATATATATCTAATCTTAAATTTTTTATGAGGGTGGTTTTTACGTGAACGAAGACATCCAAGACAAAAGGTTGGGATATTTGTGGTCTCGCTTTTATTCTCATGAAACTTGTAATTTTTTCAACATTGATTCCTTTGTGTGGTGAATATAAATCTGATAAATTTATTATGTGATTATTTTCCTCAAATTAATTATTTTTTATATATCCATTTGATGATCCATATTTCATGTGGTTTTATTAATAATTATTTTCAAAATCAGTAATATAGTTGGGTCTCAATTTTCTTCATTTCAGACACATGATATATTACACAACATTATTGTTTTACGAGCTGTATATAATTCTATTTTGAATTTTATATAATGAGTATCCTTTGTTTAATTATATTTTATGCTCCAAAATATTTTATTTTATTACACATGGATTATGAATCAATATTACCATGTGGTAATATTTTATTGAAATACTTTCATTGTTTATCAGGATTGTTTATGATTATGATTCAATTTATGTAATATCATAATCCAACTCTCAATAAATCTAATGAATTGTCTTATCCAATGTTCATTTGTGATATCTTTAAGTACTTGTAACATTTTTACACAGTTTTATACATAATATTGTTATCAAAATTTATTTTTAGAAAATTTGTCTCATTTAAAGTTTTTCTAAAAAATTAGATTATTTAAAAACCCATGTTCTCAAAAAAAATTAAAATGATATTAAAATATAATTTTGAAGGTAAAATGATTGAATTTTTTTATGTTTTTAGAATATTTATTTATAATTTCTCAAATCTATTTTCAAAGAAAAATTTATTCAATTTATTCGTGCTTCTATTATATGTTTTCAGTGAAATTGTTTTTCAAAATCATTTTGGTTATAAAAATCAATTTTTTATGAAAAGTGATTTTTTCCGTAATAAATGTTTTTAAGTACCATTAAAAAAAATTTCCAAGTAAGATCATATGTTTTGGTGTTACTCAAGGCTTATCTAGGGATATTATCTTGGGTTTCATCCATATTCATTATCTGAATTGTTTATATTTGGATATCATGACATTTAAGAAGCAAGTTTTTCATTAACGGTTTATAAGTTTGTGAAACACATTTATATTTCACATATTATATTCTATTAAAACAAAAAAAAATTCCTTGGTTTTTCATTGATGAAATGATTATGTAACCTATCTTTTTTTTTCTATTGGTCATGATTTGATTACACATTTATGACACCCATTTCCCATCATAGGTTGTGATAATCTTGTTTATGATTATGGGGTACATATATTTATGATTTAATTATGATATGGGTTCTTCCTATATCATTATTGATTTCACTGGGTAAAAAACTATATCTCGTGATATATAAATTGCTTTAATGGGGAGTCAACTATATCCAGTAATGGACTTTTCCACTAATATTATATTGGGAGAGAATAATGATTATTAATACAATCATGGTAGTAAACAATGACTCCCAAGATGGTATGGGGAGTGAACTTGTAATAATAATATATCCTAGGAAGAGGTAACTTTAATACTATGTAAATAATTTTAGATGCTTATATTTCTTCCACAATCCCTTGTCTTATTCTTATGATATCCTTTCAGGTCTTATATTATCTCACCTGATTTCATATTTAATTTTTCTTGGTTATGATTATATATATTATGTGTGATGTTTATTTGAATGATTATATTCATAAATAAACAATTAGTATATAATGTATCTCACTTATATACTAGTGTTTATCATTCAATATTTTAAAAGGCACGAGAATAATATGTTATATAGGAATATATTTGTGAAAGGTATTAAATATATCTCCAAAATGATATAATTTCAATGTATGACAAGATAAGATTTATATAGTCATCATACCATTAATATTTTTGACTTCTAATTCAACAAATAATAATTGATAATAGTAATTCATATTCCCAAACACATACCATGATATAAATAATTTTAATTAACAAATCATAAACAAGATACATTATTATTTGACAATAAATATCCCAACCTCATCTTTACTGATTTATCTTAACCCCATAGTAAATAAAATATGGTTAGAATGAATATCATGAATCATTAATCAGTTTTATAAATCAAGAAAAATTATTCAAATGATTTAGAAATCATAACACCTTATTTTCAATCTATGATACATTTAGTTTATCCTAAGTAATTTGTAATCATAATATATTTAAATTCGGATAAATGGTTAATTAATGAATTTTGAATTAATCCAGTCATATCATATTAGAGCTTCAAACTAGCTGATCATTAATGGAACACCCATTATAAACCAGAATGAGGGTTGAGATTTTCTAGACTATCTTGTTTTAATGTTATTGAACACATATGATTCTATGATAAAACTAAATCGAATTGTATTATGCAGAAAAGAATTTGTTTCTTTGGAAACCACATTTCATTATCTATAGAAACATACAAAGTTCAATAATATAAAGAATTATCCTTATATTTATAATTAATGTATATTTATCCTAGTTTAAAAAGTTAAATAAACCTCTATCCGAAACCAACTATAAAATCACATACATTTCATAAATAATATCACATATTATTAGATTAATATTAGATGAAAAAACATTATGATCTATGATAGAATAATATTATACTAGTGTATTTGTAAATCAATATACATATTAAATTTATTCATAAGAAATATAAATAATCACCCACTATGTAATTCTTTACTAGAACCCTTATTATAAATATCATTATAAAAAAATTTCTTCCCAACATGAGGATAGGAAACATAAGAAAGGGTTAGAATAGATACTTAATAGGGGTAGATAGAATTGTTATTAATTACCTCATAAATGTAACATAAGCACAAGGGTATGATAAAAATATATTATTATTTGTAAACCATATAATTTATTTCAATGAAAGGAATCATATGAAATATAATAAAGTGTAATTTTTATAAGCCATGATTCATAAGGGAGCCAAATTAAGTATTTCATGTGAGAATAACAATTGAATAAAATAATTTTTTTTAATAAACAAAAAAATTCCTTAATATGTATCACATTTAATACTGTCATAATTGATTGGTTTCACTACACATTATATTATATATTTAGTCATCATTCACTCCTAATACCATAATTTTGGAAAACCGGTATTACAAAACTAGTTAAAAACCACATTTATATCATTATTTTCTCATGATATATCATTATCTACAAAAATCATTGGATTTACACATAAAAGAATATTAATTAATTCACATGTGTCCCAAAATATTATAAATTATTAATCAAACATCAATTCCCAAGGAAATGATACATGGTTCATAAAAAGTTTAAAATATCATCACAATATAACCGAGAGAAAATAAAAAAATTCATAAACAAAACATCTTAATAATCATCAATCATTCATAGAAGTAATTAGGATTGTAAACTTTTATCATATACTTACAAATGAATAAGTAACATTGAATAAGGTTATTATAAATTAAAATATATTTAAAAGATCACTTGTAATATTAATTGAAGAAAATAAATATTTCATTTTGGATTAAGATATTTAAAATAAACAATTATACAAAATATTTTTGAAAAAAAATTATTGATAAAAAAAATTTAATCCTATATAAAAATGTTTAAATAATTAATTTTTAATGAAGTCATGAAATTTTGTTCATTTTGAAGACTCTTTTCACATTTTCAGAAAAAATTGAAAAGTACCGAACTTGGAAAATTACTAAAGGATTCCAATTAGTAAATTATTTAAAAATTAATTCATGTTTAAAATTAAATTTAAAAAATTATAGGATAATATAGAATAATCATTGAAAATATTATTAAAAATATACATATGGAAAAAAATTTATTTGTGATCGAAAATGGAAATAAATTATATTTTTCATAGTTATTTAATTATCTTGTGTTTATAAAGATGGGGAAAACTATATTAAATCATGTAATATATATAATTAAACATAAAATATTAAAATTGATGGGATTATATATGAAAAACAATTTCGTCATCTAAATTTTGATCATAAACTATATTGATATACAATGAGATTTTGATATAAATCTTTTTCCACTTTGGATGATTTTGAATTAAAAGTACATTAATTAGATAGAATTTGACGGATTTTTATGTCCCCATAATTTTCAGGATAATTATAATAATTGAAGCTATTGTGAATTATATATACCATATAAATTAATCCATCGGTTAATATGGAATGGGTCTCATTGAAATAAAAAAGAGATTAAAACATGAAACCAATTTGGTAATTTTGATTTTTATGCCCCGTGAATGAATATTATAAAATAAAAAATATAAATATAATGATAATTATATTATTCAATATATGACTTGTGGAATTGGTTTTTATATACAACTCATAAGATAATATAAGTATATAATATAACACAAATCCCAAAGAAGACTATTTTAAACGGTAAAACCATACCTTATGTTTGAATTGATTTAAAAGCACCCTCACATCAGGTGTAATAAGTATAATAATATATTTATTATATAATAAATAATTTAAATGCTTATAATATCATATACTATCCACATAGACCATTTGAACAACCTTTATTTATTAATTCCTTACTAAAATCATCATATTTAGATGTTAAATATGTCATTTTTCATGAGAATTGGAGTTCATTAATCAAGTCCATATGCATTGACCAGGGATCTATAATCTTAGTAATATTTATAATGATTTTAATTTAATATATATTAATTATTTAATTATTTACATTCTTATAGGAATGTTTTATATATAACAATGAATTGCACTGTTCACTAAAATGGTAGGCTATATATACACAATATTATTGTTTTCACTTTTCAGTGGATGGAAATAAATAACAGGAAATAATAATTAATCATTGAAAATAATTAGTATATAATATATAATATTTAATAATTAAATATTTCCTTTTTACAACCCAAACATATAATAAATTAAAAAAAATCACATCTCTTTGTGGAGGCGGTTGTCCACATGTATTCATGAGTGGCACTATCATTTTCCAATTTATTGGAAATTATGAATGTAAATATGATAATATAATTAAAAATGATAAATTTACATAAAAATTATCATATTAAATCAATAATTAAATAATAATATCTGTTTCTAAATGATGGAAAACGAAAATGAGTAGTATCACAACGTGGAGGAGATAGTCCACACAAACGCACAAGTTATAATTTCACACCCCTTTTAATGGAATAGAAGACTTATATTGCTGGTTACAAAATTATAATAAAATTTCTTTATATTTATGATTATTATTTTATTATTTTATGATAAATACCATATAACAAGAATAGGTATAAAAAAATTGAAATTAGTCAGGTAAGATGATTACTAATTATTTAGTATGAATCCATATATACTTTATTAAAGGACCATTGTAATGGTCTTTTAAGAAAAAAACAACATTTTTTTAAGTTTTTAATTTGTTTTTGTATGAATTGGATTATCTATATGGTGAAAATTGGTGTAAAGAAAAGACCCAAGGGGGGTCCTTTTATAATATAGGAGATCCCAAAATTTGAATTTTGTGAAATATTTATAGATAATAACGTCATATTTAATTAAAATATAAATAAAACATATATAGATCCAATTAATGGATAGTATAAAGTCTAAAAATATATAAAAAATAATTTTGAGTATTTTATTTGTAAAAAATAACTATATCCCTTTTTTAAAACCCCCTTGTTAAACATGTTTTAACCATTACCATGATAATAATTTATTAAAATTTTATTATTCTATGGGACATTCGATTAATTTATAATTTTTAAATTATATTAATTATTATTTAATTGATGGAATCCATTTTTGGAAATAAAATATATAGTAATACATGAATTTAATTTAAAATTAAACAAATAAATGTGATGAAAACTAGTTTTCCAAAAAAAACTCTTTAGTATATAATGTTAGTATGTCCGAAAATATTTGAAAATAGATTATAATGACCTAAATTGGATTAAAACTAATATAATGAAACTTTCTATACTCAGAATAGGTTTTTTTAAAAATTGAAATTTGAAAATAGTTTAAATGAAAAGGAATTTCTCAATAAAAATCTTCATTTTTCACTATTAATCAAAAAATAAATATTTTTTGAAAATTATCAAAAATACATTTAAAGAGAATTTTATGAGGTTAAATAAAAATGTAATTCAAATTTTAATATAAATTTCAAAAATTTCATGATAATAGTTCTATTATTATATCTATGAATGATATAAAATTTATTTTTGAGGGAAAATATATTTTAAATCAAATAATGGCTATTATAATCCTAGAGTACATATTTATCAACATGTTTTATTTATTTAAAAAATTATACATAGTATTAATATTTATTATTCCTATTTATTAATCTAATTTATTTTCAATGATTTAATGGTATACTATATTATGGTTTATTTGTACTTATATTTTAGTTTCATGGAAGATATTAATGAAATAAAATTTATTTCAAGAGAAAAATATCTCAATATCACAAGTTGTAAAATTATTCCCCCTTAAAATGAGTTTCAACTTCAAAATTCAGTTACTATGAAAAAAATATATGAGGGTATCAATAATTCGTCACATCATTGTCTTCCCTTGTAGATTATTCATATTTATAATACCTTTGGATAACATTTACTATCTATTTAGTCATGTTATACAGTATGTTACCTCTATGACCCAACATTTATTGTAACAACACAAGTACTTATAAAATAATTTGTTTTAATTTTGGAAATAAATATGTATATTAATTTTAAATTTATAATTAAATAATTCATATTTATAGAAATGAATGAATTTATAATTATGGAATAGTAAATTGACCTTAGGAATAGTAACACAACCATTAGGAATAGTAATTTGGACAATAGAAAAGTAATATAATTTAAGATAATATAAATTAAAAATGTTTTTTATAAGTGTAACCATGAAATAATTATATTCAGAATAAGTTAATAAATATTTTAAAAATGATAAATTAATTATTGGTATTTTTTAAACATAAATGTTAATTAATAATTTTATAATTAATATAATAATGTTAAAGAAGATTTATTTTCAAATAATAGATTAAAAAATTAATATTTTATTATATTATGTTTTAAAAATAATTATATGAGACATTGATTAATTTTCCAAGGTGTTATAAATAAGTTTTAAATTTAAAATAGTTATTTTTCAAACAAATTATGATTTTATTTGAAAATTAATTTTATCATAATTATATAATTTTTTTGATCTAATGGAGATAATATTTTAATTATACACATCAAAAAAAGGTAGGGGTGAATATATGGGATATTTTTGAAATACTTAAATTTTTTGTGAATATTGAAATATGGAAATTTAAGAAATATATACATTATAAGTTTGATAAACTATTCCTAAAATATTAAAATATGTAAGAACCATAATATATAAATTCCCTTCAATATTTTAATATATTTTAATATTATTATAAAAACTATACATAGTCTTCAGACAAACTACTAAACTAATGAATAAAATAATTAAAACCCCCTCCTCTCCTCCAATATAAATACCACCGCACCCTCTTCTCCTCACACCAATAAATCTTTTATAATTTCTCAAATTTTCCCAAATACTCTTTCCATGCCTCTTCCCCTCGTCTAAGGCCTTCTGGTATTAGCAAAAGGCAAAAAACAATGGCCATAAGGAGGTTTTCAAGGAGGATAATTGAAGAGATAAAAATACTCTTTCATTTTAATTTATTTTCTTTTTAGTTATTCTTCTTTTCATATACTATATTTAACTCAAATTATCCAATAACTATTAATAATCTATTATATTATATATTCCTTGATTTTATCATGTTTATCAAAAAATTCTACATCATATATTTTTTCCTCCACCTTTTATTCTAAAAATAAAAACCTATTTCATGGTGTGTTGAATTGTCAACTTTATGGATGATGTGTTTTCAGTTTCCATTATAGCCTTCATAGATTGTCATAAAAACATTTAAATGGTTAAGACACATTATAAAGTTTATTATATACAATATTTTATATTCTGTAATTAATATATATACATAATATTAAATTATATAAAAAAACTAATTTGTAATTATTGAAGAGCCGACAAAGTTATATAATCACATATCTTTGAGGTTTTATCTAATGATTTATCATAATATCTAAAATAATTATTTATGGTATCATTTAAAATCATGGAATCATATTAATACCATTTCATTCCACTCCATTCGATATAAAATCCCATTACGAACTGACCATTGAAATCATGTAATGAACACACCCAAAAAAATGGAAATAACAAAATATTATTAATAAATGAGGGAAATTATGTTATAAAATAGTAATATAAGGTGTCATAAAAATTAATATGTTTCTGTAAAAACATAACACACTTTTAACTTTTTTACAAGAGGTTCAAACTCATTTTATGTAAGGTAAACCTAAGTTATGGGAATTCTTAACCAAATTTTCATTCTTTTGGTTGATATTCAACTTCATTGATTTTTTCATTATGTGATTATTATTAAAATTAATGTTTAATATTTTATTTTTTATTTTATTTTTTAATACGGATTATATATATTCCTTTTATTTTATTAATTCTGGCTTCAATTATATGGTATATGTAAGGGTCTCCTCTTTAAAAATCCCCTTTTAAATTTTAATATTATTCAAATTCCAAAAAGAATATGTTTATACAAGTTTTAAAGTTCTATTATTATTTTATAGTTTTTGATAATTGTTTATAGTTATGTTTAATATCTATATCTTTTTCCAATGTATTTCATATGTTTCAGTTTGGTTTTTTCCATATGTTTACTCCAAGTATAACTACGATGGTTACACCATAAGGTAGCTGTGAGAGTTACATTATAAGGTAGCCATGATGGTTTCAAAACATAATATAGCTATGAGGGTTAACATATTAAGTATATAATTACCAAAGTTACACATATAGTTTATTTATTTATTTTCTATGTTTTATGGAAATATTTGGTTTTCATAAAGAACTATATTATACTTATTGGGTGAGAAGTATGTATTTGTTAAAATGATTATATATGTTTGTAAGAATTCATGTACTAATAGTTTATCACCATATTTTTATATACCATACTGAGAGTTTTTCCCATCTAATGTTTTAAAATGTTTTTCACAGGGTTTAAACATGGGTATGAGAATAGGATAAGCCAATATAGATGGTGTGAAGACTTTTTATGAAATGATTTCATGTTTTTATTATAAATTTTTCTATTATAAAAAATAGATATTATTTTAAGGTGTACCCACTTTTTATTGTTATGGTTTACATGTATGATTTACGACTCAAATTTTTAGGAATATAAACTCAAATTTTCATTGGAAATTTGATGATGTGAATTTTTAAATGAATTTAGAAGATTATGTAATGCTTATGGTTGGGTCCTTATAGTTGGTATTATAGCACATTTTGGATAACAATGTGTTTTAGAATGATTTTAATAGAATAAAATTAATTATTCTTAAATTATATTTATATTTAAATGATATAGAATTTAAATATTATAATATTTATTTATCTATGATATATTTATACATAATGGTTTTCCAGATAAGAAACATGGATACTGAGGTTGGGAGGCACTGAGAGGCTGGATTCATTTCTAATCTACTACCAGGAAAGGTATTGATTGGAACCAAGTAGATTATTATAGTAATGGATAATATGAAATTGATAATAAATTATAGTGGTATCCATGCCAGAGAACAACTAGAACTGACAGAAAGGAATATAAAGATAGCCGAACATTTTATAAGGTAACACCCTGCATCATTCAATGGATCTTCTAAATTAGTGGTAGGTGAAGGGTGGAATAAACACTTGATAATTTATTCTGTTTGATGGGGGTTTTTAGATAATAAAAAGTTTGTTTTTTCTAATTATCATTTTTTAGGTGAATCTATATAGTTTTGGTCAATGGTCTAGAATATCAGGGATGCTGTGGAGATCGATGCATTCAAATATAATGAATTTTAAAATATTTTCCTGGAAAAATATTTTAATATAGTTTTCTGACTCAGGATAGGAAACAAATTCCATGAATTGAATCAAAAGAGGGAGGATTCAGTGTCTATGTATGAAGAAGAAATCATCAGATTAGAACAGACTACAACAAATCATATTCAGGATTTTGATATAAAAATCAATCGTTTTTAATCATGATTAAATCCAAGATATAGCAGGTCATTAGATTCTTATGAATTCAAAGGTTATGATAAAATTTTCTAAAGTGATGATAGTTTACATACATAGATTGAATATTATATTGGGTAATTTGTAATTAATAATAAGAATAGGTCGAGATGGAAATAAAAGCTTAATAATCAATTAATGAAATATGATGGTAAGAAACTTCAGTTTCTAGTTTGTAAAATGTGTGGTAAAAATAACCCTAATGAATTTCATAACAAAAATGGAAAGTGTTTCCAATGTGTTATGTTTGGACTTATGTCACGAGATTGTAATTTAAATGAACTTAATATTAACTCTGATAAGAAAATTGTAATGTTTTTCAAATGTGGTGAGATAGGTCATTATGAAAATACCTACCCAATGAAAGATCCAAAACATGGAAAACAACCATATTATACGTATAAAGGTATAGTGATATATTTTGCGGCTAAGTTATAATATTTCATTCCATCCAAATAAGTGATGGCAGGTACATTGTTTGTTTAATTAGATTTTTCTAATGTCTTTTTTGATACATGGTCTCAAAATTTCATTATTTATGAGAAATTTTATAGTAAATTGGAAATATCACCTCAAAAAATGAGACTTGATCTTATTCTTAACACATTATATGGAGATATTTTAGTAGATAGGCATTATATGAATCTTCTTATTATTATCTATGGAGAGAAATTACATGAAAACATTTTTTCCCATAATATATGTCGATGAAATATTGGTTGTGGATTAGATTTCTATTTAACATGCTAATATTGATTTTAGAGATAAATAATTTTTTTATAAATAGTTTCAATTTGTATACAAGAATCAACCCATATATTCGATGACATATCAGGAAGCTATGAAACTGTTAAAAGATGGAAATGAAGGATACCTTTCTCATTTTTTGGAAAACAATGGAACAACTCAAATTAATGATGTTCTAGTTGTAAATGAATACTTGGATGTTATTTCTAATGAGTTTCCATGTGTTATACCACATCAATAATTGTAATTTACTGTTAACTTGGTTCATGATTCAAAATAAATTTCACAATCCCATAATCGAATGGATCATGTCGAACATCTTGAATTGAAAAAATAGTTTCAAGGGTTCCTTGATAAATTATTCATTCCACTTATCACTTCACTATAGGGTGCTCCAATTTTTTCATTAAAAATAAATATTGTTTCATGGGACTTTTTATTGATTATTTATATTTGAGTAACATTAATATTAAGAATAAGTATCATTTATAGAATATCGCTGACTTATTTGATTTTCTCCAGGGAACATAATATTTTTATACAATTTAATTGAGATGTGGGTACCATCAACAGATGGTTATGGATGAAGACATCCTAAAAATAGATTTTTAAACTAGATATGGGTGTTATGATTTTTTTTATTCCCTTATGTTTGAAAATTTCTCCTACTATATTTATGGATCTTATGGATATATTATCCTGTGAATATTAGTATATGTTTTTTATTGATTATATTTTGGACTTTTTAAAAAGATATAAGGATCATGAAAAAAAATTATAAATTATCTTATAAAATATAAATTAAAAAAAGTTATTAGAATAAATTAGAAAATATGATTTTTAGTTGCAATAGATTCATTTTCAGGGAGTCATTGTAAATAAGGATGGAATAATATTTAGTCCTTCCAAAAAAGGTGGTTGATGAATTTAAAATACCTTCAAATACTACATATCTTAGTGGGTTTCTTGGATTAAGATGTTATTATTGATGGTTTGACAAAAAAAATTCACAGTTTTCTTGCCCTCTAAATAAGTTAGTACAAAAGGGGTTAAATTTATTTTCAATGAAGAGTGTGATGTTTTTTTTATTTAACTGAAGAAGAGATAGGTGAATTCTCTAGTTTTTCCCTTCCAGAAATGATGAGTTTTTCATCTATAGATGATTCCTCATTGAAGGTAAATGGTTTTATTATGATGATTTATTATCAAGGAGTTTTTTATGCTCTAATAAAACTAAAACATTAGGGAGTAAATTATCCCACACATGACGTGGAATTATAAGCTATGGTTTTTTTCATTGAAATTCGGTGGGATAATTTATACGATACAAATTGTGAAATATATACTGACCATAAATGATTGAGGTATATATTCACACAAAAGGAATTAACCATGAGGCAGAGAAGATGGCTTGAATTGGTAAAGTATTATAATTTCACAATCAATTACCATCCTAGAAATAAAAGAAACATGGAGGATTCCTTGAACTAAATATGTAATTCTAAATTAACGATGTTCCATTTAGAACATGGACCCTTAATTGATGATTATATGAATTATGTCTTTGAATTTGTTGGTGCTAGAAATTTCATTGTTTTGTTTTAGGTGTCAATGAAGTCATCTCTGTCTAACATAATTATGAAATCATTTAAGGAAGGAAATTAGTTATAGGAAAATGTAGAATTGGTGAAAGAGTGCAGGTTTACAGAATTTAACATTGATAATGATTGTATTTTTTTTATTTGGAAAGAGATTACGTGTTCTTTTAAATTATCAGATGAGTGAATAATTGTTTTCTAAAGATCATATTTCTCCATTTATAGTTCATACTAGGAGTACTGAGATATATAAAGATAATAGAAAGTATTACTGGTGATATGGAATGAAAAGATATATTGATATTTTTACCATGAGATGTTTGACATGTCAACCGATTAAAGCAGTGTGACAATTACAAAAGCGGATGTTTTATTCATTTCCTGTTATATAGTGGAAATAGGAAAATAAATCATTAGACATTGTGGTGGGACAACCAAATACATCACTATGTAAGAATAAGATTTGGGTAATCATTGGACGAATTACTAAATATGAACATTTTCATCCTATTAGATATACTTTTTCTTTGGATCAACGTTCTTGATTGTACATCAATGATATTTTCAGGAAACATGTAGTTTTTCTTTACATCGTATCTAACCATGATCCCAGATTCACTTATAAATTTTGGAAAGGCCCTTATAAGTCATTGGGCAAAGAATCAAATTTCAACACATCCTTTCATCCTCAACCATATGGATAGACTACTCGAATGATTCAAACTTTGGAATACATACATAAATCTTGATCAATGGATTAGTAGGGAGTTTGGGATCAATGTAATTAATTAGTTGAGTTTTCTTATAATAATAGTTTTCATTCCATTATACAGATTCCACATTTTGAGAAATTATATTGAAAGCGGTGTCAAAAAAAATTGGATTAATTTAGGGAAAGGATATTTATAGGACCATAATTTGTAGAGGATGGGGATGATAATGTAAATATGATTTAGTAACACATGTGGATATCATAGATCAGGTATAAATTTTATAAAAATAAAAGGAGGAAAGACTTTTCTTTCTAGGTAAGAGATCATTTTTTCCTTAAAATCTCTCTATTGAAAAGTGTTATAAATTTTGGAATGAATGGACAGCTATGTCTAAAATTCATTGGACCTTATGAAATCCAAGATAATGTTGGACCAGTCTCCTCAAAATTAGATTATCATCATTTTTTATCATAGGTACAAAATTTTGTTTCATGTTTCTATGTTACGAAAGTATGTTCTAGATTAATCTCATGTTTTGAAACCATAAGTTGTTCACTTGGAAGAGAAACATTCTTTTGAAGAGAAACTTGTTCAGATTCGTGATCATAGAGAGAAAATATTGAGGAATAAGGTAATCCACTAGGTTATGGTTTTGTGGACAAATAACATTGATGAAGATACAACCTGGGAATCTAAAAATGTTATGATGGAAAGGTACCCTCACTTTTTAAATAAGTAAATAAAAATTGTGAGAATAAAATTTCAAGAAGGTGGGGATAATGTATCAACCATGTAACTTAAAAATTATTATTTTTATTTATTCTGTAATTAAATATTTAAATTCATTATAAATTTTTAAGGAAATTATTAATATTTATAGAAGTTAATTAATTTAAACTAATTGAATATTAACATGACATTAAAAATAGAAACATTAATATTTGTAATAGTAATATGGCCAACAAAATTGTAACATCACCTACAAGATGATAAATAAATTATTTTATCTTATAATTGTGACAATGATATATATATGATGTAATAAGTTAATAAATATTTTTAAAATGATAAATTAATTGTATTTATTTTTTGAAGTATAAATGTTTACATATAATTTTAAAATTAATTTAAGGATTTGAAAAGAGTTTTATTTTCATAAAATAGATTCATAAATTAGTATTATATTGACTTTTTTTAAGATATTTCTATGGAACTGTGATTAAATTTTTAACGTTTTATATGATAAGTTATTATTTTAAAATTGTTATTTTTTAAAAAATAAATATTTGGTTTAAAAAATAAATTTAATATATTTATAAAATAATATTGATTAAATGGAGTTCATTTTTAAATTATAGATGTCAAAACAAATTTTTTCTGAATCTTTGGGATTTTCTAAGGTACATGATTTTTTGTTGAATAGTGAAATATGGTAATATTTTTAGATATACATTATAAGTTAAAAACATTATACATAAAATCATGAATGATATAAGAACCATAATCTAGAATATAAATTAAATATATTAATTTATTTTTTAATAATTATTATTCTATTCATAATCTTCATCCAAATTAAAAAATTAATGAATAAAACAATCATCGACCCCTCCTCTCCTACACTATAAGTAACACCCCTCACCCCCTCTTCCCGTCACCCATCTCAGGATTTTATCGTTGTTAAAATTATTCCAATTCCTCTTTCCAAGCCTCTTACCCACGTCAATACATAATAGCCTCACCAAAAGGCCAAATGTAAAGGTCTTATAGAGGTTCTCATGGAGGATAATTCAAGAGGTAATAATCCTCTTTAATTTTATTTAATTTTCTTTGTAGTTATTTTTCTGTTATTATAATCTATTTACATCCACTTATGAAAGAGGAATGAAAACTCCATTATATTATATATACTTTATTTTTATCTTTTTTAGGAAAAAAATCCATCATCGTACATTGATTCCTATCCCTATTATTATAAAAATAAAAACAATCATCAGTGTTGTATCAAATTTCTGACATCATGGATGACGTGTTTTCAATTTCCATTACCAACTTCTTGGCTGCTCATTAAACCATTTTAATAGTAGAAAAATATTTTAATATGTATTATATAAAATCTTTTATATTATATAATTAACATATACTCATTATATTAAATTATATAATGAAAATACTTTTTGATTATCTAAGAATTGACAAAGTGATCTAAAAAATTATCACTAATGTTTTATCTATTGGGGCATCAATATATATATATATATATATATTAATGATTTATGATATAATTTAATATTATAAAAACATATTAGTACCATTTCATTCCACTTCTAGATTTTTTCCTCCATTCAAAAAATATCCATTACGAACCGACCATTGAATCAATGTAAAGAACGCAACTGAAAACAAGAAAATAACAAAATATTATTAAAAAATTGGTTGAATAATGTTAAAAAATGATCATATATTGTGTTAAATAATTAATATGTTTCTGTAAAATATTAATAACACTATTTTAATATTAATAAAGGAGGTTTAAACTCACATTATGTAAGACAATTTAAGGGAATTCAAAACCCAATTTCCACTCTTTGGGATAACCTCTAACTAAATTGATTTTTTCATGCTATGATTATTTTTTAAATGAATGTTTAATAAATAATTTATTTATTATGTGTATTTAACGTGATTATATATTATCATTTCATTTTATTATTTCTCTCTTCAATGATATGGTATATGTATGGGACAAATCATTAAAATTCCACTTTTAAATTTCTATTTTTAAAAAATTAAAAAGGAATGTTGTTATGAAAGTGTTCATGTCTTATGATTATTATATGGTTCGTGGTATTTTTTTTATGGTGAAGGGTGTGACCTATATCTATCTCCAATTCATTGGGTATGTTTTAGTGGGAGGTGGTATGTACGGTTACTACATGTGTAACTACATTGGTTACACTATAAGGTAGCCATGAGTGTTACAATGTACGGTAGCTATGTGGTTTACAAATCATAAGGTAGTTGCAAGGGTTAAAATATTATATAATTAATTCTCTATGTTACCAATAGGGTTTATTTATGATTTTCAATGTTTTATGAAAATATCATGTTTTCATAATGAACTATATGATATTTATTGAGTGAGAATTATTTCTTTATAAGAATGATTTCTTATGTATTTAATTATTCATGTAAAAATGATTTATCTCCTTCTGTTTGTATACCATACTCATATTTTTGTGCTCATCCCAATTTATAAATTATTTTTCATAGGTTTTTAGGATGGATAAGTGAAAAGGACAAGACGAGATGAATGTTATGAATACTTTTTTATGAAAATATTTCATTTTTTTATTATAAACATTTGTATTATAAAAAAAATGGATATTGTTTTATATTGTACCCACTTTTTATGATTTCCGGTTGATATATATGAATTATATTCTAAATATTAAAAAATATATGACCTATAAGTTAATAAATGTTTATTGTTATGTATTTACTTCATTGAGAAAAATACATGAAACACATTATGAACCTATTATAGGATTGGTGAAAGTTTGATTGATAGAATACCCCACCTACATGGTAAAAAATCTTGAAAGTGATTATATGTACAGGATTATTTGTCGCATAATTATGAATACCATAATGTTATTCCATGTATAATTTCATATTTATACCTTATCAAAAATTTCAAATTCAGGATTTCATAAATTATTTTCAACATAAAATTTTTACTAACTCTGATATTCTACAGTATTTTGTTGATTGAATCAAAATGTATATTCCATTTCCACATCTAACTACGGTCAAAATAGAGTATATATCCAACTTCATACCATAAATTTATGATTAAAAACTAATTTATTTATAGATCTTCATAATATTTCATCTGAATTATTTAGTGAAAAAAAAGTTTTGTTAAAAAATTTTACTTTATAAGGTATTTAACCAAAAAACTTATGAAATACATTGAACAATAAATAAAATTATCCTCAATGGTATGATTTTTTCTCTTTAACTGGCCATATAAATGAGGATTATAACAAAATGGAAAATAGAAGTATGAACAAAATGATTCATAATGATTTGAATATAACAGTGATGTGAACCATTGATGTTAATAAGATAATATAGAATATAGTACTCCCAACAACCTTACAAGATAAATATTGTATATTTTGGAAATTGATCAAGGGAGTAATCATTCCAGATTAAAATGAATTGTGTTGACTTCTTAATTTAATTGAATACATACCAAATAGAATAAATAATCATAAATATTTTGGGTATTCTAAATAAAAATACCATGATGGGGATTAATCATTTCAATGATTGTGTGTGTGATTTCTTCAATATTCACATGGACTTCCTTCTCTCATTCTTATCTTTTTGACATAACAATAATAGATACACATACAATGAAATATCACACATTATTCTTCTCCCTAGAAATAATCTATTAGATATCTATATAACAAATTAAATATAGGATGAAGAGAGAGTGTTGAATTATGGGATTCATTTGATATATCCTTCTACATGTTTGGTTTTGAGATGATTCATACAAGGTTCCTAAATCTTATCCATACAATATAGTTAATATTGACCTTAGGTGCATTTATCACTCCCTCTAATTGTTATATATCTTACATAAGTCCCAATTTAATCATCACTTTTCTAGATTATTGAACACTCATTCGAGAGTGACCATATTTTCCCATAAATATTTATTTTGTCATCAATTCATTTAAAATATAGGGATCATTTTTTTCATAATCGTAGAATATATAGAATAATCCTTTTTACCCCAAGAAATTATAACCTTATTCTATTTTACATGGTGGTAATTTATTGATATATAATAATTATTAATCAACTTTTACCATCATCTCGAGTGATTGTTCAACTAATTTCAAACTATGATTTGGGTAATTTGTCTCATAAAACACCAATTTTCATGGTTCATATTCTATATCAATATAATTATTCATTAGGACACATCTCATCACACTTTTTGATGTAACACTATTAATTATGAACCCTTATATAATTATGATTTTTTTGACCAAGTGCATTAACTTTCTTTCTCCCCAGTTTCATTAAATTTTCCTCACATTCATCTATGTAAAATAAAATGGATCTATTATAATTTATCATGGTGATTGGCTTAATAATCCATGATAAAACATTTAAAATAATTCATAATATCTATCTAGAACAATATAACCATGGATCTCATTCATTGTGGTTGGCCTAGGCTAGTGTTAAATAACTTTTATCCTTCATAGATCCATAGATATAATTTATCATTAGAATATATTGGAAAAAATTATAATTTTATATCCATAATTCATAGATGTATATTTATCCATAAAACTTACCCTCTAATATGGTATTGTTTCAATATTAAAGTGATCTAAATGTTCTTCCATACTCATTGAATAATAAAATCATCCATGAAACTATAAAAAAATTAACATGGTAATCTATAAACACACTTTTAAGTAAATCCATAAATATAGTGAGAAGATTATTATGAAAAATTAAAAATAAATAAATTTACATTATTCATTCATTTTATGGAATGATTTATACTGTATATAATCTTTCTTAAACATCAATTATTGATATCCAGAATGATGGTTAATATTGGAAATGTTTTGATATCCACAAAATTGATCTAATAGTTTATCAATATAGTGTAGATGATAATTTCTATTTATATTGATCTTGTTTGGCTCATGGTTATAAATAAATATTCATTCTTTATAGTAATTTATTTAATCCGCTGATGGATCAAGGACAAGTTATAGAGTTTGTGCCCGCAACTTTTCAATATTTTTCTACCTTTGATTCGCACGTCGGCAGATAACGGTATATGGTTCTGGCACTGGCTCCCTTTGACCCGAGTCCATCTTCGTCTACCGAGGTAGTGTGTTCTTCTATTTTTTCCATTGGTCTTCCTACTAGGGTTTGTAGTGCGGATCCATCCTTCAAGGAGGTCCTTTTTAGTCCTTCTGGGGGGAAAGTGTGTGGTGGATTCTCGGAGGTTTCCTCTGTCTCTTAGTCAGCTACGCGGGATTATCCAGTCTTTGTCTGGGTGTTTCTAGTGGTGTCCTTTGATGAAGTAGTGGCCTGACTAATATGGAACCCTGTATCTGTGTTTTGGTCGGTGAAGAGGCCTCTCTCAGTGTTCAAGAAATTTTTTGCCTCTTGGGGTCATGATTCTCATGCATAGGTTTTGGCTATTCATACAAATACTTTCTTCTTAATCTTGAATTCTAAGGCAGACTTTGGGCATGCCTGGTGTAAGGCCCCTCGGCTCATGGGGTGAGGGAGGTTTAATTTTTCAATATGGTTGATGGAGGTTCACAGAGGTAAGGAAACCTCTATTATGACTATATGGATCTCACTGTCGGGGCTCCCACTGCCTTTTCAAAATGATGCCCAGATCAAAGCTATCAGATTCTCTCTCGGTGGATTCATGTGCATGAATGATAGCACTTGGTGCATTGTATATGTGTCGGTAGTGTGGATTTGTGTGGAGATTTATCTTGTTCTAACTCTATTACACTAAATCTCTTTGATGGTGGGTGAGTCCTTATCCTGGAATCAAGATTTCATCTACCTTATGCTCCCTCAATTCTGTTTCCATTACTCTCTCAATGGGAAAATGGTGATGGTGTGCCATAATTTCATGTAGAGAGGTATTCAGGGGTCTCCTTCAACCACTAGAATTTGGGGAGTGGGGGTTGTGCTACAAACCTATTTTGGGATTCCCTTTCACCTTGGTCGGGATAGTTCTCAACCTAATGGTGTCTCCAGTGCATTTGGCCAGTCTCCTATGGGAAACTTCATAGGTGTTTTATCTTCTGATTCACTGTCTGTGGGATGCTCATCTATAATGGTTATGGATTCTGAAAGTTATTTCCTTGATAATGTGGCTCTTAATCTCCCTCCTAATCATCTACCTACCATTTTTGGGTTTGTCTCGGTTCTCATTTAGGCTATCATATTCTCTTACATGGGGCTCTCTGGGTGCTTGTTGGAAGCTATTTTTAAGGGCAAAGGTGGTGCTACCTCTGGGGTCTGGTATGATTGCATCTATAGGTTCCTCTTTGGTTGAGGTCAGGAAAGATGTCCTCCCCTCAAGCTTTCTTTATTCCCCCAATGTGAAATTGATGGAAGACCATATAGGGCGTGATTCTGATAAGGCTTCAAAGAGGCATTTAAACCCACAGGAGGGTACATTAAGGTGCATGAATGAGGGCATGGTTTCTTCAGTGCTGATTTCTTTTGATCAGTTCCCTCCTACGAGTAAAGCAAGAAGACTTCCACATCGAAGTCTCTCTTTCTCGACATCTCCGAGAAAGCTTATACCTTCCCCATCTTCTGGGGTCTTTACAAGGGATAAATATATATTATTTTAGGAGTGTGGTTCTCCCACTCGAAATTATTCCTCTGAGCCTGGGTCCAATACGAGGCCTTCTTTATGTCAATGAGTAACATCATCATTTAGACTGCTCGTGTCCTAGGGGCTCAGGTGAAGTCAGAATTCTTATCTACATAGGTTAAAAAACAAAAGGTTTTATTTTCATTGTTCTAGAGAACAAAAAAAACCTTGAAATAGTAGGAGATTTACTCTGAATGTTCTAATTAAGGTGGTATTTCATGCATATCTAACCAATCATCATATTTGGATTTTTGGAAGGAAGAGGTGCTGGTTGATTTCATCTAGGCTAGTGATCATTTTATCAATTTAAAAGTTTCCATGGGTATGAAATTTGTTTTTTAGTCCTTATTTTATTGGTGCTATGATGCACATTAGAGAGAGGTTCTCTAGAAGGATCTCTATGGCTTCGACCCAAGGGATTCTCTCTAGTTTGTGGTGGATATTTCAACGATATCATGGATCTAGAAGTGAAGAAATGTAGAGGTGCCTTTCCTCATGTGACTACCTTGAGCTTTGTGTAATTTATGGTGGGAAAGGGTCGTCTGGACTTGGGGTATTTAGGAGATAGATTCACCTGGTGTAATATCTTGAATGGGAGACGAAGATGTTGAATCTGACTGGATATGTGTCTGGTTAACATAAATTCCATATCCCGATTTCCAAATGCTAATGTGGCCCATCTCAGTTGGGGTTTCTCTGGTCACTCCCTATTTTTTGATATCTTTTTCTGTAACACCCCGATATTTTATGAAAAATATTCTTTTTAATTTTATTGATGTCTTGTGTTTTATGCTACAACAAAAGAGTCTTTCACAACACGCAACCCTAACTTGGCTACATTACACACAACCGCGACCTTCCTCGATAGCGTGTGTTGTACGCAATACCGAGTTTCACTAAACAACGATATGCTATTAAAATATTATTCAAACTATCCATTATGAATAGTAATAACCACTTTTTGAAATTTTGAAAATTTCAACATTCAAAATGGTCATCATTTTTGGATTCGTAATATCGAAATTAGCCTAGGGTGAAATGTTGGTATTTTTCAGAAAACATTCAATTTTTGATGAATAGTGAAAACACTGGGTTACTATTTAAAAACAGACTTTTTATTTATATAATTATTTATTTCATTTAAATTTATTTTAGGTCAAAATTGATACATAATACCTATATAAGTTCAATGTAATTCATTGGAGTCATTTTTTAATAATTTTAGATATATAAAAATTTTATTGAACTTTGGACCGTCTTTTACCCACCTCCTAGGAGAATTTGAAAATTTTAATAAAGCATAATTTTACCGCTTTTGTGAATGGAATTTCAAAAATCTGAGAGATAAGGTTGATTCCAGTAAGTAAAATATGGTTCAATGAGATAAAAATATTATTTGGGGAATAGTAAATGTTTTCTTTTATTTACCACAGTTAAAAGTAAATAGGGTAATTAAGGGTAAAAATGATATTATTATTACCCTAACACATGTAATACATCTATTTGATAAGTTTAATTTGACCAAAAACAACCTTAGGAATAAAATATGACCATTTAGGTCCACATGGATTAGATTAGGACATTTATTATTAATTTATTTAAAGAACGGTTAAAAAATTTAAAATCAATGTTTAATAACTAAATCATTTTTAATATAGGGTTATAAATATGATAAATTCGACTATAAATATTAATTAGAAAGATAAAAATATTTCCTTCATAATTGTATTTTATTTTTAATTTTTAGACTTAAAATAATTTAATTTATTTATGAAAAAATGATAATGTAGTAATTATCTTATTAATGAAATATTGACATAATTGATATTATAAAAACCCAAATAAATGTAATTTGAGACTTTTTATTAATTACAATACTTTTATATGTTAATATTCCATGTTAGTGTTGATTTAATTAACTTTTTTCGAACTAATCATTCTATTATGATTTTCACAAAAATCAATTACCAAATAGTGTCAAAATTTAAATAAAATAGTTTTTTAAACAAATATTATATTATTAATTGTTATAATATTCCTAAAAATCGAAGGTTCGAAAAAATGACTTATATAAGGTTATATATATTAATAATAAATAACTTTAGGTTCGTTTGGCTTGTTATAGTATGTTTATTAACTTTATTGTGTAAGAAAGCACAAAGACATGGTAAAAGTAAAATTATCTAACATAAAGTTAAATCTAAATGATAAGGTTAAAATAGGAACCTAAACTTTTCTAAATTCTATTTGATGAGATTATTTCGGCCCATACCCACCATAGCTTCGAAATAACTCAATTTGAAGCTATTAATAACCGAATATGACATTATAGTAAAATAATATTTTTCGTTATTCCAAAGGTGCCCCTCTCCTCCATTATAAAAGGGAACCACCTCCCTCTCTTCCTCGCACAATGTTGGGAATTCAAGCTCGTCCAACCCTTGAAAAATTCTCTTCTCCACTTTCCTAGAAACATCCTAGAGGTCCTCGTCTTCTTTAAAGACCAATTTTAGTGCCCAAAGAGGAGGTCTCAAAGAGGCGCTTCAAAGAATAGGTAATGTTCGTTACCGATTCTTTCAACCTTATTTCTTCTTCCACTTCTTATTTTTCTAGTTGTTTAATTATGATGTAATAACATCTGTATCACGCATATACTGATATTTTATTATAAGTATGAAACAACCAAATTTCACCATCTATCCATCCTGCGGAAATCGAAATCACCACGCGTGCGTACGTACAGAATACTGTCTCCACGCCGTGGTGTAATTTGTTTTCCACCACCACCTTACATGGATGGGTATAATGGTGAAAGTAATGAATATATATGATTATTGTAAAGTGATATTGATTCTGTAATATTATACATACACATTAATACAATTCAATGATCTTGGGAAGGATATCATCGCTCGTGCATACGTACGGACTACCGTCTCCACGACGCGATGAGATTCACTCTCCACGTTAACCATTCTAGAATGACTATAAATTATATATAATAAGTAATCATGAAATATATGACATAATAATGATAATGTATTTATATATATATATATATCATCTACTTAATTCCATTCAATTAAATAATGAAACGAAAACATCGTTCATGCGTACGTACGGCCTACTGTCTCCATGAACGGTGTATTTCTTTCCATTTATCAATCTATTATATATATGTATATTCTAAATATATTTTATATATAAATCATGTTTTACATTTCGGATGTAATTAATCATGATCTAAGTAATCATATGAATAATTACAAGTTAAAACACGAACGACAAATAAAATGATTTTACCCAAAACACTACTTTAACAAGAATTTACAAAAGAATAGGTAATATAAAGTCATAAGTGAACAATATATTATATAATTACAATGAATATGATTCTTTAATAATACAATGACATTATTTAAATCATTATATAAGAGGATTGGATTCATACAAATCATATCGGACCTAAGGTAAGGGATAATTTTGCAAATCTCATTTTTATCACAGATTGCTTATTCATATGTATTTACTGGGGGTATTTATATCATCCATATACATGTTTTATAAAAGTGTTTTCATATATGTTTAAAGTCCTTTTTACCCATTTTTTACTTTTACTACATGGTATGTAAGGAATCATTTTTTGTTTACCATACGAGGTACTTTTTGACTTTTCCGACAAAAGTACGAGAAGAATGTTATTTTTATCTTATATGGCGTGAACGGATTTTTATGGTTTCATAACACCTCATTTTCATGATGCTTACTCTAAAAGATTTAATGACTATTTTCAACAAAATAATTTTATTTTAAAAGTGCATGGAATTTTGTGAAAAGATAATGATTTTGAAGAAGAAAGGATATTTTCCTCAAGAATTCATTTCAATGGTTTTATCAAAACCACTTTTCTATCTAAGATGACATTATTTTATATTTGTATATTTCAAGTTTAATGCCTCTATGATTTTCATGGTTCACTTTTCTTATGATGAAATTTCTATTTGTTTTATATGGATTATGAAATAATGGGATGATGTTTATGAAACCCATTTTATTAATTGGGTTAGGATGAATGCTTTATGTTTATTTTGTGCCACAAGTAAAAATGATTTCATTATGAGATGGGTGGGACCTATATCTCCCTACAATGCATTGGGTAAAGATTTATATCTCATGAGATAGAGATGGCTGGAACTATAAGTTAATCTGGTTCAGTATTACAGGACTGGAACGAGGAGTGACCACGATTCAGAAATGGACTTTGTCCCCTAAGATGGTCTTGGCAGCAATGCCTTGGCTATTATGGAAATCATTACATGTGCTTAATGGATGAAACAATTACATGTTTTATTCCAATGCTATTTTATCAAGATTTACATTCCAATATGATCTATTCCTTATCTAACTCCATGTTTTATGTCGTTGCTCAAGATTTTGATGTTTAAACATTATATTCATGTTTTTAAGTTCAAATGTATATGGTATGTTTTATTTTATCCATCCTTACACTTAGTGAGAATTTTATCTCACCCTTTTTATGTTTTATTTTTCCCCAAGGATTAAAAGAAAGGTTCAAGGTAAGGAAACAAAAAGGGGAAGATCGTTATGGGAGATGTTGAAGATCTTTCAACATGATTAGATATTTTTATTCTGAGTTTCCAAAGACACTAAACTATTACAGTCCTTGTGTGTCTGTTTTTGTTATGTATTAAGTATTATTCATAATTAAAGTAATGTTCATGTATGTCAAGCTTTGGTTCTCTATAGTTGGTATCAGAGGAAAGGTTTAGTCAACCTTTGGAAACTAGGATGTGAAAACTTTAGTGAGATACCTAGAGATATTTCTAAGGTATGTCTAGGGATGTTTTTAAGGTTAAGTATACATATAGTTTATTGTCCTAGAATTGTGCTAACGATATTAGAATTAAACCAATGATGTTAGATATTGAAGGTCCTCCCCCTTTATTGTGTTTTTTCCCTAGCATGGTATTTGCCTCTAACATTATAATTTTTGGGTTTTAGACGATGGATGGAACTCGAAGGAACCATGTTGATCAATGTAATGGAAAATTAAATGATTGTACTCCTGACCAAACCAATGTCATGGGAGATGGAGTGAACAATCGTATTTCTATACTTACACAAGCTGTGAATTATTCTGTATTTCAAAATGCGAAGAGAAAGGAGAAAAATTAAATTGAATCCTTCATGAGGCAGTGTCCACCTTCATTCAGCGGGTCTTCTGATCCCTTAGTGGATGAACAATGGATCAGTACTACTGAAAAGATATTTTCAGTTCTACAATGTTCTGAGAATGATAAAGTCATCTTAACAATATATCGTTTGGAAGGTGATGCTAATCAATGGTGTAATCTTATCAAGAATACGAGGCAAAGAAATTATATTGAATCCATGGAATGGGACGAGTTCAAGAACTTTTTTTTAAGTACTTCCCTCGTATTCTTCGAACAAAGATGGAAAAGGAGTTGCTTGAGCTTAAGCAGAAGGATGATGAATCTGTTGGTATATACGAAGAGAATTTTACAAGACTTTCAAGGTATGCATCTGGCATTATCATCCAACATGAAAGTAAATATGATAGATTTTTCAGTGGCTTAAAACCAAGTCTTAGAAGGGCAGCATCTATATTGGAAATCAGTAGCTATGAAGAAAGTGTGAGTTGTGATATCAAGGTAGAACTGGAAGTTGTTGTCACATATCCATCTCATGGTTTTGACAAGAAACGAAAGACGGAGTTCAAGGAGAAATCTCAGAATAATGGTTAAAAGAAGATGAATGTTTCCTTATTCTCAAAGTGTGGAAAGAAGTATGGTGGACATTGTCTTCAAGGGACTAGAAAATGTTTTAAGTGTGGAAAAGAAGGTCGTCGAGCACTTGAGTGTCGAAGTATTGGAAAAAGAGTTGCTAATGATGTGAATAAAGAAAAGACTGCAGAGAACGCACCACCAACACTTCAATGCTTCAAGTGCCAGAAAATGGGGCATTATGCTAATAAATGCCCTAATCCAAGGGTTAGTTATGATCGACATGAGCAACCACTTAAGGCAAAGGACAAAGGGAAGTCACATGCGATCACTATTGACGATGTTGAATATGATAATGATGTGGTGGAATGATTAAGTGTTTATGTAATGGGATTCCAAAATAATGTTGTATATAGTATCGTGAAATATTGGAATATTTATGTATTTGTCTATTGTGGTTTTCAATAATTTTATGGTACTGGTAACCAGGGAAAGTTATTGAGATATTTTTGGAAAAAATTTGATATGCGCATAATAAAAGGATAAGGATAAAATGAAATGTTTGACAGTATTCATGAGCTCATGACTGATATAAGGAAATAGTTATATCATGGTTTGAGTATATAGAATTTTGGTGTTTTGGTATGTGGAAAGAGTTAACTTTTGACAGCACTCATGTTTTCACTAAGATTCAATGGGTATTCATTTTTCAAGAGAATACATGGTTAAGGCCTTCGAATGTTTGGAATGTTACAAACAAGACATATCTTATGATATACGGGGATCCATGATGGTATTAACATACTTGTTATATGAAATATATGGTAATCGTTTTCACTATAATATGAGAGTGGACTGCAGTATTATGAAAAAGACTAAATATTGGAATGGATTATGTTGGACATAAGTTAGTATTGTTTATGGATTGAAGTTGTTTTTGATATTATTGATGGGATGTTATAGTAATGTAGTTTTAGAAAAAAGAAAACATACTGGATGGGCGACAACCCATCCCGTCGGACAAGGCTTTGGGAATCGAACCCACAACTGAAGTGCGACTAACCTTTATCGCCTACCACTGGCCTACAAGAAGTCCCTGGTCAGTAGAAACTAGTTTTATTTTATTACGCGGTATGATATATTAATTATAAGTTCATTTTTGGAATCCTATATGATTAACCTCACCATAGATGGACTTATGTATATTTGATAACTTTTGCTAACCCTTTGTTTGAAAAAAATAGAGTGACCCATCACTCTATCACATGATCTTTTAACACTTCACGAATAACAAATTCAACTTCATTTCATTAAGATATTAATTAGAAATTGTTCAAAGCACGAACAATAGTGAGATTGTACCAAAATAAAGTAAGTATTTATTCTAATTCAAATTATTCAACTTTAGCAAAATGATCTTGAAAACCAAAAATGTTGTCCTAGTTCCCTTATATTCGATGAATCAGATGGTACCTTAGATCATCACAAATCTATGGCTTTGTGATTGTTTTCTTTTTCATAGCCACGTTCTCTACCACTCTCCATCAGAACATGATGGTTAGGTTTCTCTTCCATTTCCATATTTTCACCTATGTTCTCCTATGTGGAAACCCAGTGATTAGATAATTTGGGTAACTAATATGTTTCATACTTTAGTTTTTAAAGATTTGTTTTGGAATTCCTTTTTACGATGTGAGTTTCTATTAAAGAAACTTTCTAGTAGTAAACCATTTATAACCCCGATGAATTTCGAGGGCGAAATTCATTTTAAGGGGGGTGGAATGTAACACCCCGAGATTTTATGAAAAATATTTTTTTAATTTTATTGATGTCTTGTGTTGTACACTATAAAAAATGAGTCTTGCACAACACGCAACACTAACTTGGCTGCATTACACACAATCGTGACCGTCCTCAATAGCCTGTGTTGTAACCAATACCGAGTTTCACTAAACAACAATATGCTATTAAAATATTATTAAAACTAGCCGTTATGAATAGTAATAACCAAATTTTGATATTTTAAAATTTTCATCTTTCAAAATGGACTTCATTTTTGGATTCGGAATATCAAAGTTATCCTAGGGTGAAATTTTTGTATTTTTCTGAAAACATTCAATTTTTGATGAAGAGTGAAAACACTAGGTTACTATTTAAAAACCGACTTTTTATTTAAATAATTATTTATTTTATTTAAATTTATTTTAGGTAAAAATAGATACATAATACCTATATAAGTTCAATGTAATTCATTGGATTCATTTTTTAATAATTTTAGATATATAAAAATTTTATTGAACTTTTGATCGTCTTTTACCCACCACCTAGGAGAATTTGCAAATTTTAATAAAACATAATTTTACTGCTTTTGTGAATGGAATTTCAAAAATCAGAGAGACATGGTTGATGTCAGTAAGTAAAATGTGGTTCAATGAGATAAAAATAATTTTTGGTGAATAATAGCTTTTTACTTTTATTTACCATGGTTAAAAGTAAATAGGGTAATTAAGGGTAAAAATGATATTATTATTACACTAAGACATGTCCTAATTCTATTGGATAAGTTTAATACGACCAAAAACAACCATAGTAATAAAATATTACCATTTAGGTCGACTCGGATTAGATTAGGACATTTATTATTAACTTATTTAAAGAAGGGTTAAAATAGTTAAAATAAATGTTTTATAACTGAATCATTTTTAATATAGGGTTATACATAAGATAAATTCGACTATAAATATGAATTAGTAAGTTAAAAAGATTTCCTTAATAATGGTATTTTATTTGTAATTTTTAGACTTAATATAATGTAATTTATTTATGACACAATGATGATGCAGTAATTATCTTATTAATGAAATATTGACATAATTGATATAATAAATACTCAAATAAATGATATTTTAGACTTTTTATGAATTAAAATAATTTTATATGTTAATATTCCATGTTAGTGTTGATTTAATTAACTTTTTTCTAACTAATCATTCTGTTATGATTTTCACAAAGATCAATTACCAAATAGTTTCAAAATTGAGATAAAATAGTTTTTAAAATAAATATTATATTATTAATTGTTATTATATTCCTAAAAATATAATTTTCGGCCAAATGACTTAGATAAGGTTATATATATTAATAATAAAAAACTTGGTGTTCTTTTGGCTTTTTATACTAAGTTTATTAACCTTCTAGTGTAAGAACACAAAAAGACATGGTAAAAGTAAAATTATCTAACTTAAAGTTAAATCTAAATGATAAGGTTACAATAGGAACCTAAACTTGTCTAAATTATATTGGTTGAGAGGATTTCGACCCATCCCAACCTTAGCTTCGAAATAACTCAATTTGAAGCTATTGATAACCGAATATGACTATATAATAAAATAATATTTTTAGTTATTCCAAAGGTGCCCCTCTCCTCCCTTATAAAAGGGAACCTCCTCCCTCTCTTCCTCACACCACGTTGGGCATTCATGCTCGGCCAAACGCGGAAATATTCTCTTCTCCACTTCCCTAGATACATCCTAGAGGTCCTGGTATTCTTCAAAGACCAATTTTAGTGCCTAAAGAGGTGGCCTCAAAGAGGCGCTTCAAAGAAGATGTAATATCCATTACCGATTCTTTCAACCTTATTTCTTCTTCCACTTATTCTTTTTTAGTTGTTTCATTATGAGGTAATAACATTAGTATCACTAATATACTGATAATTTATTATATGTATGAATCCAACATATTTAACTATCTATCTATCCTACGGAAAACGAAATCACCGCGCGTGTGTACGTATGGAATACCGTCTCCACGCCGTGGTGTAATCTGTTTTCCACCACCACCATATTTGGATGGGTATAATGGTGAAAGTAATGAATATATATGATTATTGTAAAGTGATATTGATTATATAATATTATACATAAACTTTAATATAATTACATGATCTTGGGAATGATTTCATCTCTCGTGCGTACGTACGAACTACCGTCTCCACGACACGATGAGATTCACTCTCCATGTTAACCATTCAAGAATGATTATAAATTATATATAATAAGTAATAATGAAATATATGACATAATAATGATTCTGGATTTATGAATATCTATATATATATATATATCATCTACTTAATTCCATTCAATTCAATAAGGAAATGAAAACAGTGTTCATGCGTACGTACGACCTACTGTCTCCATGAACAGTGTATTTCGTTCCATTTATCGATCTATTATATATATGTATATTCTGAATATAGATTATATATAAATCATTTTTTACATTTTAGATATATGTAATCATGATCTAAGTAATCATATGAATAATTACAAGTTAAAACACGAATGACAAATGAAACGATTTTACCCAAAACGCTACTTTAACATGAATTTACAAAAGAACGGGTAATATAAAGTCATAAGTGTCCCATATATTATATAATAACAATGAATATAATTCTGTAATAAGTCAATGACATTATTTAAATCATTATACAGAATGTTTGGATACATACGAATCATATTGGACCTAAGGTAAGGGATAATTTTGAAAATCTCATTTTTATCCGAGATTGCTTATTCGTAAGTATTTATTTGGGTTATTTATATCATCCATGTCCATGTTTTATTAAAGTGTCTTCATGTATGTTTAAATTCCTTTTTACCCATTATTGTCTTTTACTACATCGTATGGAAGGAATCGTTTTTTGTTTACCATACGAGGTACTTTTTTACTTTTCCGACAAAAGTATGAGAAGAATGATATTTTTAACTTATACGGCATGAAACGATTTTTACAGTTTCATAATGCCTCATTTTAATGAAGCTTACTCTACAAGATTTAATGACTATTTTCAAAAAAAATACTTTTATTTTTATAGTGCATGGCATTTTGTGAAAAGAAAATGATTTTGAAGAATAACTGATATTTTCCTCAAGAATTCATTTCAAATGTTTTATCAAAACCACTTTTCCATCGAAGATGACATTATTTGATATGTGTATGTTTCATGTTTAATGCCTCTTTGATTTCTGTGGTTCACTTTTCTTATGATGAAATGTCCATTTGTTTTATATGGATTATGAAATGATGGGATGATGTTTATGAAACCCAGTTTATTCTTTGGGTTATGATGAATGTTTTATGTTTATTTTATGGAACAAGTAAGAATGATTTCATTATGAGATGCATGGGACCTATATCTCCCTCCAATTCATTGGGTAAAGATTTATATCTCATGAGATAGACATATCTGGAATGGTAAGTTAATCCGATTCAGTATTACTGGACTAGAACGAGGAGTGAACTTGATTCAGAAAGGGTCTTTTTCCACTAAGATGGTCATGGCAGCAATGCCTTGGCTACTATAGAAATCATTACATGTTCTTAATGGAATCCAAAATTTCATGTTTTATTCCCATGCTATTTTATCATGATTTATTTTCCATTATGATCTATTCCTTATGTACTTCCATGTTTTATGTCATTTCTCAAGATTTTGATGTTTAAACATTATGTTCATGTTTTTATGTTCAAATGTATATGGTATGTTTTATTTTATCCATGCTTACCCATATTGAGCATTTGAGCTCACCCTTTTTATGTTTTATTTTTTCCCTAGGATTAAAATAAAGGTTTTAGGTAAGGAAACAAAAAGCGGAAGATCGTTATCGTAGATGTTGAAGATATTTCAACATGATTAGATATTTTTATTTCGAGTTTCCAAAGACACTAAACTATTACAGTACTTGTGTGTCTGTTTTTTTATGTATTAAGTATTCCACAGAAGTAATGTAATTTTCATGAATGTCAATCTTCGGGTCTCTATATTGTCTCCCACTCAAGATGGTTGTGAGTGCTTTTGATTTCGGTCCCATTGGATTGGCTCCACTGGTTATCACGAACTGGTTAGTGAGGTTTAAAGGGATTCATCTCTCGGTTTCTCCTGTGTCGCCTTGCACAGCAAATTGAGGCATCTAAAACAAAGCTTACAATATTGGGTGAAGGACATTCCCCCCATGAACAAGATCATTACAACATTAATTGGAGGTTGAGTACCCAGACCAGAGCCTTGAGGATTCATGGGATGACACGGTTTTTTAGGGGATCTCAAACAAGAAGTATGTACTAGAAAAACGGGTGTTGAGGTAGGAAAGCATGGCCCAAGAGTGTGCAAGGTGGAAGTGTCTTCAAAATGTGGACAAAAAACTCATCTTACTTTCACTCTAGAATCAAAGAGATAATCATCCATTGAATCCTAATATTATGCTTGATGATGGTTCATTTTTATGTTATAGATATGTGGATGGGGAAAGGACTTTTATTTTATCAATTACCTTCTTACAGGTCCAAATCATTCTCTACTTAATGGGTACCCAAGTGGGGATTAAGATCTTTTGGAAGGGATCCCTAACCTAATGTCCAGTCAAGACAATGTGGTGTTGGAAGCAATCCCTGATGAGAAGGAGATTTTTGTTGCGGTAATGAGCCTCAACCCAGAGAGTGCTCCGAGTCCTCATGGTTTCCCAAGATCATTCTAAAGGGGGACTTGAGACATGATCAAAGTTGATATCATCCTGTCCATCCAGGACTTCTTTTGGGGTCGATCATTTCCCCAGGTGTTTGGTTCCACTACCCTGGTTCTCCTACCCAATATCAAAGACTCATCGTCCAACCATGAATACAGAACGTTTAGTATGTATAACTATTCCTACAATATTTTTTCAAGAATCGTTAATTCATGGATATCCATTCATATTCATCGGTGGATATTCTTAAAGGAACATGGTTTTGTCGAGGGCCGGTCGATTCAGGGGGTGGTGGCTTCAGCTATTAAAATGATTTGTGACATCGACATCAATCCACATGCCTCCAATATGGCCCTTATGCAAGATATGAATAAGGCATGTGATAGGATATAATAGGGAATTGTCTACAGGGTGTTGTCAGGTATGGTCCACTCTCCCTGGGTGGTGGATATCATTTTCAAATGCTTCAACTCTTCTTGTATGGTCATGTCCTTCTTGGGAAAGACCCATGGTTTTTCCAAGCCGTCCCAAGGTCTCAAGCAGGTAGACCATTTTTTCCCGAAAATTTTTATTATTTTTAAAGAAACTCTTAGACTTATTATCAAAAAAAATATTTCCTTATGGTACCACAATTTTTTTCACAGGTGAAAGAGTGCACCCCCTATTTCACATCATATGTTTACAGATGACTCTATCATCTTTATAAATGTCAACATAAGATCGGTGGGTAGGCTGTCCAAAATTCTGGATGAATATTGTCGCTGGAGTGGACAGATCATTAAAAAATTCAAGATTGGTCTATATCTCTCAGCCAGATGCAACCATCACTCATCCACATCCATGTATAGTTAGTTGGGTATGCAGAGGGGGTCGTTTCCTTTTACATACCTTGGTTCTACTATTTCTCAAGGCTGGATCTAATTTGGTGACTATAATCAGATTGTGAATATGATCTCCAGCCGCGTGCTTAACTGGAATAAATTATACCTCTCCTTTGGAGGGTAGATATCTCTGGTCAATAGTGTTCTTTCATCTATTCATGTACATGTTCTTGCAGTATCCAAAGTTCCCAAGGGAGTTATATCTTCCGTTGAGAATATTCTGGGCAATTTTTTTTTGGATTCTCAGGCCAAGGGTAAGCACCATTAGCCCTCATGGAAAAGGCTTGTGATACCAACTCATGAAGGCGGGATCAATGACCGGAGTCTGGTTGACTATGTCAACAATTTTCATGAAAATTTTGTTTGGGAGGTTGTGGAAGAGCACACGCTTAGGGGGAAAATTATGTCCTCTCATAATAGAGGGTTTCAGAGGGATGCTGGTCAAGCATCTAATTTATGGGATATGATTCACAATATTATCCCAACTATTTAGAAACATTCCTAGCGGATTTTGGGGTAGGAAGACCTCTTAGTCTTGTACCAGAACTGGGTGGGGGGATCATTGGATTTCCATGATGTCTGGTTCCAATGATCCCTTTTCGGGAGGCCTACTTGTACCCCTATTTTACCAGCATAGTTTTGAATGCAGAGTTGCAAGGGGTACATGATCTTATCTTGCTACCCTCTAAGCCTGATAATTGTTTCTTCACTACATCTATAGTAGTGTCTTTTCCTAGAGGTATTTCTGGCGGATTTCCCTTCCGTTCAAGTAGCATGATGATTGTAATAGTATGTTCTAGTGTGACATGAGCCCAACTAAGTGAAACATTCATACCTAGAGGATTAGGAATCATGTGGTTCCAACGAAAGAAAATGTGAGGAGAATGACGGTCAACATGTCCTCTCATTGTCATTTCTACAAGGTTCATATGTAGGAGTCCTCTGATAACCTATTTCATTAAGGAGAATGGGATATGGATGTCTGGAGTTTTTTTTTGGCAGTTTCACCGGTCTTCTCTACTCTGATTACTCTAAGACTTCGTTTCTAGATAAATGGTATAGTGGAGTGACTGGTCTGGGGCCGAAACTTAGGGAGAGATCGTTGATCTTTAGTGCTGGCTAATGGGGTCTATGGAAGGCCCTCAATAAAGACAGATTTGATAGTGTTTCTTCCTCTAGATGATCTGTAATCACTCGCTCACATTCCATGCTTGTTGATTTGGTTCGTGGTTTTATGAAATTGTGTGATGATCCTACTCTTTGGGATCCTCAGGGGACTATTTCATCGTTTCATCATATCTGCACTAGGTCGAGGGGTCACTGGGTGTCATGGAATATGCTTTCCATGGGTCTTCAGATGAATTGTGATGGGCCGTGTGTTGTGGGTACCATGCATGGGGGAAGAGTGGTCCGTGATCATAGGGGCAGTGGGTTAAATTCTTTTTTTTTCATTATACGGGGTGGGGAGCTCCATCCAGGAGGAGGCCGAGGTGTTGTTCATGGGGACTAGAGCTTTGTAGGTGGGAGAGAATCTCACTTATTCAAGTAAAAACAAACTCTAAGATCATTCATGATTCCTTTCTTAGTATGACCTCCTCTCCATGGTCGATTTCTAATATTACCAAGAGATGAAAATCCATCCTCAAAAATAACAATGTCTATATTATTCACATGTCGCATGAGAGAAATAAGGTACCACGACATTTGGGCTCCATGATGGTGGCAGACCAGGGTTGTAACATCTTTTTCATTTAAAATCTCATTCAACTAGGTACTGACGGGGTTAACATGATAAGAGGGGATAAGCTAGGGCTTCATTAAATTAGGCCTCCTTAGGCCCTTTCTTTTATGGCCTTGACATTGGACATATCCTGTGTATTTTTCTTAAAGAATAAATATATAACCATGTTATGTTAAGATTAAAATATATACATATTTATTCTTAAATAAAAGAACATTTCGACCCCATGGTGATTCACTAGGACGAATTAATACCTTTTCAATATTATCCTAGAGTTTCTTCTTTAAAACATATAATTAAATTTGGAAAATTATGTGTGGAGTATTTCAAACAACAGTAGAAAAAGGTATGATTTCTATTAATAACACAACTTCAAGATTTGGTAGAATACTAGGTAACTGTTTTGGAGAGACATAAAAAACACCCTTACAATAAGCATAAATTTGAATCTATATCACAACCAAACCATTAGATATATACACCATTGGATAGGAATCACACTCTATATATTGGATGTGATAAATACAAAAAGATCATACTTATATTCACACCGATAGAAAATTATATGTTGGTTTATAATATCAAACATTATATCCCTTTGTTGAAAATTGATTTGGAATTTACGTAAATATATTCTATAAACCCCCCAAAAGTTAAAATATTTATATAATATTCGATATCATATATGACATACAACACCAATCATAAAAGGGAATATAACATCATAAGGCATTATGATATATTTACCATTTTAAATAAATTCCTTACTTTTTATATCAATCATTTCACACATCAGTGATTTTATCATCCATTACACACATAAATGATGTTCTTTAATAGATTTTGTTATATGCATGACAATGTTTTAATGAAAAATAATATACTACTAAAAATAATATTTGATTTGATAGTTATATCCATGTTGTTGGAAAGGCGTGTGTGAATAGTAATAACTAGCTTATAAAAACATATAATTTTTAGACATTTAAAGGTTATGTATTCATTATAAATAATAATGAGAACCATTTAAAATAGAGATATTTATTTTAGAAAACTTGAATTTTATTAAGAGATGGTTTACTTAATCTCTTTCAAATTAGGTTAAAATTAAATTTTAACACTTCTATAAAATATATATGATAAAATAAATTTCTTTTTTGATTTTATGATATATAAATTACACTATAGAGAATTTTTTGGATTTTTATAAAACATTTAAATTTTGATAAATAATGAAAAATACAAAACTTTTATTGAATACTTTTTTTCGGATAAATTATTTATAATGATAAACATTATTTTGAATATTTTTTGAAGTAAATTTATTAAAAAAAATATCATTTAGTACAATTTATACCATTGTAATCAATTCTATATTTTATTTATATTTAAAAATCATTCTAAACTTTAGAATATTTTCACATCAAAATCTCTCTTTCTCATCCCTTCTACGAGATAAATGTTCAAAAAAATTTACCACTTTGGGGAATTTAATTACTAAAAATGGTTTCCATTTTTTTAATAATATTATTTTGTAATTTATAATATTTTTGAAATAATTTTTTACAATTGTGATTGGTGAAAAAAATTATAATTAACTACATCAATTATGGTAAAAACAAGTTTACTAAGAGATGGAACATTAAACGTATGGGAATAAATGACCTATAAAACTTTTCAATACCCATTTAAAAGCCTTATTTAGACTATATATATTCTATATTCTCTAATGGAGCATTATTGGGTACCTTTTACATGAAAATTTTTGCTGTAATTCACTCATTCAAGAAAATTATAAGTGTTTCGCTCACCCCACATATAAAATCCCAACCACTCTCCTACTATATTCACACCCAAAAAAATTAATTTATTTAATAAAATAACTAGATAAATAAATTTAAAAATTCTATAACCTCATACTATAATCCTTATCATTGGATGAATTCATACCGTGAATGTCTTTAGTTACAAACCTGTGGACAATTCCAGAAGAATATGTAATGTTCTCGAACAATCCTCATTATTTTACATCTTTCTCCACATCCTATAATTTTTTATAACATGATGACATAATAAAATCAAAATATTCATTGTTATAGGATTTTTATAAAATTTTAATTCTCTAAATAAATCCCCAATTACATCAAATGGTTTTTGAAATCATCATTTTTTTGTATGATGGACTACCACCTCTCTAACTGATGTCATCTGTTTTTTCATTTCCACCTATCAAGGTTGGGCATGATGATGGATAATATATATATATATATATAATATTTATAAAAAACATAAATCCTATAGATTATATATATAATATATATCGTCATACCTTTTATTTATTGGTTATGTGACTATGTCCCTAGTTTTTTTGACGGGCTAACGGCTTGCAAAGCGATACGATTCCTCTATCACTAACTCTTCACATGGATGGTGTTAAAGGAAAATTTATATTTTTTATATGATAAAAAATAAAAAATTATGATATCAAGGAAATATTTACCATTCATTGAAAAAAATAACATATCATTTCATTATTTTCAAAATGGGTAAATATGATAACATCATTCATGTATGTTTCGACTGCTACCCTCATGAAGCAATCTGAATCTATCTTCATCACCACACAACATGAAAGATATATATATATAAGTATAAAATATGGTATTACTGATATTATGATCATTATATACTGGTAAAATATTTCTTACCTTCTATCCATATGTACCATTTAATAATGGAAATGTCACTCATTCATGTGTACGACCTTCGGTGTCCATAATCGTCGTGTACTTCGTTTTTCATAACAATCATTCATGATTTGATTAAATATTAAAATGAAGTTTTAAATTTGAAAATTATGTCATCAATATTATTCTAGATATTATTGAACGATATAATATGTGCACGAACCATAACATTCAAAATAAATGATTCATGAGAGAATAAGACAATTAACACCTAGAATAATTAAAATTATGTAATATTATAAACAAATGGGTAATAATATGTTATAAAATTATAATATATCATACCTTAAATATTATCATGGTTATGAAATAATTTAATAACATGTTTAAAATAACTATATAGGTGTTTAAATCATGATCAATGAGAATGTAGCATGAGGTAAGGGTTTCTCATCACACTTTTACTTCCATGAGACATAAACCCTGTTCCCCACTTATTTCTTTTATTTGTCTTATATACTTAAATTTTTATGATATATCATGAATTAATTTTTCATAAAGATAAATAATGTTTCATTTTATTTTATTTATTTCATGGGGACTACAATTTAATATATTCCAATGTGGTATGAGTCCAATTCAAAATATCATCCTTATTTGAGGTAGTTTGTGCTCATGTATCGCTTGGAGGAATTATTTTTTTTCACATGATATCAATATATTTTAGTTTACTATGAATATTCATGATTTTTTAATGTAATAGTCCAATTATTCCATACATTGATACTGAATATAATTGGGAATTGTTTTATGAAAATTGGACATTATTTCTCTCATTAACTAGAAATTTGTTTTTTCCAAAGCCATGTTTTTTAAACACATTTTAAAATAAAATTTTTATCAATTTAGATATTATTTTTTAAATATATTTTTACTAATTTATAATTTAAAAAATCAAATTATTCTTCTCTCTATTTTTTGATTAACTCACTTTTCTATCCATTTTACAGTTCAATATGAATGTTATTTTTTACTTGTAAGGAATGTACAGAATGGCATGCTAACACGATCAAAATTTAATTAAAAATTAGTTGTCTATTTTACTTTTTTATTTTTAAATAAAATTTTTTCCTTATATTATTAATATACATAGTTTTTAATATTTATTATAAGAAAATATTATTTTTAAAATGTAATTTTTTGTAAAATGTTAATTTTTTGAATGAAAAGTATATATTCTAGTAGAAAATTTTTAATGATATTTTTATCATATTTTTATTGTTGAATTAGAAAAAAAATTACCCTTTATCTATCGGTTATATGTTTTAATTAAATTATCTTTATAATTTATCTACATGGTTTATGATCAATGTCACTGGGGAAATAGTATTTTGATACCATTTAGATTACCCGTGAAGGTCTATGATTAGGATTATTGATTATAGAAAGTGTTAACATTTTGTATGATAGTTTTCAAATAAATGTTTATTTTGATTATGAAACACCATTTCCATATGAGGAATGACATGAAAATGGAATGTTATAGGTATGACTATTATTGTCATGAACCACTTTATCAAATATGTGGGAAGGGATGGAAAAGAGTCATTCCCTCCCATCCTCAAGATGAAGTAGAGATAACGACCCCCCAAGTTACACATTTAGTAGGACCTGAAGTGGAGACCAGCACCAAGGTTATAGAATCTCACATAAATGGAAGACATTAGCCTTTTTATAGAACATTATTACGAGATAATATTGTATATCCCAGTAAAAACAAAGACTAAAGGTAAAAGTAAATCCAATAATCCATTCTCACAAGCATGTTCAAATGTAAAATAGATAAAAATTAAGAAAAAAAACCTCCTTAATAATTTACCATGGAAAGGAAACTAAACAAAAATAGCAACAATCTCGATGCCTAAGATAGTAAGGTCCAACACATTCCTCTAAGTACTTCTAGAAACCTGAAAACAGTTTTACATACATAGAGTGATTATATAAGTATTCTTAGTAGGGAATCTAAATCTACTCATGCAAAAGGAAGGAAAAATGTTAATTCCCTTGTGAGAAAAGTGTATAAAATCAAGCACCTACCAAGGAATACAAACCATCCCAAACTCATCAAGGCACACTCACCCATGTAATGAAAGTCAAGTAAAGTAGTAATATGAGTACAACAATATTTGGGAACACCGTACCTCATTCCCACTTGTTAATTGATCATTCCTAATAATCTTATGTCTTGATGTTTCCACTCTTCCCACATGTAGTCCCACTACAAATACCTTCCCACACACACCAGGGCCTCAAGCTACACACTACCACACCTGCAAACACCTGGGCCAGAACAACCACACACCATGTCTGATGATACCAGGGCCTAATCTTGAATATCCATGGGAAAATATACATGGCTCGCAAACACTTGAGCATATGGTCCAAAAAATCCTTTCGTGAAGAATCTTGGACTATGGTCAGCCTCGAACCATTACATCCCTCCTATATATTCCCTAGTAGTAAGATCCAAAAGAGGGTGCGAGGAAGAAAATAAATAACCATCCATCCATCCTCCCACTGGGATATTGGGAAATACAACCTCCCCCATGAAATGGAGGTGTTCAGGACATAGTTCTCAATAAGTATGGTGTGTGTAAAGAAATCAAAAGGAACTACAAAATATATGTGTGTGAGTGTAATTGTGTGAGTTTGTGTGTGGGAGGGGGGGTACACAAACTGTAACATCCAAGGTAAATAAAGAATAAAACCTTTTCATAATTATTAATATTTACGAATTAAATATTAATTTTACTTTAAAGGGGTTTCTATGTTCGATAGCTTACCCGATACGCAACAAATAGTTTCTTTGAAATCTTAAGTTGCACACTAGTAATAAAATAATATTATTTTAAATAGTAGTTAACACATAGTCGTTGTATTGGCGGGAATGATTAGAAATAACTAAAATATGATTATATATGTTTGTTAAATGTTTTTAAATTTATCCAATAAAGGATAAAGTCTTAAAATATGAAAAGAATTAAATTTTAGGCATATATACTCTAATTTTCACTAAAGGTCCACTTATCGCCTTTTGATGGTGAACCTGCATTAAATATAGTTTTGGTCACTCTTATACATTATTTTGGACGAAATAAAATTCTTCTTTAGAATCAGGACATCAATATTTACTTTGTGTAAATTTTTGGTATTTTTCCGATAATGTTTATTTTTTTAATGAATATTGAAAATTTTTGTATTTTAATTAAAAACCTATTTTTAATCTAATTTATTTGTATGATTATATTATATTTTGAATTTGTTTTAAAGTTAAATTAGAATATATTTTTACCATTTAATCCAATATTGGTCATTGGAATTAATTTAACTTTGAAATTGGACTTAAACTACTGTCAATATTTTGATATCTATTGTTTCATAAAAACATGCTATTTGTTATGACAGCGGGAATTAATTATTAAAATATATAATGTAACTTATATTTTTTGAATTTTGTAAAATAGACATCATTTTTGAATTCAGAGTATCAAATATAGCTTAAGGTGAAGTTTTGTTATTTTTCTGAAAAACTTCAATTTTTGATGAATAGTGAAACCACTAAGTTGTACTTAAAAAAACTGATTTTTCGTTTAAATGAAATTTTACCACCTCTGTGTTTTGAATTTCAAAAATCAAAAATTCATGGTTGTCATTATGAAGTAGAATTGTGTTCAATGGGATTAAAATAATTTTTTGGTGAATAGTAACTTTTACGTTTTTAATCGCGATTAGAGGTAATTAGTGTAGTTTAAGGTAAAAATAATGTTTTAATAAAATGAAATGACCTTGACACATGTCCTACCCTTATGTGATGTGTCATGGCCGACCAATACAATCCATGGGTCAACTTAGGGTCCCCATGGATCCAATTTGGTAGGAAAATGACATTAATAACTTTTTATTTAATGTTAAAATAAAAATGTCACAAACATGTGTTGTTTTACTAAAACAATTTTTAAATGGGGTTATACAAGTCATAATTTTGACTATAAATATTCATTAGAAAGATAAAAAAATTTAATACATCATTATATTTGTTTTATAGTTTTTAGAAATTAAATAAATTATATTATTTATGACACCATGATGATGTAGTGATTACCTCATTATTTAATGATTTAAATAAAATGAATAGATAATGTAAAATCTAAGACCTACACTTGTCAAAAACCTATTTAATGGGTTTATTTCGAACTATTATCACCTAAAACTAGAAATATATAATTTTGGGACCTTTAAAATCCGAAAGGCATTTTATAATAAAGTAACCTTTTATAACTTTCCAAGATGCCCATCCTCTCCTCTTATAAAGGTCCCCACCTCTACCACCTTAACCAAACCTCTCAAGACTTTGGCTCGGCCATCCCCTTCCCATTTTTTCTCTCCACATCCCTCTCTTACTCCTAAAATCGTCACTTTGGTCAGAAGTCTTTCCAAGGAAGCCTTTGATCTCAAATCAAAAAGAGTTACCTGTTTTAAAGGTACTGTCTTCTCTTGTGTTCTTATGTTTTATTTTGCATCTCCAACCACCTAAACACGTTTTATTCCTTTCTTTTGTAACAACACCAATATATTAAATATACTAGGATGTTTTATGAGAAGTATTAGTGCTAAACATACACACACCGTCATCTAATGTTTAAAGAGCATAATGTTTCCGTGGATGGGGAATTTCTACCTCACGAAATGATGATTGTTCAATATTCTTCTAACACCTTCAAAGGTGGACATTAAGATGACACTATATTTATATATGATATATAATATGTTTACGTTTTACTTAAGCTTCTGAATTTTTCATTTATGGTATTCCATTATGGCTTCCATTATGGGTATACACGATATCTTCATTTTAGGAAGTACGGACTACCGCCCCCTCAAAGTGTTTTGATTCATTAATGCCATATGTGGGACGTATAAAGGATGGATTTAATTATATTATATATGAAATTATAATGGAATTGTAATATATCATTATGTCATTATTATTCCATTCCATAAAATACTAAATAGAAATGAAAGTAGCGTCCATTCGTACGTATGGCTTATCGTCTCCATAAACGGTGAATTTCATTTCATACCTCTAAATGTTATGTAATATTATAAATTCAAGTATATATTGGATATATATGATATATATGATATCTATATAATTAATATAACTCTGGATATAATGGATACATGAACAACTTGTAATTATAAAGAGCTTATTTTTGACTCAAGTACCAATGATCGTTAAAAAAACCGTTATTATCTTAAATAATTACATAGTGTTCATGACATCGTAATAAGTGATATAAAAGGAATAATGAACCTCAAAAATTTTCTTAAGAAAGTAGAAATTAACTAAAGTTTATTATTCAGGATATTAAAGAGAAATCGAGTCGCGTCAGACGTGAGGTAAGGGACTTCGTCTCAATCTCCTTTCATTGAGGCATATTATGTTTTATAAACAACTATATTTTATATGGTTTATAAACCCCTTTTACATTTACGTTTACTCAAAAGGAATATTTTTTATACAAAGCGTTTAATAAACGACAAAAGGGAATGTTTTTTTTGTACGTATGCAGTGACAACGACTTCTCCGCCGCCGTGACCATTATTTGAGTTTCAGCTTCCTCTACAGGCCATAACCTAACGTTTTTTAAAATTAGAAACAAATAACATTTATTAATTTACTTTTATTTTGGTATTGAAAATGGTTTTCATAATGTTTTTATTATATCAATGTGTTTTATTGATATCTTGTGATTGAAATGTAGAAATGTTATGTTTCCATTATGCATTTTTTATGTGATACAATTATGTTATGGTTCTTGGGAATTTTTATGAAGACAGGTGGTTCCATGATAATTTAATGGTGGGTGAGCCCGATAGAGCTCTACAATTCATTGGGTAATGTGAAGGAGTTAAACGTTACGGTTTCTCTGAAGAAATTTATGGAATATACTGTGATTGGTATTCCAAACGTAACCATGAGGGTTACTCCCTACGTTAGAATGTTATGAATGCCTCAAGTTACCTTTATGTCTTATGATTTATATGATTTATTCATGATTTGATGATGTATGTTAAAATGCTTATGTTTTATGAGTAATGTATGATGTCATACATGGACTAATTTTTTCATTTCATACTTTTATATCTCTTACTGAGCTTTTTATGCTCATCCCATGTTTTTGAAATATTTTTCATAGGTCAAGAGAAAGGTACAAGATGTGATTATAGGGTCAAGGAAGTGTCTTGAAAGAGTCAATGTTTTGTTTTAAATATGTTTTCGTTGATGATAAAAAATGAATACTATCTTTTATGTAACCACTTTGTTTAAATGTGGAATGTAATGCATGATTAATGATCTAATTCTCTAAAACTCTAAACCTGAAAACATCATCAATGGGAATTATTCATTTAATTCAATATTATGTAACATTTAACGCTAGGGCCTTATAGTTGGTATCAGAGGTCAGTTTAGATAAATTTAGGAGTTATAATTCTATTAAATGATTATCAAAAAATATTTTTTTTATGTTCAAATTGAAATTATATAGCATTTACAGATTACCATGTTTCTTCGCCTAAGATATTTCCGTGATAAGAATGGTTTTCCATAGAGGAAACAAAGCATATTTTCTAGGAAGGAATATAGAGTATACTGACCTTTCGAATCACAACCAGAGATGTTCAGAATCAGAATTGAGCAGTGTACTGCACTGATGGATCAGTTGAATCAGGTGATAAATGGTGGTTGTGTTTATTGATGATATTTTGGTGTTTTATAAAAGTAAATAGAAGCATGAAAGTCATTTAAGGGTTATCTTTAAAACCATAAAATAAAATAAACGGTATGGAAAATTCAGCAAGTGTGAGTTTCAGTTACAAAAAATTTCTTTCCTTGGTCACATTGTTTCAAAAAATGGTATAAATGTTGATCATGATAAAACAAAAGTTGTTGATGAATGGCCAAGACCAACAATTGTAACCAAGATACATAGTTTTCTTTGTTTGGTAGGTTACTACTGATGGTTTGTCGAAAAATTTTCATGGTTATCTAGTCCAATGACTAAGATAACTCAGAAGGGTGTTAAGTTTATCTGGACCAAAGAATGTGATGATTGTTTTCAGAAGTTGAAAAGAAGATTGGTGAATGCTCCAGTTTTGGCACTTCCTTCCCAGAATGGAGAGTTTGTTATCTACCATGATGCTTCATTGAAAGGACTTGGTTGCATCCTAATGAAAAATGATCAGGAAATTTCTTATGCATCACAGCAGTTGAGAACTTATGAGGTAAATTACCCTATATATGATTTGGAATTAGCTATTGTTGTTATCGCTTTAAAAATTTGGGGGCATAATTTGTATAGAGTAAAGTGTGAAATATATACCGATCACAAAAGTTTAAAGTATATATTCACTCAGAAATAATTGAACAAGAGACAGAGGAGATGGCTATAATTAATCAAGGATTATGATTGTACAATTCATTACCGTCCCGAAACAAAAATGTGGCTGATGCTTTGAGTCGAAAAAGTAATGCTTCATTAATAATGTTGCATTTGGAACGTGATCCTTTGGTTAAGGATTTGATGAACTTTGGCATAGAAGTCGTTGGTGCAGGATGTCCTTATGTTTTTTTTCAGGTATCAGTGAAATCTTCACTATCAGACAGAATTAAGCAAGCACAGAAGCAAGACAGCGAGTTGTAGAAAAAGGTAGATCTAGTTCAGAAGGGTAAGTTTCTTGAATTCAACATTGATAATGATTGTGTTTTGATATTTCAGAAGAGATTGTGTGTGCCTTGTGATTCACAGTTGAAGAGAGAGTTGTTAGGTGAAGCTCATAGTTCTCCTTTTTCAGTTCATCCTGGAAGTACTAAGATGTATAGAGATCTTTGGGTGTATTACTGGTGGGGCGGAAGGAAAAGGGATATTGCAGATTTTACTATGAAGTGTTTGACTTGTCAACAGGTAAAAGCAGAGCGGCAGTTACCAAAAGGGATTCTTCAGCCTTTACCAGTACCAGAGTGGAAATGGGAGAATATATCCATGGACTTCGTTGTAAGATTGCCGAAGACACCTCAAGGTAATAATGCAATCTGGGTTATTATTGATCACTTGACAAAATCTGCTCATTTCCTTTATATATGAGATACTTTTTCATTAGATAAACTTTCCCGTTTGTATTGTAAAAAGATAGTCAGGTTACATGGATTTCCTCTCTCCATTGTATCTGACCGTGATCCTAGGTTTACTTCTAACTTTTGGAAATGCCTTCAGAAGTTATTGGGTACTGAATTAAATTTTAGTACATCTTTTTATCCTCAATTAGATGGGCAGTCAGAACGAACAATTAAATCTTTGGGGGATATGCTATGTGCTTGTTCGATGGATTATTAGGGAAGTTGGGACCAACATATTTCTTTGGTTGAGTTTTCTTATAATAACAGTTTTCATTCCAGTATACAGATGGCTCCATTTGGGGCATTATATGGTAAACAGTGTCAAACTCAATCTTTTTGGGATGAAGTGTGAGAAAGGAAGCTGATGGGACCATAATTGGTAGAATAGATGGCAGAGAAAGATCATTTAATTCAGAAACACATGAGAACAGCTCATAGCAGGCACAAGAGTTATTCGGATAATCGGAGGAAGGATCTATCTTTCAAGGTAGGTGATCATGTTTTTCTCAAAGTTTCACCATGGAAAAGTGTGGTGCGATTCGGTAAGAAAGGAAAGCTGAGTCCAAGGTTTATTAGAACATATGAAATTATTGAGAAATTTGGACAAGTTGCTTACCGAGTGGCTTTACCTCCGAGTTTATCTCAGGTACACAATGTTTTTCAGGTTTCGATGTAGAGAAATTATATTCCAGATCCATCTCATGTTATGAGCCTAGAGGTAGTTCAGTTGGAAAAAAATCTCTCTTATGAAAAACAACCAGTCCAGATTCTTGACCCAAGAGGGCAAGTGTTGCAAAATAAGATAATTCACCAGGTAAAGGTTTTGTAGAAAAACCATATGGTTGAAGTAGCAACTTGGGAATCTGAAAATGCTATGAGGGATAAAAACCCCCACTTATTTTAATAAGTGAATAAAATTGCGAGGACGCAATTCCCAAAAGGCAGGAAGGATGTGACATCCTAGGTAAATAAAGAATAAAAAATTTTCATATTTATTAATACTTATGAATTAAATATTAATTTTTCTTTAAAGGGGTTTTTATGTTCGATAGCTTACCTAATACGCAACAAAGACTTTCTTTGAAATCTTACGTTGCACACTAGTAATAAAATAATATTATTTTAAATGGTAGATAACATGTAGTCATTGTATTGGCGGGAATGAATAGAAACAACTAAAATATGATTATATATGTTTGTTTAATGTTTTTAAATTTATCCAATAAAGGATAAAGTCTTAAAATATGAAAAGAATTAAATTTTATGCATATATACTCTAATTTTCACTAAAGGTCCACTTATCACCTTTTGATGGTGAACCCTATTTAAATATAGTTTTGGTCTCTCTTATACATTCTTTTGGACCAAATAAAATTTTTCTTTAGAATCACAACATCAATATTTAATTTCTGTAAATATTTGGAATTTTTCCAATAAAGTTTATTTTTTTAATGAATAGTGAAAAATGTTGTATTTTAATTCAAAACCTCGATTTAATCTAATTTATTTATATGATTAGATTATCTTTGGAATTGGTTTTAAATTGAAATTAGAATATATTTTACCATTTAATCCAATAGTGGTCGTTGAAATTAATTTCACTTTTAAATTGGACTTAAACTAGTATTAATCTTTTGTTATATATTGTTTCATAAAAACACGCTATTTGTTCTGACAGTGGGAATTATTTATTAAATTAATTAATGTAACTTATATGTTTTGAATTTTGTAAAATATTTATCATTTTTGAATTCGGAAAATCAAATATAGCTTAGGGTGATGTTTTGGTATTTTTCTGAAAAACTTCAATTTTTTATGAATAGCGAAACCACTAAGTGGTACTTTAAAAAACTGATTTTTTTGTTTAAATGAAATTTTACCACCTATGTGTTTTGAATTTCAAAAATCTGACATTCATGGTTGTCATTAGAAAGTAAAATGTGGTTCAATGGGATTAAAATAATTTTTTGGTGAATAGTAACTTTTATGTTTTTAATCGTGATAAGAGGTAATTAGTGTAGTATAAGGTAAAAATAATGTTTTAATAATATGAAATGACCTTGAAACATGTACTAACCTTATTGGATGTGTCATGGTCGACCACAAAAATCCATGGGTCAACTTGGGGACCCCATGGAGCCACTTTGGTAGGAAAATGACATTAATAACTTTTTATTTAATGTTAAAAAAATGTCACAAACATGTGTTGTTTTACTAAAACAATTTTTAAATGGGGTTACAAAAGTCATAATTTTGAATATAAATATTCATTAGAAATATAAAAATATTTCCTACATCATGATAGTTTTTTTTATAATTTTTAGACTTTATATAAATTAAATTATTTATGACACCATGATGATGCAGCAATTACCCAATTATTTAACGATTTAAATAAAATGAAACGATAATGTAAAATATAAGACCTAAACTTGTAAAAAACCTATTGGATGGGTGTATTTAGAACTTTTATCACCTTATCCTCTAAATATATAATTTTGGGACCTTTAAAATCCTAAAATCATTTTATAATAAAGTATCCTTTTATAACTTTCCAAGAGTGCCCCTCCTCTCCTCTTATAAAAGGCCCCCACCTCTACCACCTTACCCACACATCTCAAGCCTTTCTCTCGGCCAACCCCTTCCCATTTTGTCTCTACACATCCCTTTCTTACTCCTAGAAGCCTCATTTGGTCAGAAGTCTTTCCAAGGAAGCCTTTGAGCTCAAATCAAATAGAGTTACCCGTTTAAAAGGTAGTGTCTTCTCTTGTGTTCTTATGTTTTATTTTGCTTCTCCAACCCCCTAATCTCTTTTTATTCCTTTATTTTGTAACAACACTAGTATCCTCAATATAATAGTATGTAGTTATGATAATTATTAGAGCTACACATACACACACCTTCATCTAATGGTTAAAGAGCATACTGTTTCCGTGGATGGAGAATTTCTGCCTCACGAAACGATGATTGTTCAATATTCGTCTAACACCTTAAAAGGTGGCCATTAAGATGAAATTATATTTATATATAATATATAATATGTTTATTTTTTCTTTAAGCTTCTGTATTTTTCATTTATGGCATACCTTTATGGCTTCCATTATGGGTATACGTGATATCTACATTTTAGGAAGTGCGGACTACCACCCCCTCAAAGTGATTTGATTCGTTAATGCCATATGTGGGACATATAAAGGATGTAGTTAATGATATTATATATGAAATTATACTATAATCAAAATATATCTTTATGTCATTACGATTCCATTCCATAAAATATGAAATAAAAATGAAAGTAGCGTTTATGCGTACGTACGGCTTACCGTCTCCATGAATGGTGCATTTCATTTCTTACCTCTAAATGTTATGTAATATTATAAATTCATGTATATACTGGATATATATGATATATATGATATGTAAATAATGAATATAACTCTAGATATAATGGATTTATGAACAACTTGTAATTATAAAGAGTTTATTTTTGACTCAAGTACCAATGATCGTTAAAACGACCGTTATTAACTTAAATAATTTCATAGTGTTCATGACATGGTAATAAGTGATATAAAAGGAATAATGAACTTGAAAATGGTTCATAAGATAGTATAAATTAACTCATGTTTATTATTCAGGAGATTAAAGAGCTATCGAGTCACATCGGACATGAGGTAAGGGACTTTGTCTCAATCTCCTTTCATTGAGGCATATTATGTTTTATACACAACCTTCTATTATATGGTTTATAAACCCCTTTGACTTTTACGTTTACTCAAAAGAAATCTTTTTTATACAAAGAGTTTACTAAATGACAAAAGGGAATGTTTTTTTGTCGTACGTATGCGGCGACAACGACTTCTCCGCCACCGTGACCATTATTTGAGTTTCGGCTTCCTCTACAAGCCATAACCTAACTTTTTAAAAAAATGAAAAATAAATACCATGTATTACTTTTCATTTCTTTTGGTATTGAAATTTTTTTTCATAATGTTTTTATTATATCAATGTGTTGTATTGATATCTTGTGATTGAAATGTGGAAATGTTATGTTTCCTTTATGTATGTTTTACGTGATATGATTATGTTATTGTTCTTGGGCATTGTTATGAAGACGGGTGGTTCCATGATATACTAAGGGCGGGTGAGCCCGATATAGCTCTCCAATTCATTAGGTAATGCGAAGGAGTTAAACATTACGGTTTCTCCGAAGCGATTGAGGGAATATACTGTGATGGGTATTCCAAACATAACCATGATGGTTACTCCGTACGTAAGAATGTTATGAATTCCTCAAGATACCATTATGTCTTATGACTTCTATGATTTATTCATGATTTGATGAGGTATGTTAAAATTATTTTGTTTTATGAGTCAAGTATGATTTCATACATGGACTAATGTTTTCATTTCGTACTTTTATATCCCTTACTGATCTTTTTAAGCTCATCCCATGTTTTTGAAATTTTTCTTACAGGTCAAGTGAAAGGTACATGATATGATGATAGGGTCAATGAAGTTTCATGAAAGAGTCCATGTTTTGTTTTAAATATGTTTATGTTGATGGAAAAAATGAATACTATCTTTTATGTAACCACTTTTTTTAAATGTGGAATGTAATGCATGATTTATGATCTAATTCTCTAAAACTCTAAACCTGAAAAGATCCTCAATGGGAATTATTCATGAAATTAAATATTAAGTAAGGTTTAATTTCAGGGCCTTATACAAACACTTATCCCCAACCTATGGGATTCACACAAACACACAACAAGCCCACACCAACACCGCTTTTGTTGTTAACTCTACACGCACAACCATACAACAACCACTGCCAAGCTGAAAATGAATCCCCATTTCATTTAACTTCAATTTATTAATTTAAGTAGATTCACTTAAAATTATTCTATCACTATCAGGAAACTAAATACTACAATCTTACGAAGAAATTAACAAAAGAAAACTTCATTCCCACTATACAACAACACAAAACTAGACTTTTTGTCCCACTGCACATCCCCATTTTACACCTATCAACTATCATTCTTCAAAGTGATACCACCCATTTCTTCCCTCATAACCCATACTTACATCCCCACTTCCCAAAAAATATACCCAATGTATTCCCACTACATAACAAGGTCAGAACCATGACGTAGTCCCCCAACTCAACTTTTCTTTTTGAACACAACACAATATAAAGGAAGTTCAACTTACAACAAGTTCATCCATTCCACAATCAATCAATCTCTCAGATTGAGACCAAAACACCCATAGTACCACCCCATATACCAATCCCAAAAAACCTAGACCTAACACATAGCACATAACCACAAATATCAAACCAAGAATTTTTCAAATTTAACTAAAAGTGGTTATTTATTTCCCACATAAATATGACTAGGGTAATCGAAGCACAAGTTTGATCTTGGGGCATATCATTATTTAACTGAGTGTACATGATAAATCAGATTTCATGTTATATCTGTAGATAAAAAACAACAAAATAGATCACCACTAGTACATAATAAATGACCACCAATGGAAATGATTTTCAAAAGTTACACATCCACAACAACCATAAAATAATCAAATATAGAAAAATAAAATAGGCAACCAACATCGATCTACAAATTCCCCATTATTTTTTTTGCATGAGTTATCTATTGATCATATTAAAGCCTTTTTTAATTATTATTTTAAGAAGATTATCTAGTTGTTACTCATATGGACCCATTAATATACCCACCTAGCATGATTCAAAATTAAATAGAAGTAAAATAAAATACCTACTTGGATGATCAATGATCGAAGTTTCTTCTTACGCCAAGAATTGGGGATGGCACGACTTGTAGGAAGAACTCCAAGGGTCAGCAGGAAGGTCCCCAGTATAGATGAATGATTCATCTTAAGAGGATGAATCTAGGAGTACCAAGAGCAATGAAAAAGAAGAAAGAAGAGAGGATGTCGAATTAAGAAGAGGTCTGATCTTAAAATCAAGAAGAGCATTTCAATGTACATAAAAGTCGGATCATGGTTTGAACCCTTGGATTGGAGGTCATACCAGTTGGAATTAATTGATATTTAATAATTCCCCTCAGAAAAGGTAGAGATAAACCATAATATGATTGTGATTTGATAGATAAACTTTAAATAGAGAAAAACATGTAATAGTAGAGAGACTGGAAAATTTGGAAAAAAACAAGAAATCAGTCACTAATGAGTGAGTCACGGATGCTGAACTATCGACACCATGGCCTACTGACCCAATGACCATCTGACACATTGACCTACTGATGCCCTAACCTACAAAAATTGAGACACCGATGCTGAGCTACTGATGGGTGAGCTACCCACGTGACCAACTGATGCCTCGACCTACCGACACTGATTCCCTCAACTCACTAATATCGACACTCATTGGTTAACTAATTCCAACACCCATTGACTCATCGATGAAGACAACCCTTGAATCACTGATGCCAACACACCTTGGCTCCCCAATTTCTGCATCCATTAGCACATTGATGCACTAACATGCCAACACACTAACATACCGACACACTAACATGCCAATGTCAAAAACTCAAAATTTGGAAAACTCTTGAAATGAGCCATCGACATCTCATAGAACACCTCAACACTATATTTTCACAAAGGGAATGGGGAAATCTGGGTTATTACATCACATACATCTCAACCTATTCTGTTCCTTGAGAATTTCAAAACTACCCCAGAAAAAAAGAGGTCCGAACAACCATCCCTTGCGATACCTCTTATGAGTAAACCATCTTGTGTTTTTCTAATGGTAGAGAGAAAACCTTGACATCCAAGGACCCCTCCTAAACATATATATCCTGAAAAATTTTAGAAACACTACCGCTCCACTTTTTAAGTAACAACACAAACACCCAAACTCAAATCGTCCCGAAAAATGTATAAGATAGCTCCATCTTCCATTCCAAGATACTATCTGCTTTGGGCAGCACTGACTCACCCGCACGAGTGTAATTCCAACCACATTAATGTGTCTTTATTAGGGATCATGTTATCCCCTCCCCATAGTCAATAATATTCATACAAAATCATAGAATATATAAACAACTTATCATGCATCAATAGAGGTCAAAAATTACATCATAAGAAAGGCATAAAGAAAACTATCACGACCCGTCCCCCGGTGCTCGTGTCGTGACTTCCCCAAACCCATCTTCCAAAGGCCAGGGGAAAGAAACTTTTACTGGAAAGGAATATACCAATAACAAGAAGGAATTTACTTTAAACCTATACAAAGAAACAAACAAGAATACAACAAGAAGAAACCACTAAGTAACTGTTATAGTAAAAGGGTACTGAATGTAAGGTGATGGAAAATAATCCCCAACTAGAAAATTAAAATTACAATAGAAAATTACAATACAACTTGAAAAAAAAGGAAACAGATCCTTGGTCATCCTCTGAGGATACTACCTGAAGGGTAGGAACAGATCGCCTACTTAGCACTCCACGTCTGCCCGTCTCCACCGCGTACTGCCTGGTCCTGGCACCCTCAAACCTCAATTGAGCTTCTCATCGTCTTCACAAGACACAACAAGGGGCGGGCGATGCCCATATAGGGCTATGTATAACAATACCCAGTATGGACCTGTGACCCCCGAATGTATCTCATAATTTCACAAAGGAAAACCACAAAGCATGATCTCATTCAAGAATCACAAAGAAATAGACACCCAAAAAAAAAGTCTTAGCTCAAAATATGTTTTTCAGTGAATTATAGAAGTATAGATTTTTAGTTGTGAAGATATATCATCTTATTATGTCAAGAGGTGCGGAAACTGACCATAAAGAGTCTAACCCAGAGAGGATCAGTTTGTACTAACCCCGAAAATGATCTACATAAAATCAGGCCCACCCAGAGTCGATAAGTAACTAACCCCTGCTGACCCACATAGGATCTAACCCACACAGGATTGACATGTTATGACCCCCACAGGATTGCTGGGTGCTGACCCACACAGGATATGACCCACACAGGATCAGTATGCACAGTCCTTCATATGATTTGTCTCCAACATCAGCCTCACTGCCTGCCACTGGATTCCACACACTTGGTACACTTGAGTTCTGTAGAATCGGCCCTCAAGATATCATTCATACCTAGACTACCACTACACTTCAAAGAAGTGTAACCCAAAGAACCTCTATGTCGTATGTTATCCAACATGACAGGCGGTAAGTCAATCAGACGACCAGTCTATGAGTTATAAACATTTTAGATCCAGGGCCAGGTTGGATTCAGGTTCGATCCACCTAGCCGTACTCCATCATTCTCCAAAACGCAAGAGGAGTATACCAAAAAGGACTCTGTCAATCCAAGGATCCCAACGACATAGATGGTTTGTCAAACTGATGTCTAGTTCTCATGATATGGCTCGTTAAGTGTTTTTGGGCCCGACTGGCCTGGGTCTGGTCCGACACGGTCAGACCGACCTAGCCCTACAAGGTCTAGGATAGGCAATGGAAATCTCGGACCGGCCCTCAAGGGGCCATCTCACAAGGGGGTAGCCTGCTAGGGCGGCCCAGCCCGCAATGGGGGGGGGGGCGCAAAGGGAATCCCCCAATGGGGTGGCATGTGAAAGGAAGCCCGCAAGGGGCGGCCTGACCATGGAGGAGAGATGTCCGGTACGAGGTGGGGTACGGTCGGATCCATGGTGGAGCACGACCTGACCTGAGAGGGTGGCATGGTCCGGTCCAAGGGGGAGCGTGGCCCGTCGTGGGGTCCGGCCAGCTGGTGCGGGGGGGGGGGGGGTGACCCCCTTATTTCCCGAACTCTTGAACGGACTGGAGGTCATTCGATTTGTGAAGTGGTGGCACTACGTGAGCACCGATCAGTTACCGTGGAACCCACCAGATACACGAGTTCGTTCTCCTCCTTGGCTTCGGCCACAGCTTCTGGTATGTCGGCGGCACGCTAGTTGGGCTTCCCCCGCCCATCGGCAGCATGTTGGTTGTGCCTCCTCTCCTTCCATAGCTGTCCAAAGTGTCGGCCTCCTCCTATGATATCCATGAATGTTGAGTTGTGGCCCTCTTTTCAATGGTTGTGTGTGACGACATGATGCACCTCCTCAGTTCATTGAGGCTGACGATATGTAGACCCTTTTTCCTCGTTGGCAGCACGCGACAGCATACTGCACCTCATTCATGGATGGTTGTTCTAAGGACCACCGCGACTTTGGGTCTCGACCTCCTCTCACGGCGTATATCATCGCACACCTTCTTCGTAGCTAGTCAGTGTAGCTGCACTAGAAGTATTCAACAAAGAACGCAAGGGTGTAGAATAGATTACAGAGAGTCTGGGCTTTGTTTGTTAGGTCAACCCCTATCTGTTAGCTCGTAAACAAGAGGGAGGATAGTGTGGTTAAATAAATTCACTTGAAATAATTGAGAATTAAAACCCCTACCTAGTAAACGCATTCGAGAGCTCTCGCGCTTGAAGATGGATCATGTTCTTCATTCCTACAACTGGTTCCCAACGATTCCACTCGTATGTCTTCCATTGGGTTGTGGTTCGGTGTCACCTGTCACCTCCCACTGGGATCGACATTGTCCTCTAAGGTTTCAGCATCTCAGAACTCCTTCGAAACATTATTTCTTGTTGATGTTGTGTCGATACCCCTCCCCAAACTTCATATATATTGGAGAGGGGATGCTAAGTAACAACATGGGAAATTAATGGGGGTTCATTAATTAAAAACCTTTATAAATCCCCAGCGATGTTTCTATATAAGATTGATAGGTCATGCCATTTATTATCTAGAAACATTACTGGCCGCACTCTCAGTTTGTCCGTTGGTGGTGAATAATGAAAATAAAATAATAAAATAATTTTATATCTTTTCTTTTAAAAAATTCAGAAAACATAAATTTTTCTCAAGACCTACTATGTTAAATGTAAAGCCTCCCTTATGTGAATCTTGACAATACAGATGAAATGGTGCTGTCATATTTTTAATCTGAGAGATGGATCAAAAGTTAGAAAATTCTGCTCATGTGTTTACTAAACATACTCGAAAAAAAAAGTTTAGAAATTCATTCTGGACACATCGGGGCACAGAATCAAGCGCAATAAATTTTCACAGACTCGTAATAATTCAATATAATTAAAAAAATTACATGTAATATTTGGGTATTTACATTCTCCCCACCATAGGGATTTTCATCCTCGAAATCCACAACATAGTCTGAGGTAAAAAATGGAGGTAATGATTATGAATATGAGCCTCCCACACCCATGTGATCTCCTGGAGGTTCCCATACCCCCAGTGAATGCACACTAGAGGTATCAACCACCCATGAAGGACCTGGTCCTGTCGATCCTAAATATCTACTGGAAACTCCGTAAACGTCTCCCTATCATCTAAGTCTAGCTCACTGTGGTCGATGATGTGAGATGGGTCATGCACGTATCTCCTCAACTGTGATACATGGAAGATGTAGTGCACCCTCTCAAACTGCGGTGGAAGTTCCAAGTAGTATACCACCTTGAATATATTTTACTTTATCAAAAAAGGTCTAATAAACCATAGTGATAACATGCCGCCTCAGCCAATTATCTATAGCCACCGTTGAGGGGAGACTCTCAAGAATATGTGGTCCCCCTCCAGGAACTCCAATGGTCTTTGTATCTTGTTAGCATAAGACTTCTTCCTGCTCAGTAAAGACTTCATCCGCTCTTGGATGGTCTGTACCCTCTCAGTGGTATCTTGTACCAACTATGGAACCATAAGTGATGACTCCCATGGGTGTGTCCAGCAGAGAGTTGATCTGCAAGGTCGACCGTACAAGGGCTCGAATGGTGAAGTACTGAGGGTGGAGTGACAACTATAGTTGTATGAAAACTCCACTCAGGGAATGTGATCCTCCCAACTGCGGCCAAAATCTAGGATGCATGCATGAAGCATGTCCTCCAGTTTTTGAATGGTCCACTTCGTCTGACCATTTGTTTGACGATGAATGGAGGTTCTCAAATGTAGGTGAGTCCTAAAGGACTCTAATAATCCCTTCCAAAACCAGGATGTAAAACATGTGTCATGGTCATAGATGATATTTGATGGCACCCCATGAAGTCGTACAATCTCTTCTATGTAGAGGAATCCCAAGACCTCTACGGATTCCTACTCTTGAATGGGTAGGAAGTTGGCCAACTTGGTGAGTCGGTAAACAATCACCCAGATTGAATCATGTCCACTTGATGTATGTGGAATCCCTATCACAAATTCCATGTAGATCACATCCCACTTACACACTACCACCTATAGTGGATATTCTAAGCATGCTAGAACCTGATGTTTGACATTCACATGCGAACAAGTAAGGCATCCAGAAACATAATACACTACACCCTTCTTCATCCCGGGCCACCAGTGCTGATTCCGGATGTCCAGGTACATCTTCACTACACCAAGATGTACTACCATAGGGTATTTATATAACTTCCTCAATGCCTCATCCCGTTGTGCCACCGGTAGCATGGTACATCCTTTGAAGATGATTTCCAGCTCCCCACCTTCATAAAATCCTTCAGGTGCATGTCTGGAGGATATCTGAGCATGTTGAGCCTCACAGTCAATGTCCCCAAGCTGCGCCTCCCTGACTCACTGAAGGATTGGGAGAGTGACTTCCAAATATTGGAGGTAAGATGCTCCATATCTATCCATGATGAATATATGAAATGTGTCTAGCTACTCAATCTCCTCACTCAACAACTATATACCAGACCTCTTGCTGAGTGCATATGCTACCACATTCCCCTTCACAAAAGTATAGACTATGTAACGCCCTGACCCCAGCTACCCAGAGTCGGTGCATTACTTCGTAACATTGGCATGATCACAAGAAAGATCAAATCTCGAAAGACCGATTGGTTTAGTAGCCTTGGAAACACTAGATATATTCATAAGTTTTACATTACATCATAAAATGAAAAACTAATACAACAACATAATATTTCCACAATCCACATTATTAACCCCTCATAAAATCCCTGCAGGACATTCATAACTTACTTCTTCACATCCTGGAAAAAATAAAACATAAAAAAAAGGGGTGAGCTCAAATGCCCAGTAAGGATAACAATAAAGTGGAAACTTTCATAAATAAGAATAAACATTTAAGGCAATGTATAACTAAAACAAAAGCCTTTTAAATACGAACTTTCAACATGGTATGGCATAAATAAAATGAAATAATGCCATTTACTTATTCACATGGATATTCTACTAAATGAATAATCACATGCAAAAATCAATAACCACTTTCATAATGTTGGAATGCATAATGCCAGACTATCATAACCACATAGCCAAGGCCTCGTGCCAAGACTACAAATAAGATTTTGTCAAGGCCTTGTGCCAAGACACTAGTTTGTCTCATGAGACCTACCGATGCATCGAGGAGCTATAGCGGGCTCCACCCGTCACTTATTAAGTCCAATGCATTCCCATATGAAAAGGTTTAAACATAACATAAACATTCGTATTAAAACTAGCATACGAAATGTCAATAATTTCACCATAAACTATGAATGGTATAAAAATAGCACATCCACAGTCAAAAATATCACAAAACCTTCAATACAATATAGAAGTTTTGTATCATAATAAATCAACTTCAAATAATCTTAAAATCCATCAAAGGATGTTGACATAGATGAAATCAAAATTCTTTTTAAAGAAGTATCTCCTTTTATTTTAAAATCATTTAAGATCCATATAAAATAAAACATTTTCTTTGAAAATATTCTTATAAGCTTGTATGGAAAGATTCAACGATTTTATAACGGCGGAAAATAACCGCAACCCGCCGTATAAGTTAAAAAAACATTCTTACCTCAATTCTGTCGAAAAGGTTAAAAGGGACCTTGTTTTGAAAACGACGGAAAGATTCCTTTATAAACCTCTTATAAAAAGTCAAAAAGGGTATAAATGACTTTAACCCATATTCTTGTAAATAGTAAAAATGTTTTGAAATACATTTTTAAGAAACATGGATGTGGATGATAAAGAGATCCCAGTAGATTATTACATATAATACAACCTCGGATAATGAAGAGATTGTGAAATAACCCTTACCTTGAACTTTTTCTTGGTTGGGGTAGGTTAACCTCCTGTATAATGGTGAAATAATTGTTATTAAATTGTACAAGAATCATATACATTAATATGATATCATATATGATCTTTTAACATTGCTTTATTAATAATATCTTAGTATTATCGTTGTTTCGGTGATAATCGATTCGTTCTTCTTAAATGTTTGGTTACGTAAGACATGTTTGTAATGGATAGATTATATCTTATTCATAATCATAATGATATTAACATTATTTTTAACCCTAAAATGAGAATAATACTTGAATGGATATGATGGAGAATGAATCTTATCGCGTTCGTGGAGACGGTAGTCCGTACGTACGCACGAACGCTACTTCCATTTAATTTTTATTTTAAAAGAATCAAATCCAAATGATACATAGGTATATTACTATTCCAGTATAATATAATATTTTATATATGTTACTTAAGTTCATTAACACCATCCTTTATACGTTCCATGTGTGGTATGAACGAGTCATATCATTTTAAGGGGGCGGTAGTCCGCACTTCCTCAAATGAAATTATCGTATGTATATACAACATGAAACGAATAATGGAATGAAATAAAATGGAATTACAGAAGCTTATATATAAAATATATATCATTAATATCATATTTAATTACAGTGCCATCATAATGGCCACCATGACAGGTGGTAAGATGTATTTGAACAATCATCGTTTCGTGAGGCGTTAGTTTTCCATCCACAGAAACATTATGTTCATCATCCATTAGATGGAGTTGTGTGTATGTGTAGTTTGAATCCTTCTTATAACAACATCCTAGTATATTTAGGATACTGGTGTTGTTACAAAAGAAAGGAAATAAAAAGATTTTGGGGGTTGGAGAAGCAAAATAAATGAAAATACTTTAAGAGAAATTATTACCTTTAATTTAGGTAACTCACTTTGGTTGGAACCAAAGGACTTCTTGAAATGCTTTCTGCCTAAGGGGAAGCTTCAAGGAGGAGGAGAGGGATGTGGGGAGCTTAGTTGGGCAGAGTTTGGACGAGCCAAGTGGCTTGAGAGGTGTGAGGAAAAGAGAAGGAGGAGTGCCCTTTTATAAGAGGGGTGAGGGGCACCTTTGGAAAAGCTAGAAATATTAATTTATAATAAATTCATATTCGGTTTCTAATGGCTCCAAAGTTTACTATTCAAAGTTTAAGGTGGGGATAGGTCGAAAACCACTCAACCAATAGAATTTAGACAGGTTTGGGTACTTATATTAACCTTATCTTTAAGTATTAACTCTAAGTTAATTAGTTTCACTTTTACAATGTCTCTTTGTATTTTTATATAATATGGTTAATAAACTTACTATATACATCAAAGCGACCCCCAAGTGGTCCATTAATGATTAACCTATCATAATATAAGTCTCTTGGCCGAACCCTAGATTTTTAGGAATTTAATATCAATTAATAATATAATATTTGTTTTAAGAACTCTTTTATGTCAATTTTGACACTATTCAATAGTTGATTTTTGTGAAACTCATAACAGATTGATTACTTCGAACAAAGTCAATTAAATCAATCCTAATATATCATATTATCCTAGAAAATTAGTTTAATTCATTAAAAGTTTCATATTATATTTATTTGGGTATTTATAATATCAATTATGTTAATTTTTTACTATTTTAGTAATTACTGCATCATCATTGTGTCATAAATAAAATAAATTATTTAATGTCTAAAAATTATAAATAAAAAATAATTATGTAGGAAATCTTTTTAGCTTTCTAATGAATATTTATAATCGAAAATCCAACATGTATAACCCTATGTAAAAATTGTTCTTATAAAAGATGTAAGCTTATGCCATTTTTATTTTTGTTTTAACTTTATTAATATAATGTGTCCCTACCACATACAAGTGGCTCCAAGGGGTCCTCAAATTGACCCAAGGATGCCCATGGTCGGGTATGTGTCCACCAATAAGGTTAGGACACGTTTTAGGGTAATTTTGTATTATTATAATATTATTTTTTAACCCTTATTTACCGGATTTACCCTTTAACCATGGTAAATAAAATATTTACCGCAGTAATTATTCAAAATGTCTAAAAATAAAAGTTACCTATTTACACAATTTGAACATCCTGATTCCAAATATGGAATCCATTTTTCTAAATTCAAAACACAGAAGTGGCAGAAATTAATTTAAAATTAATTCCCGATGTCAAAACAAAAAGCGTGTTTTTAAGAGATAATAACTATCAAAAGATTGACACTTGTTTATGTTCGGTTTAATTGTAAACTTTTGTCTAATGACCAACATTATATTAAATTGTAAAAATATATTCTAAATATACTTTAAAACCACTCAAATTCATAATTTATCACTATTAATTATTTTGATTAAAAAAGTTGTTTTTAATTAAAATTTAGTAATTTTCACTATTCATCAAAATATGAAAGTTATCCGAAATGTACCAAAATTTCACCTTAGGCTAAATTCGATATTCCGAAACCAAAAATGAAGTCCATTTTAAAATATAAAATATATATAATTTCAAAAAGTAGGTATTACTATTCATAACGGCTAGTTTGATTGGTTGTGGTGTGTGTTAAAACTCAAGGTTGCGTACAACACACGCTACTATATTATTCAAAGAAAGTGTACCGTGGAAGCTTGGGATGTTTCATTTTAAATTTTTGATGTCCCCATTTAGTCAAAAAGTTTAAAATATTGTATTTAAAAAGGGTTCACTATTAAATTTGATAATACTGAAAATGAATTTGTTCTTGCATTATATCTAAGAAACTCATAATATGGATTCTAAAATTATAAGGATTATATAAACATTAAAATTTATCTAATACTATTCATAACCTCTTTTGAATGGCTTGTTTGGTAAGTCATGGTGTGCTTGAACTTGGTGTTGCATGTAGTGAAAGTTATTGAATTATTTTGAAGAACTAACACACTATGAAATCTTGGGGTGTTACATTCTCCCCTCCTTCAATAAATTGCGTCCTCGCAATTTGAAATTATTCTTCGAAAATAAAAGGTTGAAAATAGATAATATATTTGTGGGAAACCCCACATCGGAAATTGGGTTACTAAAATATAGTCTTTATATTAGGAAAAGAGAAATGAAAGTGTCACCACCAAATTATGATCTCGATTAGGAGAACATTGGTGGCAATTTGAGACATATAATTGGAGGAAAAACGTAAATATTTATAGGGAGTGATTGAGGTCATCAATCACAAACAAGTATAAAATTGAGTTCCTTAAATTCATCAATCTATGATGAATTGAAATACCATCGGTTCAACAAAACATAGGGTATTAGGATAATACATTTTTGACGTTTCAAAATATCCTAGTTGAAATCCCACATCGAAAAATGAATTAATGAGGCCTCTATTTAAAATAAAGAGTCGAAAGTATGAAGATTACCGAAAATAACACATACTAGGGTTCCATGTAGGAAAATATGGATATGGAAGAAAAATATAACCATCAATTATCTGATAGAGAGTGGTAGAGAACATGGCTATAAAAAGGCCAACAATCCCAAAGCCATAAATTAGTGATGATTTAAGGTACCATCTAGGAAAACATTTTTGTTCAAAGTTGCTTTTCTTAATATTGAGGAATTTATTTATGAGATTGGCTAAGATCATAAGGAGATATACTTACTTTATAATTAGAGTTTTATCCATTAATAAATTTCTACCACAAACTCATCTTTCACTCTAAAAGATAATAGAATGTAAACAAATTCTATTTACACTATTCGTATAGGGTTCCAAAATAAACGAATTTATAATTCATCAACATGATCTTTTAATAAAAACTACATTATTTAATCCAGGACATCTCATGGTCCAGTGGTAGGTGATACACCCTTATCGCCCTTCGGTTGCGGGTTCAAGTCTCGCAGCCTTGCCGGACGCGACGGGTTGCCGCCCGACCTCCGGGTTGTCCTTTTATGGCAATCCAAAATAATCCAAACTAGAACTATCCAAAATACTTCTGTCCAAACTCACAGTCTAACATTTATAAGGAAGGTAAACATAATATAGATCCTTTTTACCCCGTAATAGCATATGAATACCTTCATCATGTATTACCATATTCCTTATTGATTACATTCATGCTCCCTTATTCCATATAGAATACTGGATATACTTCATCAATCCAAAAATGTTTTAAACCCCAAAAATGATGGAATATACAAATCATTAATCAGTTCCAAGGTAGTCAAGAATATCCAATATATTTTTTTCCAAAATAATCAAGTATTATTCGAAAATCACTACCTCGGTATCAGAACTATATTATGGTTTATCATTCTCTCAACCATATATTTTCCAAAAATCTATCCTGCTAATGAGTCACTTTTCTTTGTTCCACACAATCTCAAGTCCTTAATGAAATAGTACTACAGTACAATCCTTATATACTCCATAATTATTATAACAAGTACATTGTTGATACAACACTCAATTGACATAATCAACATAAAAACTCTAATCATTCCTCTTCATCTGTGGTAGTATCATAACTTGATTATTATCCAATAGCATCATTTGCGTCATAGTCTGATGACTGGGACATAGGTTCGCGTAGTGTCCAATCTCCTTGCAAATGAAGCATTGTACATTTGAAACCATTTTCTTACCCTTGCAGTCATGTACTTTGTGCCCTTTTTCTCCACACTTATAACAAACTCTCATTCCTTTCAGGCAAGTTCCAGGGTGTTTCTTTCCACAGTTACCACATATGGGAAAATTCTTCTTTTCCCTCTTCCCTTTATCCATCTTTCTCTCTTCTATCCTTTTCTTCTCTTGCTTCCCTTCAAAGCCATAGGACTTAGTAATCTCTTTACTTATCTTATCAATACATGATATTATTTCTTCATATGATGATAATACATGGGATACTATTTCTCTTATAAATTCTAGCTTAATACCATGAAAGATATGATCCTTCCTTCTCTTTGTATCATGTGCATTTCTGGAGTTCTCATTCCTTCTACTGGGCGCCATTTCTAAACAATGGCATAAACTAGATCAGTTTATGAATCAAAATACCTAATCCCATACTTATAAAACACTTAACATAAATTGAACTATTTATGGATATAATCCATAATCATAAGAATGTCTCCTTTGAGGATGTATATACACATAAACCCTTCATAATGATTTGTAAAGAAAATGAGAGTTATCTTAAGCATATCCCCTGGGAGTGTCGTAACCAAGAGTGCAGCAAGGCCCGTTGTCGTGCACCAGTTCCCGTTCGAGTCTAGCTCAAAGCGGTGTTTTCGGGTTTTACCCCTAGGTACATCTGTGCCAGAGCCGCCTCTACCTGCTCGTATCCAGACAGGGATGTATTGCTCGGAAAACTCACAAAATCTCTACAATACCAAAATTCTAGGAAGTTCTTCTATACTAATCCTCAAAGTTCATCTTAGGTCTACGTGCTCTAATCAGAGTTTATCTAAATCTAGCTTCCAAGGTTTGTACTAAACTTCCTCTTATACCAACTGTAACGCCCCGACCCCAGCTACCCAGAGTCGGTGCATTACTTCGTAACATTGGCATGATCACAAGAAAGATCAAATCTCGAAAGACCGATTGGTTTAGTAGCCTTGGAAACACTAGATATATTCATAAGTTTTAAATTACATCATAAAATGAAAAACTAATACAACAACATAATATTTCCACAATCCACATTATTAACCCCTCATAAAATCCCTGCAGGACATTCATAACTTACTTCTTCACATCCTGGGAAAAATAAAACATAAAAAAAAGGGGTGAGCTCAAATGCCCAGTAAGGATAACAATAAAGTGGAAACTTTCATAAATAAGAATAAACATTTAAGGCAATGTATAACTAAAACAAAAGCCTTTTAAATACGAACTTTCAACATGGTATGGCATAAATAAAATGAAATAATGCCATTTACTTATTCACATGGATATTCTACTAAATGAATAATCACATGCAAAAATCAATAACCACTTTCATAATGTTGGAATGCATAATGCCAGACTATCATAACCACATAGCCAAGGCCTCGTGCCAAGACTACAAATAAGATTTTGTCAAGGCCTTGTGCCAAGACACTAGTTTGTCTCATGAGACCTACCGATGCATCGAGGAGCTATAGCGGGCTCCACCGGTCACTTATTAAGTCCAATGCATTCCCATATGAAAAGGTTTAAACATAACATAAACATTCGTATTAAAACTAGCATACGAAATGTCAATAATTTCACCATAAACTATGAATGGTATAAAAATAGCACATCCACAGTCAAACATATCACAAAACCTTCAATACAATATAGAAGTTTTGTATCATAATAAATCAACTTCAAATAATCTTAAAATCCATCAAAGGATGTTGACATAGATGAAATCAAAATTCTTTTTAAAGAAGTATCTCCTTTTATTTTAAAATCATTTAAGATCCATATAAAATAAAACATTTTCTTGAAAATATTCTTATAAGCTTGTATGGAAAGATTCAACGATTTTATAACGGCGGAAAATAACCGCAACCCGCCGTATAAGTTAAAAAAAACATTCTTACCTCAATTCTGTCGAAAAGGTTAAAAGGGACCCTGTTTTGAAAACGACGGAAAGATTCCTTTATAAACCTCTTATAAAAAGTCAAAAAGGGTATAAATGACTTTAACCCATATTCTTGTAAATAGTAAAAATGTTTTGAAATACATTTTTAAGAAACATGGATGTGGATGATAAAGAGATCCCAGTAGATTATTACATATAATACAACCTCGGATAATGAAGAGATTGTGAAATAACCCTTACCTTGAACTTTTTCTTGGTTGGGGTAGGTTAACCTCCTGTATAATGGTGAAATAATTGTTATTAAATTGTACAAGAATCATATACATTAATATGATATCATATATGATCTTTTAACATTGCTTTATTAATAATATCTTAGTATTATCGTTGTTTCGGTGATAATCGATTCGTTCTTCTTAAATGTTTGGTTACGTAAGACATGTTTGTAATGGATAGATTATATCTTATTCATAATCAGAATGATATTAACATTATTTTTAACCCTAAAATGAGAATAATACTTGAATGGATATGATGGAGAATGAATCTTATCGCGTTCGTGGAGACGGTAGTCCGTACGTACGCACGAACGCTACTTCCATTTAATTTTTATTTTAAAAGAATCAAATCCAAATGATACATAGGTATATTACTATTCCAGTATAATATAATATTTTATATATGTTACTTAAGTTCATTAACACCATCCTTTATACGTTCCATGTGTGGTATGAACGAGTCATATCATTTTAAGGGGGCGGTAGTCCGCACTTCCTCAAATGAAATTATCGTATGTATATACAACATGAAACGAATAATGGAATGAAATAAAATGGAATTACAGAAGCTTATATATAAAATATATATCATTAATATCATATTTAATTACAGTGCCATCATAATGGCCACCATGAGAGGTGGTAAGATGTATTTGAACAATCATCGTTTCGTGAGGCGTTAGTTTGCCATCCACAGAAACATTATGTTCATCATCCATTAGATGGAGTTGTGTGTATGTGTAGTTTGAATCCTTCTTATAACAACATCCTAGTATATTTAGGATACTGGTGTTGTTACAAAAGAAAGGAAATAAAAAGATTTTGGGGGTTGGAGAAGCAAAATAAATGAAAATACTTTAAGAGAAATTGTTACCTTTAATTTAGGTAACTCACTTTGGTTGGAACCAAAGGACTTCTTGAAATGCTTTCTGCCTAAGGGGAAGCTTCAAGGAGGAGGAGAGGGATGTGGGGAGCTTATTTGGGCAGAGTTTGGACGAGCCAAGTGGCTTGAGAGGTGTGAGGAAAAGAGAAGGAGGAGTGCCCTTTTATAAGAGGGGTGAGGGGCACCTTTGGAAAAGCTAGAAATATTAATTTATAATAAATTCATATTCGGTTTCTAATGGCTCCAAAGTTGACTATTCAAAGGTTAAGGTGGGGATAGGTAGAAAACCACTCAACCAATAGAATTTATACAGGTTTGGGTACTTATATTAACCTTATCTTTAAGTATTAACTCTAAGTTAATTAGTTTCACTTTTACAATGTCTCTTTGTATTTTTATATAATATGGTTAATAAACTTACTATATACATCCAAGCGACCCCCAAGTGGTCCATTAATGATTAACCTATCATAATATAAGTCTCTTGGCCGAACCCTAGATTTTTAGGAATTTAATATCAATTAATAATATAATATTTGTTTTAAGAACTCTTTTATGTCAATTTTGACACTATTCAATAGTTGATTTTTTTGAAACTCATAACAGATTGATTACTTCTAACAAAGTCAATTAAATCAATCCTAATATATCATATTATCCTATAAAATTAGTTTAATTCATTAAAAGTTTCATATTATATTTATTTGGGTATTTATAATATCAATTATGTTAATTTTTTACTATTTTAGTAATTACTGCATCATCATTGTGTCATAAATAAAATAAATTATTTAATGTCTAAAAATTATAAATAAAACATCATTATGTAGTAAATCTTTTTATCTTTCTAATGAATATTTATAATCGAAAATCCAACATGTATAACCCTATGTAAAAATTGTTCTTATAAAAGATGTAAGTTTATGCCATTTTTATTTTTTTTTTAACTTTATTAATATAATGTGTCCCTACCACATACAAGTGGCTCCAAGGGGTCCCCAAATTGACCCAAGGATGCCCATGGTCGGGTATGTGTCCACCAATAAGGTTAGGACACGTTTTAGGGTAATTTTGTATTATTATAATATTATTTTTTAACCCTTATTTACCGGATTTACCCTTTAACCATGGTAAATAAAATATTTACCGCAGTAATTATTCAAAATGTCTAAAAATAAAAGTTACCTATTTACACAATTTGAACATCCTGATTCCAAATATGGAATCCATTTTTCTAAATTCAAAACACAGAAGTGGCAGAAATTAATTTAAAATTAATTCCCGCTGTCAAAATAAAAAGCGTGTTTTTAAGAGATAATAACTATCAAAAGATTGACACTTGTTTATGTTCGGTTTAATTGTAAAATTTTGTCTAATGACCAACATTATATTAAATTGTAAAAATATATTCTAAATATACTTTAAAACCACTCAAATTCATAATTTATCACTATTAATTATTTTGATTAAAAAAGTTGTTTTTAATTAAAATTTAGTAATTTTCACTATTCATCAAAATACGAAAGTTATCCGAAATGTACCAAAATTTCACCTTAGGCTAAATTCGATATTCCGAAACCAAAAATGAAGTCCATTTTAAAATATAAAATATATATAATTTCAAAAAGTAGGTATTACTATTCATAACGGCTAGTTTGATTGGTTGTGGTGTGTGTTAAAACTCAAGGTTGCGTACAACACACGCTACTATATTATTCAAAGAAAGTGTACCGTGGAAGCTTGGGATGTTTCATTTTAAATTTTTGATGTCCCCATTTAGTCAAAAAGTTTAAAATATTGTATTTAAAAAGGGTTCACTATTAAATTTGATAATACTGAAAATGAATTTGTTCTTGCATTATATCTAAGAAACTCATAATATGGATTCTAAAATTATAAGGATTATATAAACATTAAAATTTATCTAATACTATTCATAACCTCTTTTGAATGGCTTGTTTGGTAAGTCATGGTGTGCTTGAACTTGGTGTTGCATGTAGTGAAAGTTATTGAATTATTTTGAAGAACTAACACACTATGAAATCTTGGGGTGTTACAGACTATCTCAAAGTCATAGTACTGGAGGAACTCTAGTAATCATCACTATCTCAGGTTCAGGTCCATTTGAGAGAATATAACCCCAAGACTCTTCTAATTCGAGTTTACTGTAAAAAAATTTCTCATCAAGTAATGTCGCCACACATTCAAGGAAAAGACCACTGCTACTAACTCCAGGTCATGGGTAGCATTGTTCTGCTCATGTTACCTCAGTTGTCATGAGACATAGGCCATCACTGCTCGCTCTTGCATCAGAACACACCCATGTCCTATCCCGGATTTATTGTAGTAGACTACATACCCACCGCCCACGTCTAGTAGCCTCAAGATGGGGGCACATGTAAGTCAATGCCTCAGCATGTAAAAAATATCCTGTAATATCTCTGTCCATACGAAGGTTTATCCCTTCTTCGTCAAAGATGAAAATGTGTCCTCAACTCTTGAAAATCTAGGCATTAATCTTGGGTATTATCCAGCCTACCCCAATAATCTCTGCACCTCGGTCACACTCTTGGGTGGATCACTAGCAAACAAAACCTCTATCTTGGCTGGATCCACTACAACTACAGCCTCCGAGAAAACAAGTTCCAAAAGGTATACATCTCGTATCTTAAATTGGGACATCGAGAGCTTACAATAAAATTGGTTCCCTTAGAGTGTATCCAGAACAATCTACACATGAAAGGTATTCCCCTCCTCTATCACTGAATACATTAAGATGTCGTCGATGAAGACCACCACAATGTGATTGAGGTATGGAAAGAATATTTTATTAATGATTCCCATGAACACTAAAGGGGCATTGGTAATGCCAAATGGCATAACCATGAACTCATAGTGGCCATACCGACATCTGAAGGCTATCTTCTGCACATCTTCAACTCATACTCCGAGCTGATGATAGCCTAATCTGAGTTCTATCTTCGAAAACCAACAAGCTCACTTTAGCTGATCAAAAAGATCATCAATATTTGACAGTGGACACTTTTTATTCACAGTCACCATGTGGAGCCACCGATAGTCTACCCAGAGTCTCAAAATCCCATATGCCTTCTTGGGGAACAAAATTGGGGCTTCCCATAGAGAAATGTTGGGCCTTATGGACCACATTCTCTACAAGCCCCCAAACTGTACTCGTAACTCACGAAGATCTATGGGAGCCATATGATATGTTGGGGTAGATATCGGTGTCATCCCGGGGTACATGTCGATGTGGAAGTCTACCTATCTGCATGGAGGTAATCCTAGAACATCATCATTGAATACATCCATATACTGGTCCACCACAACAGGATAACTTTGACTCTCAACATCTAATTCCTTGAGAGTACGGCTATCCAACTGATGTGTAATTTGTTTCACTCTCCTATGGGTAAGTCCATTCTACACTGAAAATGTTCCCTTCTTGCCGGTGAAGGAAAAAATGTTCCCATCTGTGCGAACACACCATACTTTTCACCAAAAACAGTCAATATTAGCATGGACTTTGGATAAATATTCCATACCCAAGATGACATTGTAATGCATCAACACCACTACTAAGAGATTCTAGCCGAAGCTCCCATCTCCCAGAGTAAGCTAACACTATCAGAACCATTGTGTAATCATCGAATCTCATCCCATATGAGTCTCTAGCTGTAAGGATCATGCCAACAGCTCCACCAGAATCTTCGAGCACTGAATGAGAGTTATGGAAATAAAAGAGTGACTGGAACCTGTGTCTATAAGAACTGCATCTATGGTGGAGTAGAAACAGATCATACTTATAATCATCTCAGGAGTGCCATGGTCATAGGCTTATGTTTCCTGAATCTGAGCTCATCCCAATGCACCTGCACCATGTGGTCAGGGTGGACCACCTGGTGGTGGTGGTAGAACCTCGTAGCACTGCCCACTGCCTGCTGCATGGCCAGCTCCACTACCACATCCACCTGCTACCTTCAGACCTCCTCGATTGAGCCGTTGACTCTGCCTTGGAGGTCCCTCGACCGTCTTCTGGTCATTCATATGGTAGGTCGGGCAGCCGCAAGCCATGTGTCCCAACCCACCACATGTTCAGAACTACTTGTCCCTCATCTGACCTCCTCTACCTTGTGAGCTCCACACCTCCGACCCTTCATCTTGGGGCCATCCACCAGAAGGCCTAGTCCACTTGGACCTCTGTGTCATATACCTACTACCTATTGCAGATGACTATGTTATGTGTTGCCTTGTGGTGGGACTCTCTAATGGTTCCTGCTCAGCTAGAAAGCTCTCCAACAAAATCCCTCTCTCTAATTCCCCAGCCTATGTCGGTATGATAAGTGATACCAATGATGCTCGAATCTCCCATCGAAGACCCCACTCAAAGTTCGGAGCCATGAATAAAGGTTCTCATACAATTTTAGTGGAGTAGCGGGAGAGATCATTGAACCTCTCCGAGTACTAGGCCACTGTCATGCTGCCCTGCTGTATGTGCTGTAGCTCCTGTATACGCGTAGATCGTAGAGTTGCTGAGACAAACTCTCCCCTAAAAAGGATCTCGATGTCCATATAGACTAGGGTCACCTAGTAGTGTATCTGGAGCACTAACCTCCACCATCTCACTGATGCTTCCTGAAAGATATTGGCTTCTCATATCACTATAAGGTTAGCTGGTGTCCCAACTAGGCAAAAAACTCTAGATACGGCCTCCAACAAGTCCTCAACCACATGCGGGTCCATATCACCTTGGAACCTTGGAGGCCTTTCCCTCTGAAACTCGTGAAATGTGATCATTCATCGTGCACCCTATGCTGGTGGGGTTGGTGGAAATAGCTTCCCAATGTGTAGTGGTGCTTCCGATACACCACCTGAAGGTGCTAATGCGGTAAGAGGGCCCTGCACCGAGGCCTCAGTGCTTGGTAGGCCATCATCATGTACTCTCTCAGTAATCCCGATTGGCTGTCTATGTGGCGGAATCTTGAAAGAAAAAAGGTGAACTAGATTCAAACATTTATACTTGGTGAGCTAACTCAAAATGAATTCAAAAGGAAAAACTTTACAAAAACACATGCTATCATTGTTTTCGTGCACTAAGTCCGAAATCAGAATTCCGGGTCCTAGGGTATGGATACGTCGGCTGCCACACCAACATTAGACTCCCAAACTGAAAACTACACTCATAATACTAAACACTATTACTACATTGAAAAGATCGGAGTCCTAGTTCTTATATATAACCAACTCCTCTGATACCACTTTGTCACGACCCGTCCCCTAGGGCTCATGTCGTGACTACCCCAAACCCACCTTTCAAAAGTTAGGGGCTGGAGACTAGAACCAGAAAGGAATATCCCTATAATGAGAAGTAATTTCCCTTAAATGAATACCAACACATCGAATAGAATGCAACAAGAAGTCACCACTAAGTAACTATTGTATTAAAAGTTTGTTGAAAGTATGGGGTAGGAATACAATACCCAACTGGACAAGTACAAGTTCAACTAAAATGTACAATACAATTGGGAAAAAAAGAAACAACTCGTGGGTCCCCCTATGAGGATCCTACCTAAAGGGTAGGTACAAATCGCCTCTTCATATCTCCACGTTCGCCCGTCTCCTCCTCATACCACTTGGTCATGGCTCCCTTGAACCTCAGCCCAGCCACTCCTCATCTGCACAAGACACAATAAGATGTGGGCGAACCCCGAGCAGGGCTAAGTATAACAATACCTAGTAGGGACCTCGAGACCCCTGATGATCTCCTAGAATTCCACAAAGGTATTCCACAATTCATGATCTCAATCAAGAATCACAATTCAATAGACACAGCTCAAAATGTGTATCAACTCAAACCAGGTTTTTTAGTGAAGTACAGAATTACAAATGATTAGTTGCGAAGCCGGATCTTCTTATTCTGTTAAGAGGCACTACTTCTGATCATACAGAGTCTGACCCATACTAGATCAATAGGTAATAACTCCTGTAAATATCCACACAGGATATGACATGCCCAGAGTCAATAGGTATCCAACCCCTGGTGAACCACACAGGATCTGACCCACAGAGGATCGGTATGGGCTGACCCACACAGGATTGTTGAGCACTGACCCACACGGGATTCGTATGCACTATCCAACACAGGATCACTGAGCACTGACCCACACACAATCTAACTCACATAGTTTTGGTATGCACTGACACACAGTAGATTGCTGAGTGCTGACCACCATATGATCAATCTTCAAGCTATGCCTCACTGCCAGGCACTGGATTCCTCACACCTGGTGTGCTCGTGTTCCATATAATCTTCCATCGAGATATCGGTCATACTTCTACCACCACTAATTTTTGAAAAGGAGTAACCCAAAGAAGCTTCATGTCATAAGTGTTCCAATGTGAAATATGGTGTGTCAAACGGACACTCGGTCTGTGGGTTATAAGCTTTTTACTTCCGGGGTCCCGATTGGATTCGGGTTTGATCCAACCCAGCCTTACTCCAATTGACTCCAAAACTCAAGTGTATTATACCAAAAAAGAATATCTAGATCTAAGGATACCAACAATGTAGATGGTTCGACAAACAGATGTACAGTTCACAAGATATGGACCTTTATGTGTTTCTGGGCCTGGTTGGCCCGAGTCCGGTCTGACCCGGTCTGCGATGGGCTGCAGTGACCTCGGCCCACTGGTTCAAGGTCCAGTTCAGCCCATAAGGGGGGGGGGGGGGGGGGGGTGGGGCAAGGGCTTCCTGACCTGTAATGGGTCAGCCAACAAGGGGTGTCCCACAATGGGGCGGCCCACAAGGTGTGGCCCTGTCGTGGTGGAGCACGGTCCCGCCCGAGGGGGGTCATTGTCCAGTCCGAGGTGGAGCGCGACCCGGCCCGAGTGGGAACGGTCCTATCCAAGGGGGAGCACAGCCCGATAAGCAGACCTCCTTATCCGACACAAGGGGTGTGACCCCCCCCCCCCCCCCCAGTCTCCCAAAGTCTCAAACATCCCAGAGGTCGTTCTATTTGTGAAGCGATAGTACGTAGTGGGTGCCGCCCGATCGCCGCGTAACCCATCGGAGGTGCAGGTTCGACCTCCATCGTGGCTTCAGATATGGATTCTTTTCCTCCAGCAGCATTTTGGTCGGGCCTCCTCCCACTTTCTGGCTCCACGTTGTTCGCATCTCCACTTCTTCCGGAGCCGGTTGAAGTGACGTCCGCCTCCTCTGTTCATCGTGTTGACGAGTTGTGGCCCTCTGCTCACCGGCGGCACGTGACGGTGCGCCTCACCTCCTCTGTTTGCCGCAACTGATGATTTTCAGACCCACTTTTTCTCACCATCTGGGTGTGATGTCATGTCGTACCTCCTCCATAGCCATCCGCTGCAATCCGTTCCAATGACTTCCATGGCTTTCTGTCATGGACTCCTCTTGCAGCATGCGTTGGCGCACACCTTCTTTATAGCTAGTCAGTGTCGTCATGCTAGCGATATTCCATGGTGAATAAAAGGGTGTACCAAAGATTTTTGAGGGTTTGGGCCATGTTTTTTGGCCTACCCATCCTCATTAGCTCGTAAAAAATATGGAGGATAGAGTTTTTCAAAAAATTCACTTCAAATAAATGAGAAATAAAAACCCTAACTCGTAAACCCGTTGGAGAGCTCCCGTGTTTGATGGTGGATCGTCTTCTTCATACCCACAACCGGTTCCCTACGATGCCACTCATACATCATCCTTCATGATGTGATTCTGTGTCACCCATCACCACCCCCTGGGATCAGCTCTATCCTCTAAGGGTTCGGCATCTCCGAACACCTTCACCACATCATTTCTTGGTGTAGATGTGTCGATACCCCTCCCCAAACTCCATATATATAAGAGATGGGGAGGGTATGTAACGACGTGGGGAATTAATGGGGGGACATTAATTAAGAACCAACCCAATTACCCAACGACATTGTTACTTAAGATTGATAGGTCTTTCCATTTATTGTATTGACACATCGCCAACCCCACTCTCATCTTGTTCGTTGGTGGAGAAGAAAGAAATTAAAATAATAAAATTCTTTTATTTCATTTCTTTTTTAAAAAGTCCCAAAACATAACTTTTTATCCAGACATACTACGATCAACATAATGCCTCCCTTAAGTGAATATCGGTGTTGTGGATGCAATGGTGACCTCATATTTTTAATCCAAGAAAATGTTCAAAAGTTAAAAAATTCGACTAATGCGTTTAATGAACGTAACCCAAAAAATGTTCAGAAATTTATTTTGGGAACATTGGGACTCAGAATCATGTACTGTCAATTTTTGTAGAATCATAATAATTCCATATAATTAAAAAAAATTACATGGAAAATTGGGGTCTTTACAAAAACAGAAGATCAAAATTTAGAACAACTATGGGTAATGGGCATGCAATAGTGACTCTCTTTCCCAGGTACTCTAATAAAGACCACAATATGGAACCTCACCAACTCGTCCTGACACATCGAATGGTTGGATTGACCTGTGAGAAAGCTTACTCCCCCTACAAAACTACAATTTTATATTCTAAGGGAAGACCTTATAGAAAATGTGGTCCCCTACCTAGAACTCCAAAGGTATCCACCTATGATCTTCATATGACTTCTTTCGGTCCTAAGCATACATCATTCTTCCATGTACAAGAAGAACATTCTCTATCATGCTCCGCACTACCTCAAGTCCAAGAATACCTACCTCCTAAAACTCTTCCCAACACATGGGTTAACGACACTATCTTCTATACACGGTTTTGAATGGTTCTATGGTAATGGTAGAGTGATAGCTATTAATGTATGAAAAAACTACTAGGGGAATGTTTTGTAGCCATGATCCTCCAAAGTCCATAACACACACTCACCCCATATCCACCAAAATCTGGATGATCCTCTCTCTCTCTCTGCCCATTTGTCTGAGGGTGGAAAGCTGTGCTAAGGCATAAATGGGTGATAAAAGCACACTATAATCCCTTCCAAACTCAGTAATTAATGTGTGTATCCCAATCCAAACTATGGATCTTTGAACTCCATGTAGCTGTAAAACTTCACCTGCATACCTCTGTGCTAACTCATCCATTGTGCTCGACTCTTTAACTTCCATGAATTGATCTGATTTCATCAATTGATCCAACACTACGCAGATGTAATCATAGCCTCCCTCATCCCTGGGTTATCCTCTGAAGAAATACATCAAGACATAATCCGACTTTCACTTGGGAATGTACAAGGGTTGTAGTTGTCCCCCTGGAACATGGTGCTTAGCCTTCACCTGTTGACACATGAGGCACCATGCCACAAACTCTGTCACTGCTCGCTTCACTTCGGGCCACCAAAACTAACATATCAAGCCTCGATAGATCTTTTAGAATCCTATATGTACCTACAAGTTTATTTTATAGAACTCAATGAGAACTCCCTTGTGCATCACCAGCAGGAAAAATAGCTTCCCACTAAAAAATGTCTGATTCAATCTATCCTCTGACCATCAATCTGAAGCATCACACTAGGTAACCTGATCCTTTGATCACATCACTTAAGACTCTTATTCACCCCACTGAGACTCGTCCACTAGTCATAACAAGGAAGATAGCACTATCATCTAAAACAAACATCCTCTATCATCCACCACTTTCAAGCCCCGATGTATCGGCACCAACTCCACTATTGACTACCAAGCATCTGCAGACTCCCAAACTACATCCTTTTGTGACTTCCTGATCAAGTAATCTTCCACCACATTCCCCTTTCCTAATTTGTAGGTGATTTTAATGTCATATTCCTAAAGTAACTCCATCCACCTTTGATGTCTCTAGTTCAGGTCCTACTGAGAGAAGATACACCTCAAGATTTTTTGATCTATAATGACCACGAAGAATTCCCTGATGAGGTAAGGCAAAAAAAAACATGGTGTGAAAATGACCATTGAATGGTCCATTTAATGGGTGGCGTAGTTTCTTTCCTGATGAAATGACTTAAAAACCCCACACGAGATTGCTCCTCATTGTTGCATCATCCCACATCCCAATCCTATCCTGTAAGCATCACAAAACAACTCAAACATCACCCCTTCTTCTGGAAACCTCTGAACTAGGGAACTAACCAGCTTAGCTTTCAAATAACTGAAATATGTATGGAACTTCTCACCCCATGAGAAATTCTAGTCCTTTCTGGTTAAAGTATTCAATGGAGCAGCAAATCGAGAGAAGATGGGTACGAACCTCTGGTAGTATTCTTATATACCATGGAAACTATGAACTACTACCACATTAATGGGTTATTCACATGAAAAACCACTTTTCATGTGATTGGTCCACTTCTATTCCCTATTGGGACACTATGTGACCAAGTAAGTGCACCTCTCGTGTCCAGAATTTTCACTTCGACAACTTCTCTTAGAGACATTTTTGTCGAAGGACCTCGAAAATTATCCATAGATTCTCGGTGTGATCCTCCTAAAACCGTGAGTATTTTAGGATGTAATCAATGAACATCACCATGAACTAGTCTAGATACTCGCCGAAAATAGTGTTCCTAATCCCCATTAATATAGCTGGTGCACTCGTAACACCGAACGACATGACCGCGAACTCAAAGTGCCCATACCGGCACCTGAAAGAAGTCTTCAGGATGTAACCCTCATTCAAACACAATTGGTGATATCCAGACTATAGTTCAATCTTATAGAACCAAACTAACTCTCTTCAATACGTAAAATGTTCTCCGATCATTAGTAGGGGTAAAGGTTCTTGACTATAACTTGATTCAGTCTCTGGTAGTCTTTGCACATCCAGAGACCACTATCATCCTTTTTTGGGAACAAGACTAGAGCATCCCATGGTGAAACACTTGGTCATATAAAACCATTCTTTATTATGTCATAAACCTAAATTTTCAACTCCTGAAACTTAGAAGGAACCATATGATAGGGTGCCAATGAAATCAGATGGGCCCTATGATGTAATTCCATCCTGAAATCAACATCTCGTTGAGGGGGTAGAGTCACAACCTCTTCAAGGAAGACATCCTAGAACTCACTAATTATCCATAGAAATTCCATCATCTCAGAGTATTCTTATTTTACTGACAGCTCATCTAACGAAGAAAGAAGGGGATTTACATGCCATCTGCCCTCCTGGAAAATCCACTTACTAAAAAAAGATACACGCTAGCCACCCATATCTGAGAACATGACCCTTCTCTAAAAGAAATTGATAACAACATGCATGGAAAATAGCCAGTTGATGCCTAGGATAACATTGTATGGTGGAATTTGTAATAGAATAAGATCCCCACTAGACTGATGTATCCCTAACATCAGTCTATATCCTTGAAAAACATCAAACATGGTAGTCTAACATCCTACTAGCTTAGTCAACGCCAGGGGATGTAAAGTCTCCCTACCTCTATACCCAAGGGATGGGCTAGACTGGTTTCAAAAAAGGAGTGAGAAGCTCCTGAATCTTACAAGGTACATGAAACAATACTAAATAGGCTAATCATACCTTGAACAACTTCTATTCCTGTTGGAACTTCTACCTCTTTGGTGTGAAACTGCCCACACCTAACCCATTTTCCCCTCGGATGTCAAAAGACTCCCCGAACATGCCCTGGTTGAGGTCCTTGAGGATATCCCTGAGGTTGGCCTCCTCCGGTACCATCCACCCTTGGTGGAACAAAGCTCACTGCCCCCTACTACTAGAAGGGCATGGTTCAAACTACTACTAATGAGGTGGGTGTTGAACCTTCCCACCCCCACAATACCACACTCATATAGGGAACTGATTACGAAGATTCCCACGACTACCATAGATAAATAACATTGATCCTAGGCTAGGGAAGAATGTTTTAGGACCTAGAGATTGGAACTGAAACTGCTGAGGCCTACTCCTCATTTGTTGAAACCTAGAAGGCCCTGATACTGGAGACTTTCTAGTGATGGCCTTCCCCTTGGACAAACATAGTTGGATCCCCTCTCGTGACACACCTCCCATTGTGTGAATCATATCCACTACTTCATCCTTCCTTTTAACCTTCATGTACATTGGTAGACTAATGGGAGTAAGTACATACTAAAGATAAGGTAGGGGTTCCACCTCCAAGTATCTTGTCATGAATCCTCATCCAGAAATAGATCCGGGGAAAAATAAAGGAGATCCTTGAATGTGATCCCCAACTCCCTTACCAACATTCTCCCATTCTAAAGGGAGAGAAGCTCCTTCATCTTCTCGGCCTTCATCATGGAATAAATGAATTCCCCCTGAAACTCCTTCTCAAAGTGTGTCCATGAAACCTCAGTTACCCACCCCTCCCGGAGTTAATGAATCCACCACTGATGCACCACTCCTTGCATCTAGATAACTTCTAGAGGAACCTAGTACTAATTCGAGGCTCAGTTCAACATGAAAGTGATTACCATCTCCTCAAGCTAGCTCTTTATCTCTATGTTTGAGATACTGGCCTCATACTTTCCCAAGGTCTTCCACTAGAAGGAATTAAGTGTCATATACCACTGGTCATCCTACTCCCCTTGATCGGCCCTCCAATAGTCAATAAAATAAACCTATTGTGTAACGCCCTGACCCTAGTTTCCTAGAGTCGGTGCATTATTACATAACATTGGCATGATCGAAAGAAAGATAAAATCTCGAATAACCAATTGGTTTATTAGCCTTGGAAACACTAGACATATTTATAAAGTTTTACATTACATCATATAGTGAAAAACTACTACAACAACATATTGTATCCATATTCCACACTATTAACCCCTCATAATATCCCTGCAGGTCATTCATAATTTACTTCTTCACTTCCTGGAAAAAATAAAACATAGAAAAGGGGTGAGCTCAAATGCCCAGTAAGGATAACAATATAGCGAAAACTTTCATAAATAAGAATAAACATTTAAGGCAATGTATAACTAAAACAAAAGCCTTTTAAACTTGAACATTCAACATAGTATGGAAGAAATAAAATGAAATAATTCCATTTACTTATTCACATGGATATTCTAGTAATCGAATAATCACATGAAAAATCAATAACCACTTTCATAATGATGGAATGCATAATGCCAGACTATCATAACCACATAGCCAAGGCCTCGTGCCAAGACTACAAATAAGATTTTGCCAAGGCCTTGTGCCAAGACACTAGTTTGTCTCATGAGACCTACCGATGCATAGAGGAGCTATAGCGAGCTCCACCCTTCACATATTAATTCCAATGCATTCCCATATGAAAATGTTTAAACATAACATAAACATTCGTATTAAAACTAGCATACGAAATGTCAATTCTTTCACCATAAACCATGAATGGTATAAAAATAGCGCATCCACAGTTAAACCTATCACAAAACCATCAATACAACACAGAAGTTTGTATCATAATAAATCAACTTCACAAAAGAGTAAAATCCAACAAAGTATGTTGAAATAGATGAAATCAAAACTATTTGAGAGAAATATCTCCTTTCTCGAAATCATAGAAAAGTCACACATTTATAAAGGAAGTAATTTAAAAGAGATTTTAGAATCAAAGTGACCCATTCCACTTTGAAACTTTTGAAAATAAATATCATTTTCAAAAAATTCATGTCCATATAAATAAATCCTTAATATCATTTTGAAATCATGGACATTAATTGAAAAGATTTTGAAAGATAAATCATTAAAACATTTAAAATTCTGATTTTTATAAAGAGTACCTTTCATAAATTTTTAAAATATTCATTTTGAAATCATTTAAGAGTCACATAATTATAAAATAAAACATTTAATTTGAAAATATTCATATAATCTTGTAAGGGAAGCTTCGACGATTTTATAACGGTGGAAAATAACCACACCCTCCGTATAAGTTAAAAAAACATTCTTACCTTAATTCTATCGAAAAGGTTAAAAGCACCTTGTTTGGAAAACGACAGAAAGATTACTTTATAAAACTCTTATAAAAAGTCAAAAAAGGGTATAAATGACTTTAAACCATATTCTTTTAAATAGTAAAAATGTTTTGAAATACATTTTTATGAAACATGGATGTGGATGATAAAGAGATCCCAGTAGATTATTACGTATAAACAACCTCGGATAATGAAGAGATTGTGAAATAACCCTTACCTTGTAATTTTCCGTGGATGGGGTAGGTTAACCTCCTGTATAATAGTGAAATAATTTTTATTAAATTATACAAGAATCATATGCATTCATATGATATCATATATTATCTTTTAACATTTCTTTGTTAATAATATCTTAGTATTATCGTTGTTTCGGGTGTTAACTTACTCATTTTCTTTTATATGTTTTGTTACGTAAGACATGTTTGTAATGGATAGTTTTTATATTATTCATATCCAGAATGATATCAAGTCCTTAAAAATCATTTTTAAATCAGAAAATGATAATTATACTTGAATGGATTCGATGGAGAATGAATCTCATCGCGTTCATGGAGACGGTAGTCCGTACATACGCACAAGCGATATTATCATTCTTTTGATATTAAAATAATATATAATATGGTGGTATATCATATATAAAGAATCATTAACATGTTATAATTATTATTTAAATGAGTTACACATCATTATTATACCCATCCAAATAATAATATATTGAATAACAATTACACCACGACGTGGAGACGGTAAGCCGTACGTACGCACGCATGGTGACATGTTATTCAAAGAGTGGATATAATACTGAATATGGTTGTACCATATTTATAATAACATCACAATATATATATATGATACTGGAGTTATTATTTTAGAATGGTAATAACAAAGGAAGAAGAAGTGGAAGAAGAAAGGAACTTGGAAAAGGGTGGTGAAATTATTACCTCTTCTTCGGGCTCTTCCTTTTGATTTGATCAAAAGGGCTCCTTAGGTTGGCTTTCTGATCAAACTAATGCCTCTAGGTTGTAGTGAGGGATGTTGGGAGAGTATTTTGGGCAGATTTTGTCCGAACAAAAAAGATTTTAAGGTGTGAATAAAAGAGAAGGAGGAGTTCCCTTTTATTAGAGGGGTGAGGGGCACCTTTAGAAAAGCTAGAAATATTAGTTTATAATAAATTTATATTCGGTTTCTAATGGCTCCAAAGTTGATTATTTAAATGTTAAGGTGGGGATGGGTCGAAAACAACTCATCCAATAGAATTTAGACAGGTTTGGGTACTTATATTAACCTTATCTTTATGTAATAACTCTAAGTTAATTAGTTTCACTTTTACAATGTCTCTTTGTATTTTAATATAATATGGTTAATAAACATACTATATACATACAAGAGACCCCAAAGTGGTCCATTAATGAGACACATATCATGATATAAGTATCTTGGCCGAGAATTAGATTTTTAGGAATTTAATACCAATTAATAATATAATATTTATTTTAAAAACTCTTTTATGTCAATTTTGACACTATTCAATAGTTGATTTTTGTGAAACTCATAACAGATTGATTACTTCGAACAAAGTCATTTTAATAGATCCTAATATATCATATTATCCTATAAAATTAGTTTAATTCATGAAAAGTTTCATATTATATTTATTTGGGTATTTATAATATCAATTATTTTGATTTTTCACTATTATAGTAATTACTGCCTCATCATTGTGTAATAAATAAATTAATTTATTTAATGTCTAAAAATTATAAATAAAATATCATTATTTAGGAAATCTTTTTATATTTCTAATTAATTTTTATAATATAAAATCAAACATATATAACCCTATTTAAAAATTGTTTTTCTAAATGATACATGCTTGTGTCATTTTTGTATTCATTTTAACTTAATTAAAATAAAGTGTCCCTATCACCTACAAGTGGCACCATGGGGTCCCAAAATCGACCCAAAGATGGGTATGGTAGAACATGTATCAAGAAATAAGGCTAGGACACGTTTTAGGTTAATTTACTATTATTATAATATTATTCTTTAACCCTTATTTACCGGATTTACCCTTAACCATGGTAAATAAAATATTTACCGCAGTAATTATTCAAAATGTCTAAAAATAAATGTTACCTATTTACACAATTTGAACATCCTGATTCCAAATATGGAATCCATTTTTCTAAATTCAAAACACAGAAGTGGAAGAAATTAATTTAAAATTAATTCCCGCTGTCAAAACAAAAAATGTGTTTTTAAGAGATAATAACTATCAAAAGATTGACACTTGTTTATGTTCGGTTTAATTGTAGAATTATGTACAATGACCAACATTATATTAAATGGTAAAAATATATTCTAAATATACTTTAAAACCACTCAAATTCATAATTTATCACTATTATTTATTTTGATTAAAAAAGTTGTTTGTAATTAAAATTATGTAATTTTCACTATTCATCAAAATATTAAAGTTATCCGAAAAGTACCAAAATTTCACCTTAGGCTAAATTTGATTTTCCGAATCCAAAAATGAAGTCCATTTTGAAATATAAAATATATATAATTTCAAAAGGTAGGTATTACTATTCATAACGGCTAGTTTGATTGGTTATGGTGTGTTAGAACTCGGTGTTGCGTACAACACACACTATCACATTATTCAAAGAGAAGTGTACTGTAGAAGCTTGGGGTGTTACATTCTCCCCTCCTTCAATAAATTGTGTCCTCACAACTTTAAATTGTTCTTCAAAAATAAAAGGTTGAAAATAGAAAATATATTTGTGGGAAAACCCACATCGAAAATTGGGTTACTAATATTTAGTCTTAATATGAGGAAAAGAGAAATGAAAGGGTCACCACCAAATTATGATCTCGATTAGGAGAACATTGGTGGCAATTAAAGACATATAATTGGAGGAAAAACATAAATATTTATAGGTAGTGATTGAGGTCATAAATCACAAACAAGTATAAAATTGAGGTCCTTAAACTCATCAATCTATGATGATTTGAAATACCATCGGTTCAACAAAAAATAGGGTATTGGGATAACACATTTTTGATATTTCAAAATATCTTAGTTGAAATCCCACATCGAAAAATGAATTAATGAGGCCTCTATTTAAAATAAAGAGTGGAAAGTATGAAGATTACCGAAAATAACACATACTAGGGTTCCATGTAGGAAAATATGGATATGGAAGTGAAATCTAACCATCAATTATCTGATGGAGAGTGGTAGAGAACATGGCTATGAAAAGGCCAACAATCCCAAAGCCATAAATTAGTGATTGTTTAAGGTACCATCTAGGACAACTTTTTTGTTCTAAGTTCCTTTTATTAATGTTGAGGAATTTTATTTTTGAGATTGGATAAGATCATAAGGAGATATACTTACTTTATAATTAGAGTTTTATCCATTAATAAATTTCTACCACAGACTCATCTTTCACACTAAAAGATAATAGAATGTAAAAAAATTCTATTTATACTATTCGTACAGGGTTCCAAAATAAATGAATTTATAATTCATATACAAGATCTTTTAAAAAAACTAAATTATTTAATCCAGGACATATCGTGGGCCAGTGGTAGGTGATACACCCTTGTTCCCCTTCGGTTGCGGGTTCAAGTCTCGCGGCCTTGCCGGTCGCGACGGGTTTCTGCCCGACCTCCGGGTTGTCCTTTTATGGCCATCCAAAATTAATCTCAAACTAGAATTTATCCAAAATACTTCTATCCAAACTCACAGTCCAAAATTTATAAGGAAGGTAAACATAATGTAGATCCTTTTTACCCCATAATAGCATATTAATACCTTCATCATATATTATTTTAAAACACTGAAACATCCTGAATTACCATAATCATTATTGATTACATTCATGCTCCCTTATTCCATATAGAATTCTGGATATACTTCATCAATCCAAAAATGTTTTGAACCCCAATAATGATGGAATATACAAATCATTAATCAGCTTCAAGGTAGTCAAGAATATACAATATAATTTATCCAAATCAATCATGTATTATTATAAAATCACTACCACAGTATCAGAACCATATTATGGTTTATCGTTCTCTCAACCATATATTTTCCAAAAAATTATCCTACTATTGAGTCACTTTTCTTTGTTCCATACAATCTCAAGTCCTTAATGAAATAGTTCTACAGTACAATCCTTATATACTCCATAATTATTATAACAAGTACATTGTTGATACAACACTGAAATGACATAATCAAAATAAGAACTCTAATAATTCCTCTTTATCTGTGGTAGTATCATAACTTGATTATTATCCAATAGCATCATTTGCGGTATAGTTTGATGACTGGGACATAGGTTCGCATAGTGTCCAAAATCTTAGCAAATGAAGCATTGTACATTTGAAACTATTATCTTACCCTTGCAGCCACGTACGTTGTGCCCTTTTCCTCCACACTTATAACAAACTCCCATTCCTTTCAGAAAAGTTCCAGGGTGTTTCTTTCAACAGTTATCACATATGGGAAAATTCTTCTTTTCCCTCTTCCCTTTATCCATCTTTCTTTCTTCTATCCTTTTCTTCTCTTGCTTCTCTTAAAAGCCATAGGACTCAGTAAACTCTTTACTTATCTTATCAACACATGATATTATTTCTTCATATGATGATAATACATGCGAGACTATTTCTCTTATAAATTCTGGCTTAAGACCATGAAATATATGATCCTTCTTTCTCTTTGTATCATGTGCATTTCTAGAGTTCTCATTCCTTCTACTGGGCGCCATTTATAAACAATGGCATACATTAGATTAGTTTATGAATAACAATACCTAATCCCAAACTTGTAAAACACATAACATAAATTAAATTGTTTATGGATATAATCCATAATCATAAAAATGTCTCCTTTTAATAAGTATATACTCATAAACCCTTCATAATGATTTGTAAAGAAAATTAGAGTTATCCTAAGCATATCCCCCGGGAGTGTCGTAACCAAGAGTGCAGCAAGGCCCGTTGTCGTGCACCAGTTCCCGTTCGAGTCTAGCTCAAAGTGGTGTTTTCAGGTTTTACCCCTAGGTACATCTGTGCCAGAGCCGCCTCTACCTGTTCGTATCCATACAGGGATGTATTGCTCGGAAAACTCACAAAATCTCTACAATACCAATATTCTAGGAAGTTCTTCTATACTAATCCTCAAAATTCATCTTAGGTCTACATGCTCTAATCAGAGTTTATCTAAATCTAGCTTCCAAGGTTTGTACTAAAATTCTTCTGATACCAACTGTAACGCCCCGACCCTAGTTACCTAGAGTCGGTGCATTATTACATAACATTGGCATGATCTCAAGAAAGATAAAATCTCGAAAGACCGTTTGGTTTAGTAGCCTTGGAAAAAGTAGATATATTCATAAAGTTTTACATTACATCATAAAGTGAAAAACTACTACAACAACATATTGTCTCCATAGTCCACACTATTAACCCCTCATAATATCCCTGCAGGTCATTCATAATTTACTTCTTTACTTCCTGGGAAAAATAAAACATAGAAAAGGGGTGAGCTCAAATTCCCAGTAAGGATAACAATATAGCGGAAACTTTCATAAATAAGAATAAACATTTAAGGCAATGTATAACTAAAACAAAAGCCTTTTAAACTTGAAATTTCAACATATTATGGCAGAAATAAAATGAAATAATGCCATTTACTTATTCACATGGATATTATACTAATAGAATAATCACATGAAAAATCAATAACCACTTTCATAATGATGGAATGCATAATGCCATACTATCATAACCACATAGCCAAGGCCTCGTGCCCAGACTACAAATTAGATTTTGCCAAGGCCTTGTGCCAAGACACCAGTTTGTCTCATGAGACCTACCGATTCATCGAGGAGCTATATCGGGCTCCACCCGTCACATATTAAGTCCAATGCATTCCCATATGAAAGGATTTAAACATAACATAAACATTCGTATTAAAACTAGCATACGAAATGTCAATACTTTCACCATAAACCATGAATGGTATAAAAATAGCACATCCACAGTTAAACCTATCACAAAACCTTCAATACAACATAGATGGTTGTATCATAATAAATCAACTTCACATAAGCGTAAAATCCAACAAAGGATGTTGACATAGATGAAATCAAAACTATTTGAGAGAAATATCACATTTCTCGAAATCATTGAAAAGTTACACATTTATAAAGGAAGTAATTTAAAAGAGATTTTTGAATCAAAGTGTCCCATACCACTTTGAAACTTTTGAAAATAAATATCATTTTCAAAACATTCATTTCCATATAAATAAATCCTTAAAATCATTTTGAAAACATGGACATTAATTAAAAAGATTTTGAAAGATAAATCTTTAAAACATTTAAAATTCTGATTTTGATAAAGAGTACCTTTCATAGATTCTTAAAATATTCATTTTAAAATCATTTAAGAGTCACATAATTATAAAATAAAACATTTACTTCGAAAATATTCTTATATGCTTGTAAGGGAAGCTTCGACGATTTTATAACGGTGGAAAATAACCGCACCCGCCGTATAAGTTAAAAAAAACATGTTTACCTTAATTCTGTCGAAAAGGTTAAAAGCACCTTGTTTGGAAAATGACAGAAAGATTCCTTTATAAAAATCTTATAAAAAGTCAAAAAATGGTATAAATGACTTTAACCCATATTCTTTTAAATAGTAAAAATGTTTTGAAAATACATTTTTAAGAAACATGGATGTGGATGATAAAGAGATCCCAGTAGATTATTACGTATAAACAACCTCGGATAATGAAGAGATTGTGAAATAACCCTTACATTGTAATTTTCCTTGGTTGGGGTAGGTTAACCTCATGTATAATAGTGAAATAATTGTTATTAAATTATACAAGAATAATATGCATTCATATGATATCATATATGATCTTTTAACATTTCTTTGTTAATAATATCTTAGTATTATCGTTGTTTTGGGTGTTAACTTGCTCATTTTCTTTTATATGTTTTATTACGTAAGCCATGTTTGTAATGGATAGGTTGTATATTATTTATATCCAGAATGATATCAAGTCCTTAAAAACCATTTTTAAATCAGAAAATGATAATTATACTTGAATGTATTCGATGTAGAATGAATCTCATCACGTTCATGGAGACGGTAGTCCGTACGTACGCACGAGCGATAATATCATTCTTTTGATATTACAATAATATATAATAGGATGGTATATCATATATAAATAATCATTAACATGTTATATTTATTATTTACATGAGTTACACATCATTATTATACCCATCCAAATAATAATATATTGAATAACAATTACACCACGACGTGGAGACGGTAAGCCGTACGTACGCACGTATGGTGACATGTTATTCAAAGGGTGGATAGAATACTGAATATGGTTGTACCATATTTATAATAACATCACAGTATATATATATGATACTGGAGTTATTATTTTAGAATGGTAATAATAAAGGAAGAAGAAGTGGAAGAAGAAAGGAACTTGGAAAAGGGTGGTGAAATTATTACCTCTTCTTCGGGCTCTTCCTTTTGATTTGATCAAAAGGGCTACTTAGGTTGTCTTTATGATCAAACTAAGGCATCTAGGTTGTAGTGAGGGAATTTGGGAGAGTATTTGGGCAGAGTTTTGCCGAAAACAAAAAGGCTTTGATGGTGGGAAGAAAAGAGAAGGAGGAGTGCCCTTTTATAAGAGGGGTGAGGGGCACCTTTGGAAAAGCTAGAAATATTAGTTTATAATAAATTCATATTCGGTTTCTAATGGCTCCAAAGTTGATTATTTAAATTTTAAGGTGGGGATGAGTCTAAAACCACTCAACAAATAGAATTTAGACAGGTTTTAGTACTTATAGTAACCTTATCTTTAAGTATTAACTCTAAGTTAATTAGTTTCATTTTTACAATGTCTCCTTGTATTTTTATATAATATGGTTAATAAACATACTATATAAATCCAAGTGACCCCCAAGTGGTCCATTATTGAGAAACCTATCATGATATAAGTCTCTTGGCCGAGACTTAGATTTATAGGAATTTAATACCAATTAATAATATAATATTTTTTAAAAAAACTCTTTTATGTCAATTTTGACACTATTCAATAGTTGATTTTTGTGAAACTCATAACAGATTGATTACTTCGAAAAAAGTCAATTAAATCAATCCTAATATATCATATTATCCTATAAAATTAGTTTAATTCATGAAAAGTTTTATATTATATTTATTTGGGTATTTATAATATCAATTATATTTATTTTTCACTATTATAGTAATTACTGCATCATCATTGTGTCATAAATAAATTAAATTATTTAATGTCTAAAAATTATAAATAGAATATAATTATGTAGGAACTCTTTTTATCTTTATAAATAATATTTATAATCTAAAATAAAACATATATAACCCTATGTAAAAATTGTTTTTCTAAAATATATATGCTTGTGTCATTTTTGTATTCATTTTAACTTAATTAAAATAAAGTGTCCCTATCACCTATAAGTGGCACCATGGGGTCCCAAAATCAACCCATAGATGCCTATGGTCGAACATGTACCAACCAATAAGGCTAGGACACGTTTTAGGGTAATTTAGTATTATTATTATATTATTTTTTTAACCCTTATTTACCGGATTTACCCTTAACCATGGTAAATAAAATATTTACCGCAGTAATTATTCAAAATGTCTAAAAATAAAAGTTACCAATTTACATAATTTGAACATCCTGATTCCAAATATGGAATCCATTTTTCAAAATTCAAAAAACAGAAGTGGAAACATTTAATTTAAAATTAATTCCCGCTGTCAAAACAAAAAGCGTGTTTTTAAGAGATAATAACTATCAAAAGATTGACACTGGTTTATGTTCGGTTTAATTGTAAAATTATTTACAATGACCAAAATTATATTAAATGGTAAAAATATATTCTAAATATACTTTAAAACCACTCAAATTTATAATTTATCACTATTAATTATTTTGATTTAAAAAGTTGTTTTTAAATAAAATTAAGTAATTTTCACTATTCATCAAAATATTAAAGTTATCCGAAATGTACCAAAATTTCACCTAAGGCTAAATTCGATATTCCGAATCCAAAAATGAAGTCCATTTTGAAATATAAAATATATATAATTTCAAAAAGTAGGTATTACTATTCATAATGGCTAGTTTGATTGGTTATGGTGTGTTAGAACTCGGTGTTGCGTACAACACAAGCTATCACATTATTCAAAGAGAAGTGTACCGTAGAAGCTTGGGGTGTTACATATTGGGCCTCAAATTCTAATACCACCCGTGGATGACGTCCTGTTTTCATAATTGAAAATGCAAACAAGAAACTTCTAAGCCCGTGTAGTGTGGAAAATTCCCTTTTTAAATTTTTCATGAACATTTTATTTATCTTAATTTGAAAAACACCCTAGAAACATAATAAAACACGTCATTATGATGAATTTACCTTTCCTAGGGTCTATACACTTCAATCAGTGTATCCTCACTAGGTATTTCAGTAGGTCTAGGGTCCATGCATCAGATCAAGAGGGGCCCTAAATTCCCGTGTCCTTAACAATCTTCCTTGGCTCATTTCACACACCATGATTTCATATCACTATTTCCCTACCTTCCCATGAAATCATCACTATTCTAAACCCAAAACGTCATCTTATCTCTCAACCATTATCCTCTAATACCATTTTTTCATCCCTCACCTTCTCCATGATCAGGGAAGGGAAGAATGTGTTTCATACCCTTACTTCCACAAGATCAAGAGATAAAATTGTAAATCCATGCAACACAAAAGACTAAAGGTAAAAGTAATTCCCTGAACCCATTCCCACATGTAGGTTCAAATGTAAAACTAATTAAAATTATGAAAAAACATCAAAATAATTTACTAAGGAAAAGAAACTAAACAAAAATTGAAAAAATCATGATGCCTGATCTAGTAAGGTCCATCATATTCCTCAATGTCCTCTTAGAAATCTAACTTTTTTTTACATATGTAGGGTGAGAATATAAGTATAATTAGTAGGAAAACTAAATCCACTCTTCCAAATGTGAGGGAACATGAAAATTCACCTGTAAGAAAATAGAAGAACCTCAAGCACCTACCATAGATTACTAACCAGTCAAAACTCACAAAGTCACACTCATCCATGTAACACAAGTCTTTAAAAGTAATAATATAAGCCCAATGATATTTGGGTACACCGCAGCACTTTCCCACTGTTTAACAGGTCATTCCTAATGATCTGACGTCTTGACGCTTTATATAACACCCCAATAATTTATAAATAGATTTATTAATGAATGCATGGTTCACTGAGTCTCTACAAACACCACTTTGCTATAACCTAGCCACGAAAACATATGTTAATCACTTCTATGATGTGAATTTCAAAAATCTGACACACACGGTTGCGATGAGTATGTTATTCCTAGTACGATAAGAAAAAAATAATTTCGGTGAATAGTAACTGACCTTATGGAATAGTAACATACCCCTATGAACATTAATATACCCTAATGAATATTAAAATTAACTAGGATAGTATATAATTAATATTCAAGTTATTGTATGTTATACCTATGTTTTCAAATAAGCAAATAAATGTTTTAAAACTGATTTTTTAGAATAAATCAAGAATTTAATTAAATTTTAAATTAATCATAATTAGAATTATTTTTTTGGAAAAATGGACTTCATATTTTCATTTTACATGTCAAAAAATGGTTGGGGTGAATTTTTGGGATTTTTTTGAAATAATTTAATTTTTTATGAATAGTGAAATATCATAATTTTCAAAATAAGCTAAATACACTAATTATTGTGTCATGTATGATGTTTTGCTGATGTAAGCCCAAATGATTTGGATTCACATGATAAAATTATTATTCTTGGTAATGGAAGAATCACAATTACTTATATTTTGGAGAAATAAAAAATTAATGTATAAAAAATTGAGAAATCCCCTCTACCCTCCACTATAAAAACCTCCATCACTCAATCTTCTCTTCACTCCACTAAAGCATTGTGCCTTCACCAAATTCTATCCAAATATCCTCCCAACCTCCTATCCCATGTCCATAAAGCCCTGATCTCATAAAAAGACCAAAACCTCTCCCTAAAAGAGGCCCTCAAGGATGTTTGGTTCAAGAGGTAAATTCCACTTTCCAATTCATTATCTTTCCTTTGAAGTTCATTTGTTTTTTTTCTTTTATAGCCTCTCCATATCCAAATGTTGTGATAACTCCAGTACCTTACATGTAATGGAATTTTTTCATGATATTGGAAGAATTTATCATCATCTCTTCCTTTCACCTACTTTTATACTACTAGAAAGAACACCATCTGAGATGTGTCAATTTATCACATTCAAAGACGTAGGGCTTTCGATTTCTATTATCATTTCCAATTCTGGTCATGAAAAAATTCTTTTTATGGTTGAACCAGATTATAATATATGTAACATAACCTATGTAAGGTTCTGTAATACCTTTGTACAAATTTTATTAAGTCATAATGAAAATGGGTTTCTTGTAATCAAAACCCACAAATTAACTAAAACACTTATCATTAAAGATCAATACAATAATTCATCCTCATTTCAGGTAACCAAATTATAAAATTGCCACTACCACATATATATGATCATAAATAATATTCAAATTCAATTATTTATATTTACATCCATTCAATATGAACTCCATTACTTATGAACAAATGAACAGATTATGAAAATAATGAAAACGAACACTGCAGAACAAAAGAATTCAATATAATAACTTGTCTATAAGGAATTAAAGTAACCAAAATGAATTATTATAAACCAAAATAATGAATAATATGTTATGAAATATGATATTAATATGTCTAATTTTATATTCTTCTACATCAAGTTCAAGAGCAGAACACATTCGGACTTAAGGTATGGGGTTTCTTTATCTCACTTCCATTTTTGTGAGGTTTCCCAGATTCACCACTAATACTTGTGTATTGTGTATTTTTAATTACCATTTATGTAAAATATCCTGAATATATTTATTTTTATGGTATTCAATTTATAATTTTAATATTATTAATTTTGGGGCATACGAATCGATTGATTACAAAGTGGTAAGAGTTTTTTCACTCGGACCTTCATTTTCAATCAGGTTACTTTTATTGTCTAATTCCCTCAATGAATCTACTGTGTATTATTATAAACTCCTCCTAAATTCGGTTTTAGTGTTATATATTTGTTCACCAACTATTTAAATTCTTTATTTTATGGATAGTTACATGTTTTAAAAATAACTTTCCAAATTGTTTCTGAAATACAAACCCGATTCAAGGGATATTTTTAAATTCTTACTCATTTTCAATTGTAATGCAAAATTTGTTTTAATCCACCATTAGTTTTATAAAAAAACTCATTTTATCATGAAAAATGATCTTTGATAATTTCTTTATTTAGGATAACAAATTTTCCATTCCACTTTAAAATTCTCTATAATACATTTCTTAAAATGCTTTAAAATGCATTATTTATAAAGAATCATAAGAACTCTTTGTTACATGATTTAAATTTAGTGGGACATAATTTATGCCTAAAATATAATCTCAATGTAAAATTATTTTATTTTATTCGATATTCATGTTTGGGATATAATTTCTTGGTAGATATAAATGATTTTCCAAAAGGAATATTCTTTCAGAAGAAATTTTTTTTCTCATATCTCATTATCTTTTATGAGATATATGTCTGTTCACCACATATTTATTTTATGACATGTAGGTACTGAACTTTGGTATATCATATCAAGAGCTTCTATTTTCTCATGATATACTAAGGGATTATGATTTTAATGTTTCAAGGTGGTATGGGACACTATGGAATGATTAAGGATTATTTCCTCAAGAATTTATCAATGGTCTCATTTATAAATATATTTGTCTATGTCAACATACTTTGTCGAATGTTGTACTTAATTGATTTTTATCTATTACGATATCATCTACAATATGTTTTTGAAGGGCTTCTACTTTTTCTAACTATTTATGTTCTGGTTTGATTTCATTCACCATATTATTCAAAAAATTTAGTGTTTATGATCAATTAATGGGGAATGTTATTTACATTTCATATGTTAGTTTCACTCTAAATTTATATGTTGTTTTTGTTCACCCATTTAATATGAGGAATGAATTGGACATAGAAAGTGTTGGATGGGGACTGTTATAGCCCCTCAATGCATCGACAGGTCTCATGATACAAACTACGTTCTTGGCATAGCACCTTGACAAATGATTATTTATGATTTTGGCGCGAGGCCTTGATGGTATAGTAATTTTGTCCCTCATTATGCATTACCTCATTATGAAAATATATTTTATAGTCCCTGTGGTTATTTGACTAGTATAATACCCATGATTATGTTTATTTATGGCGTTACTTACTTAGCTCTTTTTCCTTCCTTAATGTGTTCATGTTTTAGTTAAGGGCACATGTTTTTATGTATTCATCATGCCTAATGTTTACGTTATGATATCTTCCACTTTATTGCTTACCCTTTCTGAGCATTTGACCTCACCCCTTTAATTTGTTTTTCCTTCCCCATGTTAGGGAGAAGATATCAGTTATTTTGTTTTGAATGCCGTAGTTTCTTAGCTTTTGTTATGTATCATAATTTGTTTCATTTAAAAATGTTAAATGGGTTATATGTATCTATCTAGATTCTTAAAGACTACTAAATTGATTGATCTTCAAGATTATTATTCCTTGTTTATATACCAATGTAATCAAATAAGGCACCAGTGTCGAGAAACTGGGATCGGGTCCTTACAGTGGCTATCAATGGAAGTTTAGTAGAAACCTTGGGAACTATATTTAGAAAATGTACGTTTGGGAATAAAGCCTTAAGATGGACTTTTAGGATAAACAAATAAGAAAATTATAGAATTTTTGTAAGTAAAATATTATGTGGATCTTTCAAGAAAATACAACCATGTCTGGATGCAAATAAGTAGAGGGGGCTCTAACACAGATGTACTTTGGAGTTAAAACTCCGACAATGAGTTTCGGGCTTAACCCACGGGATCCTGGTACACGAAATTGGGCTTTGTTGCACTCTTGGTTTGACACTCCCTAGAGATATTATTAGGATAATTCTGATATTATTTACCCATCATTGTGAGGGATTTATGTCCCCAATGTTACTAAATTATATGGTTCTGGGATTTACAATGCATAAATTTATGTTATGTGCTATACCATGTTTAGATTTATAGAGCATTCATAATTTTATGAGCTAATATATAATATGGAATTGGTTTGATATAGCACCTATGAAAATTAATGAGATCTTCCCCAATGCACGGGATTCAAAGTGTAAGAAGAATCATATCTCTAATGGTATTAAGTAATATTTTCTATGAAAGATTTTAATGGCCAGGACCACTATAGTCTATACCTTTGCTAAAATCTGGTGTTTGAGGTGTTTTAGGGGGTCAAGGTGACTCATCCCCAACACTTTTCCAAATTTCCAGTTCTGTGAACAGTGTTCCAGTTTTATGAAATATGTCACGGTGAGTCAGAAACCGAGAGTCAAAAACAGTGTCACTGAAATGGTGAATCATAAATGGTGTGACCGAAATGGTGAGATAAAAACGGTGAGAGAAAAATGGTGAGACAAAAATGGGGAGATAGTAATAGTGAGACGAAAATGGTGAGTATGAAATGGTGAGACAGAAACAGTGAGTCAAAAACTGTGAGACAAAAACTGCGAGTCAAAAACGGTGAGACAGAAACGGTGAGTCAGAAATGGTGAGATAGAAATAGTGAGAAAGAAATGGTTAGACCGAAATGGTGAGGTATAGAGGATGAATCAGACACAGTTTCATAGTTCATGAACAGTTTTTCCAAAACTATTTCATATTTCCTTTTCAAAATTTCTAGATTTTTCATGTTTTTACAATTTAACATTTTCATTGACGTAAAACATATTTATGGCCTTATTTAAATGGATTTAAGGATGAATCAAAACACATAACTCCTATATTAATTTTCCTAAGGCTAGGGATGAATTTACTTGGTCATACCACGTGGTTTAATGTGATCCGATTTTAATAGAAAATCCATTGTATCTTAAACAAAATATCTGTTAAATCATTGAAAGGGACAAGATATCTTCCTCCCTTGTTCATTCTCCTTGTTCTATTGTGCAAGATGTTCGATCCTTTCCTTACTTCCTATATGAATTATGTGATTAAACTTCTACCAGTGTATTAGTTTCCCTCGATGTTCTTCTTTCTACAAGTGCACCCCCTGTTTTGGTGCAAAAATGTAGTAGCCATCAATATTTATATAAGGTATGATTAGGCATCATTCTTTTGGGTTGTCATTCCCCTGTTTCTCCTTTCAATTTTATGGAATGAGATCTCTATGCTTCTAATAGAGATTCTTGGGTTTCAGTTGGTGCAGTTGTGTCATGACACCCTCGGGAGGATGCAGTTGTCACGGGAGGAGGCGATCGAGATCTGTTGTGGGGATCATTCTCGCATAATTATCCTTATGAACGTTTTTTAGGTAGGGGATTTGTTTCATCTATTTTATTTTTATACACAACTGTAGAGTTATAATGTTTTATCCATTAGATCACAATGTAATTGACATAATAAATATTCGAACCAGATACGCAAGTTGATATCAATTATATGGTATTGCCTCTTGTTTCTGCTAGATAGTGTGATATATATGCTTGCATTGTTTATTTGTTCATTATTGATGGAAATTGGTAAAGAACGTAAACTGGAATTAATTGTTAATTGTTTGGATATAGATAAAGAGTCATGTAAATGAATCCGGTTCTTATGGTTGTATTTATTTTGATGTTAGTCAAATTGGTGCAGTAAGAATGCTTAATTTATTTGTGATGGCATACTGTTTAGGTTTACCGAATATGGAACATACAAATAATAAATCGTTTTATTCAAGATGGATTAATGAAATGATTTTTTGATAATTCCTTGAAGGGTTATGAGTTACCCTCTTTCTTGTTCAAGGGACAATATCCCAATCGATGTGATTTTTTGTTTTCCCGCTTATTGTGTTGTGATGTGAGACCAGATGGCTGTTGTGATATGTGGGGGCATAGAGGCCTACTGGTTGTTGTAGCAGTTGACACCTGGAGTGGTGAGATTCAATGATTTATACATATGGGTGTCAAGGAAGACACCAAAGATGATGAAATGATTTGGATGTGAATGTTTGGTATTCTGTTGATTCTTCTTGGTTGTTTATATGCTTTACATTCCCCATTGCTCAAGGAAACTGGCCGTGCATAAACTTATTCTAAAATTTGAGAAGTCTCATGGGGTATGATACTTTCTTTCTGTGTTTAGCTTCTCAAGGGAGGATGGGTCTATGATATTTCTATAGGCGTCAAATAATCGACCGGTAGTTCATCTACTCACCATTTTCTTCCCCTTGTGTTCTTAAGAATAGATTGTTTCGATTAGAATTCCTGGGAAAATGGGAAAGTAATTTTCTAAATAAATAATTTAATAAATGATGTTATCCCATGGGGTTTGAAACTTTCTAGGGTGAAATGTTGAGGTTTTTACTTGAAGGAATAGTGTACTTTGGGTGTGATGCTAATGAAATTTAAGGTGGAATTGTTATTGGTTAATTAATTTTTAAATAATTAATTAACCTAAAGTGAAACTGGTAATAATGGAATGAAGTAATGTATTAAAGTTTTTTAAATGGTTGTGTTCTTATAGGATACCTAGTATTAGAAGTATCAGTCTAGAGTCTGATAGACGTTAGCTATAGTTGAGTCTAAGACTAGGTTATTCCAATAGTGTGGTTGTGAGATATAGTAAATTCTGTACATTTTGTGTTTCTATATGCTACTCCACCCTATCAGTAAGGGAATCTGACACCACATGGATTCTGATCCCTCAGGGTTTTTCCCCAACATTCTGGTGGGAGGGTAGATGGCTAACTACCCCCTTTGGCCCCGATCTCTTCTCTTGGTAGTTAATTGTGATGGCAAGCACATTGGTTATTTTTCCCCATATTTGTGTGTAGAGGGATGTAATGGCTTATGGTTATTCACACACATATATTCAAGATATAGTTTTCAATGGACTAATATAGGTGTAATGAGTATAGGTTGTGATGGCTTGAGGATCCTTACTCAGTCTATGAGAGGAAATGGCTTGAGGTATAATACCCGATGTATGATACATGTTATGTGAGATGTGGTGGCTCCCAAAAACTACCTATTTACCATTCTTTTCTGGACGTGGTGGTTTTGTGGCACAAGATGCATATTATGGTGCTTCGCCCAGGTGTCTACGAGCAAGCCTTTTTTATCGAGAGATGGTTAGGACATGCGATGTTGGGGAAAAGAGGCAGACCACTTGGGAAGTAGTAGTGGGGTAACCTTGATATTATTTATTAAATTATATACTTGTGTATGAGTTACATGGTGAGAATATCCATGGTGAGTATGAGATAACAGTATACATGTTTAGGTGACGAGTTAGTTTCACTTGTTGTTCACTGAGATTTTACAATATTTCTTTACTTTTGCATGAGAGGATTTAGGAAGGATCCTAATGAATATACTGTTATACTCACCCTATGTATATATAAACTACTTTTTTGGTCACTTAGAGCAGGTTTGAGATTAGGATGGTTACAACTAGTTTGCTGTTGTAGGAGCTGTTCGAGTTTGTGGTTGATGCTGTTTTACTTTCTTTTGGGTACTTGCAGTTTTCCCCCTTTCAGATGTAGTAGTTTTGCATGGAATTTCATATGTGTACTTGGGATTTCTTTTATCTTACTGGTTGACTTAGAGTTTGTTGGTATATATCTTATCTATCTTTTCTGCATGTGTTCTCTAATAGGGTAATGCCACTCATTTATGTGTTCACCATACCCTCGGTGCTAGTCTCCAACCTAGGGCCTACTTGTGGTGGGACTCGTGGCTCATTATCTCCCTTCTCACATTTCTGTACTAGGAGCGGTACACTTTGTGGGGAGGGGGTCATGACAGTGTGGTATCAGAGGTCAGGTTGAGAGATAGGACAAAGTTAAGAGTTAGGCATAGGTGAGGTTTCATGGGTTGTTAGGGAAACAGATTCATCCATGTTTAGAAAGTGATGTAAACACTGGTGATTGGATGAGACATATGAATTTAGGGCCACCTATGATCTGATATACGAACTTTTAAGTTGGAAATGGCTACAAAACAAGGTGATACTAGTTATTGGGTAGAGATCTAATTAAGGATCATGGATCATTATTCTTTATGCCTGTATTTAAATGGGTAGACCTTGGGATAGGTTAACCTAAAATGAATAAAAGAAAAAAAATTAACAATTAATGGTGAGTCTCTCATATTCCAGGTTTAGACACTCCAACTATTTTTTTTTTATAGGTATGGCTCCAGGATGATGTTCTCATCGGGATCACGTAGAAGATTTTCAGCATGCTATGCTAGCAGATTGCTTTCGGGTAGTGGTCGAAGATGATGAAAATTGTAGGGGGACACTCCGAGAGTTTCAGCACCATAGTCTGCAAAAGTACGATGGATCTGTTTCAGATGCAGTTACAGAAGACTAGTTGGAGGAGGTCGACATAGGATTTAGTTCGATCCATGCTCGGAAGAAGCACTGGGTGTCCTTGGTTGTGATTATGTTGTGTGGAGTAGCAAGGTAGCGTTGTTTCTTATTCCTCAGGGATCACGAGGAGTCAGCAATCTCATGGGAGGAGTTTGGAGACAAGTTTAGTGTCAAGTTTCTTTCTTCGATTGTGAAGGCATCTAGCCGCTATGGGCTTCTTACCCTTTGGAAGGGGAGATCCAGTGTGCGACAGTTTGGAATTAATTTCATGAACCATTTGCGATATGCTTCAGACCACATGCTAGATGAGGAGGCCAAGGCGAGTAATTTCAAGGAGTCTTTGCATCCAGAGATCCAGCGCCAGGTCACCCCATTTATGATGAAGACATATCTTTAGGTGAAGTCAATGGAAGAGCTTGTCGATAGGACTTTGGCCAGAGCCGCATCATCATGAGAGGGGTGTAATCATAATTCCTCATGAAGCAGATATGTGGTATTGGTATCCCAGTTTTCAGGGAAGAATAGTTTTAGTTTAGCCGGGGGTAAATCTCAGCCCTCAACATCTTGTTACTCTAGGGGTAGCATCTCTCGAGAATATTCCATGGGATCAAGAACTTTTTTTTATTATATTGGTCGAGGACATCATCATCTCGAGTACCCAACCTCTCAGATCAGTCATCAAGCACCAGGTTTTCCATGCCAGGTTCCTCCATTGAGGCAATTCCAGCAGAGGTAGAAGCAGTATGTTGTAACAGCTTTAGAACAGTAGAGGGTAGATGGGGCAGGTAGAGTAAAACCTTATGACACTCCCTATCCTCAGAGTGCTGACCGAGGCCATGGTGGTGGTCTTCCTCAGGGTCAGAGAGGTCATGGAGGAGGTCGTGGTCAGCTTCATTCTTTGGCGTTTCCAACACCAGGCAGTCCAGATGTCGTTCGAGGTACCCTTTGACTGTTTTCTACCTTGGTGTATGCCTTGTTGGATTCAGGAGAGACACACTACTTCATATTACCTACCCTTTTCCATGCTTTGGGACTTGAGGTATAGAGGCTTCCAGTGCCCTTGGCCTTGACTATGACAGTTGGAGTTTGAGCTAACTTTTTTGAAGTATGTAGAAAATGTGAGCTACTATTGGGGTTACCCCGTTCTTGGGGAGATTTCCTATGTTTACGAATACAACCATATGATTTCATCTTTGACATTAATTTTTTGTATTCAGTGCTGGATATTGTGGATTGCTTTAGGAGGAAGGTTGTGTTCTTCGATGCGGATGGAGATCTGGTGGTGTTCGTTTGCGAGTGAGATTATCGAATGGATAATATGAGTATTCCATTTTTATCATCCATGATGGCTGAGATGATGTTGAGTTCCTCATAGGTTTAGTAGTTGTCAATTCCTAGGGTCGTAGAAGATGGCCATGATGTCTTTCATGAAAATATTATAGCATTACCCCCTTGATGAGAGATTGAGTTTGGGATCGAGCTACAACCAAGAGCATCTCTTATATATATATGTCCCCATATAGAATGGCCCCGTATGAGTTGCGATAGTTACGTATACTGCTTGATGGGATATTACATTGCGGTTTTTTTTGGTAGAGTGTGTCACTGTGGGATGCACCGGTTTTTTTGTGAACAAGGCTGACGACAGCTTGTGTTTGTGGGTCAATTATCGTCGCTTAAAAAATGTGACAGTAAAATATCTCTATCCTCTTCCACAGATTGATTATTTATTCAATCAACAGAAGGGTGAATGATGGTTCTCAAAGATCAATTTACCGTCAGGATATCATCAATTGTGTGAAAAGGTTGAGGATATCTCGAAGACTACTTTCCATTGTCGTCATGGGAATTATGAGAATGCCGTAATCCCGTTCGGTGTACGAATTCTCTAGCTATGTTCATGGGATTTATGAACGTTTTGTTCTGTATATTCCTAGACAAGATTGTGGTGGTTTTCATCGAAGACATCATTGTGTACTACACATTTGAGGAGGAGCATGCAGAGCATCTACATGCCATTTTAGGAGTTCATTATCAACATCAGCTATTTGGGACATTGTCAAAATGGGAGTTTTGGGCTCAAAAAGTCTGTTTTATGGGGCATGTTGTGTCTCATCGGGGGGTAGTATTGGATCCATAGATGATAAAAGTAGTTTCTTCTTGGGAATACCCCAATATATTGTTAGAGGTGTGAAGTTTCCATTGTCATGTAGGCTACTACAGGAGGTTCATAGCCAGTTTCTCTTGAGTTCTGACTCCTCTGATATCTTTGGAAAGGAAGCATCATGCATTCATATAGACTAATTAGTGTCAGGAAGATTTTGTGTGTCTGAAGGAGAAGTCAGTAAGTGCTCTAGTTCTATGTCTCCCTACAGAGGGAGTTCAGTTTGATGTTTTTTGTGATTATTCGCATCTGGGGGTAGGTTGTGTTCTGATGTAACAATGATAAGTTGTTTCTTATGGGTCTTAGTTGTTGCATCCTCATGAACGTAACTATTCCACCCATGATCTTGATTTTGTAGACATGGTGTTTTCTCTGAAGTTGTAGAGACATTACCTCATTAGAGATAACTTTGTGGTTTTCACAGATCATAAGATCACGAGGTATGTTTTCTCCTAGAGTGAATTGAACATACGATAGCATCAGTGGATGGAGTCATTACAGGAATATGACTTAGAAATATCGTATACACCTAAAAAGTAGAATGTTGTAGCTGATGCACTAAATCGAAAGTCATGTAGTGATGCTATACGTGAATTTGGTGATTCTTGGTGAGTAATGGAAGAACATTCAGCATTACATATTGATATAGAGGAGTTGGGGGTAGAGGTTTTCTTTTCTAGATATTGGTGCTGTCATATCTATTGTAGCAAGTGGGAGAGTCCTAGTTGGGGGATCTTGAGGTGGAGGTCTGGAGAGACCGAGTTGATTGTTGTGAGGATCGAGATGGTTGTACCAAGGATGAACAACACCGAGTGTTGTATCATGCAAGGCTTTTTGTTCCTTTGACGATGCCTGAGATGGTTCTTAGAGAGTTCTATATTTCTCCTTTAGCAGTGCGTCCTGGAGTGAGAATGATGTACTGAGCCTTGAGGAGTCAGTTTTGGTGGCCTAGGTTGAAGTGTGCAGTTGTAGAGTTTTTGTGTTGATGTTTAGTTTTCTAGAAGGTCCAGGCTAAGAACCACATCCCCAATGGTTTTCTACAGCCATTAGATTTTCCTCAGTGGAAGTGGGAGGACATCTCAATGGACTTTGTTACTAGTTTACCTCAAGATCCAAGAGGACATGATGTTATTTTGGTGGTAGTGGATCATTTAACAAAATCGGCCCACTTTATAGCAATCAAGGAGTCGAGCTCAACGGATGTTTTGTCGCGGTAGTATTTGGAAGAGGTGGTGAGACTTTATGGAGTCCCAAGGATGATCATTTCTGACCGAGATCCTAACATTACTTCTAGGGTTTGGAGAGTTTGATTAAAATAATAGTTTTCACTCCACCATCGGTATGGCTACATTTGAAGCCCTGTATGTCTGGACTTACTGTTCTCTATTGTTCTTGATTGGGGTCAGAGAGTTAGTAATTCTCGGACCAGAACTATTGAATAATGCAACAGAGATGGTTCAGGTGATTCATGAGAGGATGAAGACAGCACATGATTTTTGGAAATCATATGTTGATCAATGGAGGAGACCCTTAGAGTTTGATGTTAGGGGTCACGTGTTTTTGAAGGTGACTCCCCATTGTGGATATTGAAGGTTTGGTCATGGGAGTAATCTTTCTCCCTGTTTTGTCGGGACTTTTTAAGAGTTAGCTCGTGTTGGAGTTGTGGCATATCGAGTAGCACTTCCCACATAGATGATCCAAATACATGATGGTTTTCATGTGTCACAAATTAATCATTATCTTCATGATGAATCTCATGTCATTAATTGGTGATAGATCGATGTTGATGATGATGTGACCTTCAAGGAGCGACCTGTGGAGATCCAATACTGCAAAGAGAAGGTGTTGCACAGGCATTTTGTTCCATTGGTTTGTGTTTTGTGGTGACACAGTGGTATTGAGGAGATTACCTGGGAACGTGAGTCACAGATACATGCTTAGTACCCATAGTTGTTTGATGTTTAAACTATTTTCATCTAACGGTTTCCCCTTTGTGGTTATAGACATTTTGTTTTTATAAAATGAATTTATTTTCTTGCTTCTTATGGATTGATCTCTTTTTTGAGGTATGTTGATGAGTGGTTGTTCAGACCCCTTTTTGGTTTTCTTTTCGGTTGGATTTGGATTCTTGAGGATGAGAATGTTTTGAGAAATATCTGATGTAATGTCCTGGACCTCTCTGGTCCATCCCATTGATTAAATATGGTGTTTGAGGTGTTTTGGGAGGTCATGGTGACTCATCCCAAAAAAATTTCCAAATTTATAGTTCTGTGAATAGTGTTTCCATTTTTATGAATAGTGTCACGGTGAGTCAAAAACAGCGAGACAAAAATGGTGTCACAGAAATGGTGAGTCAGAAATGATGAGAAAGAAACAGTGAGACAGAAACAGTGAGGCAGAAACGGTGAGAGAGAAACGGTGAGATAGAAACGGTGAGACAAAAATGGTGAGACAAACATGTTGAGACAAAAATGGTGAGATAGAAATGGTGAGACTAAAATGGTGGGTCAGAAACAGTGAGACATAAATGGTTAGATGGAAATAGTGAGACAGAAATAGTGAGTCAGAAATGGTGAGACAGAAACGGTTAGTCAGAAACGGTGAGACAGAAACGGTGAGTCAGAACTGGTGAGAAAAAAAACGGTGAGATAGAAACAATGAGATAGAAACATTGAGACATAAATGGTGAGTCATACACAGTGTCACATCTCATGAATAGTGTTTCTAGAAGTATTTAATATTTCCTTTTCCAAATTTCAATATTTTTTTAGTTTCACCAATTTAACATTTTCTTTTATAAAAAACGAATTTATGGCCTTGTTTTAAGGGATTTAAGGAAAAATCAAATCCCATAACTCCTTTATTAATATTCTTAAGGACCTGGATGCATTTAATTGGTAAAACTCTGTGGTTTAATGTGATCCAATTTTATTGGAAATTTTACTGTATCTTAAACCGTTGCTCTATTAAATCTTCTAATGGGACAAGATATCTTCCTCCATTATTCTTTCTCCATGTTTTCTAGTGAAATATGCTTAAACCTTTCCTCCCTTCCTGTAAGAATTGTGATATTAATCTTTTCCCGGTGAATTTTTTTCCCTCGACATTCTTCTTACTACAAGTGCACACCCTATTTTGGTGCAACCAAGCATTATCCATCAATATTCGATATAAGGTATGATTCATCATCGTTATTTTGTGTTCACCTTCTCCTATTTCTCCATTACATTTTATGGCATGAGATCTCTATGCTTTTAATGTCGTCTCCGGGGTTTCGGTTTGGTGTGATCTTACCGCGACATCCTTGTGTTGATGCAGTTGTCACGGGAGGAGGCAATCATGATCTGATATTTGGATCGTTCTCACATAAAGATCCTAAAGAACCTTTTTATGATAGGTTATTTGTTGCTTCTCTTTTATTTTTACATGTAACTATAGGGTTAGCATGTCTTAGCCACTGGATCACAATGGAATTGACATAACAAATATTTGAACAAGATATGTAAATTGATATAAATCATAGGGTATTGCCTCTTGTTTTTTCCTATATACTGTGATATCTAAGCTTACATTGTTTAGTTGTTCGTTCTTGGTGGAAATTGGTAAAGAACGTAATCTGGAATTAATTGATAATTTTTTTCTGAAGATAAAGAGGCATTTAAATGATTTTGGTTCTTATCGTTGTATTTTTTTGATGTTAGAGAAATTTATGCAGTAAGAATGTTTAATTTATTTTAGATATCTTACTGTTTAGGTTTCTCAAATATGTAACCTACGGATAAAATAGTTGTTAATTCCAGATGTATTAAAGAACTGGTTGTTTGATAATTCCTTGAAGGGTTCTGAGTTACCCTCTTTCATTTTCACGGTCCAAGAGCCCAATCTATATGATTGTGGTTTTCCTACTGCTTGTGTTGTGATGTGAGCCCGGAATGATATTGTTATATGTGGCAACATAGATGAATTTTGTTTGTTGTAGCAGTTGATGCCTAGAGTCGTGAGATGCATTGGTTTATGCAAGCTGTTGTCAGGGAGGACACTAGGGATGATGAAATGGGTTGGATGTGAATGTTTGGTTTTCTGCTGATTCATCATGGTTTTATATCTTCTTTACTTTTCCCATTTCTCAAGGAATCTTGTCTTGCTTTCCCTTCATATGAAAGGGGCAAAGACACATGAGGTACGCCGCGTGCTTTTCAAGTTTATCTTCTCAAGGAAGGATGGGTTTATACTCTTTCTATCGCCGGCAAAGACTCGACGGGTAATCCACCTACTCACCGTGTTGAGGCCATTGATTTTAGAATCATATATCATTTTATTAGAATGCCTAGGAATATGGGAATGTAATAATGTAAATAAATAATTGAATAAATGATGTTAACCCATGGGGTTTGGAGTTTTCTAGGGCGCAATGCTGAGGTTGTGATTTGAAGGAACAATGTACTTTGGGTGTGATGCAAATGAAATTTAATGTGAGATTTATATTGGATAATTAATGTTTAAATAGTTAATTAACATAAAGTGAAACTCATAAAAATGTATTGAAATAATGTATTTAATCACTTTAAATGGTTGGGTGCTTTTAGGATACCTAGTCATAAAAGTAGAAGCCTGGAGTCCGAGAGATGTTAACTACAGTTGAGTCTAAGAATATGTTAATCCCATAATGTGGTTGTGATATATATTATATTTGGAACTTTTTGAGTTTCTTTTCACTACTCCAGCCTGTCAGTAAGGGAAACTGACACCCCATGGATTTTGATCCCTATGAGGTGTTTTTTCCAACATTCTGGTGGGATGATGGATGTTTGACTAACCCCTTTGGCCCCAATCTCTTCTCTTGGAAGATGCTTGTGTTGGTAGGCACATTGGTTAGTTTTCCCCTTATATGTTTTTAGAGAGTTGTAATGGCTTGTGGTTATTCACACACATATATTCTAGATATAGTTTTCTATGGACTACTATAGGCGTAATGTGTATAAGATGTGATAGCTTGGGGATCCTTACTCGGCATATGGGCTGTAATGAATTGAGGTATAATACCCAATGTATGATACATGTTATGCAAGCTGTGGTGGCTCCCAGAAACTATTTGTCTACCTTGCTTATGTGGATGTGGTGGTTTTGGGGCACTAGGTGCATGTTGTGGTGCTTTGCCCAGGTGTTTGTGGGCAAACCTTTTTGGAGAGAGATGCTTAGGGCATGTGATGTTGGGGAAAAGTGGAAAACCATTGGGGAAGTAGTAGCAGTGTACCCTTGATATTATTTATTATATTATATACTCTTGTATGTGTTACAAGGTGAGAGTATCCATGGTGAGGCTAGGAACATAGTATACCTATTTAGGTGACGAGTTAGTTTCACTTGTTTTTCACTGTTCTTTAGCACGATTTATTTACATTTACATGAAAGTATTTGGGGAGGATCCTAATGAGTATACTGTTATACTCACCCTATGTATATATAACCTGCATTTCAGGCCACTTGGATCAGGTTGGAGATTAGGCTGGTTACTACTAGCTTGTGGTTGTAGGAGTTGTTTGGGCTTATGGTTGCTGTTGTTTTACTTTCTTTTGGGTACTTTCAGTTTTTCCCATTTCAGTTGTAGAATTTTTTCATGGAATTTCATATGTGTACTTGGGATTTCGTTTATATTACTGGTTGAGTTGGAGTTGGTTTGTGTCTATTTTATCTCTTTGTTATGCATGTGTTCTCTTAGAGGGTAATGCCTCCCATTTGTGTGTCCACAATACCCTCGATGCTAGTCGCAAACCTGGGGCCTACTGGAGGTGGGACTCAGGGTTCATTATCTCCCTTCTCAGATTTCTAGCTCAAGAGGGGTACACATTCTGGGGAGGGGGTCTTGAAAAAGATTGTCTCCCATGAACCCTTATCATATGATGAAATAATATCATTTGTTAACAAGGTATGAAAAGACATTTCTGTGTCCTATGGATTTGATGGGAAGAAAATGAATAAGAAGATAGAAGAGAGATACATTTATAATGGAAATATGGGAATGAATCTTTTCCAACATATGATAACTGTGGAAAGAATCACCCTGGTAAATTTTTGAAGAGGATGGGTGTTTTCTACAAGTGAGGAGAAAAAGGAAACCATGTTCAAGATTACAAGGTAAATAAAATGGTTTCCAATGCACAATTCTTAAATTTCAATAAGATGGGACACTATGAAAATCAATATCCCAATCCTCAAAGGAATATACCCTAAATGATGATTTTAAAAAATGATCAAGTTATGATGCTACCAGAGATGAAGTAGAATGATTAATATTCTCAGTCAAGAATCATTCCATTTGTATATTTTGTTAGTAATTCATTGGTGGTATGAATTATGAGATAAATAAGGATTGTACTAAAATATTCATTTATTAAGGATTTGAGGTCATATTATGAATGGTACAAAGGAAAAGTGATTTAGTGGAAATTTAAATTTTTAGAAAAAATATTATTGAGGGAAAGAAAACCCTTAATATGTATCTAATGTTGAGATAATGATGAATAAATGATTGATTCAAATAAGTATTGACTCACTTGGAACTGATTATTGACTTATTGAGATGTAGTCTATGCTATCATCAATGAAGTTTATAGCTCTTTTGGATTTATGGAATATATCCAACAACAGGTATCGTACTTAAGGAATATGGAAGAATGCATATTTCTAATACGGTTTTTACCGTAATTTATGTTATAAAAATATTTCAATAGGATGCATGATGAACTTATTCACATGTTTGGAATGTGGATTTTAGAGCCACTTCCTATTTATTAAGGGTTAATGATAAGCTCATCTTGGAAATTTAGAGGACATAATTATAATGTGTTGAATAATTATATTTTGGAATCTTTTAACCATTTATGAAATGGTTTATGTTGATCAATGTATGTGCTTTTAGAGGTTAATGTATTGCTTCACCAAATGGTGTAACCCATGCTATGTTATGAGGTATTGAAAGTTAAAATACTATAAAATGACGAGTTTATAAGTTGAAATGTATATTTATACTCTTATAGAGTGGAATAATTCCTCGACTCAAGGATAATAGTGTTAAATAAAATTATTTCCAATTATCATTATCACTGACAATATAGATGTTTTTTAGTATATCGTTTTATAGTAATCAACATTCATCTGAACATGTCCTCTATCATGTTCCATTAGAACATCATAGTTAGATTTTACTTCTATGTACATTACTTTTTCTTCCAACAAATGTCACCTCATTTGAAAGCATAATTTTTTGGGTGACCATGTCATCTACATTAACCTTTTTAGGAGGGTATTTTATTAAACCTATTTATAATGTGGATTTCCATAAGGAAATTTTAAAGTATCAACAATTAAATTATGAAGTTCAATTTCAAATTTAAAGGAAAAAATTTTTATAAGGAGGGGATCATGTAATACCCAAAAAATTTACAAATAGATTTATTATAGAATTCAGGGATCATTGAGGCTCTACAAGCACCACTTTGTTAAAACCTATCCATGTAAACATAAGTTCTTCATTTCTGTGTTGTGAATTTCGAAAATCTAACATAAAAGGTTGCGATGAGTTTGTTATTTGTAGTATGATAAGAAAAACATAATTTTTGGTGAATAATAACCTACCCTTGTAAATAGTAACATTCCATTATTAATAGTTACAAACACTAATGAATAGAAACCTTAACTATGATAGTATATAAATAATATTCATGTTGGAGTATGATATACCTATGTTTTGGAATAAGAAAATAAATGTTTTAAATATTCTTTTTTAGAATAAATAAGAAATTTAATTAAATATTAAATTAATAATATTTTGAATTTTTTTTGAATATTCGACATCATTTTTGGATTCTACATGTAAAAAAATGGTTCGTGTGAAATTTTGGGATTTTGTTGAAATACATGAACTTTTAATGAATAGTGAAATACCATAATTTACAAAATAAGCTAAATACACTGATTATAGAGTCATGTATGACGTTCTTCTGATGTAATACCAATTGATACAGATTCACATGATAAAATTACTATTAGTGGTTATGGAAGACTCACAATTCCTTGTGTTGCGAATAAATAATAAATAATGAATAAAAAATTGAGAAATCCCCTCTCCCCTCAACTATAAAACCCCCCATCAATCCCACATCTCTTCACTCTTCTAAAGCCTTGCACTGTAACAAACCAAGAATTTATGAGAATTATTCATTTTAATTTCATTAATGTCTTGTGTTATATGCTACACAAAAATTAGCTTGTTCAATAAGCAACACCTTATTAGATTGTTATATACGCAACACTATTCATGGATCGTGTTACACGTAATTTCAAGTTAGTTTTGTAGAATTTATTCTACGCAACATTAATTATAGATTTTGTTTAATATATAAATAAAATAAGTTTTGATTATCTTATATGCAACAACAATGTGTTCTTTCACTACACGCAGCCTTGACTTGGCTTGCATTACACGCAATCAGGACCTTCCTCGATAGCGTGTGTAGTACGCAATACCGAATTTACCTAAATGAGATATAATTATAATATTATTATGAACTAGACGTTATGATTAGTAATACCCACTTTTTAAAATTTTGTAAATTTAATCATTCAAAATGGACTTCATTTTTTGATTCGGAATATCGAAATTAGCCGAGGGTGAATTTTTGGTATTTTTCTGAAATCTTTCAATTTTTGTTGAATAGTGAAAACACTAGGTTACTATTTAGAAATCAAAATTTTATTTAAGTAATTATTTATTATATATAAATTTATTTTAAATAAAAATTGATACATAATAGCTATATATTTTCAATGTAATTCATTGGAGTCATTTTATAATAATTTTAGATATATAAAAATTTTATTGAACTTTTCATCGTCTTTTACCCACCTCCTATGTAACGCCCCGACCCCAGCTGCCCAGAGTCGGTGCATTACTTCGTAACATTGGCATGATCACAAGAAAGATCAAATCTCGAAAGACCGATTGGTTTAGTAGCCTTGGAAACACTAGATATATTCATAAGGTTTACATTACATCATTAAACGAAAAACTACTACAACAACATATTGTCTCCATAATCCACACTCATATCCCCACATAATATCCCTGCAGGTCATTCATAATTTACTTCCTCACTTCCTGGGAAAAATAAAACATAGAAAAGGGGTGAGCTCAAATGCCCAGTAAGGATAACAGTATAGCGGAAACTTTCATAAATAAGAATAAACATTAAAGGCAATGTATAACTAAAACAAAAGCCTTTAAAACTTGAACTTTCAACATAGTATGGCATAAATAAAATGAAATAATGCCATTTACTTATTCACATGGTTATTCTACTAATCTAATAATCACATGAAAAATCAATAACCACTTTCATAATGATAGAATGCATAATGCTAAACTTTAATTACTTTTCAAGGCCTCGTCCCAAGACCTTGGGGCTAACTGTAACCGGAACCAAACCCGGAGCGCCTCTAATAACCGGACACCAACCCGGAGTGCCTCTAATAACCGGACACCAACCCGGAGTGCCTCTAATAACCGGACACCAACCCGGAGGGCTTACTTTTACCAGTCCCTAACCTGGAGGGCTTACTTTTACCAGTCCCCAACCTGGAGGGCTTACTTTTACCAGTCCCCAACCTGGAGGGCTTACTTTAACCAGTCCCCAACCTGGAACATACTTGTCCAACACATTCATATGAAGTAAAGATTGAAATATAACATAAACATTCTTATTGGAACTAGCATACGAAATGTCAATACTTTCACCATAAACTATGAATGGTATAAAAATAGCACATCCACAGTCAAACATATCACAAAACCTTCAAAACAATATAGAAGTTTTGTATCATAATAAATCAACTTCAAATAATCTTAAAACCCATCAAAGGATGTTGACATAGATGAAATCAAAATTCTTTTTAAAGAAATATATCCTTTTATTTTGAAATCATTTAAGATCCATATAAAATCAAACATTTTCTTTGAAAATAATCTTATAAGCTTTTAAGGGAAGCTTTGACGATTTTATAACGGCGGAAAATAACCGCACCCGCCATATAAGTAAAAAAAACATTCTTATCTTAATTCTGTCGAAAAGGTTAAAAAGCACCTTGTTTGGAAAACGACGGAAAGATTCCCTTATAAACCTCTTATAAAAAGTCAAACAAGGGTATAAATGACTTTAACCCATATTATTTTAAATATTAAAAATGTTTTGAAATACATTTTGAAGAAACATGGATGTGGATGATAACGAGATCCCAGTAGATTATTACGTATAAACAACCTCAGATAATGAAGAGATTGTGAAATAACCCTTACCAGTTTGGTAACTTATGAAACATACAACCCATGAAAGAGGTATCATACAATTAATATATAATTACACATAAATTAGAGTGTATTACACAAAGAATATAATTATGGGCAGTACATACACCACACAAAAGGTAATGGTGGCAATATGGCATGAATCTCACGAGAATAAGGAGTGAGATGAAAACCCCTTACCACGTTAATCAACTGAGTCGTATGGCCAAAAGTTAATAAACACCAAATGATTTACAGAATAACATGAATATAAATAGAATCATGATAATATATATCAAATGGCAGTACACAATACACCACTTTCAATAATTTAGTGGCGAACAATGGAAATCTCACGGAATTGAAAGTCAGATAAGAAAATCCATTACCTTGTACTTTTCCTTGGTTGGGGTAGGTTAACCTCCTGTATAATGGTGAAATAATTGTTATTAAATTATACAAGAATCATATATATTAATATGATATCATATATGATCTTTTAATATTGATTTGATAATAATATCTTAGTATTATCGTTGTTTCGGGTGTTAACTTACTTGTTTTCTTTTGTATGTTTTGTTACGTAAGACATGTTTGTAAAGGATAGGTTGTATATTATTAAAATCCATAATGGTATCAAGTCCTTAAACATCATTTTTAAATCATCAAATGATAATTATACTTGAATGGATACGATGGAGGATGAATCTCATCGCGTTCGTGGAGACGGTAGTCCGTACGTACGCACGAACGCAACTTCCATTTAATTTTTATTTTAAAAGAATTGAATCCAAATTATACTTAGGTATATTACTATTCCAGTATAATATAATATTTTATACATGTTACTTAAGTTCATTAACACCATCCTTTATACGTTCCATGTGTGGTATGAACGAGTCATATCATTTTAAGGGGGCGGTAGTTCGCACTTCCTCAAATGAAATTATCGTATGTATATACAACATGAAAAGAATAATGGTATGAAATAAAATGGAATTACAGAAGCTTATATATAAAATATATATCATTAATATCATATTTAATTACAGTGCCATCATAATGGCCACCATGAGAGGCGGTAAGATGTATTTGAACAATCATCGTTTCGTGAGGCGTTAGTTTTCCATCCACAGAAACATTATGTTCATCATCCATTAGATGGAGTTGTGTGTATGTGTAGTTTGAATCCTTCTTATAACAACATCCTAGTATATTGAGGATACTGGTGTTGTTACAAAAGAAAGGAAATAAAAAGAGTTTTGGGGTTGAAGAAGCAAAATAAATGAAAATAATTTAAGAGAAATCGTTACCTTTAATTTAGGTAACTCACTTTGGTTGGAACCAAAGGACTTCTTGAAATGCTTTCTGCCTAAGGGGAAGCTTCAAGGAGGAGGATATAGATGTGGGGAGCTTATTTGGGCAGAGTTTGGACGAACCAAGTGGCTTGAGAGGTGTGAGGAATGAGTAGAAGTGGTCTCCTTTTATAAGGGAGAAGAGGGGCTCTTTAGGAAAGAGTGAAAGTATTACTTTATAATATAATTATATTCGGTTTATAATGGTCCAAAAATCATTGAGGTCGAAGATAAGATGACTCATATTCTAAATAACATCAACCAATAAGAATTGGACAGGTTTTAGATAATATTGTAATCATTATAATCTTATTTATTTAAATGATTTATTAATGAGGTAAACATTGCATCATTATTGTGTCATTAATAATTTAAATTATTTGATGTCTAAAAATTATAAATAAAATATCATTATGTAGGAAATCTTTTTATCTTTCTAATTAATATTTATAATCTAAAATCCAACTTATATAACCCTATGTAACAATTGTTTTTCTAAAAGATATATGCTTGTGTCATTTTTGTATTCATTTTGACTTAATTAAAATAAAGTGTCATTATCACTTACAAGTGGATCCATGGGGTCCCAAAATAGACCCAAAGATGCCCATGGTCGACCATGTATCAACCAATAGGGTTAAGACACGTTTTAGGGTAATTTAGTATTATTATAATATTATTTTTTAACCCTTATTTACCGGATTTACCCTTAACCATGGTAAATAAAATATTTACCGCAGTAATTATTCAAAATGTCTAAAAATAAAAGTTACCTATTTACACAATTTGAACATCCTGATTCCAAATATGGAATCCATTTTCCTAAATTCAAAACACAGAATTGGCAGAAATTAATATAAAATTAATTCCCGCTGTCAAAACAAAAATCGTGTTTTTAAGAGATAATTACTATCAAAAGATTGACACTTGTTTATGTTCGGTTTAATTGTAAAATTATGTCCAATGACCAACATTATATTAAATAGTAAAAATATATTCTAAATATACTTTAAAACCACTCAAATTCATATTTTATTACTATTAATTATTTTGATTAAAAAAGATGTTTTTAATTAAAATTTAGTAATTTTCACTATTCATCAAAATATGAAAGTTATCCGAAAAGTACCAAAATTTCACCTTAGGCTAAATTTGATATTCCGAATCCAAAAATGAAGTCCATTTTAATATATAAAATATATATAACTTCAAAAAGTAGGTATTACTATTCATAACAGCTAGTTTGATTGGTTACGGTGTGTTAGAACTCGAAGTTGCGTACAACACACGCTACTGTTTTATTCAAAGGAAAGCGTACCGTGGAAGCTTGGGATGTTTCATTTTCAATTTTTGATGTCCCCATTTAGTCAAAAAGTTTAAAATATTTTATTTAAAAAGGTTTCACTATTAGAAGTTGATAAAAGTGAAATACTGAAAATGAATCTGTTCTTGCATTATGACTAAGAAACTCATAATAGGGATTCTAAAATTATAAGGATTATATAAAGTTAAAAATTTAGTTAATACTATTCATGACCTCTTTTAATGGTGTGATTGAACTCGGTGTTGCGTGTAGTGCAAGTTATTGAATTATTTTTAAGAAATAACACACTCTGAAATTCTGGGGTGTTACATTCTCCCCTCCTTCAATAAATTGCGTCCTCGCAATTTGAAATTGTTCTTCGAAAATAAAAGGTTGAAAGTAGAAAATATATTTGTGGGAAAACCCACATTGGAAATTGGGTTACTAAAATTTAGTCTTAATATGAGGAAAAGAGAAATTAAAGGGTCACCACCAAATTATGATCTCGATTAGGAGAACATTGGTGGAAATTAGAGACATATAATTGGAGGAAAAACATAAATATTTATAGGTAGTGATTGAGGTCATCAATCACAAACAAGTATAAAATTGAGGTCCTTAAACTCATCAATCCATGATGATTTGAAGTACCATCGGTTCAACAAAATATATGGTATTGGGACAACACATTTTTGACATTTCAAAATATCTTAGTTGAAATCCCACATCGAAAAATGAATTAATGAGGCCTCTATTTAAAATAAAGAGTGGAAACTATGAAGATTACCGAAAATAACACATACTAGGGTTCCATGTAAGAAAATATGGATATGGAAGAAAAATATAGCCATCAATTATCTGATGGAGAGTGGTAGAGAACATGGCTATGAAAAGGCCAACAATCCCAAAGCCATAAATTAGTGATGATTTAGGGTACCATCTAGGACAAAATTTTTGTTCTAAGTTCCTTTTATTAATGATGAGGAATTTATTTATGATATTGGATAAGATCATAAGGAGATATACTTACTTTATAATTAGAATTTTACCCATTAATAAATTTCTACCACAAACTCATCTTTCGTTCTAAAATATAATAGAACGTAAATTTTTTTTTCTATTTATACTATTCGTACAGGGTTACAAAATAAATGAATTATAATTCATCTACCAGATCTTTTAAAAAAAAACTACATTATTTAATTCAGGACATCTCGTGAGACAGTGGTAGGTGATACACCCTTGTCGCCCTTCGGTTGCGGGTTCAACTCTCGCAGCCTTGCCGGACGCGACGGGTTGCCGCCCGACCTCCAGGTTGTCCTTTTATGGCAATCCAAAATAATCCAAACTAGAACTATCCAAAATAATTCTGTCTAAACTCACAGTCCAACATTTATAAGGAAGGTAAACATAATATAGATCCTTTTTACCCCGTAATAGAATATGAATACCTTCATCATGTATTTCCATATTCCTTATTGATTACATTCATGCTCCCTTATTCCATATAGAATGCTGGATATACTTCATTAATCCAAAAATGTTTTAAACCCCAACAATGATGGAATATACAAATCATTAATCAGTTCCAAGGTAGTCAAGAATATCCAATATAATTTATCCAAAACAATCAAATATTATTCCAAAATCACTACCTCAGTATCAGAACTATATTATGATTTATCATTCTCTCAACCATATATTTTCCAAAAATTTATCCTGCTATTGAGTCACTTTTCTTTGTTCCACACAATCTCAAGTCCTTAATGAAATAGTACTGCAGTACAATCCTTATATACTCCATGATTATTGTAACAAGTACATTGTTGATACAACACTCAATTGACATAATCAACATAAGAACTCTAATCATCCCTCTTCATCTGTGGTAGTATCATAACATGATTATTATCCAATAACATCATTTGCGGCATAGTCTGATGACTGGGACATAGGTTCGCGTAGTGTCCAAACTCCTTGCAAATGAAGCATTGTACATTTGAAACCATTTTCTTACCCTTGCAGTCACGTACTTTGTGCCCTTTTCCTCCACACTTATAACAAACTCTCATTCCTTTCAGGCAAGTTCCAGGGTGTTTCTTTCCACAGTTACCACATATGGGAAAATTCTTCTTTTCCCTCTTCCCTTTATCCATCTTTCTCTCTCCCATCCTTTTCTTCTATTTCTTCCCTTCAAAGCCATAGGACTCAGTAAACTCTTTACTTATCTTATCAACACATGATATTATTTCTTCATATGATGATAATACATGGGAGACTATTTCTCTTATAAATTCTAGCTTAAGACCATGAGAGATATGATCCTTCCTTCTCTTTGAATCATGTGCATTTCTGGAGTTATCATTCCTTCTACTGGGCGCCATTTCTAAACAATGGCATAAACTAGATTAGTTTATGAGTCAAAATACATAATCCCATACTTATAAAACACTTAACATAAATTGAACTATTTATGGATATAATCCATAATCATAAAAATGTTTTCTTTGAGGAAGTATATACTCATAAAACCTTCATAATGGTTTGTAAAGAAAATGAGAATTATCCTAAGCATATCCCCTGGGAGTGTCGTAACCAAGAGTGCAGCAAGGCCCGTTGTCGTGCACCAGTTCCCGTTCGAGTCTAGCTCAAAGCGGTGTTTTCGGGTTTTACCCCTAGGTACATCTGTGCCAGAGCCGCCTCTACCTGCTCGTATCCAGACAGGGATGTATTGCTTGGAAAACTCACAAAATCTCTACAATACCAAAATTCTAGGAAGTTCTTCTATACTAATCCTCAAAGTTAATCTTAGGTCTACGTGCTCTAATCAGAGTTTATCTAAATCTAGCATCCAAGGTTTGTACTAAACTTCCTCTGATACCAACTGTAACGCCCCGACCCCAGCTGCCCAGAGTCGGTGCATTACTTCGTAACATTGGCATGATCACAAGAAAGATCAAATCTCGAAAGACCGATTGGTTTAGTAGCCTTGGAAACACTAGATATATTCATAAGGTTTACATTACATCATTAAACAAAAAACTACTACAACAACATATTGTCTCCATAATCCACACTCATATCCCCACATAATATCCCTGCAGGTCATTCATAATTTACTTCTTCACTTCCTGGGAAAAATAAAGCATAGAAAAGGGGTGAGCTCAAATGCCCAGTAAGGATAACAATATAGCGGAAACTTTCATAAATAAGAATAAACATTTAAGGCAATGTATAACTAAAACAAAAGCCTTTAAAACATGAACATTCAACATAGTATGGCATAAATAAAATGAAATAATGCCATTTACTTATTCACATGGTTATTCTACTAATCGAATAATCACATGAAAAATCAATAACCACTTTCATAATGATGGAATGCATAATGCTAAACTTTAATTACTTTTCAAGGCCTCGTCCCAAGACCTTGGGGCTAAATGTAACCGGAACCCAACCCGGAGTGCCTCTAATAACCGGACACCAACCCGGAGTGCCTCTAATAACCGGACACCAACCCGGAGTGCCTCTAATAACCGGACACCAACCCGGAGGGCTTACTTTTACCAGTCCCTAACCTGTAGGGCTTACTTTTACCAGTCCCCAACCTGGAGGGCTTACTTTTACCAGTCCCCAACCTGGAGGGCTTACTTTAACCAGTCCCCAACCTGGAACATACTTGTCCAACACATTCATATGAAGTAAAGATTGAAATATAACATAAACATTCTTATTGGAACTAGCATACGAAATGTCAATACTTTCACCATAAACTATGAATGGTATAAAAATAGCACATCCACAGTCAAACATATCACAAAACCTTCAAAACAATATAGAAGTTTTGTATCATAATAAATCAACTTCAAATAATCTTAAAACCCATCAAAGGATGTTGACATAGATGAAATCAAAATTCTTTTTAAAGAAATATCTCCTTTTATTTTGAAATCATTTAAGATCCATATAAAATCAAACATTTTCTTTGAAAATAATCTTATAAGCTTTTAAGGGAAGCTTTGACGATTTTATAACGGCGGAAAATAACCGCACCCGCCGTATAAGTAAAAAAAACATTCTTATCTTAATTCTGTCGAAAAGGTTAAAAAGCACCTTGTTTGGAAAACGACGGAAAGATTCCCTTATAAACCTCTTATAAAAAGTCAAACAAGGGTATAAATGACTTTAACCCATATTCTTTTAAATATTAAAAATGTTTGGAAATACATTTTGAAGAAACATGGATGTGGATGATAACGAGATCCCAGTAGATTATTACGTATAAACAACCTCAGATAATGAAGAGATTGTGAAATAACCCTTACCAGTTTGGTAACTTATGAAACATACAACCCATGAAAGAGGTATCATACAATGAATATATAAGTACACATAAATTAGAGTGTATTACACAAAGAATATAATTATGGGCAGTACATACACCACACAAAAGGTAATGGTGGCAATATGGCATGAATCTCACGAGAATAAGGAGTGAGATGAAAACCCCTTACCACGTTAATCAACTGAGTCGTATGGCCAAAAGTTAATAACCACCAAATGATTTACAGAATAACATGAATATAAATAGAATCATGATAATATATATCAAATGGCAGTACACAATACACCACTTTCAATAATTTAGTGGCGAACAATGGAAATCTCACGGAATTGAAAGTGAGATAAGAAAATCCCTTACCTTGTACTTTTCCTTGGTTGGGGTAGGTTAACCTCCTGTATAATGGTGAAATAATTGTTATTAAATTATACAACAATCATATATATTAATATGATATCATATATGATCTTTTAATATTGATTTGATAATAATATCTGAGTATTATCGTTGTTTCGGGTGTTAACTTACTTGTTTTCTTTTGTATGTTTTGTTACGTAAGACATGTTTGTAAAGGATAGGTTGTATATTATTAAAATCCAGAATGGTATCAAGTCCTTAAACATCATTTTTAAATCATCAAATGATAATTATACTTGAATGGATACGATGGAGGATGAATCTCATCGCGTTCGTGGAGACGGTAGTCCGTACGTACGCACGAACGCAACTTCCATTTAATTTTTATTTTAAAAGAATTGAATCCAAATTATACTTAGGTATATTACTATTCCAGTATAATATAATATTTTATACATGTTACTTAAGTTCATTAACACCATCCTTTATACGTTCCATGTGTGGTATGAACGAGTCATATCATTTTAAGGGGGTGGTAGTTCGCACTTCCTCAAATGAAATTATCGTATGTATATACAACATGAAACGAATAATGGTATGAAATAAAATGGAATTACAGAAGCTTATATATAAAATATAAATCATTAATATCATATTTAATTACAGTTCCATCATAATGGCCACCATGAGAGGCGGTAAGATGTATTTGAACAATCATCATTTCGTGAGGCGTTAGTTTTCCATCCACAGAAACATTATGTTCATCATCCATTAGATGGAGTTGTGTGTATGTGTAGTTTGAATCCTTCTTATAACAACATCCTAGTATATTGAGGATACTGGTGTTGTTACAAAAGAAAGGAAATAAAAAGAGTTTTGGGGTTGAAGAAGCAAAATAAATGAAAATAATTTAAGAGAAATCATTACCTTTAATTTAGGTAACTCACTTTGGTTGGAACCAAAGGACTTCTTGAAATGCTTTCTGCCTAAGGGGAAGCTTCAAGGAGGAGGAGAGAGATGTGGGGAGCTTAGTTGGGCAGAGTTTGGACGAGCCAAGTGGCTTGAGAGGTGTGAGGAATGAGTAGAAGTGGTCTCCTTTTATAAGGGAGAAGAGGGGCTCTTTAGGAAAGAGTGAAAGTATTACTTTATAATATAATTATATTCGGTTTATAATGGTCCAAAAATCATTGAGGTCGAAGATAAGATGACTCATATTCTAAATAACATCAACCAATAAGAATTGGACAGGTTTTAGATAATATTTTAATCATTATAATCTTATTTATTTAAATGATTTATTAATGAGGTAAACATTGCATCATTATTGTGTCATTAATAATTTAAATTATTTGATGTCTAAAAATTATAAATAAAATATCATTATGTAGGAAATCTGTTTATCTTTCTAATGAATATTTATAATCTAAAATCCAACTTATATAACCCTATGTAACAATTGTTTTGCTAAAAGATATATGCTTGTGTCATTTTTGTATTCATTTTGACTTAATTAAAATAAAGTGTCATTATCACTTACAAGTGGATCCATGGGGTCCCAAAATCGACCCAAAGATGCCCATGGTCGACCATGTATCAACCAATAGGGTTAAGACACGTTTTAGGGTAATTTAGTATTATTATAATATTATTTTTTAACCCTTATTTACCGGATTTACCCTTAACCATGGTAAATAAAATATTTACCGCAGTAATTATTCAAAATGTCTAAAAATAAAAGTTACCTATTTACACAATTTGAACATCCTGATTACAAATATGGAATCCATTTTCCTAAATTCAAAACACATAAGTGGCAGAAATTAATTTAAAATTAATTCCCGCTGTCAAAACAAAAATCGTGTTTTTAAGAGATAATAACTATCAAAAGATTGACACTTGTTTATGTTCGGTTTAACTGTAAAATTATTTCCAATGACCAACATTATATTAAATAGTAAAAATATATTCTAAATATACTTTAAAACCACTCAAATTCATAATTTATTACTATTAATTATTTTGATTAAAAAAGTTGTTTCTAATTAAAATTTAGTAATTTTCACTATTCATCAAAATATGAAAGTTATCCGAAAAGTACCAAAATTTCACCTTAGGCTAAATTTGATATTCCGAATCCAAAAATGAAGTCCATTTTAAAATATAAAATATATATAACTTCAAAAAGTAGGTATTACTATTCATAACAACTAGTTTGATTGGTTACGGTGTGTTAGAACTCGAAGTTGCGTACAACACACGCTACTGTTTTATTCAAAGGAAAGCGTACCGTGGAAGCTTGGGGTGTTTCATTTTAAATTTTTGATGTCCCCATTTAGTCAAAAAGTTTAAAATATTGTATTTAAAAAGGTTTCACTATTAGAAGTTGATAAAAGTGAAATACTGAAAATGAATATGTTCTTGCATTATGACTAAGAAACTCATAATAGGGATTCTAAAATTATAGGGATTATATAAAGTTAAAAATTTAGTTAATACTATTCATGACCTCTTTTAATGGTGTGATTGAACTCGGTGTTGCGTGTAGTGCAAGTTATTGAATTATTTTTAAGAAATAACACACTCTGAAATTCTGGGGTGTTACATCCTAGGAGAATTTGAAAATTTACATAAAACATAATTTTACTTCTTCTGTGAGTGGAATTTAAAAAATCTGATATACATGGTTAATATCAAGGAGTAAAATGTTGTTCAATAAGATAAAAATAATTTTTGACGAATAGTAACTTTTTACTTTTATTTACCATGGTTAAAAGTAAATAGGGTAATTAAGGGATAAAATGAAATTATTATTACCTTAACAAATGTTCTAATTCTATTGGATAAGTGTAATTCGACGAAAAACAACCTTATAAATAAAATATTACCCTTTAGGTCCACTTGGATTAGATTAGGACACTTATTATTATTTTATTTAAAGAAGACTTAAAATAGTTAAAATCTATGTTTAATATCTAAAACATTTTTAATATAGGGTTATACATAAGATATATTCAGCTATAAATATACATTATAAATCTAAAAATATTGGCCACATAAGTTTTGTTTATTTATAATTTTTAGACATTAAATAAGTTAATTTAGTAATGACACAGTGATGATGCAGTAATTACCTTATTAATGAAATGTTAACATAATTGATGTTATAAATACCCAAATAAATGTAATTTAAGATTTTTTAGGAATTAAACTAATTTTATAAGTAAAAATGACATGTTAGTATTTATTGAATTAACTTTTTTTGAACTAATAATGTTTTTTATGATTTTCAGAAAAATCAATTACCAAATAGTCTCAAATTGACATAAAATAGTTTTTAAAAAATTATTATATTATTAATTGTTATTATATTCCTAAAAATCTATGGTTCGGCCAAATGACTTATATAAGGTTATATATATTAATTAGGAACCACTTTTGGTTCGTTTGGCGTTTTATAGTATGTTTATTAACCATATAGTGTAATAAAACAAGAAGACATGGTAAAAGTTAAATTGTTTAACTAAGAGTTAAATCTAAATGGTAAGGTTAAAAAAGTAACCTAAACTTGTCTAAAACCTATTGGTTGAGAGTATTTCTACCCATACACACTTTATCTTCGAAATAAATCAATTCGGAGCTACTATAAACCGAATATTCTTTTATTATAAAATAATATTTTTTGTTTTTCCAAAGGTTCCCCTCTCCTCCGTTATAAAAAGGGCACCCCTTCCCTCTTCTCTTCACACCCTTTTGAGCCTTGAAGCTCAGAGGAAACCTGAAATTTCATCTTCTCAACCTCTATAGTTATGTCATAGAGGTTTTTGTATTCTCAAAAGACAAACTCTACTTCCCTAAGATGGAGTTTAAAGGAGGTGTGTCGAGGAACATGTAATCTCTTCTACCGACTCTTTCAAGTTTTCTTCTTCTTCTAACTTCATCTTCTTTAGTTGTTGCATTATAAAGTAATAACATAATTATTAGTAATATAATTATATGTTATTATAAATATTAAACAACCCTATTTCACATTCTATACAGCCTACAGAAAATGAAATCACTGCGCATGCGTACGTACGGAATACCATCACCACGCCGTGGTGTAATCTGTTTTTCCACGAGCACATTACTTGGATGGGTATAATGGTGTAAAGAATAACTATATATGATTATTATAACATCATGAAGATTCTATGATATTATATCATCCACTCCAATTCCATTCAATAAATATGGGAATGATATCATCGCTCGTGCCTACGTACGGATTACCGTCTCCACGACGCGATGAGATTCATTTTCCATGTTAACATTTCAAGAATGATTATAAAGAATATTTTATAAGTAATCATGAAATATATGACATATTAATGCTACTATATTTATTTATATATATATGTATGTCATCTACTTAATTCTATTCAATTCAATAATGAAACGAAAACAGCGTTCATGCGTACGTACGACCTACTGTCTCCATGAACGGTGTATTTATTTCCATTTATCGATCTATTATATATATGTATATTCTGAATATATATTATATATAAATCATGTTTTATATTCTAGAATTAATTATTCAATATCTAAGTAATCATATTAATAATTACAAGTCAAAACACGGACGATAAATGATACGATTTTACCCAAAACACTACTTTAACCTGGAATTGACAAATGAACAGATAATATAATGTCGTAAGTGAATCATATATGATATAATAAATATTATTATGGTTCCGTTACAAGTTAATAATATGTTTAAACGAAATATATAGGAGTCTCGGACACATACGGTAGAAATTGGAAATGAGGTAATGGATAATTTTTCAAATCTCATTTTTATCCGAGATTCCTTATATGTAAGTATTTACTGAGGTTATATTTTTCATCCATGTACATTAATAGTTTTCATTAAAGTTTTTAATATCATTCCATTTATTTTTTATGTCATGTTTACCCCTCTATGACTTTTACTTTGTGTGATGGAAGAATCTTTCTTTTGTTTACCAACTGTGGTACTTTTTGACTTTTCAAACAAAAGTACGAGGAGAATGTTTTTTAAATTTATACGGCATGAATGGATTTTTACGGTTTCCTAATGACTTATTTCAATGAATATTACTCTGAAAAATATCATGATTATTTTCAACAAAATATTTTTCTTTTAAAATTTCATGGCATTTTGAGAAAAGAAAATGATTTTGATAAAGAAAGGATATTTTCCTCAAAAATTCATTTCAAGTGTTTTATCAAAACTATTTTCCATCTAAGATGAAATTATTTAGTATGTTTATGTTTCAAGTATAATGTCTCTATTATTTACATGGTTTGATTTTTATTATGATGAAATGATATCCATTTCTTTTATATGGTTTATGTTATGATGGGATGATGTTTATGAAACCCATATTATTCTTTGGGTTATTATGAATGATGTATGTTTATTATGTGGCACATGAAAGAATGATTTCATTATGAGATGGGTGGGACCTATATTTCCCTCCAATGAATTGGGTAAAGACTTATATCTCATGAGATATCCATGGATGGAATGGTAAGTTAATTCGGTTCAGTGATACAGGACTAGAACGAGGAGTGAACTCGGTTCAGTAAGGGACTTTGTCCACTAAGATGGTCTTGGCAGAAATGCCTTGGATACTATTGAAATAATATCATATGATTAATGTTTTTCCATAATTAAAAGTTTTATTTACAAGCTATTTTATCATGATTGATGTTACATTATGATCTATTCCTTACGTACTGCCATGTGTTATGTCATTGCTCAGGATTTCAATGTTTAAACATTATGTTCATGTTTTTATGTTCAAATGTATATGGTTTGTTTTATTTTAACCATGCATACCCTGACTGAGAATTTTAGATCACCCTTTATATGTTTTCTTTTCCACATGATATAAATAAAGGTTTTAGGTAAGAAAACAAAAGGGGAACATCTTTATGGGAGATGTTGAAGATCATTCACAATGATTAGAAGATTATGTTTTGAGTTTACAAATGCACTAAACTATTACGGTCATTGTGTGTTTCTTTTTTTATGTATTAAGTATTACAAAAAAGTAATGTAATGTCCAGGTATTTCATGTTTAGGGTCTCTATAGTTGGTATCAGAGGAAAGGTTCAGTTAACCTTTGGAAACTAGGATGTGAAGACTTTAGTGAAATCCTTAGAGATATTTCTAAAGTATGTCTCGGGATGTCCCTAAGGATAAGTATACGTATAGTTTATAAACCTAGAATTACGGTAACGATCTTAGAATTAAACCTAAGATGTTATATGTTGAAGGTAATCCCCCTTTATTATGTTGTTTTCCTAGAATTATTTGTGCCTCTCATACTATTATCTTTGGGTGTTAGAAAATGGATAGAAACCGAATGATTCACGATAATGGAGGATATGATGTACAATAGAATGATATTCTTCATGAGCAACCAAATGAAATGGGAATTGGAAGTCAAAAAATCATTTTTATGCCTAATCAGAAATCTCACAATATGATCAATAATCTCAAATTTGGTAACTATCCCAACTCATCTAATAAGAGAAAGATGGTGTTTCATGACGATCATAGAGGAAATAACGTTCAATTCCCCTCATGTAAATCATGTGGGAAGAGGCATCAAGGAGAGTGTTTCAAAGGATCTGGAAGATTCTTTGGGTGTGGAAAGGAAGGACATAGAGCTAGTAAGTGCAAAGGAAAAGGTTCAATTATCACCATGGACAATTATAATGGTATTGCTATGACATCAACAATGATTAAATGTTTTAAATGTTGAATATATGGGCATTATGCAAACTGATTCCCTAAGTGAAAATCTCATGAAGAGAATCAGCATGGTCAAATTGGTAGTATTTATATGGATGATGATGAAGAGAATAAAAATGATATATGAGATAAAAGAAATGATAAATACCAGTCATTGGTTTAAGAAGGTAGTGGAATGATTGTATGTTTATCAAGAATAATTCATGGTACTATGGAATAATGAAAAATCTAAGGATTGTTACACTGTTGTCATTCCTTGAGTTTTTGAAAGTAGATGATGAATAGTACTCATAACCATGAAAGGTTATTCAAATATTTTTGGAAAGAAGATGATATGCACTTAATTAAGGGATAAAGAGATAATTAAATGAGCTCATGAGTGATATATGGACAAAGTTATATCATGGTTTGAATATACAAGAAATTTGGGATTTTGGTATGTTGAAAGAGTTAACTTTTGACAGCACTCATGTTTTCACTAAGGTTCTATGGTAATACATGATTTAGGTATTCACATGTTTGGAATGTGACAAAAAAGATACATTGTACGATATATGTGGGATAAATGATGGTATTCACATGCTTGTTTGATGACATTTCTAGTAATCTTTTTCTTTATACTATAATATTGGACAGAATTATTTTAGATAATCCTAAAGATTGCAATGGATTATGTTGGACATAATTTAGTATTTTTTAAGGAGAGAACATTTTTAGATATTATTAATGGGATATTATAATAATTTAGTTTTAGAAAAAGGACAACCTGCAGGACGGGCGACAACCAGTCATTTCAGAAAAGGCTGTGGGAATCGAACCCACAACTGAAGTGAAGAATGCCTTTATCGCCTACCACGGACCTACAGGAATTACTTGGTTAGTATAAACTACTTTTATTATATTGAAAAGTATGATAAATAAAGTATAATTCCATTTTAGGAACCACATATGATTAATCTCAGTATAGATGGACTTATGTATATTTAATAAATTGTGCTAAACTTTTTGCGTTAGAAACAGATGGAATGACCTATAATTCTATCGCATGATCTACTAACACTTGATAAATGACAAATTATATTTCATTTTTTTGAGATATGAAGTGGAAATTTTCCAAGGAACTACCAATGGTGATATTGTACCAAAATCAAGAACGTACTTCTTGTAATTCCAATTTCTTCAACTTTAGGGAAATGATCTTGAAAATCAAAAATGTTATCCTAGTGCCTTTATATCTGATGAATTATATGGTACCATGGATCATCAAAAATATATGTCATTGTGATTTTTGGATTTTTCATATCCATTTCCTCTACCACTCTTCATTAGAAGTTGATGGTTATATTTCTCTTCCATATCCATATTTTCAACTATGTTGTCCTATGTGGAAACCCAGTGCTGAGTTACTTTTGGTGACTGTTAGGATTCTAACATCCATTTTTAAAATTATGTTTTAGTATTCCTTTTTATGTGGGTTTCTATGAAAGAAACATTCAAGTAGTAAACCATTTATAACCCCAACGAATTTTGATGGCGAAATTCATTTTAAGGGGAGTAGAATGTAACAACCGTGATTTTATGAGAATTATTCTTTTGATTTCATTGTTGTCTTCTGTTATACTCTACACCAAAATTAGCTTGTTTTATACACAACACCTTATTATCTTGCAGTATACGCAACACTATTCTTGGCTCGTGTTACACACAATTTCAAGTTTGTTTTGTAGAATTTATTTTACGAAACATTAAATATTGATTTTGTTTAATGTATAAATAAAATAAGTTTTGATTATTTTTTACCCAAGAACAATGGGAGCTTTCACTACACGCAGCCTTGACTTGGATTGCATTACACACAATCAAGACCTTCCTCTATAGCGTGTGTAGTACGCAATACCGAGTTTCACTAAACGAGATATTATTATAATATTATTATGAACTAGCCATTATGAATAGCAATACCCACTTTTTGAAATTTTATAAATGTTATCTTTCAAAATGGACTTCATTTTTTGATTCGGAGTATCGAAATTATCCTAGGGTGAATTTTTGGTATTTTTCTGAAAACATTCAATTTTTGATGAATAGTGAAAACACTGGGTTACTATTTAAAAACCGAATTTTTATTTAAATAATTATTAATTTTATATAAATTTAATTTAATTCAAAATTGATATATAATACCTATATATTTTCAATGTAATTCATTGGATTTATTTTATAAGAATTTTATATATATAAAAATCTTATTGAGCTTTTCACTGTCTTTTACCCACCTCCTAGGAGAATTTGAAAATTTACATAAAATATAATTTTACCGCTTCTGTGAGTGGAATTTTGAAAATACGAGAGGCATGGTTAATATCAAGGAGTAAAATGTGGTTCAATAAAATAATTTTTTTGGTGAATAGTAACTGTTTACTTTTATTTACCACGGTTAAAAGTAAATAGGGTAATTAAGGGTTAAAATGATATTATTATTACCCTACAACATGTCCTAATTCTATTGGATTAGTGTAATTAGACCAAAAAAACCTTAGGAATAAAATATTACCCTTTAGGTCCACTTATATTATAATTGGACACTTATTATTTTTTTATTTATAGAAGAGTTAAAATAGTTAAAATCAATGTTTAATAACTAAAACCTTCTTAATATAGGGTTATACAAAAGATAAATTCGACTATAAATATTAATTATAAAGATAAAAATATTTCCTACATAATGGAATTTTATTTATAATTTTTAGACATTAAATAATTTAATTTACTTATGACACAATGATGAGGCAGTAATTACCTTATTAATAAAATTTTAACATAATTGATGTTATAAATACCCAAATAAATGTAGTTTGAGACTTTTTGTGAATTAAAATAATTTTTTAGGTTAATATGACATGTTAGTATTTATTAAAGTATCTTTTTTCGAACTAATAATGCTGTTATAGTTTTCACAAAAATCAATTACCAAATATTGTCAAAATTGACATAAAATAGTTTTTAAAACAAATATTATATTATTAACTGTTATCATATTCCTAAAAATATAAGATTCTTCCAAATGACTTATATAAGGTTTTATATATTAATTATTAACCACTTGGGGTTCGTTTGACTTTTTATAGTTTGTTTATTAACCATATAGTGTAAAAAACAAGAAGACATGGTAAAAGATAAATTATTTAACTTAGAGTTAAATCTAAATGATAAGGTTAAAATAGTACCCTAAACTTGTCTAAAACCTATTGGTTGAGAGGATTTAGACCCATACATCTTTAGATTTGAAATAAATCAATTTGGAGATATTATATAACGAATATGGCTTTATTATAAATAATATTTTATGTTTTTCCCAAGGTGCCCCTCTCCTCCCTTATAAAAAGGGCACCCCTTCCCTCTTCTCTTCACACCCTTTTTTTCCTTGAAACTCGGCCAAACCTGGCCAATTACTCTTCTAAAACTATATAGTTATATCATAGAGGTTATTTTCTTCTCAAAATACCAACTCTAGTGCCCTAATAAGGAGTTTAAAGGAGGTGTGTCAAGGACGAGGTAATCTCTTCTACCGACTCTTTGATGTTTCATTCTTCTTATTACTTCCATTTCTTTAGTTGTTTCATTATAATGTAATAACAACAGTATTAATTATATACTTATATTTTATTATAAATATGAAAAACCCCTATTTCACTTCTATCCATCCTATGGAAAACTAAATCACCACACGTGTGTATATATAGAATACCGTCTCAACGCTGTGGTGTAATCAGTTTTTCCACCACCACCTTACTTGTATGGGTATAATGGTGTAAAGAATAACTATATATGATTATTATAACAGCATAGTGATTATAAGATATTATATCATCCACTCCAATTCCATTCAATAAATTTGGGAATGATATCATCACTCGTGCGTACATACGGATTACCGTCTCCACAATGCGATGAGATTTATTTTCCATGTTAACAATTCAAGAATGATTATAAAGTATATATAATAATTAATCATGAAATATATGACATAATAATTCTTCTGGATTTATGTATATATATATTTGTGACCTACTTAATTCCATTCAATTCAATAAGGAAACGAAAACAGCGTTCATGCGTACGTAAGGCCTACTGTCTCCATGAACAGTGCATTCATTTCCATTTATAGATATATTATCTATATATATGTATATTATGAATATATATTATATATAAATCATGTTTTATATTCTGGAATTATGTATTCATGATCTAAGTAATCATATTAATAATTACAATTCAAAACACTAACGATAAATGTAATGATTTTACCCAAAACGCTGCTTTAACACAGAATTGACAAATCAACGGATAATATAAAGTCGTAAGTGAATAATATATGATATCATAAATATTATTATGGTTCTGTTACAAGTTGATAATATGTTTAAACCCACTATACAGGATTCTCTGCCACATATGGAAGAAATTGGAAATAAAGTTAGGGATAATTTGGCAAATCTCATTTTTATCCGAGATTGCTTATACGTAAGTATTTAATGGGGTTATATTTTCATCCATGTCCATAAAAAATGTTTTTCTTAAAGTGTTTAATATTCTTCCATGTATCATTAAAGTCATGTTTACCCCTCTTTGACTTTTACTTTGTGTTTGGAAATAATCGTTCTTTTGTTTACCAAACAAGGTACTTTTTGACTTTTCCGACAAAAGTATGAGGAGAATGTTTTTTAACTTATACAGCATGAACAGATTTTTAAAAATTCATAATGACTTATTTCAATGAAGCTTCCTCTAAAAAATATCACGATTATTTTCAACAAAATATTTTCTTTTAAAAATTCATGGCATTTTGAGAAAAGAAAATTATTTTGAAGAATAAGGGATATTTTCCACAAGAATTCATTTCAAGTGTTTTATCAAAACTATTTTCCATCTAAGACGGCATTATTTAGTATTTTTATGTTTCAAGTATAATGTCTCTATTATTTACATGGATTGATTTTTCATGTGATGAAATGATATCCATTTCTTTTATATGGATTATTTTATGATGGGATGATGTTTATGAAACCCACTTTATTCGTTGGGTTATTATGAATGATGTATGTTTATTATGTGGCACAAGAAAGAATGATTTCATTATGAGATGGGTGGGACTTATATCTCTCTCCAATGCATTGGGTAAAGATTTATATCTCAAGAGATACCCATGGATAGAAGGGTAAGTTAATCCAATTCAGTGATACAGGACTGGAATGAGGAGTGAACTCGGTTCAGTAAGGGACTTTGTCCACTAAGATGGTATTGGCAGCAATGAATTTTATACTATGGAAATCATTTCATGTGCTTAATTTTTTCCAAAATTAAATGTTCTTTTTCCAAGATATTTTATCATGATTAATGTTCTATTATGATCTATGCCTTAAATACTTCCATTAGTTATGTCATTGCTCAATATTTTGATTATTAAACACTATTTTCATGTTTTTATGTTCAAATTTATATGGTTTGTTTTATTTTCTCCATGCTTACCCTGACTGAGCATTTGATCTCTCCCTTTATATGTTTTCTTTTCCCTAGGATATAAATAAAGGTTTCAGGTAAGAAAACAAAAGGGGAAGATCTTTATGGGAGATGGTGAAGATCTTTCCCCACGATTAGAATATTATGTTCCAATTTTCCAAAGACACTAAACTATTATGGTCCTTGTGTGTTTGTTTTTCTATGTATTAAGTATTCCACGAATGTAATGTAATTTCCAGGTACGTCAAGTTTAGGGTCTCTTCATGAACCTTGTCCAAATTATATCCAAATATCCTCCCAACCTCCACTATGATGTCTAGAAATCCTTGGTATCATAAAAATACCAAAATCTCTCCCTTAAAGAGGCTCTCAAGGATGTTTGGTTCAAGAGGTAAATTACTCTTTTCAACTCTTTTCCTTTCCTTTCAATTTCATTTGATGTATTTTTATATTATTACCCCTCCTTATCCAAATGTAATGATGAATCCAGTACCTTAAATTTACCATAATGTTTCCATGATAGTGGAATAACTTATCATCATCTCTTCCTTTTACCATCTATTATAGTAGGAGTAAGATCACCATTCGATATGTGTCAATTTATCAGATTCAAGGACGATGAGATTTTGAGTTCTATTATCATTATCAATTATGGTCATGAAAAAATTATTGTTAAGTTTGAACCAGATTATTATATATGTACTATATTCTATGTAAGGTTTTGTAATCATTTTGTTCAAATGGTTTTAAGTTATAACGAACAATGAGTTTGTTGTAATCGAAACCCACAAATTAACTGAAACAGTTATCATTAATGTTCTAAATAATAATTCATCCTCATGCCATGTAACCAAATTATAAAAATGACCACTAGAACCTATATATTTTCATAAATAATATGAAAATTATATTCTGGATATTTTCATCCATTCATCTTGAACTCCATTACTTATGAACAAGTGAACCGATTATGAAAATAAAGAAAATGAACACCGCAGAACAACAAATTTCAATATTATAACTTATCAAGGAGGGAATAAATGAAATAAATAAAATTATGATAAAATAAAAACATGTCAAATTGGTTTTTTAAATATGTTATTAATAAGTCTAATTTCATATTCCAGGACCATAAGTTCAAGAGTTGAACACATTCAGACTTAAGGTAAGGGGTTTCTTTATCTCACTTCCATTTTTGTGAGGTTTACCGTATTCACTACTAATAATTGTGTATGGTGTATGTATAATTACCATTGATATAACATATCATGAATATTTATATTTTTATTTTATTCAATTTATCATTTAAATATTATTAATTTTGGGGCATACGAATCCATTGATTACAAAGTTGTAAGGGTTTTTTGCACCCCAACCTCCATTTTCCTTCGAGTTACTTTTATTATCTAATTACCTCTATAAAACACTTGTGTGTTACTATTTACTATACATAAACTTTTTTGAGTTATATATATATGTTCACCCACCAGAAATATTTCTTATTTTATGGATAGTTACATGTTTTAAAAGGAATATTCAAAATTATTTCTAAAATACAAACCCGATTCAAGGGATATTTTCAAATTCTTACCCATTTTCAACTGTACTCAAAAATCTGTTTTAAGCAACCATTAGTTTTATAAAAACTCACATATTATCTAGAAAAATGAAATCGGATAATTTTTGGATTTAGGATAATAAATGTTCCTTTCCACTTTAAAATTATCTTTAATACTTTCCTTAAAATGCTCTAAAATGCTTTATTTATAAAACAATCTTAAAAAATATTTTTACATGGATTCACTTCAGTGGAACATCTTTTATGCATAAAATATAATTTCAATGACTAAGTTTTTATTTTATGTGAAATTCATGTTTAAAATATGATTTCATGGAAGATATAAAAGATCTTCCAAAAGGAATCTTCTTTCAAAAGTAAAAATTATTTTTCTTATCTCTCATTAACTCTTATGAGATATATTCCTTGTTCACCACTTATTTATTTTTTGTGGTGTATGTAATTCCATTTGGTATATAATTTCATGAGACCCCTATTTCCCATTATATTTTAATTTATTATGATTTTAATGATTTAAGGTGGTAAGGGACACTTTAGAATGACTAATGATTATTTCCTCAATAATTTGTCATTGGTCTCATTCATAAATATATTAGTATATGTCAACATACATTGTTGAATGTTGTACTTAAATGAGGTTAATATATTATGATATCATATACTATATGTTGTTGAAGGGTTTCTAGTTTTTCTGACAATGGATGTTCTGTTTTGATAAAATTCACCATATTATTCTAAATGGTTAGTGTTTATGTTCAATGATTAGGGAATGTTATTTACTTTAATTTGATTGTTTAAATATGAATTTATATATTTATTTTGTTCACCCCTTTCATATTTGGAATGCAAAGGACATAGTAAGTATCGGTTGGGGCCTACTATAGCCCCTCAGTGCATCAGTATATCTCATTAGACAAACTATGGTCTTGGCCTAAGGCCTTGACAAAATGATTATTTAATGTCTTCGCACGAGGCCTTGATAGTATGGTTATGTTGTCCCGCATTATGAATTAACTCATTATGAAAATATAATTTATGGTTCATGTGGTTATTCTACTATTAGAATACCCTTGATTATGTTTATTTATGGTATTATTTAATCAGCTCTTATTCCTTTCCTAATGTGTTCATGTTTTTGTTATAGGTACCTGCTTTTAGGTACTCAAAATTCCTAATTTTTATGTTATGATATCTTTTGATGTATTGCTTACCCTTACTATATGTTTGAGATCACCCCTTTCATTTGTTTTTATTTACCCAGGTTAATAAGAAGATATCATTTGTTGAGTTTCATGGATGCATTTTATTAGATTTTTCTATGTATCATATTTTGTTTCATTTCAAAATCAAAAATTGGTTCCATGTATGTATATAGTATCTTAAAGACTACTAAACTGATCGGTCCTTTGGGATGATTGTTTCTTGTTTATATACCAATGTAATCAAATAAAACACTGGCATTGGGAAACTAGGGTCGGTTCCTTAAATTGTCACATTCCCACACGTTGTCCCACTTCCACAACCTACCCACACACACATGGGCCTCAAACCACCAAAACCACACCTGCAGACACCTCGGCCATAATAACCATAGACCACGCCCAAAGACACATGTGCCTTATCCCGAATATACTTTGGAAAACATACCTAGCCCAAAAACCCCTGAGCCCCTTGTCCAAAACAAACCCTTTCTTGAAGAATCTTAGATTATGGTATTCCATTAGCCATTACTACCTGACCAGATATGCATGAGTGGCAATATCATGAAGAGGGTGAAAGGAAGAAAATTAGTAACTCGTGATCCATCCTTTCACCGGGATGTTGGGAGAGACACCCTCCCCCATGAAATGGATGTGTTCGGAACATAGTTCTCAAAAACGGTGCAAGGATTATAGAAATAACATGGAACTAGAATATATATAAATATAGTGAGGTAAAAAGCCACTTAGAACCAACCTATGGGTTTCACAATAATAGACCACAAGCCCACACCAACACCCCTTTTTGCTACCCCTACATGCACAACCATACAACAACCACTTCCTAGAAAAAATCCAACCACCTTTTTAACATCCATTTATTTATTTTAGGTGATTAACGTTAAATTATTATGTTACTACTGGGAAACTAATAGCATTAACCATAACAAGCAATGAATAAAAACAACCCACAGTCCCACTACACCAAAACACAAAACTAGACTTGAAATCCCACTGCAAATCCCTATTTAACTCCTCCAAACTATCATTATTCAATGTGATACCTCTAATTCCTTCCCTCACAACCCATCCCTATAGCCTAGATACAGAAATAAATCCCTAATACAATCCCACTCCATAACATGTTTGTAACCAAAATACAGTCCCACTTCTTGACATCACTTCATTGACAATAACACAACTTAAAGGTAGATCAGCTACCTACAAGTTCATCCATTTCACAATCAATCAATCTCTTAGATTGAGACACCAAGACAGCCCCTGAACCACCCCACATACCAAGCCAACAGAACTCAAGAAAAAATACATAACAAACAACCACAACCATGAAACCCTGAATTTTTTTTAAATTTAACTAATAAGGGTTCTTTAATTTCCAGTTGAATATAACTAATATGATCACGAGACATTTTTGATCTTGGTTTATGTCTTTATTTAACCGATTGTATGTGATTAATTATATTTCATGTTACATTTGTACATCCAAACATCATAAAAAATAGATTACCACTAGTGCACAAGAAAATCCCACCAATGGTCATGAATTTCAAAAGCCATACAACCACAAAAACTACAAAAAATTGATGATAAAAAAATAAAATATGTGACCAACATCAAACCACATCAAACCACATGAATCACATTATTTTTTTTCTCAAGTTATATTTTGATCATATTAAATCCTATGTTAATTATCATTTTAAAAAGACTATATGGTTGTCCCTCATAAGAATTCATTAATATACCGACCGCCCATGATGCACAATTAAAAATATGTAAAAAAAATTCCCTACTTGGATGATAAATGATTGAAGTTCCTTCTTGTTCCAGGAATAGAGGATGGTGATACTTGCAAGAGGAACTCCACGTTTTAGTGGAAAGGGCTACAACATGGGAACACAACTCATATTGGGAGGAAGTCTCCCGGAACACCAAGAGAAATGAAAAGGAATAAGGAAGAGAGGATCTCTTCTTAAGAAGTTTCCAGATCCTTAAATCTGGGAGTCCATCTTTAAGTACATAAATTTAGGATCATGATTTGACCATGTGTCTTGGTGGTTTCACATGTTGGAATTAATTGAGACTTAAAAATTCCCCTCATAAATGGTGGAGATAGACCAGAATACTTGTGTGAGTTTATAGAATAACTTTAAACAGAGAAAACATGTAAAAGGGGAGAAACTAGAAAAACTAGAAAAAACTAGAAATGATTCATCGATGGGTGAGTCACTGATGTTGATCTACTAACACTATAACCTACCAACCCGACGACCTAGTAACACCTCGACCTACCAATGCTCTGAACTACCAAGATTGAGCCACTAAAGCTAAGCTACCTTTGAGTGAGCTATCTTGGTGACCTACTGATGCCTCGACATACCAACACCAACACCCTAGACTCACCAATGCTGAATCCCCATGACTTATCGATGCCAACACACCTTGACCCACTAATGTTGATTCCTATTGACTCACCAATGTTGATACCCCTTGAATCACTGATGCTGACTCCCCTTGACTCACTGATGTCGAAGCCCCATGACTCACCGATGCACTGACATGGAGATGCACTGACATGCCGACGCACTAACATACTGATTGAACAAAATGGAAATTTGGAACATTCTTGATTTGAGCTACTAACATCTCCAAGAACACCTTAACACTGGATTATCATAAAGGAAGGGCCTGGGGAAAATCATGGTTATTACAGTTATAGAAATTTCGTTGATGCATTAGTAGATCTCAGGAGGCAAACAAGATATTATTCTTGTTGAGACCTTATACATATATCAGATGACTTGGAACAAATCATTACTAGTAATATATGAATTTTAATAAATCCTTGATGGAATGTTATAGATATCAACAATTATGAATTACGTAATTATAAATTTATTTATTTATTTTATATGTTATAATTTAATTAGTAATAATATCTATGGTCTATTTTAATGATCCTCTTATTACTAATATGGAATTATTTAATCACTTTTTATTCATTCCATATTATTTCATGTTATTAATATAATGTAATTATTTTAGTTATTTAACATTACATTTGGATTGTGTCTTATTTAATTATGTCTTCTAATGTACACTCACCTTTAATAAGATTTTGATCCCTCCAATATCTTATTTCATATTTTCCATAGGTTATAAATATGTATTTCGTTATTGATCTACTGGGATATGCTATGGGGAATAATGAAATTCCCAAAAAAATTATTTCTTTATTTTTCTTTTTTTAAAAATAATTTAAATTGACATTAAATATCTAATTTACCAATACTAATGAAAGGTTTAGTCTCTCATGATGAGATTCAATTTATATTATGCTAGTGTAGTAAAAAAGGATCTAGCTCTTTGAATCCTAGGTTTGGGTCACTATAGTGGGTATCAAAGAATGTCTAGTAGAAACTCTGGAAAATTGATTTAGTAAAACATAGATTATTGAACCAAAGTCTATTATATAATATGATGAAATGTATATAATTTCATCCTAATGTTTTGATAAGGTAATTATTATGTGGGTTTACTAGAAATATATACTGTTTGGGGTACTACATGTTGACATGGTTCTAGAATAGATGTTAATAGTGTTAATAACATTGAAAAGGCGCTTCAAGCTTGACTAAAAAATTACAAGGTATTAAAAATGATCCTTTCTGTGCACATGATTTGACATTACTGGGGTATATTCTACAGAAAATTGAAATTTTCATTAAAACCAATTATTATGAATATGAAAAAGTAATAACCACAATGAAACCATGATAATAATTATAATATTTTCTATGCATAAATTTTCTAATTTATGATAAGTATTTAACAATATTTTTAATTTTTCATTATGTTTCAAAATGAAAAGATCAAATTTCTTATTTTCCATCATTTATAAATTCTTCCAAATTAAAAGAATGGAAACTGCATCAATTATTTCAATTTAATGGCTTATAATTATTTTTTCTTTGATTTTATAAGACCAAATCGTTTACATGGAACTAGACTCCAAAAAAATATTATAATATGGGGACATAATATCATGTCCTAAAAACGGAAATATAGTTTAATAAGTATTATGAAAAATATGGAAGAATGGGAAAACGGGGAACATGGGTAAAATGATGGATAAATGAAGTAAGATAATGAACTATTTCCCAACAAGTGATAACTTTGGAAATAAATACTTGATTACTTTATTGAATGGAATTTTTGTCTTCTATATATTTTCAGTGAAAGGATATCACTATACTAATTTCAATGGTAGTAAAAATATTCCAATTTAAAATGATTTAGTTGTATGTATATGGGGAGATAATCGAATAAATTTCTTGATAACCAAAGGAATATACCTCAAAATAGGTTAATGCATCATTGTCAATCTTCTGATTCTTCCATTAAAAAATAAGAGTGATTAATATTCTTCTATTTTAGTTTAATTATAATCTTATTTGATAATTTTATCAGTGATTTACTAGGTATAATAAATATGAAATGTATAAGGATTGCACTGTTATAAATTTCCTTAATGATTTTATAGTGTTTGTTTAATGGTAGAAATAAACAATAAAATAATTAAGTGGAATTTTAAACTTCATGGAAAACACAAGATTGAGAACCCTTAAAATATTCATGATGTTGATGTTATTATTTTGGGAAAAGAGATTATAGATACATAAAAATTAAATTAGATAGTACTAACTATCATGGAACTAATTAATGATTTTATGAAATATGTTTTATGTGATAACATAGAGAGTTTATTTGTTTTTTGTATTTAATGAATATATCTAATAATCATAGTTTTATTTAAGGATCATAGAAGGATGCATTTTTCAAAAAGGTTTTTATGAAAATTTAGGTTATTACCATGTATCATGAGATTATATGATGAAGGTATTCACATTTTTGTTCTTTCATGATTTATATCTACATGATTATATTTTATGGATTAGAGTAATGTTAATTTTTTAAATTTACTAACATTATTTATATATAACTATATATAGTTCTTTTGTAATTTTCATAATGATAACTAATTATAAAATCCTTTATGTTTAAATTTTAATGTGGTTTTAGAGAATAATATATTACTTCACCAAAGGAATAATTATGAATATTTGATAAATTTTTATATACATATTGGGTTTAAAAAATAGTTTGAGATGGACATAAATATTCTTCACTATTTTATGTGTCTTATGATCTTTCAGAAAATGAGTTGTAGTGCTGTAAGCACAAAAAAATTATGTTTTTATATTTATTTCATGGTGTATGTGATTAATTGGATATTGATAGTATCACAACTAAATGATTAAATAATTCTTATGAATTATAAATGTATCATGTGAATTTGAATATATTCATGAGTTTTTAAAGAATTACTCAAATTTAGGATAATGATCTTGAAATAAAAATAGAATCTTATAACCATCAATTCTAAGGATATCAAAGACATTATTCCCACTTATTGGGATTTTTTAGGTTGTTATGCATCTTTATATCACCAAATTATTTTATAAATTATCTATATCACTCTATATATGTATCATGGATTTACTTTTACCTTCCATTACCATGTTTTCACTTCTAACCTATGGTCTCTTACTCAAATAAACCGATTAGGTAATTATTCTAGATGATATTTATACATCTTCTTCTATCTTTTTAAGCGGATATTTTATTAACCCTTTTATGATATGGATTTTTCAATAATTTTATTTTAAATTGTTAGAACAATGATTATTGATATCAATTTTAAAAAGGGAAGACTCAATTTATTTGAGTTGGAAATAAACTAACACCCTAAAATTTTAAAATATGAATATTTTATTTGATAGAATGAATGATTCAAAACAACAAATGTAAAAGGGAATATGACCTCATGAGACATTATTATATATTAACTATTTTTTATAAATTAAATAAATTGTATGTCTTGAAAATAACATAAAACTGATGTTTTCTTGTGTTTCCCACAACATTGAGTATGTTTGATACACTCTGTTACACTCATGACATAGTTCTACTAAAGTAAAATATACTCTTAATATTATTATTTAATATATGAGTTATTGCCAAAATAATTGAGTAAATATAAGATTATGATAAACTAACTAATGAAATAATATAGTCTACATAAATTATTATTTTTATATATTGATAATAAATTATAACATGAACCATTTAAAAAAATAAATATTTATAGAAAAACTATTTTTCCTAAGAGACAATTTTGTTTCTCATGGTGTACACAATTTAAGAATAATTTTCAACAAATTTATTAAATTTTTAGAATAAAATAATTTAAATTTTTAAAATATTCATATGTAAATTACATGATGGTTAATATTTTTTATTTTACTAAAATATTTTATTTTTGTGTTAGTAATGAAAAATACGGAATTTTAATTGAAAATAGTTTTTTTGAATATTATTAATGTAAAACTATATTATTAATTATTTTTAAATTAAATTTAGTTCATATTTATATAAATTAATCCAATTTATTTTAGTGTAATTAATTTAATATTTAATTTTGATAAAAAAATATTATACAATTTTGAACATTTTCAATTTAGAAATATGCATTCTCATCATGTCTATGTGATTAATTTTAAATTAATTTCTTCATATTATGTGAATTAAATTTTGAAAAAGTAATTATATATTTTAAATAATAATATTTATTTTATAATAATTAAATGTTAATATATGATAAAATTTATTAGCGAAAATGGTTATTAATATTTACACTGAAAAACGTAAAAAAAATTACATAGGGATTAAATATTAACATTAAGTGGGTTAATAAACAATAAAAATGAAAAAAAATCTATTTTAAATAAACATTGATACATTATACCTTGTATTATTAATTATGATACATTGTTTTGATCTATTTACAGGAAAAACACGTGTGTGGAATTCAATTTATCAAAATAAATTACAAGTGTGCCACTCAGCCCAATTATAAAATGCTACTCCTCTCATCCTCTCTTCAAACATTAAAAACAAATTGGATCATAAAATCATGGAAAAAATGAATTCCATAAATAACTATCCTCATCCAAGAATATATTATCATTTTTATAAAATCCATCATAGGAAGGACTTAGCGCAGACCTAAGGATACATGAAGAAGAGGTAATGTCCTTCAACCAGCTTCTTTATTTTTCTTATTTCTCCATCATAATGGATTTTTTATACAATTATTATATAATATCATAGGTATCTTAAATATAAAATGTTGTTTTTTTATAATTTCATGGCCTAAAACAATATCCAATTCGATGAAATGGGTAAGGAAATCAAATCTCATTTGTACAGCAGAATACAACCTAGCAAACCAATCTCATTCATTTTTTCACTTCCAACCATAATATAGGATGTCATGATGGATATATAGTATATATATTATATTTAAAATATATGTATACCTATAAAGTCACTATATTTTATATATCTATTCTATGTTCCATTCAATTGGAGATATGATAATGACAATCATGTGTGTAGAAGACTACCGTCTTGCGAAGTAATATGATTCAACTTTCAGTAATGATTCAGGTAGAATGTAGTAAAGATAATGTTAATTAGTATATATTATTTTAATGAAATAATTATTATACAGAAGACATATTTAAAATTCTAAAAATATAATATTTATCATTTTGTTACTTTCCTTTTAACATAAGTAAATATGATAACATAGTTCGTGTACTGCCTTCATGAAATGATGAGACTCTCTTTTCATCATTAGAAATCATGGAATGTTTATATAAGTATATAATATTGTATTTATTATATTTTGATTATTATTAAATTTTAAATTATGACTTACCTTTATTAAATATTTATCATTGGAAAATAGAAACATTACTCAAGCGTACATATGGCCAACAATCTCCAAGATATTAAGATACTTATTTTTTCATACCCATCATCGTTGAAATATTTTAAATGTAAAATTGATATAAATATATGAAAATATGTATTGATTATATTTATAAATATTATTTAACTATATAAAACTCACCAAAACTAGAACATTCAAAATAAAACGCACATGATAATATAGGAACATTAACACTTGAAACAATGAAAATAATGAATAATTATTAATACATGCATAATAAGAAGTTAAAAAATGACCATATATGATAAAATAAATGTTAATATCATTCTATAATAATTTAATAACATTTATAAATTAACTATATTTATGTATTAAGAAATATCAACCAAATGGAAGTGTGAGGTATGGGTTTCATGTTTCACTTTTACTTCTATGATACATATTTCATATTCACTAATTATTTCATTTGGGTAGTATATATAATTCCTTTTTTTATTTCCTAAAATTAACTAATTTATCATTATGATATACAATATTTCATTTTATAATATTTATTTTGTGGTTATTTCAGTGAAAAAAATTACCAAAGTGGTAAGAGTATAAATCACAATCTCATCATTACTTGAGATGGTCAACGTATACATATCCATTGGATTATTTATTTGATGTCTAATTCATGAAAAAAATATAATTTATTATTTATTGTTAATTATTTATATTTTCAAGTAATATTAAAATTATTACACTATTTTTTAATAAAAATAATTGAGAAAATATTTTAAGGAAAATCAGACATCATTTATTTCATCTGACATAAATATATTTACATCCCAAAAAAAGTTTTCTTAAATTATTTTCAAAACTATTTTTTTCCATTTTAAACTGATATGTTATATTCATTTTTAGCAATTGGACTTTTCAAAAACTTTTTATAAAAGGAATCTTCATGTCATATTCAGAATAAGGAACTTTTCTAAACTTTTTAATGTATAAAAGAAATGTTACTTTTAACTTATATGATATGTACATAATTACACCACAATATGAAAATAATTTCAATGAAGATTCCATTTCAATTTTATAAAGTTATTTTTGAACCTCATTTTTTCATTATAATTGTGTGGAATGTATTTTTTAAAAGTGTCATTTAATAAAAATAAATTTCAAAATGTTATATTGTTTTAATAAGTGATTTTCAAAATAAAAATGTTATATTCTAAAATAATTTGTTTAATTTTATTTTTTTTATTTCTATTTTTAAATAAAAACTATTACCCTTACTTTAATGGGTATTTTTTATAATGATATCCAACATTTTGTTTTTTCTGATGTTTTATGATCAGTTTGACAGGTGGCGTTTAGTTTCATACCAATAACTATACTCTGGATATTCAATGATAAATTTTATTGTTTGGGTAAAGTATGTAATTTTAATATAATAGTGTTAATAATAAGTTTTATGTTTATTATGCTTCATCAGTTTAAAATGACTAACTTATTGGAATTAGTGACAGGTGGGTCCTTCTATAGATTGCCCAATCATTGCAACTGTTGGTTTCATGACACAATAAATATATAGTATTCCTAGAGGCATTAAACATTTATTAGTTGAAATTGTATGAATCATTGATGATATTCGATTTCAGGGAATGAATTGATAATGGTATGTGTTAGTGATTCATCATAATGAATTCCATTATTATGAATTCATATATTGACATTCCATTTGATTATTATATTTTTTAGAATATCCACGTTTAATTTTCTCCCCATGTGATTATTTATATTGAATTATTTGATAAAATTTAATTCTTGGAATATTATGCTCAGTTTATAAAGTGTTTTTCATCTTTATCAGTTATTTAAATTTATACTTTTATTTTTTCATATTTAATCTTTACATTTACTGTATAATTACCCTTAGTAGCAATATGATATCACCTCTTTATTATGTTTTATTTTCCTATAGTATGTGGAATTATTTTATGACTGATATTATGGGATATGGTAAGTATAAAAACGGAATTGTCAAATAAAATTCGTCATGAATTTTTAATTTTTAAAATTTATGGTAAATTTCATTAATGTATCTCATTTAACAAGATTACTAATATATTCTGTCCTTTTGGATATGGGTCCTTGTTTCATATTCTAATGTAATAAAGTAGGCCCTAGCTCCGAGGTAATGTGGTCAAGTTCACTACAATGTCAATCAATTACTATTATAAAATAACATTCAAATAGAGTGATAATAACAAGAATTTTAGGAAACATGTACCTAAAAACCTTAATCAAAGAGGAAATATAGAAATTAGATTCAATCACCCTGATATAAAGGGTTTTTAATAATTATATAGTATCTAATAAGTTATTTGAGTAATTAATATTCCGAATTTCTTTTCCTGATATAAATGAAATTAAATAACCAATCACAAATAAGATATATGAATATTAGAAAAAAATTGTTACCAACAAAGCATCATCATTATATCTTAAATCCCCTAATAAAACCAAAGTGGTTATCATGACTATCATGCATTGATAGTATGAGTGATCAATCATGAAAAACCAATCAATGTATGCCTAAATCATGAGACCATTTTCTCAATATATGACACCATACTTTCAACTTTAGTAATTCATGGTCATCATCTGTTCATATCATTCAAACTAGTTCATTAATTAAAAATTGATATAACCCATTAATATCCCATTGGTTTATAAATCTGGGTGAACTATAATAGACTACTCATGCCACAATAGAAAGATGGTTGAGATATAGTTCATCAAAAATATTCATGGTAATTATTCCCATATGGATCTATTACAAAACATCTTCCCCGTATGGTATCTATATATGTATGATTTTCTATGAAGAACACACATCTTATTTACCATAACATAGGAAGATCTCTATCCCAAGGGGTTATCCAAAGGGTTATCACTAAGGATTTATTATCTTGGATTCAAAAAGTAACTAAACCTTTCTCTAATAAAAACTATTATGACCCATGAATCTATAAATAAATATATCATTTATTATATGAATATTCAATGAAAAATATTATTATCCACATAATAATCAAATATTTCAACATTATTTAGTTATATGGTCACATAATCAACTTGTTCGTAAGATATATACATAATCTCCCATTAATGTTTTCATAAATACTAGCCTTTATAGACATATCATACATTAAAACTCTTTTCATAACAAATTTAAACAAAACATAAGAAATTCTATATTAATATGCTAAGTAAGGGTAACCAATAGGGATATTAAGAAACATAAAAACAACACATTTTAATAGTAGTATGATAAAATGAGCATAAATATAGAAAAAACCATGAATTTCACATATCAAATTCTTTTCCCAAGAATATGTATTAGTAATTTCTAAGACATGAATCATAAATGAATCAATGAAAATCATCCATGAGAGTATAACACTACCATACAAGATTTTTTTAATACACATAATCATATAGAATCAATTACTTATTCAAGGATCTCTTCCAAGACTACCACTGTAGAGTTTATTTACACCCCAATAAATCATGTAATTAGTCATGGTCCACTACCAATATTATCATAGTGGAATTATCCCTTACTAAACTGGGTTAAATCCATATTCAATAAGTTATTATCTCAGGAGATATCTATATTTACATAAATCATCGCAGTACTATATAATTTTGGGTCCACCCTTCACAAAATCATAATCCATTCAAATATATTGTAAAATATTGTAAATAATTCCACATATGTCATTACCTGTGGAAAGGTAATGTAATTAATAAAAAATTCAACATCTCATCAAAGAGTATCCCATGGGAAATAAATTTGTTTAAAAAAATATCAGAATAATAATAATAAACATTTGGAAAAATAATATGGATTTTAAAATTTATTTTTATCACCAATATATCATAGGTAACATCGAATAATGTTATAAAAAATGAAATTTATTTTAATGTTTTCATGGTATATTTCATGGGGAAAAACCCTTTTTATTTAGGAAAAATTATTTATAATCTAAAAATTTCCATAATATCCGGGAACAAATTACATTAAAAAGACCCTAAAATATTTTAAAGGAATATTTATAACAGAAATTGGTTATGAAGGTAGGATATTATGTTAATGTGGTTTCTATTAAGATAATGTTTTTTTTTCAAATTTTCTATATAAAGTAAAATGTAAATTTTATGAAAAGTGACACAGAGAGTCCTTTTAAGACATGTTTTTAAAATTTAAGATTATTTTAATTTATATTAAAAAAATAATGTCATAATATACAAACAAACATGAATATATTTTAAAAAATAAGTATATTTATGAAATAATATCTTAAAATGAATAGTGAAATAAATTCGATTTTCATTTAAAACATTATTTTGGACTCCTGTGTTCTTAAAGAGGATAATATGAAATGAAAACATGTAATCAATAGAAGTAATATTTGGATAATAAAATTCTTGATTTCAGGAAATTTTGGTGACAAAATATTATTATCAAAAAACCAGATCTTAAATAATTCCAATAAACATTGACATTTAACATAATATCATTACTGCATTGGTATCATTGAAGTTAAAACACTATGATTGTGTTATGGTTAGTTAGAAATGTATATAAAATTAATTTTTCTTGGTAAGAATCATAAAATAAATTCATGTAAGGTATATACACCACAAAATAAAAACTATTAGTGATTATAGAATGTTTCTCCCTATATAAAATAAGACAAAAATTCCTTACCAATTTGGTGACTTTTAAATCATAATTCCAGATATTGAATAACCAAAAATGAAACATCAAATATAATTATAATAATTATATGATTCATTTACCATGTAAAATATAATTTTACATTAACCACATAAAATAATATTGGTTTGTAACATATTATATTTCCCACATAAAAACATTTGCGACTATAAACACATACATTGAGGTCAATGGGATTCAAAAGGTCTCTATCATATTATACAATAATTTTATAATTTATTATAATTAATAATAAATTAAATTACATTCTTATTATATTACATATGATTCAAATATTATATTTTTACACTAATTTTGTAAATAATACCTTTTTAAAATCTTCTTTTTCAGGTGATTTCAATTTCATTTTACCTATGAATTTTAGTTTTATTGGTATTATCCGAGTAAATTAATCATGGTTTCACCATCAATATAAGGTTAATAAAGATGTAAGTATCATAAATTTTAAAAATATGTATATTTATAGTAATTTATAGTAATTTATAGTAGGTATTTATTGTAATTGAATTTCATTATTCTTGTATATTGTCAGTTATACATAAACACGGTCATTCTTTGCACATTTTGATGGATGAAATAAGATAAATCTAAATAATAGTTCACATTTAAAAAATTATATCATTTAAATAAAATATATTAATTAAATATATCCTTATTATAATCCATGTAATAGAGAATAAAAAATTGAATCACATAGATTGAGGATGGTAATAGTCTATAAGTAAACTCAAGAACCGTTATAATTTTACAATAGATTGGATGTTATGGTGGTATATAAGATATTGTGATTTCTAAATTATAATTATGTCATAAATATCATATATAAACTATTACCCTATCAAAAATAACCAACCATGAAGTATGGTGATGGAGAATTAATTGTATCCCTATATAGAAGTGGTAGGCCATATATATGCACAACAGATACATTCACATCACATTTGATAAAATAATGGATATATATGAATGGTTCCATAATAATAATAACATTTCTGTGTATTTTGGATAACAAATTACTATTCAATATTGAATACCATATATTTATTATAGGTAATAGAAGAAATAAATTGATAGAGGATTGGTAAGATGATTACCTCTATTTATATAATCCAAAAATATTTATTTTTTAAGGACCATTCAAAAAGAATTTTAACAATACGTTATCCTTAAACTCATGGATATTTATGGGTAGAAGATATTTATTGATTATTTCTATATTTCATACTACGGTGTAAAGAAGATAATGTAGGGGTTTCCTTTTATATATGAGTGAGAGGACACACATAGAATTTCATAAAATATTAACATATAATAATGTCATATTAAATTCAAGTAATTAAAATTGATATTAAAGGAATATAAATTGTTATGACAAAATATAACAACCAAGGTACTTATGATTTTTTATACTAAAATCAAATAGTTAAAATTATTCATAAATTTATAATGAAAAAAGTGTTATTTTTTGAAATTAAGGAATATATACTAATAGAATTGTAACCTCATAAATGACAGTATAAATAAAATTTAGGTATCTTATAAGTGAAAAAATTATGTATTTATATCATTGATTAATTGAATAAATGTTTTATAAATGATAGTTTATGTGTCGGTATTTTTCTGACACATAAACTTTAATATATGATTTTATTATTAATTTAATGATTTAAAATAAAATATATCTTCATAAAATAGATTCATAAATTATTATTTTATTGTCTTATAATTATAAAATAATTTTATATGATTTAAAATAATCATTCAGCGTGCTATAAAATCAGATATATTTATGAAATTTGCATTCTTCTAATAAATTATAATTTTAATTAATTATTATATTTTTTCATATTTAGAAAAAACTATTTCCCTAAAATGGTGTTCATTTTATAATTATAAACTTTTAAAAATGGTTAGGGTGAATTTTTTATATTTTTGTAAAATAATTTAATATTTGATGATCATTGAATTTGATATATTTAAGAAATAACTGAATTTTTGTGTCATGGATGAGGCATAGATGATTCGATAATGATTTATGAACCTAAAATAGAACAATACTTCCCTATTTAATGTATTTATTCATTTATTCATCATTATTCATTTATTCATCATTATTCATTTTATTCATCCAAAATAATAAACAAATAAATAAAATAACAGGATAACACCCCACTCCTCAACTATAAATACAACCCCTCGCCACATCTTCTTCTCGTACCTATTACAATTTTATCCTTGTACAAATTATTACAAATAAACATCCAAAGCCTATTTACCATTTCCAAGGCCAACTGCTATCACCAAAATTCCAAAAACATTTTCATTAAGGAAGATCTTAAGAAAAAGAATTCAAGAGAAAAAATACTATTTATTTTTCTTTTATTTTCCATTCAATTTATATTTGATTATTATTAAATATTACCCTCACCATATCCAAGTAAAATGAGATGAAAAATATATTATATATAATTTAATTTTATCATGTTGATGTAAAAAATCATCATAGAACACCTTCCCCTCTTCCTTTTATTCTAAAAATGAGTACATTATCTTTGATGTCTCGATTTACCACTGTCGTGGACGATACACTTTAATTTTCATTTTCCACCATTAGGATTGGTAATAAAACTATTTTTATGGATTAATCATATTTTATTATAAATAGTATAAGTTATATAATTAATTTAACTATTATATAAAAATTATACAAAATAAAATGATATATGTTCATGATGGTCGTAAGATCTCACAAAATAAACTAAAAAATTTTCATTAATGTTTTATCACAATTTTCATCCTAATATTATAAAAAATTATATATAGAATCAATTATAATTATGGGAACATATTAATACTATTTATTATATTTTTTGTTTGTTTTCGTCCATTTGATAAGAAAATACATAATGAACCAATTGTGGAAACCAATAAATAAATGGAACCAAAAATTGATAATTACAAAATATGATTAAAAAATGTGTCGAATTATGTTATAATGTGGCCATATACCTAGTTATAAATATTAATATGGTAATTTAATTTATTAATAACACTAACTAAATCTTTATATAGAAGGTTTGAAATTGTTTTATGTATGAAAATCCTAATGTAAGTGATTTTTCTTTAAAAATCCACTTTTAAATACTTATTTTTACAAAATTTAAATTTAATGATTTTACATGTTTTGATATTTCAAGATTATTTTATGGTTCATCCGAATTTTTTAATGATTACAGTTGGGATAAATATCTCCTTCAAATTTCTTTTGTATCACTATGTTTTAGGTCAACTGCATGATTATTCTAAGTATCACAATAATGGTTTCACCATAGGGTATCTATGAAGGTTACATTATAAGGTAGTCATGATGGTTATATTGTAATGTATCCATGAGGGTTACAAAACATATCATATCAATGAGGGTAAATATATTAATGAATTAATTATCCATGTTGCCTTTTTGGTTTTATTTATGTTTTCCTTGTTCTATAAAAATCTCATATTTTCAAAATTTAACTATATGATACTTAATGGGTGGTAAGTATGTCTTCGTGAAAATGATTTCATTTGTGCAATGGTATTCATGGAATAATGGTTTCTCTCTTTTATATGTACCTTACTATGGTTTTTTTCTCAACCCATGTTTATGAATTTTTCCATATGATTAAATGATGGGTATGAGAAAAGAAGAAGAAAAGATGAATGTCGTGAAGATTTCTTGTTTTATTTAACACTTTGGTATTATGAAATAAATGGATAATATTTTAGTAGTATTGACTTTATATTATTATGGGTTTTCATGTATTTTTTATGACTTAATTATCTAAAACTCTAAACAAAAATGTTCTTTGGGAAAGTAAGAAGTGTTTTCTAGCTAAAATAAATAGATTGTGTGTGTCTATGGATGGTCCTTATAGTTGATATCATAACATAATTTATATAAATTTAGTGGTTAATATGATTTTGATAGAATATAATAAATGGTTTTTACCATATTTTTATTTTTTAATGGTATATAAGTTGATGATTACCATGTTTTTCATTTAAGATATATTTGTTCAAAAAGGGTTTATGTAGAGGAAATTGGGAAGATATAGTTGGAAGGCACTGAGAGTCAAATATCTTTCTAAATCAACTACCTGGAATGATGGGAATTTTAACTGATCAATTTTTGATAGTATTGGATTGGTAATCACATTCTATAAATTTTGGGGTCATACTATAAAGAGAACACCCATAACAACCACAAAGTAACATAACTATTGTAGAATATTTTATAAGGAAACACCCACCTTCTTTTAGTGGATCTTAAGATCAATTGGAGGCTGAATGGTGGATTAAATCCGTTGAAATATATTTTATTTTATGATGTCTTCAGTTTATCGAAAATTTAGTTTTATATTAACTATTTTGATGTAGAATTTGATCATTGGTGGTCAATAATTAAGAATATCAGTGATAAATAGGAGATTAATTCCGTGGAATTGGTCAGATATTAAGTTATTTTCCTTCAAAAATATTTTCTTATCATGGTTCTAAATACAATGGAAAATAAATTCCTTGAATTAAAATAGAAAGATTAATATTAAAGGTTAATTTATGAAGAAAAAGTCACCAAATTTTCTAGGTATTCTCCAAATCTTAGTCAATAAATTGATATTAAAGTCAATCTGTTTTACTCAGGATTTAATCCATTATATCGAATGGAATTTTCTTCTCATGAATTAAAACTTGTGAGGAACCCATACAATGTTTTGAGAGGGTAGAAATTGTGTATGATGATGATAAGATGTACTTTTACAATAATAAGACAGAAGGTCCATATGGAAGTTAATGGGTAGGAATAAAATATTTAAATCAAATGGTAATAATGTTCTATTTATGGTTTGTGGGATGTTTGGTAAAAAGATCCCTGGGGAAAGCCTTATTATATCTGGGAAGTGTTTCTAATGTGGTATGTTTTGATATGTATCCTTAGAGTGGTATGATAAACATCTTAATTATAATTATGATAAAAAACTATAAAGTTTTTTAAATGTAGTGATTTTCATAATTTTGAATGTACATACACAATGTTAGATCAGAAATATGGAAGGATTACAGATTTTAAGAAGAAACATTGAGATTAATCCTTTGAGACTACATTAGTAGATTTTCATCCGACCAATGTTGTGGTATTAAGTAAACTGGGATATTACTCATATTTTACTTACATTTTACTTGATAAAGGGTATACATATTACTTTATTTTTAAAGGATTTTCTAGTAAATTAGAAATTTTACAATAGGAATAAGTTCTACTGAAAAATTATAGGAAAATATTAAAGGAAAAAGCATTATATGAATATTCCAATTGTTGTATGTAGAAGGAAATTATATAAAAACCTTTTTGATATTCCCTTGGTTGAGTTTGATATTATTTTGGGAATTTATTGGCTTTCATTTTCTTATTATATTATTTATTTCAGATCTAAACTAGTTGTTTTCTTGAAGGTATTTAGTTTCTATACACGAATGAACCCATTAAATTGATAAAATATCTAGAAGTTGAGAAACAATTAAAAGATGTATATTAAATTTTTCATGCACATATTATTGAAAATGTGCAAACTGTTTAGATTATTATTGTGATATTTCTAAATTAATACTGATATTGTTTTCGTAAAGTGTTTACCAGTGTTATACATACTTAAGAAGATGAATTTACTATTGAATTTGTTCATTACTCTAATTTAATTTCATAACCACCTTATTTAACTACTCATGTGGAACTTATAGGATTGAATATTAGATTATATTAGTTTCTTGATAAGTGATACCTTTATCCTAGCACATTACCTTGTGATTCTCCTATATTGTTCATTAAAATAAAATATGGTTCCATGAGACCATTAATTTATTACAGACCATTGAATAACATTAAAGTTAATAATAGGCATCTATTTCCTCATATTGATGACATTTTTTATCATCTCTATATATTTGAGTATTATTCCATGCTTGAATTGAGATCTAGGTACTATCAGTTGAAGGTAAAAGTAGATGACATTCCAAAAATAGAATTCTAAACTAGATAATGGAATTATGAATCTTTTTCATGCATTTTGGTCTCACAAATTCCCGTATTATATTCACACATCTTATGAATAGAATCCTCCATAAAGATTTTTATAACTTCATTATGGTTTCTATTGATTCTATATTGGGGTATTCCAAAATATTTGATGATCATGAAAAACATTATAATCATTTTCCTACAAACACGTAAAGAAAATAAGTTATATGGAAAATTTAGTAAGTGCAGTTTTTTTTGAAACATAGTTATTTTTTTTGGAAAAATGGTAAATAATTATGGGACAACAATTTATCATACAAAAAATGTTGGTTAATGGGAAATACCTAATAATGTAACAGAGATTCATTTTTTCATGGATTAGAATGTTATTACATATGGTTTGTTAAAAAAATTAGATAGTTATCTATCACACTAACTATGTTAACACAAAATATTGTTAACATTATATTAATTAAAGATTATGATGATTACTTTTTAGAACTGAAAAGAAGATTGGTAGATGTTCTAGTTCTGGCCATGCCTTCTAAAAATAGTGATTTCTTCATCTATAGTGATGCTTTATTAATGGGACATGGTTGTTTTGTGATGAAGAATTATTGAGTAAATGGTTATGATTTATGAAAATTGAAATCCCATGAGTTAAATTATCCCACAGATGATTTTAAATTAGAATCTTTAGTTTTCACATTAAAAATATGAAGACATCCATTATATAGATCCTAATCCTTAATACATATTAACCATAAAATTTTAATGTACACATTCTCTATGAAGTAATTGAACATGAGGTAGAGAAGTTGGATGGAATTGATAGAATATTATGATTTCAATATAAAAAACAATAATGAAAATAAAAACAAAGTTGTGTATTCTATGAGTCAAAAACATCATGCATCATTAACCATGTTACCTTTGGAGCAAGACCCCTTGGTTTATGATTTGATAAATTGTTGATTGGAAGTTGTTGTTGATGGAAATTCCCATGTTTTTTTAGGTTTCAATGTATTCATCTCTCTTAGATAGAATTAAAAAAGTGTGGAGGAAGACATTGATCTATAGAAAAGTATTGAATTGGTTAAGATAGGTATGTTTCTTGAATTTAATATTGATAATGACAGTTTGTTGAGTTTTTGAAAGATATTATGTGGGCCATTTCTTTCCCTCCTAAAGTAATAATTTATAAGTAAACCTCATAGTTATTCATTTATAGTGAATACTGGTAGTACTAAGATGTATATATACATTTTGGGGTAATACTCATGGGATCCAATGAATAGAGATATTTCTGATTTTACTTTGAAATGATTGACCTGAAAACAAATTAAAGTTTTGAAAAAAATTCCAAAATGTATTTTTCATCCTTTTCAAGTGTTAGAGTATAAATGATATAATATATCCATGGACTTCATTATGCTACTACAAAACAAAACTCGTGGAAATAATGTGATTTTGGTTGTTGTTGATTATCCAACCAAATATGCACATTTTTTTCCTATTCGATATACTATGAATTTGGATCATCTATATAGATTATACCTCAAAGTTATTGTTACAATACATTTATTTCCACTCTCCATTATATTTAGCTATGATATGAGGTTCACTTTTCAATTTTTTAAAATCCACTAAATGTCATTGGGAACAGAATTAAATTTCAGCACAACATTTCATCCTTAATCTGATGGATAGTCAGAGTAAACTATTTAGATATTATAGGATATTATTAGATCATGTCATATTGATTACCATGTAATTTTGGATCAAAATTTTTCATTAGAATATTTTTCACATACTAATAGTATAAGGCCCCGACCTTAAACTATACTTAATATTGAATTAAATGAATAATTCACATTGAGGATCTTTTCAGGTTTAGTGTTTCAGAGAATTAGGACATAACTATTACATCTCAAAAGATTACAAAGTAGAAACCTCTACTAAGTTTCCATAAAATAATAACTCTTAAAAAGAAACATGTCTACTTCCATGTTTTAGATAGCATGACATTCCCTTGATCGCATCCTTGACCCAATTCCACATTAAGACCTGTGAAAAAAAAACAATTCAAAAAAACTTGTGGTGAGCATAAAAAGCCCAGTAAGGGATACACAAAGAATGAAAACTGTTAGTTCTTAAAACAACAAGTAAACCATGTATAATTTATCAAAGTAATACCTTAACCTTTATGAAGTAGTAAAAACTCTTCACTGAATAAAAGTTCATTACTTACCCTTCTGTAACCAAAAGATTACCATAAAATCCATATAAATATCACATAACATATAAAGGTAACTTGGGACATAAACATACTTTAGTGGAATAACCATCAGGTCGACTTCCACACATATCACTTAATGGAATATCCATATGGCCAACTTCCATACATCCTTAATGGAATAGCCATATGGACAACTTCCATACCCAATGCATTGGAGGTTATAATGTAACCACCCGTCCTGGTATTCATGGCACCACACGTCATTTAGCTTATCAAGTAACCACCCGTAAAATGTACAAGTACCATCATTACAAAAAAAATATTGAAAATATAAAAATTTCAATAACCACATTTCATTTGCAATCACAATAAGTAATTCCCAGTTATTGAATTAATCAATCCATTTTCAAAAACCATTTAAAATAGATTTTTTAATCAAAGTGTCCCATACCACTTTGAATCTTTTAATGGAATTATAATTTTTAAACATTAATGTCCATATAAATAAATACTGAAACCCATTTTGAAAACATGGAAATTAAAGATAAATATTTAGAGTAATAAATCTTTAAACATTTAAAACGATATTTTTGTTAAATAGTTTTTAAATAAATGTGAGACTCTTGAATACAAATAATAGCGGAATAACATTTAATCCGAAATTTATTATATAATGAGAATAAAGGGATTCATGATATAATATGTCAAAGGACAGTATACGCACCATATAAGAGTGAATTGGTGCATAACAACAATGATGTCTCAAAAGAAATGTAAAATGAGATGAAATCCATTATAAAGAAGGTATCCTTAAATTAAGGATAAATCAATCTCATAATTATGTGTGACAAATATAAATATTCCCAATATAAGTGTATATTAAGTGTAACACAATCAAAGGTCATTCACAAATATTAAAATGATGAAATATTCAATAACTACATGTTGAACCCAAAGAAATCAAAATTGGTTTAAAAAGTTCCTTTGGTAAAATTCAACAGCCTAACGACATCACATCAAAATTCAGAAAATGAATTGATGAGAGATGAAAAGGGTATCTCATAACTTTTAAATAAAATTTACATCAATAAGGATATATAAGAACATATCCCAACATAATAGTATGTGAATTAAAACACATAACAAAAGAAGTCTTTTAAAAGAGGAGGGTGAAAGGTTCCATTACTGATATGGGTATCTTTCGAAACATACACCCCATGAAAGAAGGACAATAAAACATTGATTTAAATACTCATAAATGAAATTATATTACACAATGAGTAAAATAATGGGCAGTACATACACCACTCAAAGGAATTTGTGGAAAATGTAGCATAAATCTCACAGGAATAAAAGTGAGATGAAAAATCCCTTACGAAAACTCGGCAGCCTAATGTCGCCACATAAAACTTCCATAATGGATTGATGAGAGAGAATAGGGTCTCTCATCATATGAACATAAAACGTACATTAAGAGTAATATAAAATAACATCCCAATTACATGAATGACGAGCTTTAAAAGGAATGATATAAAAGAGTGTACTTAAAATAGAAAGAGAGGATTATGATCCCTTACCTCGAATCCGACTTGACTCGATCATTCTTTAACGTCCTGAATAATAAACATGAGATAATTTATACTTGCTTAAGAACCTTTTTCAAGTTAATTATTCCTTTTATATCAATTATTGACATGTTATAAACATTATGTAGTAATTTAAGTTAATAATGTTTGTTTTGTCGATATTTGGTTCTTAAGTCAAAAGTGGACTTCTTAGAATTACATGTTGTTCGTGTGGTGAAAGGTTATTTATATCCAGAATGACATTCCTGATTTGGATATCATATATATCATATATATCCAGCATATACATGTACTTATAATATTACATAATCATTTAGAGGTATGAAATGAATTGTACCGTTCATGGAGACGGTAAGCCGTACGTACGCATGAACGCTACTTTCATTTCTATGTCATATTAATGGAATTAAAACTAAATGAGATATATATATATATATTATAATTCCAGAATGATACCCATCATTTAGATTTAATATATTAAATATATGTCCATTATATATATGTACTTATAATAGTACATAACATTTGGAGATAAGAAATGAAATGCACTGTTCATGGAGACGGTAAGTCGTACGTACACATGAACGCTACATTCATTTCTATATCATACTTTAATGGAATGAAAATAATAAAGAAATAAAATTATATTATAATTCCAGTATAACATCATATATAATAACTTTAAATCCATCCTTTACACATCCCACATATGGCATTAACGAATCAAATCAATTTGAGGGGGCGGTAGTCCGCACTTCCTAAAATGAAGATATCGCATATACCCATAATGGAAGCCATAAAGGTATGCCAAAAATGAAAAATACAGAAGATTAATTAAAACATAAAAATATTATATATCATATATAAACATAGTTACATCTTAATGGTCACCTTTGAAGGTGTTATATTAGTGTTGAACAATCATCGTTTCGTGAGGCAGAAATTCGCCATCCACAGAAACAGTATGTTATTTAACCATTAGATGAAGGTTTGTGTATGTGTATCTCGAATAATTATTATAAAAACATCATATTATATTTAAGATACTGGATTTGTTACAAAAGAAATGAATAAAAAGAGTTTAGGGGGCTGGAGAAGCACAATAAAACAAAAGGGCACAAGTGAAGACGTTACCTTAAAATTGGGTAACTCCCTTTGGTTTGAATCAAAAGGGTTTCTTGAAGAGTTTTCTGCCTAAGGTAAGGCTTCTAGGATGAGGAGAGGGATTTCTAGAGACAAAATAATCAGAGATTGGCCCAACCAATGGCTTGATTGGTGTGGGTAAGGTGGTAGAGGTGGGGGCCTTTTATAAGAGGAGAGGAGGGGCACTATTGGTAAAGTATAAAATGTTACATTATTTCCAAATGGTTTTCGGATTTTAATGGTCCCAAATTGATATAATTAGAGTATAAGGTGATAAGGGTTCTAAATACATCCATACAATAGGTTTTTGACATGTTTATGTCCTAGATTTTGCATTATCTTTCCATTTTATTTTAAATCGTTAAATAATGAGGTCATCACTACATCATCATGATGTCATAAATAATTTAATTTATTTAATGTCTCGAAATTATAAAAAAAAATAACATGATGTAGGAAATAGTTTTAGAGTTATAATTAATATTTATAGTCAAAATTATGACTTGTATAACCCCATGTAAAAATTGTTTTAGTAAAACATCTCATGTTTGTGTCATTTTTATTTTAACTTTAAATAAAAGGCATTAATGTCATTATCATACCCAAGTGGATCCATGGGGTACCGAAAATTGACCCATGGGTTGTATTGGTCGTCCATAACTCATCCAATTGGGTTAGGACAAGTGCCAATATATTTTCATTTTATTATAATATCTTTTTTACCTTAAATCACACTAATCACCTTTAATCGAGATTAAAAAAACTTAAAAGTTACTTTTGATCAAAAATTATTTTTATCCCATTGAACAAAATTTTACTTAACAATTAATATCATTTAAATTGTATTTTTGAAATTCAAATCTCAGATGTGGTAAAGTCCCATTTAAATGAAAAATCAAATTTTGTAACCACCACTTTGTGGTTTCACTATTCATCAAAAATTGAAGTTTTTCAAAAAATACCAAAAATTCACCGTAATCTATATTTGATATTCCAAATTCAAAAATGATGTCTATTTTACCAAATTCATAACATATAAGTTTCATTAATTAATTTTATAATTAAATCCCACTGTTAAAACAAATAACATGTTTTTATGAAACAATATCTTTCAAAAGATTGACACTCGTTTATGTCTAATCATAAAGTGATATTAATTACAATGACCAAAATTGGATTAAATGGTAAAAATATATTCTATTTACACTTTAAAAACAATTAAAAAGATAATCTAATCATATAAATAAATTAGATTAAAAAGAGGTTTTGAATTAAAATAAAACATTTTTCACTATTCATTAAAAATTGAACTTTTTCGGAAAAATACCGAAAATTTACACAAAGTAAATTTTGATGTCCCGATTATAAAGAAGAATTTTATTTTGTCAAATATAACACATAAAATTTTCAAAAAGTGGATTTAAAAGAGGTTCGCCATCATTAGGCGGTTAATCGACCATTTAAAGAATATTAGACTGTCTACGCTTAAAATTGGATTCATTCACATTTTTAATCCTCTATCATTTATTATAAAGAGTAAAAATATTTGACAAACAAATATAATCATTTTGTAGTTAGTTCTGTTCATTCCCGCCATTACAACGGCTAGGCATTAACTACCATTTAAAATAATATTATTTTATTATTAGAGTGCAATGTAAGATTCCCAAGAAACTTGTTGTTGCGTATTGGGTACGCCATAGATCATAGAATCCCCTTTAAAGTAATATTAATATTTTATTCAAAAATATGGATAAATATAAAAATGTCATATTCTTTATTTACCTGGGGTGTTACAAATAGTTTTTATTCCAATGTACAGATGGAAACTTTTGAGGGATTATAAGTAAAGTGATGTCGGGTTCCAGTATTATTGGATATAGTCATGGAATAGATGTTTATGGTACTATAAGTGGTAGAGTATATAGCTAATAATGTTAAGATAATTGAGCAACACATGAGGAAAACATAGTTCATAATGAATAGATATGCAGATAACTGGAGAAATTACATTTATTTTGAGGTAGTTGATCAAGGTTTTATTAAAATCTTCACTTTTAATAGTTTTATTTGTTTTGGTAAGAAAGTAAATATATTTCCAATTTTCAATGGACCATGTAAAATATTAGATAATATTGGAGAAGTTTCCTATTGAGTATCTTTTCCTCTGAGTTTATTTCATGTACAAAATATTTTTTATGTTTCAATTTTGAGAAGATATGTGCCAGATTTATCTCATGTTTTGACCCCTAAAGTAGTTCATCTTGAAGAGACCATTTCTTATTAAGATATATCTATTCATATTCTTGATCATAGAGATCATGTATTGTAGAATAAGTTAATTAATCCAGTTAATGTTTTATGGAGAAAGCACATTATTGATTAAGCAACCCTGGAATCTAAAAATGCAATGAGGGAATGGTATCCACACTTGTTTACTATTTAAATAACAATTTTGATGTTGAATTTTCCAAAAGGGTTATAGGATTTAACCACCAAGGTACTTTTAAAATTATTTGTTTTCATTCTGAAATTAAATATTTAAATGTCAATATAAATGTAAAATGAAAAAAGTGGTATTTATTTAAATTAAGGAATCTATATTAACAGAATTGTAACCTCAGATTATAGACTATAAATAAAATTTAGGTATCATATATGTTAAAAAATAATTTATTATTATCATGTATTAAATAAATTAATGTTTTGAAAATGTTAAATAATTATTGGTATTTTGGTGACACGTAAATGATTATTTACGAATTTATAATTAATATAATGATTTAAAAAGAAAATTTATCATCATAAAATATATTTAAAAATTATTATATTATTTTATTATTGTATAATGTTAATTTTATGATACTTTAATAAATTTTTATAAGGGTTATAAAATCATTTATAGTTTTTAAATTGGTATTTATTGTAAAAATTATAATTTTAAATAAATATATCATATTAAAAAAATCATTTTCATAAAATGGTGTTCATTTTTTAATAATAAAAATAAGAAAAGAGTTTTTGTAAAATTTTGTATTTTTCTAAAATAGATGATTTTTTTGTGAATATTGAATTTGTGGTATTTAACAAATAAGGTAATTTTTGTGACATGGAAATTTGGTTTATTATTCATTGATGATCTAATCCCATAATATAGATCTATCAATAACTATTTACTTTATTTAGTCATATAATAATCACAATTTCTTTTCATGATCAAAAATAATATACAAATAAATAAAATAATGAGAAAACACCAATCTCAGCCACTGTAAATACAACCCTTCACCACCTTTTCTCTATACACCTCTCAATCATTGAGACTTATCCAAATTATACTGAATAATCTTCCCAATACTCTTCCCCACTTCCAATACCTATTTTTCTCACCAAAAATTAGATACCAAGTGCCTTTATGAGGACTTAATGGTGAGATTTCAGGATGTAAAACCCTTTTTCTTTTTTCCATTATTTTATTTTCAATTTCATTATGTTTCTTATTATCTTTTCACCAACAATTATCCATGTGAAATTGAAATTAATTTATCATGTATGTAGTGATATATTATAATATTTATGGAAAAATTCTACATCAAACTTGTTTTCCTATTCCTTTTATTCTAAAAATTCGTACATCATCTATGATATGTCGATTTACCACCATCAGGGACAATAAAAATTAATTTTATTTTCCCACCTTCATGGTTAGACAAAAAACAATTATTATTGATAAGTAATATTTTATAATACATATTATATGTTATATAATATTCCCAAACCACTATATAAATATTATATTAAAGAATATGATATAAGTCCTCGATGGTCATAAATACTTCCAAAATTAACTAAATCAATTTCAATAATGTTTTATATAATTATTCACCCTAATATCAAAACAAATGTTATATAGAATCAATTATAATTCTATAATCATATTAATACAATTTATATCCACTTCTTTTTTTTTACATTTGAAATAAAATCCATAACGAACCAACCATGGAAAAAATGAGACAAATGTACCTAAAACAATGAAAATAACGAAATATAATTAATTAATGGCTGGAAATTGTAATAATAATATCATATAATTAATTATAAATATAAATATGGTTATTAAATTTATTAATAACACTTTTAAGAACATTATACTTTTGTTTTTAAAATGTTCACAGAAAGACAAACTTGATGTAAGGGACTTTTCTTTAAAAATCCTCTCTTAATTTTCATTTTTTATAAAACTCTTAAGGAATATTATTTTTTAAAGTTTTAATGTTTTATGACTATGTTTTGGTTATTGGAATTTTTTTATGATTAATATTGGGACCTATATCCCCCTCCAATTCATTTGGTATGTCTATGTTGTCGGTCGACCGCATGGTTACTCCAAGTGTAACTGTCATGGTTACACCGTAATGTAGCTACGAGGGTTACATCATAAGGTAGTCATGATGGTAACATTTTATGGTAGTTGTGAGGTTTAGAAATCATATAGTAGCTTTTAGGATTATAATATTAAACATTTAATTCCCAAAGTTACCTTAATAATTTTATTTATGTTTTTTATGATTTTTTGTAATCTCATGTTTTCACAAAGTAATTATATGATACTTCATGGGTGAGAAGCATGTCTTTGTGAAATTATTTCATATGTATGTAAATATTCACGGACTAAAGGTTTCCCTCTTTTTATGTCACTTATTTATCATTTGGTGCTCAATTTTTTAAATGATTTTCACAAGATAGAATTATGGGAATTAGAAAAGAAGATTCAATATTAAATGTTGTAAAGAATTTATTTTTTATTTAAAAATTTTGTATTATAGTATAAAATGAAACTATTTTAATGGTATACACTTTTTATGATTTTGATATTTTGTGAATATTTTATGACCTACTTCTCTAAAACTCTAAACTGGAAAGATCATTTAGAATGAAATAAGTGTTTCCGAATTGATTTAACTAGATTATGTAATGTTTGAGTCTGAATAATTATACTAAATATGTCCCTTGAATAGTATTGAGTAATTTTTTGATTGTAATACAATCAGGGATGTCTTAGTTTAACCCCTGGTAAACCCATTTTAACTACAAATACAATTACAATTGATTTACTATTTTCATTATTTATAATAACCAAAAATTAAGTTGGCATTTTAAAATTATAATAATTAATCTAATTCAAAATATTTATTCCATTTTAGAAAATTAAATTCATATAAATGGATGAATTTATATTTATATTAATACCAAAAAGTAATCAAAATCAATTTTCCAAAAAATGATCCCTTTATGTGTAGAATGTTTTATATCAAATTTAAACATAATAATTATTTGAATGTCCTAAACTAGATTATTGATAACATTTTATAAATAAGAATACATTTAAAAACAGTTTATAATTTAATTTTTTATTTAAATTCATTAAATGAAATGAAATATTTTAATAAAAAATTTTAGTTTTCATTAGACATTGAAAATTGAATATTTTCAAAAAACTTCCAAAAAATCACTATAAAAAATTTTATGTTATGATATCAATAATGGAGTTATTTTTAAAAAATATATTATTAAAAAATTTCCAAAATTAATTTTATTATTTGTTAACAAAAATAATTAAAAATAATTTTGAGTAAAAATGCATGTTTGGATTATATAAAGACATTACTAAAAATTAAGTAACTATTTATCATTTTATTTTATTTTTATAAAACAATAATAAATATTTTTTAAAATATTTTCATTCTTTTTCATTCAACCATTATAACATTTAGGTTTTAAAGTCATAAAATTTTATTTTTCATGTATACTTGTTTTTGTGTGTATTAAAATTTATCAAGGAAATAAAATTTATTTTTGGAGAAAAATATCATAAAAATCTATGTGTTAAAATTTATACATCTACATTGTGAGTTATCATGTTAATTTCATCATCCACTTGACTCTCAGGTCAATTATTGGGCATTATCTCTAAATCAACCTCCTTTAGAAAAAATATCCCGCTCACCGTCCTTCAATTTTCAACCTAATTATTTATTACAATCCTAAAATATACATTATCATAAAAACAATCACTTTAAACCAAATAATATAATATCTAAATTTTTATAAAGATTTACCAACTGTTGATAACACCTTCTAATTCGTGGTATAATTGTAAAATATGCATCTTTTGTATTTAGTGTATATGAAATGGAATACCTTCATCATTTAATTTTCTTAGAACAAAATGCTACAACCACATGGTATTAAAAAAATTTAATATCTTAAATGTGTAGTTATAGTTAGGTGCTTTTATGGTATATGGAGTAGTAATTTTACACTTCAACTCTTTGATAAATTGTATCCAGATCATAAATAATTAATTCATAATCTACTAAACGTAATCCCAAATGTGAAAAGTTGTTCATTATTATGTTTTTAGTGAATCTTATAGAGAATACATGTGAATCCCTGTGATTTTAAAATAGTAACACTATATTAAATAGTGTATATAATAATCAAAAATGAGATTAAAAAACACAAATTACTACAATTTTTTTATTCAAACATGGTTGTTATAACTTGGCCATTAAATTTGGTGGTATTAATAGGAATAAAAACATTTTTAAAATATATTTTGAATGGAACTGAGAATACATTGGTATTTTCTTTATAGGTTTCAAAAATACAATTTTCTAAAAAAATAAGATCAATTTATTTTTAATAACATATATTTAAATTAAAATTTCCACTTTCAGAAATTTTATTTGAAAAAATTAACATTATTATTGTAATGTACATGTCAATGATACCTTATTATTAATTTTTTTAACATTAGAAATTGATTATTTTTTGTGGAATTTGAAAAAATACAAGTTTTTATTAAAAACTGAAATTTCAATTAAATCATTTATGAAATTTAATATTGTTTTAAAAAAATTGAAAATTATACAAAGTTCAGTAATTTAATTATTATAAAATTTAGATAAATGTAATATATTTTATAATGAATTATTTTTTTTAAAACTTATGGAATTATATTCATTGGAACTCCATTTTTTACGGATATATGGGTTCAATATTTAATTTAATTCTACCATGTTTTCTAATTGGATTTGGAAAAAATGGGTTCCATATAGTCAATCATAATAATTAATAATATATGATCTGTTCAACAAAATTTTTCCTAAAATAAATAGTAAAACCAGTAAAAATTAATTTATATAGTAAAAGTTAAAATGAATTTATTAGGGGTATCAATAAATTGATAAGGGTTAAAATGACCTAAAACAAATTCCTAATCCTATATCATGGACATATTTAGACCTTATATTTCTAGAAATCAAATATTGATCCATTTTGAATCATTTTGACTTGTTTAAAACATTAGTAAAACTTTTTATTTTCAAACATTGCATGTCTTTTTTCTCCCCTTCTTAAAAAAGAGAACATACTATCTTCTCCTATTTACACTTTAAAGCCATTATTATCAGTAAATTCATTCAAAAATAAGTTCCTTACATAAACATCCACATCTTTGAGTCATTGACTTGATATTCCTTCTAATCTATGGATGCTTTTGGTATAATACTAATGAGATGGTTCGAAGAAGAGGTATACTTCTTAAGAAAGAAACATTGTATAATTTATTATTCTAGAACATTTAAATATCACTAAAAAAATTTTATATAAGGAAATATGTATATACCATTCCATAAAAAATATTGTTTTAATTTAATAATTTAATTCATCTAATTTTTCCAGAAAATGGGAAATGAATCCATTATCCCTATGTATGATTGACTACTACCTCACGAACCAATGTAATTTGTTTTACATAATAGTCAGTGAAACCTATATTTGATGATGAATAAAGTATTTATATATGATATAAATTAAATAATAATCATTTTAGAAAATATAATATCATATAGCTTCTTACATTACCATTCATTGATAAATGATAACGTCGTTTGTGTGTACGAAGGACTACCGTCTCGAAAATCAAGGTGATTTTTATTACGTCTTCACATAAATAGTATATAAATGTATATTTAAAAGAATAATGTTATATTTATGATGTATTTTAAAAAAATTAAATATAAAATAACACTTTTCTTCTTTCAATTATGATCATTGAAACATTGAAACATTACATAGGCGTACAAACAGTCTATCGTCCAAATGATTGTAATGTATTACATTATTCATTACCATAATTCATGGTTATATTTTAATGAATATGTTATTTATAATGTTTATAAAAAAATATAATTATTATTATATTTTAGATCACGTAACTATAACCTCATTTAATGTGGGAAACACAATATTGTTGATTTAAAATTATGAACTGGGATTCCTAAAAATATTTAAGATGTAGATAACTAATTAAGTAATTAAATACTTAATTAAAAAAATTAATTAATTTATTTAATGATAAGGGAATAAAAATAAAATAGGTTCTTAATAAAAATTATTTCTTGAATTTTATTAGAAATTATATAAAAACATATATGATCAATTCTAAACTCACGGTAATGGCTTTGTCTCAAAACATTCTTCCTGAAGACACATATTTTTTAAACCTATGATTTTTATATGGTGTATATAAATCCAATTTAAATATTATATAATTCATAACTCATAAATACATATTTATTTAGTTATAATTAATTAAGTTCAATCATGTGAATTATTATTCAATACTTTCCGAAGAGTTAAGGGTTTCAATTTCAATCTCACTTTAATCCTTATTTTCAATGATTGAATTTATATTGTACGAAATTACTTTATCATTGTATAATAAAACTATTTAATTTTACTCTAAACTATTTCTTCATGAAATTTTCAGGTAATAGAACCATTTTACTCTCTTTGGTACTTAAAATTATAAAGTGAATGTTTTTAAGTAAAGCTGAAATCATTTCTATCTTCGGTCGAGATTCCTTTTTCTCCTATATTAATGATTTAAAAATAAATATTTTCATGAATATTATTAATGTTATATAATTGATTTATTAGATATATTTTTACCATTTCTACATTTTATAAAATTTGAATCCCAAATTCTTTTCATTCACTTAATGTGGGACTTTTAGATTTTTATAACATCCTAAAAGAAACGTTTTTAACATATACTACATGTTCTGGATTACCTACCATTAAGACCACTGAATTATTTTAAGAATTCACTATTTGTTTCAAATATTATTTTTGACAATTTTTTTATAATATATTAGAAATATTTTTATTTTGAAGAAGTTATTTCAAGTTAAAAACATATTTTTATTAGGAAATAATTATTATTTTTTATTTGGAATTCATTTTCATCAATGAATACCAAATTAGATTTTATGGGTTACATAAAAATTATGACTATATGTCTCTGACATATATTCCTAGATTATTCTTCATCACAGTGATGAGTAATTCATTCTTTATGTTCATCTTTAAATTTCATGAAGAAAATTTCTTTTATTGTGATATAAGACATTGTATGATCTCGAGTTTTCTTGTGAGGTAAAAATACTTTTTTTTATTTATAAACTTGTTTTGGAATAATATGAGTACAAAATGGGTGATTGTTTTTATCAAGGGTGTTTGGGGTTTTTTTTGAACTTGGATCCCTATATATTGAAAATAATGTGGGATTCAAGGTTTGTAGAAACCATGCGGTATATAGCGCAACGTTACTCCTATCTTTGAATGTCTTGATATAGGGGTTATGAAGGTTTCACAATCTTAGGAAACTATTCCCCATCACGTGAACCCCCATGTGGGGGTCTTCAATTTTTGACTGAGGTGAAGACACAGTCTGGTCACAGTTTTTTAAACCATGTTCATAATGCCATGTGAGGCATCACATAGCATAGTGAATGGAAAATGGTTGGAAAACATTTTGGCTAACCATGAAGCCCAATGTTTCTTATGGATATTTACATTTTTCAATTAAAAATACACATTACCAAAATTACATACTCTTTTTCTATGTTTGATTGATATAGAACTTGGGATCTCCCACTTGACGCTAAATCATAGGCTTTTCCACTATTACTTCATCTAGCCCAAGGTTCAAATTTCATTGGTCCTGTTAGAATTATGTTTCCTCTTCATCCATTATTCCATTTTCTATCAATCTGGATTGAATAAAATATCAATTCTAGATAAGTTCTCAGCAATGGACATAAAATAGGTGGTCCATTCCTTCCCTTAGGGTTTGTTGTTTTATAATAATATTTTTATTATGTTTCATGTTATACATTCTAGAAGAACCCCTTAAATTAATTTAATACCTAAATTGATATAATTAGAAATTGTTAGGGATTCACTCTAATTCCACTATTAATTTTGGAAGTTGTTTCCCCATATTAGGTCACCCATGGGGTATTACCATATTCCTTCCCAATGTTCTACCACCACGTTGGGTGTGTCTAATCTCTCCTTAATAGAGGTAACCTTCTTAAACTAAATTATAATTGAATTGAATGGAATGATTTGGTTATGAATCCATCACCATGCGTAGACATGATGTGAATTTTTTAATTTTTTAAATGGATTTTATATAAATTTTTGAAATGAGTGTGTAAACTCATGGAATGTTAATAATATTGAACGATGCAAGAACGAAATGACGATTTTTATGATAGAAGATTCAATGTGTGGTATACATTAGATCCTGATTCCATAAGATTTTTTGGATGTTTCTTCTATGGGACTTCATTATGATAGTGGATGCCTTGGACATGTTTCCACCTTTGATGTTTACTCACAAGGATTAATAGGACCTTTCTACCCCTAGGATCTATCTTTATTAGTCACACATTAGACATAGTTAGTTTAAATTCTCCTTATACCCAATCCAATTCACTAATTAGTTTCTACTGAGATTCTAGAGGGATTCTATGTGGATTCCATGTTCATATATACCTTGGATCCCACACTTCATAGTCTGAAATTTTCAATTATGAGGCACTACCATGGATGATATGAAACTACTGATTATATCATGTGACCATGATGGATATTATGCACTCAACTATATTATGAGGTCATGATGGATATTATATAATTGATTACATAGTAAGGCCATTGTGGTTATTTTTTATTCTTTTCAGATAAACCTCATATGGTTATCTTATTGTAGATTTAGAATAGATATTTTTACGCATAGTATATTATTTAAATTTACCCTAGTTTTTAGAGCTTTGGAGTAGTTTATAGGGATCCTCTGTAGGATGGACAATAAACTATACTTATATAGCTTATTTTTATTTCAATCAAACCTATGATGTAATTATTACTTATTTAGGTTATATCACACATACTGTATTTACTGTAGACCCCATTAGTGTTGTCAAATTGGGAGTTATATAACATCCCTTTTGGCCCCTATTGGGTACCCAGATAGACATCATAGATGTAAGTAGGGACCAAAGAATGTTCCAAAATTTCTATATTGGTTTTGAGTTATTCTTAGGAGGAGGGGAGAAAATGGTCGAGAAGAGGATCATTATGAAAGCTGAGATAAATCATTTTTGGTATTTCTTAATTTTAATAAAACATTTTCAATTTATTCTTGTATTTATTCTTTCTAGAATTTTGAATACTGGTAATGACACATAATATTTTATATGAAATTACTGTTAGTAAAGTTTTTTAATTATTGTCTTGGATATTTATCTTTTGTCAGTTTGATTTACCACTTTTACAAATAACTATTGATATTTTATTATTGTGTTACACATTTATCATGAAGGTATATTCTCCCAATGATTCCATAATAAATACTCACTACTATTTGGAACCCCCTGGTGTATGGGGAGGTGGGTGTGTTAGGTCCACAATGTCAAATTCCCTTAGAGGGGGGTGAATCAGGGTATGACAGATTAAAGTATTCTCCCATTTGTATCTTGTTTCGCAGTTAGAAAAAACTAAATTCTCTCTTCCTCCTATAGTAATATACGAATAGATATGAAATCATGCACAAGACACAATGATTTTTACTTGGATCACCCTCACTGGACTACATCCAAGGAGAATAAAATAGAAAAGTGCCTATTTTCCAAATTCATTAAGGCTCACTACCAATAATGTCATGAACCATCCTCAGGGCCCATCCCGTGACTAGCCCAAGCCCGACTTCCATAGGCCAGGGGTTGGCGACTAGCACCAAAGGTGTAAATCCCAAAAAAGGGAAGGAATTTCCTTAATAAGGGAACAAACACAACAGAGTATTCAAGTGAAGTAAGCACTAAGTAAAACTGGGTACAAGGTAAGTGCTAAAAAGTAAATGGGTTTGTATAAAAAAACCAACTGAAATTAGAGTACAACTGAAGGGAAAGTACAAAAGTAGTAAGAAAAACAGAAACACCGAGTCGTCCTACAGAAATCCCACCCGATGGGTGGGTATAGATAGTCTCCTCAGCTCCTCGAGTCCGACCATCCGCTCCATGTACGTCCTGCCAAGTGGGACACCTCCTGGTACCATCCATCTCTACAAGCCTCCACCTCGATCAGTGTTGTCCGTCATCTTCATCTAACAAAACATAGTGCGGGAATAGCCCATGAAAAGGTGAGTATACGATACTGAGTAGGTACTCTAAGACCCCCGAAGGTCGCTCAGAATCCATGAAGGATAAACCACAAAGGAGAGATACATTCACAAAGTTTCAAAAGACTCTACATAGTTATATGCTCATACATATACCTAAGTCATCATTTATAGTTCGTCTCCAACTCTCGAGCCCAAGCACAACCCTGTCCACACAGGAAAACACAACCCAATCCACATAGGAAAACAAAACCCAGTCCACGTAGGAAAGCAAGTCAATCAAATCGATGATAATGATTGAAAATTAAGACTCAACACACACAGGAAGACATCTTTCATATGGTGATAGAGATGATCAGATGTAGTCATTTATTCATCTAAGTTGTCAGACCCACATAGGATATAAGACCAGCTACTCTACCGAACCCACATGCGAGGTGGCTTACCGCCTGGCCCTCCCACCTCAGTTTCAGAGGGTGCACAACATCTTCCACGTATCTCACCTGAGGAGATATGTGCATGACCCGATGGATATCATCGAACACGGGGAGCTGGACGCAAATGACGGGGTGAATTTTGTGGAGGTCCCGGTGGAGATCAAGGATTGATAGGAGTGGGTCCTACATGGACAGTCGATTCCTCTGGTGCACATTCGTTGGAACCACGGGAACCTCCAAGAGAGCACATTGGAGCGGGAGGCTTAGATGCGTGCTCAGTACCCTCTTTTGTTTCCATAGTTTATGATGTAGCTTTACAAGGACATAAATCCCTAAGGTGAGAGTAATGTGAAGAACCGTAAATTTTAAGGAATTTTTTTAATACTTTGGAATTTTTCGAGTCTGTGGCTTCTAACAGCACTTGATTCTGAGGCCCGGTGTGCCCAGAATCAATTCTCTATGTTTATCTTGGGTACGTTCAGTGAACGAACGACCGGATTTTTCTATCTTTTGAATCGGTGCTCAGAATTAAAATCTGAGGGCACCGATTAACTCGCAACGCCGGTAGTTTCTTAACGTGATCCTTACTATAGTTGTGTTCGCAATGGAAAAGAATATATTTATTGGGGGTTTATTTAGTAAGTAAATAAAAAAATGCCAGAACAATTTTTATTTTATAAGGAGGTTATACCCTCCCATGGGTAGTTAAGGGTGGGGCCCACGGTCACCCAACTACCCAAATGTGGATGTTAGAGAGGTGAGTCCCACACGATCCCCACCATTTAATTTCCTCTAAACTCATTAAAAAACCCTCATTAAATTTTTAACCCCCTATTAAATGCCAATCTCTCCACCTCACTCCGTTAATTTATGTCAACCCATAATTTAATGAGGATCCTTCCTATTTCCCCCCATTTTATTTAATTTCCACCGCGTTTAATAAATGGGGACCTTCCCTATCCCTTCCTTAATTGATTTTCAACACTTTTTATTTAATGTGGTGATTTAATTTTGGGAGAGTTTCTTTGAGTGTGTAATAAAATAATAGGAGGAGCCTATTACTTTTATTAAGGGGGAGAGCTTTTGTTGTGAGAGGAAGATCAAGAGAACTCTTGAGGTTTTGGAAGATTGCCGGCCTCTGATGAAGAACAATGAAGAATGCCTGTTCCTTGAAGAACAATGATGCGCCACCATTCCTCTTCTCCGCGACAAGATAGGAGATGTCGCTTCCTCCATGGCGCACTCAGATGATGCCTATGAACCATTTCCCTGCGACGCTGTCTACCGTGACACCGTCTACCGCAACGCCGACGTTCGTCTTCAATTGTTGAGGTAGGGGAATTTGTATATATTTCATTATGTTATTTCTAACCTCGAAATTGTGTGTAATTTTTGGGTGATGTTTTCGACCACTAATGTGGTGGGTGAAGACTAACGAAAAAGTCCGAACCCACTGCTATTTTGTTCTTGATGAGCGTATTTTTTGACGACAATGAAGCGGGACTGCTATGGAAATTGGATGCCTTTGCAGTGATGTATGGGTCCCGAGACAACTGAAGGCATAGACATGAGTAAAATCGGACCACCAGAATGACTCCGGTGGCCCGCAGAAGCCCTCAGCGGTGCGAGCTGTCGGCGACAGGCACCGGCCGGCAGCCTGAAGGCCGCGGTGCCCCGGCCCGCCGCCAGTAGAAGCTTGCCGCCGCAAAAGCCGCAGCAGCCAGGGAGGGATCCTGCAACCACGCGGGATCCAGGGGAGCAACGGCCCCACCCTAGCACCACGTCCATGGAAAGCGGGGGCCGCGCCTCACGCACGGCTTGCCAGCCGAGCCAGCGCACCCCTCTGCCAGGTCAGGGCGGGTTGCGTGTACCGGGCCGCGTCGGCTGGGCCGAGCTGCTCCCTACAGGTCTGAATCCATACCAGGGTCAGTCCGACCCGGTTTGGGCCGACCCAGGGGGGTTGGGTCGGGTCAGACCGGGCCCAAACCCCCACTTCAGACCGTTTGTTTCGGTCGTTTTCCCATAACATGAGGTACAGACCTCCGATCAATGCACCGTAAGTTGTGTATGATTCCTTGGATCAATACGATAATTTCAGTATATTACACTTGAGGTTTTGGAAATGTTTGGGTATGGACGGGTTGGTTCAAACCCTAAACCAACTGGGCCCTTGGAATGGAAAATCTTATAACCTTAGGAACAGACGTCTGATTGACGTGTCGTCGAATACGTTGTAATCCTCTTGATGAGATAGTTCTTTTTTAATACTCCAATTGAGGAGTGGATTTAGTTGGAGTACGATCAGGTTGTTTTTAGATTAAAAACCAACCGGGCCCCTGGAACAGAAAAGCCAATAACTCTCAGACCGGGCGTCCTAATGACGCACCGTCTGTCACGATGGGTTTCTATTGACGAGATTGAACATCGGGATACATCAACTTTGGAATTCGTGACAGTTGATGTATTGACCCCCTGTCTTGAGGAGCGGACCCACCCGGAATCAAGCGTGCTGAGTTCAGGAACCCTAGAGCTGGCTACGACAGCGATGACGACGACTGTACATGGATCCTCCGTGGGTTCGGCAGTGAGGACGACTGTACTACGATCCTCCATGGGTTCGCCAGTGAGGATGAATATACTTGGATCCTCCGTGGGTTCTGCAGCAAGGACGACTGTACATGGATCCTCCGTGGGTTCGGCATCGATGACTACTGTACTAGGATCCTTTGTCGGTCTGACATCGATAACTACTGTTCTTGTATCCTTCATGGGTCCGGCAGTATGACCTCTGTACATGTATCCTAAGTGGGTCTGGCAGAGTATCTGGTCTTGTATCCTATGTGGGTACAACAACATAGATGAGGTAGTGACTACATCTGATCATCTCTATCGCCATACGAAAGATGTATTCCTGTTTGAGTTGAGTCTAAATTTTCAATCATTGTCATTGATGTGATGTGGGTTCGGTAGCGAGGATGACTGTACATGGATCCCCCGTTGGTTCGGCAGCAATGACGACTGTACTGGGATCCTCTATGGGTCCGACATCGATATCTACTGTTCTTGTATCCTACGTGGGACTGGCAGTATAACCTCTGTAATTGTATCCTGGGTGGGTCTGGTAGAGTAGCTGGTCTTGTATGCTATGTGGGTCAGACAGATTAGATGAATCAATGACTAAATATGATCATCTCTATCTCCATATGAAAGATGTATTCCTGTGTGAGATGATTCTTAATTTTCAATCATTATCATCGATGTGATGTGGGTTCAGCAGTGAGGACCATTGTACTTGGATCCTTCGTGAGTTTGACAGCGATGACGACTGTACTGGGATCCTCTGTGGGTCCGACAGTGATAACTACTGTTCTTGTATCCTACGTGTGTCCGGAAGTATGTCCTTTGTACTTGTATCCTGAGTGGGTCCGACAGATTAGCTGGTCTTGTATCCTATGTGGGTCCCACATCTTAGATGAGTCAATGACTACATCTGATCATCTCTATCGCCATACGAAAGATGTATTCATGTGTGAGCTGATTCTTAATTTTCAATCATTATCATCGATGTGATTGACATGCTTTCTTGTGTGGACTGGGTTGTGTTTTCTTGTGTGGACCGGGTTGTGTTTTCCTATGTGGACTGGGTTGTGCTTGGGCTCGAGTGTTGGAGACGAACTATAATAGATGACTTAGGTAATTGTAAGGGGCATATACCTAAGTAGAGTCATTTGATACTTTCTGATTTTAACTCTTCTTTGTGGTTTATCCTTCGTGGATTCTGAGATACCTTCAGTGGTCTCGGATTCCCTACTGAGTATCGTATACTCACCCTTGCACGGGCTATGCTCGTACTACATTGTGTTGGATGCAGATGATGAACATCACTAATTGAGGTGGAGGCTTGTGGAGTTGGACGGTACGCGGAGGTGGACCACTGGGAAGGACGTGCATGGAGCGGATGACCGAACCCGATGAGCTGAGGAGACTATCTTTACCCTCCCTTCAGGTGGGATTTCCAGAGGAAGACTCAGTTTTTCTGTTTTACTTATTGCAGTGGTACTTTCCTTTCAGTTGTAATGTACTTTCAGTGGGGTTTGTATACTGGACAATTTACTTTTTCACCCTTACCTTGTACCTAGTTTTACATAGTTCTTACTTTACTTACGTACTCTGTTGTGTTTGTTGGCAGAAGGTCCGGGTAGAAAGCCACCTTGCCTACCCTACTGAGGACCTGGAATGGTCTGATGAAGCGTAGAGATAACATGGCGCCCCGACGAATCTCTGAAAATAAGGTCGAGGTGAGACTCGTAGAAAAATGGGGTCGCCATCCTTGAACTCCAGTGGTCTCTGCCTTCTATCAGCATATGACTTTTTCTGCTCTGTGCAGTCCTCATCCGCTCTTGGATGATTTTCACCTTCTCTATCATAGCCTGAACTATCTCTAGTCATACGAGTGCTGACTCCCTAGGGTCAGTCCAGCACCGAGGTGCTCTACAAGATCGGTCATATAGTTCCTCGTATGGTGCCATCCTGATGGTGGAGTGGTAGCTATTGTTGTACACAAACTCCACCAAGGGTAGGTGATCCTCCCAGCTATGACCAAATTCAAGGACACATGCACAGAGCATGTCCTCGAGTGTCTGAATGGTCCTCTCCGTCTGGCCATCCGTCTAAGGGTGGAAGGCAGTGCTCAGGTTTAGATGCATCCCAAAAGCCTCCTGCAAACCCTTCCAATGCCGAGAAGTAAAGAGAGCATCTCGATCAGAGACGATATATGATGGAACACCATGGAGTCATATAATCTTTTGGATATAGAGGCATCCCAATCTCTCTACTGGGACCTGCTCTCTGATCGGAAGGGAGTGGACTGACTTGGTGAGTCAGTCTGCAATCACCCAGACGGAGTCGTGTCCTCTGGAAGTGCATGGATGCCCCATCACAAAATCCATGGATATTCCATCCCACTTCCACTCTAGGACCTCTAAGGGATGCACCGTGTCTACTGGTACATGGTGCTCCACCATCACTTTTTGACAAATGAGGCATCGCGAAACGAACTCTACTATAGCGTTTCCCTTCCCTGGAGTATATACCATCTCAAAGTCATAGTCCCCGTGGAACTAAAGACAATGAAACTGTCTCAGGTCTTGGTCCTCCTATGAGAAGACACACCTGCGACTTTTGAGATTAGAGTAGACTGTAAACTGTTCGCTCAATGATCCATGGGTGTGACTAGTCATTGTAAAGAACTCGAATACACCCCTTTTCACTTACGTCCTACAAGAGATTATAAGATTTATCCTCTTCCAAAAAGAGAAATATGATCCCATCCCCTGGATGAAACATGTTCTTTGCCGAATACAGTCAATCCTAACATGAACAATACTATTTCAGGCCATGGACGACATCGTAAGGCATCAACACTACTACTGAGAGATCCAACCATTACTCTCTCCTCCAAGGGTTGAGTCACAATATTAGCAGCATTGTGTGGTCACTAGGTCTACTCCAGTAGGAATCTCGAAGGATAGGGTCAATTCAACGGTTTTAACCGGAATCTCTTAGTATCAACCACATAAAAAAGGACATGGAAGAAAACATCACAAGAACAAGTGTCTTTTATTACTGCAACTCAATGTATAAAGGCACAAAGCATTCAAAAACAATGACATTAACAAAGATAGAAGCATCATGAACAAAAGTCTCCATGCATGGAGCTGGTACCGCTCCTGCCTGTCTGCTCTCGGAGCTCTATGGTCATAGGCTTCAACTGCCTGATGCTGAGCACTCCCCTGTCCAGCCTTTCCCTGCGGTCGGGGTGGCCCTCCTAATGGTGGTGGTGGTAGGGCCTCAAACCGTCTTCCACCTCCTACTTCATGGACATCCGCTCTTCCACTTCCACCTACTCCCGGCAGACCACCATGGTCAAACCTCTTCTTGGGAGGTCCTTCTACCACCTTCTGCTCATCTGCAGGGTGGTTCGGGCAGTCTCGAGCCAGGTGACCCTTCCGGCCACATGCATAGCACTGCCTACTCCTTGTTTGGTTGGCTCTATTTCGTGTGCCCCACACAACCAAACCTACATCCTAAGATCGCTCATCTAATAGCCTGGTCCACTTGGACCTCTACGTCAACTGTCTATTATAGGTTGTAGAAGACTCTTCTACGTGTTGTTCTGTGGAGGGTCCCACCGCTGATGACTGCTCAGCGAGAAAACTCTCTACTAGAAGGGCTCTCTCTAGCACCCCTGGTTGCATCAGGATGTTGAGGGAGATCATCGTAGCCCTAATATCATGTATGAGTCCCTACTCAAAGGTCCGGGCTTGGAAGAAGGCGTCTTGTACCATGTCCGTGGAGTAGAACGAGAGGTCGGTAATCCTCCCTGAGTACTGGGCTACTGACATGCTTCCTTGCCAAAGCTGTAGTAACTCCTGGATGCGCACTTCAAGGAGGGTGGTTGGAATAAACTCTGAGCGAAAGAGGCTCTTGAAGTCCGTCCAAGGTAGAGATGCCTCATCGTGCACATGGAGCATCAGGCTCTACCATCCTCGTACTGCTGCATGCAGAAGACTTGTGACAAGGATCACCATAAGATCAGCTAGTTTCCCTAACAATCTGAAGACTCTGACGATAGCCTCCAGCCTATCCTCGGCTGCCTGAGGGTCTGTCTTTCCATGGAACTTGGGTGTCCTATGATGCTGAAACTCGTGCAATTCACTTAGGCGGCATGCACTCTCCACTGTTGGGGATGGTGGTATTGGTGGCCCAGCGGGTAGTGGTACCACTTGTGCCTCCGTTGTAATGGGGCCCTACACCAAGGCCTCGTTGCTCAGTGAGCTGCCATCTCGTACATAATTGGGAACCCTAGCTGTCTGCCTTTGTGGGGCCATCCTGAGAAGAAACTGGAGTGCCACGGTTAGTACAGTATACCTGGTGAGCTGACACAAAGTAATCACAATGAAAACATTTGAAACACATAGTCAATCAATGTTTTTGTGCACTATCTTGGAAATTAGAAGTCAGGGTCCTGGTGTATGGATACGTCGGCTGCCGCACCAACACTGGACTCCTTGGACTGATAACCACACTCAATACACTTAACATTATTTCTTCACCTAAAGGAAACACCAGAGTCCTGAGTTCTTCCTTAGAACTGACTCCTCTGATACCAATTTGTCATGACCCGTCCTCGGTGTCCATTCCTTGACTAGCCCAAACCCGCCTTCCATAGGCCAGGGGCAGGTGACTAACACCAAAGGCGTAAATCCCAGTCTGAGAGTTATTGGATTTTCTGTTCTAGGGGAACGGTTGGTTTTTAATCTAAAACCAACCCAACTGTACTCCAGATGCGTCCAAAACTCAAGTTGAGTATTCCAAAACAACTGTCTCATCAATAGGATTCCAATGTAGTCGATGGCGCGTCAATCAGACGCTTGGTCCTTACGTTATAAGTGTTTCCGCTCCAAGCGCCCAGTTAGTTTCGGGTTCTAACCTACCCAGTCATACAAAAACTTTTCCGAAACCTCATTTGTAATATTCCAAAATGACCATTTCGATTCAAGGATTCATACTCAACTGATGGTGCATCGATAGGAGGTCCGTAGCTCATGTTATGGGCAAAAGACCGAAAAAACGGTCTGAAGTGGGGGTCTGGGCCCGGTCCGACCCGGCCCAACCCCCCATGGGTCAGCCCGAACCGGGTCGACCCAACCCAAGTCTGTACTAGGAGGGCGTGGCCCGGTCCGCGGTACCCACCCCGACCCGTCCGGGGGGTGCGCTGGCACGACCAGCGAGCCGAGTGGTAGGCGCAACCCCCGCTTTCCGTGGACGCGGCACCAGGGTGGCACTGCTGCTCCCCTGGATCCCGCGCAGTCACGGGATCCCATCCTCGTCAATGCGTCCGAAGCCGCGACGGGCTTCTGCCGGCGGCGCACCTGGGCGCCGCCGCCGCACCGGTGTCCCGCACCGCCGGGGGCTTCCGCCGGCCCCCGGAGTCATTCCAGTGGTCCGATTTTACACCCATCTGCACCTATGGTTATCTCACAACCCGTATATCACTTCGAAGTCCACCAATCACCATTGCAGTACCACTTTGTTGTCGCCAAAAAAATATTTGCATCAATAAAAAATAGTGGTTGTTTCAGACTTGTTCGTTAGTCCGCACCCACCACGTTAGTGGTCCAAAACATTACCCAACAATTACACGCCTTTCCGAGGGTGTAAATCACATAATGAAATATATAAAAATTCCCCTAGCTCAACCATTGAAGACAAACGTCGGCGGTGCGGTAGATGGTGCTGCGGTAGACGACATTGCGGGGAAAGCATTCGTAGGCGTCGTCGTAGTGCACCGAGGAGGAAGTGACATCTCCTCTCTTGTCAAGGAGAAAAGGATTGGTGGCGCATCGTTGTTCTTCGAGGAAGCGGCGTTCTTCATCGTTTTTCATCGAAGGTCGCGCTCTTCCAAAACCTCAAGAGTTATCTTGATGTTCCTCACAAAATGAAATCTCTCCTCCTTAATAAAAATAATAGGCTCCTCCTATTATTTTATTACACACGCAAAGAGACTCTCCCAAAATTTAAATCACCACAGTAAATAAAACGTTTTTACAATCAATTAAGGAAGGGAGAGGGAAGGGTCCCATTTATTAAACACATTGGCAATTAAATAAAAAATGGGGAAAGAGGAGGGCTCCACATTAAATTATGGGTTGACATGAATTAGTGGAGTGAGGTGGAGATATTGGCATTTAATAGTTGGGTTTCCAATTTAATGAGGGGTTTTTAAAGAGTTTAGAGGAAATTAAATGGTGGGGCTCGTGTGGGCCCCTCCTCTCTAACATCCACACTTGGGTAGTTAGGTGGTTGTGGGCCCCACCCTTAACTACCCATGGGAGGGAATAACCTCCTTATAAAATAAAAATTGTTCCGAGAATTTTTTATTTACTTATTAAATAAACCCCCTATAAATATCTTCTCCTCCATTACGAACACAACTATGGTAAGGATCAAGTTAAGCAATTACCGGTGTTGCGAGTTCATCGGTTCCCTCAGATTTTAATTCCGAGCACCGGTTCAAAAGATAGAAAACCCCGCTTGTTCGTTCACTAAACATAACCGAGCTAAACATCGGCAATTGATTCCGGGCACACCAGACCTCAGAATCAAGTGCCGTCAAGAGCCACAGACTCGTAAAATTCCAAACTATTAAAAAAAATTCCTTGAAAATTACGGGTCTTTACAAATAATAAGTACAATATTCAGGATAGATCATTTATGCCTAGGCTCACTTCCTTTGCAAGTTTTAGTGTCTACTCACTGAATTCATAAGGGTCACTACCTTTGCCTCTTTCTCTGGCTCACTCTCCGTGGAAAGGGTCATAATCTTCCTCTTCCTTCACTCACTGCTCCTAGAAAGGAATCCACACATCATTTATTGACATGCAGGTAAAAAATATTTTATAGACATGTAGTTCCCTTAATTTTAATGAATTAATGCATCCTAACCTATATGTAGATGCTATGTTGAAATTCATTTTTCACCCACAGATGAATTCCATCTTCTTGAGTACTTCTTGCTACTAGAAAATACATTAAAAACTGATATGAAGCTTTCAAAAGCTTCTTTTTGAAAATCGAGAACCACATCCACTCCTTCGTACTAAGTATTAGGTTTGGTATGTGGATCACCTCCTCGGTGTACTACTACTACTACTGTGAACCACCCTTCATTCACAGACTACCTCAGCATTTGCTATCACGTACCACTACTACGTATCGATTATGAAAACCTCCTCTAAAAAACACCTACTTTCTATAAACTTTTTTTTGTTCACTGACTGCCTTCACATACATCATGCATACCACACATTTTTTCATGTATTTTGTATTATGTGGGTCACAATTGTTTGCATAAATCCTTTGGCAGAACTTCTTCTGTGTGAATCACTTTAGCTTTTATGTAATTCTTCCTCGTGAACCTCCTTTGGGAATTGCCGAAATCCCAGACCAAAAAATATGTTCTCTAATGAAATTCATTCTCAATAGTAATTAGTGGGATTTGATATTATTATATTGGAAGAGATACCCACAAAATCTGCTAATCTATGATCTTTTAAATATTTGATCCAGCCTCTACCGCATAATGATCCTCTTGTTGCTGAGAACTGAAACCCTTCCAGCGAACCTCTTTTCATACACGCTCCAGGTACATCTTTTTGTTCTATGCGATCGATCTCCTCCACTTAAGACAACCTATCCGCATACTGCAATTCCTTCATCACAAACCATAACTACGAACCATTTCTGATTTTCTGAACTACTCTGGCATATTGTTCCTTCTGCTCCGCATACCATTCCTAGAACATGGTATGTGCCCCAGGAATTATGGTATGAGGTTCTCATCCTTTGACATGTTTTTCAAAAATTTTAAAATTGTTCACTCCTATGAAGAAATTATTTGTTTTAAAACATCAAACTCTCAATTTTGAGGCCCTAAAACATTGAAAACACATGGAAATTATGCCACCTTAAAAACATGTCTTCAGAAAACCCCAAGCATTCTCATTCGTGGTCATCTGGATTTGTCAACAAACACAATAAAACCAAAAACACACTGAGACGACACATTGAGAGGTTTTTTCCCTACAATCTCCCCCTTTTGGTTTTTTGAAAACTCTTCTTATAACAATCCTTCACAATTTGAGACCTCATTATAACTCCTTCCACATCAGCCACCATTCACTTTATGCGATTGAGATAGCGATCACGAATTTAGTTAATATATACTCTAAGACCACATGATCCATGAACATACTGAGAAACAAGATTATAATTCAATGTTCATCAATTAGACACTTCATTACTAATCTCCAATGGATGATACAATACTAATACGCAGATACCAATAATCTACTTTCATCATGAACCTCATCCGTTGTGATATCCAATCATTGATCGATCACTTCTGACACCATAAGATTTGATAATCCCCATAATTTATAGCTCCTACAAATGACTCATCTCAAATTAAACTCCCCCTATCTCGCTGCTGCAATTAACAGCTTCTCCATGTGTCTTTGCTCCCTTGGAATAGTCACACATTCTCCCCCTTTGTCAACGAACCTAAAGGGAACATTAAGGTTGTATGCACCAGGGTAAAGAATATATATCTGAACATTAGGAAAATACACATAATACCTTGGGGAGAGGGGGTCCAACATCCACACCTTTTCATGAGTGGTCATTCGACCAGACTCTTAGAGCCAATCAATGCCTTTAAAATTCTTAATTGTGTAAGGCCTTCGTAAGAATATCTGAAACATTTTGTTCTGTTGGAACATACTCCAAATTCAAAAGTCCTTGCTCCACCTTATCCTTGATATAATTATATATTATTTCAACATTCTTGGACCTTGAATGATGAACTAAATTTTTTCTAAAATTTATAGAACGTGAATTATCACAATAGATTCTGATTAGAGATTTCAATTCAATTCCTATATCTTTAATATTCTTTTTCATCCCCAATACTTGTGTGCGGGCTTGTGTAGCCACAATATATTCATCTTAAGCAGTGATCAATGAAATGAAATATTTTTTCCAACTTAACCATGAAATACAGAACCCTCCATGATAAAAGGCACATCCTGATGTTGATTTCCAATCATCTCCTGAACTGGACCAATCCGCATATGTATATCCTAATAACTCTGGCATAGATTTTTCATTATACATTAGGCCAAAATCCATTGTTCCCATGATATACTAAATAATTATTTTACTACAATCATGTGGATCTACATAGGATTGCATTGATACCTTGCTGCTCGGCATGTGGAAAATAAAATATCCAGCCTTTTGCTATCAAATACAACCATCTTCAAATAATTTTCATATTTTCAATGATATTAACTCGATTGTCATCACAATCTCATGATAGTTTCCATGGGGTAGCAACTAAATTATTAATATTTTTAGAATTATCCATTACAAACCTTCTCAAAAACATCCTTGGTGTATTTATATTGAAAAATAAAAGTACCATTATTATCTTGCATCAGTTGTAAGCCAAGGAAAAATTTCAGTTCACCAATCATCGACATTTCAAACTGGCTTTTCATGAATTTAGAAAACCTTTTACATTTTCTTTCATCTAATCCACCAAAAATTATTTCATCAAAATAAACCAGCACCTTCATCCTTTTACTATTGTCATTTTTGAAATATATATTGTAATCAACTCCCCCATGCTGAAAACGAAGCTTCATTATAAACTGATCAATCCTTGAATATCGTGCTTGTGGTGTTTGCTTAATACCATATAATGGATTATTCAGCCTAAAACCCTATTTTTATCTTCGTGGATGAGAAAAACCTCTGGTTTCTCAGATGTAAAATTATTCATCTATAAATCCATTCAAATATTCTGACTTGGAATCCATCTGAAAACCCATAATAATTTTTTCACTACTATATCAAAGAATAATATAATTGTCTCCAACCTTAAAACTAGTGAGAATGTTTCATCAACATATATATCCTCTATATGAGAGTATCCTTTGATCACAATTAGTGATTTGTTTCAAATCACAACACCATCTTCATTTATTTTGTTGTGAGAACCCCATTTTGTCCCGAGGACATTCTTTTCTAATAGTCTTGAAATAATCTCCCATATTTGATACTTTTCAATTTGGTATAGCTCATCATTCATGATTTGAACCCAATTCTCTTGTCCATCTTCTTCATCAATTCATTTCGGCTTAACTTATGATAAGTATGATTCTTGTTGTAAAGAATTCATCCTCCTTTGTCTACACTGGTGGTCTCTGATCACCACATATGTTTTGCCTATCAATTTTAGCTCTTCTCTCTAGTCTTTGAGAAGACACTGATTTCTTCTCATCATCTGAGTCTCCTTCTGAATTAACTGCTATAGATGGAGCATTGTTTGACCTTCTCATCTCTTCATCACTTTCCTCCTAAGTCTTATCATGTATTTTCGGATGATTCTATTCATTCTCCACTATATTTACATCATGACTTTCAACTATTTTTTATAGCCTCTTATTTAAGAATTTATATGATTTTCTCTTCATTGTGTATCCAAGAAATATTCTTTAATCCCCACAAGATTCAAATTTCTTATTTATATCATTATTGAGTTAGAAACATTTACTTCTAAATATTCATAAATACTTCAATGATGGCATCTTACCATTCCATATCTCGTATTGAGTCTTCTCCTCTTTTAGACAATGAAAAATCTATTTGAAGTGTATACAGTTGTCATTACTGCTTCTTTCCAAAATTTATCTGGAAGGTCTTTCTCAATGAGCATTGTTCTCGACATGTTCGTTACAATTAGATTTATTTTCTAAACTAATCCATTATTTTGTGGAGTTCTTACTACTAAAACTTGATGTTTTTCAAGATAACCTTCCACTTAGATATTTTTGAACTCTGTTCCATTATCTGAGTTGTGGACCTATATTTACATAGTTTTTTACACATTTTTTACTTAACTTTTAATGATTTAATTAATTATTCATGAACTTATGACTACATAATATTACTTTTGTATTTTTATAATCATATTTTTTAATTAATCAAGTTTTAAAATTAATTATGTTTTTTTAGTCTTTAATTTAAAAATTTTAATCTTACTTTTCTTTTCTAATTTAATTATTTCTCAATTATTTTTGTTATGTAAAATATTCCTGACTTTTTAATAAATTAACATTTTTAAATAATTATTTAAACATCGCATTTCGGTTTAATTAACTTAGACATTATTTCAAAAAAAAAATTCCTTTAATTTAGTTTCCTTAAAATATATAAACTTCATTAATTAATATGTTTAATATTCCTATTAATCGATTAAGTTAATAATTTTATTATATAATAAATGAAATAGTGCAATTTTAATTTTATTTATTCATTTAGTTATTTATTTTAATTAATTAAGAGTTTAAAAACATTAATTATCTAATACTAATAATGAAGTTAAATTATTAAGTCATTAACTTTTGTTTTTAGTCTACCAGTGAGGTAGAAAACAGCCATCAATGACCTGTTTAGTAACTGTAGCTATCCTTTTTCAGTCACGACAGGCCCTTTAATAAATTTTAATATTAGTCTTTTATCGACATAGCTTAATATTTTTCGAGTTTTTAATTTAAGTGTTAACAATTAAAAACTTGAATTGAAATTTTAATGTTTAAATTTTAATAATAATTTTATTTTTAATATATGTTTTTTAGTATTGTTTTAATTTTTTATTTTAATTAACATATGTTTTAATTTTAAGTTTAATTTATGTAGTTTTATTTTTTTTGTCTTACAATTATTTCTATTATTATTGAATTTCACCAATGCAGATTATATTTTTCATTAGTTTCCTTTTTCATCGGTGACCTTCTATTAAAATTACAATAGTGGTATTTACTTTTTTATTTAAGCTATCAGAAACCTTATATGTTTTTTACCTTTCGGTAACCTTAATTTTCTTAAACTTTATCTATGACGTTTTCCTTATTATGGTCATTAGTGACCTATTTCTATCTGTAACCTTTTATTTTCTAAAACAGTAACCCTTTGTTTTTTATACCTAATAGTGACCCTCAAATTTAAAGATAACGGTGACCTTTTCTAAATAAATGCTATTGGTGAACCTCTAATTTAAAGGCTAATTGTGACATATCTTTTTATTTAAGCATCGAGGATCCTCTCTCCCCTCATTCATTCTTGCACCACACCATTATCCATACTCTCGTCACAATTGATTCATTCCTCTTCTTTTCCCAAGTTATGACATCATTCCCCTACATCTCACCGAAGCCCTTACCCTTCTCTCCCACCGTCCTTGGCTTTTCCACACCTCTACTCTCACTTCATGGTTTCTTCCACATTTCTACTAGAGTTTCTTCACAGCCTCGCACACTCACATCATTGTTCTACTACTTATACTCATGACCCACAATAACATATTCTCTACACAAGAAATAGAATCAAACACAACAGATCAAATATACACACTACAAACCAGATTCTAAACTAAGAACTGGTGAAATCCTTCAATAGTTCCTAAACCAGGGAGAGGTGGTGTCACATAACTATCTCCATCTATTTGAATCTGGAGGAGGGCTGTGAGATGACATGGGAAGAGGTCTGTTGTGGATTTTCTTAATGGAGGCTGATACGAGGGGCTACGTTGTGCCGCTGCATAAAAGAGAAACTGCATACCCACCACCACGAGCTCCCTCAAAATCCACTTAACTGCCACCCGAGACATGTTATCCACCATATGGGGTGTTGTATGAGGAATAGTAGGGGATAGTTCTCGTTCTGGGAGGAGGATCTTTTCCACTTCTTTGGATTTTTCCACCTCCGTTGAAAAGGGAGATCTTGTCCCAAAGCCACTAAAGGGGAGCCGATATGGTTGGCTTCACCACATCATTGGGATAAGGAGTAGGGGTCGATGTTGTGCAAGGAGGTTGATAGAGGGAAAGATACTATCCAGCACTAGTTCTTTGGGAGAAAGATGGTGTTGTGCCGTCATGGGATTTCGCTGGAGAAGCTGAAAGCTACACCCCTTGGGTTCGACCCATCACTGCTATACTAGTGTAGGATTATAAATAATATTTTGAGGGTCGTGACGACCTCCGGCCTCATCAAAATTTGGCACTGTTTCTAGGGAAGACACACATTGATAGTCTAGAGTTAGAAAAATAATAAAAAAACATTAAAATCCCATAAAAAATATAAAAATCATATAAAATCTGGTTAAAAATTTATTGTGAACATTTTCTGCTTGAGATTTTCTATAAAATTATGATTTATCTGTTTCATTGTGTATGTTTTAATATCAAGATTTATAAAACAAATGGAAAATTATGAGGACTGGAATCCGCATCTTGGGCCACATTTTGTGTATTGTGGTTGTTATGGGAACACTTCCTGGTAGTGTGTCTATAACCTTCCACAACATATTTATTACATTGAAGAAAATGAATATTTTGTGCCTAGTCATGATACCCTATCTAAAATTGACCAAATTGATTCTAAATTGCATGCTAGGGTATAACTATTTTACACTTGCCTAACTAAAACCAATGAAATTCAAGTTAGATATTCTCAAGAGAAAGATTAAAGAATGAAAAGATTAGAAAACATGCTCTTGTAATTACAACATTGGCTAAAAGAACAAGAAGAATTTAAAAAAAAAGAGAAATAAAATGTTTATAAAATATTTGAAAATCAAGTGGAATAGAAAAGTAATAGTTAAACTATGCAAGAAATCATTCTCTTTGAAAAATATGATTCCTTTGTACTAAATCTGGAAACAACCAACTTACTAAATAAAGTGAATAGCATTGAAATTCCAAAAATGAATATTAATTCTATTAAGTTGGACAATTCTGAAGTTCAATTGAAATATATTGAAAAATAATTCCTAGTTCTTTTCATAATTCCTATATTATTGAAAAATCACAGTTTTAGGAGTTTTGAAAAGGCAGTCACTTGGGTAGAAGAGATTTTTGAGAATAAATATTTGAAAGTTAAAAAATCTTCACCCAACATTTCTAAATTTGTGAACAATGATTTTGAACATGAATTGGGGAATATGTTAGATGAGAACATTAATCTGGAAGTTAATGAATTTGTAGTTTTTTCACCTCAATTGAACAATTCTCTTCCATGTTTTGATCCTATAAACCCAGTATCTTCTAAAATGTCGTTCGATGATGAGGATGAGGGAATGATATTTGAGAAAAGACAAATTGATGAGTTTTTATTTTCCAATTATCATAATAATAACTTTTCTGAAACATTGTGTAATAAATGGAATGTAGTTTTTTCATTCTGGGGGAAAACTGTTTCAATTTGAACAATCTAGAATTTCAACTTTTTTATGTTGAGTTGAACATTTCTCCCCCTAATTTGAACTTTCTAGAACACACTACTATAATTGTTTTTGAAAATGAGCCTTTAAAACATGAACATGAAAAATAGGTTGGGCACACACTAGATGTTTGTTGCAGATTTTATTTGATATATGTAGTATATGTTCAATGTGAGTTAATGGATAAGGATATTTTGGAAGAGATTTATAACCTTTTCAAACATGATTCATTGAATAGTGATAAAATAAATTCTTTTTCCTATCCTTCACTTCCAACCTCAACTATGAAGGGTGTTGAGTATTCCTAAGATACATGGAGTTGTTTATTAGGGGAGAAAAACATGAGATCCATTGTAAATGATTCTGTTCAACACTTAATTGAATCCCCTTTTAATCCTAAAAATTAGAATTTACCCATTTTCACCCTTGAATATGAATCTGTTAATGTTGAAGTTGAAGAAGATATTTATGAGGACATTGTCATACCCTTTGAAGCTCATAATACATTGCTTCCACTTCCTAAGAATGTTAATATTTTTAAATTTTAAACAATTATGTAACTTCAGAGAACAATTTCTATATCAACTAATGGGTGTTGTTTAGGTATTTATACAACTAATGAGAAATTGGTTTTAGTCTATTTATGCTTCGGTGCCCAAAAATTTCATCTTTCTGTTTAAAATATTTGAGCAAAACACATGTGGTGGTTCTTATTAAGGAATCCAAACCCACCTAATGATTATGGTTAGTTTCTATGTGAGTCTGGCTGCAGACTATAAATAAAACACTTCATGGGATGCAACCCATGGTGTGGTTTGTTTTCAATAAAACATAAAAAAAATTGTGATTAAATAATGTTTGGTGGAAGACTTCAAAAAATAGAATTTCATGGGAGGAAAACGATGGTTCTTTTTGAATTTACGTTGTATTTTTATACCTTGAATAATGTTTTTCTTCTGTGCTCGGTTTTTGTGAAATTCTTGTTACTGGGTTTTCTTGGTTTTGATGTTCTGTTTTAGAGTTTTCAAGAAGTTGTTGTTGTGTCATTTATAGAGCGAAACTCCCATGCTAAAGGGTAATTCAAAAATATATAAAGGTAAGTACTTTCACTTTACTTTTTCACTTATTTATTCTCATCTTTTCTATTAGGAACATCCATTTGTACTATAAGAAAACATGCTACATGTCTTGATTTCCTGGAAATTATGCTTGTATACGAAATTCTGCATGTTCCTCCTTATTCAAAAAACTGAATTTCATTTTTATTAAAATCTTCCCCTATTGGAACATAGGTTTTATGGGATACTTGTTTTTTAGTGTTTCTATTTTATTCAATCTACTTGAATCCTGGGGGTATTTAGCAAGAAGGCTTTCTGATATATAGTATATTCAATGGAATCAAACATTCTCAAATTGTTTACACAGTATCCACTCTGCACCGACAACTTATATGTTAATTACCATACTAAATTGAAAATCTATGTCACTGGACTTAAATGATGATGCATTTACATGTTTGTTAACCTACTATAAAATTATTCTTTGAAGCAAACAATATTTTTGAAATTTTAAGAGACCCTTTAAACATTTCATAAATCTTCTCTATTGAGAATATATTTTGAACTCGAACGGTCAAATTGTTATTCTCCATAATTTGAAGTCAACATTGGGGGTAAAGTTTTATTTTATGTGTGTGGGAGGGGCTAAATTCTTGAATTTTCTGAACTTATGTTGATTGTAATCCCTTCAATTCCCACTTCACTCTAAACATTTTGTAAAAAGAGGTTAATGTTTTTCAAAATACTTGCACAATTTTGGGATTCACACTGTTTCTCAAATGAGTCTTTTCTAAGGATAGTACATTGATGGTAGTTAATAATTTCCTTTGATTTTATATAAATGTGGGTGGAGGATTTTTGAGTGATATATACTTAGTGATTTATGGAGATTTTGGTTTAGGGACTATCATTGAAAGTGATTTGGGTTACATGTTTGGGGAGTTATGGTCATAGCTACTAGAACTAGAAGTTTGACTCTTTCTTAGGGGTTTCATTATTATTTTTATTTTATTAAAAAATTAATTATTTTAGTGATCCAACATAAATGATTTTCATATAACTCATGGAAAATTTACTATTCTGGGCATCTAGGATCCCATGGTGAATCTCTGAAACCCTAGATGATGTGTGTGTTTCTGTTTACTATAAGCCCTTTTTAGACTCTAAATAAGTGCATTGCACAGTGATTAGCATAAGATACATGCCTTGGGAAAAATAAAATAAATAATATAGTGTTAAAAAGAGTTCATTAAGGTGAGTGGAATGATGAATACTAGATGAATAAAGGATCATTTGGTTTATATAGAAGTCACTTAGGTTGTTTCATTAAGGCAATTTACTAAAAAAAATTGCAAGATAGGAAAGAGTCATTATACATAGTTTCTACTGTTAAATTCTTAACATCACTGATATTTTATCTCTTGTCACTCTTGAAACTAGAACTTGAGTTAAGAATGAAATGATCACTAAGTAGAGTCACATATTTGGCATGACACTTTCATTGATTTTTAAATCTTTTCTACCATGATTACCCTTTGAGTACTCATTCAAGGCAAGACTTGATTTGAAAATAACTTTTTAAAATCATGTTCTCATGTTCTATCCTCTACTCATAAGTACTGAACATGTTATAGTTAAGGTGAATCCTAATTACTATAATCTGTTTTTTTAAGATAACAAAGCAATAAAATTGTTTGAGGTCAGTCAATGCTTAAATGTGGGGGAATTTGATGTGGCTCTATTTTTACATAGTTTATCCACATCTTTTTACATAATTTTTAATGATTTAATTAATTATTCAAGAACATGTTTCTAAATAATTTTAAATTTTTATTTTTAGAATTAAATTTGATAATTAGTTAATTTTTATGATTAATTATGTTTTTAGTCTCTAATTTAATAATATTAATCTTACATTACTTTTCTAATTTAATTATTTCTCAATTAGTTTTGTTAAGTAAAATCTGGTTGACGTTTTAATAAATTAACATTTTTTTAAGCAATTATATAAACATCATATTTCTCTTTAACTAAGTTAGACTATATTTTAATATTTTTCCTTCAATTTACATTCCTTAAAATATTCAAACTCCATTGATTAATATGTTTAATCTTCCTATGATTTTTTTTTAGTTATGAATTTTAGTTCAAATTAAATGAAATTTCCCAATTTTAACTTTATGTATTCACTTAGTTATTTAATTAATTATTAAATAGTTTTAAAACATTAATTATTTAATCCTAATAATGCAGTTAAATTATTAACCCATTTACTTTTTTTAGTCCACCAGTGAGGTAGACAATAGTAATCGGTTAACTATTGGGACACCGACACTATCCTTTTTGACTCATTGCTAACCCTTTAATAAATTTTAATTTTAGTCTTTTATCAAATTAGTTTAATATTTATCCAGTTTTTTATTTAACTGTTAACAATTAAAAACATGAATTGTAATTTTTATGTTTAATGTTTTATTATAATTTTGTTTTTAATAAATGTTGTTTAGTCTTGTTTTAATTTTTTTTAATTAACTTACGTTTTTTATTTTGTGTTTAATTTATGCTGTTTTATTTTCCTATTTTACCATTAGATCCTTTTTTTTGAATGTCACGGATGTGGATTAGGTTTTTCATTGGTGACCATTGGCATCAGTGACCTTCTATTTTAATTGAAATGGTGTCCTTTACTCTTTTATTTAAAATATCAGTATCCTTATATATTTTATACCTGTTGGTAACCTTAATTTTTTAAAGAAACTTGGTGACATTTTCTTTATTATGGAAATTAGTGACCTATTTCTATCGACATCCTTTTATTCTATACAACGATAACCCTTTGTTTTTTATACATAACGTCGACCCTCTAATTTAAATCTAACGATGACCTTTTCAAAATGAAGGCTATCAATGACCCTATAATTTAATGGCTAACGGTGTCCTTTATTTTTTATTTAAGAATCGGTGAACATCACTCTCCTACTTCATTCCAACACCTCACCATTATCCATCCACTCATCATTACTGATTCATTCCTCTTCGTTTCCCAAGCTATTCCATCATTCCCCTACATCTCATCGAATCCCTTACCCATCTCATCCACCATTCTTTCCTTTTCCTCACCTCCACTCTCACTTCACGGTTTCTTCCACAAAGCTACTAGAGTTTCTTCACAGCCTCAAGCACTCACACCATTGTTCCACTGCTTCGACTCATGACCCACAACAATAGATTCTCTACACACAAAAAAAAGAATCAAATACAACAGATCAAATATACACACCACAAGCCATATTTTCAATTAAGAACCAATGAAATCCTTCAACAGTTCCTAAACCATGAAGAGGTGGTGTTGCAAAATTGTTTCCCTATTTTTGAATCTGGACGAGGACTGTGAACTACCATGGGAAGTGGTCCTCTGCCGATTTGTTTGAGGGAGGCCAATCAGAGGAGCTGAGTTGTGTCACTGTAGAAATTAGAAACTGCATACCCACCGCTACGAGCTACCTCAAACTCCACCAAACCACCACCTGAGGCATTTTTTCCATTAGGGGGTGCTGCGTGAGAAAATGTAGGGGCCAGTGCCCGATCCGGGATGAAGAGCATCGCCACTGCTTAGGAGTTTTCAACCTTCTTTGAATAGGGAGATCTCATCTCGAAGCCGCTAAAGGGGAGCCAATGTGGTTGGATTCTCCACGTCACTAGTTTTAGGAGCGGGGTGGTGCTATACAAGGAGGTCGACAGAGGCTGAGCCACTGGCTGGCGCCAGTTATTTGAGAGAATGATGGAGTCGGGCCACCGTGGGATTTCGCTAGAGAAGGTGAACCCCACCCCCCTATGTGTTCCAAAATTGGGGGGGGGGGCAGGATTAGAAGAAATTAATAAAATAATATATAATATACTATATAATAAAATTGATAATATTGTAAAATTAATATAAAACCTAAATTTAAAAAAATAACTGAACTTATTATTATTAAATTTTAATAATTATAATTATATCAAACTTAAAAATAGTTAATTTTAATAAAATATAGTTATTTATTAAAAAACATTAAATTAAACAAAATTAATTAATAATAACTACTTAATTGAAAAAATAAACTATTAATTTAATGTATCATATTAAATATTTATATATATTTAATATTAATATTATCAATAAAAAATACTTATTTATAAATAAAATTAGAATAAAATATTATAATTAAATTAAATTAGTAAATTATTTAATTTATAAATAATAATAAACGTTTTTTATTAAAATTAATTAATTTAATTAATAAACAATAAAAAATTAAAAAATAATAACATTATTAGATATTTTAATATTTTTATCAAAAAATAATGACTTTAAATCATTATTTATTTCCTTCTTGTTTTTAATTGTTATATGTTTTTTTCTTGTGCAGATTCATTCAAGGGATTTAAACACATCCATATTTATTTAACCAGCTCACCGAGAGTTAGTTACGGGGTGTTTTACTAGCGTGACGTGTTTGTCGCGAAAAAACACACGTGTGTGGTGCACAAGTGAGGTTCATTAGAAATCTGTAGAAAATATGGGTGATGTGTAGTAGATGACAGTGATGTATTAAAAATAGAGAAAGTAGCAGGATGTGGCACTCTCATTTAGATTCTACACGACATTTTTTGAGAGTGAAGAGTTCCAGGAGATGCGATTGAGTTGAGCAGGTGACTAAGGAACTTCAGGGAAGAGCATCCATTAGGTATTTCATCCTCCTCCTTTCATTAATAATTTTATTTTGTTTTAAGTTTTTTTTCAATGCTAGATTTCAATATGAATATAGGCTGTATTGCTATCTCGAGAGCTTTAAGCTTGGTTGGTTTTTCCGTTAAATTTTTTACTACCTATTTGTTTGAAATTAGAATTGATTGGTGATATTAGTTATGATGTTAAATTAAATTGTTCTCTCCTTCCAATAAGAAAATTCATAGTTTCAATATCATTTGATGATATTTAACTTGATCATCATTTTGTTGAAGAGCTAATCTTATTACAGTTAGAGTTTTACGGTGAGTTTTATTTGAACTCTATTATTTTTTTCAAATTTTTAACAGTCAGTGATCTTTAAAGTGGGAAAATATTAAAGTTATACCTATGTTTGACGTGCCTTCTAGTGAGGAAGATATATTAATCAATATATAAGTTATAATTCAATTATTTTCGATGGGGAGTTATCCTTTTAACCATCAAGTTTAGAATTCCCAAGAAAATTATTGATCTTAGCTCTTTTGCCTTTGCACCTATGTATTAGTTACTATTTTCTTTTAGTAACCAGTACTTATTATATGATTAGTCTCCTGTTCTATCTTCTTTTCATAATCTCTATCTCTAAAACATCATAAAAAAGCAGAAAAGTCATTTAAGATGTTCAATTCACTAATGGAAACAGTGAGGTTTTTAGTTCAAAAACCTTAAAATTACTCACCTACCTTCCCTTGTGTTCGACCCTTCACTACTATAATAGTATAGGTTTATAATAATATTTTGAAGTCCGTGACAACCTCTGGACTCATCAATCTATTTGATTTATCATAATTTTTTGACCAAGCATCTTTTCACATTTCTGTCGAAATCTTGTAATGAAACTAAACACCTCATATTTTTCGGTGATTATTAAAACCCATTCCATTCTATTATAGTCAACAATAAAGATAACATGATATATCCTCCCATCAATACCCCTCATCAAAATTGGACCACATACATCAATATGCACTAACTCAATAAATATTGTTAACTTTTCCTCCTTTAGATTATATATTTTTTCAATGATCTTCCCATATTGACAGTCATCGCATGTATGAGTACGATCACATGATAATATAGGGAGATTTCTAGCTGCATCATATTTCACCAAATCTTCCAAGGAACCTTGGATCATGTGGACAATATTCTAATTCTATAACTTGTTTTATTCATCCTTGGAAAGAAAGAACATATCTTCTTCTCCACTCATGTGGTAAAGATTCCATTTCATATGTTTTCCTTTCAACACAAAAGCACCATCATTTTATTAGATGTTTCCTAATTTCTTGTAAAAACTAATTGAATGTACTGAGTCACACATTTGACTAACACTAAGTAAGTTGTGACTAATCCCCTCAACAACCATGATATCAGCTTGTCTCATGTCTTTTAATCCAAACTTGTCTTTTCCGAAACCAAAAATTTTAAATCCCTTATCATTACCAAATATCAAAATACCTACTTTATCATTCTTGATTCTGGTCACTCGATCCTTATTTCATGCCATATGGGATGTGCATCCCCTATCAATGATCAATATTTGAGTACAATCTGATGCCTTGAATGAAATTTCTACAACCAATACATACTCTTCCCTTTTCTTTTTGGCCCAAGTATTTGACATCAAATCCAAAATGTATTGGTAATATTGATCTTTATCAATATATGTTTATTCGGCTTGAACCTACAGTGAACCAAATCAATTTTGAATTTCTAGCTCTCTTGAAGATAAATTTGGCCACTTTTTATGAACAAATTCGGTCTTCCTCGTCACATTCTTCTGCATTTTTATGTACAATATCTTTCTATATGCCATAATCCTTTACACACAAAACAATCACGATAAAATGATGACCTGGAATTTTGAACTCAATACACCCACATGTGTTGGTCTTTATCCTGTTGGTACCTCTTTTCAATGGAACATAAATTTTGAGAATATCCCATCATAATAGAAAAATAGAATCTTATGTGAGGTAAATTCTTATGTTGTAATGATGCACCACTAGTTATGAATTGGGTTCTCCGAATCTTCTTATTTTTCTTTGTACCCAATTCAATCTTAAATCATGGAGTGGGTGCTTGTGGTTTGACATGAACCATAACATCTTTCTGTTTTAGATTAAGCCCCATACTAGCCTTATCATTTGTAATTATTTGTTGCTTTTTTTATGGACCATTCTGCTTAAATAACATCTTATATGTTGCAGGTATGATATTATTTCTTAATGTTGAACTGAGAGTTATTTGTTTCTTCTGATCATCAATTATTCATTGCAAACTGACGAGTTCCTCTTCTAGTTGTTCGATATGTTTGATTTGATCTTTTCCCATTTTATTAATACTATCAATTTTATTTTTTGTTCATTAAATTTTATTTTGTAATAAACAAAGTTTTCTATTTATTCTATCATTAAATACCTCAACATTTCAATTACTCCATTCATATCAGAGTTCTATTCTTCCTACTACAACATAAAGAGTTGGGTTTCATGAAAAACATTATAAGATTTCATTATTTTGGATCACAAAATATCTACCTCATTAAGGGTGGCTTCTAATTCTACATGAAGATCAACTATTCCGTCAATTTCTCCTTCTTCATTGTCACTTTCCTCTCTTGTTAATGCATTTCTTACAACTTCCACCAAATAATATATTTTATGATCCTTGAATTCCTCCAACTCTTCTGCCTCTTATTTTTCAGATATTTCTTCCTCTTTTGAAATCATAGTCTTCTTTTTAGGAACTTTATCCAAGTATTTTTCCTCCCTTCCTCATTTTATGAATACTTAGTTTTGGTAATTTCATCATTTTATTCATTTTCACCCTCAAACTTCTTAGGACACTTTGCTGAAAATTCCCTATATTTTTTCATTGGAAGAATGCAAATAGAAGTTTACATTTAAAATTTCCTTTCCCGATTTGCATATTGGAGGATATAAAATGCAAGGCATCATCGATATTGTCCTCCTCGAGACTATCTTCAATAGGGATATTCTCTGTGTCATAGAATTATACTTCTTTAGAATTCCCTTTTTTCACTGCAACATTATCCTCGTTTCTCATTTCATATGCTACAAGGGTACTATGTAGGTTATCTAGTGTCATCTCTTTATTGTATTCGTCTTCCAACACTGAAACATTCAGATTGAACCATGGTTGAAGTTTCCTCAAGATAAATTTCACAATATTAATATATTTAATGACTTCTATAAGACCATGTATGTCTTCTAAAATAATATTTATCATGTCAAAGAATACATCAACAGTTCCAATGGGATTCATTCTAAGATTATCATACTTGTTCCATAGAACCTGCTACATTGCTTCTCGAACATTTGCTTCGCCCTTAGAGATGTTCAATAATTTTTCCCACATTTCATGCAATTATTTATAGAACATCACCTTTGTATAAATTTCATTTGATAGAGATCCTCCCAAAGCACTGATCCCTTTAGCATCGACATCCAATTTTTCTCTTTCAGCTTCTGACAAAGCACGCTATTAAAATTAGCAGATAATCCATGTATAGCTGATATGAAGACAACGATCCCTATTGATCATAAGTATTTCTCCATTCGATTATTCCATAGTTTTAAATTATTTCCATGAAGGATCGTAATTCCATTATGATTGACCATATTTATTTCTTCTTCTAGTGAGAAACCCACTTCTTTTCAACATTTCTCTCTGATACCAATTGTTAGGTCTACTAGGTCAAATACCCTGAGAGGGATATGAATCAAGGAATGAAAGATTAAAACATTCTCCAATTTGGATATTGTTTTGTTTTTAGAATAAACTCAATTATCTCTTCCTCCTATAGAAATATACGTATAGATTTAAAATCAGGCACATGATATAGTGTTTTTACTTGGTTCACCCTCAATGGGCTACGTCAAGGGAGCATACAACGGAAATGTGTTGATTTACCAAATTCACTATGGCTCTCTACCAATAATGAGTACAATGTTCATAATTCAATTTCTATTCCTAGGATCAATACCTTTACAATGTTTAGGGTCTTCTCACTCCATTCCCAAGGGTCACACCCTATGCCTCTTTCTTTGAATCATTACAAGCAGAAAGGGTCACTATCTTCCTATTCCTTATCTCACTGCTCTTGGAAAGAAATCCACACACAATTTATATAATTGTAAGTAAAACACGGTTTATGGACATGTTTGTCCCATCATTTGTATGAATTATTATATCCTTGATTATAGGTAGATGATGTATTCAATTTACTTTTTCACCCATAGAATAATTCCACCTTCCTGAGTACTGATAGGTACTAGAAAATACTTTCACAAACTTATATAATTCTTTTACAAGCTTCTTTATGATAATCTCAAAACATGTTCTGCTCCTGCGGATTGAGTATCGGGTTTTGTATGTGGACCACCTCCTATGCATAATGATATCACTATTGTGAACCACCCTTCATCCACAAACTACCTCCACCTTTACTATCATGTACCGCTACCGCGTGCCGATTCTGCGAACCTCCTCTATGATACCACTAATGTCCCCGAACCGTTATTTGTTTATCTACTTACTTAAATTACATCCTATGTATCACACCGTCTTCATATGCATATTATGTCTTGTGCAGGTTACAACTCTCTGCTTAAATCCTTCGGCGAAATTTCTTCCATGCGAACCACTTTAGCTTTCACAGAATTCTTCCTCGCAAACCTCCTTCAGACTTTGCCAAAATCCCATAAAATATATGTCCTATAATAATATTCATTCTAAAAAATAATCAGTTGGATTATAAATTCTTATACTGGAAATGATTATGGAAAACTCTATTAATCTAATATTTTTGAAATCATTGGTCTAGCCTATACCGCATACCGATCATCCCACTACCATGAAACACAACCGTTCTAGTGAACTTCTTTTCATACGTGCTTGGCATACTTACTTTTCTCCTATGTGATCGATCTCTACCATCAACTACAATCCATCTGTGTACCACATTACCTTTTCCACAAACCAACACTACATACCGTTTCCAGTTTTGTAAACCACTCTGGTGTACCGTTCCCACCGGTATGCATACCATTCCTGGAACATGGTATATGGACCATGAACTATGGTACATGATTCTCATCCTTTTCTAATTTTCTTCAATTTTATTCATACAGTTCACTCCAATGAATAAATCCTTCCTTTGAGAACATCGAACTTTTAATTTTTAGCCCCAAAATTTGTAAAACACTGGGAAATTGTGCCACTTTTAAAACATGTATTTAGAAAACACCAACCATACTCATTCGTAGTCATCTATATTTTTAAACAAATACAATCACACCCAAAACACACCGAGTGGACACATCGAGGGATTTTTTTCCAAATAGTGTGTCATTCCATGTGACCCATCAGCTTGGGGAACTAGATATGGCTTCCAGGTAGGAATGTTCAAAAGACTTATTAAATGCTCTTTTTCTTTATCAGTAAACTATTTTTTTAATTATAAATAATCAAATATGAAGATATTGGAATTTTGTAATGATTTATTCCTGGGAGTAGCTAGCCCATGTATAGGAAAAATCCAAACTTCCCAGATAATAAATTTATTTTCCATGAATTTTGACTATTATTATTGATTTGGTTCTAGTATTGTGTGATGAACATGAATTTTGATGTTATTATTGATATGATTGAGGGTTTCATTATACTATATACCATTAATATGAGGGTATTAATCTCATTAATGATTATCATAAAATATTATGGTTCACATTCCATCAATTATGTTATGCCATATATAATTTGATTTTTTAATGAATGACATTGTGATATGATTCTTGTATGATATATTTGTTATCCTTATAGTGTTATTGAAGGAAATTGAGACAACATTGTTGGTACATATGGTTCCATCCATAACATATACATTTTCTTCCTAATTAGGCTATAACGGACACCCTAAGTAGTCAACTATGGCATGTTGAGTCAAGAACCATTAGTTTCATGGATTTTAATTTGTTAAGGTATAAATTAGGTGGACACCATATTTTGTTTCATGAGGTGTATGGGTCCCTATGGATTAAAAAGTTCGACAAATTTTATTGGTCCATTCAAAGATAAATTTAACGTAAATATGAAATTAATATGAATTAAAAAGAATTTAATGTTTAAAAAACAGAGAACTGGACCATGACCTATCCTTAGAGTGGGTGGTAGGGAGTGTATCTAGTGCCATTTTTTTAATGATTGATTTTATCATATCCTTATTCTAGGAGTAGAACAGAACAAGGTTGTTTCAAATTTATAGGATGATTTTGACATGGCCTAATTTTAAAAATGTGGTCATTCATTGCCATTTAATTTAGATGCATGTTTTTGGATTTTTAGAGGCATTCCACCACAATGATCCCTTATTGTACACTATGAGGGTGACAGATACCATGCTATAGAAATGGAAGACCATGGGTTACGAGTATATCCTATTATATTTCCTTTTTATGATCCACTAATATTACCATACATAGGTGAGGATGCACAATTCTGAGAGGGTTTTATATTCTATACTCATATTTTTCAGGGAGAACTGTATTTTTATTCCTATATCATAGAGATGAGACGTATCTTCTAGAAGTATCATCCACCCATGATTGGGGGTTTGATGGTCTATAGGCTATAAAGTTATGCCTAGAGACTAGTTTTTATTAGAAATTATGCAGACACCTAATGAGAGTAAGCTGAAGTTCACAACTTATATTCATCAAGGAGTAGCAATGTTTTGGTTGGATGTTTTGAACCAGGAAGATAGGCTGTGAGATATGGAATAGAGTGATTTATAAAAAAATATTATATGATTAGTTTTTTCTAAAGACTATGAGAGAAAATTGGGAAAGTGAGTTTATGAATCTAGAGTAGGGTGTGATGAATGTTATCTATTAGTTGTAATTCTTTATACTAATTTGTAATTCCGCATTGATATATCTAGATGATGATGTATTGGGGGAGGAAAAAACCAAGGATGATCTTAGACATGTTGTGCTATCATAGTTCATCATTTTTAGGTTTGGGACTATTACCCAGAGTTTGCATCAGGATTCTATTAAATAGAAGATCTTGAGTGAATCTTGGGTCATAGAGAAGGGATGTTTTTCCTCTCAACCTCTTGGTTCATCTTTTGGTGGAATGAAACATCATTATGTGGCCTCTCATGAGATGATTACCATCCAAGATATTAAGAGTGTTAGCTATGTTTTCTATAATTAGATTGGTTGATGGGGACATTTATGGAGTCAGTTAGATCAAAAAACAGTCATGTTCCATGTATAAAGTAAGTTGGGCCACATATAGTGTTATTTAGGCCATTCCCTCTAGAATTTTTTGGAAGGGGATTAACTCAGACTCTGGGATAATGAGTGGTATTCACAACTCCATTTTAGACAGGGAGGTGGAGTAATACAACTCATTTAGGCTGAGGTGGTTTTCATAGTGGAGATAGCCGGGAGATAGTATTATTTATAGAGTGTTATGGGCCTTTGCTCTGTGGTGAGGTTGTTTCATAGGGCTATAGTTTATGACAACTCTTTTCTATACAATCTACACCCATGGAGTAGTGTGATGGGCCATCTATAGTGATATTTACAATTTTATTAGCATTTATTCTAATAATTTATTTTTCGATATAGGTTCATATCATATTTACATATCTTTATTTTTTTGTGGAGATTCTTGGGCATGATATATAGTTTTTTGAGTGAATTTGAATGATTTAAACCTGATTGGTAATCTTTATTGAGGATGTAATCCATTGGATAGTGTTATCCAATGAGATAGGTGAGTGTCAAATTGTGTGGGATCTTTTTCATCAATATAATAGGGTTTGATTCAGTTATTGGGATGATCTAGCAGGTTTCTTGTCAATCCCATGTTCATTTATATCATTGGAGGGTTACTTTGACATCATTATAAGGGAGAGGATTTATTCACATTTTTGAATGGGATGTTCAAGTGAGCATATCTAGAGAAAAAAATCATGGGATAGGTCAGATCACAGTTCAGATTTCTAGTTTACATCTAGAAGTTCAAGGAGCAAATTAGGTATATTTTCTTCCAATGGTTCATTATTTCAAGGATGTAAACCGAGATGAATTATATAGTTTATCTCCTAAGATAGTTGCGGATTTATCCATCTAGCTTGATCTAAGAGGAGAACTATTATCCATTCATCCTTATAGGATAGCTATGAAATAATGCAGTGAATCGAGATATGACTATAATACTTTGAGGGAAATGGGTTTATACAACTCGTTAATTAAATTTTTATTTTAAAATACCATGTTTAGAAAAAGGATTATAGTACCATCAGGATATGCATGAATTATTGAATTTTTAACCATTTAATAGTTTTGAACTGGTATAATTTTCCATTTATAGATGGGCTTCTTTATTAGATCCATGAATATCATGTTTTCTAAAAGATTTATTTAAAATTGGGATATCAACAAGTGATTTTTGACCTAAATACATACCTCATACAATAATTCATATCATTTATGAACTATATGGGTATTTATTAATGTCATTAGGTCTCAAAAAACATGGTATAAGTTTTCTTGGTGCTAATGAAATTAGTTTTCTATCCATATTTGTATTCGTTTGTTGTCGTGTTAATGGATGATGTCTTGAATTATTCTCATAATTGATATAAAATTGATAAACATATTAAAATAATTATTGATACAGTAAGAGTGAATCATATATAGTATAATATAAAAAATTTCCACTTATGGATGGAAAATACTCAATTCCTACATAATGTTATCTTAGAGATATAAAGTAACATCCAAAGTAAATAAAGAATATATCATTTTCCAATTTATTAATATTTGTGAATTAAATTTTAATTTTACATTAAAGGGGATTCCATATTTGAGTCATACCCAATATGCAACAGTGGGTTTCATTCGAATCTTAAGTTTCACACAATGTTGAGTCATACTAAAAAATAATAATATAATATTATTTTAAATGGTAGTTAATGCCGAGCATTTATAACAGTTTAAATGAATATAACAAACTATTGTCTGTTTATACATTTTTTTTAAGTGTTTTTACATTTATCCAAAAAAAATTAGAGGCTTAAAATGTGAATGAATCTAATTTTAAGCATAAATACTCTAATATTCTTTAAAAGGTGGGTTTTCTTCCTTTTGATGGGGAACCATTATAAAATCTAGTTTTTATCACTTATATATGTTATATTTAAAAAATAAAATTATTCCTAGGGATCAAAACATAAAAATTTACTTTTGGTAAATTTTTGGTATTTTTCTGACAAAATTCATTTTTAATGAATAGTAAAAAATACAGTATTTTAATTCAAAACTACCTCTTAATATAATTTATTTATATGGATATATTATCTATTTTATTGTTTTTAAAGTGTAATTTGATTATATTTTTAATACTTAATCCAATTTTGGTCATTGGAATTAATTTCACCTTGAAATTGGACATAAAAAAGTTTCAATCTTTTAATTGTTATTATTACTTAAAAACATGATTTTTTTAGCAACGAGAATTAATTCAATTAATTAATCATACTTATATGTTTTTAATTTATTATAATAAACATAATTTTTGAATTCAGAATATCAAATAACACTCAGGTTACCTTGTTTGGTATTTTTCTGAAAAACATCAATTTTTGATGAATAATGAAAACACTGAGTAGTAGTTAAAAAACAGACTTCTTCATTTAAATAAAATTTTACCACTTTGGTGAATTGAATTTTGAAAATCTGAGATGCATTATATTTATTATTAAGAAAAATTTGATTCAATATGTTGAAAATAATTTTTGCTGAATAATAACTTTTGACTTTAATTTTCCGCGATTAAAAGAAAAAAGGGTAATTCACAGTAAAAAATATATTATAATAATATTAAATTACCCTAACATGTGTCATAATCATATTGGTTGATACATTTACGACCATTTTTATACTTGGGTCGATTTTGGGACCCCGTGGAGCCACTTAAAATTGATAATGGCACCATATATTAATAAATTTAAAGTAAAGACAAAAATGAAAAAAAACATATATCTTTTAATAAATAAATTTTTACCTGGGGTTATATAAGTTATCTATTCGACTATAAATATTAATTTGAAAGATAAAAATATTTCCTACATAATGGTATTTGTTTTTTTTTATTTTTAGACATAAAATAAATAAAATTATTTATGACACAATTATGATGCAGTGTGCACCTCATTAATGAATGATTTAAATAAATAAGACTGAAAAACTTAAAAAAAATCTCCAAAACCTATCCAATTCTTATAGGGTGATTTTATTTTGAACCACAGTCATCTTAGCTTCAACTTTAATAATATTTGGACCTTTGTAGAATAACAATAATTATATAATAAAATAATATTTTCAAACATTCCTAAAGTGCCCCTCCTCCTCTTTATAAGAAGCCCTCACCTCTAACCTATTACTCACACCTATAAAGCCCCTTGGCTCATCCAAACACTACCCAAATAAGATCTCAAGATCCCTCTCTTCCATCTAGAATCCTTACCTTAGGTATAAGGAACTTCAAGAAATCCTATTGGATCAAACTATATGGAGTTTCCCGATTTAAAGGTAACGTCTTCTCTTAAGTTGTTTTTTTATTTTACTTCTACAACCCCATAAACTCGTTTTATTCCCTTATTTTATTACAAAAACAGTATCTTCAATACACTATTTTTTGTTATAAAATTTTTTTGAACTACACATACACACACCTCCATCAAATGGACAATTAATATATTGTTTCTCTGGACGGCGAACTACTGCCTCACGAAACGATAATTCATCAATTATCTATTACCGCCACTTATAGTGGCCCTTATAATGACACGATATTTATATGTGAAATATATTATATTTATATTGTCTCTATGATTATTTATATTTCATTTATATCATACATTTATGGTAACCATAATGGGTAATCGCGATAATTTTATTTGAGGAATTGCATACTACCGCCAGCTCAAAGTGATATTACTCGTTCATGCCATACGTGGAACATATAAAGGATGGAATTAATAAAATTATAAATTATATTATATAATAATTATAAAATACCTATGTATCATTTATTTTTCATTCAATTAAATATGAAAGAAAAATGAAAGTAGCGTTCATGTGTACGTACGACTTGCTGTCTCTATGAATGGTGAATTTCATTTCATAACTCCAAATGTTATGTACTATTATAAATACAAATATATACCAGATATATATGATATATATGATATCTAAGTGATGAATATCATTATGTAGATAATAGAATTTTGACCACGTGAACAACTTGTGAATATAACAATTTCATTTTTGACTAAAGTACCAAATATCAACAAAATGATAGTTATTAACTTAAATTATTACATAATTTTAATAATAAGGCAATAAGTGATATAAATATAATAATAAACTTTAAAAGGGTCCTTAATAAATTAGAAATTAAATATAGTTTATTATTCAGGGTACTAATGAAGGAACGAGTCAAGTCGGACACTAGGTAAGGGACTTCGTCTCAATCTCCTTTCATTAAGGAAGATTTTTTTATACAGATTTTCATTAATACATTGTATAAACACCATTGAATTTCATTTTCATTCAAAGGGAATCTTTTTCTACAAGTACTTTTACTAAATGAAAAAAATAATGTTTCCTTCTAACCTACACAGTGACAATGACCTTTCCATTGCCACGAATATTATTTGATCTTTGGCTTCTTTAACAAGCCATAATGTTTTTAAAAAGAAAATAAATACCATATTCCCTTTTATATATTTGGTAATTGAAAATGGTTTTGATAATGGATTTGTTATGTCAATATATTTAATTGATATATTTGGATTGAAATGTGGAAATATTATCTTTCCTTTATGTTTGATTTATGTGTTATGAATATTTTATGGTTCTTGGGAAATGTTTACTTATAAGGGTGGTTCCGTCATACACCTAGGGTGGGTGATCCTAAGATAGATCTCTAATGCAATGGGTATGGTGATAGAGGTTAAACATGAATGATTCTCCTTGGAGATTTAGTGAATATATTGTGATGTTTATTCCAAATGTAACTCCCTACATAGCTGTGAAAGATAAAATGTGAGTATGTTATGGATGCCACAAGTTTCCTTTATGATTTATGTTTTCTATCTATAATTCAAAAATATTATTATTTCATGAGGTATGTTAAAAAGATTAACTTTTTATGGGATAATGCGTTCTTTATTTTTTTTATAACCCTTATTGAGATTTTTATGATCATCCGATGTTTTAAAATGCTTTTCACATGACATAAAGATGAATAGGGTCAAGGATCAGATCAAGAAAATGTCATGTTGTCTAAAACATGGAACTAGACCTGACTCTTTTTTCAAGAGCTTTTATTTTATGAAACAAAAATTGAAACTGAGTAAAAATTTCACATTTTTAATTTTTAACATGTAATGTAATAGTTATGGCCTAATTATCTAAAACTCTAAACTAGAATAGATCTTCAATATGAATTATCCATTTAATTCAAGATTATGTAATGTTTTAAGGTTGGCTCCTCATACAGAATTACCAGTTGACCTAGAAAATTTAAGAGTTTTAGTTTCCTTGGATTATAAAAAGAGATTGATTGAAATTTATATATTCTTAGGGAACACTGGATATTAAAATCATTTAATACATGACTTCTCACATTCATCAACACCTAAGGAAGTCTTCACTACGAATGGTGTGATGTTTTTATAGTTATATCCCTCCAAGGGATCCTTATAGAGTCGATTAGAAGACTGATGTCATTAGGATTCCTAATTCTAGATGATCAATGAAGAAGATAAAAATATTATTTAGATACATTAGGTATCATGATTGGATTTTTTTTTGTGATGGGGTACAGTGTTGTGGATTATGGGCCTTGTTATTTGAGGCCACAAAATAGGAATTACATATCATGTTATCATGTCCTAGATATATTTTTATATGACTCGAACTATTAGAGGCATTACTTACTTGTGGATAATTTCATGGAGTACATGGTTCATAAAATCATAAATTATATATTTACACAGTATGATCTAAATTTGAGATAGTTAAGGTTGGTTGAGTAGCTAAAACCATTTTATTTCATGTTTATCTATGTTCCAGGAAAGGGAAATAATGTTTATAATGCACTAATTCAGAGAAATCAGATATAGGTAATTCATGGAACCATTAGGGAGTGGAAGATTACAAACTTATTTTCAAAGATTCACTTCGAGGTTCAACATACCCAATTGAGGTATTTTATCTCATCGAGGGATTTCAGTTATACTCTTCTAGATAACGTGAGAATAATAAATCATTTTATATTGAGGGTCTAGTCCTAAATGAGATTGTGGAAGGTGAAGAGACACCACTTGGTTGGACTGTAGGCTATGATGAAATTCAGTGTATAGATGATCATATATGGGATCTAAAAGGCATACCTGAGAAGCTGATGCATGAGTTTCATGCCTCAGTTTGGTACGTTCAATCCAGCATTTCCAAGTGGAATCAGGATTTATCACGCTATTATTGGTGGTGAGGGATGAAATATGAGGTACTTGGATTAGTTGTAATGTGTTCCACCTATCAGTAAGTGAAGAAAGAGAATCAACATGGAGCTAGGCTTTTACTATAGTTACCCACTATATTGTGGAAATGGGTTGATTTTTTGATTGATTTCATTACCATATTGTTGAGGTTTCATCAATGTAGTGAAACTATATAGAATTTTTGAGACAAAAACAATAAGGCTGCTCATTTCTCTCAAATTTTGTATTCCTTGGTTTATGAGTTTGGTATAATTTGTATCCCTAATATTTGGAGGTTTCATGGGGTCCCTCATACTATAGTTTCATAATTTATTTCCTGATTTTCATCTCATATCATCTAGAGTATTCATACGACATTGGGTATATAAGATCATATGAGAATGAAATACCACGTTTATACAAATATATATTCATATTATATTATTCAAGTTCTTCAAGACATACTGATAGCATGTATCTTTATTTTTGGGTCTATTGGGGGAGGAATATACTCATAGATGAGTTTCCATACAAAAATAGCTATTTGGTGACTGAATATGTTGCAGCTTCTGAGGATTTATATAGTAGGACATACTAATATCCCTTTTGTTGGTTAGAAGAAGGTGAGGTAGATTTAATGGGATTTAATACTATTTAGGACACTTTTGGGAAGGTCTGGTTGATCAGAAAGGAGTTGTCTACAACCGAGTATTGATACAAATGTTAGGACGATTGTCATTGATGACCTCTATTATTTGATATATAAAATAGGGTATTTCTATGTGTCTTGATGAGTCTTTGACATAAAAGGATTTTGAGATAGTGTAATATTTTAACGCAACATGTCAGGTGATTTGATCTTCTAGAGAGAGTTGGGATAATAGAATATCCGTCTTTATAACATAAAATATACTAAGCTATGAAAACATTCTTTTAGTTATCTTAGTTGTGTCATTATCACTTAGATCAATCTCACACTCTACCGATGTATGAGAAAGAGTTACAAGTATATGAATCCTTAGAGGAGCATCCCATACTTGTTTTTGATAGGAGCACAAAGGTTATCTGGGGCTCTCAGTTTCCCTAGTACAGGTGCCATGGCAGCAAGGATATTATAGGATAAGACTAGGGAGTAGGTGTAAAACATACATTCTCAATGGATAGAGATGTTCTCAAGAGATTATTGACCAACCTTAAAAGGCTAATTTTGGGTATTATTACATTATGGGGGGAATTTTTTAGGATCCGTTTATTTTAAGTGGGGTATGGATCTTTTGTTTTCAATTTAAATGCCAGTATGAGGACTAATTTCGGTATTCTATGTGATCATGGGTGTATCAGGGGTGTATGGGGTTTGTTTTGAGATCAAATCCACTCTTTTTGAAAACCCAAGGCAGACCACACGATTAGTAATAACATAGAGGGATAGGTATCATGGTTACCCATAACCATGCGGGGCTTGGAAGAGGGGTACGGGTGGTTGTATGGTACGAGGAAGCCATGAAACCTCATGAACATTCTTATATATGGTGGAAGTATTCAATTTTGTATAGAGGATGTTACCTTGTTTCCACACAATTTTCCAAGATGTGCACATGAAATCTTGCGAGACATCCTTGTAATAGTGAAGGGTACATTATTGGGTAATAGTATGGAAAACCATGTGGTCAAACCATGCATATTAGTGTTTCTTGGTTAAATTAACCTTTCACTATAGAAAATAAAAATGTTGTAAAATTGAACTCTCTTTTCCTCCTTTGAATTTAGGCTCACCTTGGTATCTACCACATGAAGCCAGATCATAGAATTTTCAACCATTTCATCATTCATACTCAGATTCAATCATCTTTGGTCTCATTGTATTCATGTTGGTTCAGATTTATTTCATCATTTTTATATCTATATATATCAAATCATATATTGTTACTGGACATGTTCTCTACTATAGGCCTATTGTGTTTTTTCTATAACTTTCCCTCAGGGTTTTTCTTTTTCTAGGCATAGTTTCTGTTTTTCCATGCACCAGATATTCGTACAGTACCCCATTAATTAATTAAATTCTTGAATTGAATAAATTGGAACCTATTAAGGATTTCTAGATGTTCTATTGATGTTATTAGAGTAAATTTCCCAAAATTAAGTCACCCATGGTGTGTTCCATTTTACATATCCTATTTTATACTACAATATTAGGTGAGTTTTATATCTCCATTCTTGTGAGTGACTTTTTGAGATAAAAGTTAATTGAATTGAATGTCAGGAAATGGTTATGCCTCATTTTCCATGTGTTGAGATGATGTAAATTATTTAATTTCATAATTTTATTTTATTGAAAGTTTGGAAATGAGTTTGTAAACTCATAAAATTTGAATACTGTTGAATTATTAATGAATGTTATAATGATTTATTTATGCTAGTGGATTCCTTGGTTGTTATTAGTTTAATCTGATTATGTAGTCTATATTCCTTCATGGGTCTTGATACAATAGGGTACCTTGGTCCTTAGTACCCTTTTCATCCATATTGCTTGGGATTTCATTATACATGGTCTGTTGAAATACTAATTATGCCCCCAGAAAGACATTAACGACTTTCTATTGAGATTATCCATGGACATGAGATGGTTTCCATTGTCTTTTATACATTGGATTCACACCATTATGGTTGATAACATTAAAATACATTGGATTACTTTTGTAGATGTGATAATTCATATTATAAAAAGTTTTTATTATAGATATTATAAAATAGGTTATACAATTAGGTATTGATGGATGTTACATACCATAATACATTGGAATGGAATTGTGTTTAATTTTCATATGATTTATTGATTTCAAAGTTATGGGTATCTAATTATAGTGTTAAACTACACTGATTTACAATAGCTTGTATGCTTTAAAATATCCCTAGTTTATGGGATCATGACTCTAGTTTATAGGGATCCTTGGTAGGATAGATAGTAAAAATGACATATATCACTTTATTTTATTTTTGTAACACATGTTCTATACTATAGACTGCTTTTTGTTATATCACATAGACTATATTTGTTATTAAAATAATTTGTGGTGGCCTACCGAGTGTTATCTCACATCATGCTTGGGTTGTTGTTGATTACCCAAAAAAGGCTTCATTAATACAGGTAGGATCCATGGAAAGAACCAAAATTTATATTCTTTATTTGTGTTATACATAAAAAAATAGGACCACTGGATCTTGATGAGGATTGTGATACAATTTGGGATAAATCATTTTTTGTATTCTTAGTATTTTGATAAAAATATTGAATTTATAATTGTGTAAATATTTTCCACCATTGTTAGTACATGAAAGGAAACATAATATTGTATATGATATTACCTTTTTGATTATTTATGTATTATTTTCATGTATATTTATATTTTATCAAGTTGATTTGCAGCTTTCACAATTGACTATATATATTAAACAGTTTCACTACACTTTGATCATGAGGGAATAGTCTTCCCATTGTTCCATCATAGAACCTATCTAATAGTAATAATCCCTTATCATATAGGGAGACCCTCTTGAGGCAATGTCACCCACCAGCTCGAGGCTCTAGATAGTGGCTTCTGAGTTTGTATGTTTTATACATGTTAATGAGTTCCATTTACATTCTAAGGGTATTTATTATGATTATACACTATGATTGATTTCCCTTATACAGAACACATAAATCATGAACATTTTTTCATGGGTGTGACTATATGACACACTAATTCAATGGTATGACTAGTAGTCTTGTGAAGCATCATGTATGGTATTAGGGAATAATCAAAATCAATTATCGTGCTCTGTCCAGAATAGGAAATTTTCTAGACATTTATACTTGAATCGTGTCTAATTAAATATATATGTTTCTTATATATTTTCTATATTTACACAATATTATTATATTTTTTCATTATGATATTATTCCATGAGATTACCCACTATTTGTTTCTTCTATGATATCAAGTTGTATTATTCACACACAAGGCATGCTTCATTATCTTTTTTATTTAATTAGACAGACTTTTATATCACACATTTTATTTATTTGTTTCCAATGTTATATTATGATGTTTTAAGATCACAAGGAATTTTTAATACCATTATATAGATTACAATATTAATGATTTATTTTATTTTATTACGGTTCTTGTCATTTAAAGACACTAGTATTTTTTTATCCTCTTTTTTTATTTAATTGATATTTATGTTTAAAATAACATTATAATATTTTTAAAAGGATTAGGTTAATATAATTAGTATCATATAAGTTTATTACTATTTCTAGATATTAGGAGTTGAATAATTTATTCATAACTGAATCTATAAGTAAAATTATCCGTATTATTAGTAACACATATCCTATAATTTTTTTGAAGTATAGTGTTAGTGGGTTCCTTGAAAATAAATCATTGTTTGAAAAATATAAGTAGGTGTGTCTTAGGAAACGTTTTTCATGTTGGTAGTAACTTGGGAAATGGTGTATTAATCTTGCATCAGTCATCATCTTTTGTATCAAAATGGACCTTACTGCACACCTATTTTGACACAACTAGGAATATGAATTGGAGATTCAAAAACACAATATGATCCATTTTGAATGAATTTAAAAAAAATATTATGTTAAAAAACATAATAGCATTTGTTTTTAAGGATAAACAAGATTGAAATATAGATACATAAAATTTATAATATTCTTTTAATTTATATGCTATTTCATATTGTTTTGTTAGTTTAGCATTTTTATATTAATTAATACTCATCTTGTTTCATTTATGTTTTTTTAGTTGATGGTGTAAAATAGAAAAAAGCATACCAAAAACTAGTGTTATGGGAAATGTAATGATTTCTCTGGTGAGGTGAATAAAATATTGGGAAAGGGTGTTAGATGTTTTATAATCAAGCCAAATTAGATATCTCAAATTATGATTGACTACCAGAGAATATTTGAATTTAAATCTATATCAAAGAAGTGATGGATGAAATATCATGGCAGTTCAACTATTAAAGATGATAAATAAATGAATTTAAAATTTTGAACATTTAGAAAAATTCTTAGGAAGCACTATGGAAAGTCAATCGAAAGTAACTGGAAGATTATTTTTGTGGAAAATGGGGGAACAAAGAATCTCATTTTTCATGAAAATAATGAGAATGGTAAACAATACTATAGTTAATAAAGGTCAACCTAAGGGAACACTATTAGTTTAATGAATATATTTTGTAAATATGGTCATTATTGAAGATTATCCATTAATACAATGATTAATTCTTATGGTCCTATGTCTAGGTAATCGTTGATATAGAATGATTTAAGTTTATATGTGTTTAAATCAAGAGTAACACTTGTTAATGTATTTTTATCAATGTTTTTCTAGATATAAGAATCATGAAACTTTTAAGGATTGTTCGGTAGAATTTTTTAATTATTGATTTTTAAGAACATGTTGAAGGGTAATAATGTCCTAGAAATGATCTTTAATGGTAATATGATATTTTATGGAAAAAACCTAATTGAGGAAATTAAAATCATTAATATTTACTTTTTGATGAGGAAATTATAGTCAATAAAAATTAACTTATTTTGTTGAAAATAATATACTTGATTAAAAACCATAGAGGATTAAAAAATGTTATTTTAATGCATATATTATTTTTTATGATGGTCTTCACTATATTGGGAATTATATTGGATTAAAGATATTTTTTAATTTTATTATAATAGATACTTTTTCCATAGTTTTTGAAAAAGGATAACCCTCATGTTGGGTGAGAACATGTCTCATCTAGAATGGTCTTGGGGATTTAAAGCACAACCGAAGTGTGACAAAGTTTCTTTTCCTTCCACTATACTTCATGATGTATTTTTAGAATGAAATATTTTTTTAAAAAAATTATCGATAAATATTAATGTTTTTCCCGGGAAACATATATTTAGAATAAATATTTTTTTAGGTTTTTTAGGTTATTGATGGTATTTAGGGAAATTTTTCATTATCATAAGATATATGTAACCCATAGGTATAGAATTTGATATGACATGGAAGGTTAATTGGGAAATAAACTAAATACATTAATTTTAGGGATATTTTCTATGTAGGGTTATTTAGTAATGTAATGATTTACGTTAAAATCTATATTGGGAGATTAATATGAAGGTATATTCATTTTAGGAATTATCATACCTTGTTCTAACCATTAATAGTTGTAGTTAATGTCTAAATTTATGACTAATATATTAAAATTAATTCATAAAATCATGTTATTAATTATAAATTTATTTAATTTCATCAGGAATTAATAATTTATCTTTAATATTCGTTGTTTGGATAAACTGACAAGGGTGTGGTGAAAATTTTGATTTAATTATGAAACAATAATTTTAAAGTAATTATATTTCTTTATGTTATTAATATTAATGGAATATAGATCTATCATCTTTAAGAAAAGTGTCTTCAAATAAATATTTATACTCATTTTTTATAAATCAATTGTCTCTTATATTTTAAAAAAGTATAGAATTATCTACTAAAGACATACTCATTATAATCCCATGTTCTAAATTCACACCAATTATTTCCTTCTGAGAAAACATGGTTTTCTTTATTTCACATTAGCATCATATTTCCTTTTCCCTGTATTTATGAGGATGTTTTAAAAACCCTTTTTATGATTCGAGTTTTCGAATAATGATTTTTTTAGAAACACATGATTACAATATACATGTTAAAATTTAATGGATTAAATTTATCAAGGGTTTATAATTTAATACATTAATATTTTTAAAAAATATAATTAAACAATATTCAATAGTGTATAAAATAATAAACATTGATTTTAAACAAAAGATAGTATACTATAAAAATATAATAATTTAAATATCATTTTTATCACATTTGCATCAAAATTTTAGTATAAATTGAAATATATTAATATTTAAACATAATTACAATGGATAAATAAAATATATTTTCAATGATTTTATTGGCATTAGAATACATTTTTCTAAAATTATTTTTATTTTTTGTAAATAAATAATAATTTTTTTCTAATTATAAAAATAATTATTTATAAAAATAAAAATGGTTTTTGGAATTGACATGTCAAAATTATCTTATTATGAATTTTTTTAAAAGTTTCTAGAAGATTTCATATTTTTAATGAATAGTGAAAATTATTAATTTTTTTGAAAGCTTTAATTTAATTTAAACCATTTATAAAGCTGTATTTTTAATAATGGTAAAAAATAAAAATTCGACAAGTCATATTTTTATTAATATAATTTATTTAATTGTAATTAATTTCAATTTTTTAATCATAATATAATAATATGTTATACTTATGAAAAAAATTTCATTGAGAAATAGGTATTTCATTGTACTGGTTTGGTTTGAAATTAAATTCTAGAACACAATTAAATTGAATTCAGATAAATAAATTCCACTTAAAGAATCGTAATATTTAATAATATATAATATGTTACAGTTAATTTTTTTAATAATAAATTTTACAAATATTAAAACTTAATTACTGTAGTTATTTTGAAAATTGATTTACCATCATGTTAAGCTAAAACGATATGGGTTAAATTGACCAAAATACCTTTCCAACTAAATTAATCAATCCATATTTCAACCTTATATCATCAAAGATTGATATAGATCCATTTTTTAGTGTTTTTTCTCATGTAAAATGTTGTTATAATGTTTCTTCCGGAAATCCCACGTGTGTCCCCTCTCCCACTTATAAAATGAAACCAAATATCCTCTCCTCACCACACATAGAAAGAATTTTTTATCTATCAATAACATCCAAAATACCTATCTTCAATACCTAACCATGTCATATGATAATGTTTTATAAAAAATGTAATATAGTTAGGATTTAGGTATAATCCTATAGTCTTGGTCTGATGATGAGGCTTCATTCTTAACCAAGGTTCTTTGTTTTATTTCTTATTCCCCTCCATAAAATTTTAATAAAAATGTATGATATAATAAAATCATTATATCTCATATAATATGATTTTATTGTTTTATTATAATATTTTTATTCCATATCTTCAACCATCTAATGGAAAATGAAACTATAATTCATGTGTATCTTAGACTACTGCCACACAAATGTATGTAATTATATTTCCATCATTGACTATCATGAATTTTTATAATTATTCATTTAATATTTATATTTTATATTCATAAAATATTAGTAATTGTGTAAATATATTATAACATATTATTTTTACACTTACCATCCACGCAACAATTATACTATCGTTTGCGTGAATGGAGGACTACCACCTCGTAAATCAATATTATTTTTAATTTTAATACTACATCACATTGATAGTATATGTAATTATCTTTAGATGAATAATATTATATTTATGATCTTATTATAATAATATACTGATAACATAATACTTACGACATTTCCCTCATGACCATCGAAAAGTATAACCCTTACGCACACATATGTATGACCTATCATCTCTGTGATTATTTTACAATTCAATTGACATAACCATAATTCATTTATATTTTTATAAATAAAAATATATGTATAATAATTATATTTATGTAATTAACATTTTTCTTGCGATGATGGTACAATTACCTCATTCAACGTTTTCAACACGATGATTCCGTTTTGAAATTATTAAGTGGGAGTCCTCAAAACGCCCAATGTCAACTTAACTGATTATATAAATAAATATGTATTTAAAATTTATATAGTAAATGTTTTAGGTATAAAAAATTATAACTATAAATGTTCTTAATAAAAAAACATATTGATATATGTTTATTATACTAGATATAAAATTAATACATCACAAATTCTATACATGAGGTAAGGGTTTCATCTATAAATATCAGTTTTAGTAAAATTGTATTATTTAACACCTACTAATTTTATTTGGTGAATATATTTACCTTTTATATATTATATTATTTATCCTTCATACTTAATTATATTATATGTTTCAATTTATTTTACATCATTTATTAGAGTTATGATTCAATATTTACTAAAGTGGTAAGGATTTATGTTTCGATGTCACTTTAATCAGGATTGTTTATGCATGATTTATGATATAGGATGTTATTTGGTAATTTTATAAAAATATAATTTCATTTTATTATTATATCAATATTAAAAAAACAATATATATTACCATTATACTTTTTTAGTACTTATTATAATTGAGAAATGTTTTTAATAAAATCTTACATCATCTATCTCTTCAGCCGAAAATCCTATTTCATTCAAACTCATGTTCTTAAAGAAATTATTTTCAAGAATATTCTTTAAATTCAACATATTATTTGATATGTAGAAATTTATCCAGGTTCTTATGTTTTAAAAATATTTTTAAAATAATCATATTTTCATTTTCAAAATGATTTTCTTTTTTACATTTTTATAATTGTTTGAATGGAATGTATTTTGGATTTATATGACATATTCTAAAATTAACAACAATCATGACCACTAAATACATTATTTATTTTATTATATTCTTCCATTTTTATTTTTAAGTAAATATTTCTCTATAATATTCTTTAAAATAATTATATTTTGAAGAAGTGTTTTCAACATATGTATGAAGTTCTATAATAAATTATTCCATTTAACATTTTCAATACATTTTCATCAATGAAAATATTATTTTATGTTTTTTTTATCATATATTATGAATATATGCATTTAAAATATATTCCTATATTAATATCCATTAAATTTAGTTGTTAACACATGCCTTATTATTATCCCTCAAATTTCATCATTATGAAATTTCTTTTTATTTTTATATGTTACAAAAACATTAATTCTTATATTAATGATCTATTATTGAATACCATTATATAGAATATGTAAATCATGATAATTTTATAATGGGTGAAACCACATAGAGCTACAATGTATGGTTGAAGCTTTAGTCTCATGAGGTTTTATGTATGTGATTAGGGAGAAAACCTCATCCATTATATAACATTCTCCACCAATGTGTTATTTTCTAGGTTGTTATCCATGAATCATTTTTTGTTTGTAAATATGTTATTTTTATATTTTAATGTATCCATATTCTATAGATACCAATTTTATTATTTTATGCTTTAATTTGATTGCAACTTGACCTTCTCTTTTTTGATATCATGTTATACTTTTTTCTCAAAAGTTAAGCTTCTAATCATGATAATTAACACACTAGGATTTTTATCCCACTCCTTTATATTATTTTTCCCATAGGATATCCTTTTAATTTTTAGTATCTTCATGAATTTATAATATCATTATGGTGATTAATGTAATTATTTATTATGTTATTTTATTTAGTTACTTATTCTTGTAAACATACTAGGCCTTTTCAATCCTCAGTTTGTAATTAATTGATATGTTTGTTAAAATCATTTAATAGTATATGTAAAATAATTTGGTATCTATAATAACTTTCCAAAAAAGGATCTATCCCATTTCAAAAAAACTATGTAAGGAAATTCATTTATTATATAAATTTTATATTTTTAATCATTTCCCATCTAGTGAAATTAAATTTATTTGAAAAATCCCCCTCTCAACTATAAAATTTAATTTTTTAAACATCAAAACATTTTTGAGTCAATGAAATTTCCTTATTACTTTTCCATAACTCTATGTCTAGAAGATCACAAACACTTTATTTTAAGGAAAAATATATATTCCCAATGGTTTATTTTCATAAGGAAAATTCAATTATATATGGGAAATTTCCATTCTCTATGTAATTTTTTAACCTTATTTTTTCATTATTTTATTTCTAATACCATTAAATATTACTCATTTTATTACTAAGGAATAATTTGGTTTCACATATAAAAACTAAGAATCCTATAAATACGTAGATATAGAGTATTCTGTTTTCCGGATCCGAATTTTCTTAAAATAAGATTCTGAATTTTCTGAAATTCAGATTCTGAATTCTCTGAAATTCAGACTCCGAATTATCATAAATTTAGATTTTGAATTCTCTAAAATTTGGACTCCAAATTCTCAAAAATTCAGCTTCTGAATTATCTAAAATTCCAGTTCTGAATTCTATTGAATTTAGATTCCCAATTCTTCGTATTTCGGACTCCGAATTCCTCTAAATCTTGACTCTGAAATCCTCAGAATTCATATTTTTAATTCATTTAAATTAGAAACCAAAAAAATTATAATTCATGTTCCATATTGTTTTTGTAAATTAGAGTCTGAATATCTATGCCTTATGGACTTTTATTGTTTATTTGGTTATATTCCAAATCCCATTTTTTTCTTAGACTCCAAAAAATAGATTTGTTTAAATAATTTCATTTTTCCATATACTTATTATGAAATGATGTGGTACAATCTACTTATAAATAAATGTTTTTTGAGTTTAAATTGTATAGTTCCCTCCAATATTCAAGGAAAAATATGGTCGTTTGATGAGGTAGTCGACTATTGGAGAAGTTCCTATAAATAGGTTCTCATTTGAATGAGATCAAAAATATTTTTTTCAAGAATTGAACTATTCCGTCACTCTAGATATTGCATGTTTCTAAAGTGATTTCTCAAGAGAGAGAGACTCAAATTATTTGTTTGGTTCTTAACAACTAGTTTAGATTTCTTCGTGATACTTTTATTGTTGTTGAGTACAATTAAGGGATTCGTTGGATAGGAAGAAAGAGGTTTAGACTACATTATAGTTTAAAGAATTAATGGTATTAGAATATAGAGGTTCTGACCACCTTAAAGATCATGGAATTGGAATGATAGAAAGATAGATTCTGATATTTCTATCGAGGGATTACCATGGTGTGGGTAAGATAGACATTCTTGAAAGTATAATTCAAGGGACCTTTATCCAAGTTTGTTTTATGCTCTACTCTAGGTTAAAATATTTCATACTTGTTAATTTTTTTTAAGTTCATTTCTACTTTATTATGATAATGGAAGAAAGTATAACCTTCTGATAACTTCTTATCACTTTTATATACTCTGATAAATAAGATTCTATCAGCTTTATGGTTGAATATTTTCCTTGTAAACTTTTCTTAAGTTTTATTTTGAGAACTATATTTTTGGAACATAGAATGTTTTTTTAGTTGAACTAAAATAGGTCATGTAAATTTACCTTTATTAACTTTGTTAAACATATTTTTCATTAATGTTAAAAACGAAAGTTTTTAAACTTACAATTCACCCCCGCTTGTTATTGAGCATCTATATTTGAATTTCGATCTTATAATTGGTATCAGAGCTATTCTCTGAAATACTTATATTCACATATAATTTTACTTGCTCAAGTTTTCATTGTTCTAACTTTTTTCCGTGATTTGAAATTTTTATTTTTTTTACAAACTTTTACTATTAACTAGATTTTGTGGAATGATATATTTTTTAGAATGTTAGGAATGAATGTTGGTTTGATTAACAATCTGAATCCAAATAGACATCCTATATTTGATTTTAATGATTATGATTATTGGAGATGTCATATGAAGACTTTTGTTATTAATACTAGAGTAGACAATTTTATAATACTTAGTGGAGATTACAAAATTCATGAAAAAGAAGTGAAAAACATTACCAACCATAAAAAGACATAATATCAACTTAATTAAAAGGTATTCAATACATTGTTGTGTTCCATGACCTGTAATATATATTCATATTCCTTCTTGTGAAGCCGCAAACTTCATCTAGAGGAAATTGGAAGTCACACATTTTAGTACATCCAATGTCATTGAGCCTAGAAGTGCAATGCTTACAGAAGAATATTATGGATTTTAATTTCTTTATAGAGAACCATTATGTAATGTTCAACAATGGTTTATGACAGTTTTTAATAGCTTACAATCTATGGTAGAAAAAGGTCTAGATGATAAAGCTCTTGTGGAAAAGATTATATATATGATGCCTAATGAGTGGGAATCTAAGAGAACAGTTATTGATGAGAATAGTAAAATATCTTAAATTACTCTTGATGATATTTGGGGAACTCTTTTTCTACATTAGACAAGAATGAAAAGGGATGATGAAATAAATAATAAGAAAAATGGAAATGGTTTTTTATCCTTTACTACTACAAAATGCAGGACTCTTGGAAGGGTTACAAGACACAAGTCTAAGAATGTCACTGTTTTATCTGAATCTGGTAAAAGTGAACATTTTAAGAATGAGATAGATAATATTTCTTGAAGGATAAACAAGATATTTGTAAAGAAATACTTTCAGTATAAATATTGGAAGAAATAAATAAAAGACAAAAAAGACTCGGAATTCACTTTCTAGGAATGCAAAAAAGCAAGGAATATAAGACTATATTTTCCTATGCTTAAGAAAAAGGATAGAAGGGAAAAAAATTGAGAGGAGTAGAAATAAGTACTATAAGGATAAATCTATGAATGTTTTGAAATCCAAGGATAGATTTAGTTCTAGTGGTGGTGAATCTTCAAATGAATCCTAACAGTATGAATCTTCTGAACAAAAGAATCTTGTTCTTCTAGCCAAACTACCCATTGAAAATCAATTTCTAATGGTAAAGGTACAAAATATAAAATCTATTAGTAATGAAACCTAGAATTAAAATTATACTAATGATAAATACTATGAATCTTTAGATGATGAGTCATATTCATCAGATGATCATATATTAACTTCTTATGAAGAAGTGTCCAGGTTTTCTAAACTTCTTGAGAATGAAAATTCTAAACTCAAGAAAAATCATGATAAGGAAAATACTAGTTTATCTATTTTAAATAAATATGTATCAAATCTTTCTAAAGACCTTTATAAGATAACTTTTTATTTTAAAATTATTTCCAAAAATCGTAAGGAAGGTAATAATGAGAAGGATAAATTTTCTAAAGACCTTGAAAATGTTGTTTCTATGAAAAATATTTTAGAGACTAACTCTAGATCTTAAACTAATGTTTTAGTGATAAATACATGGTTATAAAACTATAATAAGAATTATTTTCATTGAAGAAGTGTTTTTCAAACTTTACCTCTCATAAGGAAAATTTTGACAGTATGTATTCCCAAATTCATCCTTTAAGAAATCATTCTTGATTTGGTTATACCCATTTTGAACCAGTTTTTAGTAATAACTAATTTGTTCCCCAAAATACCCCATTTTGCACTAATTGTCAGTGTGGTATATATTTTTAGAAAAATTGTTCTTAAAAAAACAATCTTTAGGTTATCATGAAGCTTACATTTCTAAGAAAACTAGGATACCTAAAATCTTACTTTGTGAAATTTCTAGAACTAATAAATTTTGGATTCCAAATGTCTAATTATTTTATTTTTTGAAAAATAAAGATAGTACCAATAGGAATACATGGTACATGGATAATGGATGTTCCCGGCATATGAATGGTACAATTTTTTTCCATTACCTCTTTTTATTTTTGAAAATAACAAAGGGGGAGAATGGAATGATAAAAATAATATGAAGTAAATAAGACAATTCCCTAAGTATGGGGGGGGGGTCCATATAAGTAGGAGTTTTTTCTAATAATATTTTCAGATGAAATTAAAAGAAGGGTATATTTTAGGTTACAAATAATATAATACATAGGGATCTCAAAGGCTAAGGTGGAGTTAGTTGTATTCAACATGCATCATAAGTAATGGGAGTTATATTTTTATTTTATGTTCATAAATCAAAAATCTTAGTCCTTATATTCTTTTTCTTAAGGATGTTTGTTCTTTCCAAAAGGGTGATATTATTGAGTCAATTAGGTTTTCTTATGAATTTTTTAATACAATATGTTTTGAAAATAAAAAAAATTTATTTTAAGTAAAATTATATTTTCCGTCAATATTATTTCCATAATGAAAATTTCCATTCTCTGTGTAAAGTTTTATCCTTACCATTATTTTCATTATTCCATTTATATTCCCTCTAAATCTAAATCTTTTTATTACTAAGGAAAAAATTTGATTCACATCTAAAACCATGGAATCCTATAAATAATTAGATATAGAGTATTCTATTTTTAGGATATACATTATCTGAAATTCATATTATGAATTCACTGAAATTCATATTCCGAATTCTATGAAATTCTGACTCCAAATTCACTGAAAATAAGATTCTAAATTCTCTGATATTCCAACTCCTAATTCTTTTATATTCTAGTACTAAATTATTTGAAATTCAGTTTCTTAAATATCTGAAATTTAGACTCTAGATTCCTTAAAATTTTGACTCTGTATTCCGCAGATTTTGGTCTCTAAATTCCTCAGAATTCAGACTCTGAATTCCTCAGAATTTGGACTACAAATTACTTAGAGTTCAGTCTCTGAAATCTATAGAATGCAGACCCCTTATTCCTTAAAAGTTAGTCTCCAAATTCCAAAGAATTCAGAATTTGAATTCCTCATAATTCTGATTCCGAATTCATTATAATCCAGACTCAAAAATCATTATAATTCAAGTTCCATTTTTTTGTAAAAAAAATATGAATATCTTTTTCTTATAGAATCTGAATGTTTATTTGGTTAGATTTAAAATTCCATTTTTTCTTAGATTCAATAAAACTGATTTGGTTAAGTAATATAATTTTTCCTTATACTTGTTATGAAATGATGTCGGACAATCTGTTTCTAACTAACCTTTGTTCGAGTGACACGTGTATAGGTCACATTGAGATTCAAGAAAAAATATGGCCATTGGAGGAGGGAGATGACTATTGAAAAAGTTCCTATAAATAGGTGATCATTTGAATGATCTTAACAATATGTTGTCTAGGAATCAAATGGATCCATCACTCTAGATATTGTGTGATGCTGAAGTGATTTATAGAGCGAGAGACACTCATTCTATGTGAGGTTCTGAACATCTTGTTCAGATTTCCTCATGCGACTCCGATTATTGTCTGGTACAGTCAAGGGCTTCAAGGTATAGGAAGACAGAGGTGCTGACTACCTTAATGTTTGAGGATTTCCTTCAATATGAAGATAGAGGTGCTGACCATCTTAAAGATCAAGGGATTTGAGGGATAGCTAGAAAAAATCTGATATTCTTATCAATGGTTTACCCTAGTATGGGAAAGACATACTTTTATTAAAGTATAAATTAAGGGTCCTTTATCCATGGTTGTCAGATACCCTACTCATTGGGTTAAAAGATTTCATTCTTGTTACTTGTTTTGTATCAAGTTTATTTCTTCTGTATTTTGATAAAGGAATAAAGTATAACCTCTTTATATATACTTATCACGGTTATATACTCTGATAAGTAAGATTATATACACTTTAAGGTAGAATATTTTCCTTGTAAACATTTATTATTTTTTATTTCCGAAATCATATTTCTGGAACCTAGAACGTTTTTTATAACTAAAAGAGGTCTTGTTAATTTTCCTTGTTTAACTTTTTTAAACATGGTTTTCATTAAGTTTAAAAACACAAGTTTTTAAACATACAATTCACCCCCCTCTTGTATGTGAGCATCTATATTCATATTTCAATCATACATACATATCTTTTCTAAATGATATGTTTATAATAATGTTCCAAATATTCAATGAGATAATCAAATTTATTTATAAAAATATTGAATTCATCATGTAATACTTCTAAAAAATATTCAATAAATATAGAAAATAATCATTACAATGTATCTTTGAATTATATCATGTACCTTTCATAATAATAATTAAAATATTATATTGTAAAATTATGCATAAAAAGAATTCAAGGTTTTTTTATTAATCCTCAGATGAAATATACATCAGGATATTCCCTAATAATTGTTCAATGGATAAATATTCGGGTTTTCTTGATAATCATTCAATAAATCAATCCAAAAATAGATATCTTAAAATGGTATTCTGTTATTGAAATATTCTATTTCTTTTATACAATATAAATAATATAAATATTTTGTATTCTCATATGGATTTATTTATTTTCTATAGTAATAATAGTGATTATTATTTTTTTGGGAATGCTATGAATTGGTCTTATCTACTATGATTAAAAAAAGTCTATATTATTCTGGCATTGAACAATATTTCAATTCCTTTGAAAACTTTTATCATTGTTTGGTTAAGACATCACAATGATTTCTTAATGTGTTTGTTGTTGTTCTAGTAGAATATTATGCATTTATAATTTAAAACTAAACCCATGAATATATATTAATATTTATTTTATAGTTCTAAAAAATTATATCAACATGTCAATTTATTTTTTTCACTATTGGAAGATGATTTCCCATAAAAAATAACTACCATTTTTATTCTTCTATTTATATCAGATACTTTAAAATTACTATTATTGGTTTTCAATTTTCATCTTAAGGTTGTATTATTGAAAAATAATTCATGGTTTACTTGCCTAAATTGTCTCTATATCTTAAAAAAATATAAAGTATCAATTTTTTCATTTTTAATTAAATTATAATGTACATGAATGAATCTAAATTTTTCGTTAAACAAATATGTCTACATTTAAATTTAAAGTCCCACCTAATTTCTTTTTAAAAATATCCAAATCTAATTTTTTCCAAAATGAACAATATATTCTAAAACCATATTCTAAAAATGTATTTCCTTTATCAAAATATGAATTTGTGAAAAGTTAGTTATCTTTAAATTTTTTTCATATAATCAATGATATTGAACTTCGTAGTTTTTTGCCAAACTCTATTTCCAATGTACCTCCATATAGATTGTTGGTTATCTTTGATATTTTATAGAATGTTCATCCCCTTATAATGGGGAATTGGTGTGGTGAATTTTTTCCTCCATTTTAATACAAAAATATTATCCTAAAATATCAGATAGTATTATATTACTGAGACATCTTCATGGAATCTAATTAATAATGAATGGAATATTTCTCCCTATAAGAATACTACTATTGATCTCAATCCAATATAAATAAGAAACTAATAAATGGGTTGTAACATTAATATATGTTCTAGGATTATATAATCCATCTATGAAATACCAAGATACAAAAATTAAAAGAATATAGAATATCCCTAGATTATGGTTTTTAGTAGAATGTTATAGTTTGATAAATTTTGAATCAATACATCCTAAATTCACTCTCTTATACCATTATGGTTTCCTTTTCATAACGCATAATCCCGTGAAGAAATTAGTTCATATATGAAATATTTTAATGTCATGAAGAATATTTGTATTTATTTCATGCATGTTGATCTTAAAAATAGATGTTTTTTGATTTCTTCACAATAAATATTCTCTGATTGTACGATTATTATAAAAAATAGTAGTTTGATTTTTTATATTATCCAATAATTTTATATATTTATGGTATTTTTATTTTCTGTATATATTTTAATATTTTCATTTCTCTACATCTATCATTGAAATAAACTATTTCATAGTTATTTTTGTGTATTATAGAATTTTCCAAAAATGTTATAGATTTTATGTTATTTGATATTATCATCGAATTTTTAATGTGTGTACTAGAATTTTTGGAGTTTTGGTAATCATTTTGACTATATGTATATATGTGGTTTCAATTAATATATCTCATACATTAAATATTTAATACTTGTAACATTTTTCTTCTCTAGTTGTGTTAGTGAATTTTTTAATGTTGTCCATGAAATTTTCATTCCTGAATGGGTGGAATTTTATGATTGATTAAATTCATTATAGTTTAATTTTTTTTGAAATTTTGTAGGATGATGAATTTTTTTGTGAAATTATTTTTAGCCATCATTTTATTGATCTAAAAACCTGTTCCGTGATTTTGAATTATTTATTTATCCTTGGATGGGTCATTGAAATTGACATTGTTGATAAGGTGAGGATTTTTTTGTTTCTAAAACATTATTTCATTTTTTAATGTAATAATTATAATAATAAAAATTAAAATATAACATTACAAGTTTTATTTGATAACTATATTTTATAAGGTCCATAAACAAAACCAATGTAGATATTTATTCATGATTACATTCATGTAAATGTTATTTAGTATATCTTTCCTTATTCAACCTATGGTTCCAATACCTCATATAAAAATTTCATCATATAATTGAGTTATATTCTAAATATACCCCTCAAATTCATTGGGGGGGTTTACCAATATATGTCCCCAAGATGATTCATTATTAAAATGCCTATCACTAACAATAATTCATTAGCAATAGAAAAATAAAAATTATTTTTTTTCTATATAATGATGTGGGAAAACTTCACAGAAATTATGGAATATCTCTTTGTACTCATATATGGTTTATCGTGATTATTCCCATATTGTATAAGTATACATATATAAGGAATGGTTTTATGAGTTTTGTATGAATATCTGATGAAATTCTCATTTAAGTTCAACTCAAATGTTGATTTATCTATGTTAAAATTTAATTCTTCATTGAGATAATGTGAATTCTCTCCACTTCACTTAATCCTAATCCATGATTATTAATTTTAATATTTCACACAATATTAAGAATTCATCAGTATTCATGTTGTGATATTCTCTTATATAACCATGTAACATTGAATATAATTTTATTAGACCACTTTTTGGATCGACATATTATTTTAAAAGTGGAATTAGTACTTGATTATTTTAATTTATGAAATGAGTCTCACATATTTCCCTAAATGACTATGAATTATCTCCTTCCATTGTGGAATATATATTATCAATGAGAACATTTTAAATATCACATTATTTATTTGATTAAATGTTCTCATATTCTGACCTAATTTTATCCAAGATTTTCAACTCCTTATGTCTAGATATTAAAGTTCTATATATTTATAAATCAAATTTGGATTTATGGTTAGGGGCATCTATTTCATGTATATTAATGTTTATATATTTTTATAAATTTGAGACAACATCCTAAAATATTATTCCAAAATATTGAATTAAAATTCTATATGTATAAAGAATGTTATTAAGACTATGGTTGAAATACAGTATAATAGAGAACAAATTATTTCTCTATGGTAAGGGTCCAAATTTGGTTATCACAATTTTTTATATTGGGGTTTTGGATAGTTTATAATTAATAGATAAAAATAAATTTAAATAGTATGTGTTTTATAAAATGATTATTAGTGATTAGATAAGGAGGAGTATTATCATCTTTATTGTTATCCTTGTATAAATATGGTTAATTATTTTTTTTATTAGTGAAATAATCCACAATCAAATATTCTAAACCTTAATATGGTATTGAACATGTGTCTTGACCAAAAAATAATAATTAGTTTTTCAATCATTACTCTCATGTTGATGGGATGATATTAGAAAATTATATTGAAATCTCAATAATAAATTACTCTATACTGACGTAAGAAAATACCAACCATGTTAAGGTACACCTAATAATCTCATGAATTATTCATTGAAACAAAAACATGCACAAAAATCTCTATAAACATCACCAAAAAACCATTATTATTCCAAAATATATAAGATCAGTTAAGTGTAATGAGATTTATGATTATCAATACGAGAATTAAAATGTGAAAACAAAGCATTAAACTAAATAAAATTTCTCTAAGAATAATACAACTAAACTAAAAACAATAACAAATCATTGAAGACTAATTTTATTAAATTAAATTTATACTCATGAATTAAAAAAACTATTCTAGCTTTCTCCTATACCAATACCCATTAGGGTATTAAATTTCTATGTGAATGGTCACATTCATAAAAGTCAAACTGAAATATCTAAATGAAAAAACTCATAAATGGATCCAAACTCAAACATTATTATTTTTCTATTCTCCTCAACCTATATCATTATTAATTAATTAACCATCTTTGTCTTAGTTACTAGAATACATAAAAATATTCCATATTAACAAATATGATATTTACCCTTATATATTTATATTTCCCTTCAAATATGCACAATTAATTTTTTCTTCCATCAAATGGTATAAAACTATCTCATAAGCTTCATTTCATCTAGGTTTAGTTAAGCATTCTTATACGAGTATCTTATCTCTAACCATTTCGAAACAATAGATTTAATAGAGAATTGATATTATCTATAATGTTGAAAATATTCTTCACTATATATTCTTTTATCTAATCTATTCTCTAGGTTTGGAGATATAAATGATCTTATGTATCCCTAGAATCCTCTATTTGTTGAATAAAAAATTTAAATAAAAAAAATATATATATGACATTCATTACACAGTCATATCTCCGCATAAAAAAATAAAATATCAGACATAAGATCTCAAAATTCATATGTATCACAATATATATCTTTTTTCATTATAAATATTTCTAGTTAAATATTACATATGATAAAAAATAAAAAATAAAATAAAATATATGTTATATAAATCAGGTAGTTCTGAAGTGTATCATATGTATCATAGGGGAGATCTACTCCTTCCAATTGAGTGAGAAAGTAAAAGTATTTATATCTCATAATAATATTATTAGACACCAAAGTGATTTCCTTGTGTATGATGCTGAAAATCATATATATCTACTTAAATATAGTTTATATCCCTAAATGGATGTTAAGGATGGCTTTGTGATTTATCCAATTATTTATCATTGTTTCTTGATTTCATCACATTCAAAACAATAATCGAAGGGACTATCAATAGGTGGAAATTATTTTTATTTCAAAATCTAATAAATAAATTAAATTATAAATTTCATCCATTTTTATAAAATTTTCAAATATCTAGTGAAATTATCATTTCATTATATAAACACTAAAAAAATTATTTAAAAAATAAACAGAATAAAATTAAATTATTATACATAAAATATAATGAATTATTCTCATGTATCACCTAATATGATAAATTTTTTATGGTTCATTGTTTCTTGTCATTTCAAGAAATGGGAATTTTATTGTTGTTTTTACGAAACAATTTATTTTTAATATTTTTTGAAAATGGGATTTTTTATATTGATTCAATATAAAATTATTTAAATAGTTAATGGAGATATATTACTTAAAATTAGTTTCTTATTACCTAGATAATTTAGGGTTTTTAATAATTGGTTTTGATTTATTTGATTTTGATTTCCAAATTTTAAACTATTTTTGAAAAATAAATATTTATATTAAACTATTTTTTATTGTCTTTTTTATTCAGTACTAAAATTATAAATTTCATTATACATTGATTCTTATTAGTACATCTGAAAATCCATTTAATTGTATACTCACATACTATATTGATTATTAAAGGACACGTTGAAACTATTGTTCCTAACATAGTTAATGTCTCCTTATTTTGGAATAAAGAGAAATAGATCAAACTGGTAGGAGTATCAGCTGGTCGATTGTACATGATTAACTTTTTTTTTAGTGGAAATATATTATTATATCTATGATATAGTTTTTTAATCATTATTTTTTATAATGAGAATCATAATAGTTTTCAGTAAAAGAGTTTTACCTATCACTTGAATTATTAAACATTTTTACTTTATCTATTATGGTTATATCATTCCTAGATAGTTTAATTTATCTTACATCATGAGTTTACAACCTTTATAATTTAATGGAATGTGATTGAGGCATTGGGGATCTTCAATTTTTTTCTCTCAATATGGTTCCCTCGGTCCATGTATCACATAACTATTGGGAGGGACATGTGTTGATGTAACAATATAATTTATAGTAACCCATATAGAACCCGTCAAATGAGTTGATTAGGGTAATAAAATTAAAAAACTAGGTATATAAAATATAACTCCTATATGATATTGGGAGAAACTAGTGTTGAATATGATTGTAAATCCTAATAGATCATGGATGAACAAAACAACTATAATGATTATTATCCATTTAACCATCCACCAAAAAGTATGTGGAACCAAAATTATTCTTTTAAATAAATATATTCATCATAAGAATTAATATAATAACCATTTTTCACTCAACCATTTACAATAATACCTATATACTAACATGGAATATCTGAAAACAATATCCAATTGAATTCAATCAACAAATAATGGTTTGTATTCACAGTAGAAAAAAAACATAAATTATTTTTATTTCCTATCTTGATGACTTTATGAGTAGTAAATCAATAAAATCACTTGGTATTAATTTTTTTCATAGGATGAATTGGAATATTAATTCAAATAAAATCTATGACTACATTAAAATTACTAGGGGTGTAATAATGATCAAATTCATAGCATTATAGATTCATCACCCATATTCTATAACAATTATTTATATATTAATAGGAGAAGATATATTTTAGACAAATATAATCAGCATATATATTTTACTAATATATAAATATATAATTTCACAATTATTGGAATTCAAACATCTGAACATCAATTTCAAGGTCATATATGAGTTAATTATTCACATTTTGGAACCGCTAGAGAGAACAATACGCCACTGTGGGATAATTTTTTGTCACAAAAAAACCCAAACCCATTCCTTTAGAAATATAAAAAATATTTTAAAAATTTTAGAACATATAAATAATCCATAATATACCTGAATTTAGAATCTTTTTAATTCATTATAAAAATGTAATCATTATTTCCTAAAATAAAAATTATCATCATTGTATGTAAAAATACTCCTCGTATATTCCATCAATGGAAAATAAAAAAAAATACTTATAGAATCCTACTAAAGTCTAAATCAATATAGTTTTATTAATAATATTAGGATCTCCCAAGATACCATTGATTCGTTATTTTATATATTACCCAATAAGTCTTTTATTGATGCCATGTTATATTGGTGAAAACTGATATGTTTTCCTTGAATGATTTAGTTCTATAGTTCTTATTATTTAACTAATATTATGGTTTTATCATCCCTAAAATTATAATCATGCAATTATTATCATATTTATACATCATATAATCATTTTTAAAAATTCATATAATCTGTTAAAGAAAAAAATTAATTACATCAATTTGAAGAGATGGTACTATGTAGGTAAGCACAATTGATTTTTTTACTTTTTAATGGATAGAATGAAAGAAATGTACAATGTAATTCACCATTACAGAATCATCATTACATCATAAATACGATATAAATTAATTAAATCTATTGTTATTATTTTCCATGAAATTGGAAATAAAAAATGAATCACATCACTTCGTCGAGGTGGTAGTACACATGTAAAACAATGCATCATTATCATATTCTAATTGACTGATAGTTAATAAGGTGAATAAGTTATTTTAATTATATTAGCATAATTATTTCATTAATATAACATATAAACATCAATTCATCATATGATCCAACCATGAAATATGATTAATGACTATGAATCTTATCATTATATGGATGCAGATATAACGGACCATGATTTACATATGTTAATATAAAATATTAAAATATTAATATTAAATAAATTGTAATAAATACCTCAGGACCATATAATTTTAGTTTTATGGAGACTATATTCATAATCCTATTATTTTATGAAATAAATTCAACAATTACTATAAATATCTCCTCTTCAGTACTCTACAAAGACATACCCTACATAAAACCATTTTTTATATCATGGGGAATGGAAACAAAATAAATTTTATCTCATATTCTCAGTAATGGTAAACATTAGATATATTAATCAATGATTATATGAATTAATAATATTATTATATGATTATGATAACATAACCTAAAACATTCAGACCCATTCAATCATGTATCACGAAAATGGGTCATGGTATAAATATTAGTAACTTATTAGATATGAATCATGAAGGGGTCAATGATCATAATACATGAGATATTAACGTTGACATAATACAAGTATTTTTTTCACAAACATATAAATTTTTTTAACAGGTGTAAATTGAAACTGGTTAACTAATTTTGATAACGAATTGAAATAAGGTTGTCACATAAATTTATGGACATGCCACTAGGTCCACTAATGATCTTGTGGAAATTATATCCAGGTCCACTCTTAGAGGTATCAACATTAACTCTAGGTTCATGCATAAACTTCTTAATAGGAAAACTATATCAATGAATAAAACATTTAAAATAAAATATGGTTGTTGCATAAAATATTCACATAATGAGTTACCCATATGTACCCAATACCCTAGATGGAGATATATTTTACATTATTCGTATCAATAAAATCATGCATATGTGTTCCACAAGATCAAAATCCATTCTAATCTCAGAACTCATGAAAATTAATGAATTCCATAAAAATTTAATCTAGTTATAAGCCATGGATTAAGGTGAGGGGCATCATCAAAATATTTTAATTATTAACAGAAACCCTCAAGAAAATGAATTAAGATAGTATCCTTGCATAATATCCCAACTAAAACATAAAAATCATCAAATTATTCCATTTTATATATAAAAATTATTTTAAAAGATCACATGAAATAATACTTGATGAAAATATATTTTCCTTTTTTAAATCATTGATGTTTGTTATAAATATGTGTATATATAAATGAAATCATATTATTTGAAGATAATATTTATTTAAAAAAAATGTAATCTTAAATGTATGTTTTTGTTATGATGATGTTAAAATATTATCATTTCATAAAAGTTAAAAAATATTCCTTCACATTTTTTCAAAAAATTCACAAAGTACATTTTTTGGAAAACAATTAATAAAATCCATTAAAACCATTAGAAAAAAATTTAATCATGTTTAAAAATTAATTTAAAATAATTTAAAATAATTCTAAAAAACTTTTATTAATGTTTTTTTAAAACATGGACAAGGAATAGAAATATATCTTAGTGGAGACATAAATATTCCAAAATAAAACCTTTCTATTATGGTATCAATTGTATCATAATCCTTATGAAATAATTAATTTTACATGGGTGTGTATATCCCATAATATTCATGGTAATAATCATAAAAAAGTTTCTTGGGTAGTATATACAACAAATAAAATTAATCATGTAGTGTATAAGGCATGTGTCCCATAGAAATAAATGTCAGAAGATAATAACTTACATTAGGAATGATTTCATTCGAATGTTATTTTATGACTATGATAAACATATAATCATACAATCTAGTATTTTTAACGAGTTGTCTCATTTAATAGTTCATATAATTTTATTTTTTCATAAATTACACGATTTACCCTTTATCGTGGCAATAAAAATAACTATGGATACTATTTATATTGTTCAAAATATAAAGGGAAATATTTACTATATTTGGTAGAACTAATTAAAAATATGGAATCATTTTTTTAATATTAAACACACAAAAGTTGTATAATTTAATTTAAAATTAAATTAGAAAAATGCTACGAAAAAAGATTATAGGGAAAAGTTCTCATTTATTATATAACATTTTTTATGATAAATTAAAGTATAAAATGAAATCCAAAAATAATAATTGAATTATATGTATTAAAAAAGAAGTAATAAAATTTTAATAATGACAAAAATATTATTTAAAAATTTAAAAACTAAAAAAAATAAACATTTCAATAAGAATCACATTTTTCACTATTCATTAAAAAGCATAACCTTTTAGAAAATTCCATAAAACTCTTCTAAAGATCATTTTTATATTCTTAATTCAGAAATTATAGTAATTTTTTCATATAAATTCTATAACACTTACATAAAAATTATAATATTTACTCACCGGAAAAATCCAATTTTGGAGAAAATGTTTTTTTGAAGAATAATATTACTTTAATAAAAATTAAATGATTAATTATAATGAATATTTATGTCATGTATAAAATTTATACGTATATTTCATACATTAGTTAATCATATTCATACCCTCCAAATTACTATATAATTTATAACGATAACATGAAATAATATATTTTAATAGTGTATCATTGTTTGTTTAAACTCAATGTTGCATGTAATGTGAGAAATCATAGAAAAAAATATTTAATTTGAAATATTTTCAATAATAATTATGTTTTACTTCTCCAACATTTATTAAATTTTTTATTCTTAATTTAACCGTGTTCTTGATAATGAATTGTTTGATATTTAAAAAAAGATATGGAAAACTACATAATAAAATGGATAATAAAACATTCTATTGAAAAGAGATATAGGGAAGTAAAAAATGACTTATAGGATTAATAATTATTGGTTTTCAAATATAATAATATTTAATTAATGTTAATATATTGACATGGATGAAAATTAATTTCTATATATAATGAATCATGAAAATTTGAATGATCTTGAGAATTTCAACACTCAAAAAATAATAAACCAAATATATAGAATATACCATTAATTGATAGAAATTAGTGGTTATAGGAAAATATTATTGTCTTAAGATCCTTTTCCAATAATTGTGGACTTCCTTTACCATCTATTCTACGAAAATAATGAAATATAACTAGTTGAAAAGCACAATTTCATACTTTAATCAATTTCCAAAATAATATCTTACATTTATCTAAATAATGAATTTTCTTGATAAATATTTCATGCCTCAAGAACTAAGATTAACTTTCAATTTATCACATAATCATTAAATATATCACTATTCATTCCTTGTGGGTTTATATTTTACAAAAAAAATAGACAGAATAATTTGTACAACATGGATAAATACATTAATTTTTATAATGTTTTCAGTAATGAAAAAGGTTTATATTAATCCAATCCACATGTAGATACTCATAAAAAACTCAAAAATATTTTTTACCAAATTCCAGAACCAAATTTTTTTAAAGCGGTTCACTATAATTCCAAAATAAACATAACAATATTCCCCAAAATTATCTATTAATTTCACGAACGTAGTATGTGAACACCATGGTCATATATTCCATGTAAAGATGGTAATAAATTAAATTACCAAAAAACATAATGAAAACATGCATTCATTCAAAATATAACATTGTATTTTTTTAACAAATACTAAATAATAATTTGAATATATTCCTTAAACCCAAAATGCAATAAACATTATAAAAGATGACATAAAAAACTAACCAATTCCAATGTTACAAATTCATTACCATCTATTTCAATAATATCTTTGTCCTAATTAAACATTCTTATCTACACATTAGACATACATTAAGGGATTATTTCACACAATCATGGGTTTTCCAAAAACCCATGTTATCATCCTCCATGAAATAGATTATCATGGTTATGTATACCATTCAAAAATTAATTTTAATTACGTAATGTAAAGAACTGATTAATAATTCCTATATGTTCTATGATTCATATATTCTATAATTTTATTCAAAACAAATTTACCATATAATGGTAAAATACCAATACATAATCATTTCAATAATTCCACTTCATTATTAATTCTTTAAAAAAAGATCCATTATCTTATTCCTTAACACTAGTTTCATTACATATATCAATCATAGTATCTTCATTATCAACGAAAAACCCATTACTCATAATACCTTTTGGATCATTTTTTCAAGATCCCTATAAGAAATTTATTTTCATATTTCCCATATTTTCATATTTAAAACATTGAACCATTGATGATACTTTATTGAAACAATTATTACCATCCACTGATTTAAGATAATCATTCAAATTTCCTAGGAAATTTCATCCTCTATATCCTAATTTTACACACACAATCTTAATTGAGGGGGGGGGGGTTACACAGGGGGGGCAGGCGCCCCCCCTTTCCGAAACGGCTCAGCCAAAGGCCGAGCCCGACAGCGCGCTAGGTGCGATGTGCCCAGCTGGACCGGCGTCTAGCCGGGTCAACCCTGTTCGGGCCGACCGGAGGGGGGGGGGGGTCTCGGGCCGGGTCGGTCCGGGCCCGAAACCCCCGTTTTCAGACTGTTTGGGTTCAATTGCCCATAACTCGGGTTACAGATCTCAGATCGACACTCCGTCAGTGGTGAAACGATCCTTGAAACGAGACGGTCGTTTCGGTATATCACACTCAAGGTTTCGGAATACATTGAGTTCGGACGGGTTGGTTCGTACACGAAACCAACCGGGCCCTCGGAGCGGAAACGCTCATATCATGAGCTACGAACGTCCGAATGAAGTGCCATTAGCTTTGTTGAGTTCCTCTTAGTGAGATGGATCTTTTGGAATACTTTTCCTGAGGTATGGATGCAAGTGGAGTACGGTCGGGTTGGTTTTGCCTTAAAAACCAACTAGGCCCCTGGGACGAAAAAGCCAATAACTCTCAGACCGGGCGTCCGATTGACGTGCCGTCTGCGACGATGAGTTCCTGTTGAAATATGGAACTTTTGGATACATAAACTCTGGACTAAGTGTCAGTTGATGTATCAGCCTCTCTGCTCGTGGAGCGGACCCTCCCGAACGAGCTTGCTGTGTGCGTGAACCCTAGAGCTGGCTGCGACTGCTACTGTGACTGCGATGACGACTGTGCAGAGATCCTCAGTGGATTCGATGATGACAACTACAACACTCAGCGATCCTATGTGGATCAGTGCTTCCGATCCTGTGTGGGTCCAATCCTATGTGGTTCAGCGCTGAGCGGTCCTGTGTGAACCAGCGCCTACAGATCCTATGTGGGTCCGATCCTGTGTGGGTCTTTGCGAGGGTTAGTACCTATCGATCCATTTAGTGTGTGATTATATACCATTGCTGCTAGTCGCCACTCTAGGAACTATTGAAGGCGGGTTTTGGGGGTCATTATCTCTCCTTCAACTTAAAGAAGGAAGGGCATGGTAGCCTGCTAACCCTTCCCTCCTTTTGGTGAAGGCGGGTCATGACAACCTTTACCACGGAATGGAAAATTACCCAGATTATTATTTATATTTTTCCAAAATAATGGTTAAATATTTACTAAACATAGACCATCATAATTCCAATATGGTATCTATATTGTAAATATTAGAACAATAAATTTTCACTATTTAAATTAAAATTAATCTCATAAACTACAATGATAAATTGTTCTCTTGAAAAATATATTTTTGTTCCCAAAAATTTACATATACCAAAATAATTCATAAGGAAGTTTAAAATAAACTGTGATAGATTATTTAGAACTAAATATTTTTCAAGATACATTTATATAATATTATATTCATAAATATAAATTATTATACTGAAATTAATAGTATTGTAATTATTAGAATTTTCACTATTTAAATAAAAATTATTCCTTTCAAAAAATACCAAAAACTAACCCTAGAAAAATATGAAATTAATCATTTTAAAATTAATTTTATTTGTCAAATAAAATTTATAATAGTTTCAAAATTTGTTTTTAATAATAGTCCTCTATTAAAAGGTGAAAACATCCTTTAAAAAATTTAACATTTTATACATAAAATTTTGATTTTTATTATCAAGAACCTATAAAATATTTTGAAGGAATGTGAAAACTTTTTTTGAATATATATACTTATTTCATAATATGATTAATAAAATTCATTCCACTTAATTTAACAGGTATGATATTATAATCACATAACAATAATTTCTAGTTCATCTAAGGTAAGTGTAATATGAAATGTTAGATATTAATGAGATGATATTTAAAAAGGGAAATTATATAAGATTATTGGGTGTTATAGATATATTCTGAGAGTATAATAGTTAATTTAAAATTTAAGAAATAAGTTATAAATAATTCATTCTATTTTTCCACAAAAATAACTTTTTACAATTTAAAATAATTCTTTGGAAGTTATGATATGTAAATAAGTATTGTTAAAAATAGAAATATAATTATCAATCAAAAAACATATTAAATCATGAAAGGAAATGGTTTTCAAAAAATTAATGAATAAAATTCATTTTTCACTAACGTTTCATTGAATTTTATTAGAAAAACTAATTTAGGGATTCTTGATAGTGGATTTTCATCACACATGCATTGTGAAATGAAAATTATGAGCAACATTGAGATTCATGATGGAAGAGAAATGATTTTTTGAAGTAAATGTTCACTGAAAATTAACTGAGTTAGGAAAGAATAATATAAATCCACATGTATGAAGACTTCTAATTTTTTATTTACTGAAGGGATGAAGAATAATTTTCTTACTATTAGTCAAATTTTTGATAATGTAAATGTGGTTTTGTTCAAAAAGTATTAATATAAAATCAAAAGAAACAAAGTATATAAAAATTTTCACTCAAAGAAAAAATAAAAATGATAATATATTTCCAATTAGATATTCTATAAATTCCTATTACATGAGCTCCAATGATGAAAAAAAACTCTATCATAGAAGTCATTGTCATATTTTTCAAAGGAGAATAAGTAAAATCTTGAAGCATGATATTGTGATATATTTTCTAAAACTAAAGAGAGAAAGTGTGAAATATTTGAAACCTGTAAAAAGGGAAAAAATTTCCAAAATATATCCTAAAGGGTTGAATATTATATATTATAGAACATTTGAACATATTCATACCAACTTATGTGGAGAAATGAGAAAATACTATACCATATGTAATCTATAATTAATTACATTTATTGATGATTATACTCAAATTACTAATGAAATTGTTATCAAAAATATGTAATAGGAAATTAAAATGTTCAATATTTTTAGAAGACAATATTTGAAATATATGGGTCTCTATATAATGAAACTAATACTAGATAATAGTGAGGATTTTAATTGTGATGATTTTTAAAATAATCATTCTAAATATAGAAACATGATTCAATATAACACACCATATATTGAATATAAAAATGGGGTAGCTGAATGAATGAATAATATAATTTTAGATATGGGAATGTGTATGTAAGATGCACACAAAATCTTAGAGTATTTCTATATAGAGGCATTATGTAAAACCATATATATATATAGAAAATTTGTATACTATGATCAGAAATATAAAACATACCATATGAAATGTTTTATAACAATAAGAAAACTATCAAATAAATTATTGTTTTGGAATCCCATGCATTTTAGTGATCAATAACATTAATATGGTAAAATTTAAACAATAATATGGGGAAGTAATTTTCATGGGCTACCTATCTATTGATTGACTAATAGAAATCATTTTTATTAGTTTCGAAAAAATACAGGGTACAAGAAAGGTCATAGGGGTCTAAAATTGTGCAATATTGGAGCATCATTAATAAAAAAATTAATCCACTCATTTGTAAAAGAACCTAATCTATGGAAGAAAGACATAATTATATTTGGGGAAGCCATAGATGCCAAGAAGTGTGCAAACATGTTGCCCTCATTCCAAGTGTGAGAGATCTCTATGTGATTACCCATGAGTTATTTACACTTCCTTATGATATATACAATATTTCGGGGAAATCTAACTTGATGTGATAGTTCTTAATAAAAGATTAAGGAATCTATTTCCACCGCCTTTAGCTTGATTTTTCTTTGATCGCACAGTTTGAAACTCGTGAAAAGTGCCTTCGCATCAGCCTATAAAATGGCACCCCTTCCATATAAGGCTGAGTACACTTCTTAGAAAGAGCCCTCTTGGTCCCTAATGATTCCTCCAACTCAAATATCCTTATAAATAAGATACACATCCATGTTAAGCATCATCCCATAGGGGAGAGGATTCCAATGGACTTAAAGACCCAATCCCTGGTCGCTATCCAGATTGTATAAAAACAGGTTGGAGACAAGCGCTCCTACCGACAGGACAGCATGGAAATCTGTACACAACCAAACCATATCCAGAAAAAATTTCATCATTTTGAATATGATTCTTGTCTAAGAACCTATTAGTATTTATTTGCATGTGTCATTCATAGCCTTCTATATAGTCCAGCATCCCTCCATGGGGATAATGGCCCTAGCTTTCCTCTCAGGGCCATAGTCACCTGCTCCTTGAAACCATGAATTGAGAAAATTATCATGCATCCCTATATGTATATTCTGACCAAAAAAACCCAAAATTATCCAAATACTAGATGGAATAATCACTATCAAAGAAGATATTCCCCAAAATTTCTTGTATGGGATCACAACAACACCAGCACATAGTTGTGATGCTCGCACCCATGTGTTGGATGTTCTCTTCAGTTGGAAAAGCTTCATTCCTCACCATCTACAATAAGAAATTAAATTTTGATGGAACCACCTTGCACCACAGAGTCACCCCCAATGGGTATTCATTGGATTCATCCCTCGTCACATGAGAAAAGGCCTTGTTTGAAAACTCCCTAACGTGAAGGCCGTAGAAATGATCTAATCATGTTCTTAATTGGTGACAATGTTATTGAATTAAGTGATTTTATTATCATCAAGAATGCCTTGAAGAAACCTGGTGTGACCACTTGCCACTCTAAAGGAAAGATTTGGGGTGGGGCATCCTGGGAAACACAACCTGCCAGCCACAGATCAGGAAGGTAGAAATTGACATCTCCTCTTACCACCATCCAACGAGAGTGTTGACATAGGGAATCCATGTATGAATGGATCTGGTTACATATCATATAATTCCACATCCTCTATTCATTCACATTTAGACCATACTTATCTTTCATTGTCCTTCCCCAAACAGTTCTTCTTTTTATAGCCTCCCATACTACTTTAGAATGTATTTGTTTCATGGTAATAGAAATGCTCCTCAAGATAATAATCCCTTTATATAGAATCATTATTGATGATTCTATGAATCCCAGTGATGAATGCCTTCCATCTACCCATCCCAAATGAATGACACCATAATTATTTCCATGTTGGTGATCACATTGTTTGGAACCTTCAGGGTAGATAGTATGTTCATGATAATGGAAATAAGAAACCTATTCACAAGATTTATGCAACCTGTAAACGATAGGAATATATTTTTCGAGTTATAGATGTGCCTTATGATCCTGCTCTCTAGATAATCATAATGATGAGATATAAGATAAAACCTACTCATCGGCACTCTTAGGTACTCAATAAAGAAGGATCCCCTTCTCATATTCAAGATCACATCAAGATCCCTTAACCTTCTTTAAGAAGTATTACTAGTTGTATAGTAAATACTTTTATCCCTATTCACCACCTACCAACTCCACTTGAAATAGTACCCTTGAAGCCCATTCATCCATTAAATGACCTTCTACGACCATTGATAAACAAAATTGTTTCATCCACGAACACCAAGTGTGAGATACCCCTGTTTCACGCTTATTCCAGTATGGTATGAATTTACATGTGTAAAAACCCCGATTGATATAACAGTTGAGGGAATATTGGGGGATGGTGAAGAGAGTGGGGTAGAGAGGATCCCCATTACTTAAACCTTGACAAGAATTGATAAACCCAAACTTCCTACCCATAAATGTGGTTTAGATCCACACCGAACTGAAACAATGAAAAAGAATATCAGTAGTCCGATTAGAGAACACCATGAAATCCAGAACCCATAAGATGAAACCCTATTTCATCATGTATTAGTCCTTTCTCATGTCTAATTTGATCACCATGTTACCCCCAATGGACTTTTTGTTGATGTGGACAACTATTTAATGTACCACTCCTATGGGACCATGAATTGACCACCCATTGATAAAACCATGATACTGAGAAGCCATCCAGGTATTCAAGTGAGTGTCTATCCTTTTGTTGAGAATACTATCCCAAACCTTGTACTATATATTTCACATGATTATGGTCTGATAGTAACCAATGTAAAGTGGGTTTAACATATTTGAAATAAATACCATCTTGTTTTCATAGGCAATACACAGCAATTTCCCATCCTGTAAGAAGCCCAGTACAGATCTCACTAATTCTCCCTAAACAGTGTCCCATGTGTTGGAAAAACTTTGTGTATAAGGTTGTATTTGTTGTCAATAGTTGTCAATGAAGATCAAAATGAAGGAGATCAAGAAGTAATCCAATGAAATGGACAAATGGAAGATCAAAATGAAGGAGATCATGAAGCTCTCCGATAAAGTGGAGGAATGGTAATTCAGACGATTTTTGTACTGATCATAAGTTCAAAGAACATGTGTCAAAGGTGATACATTATTTACAACAATGAAGAATGTGAGGTGTAATCCATATGAGGATGATTAAAGAATAATGGGGTTTTTGATGAAGACCATGAAATTCCTCATTATTGCATGAGAACCATGGGATTTGATGAAGAGCATGCAATTACGCATGATTGCATGAGAACCATGCAAGAGACATCTTGAAGAATTGAATTATATGCCTTGCATGAAGTAGATAATGATGGCTAAAGAAGAAGACAATGTGAAAGGGATTGGACTTCTGATATGGTCATGCAGAGATTGAAATTATGAGATGTCCATGCACATCACATTGTATCAGAAGATGATGATTCTAAAGCTGCTCCCTCAAAGAATACATATCACGATAGTGGAGTTTGTAATGATAGCAGAGGAGTTGTTGAAGGATTCATATCACCGAGAAGAAGTGTTTTTAGGCGATTGTTCTTGTTTACAAAGCAAAAAAAATGACACACAAATTTGTTGACAAAAGAGATTTCATGATGGCATGTAGAGTTCAAGACTTGTGGTCAATGATCTATGTTTGTTTCAAGAATGTCGACAAAGGAATGAATGATCTAGAGGCGGTACAAAAAGATCATATACAAGGTGGCGCCGTTTTCTAGTGTATGCCAAATTACAGGGCCACAAAATCAACAAATGAAGAAAAGTGATTTTGTTAAAGGGACTTGTGCGCCGTACATTTGAAGGATAGGTAAATTGCGTTCCACATGTTTTTGAGGATCAGAACATCATAATATGGAAAGGGGATAAGGGTCACGCAAGTGTTGGTTAGGTCGCGCAAGTGGACTTGCGCGCCGTTACCTAGGAGGATTGGAACTTGCACGCCAATTGTTTTCCATGAATAGAACATCAAAATATGGGTAAGGAAAGAAGGTCGCACAAGTATTGGTTTGGTCACAAAAGTGAGTTGTGCGACAGAGGCTAGGGAAGATGAGCTGCACGCCGTGACTTGCGCGCCATGGAGAGACTTGCGCACCACCGCACAGGGGGTGTAGTTTGCATATAAATAGAGGACCTCCCCTCCTCATTTCTTACGGAGTTCAGTAATTAGAAAAATCAGAGCTCATGTCGAACAGGTGTCGAAGTCGCGCATGTATTGTGTGTGGTCGCACAGGTGGACTTGCGCGCCAATATTTGAAGTTGTGTGCCGGTAGTTGGTTGCGCGCCCAAGGTGGTTTGGGTGAGAAAGTAAGTGAGTCGTTTAGGTTAAGAGTTGAGGAAGGCAGTGTCGCGCAGGTGCTTTGGTGAGACCTACGTTCCAGCTTGGACCTGTGCGCCGAAGACTTGCGTGCCGTATGGAGTCTTGTGCGCCGGGCTTGGAGAAGCATGCCAGTTACTGCTGAAGTATGCCGGTCATTCGTAGCTGCACGAAATCCAAAAGATTTTCTGATCCATTCGGTGCAAAGAGAGATTGAAGAAGAAATCAAAATGATACATGCATGATCTCATGCATACATGGTGAATTTATTCTGATGATGCCAAGTAAGATGAGCATCATTTATTAAGAAATCACATAAGTGATTGTGATTCAGGGAAACGAAGAAAAGGGGATCTGGTGCATTTAGTCATTGCACAAAAGAAGAAGGATTGAACTGAAAATAGAATCAACTCTAAACCCTGATGTAAGAAAAGTCTCATGTTGAACAGGAGTCAAATAACTTCAATGCACATCTATTGAAGAGACCTTCACATCTATAAACTAAGTGGGACTTCACCAATGACAGTGAACCAGGGGGAGTCAACGATAGTGACCTGAGGGAAGTAGTGAGCTATCCCAGATCCTTTGTAAAGGTAGTGAGCCTGGGACACAGTGACTTTACCCGAACCTTTTTAATCTACAGCTACTGAAGTATAGTGGATTTTGGTATGACCAACAACATGTCGGCATATGCTCCTTGGACATAGCCCTTAGTGGTGAACGAAGTAAAAATAGTTGTGTCATATCTCTGCTTGTGAATGTTTTATTACTGATCATATCCATCATATAGGTTTAAAAAGTTCCTAACAATGTGGGAACAAGATCCGTAACATTAAGAAGAAAAGGTTGTCACCCTGATTCACCCCTCCCCTCTCAGGCTGTCTCGGGTTCCTACACCATGACACCCTGTGAAAGGATCCTAGGATACCACAAGTCCATGTTACAAAATTTGGTTTTAGGGTCCACATCGCCTCATACACATAATCCTCCTCCAAATTCCTGCTCAATCGCTCGACGACTTCCTATGAATCAATACTTGGGATGTCCTCAAAAATGTTTGCATCGCCTCTCGGTAACCCTCCATCCAAGAAAGTATTGGGGCCTACAAGTAAATATTTGATTCTTTAATTAGCCATAGTTCCTAACTAATTAAGATAATTGGAATATGAACCATCATCCCTAAGAAAATTAGGCCTCTAAAGGAATATTTTCTCATTGATTAATGCACGAAAAAAATAGTGTTTTGGTCCCCCCCCCCACTAAACCATATAACTCAAGTTCATTCTCTAGAAAATACTTCATACCTCAGAAGGGTATCAATGTGGTTATCATTTTTAATCCTTAACTCATTGAATATATTTTCATCCCATTCATGTTCCAAACTAACCTCTATTCGAGCGACCTCCTTACTAATTTCAACCATATCCTTATCTCGTGTGGGGAAGTTCTTCCTCCAACAACATAAAAGATGTTTGAGCTACCAGATCTTATTAGGGATTGTAATCCATGGGTTTCCTAAATGGGGAAGACTCCCAGACTCCCTAACCACGTCATTAAAACTGGGTTCTTCTACCCATGTTTTAGAAAACAGAATATGATTGTCTCTCGACGACCCTTGATCCATGGAGAGGCAGTGTAGAGAGTGATCCAGGAGGCACCACACCAGGTGAGAAACATTGGTGTCCAGTAATATAGATAAATCGGCATCGTTCATCAAACACCAGTCGAGGAGACACCATGTATGTATTCCTATGTGTTGGTTATTAGACTAGGTGAATTTATCTCCCTCAAATCCCGCATTAAAAAGGTCGTTTCAAGCTATGAATGAGATGAAAGCTTGGCTAGAACTCCTTGGAAAGTCACCACACCCTATTTCTCTTCAGGCATTTAAAAAATGTTAAAGTCACCCCTGATGATACAAGGAAAATTATTTGAATTTTCATTATCCAAATCCTGCCACATCACCTCGCAGTTAGGAGTGTTATACTTTTCATTAATGAAGGGGAAAGGAAACGAGTGAGATCCTTCTAAAATATTTGTGCCTAGAAACTGATTTGATATACTATGAAGATCGACTATGATGTGGTCCTGTCAAAACAAGTATATTTGATAATTGGAAGGATCCTCGTGTATGAATCAATGGAATCTAATCCTTTGATCATATTCCTTGATTTCACTGGACACCTTCTTCGGTTGGAGAATTGCACCCATTGAAACTGAATTGTTAAAGAGTTTGTTAACGAGGAAATAATATTTTTCTCGAGCCCCAATACCACAAGAATTCCATATTAAAAATATAAACATTGGACTAATAATGTTGATATTTTTCCCCAAACTCCTAGCCCTTGACAAGATGAGACGAAATCAGGGAGATGACCGCTCCAATTTTTAATTGAGAATGGGTACAGATACAACATTTCACCTTTATGAGAACTATTACAGGAGAGCTCAAACCATTGGACATCACCCTATGGATGATCTCTGGAGAACCGAAGCACTTATTTTTCAACATACTCTAGTCATTTTTTGACAATGCTGGTGGGGACTGCAGAGGGGTGGAAGACAATATTGGAGCTGGCCACAGCGGGGGAGAGGACTCCACTAGGAGAACAGAGATCTCCCTATACGAGGAAGGAAAAGAAGAGTCATATAAATCTATTCCATCTTCTATAAATAGAATCTCTGAAATGAAGATGAACTAATGAGTCAAAGGTCTAGTGAAAATGAACGGAGCTGAATTGAGTTGCTAGGGAGTGTTCCTACAGAAATGGATCCTTATTCTTAAAGAAAACGACATGGTTACCCACCCTTACCTTTGTTGAAAAGAACTAAATGAAAACTGAGATATGCTTGTCCATATAGACTGGAATATGTCGTGGATGAGGAGGCCCTGGATTCATGACCATGGGGATAGAAGACAACACATTTAACCTTATCACGACTATCTGAGCCTGAAGAAAAAAGAGAGCAAGAAAACCTTGCAGAATACATCAGGAACTCCTAAGACCTGGAGTCCTCCAAATGAGCTTTGTGACATACCTGCAAAGAATGGCCTGAAATATGGAAGAACGAGAAAACCCTGGGAAAATAAGGTTAAATTCGAGGTTGAGGATATTCTGGCATCCCTTCAACCTAAATCACAAATTGGTCCTGAAGCAGACGAGAAATGTCTCTCTCAACATAGATCCCCACAACTGACACCTCTTCCAGGATGATCATCCTATCATCTACACACAAAAACAACCCCCATGAATCCCTGATTACCTTAAGGAATGACTCATTCATAATTGGAAGAGAAATCCCTAGAAGTGATATCCAGACTTCCATATTGGGTCATTCTTTATCGTAGTGGGAATCCATTGACCATAATGAAAGGGAAAATCTCTAACACCCCACAAAGTGTGGGCTGTTGCTCCAGGATTTTAAAAAATTCCCTAGAACATAGAATGATACATAAGTCCTTCTTATCCAAGATCAACACTGTATCTGGTATATCAAAGACCCATATTATGATGAAATCCTCTAAAACTGCAAGGGGAGTCTTATAGGCACTAAATGGTGCTACCAGAGTCCACTAAAGATACTTGGTCGCTACTGAGAAAGACATCTCCGAGCCAGAACTCTCAGGGAATCCATTCTTCGAGAAGGAAGAAGTAACCATAGGGTCTGCCAATGAAAAGAACCTAAGCTAGACCTCGCACTGAGTGACAGTATAGAAGGACATCCTTAAAAGAGGACAGAAGGGGACATAAAGAACCACCACCGAACCCCAAAGATCCAAGCACAGGGATGCCTCCAGAGGGCACCGAAGTAGTGGGAAGGATGAGAGAATATGAATTAATATAGATACCTATCTAATGGTAATGGATACAAATGTTCGAACTAATGGAAGAATAAAATTTTTGAAAGTAGTGATGATAGAATTTTTTTTTAAAAAGAAAAAATTATTTATCTTTATTGACATAGATTTAGATGATCTAGATGAAAATGGTATGGAAATGGAATAGAATAATCATAAACACACTAAGAAAGATAAATTAATAGATAATATTGAATCTGGTCATACTAGTGATGAAGGTGAAGCTAATGAAAATTATATAAAATATCACAATATAGTTATAAAATAAGATGAGACTGAAAATTTCATTATAAATATAAAGGATTTGGTTCCAACTAGAATAAGATTGATAATTTAATACCAAACTGAACATATTTCCATATTTGAACCTCAAACAATAGTAGAATCAGTTGAGCGTGAGGAATGGATACAAGATATGAATGAGGAAGTTAACCAGATAGAGAATAACTTAACTTGGGATCTAATATCAAAACATAAAAATAGAAATGTTTTATAAACATGTGGGTTATCAAAAATAGTGTAAAGAAGAAAGGTTATGTAAAAAGAAACATATAATGACTAGCATGGAATAAAACATTCTAAAATTAAAAGAATTGATATTGATGAATCCTTTTTAGCTATATAATGAATAAAAACCATTATAATGTTCTTAGTATTAGTAGAAAACAAACATTATAATGATTATCCAATATATTTGAATTCATCCTTTCTATTAGTTGATATTAAAGAAGAATACAATATTTCCCAACTTAATTGTTTTATCATATAAAATTATTGAATAATGGTATATAGATTGAGGAATTCCTTGTATAGTTTGAATTAGAATCCTAAAAATTGGTATTATAAATTAGATGGTTGTTTAATGAATATTTATCTTGTAAAAGGTAATGTTGAAAGTAACCATTATGTAAGAGAAATTTCCAAAGGTATTGTCATAGAAAATTTATATGTGGATAACATCATATTTTCTAGTGGCAAGTAAAGACAATGTGAATATTTTTCTGAGATAATGAAAAGAAATTTTGAGATGTTGATGCATTGTTAGATGAAATATTTTATTGCATTCTAGATTGAGAAAAAATAAAATTATATATTTTTATCATAGGAAATGTATTCGAAGGAAATTCTGAAAAAAATTTGAATGAAAAAATAAAAATAATATTCAAAACACATTTCTTTTGGAACTAACTTTTAGAATGATGTATCTAAAAACATTTCCAATTATAAAGAATTCAGAAGAATCATTTGATGTCTTATTTATCTAACAACTGAAATCCCAGATATAACTTATGTAGTGGCTCTATATTCAAAATTTCAGAGTGGCCTTAATGAGTCTGACTTCATGGTTTATAATAAAAATCATATATATTTTAAATTAAATCTGAACTATTGACTTCTATAAAGATATAATAAAAATTTAAACACTATGGGTATTTAAATATTATTATTGTTCTAGTGATTATATAGTCAAAAGATCGCATTTAGCTGGAATCTTAATTCTATGAGAAGTTTGTGTTATTTGTACAAAAATAAACAGAATACAGTAACCCTTATCATGGATGATGTTGAATATTTTGTAGATACACATATAAATATATATATAATATGGATTAAGGTATAGTTATATGGTTTCAATATTGTGACTAATATACCACCAAAAATTTCATGTGATTGTCAAATAGGTACTTTATTTTCTAAAAAAATTATAAAATTCAATATCAAATCATATTAGTTTCTATTATCTCTTGATCAAATAAAATGTTGCATGTTTAGATATCCATCTATATTATATCTCTATGAATGATCGTGTTGAAGATATTTTTACTAAATAAGTTCCCAAAGATATGTTTGTTGAGTTGAAGATGAAACTTTGTGTTCATCCTTCTCCTCAGACATGAATTATTTCAATAGGTTCCTCCTTATTCTCTTTACTCTTATGTATATAGTGATAACACAACATATAATTGAAGGAGAATTTTTTTCAACATAGATTTCATTTAATTCAATGATAATGAATGTGGATACATTTTTTGATGGTAGCCCTTATGATTATTGAGAAAAAAATAACAGTTTCTTATCTAATCTTATGTTATATCTATATAATGGTATTTCTTAATTGATGAAATGATTAAAAAAAGATGGAATTATTCTTTTGCCACCTAAACTCTCTTCTTCTTTTGATAAAGTGTACCTTGGATTCTATATTTCATTTGATACATTCTCAGTTTGATTCCACATACCTATATTTTTGATTGACTACTTTTATACCATTGATTACATCTCTCTTGTTTTCTACACTGATTATTTCCACCTATACTTAGTGGAAATTATCTAATGTCTCTTTTCCACATATCTAGTGATGTAATTCCACGATTTATGAAAATATTAGAAGTGGTTATTGAGAAGAGGGATTAGATAAGAAGACTCTCACTTAGCCTTTTGATTTTATTATCATTAAGGGTGGTTAAAGATGATAAACACATATTTTCATTTATTTTATGAGCTATATGTGATGGGATAATGAGAAAAAAAAAATATTGGTTCTTTTTTCGAGTCTATGTTTTTCATGTGTTTCCATAGTATTAACATGCCTCTAGTGAGTTTGGATGATATTGTGATGCATAGAGAATTTTTATGGGTAAAGTTGTGATTCCTGTATAATAGTTATAGATTTAGCTTATGGAATTGGATGTCATACCTGAACAAATTATATTTATATGGAATTCGATGTAACAATATAAAAGTTATTCCTATTATAAATGTTTATATTGATGATTCCAATGTTAATTTTAAAGTAATGTGATAAAGATAGTTCACAATCCCACAATAGGAGGAATATCATGTAGGTTGTCATCCAAAATAAATTTTAAATGCATGTGGTTGAATAGAAGATGATGAGTTTGGAATATCATATTATAAATTTAGGATTTAGAACTACATTTTAATACTTATTTATTTTTATAATTATTTTTATAGTGTTATTACTTAAAAAATATTCCAACCCTCTATGATCCTAATAACAACTCATCCCCCACCACCTCTCAGGCCTGGAGGTCAACCACAATTGAGGGAACAATCTCGAGAAAACTATAAGGCTCCAGGGGTAGTGTATTGGACCATAAAATCACCCCTCTGTATAATTGTTCTGACTATGCTTAGAGTCACATGTATCGGTCCCACAGATCATGCACCCTTATTTGCATTATTATTAGGCTAGTACCCACAACTTGAAATTAGATGGTGTTTTTTGTATATCTGGGAGTTGACCCTTGTGTTGGATTAAAGGTTCATCGGTAAATGTTTGTGTAAAAATGAATCAAATATTGTTTAATGGTCTATGTGGAACAATGCTATATTGGTACTATTCACGCATCCCTTAAAAATATGAAACTGACAGATTTTGTTCAATATGATAGATCATTTTAACGTGAGACATCTGATCATGAAGGGAGATTATCATCAATAACTCTTGTATAAGTCCTTATCAATTGAGGGTTTATAGGGCGAGGTATTATCTATGCATTTTTATATCGGTCATGTTTTTTTATGTAGTATCCACATACGAGCTTAGTCAATATTTGAGAGGTTCCAATTCATGTAGTGATTATGAGAAATGGTTATGGATGGTTTTCAATAAAGAATAATTATTATTTTTGATGATGAGTGTGTAGGGATTAAAGTTGTATGGTGATATTAATTTTCAAATACTCATATTTAATAAAATTCTACGTGGGCTAAATTTTTTATATTGAGTTTCAGATGAAGTGTTACATGAGTTATAATGTGGTGAAAAATGATATTGTATTGAGGTTTTAAGCATCTATGTAGTTTTCTTTCCATCCATGTAGTACACTGTGAATCCCCATTCATGATTTGATGATGGTTTATTAAATTTTTATTCAATGTTTGGTCAACCACAAATGATACTATCATGAAGCATGCTTGTGGAAACATAATGAGTTTGTATATGTACTATGTATAGAAGTTACATTGTAGTAAAAATTTCATTAGGTGGATGAGTTGTCAAATTACATTGAGTAGATGAATTTAATTCATAGTGATTATTATTTGGATATGTGAGTTATTGGTGAGTAAATTGATGTTTCTATGTGGAAATGAATAAAAATGATTTGTATAGATGATTAAGAATTCTATGTGGAGATTATATTCAAATACCATTGAACCACATTAAACTACTTACCAAGTTCACAGAATTATAATGTGATAACTTTTTAAATAACAGGTGGATAATTTCATATTAGTTTTTGGTCTATTTCCAAAAGAATATGTGATACATATGTGTGGAATGTATTGGGATATAATAAATTCACTTAAGTATAATGTGTATTTTTTATTAAAATTATTTATCTCCAGCAATGCAAATATTAGTTTGGGAAGTAGAAGAGTATTGTAGAGATAGTATGTTTCAGCCTAAATATACTATGTGATAATTATTTTTTTGCACATAAGATTCATTTCATATTATTAGAATATGTTTTAAGAGTAAAAAATATATATTTTGTGGAAGAACTTGTTTAGTAATGTTTTTTATAATGTGGGAAATATGATATTTTTTATATTTATAGATCAAATGAAAATACCATCATTAATTGTGGCAGAAGTAGACAAAATTTAGAATTGAACATTGTTTTGTTGTTTGTGTAATTTTTTGTAATTCATAGTCCAAAATTGTTATTCTTGTAGGATTTTAGAAAGAAAAATGGGACTTTATTTTAGTAAATAATTTCATGTTGTCACTTATTTTGATTACAGTGGATAATTTTTTATTGGGGAGTTTAACCAATCTTAGTAAAATGTAGGATCATTTGGCGACAAAACCCAGTAAAAATATTCTGTTCATATACTGTTTTTTTAGTGCATTCAGGAGAGGATGAGGTATCATAGGAGTGGATTGGATCATAATATTTCCACAATGTTTAATTTAAAAATATTTAAAATTTGAACAAATCACCACATATTCAACCCCCTAGTGTTGAACCTACTCTCTATGATCTTCATGATTATTAAGGGCATACACATGGATAAAATTTTGAAATTGAGAGTGAATTAGTTGAATGAAATTTGACAATAAGCCATCCCAATGTGATAAAAATTTTAATCGGTCAATATATCTATGAAAAAACCTTTCATCCATTATAGATCTTATAATATTATTACAATGTGATATTAATAAGATTTCCCAATCATTAACATGAAAAATATATCTCAGCAATTTTTAGGAGAATCAATGTTTTTTTGGATCTAAGCTTCCTTAATGTGTTGTTTATGGGATCTAACACTCTATTCTATTTATTAGATGCATATTGTCCCAATATATTTAATTCACGCACATCACATTAGAGTGTTGTATTAATTCATATAATTTAATAGAGGTTTTCATACAGGTCTATCTAAATACTCTGGTGAATGCTATTGTTGTTACAAAATCATAAAATATAATTTTTTTTAATCCAAGCCACTTTTTAAATCCATATAACACTATTTCAGAATATCCTCTAGGGTTTGAATAGTTCACTTTAATGGACTATATATCAACTGATGATATGAAGTGAAAATGTTCAAATATGTATTCAAGTATCATTGAGTAATTCTCTAGAACATCAAATAAAACCATATATCCTAACCAGATACAGTGGAATGTGGTTTCTTATAAATCTTCACATATTCATTAAAATATATTAAACAAAAAAATCAAGATTAAAATAATCACTTATTTCAAATATATTTGTTGTCTTAACTGTGTGATAAACTAAAATGGAACTCGAATTATGACCTTTATATTTTTTTGAGAGTCTATTGATGAAATACAGTGTAATGTTTTCCTATTTCAAATATTGTATGGGTAGTGGTTGTAAAAAAACCCTTACACTAATGTAAAAATTCCATAACATGATGGCATACTATGAATCATCATACATATTATGTAATATCCATTTTCATGTTTCTCTATATAAAATAAACATTAGGACCTCTAATCATCTTTTTTTATATTAGGGATGAATAGAGAATTAAGAACTAAGGGATTTATAAAATAGGTTATCCTTAATGTCTAGTATTAATGGGACACATTCTTTCTTCTTAAACGTTAACATTTCATCACGTTTAGTGTTGAAAATAGGAACATTACACACCTTCATATAACATTCCACCTCTTCATTTTGTGCCTATTTAATCAATTAATGTTAGGATGGTCAAACATTTATCTATGAAGGATATTATATATACCCTATCCTAATCATTTCAATAACTATATTCTTCATGTTCAATAATAATTATATCTATTTAAATCCCCATTATGTAAAAACAATCATGTTCCTTCCAACTCATAGAATCTTCCAACTTATTCACCTTCTCTTGGTGAAGGGTGGTAGTGTATTGAGTAGTCATAATCAGTAATCAAATCCATCCAACTGATATCTATCATATTTAACACATTCTTTGTGAGTTTATATTTCACATTTAATAATCCGTATATATATCAAATTGTTCACCATAATGATAATGCATCTATAATTTTAATGAAAAAATTACCACTAGCAGCTCCATATCATTATTTAGGTATTTTGATATCATATTTTCAATTGGAATTAAGGAAAAGTTATCTTCAATTAATTATACTTTATAATAGATCATCAAACCTATATTAAATTAATTACTAGAGACCACAAAATCCTCTACATTATAGGTTAGTATAAGCATTGGTGGGATGGACGACCATTTATTCAGATCCTTAACATTTTCCTCACATCCATCTATTCAAAAGATCTTGGATCCCTTCTTTTCTAACTTGTATAGTAGATTTCATTTTCAGGATACATTCTCTAAAAAACATCGAAAATATACATCCAATACAAGAATGCAGTTTTTCATATTCAAAGTGTTGGTCATTTGCATCATTCAGTAATATCCCACATTGAATCATCCAAAGATATATAATCACCATATTTTATATGAATTAAGAATTAAATTGTTTATAGATAATGTTCACATTAATTAATTTTTTTATATACCTCATCTTTCCGTATGGTTAATAGCTGAAATTCAATATTTTTATTTCAAAGGGATCAATTTTAAGTACCATGTGAGAACCCTCACAAAAACCATAAAATGAATAGGTGGGCCACATTTTAATAAAAAACCCAAACATCAAAATATAAGATTCAAAACCCCATAAGATATTACGAAGCCATTATAATCTTATTTGATCCTATTTGAAACATTATCCCAATATAATTTTCAGTTCAGATTACTATCCTCTGTTTCCAAGTTGTCATTGATATGAACTTTGATGTGATACACTAGTTTTTCTCTTGTCTGGATAAATTCCTAATCATTTAATTTTATTTCATTGAAACCTCTAATCAAAATGAATTATTTCATGTTGAACCACCTGTACTACTCATCATTGATAACTTCATGACGTAATAGGTCCACTATCAGGTTTGTGACCTCTGTGGGGGCCTTAATCATTATAGAATCCTCCACTATTACATTCCAAGAATGTGTGATTTTCTCCCAGGTATTTACTAGATCACATTCAATTACCTTGAGCTTTCTCTTATTATAGAACCTTATTTCCATCAATTTGGGAAAATGGGAGTAATTCTTCCTCCCCATTGGTTTTTTCTACATGATCAAGATATATCTCCCTAAATATCAGAAACCTTTCTACCCTTTCCTTATTATTGGGAAGTGAATTTTTTTATTGAGACCTCAATCTGTACTATTCACTAAATAGAATCTCACACTCTTCCATCCAAGTCATCCCCCTTGGATCCTTATTCTTCAATCGTCTCTTCCATGTTGATCGGTGTTGAAAAAAATTCTCTAGTGTTTTTTCCGTGATACCAATTCCTTAGAAACAGTTTCCAAGTTTCATTCTATCCAAGTTCTCTGTATAATTCTTCATGTTCACTCTAAATAAATGAACCCTTTCCCAACTAATGTACACTGCATATTCATCTCCTAGTTATTGTAGACGATTGGGATACCTTTTCCTGTTTCCTAGAGAATATCCTCAATGGGATCACTGGAATGTCCAACAACCTTGGCATATGATGATGAGTTTGGTTTCCTACTGGTGGTCATCAAGATTCCATCTTCCTTTATTCCCCCTAACAGAACCTAAACCTGCCACGTATTTCAGTAAACCATGTGTCCATTCAAACAATCAATGATGGATGCAAACAAAGGCTCTGATTTCATTGTTCATATACTTTTTAGTATTCACTCAAGACTCCTTATCTCTAAAGTCCCTAAAACCCCAAGGTAATTGGAATATTTCACTTTCCATGTTGATTTCCCAGTTCGAAAGACTAAATCAAAATGTCTTAACCAACTGTAAGAGAAATAGAAATCTGTCCAAGATTCAAAAACACAAACTTTTTCCCAGTGAAATTATTATCTGACTGTTAACCAAAACCAATACACCCATGGTTTTGAAACATCGACTTCCACAAAAATGGATGCAAAAATAATATGACATGAAATTTTTTTTTTCTATTAGAGAATAAGAAACAACATACCATATTTTTATGTATATACAAAATAGAAGTGTTTTGGAGGGGTTGTTAGAGTTTAAGGAAACTTAACCATATCATTGCAACTAGGGAATCTTGTTTCATATAAAAATCAATGTACCTCCAAAGTATAAAGAAGAATAACCTATTAAATTTCTGAGGAGCTTTAGTCCATGAAATAATCAAATCATTGATCGATGCAAACAAGATCATAATGTTCTTACTTTCAAGAAGCCCCATAACCATACGTTTCTATAAACCAAATGGACCCAAAACAAATACATCAAAGACATCAACTGAAGAATGCTAATGTGAAAATTAGGCCACCACGGTTAGGTTGAAGAGGTCTTAATATTTTGGGAACTTCAACAGTGAGATTGGAAGATGGGGCAATCCTTAAAATATATATTGGACTTTCATACTAATAGGCATCTTCATAAATTATGGAAGAAAATCTAGATTATATAATTGGAGGAAAAAGTATAGAGGGTCTTTAGAGGGATATGGGGGCTATGAACCTCCCCCTCATATGGGGAGGGGGCCCGAATCTCATACATTGGTTCCTAGGGAATTATCGAGAGCTTAACTGAGAAGAAGGGTCTTATTACTTCCTCTTCACTTCCTCAAGGTTAATTACAAATTATTCTAATGATATTCATAAAATTACATTCTTATTGAATACCTAATAATATCATCTATAAATAAAATCACTAAATAATTCACTTAATCTCTTAAGACTCTATTCATTTTATAAATAATGATAAAATGAGAATTGGTAAGTCAAAGTTGAACTAATATATACATAGAATGACTATACCTCATATGGAAGGCTATCTTCCTCATATCCTCTTTCTTTAACCCAATTTTAAATATCTATAATGAAACTAAACCTTTTGAATATATTAAAAACCATGCAGATTATTAAAAAATTCTTCAATAAGGGGATAAGGGATACAGGTTCTTGATAGTGACCTTGTTATGTCCTTGATAATAAATTCAAAATGACTTTATAAATTTCTTTTCATAATAAAAATAAAATGACCACCCTATATTGATATAATTAGGTTTATGATTTCTGTTTCTTGATTATCATTAACTTTATTATTCAATTCTTAAATCCTAATTGGGTTCATTCTATATGGATTCTTTTAAATAGAAAAATGAGTGAGTACAAGTTCTGTTAAAACCTTAACATAATGACTCACATGAAGACTACGAAAGTATTAATGGAAGATATCAATATGTTCTAGATGTATAGGATTATATTTAATTTTGATTTCTATGAAACAATTTAAGAAAAATATCCCCTATGAGTAGGTTTTAATACTCACATAATTGATGTAATTTCCATTTGAAGATCATGATCATCTAGACCTCATTAGATAATAATTTTTTGATTACAAATATTATAATTGGATTCCCTTACATAGAATTTTTTGTTGAATCTATATAAATAAATCAATTTTATTCCCAATATAACTTCATATTTGATGATATGGTGAATAAAAAGATTTTATGGACGAAAATTCCCAAAATATTATATCGATGAGGATCCAAAATCATGATATACAATGATTATTCCATTAGTGGTATTTATTTCAATATAAATATCTAAAAATTGATGAAGATATTCGATACTATTTGAAAATTATTCACATATTAATGTTTTGTTAGATACATAATTGTATAATACATTTTTAGTTCTATAGTTGATATTGAGTGTACCAATAAAAAATTCATTCTCCAATCCCAATTCAATTTTAGTAGAAAATGAATTCCCTTTATACTTTTTATTAGAGTTTTATTATGTTATAATATAATCATCAGTTCTTGTATTAGGTAATTTATTCACATATTTATCTATATTCATTCATTATAAAAATTTACATTGGTGGAATCATTTTCCTCCTCAATTTTATATTTCAAAAATTTCGCACCATGTCTCTAATAATTAGTATTATGGCCATACTTTTTATAATTATATGAATTTTTAGTTCCTTTTATAGATTTTCAACATCCTATCTCAAAAATTTTGGAATATTTTTTGTTGTAATTTTATTCCACTGGGATATTTAAAAGTATTGTTTCTATGAATCTATTTTTTTCATTCTCTTATCACTGAAACTAGAAGAATTGTCAATGTCTACACTCTCTATTCCTATATTTAGAAAACATTAACTGATTTATTGAGTCACAATAAATCTTATTTTGGTTAAAAACTTCCAAAAAATGATTTTTTACAACTAAATTAGTCAAAAAAGATAAGTCAAGGTCATTTATAAAGGCAAAATAATACCATGAAAGTATTGTAATTATTTCATCATATATACCCATTGATTAATAATCCTTCTATTTTATACCAAGAGATTAACTTTCAATATTAGTATTAATAGTTATATGAAAAAATTTATTGATAAATAAAATATGAAACTCCTCTCATTCAATGGATTTTATTTCTTTTTGTTGCCCCGTTTTCTTGATAAGATTACCCAATTGATCTGCCATGCCTAAAAAATATAGAGTTTGAAGACAAATTTCCCATGGCCTGAGCAATAATGAATGGGAAATATATTTTATATTCCATTAATACATTTCTCATTAACTAGCGTATATAAAGACCCATAGGATGGTGGATGTTGTCTTATGAATACTAAATTTCATGTTTCTCCTTTTGACTGCATTTAGTATACAAACTTGGTTCATGTCAATTATCATAAATTTTTATTTTTGATTGAAAAAATTCGTATGATATTATATCCCATAAATTAATCCACATGGTATATCATGAGGAAATTAATTTCATTATTCATCACATTTATTTTTCCCAAAATGTTTCCTAGCTACAACTATTGATTGAAGAAAAAAAAAATTAGTTTGTGTATCAAACATCAATAACTAAATTATTAAATAATATTCTTATGAAATTAATTCATAGAATGTCCAAAATAATGAAAAATATTACAATACAAGAAACTCTATATTATCAAATAACATTGTCTTATAATCATTTCTCAATGTTTTTGTCCCCTCTTTCTTGAAAAGTGTTAGTAAAGAGAATGTGAATTAAAACATTGTATATCCCTAGAGGGTGTCTAGAATGGTATGTAGTCTATAAAACACTCATTGTAAACTAATGAAGATTAATTATATACCCAATACACCACATTCAATGTTTTTTAGTTATGTTCATTTATTCAATAGCCATATCAAATTTCCAGTGTCTAAAATGTGACATTTTATTATTAAAACCACACTCTTTTCTTATCTATTACATAAAAATTTCTAAAATACAAATTCTTATCAAAATGGTTTTCATTTTATTTTTTTAATCAAAATATATAAAAATATCCACACCATGATCATTAATGACTGATTCCACCCAAGCCTTACAGATATAAATATTATATCATTTTAGATGAATATTCAGAACATATCACAATTATAAATACTCTATGACTATAAAGGTTTATTTTTTATGGAGACTATTTAAATAATCAACTTATTATATAAATTAAAGTCATCATATCCCATAATAATTTTTATATTTTTACACTTATTTAATTATTAAACATATAACCTAATATCAAAACATGGGGAATGAAAATTTATAAAAGGGTATTCTCAGATTATTAGTAAGGGTAAATATGTGTGATATTAAAAATAATGAAACATAAGATGGTCATAATGTTATAAAAACATAATCAAGTCCATAATAGAAACATATAATATGTGTATCCATAAAATATTAGATCATAAATTATAAAATCAATTCACATTAAGAATCATGATTAATTAGGATTTCAGTGTTGTAATCCCATTCATGAGTCATAGTATTGGCTTGTGGAATCTTATGTATAAGAAAATATTAACTTTTGAAATCATGTATTTACAATAATTTCCACTCATTTTCTTGTGAATATAGTTTCATGAAATCAATCCAATGCATAAAAATGTGAACATTTCCATTTTTAATCACATCCACACATAATATTACGATTAAAATTAGAATATATGATACTCATGGATAAAAATTTGAATATAGATATTAATAATTATGTAAAAAAATCATTATCATATCATGTGATGTTTATATCAAATTAATATATTCATTAATGTATTATAAAAGGCCCAGTTATTTCATAATCAAAATTAATTCAAATGTATTACATAAGATCATGAATAATTTTATAATTTCTTCATAACATAACCCATAAAATCGGTAATGAGTTTCCTCAAGAGTTAATCATCATAATTGAAAACCATCAAATTGGAAATAAGGATGGAATTAAGGAATAATATCCATTATGAATAATAAATAAAATGGATGTATATTTTCATATATGATAATGCCATTTAAATATCAACACAATATTTCTTTATAAATTACCCTTTTTCTATTGAAATAAAAAATAGAAAATATAAAAATTTCTATAATATTATTAAAGAAATTTTATTTGAAGAAAATCCTAGAAACATATAATGAAATCACCAGTTGAATGATTATTCATAATGGTGTTAAAAATCATTCGTGCAGTATATGTTAAAACCAAAATTATATTTATCTGTTTGCTAAAAAATACCTCATTCAGCAATTGACAAGAAGACTTTTTTTAAATCATTTAAAATATTTTTAAATAAATGTAAAAATTATTTCAATAAATCATTTTAGAATGGTAAAAATAGTATTCAAATTACATTAAAGAAAATAGGGATTTTGGGAAAACTATTCTCATCCAAATAGGAAGTATAATTGAATTCCCATTAAAAAGTTTATCACTAATTTTATATACCAAAGTGAGGAGAAGAATTAGAAAAAATGAAAAAACCAAAACTAACCATTGAAAAAAATAATAAATTTGGTTTACAGGGTATTTATGGTATAATTTCACTCAATGGTAATTTAACATAAATAATCTATAAAAGAAATAAGATTTTATTATAAATCATTTACCTAAAATCTCATCTTTCATTCTATAGGTTTAGTATTACAATATAATTAGTATTTATTTATTATATCTCTATTATATAAACATGTTAACACATAAAATAAAATGTGAAATTCCATTATAATTTTCAATATTCCTTTTATTAATACTTTCATTATTAAAATTAATATACGATTCAAGACTATTACATTTACATGCATGTTTTTGTTAGATAGTTAGGGTAGTTTCACCTTAGCCATGGTTTTGTCTTATAGATAATCTTAATCTCGAACTATGTATCATATTTATTCAATATATAATGTTTTTCAAACAATATTTTAAAGCGGTAATGAATAATTAATTGAATCACTTCTGGAGATGGTACTTGGTACAAACCTAGGGGTGATTTTTCACTTGTTGAAGGGTGGAACAAGAGAAAGGTAAATTATAATTCAAATTTAAAAATCATTATTATATATATAATATAAGATTTATTTAATAAATATATCATTATTATTATTGTAATGTGTTAATGAAAATGTAATCATAATGCTTCGTAGAGGTGGTGGTATGAATGCACACATGTGAGACGATATCATTTTCCAATAGATGGGAAGGTAAAAAGGTAGGTAAGATATTATAATTAGAAAAAAATTTATAATTTCAAAATTATCATATATAAATATTAGATCCATTATTATATCCTTCCATGAAATAAGATTAGGGAATATAAATCATATCCCTAGGAGAAATATGTAGTCTCAACACACACATGGGAGATTGTTTTCATTTCACATTTGAAGGAAATCAGTCAAAAAATGGATTTCCTATATTAACAATAAAATTTTAACACATTTATGATACATTATTTATAATTTTAGGATGGATACAATATATTTATAAGAAAAAAAATAGTAATTTTACTTTGAAATAGTCATGTTAGATGACTACCTCTTCTTGGGGAGACATCTATTTCCTTACACCTTATCCCATCATATGATGGTTGTAGGATAATAGAAAGAGATAAATAATTAATGTGAGAAATATATGAATGTTGTTCATTTGGTATAGTGATATATATAAAGAAATAATTGTATGAATAAGGGTGGACAATATGTGCCCTTTAATAAATGATTGGAAGGAATTCATGGAATTACATAATCAATATAAATAAAATACGGTTAAATTCTATTGAAATTGTAAAAAAATTATAGTAAATAAAAGTATGGATAATATATTATATTAATATATTTAAAATTGGTTTTAGAGAACAGTATAAGGAATTTTTTTATCATGTATCTTAATTTAATTGCCCTGGGAAACCTATTTTAACCCAATCCATGGTTTCAAATTTTCAATTTGTTGTCTACTATTTGTAAAAAAATTAATTTTATCTTATTAAGATATATAAATTATGACGATTTCAAATATTTAATTTATTTTATAATATTAAATTTCTTTAATTATTATAAATTAATTTTAAAATATGTGCTCAAAACGTTACAAATTTGTTTTCTGACCAATGAATTTTAAACGTCAAACTGAGATTTATTTTATTCAATTACATGTTAATAATATTGTATTAATGTTATAATATTTTATATAAAATATTATCTAAATATTTAATTAAATTAATTAATTAATATTTATTTATTTAATTTGTTAATATAAAAATTTTGTATTCTGAAGAAAACATTTTTTAGAAAACATCTCTTTTACCTTCAAAAGGTTTTTTAAAAATTTATAACCAATTAAAATCCAACGAATTAATTTAATAAATATGTAAACTGTAAATTTTTAAAATATAGATTGTCCTTTTCAAATCATCTATTCCAGTGGTTTGTTGAAAACTTAAACCTTAAATAATATACTATCATGTCATATTTGAACTCAAGGTTAGGTGTAAGTAAAGAAATAAAATAAAATTTAATTATATAAAGAGAAATAAAATATAAAATAATTCAATGTTTAATATATTAGAATTTATCATATAAAAAATTTAGTCAATATTTTTATCTTCCTCGCAAATTTTATTCCTGATAAATCATATTTAAATTTTTCTTCTTATCAATCCACAACTATGAGGAGTTTATTCCAAAGTATCCCACTATATTAACCAAATTCAATCTAAATAATTGATATAATATGTTTTCAATATTAATTATAATATGTCATACCCTTATTTATCATATATTTTATACACCCAAGAATACAATTTTATACCCTTTATGTGTGTATAACATACTTTTTTAAGGATGGAAATAAATACAGAACATTAATCATTTCATCAAGATATACCTATGATTAGATCAAATACATTTAACTAATGAATGGTTAGATATAAAAAACCTTAACATCAAAAACAACCAAATAATATAAAGGACACGTGATCCATTTCTATATATTCATTCCCAAAATATTGGGATTCCTCTATCACAACACATAAGATTATCTGACTAACATAGTTGGTAATTCTATTTTGATGATATAAAATTATTTCAGTAACTAGTATCAAACAATAAACATTCATCAAAGAAGTGATAATAACACAACCCTGAATTATTTGTAGCCTTGTTTTGGAGTATATAAGTTATTTATCTATATTATAATTTCAAACAGATTTGGTATGTGTTTATTATCCTTGAATTAGTTCAAATCCTATTTTTATTTGATCATTACCCTTTGTTGTCAATTTTATCCCTTGTGCCTCTGAGAATAAACTATTAAAAACATAGAGTCATAAAATAGATATTATAAAACCTTAAATCTAATTAAATATTTCACACTATACTATTTATGATGGTATTTAACAAATCATTATGTGTATTCCAAAAATCCACCCTAATTTCACTTCTTCATACATTTTTATTATTTATTATTTCTTGGACATTCATATCACATTGATATCAAAGAAATGTTTAATTTTAAATTGAACTAAAGGAAAAAAAAATTATGGCATTTAATACACTTTCTACCTTCCCTCTTGACTTCATTAGACTTCAACAACTATCCCATGGATTTACTTTGACTTCCATTAGTTATAACCAGTTCAATTCTAATATCACTCATGCCAATAAATTAAATATGAAACATCTCTACATTTTTACTCAAATTCACCTAAAATTTTAAGTAGTATATAAGATTATTTTCCTCAATAAAATTGATAAAGACCATTTTAAATGAATAATCCACAATAATTTCATTTAATAAAATGTTTTAGGGAAAAAAAATTAGTATTTCAATGTAGGTTATACACTCTACCACTATGTGGTTTCAAAATATATGGCTAAAACTATATATATTTGGCCATCATCAAGGTAATAATATAGAATTTTAATTATACTTATCCTTAAAATAATTCCCAGATAGATCCACAAGCAGACCATTTCCAAAAAAACTCCAACTATTTTTATCTCCAATACATTATCATATATTTGGAAGACATCATATTTGAAGTCTAATGTATAAAGTAGAATTATATTATAATATATATTTTATCATACTTTCATCAATATAAAAATTTCCTTGGATACCATTCTAGTCATTTGTTTGATAACTATAAATAATTTGATCCTTATTTAAAGCTTTACATGTATCCCACTAAACATATCTATTCAATGTATAGATAATTATTGTCAAAGGATATAAAAAAGTAGGATGAACTATAGGGATTTCCTATAAAAAATATTAACATCATCCTCTCTATATTTATAGGATGCTCTTCTAGGAGACATATTTCTATGATAAATAATTAATATAGTTCTTGATTAAAACATATCTCAATGTCTAATGAAATATAAAAGAAAATTTACCTAAATTAGACAATGTGAATACATTATGAAACTCTAATATATTATTTAAAAATAATAATAAGAGTATAATTGATATATGATCAAGAGGAAGTGAACTAAAACATAACATATACATTTTAAAATAATCATTGTTTGTTATGTATGTCCTTTGAAATTTGATTTAAAATATGTAAACTACATTAGATTACTCATATTGAGTTCTATAGTCCCTATGTGTGGTATTTAACCAATGAAGGGATCCTGTAGAGCCTATAATTTCTCAAACATTTACTTACAGTCCAAATTTTTTTGAGAAACAATTTAATGACATTACTATAATTAATAATAAAAATAAATTAATTGTAATTATCTCGAAAATATGTATTAAATGATTTTCATATCAAATTTTTTATCCATAATATCCCATGTAAATTCAATAGTCAATAGTAAGTTATTTTTATGGACACTTATTCTTAATTTAAACCTTGAAATATTATATTAAAATCACAATACACCCATAAATTATTTAAAATTTTAATTAAAATCATTATAATAGAATTTTTTAATAGATATAGAAGAATAACCTATCTGAAAACTATATTTCATACATCAAAATGAAAAACATTTATCCTCATTATATATAGGTCAAAATAAATTCACTATGTATCAAATATTTATTAGAATTAATTCTTTGAAAAATAAATCAATAAAATGAATAACAAGATTTCTTTCTAAATTCCATCATGACGGTCTCCCTTGGAATTTGTGTTCTGGTTAGGAATCACTATTTTCAAATGGATTCCAATATACTTTTATATGGAAATGGAAACACCAAATGGTTCAATATCAAAAGGGACATACATTCCAATGATGGTGGTTTTTAGGTTTTTTGACCTAAGATATATAAGAAATTGAATTGGTTCAAAGAATGGTAGGTTGGGATAATTACACCCTTTTTGTGGAATGTATTTCCTAATCCAAGACTCTCATACAGATTTATGATATGTTCATTTGTCCATATTAATTTACCAAGAATATTAAAGTTCATCCCATGATTATAAATAAATTATTATCATGTGTGTAAATTAGAATCATCAAAAAGTATTTGAGGTTCTTCAACAATCGAGACTTCTCTATGTATTTTATGTTCTCTATAAATGGTATACTCGTATATACTACTTAGATATTCTTTAGTCTTTTTTATGAAAATGATGGTTTTTAAGCCACTAAGTGGGGAACTCTAGACTATGTGGTAACCCCATTAGAAAAATGTGACTATGGAATTTATCATCATCTAGGGAGATGATATTTTACTTTGGAGTTTATTGTCTTCCATGTAGACAAGGTTTACTCAAGATTATATCCTTATCCCGGGAGACAAAATCTATTTTGATGTTCGAGTCAAACCCATAGGTGGGCTTCCTACATAACCTTTTGAAAGGAATCAAAACCCACATAGTTTGGTTCCTCTTAGTGGTACACATCATTCCTTTTAAGGTCATGTGATCATGACCTAACCGTATAGTTTTATGGTATGTGGTTAGGATATCTAAGTGAAAGGTTCCAAGTAAAAGCTATGTGTGGGACTTATACCTAAGAAGACTGGGGCACCTAGAAGTAATATGAGCATACAATTAAATTAGAGCCCACTATGTATATAGACCATAGAGAATAGTTTTGATTTGGAATGTTGGGTTTGAACCTCAAGGAGGCTTCCAACATATCCCAATTATGGTGGTAATCAAAAACCATGTAGATTGATAAGTCTCGCTAGGTAGTATGGACCATTAATAGAAATATGTTGGCGATTACTTCTGAAATATATTCCTTTGTAGTGGGATCCATGACATATTCCATAACTCCTGTAGGATTACGGGGGGCTTAATTTTGGGCATAATCCTGTGGAAGATTCCCATATAATGGGAATTATGATTAGATTGGACACCTGAGGAGGATTTCTGATAATCTAGGGCCTTAGGTGAATTCTTCCTACATATCTTAGTCATGGTGGGAATCATAGTACTCATAGTTCATTCGATTAGGTTTATTTTATGGGTTTTTTGATCGTTACAAACTTCTATGCCTTAATGTGTCATGCTCGGTTTGAGAAACAGGAGGATGTGAAAGATTCAACAAACCACACACAGTTTTCTAACTTCACTGGTGGAAGTGTTCAGGGATATTATTAAAGATTCCATGTATATAGTGGAAGAGATCATGGATACAATGCTTCCCTCTCTTCAATTTACATTGATATGGGTCCAATGTAAGGAAGGAATGTTGGTGAAGGATGTAGAATACAGAAATAATACAACCTTATACATGAAATTCCATGGTATTACACCAGGATAGTAGACATTTGATTGGTCCTAGGATAGAAGGGATATTTTCCGTTGGAAAGGTAAAATTAAGTGTGATCGTTATCCTCCCTACTTTGAACTAGAGGCTTTAGGTCTTAGTAATGATAGGGGATAGACATGGTCCAATCCAAAATCATCTATAATGGGAACACCCCAACATTATCTAGGGGGTAAGATTCATCATGACCATAGGGATGCATAATCACCTACAAACTGAGATCTCTAATCAGACAACTGAAGATGTTTGTAGAACCTCTGACCATAGGAATACAAATCCAAGTGTAGGACACATTGGTGTGCCACATTTCAAGGTTGTGTAAATCTTGAGGTCTTGGTGGAGGTTTCAAATTGGTCCCTTTCATAAAAGGGAACTAAGGAAAGAGATTTCCTTCCATGAGGTGATTTGAAAATGGATTAATGGTTGACTCTCATAGTTCATGAGTACAGGTTCTCAACACAAGTTCACCATGTAGGTGTGTTGTGAAGGTGTTCTTCGTAGTTCTTAGGAGGAACTTAATGTGATCCATGAATGGTGAAAAGGATTAGGAGAGCTACATATAACTTGGTAAATTGAAAATTAGTGGAGAAAAAAGGGTGATGCCTTAACCTAAGAACCATGTGTCTCCTATGGTTCCCTTTGAAAAATTATTCTATAGGTCTCTAATTAGGGAGAAGGACCTCTCTTGGGTGACTTATTATTGAAGAAGAATCCTCTAACAGGTGTCATATTATAGACACTAAAGGTCCCTTGATATTTCTATTACCATTATAATTATCCCTTATCTCATGTTTTAGAGATCTACATGAGAAATTTTGGGGGAACTAGGTGAAGGTGTTTTGCAATGAGAGCGTCAGGGGTTCTTCTAAGTTCTCTCCATGTTGAAATAGAGAGTTGAAGGGTCCTATTTATAGGAAAATAGGGGACCTGGTCATTGGGAGTGGTCTATGTAGGTCATGGGTGTTTCTCCAAATCATAGCTCGTATATTCCAGGGTGTAAAAAATGAATATCCATGAAGGTCGTCATCTTAGATCATTAACATAGGTCCTAAGCATTGGAGGTTGTGCCTTTGGGAGGAATTGGTAGGACATGCACCAATCTTCTTGCATGAAAGTGTGATGTGTAGGTTCATCTAGACAGCTTTTGTTGCTTATTATCAAATTTATTTCAAACTTATGATATGAAAAGTGGTTTTTATGATCATTTTTTCATTTACTTTTAAAAAGGGATTTTCAAAAATTCCCCCCTCGATATTGGAACTGACTAGAAGATAAGGGTCTAGTCTTAAGGTAAGACTATGGGGAAATGATTATGAAAAATTAATTCTAGATCAAGCAGACCCTCTGCAAAGTTTTCTAGCATTGGATTCAGTTTAAGTCATTTAGTGCAGTTCGGTGGCATAGGCTTGCAATGCCTATAAATACACCAGTACATTTATTATTTTCAATACCCGTATTTCTGATTTTTTTTCTCTCATTAAAAATATTAGTTGTCCAGCTACATTTCATTGTACTCCTATAAATGTCCATCAAAGATTTTCTCAAGGTACAACTACCTACACAATGGATCAGTGCAGAGTCACTTTTTCAAAGGATTTGTGAATAAGGACTTCATCAAAGGACCTATGCCGGATACCCTGATGGATGACCTTTGTGGGGTACCTTGGTGAAGGGAATACGTAAATATTTTCCTTTTGAAAATTCTTATAATCCACTATGTTAAATTTTGTAAATTATGAAGCCAAAATTTCAACTTAAAATAAAAAATGGTTGTCTTCTTATAGGTTTTGAAATAGCTCCATTCATTACTTCAACTGAAGAAGATGCTTTGGGCCATACTGAAATGATAAAGGATATTGGACCAGACTATTATAAAGTCATTGAGAGTACCATTCCACAATTGGACAAAACCTTTATTCCATATCAACACAAATATCTGTGAAGAAAATATCTGTCTCTATACAGGGCATTGGATACTAAAGGATTCTTGCATTCCAGTATACAGGAAATATTTCCTAAAGACTTGATTTTTAAAACACATCAGTTATCCTTATTTCAACATATCTATTAAGGTTTTACCTATTAATGATGTAATAGTTCATATTATATGCTTCCTATATCACAATGGTTCTATGCCTGATATGAATGATCATTTTTTAGATCCAAGGCCTAATTTCTATGATTCAATCTTTTTTTCTTCAAAAAAATATCAATCTAAAACCTATAAAGAAGTTCGGGATCTCCTCTCCAAAGGAGGAGTCAGGCCTAAATGGATGTGGGAATTTTTGGAATGACAAACATGCATTGTGTTTGAGAAATAGTTTCAAGATGTTCACATTTATGAATTTTTATGTGTAGGAAAAACTGATATTTAAAATTATGAAAAAATTCATGAATTAATGATCAAATAGAGGCTGTAAGCAAATTATTTCCATTTGATGAACAATGGGGTGGGAGTCTGTTTGTGAGATGTATATAAAATTTATGGGGTTCCCATTCTCAGGGAGCTGTATCATCAATTTATCCAAACAAACACATCATGAGATAAAACTGGTAGGATTCCACCATTGGACCATGAGATATTAAAAATGGTGGAGGATCTATAAAAGAAAAGAAATATCTTTATCATATATTGTACATCCATGATGAGGTGTGGATGAGAAGCTTTTTTAGACCTAGAAAACATGAAAGGTACAACTTTTGGATGTCCTACCATTTTTCCTACTGCAGATAACTTGGGTTTCTTAGGCACATTTTATCCTACATTTGGAAAGGGTGATTACAAACATTATGGTTATATTTTCAAACCTAATATTGTTTCAAATGTACTCTTAGTCAGATTACTTGACATATTGATAAGTATTTATCGACTTCTAGTCCATCGGTATTGTTGTAGTTTGAGTCCAGGGACTTTATTTATTGTATCCAAGTTATCATAGGGGATATATTTTAGTTTTTTTTTCCTGTGTCAGAAAAATATATAACTTTATATTGCATTTAAACAATGTTACTACTCTATTTAAAATTTCAAGACCATTTCCAGTGTTATGGGGCTGGATTTCCGCACATTTTAGTTCATATTCATGGTTGAATTCAGTTATGATACCCAATGGTCAATTTACCCCATTTTCTCTAAATGTTTTTGGGATTTAGCCTTTGATCTGAAAGCCTAATTATGTGCTAAAGGCACTAAACGTATTCAAAGATTTCAACATTATTCTATTTGGTAACCCTCCAACTGAAACATTTGTTGATAATGTGAATGAGGATAATTACGAGCTGAGGGAGTATGTGATAGCATTCTGGGATAGTTTGTTGGGAGCTCGAATCGATAGTGAAATTATCGTTGTGGCTTATGTTCCTTATTAGTTTGATCTCCAATTCAATGGTTTTCAATAGTCAAGAACCTTCTTTCCCCCATATGTTTGGCATGAGAATCACACAATTATCCTGATAATTATGTATTCAATTATCTCTGGATATATCCAAAATTTCAATCACACTACCTCTGTGAGAGGTATCAATTTTACTAGAGGATGGAGAGGCTATCTTTGGGTTTCTAATACCCTCACGGGGTATTAACAAAGATTAAACATATGGTAAAGGCCACAAAATCAATTGTTTAGCATGAGGGGAAATAATTCCAACACCAAAGATGATTCAAAGGATTCATATGCTTTAGATCCTTCAAATGATTCTCAGAGAAATACCACCAACTGAACTATGGTTAATTAGATAACACCCTCAGTGAAAAGTTGGCTGAAACTTCATTGTCAAGAGGAGGTTATCATCTCGTCCTCTCATTCCCCTAAAAGAGAAAGGAGGCATGAAGAGTATTTGTAATTATATGGCATCGAATTATCCCCACACCCAGCTGAAACAAATAAAAACAACTTGCGGCCCATAGAAATCTAATATTGGGAAAGAAAGAATCGTAATCTCAAGGATGTATGGGATTTTATCCAGCTGGAATTCGAATTCCAGATTTTGGTGATGTTAAAGAACCCTTTGATTTTCATCTAGATAGTAATTTGGATAATGTAAAAGATAAATTCATGGAGTTAGATATTTTTATATATGAAACTGATGAACAAGTCCCAGGGTCAAAATGAGTATCTGATATAATGGATTGAGGAATATGTGAAGGGGAAATTGTTCACCCTATAGAGGAATGGGACCTATATATTATTACTAATAATTTATTTCTCTTTTCTTTTGTTTTTTTTTTCTAATCCTTCATCAACTATAACTAATTTCTATGGAATTTCATTTTGTATCTTGAAATTAGAGAAGCTAAGTATCAAAAAATGTGCTTAAGTCACTAAAGTAAGAGCCTACAAGCACCCCCATTTATACATTGGATGAAACCCATGGGTCTACAGAACATTTAAACTGAGTGAAAACAATGATGGGGGTAATGGAAGTGGAAAAAACTCGGTCTTTACCATAGGTAGTTCTTTCCAATAATATTAGTACAATCTCTCTATTATCTTATGAAAACAATCAAAATAGAGCATTAATATTTTCCAAACGAGTACATTAAAGTGAGTATTTGTGTGGTCTTCTGGTATAAAAACATGCTTAACACACTTTTATTACAATGTTAATCATTTTTAAAGGATATAAATTGAATTATTATCTTCAGGGATCTGTTATTATCCTTCAAGGATTGGGAAGAAAACCCCGGGGAAGGTATAGATTCGTGTTTATGAATCTATTATTTTAACAGACAAAATTTCAAAGGGTGTGGATGAATCTTATCCTACTTCTATAGAGACGGAGGAGGGTCATAGTAATGTCAATTTATCTTTTTTAGGTATCATATGATATTCATGACATTTTGTTATCCATAATATTTCATATCTGTTCCATGTTCCAAAATAATCTATGGTAGATAATGATTATACTCTCATTACTCTAGGAGGGAGAAATAAGGATCTTGGGAAGACTGAGGAAGGAATTGGTGTCGATCTAGATTTATCATGGCCAAACATTAGTGTGATATTTGAAGAGCTGGTGGAAAGAAATATCTGCTATGAAAATATGTTTATTGATCAAAATTTACTAGAATCCTTAAATAGTGAGGGTGATATGATATACAAATCCATATACACTAAAATGATGGGCACTCTTAACATATACATTGATATTCTAGGTTCTATCCAAGAGTTTGGGGAATTTAAATAAGTACTCAAAGGATTTACATTCTCATTCTTGTATTTTATATACATATTTTTATATTTCACATCCATGTTCAGCTCGTAGTTCTGTCTATAGGGAATGTTGCAAATGCCATTAAAGAATGGGTAATCCAACTCCATCCAACCTCTTCTGATGTCAAAGAATTATCGACAGGGAATATGAAATCGAGAGTAGCTCTGGATCATTTAATTATGGTTCTTCTTAAAGACTAAGAGAATGTATTCCACCAAGAATTATATGCTCAATATATTGTATTTGATGATACTTGGTTTGAATATAATCAAGATACTGGCATATTATAGGTTAAATATCATCAAGTATATTGATCATGACCCATTTCTGATACTCTTTTTAAGATAAAAATGATTCTAATTCATCAATTAGGATGATCAAATTTTGTGATTTGGTTTGAATGTGAAGCTTTTATATTGTCTAGACCATCAAAGAAAGGTGAATCATGCACTGCTTTAGAGGGTGAAAAGTAAGGAACTTCCTTGAGTGCTTTGATTCCAAAATATGTTTGACCTCAAGGAAGTGACTCTGATTTAGAATTACAGCTTTAGGTTTCCCTAGAGTGGATGATGAATTTACATTAGTTGCATACAAGTCATTCACATGGGTAAACTTGAAGGAATCCATTTGGATTTAATGGATTTATGGAAAGTAGTTCCTGTATATATGACAAACACAAACAATGAGCTCTAGAAAAGTTGTATTTTTTTGTATGATTACATATGTGATTGATTGCTCTATACTAGCCCTCATTTCATTTATGAATTGAAGGGGCATAATATATAGGTGACCTAATCATCTTTCTTAGGGATTGATATTGGGTTCACCATATTTTTGTTTCCCATAGAATGTCTGTTTTTCTTATGAATCACTATTTACAAATGGTTTCCAATGGATTTGTTTATGGAACTGGAGTTATCCAATGGTTTTGTATCCAAAAAAACTACATTAAAAGGGTATGTGGTCTTTAGTTTTTTTTTGACCTGGGATGCTTAAGAAATTTCATTAGTTAAGAGGATGGGAGGTCAGGCTCATCACACCGTTTTAGGGGAAATTATTGCATAATACGGGAGTCTCTTATAGATTTTTTACATGTTCATCAATCCATACTAGTTTACCAAGATTAATAGAGGTCATCCCAAGATTATTAATCAATTATTAGCATGTGTGGATGTTATAAACATCTGTATATGTCCTATGTTCTTTATCAATGGAGGAATCTTTATGTATTCATGTTTCTCCACCAATGGTATCCTCTTTAATACCACTTAGAGATTCTCTAGTCATTATTACAATGATGATTGTTTTTATGCCACTCGGTGGGGAAATATAGAGTTTGTGGTTATCTAGCTAGAAAAAACGTCTCTATAGAATTTATCATCATACAGGGAGAAAGAAGTTTACTCTGTAGTTTATTTTCATCCATGTAGACAAAAGATACTCTAGAGTATATCATTATCTAAGGAGACAGAAGTTGTTTTGATGTTGGGATCAAACCCATGGGTGGGATTCCTATGTATCATTGTGAAAGTAATCAAAACCCACCTAGTTTGGTGCTACCTAATGGGAAAAATAATACACTTTAAGGTTTTTTGATAAGGACCCAACCATGCATTTTAACATCATGTGGAAAGGATATCTATGAAAAAGTATCCCTATAAAATTTTATTATGATACTTATTCTTAATAATCCCAATGAATATAGAAAGAATATGAGATTCCATGTTGCATTATACCATGATAGGTATATCTCTCAAAGAGAAGAGGTTCGATTTGAAATTTTGGGTTTGAACCTCTGGGTGGCTTCATATGTATCCTAGTTATGGTGGGAATGAAATCCACATTGTTTGGTAAGTCTCACAGCGGATTATCTCCATTAAAGAGAAATATTTTGGCACTTACACCTGAAGATTATTACATTGAAATTGGGTCCATGAAAAATTTCTAAACACAAAGGGGTTTAGGGGGGATTAATTAGGGGCTTACTCATAGGAAGGATGCCAAAATTATGTGAATTATGTTTGGGTTGGACTCATAAAGAGGATGTCCAGTGAACTTAGGCCCTAGTTGAAGACTTCCTACGTATCCTTGTTATGGTGGGAATCAAAGTTCTCATAGATGCTTTTGTTAGGTGGATTGTATGGGTTTTGTGATTGTTACAAACCCTTAATCCCACATGATTCATGATCGATGCGAGAAACAAGAGGATGTGAAAGATTCAAAAAACTACACACACTTTTCCACTTTCTCTAGTGGAATAGGTCGGGGGTATGATAGAATAAGTTGTGTCCAAGGTAGAAGAGTCCATGACTACGGAACTTCCCTTTCATAAACTTACACTAAAAATGGGTCCAATATAAGGATGGAAGGAATGTGAATGATGTAAATTATAGCAAGACTACAACCTCTGAAATGAAAGGTTTGGGGATTACACCAGGTTGGTTTACCTTTGATTGGTCATGGTAGAGGAGGTACAAATTTCCTTTGGGAAATGGAAAAGAAATTTTGAACCTTATCTTCCCTACCAGGAACCGAAGGTTCTAGGTCTTAGAGATGAGAAGGGTTAGACATGGTCCAAACCTCAATCCTCCATAATGGGAACTCCCAAACACTATCCTAGGTGTAAGGGTCATCATGGCCATGGGGATACATTCTCACATGCATGCCAGGAACTCTAACCCACCAACCAGACAAGTGCATGGATCATTTTACCATAGGAACACATAAACAAATATAGGATACATTAGTGTGCCACTCACCATGGTTGTGTAAATATCGGGGTCTTGGTGAAGATTTCAACATGGTCCCTTTCTGATAAGGGAACCAAGGAAGTAGAGGCCCTACCACTGGTGGATTTGAGATGTTCATAAAGGTTGACTCATGTGCATGGGTTCCTGGTGCAGGTGAACCATGTAGGTGTGCAGTACAGGTGTACCGTACAGGCCCTAGGGGGAACTAAATGTTCTTAGCCCAAGGTTAAAAGGGCTTATCAGGGTAGATATAACTTTGGAAATAGACCGTTAGGGGGATAACACATGGGTGATCCCTTAACCTAAGACCCTTTGGTCTCCTATGGTGCCCTTTAAAAAAGTCTCATGTAGGTCCCTAATTAGGGAGACAGACCACATGACTGTGACTTCTTAAATAATAATTATCCTAAAATAGGTGTCGTATTTTAGACCATGAAGAGACCTTGATCTTGATTATCCCATTATAATTATCCATCCTCTCATGTTTTATAGAGCTACCAGAGAAATTTTGGGGGACCTGGGCGAACGTGCTCAATAATGAAAGCTCCATGGGTTTTTTCAATGTTTTCTTGTTGTTGAAATAGGGATCCTAAGGGTCCTATTTATTTGAAATATAGGAACTTTTTATGGGAGTGGTATGTTTAGGTCTTGGTCATAAGTCTGCATCATTTCTATTCCATGCTAGGGTGTAAAAATTTAAATAGGTGTGTAAGTCCTAAATATAGGTCTTGAATATAGGTCCTCAATGTAGGGGGGTTGTGCCATTGGGCTGCATTCCAAAGACATGCGCCAGTCTTCTTTCATGAAAGTGTGTTTTTTGGATCCATTTGGATAGATTTATTTTCTTTTCTCAAATTTCCTTCACATTGTATGATATCAAATGTTCTTTTCATAATCTATTTTCCTTCCCTTTTTAAAAGTGAGTGTCAAAAAGTATGTATATATACATGGATTTACAATGAAAAACTAAAATATTATATATTTATAAATTTAAACAAAAAAACATAAACAAAATTCTATTATACATTCAATAATGTTTGTATAATCAATTATCTAATATGTAATTGCCAAAAATACTAATAGAAATTTATTCTAGTTATTGAATAATTCAATTTTAAATAATAATAAATATCTTATGTTGTAATTTATAAGATATGTCTTTAATAGACATAAAATAATTACTAAATTAAAATAGATCTCATATATGTGTAAACCATAGTCCCCGCCCATGTATCACTACATCCATGCCTCCTAATGGAAAACAGTTGAAAATTTCCGAAAGAAGAAAATACATAGATTTTACTTGAATCAAGTTAAATAAGTATATAACAATAAATTTATTATTTACAATGTGATAAAAATTCCCAATAGTGTAAAAATATGATCTTATATTGTTATTTTTTAATCAATACCACCCATGATTGTTTGAAATTTTTGGGAATAAAAAGAATAATAATTCATAATATGGGGTTATGTAAAAAAATTATATGACCATCAAATTTTAAATTAAATTTTACAAAAGAAGGCATAAATTACCAAGATGGGGTTTAAGAAAATTAAATCGCATGCATAAAAATATAATATAAATGTCAAGATATAATAGAGAAAATATTAGTATCTATTTAAAAGGATAATAACTAATGAGATCACTTTATTAAATGCAACCATATTACAAGTAGTGATGATAACTAGTAATGTGGCCTTGTTAATCTAATCTTGATCAAGTACTACCACTATATAGAGAAAAAATATGAATGTATATATCTGTTAGTTATAGGTAAATCCTAAAAAATGGTACTTGAAAGAGAATTTAAAAACTAATAGGATCTATTATTGTAATTTAATTTCTTAGAAACCTTGAAAAATAAAGCGATAGTAAAAAAGAATAAACATAATTCCCTAAATCAAAAGTAAATCTATCAAGTCACTCAAAAATACACTCTTAAAGAAATCTCATCATGATCATGAATAATCACCACTAAATATGAAAACAAATCATAATTACTATTATAATTAATAATCGAATACATATAAGGTGTGGGAAAATCAAATTGTATATCAATTATATAAAAAAATATTGAAATTAATTAGATGAAAAAATTCCAATAGGAGAATACAATATATTTTCTACCAAACATATATCTAATTATTCATAATTATATAATCACATAATATTTAAAAATTAATTAAATAAATGATTTTTAGTAATTAATTCATTTTAAAACCCATAAAATGGTCGATTCTTCAGAATGATGTAATTGAATAGAACAAAAAAGATAATAACTTCAATAAATACCATTTTAATAAGTTGTATTTTATAATGGGTTTTAAGAGGACATACACACCCTAAAAACGAAAATCCATATGTTTTAGACACCCCTAACATCAATTTTGACAGCCATAATTGGATTTCAAATAACAGAACATGAAGAAGATTGGAAAAAAGAGAATAAAATAGTATTAAAAACGATTTCTTCTCTTAATAATGGATATTACAAATAAATCACAACTAAATAAAACTCGAAAGAGGGAATGGAGATAAATTTGAACGTAGGAACCTCATGGTTGTTTTCCAAATATTTTGATGAAAAAAATAGACATTGAACTGAAATAATATTTTAGAAAATTAATATATCAAATTTTTACTAGAATTCATATCCTCACAACAATATTTACAATAACATGTACATGATGAATCAATCATCACTTGCCTGGAAATTTCAACATTCAGGTTTGAGAGGCATGACCATATTGTTTTTTATTTTCTATCATTAATTATCTAGTAATTTTCATAATTTTTTTTTAAAAAAAATCATACACCATAATACTTGTAGAAATATATAATAATTAAAACTAATAAATATTTGTTTTCTCATGATGAATTCATTATAACATTACCTCATCTATGAAATAATATAGTATCACCTCATGAATCACATTTTTAAAACAACATAATACACATAGTATCATCTCAATCATTCCTGGACCATCAAATCACATATGAAAACCAGCTCTCTGGTAATGATGTACCATATGTAATGGATTTTAAATCCAATACTTATCATATAAAAATGATGTATAATTTTATGAATAAAATGATACTCTTTGGAGATGATTCATCACTCATAATAATATTAGACTACACTAGAATATTCCATTTAGTCAATGTATATCTCATAAGTAACCTCCTATGGGGAGATATGGGATATAATTATCCCCAACTTACTCATACCCTAATTGAACTCTCAATGATAATGAATAAATGACCCGTTAATGGCATGTATAAACCTTATAGAAATATCATTTTTATTAGTATAGAACATAGAATTCTACTCATTAAAATTTATGTTAAACATGTACATTATCCTTCTTTTATATCCATAATTCCATATTTTTTATCAAGAAACCCATTTCTCTACAGACCAATTGTTCACCACTCCTAGGGAGATGTCACACGTTATTTCATAGAATCTCCAAAGGTATCTATAATTAACCCTCAATTATAGAAACCATTTTTGGGTAACCTTCTTATTTTAATCACTCATGAATTACATAACTGAATTTATAGAGAAACCCAATTCCGGACAAGATGTGTATATAATTTACAACTACTACCCTAACAGATTAGCCTAATATACGATTTCACATTATGTGCCCTCATTTCTCACATGTTTCGATCACACATGTATAACATTACTTGTACATCACATGAAAATTTAAATAATATAAGTATGTGTTAAAATGTTTGTTTCACCAATATTAACCCTGGAGTTAGACAATTTTAATGATTTTTATTTCTTATTTGAATGATATATGAATAATTATTGATCACCAAGGGAATCCATATACCCATAATTCATAAAAAATGCACAATAAATAAACTGTATTACTTTTTTGAACAATTATAACAATTAATAAACTAATTGAATAAATTTGATAATTTCTTTAAGAGGAATAATCTTGACTGAATCCCACACAATAGTGTATAGACAGCTCATAGAAGGATCATGGACACTTTATAAGAATAATAATCTAAATTATTCTTTGAATCATTTGGGAATTTACTCCAAAATATATAATGGTCTAAAAAAATTCATGGAGATTTACCATCAATCAAATAGATAGATTATACTATAGATTAAACATCCCATACCTCCACTATGAAATATATAATAGCCTGATATTTTTAGATTTTTTTAATTTAAAGAAATACCTTCTCAAATAAATTGTATTAATTGAAAAACTAATTAAGAAACATGATATATTTTATTATAATTCACGAATAATATTAATAGATTATGAGAAAAAAAATGAGAAACATCATTATCAAAATTATAATAAGAGTAAAACCTAATTTAAATAATATATAATGTAATTATTTGTTATAAAAATATTTACTTCAATTTTATATATATTATCATTATAATTTATTTAAAAATGTTCTATGATTTAATAGAAATTATTTGATTATATTTAATTTTTTAAGATATATAATTAATGGGATATCATTAAAATAATTTAATAGAGAAAATTTATAGTATTAAATAATGTTTTTTAATGAATAAATACATTTATTAAAGATAATTTTAATAACTCATAGAATTGAATCATTGGAAGTAGACATTAAATTTTGAATCACTATGTTCAAATTTATTAATACACAATTTTTTTTATAATCATAAGAATAAGTTACCTAGGTAAAATTTAATCACCATAATTAAGTCTAAAACTTATTAAAATGGTTAACAAATGGATACTACCCCAAATATCCCAAAAACAATCCATAATTTATAGTACTAGTGGATTAAAAAACAAAAATATCCTCTAATTAAAATCATATTAATATTCTTCCACATTTTTCAAAAAAGAAATTAATATTATTATAATGTCATAAGTATTTACAATGAATCCACCCCACCTCTCTTCATAAATATAACATCGTATCTAAAAAAATATGTGTAACACTCTCTATCACCCTCTTTAACAAATAAAAGATGAATTTGTTAGACAAAATTACAATATATGAAACCATGTTGAGTGTTTTAATTAGGGAGATCAATGGAATACATAGTTGACTTAACTATGTTGTTTAATGTTTTAATCGTCATTTAAAACCTCTAAATATATTATAATGATACTAATATAATTACATAAGTATCCGGATTATATTAAAATGTTAGTATTTTGATGGAGAAACCATTATATTTCACTCATATCCATCATAAAACGATCACTTTTCCAATGTTATGTGTGGACTACCCACTCTATGAATAACATTTTTAATTTCTCACAACTTCCTTAAAATAACTTTTTAATAATGCATTTAATCCCTAAATATGATATTTTTTACATGATTAATGTCTTGTGAAAATAATTTTGACATTCTATTAGTAATATCATCAAATTGAACTACCTAAACTGAACATACTAAGACACTGTTTAAGTAATTTTCTACTTTATTTATTGTATCCACCTACATGTTAATGAATTTTATTTATAAAAGTACAAGTCTATTTTCTAAACTATTAAAATTGTTGGAATGAATGGTATTAACAACATTATGAAAAATTCATATTATTTATTTAATAAAATTATTTTACTTTTATTATAAATATTTTAATAGGCATAAGATAAGAATTCATAATATTTTATAGATTAAAAGGATATATTTTTCTAAAGGTAGTTTTTTCACCCTTTAATGGAGATATTGATTTAAAACTGAATTTTGAAAAACTTTGAAAAAATATTTGACAAAATAAACATCATTCTTAAAATTAATATATAAAATTTTACTTTTGTTTAAATTTTCAAATTGTTCAAATATGTATCATTTTTTATATATAGTGAAACAAATCTTGTATATTAATTATAAGTTGTATTTTCATCTAATATATATACAGATAACTAAAATATTAAATTGGTTATAAAGTAAAAATATTTTAATTATACTTAATTTAATTCAATATGGACCATTAAAATCAATTTAACATTGAAACTAAACAAAAATTAATTAATTTTTTCAACTCTTTTATTTTAAAAACTTATTATTTTAACTCATCTACAGGATTAATTTTAAATATTTTTTTTATTGTTTTGGGAAATTAATTATAAAAAATGGATTCAATATTATAAATTATAATTTTCAAATTTATTAAATTGGATGATTTTATGTTTGGAAAATATGAAAAGTAAACATATTAATTTTATGTACTATGTTTAAGGTTAAATTTGGTAATTAAGAGTTAAAAAATTATAAAAATTATAAAATTATCCTAAAACTTTCCCTAATTTTATGGTATGAGCTAGTGTCATCCTAAATTGTCCATGAGCCTATTTTAGGGCCTCATGGAGAAAATATGATTACTTTAAGACATTTATAATATTTTTTTAAGAAAATCCAAATGTGGAATACTCAGGTTTTTAATAAGTATTACATATTTAATATGTGGTCATTCATAACATATCTTAAACTATAAAAAGTAATTTGAAATATAAAATTCTTATCTTCATCCTGATAATTTTTTTTACTTTTATGAAATAAATAATTACTTTAATGGCTTATACGTTGATGATGTAGTAATTATTTAATTAATGGTAATATCAAATAAATTTGTACAAGTGTATTAATATAAATATAACTAGTGATGATTAATGTCATTCCTGAATTTTATAGACAAAATTTAAATTTTATTTATATGTTAAATGTTTTGGTTTGAAAATATCTTTTTTATTAATTTTTATTAAAATTCAATATAATGAATAGTGTTAAAATTTTCATTAATGTTATATTATGTAATATTTTATTAAATGTTATAAAATTTAAAAAAATAATAAAATTCCACCAATTAATTAGGTTAAGGATTAATCTATCATTAATTATTCATTTATGGGTCATTTTTCATTTTATAGTAACAATTTTAACCCCCAAAATGTAAGAATCCATATTGATATAGTAAGAGATAAAGGGTTTAAATAAAGGATAAAACAAAATGATAAGGGTAATAATGTGAACTAAACATGTATATACATTTATAGATGAGTCAATGATGAACAATCCAAATATTATATATTAAATAATTGTCTTTGGATCAATTTTTAATTGAAAATTAATTTATTTTAATTTAATAATTTGAGAGTATACAATAGTGCCCCTCACCTCAATTATAAAAGGCCATCTCCTCCCTCAATTATTGACATGACATTGAGCCTTCTAGATTGACCAAATCCTATCAATTTTTCTTTCCAATATTCTTATCCATGTTATTTGGGTCCTATTATTCTAGATAGGCCATATCTAGATTCCTTGAGAATAGATCTAAAGGATGTCCACCAAAGAAGAGTTAATTGGTTTACTAACTCATTCATGTTCATTTCTTCTTCTACTCCTTATTCATGTGTTCCTTTCATGATAAAGTAAAAAATCTAGTATCATATATATGATAATATTTTATTATGTTTTTTGGAAAAATATTTTCCACCTTTTAACAGTCCTATAATAAATGAGATAATTGTGCATGCATACATAAATCTTAGCATCTCTATATAGTGGTGTAATATGTTTTTCGTTGCCATTTCACATTTATGGGTATATTGATGAAAATAATATACATATAAATGATACCTATGACATAATATTTATTTAGGAAAAACAATATACCATCCAATTCCTTACCCTTTCACCTATAAGGGAATGATATCATTGCCCATGCATACGTACGACCTACCATCACCACGAATCTATGAAATTCATTTTCCATGTTCACCCGTCAAGAATAATTTAAAATTGTATATATTGAATGAAATACTATATATTAATTTAATAAAATTATGTGTATGAAACAAATATATCTTATATATAATAATGGGGACTTACATGATGAAATGTGTTCAATGAAGCAGTTAACACCTAAAACTAGGGTCATAACGAAATACTACTAAAAAATAGTGATAATATAGTATAAGAGGATCGTACATAATATGATAAATATTAATATGGTTCCTTAATATGTAATTAATATTATTTATACCATTATACATGAGTTTTAAATTCGTATAATAGAAATCAAACCTAAGGTAGTGGATATTTCATAATATCATTATTATTCGAGATGGTTTATGTTTATATTGAAATAGGAGAATATTTTCTTCCATGTACATGTTTTCAAAAAATACTTTCAAAAATATTTTTGATATGCTATAAATGTTTAAATCCTTTTTACCTAGGTTTTAATTTTTATAAAATGGTTTTATTGTAATCTTTTTTTCATTTTCTAAATGAGTTTATTTATGACTTTAATCAGAAAACTATGGAAGGAATGATTTTATAGATAATGCATAATGATCAATTTTTTTCTATTTTCATGAAACCATAATGTTTTTTTCTTCCACTAAAATTTTTAAAAGTTTCATTTCAAATAAAATGATTTATTTTATTATTGAACAATTTTTAAATAAATGATATCAAAGTAAAAAAAAGTTTTATTTTACTCAAAAAAATTAATGGTTTTACTATAGTATTTTATTCTATTTAAACATCCTTTATTTGATCTTATTATCGGTTGAGGTTGATCTTTTATGATACAATATAACATATCTAATTTATTTTTTTATCTCCAGTTTGACTATGGATGTTATATTTTGATTCCATTCATGGTTTATGGTTAATTTATTCACATTTTTATCCATGTTTTTCAATATTAGTGTTTATGTGTATTATATTTCACCCCTTTAACTTGAGGAATGAATTTTACATTATATATTGCTGGTGGGACATGGTATTTCCCCTCGATGCATCAGTATGTATTGTGAGAGAAACCAATTTGGGTCTTTTCTGAGGCCTTACATGTTTATGTGCGGTGTCTTCGATAATGATTTTAAATTATGTTTATGATTTCCATAATTATGTATTCCTGCATTATGAGATTAGTTATTGATTTTTTTAGTGATTAATCAATTAGTAGAATACCCATGTGACAATTTATATGTAATCATTTGGTTATAATTCATTCTTTCCATATTATGCTCAATATTGATTTTAAATGGAGTTTTTTCATTTATTCATCTTGCCTTAATGTTTACTATTATTTATTCATGATAGCCTCAACTATACACTTACCCTTACTGATAATTTGATCACATCCCTTTCTTATTCTTTATTTTCTACAGGATTCCAAAATTTTTATAATGATTGATAATCATAGATAATGTAGGAGAATAATGGTGTTCTTAATTGAATCATTTTGTTTTATTTTATAATTTCAACTATAATGTATGTTTTATGTATGTATCTATTTTTCAAAATTTAATAAACTATATCATCATTAAAGTTGATATTCCTCATATAATATGATAATGAAATGATGTTACCAGCAACTCGGGGCTACTATGGTTGGTGTATTTATAGTTCGTATTGAAGAATGTTTTGTATAATATTTAGTAACTATATTTAGAAAAATATGGAATATAAAAATTTAAAACATTAAATAAAATTGAGAATATTCCAAAAATAACCAATATTACAATTTTATGATTAGTTATAAATTTTATGTCATGTAATTTACTATTTAGAAATTATTTTTTTATGATTCATAGCCTAATACAGTGTATGAAATTGTTTAAAAAAAGTGTCTAATGCAAGGAATGGAAGTTAAATAAAATCATGTAACAATGTAGGTATTTCCATCTTGTGAAATTCAATGATGTTTGATCATGTGTTTCAACTAGTGAGGAAAATATTATAACTATACTAGAATAGCAAACCTTGGATATGAGTCACAAACATAGCTGAATGGAACAAACTGATCCATAATATGGAAGAATAATGTTATAGTGCTTCATGATAAACCATCTCTCATAATTCAATGGGACTAAATTCAATTTTTAGATGAGAAATTGATAACTTCCTTTGAGAATATATATCTCTATTTGGGAATTAATGACATAGACAGGGTTATCAATGTATATTATCACCTCTCTAGAGATACAGATAAATAATGGTTGTTAATTCTAAAAGCAAAGGAGGAAGAATAAATATTAAAAATTGTATGGAATGATATTATGGATATTTTCATAGAAAAATATTTCCCTCATGAATAACATAGAGATATGGGGAGACAATTCATGAATATAAGGAAAAATGATGATGATAATGTTTCAATGTATAAAGAAAAATTTACAAGAGTATCTAGGCATGGTACATATTTTTGTACACAATCTAAGGAGAAACATTGATTGATTCATTGATAGGTTAAACATTAATATGAGGGGACTAGATCAACCAAACATAATCATCATACAAAGATATAGAATTGTGTGATATCATGATGGAGAAATAATTACCTAAGTCAATGTCTTTAAGGGAAAAGAGAAGAATATGGTTTCTGAACACACTGGAAAAGAAAATAATGAAAAGGGGAAGAAGGGAAGATATTAGTTTCTATCCTATAATAAATGTGGAATGAAATATCATGGAACATGTTTATTAGAGATGGGAGTTTGTTAAAAGTGTGGAAAAAATGACACAATGGTCATGTATACAAGGTAATGAAAGAAGTCATTATTGTGATGTGTTTTAACTATAAAGAGATGGAATAATATGAAAATGATTTTCTTAATCATGAAGGAAAAATTCCCCAAAAAAGGCCATGGTACATGGACAATCTTATGTGAAAAAAATATTGAGGTTTAAGTTCCTAATTATGTGGTCTTAGGTAAATTAATCATCTCCTAAAATTTATCTAATTCATTATATGATACTCTACCATTGAATTATTTATATTGTCCCAGTTTTCCAAAGAATATTATACATTTATCTTTTTATTTAATTTAAGGTGTTGTGACTCCATAGTCCAATGGGAAGTCTTATTATAACATATATGTGTTGGTAAGTCCACATTATGAAACATATTCATGATTTGTTTACTGAACATTTCATCATACCTATTATCGATTTTGGAAATAATTATTAGTATGGAATGGATTTCGAAATATGATATGAAATTTGCTGAAAGAATAATGAAATTTTGATTTGTGGGGAAGATGTTAATTTTCTTATTTTTTGAGAAGAAACATCATCATTAATTTCTTATCTATATCCATCTCCAGTTTCTCTATAGGATGAAATAATTGTGCATAAATTGAAAAAAAACACGTTGGTGTGAAAAAGGTAATCCCTATATTGATTATTTACCTATTGTAAAGAAATAAATTGATGTATTTCATGTGGAATTACCCAACCCCCCCCCCCCCCCAGAGTGTAATTTTGAGTTTTAACTTGATTTAATACATGATTATAAACCAATATCAAATACTCCCTATAGAATGAACCTTGTAGAATTTGTGGAGATGATGAAATAATTTTAGGATTTTGGTAAAAGGGATTTATTATCCTTAGTGTTTCTCTATATGGGTCCCCTATTATTATTGTTAATAAGAAAGATATATCCATGATTATATGTATTCATTATAGGTAAATCAATTATATTAAAATAAATAATTAGTATACTTGGCCTCAGATTGATGATTTATTTGATCAACATCGAAGTACACAAATTTTCATCGACGACTGGCCTTCGTTCTAGATATCATCGATTGCATGTAAGAAAGGAAGACATTATAAATATAGATTTTAATAAAATATATTGACATGATTATTTTATAGTAATTCCATTTGGATAGAATAATTAACCCTTGTATTTTATGTATCTAATAAAAATATCATTTGAGGAATATAATGATGATTTAGTTATGGTATTAATTGATGGTATCCCGGTGTATTCTAAAGTCTGTTAAGACCTTTAGAACCACTTGAGAATCATTATTGAGACTCATAAAAGGATAGAGTTAGATGTTAAATTAAAAATGTGTGAATTTTGGATATATACAATTTATTTTCTTGTAAATATTATGTCCAATGAAGGAATCTGTATTGATCGTGTAAAGAAAAAGGTATTCCAATAATGGTATACACCATCGAGTATAACTGAGATACATAGTTTCATTAGTATATAAGTTTATTATTTTTGTTTAATTTAGAATTTTTCCTGATTTGAAATCCCATTAACTAATATCACATGTAAAATAATTATGATTATTTATACAAGAGAATGTGATAAATTATTTTGAGAATTAAAGAGAAGACTAGTTAATTCTCAAATCATAATTTTTACATTGGGAAATTTTGGATTTGTGATTTAAAGTTATGAATAAAGAATGGACATGGTTGTTTATTTATATAAAATAATATTGTTATTAAATATGAATCATTTTAATTAAAAACTCCTAAATAGAACTATCTAGCTCATGGTCTTGAGTTAACATCTGTATTGTTTTCTATGAATATATGGTGGCACTCTCTCTATGGTGAAAGATGTGAGCTATATACAGATCACTAGAGTTTCATATATATATATATATATATATATATTATATATATATATTATAGAAACAACTCAATATGAGTAAAATGAGATGGATTGGGCTACTCATGGATTATGGTAGTTCAATAAAATACCACCCTGAGAAGTAAAATAAGGTAGAAGATGCATTGAATCAGAAGGATCATAGAGTTCATCACAAAGTGAGGATTGATAGGGATCTTGTGTTAATGGATCATGTAAAGATGGATATAATAATTGTTAAATAATAGGAAACATAAATAACCTCTAAAATTGTTTCCAGACCGTATTTATTGAAAAATATAAGACGTTCTCAATTTGATGATAATAATTTCTAATAGACGATTAATTATTTTAATGATGAAAAATAGACAAAATATGAATGTAATAATGGTACATTTAAATATGGATAGATGATTTGTGTTCCCTATATACCTGAGATGAAAGGTCAATTATTTTATAATTATTATAGATTTAATTTCAATATAAACTTTAATATTACCAAGAGGTATAATGTTTTTAAGGAACAAATTTTGTGGGTTAAAATGAAGCACGCAATTATTCATTATGCATCCAGATATTTGCTTTTTCAACATTTAAAGGCTAATAGACAACATACTAGAGGATTTATGAAAACTATAATAATATATATATATGTATATGGAAATTGGATGACAATACAATTGAAATTTTCATTAGAATACAAAATACACCCAAACAAATGATGAGATATGTGTTATTTTTTTAACCTTACCAAATTAGCACATTTTCATTCTATAATAGTATATTTACCACTAGTGTTATTTGAATGAATCTATATTAATGATGTAGTAAAAATTTATGGTCAAACTCTTTCAGTTGTGTCTAATCATGATCTATGATTCACATAAATATTTTGGAAAGTTCATCAGAAGTCCCTAGATATAGAACATCACCTGAGCAATATTTATCAGCACGAAATTTACTGGAAATCATAAAGGACTATCCAAAATTTATAATAAATGTTTATGAACTTATCAAAATACTTTTAAGGTATGTGGGATCAATATGTACCATTTTTAACATTATACAACAACAATGACTTCTATTAAAGTATTCAAATAGAACCATATGAAGAATTATATGGAAAGTTATGTTGTACACCATCTTCGTTGGATGAAGTTGTTGAAAAAAAATTGTAGGACTAGAACTTTTGGAGGAAACAATAGAAAAGGTAAATACTATTTAATCGGATATAAAAGTATCTCAGTGTAGGAAAATAGGCACACTGAAAACAAATGGAAGGATTTTGAATTTCATGTGGGTAGTCATGTTTTCCTGAAGGTATCTCCATGAAAGGGTGTTATAAGATTTAGAAAGAAAGGGAAACTGATCACTCATTATGTCGGGCCATTTGAAATTATATAACTAATTGTAAAAAGTTCTTATTATTTTGAAATGACACCTAACATTTCTAAAGTACACAATATGTTCTATATCTCTTAGATATGGAAGTAAATTCCATAACGAACACATGTCATCCCTTCTAATGAAAAATAATTTCAACTAAATTTATATTATTGTGAAGAGACTCTCCCAATTTTGAATACTAGATAAAAAGTGTTGAGGAATCAATCGATTGGATTGGTAATGGTGTTTTGGAAAATCAAAAAATAGAAGATGTTTCTTTGGAACCTAAGGATGTTATGATGAACAACCCAAATCATTTTATGGGGTGATATTCTAAAAAATTCAAGGAAGGAATTTATCTTAAGGAGGAAATAATGTTACACCTGATCATTTTCTATATGTTTTATTTTTAAATAAAATTAATAGCTTACATTTCATGTAATAAAGAGGTAAACTAGATCGTAATCTATTAATGAGTGAATGATATAACATAGCTATTAAAATAGAGGGAATTAATAGTATTAACCACATTTTGAAATTTAAATATTATATATTTAATGAAACTATTTTACATTTATATAAAATATTTAATATGAATAATATAAGAAAGAATCCATTTTTATGCATTTAAAAACTATACTTTTCAAAAGGCAGTTTTATGACCTTTTAATGGGGTAAATTTTAAAAAACTAAACCTTGACATGGTTAAAATTTATATTTTAAAAAATAAATTTCATTTTGGAAATATGAATATTATAATTTAATAAGGTTTATTTATTCTTATTTTGGGATATGTTATATTTTTTTATGAATAGTTATAAAATATTTCAATAGAATATATTTGTATTCTACTATTAATCATTCATTTTTATTTATTTTAAGATGTAAAAAAGATTACAAGAGATATAAAGAAGAACCTAAATTGATTGGGTTATGATGTATTGAAAGCTAATGGAATCCTCCTAGATAAGGACAACACCCTAACCAAAAAAAACCAAGACTAGAAAACCCAAAAATAATAGTTGGTGAGAAAATGATTCATTTAAATTGAAAACAAAATTTTCTTCTAGTTTATTTGTATTGATAAGTAGTATTTTAATTTTTCTAATAATAAATATTTCTATTTTATTTCATTAAATCGTATTTCAGTAATTATTATCAATTTCACAATGTGGTTAGTTATAAAAACAGTTCAATCTTTTGAACATATTTATTTTAAGAATTCATTGTTTAATCTCATCAAAACTATTAATTTTAAATTAATTTATAAATATATTATGAATTGAATTATGAAAAATCGATTACATATTGTGAAATATAATTTCCCAATTTATTAAGTAGTTCCATTTTTTAAGCTATATGAATAGTGATCAAGGTAATTTTAAATACCATAATTAAGGGTAAATATAGTAATTTAGAGTTAAAAATAATATTATAAATTTTAGTTAACTACCATAAAACATGTAATAATTTTATTTTATGAATTTATTTCGACAAAAATCATAATAGTTCTAATTTTATGGCCTCATAAATCAATATAGATGACATTGATCCATTTATAGTATTTTATTTTAAGAATTGTCAAATATGACATACTCATGTTTTTAATAAGAATTACATTATTGTTATGTGGTTATTCAAAACATATCTTTTACAATAAAGAGTAATATGAAATATAAAATTTTTATACTAATCATGATAATATATTTTCAATCATTTAGAAAGAAAAAAATTACCATAAAGGATTTTTTAATAATGATGTAGTAATTATTTAATTAATTGGAATATCACCTAAATGGTTATTAAAATATTAAAATAAATATATTTGGAGATAATTACATTCATCCAATATTTTAATAGATAATTTTGACATTTTAGTGATATTCAAACGGTTTTTGTTCATAGATATATTGTTCTGTTGATTTTTGTAAAAGTAAAAGTAATGAATCAAGTCAAAATTTTCATTAATGCTATATTAATTAATATTTTATTAAATGATATAAAATTTATAGAGAATAAAAAAATCAGACAAACGATTTGGATAAGAATAAATATTTCATAATTTATTCATTTATAAGTTTTTATTATTATAATTTAATGTTATTGACCCTTGAACACTAAAAAATCATGTTGTCACTATAATAGTTAAAGGGATTAAATAATAGTTTAATCTAAATGATAAGTGTATGAATGTGACCTAAACATGTAAAAAAATATTTGATGAGAGGATCTTGACCCATACTCATATTACCTTTTAAATAAATCAATTTGTAAGTATTTTGAATTGAAAGCTAATTTAGATTTATTTAATATTTTTGAGATGTTTCAAAAGTTCCCCTAACTCAACTATAAAAGTGAATATCCTCCCACACTTTTTCACACCACATTGAGCCTTATAGATTAAATAAAAACCTACCCAATTATCTTCCCAAAATCCTTATAAAATATATTGAGGTACTAGTATTCTTAAAATAACAACTCTAGATCCATTGACAAGATATCTAAAGGATGTCCAGTGAAGAAGATGTATTTTTTACCATCTCATTTATGTACATTTCTTATTGTAAATACATTTCTTGTGTTTTTTACAAGAAAAAATAAAAACTCTAGTACCTTATATATTATGAAATGTAATTAGTTCTATGGTAAAATAATATTCCACCGTTTATCTGACCTCGAAAAAAGAATGCTCCTCCTTTTCATATATACAGAATACCATCTCCACATCATGGAATACTATTTTTTCATCACCACATTACTTGTATTGTTATAATTATATATATAATAGATATATATGATAATTATTAAATGATATTGATTCTTTAAAAATTAATATTCCATCGAACTCTTTACCCTTTCACCAATAAGGTAATGATTCCAAACCCCATTCACACATACAACCTACCATCTCTATGACATGTTGCAATTCATTTTCCTTGTTTTTCATTCATGAATGATTAAAAAACATATACAATGAATAAATATAATATTTATGTACTTAATATCAATTTCAATAACACATAACTATATCCAATGCACAATAATTGGGAATTACATGATGAAACATGCACAATGAAGTAGTTAACAATCAAAATTATGGTAATAATTAAATATTATTAATAAATGGTGATAAGATGATATAAGGGAATCAATTAATGATATAATAAATATGAATATGGTTATGGTATAAATTAATAACCTGATTTAAATTATTTTATAGATTTTTTATATATGTATTATGGAAATCATACCTAAGGTAAGGGGTATTTCATAGTCTCATTAATATCTGGGATTGTTTATGTTGAAGTCTCAAAAGGGGAATATTTTCATCCATTTCAATCTTTTCAAAAATGGTTTTGAAAATATTTTTACTCTACTATGAATTTTTAATTTATTTTTATCCATTTTTACATATCATAAAATTGTTCAAAAGGAATATTTTTTTGTTTTCCAATTGATGTAATTTATGAATTTCTCAAAAACAAATATGGAAGTTATGTTTCATAACTTATGTGTCATGGTAGTATTTTTCAAAATTCAAGAAAAATTAGTTTTTGGAAGTATTCATTGCATGTTTACAATGTTATTTTATAAGAATGTTTTTTCTTTCATAATTTCAAGACTTTTAAATAAATGTTATCATATTAAAAAGGGTGTTCCTCAAAATAATATTTTTAAGGGTTTTATTAGAGTATTTTCATCTATGTCAGCATATGTTGTTGCATCTTATTATTTATTGACGATTATCTATTATGATACCAACTACTGTATATTATTGAAGGTTTTATGATTATCATGACTGTGGATGTTCTGTTTTGATACCATTTATGGTTTATTATTAAATTATTATCCTTTAGTATGCTAGTTTTTCAGTATGATTGTTTATGTTGTTTATGTTTCACTATTTTCATATTAGGAATGAATTGTAAATATAATGTGATGGGTAGGGCGAACTAAATTCCCTTGATGCAATAGTATTTCTCATGAGACAAACTAGTTTTGGTATTGGATGAGGTCTTACCCATTTATGTTTGGTGTCTTGGTTGAATCCTTAAATTTATTTTTATGATGTCTAGAATTATCAATTACCTCATTATGATATTAGTTATTGATTTTCCATGTGATTATGCTATTAGTAAAATATACATGTGATTATTCATATGGAATTATTTGATTAACATTAATTCTTACCATATAATTATCAAGATAATTCTTAAATGTATTATATTATTTTATTATCCTCACCTTAATTTTTATGTTTATTTATTCATTATAGCTTCCATTGTATGGTTAACCTTACTAAACAATTGATCTAACCCCTTTCTTAGGTTTGATTTTTACTAGGACACTAAAATGTATATTATGATTTTTGTGAAGGGATAATCTAGGATAGTAATTATTTTGATAATGGAATCATTATTTTAATTTTATAACTTCAATTTTAATGTTTATTTAGATTATGTATCTAGTTTTACAAAACAATTAAATTATTTGGTCCATCAGTATTTGATTCCTTATACAATATGACAATTTAATAAAGTAAGAATCAATAATGGGATATTGAGGTTAGGGTATTTACATACATCCATATCCTTCTGTATCATCCTGACCTGGGTATGATATACGAGTTCCCTGAGCTGGCTCACAACATAACATCAGGCACACATCCCGGTAATCCATAGGTTGCAGACTAGTAGAAACATTCTAATTCCAATAGCCGGAAGACTATAACGTCTTTATCAAATTAGGTAAAAAATGTAAATATATATGAATAACCAACAAATATAGATTAACCAGTAAATTACTAGTATCAAAACATAAACACACAAGAAATAAAATATCAAAACTAAACAGCAGACATGCCATGACAAATTACATTATATGTTTCAAAATAAAACACAAAATTAAATAATCTGACAACTCTCAAAAGGGACTCAAACCACTCCAAGTTCCCTCATCAATGATCCATCCCAATTTATCCATATAACATTGGGAAGCTTCCATTATCATATCCTTTAAACATAAAGTCCATTAGAACACCAATCAGGTTGCCCATGTAGGGTGTGAGTATAAATGAGTAGGCTACCACCAATGGTGTCTAAAAAACCCCTGAAATTATTTATTTATCTATATAAAGAATTAAATACAAGTAGAAAAGTAAATAGTTTAAATATATTTATTTATCCTTTATTTAACATCATAAACCCTTGGCTACACAAGGAAGACCAATCCAAAATACCTTCTTTGTACTATAGAGGAGTCTGAACCATGTCACGTAGTCAATTTATAATTTCATTATAACACATGGGATTTCTTTATCTGTTTCAATTCAATTCATTATCCATGTCACGTAGTCAATCCACGCAAAAATATCAAAATTTTCACTTTAGATTTTGGATGCAGTATGCCTTGTCCCACACATGTATATAACATAATCACATACATCTCAAATTCACATATATCAATGTAACACATATATTATAATTTCTCATCAATATTTATAAATAAACATTTATCCTCTTGAAAAATTTCATCATCACAATTTCTATTAAATAATTCACAAATTAATTAATCCAATTCACAATTCAAAATTTATAATAATTAATTCAACAATTTAGTATTTAAATTTCATAATAAAAATATCTTAATAATTACCTAAACTCAAAAATGTCATAATCATAACAATTCCCATTAATTATTACAATTAAACAGCCTCAATTTATCATAATTATTTTTAGAGTTAATTATTCCTAAAAGGAAACAATTTAAATATTCCAATAAATAAATGATCAGTTAATTATTACCATATCACAAACACTTAGTTGATTATTTTAGCTAATTAATTAATTCAATTAGGAAACCCAATTGCAAAATGAACCGTAGTGATTATTCAATTTTATACATGTAATTGAAATCATGACTGTGGTCTTTGAATAATAGACCACTTACTTTTAATCAATGATCCAAATATACTTATAATGTCCAATACCCACAAGGATGAGGGTGTGGATGATTTCAAATAGCTTCCTAGATTAAAACTGATCATGATTAAAATCAAAAACAAAATCGCTCAATGAATTTCACTATAACGATTGAAAAATATTGTATAGAGGGAATAAACCTAAATGAAAATTTTTATCAATGATCTCCCACATAAACAGGACATTCAGAAAATAATTTTTCAAACAAACATTGCCTGGAGAAATCCCTAGGGTTGACGGTAGAAGGGATTCAGTCAAAAAAATGAGAACTCAACTGCACAATATGTTAAAAATAGAATTTTGGGATTTTAAATGGCTTGTGATGTGATTGAACATCATTTAAATATTTTTAATGATATTCACTTAAAAACCAATCTCCACATATTTTTTATTTAAATTCATTAACAATTACACAATGTTTAATCCCTTTACATGGCATGAAAATTTTCTATAGTTGATTATTAATTATATTTACCATTTAAAAAATCTAACCTCTTTTCAAGATTAAAATCTCATTAAGAACCCATGAAACACTTAAATTATGTATACCTTGATTCTATTAATTAAATTAACCTAATTAAATGGTGGAAACAAAAATGAAAGAATATATTAATGAAAAACATTCAGATAGAGAGAGGTTCCTTAAAAATAAGGATATTAAAAAATCTCCCCATATTATAAATTCCCTTCCTCGAGCTGTACTTTTGTATATCTCTAAGATACCATGTCAAAAAATATTGGACCACTAAGATGGGATATCCACTTATCTCTCCAATATTTCAATCTGAATATGACCATGGTTCCACATTACTTAAATTATCGACACAATCTTTCCCCTGAACACATTCTCACTACAATCCAACCATGTATCAGATTCTTCAAAAAAGGATGCATCTATGTGAAGCTCAAGATAATCCACATATATCACATGAGATGGTTTGGTTTGCTACAACTAATGATGTGAAACATGGATAACTTCATACATAGCACAATATATCAATGGATGAGACAATAAGTACACCAACAAATTTATTTTCACCACAATCTCAAATGTTCTAACTACAACGGGTCCCAGCTAGCCCTATATCAGTATCTTGGTGTGACACAATCTAGGTGAAACATGAAGAAATAAATTTTCACCCTCTATAAACTATAAGGGTTAATTGAAATTGATCATCATATGACTTCTCTATTCTTTGATCTGTAGTCATACATTTCTGAATAAACAATTCTTACTCTGAAAACTCCATCACGATTCTTGCTCCCAACAACTCTTACTGGCCTTTCTAAATACAAAATTGAGGTAATCTTCCTGGCCTACCATAATGTGCCTCATATAGTTCCATATGAATATTTTCTTGATAATAGTTGTTATATGAGAACTCCACAAGTTCCAATTACTTCTTCCAATACCCAACAAAAATAATTACACACCCTTAAAGAAAATCCTCAAACACATATATTGTATTCTCTAACTTCCCATATATCTATGGGTGGAAATTTTTAATAAAAAATCTTTATTACCAATATCATTCTATAAATCCTACCAAATGTATGAATTTATGTGTGAATCATGGTCTAAAATTATATTTTGTGTCGCCTTTTGTATGTGGACTATATATTGATCTATAAGATCTCCCAACTTCTCTATTGAGAATGTCTCCCACAAAGGTTATAAATTTTCTACCATCATAAAATGGTCCAAAATTAGCCAAATATCATCATTATTTCAAGGGTTCATTGGTAGATTCACCACCAAATCCGTATTTATGTCATCCAACATCCATTCCAGAATGGGAAATGGATGTAGAAAACCATCAGGTTGTTGATGCTTTGCATTCACCTATTAATAGGTGTAGTATCAAGTCAATAAACATGATATCTCATTTTTTAATTCCCAAACACCAAAATTATCATTGGAGTTTTTGGTACATTTGGTCACACCTAGATGCACCTCTCACATTGATGCATGAAATTCCTATATCAAATATTTATGTATGATCCTAGGAACATGAACTTGATTCCTGATATATGGATGATATCATCCTTATATATTTTCTAATATTAAGGTGTCTCCCCACCTTCAATTATTTCCCTGAAATTCAAAAATTATGGATCTTGATTATGTATGTATCTAATCTACCTCGGGAGTTTAGAATCTACTGAAATGGATATGAGAGTAATCTTCTCTTAACCCTCATTAGGAAAAACTTGAATTTAAATCGGTGGTACCATCATCTTCCAATATGATCTAGACTCATGAAATTCATAAATCTATGTTTTCCTACTTAAATAATTAGAGACAATATTCCGCTTTCTAGGTGTATATGATAATTCCAAATTTGTTGACTGCATATACTAAACCCACCTCCACTGTCAAATATTTAAATATAATAACAAAAATATATAATTTATGATATTATTATATATATACACATTAAAAATTCACCCAATAGATAACTCCATAACACTTCAACTAATAAACCACTCTAGCTAAATCGAGGTTGTGTGTAAGGTAATTAAATTCATGTGGCCTCAACTGCGGAGACCCATACTCAACAACATGATATCCCAACATTAACAGTACACCATTCTAGATCCAAAAAGCATCACAAAACATAGTATACATCACACCTCGCTCATTTGTGATCAATATTGTTACGGATGTCAAATGCTTCCTCATCTCCTCAAAGGAATTATCGCATTCTCCAAACCACTAAAACATTACTCCTGTATTTGTCAATGCTAAATGTTATTCTTAAAAATAATATATTACATGTATGAACCTATGAAAAGATAATTCTATCACCAGAAATATAAGAATTTCAAAAATGTTCATAGGATACTCCAAATAAATAAAATAATGACCATTTTATGGGTCAATAGACAGAATTTCCTCTGAGATGATACAACCCATGAACTGTTCAAGGTCAATCCAAAATTTACATTTATATAACATTTCATATAGTTGATGTTATCTTAGTGTACTCAGGATGATGTGAAGATGTTGGGCATGAAATTCAAGAGACTTGGAGTACACCAATACATCATCCACAAATACAACCACAAAATGATCAAGGAATAGATTGATGATTTTGTTCATCTAGTCCATAAAACATCTTGGTGTGTTTGTAAACTCAAAAGTAATTAAGATGAAATTATAAGTTCTATATATTATTTTAAAATAATTCCTCTATATATCAGAAGTTAAAACTCTAAAATGATGATATCCCAAACTCAAGTCTATATTTTATAAAAACTGAATCTACCCTCAATTAGTTTGAGTGTACATTAAAACATGTGAGAGGCTTCCAGGTCTTCATAGTCATTCAATTCAACATTCGGTAATCAGCTGACAAGAGTAGAGTCCCACAGAAATTATTTGAAAACATAACATGTGAACCATAATATGACAAACATAGATGGATAAATCCCTTACACTTCAACTCTTCTAGCTGAGTCTTGATCTCTTGAAGCTCTATCGGTTCCATTATGTATAGTGTAATAGAAAATCGCTCCTCCCTTGGCATGATCTTAATCGTAAATTACAAATATCTCTCAAGTGGAAGACCTAATAAGTGTTTAGAAAACACATCCTGAAACATTTCCACTACCATTAGAAATATATCATGCAATAAAACTCCATTATATAGTATTATATGAGAAAAATGGGTTGCAAGATCTACAATTTGTTGTATAGTTGGCCTTGTTCATCCCACCTGGATATCCCATTGTCCATAGTGAACATAATTGTTAACCTTTGGAGATGTAAAAGTCACTCTCTAATGGTAAAAATATATGTTGGATATTTCTACTACTAACCATTACATATGCCGAATTAGGACAAACACTAAAATGAATTTGATTTATATATACCACAGAAAATGATACTCCCCAACCATGAAAAAATACCCCTTGCATAAGAAGATATATCTTGACCATACACCCAGTTGTGCATCTGTCGTTAACACCCCCTCACGAAATCCACCACTAGGCTCAAAAAAAATAGAATTTGAGTAGAAATAAATGAATGAGAGTAACTAGTATTAAAAAAATCACTAGCTAACATAGAATATCCACTAATCTTACCTCTAACTATCAACGTTCCATCATCACTATTGATAAGTATAGTTCAAATGACAAGAACCTATCATGTCCCTCTTCCTTGTGATAATTTCAGTGTCCATAGAGTTGTACCACTATGGTAATACAATAATTATTTCCACAGAGCTCTACATCCACTACCCCAATCTCCAAGACTAGTAGAAATCAGACTCTCATCCATATATGGTTTATAATATCCACATATTATACTCTATATCTATCTAACACATCTATCACTAGTCATCTATCTAGGGTTTTTGGGGAAGCTCTATAGATTTCATATCTTACCACATCTGTAAAACTCCACCAGTGTTTGGGGAACTATCTTCAAACTTGTACTAACCTACCACATTGGGATTGATCACTTGAGAAAAGTATTGTGTAACTGAACCCTTTTCCTACCCACTTTTCATTCCATTGCAGTGGATGGAATTCTCATAATGACCCTTATATCACATAGAAGTAACACCTTCTAAATATCAATAAAAAGCTGCATTTCTGCCATTAGAAGAATCCTTCATGTTCTCCTCATAATGGAGTGCTTGATTCTCCTCTTCCAAAATCATCTTCATCGTGAAGATATTCCCATGGGACATAATTTCACATTTAAGACCCTCCAGAAACCATTTTTTTACATAGATTCAACTACTTCGAATGATAAATAAAATATCTTGATAAAATGAAATTTTATTGTAAATTTTGTTGATATTAAATGATATAATTTACTCATATTGTGGTTACTATATTAATTTGTTGAATATTTGGGATTAGATCATTCATTTGAAAATTTGATTAAAATTCAAGTTTTACCCTTTTAAATTTTACTGTTGTATTTCAAACATAAATAATTTTATTTTTATCATTTTAACTTAATATTTTTGAAATGTTTTCCCAAATTCATTTTCTACAACTTTTATTCAGAACATCTGAGTTAAATCATGCATTTGTTTAGTGAAAATGTGTCATGAAGTCAATGTTGGGATGGACTCTCCAAATTGGACATTGGTCTTGTATTTTGGCCATAACTTGTTCATGCATGCCTCGATTAGGCCAAAAATTTGAGTGGTTATCTAGGTATTTCCTTCCCACAAATCATCCTTCGGAAAGGATATTTGTTTCACATGTTTCGGTGGTCAAATTTGTGGTGAACGTATGCTTACAATATTTAGTTGAGATACCCCATTCACACTTTCTACCACTTTGATCCTAGCATCCCCTACACTCTATAAATTTGTTTTTTCTCATTTGGAAGGGTTGGTAAATAAATTTGGAGATTTGAATCAGAGGATAAGTGTTTCTATACCATTTAAATTCACAATTGGATGAGGGATGATACTATGTTATGATCTTTTCCAAAAATGCTCTTCATTTTCTCTTCTTTAATGTAATGTTGTTCTGATTTCAATAAAATAATTGTTTCTCTTCGATTTATTCTATTAATTTCAATTTACTTCTTATACCAATCTCTATATTTGTGCTATAATTCCATACTGTAAAAAAGACTGGGTTATACCTTTTCTATCCCCTTGTGAATGCAAAGTGTTTCTATGATGACTACAACACCCATGGAAGAGTAGTTCTCATTAGTAATAGAACTACCTCTTACCTTATTCATTCCATTATTTTGACTAAATGAGATACATTAATTCACTTAATATGAATCATGAGCTGATTTTTTTGTATTAGAAGAAAATAATTAAAAAATTAAAAAATTAACACAAAAACATGTGATGTTAATATTTGTGTAAATTATGAGAGTGTAAGCTTAATCAATAAATCAAGAACACAAGGGATAAATTTTTAGAGTTCAAATATAATCCCTAATCACAATTAGTCCTCATTTTAAAGAGAGTAAATGTACCATAATTTACCACTAACCATAATATAACCTTAGAACATTAATCAAAGAAGGGTGTTTCTATTGCATGTTTCGAAGTTAGCCTAGGGTTAAATTCACTTCATCTTTGTGGTAAAGTTAATTCTCATTGGGTTCAGGATTTAAAAAGTTTAGGGATTATAAATAATTGGATATTAATTTAATTGATAATTATTAATAAATTATTGGATTTATTTAGTTTGATCTATTACACTTTCAAAAATAGTTTTCTAAATAAACATCTTCTCGTTGTGCTTTGTTAATCAACTATCATTTCAAAAACCAAAGCTAAAAAAATGTAATATTCTTCTAGAATACTTATTATTCTTATTTTACAAATATCTAACAACCCCACCCCCCCCAATCCTTTTTAAGTGTTGAGTTTTATTGTTATATTTCATTTCCAATGTACCTTTATTAAAAAAATTAATTACTGCCTCTTGACATGAGACCTAGGTCATCCACCTTGCTGCACCAAAATAACCCAAAAATAAAAATCATTTGAGAGTGCACACGATATAATTTTCTAAATTGGAACCATTTAAAAGGAGGAAATTAATTATTTCAACTAGTTATAGGTATTTATTTTATATGACATTTTATACTCTTCCTCTCTTCTTTCTTATGTCTTTTCCCAATCTGATTTTTTTTCTTTTATTTTATTCTTCATGTTTTTTGGACCATTAACTAAAACATCTAATTTTTATTATGTTCTACTATCCTTTATTTTATTTTTATTTTATTTACGACATTAACTAATCCCAATGAACTTTTATATCTTTATCTTGCGATTGAATGCAGCCTTAGGGCTTGAATCTGACAGTCTCAGTCTACGAGGAGTTCCAACATTCATCCACTTAGAGAATTCATCAATTCTGGGAACACAGAAATTGTAAAAACTTATAAATAAAACCTAAAAAAAGAAACAACGGATGAAAATAATGGAAATGAACATAATAAAACCATTTGAGGATTGTCTCACCAGATATCAATTATCAACCAAATTGTATTGCATACCCAAACCTTGAATAGAACATTGAACTAAAATCATGATTAATTAACCTTCTTCCCAAATTTCATGGCTTACATAGTGAGGATCCAAAAAAACAACTTGATTAATTTAATTTGGTTTTATCAAACATTATACCATGAAATGTATCTGAAGATCAAATCAAACTAAGTGAATTTCCATTTTCACTTGATGGAGCTGTGAAATATTGGATGTATTATTTAAAACCGGAAGATGTAACATGTTTGAACAATTTGAAACATCTTTTCCTGAAAACGAAATTCTTATAATCAAGGACCTCGTCCATATGTAAGGAGATCTTTGGGATCAAGCAAGCCCAAGGGGAGTCAATGTATGAGTACTAGGAGCAGCAACAACCACATCCCAAAAAGAATTGTGATTCCATATTTCATGGGAGACCATATCAATAGTAGCAACAACCACATCCCCGAAAGAAATTTTATTCCCTTTCACTAGCTTATAACCACGGGTGGAAGGAACAATCAGACAAGAGGTACGAATCTGGAAAACAACAAATTCCCCCTTCAGAAAAACATTCTACAACCTCCACCTTACCAAAAGGGTTTCCAACAATCCCAAAGGTGTTTTAAAGCTAAATAATCAATAAGTCAACAATAAGGTAATTATCAAAAAAACATTATATTATAATACTTTTGATATTTTGAAACAAAATGTTCTTAATCAATAGAATGAGCTAAAGAGTCAGTGATCGGAGGTGAGGGAGTTGAACACTCAAATGAGTAAGATTTCCACTGCCCTCCATGAACTGGTAAGTAAGAATTTTGGAAATCTATGATCCAAAGCACCTCCAAATCCCAAGTGGAATTTAAGTTCCATCACATTGAGATGTTAGAAGAAAACAACTTATACATCTGCAAATATCATTCCACTGGGATTCACCTCAACTCCAGTGAAGCACCATTCTATACCAAATGATGAGAAATCCTAGTAAAAAGATAAAGGTAAGAAAAATATTAATTATATTCCTCCTAAATCCCTCCTTTTTCCAAATAGTACTGTTCAAACCAAAAATATGGCTGAAGTGGCAATGCCAAAAACTATTTTTGGATACATTCAAGAATTTGGAGATCAACACCTATTTACATTATGAAATTAAACAAATACCAAGGTATGCCAAATTCATAAAAGAACTTTGTACCATTCGAATGAGGTTCAAGGTAATTGAGAGGATCAATATTGGAAGGAATTTTTTAGCACTCATTATACCAACTCTATAAATGCCAACAATGTTCAAGGATCCGGGGAAATTCATCATCCAATGCACCATAGTGGAGTTGAACTTTTCGGATGCACTTTGTGATTTAGGGGCTTCCATAAATGTAAATAATCACTCTATATTTTCTTCTTTACAGGTTGGTGAGTTGAAGCAGACAAGATTAGTGGTTCAGTTCATGAATAGAGCTATGGCATATCCACCAAGATTCCTTGAGGATATACTTGTTTTAGAAAGATACATGATCTTTCCAGACGATTTCTTTGTTCTTAACAAGGAGGATTATTATATAAGTTCACATGAACTCATTATCTTAGGTATATCCTTCCTAAAAAATACTAAAATAGTCATAAATATCCCTTAGGGTACACTTTCCCTGGAGTTTGGAGATGATGTTCTGATATTTAATGTTATGGACTCCATGAAGTACCCCTCAGGAGACCATTCTCCTTTTTTATCTCCCATTTTGAACCAAGTAAAAACCACATGGATTTTGATTATCCTATACATAGGTATATTATGAGCATTTTTTCTAGTTTGATTTCTAATACAACTTCCACACCTGTTTCTAATGAATAAACTCTCATAGATTTGATTTGGATCTTGTGAACTCTGATTATGACATGGCTATTGAATATTCTAATGGTTTTGAAACATTATTCTCTGATTTTGATGATGATGATTCTGGTACTAATGTTCACTATGACCATATTTTAGTTCCTTCAATGTCTTCATCTATACTGAACCACCTTTAATTGGAACACAAGCCATTTCCACCTAATCTCAAATAATTATACTTGTTATGTGGTGATATACTACCCGGTATCATTTCTAACAATCTATTTTTTGAACATGAAGAAAAACTTTTGAATATTTTGGGGGAGAAAATTAGGACAATTGAGTGGACCTTAGCTAACATATGATACATTAGAGGCTCTATTTTCATACATATGATTCTTTTGAAGGATGGGCATAAAACAATTAGGCATCCACAAAGGAGACTAAATCCAAATATTCTTGAAGTTATAGAAAAAGAAGTTGAAAGCTTCCTTGAGGTAGGTATAATTTATCCCATTTCAGATTCCAAGTGGGTGATTCATATTCATGTTTTACCTAAGAAAAGTGGTGTTACTATTTCTAAAAATGATATAGAGGGGTTATTTCTAATGAGTGTGTAAAATAGTTTGCATGTGTGTATTTATTTAAGGAAACTAAATCAGTTAACTCACAAGGACCATTTCCCCCTCCTATTTATTAATCAAATGCTTGAGAGACTAGCTTAGAAGATGCATTATTGTATCATGGATTGATTTTCTGGATAATTTCATGTTGTTATAGCTCCATAAGATTAGTATAAGACTATATTAACCTATCCCTCTGGCACATTTTCCTTCTAAAGGATTCCATTTGGACTTTACAATGCCCCAGGTACCTTCAAGTGATGTATGGTGAGTATTTTATCTGATTTTATTGAGACCATAATGGAGATATTTATGGATTATTTTACATTATATGTGTCTTCATTTGAGTATTGTATCTCTAGTTTGGGAAAAGATTGGAATCGTTGTATTGAGAAAAATATAGTCTTGTTCTTTGAAAAGTGTCTTTTTATGGTAGAGCATGGCATTGTCAAAGGTCATGTAGTTTTAAAAGATGGGGTAGAGGTTGATATATTTAAGGAAGATATTATTTAATCCTTACCATATCCTTCATGTGTACGTGACGTTAGATATCTCCTAGGGCATGCAATATTTTATCAGTGCTTCATCAACTATTTTAGTAATATTGCACTTTTTTTATCACGATTGCTTAAAAAGGATTCTGATTTTGTGTTTGATTATTCTTTTAGGAATTCCTTTGCTGTGATAATGATGTATCTAACCACTACACCAATAATATATCCCCCACAGTGGGAGATTCCTTTTGAGCTTATTTTTGACACCTCCAACATCACGATCATAACTGTCTTATCTCAGAGGGTGGAGGAAGTTAACATGTGATTTCATATTCGTAATGGAAATTTTATTTGGCTCAATCAAAATACACAAACACAGAAAATGAGTTTATTACTATTAAATTTTCTTTAGATACATTTTTTAATATTTATTGGGATCTAACGTAGTTGTTTTTTTTACCATGCTACTCTGAGGTACCTATTGAATAATTCAAATGAAAATCCCAGTATAATCTGATGGATTTTCCTTCTTCAGGAATTTGAAATTGAGATACAAGAAAAGAAGGGGTCACAAAACCTTGTGGAGGACCACATGAGTTGGATTGCTCAAACATTAGAGGATGAAACCTTGGAACAAGTACCTATTCCGAACACTTTCCCTAATGATCATCTTTATTCCATCTTAGGTATGCATCCTAGGTATTATTATTTAGTTAATAAAATTGATTCCTATGAAATTACTAAAAATTAAAATAAATATCTTGTTAAAAAGTTAAATAGTGAGTCTAGATTTTTTGTGTGGGATGATCCTTACTTATAGCACATGGGTAGTTACCAAGTTATTAGGAGGTGTGTTCTTAATGATGATTTTGAGACTTTTCTTCATTTCTGTCATACACTAGATTATGGTGGACACTTTTGACCCTAACTGACATTTAGGAATGTTTTTCACTCTTGATTTTACTTTCTTAGTTTATTCCATGATTCTCATGTGTTTTGTAAGTTATGATCATGTTTTAAACAAACTGGTAATATTTATAGGAGACATGTGATTCCATAAAAACCCATAATATTATTTGATATGTTTTATGAATGGGGAATTGATTTTATGGGTCCCTTTTCTAGTTAATTTTTTTTCCTATATATTTTGGATGTTGTTGATTATGTGAGAAAATGGGTGGAGGCTAAGGCCACCAGGACTGATGATTCTCATGTTGTTGTGGACTTTTTCAAAGCATAAATTTTTTGTAGGTTTGGAGTACTGAATGACATCATCAGTGACCAATGGTCAAACTTTTTCAATTAGAATTTGGCTTCCCTCCAACAGAATTATGGGTTGATGCACAAAACGTCAACACTATACCACCCCCAAACAAATTCACATGCTAAGGTTTCAAATAGGGAGTTGAAACAAATTTTTGAGAAAATTGGGCAACCAAATAAGAAGGATTTGAGAAATCACATGTATGATGCATTGTAGGCTTATAAGATAGCAGAAAAGATCCCCATTTTTATGTCCCCATTTCAGATTATTTTTGGGAAAGCATGTCATCTCCTCATGGAAGTTGATATTTGGGCTTATTAGACTATAATGAAATGCAACACGGATTTGGCCTAAGATAGAATCCAAAGGAAGAAGAAAATTCCAAAGCCTGAGGATATTTGATTGTCTTAATTTGAGAACTCAAGGATCTACAATTAATGATCAAAATCATCTCATTAAAAATTTATCCATAAAAGAGAATTTCAACTTGGAGAGAAAGTCATTCTCTATAGTTCATGACTGAAGCAGATTCCTATTAAATTAAATTCCTGGTGGTTAGGTCCTTATGATACGACTAATGTTTTTTATTGTGGTGTAGTGGAGATCACACAAGAAGACACATGAAGGATATTTAAATTAAATGGTCAAAATTTGAAGAAATACATTGAGGGACTTCCTACGGATGTAGGGGATTTCATCACACTACATAACCCCATCATCACTTGAGCATATCATGATATTTCTAACCCTTTCACTTTTTTATTATTTGTCCTATTAAAATTATACATTTCTTGTGAATATATCATCTCATGGGTTCACATTGAGTACAATGCAATATTTTAAGTGTGTGGGAGGAAACCTTTTTGTTTAGTAATTTCAATTCTTTTCCTGTTTTTCAATGATTTTTAAAATAAATTGTTTGTTTTTTAATTTTTGTATGTTTATTTTTCACATTTTTGTCTGTTTTTTAAACCTTTGAGCTTAAATGACTCTCATCACCACTTTTAAATCCACATCAATAATTGAAACACTTTATCCCATGAAACCAAGCTTAAATGAATGATGAAAATGACTTTATGTCAAGTTCAAATCTTTAGTAATTTCATGAAAAGTACTATGAATTTTGAATCCCATGTCATATAAAATTTTCTTTATATTTTAAATCACTTTACAATGAATCTTATCAATAATTATTTTTATATTCATTACATTTACCACAATTTTTGAGAGAACCATACCATTATTTATTTAAATTGATCTTGATTTATTCCTATCAAAACATGCGGTTTTGAGGTACTTGTATTTTAAATGATTGATGAATTTCATTGGTATTAAATCCTCAGTTTCATAAGAATAATTTCTATAAGGTCTTACCATGAACATTTAATCCATTGACCACTTCAAATCCATGAACAACCTATTAGGTTTTCCACATTACAAGCCACTTTTCCCTATCCAACCAACGCTTGAAGTAAAATTGTATAATCATGTTGAACTTAAGTGTGGGGGAAGCTATCTTGTGTTCTGCTACCATATTTTGTGATAATTTGGGTGTAAAATTAAATAACGAAAAATGTTTTTTTACTTTGGAAATCATTATATTGAAATCTATTCCTTTTCTGGAGCATTCATGATGATTGAAATGGTGCCTATCTAGAGCTTTCAAGAAAATAATTTTTGAGAAGATTGACATTTTTACTGCTAAAATGTTGACTGGTGTGCACACTCTTTTATTTTTCATGATGAGGAAAATTAGTTTATGCTAATGGAATTGAGGATGAGACAATATTTAATTGAAAGTTATATTAATGCAATTATTATTAAAAAAGATTCAAGCCCCCCTTATTCAGCCTTTTAATTATTCACATCTAAATCCTACATACTAAAATCCATATAACAACATTGAAAATTTATCATGATAAAAAAATTTCCTTGAATCACATATGGAGGAGATGTATGAATATATCAAGCCTATGGTGTCCCTTGTATCAGTTTGGATAAGAAATACATTACTGAATAATTGAAATTTTTTTATAAGAGAAAATTCAGGCGAGCTAAGTGTTTTGTGCATGGGAGGATAAATGAAGTAGAAATATATTGAATGATATAAATGGATAACATGAAATAATTGTTTTTTATGAGGAATTATATCTTTTTTCTTGGTTTGGAATTTTTGGATCTCAAGGATATGTGTTTTAAAATTTGTTTTTATTTAATATTGATGTTTATTTTTCACAATTTTTAAGAATACATGATATGAGGTTTTTCCCAGGAGTTATAAAGGGTAATTGTGGGTGAGTTGATAAAACACAATTTTATTAAATATTTTATTGATAATAAATTATATAATTTCATAAAATTGTGGTAACTATTTTCATTTAGAGAATATTTGGGGTTAGATCATTCATTTGAAAATTTGATAAAACTTCCAATTTTACCGTTTTAAATTTTGTTGTAGTATTTCGAACCTGAATAATTTTCATTGAATTATTTTAATGTAATATTTTTTAAATATTTTACTAACAAAATTTTATACAACTTTTATGCAGGATAATTGAGTTAAATCTTGCATTTTGTGGGTGAAAATGGTCCATGAAATCCAAGCTGGGATGGACTCACCATATTGGAAATTGGTTTGGAATTTGGGCCATAAATTCTTCATCCATGCTTGTATTAGGCACAACTATTGAGATGATCTTGAGAGATTAATTTCCCACAAATAGTCCTTATGGAATGTGATATGGTTCACGCTTTTTGGGGTCAAATAGGTTGTTCTAGTTGGCTTAAAATATTCGTCCTAGATTTCCCATTCACACTTGAAACCACTTTGAACATAACCTCCCCTCCACTCTATAAAATGGTTATTTTTATCATTTGGATGGGTTGGAACATGAACTAGGATATTGGGATCATAAGAGAAGTGGTTCTATACCATTTAAATTCACAATTAGATTAGGGATGCTACCAAGCTAGGATCTCCTCCAAAATGCTCTTCTTTTCCTTATCTTTGTTTTAATTTTGTTGTGATTCTAATAAAATCATAGTTTTACTAACATTTCTTATATTACCATAAATTTTATTCTTCTATTAATATTATTATTTGGCCTATAATTCCATTTTAGAAAAAATATTGGGTAACACCCTTTCTAACAACTTGTGAATGCAAAACATTTCCACAATGACTACACTGCCCATGAATGAGTAGTTATCTTTAGTAATCGATATACCACATTCCTTCATAATTCATTTATTTCGAATAAATATGATAATGTAATTAAATTAATATGATTCATGAATTTAGATTCTTATTAGAAAAAACTAATTAATAAAATAAATAGTTAACACTAAAACACGTGAGGTCGAGATTTGTGTAAATTGTGAGAGTGCAAGATTGATCAATAAAACAAAACCAGATAGGATAAATTTTTAGAGTTAAAATATAATCCCTAAACACATTTAATTCTCAATTTCTAGGGAGAAAATGTAGCTAAAATTTTCACTGACCATAAGACATCTTTATAACATAAATCAGTGTAGGGTGCTGAAATTTCATGTTCTGAAGTTATCCTAGGGTTAAATTCAATTAATCATTGTAGTAAATATAATTCCTGTAGGGTTCAGGATATAAAACATTAATGTATCATAATTAAATGGATATTAATTTAAATTATAATTATTAAAAATTATTGAATATTTTTATTTAGATCAATTACACTTTCTAAAAATAGTTTTCTAAAAAACCATCTTCTAGTTGTAATTTGTTAATCAACTTTTATTTCAAAAACAAAAGCTAAAAATTAATTTTTCTTATACAATAATTATTCTTATTCATTTATAAATATTAACCCGCATCCTTTTTAAGTGGTGTATTTTTATTGTTTTATTATATTTTCAAAGTACCTTTATTAAGTTGTTTTAATTACAGCCTCTTGAGAGAGGACCTAGGTCAGCCACCCTGATGCAACTAAATAACCCTAAACAAAATATCATTTGAGATTTCCCACGACAGAGTTTTTTATATCTATAAAATAGTATAGTGAGAAAAATATTCCATAATAAACAAGGTCCCCTAATTCCACCTCATAAACACAAATACTATTTTTCCCTTAGATTCATTGGATAAAAGTTCTCCAAGAACATCCCTTGAATGCAATTCCACTCCATAGTATCCAGATATACATCCCATGTCTGTATGTCCCACAAATTCATCTCTTCACCATGTAACATGTAATCATCCAATTTTACTATTTTCTAATAAGGAGTATACAACTTTTCCTATATAGTCTGGGTGGACTCAACCCAGAACTCAGTTGCCTCAGGTCCACCATCTTTGTTAAACAACAAGAGGTGTTGTAACTAAAAAACCATCATCAGTTTTGACATGATTTTAAAAAACCCACTTTGGACTCTTTCCATAAAATAAATTTGTTAGAAATTTTCTCTTGAAACTTCTCTCATAATTCCTCACCTGACAGTATTGATGAGTCAGGTACCACTACTCAAAAACATCTCCAATGATATCCTATTGTCTTCCTATCAATAAGAATTATCATGTAGGCACATATCTTCAATTAGAAACACATGTCTATGGAAACATAAAATAGGTTAAAAAATTTATTGGAAATATAATTTACCATAATATTTCATTTCCCCAAACCCTTTCACATGGTAAAAATTAAGGCTCTATTAATACCCCTAACTATCATACACCTAGGTCCTCATCTATAAGGGTAAAAACATTCCTCTTATTTATGTTTCTCAATTAATAACCTATTTATTCTTATTTTTTATAATTTTATAATCATTTTAAATTTCTTGTTTTCCCCCAATTTTGATTCATTTCACAAGAAATGAAAAAAAACATCAAGCCCAACCACTTACCCATAATTCTTTTTTTCTGAATTGACTAGGATGATTCATATTATAAGAATCTTGATTTCCTAGAATAATGCATGAAAATAAAAATCTCATTCCATACTGGGATATTAGTAAATCCTTGGTAAAAATTATTAACAAACATAACATCACACAACAAGTGTATCGCTCAAGGTTAAATATCATCAATTGTAATAACACATATTAATTGTAACAATCCCACCCAAGGTTCTTGGATTTTACACTCATAGATGGGGTAGCTACTCCCATGAATGAACTCGTAACCAATTCCCAAATCATCCTATTACTATGTATACCTTTCCCAAATTTTAAGAACAAATAAAAAGAAATGTAACCCCTCTGATACCACTTTTTAATTTCTCATCCTGGGTGCCACACATAGGTGCCCGGAGCCTATTCACCACGTGACCTTATTTGTGCCTCCTCAAAAAATAAAGGCTTCTCATTAGTAGTGAGGGACTAATATAGATAGTGGGGATAATATTACCACTTTTTCAATGAAGCTCCATAATCAAAAATAAAAAAAATAGAATCGACATATATATCATAACCATAAATATAATAGTATCACAAGATGAAAAAACTAGAAATACTATATCAACATTATACTATATACATGCCATACTAAAGTATGTTACTCTTGTGAAAAGGAAAACAAAAATTAAAGACATTGAAAACATCAAAGAGGGACTCGAACCATGTTTAATTCCCTCATCCATTATCCATCGCAAATCAACCAACTAACATGGGGTCTTTTTTCTTATCCTCTCTAGTAAACATGAAGTCTATTTAGGTACCGATCAGGAAGCCCGAGTAGGGTGTGGCTAAAACATAGTGGGTTTCCACCAATGACATAAAAAATTTATACATATTCAAAATAGTGTATGTGGTTTTACAAATAATGAAATACATGTAATAAAGTAAATAGATTACATTTATTCATCTATCCTTTATACAACCACACACCCCCTCAGGTTCCCTAGAACACCGTATTGACAATACCTTATTTGACCATGCCAAAGTCTCAACCATATCACATATTCAATTAAAACTCTCATTATAACACATGTTCAGTCATTATACATTTTATTTCAATTCATAATATGAATAATTTATTCCATGGTCTAATTCCATGATTTTGGGTCGAGATCATGATGCCTAGGACCATGTGGGTTTTTTATGTAGTAGACCATGTACCCCACACAAATATCAGTTTATCACTAGGGTATTTTGACGCATCAGGCTATCTCATATACACAAATATCATTTTTTATCACTATGAGATTTTGATGCATCATCCTTGTCCCACAAATGAATATTAAATAATCACATACATAAAAAATTCAAATGTGTCAATATATCACATATGTCATAATACCACATCAATCATGATAAATCAATAATTATCCTCTCTCCACATTTCACAACCAAAATTTCCATTAATTAATTAAAAAATTATTTTAATCCAATTCACAATTAAAAATTGTATTAATTAATTCAACAATTAATTATCCAAACATCATAATAACATTATTTCAATAATAAAATAAAATAATTATTTTCTAAATTCAACAATTTTTTAATCTCAATAAATCTCATTAATTAATTAAAAAATTAATTAATTAAAACAAATAACCTCAATTTCCTATAATTAATTAAAATATTAATTATTTCTCAAATACCTGAATTTAAATATATCAATAATTTGTTCATTAGTAAATTGTTCCAAAATCACAAACCCTAAATTTATTAATTCAAAAACCTAATTAATTCAACAAAGAAACCCTAAATGAACCATATAAATTATACAATTACATACATGTAATTAAAACCATGACTATGGGATTTGAATAATAGACCACCTATATTTTATCGATGATCCAAAAATGATTGCAATGGAAAATTATCATGGGGAAGATGATTTGCATGATTTTAAATAGTTTCCTGGATAAAAACTGATCATGGTCAATACCAACAACAAAATCAGTCAAAGGATTACACATAAATAGTTTGATAAGAAGGAGTAAAAAGAATAAACCTAATTGAAAATATTTACCACGGATCGTTCAAATGGATAGGATGTCTAGAAGGGAATTTGGGGACTTAAAATCACTTGGTGAAATCCGTAGAGTAGATAGGAGAAGACTTGTTGAAAAAAAAATTCATCCTTACAACATGTTAAAAAATTCAGATTAGTGTTTTACATAGTGTGTAATATGATTACACATTGTGTAAATATTTTTAATGGGTTATGATAAAAAAAATATTGCCTCATATTTATTTCATTAACACCCTCAAACAATTACATGATGTGTAATCCCTTTACAAAACATTAAAATTTTATTTTATTTTTTTCCATTTTCCTTTTAAAAAATATAAACATATTTAAATATTTTCCATCTCACCAAGAACCCATTAAATGCTTAACTAGTTTATACATGATGTCTGTTAAATAACACGACCGAATTTATAAATTAAAACACAGTCGAAACAAAATATTAATGAAAAGAATAGTGAGAGACATACCTATAAAAATAAGCGATCATATATCTCCTCCCTCAAGTGGGAAACATAACTATTGGTGTTATCTATGGAAACTACCTCCTCACGAACCGATGATGTTTTTTTCCATAAAGGCTTCTCAATTAATGATATAATGATGTATTTAATATTTATATAATATATTTAGTGTATATTTATACCAAATAAATTATAATAACACATATTCCTTCTTAACAAACATTCCATAGTGGATGCAATAATGTCACTCATGTGTACGAATGACTACCGCCTCATGAAGGGATGTGGAACATTGTAACTTAAAATTTACATGGAAAGTAATAAAGATTAAAAATATTTTTAAATATGATATTATTTTAATATTAATCATTCCTAAAATTAAATATATCATATATATTCTTACCTAACTATCATTTAGATAAATGATAATTTTTTTCGGGTGTATAAAAAACTTCTAACACACAAAGCATTGTGACTCATTTGTTATTACTATATAATATTGAAGGAATAATTAAAGGTATTTAAAGTAATAATGTGATGTATTTTATATAATTATTATATTTGAGTTATAAAATATAACTTACCTTCTTTCCTTCATGATCATCAAAAATAGAAATGTTACTCAAGTCTACATATGACCTACCGTCTCAATGATGGAAACATGGTTAATTTATAATAAATATGATTAGTTATTGGATTTAAAAGTAAAGTTTTTGTGGAAAAAAATTAATTTTATCCTTATTAACAATATTGATATGATTAAATTATAATAACTTAAAATTTTCTCAAATTTCAAAAGTTCTTTCATGTATATGAGTCGTGTTTCGTTAAAAAATCCTAATTGAAATTAATTGGATATATCAATAAAAAAAATAAAATATAAGGAATAATAAAAATGATATATTTTATTATAATATAAATAATTAATATACATTAATTACTCAATAAGTAAGGGTACTCACGTGATGATTTTAGAATGATGTAATGGTTTCATCTGAAAAATTCATTCTTTTAGATGCATGTTCTTTTGTAGACTTAATTTCATTTACATGTTATCTATATTGACCCAATGAGTATTATAGAATGAGTTTAATATAATTAAAGATATTTAAATCAAAATTCATTTACTTAATTCAGGGGAGTTATAATTAAAATGTTACTGAAGTGGTAATGGTTTATTTTTCAATTTAATCTTAATTAGGATTACTCATACTTGAATTTGAATTATTGGAAATTATGTGATCATTTCCAAATAAAACCCATATAGATTATTATACTCTGGTAATTCATATACTTTACTTTTAATTTTATCATTTTCATCTCTCTAGTAAATAAAAATATTGAGAATTTTTTAAGAAAACATGACTTCATTTTTCTATTTAGTCAAAAATCCATTATTCACAATCACTTGTTTTTTACTAAATATTTAAAACTATATTAAACATATTTTTAATTTAATTTTTACCCATAATTGTAGTATTAAATAAAGGTATGTGAATCTTCCATTATTTTTTGGAAAAATATTCATTTTAATACTTTACAAAATGCGAAATGAATGTTTTTCACATATACGTGATGTACAGAATTTAAAAAAATTGTATAAATTATTATAATATTTCTTAGAAATTTTCATTGAAAATGATTCTGAAATTATTTTTTAATTTTTCTAAATATTGAGTTAGATTTTTTCAAGGTTATTTTCATATAGAATTTTTTTTGACTTTTTAAAAGAATTTATATTCATTAATGAAAATAACATTTAATGTTACAGAATAGTTATAATATATATATATATATATATCATATATATATATAAATATATATCTCACTCTCATATACGTTTAAGGGTTAATACATGACTTATGATCATAAATAAAATTTTCTTAATTATGAAATTTCCTTTTCTTATGATATAAGGTAAAATTACATGACCAATTATATTTCCTTGGATAATTATTATATTTGTTTTTTATTATTGGTTTTTTGTGTGGAATCCATATTCGTATAATTGACTTGAGTATTATGGGTGTTAATAACATTATATAACCCTATAATGAATTGGGTAATGTTATATTTTCATAATATGTTATATATTAGTCTAGGGAGTTAACCTAATTTATGTCACTTTATTAACCACATGATGTTGCCTTAAAATTTATCCTTGGCTTATGTTAATTTAATTTTTTATGTTTCTATCAGATTTCCAATACTAAAATGATCATATTCTTCCATATTAATTATGTTATTCTTCCATGTGTTTACTCATTTTTCTGAAAATTTAGTATAACTTGAATATATTTGAATCACATGATATTCTTATTTATTATTTTTATTACCTTACTTGGATTTCAAGATCACCCTTTTTTCTATGTAATCCCATGGTTTTTCTAAGTAGATTTAGGATCTCAAATGGATTTCATGATATCACTATGGAGAGTAAGAAATTATGAAATGATTTAGATTATAAATATATATATATTAAGAACATATTCTTATAAAGAAACTATGACATTATGATCATGGAGCTATATTAATTGATTTTTTAGTATTTTAATCATTTAATAATATTTGTAAAAATGACTGGGTCGTAATAATTGGTATTAGAGAAATGGTTTTGTTATCCTATGTAACTTGGATGTGAAGAAATTATTGAGAAACATATGGATAAGAGTGAGGATAATTATATATATATATATATATATAATATCCAAAAAAAATTTGAAGGATAGGGATAGTGGATTCTGAGAAATTGCGTCCATGTCAGGATACTAAAAGTGGATGTGGCTTTGGAATAGTTGTACCTATTGGTAATAACCCCAAACAATGTGAATTTAACATTACTCAATCATCACCATGTGAATGATAATGTGTCTTTCTTCACTACTATCGATACACACCTAGGTTACATATATAATATATTCATAAGCACTTTATGAACCATCATGAAAAAATTTAATAGTTGATGACCATAAATGAACTATGATAATCATATGGTTTCATAGATTAAAAATATGTTGTCAGGAATTATACATCATATAAATGATTTTTCAGGATTATGTGGTTAAACACAATGACTATTATTTCTCATAGTATTCATTGTATGTTTATTCAATGGCCAGAAGAAGGAGGAATCTTGTTAAAATTGAATTTGATGGAAAATTTTTGTGAATATGATAAACAAAATTAGATGATGGATAGTGAAAAAAAATATTTTTATTATGACTAATATCTATCCCAATTTTTTTATATCAATGTGAAATTATTTAAGATTCCTAAAATATAAAATAAGACAATGATAGAGTTATTATGAATGTTTGAGTGGTAATGAATTGAGGAAAAAAGATTCAACATCCTACATGTCATGAATGTGTGAAGATGCACCTACAAGAATATCTCAAATGGAGGGTAATATGATTCTTTCTATGTAAATGGAGGTTATTACGAAATTATTTCCAAGTAATATGATGTCTTTTATGTGGTGAACTTGTGAATTATTTATTTCAATGATGTAAACTAAGGGTTAGACCTTATAACCAGGAATTACATATGTTATAAAAAACAATAAAGTAAAAGGGTTGATTTATTTTTATTTTGGGATTTAGGAATTATGGTGTAGAAGTAAATTTTTAAATGGTATCTTGGTTATTGGGATAATGAAATATATATAGATTTTGTTTATATAGAAGTCTTATATGGTCTTATTTATAGTTAACATAACATTTATGTATATCATTATGGGTTTATGATTTTTTGGATGATCAGGTGTCAAATATTTTAGGCACCCATTTTTATGTTCCATTTTATGGGAATATATTGTGGTTAATGATAGTTTGGGAATTTTTTTTTCAATTATGATATATATATATATATATAACCTTTATTATAAATATAAATTATTATTTGGATATAATGCTATTATATTTCAGAGATATATGTTGACGGGTATGATATAACCACTGAGTTTAACAAATTCCTTCTTCTTAAGGTTATTGATGTTATTTGGGATGTAAGGTTATTTATTTAGGGAATCTATATGTTAAATATTTGGTTTTATTTTTGAATTTTTGAGATTAAAATATTCATATTTATTTTGGAAATTATTTCATCATGTGATTGTAATTTCTAATTTTGGTTAATGTATAAGTACAAGATGAGTATCTTTATATCATATTTTCGGTTGATGTGATCTGTTAAAAGTTAATTTAGTTCATTGAAAACAAAATATTCATATTCTATATTCTATATTCATTCCATATAATAAAAGGTGAAGTGAAATTTTTTTGAACAATAATTTATAGGATGAAATTGTGTTTATGAAATAAAAATATATGAGGTATGAATATTTTCATGTTTTCATTATCATAATAGTGAATGAATCACACAACTCTTTGATAATTATCTTAAAACAAAAATATTACCCAAAAACCATTATATCTGATGACACAATGCTCTTTTAACTAATTACACATTTATGTGTTGGTGGTCATTAAATATATCTTTATCACTAACTTTCTCATGATCTATGAACTCAATCATTACTCTTATATATTTATTATTTTCATCTATGTACATATTTTTCAATCACTACTTTTAAATGCAAACCAATGATTTTTGAGATCAACTTTAAATTAATATGCTTCAATTTATTTTATAAGATTATAATGTAACGCCATGATATTTTTGTAAAATGGTATTGTGTTTGATAGTGTATTTACCATGAAACACTAAGTTTAATCAAAACAATACATATTAATAAAATGTTATAATTTAAAATGATAACATTAACATTACAATCAAATTTAATGGAATTAATATGATTTTTTTTTAAATTTATAAATTTTATAAAAAAAATATAAATGTATTTATATATGATAATTGAATAGAAACTCAATTTTATGTAATTTTATTTTAATAAAAAAATATATGTTTTCTTTAAAAATGGTTTATACTAATTTCTTAGTAGAAAATAGAAAAATTAATTATTTTAATTTAAAAAAAAGTAATTTGTTAAAATTGACTTCATTATTGAAAATAGAATATATATATATTAGTTTTGGGTGAAATTTTTATATTTTTTAGAAAATAATATTGTTTTAGTGAATTGTATAAAATGCATATTTTTATAAACATGTTGTTTATTTGTAAAAAAATCAATTAAATTAATAATTCTATTATTATTTTAATTTTATTTTAAATTAACATATATATTACTGAGTTATATTATATCGGATTACTATAATTAAATCATCTTTAAAATTTATTTTGTTACCATTTTACATTTTGGACCAAAAACACTTTTTCTGAAAACTATTTTAATGTGCATATTGTTTCTCTATTATAATTAATAAAATTTATAACATACAAGGGATTGTTTAAATGAAATTTATATATTATATAAATAAATATTTATCAAAATTTATTTTATTTCTATTTATTTCAAAATAGATAATATGTGTTTATCTTTTTTAAAAATATGCATTTCATAAAAACATAGTTTTTCAACCCATATACCATTTTAATTTTAATTTTAATTATACAACTTATGTGAGATGAATTTTTAAAAATGTATTCATTATTTTAATCATACTAATTTTTATTATCTTATAAGGTTAAATTATTTTTTGAAAATATTTAATATTGTAAATATTTAAAATTATTTGTAGTGGTTAAGTTAAAAATTCGTTTACAAAGGGTCGAACATTAAAGTTAAGCATTACAAATGACCCAAACATGACTAATTCCAATTTTGTGGTCATATTTCGAACTTATTTTGTCCAAGGTATAAAATTTTCCATTTTAAGCCATTTGAAATGATAAACATTTGGGTTTGGTTCTTTCTTTTCAAAAATTAAAAGTGTATCATCTCCCCGTCTTATAAAAGGAAACCTCCTCTACTCTTATTTACATATTTTTTAAACCAATATTTTTTTTAAAAAATACATCCCAAATCACATAAATTATTCCCTATAGTAATAGTATAGGCTTTAACTTGATAAAAAATACAATCATAAAATGATCTAGGTATAGTCCTAAAGAAGTTGTCTGAAGAGGAGGTAACATCCTTAACTGAGGGTTTTATATTATTTATTCATCCAACACCTTAGTTTTTTTAAACATAATGATATATTAACCTTAATTTTTTATATAATTAGTTTTTTTTTGGTAAAGGATAAACAAAAAATATTTCATTCTCTCTAAAATGGGACACCAAACCATTGATCGTGTGTGTGACAAACTACCACCTCGCAAATAAACATAATTCATTTCGCATAAATGATTCCCATGGATAGATACAATAATGTATTTAATGATCATATATGATATTTATGATATAATTATACCACTATAATTATATTATCACATAATTCTTCTTATATTCAATTTATTAGGTTATGTGATAATGTCACTCATGTACATGGCCGACTACATCCTCACAAAGAGATATGATTCAGTTTTCACTTTAATGTTATATGGTAGGTAATAAGGAAAATATTTATGTTTATATGTGATAATAATGACATATTAATATTTTTTTATAATAAATATTTCTTATTATTTATTATGCTACCGTCCATTATATAAATGATTACATCGTTCATGTGTATGACAGTCGACGGCCTCACCGAGTGATGTGATTCATTTTTATTAACACATCACATAAATTGTATATGTGAGGATATTTATAGAAATTATGTGCTTTTTATTATATAATTATCATATTGGAATGTTAAAATAACCCTTAAATTATTTCTATTATGATCGTCAAAAAATGGAAATGTTACTCATGCATGTTTATCACCTACTATCACCATGATTGTAATGCGGTTCATTTTTTATAAACATATTTCATTATCGGTTTTAAAATTATAATTTTTGAAAGAAAATGATTAATATTTATTCAATACCACTCTATATATTATTAAATTATAATATCAATGACCTTAGTAAACCTACAAAAATGATTTTGGACATATTAGTTTTTATCATTAAAACATCCGATTTCAAATTAATTGGTTATGTAATTGAATACGATGTGGAAAAAATCAATAATAAAAATGAAAATTGTTTTTAAGAAACTAAATAATTAAAAAAATTATTAATAATGATGTTAAATAATGAAAATTGTGATTTGGTATCGTGGTAAGGGTTTCATCTAAAAGATTCCTTCTTTGAGATACATGTTCTTATATGAACCTAATTTTATTAAAATAGTGATTTTACTTCCCCCTAACATATTATATAATGACTCGCTAAAATTTCCTGATATTTATAGTTTCAATTCATTTACATCATTTTTGGGAGTTATTATTCCAATATTAATAAAGAAGTAATGGTTCAGGTTTCAATATCATTTTCAATATGATTTATTCTACTTGAATTTCCATTATTAGAAATTATTTGATAAATGACCAATAAAACCCTTAAATTTTATTATCCTTCAAAAATTAATTTTCTTTTCATATAATATTTCAATTATTCTTCCTTTGGTGCTTGAAATTATTTAAATAATTTTATTATGAAAACATGACATCATTTATCTCTTCGGGTGGAAATATTTAATTTCAATACCCTTGTTTTATGAATATATTTTTTATTTTTTTACTATGTTTTTAAAATGAATTTATACCAATAATTGGATTCCAAGAAATATTTTTAAAAATAATATTCTCACTTTTTTAAAAAAAATTATCATTTTTACATTTCTTACAAAATCTGAGTAGACAATTTTATAATTATATGGAATGTATTTAATTACATACCAACATTTTCATTGAATATACCATTTTAATATTCCAATGATATTTCTATGAAAAATATTATAACAATATTTTATTCAAAAATTATTTCAAAATATTCCATGTTATTTTCCTCAAGAATGTTTTTACCTTTTTAAATTCGTTTATATTCATTATTTAAAAAACATTTTACATTATGAAATTATTCTAAAAGAGGTATACATGTTTCTTATAAATTCCCTTCTCACTATAGTTAACATTATGGGGTAATACATGCCTTGTACTCATTTCTAAAATTCCTTCAATGTTAAAATTCCTTTTATTGTGATATGTGTAATGATTATGCATTCCATTTTCTTTATATGGGTAATTATTATGATTATTACTTATGATTAATTTCATTATGTGGAACACATAATAATGTACATGAAATGAATTTGGATGGTGGTAGGGGAATTATATAGCCTTCCAATGAATTAGGTAGTTTTATAGTCTCATGTGGCATCATGTATATGATTGGGGATTGAACGTAATCCATTATGGGATTCTATACATAAATTAATTTTGTCTTAAGATTTATCCTAAATATATATATTAATGTAATGTTTTCTCTCTCTTACATGTTCCTGTGAATCCATTATCTAGTGATACCATGTAACTTATGTTACTAATCAATGTTATAACTCATATAACTCCACATTTACGATTTCAGGATGTATCCTTTACTCACATGTTATGTTTGAATATCATGTTTATTACCTTAATAGGCTATGTAGCTTATACCATTTTCTAATTATTTCAAAGGTCATGATATGTTGCTTTTAGAGATAAAATGGATTTGAATCTCACTGAGGAAAAAAAATAATTAATAATTTTTTTAGTTTCCTTTGGTATATTATAATCCTTTTCCTCTAAAGAAATATGGCCTCAATATTTATTGATTTTATATAATTAATGTTTATGTTAGGAATATGGTAATAATATATGTAAAAGCATTTTGTATTTTCAAATAAGAACTATTGGATGATCCTTATATTTTATCACTCTTTATATATTCTATAAGTATGAAAATGTAATGATATCAAAAATAGTATTTATTGTATTGGAAAATTTAAATAAATTTTAGAGAATATATATCTCAATTCATGAAATAATATTAAATCGAGGATAAGAGACAGAAGTCTAAGGGGAAGTTACATTGTTTGCCCACACTAGATTGAAAATGAGAAAAAATCACTATCAAAAGTCTATTCAGACTCCATAAATTTCATAATGGACATAATTCTATTTGGGTTGTAATTGATTACCATAAAAAGTTATCACACATTATTTCCATTGGAGAATATTTATCCCTTTATTATCTTTCCAAAATATGCATTATGGATGTGTTATGTATGAAAGGAATAACACATTCTACTATATCTGACTAAGATATGAGGTATACCTTCATTTTCTATTAAAAAACTTCTAAAATATTCAGTTTAAGAGTTTTGTTTCAGGGTTAATATTCATACTCAAAAATATATTCATTCTGATACAACCATTCTAATGATATATGATATTATGATATCTTACTCCATTGATTTTTATGGTGGTTGGGATGAACACATCCCTCATAAAAATACACCAATTAAAATATCATCCACTCAAGTATTTATATTGTTAATTATGAATCCCTATATTGAAATAAGAATATATATCAATCCTAATTTTATGAATTTGGTGATATAAATCAATAACGACATGAATTACAAGGGTAAATGAAAGAGAAAATCCGGATTCATTCCATAGTACATTAATGAATCTCATAGTTGATAAAATTTGATACTTATAATCATAAATAATTTATGGAATTTTACATTAGTGATAAGTTATTAATATGAATTTATACATTTAGTAAGTTTATAAAATTTTAAATGAAATTAAAACTAAACCTTAGATATATTTACCTCTTCGAAATTTTCGATTGAGTAGGTTCAATAGCTTATCATTTGGATATTCCACCAAAACTCTCTAAAGTTCACCATGTGTTCTATATATATCTTAAGGAAGTAAATAATTGATCATTAACAGGTACTAAACTCATAGGTTATACCACTTAACCATGATTAAACTTATGAAAACCATATTTAAAAATATAGATCATAGAGATAATGTTTTATGGAACAAGACTACTAAGCCGATAAAAGTTCTCTCGAGGAATCATAAATTCAATGATGCTTTATGGGAACTATAGCATGTGATTAAATAGATATTTCATCCGTTTATTGTATAATATTATTGTGTTATCCTCGGAGAAATTAATTGTGTATGGGGGATAATGTAACACCCCTATATTGTATGATATATTTCTCTTCAAATTAATTTAATTTATTCAATAACATCCAATAAATGCAATATATACTATAAATTAGCCATAATATAGTATACCATTCACTACTGGAAAAATGGCCTATACCCACGGTTCAAAACCGTGGGTATAGCCCCCAAAACCGTGGGTATAGCCTATACCCACGGTTTTGGGAACCGTGGGCTGGAACGCCGTCGGTATAGGTCCCCAGCCTATACCCACGGTTTTGGAAAACCGTGGGTATAGGTGTCCTGCCACCGTGTCACCGAAACATAGAGAATTTCCACGGTGTCAACGGCTTTTACCCACGGTTTCAAAACCGTGGGTATAGGTCCTAAAATAATGCAGGCGCCGAGTTTCGATCCCGCAACCTCTTCGCTGCAAACACCGCGTCTAACCACTACCCTAACTTCACATATATTTATGTATATATATATTCAGTTAAATATAGTTATAAAAACCGTGGGTATAGAGGGAAGAACCGTGGGTATAGGGTTCCCGCCAAAAAAAAAATTCCTTCCCGCGGAAAAAAAAATTTCCCGCGCACACAAAATTGACCTATACCCACGGTTTTTCAAAACCGTGGGTATAGGTATTTTATCCCAGACCTATCCCCACGGTTTTCACCAAAACCGTGGGGATAGGTACATTTTCCAGTAGTGATTTTAAAATAATTGTTAATTTATATTAATGAAAAGGAAAAACCATATTTTGACAATAATGTTTAAAGATTATATATATAAAATATACATTGATGATTACATTCTCAATTTATTGTTACACTTTTCTTCTAATAAAAAATAATTTCTAAAAAAATAATTTTAATTTTTTTTTATTAGAAAAAAAAATAAATTTGATCTTCCACAATTATAAATTAATTTGAAAAAACAAGATTCATTTTTTAAGTCATCATTTCTATATTATCTTAAAGTTATATTTAGAAAGTTTTCTAATAAAATGTATTCTTTCTATGAATTTAGAAATATTAATTTTCATTTCAAGAATTTATAAATATAATTTTATTTAAAAATGATTTGAAATTAAAATAAATTCATTTTTATTTAGAATAATAAAATTATAACAATTTGAATTAATTTTATGTTTTATTTCTTTATAAAACTTGTTAAACATTAGAGAACATTTTTTATGGAAATCTTCTTTTCATCTCTATTTGCATGTTTAATCTTAAATCAAATTCTACTATATATATGAATTGATTTTTATAATAGTGATTAAAAAAATTTTCTCATTATAACTAATATCAAGTTATATGTTTGAATTTATATTTGGTCTAAATGAATAGTGAATCCAATAAAAATATCTTATGAGTGTTATGGTTTAAACCCATATTTTGGGGTATAAAAGCAAGAGATATGGGTAGTTTTCCAAATCTAAATTTACTAGGTACAATTTTATTGAAAAATTACATCCTCATAATATACCACATTTTATTATTTGTCCATTTGGAATCTATTTTCTTGATAATGACATTATTATATTTTAATCTTTTAGTAAATTCCATGTGTGTCCACTCTTGCTCCTATAAATGGACACCCATACTTTTTATTATATACAATAGTTTGGCCCAAATAAATCAACCAATCCCAAACTATATATCTTCTAGTATTCCCAAAAAATTATTTATGGGTGATTTTGTTACGTGAAATCTAATTCAAAGGGTCCTAAAATTGTGATCTAGAGGAGGTCTACTGAAAAAAGATGTCAGCATCCTACCATGACACATTAATTTATGTTTTTGAAAAAACTCATATAAATATATGGTATTCACAAAAATATAATTCCATAAATGTGAAAAATATAAAAAAATTATTATTATTAATTTTTATCCACCTTTATTCACGTTCTTTTCTTTAATACATAAAGTGAATGTATCGATTGTGTCTATGTGTGGACTATTGCCGCTACGTAGAAAAATAATTAATTTCCACAAACATTTACCATGGATTGATATCATATTGGGATTAATGTTTTTATATGAAATTAACGATAATATTTTTATTTTATATTTATAAAATATTTTCTACCTTCTTACCATTCAATCATTTGGATAATGATAATGATTTTTTAAAATTAGTGTACTACGAGGTCAAAGAAGATATGTTATTTGTTTTAAATTTAAATTCCACATAGATGGTAATAATGATATATTTAATAAATATATATATTAATTATGATATATTTATGGCTCTATAATTATAAAATACTATTTATTATTGTTTCCTTCTTTTAATGAAAACATTAGTACAACATTCATACTTATGAAGGGAATACCATCTTCATGAACAATGTAAACAATTTAAACATCCCTATATTTTATTGAAGATTATAAATCAATATATTAATAAAATATGTGATATTTATATCATTATTTGGATTCTAGATAAGATGGAACTATGATCAATTAACTTTGACTAAATTATACGAACTAAACTCTAATGAAAAATGAAATAGTCAACCCTAGGAAACAATTATTACAGTAATGAATTATTAATAAATAAAAATAAAAATGTTATAATTGGTTCATATATACTATTATATTGTTTATATTATGATGTTATATATTTATAATATATTTAGTTTTATTATAAAATATATAAAAGTTGTTTTGAATCAACTCAATCATGAGGTAAGTGATTTATACAACAGTCTAACTTTTTATCAGGATTGATTATGATTAATTTTATAATGTAGAAATTTTATAAATTATCTATAAAGAATCCAATTATTTTTATTATGATATGGATATTTTTATATATTATATCTTTTCCATCCATGTACATATCATTATAAACTGAAGAGAATGAAATAATGTTTTATGTAAAACTTGTATTATTTCTCTCTTTGATCAAAAAATATTTTCCTTTCATATCAATGATTTATGAAAATTATTTCAATTTTTTTATATTAAAAATTATTTTTAATGTTCTTTTAACCCATTATTTCCCATTAAAAAAATAAATTGAAAGTTATTTTTATTTTCCATATAAGTTGGTTTTGACTTTTTACCAAAACTATACAATGAATAATTATTTTAACAAACATGAAATGAATATAATTTCCCACTATTAGAAATTCTAAATGTATTAGATCATACATTAAATGTTCCTAAGGATGATTTAAAATAAAATTTCATTCCGAATATTTTTGAAATTTATAGATTTTAAATAATTTATTTGAATATGAAATGTGTATTTTGATCACAAAATGTTCATTTGATATTTTAACAGAATATATCTACTATTATAACATACATGATGTTACTTATGATTTATAGGGATATTATCCAAATCAACCATCAACATTCATTATTTTCATGTATTAAAATTATGATGATTCAATGATGATTTAGTGAAACCCATTTCATTTCCCTGGATTAATAAACTTGTAAAGAAATTTTTTTTATCCCTATTTATTTTTGCATGGGTTTTTATGATTATATGATAATATGTTTAGGAAACCCATTTCTTTTAAATGTTTTATAACACGATAAATATTTTATGATCTTTTGTAACAAACATGCACAATTTATATAATGTAATGGGTGGTCTAGGAATTATATTTTCTTCTAATACATTGTGTAATGATGGATATATATTGAGGTGATAACTACTAGAAGATAGAGTGATCCCAGTACATTGATGGAATATTTCCATAATAATGGCCTTGGGAGTGAACCTTGGAAGTAAATGTGATGTAATTGGAGATGAACCAAATCAACTATGATTGTCATTGTAATGATCCTTGACTAATGGAATTTATTTTTCTAGTATTATCTTTATTTAACAAACATATGCCTTATTTCAATGTATTAATATCTTGTCTCATCTTCTGTGAATCCATTACTGTTCATTTCTTATAAACTACTAAGAATTTTTTGAGGACTCAAGATTATGATTTATGATATGATGGGTATGGGTTTCAAATATTAATATAAAATTCTAAGACTCTTATTCCATTTTAATCCTTATGTGAGCATTGATATCTTCTTTATTTCTTATTTCTAAGCATCTTACCTCACTATTTCTTATGTTTCCATTCCCAATGTTTTTAAGAAAACTTTTATATATTATATTTCAATGATGAATTATAGTTATGATGAAAGTGGTTATAGATGACGTAGGTGTATTCTAAATAAGATTTTATGAATCCATGATTCCAAAGACACTAAGACAATATGATTCTAACATGGATCATAATGTTATATATTGGATATTCATCTTCCATGTTATAATATTTGTTTATCAAAATTATGGGTCTTAATTATTTGTATTAGTGGATGTTTCATTTATATTTGGAAACTAGTATGATAAAAATATAGTGACTATCCTCAATATAATCATATATATATATGATAATGTTATAAGTTATGGAAATGAAAGGAATGTGGATTTCCAAAAAAACACACTTTTTGGACAACAAAAGTTCATGGGATTTTCATAAAGATGAATCTAGGGGTAACAACCCAAAAAGGGTTGGTTGAGTATATCATGACTGACATTATTATGCATGGTGTGTGTTCCCATACTAAACCCCTGGTTTGACACTCCATGGTTATTTTTATATGTTAATCAACATTTTCATTATAAACCATTATGACAGGTTGTAAATATTTGATGATTATGAATATACTAGTTAATCATATGGTGTCATATAATAAAAAGGAATTAAGGATTTAGATATCCTATGAATGATTTTTCATGTAGACATGATTAATTTTTGTGATGTTTCATTCTAATAAAAACTATTTTTTTTGAATAAGGGGATAATGATAAGATGATGAAGTTAATGTATTGATAGGAATTCTCAATTATTGATGTATCTTATTTGAGACTAGTCATATAAATTCTTTTGTATTATGAAAAAACTATTGGGATGTTCATTCACACACTTAGAGAATAGATATTGAATTAGCAGGGAAAGCGTCTAATTATACATTGATCACATCTCATGTCTACTATTTTTATTTAATTTAATTTTATTGGAATTTTCTTTTCACAACACCCAATTTTTATACATCTAGTTGAATTTGATGGTATCTTATAAATATAATAGATTTATTTATATAAATTTCTCATTAATTTACAATGAGGGTAATTCACAATTGATATTCCAAACCAACATATGATTGTATTTCGTTTTGATGATAAATAAAAACATATGGTGGAAATTTCATCTATTTAAGGGGCCATCACTCCTATTAAAAATGGTTAATTATCATCGATGATTGGGGATATAGTTAGCATTAAAAATATTTCTAATTTGGGGGCATTGTTGGTGTCTTTGTAGAAGAGTTTCTATTTCTTCTACAAGATTTTCCAGTTGAGTTTTTAATAAAACTCGTTCCAAGAAGAATAACATTATAAAAGTCCATATCAAATAGGCCTGAATGATTTGAATGAATTGATGAATTAAACCAGGAAGAGTCTTGATAAATTGTTGATACAGTTCAGTGCATCATTGTTGGTGAACCTATTGTTTTTTATGAATAATGATGGATCAATATGACTCTACAATGTTATTAGGGTCAAAAAAAGATCACAATAAAATATAAGTATCAACTAACCCATACTGATAATTTTTTCAATCAATTATAAGGATATCCTTATTTTTCAAAGATTGTCCATTGATCTATATTATATTAGATGTGGATAAAAAGTAATTGCATATGAAGGAAAACATTCATATGTGGTATAGAAACTATTAATTTACAATGATGTAATTTATTCTCACTAATTCAACAATTATATTATAGGATTTAATGTAAAGATTAATTATATTTTTCTGTGATCAGTTTTTGGTAGTCAATATTGTTGATGTTAAAACAAATTAAAAGAGAATATATGATCTGGAATCCTGATTAAGGATTATGTTAAATTAATTAAGGAATGAGATTCTAAATGAAAAATTTACTATGATTAAATTTTGGATACAAAATTTTTCCTTTCTTGAGTCATATAATCTCATTATAGGTTATATCAGAGGATACATAAAAGGAAAAAAAATTAGTGACTCTCATACAAACAAATATGATTGAGATATATAGTTTCCATGGATTCACTGGATATTATCAACACTTTATTGTGAATTTGTTTTGGATATCTAATATAATCAACATGATAACTAGAAAGGGAGGTATAATTATTTGAAAAATAGAATGTAAAAAAATTTAAATTAAATTATAGATGGTTAGACATCACAGTTATTATAAGATTACCCTCTGGTGGAAAAGGTTTCGTGATATATAGTGATACATTAATGATGGGAATGAGATATATCCAATCATTAATTTTATAATATCCTCTGTGTCATGATAATTTATAGTTCATGAAAAAATTTACCTACATCATGATTTGCAGTTAGAATTGTTGTTTTCTCATTAAATATATTTATTTTTTATCTATAAACTAAAAGGTGTGTCTTATGTATCGATAATAAATGTTTAATGTATATATTCCTTGTGAAGGAGTTAAATATGGGATATAATTCATTGTTATAATTGATTAAATATTATTACATGTCAATATATTACCACCCTAGAAAAGTTAAAAATGGTGTGGATTATCTATGTTAAATTGACATTGATATCTTCTCTATATTCAGTATCATAAGAGGTCAAATATTTTTGGGTTCACAAAATATGGACCATGAAATCATGAAGTAAGTGTAGAAATAATAACATTCTCAAGTTAGTGCTAAAAAATCAATACATGTATATATTCAAGAATTATAGAATAAACATATTGAGATGAAAAATAAGGATAGAGTTTTTATAGACTTAAACCTCAGTTTTGAAGGAATGTTATGGTTCAATAATCAATTATGTGCCTTGTAAAACTATATTTGAATATTGATTTATTGGATGAATCTCATAGTCCATCATTCTATATTAATCTTAGAAGTTAGAATATGTATATAGATCTGAAGGGGTATTTCTATGTGTACAATAAAAATTTAGATATTTTAGGGTTCAAATATTAGTTCACATTATATCAACACATTTAGGATGAGAGACACATATCTAAGTGTATTTAACAACTAGTTCCCATACTATAATGAAAATGGTAAATCATAACCAAAGATTTTTTCACCAAACTACAAATAAAATCTAAATTACATAATGAAATCTTGGTCGTAGTGGACATCTTTATAATGTCAGGACACATTATTTCTATAAAACCCATCAATTAATTTTCATTCCATAATATAAATTAATGAAGTGATTTGTTTCAATAGGTACCAAATTCTGTTGAATTTGATTTGGATCTATGGTTTACCTTGAATATCTAGTGAAGTCTTTTGCAATATTTTGATTCCAATTTATGTTCTAGTGCTTCTTATCAAATAATGAAGATGTTCAGTCTGAGAAGAACATTCTAACCCTATTGGGTATGCTGAAATCTTATTCTATTGATTTTAAATTAGGTTGGGATAAGTATATTCCTCTTGTAAAAATTTCCAATAACAACATCTTTCACTCAAGCATTCTGATTGATCCTTATAAATACTAGGACATGAGCATTATTAGGAAATGTTATTTAAAATATAATCCATTCATCTACACAATAATTCCTCTATAAGATGAATTAATTTCAATTCTGACAATCATCATTGATATAAGTAATTTTTTAAATTGGTGAGAAGGTATTCCTATGAATTTATCCATTGATTAAGGTTATGATATTCAGATATAGTTGAATTTTACACCTTTTTATATGTTCCCTTTTGAGATTCTAGATCAAATATGGACGGTATATTATCTCTTGGTCCATCCATCAAACCTCTTTCAAGTTAACAGTGTATTCTATTGATATCACTTGAGGAAGTACATAGTTAACACTTCACATGTACAAAACTATGTGGTTGTATTTCTGGAGACTTATCATTCTGAGGAAGAACAAATAATATAAATATTTTATCATAGTGATAAATTGTTTTGGTATAATACTACTCACCATTTTAATGTTCTATGGAGGAATCATAAATTCAAGGAAGCTTCTTGTGAACCTAAAGATGCAATAAAATAGTGAAATCCTCTTTTTTATGTATTAGAATAATGAAATTTTGGGGAAAAATTGATTTTATGAGGGAGAGAATGTAACACCCTAATATTTTATGATAAATTCCTCTTCGAATTAATTTTTTATCATATTATAATACAAGGAAACCCAATTCTATATGAAATATAATATAGCATACAAATATAACAAATTTTTTAAATTTATAAAGAGAATATGTGTAACATCCCAGGTAAATAATGAATATTAAATTTTCATATTTATTAATATTTCTGAATAAAATATTAATATTACATTAAATGGGATGCTATGTTTTATGGCGTACCCAACACGCAACAACGAGTTTCTTTGAAATCATATGTTGCACATAAATAATATAATAAAATTATTTTAAATGGTAGTTAACGCCTAGCCATAGTAATGGAGGGATTGAACATAAATAACTACAAAATTATTATATATGTTTTTGAAATATTTTTACATTTAGCCAATAAATGTTAGCGGCTTAAAATGCGAATAAATCCAATTTCAAGCATAAATATTCTAATATTCTTTAAAAGGTCAATTAACCGCCTTTTGAGGGTGAAGCCTTTATAAATTTACTTTTTGAAAATTTTATATGTTATATTTTACCAAATTAAATCCTTATTTACAATCAAGACATCAGAATTTCCTTTGTGTAAATTTTTGATATTTTTCCAATAAAGTTCATTTTTTAGTGAATAGTGAAAAATGATGTATTTTAATTAAAAACCTCCTTTTAATATAATTTATTTATATGTATATATTATATTTTTAATTACGATAAAAGTTTAATTAAAATATATTTTTACCATTTAATCCAATGTTGGTCATTGGAATTAATTTTACTTTGAAATTGGACTTAAACAAGTGTCAATCTTTTGATAGATATTGTTTCTTAAAAACCCGCTATTTATTTTGATAGCGGGAATTAATTATAAAATTCATTAATGAAACTTCTATGTTTTGAATTTGGTAAAATGGACATCATTTTTTAATTTGGAATACCAAATTTACTTTTGATAAATTTTTGGTATTTTTCTGACAAATGGACATTTTTAATGAATAGTGAAAAATACTGCATTTTACTTCAAAACTGCTTTTTCATCTAATTTATTTATATAGTTAGATTAATTTTTTTTTTAATTTTTAATTTAATTATGTTTTTATCACTTAATACATTTTTTTTCATTGGAGGTGATTTCACTTTCAAATTGAATGTATAAACGAGTCAATCTTCTGATAAAATTTACTTCTTAAAAACTCGTCTTTGCTTCTGACAAGAGGAGTTATTTTTAAATTAATTACTGTAATTTATGTGTTTATAATTTGGTAAAATGGATTCCATATTTGTAATAATAAGGCCCAAATTATGTAATTAAGACACATTTTGTTATTGACTTGATGAATAGTAATTACAGTAATTATTTTTAATTACTGTGATTAATTAGTAAATCAGGTAAAAATGGGTAAACAAATTAATGTTATAATATTATAAAATTACCCATCCATATGTCTTAATTATATTTTTTGAGTCATGGATTCCCATGGAATTCCTTTTTCCATCTTTGGTACCCCATGGAATCACTTTTTTGCAATAGTGACCTTTTGTCATATCATATTGAAAGAAAGGGAAATATAATAAAAGTATGTAATACCTAAGTAAAAAAATTTATTTTTTTTATATAAATGATATATTTTACTATAAATACTAATTTTAAAGATAAAAATTTTTCCTAAATCATGGTACTTTATTTAGATTTTTTATACATTAAATAAATAAAATTATTTATGACACAATGATGATATAGTTATTAACTCATTAATGAAAGATTTAAAATATATGATATTATAAGTGTAAAAACAATTTTGTTCTGAAACTTGGGATTCTATCCAAGAATTTTATAGATACTTATGACATGTAAAATATATTTTAATGCTTTTATTTCTAAGGAATAAAGCTTTTATTCCTTTATAAAAAGTCAATAACCAAATAGTGTCAAAATTGGCATAAATGTGTTTTTAAAAAAATGTTATTTTATTAAATAGTATAAAAGTCCAAAAAAATCTAATATTATGATAAATTAAATATAGTATTACAATAATATCATTATTTATAAAATTAGGGGACTATTGATATTTTAATGTAATTATTATTACCTTATAGTTTGAAAATAAAAAAAAAGACGTGGTAAGAATTATTAATTTTAACTAAGTGTTAAAATGAAAATATAAGGTTCATTATATGACCTTCACTTTTCTAAATCCTATTGGTTGAGTTTATTTATACACCATATCCTATTATCCCAGAAATATATCATTTTGGAACCATTCTAATTTGAAAAACATTTTATAATAAATTAATATTTCATGACTTTCCAAGAGCGCCCCTCCTCCCTCTATATAAATGGCCCCCCACCTATACCCCCTTCCCCATACCTCTCAAGCCATTGTCTCATCCAACAACTGCTCATATTATCTCTCCAAATACCTCTATTACTCCTATAATCCTCTCTTTTTGCAGAAGTATTTCCAATGAATCCTTTGGCTCAAGTCAGAAAGAGTTACCCGATTTAGAGGTAATGTCTTCTCTTGAGTTTCTTTCTTTTATTTTCCTTATTCACTCACCAAAATATTCTTATTATTTGAATCTCATAATGACACAAGTATAATAAATATACTAGGATGATTTTATGAGAAGGATTTTATTTACTCATACACACACCTCCGTCTAATGGTTAAAGAACATACTGTTTCTGTGGGTGGTCAATTACTGCCTCATGAAACGATGATTATTCAATCTCCTTTTAACACCTTTCATGGTTGACATTATTATGGAAATATATTAATATATGATATATATGGTATTTATGTTTTCTATATTCTTCTGTATTTTATGTTTAAATCATATCATTATGCTTTTCATGTCGGGTAGTTTCGATAATTTCTTTTGAGGAAGTGTGGACTACAGCCCCTTAAAGTGATGTGACTCGTTCATGCAATACATGGAATGTATAATAAATGAAATTAATGAAATTATGTGACCTATATAAAATATATATTATAATGTAATTATAATATATATCTATCTCAATTAGTTTTAATTCCATTAATATGACAATGAAATGAAAGCAGCGTTAATGCGTACGTACGGCCTACCGTCTCCATGAACGGTGCATTTAATTTTTTTTCTCCAAATGTTATGAAATAGTATAAAATGAAAATATAGTTGATATATAAGATATTTAAATAATTAATACTATTCTTTAGATTATGTACATATAACTACATAGACAATTCTTTTCAAACAAGTTCATTTTTGACTCATGTAGTGAACATCGACGAAAACGTCTGATATGAACGAACATAATAATCTAATTATTATAACATGATAATATGTGATATGAATTGAATAATAAAATTTTAATTATTTTCTTAAAAAATTATAAATTGACCCAAGTTTATTATTCAGGAATATAATGTAATGAACAAGACAAGTCGGACTCGAGGTAAGGGATCATACCTCTCTCTTTCTTTATAAGTACTCTCTTTTATGTCATTTATTGTAAGATCCGCTTTCTCATGTTAGGGGATATTATTTTATACTCCTATTATAGTAATTTTTATTTTCTTATTATGAGAGACCCAATTTTGATCCCATCAATACATTTTTGGATGTTTTAAGTGGCACTGTTAGGCTGCAGAATTTTCGTAAGGGATTTCTTATCACAATTTTAATTCCATGAGATTTCCATTGTTCGCCACTTATGTGTTTCATGTGGTGTATTTTTTACTACCATTTCATATATATTATCCTGATTCTAATTATATTAATGGTATTATGTGATTCATTTGTTGTTTATTATCTTTTGGTCATATGACTCGATTGATTACAACAAGGTAAGGGTTTTTATCTCACTATTTATTCATGTGAGATTCATGCTATATTTGTCTCTATCTCCTTTGCGTGGTGTATATGCTGACAATTATTACACTCTTTGTGTAATATAATTTTTTATGGGTATTTACATCAACTTTGTATAGTCCATCTTTCATGGGGTGTACGTTTCAAAAGTTACCAAAATCGGTAAGGGAACCTTTCACCCTCCTCTTTTTAAAAGACTTCTTTTTTAGGTATTTTAATTTACATGTTCTTAATGTTGGGATATGTTATTATACATCCTTATTTATGTAAATTTTATGTCCAAGGGATGAGATGCCCTTTATATCTCTCATCAACTCATTTTCTGAATTTTAAAGTGACGTCATTAGGCTGTCGAATTTCTGTAAGGGAACTTCTTAACCCAATTTCAATTATTTGGTTTAAACCTCTACTAATTGATTATGTCGTACGATGAAAATGTGTAGCTAACCTCTAGTTTTTTTATAATTAATATCAACTTATATTCTGTGTATTTATATTTGTCACACATAATTATGTAATTGATGTATCCTTAATCTAAGGATACCATCTTTGTATGGGACTTCGTCTCAATCTCCTTTCATTAAAGAATATTTTGATTTCTACATGACTTTATTTTATACGGTGTATAAAACTATTGTGAATTTTTATTTCATTAAAAGGTAATCTTTTCTCTATGATTATTTTTACTAAATGAAAAAAAGCAATGTTTCTTTTTTTAACGTAAGTAGTGACAACAACCTTTTCTGCCACCGCGAGTATTATTTGATCTATGGATTCCATAACAAGACCTAATGTCTTCAAAAGAAAAATAAATACCATATACTTTTTTTTACATATTTTGGTAATGAAAATGGTTTTTTATTGGATTTATTATTTCAATATCATAAAATGTTATATGGTTATTGCAATGTGGTAATGTTATATTTTTTTATGCTTAAGTTATGTGGTTTGATTATGTTATGGTTCTTGGGAATTGTTACGTATACGGGTGGTTTCGTCATAATCCTAGGGAGGGTGAGCCCGAGATAGCTCTCCAATGAATTGGGTAACATGAAGGAGTTTAACGCTATAGTTTCTCTGAAGAGATTTAGGTAATATACTGTGATGGGTATTCCAAATGTAACCATGAAGGTTACTCCCTACGTAAGAATGTTATGAATGCCTTGAGTTACCCTTATGTCTTATGATTTCTATGAGTTATTCATAAATATTATGATTTCATGAGGTATGTTAAAGTGGTTTTGTTTTATGAGTTAAGTATGATTTCATTGATTCTTATGTATACATGAACTAATTCTTTAAAACTCTAAACCTAAAACGATCCTCGATGTGTATTCTTGAAATAACTCAATAATAAGTAATTTTTGTGGCTGGGGCCTTATAATATGAATAACTAAATTCTAAAAAAAACATATTTAATGGTTTAATATAATGAAAATATAATTAAAAATTCACTCTATTTTTAGTAATGTCGCGATATGCTTTAAAAATATTATTTCCATAAAAAGTTATTTAAAAAAATTCTGATAAAATAATTGTATTATATTTCCAAATTAAAGAATATTTATTTGAAAAATGAACTTTATTTTTGAAATAACCATGTAAAAATTATCCTAGATAAAAAAATTATAATTTTTAGAATCTTTTGATTCCTTAATGAAATGTGAAAAAATAAAAATATTTATTGAAAATTGTCTACTTTTTATATAAAAATAATATTTATTTTTTATAATTATTTAAAATTAAAAATAGTTCATTATTATTATTAATCCAGATAATTTAATTGAAATCAATTTTATATTTATTTTATTATTAAAACTTTTTATACTTATAGATTCATTATTTTTTGAAAACAGTTTTTCAACATGTTTTTGAATTTAATTTTAAATTCAATTATTCAATTTATGTGAATTGAAAATTATAACATAGATTAAATATTCATAATAATCATGAATAATATTATATAATAAGTTAAAATCATATTTGTGTCCATAATGAACAATACAACTTCAAATTTTCATTATCGAGGTCAGGGAAAATATGTTAATTTGTAGTGTTAAACCAAGTGATAAGGGTAGTTTTTCCAATTAGACATGTATAAATATTATTGATGCACACCTGTCGTAGGGCATGGAAAAAGCAAATTTATTTTCCTTACGAATCACAGTGGCTGACCAGGGTCGTCTCACTTGAGGAGTATTGAAGTCAGATCAATCACTTATTCTAGTTCACCTAATCTAACTATTTTTATTGTTGTTTATTTTACAAAATAAAAGGAATTTAATAAATTAATTGAAATAAAAAATAATAGGAAACAAAAATTCAATTATAAATTACCATGAAATGCTAAACAGAATGGAATTATGGAAGAAAAGAAGTTCTCCAGAGAGAATTTTCAGGGAGCACCTTCATTGGACAGTTTCAAATATTCTTAGTGTACACACTCCATCGTATGTGTTCACACCTTATTCTACATGGTTTATGAATGAAAAGTTTAATTAGTGATCACCAATCACACCCTTCATCCACCTACTAAATCGAGGGAAAATGGTTGTAGATTGAGAAGTGAATCTTTAGACAACCATATAGAGGATTACACCCACTATAAATTATCCTTAGAATTAACTCAAAGAATATTAAAAACATGGTCTTGGGTTCAAGAACCTGATTACTCCCTTGGGATATTCCTCAGATTAGTTACTCATGATCATGAGTATAATAGTTCACAATGGAAAGATGAGAGGAAGAAAAAAGGGTGGATGGTTGGACACAATAATAAATATAATGTATGAATTTTATTAGAAATCTAAATTACAATTGAAAAATGAAACAAAAATAAATAAATATAATAAAAAATAAATTAAATGGGGAAGATTTTTGGCCGGCCTCCCTCGGTGGAGATCTCCTCCTTGGTTCCTTGAAGTAATGGATGGATAATGGGATGCTTTGGAAAGGAGGTGAGGGCCTCCTTTTATAGGCAGAATTCGACCCCCAAAATTTTTCGCATTTTAAACCCCATAAATGACATCTTCACGCATTCCACCCTCAATAAATGTTTATAATAAATATATTGTCCATCTCTCTTCCAATGTTCAGCTAATTTAGAAACCGTATGAAGATGTTATGTATTTTTTATTCTCTTTTTCTGTTTTTAGACGAAGCTTCCAGGATGGTTCCTCCAAACGTACGTCATTTAATTTCCACCTTAATGACTTTAAAACATCCCCAAATTTCTATTATGGTCGTTCATATATTTCCTCGTCCCATCCCTGGTAGAAACAGCAAATTTGGATTTGTGTAGGCTGCGTTTGGGTTCTGTTACATTGGTGGTCTCCACGCTGTCTGCCTGAAAAAATGTCCAACTTCAATGAATTTTCAGACGCTCTATATGGTCGAATTAGCTCCTGGTCCAGAAGAAAAAATGAAGGAAATAAAATAGGAATTAAAAAATATTTTAATCATAAAATTTGGAATTATATTTTTCATAAAATGACAAAAATACCCTTGACGTAAAAATATGTCAAAAATCCAGAATTAGTCATTTTTCACATTTATGCTCAAAATAACACTAAACCTTAAAAACTTGAAAATTGACCATTCAATAACAGTATAGTGCGATTATAAACATTTATTTTTAGTATAAAATATAGGAAAATTTAGGCTTTATTACTCCCCCACACATAAACATTGCACTCCTGGTAAATCATCATACATCCAAATCAATTTACACACAACAATCAAAAATGAGAAAATATCAATGATCATATCCAAAATAGAATTCTATAATGTCTCATCTATGAATAATAATTCTCTATTATTTTCATTTACATAATTAAAAATTTTTCCACACCATAAATCAATCCATGGTTCAATCACAACCTACCTCACATTGAATTTTACGTCACTCTTCACTCAAGAGAAATTGATTCAAGAGTTATGCCCATACTTGGAAATCGCATGTATCAACATAGGCTTGTGAAAATTATCCTTTCTCCATAGTGTGAAACATTAAAATGAATTCAATAATGAGGGATTTAATTAAAGGTTCAAATGAATTTGTGTCTTAGGGTTGGTGGGAAAATTATTGAAAAAGTTTTAGGCTAGAAAGAGGAGGTTGGACTTTTATGTTCAATGCATGATTAAATCAAGTGAAAACATAGGAAATTCCTCACACAATCCCACTAGAAAATATGAAAAACAACACCCCCCCCCCCCCCCTTTATGACATGGTACATAAGCCAATAATTGATTATAATTAATGATATCATCTATGTTCTCCTTTTTTAAAGCTTCAGAAAGGCACATCTTTATTTTCTTTTTCTTTTTTTCATGGAGTATGAGCTGAAAATTGAATACAATGAATGAATGACAATTCATGCCCTTGATTTTTGAGAGGGACATGAGTCATAAAAGAATGTACAATGAGGAATTCAAGCTCATCTTCATTTTTTCTTTTCTTTCTTTTTTTAAGGAGAAATGGATGAAACAAATAAAGCACAATGAAATGACGACACATGGCCAATTCTCTTATTATACACTGCCCAAAGTATTTACACACACCTAGAACCACCCATAAATGATACACATCCCAATTAAAGCACATTAAAGTCCCTTACCCCACACTCAAACTTGAAATAACCATGCAAAAATACTAAAAGTGCGGGTAGGTAAGGAAAAATTGGTAGGTAATGTGGCATAAACCTATAAAGAAAATTCATGGAATCTAAGGGGTTATGAAGGATAAATGTAAAGGTGGGTTTCAAGATTAAATTTGGAGAGCCAAAGTGATGCCTCAATAATTTTAAATGGATCCATGAAATCCAAATTTTCAAAAGAGAATTATTCACAAATTATGGTTCTCACACAAAATTCAAGTTTCCCTCAAGAAAGTGTGGGTATTAGGAAAAATATGTTAAAGGGGTTTAGAATAGTTCATAGGATTGGAAAAATATTTTGAGTCAGTGTTTTATGGGCATGGATTTCAAAAATCAATCAAACTCATTAAAATGCTTGAAAATCCATTTCAAGGGAAAATAATTCATATCAACCATCATTTAAAATACATTATTTCAAAAATCATTTCAACTCTTTCAAAATCAATTGATGTGTGAAAAGTGAATAGAATATTCATTAAAGATAAAAATATGTTTTGGACCAAAAAAATAAAGGAGTTTAAATGATAATCATAAAAAGTTAAGTCCCTTTTGAAATATTGATTTGGTCCTCTTCCTCTATTGATTGGGGATTCCTTCTACCTTCATGACCCTACAAAAGAAAAATTACTAAATTAATCACAAGGATCATTTCATTTAAGCTCAAAATGAAAAGAGGGAGGGGGACACATTCTAGACTAATTCCTAATACAGAATTTGAAATCTAAATTACTAGACATCATGTAATGTTAAATCTTGGTATGATCCCCCAAGTGAGCCATGGAATCTTTTACTACCTCCAGAGGGTAGTACCATCTTTTATACATAATCTGTTGGTGGATGATTCTTCTTTGATTTGAATTACCACATATGGATCTTCCCAGCTTGAAGTTCTTTGTTCTTGTTGAGGAGGACTCCATAAACAGAGTATACCAGATCCACTGGCTTCACAATTTGGTATATCTTGCATGGCAGGGGTAGGATAAAGTATGGAACCTCCTCTTTATTTGATTCTACTTGTGGAACATTTACTTTCCCTTCTTGTTCCCCGTCTAGTAAATGTTCAAAGTCGCCCAAGATATCTAGATGTTCCTCAACAAGTGCATGTTCTTGTGTCTCTTCATCTTCCAGGGCATAATAAGAGTCATTTGATTCTGAAAATTCAAAACAATTGGGAGTTATACTCAAATTCATTTCAACAAAATTAAAAGAATTTGAGTTCAAGAATGTATCATTTCCTTGAGTTGGTTCATCTTGAATCTATTATTCAATGGAATGTTCCTCTTGGATTTGATCATCATAGGATGGATATAGGTTGTCAGACTCCTCTAGCTTGGCTTCAAATTCCACCAATTGGGTGGGGCCTTCTTTCAGTGGTGTTGGCTCTTCTTCTTTGTGAGGCCTGGGCAGATCAAGAAACTCCTCATAATCATTCCAGAATTTATCCAATTCTTGTTGATCTCCCACATTTGGCTCAGCAGAAAATTCATCCTCCTTGTCTTCCAAAGAAAGAGAGAAATAGATAGTGTCTGATGTTTCATTATCAATTATGGGAAGATCATGTTTCAATTTATATTCAACAATGTCATTCCAATATTCTTTCAAAAAATGTTGACCTCCCATCAGTGCATCAGTTGGAATGTGTACATATGGGACCTCCTCGAGCAATAGTTGAGTGAGGGATGATGTGATTAGTTCCTTTAGAAGTTCTTTCTCAGTCGCCTCAGGTTATTTAACATAAAAAATTATTGGGGAAATCCATTCCACCATTCATTCTGGTTCAGGTTCTCGATGAGGTTCAGATTGCTCTTGGGATGTGCGTACATATTTAACAATCCATTCAATTTGGCTCACTAGTTTTTGAACTTTATCACTAAACCTATGAAATTGCACATCAAGTTAATTGTAAACATTTTCTAGCACCTGATATTGTTCATTCCATGAATACAAATTTGAATTGAAAGGCAACATGGAAGGATTTTTTTTAGTTTTTGAAATTTATGATTTTTTTGTTGTTTTTCTTAATGAAAGAGAAATTATTTACACAATGTGAATAAAAAATAGTGAATAAAAACAACTTGGCTCCCCAGAAATGGAACCGGTTTTGACGCACACCTGTCGTAGGGCGCGGAAAAAGCAAATTTATTTTCCTAATCCAGCACAGTGGCTGACCAGGGTCATCTCACTTGAGGAGCATTGAAGTCAGTTCAATCACATATTCTAGTTCACCTAATATAATTCTTTTTGTTGTTTTATATTTTATAAAATAAATGGAATTTAATAAATTAATTGAAATAAAAAATAATAGGAAACTAACATTCAATTATAAATTACCATGCAATGCTAGATAGAATGGAATTATGGAAGAAAAGAAGTTCTCCCGAGAGGATTTTCAGGGAGCACCTTCATTGGCCAGTTTCAAATATTCTTAGTGTACACACTCTATCATATGCATACACACCTTATTCTACACCGGTTATGAATGAAAATTCTACTTAGATATCGCCAAGAACACCCTCCATCCACCTCCTCAATCGATGGGAAATGGTTGTAGATTAATAAGTTAATCATAAGACAACCACAGTGAGGATTACACCCACTATAAATTATCCTTAAAATTAACTCAAATAATATTAAAAACATGGCCATGGGTTCAAGAACCTGATTAATCCCTTGGGATATTTCTTAGATTGGTTACTCCTGATCATGAGTTTTATAGTTCACAATGGTAAGACGAGAGGAGGAAAGGAGGGTGGATGGTTGGACACAATAATAAAAATAATGCATTAATTTTATTAGAAATCTAAATTACAATTGAAAACTGAAATAAGAATAAATAAATAAAATAAATTAATTAAATTTAATGGGAAATATTTGTGGTCAGCCTCCCTCGGTGGAGATCTCCTCCTTGGTGCCTTGAAGGAATGGATGTAGAATGGGATGCTTTGGGAAGGAGGTGAGAGCCTCCTTTTATAGGCAGAATTATAACCCCGAACGTTTTTGCGTTTTAGAACCCATAAATGACATATTCACGCCTTCCAACCTTAATAAATTTTTTTCATAAATATCTTGGCAGTCTCTCCTACAATGTTCTCCTAATTTAGTAACCGTATGAAGAAGTTATCAAATTTTAATTCTCAGATTCTGAATCTGGACGAAGCTTCAAAGATGGTTCCTCCAAAAGTATGTCGATTAATTGTCGCCTTAATGCCTTTACAACTTCCCCAAATTTCTTTTATGCTCTTTCATAGATGTACTCATCCCATCCCAGGTAAAAAAACATCATTTGGATGTGTGTAGGCCGCGTTTGGGTTTCGTTACATTGGTGGTGTCCACGCTGTCCGCCCCAAAAAATTTCCAACTTCACTCGATTATCAGACCTTCTAGATGGCTAAATATGCTCCTTATCAAGAAGAGAAAAATGAAGAAAATAAAATAATAATTCTAAAAAAATTAGTCTGAAAATTTAGAATTATATTTTTCAGTAAATGACCAAAATACCATTGACGTAAAAATCGGTCAAAAATCTAGAATTAGTCATTTTTCAAATTTATGCTCAAAATAACACTAAAACCTAAAAACGTGACGATTACCCATTCAATAATAGAATGGTTGGATTATAAACATTTATTTATAGTATAAAATATAGGAAAATGTAAGCTTCATAACTCCCCCACACTTAAACATTGCACTCCTGGGCAATCATCATACATCCAAATCAATTTACACACAACAATCAAAAATGAGAAAATATCATTGATCTTATACAAAATATAATTCTATCATGTCTCATATATGAATAATAATTCTCTCTTATTTTCATTTAAATAATTAAAAAAAATTCAACCTCATAAATCCATCCATGGCCCAATCACAACCTACCTCACATTGAATTTTATGTCACTCTTCACTCAAGAGAATTTGATTCTAGAGTTATGCTCATACCTGGAAATCGCATGTATCACCATAGGCTTGTGAAAATTCTCATTTCTCCACAGTGTGAAACTTGAAAATTAATTCAATCATGAGGGATTTAATTAAAGGTTCAAATGATTCTGTGGCTTAGGGTTGGTGGGAAAATGATTGAAAAAGTTTAGGCTAGAAAGTGGAAGTTGGACTTTTAAGTACAATGCATGATTAAATCATGTGAAAACATAGAAAATTACTCACCCAATCCCGCTTGAAAATATGAAAAACAACACCACCCCCTTTTATGACATGGTACATAAGCCAAGAAGTGATTATAAAGAATGATATCATCTATGATCTCCTTTTTTTAAAGATCCAGAGAGGCACAACTTTATTTTTTTTTCTTTTTTTCATGGAGGATGAGATGAAAATTGAATACAATGAATGAATGACAAATCTTTCCATTGATTTTTGATAGTGACATGAGTCATAAGAGAGTGTACAATGAGGAATTCAATCTCATCTCTATTTTTTTCCTTTCTTTTTTTTGATGGAGAAATGGATGAAAAAAATAAAGCACAATGAAATGACGACACATGCTCAATTCTCTTATTATCCACTGGCCAATGTATTTACACACAGCTTACACCACCCATAAATGATACACATCCCAATGAATGCACACGAAAGGCCCTTCCCCCACCCTCAAACTTGAAATAACCATGAAAATATACTAACAGTGCAGGTAGGTATGGAAAATTTGTATTTTAATGTGGCTAAAACCTATAAGGAAATTCATGGCATATAAGGGCTTACGAAGGATAAATATAAAGGTGGGTCTCAAGATAAAATGTGGATATCCAAAGAGATTCCTCAATCCTTTTAAATACATTCCATAAAATCCAAAGCTTCAAAAGATAATTATTCACAAATTCTGGTTCTCACACAAAATTAAGGATTCCCTCAAAAAAGTGTGGGTATTAGGAAGAATATGTAAAAGTGGTTTAGAATACCTCACAGTATTGGAAAAATATTTTGAGTTAGTGTTTTATGGGCATGGATTTCAAAATTCAGTCAAACTCATTAAAATGCTTGAAAATCCATTTCAAGGGAAAAGAATTCATATCAACAACCATTTAAAATCCATTATTTAAAAATCATTTCAACTCTTTCAAAATCTATTGATGTGTGAAAAGTGAAAAGAATATTCATTAAAGGTCAAAATATGTTTTGGAAAAAAATGAAAGGAGATTAAATGATAATCATAAAAAGTAAACTCCCTTTTGAAATATTGATTCGATCCTCTTCCCTTAATTATTTGGGATTCCTTTTACCTTCATGACCCTACAAAAGAAAAATTAATAAATTATTAACAAGTATCATTTCATTTAATCTTAAAATGAAACGAGGGAGGAGGCCACATGCTATAATAATTCCTAATATTGAATTTGAAATCTAAATTACTAGAAAGAATGTAAAGATAAATCTTGGTATGATCCCCCAAGTGGGCCCTGGAATATTCTAATGCCTCCAGAGGGTAGTACCAGCTTTTATCCATAATCTGTTGGTGGGTGAAGCTTCTTTGATTTGAACCACCACATGTGGCTCTTCCCAACATAAAGTTATTTGTTCATGTTGAGGAGGACTCCATATACAGAGTATACCAGATCCACCCCCATCAAAATTTTGTATAGATTACATGGGAGGGGTAGGATGAAGTATGGAACCTCCTACTTATTTGTTTCTACTTGTGAAACATTTACTTTATCTTCTTTATCTCCCTCTAGTAAATGTTCAATGTCTCCCGGGAGCTCTAGATTTTCCTCAACATGTGAATGTTCTTTTGTCTCTTCATCCTCCAGTGCATAATAAGAGTCATCTGATTCTGAAAATTGAAAACTATTGAGAGTTATACTCAAATTAATTTCAACAAAATTAAAAGAATTTGAGTTCAAGAATGTATCATCTCCCTGAGTTGGTTCAGCTTGAATATCTTCTTTAATAGAAAGTTCCTCTTGGAGTTATTCATCACATGATGGATGTAGGTTGTCAGACTCCTCCATCTTGACATCAAATTCCACCAATTGGGTGGGGTTTTCTTTCAGTAGTGTTGGATCATCTTCATGGCAAGGCTTGGGGAGATCAAGAAACTCCTCACATTCATTCCAGAATTTATCCAATTCCTGTTGATCTCCCACATTTGGCTTAACAGAAAAGTTATCCTCCTTGTCTTACAAAGCAAGAAAGATGTATAAAGTGTCTAGTGTTTCATTATGAATTATGGGAATATCATGTTTCATATTATCTTCAACAAAGTTATTCCAAGATTCTTCCAAAAATTGTTGACCTCCCATCAGTGCATCAGTTGGAATGTGTACTTCTGGGACCTCCTTGAGCAAGGGTTCAGTGTGGGATGATGATATTGGTTCCTTTAGAAGTTCTTTCTCACTCGCATCAGGTTCTTTAACATAAGAAATTATTGGGGAAATCAATTCCATCACTCGTTCTGGTTCAGGTTCTGACTCAGGTTCAGATTTCTCTTGGGATCTGCGTATATATTTAGCATTCAATTCAATTTGGCTCTCCGGTTTTTGAACTTTATCACTAATCCTATGAAATTGAGCATCATGTTCATGGAAAACATTTTCTATCACCTGATATTGTTCAGTCCGTGAATAAGAATTTGAATTGAAAGACACCAAGGAAGAATTTTTTTTAGGTTTTCGAAATTTATGAGTTTTTGTTGTTTTTTTAATGAAATAAAAATTATTTAAAAAATATGAATAAAAAATAGTGAATGAAACCCACTTGGATCCCCGAAAATGGTTCCAGTTTTGACGCCCGCCTGTCGTAGGGTGTGGCAAAAGAATATTTATTTTCCTAATACAACACAATGGCTGACCAGGGTCTTCTCACTTGAGGAGCATTGAAGTAAGTTCAATCACTTATTCTAGTTCACCAAATCTAATTATTTTTGTTGTTTTATATTTTATAAAATAAATGGAATTTAATAAATTAATTGAAATAAAAAATAATAGGAAACTAACATTCAATTATAAATTACCATGCAATGCTAAACAGAATGGAATTATGGAAGGAAGGATGTTCTCCCGAGAGAATTTTCAGGGAGCACCTCCATTGACCAGTTTAAAATATTCTTACTATACACACTCCATCGTATGTGTGCACACCTTATTCTACACTGGTTATGAATGAAAATTCTACTTAGAGATCGCCAGGAACACCCTCCATCCACCTCCTCAATCGAGGAAAAATGGTTGCCGATTAATAAGTTAATCATTAGACAACCACAGTGAGGATTACCCACACTATAAATTATCCATAGAATTACCTCAAAGAATATTAAAAACATGGTCTTGGGTTCAAGAACCTGATTACTCCCTCAGGGTATTTCTTGGATTAGTTATTCATGACCATGATTATTATAGTTCACAATGGTAAGATGAGAGAAAGAAAAGAGGGTGGATGGTTAGACACAATAATAAAAATAATGCATTAATTTTATTAGAAATATAAATTACAATTCAAAACTGAATCAAAAATAAATAAATAAAATAAAAAAATGAAATGGGGAAGATTTGTGGCCGGCGTCCCTCAGTGGAGATCTCCTCCTTGGTTCCTTGAATTAATGGATGGAGAATTAGATGCTTTGGGAAGGAGGTGAGGGCCTCCTTTTATAGGCAGAATTGGTCGCCCGAAAGTTTTCACGTTTTAGACCCCATATATTACATCTTCACGTGTTCCACCCTTAATTAATGTTGTTCATAAATATATTAGACGTCTCTCCTGCATATTTCAGATAATTTAGAAATAGGATGAAGAAGTTATGAATTTTAAATTCTCGGTTTCTGTTTCCGAACGAAGCTTCCAGGATGGTTCCTCCAAATTTATTTTATTTAATTGCACCTTATTGACTTTCAAACTTTTCCAAATTTCTTTTATGGTCGTTCCTAGATGTTCTCGTCCCATCATAGGTAGAAACAACTCATTTGGAGGTGTGTAGGCCACGTTTTAGTTCCGTTACATTGGTGTTGTCCATGATGTCCGCCCGAACAAATGTCTAACTACAATGAATTTTCAGGCCCTCTAGATGGACGAATCCTCTCCGGGTCCAGAAGAAAAATCTGAAGGAAATAAAATAAGGATTATTAGAATATTTTAATCAGAATATTTGGAATTATATTTTTCATTAAATGACCAAAATAATCTTGACGTAAAAATCTGTCAAAAATCTAGAATTAGTCATTTTTCACATTTATGCTCAAAATAACACTAAAACCTAAAAACGTGACAATTACCCATTAAATAACACTATTTTGGGATTATAAACATTTATTTATAGTATAAAATATAGGAAAATGTATGCTTCATCATTTATGTTATAACTTAATTTTTACATATTCTTATCCCACCTAGTAATATCCATCCACTAGGAATCATTTTTCTTAAGTATGACATTATTATATTTTAATCATTTAAGAAATCACAAGTGTTTCATAACACCTACTTATAAAAAGACCCTATACTTTCACATATTTAAATCATTTGAACCAATTTATCCAAAAAAATGTAGGTAATTTGATTATATACTTTCCATGTAAATAATTAAGGGTTTTTTTCACTATAAAATAAAATTCCATGTATCCTTATAAAATTATATGAATGAGGCTAATTGAATTAGAGTTAATCAGCCTACCTGACACTTTAAAATTATTACTTATTTTACCTCATATAAATAAATAGTATTTCTCATTAAATAATAAATTTTTATTCATAAATATACATAAATTTTATTATGATTATATAAAAACTATTATTCATTCTCATTTATATCAAATGACAAGTGAATGTATTGCTCGTGCGTACGTGTGGACTACCACCTCCATATAAAGATACAAATCATTTTCCATCATAATTTATTATGGATGGATATTATTATGTTTTATAGTATATATGTTATATTTAAAAAATAATTAAACTACTTAATTATTTATATCATATATTGATTCTTACCTTATCATCTATTCAAATATGATATTGTTGGTCATGCATTCAAGTGTACTACAACCTCTACAATTTAATGTGATTAATTTTTTATTTCCTCTTTACATGGATGTAAAAAACATCTAGATTTTATCAATATATTTATGATTTATAATTTCTTACATTTATTCTAGAAATTTGAATTACTATTTACCTTTCTTTAATTCTATATATTCGACAGTGAAAACAACATTCATGTGTACGTATGACATATCCTCTAGATTAATTGTTTAATTATTTTTTCAATTTATACAATTTATGGATGACTCTATATATATATATATTAATTATATATATATATATATTATCATTATAATGATTTTATATATGATTTAATCATGTTCAATGTATATGTTCATGAACTACCAAACTGAAATTCACATTCAGAATGAAACAGTTTACACTTGAAAACCATGACATTAATAAGTAATTATTGATAAATAATTGTGTAAATGTTATAAGTTGATCATATATTTTATTAAATGTATTTTAATTATTATATAAAATATTTATAATAATTTTTAATTTAATATATAAGAGTTTAGATATATTTCTTTTAAATTCAAACATGAGGTATGAGATTCTCATCCCACTTTTATTTTTATGATGCAGTTTCCATATTTACCACTAGTTTCTTTTATGTGGTGTTTATACCACCAATTAATATAACTTATGATTAACCCAATGAATATAATGTGGAATTACATATCCTAATATTTGTATATCTTTCATGATGTTATGACTCTAAAGTTACCAAAGTGGTAAGTGTTTTATTTTACAATATCATGGTATGTCTAGATTGTTTTAGATTATGATTCTGATATTGTAACGTCCTAGTTCCAGAAGCCACCCAGTGGTACCTCATACCCAGTTGCTCACATGGACTCAAGCACATTTCCCCAAATTCTAGAGGCTACCGACTAGCTGCGAGGGCCTTGGGTGTGATAGTGTGGAAACTATTCCCTCATTGGCAGTGTACAAAGAAAAGGTAAATAAATAAATACAAGAGCTGAAGTAGTAATAACAACATATAGTAGTAACAGCAGAAAACTGAAAGTATAAATAGGAGAACATATATAAAATTTTTCATGATACATATGTCTTGGAAAATAGCCAAACAATTCACAATGCTGGAATACAAACAGTACTAAACCAACGTAAAAAAGAAAACACATAATATTTTCAGCATCACAAGCCATAGCTTGGTCCCATGCTCTCTAACTCAATAGCAAGTCATGTACCTGAAGTAGAAGTGTGCTTGACCTTAACTATACCTATATCAATAGAAATTTTTTGGGCCCAAAAGGATGGCCGAAACAAGGTGTGAGTCTAAATCCCAGTAGGCAACCACCCAATGATTTGAGCCTAACAGTCAGTAAATATATGGCAGGTAAAAGTATAGAAAATAGTAAACATGAAGGTGCTAAATTGTAAACAGTTCCCCAAGTACAACAACCAATCAAGATCACTAACCCTCTTGAAAGTGCACATAGCCTATCATCTCTGGTTTAGTATATGAAGACTCTCTGAGGAAGCACTCGAAGTTAATTCCCCTTATAGTCTAAGGTAGTCAGGAACTCTCTGAGGAAGCTCACGTGGTCAATTCCCCTTATAGTCCCAAGGTAAAGGATTCTCTGAGGAAGCACACTTGGTCAATTCCACTTATATCCTAGGTCATTCATAGACTCTCTGAGGAAGCATTCACCATTAATTCCCCTTATAGTCTAAACAGTTTCGGAATAAAATCAAAGACTCTCTGAGGAAGCTCACGCAGTCAATACCCTTATAATCTAAAGTAATCAATGACTCTCTAAGCAATCACACTCGGTCAATTCCCCTTATATCCCCAAGTGGTCCTAGGCTCTTTGAGGATTCTCACTCCGTAAATCCCCATTACAGCCTAAGGTTCTCAAAGACTCTCTAATAAAGCTCACCTGGTCAATTCCCCTTATAGTCTACTACACCAGGTTCTCACAGCCCTGTGTAGATCAACGAGCATAGTAGTATAATATGGTCAAGTAATCCTACCAAACTACTTGGCTAAAAGTCTACAGTATATCAAGAATGTCAAAATACAAGGTCCCCATCCAACAGCAATATGCATGGAAAATATGCAAGGCAGCCAAACTGGCTAAACAGGACCAAACAGCCGTAAACAGAACATGCAAGGGAAAAACATCCAAAGCATATAAATCAACACAATTCATATCCAAATTACCTCTACAAAATATTAAACGCATGGAAGGAAAACAACAGTGTTAAAATGTTAAACATGAAATACTCGTTCAAGGTATAGGTGAATTTTTCCCATAATACTCAAAGAATTTGAACGGAAGGGGAAAAACCACCTACCTCGGGGTCCATAGATCTCTATACATGTACCTTGATGCTTTAATATCCTTATAACACCGTATATCTAAAAAAATTTATAAAAAATTCAAACCATGATAACATTGAAAAGAAGATAAATCATGAAACGAGGTTCTAGTAGAAGAGAGAACACACTGATGTGATTCCAACAGAACCTATGGTGTTCGATTCGGAGGACGTACGGAGGCTCGGGGTCTCATCAAAGATCCATGGCCGTATGGACTCTCTATTACGTATGAGACCTAAAATATTGGTGTTCTGTCCGTTACACGCGACCCTAGTGTGTTTAATGAAAAAAAAATACACGGCGTGTACTTTTGGAGTACACTGCATGTACATTTGGAGTACACGGCGTGTACTTGCTATTTCCATAGTCCACATTTAGAAGACTCCAAGTCACTCCCACATGGACATGTGTGTGGCTACAACAAGGCTATCACATGGCCTCCTACGGTAAAGAAGTACACGGCGTGTACTCATAAAGTACATGGGGTGTACTTAAAAATTTCGATAATTTCCTTTTTTTCTCAAAAACAACCATAAAAGGTAAAGAATACCTAAAAATAAGGTTCAGGTACGTAATAAGTTCCCTACATAAACAAATTCATCCCTGAATTTACCTAGTGCTTTGAAAAAGAATAAACCACAAACAGTTACGGCCACTGTGCTCATACTTCCGCCTCCCTCTCCAAAGTCTCGTCCTGCACCCACCCGTGCTTTCATAGAACTCATACCAGAGGAACAGACCGGCCACAGAAAACCTTTGTACAGTGATCCACAAACCAGATAGGATGCTCTTCAAATGACTCATCCACTTTAATATAAACCTCTTCGGGTTGAAAGACATGAGATGGGTTTGAGAAGTAATGTCGAAGCTGAGAAACGTGGAAGATGTCGTGCATATCACGGTACCTCTGAGGTAACTGAAACCGATAGGCAACTGGCCCAACTCTCTCCAACACCTCAAACAGCCCGACGTACCTCGGTAAATGCTTACCCTATCTCCTAATCCTCTTCTGGCCCAATATCAGCGTGACACGTAGGAAAACCTGATCCCCGACCTCGAACTCTAGAGGTCATCTCCGCTGATCAACATAAGACTTTTGTTGAGACTGTGCAGTATCCATCCTCTTCCAAATCAATTCTATATGCTCTGTGGTCTCCTAAACAAGACGAGGTCCCAGTAAAGTTGCATCACCTGCCTCTAGCCAACATAATGGTGATCATCATGGCCTACCGTAGAATTCCTCAAAAGGTGCCATCTGAATAGTTTCTTGAAAACTATTGTTGTAGGAAAACTCCACAAGAGTTATATGTTCTCCCAAGAACCTCTAAAATCCAGAATGCATGCTCGAAGCATGTCCTTAAGAACCTGAATCATATGCTCAGAATTTTCATCAATCTAGGGTGGTAAGCTGTACTCAAAAGTACATGTGTACCAAAAGCCTTCTGAATCCCCTGCCAGACCCGAGAAGTAAAACATGCATCCCTATCTAAAATTATGGAGTGTGGAACTCCATTTGACATACAATCTCATAGATGTACAGCCATCCTAGATCATCAACTATGAAGGTCTCCTTGGTTGGATAGAAGTTAGAAACTGTCATGAGTCTGTCGATGACAACCCAAACCGCATCATTCCCTCGAGGTGACATCAGAAAACGTGTCACGAAGTCCATTGCAACTTCATTCCACTTCCACTCAAGAATGGGTAAGTGTTGTAAAATCCCTGTTGGTCACTGATGTTTTTCCTTCACCTGCTGACAAGTGGAACACCTAATGAAGAAACTAGCAAAGTCCCTCTTCATACCTGGTCACCAATACTAAAGATTTAGATCACGATACATCATGGTGACGCCAGGAAGAACTGCTCAAACTGAGGAATGAAAATCTTGCATCATCTCCTCGCTTATATCTACTGGCACCCTTACGTGCCCCTGGAAATGCAAGATCTCATCCTCACTTATGGTCAATCCAAGAATAGGGTCCTGTCCGGACACACTCCCCCTTAGGACTAGGCCTTTAGAATCTGATAGATGCATCTTTCAAACTCGATCCAGAAGAGTAGAGGTAACAGCTAAAGAAGAAAGAAATGTCTTCCCCTAATTGATGTGCACCTCCAAATGCAACTCAGAGAATAGAACCATAAGCTTCCAGTCACTACTGGCCTCTTGAACTACCTATTTTTGAGTCCTCCTGCTCAATGCATCAGCCACTGCATTTCCTTTCCCAAGCATATAAGCAATATCAAAGTCGAAGGACTATAGGTACTCAACCCACATGGGTTGTCTCAAATTATGATCATGTTGAGTGAATATGTACTTGAGGCTTTTGTGGTTGGTGAAAACAACAGGGTTCTCTCCCAGAAGATAATGTCTCCAACATTGTATGGCATAAACAATAATTGCCAACTCTAGATCATGTGTCAGTTAATTCCTCTAATGTGGCCTCAACTACTGATACTCGTACACAATGACTCCAACACCCTGCATAATCATAGCTCCCAACCCAATACCTAAAGCATCACAGTAAATATTATATCTCTTTACTGGATTTGGAAATACTAGTATCAATGCTGAAGTCAACCTCCCCTTTAGATCTTGAAAGGCTGACTCACAAGAATCTGACAGTGGTGCTGCTAATCGTGAAATTTCATGTATGAAACATATGTAGTATCCAACCAGCCCTAGAAAACTATTCACCTCAATGAGGTTCTTCGGTTGCTCCCAGGAATCTATAGCTCTCACTTTCTATGGGTCCACTGATACTTCTACTTCTGAGATAACATGACCCATGAAGTGAATTTGATCCATCCAAAAGTGTCACTTTGAGAGCATAGAATAAAATTGATGCTCCCACAGTGTACTCAGAATGATCTCAAGATGAGTAGCATGGTCGTGTCGAGTGTGAGATTACACCAAGATATCATCCACAAATACCACCATGACAGAATACATGTATGGATGGAACACTCGGTTCATCAGTGCCATGAAAACTGCAGGTGCGTTCATGAGACCGAACGGTATAACCATATACTCATATAGACCATACCAACTCCAGAAGGCTGTAAAAGGTATATCAGATTTTTTAATGCACAACTGATGATAACCATACCTCAAGTCAATCTTCGAGAACAACCAGGCTCCTAGAAGCTAATAAAAGAGATCACCAATCATGGGCAAGGGATACCGGTTCTTGACCATCAAGTGGTTAAACATCTCATAGTCCACACAAAGCCTGAGGGTACCATCTGCCTTCTTCGCAAATAGGACAGGTGAACCCCAATGAGAAGTACTGGGTCAGATGAAAACCTTTTCCTGCAACTCCTATAATTTCTTCTTGAGCTCTTGCAACTCAGGTGGAGCCATCCAATAAAGAGGAAAAGACACTAGTGCTGCTCCAGGCACAAGCTCAATCAAAAATTAAAACTCGCGCGTCAGAGGAAAACCTAAAAAGTCCTCTAGAAAGACATCTCTAAAATGATCCACCACTAGAGGAAAGTCTAATTGTGAAGTCCTTCGGAAATCTAGATAGGAACTTGCAATCTGGGCTATAACTCCTCCCAACACATGATGCTCTGGACCCGCTATTCTCACCTGGACGTCACATTCACCCCTATGAAGAAAATATCCACCATATGGTGATATGAAACTCACCGTTCGGTGATAACAGTCGACAAATGCGTGGAATGGGACTAACCAGTCCATCATGAGAATGACATCAAATCCTATCATCTCTAGGACATAGAGGTCCATCAGAAAGTTACATCAACCAACATATACCGGGAACTCTCTGCACTGACATATACAAGTCGTTCTTGTCCCCAACGGTGTGTCTAGCATCAAAATATCAGAAGAAGAAAAGATACATAGCCCAAGGCTCTCCACAACATCAATAGATATAAATCTATGGGAATCCCCTGTATCGAAATGAGAAAAAGCTAAAAATGAGGCTACTAAGATCATACCTTGAATGATAGAAGGTTATGGATCCTGCTTCTATAGGGTCTGGTCCACTACAAAATTTCGGCAGGTACCGCAGCCCTGTGACCCTGCCTGACCACTCTGAGCTGATATACCCTAATGTCACTGAAACCCGGGTGACTGGCTACCACGGCCATCACCTCCACCTTAGCCCGAATGTCCAGAAGAACTCCAATTGCCATACTGGTGAGCAAATGATGGCACTGATCCTGAACAAGGAGTTATAGAAGTACCCATGTCACCAGCTGTGGGTGAGAAGAACTGACAAAAGTGCTGAAGGTGACCCATCATGCCATAATATCGGCACTCCACTAGGTCTCTCGGACAATGTGGCCTCATATTCCGGCTTATTCCACACTGTTAGAACACCACCTGGCTACCGGAAGATGCATCCCACCTTCTCTGATCTCCTCATGCAGCCTCCCTGTGGCGCTTCATGCTATCAACTGGCGGAGCACTAACTCTGGATGTCGAACTGCCCTAGCTCAAAGCTCCAGAATACCTCAGATTGTGATATGTGATTAGATCCTGGTTGACGATAGAAGATATCGAAGTCAACCTAGTGATTTTCACCTATGACCAGATGTCGTTCCTTATACCATTCTCAATCTTCCGTGTAAGGAACAACTCATCACCTCCGGGGATAGGTGTGAAACGTTGTAGCACTGTGAAGAGAGATAAATACTCCATAATAGTAAGAGTACCCTACTCAAAACTCATAAACTCTTCGGCTCGATCGGCCCTCAAGGTCTCTAGATAGAATTATTCATAGAAGATATGCTGAAACACATCCCAAGCCATATTTTTCAAGCAGACTGCGTGTGAGATCACATTCCACCACCTCTTGGCGGAGTCTCGGAGCATTTAGGTAGCAAGCTTCACCCTCTTCTCTGTAGGTATCTCCAGATGCTCAAAAATCCCCAGCTTGGCCTCTAACCGTGACACTATTGCTTGGGGTCCTCCATCCCATTAGAATTTGGGAGGATGATGCTGCTAGAAGACCCATGTCAAGTCAGCCATCGACGGGGCAGGAGGCAGTGTTCCCCGAAAGGTCTGCGTCATCCTCAAAACGACCTCCCTGAACAATGCATCAACACCTCTGATAGTTAAAATGGTTGGTGCCAAGGCTATCACAATGGGATGATCTGCAGTTAGTCCCTGATCAACCATGTCTGGTGTCTGATCACTGTTTGGAAACTGGCGCACAACCAGAGGACATCTCGGTGGCATGACTCTTCAAGGTCAAGCACACATCTTAGATCAATATTATCAACAACTAAATACAAGGAGTGAAAGAAGGGAACATGATAATAAAACCACTCATGTTGTAAAAAACATGAATACACGGCGTGTACATTTCCTACACGGCGTGTTCCCTGAATTCATTTACATGGGTGTGTACTCCTACCTAAACTGGTCGTATAACACCACAGACACAATGCATGTTGTCCTCAAACATGGTGTGTACTTGAATCCTCTTTCCCTACCTGATTCCTTCTATATGGTTAAGCCACACAGCTCTCTTAAGTCAAGACTACATGGCACGTACAATTCCTACACAGTGTGTACTAGAAAAGCTTCACTAGGCCCGTGTTGTTAGTGACATGGACTAACACATGGCTCAAACTACACGGCGTGTTCCAGAAAGACACCACGTGTATAAGAAGGTATAACACCGACCTATTTTGTTAATGACATGGTCAGGTACCTTGGTCGGACTACATGGCATGTTTAGTTGGCACACGACCTATATTTGACACGAATCGGCCAACCTGTGTTGTTAGTGACACCGTTGGGTACTGGGTCGACACTACATGGAGTGTATGGATGATACATGGTGTGTTCACTCTAGGTTTTCCCCATCTTTTGTCTCTGTCCACACGGCCTATGACACGGTTAGAGACTACATGGCGTGTACATTAAGAACATGGTGTGTACTTAAAAAAAGTTTATTCCCAAATAGAAGAACACATGGAATGTACATAACATTACACGGTGTTTATTCAAGGTTTTTCTGGACAATAATCCTTAGAAACTACTCTGAAAACAAGAAAACACTGAAATGAGCATTGAAAGATCCAAAATCTGATCCGTGAGGGCCCATACTCCCTGCGAATCAATGTTTGGCATCTTATACACATTATAACATGGAAAACAGGGCAATGGTCCACTAAATTCTGGTCCATGAAGGCCCATAACACCTCAAGAACCAAATTTTGGCCTTCATTAGAGAAAACCTCAACCCAAACAATACCCTTTCAAATAGCAGGAATTTATATCAAGGAAACTATCACAACATCATGAATATTTTACACATCATCTTTCACAACAACATGCAATCACTAATTCATCCTAGATGGCATGGAAAAAATGAATGGCATGTGATTTCTACCAAGTACCTATATGATGCATGAGATGGAATACCCTCATCTCATCAGGTTGCAACAGAAATAGAGCCTCAATAATATCAACAACAACAACACAAATCATGTGAATCACTCAAGGTGAAATCAGATCAACTGTAATAATTTCAAAACTAGAAAAATTGCAATTAACGAGGTAGATTGTCTTTTCCTTGTACACGGGTTAGCTACTACCAGGCATAACTCATTACCAAGTACATATTCCATCCTATCCTTGGATAAGGCTCCAAACAATATGTCAAGAGAATAGAAACACCTCTGATACCACATTGTAACGTCCTAGTTCCAGAATCCACCCAGAGGCGCCTCATACCCGGTTGATCACATAGACTCAAGCACATTTCCCTGAATGCTAGAGGCTGCCGACTAGCAGGGAGGTCCATGAGTGTGATAGTGGGGAAACAATGCCCTCATTGGCAGAGTACACAACAGAACTAAACAAATACATACAAGAGTAGAAGTAGTAATAATGACATACAGCAGTAAAAACAGAAAACTGAAAGTATAAACTGGAGAATATATATAAAATGATGCATGATACATATGTCTAGGAAAACAGTCAAACATGTCATAATGCCGGAATACAAAGAGTACTAAAACAAAGTTCAAAAGAAAACAGATATACTCTTCAGCATCGCAAGCCATAGCTTGGTCTCACGCTCTATAGCTCTATAGTAAGTCAAGTACTTGAAGTAAAAGGGCGCTTTCCCTTATCCATACCTACAGAAATATAATCTGTTTTTCCCCAATAGCAAGTCCCAAAGAGTATGTGACACTAAATCCTAGTAGGAAAACACCCAAAGATTTGTGCCTAATAGTCAATGAATATATGATAGTTAAAAGTACAGAAAATAGTAAACAAGAAGGTGATCAGTAGTAAATAGTTCCACAAGTCAAACAACCAATAAAGCACAGTAACCCTCTAAGAAGTGTACACAACCTATCATATCTGGTTCAGTATATGAATACTCTCTGAGGAATCACTCGCAGTCAATTCCATTTATAGTCTAAGGTAGTCAGGAACTCTCTGAGGAAGCTCACGCGGTCAATTCCCCTTATAGCTCCAAGGTCATGGACTCTCTGATGAGGATCACTCGGTTAATTCCCCTTATATCCTAAGTTATTCATAGACTATCTGAGGAAGTACTAACCAATAAATTCCCCCTTATAGTCTAAACAGTTCAGGAATAAAATCAAAAACTCTCTGAGAAAGCTCATGCAGTCAATCCCCTTATAGTCTAAAGTTATCAAGGACTCTTTGAGAAAGCTCACTCATTCAATTCCACTTATATCCCCAAATGGTCCTATGATTTCTGAGGATGATCACTCGGTTAATCCCACTTATAGCCTAAAGTGCTCAAAGACTCTCTAAGGAAGCTCCCCTAGCCAAATACCCATATAGTCTACTACACCAGGTTCTCACGACCCTATATAGGTCGATGAACATAGCATTATAATATGGCCAAGTAAACCTACATAACTACATGGCTAACAGTCTACAGTATATCATGCATGTGAAAATACAAGGTCCCCATCTTACAGTAATAGGCATGGAAAACAGGCTAGGCTACCAAACTGGATAAATAGGACCAAACGGTCGTCAACAAAAGATGCAAGGGAAAAACATCCAAATCATATAAATAAACCCAATTCATATCCATATTACCTCTACACAAGATTACAAGCATTGTAAAAAAAAATAGGGGTAAAATGGTAAACACACAATACACCGTTCAAGGTATTGGTGTAATTTTCAGATAATACTCAAATACATTGAATGGAAAGGCACAAACCACCAACCTCGGGGTATGGAGATCTCTATACTTGAACCGTGATGCATGAATCTTGCTATAATGCTATAGATCTAAGAAAACCTCAAAAACAATCAACCTAAGATAACTTGGAAAAGAAGAGAAATCATGAAACAAGGTTCCGGCAGAAGAGAGAACTCACCGACGTGATTCAAACGCAACTGACGGTGTTCGATTCGGTGGACGGATGGAGGCTCGGGGGCTCATCAAAGATCTGTCGCCGTATGGACTCTCTCGGGTGAATGAGACCTAGAAGATAGGTGTTCTGTCTTTCATACCCGACCCCATTGCATTTCATGAAAAAAACAAAACACACGGTGTTTACTTTTGTAGTACATGATGTGTACTTATTGTTTCTGTACATCGCATTAGGCGGCCTCTAAGTCACTCCCACACAGTTGTGTGTGTGGCTACTACATAGCTAGCACATGGCCTCCTGTGACATGGATGTACACAGCCTGTAATCATAAAGTACACGGAGTGTACTTAGAAAATATCCAGAATTTCTTTTATTCCTAAAAAAACCACAAAAAGAAAAACATACCTGAAAAGAAGGTCCAGGTTCTTACAGATAATTAAATTTTATATACTATAAACACATATTCAAATGAATTATTTCTATCATCAATTTATTTCTAGGGATTCATTTTTTACCTTTAATTTTCCACTCTATAAATAACCATGATTATAAATCATTGAATTTCTGTATAATTGATTGTGTTTTACGTTTTGACCGAGAATCTTTTTATTACATACATATATTAACAAAATATGTTCATGAATAGTTTTAATATTATCTATGATTTCATAATTTATTTTTATATTAATTTATAAATTTAAAAAAATGGATTAAAATAAATCTACATTTCATTTTTAGAATTAGGTACTTCTCACTATTTACAAAAAGTGTGAATGGAATCATTGTTTTTTACATACAAAACATGAATGAAATTTGCTTCCATTAAGACCTCTAAGTCAATTCATAATTCTTTTAAATGATTCCATGGTTCTATCCAAATATTTTTTATATATAATATTTAGGAATTTTTATATATTAATAAGGTGATTTCAAAATGATAAATGTGGTTTCATTCTAAAATATTCAAGATAGCTATAAAATAAACTTTTCATTTATGATAACATCATTTGATGTTACTTATGTTTTTCTTGGGATATGATTTTAGGATTCAAAAATTAATAATTATCTATATGGTTTACTATAATGACTATTATATGCTTATGAAAACCACTCATTTTACATCGGGTGTGCTATTATGAAATGTTGAATTATTTTTTGAAATTTGTTTCTCTTTCTCGATTTATAATATACGATCAATGTTTTATGATCTTATGAATCACATATGAATGGATTTTTTTTATTTGACGGTTATTCCAAGAATTATATTCCCTACAATGAATTGGTTAATGATGGATATATCATGAGATAATTTGGAATAGAATGTGGAGTGAAACTAACTTGGTAAGGGATTCTATCAAGTATTACAGTCCTGGAAGTGAACCATACTGTATAATATGATGGGACTAGAGTGAACCCAATCCACTATGAGATTCTTTGGGGTGATCCATGACTAGGGAAATGAATTTTTATGATTATTTGTGTGGTAATAACTTATGTCTTATGAAAATTTTATGCTCTCATGGATCAAGTTACTTGAATCCATTATGGTTCATGTCTTATGAACTTCTATGATTTTTTCTATGAATCAGTATTATTATTTATAATATGATGTGTATGTTTTTTAAATGTTAAACTCATTTTATCATAATATTATTTACATTTCATGATTAAGTGATCATTGATATCCCAATTCATTACACTTAATAAGTATCTAATCCCACTATTTCTTATGTATCATTTTCCCATGTATTAAAGAAAGTTTTTAAGAAGGATATTCATATGAACAGTTATAGTTATAATGAACTTAGTGAGAGATGATGTAGATATATTTTGAATAAGTTAACTATATTATCTATTTTTAATGTCACTAATTGTATATGATTCTATCATAGATCATAATTTTAGGTTTTTAATATTCATATAAAAATTTGAAATATTTATGAGTGAAAATTATGGGTCTCTATATTTACATACAATATATTGAGATATCAGGCATTTCACAATGAATTAAATCATTGTATAATTCCAAACACACATACCAATTAATGGGCATGGTCCTTTAGAATTTTGGATTCACTCCCCAATATAAATTATCTCAAGATATATAACATTACCCAATGTAATGTTATTTAATATAATTTTGTGACCAACTATTACATAATTTAAATAAAAAATGTCAGTTCCTAGAGAACATAACAAATATCAATGTTCCTTTATCAAATAATTAACTTTTGCAATGAAATATGTTTCGCGAATATTTCCTTAAATCATCATTATAATATATTCATACAATGAGGTTGGATGGTATCATTATAACATATCCCCAGTGATGCTAATGAAAAATTAATGGATGTTGAAATAGATGAAAACTTCTAATAAATAAAATGGATTAAATAATATTTTTAAATAATACAATGGTTATTTATTATTGATACCAAATATTCAACCATCCCATGATTTATATCATTATATAGCTATATATTGAAAACATTATAGGTGATATTTCTCTATAAATATTTATATATATTGAAGTGAAATTATAGATATAATATCATTAAATTATTTGTAACATTGTTTTAATAATGATGTTATAAGTCACATAAAAAAAATTATGTTTTCTAAGATATATTTACAATATAAGTTGTAAAATAATTTATAATAATTTAATCAGGAAATGGAACTATTATTACTTAATAAAATTTGGGATGTACGATAAAATTATACAATAGTGGAATGAAATCCATTTTCTAAACATTTATGAAAATATAATCCATTACTTTAGATAAATTAAATTAATAAAATAAGTAAAAAATTGAAAATACATGAAAAGTTTTATTGTAATTTTAATAATTTATAATTTTAATGATATTTGGAAAATTAGTTTATACAGAAAAAGTGTATTATTTTCACACATTTTTAGATAAATTCAAAATGAATTTTTTTCCAAATGAAAAAAGGATGTAACGTCCCGGATTCATGTTCCACTCCACGGCTGCCCCGAACCCAGTTGGTCATATGAACTCAAGTACATTTCCCCAAATTCTAGAGGCTACCAACTAGCAGCGAGGGCCCAGGTCTAATAGTGGTGAAACTATGCCCTCATTTGTCAAACTGTAGCACAACGTAATGAAATATACAATCATACAACAACAGAAGCAATAAATCATACATAGTTAAAAATAAACAAATTCAGTAGAAGATAACCAAGAGTCATGTAGAGAAAGATACAACATGTCTCATGTTCTAAGAAAAGATCCAGAACATGTTACACAGCAGTACAATACAAGAAATAAAAAATACTAGGTACAGTAAAATGAAACAAAACTGAGTAGACGGAACGCAGCAGCATCGCAAGCCAAACCATGTTCCCATGCTCTCCTACAACTCTACTACGATAAAGTACGTGTATAAGGACCCTTTCCCTTATCCCCCTCCCTGCAGAAACATAATCTATTTGGGCCAAAGACATGACCCAAATAGGGTGTGAGAAATAAGTCCTAGTAGGCACCCACCAAAGGCCCGTGCCCGACTGTGTGTAAATATGAAACAACAGTGTGCAGTATTAATTTAAATAAACTAATAAGTACTCAAAATTAACTAACTTTCCCAGTTATATTTCCATTTTTAATATTCATTTGATCATTCAATTTAGGATATCACAATAGTGATTATTCTAAGTAAACAGTCAGTTTCCTCATACATGCAAACTGTTACCCTCAGGTAAACTGAATCACAACCCGTAAGTAATTTCCCTCAGGAATAATAGATATTTCCCTCAGGTGTACGATGTGTCACCCTCAGGCAGAGAGTCTATCGCCCATAGACATAATGAATATTTCCCTCATGCTAAAATAACCACTGCCCTTAGTCTAAGTAAAACACTTCCCTCAGGAATTACAGGTAACCGGGCCATTCCTAACATATAAAGAAGAAATTCACATAAAATTCCTCACAAGGAAATTCAATAATCATTATCACAATGGCATACCCTCGAGTATCCTGACCGAATGGATGAACAAATGAATGCACCCCCAGGGTGGTCCTGGATACAAGCAGTGATCCCAAATAGCAGTTTATTATCACGTTTAATTACCTATATAATTCTAGTTATTCAAAATAGCCAAGGCCTCAGCCACACGACACCCCAACATGGGTTAGTTGCTCAATGGTACACAAAAAACGCACAATAGTTGGAATTTAAATACTAATCCACCTACCTTGATCACCCCTGATCGGTGTACATGAACTATGCTCCTTGAATTTTCCAAGAATGATGAATATATAAGGAGAAAGAAATCTCGTTCAAACGTAAATAACTTTCCCTCGAGAAATAATTGGTAAGAATAGATTAAGGAGAAGGAGAGGCTTACCCATACGATTCCAACGAGATTGTCAGAGGCAGAAACAGATTCCCAGTGTGTGATCTGGAGCTCCTCGAAGCTTCGACACTCTCTCCCAACTCCTCCTCGGTTCTTAGCCTTCCCTTTGAACAGGGGAGGATACTGCCCATTTTAAGCAAAAAAAATAGATTACACAGTATGTACTATTGATTACATGGAATTCACTTTCCATTTTTAACTGTTCCTCTGGATACTTCTCACCATCGTGGCACTGCTCATCAGTCAACAAGAGTACAGGGCGTGTAATCAATGATTACATGGTGTGTACTGATTCTCAGTTGGCGGTTGCCTCCACCACCTTACTATTTTTCTGCTGACTAACTACACGGCATGTAAATACAAACTACATAGCATGTAGTCTGTTTTAGCACCTTTTGTCACCGATAGGGCTACACACCCTGTGTACTCATCCCACATAGCCAAAGTACATGACATGTGGAGAAGTACATGGTGTGTGGAGAAGTACACGACATGTAGTCCCAAAATTTTGTATTTTCCCTATTTTCCTTGTTTTCTCAGAAACACATAAGGAAAAGAGAAAAGAAAAAACTCGTACTTCAAAACTATGAATCTGGTTCTTAAAAACTCCACCCATTAAAGAAATTCGTACCTGAATTTCCCTTCCATGGGTGGATAAGATAAAGCCCAGAAAAACTCTATCTACTGAGCACGTACGTCAGTCTCCCGCTCCCAGGATTCATCCTGCACTCGTCCATGCTGCCATAACACCCATAAGAGAGGAACTAACCGGCCTCAGAGAACCTTCATGCTCCTATCCATGATATGAATCTAATTCTCCTCAAAGGACGCATCTATCTAAAGCTCAACCTCCTCTGGCTGAAAGACGTGAGATGGGAATGAACGATAGCGACACAACTGAGATACATGGAAGACGTTGTGCATGGCCCAGTACCTCTGTGGTAACTGCAAATGATAGGAACCCGACCCAACTCTCTCCAGAATCTCAAATGTCCCCACATACATCGTTGAAAGTTTACCTTGTCTCCTGATCTACTTGGTCCCCAACATCAGTGAAACACGCAATAAAACCCGATCCCCACCCACAAACTCTAAGGGTCGTCTACGAAGACTAACATAAGATTTCTACTGATACTGTGCAGTATCCATCTGCTTCTGAATCAACTGGACCTTCTCAGAAGTCTCCTACACAAGACATGGTCCTAGTAAAGCTGCCTCACCTGCCACTATCCATCATAAAGTTGATCGGCATGACCTACCGTATAAAGCCTCGAAAGGTGCCTTCTCAATATTTTCCTAAAAACTATTATTATAGAAAAACTAGATTAATGGTATATGATTATTCCAAGAGCCCCCAAATTCTAGGATGCATGCAAAAAACATGTCCTCAAGCACCTATATCGTACGCTCTGACTGGCCATCGGTCTGAGGGTGGTAAACTATGCTTAGAAGCAACTGTGTACCCAGTTCCCTCTGAAAACTCTGCCAGAAACGAGATGTAAACCTGGTTTTCCTATCTGAAATGATAGAAAAAGGAACCCAATGAAGATGTAGGACCTCTTAGATATATAGCTTTCTGAGCTCGTTAACACCGAAGGTCTCCTTGCTTGGTAAAAAGTTAGCTACCTTCGTGAGTCTGTCCACAACAACCCACACAGAATCATTGCCTCGAGGTGACCTTGGAAACCTAGTCAAGAAGTCCATCACGACAACATCCCATTTCCACTCTGGGATGGGTAACTGTAGTCATAGTCCGGCTGGCCTTTGATGCTCCTCCATCACCTACTGATAGGTGGAACATATCGTAACAAAATCAGTTACTTCTCTCTTCATACTTGGCCACCAGTACTGACGTCTCATGTCACGGTAAATCTTGGTAACTCTGGGATGATCTTCCTAAGCTGAAGCATGAAACTCCCACATCAGCTCCTCATGTATATCCTCTAGAACCTATACTTGTACATGGAAATATAGTACCTCATCATCGCATATCGTCCATCTAGGAGGAGGGTCCTCACTTGCCACCAACTCCCGTAGAACTGATCCTACTAAATCAGATAACTATCTCATCCTCACTATATCTAGGAGGGTAGAATCCACAACTAAAGATGAAAGATAGGTTTGTCCCTGACTGTCGTGCACCACCAAATGCATATTAGAGAATAATTCTATAAGCTGCCACTCCCCACGGGCCTCCTGCACTGCCTGTATCTGAGTCTCTCTGCTTAGTGCATCAGCAACTGCATTACCCTTACTAGGTGTATAAGAAATCTCAAAATTGAAGGGCTGAATGTATTCGACCCACCTTCGCTACCTCAGATTCAATTCACACTGAGTAAAGATATACTTGAAATTTTTGTGGTCAGTGAAAACCACAAAATGATCTCCTAAGAGATAATGTCTCCAACTGTGTAACGCATGAGAAACTGCAGCTAACTCGAGATCATGTGTCGGGTAATTCCTCTCATGTGGCCTCAACTACCAAGACTCGTAGGAAACAACTCGATCGACCTACATCAACACAGCTCCCAACCCAATAACTGATGCATCACAGTAAACTGTATATCTCTTTCTCTATTCTGGGAGTATCAGGATTGGTGCTGATTTCAACCTTCCTTTCAGGTCCTAAAAGGTTATCTCGTAAGCTTCTGACCAAACGAACTTCACAACCTTCTTAGTAAAACCTGTCAATGGCGTTTCTCAGTAGGAGAAGACCTTGATTAAGCATCTGTAGTAACCAGCCAGCCCTAAGAAACTCTGTATCTCAAACAAATTCTTAGGCTGCTCCCAGGAAACTACTACTCTCACCTTCTCTGGGTCCACGTCAACTCCTTTCTCTTAGATGATATGACCCAGGAAGTGAATCTGGTCCTTCCAAAAGTGGCACTTTGAGAGCGTAGCATATAGTTGATTCTCTCTCAGTGTACTTAGTATGATCTCAAGATGGGTGGCATGGTCTTGTCGAGTGTGAGAGTATAATAAGATATCATCCATGAATACTACCAAAAAAGAATCCAGATAAGGATGGAACATACGATTCATCAGATCCATGAAAACTATGGGCGCGTTCGTGAGTCCAAAAGGCATAACCATGTACTCGTTTAGACTATATCTGCTTCAAAAAGCTGTAAGTGGTATGTCCGATGGTCTAATGCGCAGCTGATGATATCCGGATCTCAGGTCAATCTTCGAGAACACTCATACTCCACGAAGTTCATCAAAAATATTGTCAATCCTCGGCAATGGATATTGGTTCTTAATCGTTAGCTGGTTAAACTTCCATTAATCCACACAGTGTCCGACTGTACCATCCGCCTTCTTAACAAACAGGACAGGTGAACCCGGAGGAGAAGTACTGGGTCAGATAAAACCCTTTTCTTGTAACTCCTCTAACTGCTTCTTAATATCCTACAACTCTAGTGTAGCCATCCTATTAGGTGGAATGGACACTGGTGCTTCCCCTGGAACAAGTTCAATAGAGAAATCCACCTCACGCTCCAGAGGTTGACCTGAAAGGTCATCCAGAGAGACATCCCTGAAACAATCAACCACTGGAGGGAAATCCTTCTGACAAGTCCCTTGATCAACCAGATATAAACTCACAATATGGGTTATCAAACCACCTCACCCATGATGCTCTGGTCCAGTTCAACTCACCTAAACATACCATTCAACTTTGTATAGAAACTATCTCCCCTATGGTGATGTGAAACTCACCCTGTGACGATAATAGTCTACAAAGGATCAAAAGGGAACCAACCAGCCCATCTAGAGAATGACATCATAAGTCTTAATATCTAATACATAGAGGTCCCATAAAAAGTGACACCCACCAACCCCTACACGGCACTCCCTTCACTGATGCACACCAGCCGTTCAAGTTCCCAACAGAGTGTCTAGTGTCATAACAGCAGAAGAAGAAGAAACACAGAGCCAAAGGCTCCCCACAATGGGTACAGATATAAATCTATGTGTAGCACCCATATAAAAAATCACTCAAGATAAAACAGAAGCTACTAGAATAGTACATATGACAGTAGAAGGTCCGGGATCCTGATCCTGCTAGGTTTGTTGCACTGCATATGCCTACCTAGTGCCACAACCCTGCGACACAGCCTGGCTACCCTGAGCTGTCCTGCCCTGCTGCCTCTGAGATCCTGGTGTCTAGCTACCAAGGCCATGACCACCATCTCTACCTACACACCCTGATGTGTTCTAGTTTCTCGACAGGTAATAGGCTGTTGGTCCTGCTCCCACATGCAGAGTTTGCTCAGAACACCTCTCACTATCCACGGGTGGAAACACCCTACAAAAGTGTTGAAGATGACCCATCTTGCCGCAAGCTTGGCACTCCACTAGGTCTTGTGGATAATGAGGTCTCTTCGGCCCCTCTCTACCATACTGGTAGCACCTGACTGGGCAACCTGATGTAATCTCCTGGCTAGTACTGTCACCATGAGAGAAACACATCTGTTGCTTCCTTCTCTCGGTATAAAGTTTACCAGAAACTGGTGTCGAACTGCCCTGGACTGCACCACTAGCTTTTCGAAGGTTCCTCTCTATAATTAGAGCATGGTTCACAAAAACATATGTTGTAGGCAACTAGAAAACATTCACCAATGCTCGTATGTCATATCGAAGACCATCCTCAAAGCATCTAGCCCTCAACCTATCATCACCCACCGGAAAGAGTGAAAAACGCTGAAGCTCGGTGAAACTATTAGAATAATCCATCACTGACATAGAGCCCTTGCGGTAGATTCATGAACTCTTGAGGTCTATATGCCCTCAGCATCTCTAGGAAGAAGAAGTCATAGAAGGCTGTCTGAAAATCTTCCCACGCCATGTCTCTGTGATGCTCTGACTGAGTGGTAACATGCCACCACCTCTTGGCAGAATCATGCATCATATCAATCATGGTCTTGAACCTCTTCCCCAGAGGTGTCTCAAGATGTTCGAATATAGTCTTCATAGACCCCATCCAAGACTCGGCAGCCTGTGGTCTGCCATCCCATGAAAATGTGGGCGGATGCTGCTGCTGGAAGATACGAGTCAGCTTATCCTTAGATGTGGCAGCCGACGGTGCTCCTTGAAAGGTCTGCATGAACCTCATAAAGCCTTCACATAACTACGCATCTGTGCCTGTTTCCGATATAATGGCGGGCACCGCATCTGACTCTACTTGAGGATCCACTAGTAGCTTGTGGCCCACCATCTCTGGAGTGTATTCATTGCCGCTCTCCCAGTGAACTACGTGTGGTCATCTCTACGGCATGACTCTAAAAGGTCAAACTCACACCTTATATCAAGATTATCATAGTCTAAAAACAAAGGGACCAAAAGGGGAATAATAGGAAGAAGCCATTAAAGAATGCACAAAAGGATTAAATGGATTGTATACCAACTACACGGCGTTTACCTGACTTCGCTTCCCCTTCCCATGTCCTTCTACACGGCTAATCCACACGGCTCCCATTTGAACACAACTACATGGCATGTATATAATAGACACGACATGTGTGGCTTAATTTTACGATTTCCCGTGCCATTTGTGTCATGACTGAATACTCAACTTGATACTAAACGGTGTGTTACACTCACACATGGCATGTACACCACCCTGTTTCCCCAGCCACATGGCTAGGTCCACATGGATTGCCACCGGTCAAGACTACACGAAATGTCCCTTAGGTACACAGAGTGTTAAGGAAGAGTTAACACCAACCCGTGTTTGTTAGTTACATGGTCATGTACCAAGGTCAGACCACAATGTGTGTTCCACAGTGGAAACGGTGTGTATGTCTTATGGTATCTTACATCCATGTTGTTAGTTACATGGGCAGACACCGGGTCAACACTACCCTGCGTGTACATCCCGTACATGGCATGTTTTCCCAACCATTTCCCTTCCCCATGTCCATGTCCACTCGGTCTATGACACGGGAAGAGTCTACACGGCGTGTACTTAGGGTACACAGCGTGTACTTAAATTTTTTTCTTTTCTTTCCAAATAGAAGAACACACGACATGTGTCCAAGGATCTACACGGCATGTATCCTGGGTTTTCCAGACAGTAGGCCTCTGAAACTACTTTGGATCCCATAAAATACTAAGAAAACAACACCTCAGTGTCAAATTGCGATCTGTGAGGGCCCATACTCCCCGTGAATCAAAGTTTGGAATCTTATTTGTGTTATAAATGCGTAAACAAGTTAATGAGCCACAAAGTTCTGGACAATGAGGGCCCATAATCACCAGTAACCAAAGTTTGGTGTTCATTCTATCAAGGCCTCACAAAAACATACCCTATCACATAGTAGTTATTTATCAAAACAACTATCACCACAGCATGATTTTCAAGTTAAATGACTATTACAACAACATGAAATTTCTAATGTTCCTACATGGCATGAAACAATGCATGGAATGTGATTTATAGAATGTGCCAAAATGATTCATGAAATGGAATACCCTCATCTCATTGGGTTGAAACTAAATAGAACCCATGGATAAATATAAACAGCATAATCTCAAGTGTTTCACCCAATGGTGAAATCAAATCAAATGTAAAATTTGAAAAATCAGAAAAAAAAAATTGCAATTACTGAGGTAGACTGGCTTTTCCATGTACATGGTTCAGCTACTCCCACGCAGAGCTTATTACCAACTACCTTTTCCGTCCTATCCCTGAATAAGGCTCCAAATAGTATGTCAAAGAAAATAACCTCCTCTGATACCACTTTGTAATGTCCCGGATCCGGGTGCCACTCAACGGGTGCCCCGAACCCAGTTGGTCACATGACCTCAAGCGCATTTCCCCAAATTCCAGAGGCTGTCGACTAGCAGCGAGGGCCCAGTTCTGATAGTGGAGATACAATGACCTCATTTCTCAAAGTGTAGTGAAGCGGAATAAAATATACAAACATATAACAACAGAAGAAGCAATAATCCATACACATTTAAAATGAACAACTACAGTAAAAGATAACCAACAGTTATATAGATAATGATGAAACGTGTCTCTAGTTCTATGAAAATAGCCAGAACATGTTACAAAGCAGTACAATAGATGATAGCTGAAATATCAGGCACAGTAAAACAAACCAAAACAGAGTAGATGGAACGCAAGAGCATCAAAAGCCTAGGCTCGATCCCATGCTCTCCTACTCATTTGCTACAATCAAGTACATGTATAGGGACCCTTGCCCTTATCCACACTTGTAGAAATGTAATCTGTTTGGGCTGAAGACATGACCCAAATAGGGTTTTAGAAATAAATCCCAGTAGGCACCCACTAAAGGCACATTCCCAACTGCGTGAAAATATGGAAAAATTGTGTGCAGTAGTAAATGTAATAAACTAATCAGTACTCAAAAGTGACTAACTTTACCAGTTATATTTCCATTTTTAATATGCATTTGATCATTCAATTTTGGATATCATTATAGTGATAATTCTAAGTAAACAGTTAGTGTCTTCAGACATGAAAACACTTACCCTCAGGTAAAGAGAATCACAACCCGCATGTAATTGACCTCAAGCATAAAAGATATTTCCCTCAGGCGTACAAAGTGTCTCCCTCACGCATAGAGTCTATCTCCTATAGGCATAATGAATATTTCCCTCATGCCAAAATAACCTCTACCCTTAGGATAAGTAAAACACTTCCCTTAGGCGGAACAGGTAACCAAGCCATGCCCAACATATAGATAATCAATTCACATATAATTCCTCTCAAGGCAATTCAATAATCATTATTACAGTGGCACACCCTCGAGTATCCTGGCCAAACGGCTAAACTGAGGAACGCACCCCAGGGGTCGTCCTAGATCCAAGCAGTGATCCTAAACAACAGTTTATTATCATGTTTAATTACCTATATAATTCTAGGTATTCAAAACATCCAAGGCCTCGGCCACACGACACCCCAACATGGGTTCATTGCTCAACGGTACACAAAAACGCACAAAAGTTGGAATTTAAACACTAATCCACCTACCTCGATCACCCCTGATCAGTATACGTGAACTAAACTCCTCGAATCATCCAAGAATGAAGAAGATATGAGGTAAAATAAATCCCGTTCAAATGTAAATAACATTCCCTTGGGAAATAATTGGTAACAATGGCTTAAGGAGAAGGAGAGGCTTACCTGTATGATTACAATGAGATCGTCAGAGGCGGAAACAGATTCCCGTCGTGCGATCTGGAGCTCCTCGAAGGTTCGACCCTCTCTCCCGACTCCTCTTCCGGTTCTAAGCCTTCTCTGTGAATAGGGGAGGATACTTCCCATTTTAAGCCAAAAAAACAGACTACACGATGTGTACTATTGTGTACACAGTGTGTACTTTCCATTTTTTAACTATTCCTCTAGCAGCTTCTCGCCAGTGTGGCACTATTCATCAGTCGACATGAGTAGACGTCGTGTAATCCAATAGTACATGGCGTGTACTGACGCTCAGCTGGCGGCTGCCTCCACCGCCTTACTGTTTGCCTGTCGACTGACTACACGGCGTGTAAATACAAATTACACAGCCTGTAGTTAGTTTTTACACCTTTCATCACGATAGGGCTACACATCCTGTGTACTCATCCCACACTGCCAAAGTACATGGCATGTGGAGAAGTACACGGCATGTAGTCCCAAAATTTTGGATTTTTCCTCATTTTCCTTATTTTCTCAAAAACAAAAAAGGAAAAGAGAAAAGAAGAAACTCGTACCTCAAAACTATGAACTTGGTTCTTACAAAAGATACCATTTATAATTTATAAAACAACATAAAATCTAAATTAAATTTACCTTATTAATTAATTCTAGTACAAAAATAAAAAATCTAGAAATAAAAATATGTAGATATAGATGAAAAATATTCATGTCCAAAAAGGATAAAAAAGGTCATATTTTCAAATTAATATTTTTTTTTGTAATTGAGTATCAAAAAGAAAAAAATGAAATTAATGAATGGAGACCCTAGAAATTGCCAAAGAATAAATAAATATTTTCGATTTTTTATAGAAGTAATATCCAATTACTCTAATTTAAAATAAAAGACAAAAAATCCTGATAAAATTTGAGATTGTAAAATAAACCCTATAGATTTCATAACTTTTGAATCATAATACCAAAAATTTTAGATAATGATATGTTTTTATAAATAACATGAATTATATAAAATAATATTTTAAAATATATTTAATGTAAAGTAAGAACACCATATAAAATATATCACGGTTCACAATATTTAAGATGTCAAAACAAATTGAAAACTGAGATAAAGGACCATTACATATATTATAAAACATTAATAAAATCCCAGAAAAGAGGGAACTAGAAAAGTAATTTTTATTACCATTAATTAGGATTGTATTATGATATATAATTTCAAAAAATAATTATACAACCCATATAATAGGAAAAAAAAGAATTATACCAAACATGTTTCAAAGATAACAGTTTGAGATGACAATCACTTACCTCAGTCTTCTATTTTTATCGAACATGAAATAAAAACCATTAAAAATAAATATTTCCATTATAAAAAATATATATTTCAAATATAATTGGATTTAAATTATTATATACAATTCAATTTTAATTTTCTTTTACATGTTCATTAGATATTCATTTTTAAAATTTAGTATTTCTATATCAATCCTCTTTCTCCATTGTATATTACAATTTTGTTTTTTTGTCCCATAAACCCTTGTCATAGATTAATCACCTTTATAATTTTAATGATGATTTTATATATTTATTAAATATAATTATGGAGTTCCCTGGATATTTTATATAACTAATAATTATGATTCTTATAGAAAGCATAAAATTTCCATTTTTTCAATGTTTGAAATTTATAGAAAGAATAGATTTTATTTAGAAATATATATACATATGTTACCATTAGTTAAATTTTAAAAAAATAGTTATTAAATAATATTAGAATTAAATTACATCCATTATCATTCATTTCATAAAAATTATTATATTAATCATTTAGGTGTTATAAAAAACAAAAATAGAACAGGTTATAAAGATTGAATGAGTAAGAACGTGTTATTGTATAATGATTAAAAAATATTAAAAAAATATTAACAATGTTTTAAAAATAATTATTATTAATTAATTCCATTTTATAACAATTCATGTATGGTTTTAATGGTATATGAAATGTATCATTCATTGAGGTGGTAGTCTATATGTGTGTAGGGAAAATATTTTCATTTTATAATTAGTGGGAAGGAAGAAAGATGTTGTTTTATTTTTCGAAAATAATAATTATTTAATAAAAAAATATTATTTTATTAAATAAATATTTAATTACTATCTGTGTATAGTAGTGATGAAAAATTTAATATATCATCCATGGTTTTGATAGTTTTCATTCATTAGAAAATTTTTTATATTTCAATATATAGAAAGGTTGTATATGTTTGTTCTTCCATTAATGTAATATAATTTAAATAAAAAGTGATACTTATATAATTACATTATTATGGTTATATAATTTTTTATAGAGGTTATAGAAGAATGAATTTTTAATAAATTCTATGAACATAATTAAATATTACTTCAGTATCCTCTTTTAAATTTCTCCTTAAGAATACTAAAGTTGAGATTTTTTTTATACAAGAACCTATAGGTTTTGGAAGAGAATATTTAAAACTGATTTGGGAAGATCCTATCATGATAAAGTGATTAACATGGGTGGATAAGTGAGGGGTTTAATCGATCTATTTATAGTTGAGAGGAGTGTATCTTTTGTAAATAATATTAACATTAAAATAATATAAATTTCATATAAAAAAATCTGAATTAAATGGATATATAACTAAATATTATATAATAGTGGGCTTAAATGAACTGATATTGAAAAATCATATTTTTTTATATTTTTGGTATCATATTTTAGTTTAACCATATAAAAAATTCCATAACAATGGTTACTATGTTTAAACATCATTAACATATTTTCATGATTAGAAATAAATTCATAATTATTACCTAATTCAAATAATATGATTATAAATGTTGAATACATTTTAAATTATTACATTTATTGAGTTCATAAAAAATATTTTCAATATAAGTATGAAATAGATATGAAATGTTTTTTTAAATGCCTTCTTATGCATAAAAATGAATTTTCACAAAAACCATGAATAGTACTAATTAACATGGAATTTATTTTTTATTAAAAAATGAGAATTGTTTTTCCTTAAAAACCATCAAAAACCTAATGTATCATTGTAAATAATAAATGAAAAGGAACAAAAATAGATCTTTAAAGATAATAAAACATCATTAATGTTTTAAAATTTCAATCTCGGGTACATAAAATTTAGAATAATTTGTTTAAGTATTTCAATTTAATCCTAAAACCCATATTCAGTGTATCTAAAGTGTTTAATTATATTTCTGTTTATTCTTAGTTTTTAGTTAGTATTAAATAGTTGTTATATTACATTAAAATTAATCATTCCCTATTCACCTAAAAAGTCATCCATCATAGAAAAATACCAGATTGTCACCAAAAGAATATTTTGACCTTTACAATTTAAAACTATATTTGTTTTCATAAAATTAAACATTATAAATTTATAAATATATATTTTAAATAAAATTATTAAATATAAATAGAATACTATATTATATAAAAGGTTCATTGTGAACATTAAGTGTTCATAAACATATTTACTAACTATATCTAGAGAAATACATGGTAATATATTAGTTCATGCATTAAAATATAATATTTTCATAGTGATTAATTTATTTTTAAATAATTTAACAATCAAATCATTAAAAATAGATATTTGAAAATTATGATTGTTTACCATTAAATAAAGTTAATTATTTGTCCTCAAAATGTATGAATTTTTAAATTATAAAATTAATTTTATTTACCAGAGTTTTATTTATGTCATTATTTTCTTTATAATTATCATGTATTATATCGTAGCTCATTTTAGTTTAATGTTTTAATTACTGCATTAAAAAATCTCTTTTTAATGTAATGTTTCATGTTGAAATCTTGGGTTGTTACAATTTATGTTCCATTTGACACACACCTAACTCGTTATCTATACCATTAATTAGATTTTTAAACTAAAATCTTGCTTAAACTAGGAGTGCATACCTCAAATAAAATGAATTCTATAAAACATGGTTATCAATTACAGACTAGATGATAAAAATATTAAATACACTAAATTCCATGTTTTAAATATATTTTAATAACTTGTATAAAAAGAAATTTTTTTAGAAAATATATAATTGTAATTCAAAAATCTATCTACTAAATGTTAATAAGAAATATAAATCAATTTAATATATATATTTACCATTATAAGAACCTTTTTAGATATTAATGTACATGATGAATATCCTTTACATATTTCAAATAAAATATTACCCCCACATGTTATCCATTAGCTATATTATTTATAATGAAGCTTTAGGGGACCTCTCTTGATTCATGATATGTATCCACCTTGGATTCAACTAATAAATGAAAAGGGAAAACATTAGTTGTGGAATATTATATAAGGATAATAAAATATCTATGATTATATTTTTTTTAAAATTAAAATATTATATTATTAATATGATAAGGATTAACTATGGGTTTCTAGTTTTAAAAAATTTATCCCAATAAATTATATAATGTTATGATTTGGGTAAATGATACTATAAACTCAATCCATGATACTCAAGGATTGAAAAATAAAATATCAATAACATTTTTTATTAATCCACCATCATAGCATCACATCATAATTTAATCTAATAAATATAAAAATTAAATAAATAAACAACACAATAGTGGTATGTTATACTCAATTTCACATGATGTAATATCTAATGTCTTATTACAGAATAACTATTTACCTCTACTAAATTTATATTTATCATATATATTTTTTCTAACGAATGATACATGTTAATTTTAAAGGGATAAATATGTTATTTGCAATAATAATATTTAGTCTATTTGGTATATTTTCCATCCATCACTAATAGAATATTATAAAAACATTCATTATATTAAAAAATTACCAAAATTATATTTAAATCTATTTTTAATTTCAATCTGACCTTGTAAGAAATTTTGTTATTGATAGTGATTATAAATTTCCCATTCTAAATAAAACTAAAATTAAATACTCTATAATATTTTCATTTATTCTCAATATATAAAGGTATTTGGAAATATATTCATCGATCACGTGAATCCTCATAAAATAATTAAGTACATTTGTCACCATATACAATTCATAATCATAGTACCCCATTATCTAAGAGATTGATAACATAAACATGAAATATAAATTTTCAATCCCATATAGATCATCTTATGCATTATTTACTAAATAAGATGAATGAATACCAAAAATTTAATTCATTTAATAGATGGTAATATTAGATATAAATTATATATTTATATCCATACAAATTCTCAATATTAAAATACTGATGGAAACAATGTCAAACAATTCATATAGGTGAAAAAATACAATCATATATAATAAAACCCAGGTCATAGTAATCAATATACTCAAAATCCAATGATTTAAAAAGATGAATGGGAATCTTACAAATGATATCAATTTATTATGTTTTACATTTATTATTCCATGTCACCCTAATTTAATAGGGATATCTACATGAAATTATTATAATATACTGACTGTAACCATTTGTTTGGAATTAAATGATTCACCACTAATTATAACTGAAATACCTTAGATTCCCAAGGCTATAAATAAATTCCAATATCATATATAATCATTTGGCAATTATTTACTCATTAAATAAACAAAACCCATCAACATAATAATGAAAAAAAACTAAAACAAGAATACTTTTTCATGAAATATAAACAATAAAATGATTAAAAAATATCTTAAAACAACAAAAATATTGTACTTATAGAAAACTAATAAATGGCATCCAACTAATCCAAATAAAAACATGACATAGTGGAAAAAATGTTTTATCACCCCAGCTATTCTACATGATCATCTTCGAGATCTAACCACCCTCCCAAAAAATATCATCATGATTCTTCATTATATAAATAAGATTCTTTTCATTTACATATATCATGAAGAACAATGTATTAATATTCACCAAAGTATATATGGAGGTGGTGAGTAACCGTAAAACGTAGAATATCCCCATTTTAATTCCAAAATAATTTTAATTTGACAAGAATTATTTATCTCACACTTCAATATACTTGGAAAATAGTGAAGATAAAAACTAAACTGGTTTACCAAGTAATGTCATTTAGTTAAAATGAATAAACCATAAATTTCATTCACCTATCATTCCATATTCCACAATACATACACACCACTATATTCTTCCAACTATTTTTAGTCCTTAGTGATAATTAGAATCTTATCCAACCTATCATGGAATCATTTTATTGTGAATCAAAGGTACCTTAACTACGCTAACCCCTTGTCTAAACCCATGAAGGTTTCTTACTATTTAATATGAACTCAATGAGTTAAAATTGAATTCCATTTTGTCACAACCATTTATTAATTCAAATTAATTAATTAATTCAAAAAAATAACAAATATCTTCCTTGTGTTAAATAAAAATAAAAATTTAAATCCATGTAAAAAATTGGTGTTTTCTTAAATACCATTCAAAATTCAATGCATCCAATTCCTAAATTAAAGGGTTTACCAGAAATAAATAACCCAAATATCACATTAAAAACGTAAAAAATAGTATAAGAAAAATATATACATCATGTTGTATAATAAGTGTAGAAAAAGAAAAGTCCACTGACCTCACAATTGATATTTAAGAACATGAAGAATAAAGAAATGATCTAGACAATCTAGATTCGCATTCTAGATCCTTTAAAAATCTGAAAATGTATTTCAATAATATGATTTAACCCATTTATTTATTTCTTATAGTCGAATCCTAAGTTTCTATTCCATGAAAAATGATCAGATCTATAAAATTAATAGAAACAAAAATTTTACCTTTGACTTCCTGGATCTACTGCTTCAAGAATCATTGGAATTGTTCTCTGTAAGACAAGGATTGAAAAAATATATCATACAGGAACCTAGTGAAATATGATTCTATGTAAGGGGAGAAATAAATATGGTTTTTAGGAAAAATTATAAATAAAAATTAAATTTTGTTATGTTAATTATGTCGTCGCATGATTATGCTACATGTTTTAATAAATTTTGTTCCAACAATGTGATTTTACTAGAATAAACAATGTTTAAAAGGTTATCCAATATGATTTCGAAAAAAATGTGCCTTTTTGTCAATAAAATCCCTAGACAGCATTTTTTTTCAAATGGTTTGGCCAAACCATGATCAAAAAATATTCCTTCTAATGAAATATGATTTTCCCATTCATGGATTATAAGTGATGGTTTGAAATTTCCTTTAATCATGCTCAAATTCAAAAATATTAAAAATACTTCCAAAACATATAAAAATTATAATAAACATCAGTAACTCAATAAAAACATTATATAACATAAAAATACAAAATAAATAGTTGATGTGCCTCAAAAGTGTGGTGATATATACCCCCCAGTTATGGTTTTCATCTTGGGTATGTTAGAGATTGGCATTGATTTGGAAGAGTTATGTCCATTACTATAGAATCTGTACCTCATTATCCCTTATGTTCTCATTAATTTTACCATTATTATATAACACATTTTCTAATGGAATATTTTATTCAAAAAAGACAATATATTTTCTCTCTTGGCAATTAATCATTGCATTAACACATATAAAATATGTATTAATATCAATATGATCCCCTCAAATATCATAACTAGGATTGACCTAGTACTAAAAAAATAAAGATATATTAATGAGATTCTAAACCAAATATATCCTTATTAGTAAATAAATTTTTTACTCGAGATAAAACAAATTATTAAAGTATCTCAAATGGTCCAACATACAGAGGAAAAAACATTCCTTTTCACCCAATCGATAATTACCTTTCCATGGAGAGACTACCAAGAATATATTTTCTCCTAAATTAATTGATAGTGGAAAACCAAAAAAATATGTATAATATTTTCGAAATGTTTTAGTTGAAACCATATTCTTCAATATTATTTGGATTTTATCATGTTTTCCAAGAATAAAGTGTGGTTCTAATATCAATGTTTCTATGGTCTATACAAACCAATGCAGTGATCGATATGGATGGATGTGAAATTACTAAAATGGATCCATGTGTATTATGTATTGAATTTTTTTTATAAAAAGACAAGTAAGGTATAATGATCCTCCTATTAGATACTAAATTTATTAACATAGTCTCAAAGTATTTCATCCAATATCAAAATCATTCATTCATATATACTATCTATTTTAGGAAATATCATTTTTCTAATGGTCCACTAGGAACCCAAATATTGATAAAATTATTTCCCAAATGGATGGTTAAATCATGGATATCAATTGGAGTTGATTGAAATTTTAATTCCAAGAAATTATACCACTTCTCAGATATATAGTTTTGTAAAACATATATTTTATTAGATTGAAGGGTCAAAATTAATTAGGATGACTACAAAAGTTGTTCCACGTTTGAAAATATTTAATCATGACTTTTCTAATATCTCGCTAAACTGACATAAAAAACTATAGTGATATACTCCAATTCTATATGGGTATAGGAATGTTTTTTCAAAAAACTAGCTTGTCATTGATTCTCATCCTTAACCTATTGATAGGTGAGGCATTTGGTCATGTAATAAACCATGTTTTTTATACAAGACCAATAATAATGTGTTTTACAAGCCTTTAACTTCATTTAAACTCCTTGATGAATCTCCATCTAAGAATGTTGATAAGAATAAAGTGGATTATCTAAATAAGAATGTGGAATGAATATACAATATTGAAAATAAACCCTAAGTTCATATTATTTTTTATTCATTAATGGTCTCACCACCATTATGTTCTGATGTAATGGTTGAAGGACCCTAGGCCACCCTAAGAGGGGGATAAATCAGGGTGTCAACTTTTTTTATACTTTATTAGATCTTGTTCCCAGGTTTGTAAGAACTTTTTTAAACCTATATGATGTATATGTGTAGTAATTAAAACATTCACATGAATATGGTCAGTAAAACACTTTTTACTTACTTAATTACTAAGGGTTATGTCCATGGAGAATACGCCGACAGGTTGTCTGTCATACATATTTATACTATTCTTCACTAGTTGTGGATTACAAAAGTTTAGTTACAGTCACTCTATCCTAGGCTCACTACCTAATAGTTCAGGGATAGCTCACTGCTTCCCATGGGTCACTCATGTTGACTCCCCCTTTCTCACATTCTTGTTATAAGTATAACTCATTTTATCAACATGAAGGTCACATCAACAGATAATCATGGATGTCTTTGTCTTGTGTTATGTATGAGACATTTCTGGCATCAGAGCCTAAATTTATGCTCTTTTGCATTCAATATTATCCTTTAGTGTGATAACTAAATGCATTAAATTGCTTTATTCTCTTCTTGGAAAGAATAAAAAAAACATATGTTATTGTTCAATCAATGAAGATCATATTAGAAAAAATCATCACAATTGTACTGCCCAAAATAATTAATAATATTTAGTTGAGTATACTATGTTCATCTTCTTCTCTTAGATTAATTCCCAAAACCAACACCTAATTGTATCAGTATAATTCCTTCTTTCTATGAATATATGATATTATTTTCAGGTATTGTTCTTCCTATCTTCGTAAAGCACAACCAGGGTGTTAAACACCAGTCATGTGTGTGCAGTACTACTTCTATTCATAAAACTGAATGGTTCACGGTACTTCCTTCTTCATGAAGCCGCTTTGAGAGTGCTAAGTATATTTCAAAGGCTTGTGGGACCCCAAATTATTCATGCGCCCTTCTAGGTGTCTTGCACGTAAAATTCAATCCTTGAGCATAAAAATATGTTTTGGCATGAAAAAGCATTTTCATGCAACTCTTCTTTTTCGTGTAGAACTTCTCTTTTTCGCGCAACACTTTCTTTTTCATGTAGCACTTCATCTTTTCACGAACCACACTATACTTCAATTTTTTCCCGCATCATAGCTTGGGATTTGTCTAACTCTCAAGCACACACAAATGAGAGGGGGTCACCTCCTATTTATAGGCATTTTTTACCCTGCGTGTAAAATCCCTTCCAACATGTAATATTATCTCTCACATCTTTATATTACGTGCACCTTCCTTTATTTTCACAAACCACCTAGATTTTTTGCGCACCTCATAACATTTCTATTTTTCATCATTTTGAACATGAAGCCTCTCTTGTGCATAGAACATCAAACCGGTTTTTCGCATTACTTATAATTCCGCGCACATCTTGGACTTTTTCACGCACTGACTTCTAATTTTGCACACATCATGGATTATTTCCCACACTTCGTAAATTTTTTGATTTTATATATTTCATATATGAGGCACTACTTATGAAAAAAAACTCAACCAGCTATTTCACGCACAATATTGTTCTGCGCACATTCCCATTTTTTCACGAACAACTCTATTTTTTCACACACCTCTTTCCTTTTCCAAATATTGAAGTACTAGTCTTAAAACTCCACTTGCACTCAAAATATTAGGCCATTTTATAACTTGTGAGTAATATCTTTTTTCAAAGTCACATCCTTTCCCTATCTTTGAACAGAAACAGTCTTTCCAATGAAAACCAGAATATGATTGACAGTATCTTTACTACCCCTTTCCATCATAATGCTTGCATCATAAGTTCTCCAAACATATGATATTTTGGAAATAAAAATCAGTAAAGCATCATCATATTTGGATATAATGTGAAATGTATGGCCATCTCAAGATTCTAATCCCTTCCACACTCTCTCTTCTTCTTTAACCATCATTATCTACTCCATGCAAATCATATGATTCAATTCTTCAAGTAAGCTCTTACATGATTCTCTATAAACAGTGATATGTTTCATGATCACTTGATTACATGAAGCCTTTCATAACCTTCTTCATTTTGATCTTCATTGATAACTATTGACAAAAATACATCCTTATACACAAAGTAGTGCCAAAAAACTCTCCCTTTGTATTTTCTTGTCAATACATTAATGTTATCCACACAAATGAATGATTAAATATCAAAATGAGAATATTCCCTATCCCCTTACTTCTTTAAATCCCCCAAACATTCATTTTAGTTCTCTCCCCCTTATTGACATTAAATACAAAGGTCATGGGAAAAGGGTATTGTTCCATACTTCAGAAATGTCCCATCAATCATTTCACTCTATGTATACATTACCATTTCTCGATGTAGAAAACAAGAAGAGTTGATTTAGACAACAAAGTTGTCCATTATACACTTATCATGATACCTTATGAGATGATAACTCGTGTACATTGTCTTCAAGGGGTTTTCACTTTAATTATATGCTGAAGAAATTGAATGTGATAGGGAATAGTCAACTAGATACTCCTGCACTCACTTCAACAAACAGATCAAAAACATTCAAGTATAATTTGTAGGATAAGCGGCCATGGGGAACATCCATTCTTCTTATTTCATTAATTAATTCAGTTATTACCCCTTTATAAAATGATATTTATTCTATGTAACTATGGATGAGAGATTGAAAAATGACATACCTTTTAAATTGAAATGTTCATCATGTAATTTATAGAGTAATTGAATTTAATACCAACTGAAGGTGATACTGGTTGAAATAATAATTCTGTAAGATTATTCATTTGTCTCTCCTTAAATGGAAGAACTCCTCATCATTTTCATCAAGGTTGATCCTTTATCATTTTAATCTTTCAATACCAATTGAAGAATCTTCCAAGGATGGAAACTTCTTTAGCATAGCTATCAAGAGTTGAAAAAATTATCTACTTCTTAGGTTCTCCCCTTGAAAGAATGCTTCACCTTAAATCAATTATCTATACTAAACTAGGCTTCTTCCTACCCTACGTGTCACACTATCCTTCTTTCACATACCACTCTATTTTAATTCCCCCCAACTTTTCCATCCTCCATCATGCGACACCTTCGGCTCCCCCCCCCCTCCCGCGTGCTCTCCCCCACTCCTTTTGAATTAGGGTTTCACAGCTTCTGGCGTCCTTCGATATTCTGGGTACCTTCGGTTTCCTACCCTCGCCTCCGATTTTTTCTTCATCTTCAACCATGTCTTCTCATCCATCTAAAACTTCCCCCAGTTCCTTCTTCTAAACCTAGGCTTCTTGCCACTGACGTCGACCCCCTCTACCTCTAAAACATCCCTTGGTACCTCCGCTTCTCCGCCTCCTCCCACTCGACCTTCTTTGTCTAGGGTTCCCGATTTCTTCTTCTCCTTGTGCAAATCATGATTGGATATTCCTCTAGTTATCCAGGACATCCTTTCCATCTATCTATACCTTCGTCGGGATCTTCTATTTCACCGTCAGTGTCGTCCTGCGACAATTGACTCCAAAATATTCACTTCAACAACCGACGCAACAAAAATCTACATCAGCGGGACATCCATTGGTTTGAGATTGGCGTGGCTCGTGAATTGTGTTGTCAATATGGGAGGTAACCGTACATTTACGATGTACTAACATCGATTAAAACCACCATAATATCCTTATCCTAATTGCATTTGACCACAAATACATGAACCATTTATGTTATTATTTGGGTAGTGATACACCCTACATCTGATACAATATTTTGTTCCCTCTTAAGCCACTACATCATCTAAATTGGATATTTGTTACAGGTAAAATGTCTTCACACCTACAGATCGGAGAAGGTCTTCTGCTCATGTGACATCTTCAGTTTTCTTCACTATTATAAGGATAAACATAGCACAATTTTAGTTTTACCTTATAAAAACAATTTACATTTATTTTATCAATGCTCTTAATTTTTGAGTATCTATCTCTGGCTATGAATTTATCGTATGTCATTGTTTTTCCCATTTCGATTTAATTCCCCCTTTTTTCAAATTAACTATGCGAGTGACATTAACCCCCATTCTTGATTTTTATCTTAGTGTTGTTTTATTATTTGAAGAAAGTTCTTCCCAATGAGATTTTATTAATGATCTTTACATTTATTCTTCATTCCATTATTATTAAAATGGTGCCCAATGAGCTAACATTTTTTCATCTATTCAGGTTGCTTTATCAGCATCTCCAGTTATTTAATGCAATGGAAATAATGATTCAAGGTAATTTTTCATTTGACATAATTGTTTCATTTATATTTATTTTTTCATAAATTTATGAGTTCTCTTTTATCAAAAATTGTATTATTATCTCCAACCATGCTTTTCACTAGGTTTTCATATAGATACAATGTTGAGAAATTTATTTTATCATTGTCTTCAATTTTTTATATGCATGCACCATTTCATATATTGTTTCTTACTTCTGATATATTTTTTTATTAATTATAATTTAAATTTTTTTCACTTCTGCTGCTTACTCAGGTATGTGACATGGAATCCCTCATCTATAGTTCTTTTTTTCAATGTAAGTTATTGTTTATACACATGCTACGCACAACTCCTAGGGTGAATTACATAATGAAAACCCATATCTATCAGTACGTACACAACATGCTACAATATGGGTTTTCATTTTGAAGATGAATTCCTTTAATATGCTATCCTTTTTTAATTTTGATGATGAACATAAAGGTAAGGTTAGATATTTTATTTCTAAGGATCTGTTTGACATCTTTGAAATCAATTACTATTGAAAATAAATTTTTCATTGTTATTTTATAAATTTAAATTTACTACATCATGTTGAATATATAAATATTTGGATTGCATTATTTTTTTATACTGGCCTTTTTTCATTTTGATGATGAAGATAACGGTAAGGTTATATAATGCATTTATAAGTCTTCGTAAATGAATTACATCCCCCATGGGATATTACTAGATCTTCATAGCTTGTCTATTTCATGTATATATTCATTACACCATTCCTTCATTTTTTCTTCAGTTACTCTAAACTAGTTTATATTTAGACATGATTTTTTTTCATATGAGGTGTTGCAAGATTTATTTTTCTATATGATATGTACATTGAATTGATACAATTTCTATTTTAATATATCAGTAATAATGAGACGATTCTTGTGATTTTTACGTTTGTATGTCACTCGAGTTCTCCTTGTTTCATCTCCAACAATCCCTTCCACAATAGGTATGTTATCCAACTATCCTTAAATACCAATCCATTTAGTGAATCTTCTGTTTCTATTGTTGTTGTATTGGACCACTTAAGTTTGGATCAAATTACATGTTCAATCATCCCTTCCAAAGGAAAATCCTACTAAATGGCTCTATTTTATTCCATATTTATGGATTATAATGAACATTGATTTAAAAAATTTAAGAGTTGCAGTTAGTGAGGATATTAAGAAACTTGAGATCATGGGAGTTATTGGATTATCCAATGTATCTTATTAGTGTCAAGGTTTATTTATTCATGTTCTTTAATCAATCAACTTATCATCTACATTTTTTAAAATGATTTGTGATAATATCGATCTTTGATATTTATTCAACTGTTATGTGCAGATGATTGGGAAATTGTGAACTGTTCTATGCGAGAAAACAAAACTTATTTCATTTTTCATGTACAATAATTATTCAAATTTCTAACAATCAGATTTTTAATGACATTGTCACTGAAACTTGATTGAGGAGAATACACCATCATGGAAGACTGCATCAAGGGTATATTTTCCAGAATTCGGTCCTTTTTTTAATGAATTGTATATTTTACTGGTATTAAATATGAGTTTTCATTCATTTTTTACACTGCATGTACTCTCATTCAAGCAGTGGATGTTTTGGCCTTAGACCTAGGGTTGAACTTGTTATTTTATCCATTGAGGTATGTCATTTTTTTTGTTTGATGGAAGGGGGAGGGGCCTGGTGGGGGATGAGGTTGGGAAGGGGGTAAGTGGTGGGGTAAGGGGATGGGCAGGGGGAGGCGTACGTAGGAGGGGGAGGTGATGGGATTGGGTGGGAGTCAACCAGAGGAGGGGGAGGGGAGGGGTAGAGCTGGGTAGGGGGTAGGAGGATATGCTAGGAAGTTGGGGGGTGACAAGCTGGGCAGGGTGGCGGGGGGAGAGGAGGGGTTGGGCAGGGGAGGGATGAGGAGGGGGTGGAGGAGGGGGGAGGAATGGGTTGGGGGAGATTATTCATAGTGGACAGGGGAATGGAGGGGAGGGGCTCGGTAGGTTGGAGGGGAGGGGAGGATGAGGGCAGGGGAAGGGGGCTGCTGGGGGATGACTTTGGGCGTGGGTGGGGGAAGCGGCTGGGCAGGGGGGGAAGAGGTGGGAGGGGGAGCTACTGGGATTGGGTGGGAGACAAGAAGAGGAGGGGGGAGAGTTGGGTAGGGGGATTGGAGGAGCTGCTGAAAAATTGGGGGGGGACAAGATTCCAAGACTAACCACTATTTCTCATCATGTGGGACTAGGTAATTGGATGTGATAATGTAGATTTACCATTTAATAGCTGAATCAAATCGTATAGAGTATATCCATAGGGAACATGATTGGTCTAATAAATAGACATGTAACATGGAAAAAAGTTTTCCTTGGACCTGATTTTCTTGTAACCCATTTCGACTTAATGTTAGTCTGATTGACATTAATGATTTATTTTTATAGATTGATTATGGTGAAATCACTATTCTATCAAGATCTTCCATATGAAATGGGCACGGGAATAGAGGGGAGGGGTTGGGCAGGTTGGAGGGGAGGGGAGGATGAGGGCAGGGGGGAGGGGCTGCTGGGGGAAGAGTTTGGGCAGGGGGTGGTGGGGGAAGCGGCTGGGCAGCGGGGAGGCAGAGGTGGGAGGGGGAGCTACTAGGATTGGGTGGGAGACAAGCAAAGGAGGGGGGAGGGGAGAGCTAAAGCTAGGTAGGAGGTTGGAGGAGCTCCTGAAAAATTGGGGGGTGACAAGCTTCCCAGACTAACCACTGTTTATTTTTCAATGAGTACTGATTTTTATATTATTTCAATTAGTTTTGATTTTTCCTTTTCATATTAACAATTGTTTGGTTTCACTTCACTACATTACACAGTTTTTTTCATAGTAATATGTCTCATTTCCTCACATTAATGTATAATTATATATTGTAGGGATCAAGATAACTATCAACAAATATGAAAAACTACTACTCTACATCAATGATACATGATAGTACTGGGAAGCTGTTGACTGCACATTCTAATGACATGAATTTTAATCTCATCTGCACACCCGCTGTTGTTGAAAATCATGGTTCATATGATTGTTTTCAAACATGTATCTGCTACTTAAAGTGTATTTATTTTATCTTATCATGGTTAAATAACATTACATAGTTATATTTCAAAGGTGACATGAAAATGATAAGTAATGTCTGTTTCCAATATAATTTTCTCTTTCCATGATTCAGTTTCACTGTTTTCCTATTACAAGTATCTAGATATTAGATTTTCATAATTCATTTCTATGAATAGATTTATAATTTCAATAAAATATTTACTAATGTCTATTGATCACATATCATATTTATAATTCATTTTTTAGTTTAGATTCCATTTATGAAATCATGTGTATGCATGAGCGATGTACTAGTTCTCTATATTATTAGCACAAATAGAATACTAAAATGATTTAGGGAATAAGGAGGTTCCTCCTTACTCTGTCAATATGAGATTCATGGTTGAGATGCTTTTCTCAACCATGTTCCACTATTTACTCTAGTTTTTATGCTTGCAAATATGAACACATGTTCTCATCTATGTTGACTAGGCATAGAACTCATCACATTCACTTCTTCGTTTTGTGGAGAATTGTTCTTATTAACATCCATCATAAATGATAAATTCTTACTCCATTTAAGGACTGCTTCTTGATCTGGTATTAAGGTTAGACAGCCATTTTCAATGTGACTAGATTTCATACATCTCTCACACAGAACTTCTTTAAAACATGTTTTTCTTTTGGAATGCACTCTCTCGTGTACTTTATCTTCATCACATGAAATTTTTACTTTTCCTTTATCAACATCATTTTCCTTTTCATCTCCTTGTTTCCTCATTCTTTTCAAATAATCTAACAAAATGATTAACATGCCTTTTGTAATAGTTGAAACTGGTTCGGATCTTCCAAACAGGATCATCTGGATGTCATCCATCTTAGTTTCTCTTTTGGATGAATTGACCATCAATTTTAGGGTTCTAAAATCCAAGGTCTTCTCAGTTACCCTACTTGATATCTTCTTGGTGAAATTTTTTCTCACAATATTTTTCTGATTTCATCCAAAGGTAGATGCTTCATACTTAGCCAGCATTAGAGGTCTTATTTTATTGTCAATGATGAATGAATGTTGATAGGGGCACGTACATACCTTGTGACCACTACCATTGAATATATCACAGATGTTATCAAGAATTCCAAAGTTGTTTGTAGTAAACAGATTCTTATGGACCTATGGATGTTTATTCTTCTTCTCTTGATTTCTCCCTCTTGAGGTAGGATTCATTTTTGATTTTACATTATGAGGATTGTACCAACACTTTAATGCATATTGCCCAAATCTATTGCAGCACCAACATTGACCCACAAATCTTGATTTCATGGCATTCTATTGATAGGACTTCTTATTGACTTTTTGTGCTCTTTGTGGAGAACCACCTTCCACATTATTCTTCCTATTCACCCCATATATGGTGATAGGTAACTCCTCACATTTCCTCATCCATACTTGTTTTGAATATCTCTTATAGCCTTCACTGATTGTGGGAATATATTTTGAAACATGAGTATAAGATGGTTTGGATGGTACCTTATTCCTCTCTATTGATTGTGGTATATCATCGAAAGATGTAATGATATTCTTATCACATGTTTTAGGCCTTTTAAATTTAGGTTCCTCTAGTGAGAATTGTGTAGTAATAGAGACAATTTCTTGAGAGAGATCATCAACAGATGTCATGATCTTTTTGTTATATGTTGATGGTCGTTCAGCTTTAGAATCCTCCAGTGGACATGGAGTACCAGTAGAAATTGTTTCAATATTTTTGTAAAGAATGAATATGTGCCTTCTCAATATTGTTCAACTGAGTTTCCAGTTCTATAAATTTCATATTGAAGATGACTTTCATATCTTCAATCATAATCATCTTCTCTTCATAGTAATTCTTCATTATTTCAACTTCAACTTCGTGAAACTTGAATTTGGTTTCTAACAAAGAGTAATGTTTCTTTAATTTCATGGATGTTTCTCCCAATTATAAAATCTGGACTTCACTAATCTTCTTCATCTCATATTAAAGTTCATGGATCTTTTCTTTCAGAGTCTTGTTGAGCCCTTTTTTATTTTCAAAGACATAAATCTATCTGGAGAGCTTTAAACATTCTGAAATTTTTCCTACTAAGCCTTTTTCCAAATTATCAGCTTCCTTTTCCAGTCGGGTGATATCAGCCTGCATGAATTGAAATATTCATCAAATAAAAGAAATTATTTAATCAGGAATATCATGCAGATAGGGTCTTAATTTCTCTTTATCACTTTCAAATGATATAGAAGTGTCTTCCTTTCCTTGGGTAGAAACCTGATCCACCTGATGTTTAGATTACAAGCCTAATATTTCTTCATTATTAGAAGGGCATGGAGAACCAGATACTACATCTTCTCTGTACATGTGGGACATCTTCAAATGTCTATTCTCTTTATTTTTTCCTATTTTTCATGGTGTTACTGGATGTATACTTCTACTCAAAGATGACTAAATCATCATTAAGACTACAATTCATTGTTGACATTAGGAAAGAAACTCAAATCCTATTATGAATAGAATTAGTAAATATTATCTAAAATATGTAAACATTTGGCTCTGATTCCAATTGGAGGACCCTAGACCACCATGAGAGGGGGGTGAATCAGTGTGTCAACTTTTTATATAATTTATTGGATCTTGTTTCCACATTGGTAGGATCTTGTTTAAACTTGTATAATAGATATATGCAGTAATTAAAACATTCACATTCATATGATCAGAACCACACTTTATACATGGTTATCCACAAAGGGCTATGTCCAAGAAGCATATGCTGATAGGTTGTCAGTCGTACCAAATTCCACTATTCATCACTAGTTGTAAATTACAAAGGTTCGGGCACAGTCACTCTATCCCAGGCTCACTACCTAACTATTCACGAATAGCTTACTGCTTCCCTCGAGCCACTCTCAATGACTCACCATATCTCACTACCTTGCGAGAAGTCTAACTCAGTTTATTTACTTGAAGGTCACTTCAATGGATAAACATGGAATTCTTTGTGTACTGTTTATCCTGAGACATTGCTTGCATCAGAGTCCTGAATTGATGCTCTTTTGTATTCAATCTTATCCATTAGTGAAATAATTGAATGCACTAAATCTATTTCTTCTCTTCTTGGACAGAAACACAAAATCCGATGTGATTGTTCAAGCAATGAAGATCATCTTAACAAATCATCGACACAATTGTATTGCCCTGAATAATTCACAATCTTCAGTTGAGCACACTCTGTTCTTCTTCTTCTCTTCCTTTAATTTCCAATACCAACACTTAAGTGTATCATTATACATCCTTATTTCTATGTAGATCTGAGTTTTTTTTCATGTATTTTTTTTATTCTATTCACAAAGAAAAACTAGGGTGTTAAACACTAGTCATGTGGGTGCAGTACTACTTATCTTCGTAAAACAGAATGGTTCATGGTACTTCCTTATTCACGAATCCACTTTAAGAGTGCTAAGAATCTATCAATGTTTTGTGGGACCCCAAAATTATTCTCAAACCCATATAGGTGTCTTGTGCATAAAATCAGATCCTTGTGCGTAAAAACACCTTTTGGTATGAAAATTACGTTTAATTCAACTCTTCTTTTTCACGCATCACTTCTCTTTTTCATGCAACACTTTCTTTTTCGCACAACACTTATTATTTTCATGCACCACTCTAAACTTCAATTTTACCACATGTCAGATCTCTAGATTTCTCTAACTGCCAAGCACACAAAAATGAGAGGGGGTAACCTCTTATTTATAGGAATTTCTGAATTTGTGCGTAAAACCACTTCCTTTGTGTAAAACTGTCTCTCACATTTTTACATTACGTGCACCTTCCTTTATTTTCATGCACTGCCAATATTTTTCATGCACCTCATGACTTTGCCATTTTTCATCATTCTGAACATGAATCCTCTCTTGCATGTAAAACATCAAATTGGTATTTCACACAACATCAAATTTCATGCATACCCTAGATTATTTTTTACACTGACATCTAATTTTGCGCACATCCTGGATTATTTCGTGCACTTCATGACTTTATCGATTTTCTGTATTTCTAATCTAATGCACTTCTTGCACAAAAAACTCAACCACCTATTTTGTGCACAATATTCTTCCATGCACATTCCCATTTTTTGGCACATATCTCTTTTTTTCATGCAAATCTTTCCTTTTTTAGATATTTAAGTGGTGGTCTTAAAACTCCACTTACATTCAAAATATTAGGACATTTTATACCTTGTTCATTTTATCTTTTGTCAAAGTCACATCCTTTCCCTATCTTTCAACAGTAACTGTCTTTCTAATCAGAACCAGAATATGACTGACAATATCTTTACTCCACCTTTCCATTATAATGCTTGCATCACAATTTCTCAGAAAATATGATATTTGGGAAATACAAATCAAAAAAGCATCATCAGATTTAGATACATTGTGAAATTCATTGAAATATTATAATTCCAAGCCCTTCCACACTCTCTCTTATTCTTCAACCATCGTTATGTTCTTCATGAAAACCATATGATTATATACTTCAAGTAAGATCCTGCATGATTATCTTTGAATGGTGAGATGTTTCATGATCACTTGATAACATGAAGAATTTTATATCGTTCTTTATTTTTATCTTCATTGAAAATTTCTGAAAAAAATTAAAACCTTATACACAAAGTGGTCCCAACAATGGTAGGGAACATAGGGTAAGATTTTTGATATTCCATGACTTCTTATACCAAACAAGGTATAATTTTAAATAGAATAAAGACAGGGAGTTAATACTACCCAATGTAACCCAAATTCAATTAAATAATCATACTCATAAATTTCCATTTATCATATGATTCAATGGATTTTTGATTATATGAAAATCATCTTAATGAATAATCTAAGGTATTTCTATTTAAAAATGAAAAAACAAAGATGTAGTCAAAAAAATATCGATAAATTTACTCATATTTATTGATCTTGTTGAAATGTAACTATGTAAACATGTGTTTCACGATATTATAATCTATAAATACATTCAAATTCCCAACCAATAGATAGTGACCCATGTTTTCAAAGAATGAACTATAACTTCCTATTCAAATTTATTGGTTGGGTAATTCATTTCATTAATTCACAACAATTTTGATCCATAATTTATGACATGGTCACCTTTTATGAGAACACAATCATGTATCAAACCTACCATGTAACATTTGACCACATAACATTTCCCAATTACTTTAAAGAAATATATTTCTACAAAATTTATCCAATACTTCTGCTCTAAAAAGTATTATCATAAATATTCAATCCACTAGAATGGAGTTTCATTCGCTATTAATGTTTTCATTGGACATACATGATCTGATTTTTCATGAACAAATAGGTGATAATAAACATTAAATCACATAAATTTATTTTTTAAAAATAAAATATTAGGTGGTTTCTAAGAGTTTATAGGTTTAATATTTTTAGGATCGTCATATAATACCTTTATATAAATGACATCCCTATGTGCAATTTCTTACCCCCCCTCCCCCCATACATTGTCTTGGGAAGAGGTGGATGTATTATCAAACCCTAGGTATAGTCCCCAGGGAACCAAAGGCTATTAATATGTCTTGAGGGAATACAAGATCATTGGAATGGATTTTCCATAATAAGAGAATGACCTATAGAATAATAAAAAAACAATATACACTATATAATTAAAATATAGTAACATAAAAAACCTAAAAAAATATTGTAATATCATTGATGTATGGGGAATAAGGTATGTACACAATGAAAAATACAAGTAAAATATATCACAATGACACAAAAGTGACATCAACCAATGAACCATCCTACCCAAGCTCCAAGATCTAACTCCCTATACCATACTTACTGTGTCATGATGCCTTACTAGGGAATTATGAACTGTTTTAACTTCTAGTATATTAGGATACAACATCTATAAATGTTAAAATGATCCCAAAAAGGTGGTTAGTATATAACTCAGTAGTTAATCACAAATATATCCCAACGCAATATGCTAGGGACAAGGAAAATTTAGTTCACATTTATAAAAATTGGAGTGTGAGAAGATGAAAATACTTTCCCATAAAAAATAGAAAATATAATGGAACTAAAATGATTTTAACCTTCCATATTTTCACTTGGAATGCAATCCATGTTTTAATCTTGCACCTCGATGCATGCCCAATGTCATCTCTCATACCCATTCTTGGGGACCCTTCCCATCAATAATTCATTACCTAATAGAATATTATGTTCCACATTAACACATACACCATGTTTGAGCCAAAAATGTGCTAAAAAATATTTTATGAGCTCATGCCAACCACATAAGTCATATTTTGAAAGAAACCACTTCTTCTGAAAACCATTTTCTTTTATGAAATTTAATAAACACCTCATTTTAATCATTTCATAAATAATTATATTGGTTATATAAACAATATATTTTTCCATAAAATCATGTAAAAATTATTAAAATAGAAATCCATCAATTTCTAGACTGGTTAGAATTGAAGAGAATCCACATGCCTAATAAAAGTACATAAAATTGGAGAATGACACATAAAACATCCATATCAAGAACTGAAAACTATTACATTAAATCGATGTTGAGTCAAAAGACCTATTTTGACTTCTATGTTTTGGTTTGGAAATCACAATAGTCTTGTTAATCGGGCTAACCTTGTCTATCGTATCGTACTGACCATACTAACCGTACTAACCATATTGATCGTACTGATCATGCTGATCGTACTGATCATGCTAATCGTACTGAACATGCTGATCGTACTGACCATAATGATCGTACTGACCATGCCGATCGTACTGACCATGCTGATCGTACATGCCATGCTGATCGTACTGAACATGATGATCGTACTGACCATGCTGATCGTACTGACCATGATGATCGTACTGAACATGCTGATCGTACTGAATATGGAAATTGTATTGACTCTGCTTCTCATATCTTTCATTACATACTTGTTTTAGTACATTGTAAAAAACACATGCTTCATTTAAATCATACTCTTGATTATCTTATTCATATAACTTGTTCAAACTAATACGATGTCGTTGAATTAGTTTCAAACTAATCAAAACGATGTCATGCTTTCTATTTCAATATGACCGTTATGATGCCAGGTGTCCAAGTCCCTCCGAGTTTTTCGGAGAAATATGACCGTTGGAGGATATGTGACCGTTGGAATCCGAGGCCTATAAATAGGAGGTCATTTGAAGCTGAGAGTAACAATAGACGACAGACAAGAGAACAAGCGTGATACAACTATGATACATTGCTTCTATTAAGTTCTAGAGAGAGATGTTGTGACGTCTCTCATGCTTTGTGCTTTGTGCGTCCGATCATCGTATAGAGGGCTTTCAAGTGATTGAAAGACAGAGGTGCCTATTACCTAGAAAATCGAGGGCTGCCGGGGATAGGCAGATAGACAGTCTGATCATCGTATCGTGGGCTGCCAGGGATAGGTAGACAGACGAACCAATCAACGTATCGAGGGCTACCGGGGATAGGCAGACGGACAGACTGATCACCGTATCGAGGGCTCACCAAGGTGTTGGTGAGACAGACCTTTTATCCTAGGTGAAAGGATAACCCTTCTCTTTTGGTTAAAAGAATTATAATTCTTTTCCATTTCTACTGCTAATTGTATTAGAAAGGAAATTGTTTTTGTTTCCTTTTCTATCTCTTATACATTTGTAATTGTTTCAATTACATCCATTCTATTACATATTGTATTGATTGATTCTATACGCTTTAAGGTAAAATCATTCATCTTTATATTACTCTAATTATTGTGTTCATCTTGAATACAAATGTTTTACATTTCATTAGTATTACAATACTTCATACTTTTTTATATTCAATACAATTGTGGGTGTTTGTATTTGTATTAGTTTAAGATCATTTAAACTAATCTCTTAGTTTCTAAAACTCAACGGTTTTTAAACCTACAATTCACCCCCCCCCCCCCTCTTATATTGTTATATCTAATATACTTACATACATACTTATTCGATCCAACAATAGATTCACTAATGATATCATAAAAATATATCTTAGAATATATATAAATCCATAAAAAATATAATCTAACATTCTGAGTGAGAGAAGATAAGATGATTTAAGAAGAATGATAGAAAATGAATGCTTACAACTGATTTTAAATATCTAACATGCTATTCATTATTAAAATCACATTATGGATAAAATATAAATCACCAAGGATACTTAATATATGATATGATTACGATATTATATAATAATAGGAATAAAATGAGTGTTTTGGGGACTTGATCTGGATTAAACTCTAATTTTTGTCTCATTTAATATAGGTCACATTGTTAGGTAGAATGGTTTAACAATCTATTTTCATGTTACTAAATCATTGTATGAATTCAATTTTTTTTCAATTAGTTTGGAAAAAAATCCACAAAACTTCATAGGCTACTATACTTCCACTAAAAATTTCATGTTTTTCCTCATGGTTTCAAAAATAATTCATAAAACATGCACATGGTACTATCCAAAACTATGAATTCCAAACAATTTATCAGGTTAACCTACATTTTTTAACTGTACATTATGAAAACTATGAACCTACCCAGGGACTCCTAGAACCTCTTAAAAAATTTCATTGAGAAATTCCATAGTAATTTCTAGCTGTTCTCCTACCATAAAACCTTAAATACCTTTTCAAAACACTTAAAAAAATCCTCAAACTCATAAAACTCAACCCAAGTATTATATAACGTCACAAATACCTAATGAAATTATAATGTACCTATTACAATTGGTAATATTTTATTCATACTATTGGTCCCTCCATCCTCATAATTGTGGATGTTTTTTCTAGTTTAGAATTTTTTTCCATTTCTCAAATAGTTTCTTCTCACATTCTTATGCCTCTTTCAGAATCTAACCATAATACCATATTAATCATACATAATTGATACTCTTTATATGTAACAACTTCTATTGGATATTTATAATCTATATTATCATGTAAATCAACATAGCATCAGCCTAATAGTTAACATAATACTGTTGAATATCATGGTAAGGATTAGGCTTCCACTTCATCAATTAAGATATGTGAAATACATTTTTCATAGAGATGAATATTGTTGGTAAGGATAACTGTAATCCATATCCCCATTTCATTATAGTATCTCAAAATGGGACAACATAATGTGGAAAAAAGTTTCCATTATTACTAAAATGAGGATTCATTATCCTCGGAGAGACTCTCAAGATTTCATGATCAGCCAACACAAATGAACCAACCGACAGTGATGATCCAAATGCAATTTTTGGCATCTCTATGCCATAACAAACATATTTATAATCAAATGAATATTCTTTGTTAACTCATGCATAATTATAGGTCTGATAAGTTCTGTCTCAACTAGTTCCATAAAATAAATAAGAGAATGATAATGAAGTAAGTAAAACAATTTGAATGGAGTCGTATGTATTGAGGGATGTAAATGTTATTGAATGATAATTCTATTTACATTATATGATCCTCCCATGAGCCAAAAAACCCATAACATAGTATATAATCAATTCATCTATCATTTGGATAATCCTTTTAGAATACCAATATATTTGAGGATTACATGTTTTGATCATGGTCGTCAAGGTACCAAACAATTTATGCAATGATTTTGAAAAAAATATTTAAACCTCACATCTGAGTTACAGTCAATTGAAACATGAATATTATGTATTTTTAACACTTTTTAATGTATATTTTGGAAAATCAATTCCCCATTTTAGATTCACTAATAGTGATAAGGTGAGATGATTTTGTGGTTTGATCTATATTCACCCATATGGAATCTTTTTTCCCAGCTGTAAATAGTTGACCTATCACAAAATTCATTAATATCTTCTCTTATTTCCAAATTTGACACGTTATGAGTAAAGCATTCTATCAGGTTAATGGTTCTCAACCACAACCTAAAAATAGGAGAGACACATTTATACATACTTTTCAACACTTCTTTTCCTATCATATCACAAAAACTATATTTTCATCATATTATACGTAACGCCTCGACCCCAGTTACCCAGAGTCGGTGCATTATTACATAATATTGGAATGATCACAAAAGATCATGTCTCAAAAGACCGATTAGTTTAGTAGCCTTGGAATAACTAGATACATTCATAAAGTTTACATTACATCATAAATTGAAAACTACTACAACAACATCTTGTCTTAATATCCCCTCATACTATCCATGTAGGTCATTTATAAATTACTTCTTCACATCCAGGGAAAAATAAAACATTGAAAGGGGTGAGCACAGATGCTCAGTAAGGATAACAATATAGCGGAAACTTTCATAGATAAGCATAATCATTTTAGGCAATTTATAACTAAAACAAAATCCTTGTAAGCATGAACTTCAGCATAATATTGCAAATATAAAATGAAATAATTCAACTTAATTATTCACATGGATATTCTAGTAGTAGAATAATCACATGTAATATCAATAACCACTTTCATAATGATGGAATGCATAATTCCAGACTATCATAACCACATAGTCAAGGCCTCGTGCCAAGACTACAAATAAGATTTTGTCAAGGCCTTGTGCCAAGACACTAGTTTGTCTCATGAGACCTACCGATGCATCTAGGAGCTATAGTGGGCTCCACTCATCACTTATTAAGTCTAATTCATTCCTCATATGAACAGGTTTAAACATAACTTAAACATTCGTATTAAAACTAGAATACGAAATGTCAATACCTTATCCATAAACAATGAATGGTATAAAAATAACACATCCATATTCAAACATATCACAAAACCATCAAAACAATATGAAAGTTTTGTATCATAATAAATAAACATCAAGTAAGCTTAAAACCCATCAAAGGATGTTGACATAGATGAAATCAAAACTATTTGAGAGGAATATCTCTTTTTTTGAAATCATTTAAAAGACACATAATTATAAAAGAAAACATTTACTTTTAAAATATTCTTATAAGATTTTATGGGAAGATTCGACAATTTTATAATGATGGAAAATAGCTACACCCGCCGTATAAGTTAAAAAAATACATTCTTACATTAATTCTATCAAAAAGGATAAAAAGGACCTTGTTAGGAAAACGACAAAAATATTCCTTTATAATCTTCTTATAAAAAGTAAAACAAGGGTATAAATTAATTTAACTCATATTCTATAAAATAGTAGTAATGTTTTGAAATACAATTTTAAGAAACATGGATGTGGATGATAAAGAAGTCCCAGTAGATAGTTACGTATAAACAACCTCGGATAATGAAGAGATTGTGAAATAAAACCTTACCTTGTAATTTTCCGTGGTTGAGGGTAGATTAAACTCATGTATAATGGTTAAATAATTTTTATTAAATTATATAATAATCATATACATTAATATGATATCATATATGATCTTTTAACATTGCCTTGTTAATAATATCTTAGTATTATCGTCGTTTCAGGTGTTAACTTACTCGTTTTCTTTTATATGTTTTGTTACATAAGACATGTTTGTTATGTGTAGGTTGTATCTTATTCATATTTAGAATAATATCAAGTCCATTAAAATTATATTGAATCATCAAATGAGAATTATACTTGAATGGATATGATGGGGAATGAATCTCATCACGTTCGTGGAGACGGTAGTCCGTACGTACGCACGGGCGACAATATCACTCTTTTGATATTAAAATAATATATAATTGGATAGTGTATCATATATACAGAATAATTATCTTGTTATATTTATTATTTACATGAATTACATTATCATTATAACACCCATCCAAATAATAATGTATTGAATAACAATTACACCACGACGTGGAGACGGTAAGTCGTACATACGCACGTATGGTGACATGTCATTCAAAGGATGGATAGAATACTGAATATGGCTGTACCATATTAATAATAACATCTAAGTATATATAAGATACTGGAGATATTATTTTAGAATGGGAATAACAAAGAATGAAGAAGTTGAAGAAGAAAGGAACTTGAAAAAGGGTGGTGAAAACATTACCTCTTCTTCGGGTTCTTCCTTTTGATTTGATCAAAAGGGATCTTTAAGATGGATTTATGATCAAACTAAGGCCTATAAGTTGAATTGAGAAATTTTGAGAGAGTATTTGGATATGGTTTGACCAATCCAAAAGGCTTTGAAGGTGTAAATAATTGGTTAGATGTTGGGTCCTTTTATAAGGGGGAGGAGGGGCTCTTTAGAAAAAACATAAATTATTAATTTCTAATAAATAAATATTCGGTTTCTAATGGCTCAAAAGTGGATTATTCAAAATCTAATGTGGGTATGGGTCGAAATACTTTCAACCAATAGATTTTAGACCGGTTTTGGTCATTATATTAACCTTATATTTTAATTTTAACTCTTAGTTAATTAGATTGACATTCTCAATGTCACTTGGTATTTTTATATTATATAGTTAATAAACATACCATATACATCCAAGAGACCCAAAAGTGGTCCATTAATGATACACCTATCATAATAATAGTCTATTGGCAGAACCTTATATTTTTAAAAATTGAATATCAAATAATAATATAATATTTGTTTTAAAAACACTTTTATGTCAATTTTGACACTATTGGGTATTTTGTTTTTGAAAAATTTATAACAGAATTATTACTTAGAAATAAATTTATATAAACAATACTAATATGTCATATTAACCGAGAAAATTATTATAATTTATAAAAAGTCTCAAATTACATTTATTTGCGTATTTATAATATCAATTATCTTAATCATTCATTAATACGGTAATTACTGCATCACCATTGTGTCATAAATAAATTAAATAATTTAACGTATAAAAATTATAAATAAAATACCACTATGTAATAAATTTTTTTTATATATATAATTAATATTTATAGTCTAATATATAACATATATAACCCTTTGTAAAAATTGTTTTTGTAAAAGATATATGCTTTAGTCATTTTTGTATTTACTTTAACTTAATTAATATAAAGTGTCACTATCACCTACAAGTGGGTCCATGGGGTCCCAAAATCAACCCAAGGATTCCCACTGTCAGATATGTATCCACCAATAAGGTTAGGATAAGTTTTAGGGTAATTTAGTATTATTATTATATTATTTTTTACCCTTATTTACCGGATTTACCCTTTAACAATGGTAAATAAAACATTTACCGAAGTAATTCATCAAAATTTCTAGAAACAAAAGTTACCTATTTATAAAATTTGTAAATCCTGATTCTAAATATTTAATCCATTTTTCTAAATTCAAAACACAGAAGTGGCAGAAATTAATTTAAAATTAATTCCCGCTGTCAAAACAAAAAGCGTGTTTTTAAGAAATAATAACTATCAAAAGATTGACACTTGTTTATGTCTGGTTTAATAGTGAAATTATGTCCACAGACCAACATTTTATTAAATGGTAAAAATATATTATAAATATACTTTAAAAATTCTCAAATTCATAATTTTTCACTATTAATTATTTTGATTAAAAAAGTTTTTTTAATTAAAATTTAGTAATTTTCAGTATTCATCAAAATATAAAAGTTATCCAAAAAGTACAAAAATTTCACCCTACGCAATATTAGATATTCCGAATCCAAAAATAAAGTCCGTTTTGAGAGATTAAATTTATAAAATTTAAAAAAGTGGGTATTACTATTCATAATGGCTACTTTGATTGGCTGTGGTGTGTGCTAGAACTCAAAGAAGCGTACAACACACGCTACTGTATTATTCAAAGAGAAGCGTACCGTAGAAGCTTGGGGTGTTACATTCTCCCCTCCTTCAAATAATTTCATCCTCAAAATTTCTAGAATACTACCGTGTGAAAATACTTGGGTCGTTTTTCATCCTGAGTTCCTCGGTTCCCACGTTGCCACTTCCATCTTATGGTTTCTCCACAGAACTTTTACCAGATGAGTTGTCCGGTTTTTTAACACTTCTTCTCTCGTATCAAGAATCATTACATGATCTTCACGATAAGATAGATCGGGTTCCAGTTCTAATTCCTCATTGGTGAGTACATGTGTTGGGTTTGGCAGTATTTCTCAGCAGTGATATGTGGAATGCATCGTGATCATTGGAGAGACTTGGCGGCATTGCCAAACGGTAAGCTATATGCCCAATTCATTCTAGAATTTTGAATGGTCCGATGTACCTAGGACTCAATTTACCCTTTCTTACTGAAATGTTTAACTCCCTTCCATGGAGATACCTTCAACAAAACATGATCTCCTACCTGAAATTCCAAATACTTCCTCCGGTTATCGGCATAGCTCTTCTGCTTACATTGAGATGCTTTCATGTGGTTTTGGATTACCTTCACCTTTCCCATCATTTAATCCACCAGTTCTGGGCCAACGAGTTTTCTTTCACCAACTTCATCCTAACAAGTTATTGTGCAACATCTCTTTTTGTATAACGCTTCAGATGGTTCCATCAGAATACTTGAATGGAAGTTATTGTTATCGGAAAATTCTGCCATAGGTAAATATTTATCCAACATATCGTGAATTTCAAGTGATCAAGATCTCAACATATCTTATAAGGTTTGAATAGTCCGTTTTGATTGTCCATATGTTTTAGGGTGGTAGTTAGTGCTCAAACGAAGATCAGTATCCAAGGACTTCTGAAGACTCTTCCAGAATCATGAAGTAAAACGGGGATCACGATCTGAAACAATCGATAGGGTTACTCCATAAATCCTTAGGAATTCATTAATATATAGTCTTTCTAGACGTTCAAGTATTATATCCTCTCTTATAGCAAGAAAATGTGCTTACTTGGTAAGAAGATCAATAATAACCCATATTGTGTCATTCCTTCTAGGAGTCTTTGGTACCCCCTTGATAAAGTCCATCATAATATTATCCCATTTCCACTCTGGTATGGGAAGAGGTTTCATGACTCCTCTAGACTGTTGTGTTCTATCTATCACATGTTGAAAAACCATACATCTTGACAAAAAATCAGCAATCTCCCTCCTCAGGTTGTCCCACCAAAAATGTTCCTTCAAATCACTATACATTTTGGTGCTTCCAGGGTGTATAGAGAAATTGGATCTATGAGAATCATCTAACAATTCGCTTTTTAGATCAGGCATATCAGAAACACAAATTCTCTCCCCTAATTTCAAAATTATTATTTCATACACAAAGTCTCTCAACCTCCCATCATTCACAACATTAATCTTATTTTGAAATTCTTCATCCTCGGTCTGAGGACTCTTAATACTTTCTAGTAAAGATGGTTTGGAAACCATTTGAAAAAGAATTGATGATTCACCTTTTATGGTTATTACCATGTCCATCTTCACTAGATCTATAAAAATTGGATCCCTTTCAATTCTCATATTTCATAAAACACCATTCTCTTTTCTGTTCAAAGCATATGCCACCTTATTTGCCTTCCCGAGGTGGTAGTGTATTGTACAATCATAATACTTGAGTAATTAAAGCCATATCCTTTGCCTCATGTTGAGTTATTTTTGTGTGAAAATATACATAAAACTCTTGTGATCAGTATAAATCTCACATTTTTCACCATAGAGGTAGTGTCTCCATATCTTCAAAGCAATGATCACAGCTGCTAACTCAAGATCATGAGTAGGATAGTTTTTCTCATGAATTTTCAACTGTCGTGATGCATAGAAAATAACCCTATCATTCTGCATAAGTACACAACCAAGTCCTATATTCGATGCATCACAATAAATAATGAATCCATCATTCCTGGACGGTAGAGTCGATATAGGATCATTAACTAATCTTCTCTTAGGTTCATCAAAACATTCTTCACACTCTTTTTTACAAACAAATTTAACCCCTTTATGTGTGGGCTTTATTAATGGGTTAGCCAATCGGGAAAAATTCTGGACGAAACGTCGATAATAAACTACTAAACCAATAAAACTTCGTACCTCATTTATACTCGTCGGTGCAGGCCATTCATGGATTACGTTTCTCTAAGAAGGATCAACAGAGATTCCATCTTTAGAGATAATATGGCTAAGAAAATAAATCTCCCGAAGCCCGAATTGACACTTGCTAAACTTCTCATATAATTCATGTCTTCTCAGAGTCTTCAAGATAATGCGCAAGTGATTTTCATGTTATTCGTAGCTTTTAGAGTATAGAAGTATATCATAAAAAAATACCACCACAAAATCATCAATATATTCCCTGAAAACTCTATTCATTAGTTCCATGAATATAAAGGGTGCATTAGTCAGCTCAAAAGGAATTACTGTAAACTCGTAATGCCCATACCTAGTTCGAAATGTTATCTTCAGAATATCTTCCTTCTTCACACACAACTAATGGTATCTAGATCGAAGGTCAATCTTTAAAAAGTATTGAGCTCTATGAAGTTGTTCAAATAAATCATCAATGCGAGGTAAGGGATTTTTATTCTTTATTGTTATAGCATTGATTTTCCTGTTGTCGATACATAACCTCCTAGATCCATCTTTCTTTTTAACAAAAAGAACATGGGCTTCCCATGGAGAAACACTAGGGTGATTAAATCCCTTATTACTCAATTCCTCTAGTTTTTTCTTTAGTTCCACTAATTCTACAGTGTCCATTCTATAAGGGGTCTTCGATTTAGGCCTTGATCCAGGAATTAAATCAATGGAAAACTCAACTTCTCATTCTAGAGGATGTCCAGGAAAATCTTCCGAAAACACATCTACATATTCTTTCACAATAGGTAAATCCTATATTTGAACATTCCTATCCTCAACCACAGTCATTTCATTCTCTTCCTCCCCAATAATTGAATTTATTTGAGCTACTCGGGGTGGATCTAGATAATAATTAGGTGGTGGAGATTCTTCCCTAAAGATAAGGTGTTCCTTATCATCATTATCAAAAATCATAACATCATTCTTCTTAAAATAAATCTTCGCATAATGGTCCGAAATCCAATCCATACTAAGGATTATATCAAACTCAATCATAGGTATGATAATGAGATCAGTGGATAAATAACAGTTATGTGCTCTAATGGGGGCTGATTCGTAAAACATTATTACAATGATACTTTTCTTAGGAGTTTTAACTGACAACTTCCTTGTTAAATCAAATTGTAAATATCTAATTTTCTTAGAAAACTGGGAAGATATGAAACAATGCGATGATCTAGAATAAAATAAGGCATTTTCTAAACTTGAGGAAACCATTGAATTACCTGCCACCACGTCTTTCGGGTCTTCTACTTCAGCAGTAGTGATATCATAAGCTTGGCCTTGAACCCTTGGCCTTTTCTGAGGTAAGTTCCCTTGACACTTATGAAATTCATTTGAATAATGTCCCATCTCCCTGCAATTGTATCATTGGACATTGGTATCTTCCTTCATCCCCTTGCAATCACGAGCTTGGTGGCCTTTTTCACTACACTTGTAAAAGACTCCCATTCCCTTCATGCAAGTACCAGGGTGTTTCTTCACACAATTACTACAGGATGGATATTCAACATTTCTCTTCTTCCTATTATTTCCATTCCCATATTGATCACCATATCTCTTCTTCTCTTGATTTTCTTTAAATTCATAAGACTTAGAGAATTCATTTTCTGTCTTGATAGCATATGAGACAATGTCTTCGTACGGAGATAAGGATTATGAGACTAATGCTCAATGGAGAAAAGGTTTTAACCCATCAAAGAAACAATCAATCTTACTTCTTGGGATACATATATAATCTCTAGCATACCTTGATAACCTTGTAATGTTAGCCTCATACTTTGTGACATTCTCATCCTCCTTTTGTCTCAGACTCAGAAATTGCCTTTTCACATATGCTCGATGGTCACGAGGAAAATATTTTTCTAAAAACAGATCGTTTAACTCCCACCATTTCATATTTTATACTTCATCATATTCCTTCATGTTTTGAATCAATGACCACCAATTATTAGCATCTCCAGTGAGGCGGTAAACTGCCATGATAACTTTTTCCCTTTCACTACTCCCCAAAGCCTGAAATATTTTCTCTAGGGAACTTATCCATTCCTCAGCTACCAATGGATTTGTACTCCCATGGAATTTTGGTGGTCGTTTCCTCATGAAGAGATCTGAAATTGATCCTCCACGCTTTGGATTAGGGTGCTCCATACGGTTAAGGATATTATTTATAACCACAGGGAGTTTTCCCAGTATGGTGATAAGCTGATCAGCAATAGTTACATCACCAGCTCCACTATAATTATTTTGAGCAGGCGGGAAATCCCTACATAGAGTGTGTACATTGATACGGTTTCCATTTCATCCACTAGGTTCCATTTCAAAACAATGGAATAAACTAGATCAATTTATGAATCAAAATACATAATTCAATACTTGTAAAAAACTTAACATAAATTTAAATATGTATTGATATAATCCATAATCATAAAAATGTTTTCTTTTAGGATTTATATAATCATAAACCCTTTATAATGGTTTTTAAATAAAATGAGAATTATCTTAATCATATCCCCCGGGAGTTTCGTAACCAAGAGTGCAGCAGGGCTCATTGTCGTGCACCAGTTCCTATTCGAGTCTAGCTCAAAGTGGTGATTTTGGGTTTTACCCCTAGTTACATCTGTTCCAGAGCCGCCTCAACCTGCTCGTATCCAGATAGGGATGTATTTCTCGGAAAAATCACAAAATATCTACAATACCAAAATTCGAGGATGTTATTCTATACTAATCCTCAAAGTCCATCTTAGGACAATGTTCTCTAATCAGAGTTTATCTAAATCTAGCTTCCAAGGTTTGTACTAAACTTCCTCTGATACCAACTGTAACACCTCGACCCCAATTACCTATATTCGAGGCATTATTACATAATATTTGCATCATCACAAAAGATCAATTCTTGAAAGACCGATTAGTTTAGTAGCCTTTAAATAACTAGATACATTCATAAAGTTTACATTACATCATAAAGTGAAAACTACTACAACAATATCTTGTCTTCATATCCCCTGATACTATCCCTGCAGGTCATTCATAAATTACTTCTTCACATCCTGGGAAAAATAAAACATTGAAAGGGGTGAGCTCAGATGCTCAGTAAGGATAATATTATAGAGAAAACATTCATAAATAAGCATAAACATTTAAGGCAATGTATAACTAAAAAAAGCCTTTTAAACTAGAACTTCATCATAATATGGCAAAGATAAAATGAAATAAATATACTTACTTATTCACATGGATATTAGACTAGTCGAATAATCACATGCAATATCAAAAACCACTTTCATAATGATAGAATGCAGAATTCCAGACTATCATAACCACATAGTCAAGGCCGCGTGCCAAGACTACAAAAAAGATTTTGTCATGGCCTTGTGCCAAGACACTAGTTTGTCTCATTAGACCTACCGATGCATAAAGGAGCTATATCAGGCTCCACCTGTCACTTATTAAGTCCAATGTATTCCTTATATGAATAGGTTTAAACATAACATAAACATTCGTATTAAAACTAGCATACGAAATGTCAATACCTTCTATATAAACCATGAATGGTATAAAAATCCAACATCCACAGTCAAACATATCACAAAACCATCAAAACAATATGTAAGTTTTGTATCATAATAAATAAACTTCAAATAAGCTTAAAATCCATCAAAGGATGTTGATATAGATGAAATCAAAACTATATGAGAGGAATATCTCTTTTTTTTTAATCATTTAAAAGACACATAATTATAAAAGAAAACATTTACTTTGAAAATATTCTTATAAGCTTTTAAGGGAAGCTTCGACAATTTTATAATAGCGGAAAATAGTCACACCCTCCGTATAAGTTAAAAAAAGACATTCTTACATTAATTCTGTCGAAAAGGTTAAAAAGGACCTTGTTTGGAAAACGACAGAAAGATTCCATTATAAAATTTTAATAAAAAGTAAAACAAGGGTATAAATTAATTTATCCCATATTCTTTAAAATATTAAGAATGTTTTGAAATACATTTTTAAGAAACATGGATGTGGATGATAAAGAGGTCCCAGTAGATAATTACGTATATACAACCACAGATAATGAAGAGATTGTGAAATAAACCCTTAACTTGTACATTTCCTTAGTTGAGGGTAGATTAACATTATGTATAATTGTTAAATAATTGTTTTTAATTATAAAATAATCATATACATTAATATGATATCATATATGATATTTTAACATGCCTTGTTAATAATATCTTAGTGTAATCGTAGTTTTGGGTGTTAACTTATTTTCTTTAATATGTTCTGTTACATAAGAAATTTTTGTTATGGATAGGTTGTATCTTATTAATATTAAGAATGATATCAAGCCATTTAACATTATTTTTAATCATTAAATGAGAATTATACTTGAATGGATATGATAGGGAATGAATCTCATCGCGTTCGTGGAGACGGTAGTCCGTACGTACGCACGAGCGACTATATCACTCTTATGATATTAAAATAATATATAATTGGATATTATATCATATATAAAGAATAATTATAATGTTATATTTATTATTTACATGAATTAAACATCATTATTATACCCATACAAATAATAATGTTTTGTATAATAATTACACCCCGACATGGAGACGGTAAGCCGTACGTACGCACGTATGGTGACATGTAATTCAAAGGATGGATAGGATACTGAATATGTTTGTACCATATTTATAATAACATCTCAGTATATAGAAGATATTGGAGTTATTATTTTAGAATGGGAATAACAATGAATGAAGAAGTTGAAGAAGAAAGGAACTTGAAAAAGGGTGGTGAAAACATTACCTCTTCTTCGGGTTCTTCCTTTTAATTTGATCAAAAGGTCTACATAGGATGGAATTATGATCAAACTAAGGCCTCCAGGTTTAATTTAGGAAAGTTTAGAGAGTATTTTGGAAGGGTTTGTCTAAACCAAAAGGCTTTTGAGGTGTGAAGAATTGGTTAGAAGTTTTGTCCTTTTATAAGGTGGGGGAGGGGCTCTTGAGGAAAAACATAAAGTATTAATTTATATTAAATTCATATTCGGTTTCTAATGGCTCAAAAGTGGATTATTCAAAGTATAAGGTGGGTATGGGTCGAAATAATTTCACAAAATAGATTTTAGACTGGTTTTTGTAATTACAGTTACCTTAAAATTTAGTTTTAACTCTTAGTTAATTAGATTGACATTTTACCATGTCACTTTGTATTTTTATATTATATAGTTAATGAACATACCATATAAATCCATGAGACCACCAAGTGATCCATTAATTATACACCTATAATGATATAAGTCTCTTGGACAAATATTAGATTTTTAGGAATTGAATATCAATTAATAATATAATATTTTTTTTAAAAACTCTTTTATGTCAATTTTATATCTATTGGGAATTTTGCTTTTGATAAATTCATAACAGCATTATAACTTCAAAAAACATTTATATAAACAATCCTAATATGTCATATTATCCTATAAATTTATTTTAATTTATAAAAAGTCTCAGATTACATTTATTTGGGTATTTATAATTTCAATTAGCTTAATCTTTCATTAATACAGTAATTACTGCATCATCATTGTGTCATGAATAAATTAAAATATTTAATGTCTAATAATTATAAATAAAATACCATTATGTATTAAATATTTATATATTTCTAATTAATATTTATATTTGAAAATATAACATATATAACCCTATATAAAAATTTCTTTGCTAAAAGATATATGATTTTGTCATTTTTGTATTTACTTTAACTTAATTAATATAAAGTGTCTCTATCACCTACAAGTGGCACCATGGGGTCCCCAAATCGACCCAAAGATTCCCATGGTCGGACATGTATCCACAAATAAGGTTAGGATAGGTTTTAGGGTAATTTATTATTATTATAATATTATTTGTTTACCCTTATTTACCGAATTTACCATTTAACCATGGTAAATAAAATATTTTACCGAAGTAATTATTCAGAATGTCTAGAAATAAAAGTTACCTCTTTACATAATTTGGAAATACTTATTCCATATATGGAATCTATTTTTATAAATTCAAAATAGAGAAGTGGAAGAAATTAATTTAAAATTAATTCCTGCTGTAAAAACAAAAAGCGTTTTTTTATGAAATAATAACTATCAAAAGATTGACACTTGTTTATGTCATGTTTAATTGTGAAAATATGTCCAATGAACAACATTGTATTAAATGGTAAAAATTTATTCTAAATATACTTTAAAACCACTCAAATTGATAATTTATCACTATTAATTATTTTGATTAAAAAAATGTTTTTAATTAAAATTTAGTAATTCTCACTATTCATCCAAATATAAAAGTTATCCGAAAAGTACCAAAATTTCACACTAGGCTAAATTCGATATTAAGAATCCAAAAATGAATTCAATTTTGAGGGATAAAATTTATAAAATTTCAAGAAGTGGGTATTACTATTCATAACAGCTATTTTGATTGGTTGTGGTGTGTGTTAGAACTCGATGTTGCGTACAACACATGCTACTGTATTATTCAAAGATATGTGTAACGTGGAAGCTTGGGGTGTTAAATTATACATCATTTAAAATCCATGGGGTATAACTCGTCCCATGTGATTGCCTCCTCATGTATCTTTGATGCTCTCGTTCCAGAATTGCCTCCAAAAGATTGCCCATGAGTGGCTTCAATCTCTTTGGATAAAAATCAGGGTGTGGATATTAAAACTGATTCTAATGTCTATGATGCCTCTTCTAAGAATAAATGGGTAAAGAAATCCAGTCCATAATCCCCTGATGCACCTAGAAGGTCAGCAGGGAATAAGAGCTCGAGTGGAACAAAAAAAGGGAGCTCTAGCTCCAAACGTAGGTTTAAATGAATTTTCTGTTTTGGAATTGTAAGGGTCTAGCTAAATATGAAACTTTTATTGTGCTTAAGAGATTTATTTTGACTCACAATCCAAGTTTATTTTCCATCGCTGAGCCAAAAATTAACTTTTCTTCGAAATATTTACACTTGTGCTCATTTGGTTATAACATCCTCGGTGCTTGCAAGGAGGGAACCTCTACTGAAACTCTTTGGGTTTTTTATCACTCAACTTTGTAGTCTGTTAATGTTGTTAAAACTTCTAACCAAATGTTTAATTGTGCTTTTTCCTATGCTGATTTATGTACTCTCTTCACTATGATATATGAAAAAAATAGATATCATGATCGAAGGTCCCTCTGCATTGAACTCCTTTCCCTCTCTACCTCTGTTCAAGATCCTTGGCTGGTGATCGGTGATTCCAATGCTATTCTTATCCCAAGTGAAAATATTGGACCATCACATTCTCTCAAATCAATTAGAGAATTTAATGCTTCTGTTGAGGACTGTGATCTTAATGAAATCAACCTTAATGGTTCCAAATACACATGATATAGAAAGTCCCTCAATAAGATTGTAGCTAGAAAACTTGAAAATGATTTCACTAATACTGCATCCCTTGATAAATTGGAATCCATATCTAGCATTACCTTACCCAGGATCAACTATTATCATCACCCCATTATTGTCAGCATCATCTCTAAGGGATCAAAATCTCCCCTCACTTTTAAATTTAACAATGCTTGGGCTGCGGCCCCAGAATTCTCTAAGATGATTAAAAAATTTTGGGATGGCATGTGGCGAAAAAGTGAACCTTTTGCTTGCATTGTCAAATTAAAACTTCTGAAACATAAACTCAAGGGTTGGTGCTTCTCTCAAACAAAGTAGCTTGACGTGGATATCTCCTCTTTGGAGAATGACCTCATTCGTACTCAAAGCTCCAATACCTGTTCTAATTTTTCTCTTGATCCCCAATATGAAATTACTATTTATTTGAATCATAACTCTCTTCTCAATCTCAAAGATGACAATTGAAAGAAAATATTTAAAACTAAATGGCTTTTAGATGGCGTTAGAAATACTAAATTCTATAATTCTCTTTAAAGAATCAGGAAAATCTGTAGGCCCCTTTCCCTTCTTAAAGTAGATGACACTCTCCTTGACACTGAGGATGCCATTGGAAATCATGTTGTTGGTTATTTCCACAATTTGTTTAATGGTCCCGAGGGTAGTAAGGATCTCTTACCTGATATCATCCCTAATATGGTCACTGCTGTGGAAAATGATCACCTATTAATCATACCTATTGACCATGAAATCAGAGACACTGTCTTCAGCCTCAACCCTGACAGTGCACCGGGACCGGATAGGTTCAACAATGGATTATTTCAGTAATACTGGGATCTCATCCATATAGATGTTTGTAAACTAGTTAAATATTTTTTTCTCCAATAGTGTTCTTCCTCATGGGATAAATGCTCAATTCCTTACTCTTATTCCTAAAGTGGATAATGCTGCTGAGATTCATCTTTTCCGACCTATTTCTCTCATCAACACCCTTTAAAAATATCAAAAATATTCTTGCTAACAGACTCACCTCCATAACTAATAAAATTGTTTCTTGGGACCAATTTGGCTTTATCAAAGGAAGAACCATTCACGATTGTAGCTGCCTTGCCTCAGAATGTACTAATATGCTGAATAAAGTCACAAGAGGAGGCAGCGTGGCCATTAAGTTAGACATCAAGAAAGATTCTGACAGTATGAACTGGAATTTTATTTTCAAGGTTCGTAAAAACTTTTGGGTTTAATGACTCTTTTATTTCCATGATCCACACCTTATTCAATTCGGCTTCCATATCTGTGCTGGTCAATGGGTCCCCTAAATGTTTTTTCAAATGTACCAAGGGTGTTAGGAAAGGTGATCCCCTTTCGTCCATTGTGTTTTCTATTGCTGCAGATTATTTAAGTAGACTTATTACGAGCCCTGTGATTCAAAATAAAATCAACCCCATTCAGGCTTCTAGAAACATAAATGTTCCTACACATATTTTATATGTTGATAATATAATTTTATTCTTAATGGGCGATAAAAGGAACATTAAAAACCTCAAAAGTTCCCTGGCGCATATGAAGATATTTCGGGTCACACGATAAGTTGGAACAAATCCTTTTTTTTTTGGAAAAAACATTGCCCCCAACAGAAAATGTCACATCATTGATTACTTGGAAATTAAAGAAGGCTCTTTCCCTTTCACTTTTTGGGGTGTGCCTACCATTTGGGGAAGACCAAAATCGAGCTATTTCCACAGCACTGTGGACCAAATTATCAATCAAATATCTTCTTAGAAGGGTAAATCACTTTCTATGGATGGAAAGGTTTGTCTTGTTATGTCTAAAATTATTTCCAAGATGGTTTACTCGATGATAGTTTACAGCTAGCCCACCAGTATTCTCAAAAGAATCAATACTGGCATTAAAAATTTTGTCTGGCCTGGAAGTACGATTGAAATAAAACTTGTCACCATACCATGGGTCACTTGTTGTAAACCCCTGGATATGGGTGGTCTTGGTATCAAGAATCTTAAGATTTTTAATGAATCTCTTCAATCTATAATGACTTTGAATCTAATTCATAGAAATTCTGATTCATTGGTCTTTCTTAAGAAAAGGTATGTCACTAAGCTTCAGAATGGTAACTTGGGTTACATCACTTCTTCCATCTGGCATTCCATTAGATAGTATTTCCTTAAAATCATGAACAATGCTATATGGATGGCTAGCACTGAATCCTCTATGAATTTCTGGCTGGACAACTGGACTGTTGTCCCTTTAATCTCGATGATAACGCCCACCACTAGTCCTAAGAAAACCACCTCCATGATTTGTGATGTTGTTAACTCTCATGACATCACCCTTCCAAACCAAATTAGTCACATCATTGACAATTATCATTTTTCTGAAACTGATTATTTCCTTATCTGGGAACCTTCCATTAATGGTGTCATGGATTATAAATGTTTCAACAAAAACAATTTTAGTGACTCTCTTTCTAACATTGTCTGGCTGAATTATTTTAAAAAACCTTGGATCAAACCCTTGTGTTTTACTCTCATTTGGCATGTTTCTCATAATAGGGTATCCAATGATGTGTGTCTTCAATCCTTTGGGATTTCTCTTTTCTCTAGATGTCATATGTGCAATCAACACCAGGAGGATGCTAATCATTTTTTCTTGTCTTGTGCTACAACTTCAGCTCTTTGGGATTACATTTCAGACATTTTTGGTTGCAGATGGTCATTTCTTGCTTCTATCAGCTCTCAACTTCAACACTATGTGATTTGGGTGTCTTCTATGCAAATCCAGAATCTTTTTCTAGTTGTGGTGGCTGAGCTTCTGCATGTGATCTAGTATGATAAAAATAATTTTATTCATAGTAATTTCTTGTTCAATCTCAATGTAGGTAAAATGTGTATTCTCAATGCCATTAAGGATGCTACATCTCATCAGAAGGATCATTGTGACAATTCTGTTGGTGATTTTGAGATCCTCCGCCATCTTCGAATTGCGGCCTCTTATAGGCTACCCCGATGTACCTTTGAGGTATTCTGGAAATACCCACTTCTAGGTTGGGTCAAAGTGAATGTCGACGGTGCTTCTAGAGGTAACCCAGGTCCGGCAGGCTGTGGTTCCATCTTTAGAGACTTTCCTGGCAGATACCTTGGCTGCTTCTTCGGTGGATGTGGCGCGGCCTCGGCTCTGGAAGTGGAAATTTTGGGACTCATCCATGGGGTGGAATTCAACAAGAAAAAGGGTTAGAACAACCTTTGTATTGAATGTGATTCAACCACTATTTTCCAAGCTATCTGGAAGGGAGTGGTTCGCCTTGCTTTGAGGCTTACCTCTCAATGGATGAAATGTCTTGATTTTCTCAGAAATCTCAACTACATTTCCACTCATGCGTTCCGCGAAGCAAACATGGTTGCCGATAGTCTTTCCAACAAGGGGGTAAATCATTCCATTACCTGGTTGGATGATTTTCCTGATGATTTGCTCTCTTTCTTCAATAAGGATTGTAATAAGATTCTGTCTTTCTAACTTTTGTAACTCCTTTTCTTTTATGAAATAAATTCTCCCTTGGTCTTTGACTGAGGCAGCACCTCTTTAAAAAAACTAACATGGAATTTTTATCTAATGGTTAGACATTACTAATCATATTTATAATAATATTTAACCTAATTAATCAACTCAGAATGCAAATAATATAAAAATAAAACACCAACTTCAACATGCTCATTACACTCTAGAAGAATATTAATTATGACTACAATGAAATCATGTAATTCAAAGACTCATTAATGAATTTTTTATATTAATTCCAACAGAATTCATCAACTACTAAATTTACATTAACTAGTGTATACATAAATTTATTGTTGATCGTCTAAAGGTAACAAATCTATCGTGATTTACATATATTCAAATGTCTGTAGGAGGATATGTGTTTCATTCTATTATAGTATTTTAAAACTATAACCTTCTCACTAAAATGTTAATAACGCTATGTTTTCAATTCATGTAGTACATGAAATAACTCAATGTCATATTTTGGGTAATTATTATCATTCACCAATATCATTCATTATCTAGAATCTACAACATGATCTCCATGCATAAAAACCCATCCCAAAATAGATCTTTATGTATTAAAATAGACCATGTAGACTCATACTATATCTTGAAACATAAATATAGGCCTTTATGTAAGTTGAAACATAATCTGTTAAAAATATTTATGTCACTCATTTATCCACTGTGAAGGAACTTCATTCCATTTCAATGTTTTCATTGATGATCCAATTCCCAAAAAAATGAACAAACCATTGGTAAAACAAATTTATCATGTGGAGAATATGTTAGTCAAAGAAATTCATATATGTTTTCCATTATATTATAGAATTCACCTTTATAGATTTTACACTAGAACCATATTCATAAATAATGTTCCCATTGAAATGTAACTCCAGTATCATGATATAACACTTTGAAATATTATCATAAAGGTTATGTTCCCACAAGATACCAAACAATGTTCTCAAGTATTATTCAAGATAAACATTTTTTCTATAATATAGTAGAACATAATTAATTAGTATCACAAAAAAAAGTTTCAAGATAACTAATAAATATACAATTCATCAATTTCATAAACTATACTATTTCATTTTCTAGATAAAATTACATAAACAGAAATTCTTAATTACCAGAACAACTCAAGAAATCTATCATCAAAATATAATTTTTCAAAACTCAAACTTGGTGAGTCCCTAGTCTTATATAAATATTATCGAACCATTTCAAATCCAATTTTTTTTAAAATAATCAATTCATAGAATTGGATATTGATTATTTATCAGAGTCTATATGAGTTTATGATAATGCACACAAAAATAATTTGTTCCATCCACTTTCATGGAAAAAATAACTCATTTTGTTGATGGAGATATACTAGGTCAAATGAGTCCATTGTTTTCTAACACTTTTAGATAAACCTTCAATACCTTTCATTACATTTTTCCATATGATAGAATAAAATTGAAATAGTACTTGTCCCATTTAAGATATCACTCATAAATTTGAATTCACATTTAGGTGGATTTATATATATTTTTTTTGGGAATACATAAATAAATTTATCAAATATTGTTGTAAAATTACTATGTTTAATTATTTCAATAGTTTCTAGATAAATAGCTTCTAATTGGTAAGAGATAGGCCCAAACATTGGTGCTAAAGGTCCTTCCCTCCATACATTCACGTCCCAATTTCCATTTTATATATTCCTAACAACATTAATGGATGTTAAACTATCCTTCCTTGTATAATAATATATGTATGTCTTAATGGTGTTCAACCAATATATTCCCAAATTTGGTTCAACAATTTCCATCTCATGAATAAAATATTCCCAAACAAATTCGGCCTCATTAATGTTTACAAAAAACATTGCACAGTAAAGTCATAACATTACCATTTACTAATAGGTGTTTTTTTTCAAGAAATGAGGGATCATCTCAAAAATAAATCCTATATGATCCACGAAATTTGAATCAATAAAATAATGGGTTTTTCTGATATGAAAATTATCATGAATGACAGTATAGTTTATCAGAATAGTACCCCATGCCATCAAAGGATCATATTTTATCCATAGTTATCATCTTCTTGGAACTATACAACAACTTAATATATATGCATGATAGTTTTTTATTACTATATTATGGTTGTGATGACTCTAGATCTGGAAATGTAACATTAGAGTCACCCTAGTATGTTCGGTTCTAGATTCTATTTCCATTTTATCTTGATAGACCCATATAAGCATAATAAGACTTGTACATGTTTGAGATATTTCAATTCGCCATCCTAAAAGAGGACGTATAATAAAATTTCAAATGTCCCAAAATTCCATAATCATGACATTAACATAGTGGTTTTAGGTATTACCTCTTGATATGATCATATGATCAACCATAATAATATCCTTACTAACTACATTGGTGAGGTAGAAAGGATACTGAACCAACTGATTGGTTCCCTGGTGCCTTAATCACTTGAGAATAATTTTCCCATTTCCACTCATTTCACATACATGAGTTTGCACTTACACCTGTATCTGTTAATGTGTTTCCCCAAATATAGGTTTTGTATATATTTTTTCTTCTACTATATCAATATTCACCATATTCATATAGTTTTCAATAGAGAAGATAACAATATTGAAGAATATTTGAGGATGTGGCCCATCCTCCAATAGCATTACATTCAATTTTTCATTATTGGGAAAATCATGAAAAAAATGATAAAACCTCATCAATTTAGCCACACACTACATCAAAAAATTATTTTACTTCTTCAAATTAATGAATTATGACTTCCATGTCATCGTGATGGTGTAAAGATAAAAATTTATGTTATAAAAATCCTAAATTCCTACACATATGAGATTATGACTCTATTTAGTTAGTAAAAAAATTCCCCACAACTATCTAGTAATATCATCCAACACATAAACTACTATAATAAAATTATTATCCTCCATGGTTCTTAGAAAATAAAAAATTCAATTCTTATTCCATATCTATGCCTCTAGATGATCTAGACCCAAATCTCCAAAAAAAGATCAATAGATTATGTTTCAAACATTCTATGGATTTATTTATAAGGTTTGGCAGTATATTCTATTTTCATCTACCCATATAATTAAATTATAGGATTTTGATCTGGATGATATCATGATTTAAATTTAATTTGGGTTGAATAACATTCTTAGTTATTTCCCTATTTGGTTCCATGGTCATCAAACTGGTTCCACTATCTTTATAAAAAAACCAAACTGAAAAAAAACCATGATTTTGTTTGTAAATTTTTATTTCTATTATAAAATCATAAAAATTATCAATCATCCAAAAAACATTGAAAATCCATTAAAAACTATGAACAACTTATTCCTCATGTTTAGACTCACCAGTGATACATGATATACAACACACATCACCTAAAACCTTAAATATGATATAAAAATACACTGAGAAGTTTCTAGTAACACTTTTTTACATGTAAAACCCTAGTAACATGATCTGTAGTGTGACACCTCAGACCCAGATGCCACTTAGAGGTTCCCCTAGCCTGGTTTTCCACATGACCCTAAGCACATCTCTGAGAATGCCAAGTGATACTGACTAGTAGTGAGGGACATGGGTGTTTTCATATGGATATTATTACATCATTATTAGAGTCTAGCATAGTAGATAAGTGAACTAAAATTAAAATAGTGGAACCATAATTTAATAAATTGATTAAACGGCAGAAGTAGAATGAATATATAAACAACTAATGCAGTTGATATAAATAAAGATAATTTGATGATATAAGTCATGTATCAATAAAGATAGATAACATGGATACAATAAATCAGAAAATACATTATATAAAAAGTATAAATAATGAATTAAAAATATATCTAATAATCACAAGATCCATATCAGTCCTCTTATACTGGATCCATTCTAATACAATCACACAATCAAGTGTCTAAATTAGAATAATTCACTTTGTCAACACCTACATATATGTAGTTTTCTCGAGTAAGAATGGACCTGTATAGGGTTTGAGATAAATCTATATATTACAACACATATTGAACCAATAAAATCAAGTCCCCCTAATATAATGTAAAATAGTGTGGAATCATTCATATATAGAATTATACCAGTAAAGTAACACAAATACTCAAGTACCTACATCAACCTTATCTGTTGTCTGAACATGTAACTAGGTCATTTATTAATTTTGTTCTGGTTCATATATGTGGGTAACATGAGGCATAACCCATACTGAAATCCCAATATGATATTAATAGTATAGGATCCATGATATAAAAAGATATCCTAATGGTAAAAATAATAAAAGGATACAGGATAAAACAAGGAATCATATGAGCCTATTTATAATGAAAGGGATCCAATATAACAACCAATGAATCCATGACCTCATGGGATAATCCAACTTAGTGGAAACCAGTAGCCTAGGTAAAGGGAAAATATTCCAATCAAATGGGAAAAACTAAAATTCATTCCACACTAATAATTCTATATGAGTCCAATGAGATCATCCTAGGTAAAATAGGTAAGCAGTTACTGGGAACACTATGTGTAACCATAGTGACTCATGTACATAGACATAATTATGGATCGATAAATTATATCTGAGTAATTATGTAATGATAATGGGGGGATCCTATAATTTTATACCAATAATCCATCATTAGAAAATATTATGGTTCTAATGTGGGTCTCTCCCTTAGAATATATCATCTCTAAATCATAATGGTGTCTATGATTGCTCAAGGAATCCTTTAGGAATCTATGTCTAGATCAATTATGAGAACTCCTATAATAATTTTAAGCCCCTTATACATTAGGAATATTTTAAATTGATTCATTTATTAAATATGTCCATGTAACAGTAATTCCATTTGTTAAGTCCTTTTGTTCAATTTTCTTCCTTTCATTTGTGTAAACAGGTTAATAGGTTATGAAAAAAATTATATCATTTAATATTTAATTACTTGGTTCTCTCTTTAACCTTTAAAAAACATGAAAATTCAATCTATTTATAAGAAACTATGTGGAATTCATTTATAATATAAAATGACGTGTAATATCTATAACATACCTTCCAATTTCAATTTTAAAATTAATTAATTAATTTGTACACATACCTTAGATGGAAAAGTGGATAATTTAATCAAATTGGTTTTGTACAAGGATTACCTAGACCTATTCAATATCATTGATCTCAACTCATACTGTAAATGGTGTGTGTATACTGAATATTTAATGGGGTCCTTCAATACAAGGGATTTTTTTCGGGCTATGATGTTGTAGGGTCACACTGAGGACTGGGGTGAAGTTCTCTGGCCCAAAAACATTCCAAAAAAATTCAAATTTATCATATGGTGGATCTAGAATAAGGTTTTTTCTAATAATGATAACATAATACATTTAGGTATCAACATTATTTCTAGATTAACCTTCTGTAAAAATCACTGATAGGATAGATTAGGCCATCTCTTCTTTGAGGGCAAGTGGTTGCGTGATGTGTGATCCATCTTCAAGGATTTCACTACTTTATACTCTCCTAATATTTAAAATTCAACTTTCCTAGATATATGGTATATTTGAATGGATGATAAGGTCATGGAGAAGATAGCTCATAGTATGGTCCTATACGATGGATGTTGTTGTATTTGACAGCCATGAAATCAAGCAAAGCATGATGAGGTCCATATTTTGGGCAGAACCCTCATTATTATAATTATGAATCTTCTCCTTCAAATGGTCAAAATTTCCAACAATTATAGGGAGGATTCCCCCCTTTAACAGTTTTAAGAAGGTAACAGCACCACCCCCTAGTAGAAATGGTTTAAATGGAAATTAGGTCTTATGTCACACGCCTTCAAGTGGTCTGAAAATGAACATGGATGGGTCCTGTAATCTAAGAAAAATCCATGGAGGTGGGGTCTTCTATGATGAAAGGGGTTTTGGTATTTTTGAGTTTATATCCTACTTGGGATAGGGAATTATTTTCATGTGGAAGCCAAGATAATGCTCAATGGTCTTTCTGTATGTCACCAGAGATAGGAGGACATCCTAGAAGATCAAAATAACTCCATGATTATACATAACACATTTCATGGCATTGGATCTACCCCTTGGTCAGTTTCTTACATCATTAAAAAAAATTGATAGTGATCCTAAATAGAAACATCTATGTGGTCTAGACTTCGAGGGAGGGGAAAAAGTCTTGGATCACTGAGCCTCTCTCGATGTAAGTTGTACTGATAATTTATGTTATCATAATCTAAATAGCTTGATACGTGAGGGGGTTAATCTAGTCATAGCGTATTCCCTCATACTTGGCTATTTTGTTCCACCTTAGGCATGGGTTCCCTTGGATTTCTGTGGCAAGCTGTTTCTTATAGAATCCCTTTCCTTTCTCTTTAAAAAAACATTATTTGATGATGATGATGATGGTAATGTGGATACTACAAGGTTCAATCCATTTTGAAATTTAAAACTCATTTAATTTATGTGTATTAACATTATAATGATCTGGAAATCGCACTTCACTGATTTAATTAAAAAATCTCTTTTATAATGCTCAAGCCAAGGTACACTCAAATGGTGGCATAGATAAGGTTAACTAGGTATTAAACGAATAAATATGGGGAAAACCATACTTTGGGTTGTCAAAATTTAGTAAGTAACCTCAAATGATGGATATAATTTTTAAAAATAGTCTTATAATATGGTTATAATGACTATAATGAAGGAACATTAATTAAATAGGCAATGCTTGATGGAATAGGAACACACACAAAAAAATTTATAAAATGATGAATCTTGAGGGATGAGTTACATAACACCTACCATAAACACATATGACTCTCCTCATCTAGTTTCACCCACTAATTTTTCTTGGATTGGTGTGATCTAAAGAACAGACAAACAACATGACAAATTTGGTATATGATCCTCTATATGAATAGTGTCAACTATAAAAATCTTAATGAAAAATGGCTAAAGAGGAAATAATATCTTACTGATGAGTATGAAATGAGATGAATGGGGATAAAATCAGAGTTTGTATGGAGATCTAAGATCAATTTCTACTGAAGAAGAGAAATAGATCCAAAAATGGGATAAGTGAACCCTTCTTTTCCACATTAGATAAAAAAATGGAGATAGGTGTTAAAACATTTAAATTAAGGCAATTTTCATAAAATAACCCAAAAAACTGAGTCCCATGTTTTGCTCAAAGTTTTAGAGAAACCAAGCACCAATAGTACACTATATATTCTTGGGGGAATCTCACAAGGTTAGAACACATGGTTAGAGAAATATTTTTCCACATGTTTGAAACACATCTACAAAAAAAATTTAATTTTTCAAGGGCATGTGAACCCTATCGCGTGGTCAAGGAAAATATTACTCCCTACTTTACCCCACTAGCCTACCCTAAATGGTTATAATCATCCATGTGTCCTGACGTGAATGATTTATTCTGAATGTGATTCTAGAAAATTTTCCTAACTGAATAGGGTTATGAGCTTCAAACAAGCCCCTGTCACACTTGGAACCTCCAAGAACTAATTAATCTTCAATATTAGGTCCAAAATAATGAATTAGACCGTATTTAAAAGGATATATAACTAAGATAAAAACATTTTTCAAACAGTCTACCCCCTAATGAAACCCTTCCATGAGTTCACCTTCCAATGGTGGGAAAACACTATTTGAAAACAATTCATGCCACTAGGAATGTATGTTGTGCTCCCGCTCACAAGTATCATCTTGTACATAGTTTTGTTGTCCTAGAATCTCTAGTAAATGGATACAATAGCCATGGAGATACTTTTTTGCTTTGGTAAATGAGGAATTTAAGATACTTCTCAAATGAAGAATCAACATCTAGCATGACTTTTCTATTATCAAATGTATAAGACTAGTTAGAATGATAGTGGAAAAGATATAAAACTTGGAATACATCATGCATGGAATAATAGATCTATGGAAGTAATAACTGATAAGATACTAGAATCAATCTCTCCAAAATCTCAAAATCCCTAAAAAATAATGCAATTGTTTCATGTGCCTATGTATATGTCTATGACCAAGCCTGCGAGATACCTCTGGGAGAAATTTCTCCCCGACCTCAAACTCTAGAGGAAATCTACAGAGATCAGAAAACGATTTATTTCTAGAGTATGTAGTAAAAAAATTATTTTGGATCATATAAACCATTTATATTGTCTCTATAATGAGATAAGGACTTAATAGGCTTGCCTAACTTAGCTCTAGCCATCATAGGGTTTAATAAAATGTACTACACTACATAAACTCAAATGGAGCCATCTAAATATTCTCTTGAAATGTATTCTTATATGAGAACTTGATGAGAGGGATATTATTCTCCCAAGAACCATCAATTTCCTAGTATAATTCTCAAACCATGTCCTCTAAACCCAAAATCATCTATTCTTATTGGCAATCGATCTAAGGGTTAAAGGTTGTGCTCAGAATCACTTGTGTACCTATAGCTTTCTACAACCCATTCTAGAACCATGAATTGAAACGAGTATCCCTATATGAAAAAATATTATGATGGGACATGTTTAGTTGTATGATATCATATACACACATCCCTCCCATCTAATTAACTATAAATTTCCCCTGTATAGGAATGAACTGGGATAATTTCATTAGTTTTTCAATGGAAACCGAAAATTGTTGCAACTTCTAGTTGACATCAGTAAATGGACTACAAATCCCATGTAAACATCTTCCTATATCCATTATGGGATTGAAAGTGGATGTAACAAGGTTGTAGGTGTATGGTTCTCAACCTTCACCTTTTGATAGGTGGAGTACTTAGTGATAAATAATAATATCAAACATTTCATCCTCGGCCACCAATACTAGCATCAAATATCTTGATAAAACTTCGACATGCCTGGATAAACTGTCCCAAAGAAGAATGGGAATCTCACCTTAGTTCCACGCTCATATATGTATGAAACCTATAATGTCCATGTATAGGTAAGATTTATTCTCTATCCAAAGTCCAATAATGATGTGGTTCGTCTCTTAAAATAGTCTAATAGAGAACCAAACCCTTGGGATATTGAAATTATATACTCTTCACCTTATTAAGGATGGAATATGTAACTATAAAGGATGATAAATAATACTACTAATGACTATCGTGAAACTCTATATGTAGCTTAGAGAAGGGGCCATTAGTTTCCATTCATCACTATCTTCATTTACAACATGTTTTGGAGTTTTGTGACTTAGTGAATCTAAAACTAAATTTATTTTTCTATCCATATAGGAAAACTCAAATTCTAATGAATGATGATATTTGACCCATATTCACTGTATGAAATTCAAGTCACAGTTTGTAAATAGTAATTTGAGGCTCTTATGATCTTTATACACCACAAGGTCCTCACAAAACATATAATTTCTTCAGAACATAAGGCATGGACCACTACTGCTAAGTTAATGTCATCCATCATGTAATTTATCTCTTGAGTCCTCAACTGTAGAGATCCATACATAATGACTTTGTCCTCCTCTATCATCAAAACTCCTACAAATATTTCATGATGCATCAATAAACATTATATATCCACTTCCAAGATCTAGAAGAGTTATAATAGGAGCCAATATGATCCTCCAATTCATATCCTAAAAGGATTCCTCACACTCTTCTGAACACATATACATTACACCCATTTTAGTAAGACTAGTATGAGTTTGTAAAGGCATATGAAGTGATTTATTAAATCTCTGAAATATCTATCCACCCCTAATAATCTCTTTTTGTTGTTTCCTTTACTTTTCCATTTCCTCCCTTATGAGTCTAATTTCCGCTTCCATTGAAACCATGGGATCAATGGAGGGCTAACCCACTTATGGGTTGATCCAAGGGAGTAGAAAGGGGCTGGATTGGATGTTATTTATCACCTAATTAATGTATAATCACTTCTTTAATTTGGATTTTTATTTGATGATTTTTAAACTCCATCGTCCTTGTTGAATTTAAGGCCACACACTTCTAGTACTAATACGATCCTTTACCTTGAAGTGCTCAAAACTTTGATCCTTCAAGTGTATAGGTGATTAGTATTAGAGGGTGTAGGCATTAAACCAGTAAGTGATGATTTTGTTTTATCTCCTTAAATGAACCCATCTCAAATTTAAGAAATTGAAATCATTAAAAAGAAAATACATCCAATCCACCCCGAGTGATAACCTAGGATCAACTCATTCTTTTAAATTGAATCCACTTAAATATTTTAGATATCTTTAAAACCCATCCAAAATCAATCCAAGTTGGCCACTTCATAGCCAAAAATCCATCCCTTAGGTTGTGTATCTTAGGTATCTTCTTAGGTCTCTATGGAATCGACAACCCAAGCTACACTACAAGGACCATTCTACCCTTCTTCTCTTGGGTAAATTTGGGCGTGAACGAGGAACCCTACAAGAATTAACTTTACCATAAATATGAAAAGAGTTAAACCCTTTGTTAGCTTCGAAACATGCAATCGCAGCCCCCTACTTTGATTGTTATTCTAAGGATAGATTATAGTAAATAATAAATTAGGGAATAAATATATTCTATAAATAAGGATTAATTGGGTTTATTTATTATATTTTAACTCTAAAAATTCATCTCATGTGGTTTTATTTTACCGATTAAGTTTGCGCTCTTACAATTTTCAAAAATCTCAACCTCACGTGTTTTTGTGTTAATTGTTAAATTTATTTCTTAGTTTATTCTAATTTAAAAACTAAATTCATGGATCATATTATGTTAATTAAATTTTCTCTTTTATTCAAAATAAATAAATAAATAAGTTAAAAGATAGATCAAATACTAATAAAATCTAATATTCCTCGGGCGGTGTAGTCATCATAGAAACGAATTGCATTCGAAAAGGTTTAGAAAGGGTATAACCCAATATCATTTCTAATATTTATTACCATACCAAAGAGGATGTGTATATAATAATAGAATTTAACAAAATAGAATAATTTAAAGATAAATAGATAAGTTTATTATAAGAAAAAAATATTACAACAAAGAAGAGGAAAAGAAGAGCATTTTGGAGGAGATACTAGTTTGATGGATTACCACCTCCAATTGGGAATTTAAATGTAAAGACGCCACTTAACCACTATCCCAATATAATAGGCACGTCAAAACACATAAAAATTAGAAAAAAACACATTTATAGAGTGGAGGGGAGGGTAGGTTACAAGTGGTTTCAAGTGTGAATGGGGAAATTTGGGAATATGTATTATTCCAAATTGAACTACCTATTTGACTTTTAAAATTCATGAACCAGCTATCCTTATAGAAGTATTATTTTTGAAAACTTTCTTCCTTAATCGTCTCTCGATATCTTGGCTCAGTCCAAGCACGGATGAAGAATTTATGGCCCAAATACTGAATTTATGTCCAATTTGGTGAGTTCATCTTAACTTTTAATTCATGGCTAATTTACTCCAATAAAATGCATCATTTAGCTCAGATGTTCTGAATAAAATTTTTATCCCATTAATTCAAAAATATAGTTAAAAAAATTATGTTCAAATAATTCACATAAAAATATTTATACTTGAATTACTATAGTAAATTTTAAATGGAAAACTATAATTTTTATCAAATTTTCAAATGAATGATCTAATCCCAAATATATAATAAATATACATATTTAGAATAATGTGATTAAATTAGTTCATTTATTATCAATATAATATTAAATAAAATTTTGTTTTATCAAATCTCCCACACTTACCCTTTTGCACTCTTGAGAAAAACCTCATATCAAGTATTCCAAAAAAATTGTGACTAGATATATGCATGTTCATATTCCCAAATCCAATGTGGCAATATAGGAAAAGTAAAATTCTTATCAAGAGTCAATATCAATAAATTTTAAATTCATTTTCTCATAAATTGTGTCAAAATAAAATCCAATGAGATTAATGACACTAATCCTAGAAAAACAAGTTATGGGTCATCCATGCCATTAATTCCCCATGTGTGTGTGTGAAAATCATTTCAAGCTCATATATCCACCCTTTATTCATCATATTTTGGTCAAGTAAAATAATTATTCTTACCTGGTTTAATTCACTGAACCTGTTCTACATTCCTTTTCAATCGAATTTCAAGATCAACTCACTTAAAAATTCTTGGAAGTAAAACCTTAAGATCTAGACCTAGATATAACCATGTGTTGTACATTTCATAACTCCCCTTTTAATTAAAATTTTTTATGATTTTTTTATTTTTGATTTTTTTGATTTTTTTTATAGATTACAATTGTCAGATCTCAGGTACACACACATAGGTTAATTCATTATAGTAATTAAATTTATTGGAATAGAAAAAAAAAACATATGGAACAACCATTGATATAATTTTAACTTTTTTTACCTAACTTGGATATACCTTCAATTTAGTAAGCAAAATTTTACAAGTCTTGGTTGCATGAAAAGTTGTGTGGAGAAATCAATGACACAATTTACCATGAACAAATATCACAAAGAATGGTTTCATAATTTAAAAGGTTTTATAATTACACAACCAATCATATCATTGATGAATTACATTTTTATAAAAATCAACCCTTAATTATGAAATATTTCTAATTATTATCATTTCAATAATTAATTTTGAATATAATAATTTCCCATATATTCCATATGTAAATGATAATTTTACATGATATGTTTTTTATTGATTTTTTTCTTTTGAAAATTTTAACTGAAACCTTAATATAAAACACCCACAAAACACACAAATGAAAATCATGAACATCTACCCTGGGATTTTTTCCCTTCCCCCACACTTAAAATATTTCATTTTCCTCAATTTAAACTTATGAGATGATATGTACACATGAAATACATAATTTTAAATAGGAAAAATAATATAAAAGTGAAAGGGTTCAGAACAGCCTGATATTATTAAGTGATGATGGGGTCATGTATTGTGATGAAACTAATTGCATCAGTATGAAGTCCTTCAATGTATTGCTTCAGAAGTTTCCCACTAACTGTAAATATCCTCTTAGTTTCCTCTTGTGAGATCTCCACTACACCATAAGTAAAAACATTATAAACAAGATAAGGACAAAACCATTTGGAATGCAACTTACCAGGCATTAGTTTCAGTCATGAACTGTAGAGATGGACTTTTTATCCAACATGAAACTCCTTTTTTGGATCATACTATCATGATCTACTTTTAATCATCCCTTTTATAACCTTGAGTTCTTATATTATGCCAATCGAATATCCTCGAGATCTTGAATTTGCAACTTCCATTGAATTATAGCTTGGGAAAATCTATGTTTCATTTCTTTATATCCCAATAAACCCAAATCTCAAATTCCACAGGGAGATGACATGATTTCCCAAAAATAATATGAAATAGTGAAATATTGATGGGGATCTTGTACACAGTCCTATAAGACCAAAGCACATCATCCAAGTGCTTTCTCTAATCCTTCCTATTTGGCTTCATGGTTTTCTCCTAAATTTTTTTTCAACTACCAATTTGAAACCTTAGCCTGGCTATTTGTTTGGGGATGGTATGGTGTTGATGTTTTTTGTGTCACCCCATAATTCCAAAGGATGGAATCTAAATTATAATTAAAAAAGTGTGTCCCTTGGTCATTGATGATGGCCTTTGGTACTTGGAACCTGTAGAAAATTTAACCTTGGAAAATTACACTACAATATGAGAATCATCATTCTAGTTTCCTTAGCATCCATCTATTTACTCACATAATAAACAGTAACCAAAATGTACAAAAAACCAAATGAACTTGGAAAATGACCCATAAAATCAATGCCCCATACATAAAAAATCTCACAAAATTGTATGGGTTGTTGGGGAATCTTGTGTATCCTCAATATATTCCCATTGTGTTGGAAACTTGAGAATGACTTACAAAACACATGAGTATCATGGAATAATATTGGCCAATATAATCAAGAGTCTAAGACTTTCCTAACTATTAATTGGGGTCTAAAGTTTCCACCATAATAAAGTTTATGAAAAAAATATAAATAGACTCAAAATGATGATCAGAAACACACCTCCTACTAACTTTGTCACTACACATGTTCCAGAGGTAGGGATAATCCCACACATAGAACCTATACTCGCACGTTAAATTTTGGACTTGATGTTTCTTTAAATTTGTAGGAATTTAATAGGAAACAAGGTAGTTCACTAAATTTGCATACCAAGGATGCATACCTAACATGGAATAAAGATTATAATTAGGGAAGGTGTCCCAAAGTGGCACCTAGTCCAAGGTTTCAGCCTCAAGTGTGTGAGAAATCCTACTCATGTGGTCCACCACCAAGTTTTATGAACCCTTTTTATACTTTATCTCAATATCAGTTTCTTGAAGAAGGATCATCCATCGAATAAGTCTAGGCTTTACATCTGTATTCTTCAAGAGGTACCTCATAGTTGTATGGTCATAAAAAACAACTACTTTAGAGCCTAATAAATAGGAATGGAATTTATCTATAAAAAATATGATGGAAAGAAACTCATTTTCCATGGTTGTGTAGTTTTATTGGGATGAATCCAATATCGTCAAATCATAGGCAATCACATGTGAACTTCCTTCCACCCTATGATATAAGATATCTCCAACCTCAATGTTGGACACATTACACATAATCTTAAATGGAAGGTCCAATGGTGGGGGATGTATGATCAGTGGAGTGGACAGATGCTTCTGTATATCATCAAATGATACCCTATATGAATCATAAAAAATGAATTCAATATCTTTCTGAAGCAATTGAGATAAGGGTAGATTGATCTTAGTGAAATCTCGGATGATGCTTTGATAAAAGCCTGTATATCCTAAGAATTATCTAACATCACGCACACATGATGGATATGGAAAGTATGAAATGATATCTACCTTAGATCTATAAACCACTATTCCATTTTTTAACACTACATGACCTAAGACAATGACATGATCTACCATAAAATGAAACTTTTCAAAGTTTAAAACCATATTCTTCTCAATACAGCAATTCAATACCTTTACCAAAAAAAAATACATTCATCAAATAATGATCCATACACTATAAAATCATCCATAAATACCTTCATGCAGGTCTTGATGAAATCAAAAAAAAATACTCACCATGCATCAATAGAAGGTACCCGGGGCATTGAATTATCTAAATGGAATCCTTTAGTAGGAAAATATACCAAATGGATAAGTGAATGTTGTCTTATCCTAATCCTTCAATGATATAGGAACCTGAAAATATTCATAAAATTCATCCAAGAAACAATAGTGTGTTTTCCCAGCTAGTCTCTCAAGCATTTGATCAATAAATGGGAGGGGGAAATGGACCTTGTGAGTGGATTTATTTAGTTTAATATAATCAATACACACACACCAACTATTTTTTACCCTCATTGTAACTAAATACTCTCTCTCATTTCTAACAACAGTGACACCACTTTTCTTAGGAACAAATTGAATAGGACTCACCAACTGGGAATCTAAAATGGGATAAATTATACCTACCACAAGAAATTCTTATACTTCTTTTTTAAAAACTTCTAGAATATTTGGATTCAGTATTCTTTGTGGATGGATAACCATTTTATCCACATCCTCAAAAAGAATCATATGCATGAAAATTGAGGGGATAATACTAGATATATCACCCATGGTCCACCTAATTTCCCTAATGTTCTCCCTCAAAAGATTTATAAGTTTTTCTTCATGTTCAAAAAGGATATATTTATAAATGATAATAGGTAATCTCTCATTACTTAACAAGTATGAGTATTTTAGATTTGGAGGTAATTTATTGAGTTACAGTGTATGGGGGTGATGTATGGATGGAGACATTGGAGGAATAGAAATATGTGCACAATGAACATCAGTACCATAATAGACATCATCAAAATCAGAGAATAAAGCATCAAATCAATCAGCATATTCTACATCCATGTGAATATGATCCAAATCAGAATATGAATCCATTTCAAAAAAAATCTAAGAGATATTTTTTCATTAGAAATAGGTTTAGAAGTTCTTTTAGTCATCAAACTAGAACCATTTCTCATAATCTCCCAAATCATAGGATAATCAAATTTCATGGTATTTTTACTTTGGAGATCAAATGGGAGATAAAAAAATTAGAATGGTCCCCTTAGGGGTACTTCATGGATTCCATAACATTAAATATCACAACTTCATCTCAAAACTCTATGTAAAGTGTACCCTCGTGTACATTTATGATAGTTTTTTTAGTTTTGAGGAAGGTAATACCTAAATAATGGTAGCATCAGAATTTACCTGGTCATCCTCCATGTTAATCATATAGAAATCTTCTAGAAATATTATGTCTCTTACCCTAACAAGTACATCCTTAAGGACTCTTGCTGGATATTTTGTAGCTTTGTTCACCAACTACACCACTACTCTCATTTTCTTCAACTCACCAACTTGTAAAAAAGAGAATATTGAGTGATTCATCACATTAATGGAAGCTTCCAAATCACATAAAGCATTAGAAAATTGTAACTCCCCTATGGTGCATGAGATAGTGAAAATCCTAGAATCCTTGCACTTTTTTGGTATTGCTTGATTTGGTTTAATGAGTTATGAATCATTACTTCTAAGATTGATCCTATCATTTACCTTGATTCCTATTTTATTAGTACAAATTTATTTTAATAATTTGGCATGCCTTGTTATTTTTTATTACTTCAAGTAAATGGATGTTGATCTCAACATGCTTAACTATATCCAAAACCTATTTTTTTCATCACCTATTCAGATATATTCTTGGTTTTTACAACTCTATTTGGAAATTTAAGGGGTTTAATATGATCAATATCAATATTTTTATTACCATTTTCTTTCTCCTTAGGTAGCTCATCAGTTGGTCTTGAATGGGGCTTCTTTGGGGTTGAGGTGAATCCCAATGGAATGGTAGGTACAAAAGTTTCAGTCATTTTCTTCCTGCTTATCAATTTTATGGAACTAACATTCCCCTTTGGATTTGGAGTAAATTATGAAGGAATATTTCTAGAGTTATTAGTTTCCAATTCATGGATAGTAGTGGAAATCTAGATCATTTATGTCTTCAATTCCCCCAAATCTGAACCTTGACTCTTCAGCTTATTTTGTTGATTAAGAAAATTTTGTTTCAAAAGGTCATTAGTGTTATAATATACCTTTGGTTGAGAATTGCCTTGTTTTTTAATTGTTGATTATTGAGATTCAAATCTCCTTTGGGGTTGTTGGAAACCCTATTGGTAAGGTAGAGGATGCTGGAAATTTCTTGAAAAGGGGGGGTCTTTGTTGTTGTCCAGAGCCATACCTCATGTCAGATTGATCCTTTCAACCTTGGTTGTATATTAAATCAAGGTAATCATACTACTTTTGGGGGTGTGTTTATTTTGTTACTGATATGGTCTCCCAAGTAATACGGCTACATAATCCTTGGTCTCTTATAGTTGGGGGCAATAATTAGTTGGGTGATCTATTTCAGTGAAAATGCCACAAGGCCTCATAAGAGTGAGTTGGGATGTCCTTTGAGACAAATAAATTTCCTCACCATAGTTTTTAATTATTCCAACTTGGTATCAATTAAATTAATTTCAAGAGAATATGGAATTACCTTATGTACTCATCTTACATGTGGTGTGCCTTGATCACCAAATTGTTGGTATTTTTGTTCCATCTTGTCGATCAACACACATGAATCTACTAGTATTTTTTACACCAATTATCCTCTATATATGTAATCCTCCATTATTATATCTATAATCATGAGGCCTTTATAGAAGTATTGGATGATAAGTTTCTTACTAACTTGGTGATGCGGTCAGCTTGCACCCAACTTATTGAATCACTCCCAGTACTCATACATTGACTCCCCTTGGGATTGCTTTATTATTGAGATCTCTTTTAGAATGGTATTGGTCCTTAAAACTAGAAAAAATCTCTTCAAGAAAATAAGTTTCAAATTATTCTAACAAGTACATATTCATATTTTAAATAATAAATTTAGTCTTTTTTATGTTCCATCAAGTGATAATTGTAATGATCTTAGTTTGATTTGATATTCAGATACATTTCTTGGTTTTAGATTTGATCCAAAAACATTAAATTATTTTATATTTTTATTGGAATCCTTTCTAGAGAGGCCATGAAATTTTGGAAGAAAGGGTATCAATCCATATTTCAATTCAAATTCTGATTCAAGGTTTGGATATGCAATACAATATGGTAGATATTTAATGTCAGGTGGAGACAATTCTTAAATGATTATATTAAGTTCATTATTATTATTTTAATCTATTATTTATTGTTTTATTTTTCAATTATAATTTCTTCAAATTTCAATGTTACTATAATGGAGGAATTCTCCAACTATTTGAATGTTGAAACTTCTCACAGACTAAGATTGTATGATTCGATCTCGAAGTCTACGTTCAATACTAGGGTCAAGATCTAATATATCCTTAGGATTATTAAGTGTTATAAATAAAATAAAAATAAAAAGGCAATGAATAAAATTTTACCACAAAAAAATAAAATAATTTTGAGATGATGGTCCAAGAAAGAAAAAGATAGATAAAAAAATAAAATAAAAAAAATAAAAATTGAGAAAGGGGAAAGAAGAAATAAATCAAGGAAGAAAAGAATAAAATGAAAATAAAAAAATACATATAATTAGTTGAATAATTTTTTTTTCACCCTGAAAATGGCACCAAATTTGAAAGGAACTGTCGTGGGTGCTCTAAAATGATGTGTGATTTTTGGGTGCTTAGGTGCAATAGACTGGCTGACCAAGGTTGTCTCTCCAAGAGGAAGTAATTAAAACAACTTATTAAAGGTATTATGAAAATAAATATAAAATAAATAAACAACTTATAAGGATGGGGGTTTTATGTTTATAAAACAAAAATAATAGATATGCTGGAAGAAGATTGTATTTTTTCCTTTTGTTTTTGAAATGAGATTGATAAAATGCAATGAGAACATATTTTTTAGAAAACTATTTTAAAGGAATAATTGATGTAAATATAACTATTAAATTAATTATAAATAATTATCATTTAAATTAACATCCACTTAATTATGATCCCTTAATTTTTTAACCACTTAACCCTATGATAATTAACTTTACCACAAATATGAAAAGAGTTAAACCCTAGGCTAGCTTTAGAACATGCAATCACAACACCCTGTTTTGATTTTCATTATAGGGATATCATATGGTAATTGGAAAATTAAGGAATAAATACATTCTAAAAATATGGATTAATTGGGTTTAAGGATTCTATTTTAACTATAAAAATTCATCTAATTTGGTTTTATTTTACCGATTAAGTTTGCACTCTCACAATTTACACAAATCTCAACCTTGCATGTTTTTTGTTAGTTGTTCAATTTCATTATTATTTTCTTCTAATTTAAAAACTATGTGCATGGATTATATTATGTTAATTATAGTATCTCATTAATTCAAAATAAATAAATAACTAAGTAAATAGGTAGATCAATTACTAATAAAAAAACTCTTCCATGGGTGGTGTAGTCATCATAGAAACAAATTACATTCGCAATGATTTATAAAGGGTATAACCTAGTATCATTTATACTCTTCACTTCTAGACCAAATAGCGTGAGTAGATAAGAAGATAATTGAACAAATTAGTAGAATTCAAATATAAAAAAATAAGTTTATTATAAGAACAAAAATATTACAACAAAGAAGAGAAAAATGAGAGCATTTTGGAGGAGATCCATGTTGGATAGCTTCTCTCCTCCAATTGGTAATTGAAATGGAAATTCAGTAATTCAATTCTTCTCCCAATCCCCTAAGTCACGTATAACCCCATAAAAATTAGAAAAACACACATTTATAGAGTGTATGGGGTGCTATGTTACTAGTGGTTTCAAGTGTGAATAGGGAAATTCATCCAAATATTTTATTCCAACTTGAACTACATGTTTTCATTCAAAACATGTAATACATCTATCCTTATAGAAGGATGATTTGTCATAAATTTTTTCCATGAGTTTATATTTAAATTTGGGCCCACTCCACATACAGATGAAGAATTTATTTCCCAAACACTGAAGTGATGTCAAATCTAGTGAGTCTAGAAAAAATTTGACTTCATGTCCCATTTACTACAATAAAATTCATTATTTAGCTCAGATGTCCTGATTAAAATTTGTAGCCCATTATGTCATGAACACATTTACAAAGGTTTTAGTTATAATAATTCACATAAAAATATTTATTACCTAAATAATAAAGTTAATTTTAAAGGTCAAAATTGTAATTTTCATCATATTTTTAAATGAATGATCTAATCTCAAATACATTATAAATAGACATATTTTACATAATTTCAGGAAATTATGTCATTTATTATCAACATAATATTCAATAAAATTGTTTTTTATCACCACTTGGATACTTCTTAGGGATCAGAGGTGTCTGCGACTCATCCTTGAGATTTTTTCACAAAGTTCCAACAGTTTCACCTATGAGAGAGGGATGCTGAGAGAATAGGTTAAAACTTTCCACCTTGATATAAAATTATAAACCATATTATTATCGTGTTGTTTTTAGTTCTTATGGTCAATTATCATTATTTTTTTAGTGTGGATCTGAATTGATAAAGGAACTAACGATGATGGTCTCCCCATCCAACAAAGGATCCTATTAGAAGACTGTTATATCAAAAAAAGGTTGGCTATGTCAGAGTCTATACAAAACACCTCAGTATTCTTATGTCATGTTGATCTTGAGGTCCCATCATTATCCCACATCATGATATGAAGCATGTGAGATATTTTTTTAGGTCTCTTGCACCATCAAAGGTATATAAGGTAATATTGTAGAAGTTGGGTGGAGGTGGGGAATCATCCACCTATTTAGGATATGAATTCCTTTCAGGCTTCATAGGTGTGTTTCTCCCTTTTATGGCTTCTATTTAAGTATCCAATGACTTGATGATGTTAAGTAACTTTGGGGGAACTACTGTTTGAGCCACCTCCCATCCAAAAAGAGCGGGTGGGGGCCGATGAGGTAGTCCAACCTTTATCTCCCACATATTCTTGATTCATCCTATCACAGAATGATTTCCCTAACAACAGAGAGGATTCCACTGCAACATAGGTAATTCATGATCATTTTTTACTTCCTCATTTATGTATACTAGTTTTCTAGATATGAAACCAATAGGGTGATCATATACCACTCCTGATAGCAGATCGAATATGGGAGGGAGAATATTTTTCTCTTCCTGAAGATGATACCGAGTGGAAATATTTCCCCTAATAAACTCCTCATTGAGTTATTAGAGAGCTCTTATTTTGATCTCATATTGTGAAAAATGTTCCTACATGGAAGGGATATCAACTCTTTGATATGGAAACTAATATGTAGTCACTCCTTTCCCTTTTTCTTTGGTAGTGTTCCATTGAAGAGGTGGAAGCTCGGTATTCAGAGGTGCCAGATTTTGGAGCCTTCTTTGGTTATGGGTGCATGAATCTTTATTTGGTGCATCCAAATTACCCTCCTCCTAGAGTACATTTTCTATTTTGTGACCCTCTACATTTGTGTCTTGATCAATGTCTATCATGTTAACAGAGATGACATTCATAGAGGTATATCAGGAAATGGTGGATGTGACATTACTTTCAATGCAACAGGATGATTCTACATAGCCTTCATTACGGTTGTTATTTGAACCTTTGGACTTATTGGGATGTTTTGGATTGCAACTTCATCAGGGTCTAGTCAACTTCACTGTATGCTCCTCCCATATTGGTCTATGAACAATGACCTTAAGGAAGTTTCCATTCATGATTACCAAATGATCCCTAACCAGTAGAGGTTTTTATTACAATGGGATGACCAGGTGGGATGCCAATTGTTGATTATTTCCTCCCAACCTAGAGAATACAGATTATCCTTGTGGTGGTGTTGATGATGAAAATCCCCCCAGATTTGTGGGGTGGGAGTTATTTTGGGTCGCAATTGGCATTGATTAGTCCTATTGTTAAGGATCCAACGATTCCATTTGGGAATTTGATGACTCCCAGGATGAACATGAAGATATAAATTCTCCCAACTTAGTGGGGCGGGTTGATCTGGAATCATTGTTTATGTCTCCAGGGTCCTCTCAGGGGATTATGAACTTAAGGATTGTGATTGAGATATAAATTCTCCCAGCCCAATGGGTTGGGGTTCACTTATAGTTTTTTTCGATGTGTTCTGAATACTATCAAGAATTGACAATTTGAGAGGTGGAGGAAGTGGTAGATATTCCCTTGGCCCGGTGAGTCAGGCTCGCTCCTAGATGGATGATATGGAAGCATATATTGAGGACTGTATGATGTGGCACAACTGTTCTCACATGGGAGTGGTGTGTGATAACAACCCATGATGAAAACCATTCTTTATAGGAAGTTGTTTGGATGATCACAACTTCGTTATCTATGTCATAAATGTGTTATCATCACTTATAGGGGCCTAGTTTGATGTCTTATTGGCTATCATCTCCCTCTATTCGTGATTTCTATGAACCATTTAAGCGAGGGAATTCTTTTGTAGTAACCAACTAGACCGAGCATTACCCGGTCCCCTAATTTTGTCAAAGGCTATAAGATTACATGACGCTGAATCTAAGGGGTTATATTGTTCTAGGGGTGAAAAAAAGTGTAACACTCTATACTTTCCCCATCCTAAAATATGGATGCATGAAGTGTCTTTAGAGATAAGTTATTGGAGTGTCACGATGCAATGGCTACATGAGTGTTGTAGATTTGCGATGTTCATTTCCGATTTTGGATCTCAGGCCATAGAGATAGTGTCTAGGTCTAGTTGAAAACGTAGTATCTTGATTTTCTAAAGGTGAAACTCATATCCTGGATAGGGGATATATCAAACCTTCATTCACTGATGATTAGCCCACATATTTTTGCGTAGATAATAAATGTACTCCTTTTCTAGCTCATATGGGATCTCATAGCTAGAAGTAGCAAGGGGCCAAAGAATGACGGGGAGGTTGTTTCTGAATAAATCTCTCCATATATCAATATAGGCCTCCTTCTAATCATAATTACATGCCTCGATCCATTTAGACCACAAAAGATGATTCTAAAGGTCGCTTACAAACAAGATTGGAGTACTGTTGGAAGTTGATGTGGAACTGTATACCATTGACCCTGATGCTTCAAGAACCTCTCTATATGAAGGTGTCGAAGTTTTAGACACTCCCTTATAAGAAGTTTTCTAAGAAAGGGGAGGATTTATTTGTCTATAGGAGATATTTTTATGGGGAGGTTGACCACGGTGAATTTCATGAGTAGAGTCCCTACAATCCATCTCCACACTACCATGAGGAGGACTATTTTGGTAATGAATGTATTCTACTTCTTCTTCAATAGAAGAGTTGAATGAACCTCATGGTGTTAAGAATGAGCCTTGAAAAAACTCAAGGAAATTGGGATTTATGATTTTAGGAATATGGTCTATGTTCTGTGTCGTAGTCGGAATATACTGACCTAAATTTTGGGATTGTTAAAGGATATGATCCTATTGTATGATGGTTTCCAAAACTTGTATATAACTGTCTGGTGATGTGGTAATATGTGCCCACTACTGAGAAGATATTGGAATATGCCAATAATTTGTATCATTATTGATAGTAATATGAGCTTATCCTAAGGCATGTTTCATTCTTACTTGGTGAGCCTCAGTCAATATGGGAGTTTGATCCCAATATTGAGCCTTTGGGATACATCACTGGTCTTTCTTAGCAGGAGTGTAAGCCTGCCCCAAGGTGTGTGTCGCTCTCACCTGGTGAGCTTCATTTGGAACAGGAATATGATCCTGGTCTGGATATTTATTCCCCACTGAAATATTCTAAAGGACCTCTAAAATGGGAGAATAAATATGAGCCTCCTTCTGTATTTTCTTGGAATGATGTTGGCGCAGTCATTAATCAGCAGAAGTAAGAATATGCTCCTTACATCCATGATCTACTGGAATATTACAAACAAATTCACTGATATGAATATGATCCTATCCCAAGTCTTTTCCCATTATCACATAGTCAACCTCGATAAGAACGGGGATATATGCCCGATTCTGAGCCTTTAGAGTATGTTTCTGGACTTTTTCAATGGAAATATAAGCATATATCGAGACTTGTTATCCTCTCACATGGTGATCCCCTAAAAAAATGAGGATATGAGCCTAATCCTAGGCCTTTGGAATATGTCTCTAGACATTTTTGATAGGCATGTTCCCCTATCCCAAGGAATGTATTGCTCTCACCTGGTGAGCCCCAGTTGGAATGAGAGTATAAGCCCAGTCTGATGCCTCGTCCTTTTTCATAATGTGCTGATAATCCTCCTAGATGGGGTCATGAGTGTGAAATTTCTCTAATACAACCACTTGTTCATGATGATTAAAGTGTTGATATTCCCTAGATATAGGGATAGGATTATTTTTCTATCCCTTTATCTACAATATTAGTTATGGAATATGTCAGTGGAGTTCTTCAGCTATTGTTAAAATATATTGGCATTTTATAAAAGTGTGTGTAGAGAGATAAGACTACACGTTTTATGTCTCTATTATACACTGGAATATGTCTTTTATTGAAGTGGGAATATTCACCCACATTTTTCCTCCTCATGCCATCGAAATATGTCGATGGTCTTCAAGTGTAGGGCTAGGGATATGTGTATCCTCCATGCTTGATGTGGGAATATTCCCACAGACTTTTTCTTAATCAGTATAAATATGATCCTAATTTCTGGTTACTGTTAGAATATGATGGTAGTAATTTTTAGCAGGTGTGTGGATATGATATCTATCCTAGATATCTAGTTCATTTCTCTTTTGATGAACCTTCCTTATCGCCCATGCATGGGAATCATAGGTGGCAGTGTGTCAGATGGTACCCAAATCGGGAGACTAGTGGGTACCGACAAGATGGTGCTAATGACAATGGTTGGAAAGATCCCTCCTAGTCATCCCCTAAATGGAAAGGGATCCATATTTGGATTCTTAGTCCACCTTCTTTATATACTAAAGGTGGAATTTGACATGCTCTAGGGATAATCTGCAAAAACAGTTGGCTGTAGCGACTAGGGATACTAGCTTAGAAGCAACCTTCCCCAAGTGATGTGAACTCGCTAGCTGACATACTTAGAGAACCTCATGGGAAGATTCCATGGTTGGGATCATACCATGTTGGTGGTACTCCCAAACCATCATGTTTTCCACCTATCATTGGATCTATCGATTAGGAGAGATTACTTTGTGACCCGTGGGGGTGGTTTTCATATGTGATTTACGAGAGTGATTGCTAGATGAAGATGACATTGTCTTGGGTTAGGATGTTGTCGATGAAAGTGGTGTATGAAAACACATAGACAATACCAATTAGTGCAATGTCATAGGAATAATGTGCTCAATCAGATATTCATGGTTAACACAATTTTCTTATTTTACCGATCTGGACACTCTACTCATGTGGACTTGTCAACATGAGGATGGAATTATAGGAACCCCAGTTACATATAATCATCTATGAGATTCATTTCGGACATGCTAATTTTTTTATATGTTGTACAAAACAAACTATCCTCACACATGATTATGATTTCATTTGGGATATTCACATCATATTTCCCATCCTCATTTGTGTATGGTGGGAAAAAAAGTGGTTTATGGATAATAAGTTATCATTTTTTAGAGAGTTTTACGTCAGGTTCACCATTTTTGTTTCATCAGATTAAGAAGCAACCAAAATGGCCTGACAGATTACAACCCAATCATTTTTATCATTTGATTTGTTTAACGTTGGATTATTTTATTTTAACAGGGTTTGAGATTCTATCCTGAACCCTCATCTAAGTGGGTTTGGTTTTTCCTGATGGTTGATTGTGGGGGGTATTTATGTTGTGCACAATCATGAACATTGTGTTACCATTTTCACTCTTACCAAAAACTCCAAATGGTTCCTTCAACTATAGTCGGTTACATGCCTTCTTTCCCAATATTGGCAGTAATATGGGTTTTCAGGCCCAATGACTCTTGAGGTCTCGCATTGGTCAGAGGATAAAAGTTCAATCTCATCGCACCCTTTTGGGTGTAAATTCTTTCCTACTCCGGGACTCTATTATAGAATTAATATATTTTTTTGAATATCTTAATAATCCCAATATGGGATTAGTTACCCCAAAAAAACAACTATAGGTTAATTCTATCTCATGTTCAAAAGACTGGGGTATCTTTAGTGAATCCATATGTATGTATTTGATGTTCTCCATCATTTTCTTGTAATAGTTGGATTCTTATGTGATGAATCCATATAACAATGTGATTTTGGATTTTCTACCTCCTAGGGAGGAAGTTAATATTATAAGGAAGGGATTGATCCATTATGAGGCTTCATACGTATCATGGTTATTACAGGAATCAAAACCCATGTAGTTCGTTGGACCTGTGTATTTTAATTTCATGTAGAAAGAAATTATATGGGTTCTTTGAGATTATATATTCAAGCTCAAGTCCTAGACGTACTTCCTACATATCCCAAGTATATATATAATCATAGTTTTCATATTTCCCTTGTTCTTGGCTTATATATTGAGGTTACCCCTATCATTTTAGAGACTCATGGTGAAGATTACATGATTATTGAAATTCCCTAAACTCATGTGAGATACACTTGGTGTGAGAAACAAGGGGATGGAAAATAATCATTTTCATTTATTATGATATAGTAATTATATACTTTAACTTCTAATAGATGATTTATTATAGAACTTAGGTCTCAGAGAGACTTCCTATGTATCCTGTTATGGTGGGAATCAGATTCAATGTAGTTCAGTTGATTTCTCAATCCACTGATGTATGAGGTGATATGACTAGATTATGGGAATAATTGGATCTATATGGCTGATATTTCAAAGTCATAAAATTAATTACACTAAAAGGGGTGTTTATTTGATCTCAATCCTCAGGAAGGCATCCTATGTATCCTAGTTATTACAAGAATTAGAGTTCTCATAGTTCAATTTTTAGGGATTACACTCTAAGGTTTCCCTTACCTTTGTAGAGGTTTATAGTGTAGATGTTATGACTATTGAAACTCCCTAATCCCATGTGATCCATTATCATTTTGAGAAATAATTTATAGAAAGTAATCAATATCACTGGATTGAATAAGGGACTTAAATTCTAGGATCTACTTAGATGATCAATATGAAGATTGAACCTTAGGGAGAGTTAGCCTATGTATCCTTAATATGGAAGGAATCAAAGTCTTCATAGTTCCATTTTGGGGTATTACACTATAAGGATTCCCTTACCTTTTTATAGGTTTATAGTGTATATGTTATGAACATTGGAAATCCCTAAGACCACAGGATCCATGTTCGTTGTGGGAAACTAGGGATAGAAAGAAATCAATGTCCTTAATTTCAATAAGGGACTTAAATTTAGGGATTTCGCAAGATAATCAGCATGGAGATCAAACCTCAGTGAGTGGTAGCATACATATATGGAATGAATCAGAGTCTTCGTAGTTCAATTTATCAGAGATTACACACTGAGGTTTCTCTATTGGTCAGGGCTTACACTCTTAGGTTTCCCTATTGGTTAGGGATTACACTTTGAGGTTTTCTTATTCTTGGTCTTCTTATCTTCCTGATATGCACTGATTTTCAACTTGACATGCCTTGATTGTCTACCAAATATATCATATAATTTTTTCCCAATATGTCAAAGGAAATCATATGATCTAGTTAACTTGTAGATAGGGATTTTCATATCCTAGATGAAATGTCTAAGGTTTGTTTCATGATTCAGGCTAACTTTTCTAGATGACATCTCAATACTCAAATGACCTATCCTGGAATCCATCATAATACTTGGTTGGATTGTTTAGAGGTTGTCACATGATCCAAAAGACATGCCTTGTTTTTATTGCGATAGATGGACGACACATATGGGGGATGTCGTGAGAGTCAATGTGACATGTTTTGGAGGGAATCCCATGTCTTGGATGACATTTATAGAGGGATTCATGATACATATTCAGATTACTCGAAGGACGTCTCAAGAACCAATTGACATGCCCAGGTGCTACCGTGAGATTCTTCTGATATGAACCAGTTCCATTTATGATTCAGGTGACATGTATGAATATAACTACAAGATTAGGATGACAAACCCGGAGGGTTTCAAAATATATAGGTATCATGCCTATGAGACATCATATTACTTTCTTTGAAATGTTCAAGGGAATTCACATGATTTGAATAGTATACCAAAGGAGTTTCAAATGATCTAGAAAATGTATCTTGATGTTTTTTCCTATCTTGGATAGTTAAAATTAAGTGCATAAGGATTATTGTATATGTTCTTTAGCTTAAGTCCCCCATATTCAGTATTTGTTCTAGTCGTCATATTATGAATTCCTTAGATCTATTCAATGTTATACTATTTTAAGTATATAATGATCTGAAAAGTATATGGGGTGTCCTTCATGTGTCCTGCCATAGTCCTTCACATGATCTATGAATGATCATGTGAAGTTCTTTATGCCTGATGCATGATAACACCTTCCATTTACCAATGTCTTACTTGATGGAGGACTTCCTAGTTGTGAGATCCACCACTCTGAGAAATCTTCTCTATTTGTGTCTGAGATCCCATAGGTTAATATTTTAACACTTTTTTCAAGTTTTCATGGAGAATTTATAGGCATTTCAACCCTGATTTTTCGGCACTTTGTGCTACATATCCAGCACAAATCCATGCTGGAGTCGGCCAAGGGCTCTAGTGAATGCATCTTCATGAGTCTTTTGTCGTGGATCGTTTCAAGGGATCCTCCTAATTTTCAGTGACTATGAGTCCCTCTTTCAATTTCTACTTTATTATATTATCTCTAATTAATGAGGATTTTTTTAATTCTATGGTTATACTAGAGGAATTACTTGTTTCCATTTTGACATGTCCAAGGGCATTCATGAGATCAGGGTTCTTATTTAAAAGGCTTCACGTTATCTTAGGTGACTTGTCCATGAGTCTCTATAGATCTTATCATAGATATCCTTAGTGTGTCACATGGGTCTTACAACCATGATTTCTTCTCCATCCTTCCCTTTTATTTTATTTGTTTTATGTGAAAAGGGATGGGAGTCATGAGAGATTGTATGAGTAATGTTAAGGGCAATTACTCTATTTTTTGTTATGGGTCACATGACCAAGGATTACCTATGAGAGTGCATGATAATTTCATGTAAAAAATCTATTTTCTTTTATTTAGGGATCCAAATGTGGATCCCAAGCTCACTTGGTCATACCTGAGGCTTTATGTGCAGTGAAGATGACAAGTCAAAGGGATTTTGTGAAATGAGGTGGACATGTAATCAGGGTCTCGCCGTGTATTTATGCTCACTAGGGGTGAATCGTGTTATTTTCAGTGACCTCAAGAGGATTTACCTTTTATTTATTTAATTTTTTCATGTGAAAAAGTTTTTGGGGTCTTGCAAGTTTTTTTTGGATGTTTCCAAGGATAATTATCCTTCTCATTGGTGACGCATCACATGATCCTTCCATCTGCAAATGACTTTTACCTTTTGGAAATTTTTTCTATTATTTTACAAGGATTTTTATATGGTTTTTCAAGTGCTTTCCAATGAAAAAATATGTGGATAGGGGGAATTCATTCAGCTTCCACTACGTAGTCGTTGGATGTTCAGATCACCTTCAAAAGTGTAAGAGTATTTTTTAAAATGGGTTTTGTAGGATCTTTTGTAGTCTATGTGCTATGTGTGGAGTCTTCATGTGACCTTATAATGGTCACACGATTTTGAGTCCTTTGAAGGATCATGAAATCCATGAGTTTTGGAAATCTTATTCTTCATTTGATTTTACAGGGAAAATAATACCAATATTTAGGTATTCCTTCCTTTTTGAATTTTTTGATGCTCATGTAGAGGATGTCAATAGCAGTATTACATAATTGGTTCATGGTTAGAAAAAACATGATGGTGGTGTTGGTTTTGGATAGTTCCAACCACAAGGTTGTAGCATGGATAAAAATGTGTGATCAAACTGTGTCGTTGACCATAATTTCATTAAATAGGTAAATGAGCAAAATTATCCCTTAGTATATTTGGTTTCCCCCACCTCTTTTCCACCCTTAGGTTTACACAGACCAGGGGCTCTCCTAACCCCTTTATCCTTATTCAACCCCTTCGATTTGGGGTGTTTTAGGAGTGATTTCTGTGGGTTTTTGGTAATATTTATCCTCTATTGAACTATGTTGTCTCTATCCTATAGTTTCTAATTTCTATTTACCCTATTATGGTTTTTTATTTTGATTCCACCATAGCATGGTGGAATTGGAAATATATAGTGGGGATTCCACTTTTCCTTGGAAGAGGGTGTCATGAGTGGTTGTCTGCACTTTTTTTTGTGTTGTTTGGTTGAGAAATGTGTATGTGGTGGATTTTATTAGCTTTTTTTATAATGAATTGAATTAATTAACTATTTTAATAGTGTCTCATTTTAGGGATTTATCCTAGAATATGGTTGGTTATATGTTATGGGTTATCGACGAGTGTTTAGTTGTGGTTCTGACATAACAGGATCAGTCGGTGAGAATTTGGTAATTATTCCAATTTAAATAAAATAGTTTAATTAATTATATTTTTATGATATTAATTAATTGATTAAAATGTGATTGAAATTAATTAATTATGGTGTTTTGGTTGTGAGATAGGACCTCATATATCTTGGATAAGGCTAGATGAACTTGGATGGATCTTGAAAAGATTCCAACCCTTAGTGAATTTAATAAAAAATATTATTTTGAGGTTTGTGGTTTAAGATATTTACCCATAGTCTTGTTAATTATTTGAATGTGTTTGTATTATATTCAATAGAGCTGTTTTGTGGTGTGTTTTCTTCCTTAGTTTAATAAAATGGTTTTGGGATTTAAATTTTTACTTTAGACCATCCATTTATCTCTTGGTATAACTTGAAAATAAATGGTTATGACATGTTAAGAGGGTGAAATGAAATTTTTTCATGTGATGAGATTTTTTGAAATGCCTGTGAGGCTTTTTGAAGTAACTATGAAAGTGTGTGTTAGATTTGATATGAATAGGCTTTTAAATGAATGAAAACTATGTTTTAAAGTGTATATGGTTTAAAAATTAGGTGTTAACCTCTAAGTGATTTGAAATGGGGTTTTAGATGAATTTAAAATTTTGATTTGAAATGAGAGTGTGATTTCCCCTTTGGTAAAAATCCTTAATATAAATTTTAAATTTTTTGATGGAAATGATGGATTTGGCCCTATTTTGGATGTTAGATAGAAATACCCATGATATATGGGTGGATTTGAAATGTTTTTAAATGAATGTGAGGTTTCCATCATCTTTACAAAGAGTGTTTGAACTGTTGTTTTGTGTTATGTGAAAAGGATTGGTATTCTGAGCCATGTTTTTTTGTGCATGTGCTTTCATGTATTTCTATTTTTTATTACATGTAGTTATTTTATGTTTTTAAATATTCCAAACCCTCTTATTATTTTATGTGAAACAAAATTTTAACTATCTATATATTTTTTTATTATATCTTGATCTATTTTGATCATAATTTTATAATTTATTTTTCATATGAAATTTAAGAAGTTTATATAGCTTTTATTGAAATACATAAAAGTATAAATAAATATATAGGATGTTTGAATTTTTTTTCCAAAAATACTGATGTTTTTTGTTTGACCAATATTTTTCATTTTTTAGTGTTTTAAAGTTCACTTTAGTTATTCAATTATAACTTGAGATATATTGATCTTATTCTCACACAACCTATTACTTTGTATAGAAAATATATTTATTTACATTTCATTAAAATAAATGGAATCATGAAATTGTTGTTTTAATACTCTAAAAATTTCTCAAAATTTATGAAATAGTTCTAGATTTATGGAACTTCCAATATTTAAAATCTTTTCTTTATTTCAATGATATCTCTTTTGATATACATTGGAATTGTCTGCAATCTATTGTGTTGGAAAGATAAGAAGTTTTTATAAATTTAATTAAAATTCATGAATATCTAAAAATTCCATCTATATTATATTAAATTTTATGAAGTTCTAAAACATTTCAATTAATTTTTCTGAAGTTATAGTTTATATATTTCACTATTTTTTATGATATATCATGAGATAAATGTTTTATAGAAGTGATTCTTCATATGATGTAAATATATATAAATTATACTCATTTAATTCTTCTATACCTTTTTCTAATTATATCATTTATATGGGATAATAAATCACCAAGTTTTATGTGTAAATATTTGCATAAAATTTTACATTATTCATCATCTCATACCTTTGGTTGCTTCCTCTCCTTCAACACCAGCACTTTCAACATCTCCAGCAATGGAAGTACCACCTTCACAACACTTCTTCTTTAGCACTCCATTCATTAGTAAGCTACATGATATAAATAGCATGCTCACCAGCACTACACAACATCAGCACCAATAGTGGCACCTCTTTAACATGCTTGGTCTCAGTATCCACTCCAATGGTAGATATTACCTCAATGTTAGATGTCCCTTCTAGCAGTAGCTGTCATTTCCAACAGTATATGTCATTGCTCATGGTATATTCTAACTCATGGTAGATTCAACACAAGCATCTCTATCACAGTACTACTGTAAGTGGTACTAAATGGTCACGGCATCATATACCACCACTATAACTAGCGGTAGCAGCCAATTCCTCCTTAACGGTAGTTCCTAAAAATAGTAGTTATCCCCCCCCCCTATATCACACATCCACCACTCTATGATAGTATTATTTTACATTCTCTTAAATGGTAGCTTATAGTGATGGAATAACCATTCAACTCCTTCAGTGGTAGCTCAGAAATTAGTGGAAGATTGTAGTAACGGTAGCACCACTTTGCAATGGAACCTCACTCGTGATGGTAGTAGCACAGCGCCTCCTCTTCTAATGATAGAGGCAGAAAATATTGCTACCTCTAGGTTTTTTTCTACCAATAATTTTAGAATTATGTGATATTCAATTTGATTTTTTTCCTTCCACCATTTCAAAAAAACCCATGTTCTGTTTTTCATCATTTTTTATATTTTTCATTAATTGCATAGTTATATTAATTATTTTAAGTGTTTTATTGTTTTCTAAAATTCATAAATATTATTTTAATTCCATTATAAGTAATTTTAAAATATTTTAATAATTTATAAAATATTTTTTAAATTATACCTCATTGTTCGTAGAAAGATACAGCTTTGTGAAAAATATTTTTTATTACCTATATTCCTTATTTTAATTGTTTTTAAATTATTTATTAATATTTTTAAATATTTTAAAAAAATTAATATAGTAATTCATGAAAAATATGTCTTTATATTTATGTATTTATAAAAAAATTCCAAATTTTTTATTAATAGTCAATCTAATTGTGATAATCATGAGATTATTTGACTTAGTTTAAAGGGTTTATTTCAAATTATATTTTTCCTATTATTAAAAAGATTATTTTGAGTCTATTAAAAAAATTTGAATATCTATCTCAATGATTATTTTGGAAACTATTTTTCTCTATCATAAATAATTATTGTAATGATAAATTCTATCTTTGATATTCTATTAACTATTGTTATTATTATTATTGAATAATTTTACTCGTGGAAGGTTTTTGTTACTCATTGTAGTTCTATATTTAAATGGTGGTCGATAAACCTTGAAAGTTATTTAGTATTTTCAATAACATCTTCAACACTCTATTTTTCTTCAAGAATAAATTTTTGAAATTTCACAGTGTTGTACAATCTGAAAAGTCATGTGTGATCCTTGTTTCATTATCTTGATGATATCTCAAGTGTGGGATTACATATTATTTGACTTCTACTACCTTGATGAGGAGATCTGATCTAATTATTAATAACCATTACATATGTTTTATTCTACTTATACATATTTTATTCTAGTTTCTTGAGTCTATAACACTTATTCCTATCTTTCATGTGCACTCTTTTTTTTGTTTATTATTTTACATGAAAAATCATTTCATCCTCTCTTCCCTGGGTTGTGACTCCAAAATTATAGCATGAGGAATTTTTTTTATCTCTCATAGTCTAAAGTCAGTGATGTAATTGGGTTGTGACTCCTTATACAAAATTTAGTGTGTGGTTATCCCTCCACTTTGTAGAAAAGGAATCTGTAATCGGGTTATGATTCCCCTTAAAAAATTAGATTAGTGAAAAACATATATCATACTGAGAAGAGATGTATAAGAGTAGTTTAAGTCTAATTTATATATAATTACTTTAAAAAATCCTCATGTTTATTCTTTTTTTCCACTACTAATTAAATATAATAATTAAAATTCCTAATTAATTTAGATAATTAATCTATTTCATTAAAATTTTTAATCTAGTCTATTCAACCCCCTCTAGAACATCTTTCATTACTCTTTGGGGCCAAACAATTGGCACCATATCTTGTTCCTTTTAGAATTTTATCAATCCTTCTATATAGTCAGTCTGTTGTTTATATTTTATTGTTCTAACCTATTCCTAGACTGCATAATCAAAGGAAAAAAAACCTTAAGATTATGGGATTGAATAAAAATGATGCTTGGATTCCTCATAAGCCACCTCACTTTGATAGAAATGATTATGGCTACTAGAGATCAAGAATGGAGGCATACCTAAAAAAGTTAATCATAGAACATTGGTCAATCATAGAAAAATCATACACACTACTAGAATCTAACCCAGATATACTTAAAGGAAATGATGATACTGTATGTTTTTTAAATTGAAAATTTGTGAATATTATATATTTTTATATTAACATAAATGTGTTTAGTCATGTGTCTACAAGTAAGAAAACTCATGAGATTTTTAATATTCTATAGTTTACTCACCTTGTATTAGAAAGGTTGATACAAACCAAACTTGGAATACTTCGACCTGAGTACCAAGACCTGAAGATGGGTGGAGATGAATCTGTAAAACAAATGTTCCATCAATTCACAAGAATTGTGAATGGAATGGATTCCCTTGGAAAAGCTTTAGAGAAACCTATAATTATTGAATGATTCTTTTGAATGATATCAAAGAAATGGTATGCAAATGAGGTTTCCATTAATGAAACAAATAACATCAAAGAGTATACTCTCAGTGAATTTATTGGATTACTACTTTAGTATGAAATAGAACTAAAGAAAATAGATGAAGAGGATATAACAAAAAAGAAAAAAGGTGTAGTGTTTAAATATGTGAATATTTTTTCTAATGAATTTTATGATTATTAACTATAGGATAGTGAAAAAGAATATATGGATCATATTGTGACCATTTTCTACAAATGAATGAAAAATAGAGGATTTAATAAATGATTTTGAAGAAACCCGTGAAAGGATAAACAAAAGGGAGAAAATAGAGGTAGTACAAATTATAATGCTTTATATTTTACTTATTTTGATTGTAAAAAAGAAATTTAATATCAATTCTGACTTTCTAAAAATAAAGAAGAAATAAAAATATAAAAATTAAGACAAAAATTCTTTGACAACTAGTTTGATTTGTACCGAAAAGTCTCATTCTAGTGAACAATCTATAAATGATAAATTTTCTCTCCAATATTCTAGTGATTGTTTTTGTTTTTATTATTTTTGAATATTTTTACCTATGGAAGGTTTTTGTTACTCTTTTCAATGTTCTATTTAAAGGGAGGTAGAGCGGTCCTAAAAGTCATCGAATATTATTGATAAAATCTTCAACACTCTTTTTTTACTTTGATAATAAAGTTGTGAACTTTAAAAGTGTTTTAAAATATATAAAAGTCATTTGTGATCCTTATTTAATTCTTTAGAAGATCTCTAAAGTACATAATTACATCCTATTCAAATTTTACAACCTTCAAGGGATGTGAAGATCAAATTCTTAAGAACCAATACCTATTTTTTATTATTCTTATACCTATTTAATTTTGGTTTTCCACTTCTTCTTATCTTTCATATACACTCTATTTTTATGTTTATGCCTTTACATACAAACTCATTTCTTCCTATCTTCCTTAGGTTGTGACTCTTAGATTCTAAATTCAGGGCCATTTACATTGTGACACCCATATTATAAAGTTAGTGTTCTAATTGGTTTATAACTCCCTATATAAAATTTAGTGCCAGTGTGGTTATCCCTACGATTTATAGAAACTTATTCCCTAATTGGGTTATGATTCCCCTTTAAAAATATGATTAGCGCACAATGTGTCTCTCGTCGAGTAGAGAGGTACAAGAATAGAGTAGGTCCACTTTGGACCAAACTACTATAAAAACATCCTTGTGTTCAATCTTTTATTCAATTTATAATTAACTCTAATAATTATCTTTCATAACTAATTTAGATAATTAATCTGTTACATTAAAATATCCAATATGGTCTATTAACCCCCCCCCCCACTCTAAACCATCTTTCATTTCCATTTGGAACCTAACAGTGTTATATTGTGAAAGGTCTATTAGGACGTTAATATGTGATGGAATGGGTTAGGTGTCAGACTAATGGTCCGGTCATGAGTAGTATACTATATGGATTACGTGTCAGACTGAGGCCCTCAACACTAATAGTATAATTTATAGTTCAAGTACTAGAATAATATTGTGTGAAATGATGGTATACCTTATGATATAGGATTGTTGAATAACACTTTGAATCCATGGTTTATGTACTGGACTCAATGATTCATGAAATATTGTTTTTATATATGTTTAGATGTAGGACATGGCCCTCCAGGCACTATGGTTTGGATATGGTTCGACATTAGACCAATTCTTCAAACATGGGTAGTGTTGAAGAATAGTATGAGTACATAGAACTGATGCATCTAGGTACCAAGAAATGGATATCTAATATAAATGCTTCTTTATTTCAATCATGTACTACCCTATGAATAATGTATCAGGTGATTAACGTTGGTCAAAGCATATTTGGTTGGCCTAGGTTCCACTTTAAAACCTGAGGTCCAATAAATTAATTAACAAATGGTTGTTTGAAAATGTTTCTTATTTATGTATTGTTTATTATTCCACCATTTATATGCATATATTGTTCCTATGATTAATTATTTATTTAGACAACATTGGTGGTGGACTAATGAGTTGTAATCATGCCTAACTTAGGCCACCACTGCACATGGGTACCCAAGTAACTCTGACATGTTTATTATAGGCATAGTGTTGGGATGAGTCCCAAGTTTATTTTCTCATGATTAGGAATAATAGATCATATAGTATTAAGATACTCGATGAGATTCATCTCAAAGATTTAGTTGAGACCTTGGATTGATTTATTTTATTTTTAGTATGTGTATGTAATAATCCCAGGGGTCAGTCAGTTGTATGGATGATATGGGTGTTCAAGCCCGTACAACATTTCAATATTTGTTCAGCCATGTTATATTTATCTACTTTTGTTTCTAGTTTATTTGGATATTCTTTTATTTATTTATTCTTGCATACTCATATGTTAATCATTGGTATATGGTATATGGTTATTTTATTAATTATTTCACACTCAAATCATGGGGTATAGTCTCCCCATGGTACTACCCTCGACCCCCACTACTAGTCTGCATCCTATAGAATATGGGGAGGTTCACCTGAGGTCTTTTAGTGAACCATTTTGGTTACTATTTTAGAGAGAACTCAGGCAAGATTTTATAAATTGGTGTCATGGCATTTCCTTTTCTTTTATCTTACTAGTTTTGGATCTGGTAAACTAGAGATTTTGGAATGTGTTGGAGATTGTGATAGATATTAGGTTGGTGAATAGAGAACACCTATTTTTGTAAGAATTCTAGGTTAATATGGGTTGGTATTGATGTTCTTGTCATTCTATATTAAATTTGTATATTATTTTATCCTTAGGATATGCACATGTGGTTCAGATGTTTTGATTTATGATGGAATCCTGGCTTTTAGACCATTGGTAAGAGACCTGTAAATTGGTTTTGGCTCTTGGACTATATAATCAAGAGGTGTCTCATGAATCACATTATACACATAGTATACATACGGAATATAGGACTACCAATGTGCAGGTTCACTGATGATTGATGCACTATTGTTTAAAATTTCAAAAACTGCCCATACAAAGTTCTCCCATATAATTACTTGGTGGAATTCTATTAATATGGGATGGATTGTATATGGATTCTCTTCTAATGGAAATTCATGTTAATTTATGGTGAGATTATTTATAAGGAGGATGATGATTGGGGATCTATGTGGGGGGCTAGTAGGGGTAACTGATAATTTCCTAAACCTTGTATGGGAAATTCTACCATGTATATTTGTTACTATATGTTTCCTAATCCTCTAAGGAGTGATCTGATGTGCGTATTCTTAGTTTTGGGTGGGTGTTTTGGTATATGATTCCTTTAAAATGTGAGGCCCTGAAGATGGGTTCTTGGGAATGTTGATTTCATGTGATGTTGGGATGAGATCATGTTTGGATCCTTATGAGTTGTGTGTTTGCATGAGTTAGACTAGAACAAGATGGTTAAACATAGTGAATTGTCGTGAGACTTGACCAGTTGGGCTAGGTGGAAGATCCTAGTGACCTTTGATGTGAATCTAAATTTGGGAGTTGGTGCCATATTATTTTCAAGGGTGACTTATGTGAGGGGTCGGCTGAGTTGTGAGTGTTGTGGGGTTCACGAGGCACAGGTAGATATTTTGGACTTTGGATAGTGGTGTACAATGTGTGCTTCCTAGTATGGGGTGTAGTCATATAGGATACATTTTTTTGATAAGAAGAACCTGTGTGTTAGTTCTTTAATGTTGTAGTTGGTTTCCAGTGGGGCGGGCTATTCCGGTGCCTAGCCTAGGTAATGGTTGTGTGGGAAAGATCTTCCTAGTGGTTATGAGCTATATTAGGAACATAATAAGTGCTTGATGGTACATGTTTTTACGTGTGCAAATTGTTTTAGGTAGAAACTATATAGGTTAGGTAGACCTGGTATGTTCTAGGATGATAAAGAAGATGTTTCCTACAAACATAGACATCTTTAAAGTGAATTTTAGTCTGAGGCACATGGAAATTATTTGTTTTATTGAGATGAAAATCACTTAGAGTACTGATTCTTTAGTGGTTTGGGCAGCTTTTGAGGCTAGGACTGGTTAAATTCTTAGACCATTCAGCTTTGGATGCATCTTCAGGTATGCGGTGAGAGCATAAGTGAACCCAGTGGAATTTTTGAATGATGGTTGGGTTTTGAGTGGTTTTGTGAGTAGTCTGGATTGGTGAGTTGTCTATGGATTAGGGAAGATCCAAGGTTTCTCTACACATATGTTACGGGAGTGTGTGCCCATGGTTCTTGAATTAAAAAGGCAGTAGTGATTGGGATGAGAACTAATGTCGGTGTGATGGGAGGCTTGAAGACATAGTTTTCTAAGTCTCTATGGTTTTAATGGTGATGCTCCAATATTTGGAACAAAAACATGGAAGGATCGGTTTTTAAGGCACAACTAGTCGAGGTTGAACCTCATTGAGATCATCAAAGGTTGATGTGTCGGGTAAGGAGGCCTGGATCAGGAGGATCATCACACATGTGGTTACAGTTAGAAAAATAGGATAAATTATACAAGAAGTGGTTAATGATAAATTGGGTGGTGTGGAATAAACCATTAGTTATTTAAAATTGTGAACCTCATTTTTGGAAGGTTTCATGATGGGTATCGTGATTCTTGTTCCTGTGATCCATGAGTGGGAGTTGGTTTCCTTTTTGAAGAGACACTAAAGGTTAAGTAGTCTTGGCCCTATTTGGCCATCATGTTTAGTGGTTAATGAAGTGTAGTCCATGTAGATGTGAAATGGTTCTAGGATGTGACGACATGGATGTTCCTATAGTGGGTAGTGGTATTTTGATCTTGGTAAAGAAACCCTCAAGTGAGGGAGGATCAAAAATGCATGGGGCTAATTGTTAGATGATCATTATGGTGTTATATTAGCATCGAATATGTGGATTCGAGTACATTGTTATTCCATGGTGAATGCCTGGTTTTGGACTCAAATTTTGTAGTAGATGGGGTATGAGTTTCATCCTTGGTCCAAGATGGTTTGAGGTGATGCAATACAAATAGAGTTGATGTTGTATCATTTCTCATAGTGTTGTATGATGTTGGGAATGGATGGTTGAGATACCCATCATGGGATGTCACTAGAAGTTGGGTAAAGACTTTAGTGGGTGTTTTTGGGTGATTTCAGGATGCCTCATGGTGTAAATCCATCATGATATGAAAAGTTAGTGATGTTTTGGTAGTGGGATCTAGGAGTTTCGGGGTGATTCAATCAGGGATGGTTCAACTTGGGTTAGTGTATGAAATATATTTGGTAATTCATGAACCACATCTGAATGTTTCATTTTGGAAATGATGGATGTATTTAGAAATTGAACTAGTATTTTGAGAAAATTTTGGTTTGTTCTATAATAACCCATGTTTTTTGAATGGATGAAAATCCAAAGGAATTTAAACTTTTGGTGTTTACTGGATGGTTCGTTCTTTGAACTGGGATTAGGAACGTAATTCTAGGAGTTAGAACACTTTAATGTGTTGTTTTCAGACTTGGGTAAAGTCCTAGTGGTTTCTCGAGTGTGTCATCATGTTTTGGGAGTTCCAGGTCCATAAATCAATTTTTTTATGGTTTTTATAGGGAATATAGTTTGTTGGAAACCATGCAGCCTCCAGAAAAAAATCATGCAGCTATAGAAAAGGAGAAAAAATTCCCCGCATGGGCTATGCATAGTTTTCCCAAACTATGCGCCTAGCCCACAAAAATAATGCCAAAATGGGTAGTACCTAAGCACTATTAATCACCTGGTTGGTTCATGGTTAGGGTAACCATGCCCCACAAATTGTGTGAGGTGGTCTTTTAAGTAGGGGGTGTAGCACGGTTGGTGCACGGTTTTGCCAAACCGTGCATACAAACCATGTGGCCTAGTTTTTAGAAGTAAAATGACCAAAATTCCCTTAATGGGTTTTATTTTTATTTCCCTCATTTCTTATCCCCCTATTATTCATGTGAGGCCTCATACTTGTCCAAATGGAACTCCCATGCTTCTCCACCTAGTCTTTTCATGATATCCCTCGTCTGAAGCCTGATTTGATCAATGTCGATCTCTATAGATCTGCATTGATAAGATATTGATCCATTTTGAATATTTATTTTTTTAATATCCTCTCAACTGCACTATTTTGGTGTGATCTCATTTTCACTATTTTCAAGGAGAATGTCTATTTCTTAGATATCTTCCAAACCTGATTCATAGCTTGATATTTGATGAGTATGGCATCCTAAGTATTAGGTAGGTGTTATACGACTTATTCCCAAGGTTTTCGTAGATTTATAAGTGTTTTAATTGTGTCTCATACCATCCATTACCACGATTTACTTTTAAATTGGTTCCTTAATATTAAATTGATCTAGGTACCTTGTACAACCCCTATTGGGTGTTGTTATATAGTTTGAGGATGTCAACCTAAATCGTGGACACCCCATAGGTGTGCAATCTTAGTTTTACCTTTTTAATTAATTTTTTTAAATTTATAGAACATCATCTAAGTGTTTGGATTAGATTATTTATGAAATTGTAACTTGTAGGATTTTATTAAATTGATAATTTCACCATCTAAGTGGCATGTTAAACCTTTAGGAATTAAGAATCCATTTCAGGTAGTTTAATAAAATTCTTCTTTGATGTGATTTGATTTATGATATTTTAATGAGATGCTTCAAGATGTTTAATGAATTTTTTGATAGACAATGTCATGTTTTTATAATAAAACCCCTCGAATGAGGGGAATTTTCTTCTAAACTAATTTTTTTTTATTGGTTGTTTGAATCATTCTTTCCCTTTATGGATTTTTGTGCTACTTATGCTTTGGTTGTTGTTATAATTATGGCATGTCTTAGATATTGCCTCTTTTGATGTTATTAAATGGATTTTACACCTATATAAGTGACCAATGAACCGTGATCCTTCTAAGGGTTTGGATTGATTTATAAATGGGAATGACCATGTAGGTTTTTTCCTATTTGACCATGGTACCTTCTAAGTACCTCTTTGAACCTTGTAAAAAAATCAATGTTTTGTTTAATTTGATGGAATGTTTAAAATGGGATAGAATATGCATTATGGTTTGATTTATCTTAAATGAAATTAAATTTTTTAAATGAAATGGCTCCCTTACAATGGTTTATAATGGTGGTGAGGCTATGCCTATTTCTTATGCCTTATAATTGCTTATATGAACTATAAGGTCTTAATGGAATTGAACATGGATTTTGTAATGAATAATAGATATTGCCTTATGAATTATAATATAAATGTAATGATTCCTTTATATGGGATTTATGAATGTAATTCATGGTAGGTATTTCCTCATGGTCATTTACAATAAATATTATTATGCATTATACATAGACAGTTAACAATGGTAAGGGTTCTATTGAGCATGGAGGCATTACACACCCTTACATCAAGTGTTGAGTTCATGGAATCTACCACTAGTGATACTATATGGGTGTTTGGATTTATTCACCAAGTACTATGATTAGATTGATTCCATGGAATCTCACTCACCATCCCGAGTTTTTTTACATAGCGTCTCTCGCTCTATTGGGATATAAGGAATGTACTCTGTTGATTTATCTTTGGGGATTTTTTAGACTAGTTATGGATGTCTGAGTTATGCCTCGGTCCATCCAACAACTAGTGTTCCTAGTATATAGTCACTTACATCCGTACGTACATGGTTCATATAGGTGGATGAAATATATAACTATATTATGTACATATATAGTGTTACTATATATGTATAGAAAATTATTAGACACTTATTTTTTCTATGATCCGGAGCAGGTATAGCCATAGATGTCCCTTAGGAACCTGGGTGGGTTGTTGTTTATTTATTCATCACTTCTTTTTTTATCTTTCTTCTTCTACCTACACACTACTTTACATTATATTGCATGAACTAGATTCAGTCGTAGACACTTTGGGTGGGAACCTACTAGGATTATTATCTCACACCCTACTCAGGTTGCCATTATACTATGGTTCCTGAGTAACCCTTCTATTTTCAGGACCATGGTAGATTGCTTTAGTTTTTTAGTTGGTACCTGGGAGTTAGGAGCATATGACCGAGCTGGAGCTCGGGATGCTCATGGAGATCACCCTTGTGATTTTCTTTTAGTTTTTTTCTTTATATCGGTGTTATACTATATATTACTGCCTGTTTTATGTATACTGGATTAGTTATATACCATTATCAAGAAATGCATGCATCAGTTGTATATTGGTATTCGCCATAATTTTATTTTCAATTTATATTATTCTTCTGCTGCTTAGTCATTCATTTATTACTTCTACCGTTGTTGTCTATTATTTATTATCTGATATACCATTGTGCTAATCTGGTCAAGAGGGTATAGTCTCACCAATATCACCTCCTTATACCCTCTCTTCAAATTGGAAGCCTCTGGCATATGGGGAGGTGTGCTTGAGGCTATGTGGTCCACTAATACAACTACTGTATTAGTGGTTAGTTGGGTCAAAAGGTTACAAAGTGGTACCAGATCATTTTATTTTCCATGTTATTACTATTTTGTGCTGGTAGACAGGATACTAAGAATGTTTTGGCAGTTGGTAAATAGCCATGCCAAGGACTAATCACCCCACCCATAGGAAAATGACCAAGTGGCCAGGGTTGGGAATTGATGTTCATGTTGTTTTCTATTACAATTGATATTATTTCACCTTGAGTGATTGGTTTACTTTTCACTGTGTATATATTTATGAATTTATGGTATTTTTCCCTTGAACTGGTATGGAAAGGATGAAGCATTATATGCATCATAATAGGCACATAGAAATTAACATGACATGCATATTCCAGTCCATGTAGTTCCATTTTTAGGTTTCTTATTGGTTTGAATTGTGTGTTGATAACTGTATTTCATTCATAAATTTTAGAATGTTTTAATGTAATAATTTATATATTTAAATTATTAATATTTACATTATTTTGAATATTTAACTTGTTTTATGAGTTATGGAAGGAAAGAATGAATATTTTGAAAAGGAACAAAAAGTGAAGAATTTTTTGAATACAAAGAAGAGTTGCAGAACTTGAGAAGAGAAATTAAACATTGTGTAAATACATTAAATGACATGAATTTTGAGGAGATTATGTTTTTGGTATAGTTACACCAAAAAACATGATTCCTTATCATGGAGTTTAAATTAAAAAGATTACAAGTCATGTAAATATTTACATATCATGTAAGTGTCTATGAGTATAAAAATAATGACGTCACGACTGAGGGTTTTATGTGATTTTCTATTTATTCAATCCTTGTCAGCTACTTTGAAACATTCATTCAGAGTCGATGTTGGAAGGGATTGCACCATCATGGAGCCCTACTATTTCCTCTTTCTGAAGGATTTTTCCTTATTCTTTTTCTGAACCCTTTCATGGATATCATGAGGGGGTGATTTATATGTTTTATGTCATGTGTGATGAATGGGGATTTATTATGAGGTTTTTTATATTTGATTTCAATTTATATTTGGATTTCACATCTATTCTTCATTTATATCTCTTTCTTAATTTCATCTTGCATTATCATTGTGAGTGGGATTAGTTAATTAGTTTAATTTATTTCTTTCTTTGAGCATGACCATTACCTGAGTTGATTGAATTTATTTTCTTAATGTGAGATCTAGGGTTTAGACTTCCACCATGACCATTGGTTTTTTCCTTTCCCTATATTTAAATAAGGTTTTGGGTTACCCGTTATTTTTAATCTGAATTACCTGACCATGAGAAAATGAGAAATTGGGGTGGAGAGTGTTTTACATGACCATTTTACTCTCCAAGACCTTATTCTTAAAACTACATAATTTTTTTTTGATTATTTCATACCTTGTCATCCCATGAACCTGGTATCATTGATTCCCAGCACCCATTTGATATTTTCTTCTCCCTCATTCTAAATAAATCATATTCCCAATATCTTAGATTCAATTTCTATAAATCATAAATAGTTTAGATTTATTTTATTTTATTAATATTTTCTCCAACCCTATCTTTGTGGGTTCAACATTATACTTTTATATCCTATAATACCCTATAGTTTAGTGGTTTTTTTGTTTTTTGTTTATAAATTTCTAAATTTGGTAACCTAGTGGGAAATAACAATGCTTGTGGGGCTATCATGTGCCTTGAATTCTATGCCATGATATTGTATTTTCTAACATGAATATTATATTCCATGTTTGGTATTCTAGTAACGTGTTTAGTTCTATGCCTTTTTAGGTATTTCTTTAGCATGATTAGCATGATTGGGTGATTTATTTAGCATGTCCTTCCTATGTATTTAGCCCGTCTTCCTTATATTACATGATTTTGTGCTCATTGGTATGCCTTCAATGTTTACCACTTATGATAACATGCTAGTATTGTTTGGATGTAATTGGTTTCATATGAAAAATAATGGTTGTGAAAAAATAGTAACTAGATTTTGGTGGTAAGGTGTATGAGTGACTTATAATTGGGAAAATGTATCCCATGTATTCAAACCATCTTTTGAGATTTTAAAAACATCTAAAGATTGTGGTTAAAATGTAAAGGTTTTTGAAGTTCAAGTGATAAAGTAAATCAGTTTTGATTAATGGGATCTAAATGACAAATTATAAAGTGTATGAGTGATTTATAGATTGTTAGATGGACACTTATATGATTGAAATGTTAAATATGAGCATGTAATATTATAAAATGGGATTAGTTTCTATTAAATGGGATATAGACTTCAGTCTATAAAGTGTATGGGAGATTTATTGATTTGGGAGGTGGAAAACCATGTAATTGAACCATTGTATATGGTCATGGTATATATTTTGAACTAGTTAAAATATAAAAGTTATTCTGTTTTAATCTGAAATGAATTGGTTAACTTCTAAAATGCACAACTAGACCCAAGTAGGATAGTTGGGGAATTATTCTTATGAGATGGAACATTTGGGTGTTTGTAATTTCTATAATTAATAAACTATTATTGGGTTGAATTCTAATGAACCCAAGTTGTCTTAACGGGACCTTAATAGGTCATCTTATCAATTAAAAATGAATCTATATGATAAATTTTTTATTTATTATCGAATGTCAATAAATTTTTAATGTTAAAAAATGTTCTTTTCTAATACTTTCATGTATTCCTTGGTGTTTTGTTTTAAAAATATTTTAAATGTATAAAGACTAAAATTGAATCAATGTAAAAGGATTGAAAATAGAACCCGAAGTGGTGTCCCTTATTTAAAACCTCATGTAAGGTTAGTTTGAGTTTCCACTTATGTAGCCTTAAAATAGAAGTGTGAGCATTTTCTATAGACCTTTCTCTTTTTTAGTAATGTATTAAGATCGGATCTTGAGCCTAGTGATTTGTTTTTACATGGCCTAGTGATAGGATCGATGTTAGGCTTTGTAGGGTGATAGCCTATGGTAGGTATAACCCTTAGATCTTTAGTACCTTTATTTTTTCTACTTGTTTTCTAACACTTGGTTGAATTCAGGTTTCATTGTGCCTAGTAGGACTCTTAGTTTATAAATGACACCCTTGTTTGGAAAGGTGGTCATGTTTTTATTGGCCATGTTATGGGCATGAGCATCAATTAATTATTGTTTCAGTAGGTTAGATATGTCTTGGGAATTGTATCCCACTTCATAGGTCTTGTAACCCATTCCTTTTTCCTTAGGAGACTCAAGAGGTCATTAGTTTGTTTTGCAGTTCTATGAGATAGATCAACCTTGATCCAGTTTTTTGTACGGACCACCTGATACTTGGATGAATAGGGTGGATAAAATATGGAGAGTATTGAGGATGTGTTATCTTTTTTCAAAAATATCAGGGTAGTATGTGTTCATGTACGTAGTGCTCGTCGAGTGATAAATGATGTTACAAATATTTTTGGTTCGGTGAAATCATTGATCCTTGTGTTTTTTATTGCATTTGTGGGCCATCCCCAGAGTATAGTGACCTCAATGTTAAAATTAATCAAGTTAATCCCAATGCTCAGTATCACTTTTTAAGAGGATTAAGTGTTTTGACACACCTTTCAAGTTGGTTTTGGAATTAATTCCAAATGTTTAGTTTTTGTGACATGGTGATCGTGACTCAGAGGAACAACACATATACATTTATGGTGGTTCTGACCTAGCATTCTTTTGAGTGGTTGGTATTTCTCTTCTCTCGATGACTAGGATACTTCTAAGGTGGGTATTCTCATTTAAAATCTAGTAAATGTGTCCTTCTAGGTAGAAGGAATTCAACCAAAGACTACCATCTGGGGAATGGTTGGTTTTTCTTGAATTCCTTAGGGATGGAAAGTTTTGACTTATGTTAGTGCTTAATTGGAAGCAGGATGTTGATATGGTTGGCTTTGTATGAAACCTTTAGAAACATCATTTTTCTTGTATTGAATTCAGGAGTTAATCGTGAACAATCATGTGATGCCTCTGGTGGTGAAGGATTGTGATCGGTTTGTGATCGTGCATCGATAGGTGGATCCAAGTTTATTCTAAGAATTATACCAGTAGGGGTTTGACCATCCTTATTTTTGATAGTTGGTTGTGGTCGCAAACCTTTCAAATCCTCTTAGTGTATTCTTCGAAAAGAGATGATAATTTCCCTTATCTTGACATTGTCCTTGATTCACTAAGAAAGCATTGTTCTTACGCCATGGTAAAGATTTAAAATATGTTGGGATTTTTTTGTGGTTTTATTAGTGTTTCATGTAGTACATATACTTTTTATCAAGTATTGATTAGTATTGAATGACCCTTGGGTTCCCAAGTATGAATTCCTTGGAAAGGATCTTGGACACTAGTCGTTTAATCTAACTTGACCACCAAGAGGATGTCGCTCTGGGATCATTCAATGATTTAATGTGAAGGTGGTGTCCTTGTAACATTTTCTCACTTATAATTATGGAATTTGTACTACCTTGTAATAGTACCTTGGACTCTAGTTTTAATGAATCTAAGGTTATCATAAATTTTTTTCAGGCTCGGAGGTAGTGTTTTAAGGGTGGTGATTCTAGTGGATTGGATATGGATTATTCCCTTGTTCATGTGGTGTCATGACTGATCAAATTTTTAGTTGATGTTTTGATCAAGTAATTTCACTGAAATTTAGGTATATACTTTGATGGATGTGTTCTTGTTGAATACAAGATGCCTTAGGAGAAGGCATCGTAGTTCATTTTGTTTTACAATGGTCGTCTAAGCTGAGAATTTAGAGAATGTTTGGACAGGGGTGGATCAATTCATTATCCCTATAATTAACTATATATGGTTAAAGGGAACTGTTTTAAAGAATTTATTCAAGTTAAGTTAGGTGTGGTGTATAGGTTAGCTATGTCTTTCATGGAAAGTGTGTGTCACCAGTTTCAGTTAGTTTGATTAGGATTTGACTATTTCTATAAGATGATGTTCCTATTGTGACCTCGGATGCAATTGGATTCACTTGGATAAATAAATCATTATTTAATCATTAGTATAATACTTGTAGGAATTTTTTTTAGGAAATTCTAATAGTGGAGATTCAGTTGTTCAGAATTGGTCCCTTTTTGTTGTAAAAGAATAAGTTGGGGAGTACCTTTGGATACATGTTTAACAAGACAATGAAATGATGTGTCACTAGCTAAATGGGATTGAGTAAGCTCGGTTTAGGTGTTTCAATCTGGAAACAATCATTGGCTCTGGTGTCGATGGCTTAAGTTCCCTATGATTAAGAATTGATTGGAGGGGAATTGGGAATTTAGAAATGTAACTTGACTATTTGAATGATATTTAATAACCCTTATAGGTCGGGTGATGTTTTATTTATTACTGAATGATTCTTAGGGATGATAATTTATAAGTTGGTGAGATTATAATGCCTCGTGTTTTTGGAATGGCTAAAAATCCAAATGAATTTGTACTTTTGGCATTTACTGGATGGTCTGTTCTTTGAACTGGGATTTGGAACATAATATCGGGAGTTGGAACACTTCAATTTTTGGTTTTAGACATGGAAAAATGCCTAAGAGGTTTCCTAGGTGGCTCATAGAGTTCTGTGAGCACCGAGGCTGGAAATATCAAGTTTTGGAGGGTCTACACAGGGTGCACAGTTTGTTTGAAACCGTGTGACCATCAGCAGAAAACATTGCAGCTACAAAAAAGGAGTAAAAATTTACCACATGGGATGTGCACAATTTTCACAAACCATGTGCCTATCCTGCATAGATATTTCCAAAATGTGTAGCACCTAATCACAATTCATCACATGGTTGGAAAAAGATTAGGGTAACCATGTATCACAAACTGTTTGAGGTGGTTTCTTAAGTAGGGGGTATGGCATGGTTGGTGCACGGTTTGGCCAAACCCTATAGCCAAACTATTTGAACCAGTTTTTAGTGGTAAAATGACCAAAATATCCTTAATGGGTATTATTTTTCTTTCTCTTCTTTCTTCTCCCCCTAGAAACCATGTAAGGCCCCCAACCTATGCAAATAGAGATCCTAATATACTCCACCTTGTCTTTACAAGATCTCCCTCATCTGAAGCCTGATTCGATCATCATCTGTATCTATGGATCCTCATCAGTAAGCTCTAGAGTCCTTTTGAATCTTTGTTTAATCTCCTCTTGGATGCACTATTTTTGTATGAGATCATTTTTTCTATTTTTAGGGAGAACATCTACTTCTTATATCTCTTCTAAACTAGATTGAATGAGAGATTAATATTGGATGACTAGGTCATCCTAAGTATGAGGTATGTGTTTTATGACTTATACCAAAGTTTTTGTCTATTTATAAGTGTTTTCGTTGTCCCATATATAGATTTTTTCCACTCATTGATTTTAAATTGGTTACTTTATATTATTTTATCTACACACCTTTCATCACCCCTATTGAGTGTTGTTATATAGTTTGAGGATGTCAACCTCAATCGCAGACACCCCATGGGTGTGCCAACTTAGTTTTCCATTTTTAATTAAATGTTCTAAATTCCTATAACATCATTTCATCATTAAGATTCAATTATTAATGAAATTTTCTATTGTATGGTTTTATTAAATTTATATTACACCATCTAAGTATCATGTTAAACCATTAGGAATTGAGTTTCCATGTTGGGTAGTTTTACTAAAATGATTCTTTGATGTGATTTGAGTTATGATATTTGAATGTGATGCTTAAAGATGTTAAATGAATTGTTTAATAAAAAATATCATGTTTTTATAATAAAACCCCTCGAATGAGGTGTGTTTTCTTATAAACTAAAAAGTTGTGATTGGTTTTTTGAATCATGCTTGGCCTTTATGGATTTTGGTGTTACTTATGTTTTGGTTGTTGTTAAAATTATGGAATTTCTAGGACATTTCCTCTTTTGAAATTATTAAATGGAGTTTACACCGATCTAAATGACCAATGAACCAAGATCCTTCTAAGGGATTGGATTTATTAATAAATGGGAATTCCCATGTAGTTTTTTTCCTATTTGACCATGGTACCTTCTAAGTACCTCTTTGAACCTTGTCAGATGAATTGCCATGTTTTGTTTAATTTGAATCATTTTTAAAATGGAATAGAATATGCATGATGGTTTTATTTATTTTAAATGAAATTAAATGGATTAAATGAAATATATCTCTTTCAATGGTTTATAAGGTTGGTAAGGCTATGCCTATTACTTGTGCTATGTAAATTCTTATATGAATTTTAATGTATCAATGGAATTGAACTTGGATTTTTAATGTATAAAAAGTATTGACTTATGAATTATATTATAAATGTAATAATGCCTTTATATGACATTGATTAATGTAAGGTGTGAGAGGTATTATCTCATGGACATTACTATAAATATGATTACACTTTATACATAGGTTGTGTATGATAGTAAGGGTTCTGTTGAGCATGGAGGCATCATGCTCCCTTACATCAGGTGTTGATTTCATGGCATCTCATGCCAGTAATACTATATGGATGTTGGGATTTAGGTGCCACATACCTTGATTAGAGTGATTCTATGGCGGGTCACTAACCATCCTAAGTGTTGTTGCATGGAATATCTCACTCTATTGGCATATAGGGAATATTCCATATTTCTTGAGCTTTTAGGATTGTTTAGATTAGTTATGGATGTCTGAGTTATGCCCCGGTCCAGCCAGCAACTAGTATTCTAGGTATATGGCCACTTATGTTCACACGTACTTGGTTCATATAGACGGATTAAATATTGAACTATATTATTTACATATATATTTTTACTATATATGTATTGTAAGTGATCAAACGCTTATTATATCTATGATTCGAAGTAGGTATAGCTGTCAGGTGTCTCTTAGGAACATGGGTGGTTTTTTTATTTAATCAGCACTACTTATTTATCTTTCTACTTCTACATGCACACTATTTTAAATTATATTTCACAAATTGGATTTAGTTGTAGACATCATGGGTGGGAACCTACTGGGATTATTATCTCACACTCTGCTCAAGGAACCATTGCACTGGAGTACCCAAGTAGGCCTTATGTTTGTCGGTCCACGGTTGATTGCTTGAGTTGTTTAGATAGTACATGGGAGTTAGGAGCACAGGAACAATCTGTAGCTCGAGGTACTCCTGGAGATCTCCCTTGGGGATTCTCTTTTAGTTCTTTTCTTTGTATCTATATTTTACTATATATTTTTTTCCTATTTTATGTTTTTTACTTAGTTATGTACCATCATCAGGACATACATGCATCAATTGTATATTAGCATTGGGTATCATTTTATTTTTAGTTTATATTATTATTTATAATCTCAGTAGTTTATTTATTATTTATTCTTCTATTTTCTAATATTTATTATTTGATATACCATTGTTCTACTAAAATCATGAGGTTATAGTATCCCAATATCACCTCTTTACACCCTCACTTCTATTCGACAGCCTCTAGTTTATGGGGAGTCATGCTTGAGGCCATGTGACCCGCCTATCCATCTACCGTATTAGTGGTCAATTGGTTTGGGATGTTACATGTTCTTAGTTAATGAATAGATTGTGGGTATACATCCTTTTTAGTTGTTTTTTGTTGTTGAGGATGGGTTTCAATGTTTGATAGTAATTCTCAAATATGTTTAGGAATTCGTAACCATGTCGAGCTTGTTGTGGGAGCATGAGTTAGAGTTTCCAGTGGTATTTTTAATAGTGGAGGTGCTAATCATTAGAATTTAGTGGTTGTAATATGAATACTATAATAGGGAGCCCCATATATTGAGAGGGTGATTAGTTGATGACATAATTGTTGGTGTTTCAGTTTTGATAATGGGATTTGTCTTTGATTTTGACCTATTGGGCACCTTGGTTTAAAAGATATTCTTTGGAAATTTCAAGGGTTTGGGAGTGGTATAAGGATTTATTCCTCTAAATTGGTCTAAAGGAAATTGGTAGAATAAAATGGTTGACCATCATGAATTCTCTAGGATGAGAAGAACTATGGCTGGGAGGTTGTAAGATCTCATGTCTATATAGGATGAAATTTTCAGAAGGAATTATAATTTCCTTGTAACTGATGGGTTTTATTTTGATCTAGGATTAGGAATGGAATCATAAGAGTTATAATGACTTAAATTGATTTTTTTTTATATGATGAATGAGGTTTGGGAGGTATCTCAAGTTTTCATGTGAGGTTCAGAGGCTTTGGGTTATGTTTTGAGAGTTTTTGAATTTTATAGCTAGGGTATGTGGTATTGTGTGTGCGATTCAAGGGAAAACACATGAGAAATTATGCATAAATCATTTTCCATTAAGTTTTTATTGATAATGGTTGATTTTAATAGTTATTGCAATGCTTAGGGTAAACTGTGTGAGGAAGAGGAGAAACCATGTGAGGTAGTGGGAGCCTGATACACGGTGCATGGTCAACACGCAATTGTTGGCAAACCATGTGCCTTACTATATAGGGGTCCAATGTTGTATTTCATGGTTGTTTCATGTCTAGAAAACTATTTTAACAAACTTTGTGGGTGGTGTTGGTTTTTGATAGTTTCAACTATAGGGTTGGGGTATGGTTTGGAAAACTGTGTAGTCAAACTATGCGGATTCTTAGAAATTCATTAAAATGGGGAAATGAAAAAAAATCCCCCTCAAGCTATTTAGTCCCCCCACCCCTCTTCCACACTTAGGTGCATGTAGACTAGGGGATCTCCCAGCCCCTTATTCCTTTAACCCTTTCAATATGAGGTGTTTTGGGTGAAATTTATTTAGGTTTTTGTAAGATTTATCCAATGTTGTCCTTCGTTGTCTCCCTCATCCTATAGTTTCTAATTTATATTTACCCATTTAGGTTTTTGATTCTGATTCCACTAGATAATGGTGGATGCATACAACAATGATAGGGATTCCACTCCTCCTTAGAAGAGGATGTCTCGAGAGTCCATATGTACTTTATCACGTGTCGTTTAGCTGAGGTATGCATCCATGGTTTATTTTCATAGTTTTTTATAAGGAATTAAATTAATTAACTATTGTAATATTTTCACCTATTAGGTATTTGTCCCGAGATATATCTAGGGTTATGTTGTGGGTTTTTGGAGAGTTTTTTGGTTATTGTTCTCATGTGACCAGATTGTTTGGTTAGAATTTAGGAATTATTATAATCTAAAGAGAATAGTTTAATTATTTATAATTTTATTAGATTAATTTATTAAATATAATGTGATTATAATTGATTTATTATGGTGGTTTGGTGGTGATATAGGACCTCAAATGTAAAGACCCGGAATTCCAATGTAATTTTTTTTAAAATAAACGGGAATTTTACGAGTCCGCAAAAATTAACGGTGCGTGATTCTGAGGCCTGAAGTGCCCGGAATGAATTTCTGAACTTTTGTTTGGGTACGTTTAGTAAATGTGCGAGCAGGTTTTTCTAACTTTTGAACTGATGCTCAGAATTGAAATACGAGGGCACCGTTGAACTCGCAGCACCGGTATTTTCTTAATAATACTTTCACCTCGACGGCATTTGGTCGAGGGTGAAAGATAATTTTTGGGTTTTTTGTGGAAATAATAAAATAAAATAAACACACATTTTATTTAATTTTTTGTAACCACCCACTTGTGGATATTATGGTGGTGGGGACCGCAAAAGTTTTATTCTCCAAATTGAATGCTCGGTGGTGGGGACCACCCGATCCTAACTCCCTTGTGGATATTATGGTGGTGGGGACCACCCAAGCCTAACTCCCTTGTGGATATTATGGTGGTGGGGACCACCTGTGGAATGAAACCACATGAACTCCATAATTAACTGGGGAGAAACCTCTTGAGCCCCCCACTTAATTGTGCCAACCCTCCCCACTTAATTATTCTAACGCACCACATTAATTTATCCATTTTGAATTTATGCCAACAAACATAATAGAGGGTATAATCTATTATTTTGGAACCACTTTACATTTGGTTGGCATTGGAAGAAAGATTCTCCAACGAAGAACGCTTCCTCCACGAAGAATGCTTCCTCCATGAATAACGCGGACAAGGAACGTCTTTGACTATGACGAACCGATGCACGATCCCGAGATTGGAGGTGTGTGATGGATGAGACGAACATCGACGACTTCACCTTCTTCCTCATGCCAACGTCATCAAGAGAATGAGGTAGGGTTTTTTTTATTATCACTTCCCATGTTCTCCCCTTCAAATTTTTTTGCGGGATTTGGGAATAGAGATTGACAAGGGTTTGGGGAAATGATGTTTTAAAATATCTTCTATACAGGTTAATGCTTTGTTCTTTGTGAACCGCTTTCTATGACTCTAAAAGTGGATGGTGTCGACCAAACAAACATGGATTGATCCCTCTATCGTTCTTATTTGGTTTACTCTTCAAAATGGAGGAAGGTGATGAAGGCGACGAAGGTGAAGAAGGCAACAGTTCCGCCACCCGTGTCCTCTGCGACCTGAGCCACCCCCACGGTGTTTCGGTCTCCCGGACAAACTGGCCACGTGCTTCAGCTCCGCACCCCGGCTGAGCCACCTGTGGCACTCCACCCTCCCAGCTGAACTGGCCGCGCACCTCGGATCTCTGCCCTGTCCGATCCACCTACGACGCTATTCCCTCCAGGTTGAACTGGTCGCGTGCCCCGGCTCCGCGCCCCCGGTCGAGCCACCCCGCGGCGCTCCGGCCTCCCAGCCGAACCAGCCCCGTGCCCCAGCCAAACTGCCCTCGTTGTGGCCCTCCAAGCCTCCCTAGCTCGCGCTGCTCGCCGGCCCTCTGAGCCGCCTCGGCTGAGCCGCCCCGCGACCTCATGCCCTCAAAAACTTCCGGCAGAGCCTATCTGCGGCCCTGCGCCCCCACGACCTTCTGCGGCCCTCTACGGCCCCTCGCGGCCTGTCGAGCCAGATCCAGTGGGCCGGACCGACCCAACGGTCCGGGCCACACTACGGGCCTGGTCAGACCTAGTGGGTTGGGCTGGTTCAACCCTAACCAGGTCGGCCCAGGCCGGGTCGGTCCGACCAGGTCGAACCGGACTCATGCCCACTATGACCCATTAACTTTATTTTGGCCATATCTTTGGCATCGGACGTCTATTTGACAAACCATCAGCGGTTTTGCGAACCTTGGAGATATTTGGTCCCTTTCAGTGATACCCCACTATGTTTTGGATCAATATGGGGAACGTTCAGGTTGGATCGATCATGAATCCAACCGGGGCCTCAGGAATAAAAGGCTTATAAATCACAGGCATGGTGTCTGATTGACGTGCCGTCAATTTCATTGGGACCCCTATGACGTGGCGGACCTTTGAGATACTTCTTAGTGTGACTTTGTGGCAGTTGAAGTATCAACCAGTAGCTTGTGGAGTGGGTACTCCTGGAGATGAGAGAATATAGTGTGGGAACCCAGTGGTTGGTTGAGACTTGATGGCTATTGATCGTTTCGACTCGGAGTGACTCGACAGGACCAATGGGGAGCACCTTGGTGACGTGGTAGACCCATAGTAGGGAGCACCTTGGTGATGCAGCAGACTCATAGTACTCGACAGGAGGAGTACCTCAGCAGTCCAAGGTAAGTGGGAAGCGTCTCTATGTGACGTGGCAGGCCCATTGTACTTGATAGAAGAGGATTTCTCTAGCAGTCGAGGTGTTCGACGTTGTGACTAGGGATGTTACTTGTTACTACCCCTATAATAAATCTTGGTGTGAGCTGAGTCAGTACCTCTTTGTTTTCCTCATGATTGAGATGGATTATTTGATAACTTAGGTATATGTATGGTCATATACCTAAGTAGGGTTATATGTTGTTTTCTTAATTGGTGGTTTATCCTTGGAGGATTTTGTGAGACCCTGAGGGTCTCAGGGTCCCCACTGAGTATCGTTATACTCACCCCTACACGGGATATGCCCACACCTTTTTGTGTTGGATACAGACGACGGACAACACTGACTGAGGCTGAGAGTACCAGGACTAGAAGGTACCTAGAGGTGGACCATATGGCGTGGAGGTACACAGAGGATATGGGTGGACGTGGAGTGATGAGGAGGCGATCTGTACCTACCCTTCAAGTAGGAACCTCGGAGGACAATCTAGTAGTTTTCTTTTCTCTTTCATCAGTTATACTATTACTTTCCAGTTGGTCTTGTATTCTGGCCCCTTTTTACTTACTGTACTCACTTGTTTACTATATAGTTTACTTGCATTCGTATCTTGTTGTATTTTTGGTTGTGTGGGTTTACAGGTTATAAAGTAAATATCTTCCCAGTTTTAGGGAATACACCTTTGGTGCTAGTCTCCAGCCCCTAGCCTATGGAAGGCGAGCTTGGGGTAGTCACGGTACGGGCCCCGGGGGACAGTTCATGACATAAAATGTCTTAGTGAGGTCATACGACCTTGAATGGGTCTTGGAAAGCTTCCAACCTTGGTGAATTTAATCAGAAAGATTTTTTTGAGGTAGGTAGTCTAATATCTTTACCCATAGTGTTGTTAATTATTTTCATGTGTATGTAGTATTTGAAATAGTACCATTTTTTTGGTGTGTTTTCTTCCTTGGTTTAATAAAATGGTAATGATCATTAAATTTTTACCTTATATTATCCATGGATTCTATTAGTTCCATTAGGGATTGTGATACTAGACCTATAGCCACCCATTGGGTGTGTTATTCCTTGAAAGTGGTAAAGTGGGTCTTTAAATAGTGATATATGTTGGTTATGAGAACAACTCAAATAATAACACTAGTTATCTTGATAACATGGGTATAGTGGTTCTTGGTACAACTTATAAATAAATGGTTATAACTTTGTATGATGGTGAAATAGGATGTTTTCATGTGTTTAGATTTTATTAAATTCCCATGATTCTTTTCGAAATGGTTTTCAAATTGTGTGTCGGATTTGATCTGGGTTGGGTTTTCAATGAATTAAAACTATGTTTTTAATTGGATATGGTTTTAAAATGTGGTTTTTACCTCCAAGTAATTTTTAAAGGGGTTTCTAGATTAATTTAGAATTTTTATTTTAAATGAGAGTGTGGTGTCCCCTTTTTTTAAGACTTTTGATGTAAATGGGGTTTTAAGAATTTTTTGAATGTTAAAGTGGAAGTATGATGTATTAATGGTGAATTTGAAATTCATTTAAATGAATGTGTGGTTTCCATAAGCTATATGAAGAGTGTTTAAACTGTTATTTTGTGTTATGTAAAAAGGATCAGTATTCCAAGGCATGATATGGTGTTAAAGGTCTATTGGGACCTTCTTAAATGGTGGAATTGGTTAGTTTCCTGAATAATGGTCCTGGAATGGGTAGTATACTATATGGATTTGGTGTTAGATGAGTCTCAGGGCATTTATAGTATACTTTATGGTTTGAGTTCCAGACTAACGCTCTAGGAAATGATAGTATAGTGTATGGGATGGGATGGTGGAATGACGGTCTCCATCCATGGTTTAGGTACTAGACTGACACTCTGGGAACTACTATTTTGATATATAGTTAGATGTTAAACATGAATATCTAGGAATTATTATTTCGATGTAGTTTTATATCATACCATTGCTCTAGGAACAGATAATATTTAGGCATGGTATTAGTACCTAGGAATGAGGCATCTAGGTACCAAAAAAGAGATAGTTAATGCAATACCTTATTTATTTTAAGCATGTTCTACATTATGACCTCTATATCAGATGATTGGTATTGGCCAAATTAGGTTTGGTAAACCTAGTTGTCACTTTAGAACCCAAGGAAAAATATTTCAATTAAAAAATGGTTGTTTGGAAATATATCTTCTTTATGTATTGTTTATTATTCCACCATTTATCTACATACACTATTGCTTTGACTAATTATTTCTTTAGACATCGTTGGTGGTGCCCTACTGAGTTATACTCACACCCTTCTTAGAACACCACTACACATTGGTTCCCAAGCAGCCCTCGCATGTTTATTATAGTCACAGGGTTGGGTTGAGTCCCAGGTTGATTTTTTCATGATCATGCATGTTAGATCAAATGGTATCAGGAGACTGGGTAAGATTTGGATTTTAGATGCAATGGATCCCTTGGATTGATTTATTTTATTTTTGGTATGTATATGTAACTAGGATAGTGGGATTCCATTTGTATGGATGACATGGTTGTTCAGTCCCTACATCATTTCATTAGTTGGTCATTCATGTTATATTTATCTAATTCTATTTCCAGTTTATTTTGAGATGCTAGTATTTATTTGTTCCTATGTACTCTGATGTTAATAATTAGTATTTTATACTTATTTATTTTATTTATTATTATTCATTCTTGTTAGGGGGTATATTCTCCCCATGGTACTACCCTAGACCCTCAATGCTAGTCAGAATCTTCTAGTGTACGGGGAGGTGCTCCTGAGGCCTTGTGGTGAATAAATTTGGTTACTATTTTAAAGTGAACTAGGGAGGGACATTACAAAATATTTTTTAAGATGATTATCATGCTTTACATTTATTTAATAATAACTTTTATTTAAAAAATTGGCTAAAATGATAACTCCTTTTAATAAGAATCATATATATTAGTGGTCCAAGATTCCTATTTCACTTTGGATTTGATTTCATTTTATATTTTTTATCATCACTTAATTATTTAGGTAGACCATAATGTCAATCATGTATTATATAACTCTTTTAAAATAGAGTGGTAAACTTATTTCCCTAATCCATCAGATGGATTATCCCAACTCTCTTCTTGTAGTATCCTAACTTTTAGGTTTTCCCAATTAAGTGTGACTCAAATATCACATAAAAAATAGTTACCTAACTATTAGGGTCACCTATATAATGTTATAATTATAAAAGATAATCCATGATCACCTAACTATTAGTTTTATTCATACTTAATGATTGAGTCCTTGATGAGTGTTTACTTTACAAGAAATATAAAAAGTAGTATTTTAAAGGGGTCTTATTTTGTCCTCGGTATTTTCTCTCATGTATTACCTATGTGTATATGTTATTCAATTATTTAGGTTCTATTATATAAATTTAACAAAATTAATATACTTCAAATATATTATTGTATAACACTTTATACACCTATTTATTTTATTTTCACATCCAAAAATAAAATCTAATTATATTTACACATATCCAAAAACATATCATGAATAAGGTATATGAGACCCTTTTATTTCAAATTTTAGAATCATATGAAGTTAAATATACTCAAAATAAAGTGTGGTGTGATAGGTATCTCACCCCCTCCATTCTAGAATAGAGCCTAATATCCTTCACAAATGGGAGGTCAAACAAAAATTTCAACTACTCATAGATCAATACTTAAGATCTGCCTTGATTTTAATAAAATTATAACATTAATATATATAAATAATAAATATACTTTATTATTGAATTTATAATCCAAAAAAATCATAGACATTATTGAATGAAACTAAATATTATGTCTTACCTTACATGTAACTTTTTTACATAGAATGAGATTTATATGAAGAATTTAAAAAACTTAAACTAAACCATATATTCATTAACAATATAGAAGCTTTGTACATATGAATGTTAAAAAAATAGGGAATAAATAAATAAAAAATTAAAATATTTATACATGAGATATCCTTCTATTAACATTTCAAAAAAATTAATAATTATAAACACATTATAATTTAGACTTGCTTTTATAGACATTCCATAATATATAAATATAAACAATTCACATTTATATTTCAAAATTAACACTTAATATGTATTTATTTACATGGAAAATATATAAACTCTTTCATATTAAAATATATTGTTCTCTAAGAAATAAAAACCCTTTATAATTCTTAAGATATGAACACTTCATATTAATAATGTAAACAATTTATATTATTTTAATACTAAATATTTTATATTTATAAAAACCATTGATCAAATATATATATACAATGTTGGATTGTTTTACATTAATTTATAAATTAAGGTATTTAATATGAACAAATTATATTATTATTCTTGAACATATCATAAAACAATATAAGTTATTTTATATTTAGTCTTATTTTATAATTTATAAACACTTTTATAAATAAATGTAAATTTTAATATAAATTATTTATATTAAAATAGTAAACAAAATAAATTTATATTAAAGTCTTTAAATATAGATCTAATCTACTAAAAAATATAATAGGGTCTAAACCCCCTCCCCCCCCTTGGATTCAATATGGGCCTACAGGGTCTGTGTTGGAAACTTTTTTTGAAAATTTAAGGAAAACAGTGTTTCTTAACAAAACATAAAAGTGTATTATATTTTTATTAATAATGGAATGATTTTTTACATGTAGAAATTAATTTCCAAAAAAACCCACAACATTTTTTATCTATAAAATTTGTTTCGGGAAGAGTCCTTAAAATTCAAACTTTTTCACTATGACATAGTTTTGTTCATCCAAATCTTATTTTTCTATATGAAAGTATAATTACCATACAAACCATGACCTATTTTGATTAAAAACACAACATGGAAAGCATGATTTTATGATAATTTTTATTATGATATGAAAAACCACAATGTGTTTATTTAATGTTTTCTTGATTCTTAAATTGAAACATAAAGCATTGCCATTTTTATTCAATACATCATGTTCCAAGAAAAAATTATTTTTCCATGTCTTTATATTCTTTAATCCAAATTAAATGGAAATATATTTGATACCACCACTAGGATTTAATGGGACAATAATTTTCCATATTTAGTGAAAATAAACACTAAAACCTTTTATTATAAGATTCGGCCATAATTTGATTGAATTTAATGAATGAAATAAAGAAAAACATGCCTATGGATATCTCTCATTGAATAATAAAGAAAATTCACCTCTAAAATTATTTTTAGGTTATATGAATCACATAGAACACTTCTAGGTATGAATTATCTTTTATCCTTGAATTTTTAAGACCTTGGTGTTAAAGGAATAATAGAAAAACTAATAGCTTAAGGTTTATGTATTACGGTTCATAAAAGATATCTATTCTCTATGATATCATATTCCTTTTAAAATATTCAAGGAAACTCTCTACAAGAACCATCATAATGTCAAATTTTTCATAGATTTTTTAATTGTGATATTTTTCATCATTCCATTCATTTTAAAATATTTAAACTATGAAACACGCTATAAACACTTTGTAATATTCAACCAACCATGAATGAAATGATATAATATTTAAATATTTCATAATGTATCATAAAAATACTTTTAAAACGTCATATCATGTTATAAATTATATATTACATATTATAGTGGAATTTCAAATCATGTTTTATCATATAACACATTCACTAGCATGACAACCATGGTATGGTTACTTTCAATGCATCATGTTTTTATATAGAAAAACCACATCATGGTGACATTCACCACATCATGTTTTTTCATTTATACATAATTATTTAAAAACTAATGTAATATATTCCTCCTAAATATCACTAAATTCAATATTCATTCACTTAACATGTCATACAATATCCTGATAATGCATCTACATTTTTTATCAAACTATGGGTGATAATATATAATCAATTTCACATGTTTCCCCAGAGTCTTCTACAATCCTTCCAAAAACAGGTGTAAATATCACATCCAGATTAGATATGATACTCTTCAACACCCAATGTAATATCTCTATTTTATGAACATACAAACTTCCTAATTCATCAATTGGTTATATCTTCCAAATGGGGAAATTTGAGTTACCTTCATCAATCGTTCGATGATAACTTATGTTGTATTTTTTTCCCTAAGAGATCTCAGTAAACCTATAACTAATTTTTTTGTGACTTATTCTAACTTCCATGTTGGATTAGGTAATGGATTTAAAGTATTATATTACCTAGGATTCTTAGACTCTACTTGTATACAATTAAGTCACTATGAAATAAATCTCATTATGGACCTCTTTATACTCTCCTGACATTACTATCAATAGAAATAATGGTGTACCTTTGTTATATCGGGGTGAGTAACATATTGACAAGAGTGAAACTTTTTGGGATTGTGAATACTCTTCAGTATCTAGATTAAGTTCACCATAATAAGATAATTCATAGAACCCTTCATACATTTCAATTTAATAGAGGTAGGCTTCAATGGTGTAGAAATGTGGTGTTCATAGAATGATGATATTTCAATGGATGCTCAGCTAGTGGACATATCACCAAAAGTTTAGTAGATGTTTCAATTATAGGAAGGAGGAATTGATTGTTTTAATCACTCTGTAGTATTTAATTTTTGGAGAAAATGATTGAGGTATCAGGAATAATTTTTTCTTACCAATGATATGAAATTAGATCAAGGAAAGTTATAGGGGATTATTGGTTGTACAATGTAATGGAAAGATGCCCAGAAATGTAAGAATTTTTTGTTATTGGATGACCAGGTAGGATCCTTTAAAAAATTGTGGTGAGACCACTTTACTGAGGTTTCATGGATTTACTTGTGTAATTGATCTACATTCCTACCTAGTCACAAGTGATTGTAACCATTTTTACTTTCGATATAATTAAAAGTGATGTTTCTCCCAATGAATATAAGACAAAATTATAAACCATATAAAACATTATTATGTAATTTTTTATGATCTATTTACATTAATAATTGTAATTGAATTCTTTTATGAGTTTTAGTAAATATACTTGAGTAATGAATTCTGTGTGGTGATTTCGGTGAGGAAATTTTCATCAAAGTTATGGTACACAAAAATTTAGAGGGTTTCTTATAGAGGTCTATTTCTACCATTGTGAACTTCTTGTGGAAATATTATAGTGTGAAATTGTATATGGAATTATAAAAAAATTGATGTCATATAAACATGAGGTTCTCAGAGGATCATAATTTTACATAGAAACAACTCAGATAACATTCTTACTTTCTCAGAAATTTTTCAATTTAGTGGGATTAAATATTTTAAAAGTGATGGAATCATAAGATAGCATGGTCTAGGTTGATATATTATATAGGATAGATTTAAAATTCTCTAGGATGAAGATAGAGAACTATATCATCTATAAATATTTTTAATTTACATTTAAAGGTTTTAAATAAAAGGTAATGGAGAAAGGATAATGGGAATGGATAAATAGGAATGCTTTAGATTTGGTAACTATAGCAACCCTGCACTTTATTTCATATTTAAATAGGATTTATTAAATAGAATTTCACTTAATACAACCCAAAATATTGAGATTTTTAGTGTATTTGGAGCTTAGGAACATTACATAACAACTTAAAACATAAAATAAAACATCTTTATTGAAATTTTATTTTACATGACCACAACATTCCTTCGTACTTAACACTAAATGGGATATCCTTAGGAAAGACATAAGAAAGGGGTGAGGTATAAAGCCCAGTAAGGGAGTAAACAAGTCATAACATGAATAATACAATACATGTTTGGAAATAGGCATATAAATGGATCATAAGAGAAACATGAACATAAAGCCATGATATAGCATAATTATCATAACATGGAAATGTGGAAACAACTTAAAACACTGCATCATAAATATAAAGGAATCAAGTAAACCCCTGTCCCAACATGGTGGAAAAAAGTACTATAAAGGAATCTGATAAACCCCTATCAAAACATGATGTATCATGATACTAAACATTACCCAACACATCGGAGTGATATTAGGGTGCACCCTTCATAATCATTTCAATTTCATGCTTAAGGGTTCCACATAGATCATATAACATGGATTCATTCAACATCATCATTTATTAAATGATCAAGGAATATAAAATTAATACATGTAAGTTACCATTTCATAAGTATGATTTAATAAAGTTGAATATCCTTGATATAGTAAAGGGTATGGTATTCACTACATGATAATTTTGGCATGTAAAATTGTGGTGCAATTTTGGTAGCATAACGGTGTCATATGGAAATTCATAAATTCGGTTGATGAGAGAGAAAGGGGTATCTCATAATTTATACATGGGATGGAAAGTAAGGGAATCATTTAAAATAATATCCCAACATGTTAAATGTAATTTAGATTCATAATATAAAATAAATTCTTGAATGGAAATGAGAAGAGAGAAATCCCTTATGGAATTTCAGTATAGTGACGGGTGGGTTTAAAAGATCATAGCGGGGATTAATGGGAGTGAAAGGAATATCCCATAATGTATAAACCAAATGGATAGTAAGTAGGTATGGAATAACATATCCTAAATCAAGTAAATAAAAATTAAAAGGCATGACATAAAAGAGGGGCTTGAAGAAAAAGGAGAAAGGGAGATCCCTTACCTAGATGTGTGATCCCAAAGGCTTGGGGAAGGCTTCTTGGGAGCTTGGGGTGCCTTTTGAGGACTATAGAGAGTATGTATCATAGGTTGGTTGATCTTAAAAGATCTTTAGATAAGAGTAATGGGTTTTTGGGAGGGTTTATATAGGAAAGGTGTGGGAATTCTTTATTATTTTGGTTTTGGACACTACACACTAAAATATTCAAAACCACAAACCATCCCAGGGTTTTTTAACATGGTTTCTAGCCAAGGGGAGTGGTATACATTATTTTATAAGGATAAGGGAATAATATATTAAAATATTTCCCTTTCTTATGTGAAGGTGAGTCATAATTTCAAGGAAATAATTTTAAAATCTTAAAATATATTCTATGTTTTGAAGGATTCACTAAGGAATTATAAAATAAATAAAATAAACATAAAATTACATTATTTTAAAGGAAAAAAAATTATTTATCCGAATATATATTTTATAGTATTTATTAAATCATTATTGGCCCATTATGATGTCATAAAACACACCGTATATTTATACGGTATTTAATTTTTACCCAAAAATTCGATTGTTTCAAAAAATATGAAACATTCACCATTGGATAATTTCAGTGTCCTAATTCTAGAAATAATATTCCTTTTATATAAATAATTTTCTAAATTTTTGAATTTTCACTTTTAAAATAAAAACTGACATTTATTGAAAATTGATGGGTTTTGACAAAAACAGTCTTTAAACCTTAATAAAAATTACATTTAAATTCAAAAAAAATATATGATCATTTATATTTAATAAACGTAATTTAAAAATAATATTTTATTAAAATATTATTTAATTAAAAAATCCATTAATTAATAAAAATAGATTTATTAAATAAATTTAAATATTATCCAAAAATATTATTTGTTCTTTAAAAATAATTTACAAAGAAACAATAATAAAATGTAAGTGTATTAATTATTCTATAAAAAATAATGCACATAATTATAATGCTAGGGTCTTGTTACATTTATATTTATTACACCATCATAGGCCCTAATAGTAAGGTGTGTGATGGTGGGTCCTTCGTGGGTCCATTCGAGGAACATGGTTTAGACCATGATCTCGATGAGCTTGAACTTCCTCTTAAATGGTTTCTATAATGATTAAGTTGTTGGATATCAGCTTGGGATTGGTATAGGGAAATCCCATAAATTATATCTCCCTTATAAGCTCTAATAAATGGGCTTCATAGGGTATGATCCTACTGGTTAAGGCCATCACTTCCTTTGTCTGTGTCAAAATTATTTGTTAAAACCCTATATTTATACTAGTCATGTGATCACTATACAACGGCTATATTATAAACAGTAAGGATACTTAATAGTCAATTAAATACAATTGGATATAATAAAACAAAAGGATTTCATGTGTTTTATATATCCATAAGTCATTTAATTAAAAGAAAGGTAATTCTATTCATAAATGTTCGGTTCGTTACTTCCTTCCCCCCTTAAGAAATTTTACCCTCGAAATTTCCTTTTCCCAAACTAAAACAAATAAGGGTAACTCTGCCTCATCACTTACTTCAGTTCCAACATCTATTCTTCAAACTTGTGATTTCTCCACAGTAGGGGAATTGTCTTATTCTTTAGAAATTTTTATCTGCAAGATAAGATATTTACTAGATTTTCTTCATAGGAGAGGTCATTCTCTAATGGTACCACCTCTGGATTGAGTACATGTGATGGGTCTTGTATGTACTTCCTTAAGAGTGATACATGGAATACATCATTTACTTGAGACAGGTTCAGTGGGAGTTCTAGTCAATAGGCACTACTATGATTTGATCAAGGATCTCAAAAGGTCTGATGTACCTTGGAATAAGTTTTCCCTTCTTCCCAATTCTCATAACTCTATTCCATGGAGATATGTGGAGGAATATCATGTCTCCAACATCAAACTCTAGGTCTCGTTGATAATTGTTAGCATAGATTTTTTTTTAATCTGGATAGCTTTGATGTGATGTTGTATGGTCTTCACCTTCGCCACCATTTCTTCGACCATTTCCAGACCTAGAAGTTTGTGTTCCCCAACTTCAACCCAACATGTTGGTGTTCTGAACCTCTTCCCATAAAGGGCTTCATAAGGATCCATTTGGATGATTGAGTGGAAACTGTTGTTGTAAGAGAACTCCACCAAAGTAAGATGTTGGTCTCATCTGCCTTTGAAGTCCATTGAGGAACCTCTCAACATGTCCTCAAGTTTCTGTATAGTCCACTCAGATTGGCCATTAGTTTGAGAGTGATAGGATGTACTAAATTTTAGATATGTGTTTAGAGCATGCTAGAGAAGTTTCCAAAACATAGAGGTGATTCTTGGATCTCGATTGGATACAATCAATAGTGGTACTCCATGTATCCTTACCACTTCTCTGATGTATATATGTGTGAGTTGATCCAATGAGAAATATTCTCGAATCACAATAAAGTGTGTGGTATTTATAAGACAATCCACAATAACCTAGATATAATTGTTTCCTTTGTATGTATTCAGATTTCCGGTGACAAATTACTTGGTGATTTTTTCCCATTTACATGTCGGTATGGGTAATGGTTGCATCATCCCCTTATACTTCTACCTCTCAGCCTTCACTTACTAACATACCAAGAACTTTGATGTATATTTTTTTATCTTCTTCTTCATGTTTTCCCCCTAATAGTTCCCTCAGAGATCTCGATACATCTTTTTGTTTCCTAGGTGAATGGAGAAATTTGAACTATGTGCATCATCCAAAAGTTCTTTATTTAACTCTTTATTTTATAGAAAACATAGTCTTGACCAAAATCTCACAATTCCTTCCTCATTAACATTAAACTATAAGGATTTTCCTTTTATGATAGCTTCCACTTTTTTCTGAATTCCCACATCATCTTTTTTAGCATCCTTTAACCTCTCTAGAAGAGATGGTTGAGCAATCATTTGTGAAAGGATTGATCATGTTCCATTATTTATGATTCCCATCTCTATATTTATCAAATCTAATAAGATTGGATCCTTTTCAATTCTCATAAATGATATAATTATTGGATCCTTTATACTTAGAGCATCTTCCACCTTGATCGCTTTCCTAGGGTGGTAATGGATTGAGCAGTCATAATCCTTGATGAGTTATAACCATCTTCCTTGGTGTATATTCTAATCTTTCTATGTGAATATATATTTGAGACTTTTTTTATCCTTATATATTTCACACTTCTACCCAAAGAGATAATGCCACTATATTTTCAATGCAAAGATCATAGCTGCCAACTCCAAATCATGCATGGGATAGTTTTTCTCATGAAATTTAAACTGCCTTGAGGCATAGGCAATGACTTTGTCATTCTACATAAAAAACATCACAGTCCCTTCTTTAGATCATTTCTAAATATTATGAAAATCTCCCCACTTGTGGGTAGTGTGAGAATAGGGGAAGTGACAAGCCTCTTCTTAAACTACAAGAATCTTTCTTCACATTCATCATTCCAAGAAAACTTGACTCCATTACAAGTTATCTTGGTAAGAGAGTTTGAAAATCATGATAAATTTATCAAAAATCAATGATAATATCTAGATAACCCCATGAATCTATGGATATATATCATATATGTAGGCCTCATACATCCCTCAATTTCTTTTTTTTAAGGATCCACAGATATCCCATTTCTGGAAATGATATGCCCCAATAATGATACTTCCTTAAACTAGAACTCACACTTTCTATAATTTTCATAGAGCTTCTCCTTTCATAAGGTATCTAGAATAGTGCTCAGATTCTCCTCATGCTCCTACTTGGTTTTGGAGTATATTCGAATATAGTCTATAAATATTACCACAAATTTGTCGAGTTAGTCTCTAAAGACTCTATTCATCAAGTCCATGAATATTTATAGAGAATTAGTGAGTCCGAATGGAATAACTATGAACTCATAAAGCCTGTACCTCGTACGAAAATTAAACTTGGGGATATCCTCCTTCTTCACTCGTACTTGGTAATATCTTGACCGCAAATCCACCTTAGAGAAGTATTGTTCTCCATGTATCTAATCAAACAATTCATCAATTCATGGAAAATGATACTCATTCTTTATCGTGACTTCTTTGAGCTCATTATAATCAATGAAAAGGTGCATTGACCCATCCTTCTTCTTGGCAAAGAGGACTGGTTCACCCCATGGTGACACACTTGGGCGTATAAACCCTTTATCCGTATTCTTCTGTAGTTGTTTCTTTAGATCCTTAAGCTCAAAAACAATCATTATATACAGAGTATTGGATATTGAAAATTCCCCAGGTATAATATCAATTGATAATTCAACATCCCTTCTAGGAGGAAGACTAGGAAATTCCTTAGGAAACATATCTGTGAATTCCCTCACAATAGGCATGTCTTCGAGGATGGTTATTTCCTTAAACTCAATCATATGAGAAAGATATTCATGCTTATAGGGTAGTAATATATATCCTTGATATGTTGGTGGTAAATAATATTCATCCTCCTCCTTGAACTTGTGTAGAATCGGGGGTCGATTCACCATATAGAGAATGATTTCCCTCTCATATAAATTAATGTTGGCTCTATATAGGGAAAGTCAATCTGTGCCAATAATTGCATCAAATCCCACCAAGGGAAGTATGATGAGGTTCAATAGGAATTTCAATCCAAAACATTGTCATAGAGGAGTAGTTATATACATAGGATGAAATAATTTACCCTTTTTCCTTTTCATCGACATCTCTACTTCCATTATTTGTGGTGATGTTTGTCTTGTTCTACTAAAATTTTGGGATATAAAAGAAATCATAGAACTATATAGGATAACCATGACTTTAACTTTTTTATTCTAGTTCTACTTTATCTGGTATATACTTAGGTATGATTACTTATAAACTATTAACCAGATAAAGGGTAATTTGGATACTTTAAGGGTTAAGTCATAAATTACATTTATCTCCTTAACTTATGAATTTCTAGGCTTCGATCTAAGTTATCCATGATCTACTTAATAATGTATATTCTTATGGGATTTTTTTGTTCCCTTAATAATGGTTCTTACTAAGATTATGAATTTACCAAAGAATATCCCCTAGGAGTGTCAAACTAGGAGTGAAACAAGGCCCGTTGTCATGCACCAGTTCTCATTTGAGTCTAGCTCAAAGTAATGTTTTTGGGTTTTAACCCTAGATACATATGTGCCAGAGCCACCTCTACTTTTTCATATCCAGATATGGATGTATTTTATTGATAAACCACTTACTCTATACTCACCAAAATTTAGGTATTATTTTCATATACTTAGTCTTATCCCTAAAGATTTCGCTAGAGTTTTCTAATCCTAATCCTAAAAATAACTAAACATATCCCCTGATACCAACTATAATAACCCTTATCTTTATTTCATATTTATACATGATTTATTATATAGATTTTCACTTAATAAAACCCAAAATATAGATAGGTTTAGTGTATTTGTGGATTATTAACATTACATAACAACTTAAAACATAAAATACAACATCTTTATTGAAAAATTATTTTACATAACCACAAAATTTCTTCGTACTTAACACTACATGGGATTTTCTGAGGAATGACATAAGAAAGGGGTGAGATATAAATCCCAGTAAGGGAGTAAACAAAGAATAACATAATGAATAAAATAAATTTTATGAAATATTAATATAAATGGATCATAAGAGAAGCATGAACATAAATGCATGATATATCATGATTATCATAACATGAAAATTTTGAAACAACTTAAAAAAATCCATCATAAACATAAAAAGAATCAGGTAAACCCCTATCCCAACATAGTGGAAAAAATTCCTATAAAGGAATCAGGTAAAACCATGTCCAAAATGACTTATCATGATACTAAACATTACCCAATTAATTGAAGTTCTATCAAGGCACACCCTTTATAATAATTTCAATCTCAAGCTTAAGTGTGCCACATAGATCATATAACATGAATTCATTCAACATCATCATTTATTCCATGAAAAAGAAATGTAAAATTAATAAATTTAAGTCACAATTATATAAGTATGTGTGCGTAAATTTTAATACCCTTTATAGAGAAATGGGTATGGTATTCACTACATGATGATTTTGGCATGGAAAATTGCAGTGCAATTTTTGCAGCATAACGGCGTCATATAGAAATTCATAAATTGGGTTGATGAGAGATAAAGGGGTATCTAATAATTTATAAATGGGATTTATAGTAAGGGTATCATGGAAAATAATATACCAACATGTGAAATTGAATTTATATGCATAATATAAAAGAAATTCTTGAATGGAAATGAGAAGAGAGAAATCCATTACGGAATTTCGGCATAGTGATAGGTGGGTTTAAAGGATCATAGAGGGGATTAATGGGAGTGAAAGGAAGATACCATAATGTATACACAAAATTTAAATTAAATATTTATGGAATATCATATCCCAAATTAACCAAATAGAAATTAAAATGCATGGCATAAAAAGGGGCTTGAAGAAAAATGAGAGAGGGAGATCCCTTACTTGGATGTGTGATCCCAGGGGATTGGGGGAGGCTTCTTGTGAGCTTAGGGCGCCTTGGGAGGACTCTAGGGAGTATGGTATAGAGTTTTGTCGATATTTAAAGAGCTTTAGTAAAGATTAATGTGTTCTTGGGTGGGTTTATATAAGAAAGTTGGGGGGATTCTTTATTATTTTGGTTTTGGACACTACACACTAAAATATTCAAAACCACAAACCATACCATTGTTTTTTCCTATGTTTTCTAGAAAATTGGAGTGGTATACTTTATTTTATAAGTATAAGGGATTAATATATTAAAATATTTCCCTTCATTATGTGGTGGTGAGTAATACTTTCAAGGAAATGATTTTAAAATCTTAAAATATTTTATATGTTTTGGAGGATTCACTAAGGCTTTATAAAATAAATTAAATTAAATTAAAATTAAATTATTTTAAATTAAAAAACATTTATTTGTCTGAATATACCTTTTATATTATTTATTACATCATTATTGGGTCATTATGTTGTCGTAAAATACACCATATATTTATACGGTATTTAATTTTTACCCAAATATTTGACTATTTCATAAAATTATGAAAATTTCACCATTAGATAATTTCAATGTCCTAATTACAAAAATAATATTCATTTTATTTAAATAATTTTCTAAATATGTGAATTTTTACTTTTAAAATTAAAACCCATATTTATTGAAAATTAACGATTTTTGACAAAAACAGTTTTCAAACCTTAATAAAAATTACATTTTACATCATAAAAATTATATAATAATTTATATTTAATAAAATTAATTTAGTAATAATAATTTATTAAAATATTATTTAATTCAAAATCCATTAATTCATCAAAATATATTTCTTAATTTATTTTTAATATTAACCAAAAATGTTATTTGTGATTTAAAAATCATTTACAAAGTAATAATAATAAAATGAAAGTATATTAATTATACTATAAAAACAAATAATGAACATAAAAATAATTATAGGGTATTTTTACATAACTCTTTATTACACCAACATACGCCCTAAGAGTAAGGTGTGTAATGGTGGGGCTTTCATGGGATTGTTCAGTGAACATGGTTTGGGCCGTGATCTTGATGAGATTGAAATTATCCATTAAACAGTTTCTATCATGCTTAAGTTGTTGGATATAGGCCTGGTCTTGGTCTAGGTAAAATCCCATAAATGATATCTCCCTTGTAATCTCTAATAAATAGGCTTCATAGGGTACAATCCTACTGGTTGTGGCCATCACTTCCCTTTTTTGTGTCAAAAGGATTTGTTAAAACCCTATATTTATACTAGTCATGTGATAACTATTCAATGGATATGTTATCAATGGTAAGGATACTTAAAGGTCATTTAAATCCAATTGGATATAATAAAACAAAAGGAGTGCATGTGTTTTCTATATCCATAATACATTTAATTAAAAGAAAGGTAATTTTATTCATAAATGTTCAGGTCGTTATAGTAAGGGTTTAATTGGAAAAAATGTGGATTTAAACATATGGGATAATAATACTATAGTGAATTTGATGGTATCATTGTAAAATATATATGAAAATCCCACATTACTTAACAAGGTGTGTTTAATGTGACGAATTTTCAATATGAAGCTATTGGAATGAAGTTTTTTTACTGATCGTGTGAATTATTTCAACGTGATAAGTAACCTTCTTGAGTTTATGAAGTTAAAATTCAAGGGTGGTGTCTATTCTATACTATTTTTTTATTTATTACTAGAATATTAGGATTAAATAGTGATAGTTGTAAGTAGATACAATAGAAATACTAATGTAATGTTTGAGTAAGTCTTAAACTTTATTATGAATGAAGAGATCTAGAGGAAGGAGAATTATGTATCTTTTAGTGATGAATTTAATGCATATGGAAGAGGATGGTCACCTCATCTAAGAATTTGAAGGTGGCCAGAAGAAAATTCAAGAGATAATAGTAGATTTAAATCTACTATACTTGAGCTAGGTTATTGGTGATATGGAAAAGGTGGTCATTTTAAGAGGGATTATTGTGAATGCAAATGAAATTCTAGAAAATATACTTCTTTAGGTTTAAGTTTTGTAGGATAAATTATACGGAGTAGTAAAAACTTACTCTTAAGTCTCAAAACACCAGTGGAATCTTGGATTATAGATTCTAGTATATCTTTCCACTCCACTAGTGAAAAGGGATACATAAATAATTATGTGTCTGGAATATTTGGAAGAGTGAATCTAGGAGATGAAAAATATATTAAAGATATTAGAAAGGGTGATGTGAAAATATAACTAAAGAAAGGAATATTTTTTAATATTAAAATATTTAGTTATATTCCACATAAATGAAAGAATATGATTTCAGTGGGATGGTTGTATGAAGTTGGATATAAAACAAACATCATTGATGGTGAGTGTAAAATCACTTGAGGTTATTTTTTCATAGATAAAGGTGTAGATGATGGTATAATGTTCATGATCAGAAGGGTATTAAGATATCCACTCACTAAAACTTAAAATTTCTAAAGTACTTATTTGTGGCACTACTAACATGGGCATGCTGAAGATGGATCATTCAGAATTCATAATTTAAAATATTTGTATACTCAATAATTAATGAAATGTGATATTTAAATTGAGTGGAATGATGTTAAAAATTTGGAATCTTGAGATTGACATAAAAATGACTGAGGACTTTCCCTGGATAAATATCATAAAGGTTCACAATAATTTGTGATCTACATTGATTGATCCACTAGAAAATTATATACCTAATTCCTAAAATATAAATCATAAGTTTTTGTAGTGTCTGTGAAATGGAAATTTATGGTTGAGAGATAAATATGATATAACCTAAAATCCTTGATATCAGACAATGGAGGTAAGTAAATTGGAATAAGTTTTAAAAACTTTTTATGATAGAGAGGCATTAGGCATGAGGAGACTATACTTATAATTCCTAAGAAAAATTGAATATATGAATATATGAATTAAAAATTGATGGAAGTATCATGGATTATGAAGTTTCATTCATGTATGAAAAAGGTATTTTGGGTGGAAATAGTTAATGTCACATCGTGTCTAATAAATAAAATCCCCTCAGTTCCAATGGGATAGAATTTGTCATTAGTTATATAGATAGGAAATACATTGTATTTATATCACCTTAAGGTATTTTAAAGTTTATCCAACACACTAGTTTAATGTAAAATAATAAGATAATATTTAAGACAAATCTCATGCATGTTTCTTTATATGATATGGAGATGAAATTCTTTTTTTTTGGTTTTTTTGATGATTGAAATAAGAAAGTCATCATAAGTAGAAATGTTCTCTTAAATGATAAATTTTATTGTAATTATGAGAACTTTAAGGGAAATTAAGTTGAATTAAAATAGATAAATTCATTTCACATTGATCTAAATAGAGGCATTGGAAGTTAAAAAAATTTAAAGAGTTTATATGGATCTAATTCTATTATATATTCTTAAATTTTGGAGGAAATTTCATATGAATTCAATAAGGGTTAAAGGATAAGACCATTAGAAGATATAACTAAGAGATATAGAACATGTGATTCTTGTTCTAGAGTACCATAAGATGAAATTTTAATGTTTTCAGTTCCAGAAAGAGAAGAACCATGTACTAAGTAACAAATATCAACAAGGTTCAAACAACCATTACAAAGGTATAGAGAAAACTTTAACTTTTTAACTTTTAATGGGTTGTGGGAAAATAGGGAGCCTATTATTGTACCTAACTCTCTTAGATATTTTTAATGATTTAAAAATACCATTTAAGTTTATAATCTTTTTATTTCATGGATTTTAGTATTTTATTTTGATAAATCACTCCATGAATTTTTTGGATCGAACAGAGGGATCAAGAAGCATGTGAATTCCTCCATGAAGTCCCAAGTGGTATGGAACTAGTGGCTATATAATAGGTTGGAAATGGATAGCTGGTAGGTTATAGAGAGATCATAGAACTATAGTTCTTTCTAGATGCCCTCAGTAGGCAGGTATACCACACCACCAAGCAAGTGTTATCTGAATACAAAAAATATTTTATCCAGGTGTTGCAGGCATGTTAGTGACACACTCTAGCTTCCCGATGATATCTAGAAATATTCAAATACTATACATTTGGGTGGTTCCCTACATGACTTAATTAAACCTTTAAGAAATTTATATGACCCTCATAGGATTCATAACATTCCAAGATCTATTAAAGGCTATAAATACACATCCTATGACCCTTATATGGTGTCGGTTACCTAAAAGATCATTTTAGAGCTCTATTTTGTTATTTTTTCTCCATTATCTTGTGTTATCTTAAAATTGTCTCTATTACTCAATTCTTATTATTATATTATTATTTTAGGATTTAGAGTGTGCTTCAAAGGGATTTCATATAACAAGTCTCTTTTTTTCTCTTTTCTTAGGTTCTCACTTCCATTGAGAGTGAGGAGGTTTGGTTTTCACCACCTTAAGTGGGGAAGATTGGGAGCTCACTACTATTGAATATGATTGTATTTGGTGATCACAACATTAAGTGAGATAGATTGGGTTTTTTGGTAAAACCATTAAAAACCAAGTGTTGTAAATGGGTTTATTTCTAAAAATAAAAAAAATGGATATTGGGTTTCTTGGAACAATGACTAAAAAATCTTCATAAATGGGTTTCTTACTAAAAATACTAAAATAAAGGTAGATTAGGTTTCTTGATACAACCATTAAAAAGAAGGGTTCTTGATTTTTTATTGTGTATCTTGGATACCACTAAATACAAGGGTTTGATCCAAAACCTCTCAAGGGACTAGAGGGGAGAATACATGAGGATCCCTTAATGGATTTTTTTAACTCCTTTATCAAAGTCTTTTCCATTATATTTAATTTAATATTTATGTTGTTCTTAATTATTATAATTTGTTTATCACTTTAATTATTTTAATTACATCTATTTTAGTTTTAATATCAAAAAAATTAAAAGTAAATTCACCCCCTCCTCTTTCCATCTTTACTCGAACCAACAATTGGTATCAGAGTCAACCTTTATCTCAAAATGCTAACTGTTTTCAAGGAATAACCACTTAAAGATGGCCTCTATCTAAAAAATCCAAGGTTCTTTTAAAGGAATATCAATGGGTATAGATTCATACTTTGGTGGATCAAAATACAGTTATAGGAAAAATAGAATATCTATATTTCTTATAATTATAGTTTTCCTGGTATGTAAAATTATAATGTATCAGTATACCCCCATCTAATAAAAAGAATAAAAATGGGCCCCATATGATATAAAAACTACTGATCATGATGGAAAATCCATGAATGATCTACATTATGAGTTAAATATGAATGAATTTAATAGATTTTCTATGTGTAAAACTACTCATGAAATCTATAAATCATTATAATATACATATGAAGGTACCAATACAGTAAATGATACTAGGCTTGATATGTATCGGAAAGATTTTGAAAGATTTACTATGCATCCAAACAAGTCTATTACTAAAATTTTCACATGTTTCATTGATATTTTTAATGGAAGGAAGTATTTAAGTTATGTGATTTCAATGTAGAGACTTATTAAGAAGATTATTTGGGTATTTCCTGGTTCTTGGTAACCCAAAGTGAGGACGATGGAATAAGGTAAATATATTAAAAATATATTGGTTTAAGACCTTATTGGATATCTCGTGATGTATGAGATTATAATAAAGATTAAATCCATAAATTAATTTAAAGATTTCAAGGAAAATAAGACCATTTACTTTAAGGAAACCAATGATGAAACATCTAAAATTAATGGTGAAATTAATCACTTGGCCAAGAAACTAAGAAAATTCATGAAGGAAAAAACATTTCTATTATAATAAGATGGATAATCAAAAAATTAAATCATAAGTAAGGTTCTATGATTTCAATAAAAATGGTAACATAAATATGTATTTCCCATTAAATAAAATTAAGTAAAACAAGAAGGATTTTAAAACATTAACTTGGAGTGTTAGCGATGAATCCCTCTCCTCCTAATATTCAAGTAATAGAAGTTTCAAGTGTATAATGGTCGACATTGAGGTAAATCAAGAGGTAAATTCTTCCTCACTTTATTTTTATTCTATTAATTTAAATTATAAATATCTTATAAATACTATATAACAATTAAAATAAGGTTTTTTGTATACTTTTCTTGAAATTCAAAGAAATCAAAAATAAATACAATCATTTTGTTATTAAAAAAATATGAAATTGCAAATGAAAATGAGAAACTGAAGGAAGTAAATGAAAAGACAAATTATTTTCTTTTAAAACTGATTAATATCAATAATTAAGGTTTAATTTATTGGTATATGAAAATTAAATCTTGGAAAATGATTTAAATAAGCTTAAAAATAAAAGGTCTTGTTTAAAGGACTAACCCAATGTTGAAAAATTCGAAAATATTATTAATGTTATTAAGGATTATATTTCCAAGTTCACCTTAGGTGAGTAGAATTTAAATCTTATTTTGGGTTCCAAATGGTATGGTAAAGGTTATTAAGGTCTTTTTTACTCTAATCAAACAACCACCTCAAGAAATATCAAAAAGAATACTTTTTAAAGAGTTATTTCACAATATGAATTTTGTAATTATTATAGAAAACTTGGGCACTTTATTTATGAATAAAATTTTAAAAGAGTGTGATATGGTAGACCAAAATTGGTACACCTTGATTAAAATATTTTCTGTATGAAATATTTTATTTTTTATAGAAATTCATATCCTAAGAAAATGTCGGTTCTAAATTCTCTATTATCTAACATTTTTTATCCAAATTTTGGGTACCAAAATCTATAGTATCTTGATTTTTTTATAAGTATAATGTATCAAGAACAAAACCACTTGTGGTATAACATCTTAATATTATTATTGGGGAGATAGGTATATCTATATTGTGAAATTTACTTTTGAATTTGATAAGCATAAGGTTTATCAATTCCTTGATTTAAAAAATTCTATTTAAATTTTTTAAATTGTGACGATTCTATTTGATCTTAAACATATATATTAAATTGAATAATTTCATTCCTTTATTTTTAAATTACATTAAAATTTATCTTTTAATGTTTTATGTGTTTTCTATTCAAAGTATATCGAAATTTATCTTTTCTAAAATTTGATAATTTCATATTGGATTGATTATTTAATTTGTTAGTTTTATTTCAAATATTTTGGGATTTTATAATTATTAATTTAATTTATATTTTAAAATAAAAAACTTCTGGAAATAAATTATTTTGAAATTTTATTTTTTCTATGAATTCCTTTTATGTATTTTTAATTATAAATTGTTTATCCCACCTTATTATGAGATTTTCCTTGTTTTTAATAGTTTAAAAATGGGGAGTATGGAATGAAATGAATCATTCTTTTATGTAAAGGCTTTCTTTATCTTGTTATTTAAATTCCTATTATAATAAAAAAATTATAAAATTTTAATGTTGTAAGTTAGTTCACTATGAAAATTTATTAATTTCAACTTAAATCAATTTCTATAATCTCTTTAAATTTCATTATAAAATATTGAAATTACTTTTGAAACTCGCTTGGTAGTCTTTAAATTTTTTATATGGAATTTCATTGTTTCATAGCTATTTGTACTTATTGTTCACTAATTGAGGGGGATCCAACTCTTTTCTTAATTCCAAAATTATCTTATATGAAACATACTTTTTATCAATATTTCTCTCTTGAATTTATTGATTTATCTAAAATTAAATATTGGTTTTTATTGATTTATCTTGAAATCATTGATCAATTTATTTCTTTTTGAGTGAATTGATCCATTTATCTCTTTATTTAAATATTTAATTGATTTATTTATTTATTTCAATCTATTATGTGATTTTTTTTTATTTATATTTTATTTATTTAAATCCTAATTTACATGTCATGTGGCTCCTCAATAATTTTAAATTATTCATCAATTGAGGGGGATACTCACCTTTTTAAATCTGAAATTTTCCTAAAAAGAGACACTAATTTTTTAAATGAAATTTAACATGATAAAATATATCATATAATCTAATATTTTTTAAAATTGAATTTCAAAATCTTATCTTTTAATTCGGATCACAGGGGTGTGAAGTTTTTTGTTCTTAAATTATGTTTTAAAATTTGGAATTGTTTTAGTGTTTTAAATTTGATTTTAAAATCTAATTTTGTGGGAATCATGGATTTATTTATTTAAAATAATTTTATCTCTATTTATATTCATTTGAAATAGATTATGGTCTCTTTTAGTTTTAATGCTCTAATTGAGGTGGATCCAAATTTATTTTCATATCTAAATTGCTTCCTAAAGAGACGTTATTTTTAGAAAAAAAATAAGCATGATAAGATTTCAAATATTACTTATTTTCTAAAACATTCTCATGTTTTTATTTTCTCTAAAATCTTAAGAAGGGTTTTTGAAAGTTTAAACCCGTGGAATGTGTGGTTTTTTTCTTTTTGTAAGTTGACATTTTTCAATAATTCAATTTCATTTTTAGTTTTGAACTCTATTGATGGAACATTATGGGTTATGAAATTTTTATTTCCATTTTGTCTCTCTTATGGTTGGACCTCATATTATTATGATTTCATTGATTTTTATTTCTATAATATTTTTTTATGTGCTTATGATAATTTCAATGGGGGAGACAGTGATGAAATTAAAGGTATGATTTTTTAATACCTTGTTTAAACATATTTTGGGAGAGAAGATTATGAAATCAAAAGTATAGTTATATTCTAGTCTCTTGAGATATATTTTCAAATTGATTCAAATGTTTTTCATTTTTTTAATTTCAATCATTTTCATAGTTATGGTTTTATATATTTAAAGTGGGGAGAGTTTTGATATCAAATGAGCATTTATATTGATTTTATAGGAAAAAAGGTAATAGTTTCAAAGGTATGTTGAATTTTTTCAATTTTTTTGAAAATTGAATGGTCTTAAAATTGAATTATTATTTAGTTGAAAAAGTTTTTTATTTTGAATTTTTGATAATCATAAAGGGGTAAAAGTTTTTAAATTTAATTATTTATGAAATCATTTTTGAAACCTTTCTTCAAAGTCATTCCTAAATTAATTTTTAAAGTATGAAAATTATTGGTGAAATTTCATTATTAAATATTGAAATTTATTTTGGATATAATCATTTGAATTTAATAATTCCTATATTTATATTAATTAATTTTATAATTGTTTGTGATCATCAAAATGGGGTAGAATATTGTACCTTTCTCTTTTAGGTAGTTTTAATTATTTCAAACAGCATGTAAGTTTCTAATATTTTCATTTAATTTATTTTAGTGTTTTATGTTTATAAATCACATCAATAGGTTACCAGACCAAACCGAGAGATCTAGAGGCATGTGAATTCCTCACATGTAGTCCCAAACAGGCTGAAACTAGTAGATGGTTCATAAATTGGCACTAGCTAGCTGGTAAGTGTAATATTGAACTACAATTATATATAGATGACATCGGTTGGCTAGTGGAGCACACCAACTATCTGGTGTGATTTAAATAGAACACATTTTCTATCTAGGTGCCACCATCTAGCTGGTGCCACCCACTGGATACCCAGTGGTCCCCATATAGACTCAAAAACTAGCTATTTGTGGTGGGACCTTCATTTCTTTATTCAACCTCCAATTGTTCCTGATGGCCCTTAGTGGATCTATAATGTTCATAAAGATATTAGAGTATATAAATAAACGTCATGGTGCCATTGGATGGAACCTTTTACCTTTAATATCATTTTAGAGCACTATTGGGTCATTTTTTCTCTATTTTCTTAATATCACTTACAATTTTCTCTTTCCCTCCATATATTCTTATTGTGTTATTACTTAAGGATTGAGAGTTTAATTAAAAGGGATTTTATATAAAAAGTCTCATATTTTTTATTTTCTTGGGTTATCATTACCATTGAGTGTGGGGGGTACTCACAACCTTAAGTGAGGGAGATTGGGTGATCACTTCCACTGAGTGTGAGGGTGTTTGGTGATCACAACCTTAATTGAGGGAAATTGGGTTTCTTGGTACAAATACTAAAAAATGTTTTAAATGGGTTTCTTTCAATGACTAATAAAAATCAAGGGAGATTGGGTTTCTTATTACAAACACTAAAAACCAATTGTTGTAAACATTTTTCTTGTCACAACCTCTAAAAATAAAGGGGGTTGAGTTTCTTACTAAAAACATTAAAAATCACGGTAATTTCTTTTGTAAAGGTTTTATTGGCTGCCATTAAATCCAATAGATTAATCCAAATCCTCTCAAGGATCTTAAGGGGAGGAGACAAAGTTATATCTTAGTAGATAATTGTCTAACTCTTTTATTAGAGTTTTGTGCATTGTATTTTATTTTATATTTCCTCTATGATTGACCCTTATACTTTTTATTTATCACATTAATTTTTAAAATTAAATATATTTTAGTTTTAATTTATAAAAAAAAATTAAATAGAATTAATCCCCCCCCCATTTCCATCTTTACTTGAACCAACACCTAGAAGAAATGGCTACCCTTGATGATTTTCATAAGTGGGAGTGGGTTATGAAGGATGAGCTGGATTGACTACTTGTGAACAACACATGAGAGTTAGTGGAACTACCAAATTGAAAAAGGGAAATTGAAAATAGGTTTTTTTGGGTTTAAAGATAAAGTTAATGGAAGTATAAAGTATATGGTCAGGTCGGTAGTTAAGGATTTTTAGTAGAATCAGGGCATTGATTTTTCTAAAATTTTCACTTTGGTAGTACAATATACTATCATTCAAATAGCGCTCATCATGTTTGATTTAGGAAATTTGAATCTAAAACAGATGGATGTGAAGATTTATTTTCGTCATGGGGATCTAGATTATGAAATATATATGAATAAACCTATTGGTTTTGTGGTTCAATAGAATTAGGGATTAGTGTGTAAACACAAGAAAAGTATTTATGGGTTAAAATAAGTGTCAAGATAGTGAACTAGAAAGTTAAACTCTTTTATGGTGAAGAAAGTTTCATTTATGGAAACTTAGATAATTGTTGATACTATAATTAGTATAGTGATGGGAACTTCATTATTCAAATAGTTTAAATTGATAACATGATTTTTTGGGTCTATCAATCCAATGGATTTAAGATCTTAAGAAATAATTTTCAAGGAATTTTGAGATAAAATATCTTGGTGAATCAAATAAGATCCTAGACATGAGGATTGAGTGAGATAAGGAGGCTAGAAATTTGGTTTTATCTTATAAATAGTATTTTTGGAAGATTGTAGAAAATTTTGTAATGACTGGATGAAAATTTGTTTCAATACCACAATGGGATATGAGTCTAAGAACATTGATATAATATGGTATGAATCATATATAAGAAGTCACATGTACATCATGGTGTGTACTCAACTATATATTTCCCATGGAGTGGGAGTGGTCAGTCAGTTCATTTAAAAACCAAGGAAATAATATTGGGAAGTTAGGAAGTGGATTCTGAGATATCTCAAAGGAATAAAATATATATCCCTTTACTTCATATATTATGATCCCTTGGTTGGTAATGTTGATACAAGATTTGGGGGGTATCTAATTCATGTAAAATCACACAACTTGTTTTTTATTTACCTTTGGTGGAACCACAATCATTTGGACATTGAGGCTCTGAAAAGTTTTTTCTCTCTCCACAATGGAATCAGGGTATGTGGAAAAAATAGAATCAAATGATATGGTGTGGTTGAAATTCCTGATTGAGGAACATGAAAGTATCTAATAAAGTTAATTGTTCTATTGTGACAGTCAGAGTGAAATAAATTTTCCAAACATTTGTTGTTTTATATGAGGAAAAAGCACATTGACCCGAAGTACCATTATATATGGAAGCTACTAGAATATGGTGTTTTGGGATTGTGGAAGATATATAGATGAAAAAACCTAGTAGATATTTAATCTAGAATATTCTGAGGTAGCATCGATCCTTAGTCAGACTTGGGTGAATGGAAGGGGAATGGAGAACTTCCATATGAAGTAAAAGTATTGAAGTTGGTGTTTTATAAAGTATTGATGGAATATGGGGAATCCATGAAGTAGTCTTTAGTTAGGATATTTTTGGTATTATGAAGTCTCTTTAAGAGATATAATAAGTTCATTGGATGTATAAACTCTATAGAACCCTTCATACTTGTTAATTAAGTGTCACCAGGATTTAGCAATGTGTCAATGTGTTGTTCAGAAGATGATGTTGGTTGGAGTGAGTAACTCAAGAGGTTAGTGAATTTAGTTCCCAATAAAAATTTATGTTAAAAATAAGTTCAAATAAAATCCCCCAATTAAAATAAAATTCACCCATTTAGTCAAAAGAGTTGTTTAATATAATTTTGATCTTTTAAAAGATTCCTCAAATCTTGATTACTGTTCATTTAAAAAAATATGAAAATTACTTTTAATTTTGAAATAAATTTAATCAATAAAATACTTATATAAACACCTATTAATATTAACTATCAAAGTACCAGTTTTTTTGCACCTTAAAAACAAATACAGATTAAAGCTTTTTAAATATTGAAACAAAAAAACACAATGGAATAAAAAAGGGGTTTAGTGTTGATCCAAGACCTAATCCCCTCCACTTGGAAATTACTTACACCCAAGAATATTATATAAATATAATCTGATCCAAAAACTGGATCGGGTATTCACCCAACAACATACAACATATCTATGCCACATAGGGAAGTCTTCTATAATAACCATGGAAATAAAAACAATACAGACCACGTAAGAAACTATTTCACTATAATCATGGGTATATGGATTAAAATAAAGTTAAGAGAATATCTAGTATTCTTCATTTATTGTGTAAGAGGTGGTTTGTGTTGATAAACAAAAAAACAACACACTTCTTAAATGCAAAAGCAACAAATATAAAAAGAAAGCAATAAGGCTTAGAAAATGTTATACTTCTTGGTTTGAAGTGCTCCAGGTGCTTGAGTAACCTCATATGTATCTTGGTGAGGAGATCTAGGTATTTCTTTGAAATTATCAGAAAAACATAGCATCACAAAGCTATCTTTGTTCTGACTATAGGAAAGGATCTGGATGTTTTTTTACTCCACTCTTTCATAATCAAAATGTAGGTAAGTATGTATTGTGTAAGATCTAGTGGAATTATCTTTCTAGTATTCAGAAATTATCAATTTATCATGTATTTTATCTCACTTTTTCATCACCCACATGAGGTAGACTTGTTTTAATATGAATTTGAGCATAAAGAAGCTTCTATTTTAAGAAAATCATCCCAATCTTCTATATCCTCATACTGAACTATAACATAGACTGTAATGTTTCCATACAATAGTTAATAACAATCATAAAATAAATCTTATAATTAATTACATTAATATAGTCATTCATATAAATTAATTCAAATGTATCATAATAGAAACTGTAGAATAAGATGATGGTGACTCATGTTTGTAAGTGAGTCAACCTAATAGTGAGTTAGGATAGCGGTATTTCATCTAGTGGTAGGCCATCTAGTGATGAATCATGTTCAATGGTGACTCATGTTTGGTGGTAGGTCATTCAGCGGTCATTCATCTAGTAGTGGATCTTTTCTGGTAGTGACCCATTCCCAACAGTGACTCAAGTATGATAGTGACTCATTATTAGTAGTGGGTAAAGTCTGGTGGTAGGTAAAGTCTAGCAGTGACTCTTTTCTGGTGGTGACTCTTTTCGGGCAATATTTAAATTCTAGCAGTAACTCATTTCAACTAATAGTGACTCATCCCAATACTTATCCAAATTTTCATCAGATTACCTTATATTATAAAATTTTATCATAAAACAGTAAATATATTAGAAACATAATTAACACAATTAGTAAGAATTAAAACAAGGATGTGCCAGTAATCTTCCCATTTTTGATGATCACAAATCATGGCATTTTATAAACCATGTAGAAATTTTTTTTTCATAAAATATATTTATTTAAATAAAGTAATAATATATGTTCAACACTTTTAAAAAAATAATGTGAGATTTTGAACATAAAGTTTAAAATAAAAGATAAATAAAGTATCAAAGATAAATATGTGAGGGTAAATATGATATCAGATAATAACATCCACACACTTATGATATTATAGGTAAATGGGGTAATACACACAACATAATTCCATAATTATTCTCCCCCTATTGGTATTTTTAAAAAGTAAATATAAGAAACAATTAAGTCAAATAAGAAAAAGGTGAATAATAAGATAATTTCCATTAAGAAAAAAAGAGAGTGTTTGCATCCAAAAAGAAAGATACAATAATGTACCTATCAAATATGAGTATCTAATCATAATCACTCTTAGCCTCAGTAGTAGTAACATAAGGTACTTTTACCTTATTAGAGATAGGGGAAGGGAGTTTGAGGTTGAGGTAATTGTGGCAGTGGCTATAGGGACTATAGGTAGAGAAGGAATAATCCTCTCTTTAATGAAAATCAGCCGGAGATGTTGGACATCTTCTCTGGGAGATATTTTGAATAGCTAAAAATGAGTAGTTAAATGATAATTTGGATCTAAGGAAACAAATGATCTTTAATAAATAGAATTAGTAATTTAAGTAGAAATGAGATAGCTCACTAGAATGGATTCATGAGATACTATAGTAGTATTGTACACATAAAGGCTTTATTTTATTGATTAAATCCACAATTATGTTTCCACCATACTCCATGGCACTAAAAAGTACTTATTTTCCTCCATAAACAACTTAATCATAGGTTTCATCACCTTCAAATGATTTACTTGCTCCTTGGAAGCCAAGGTAACTGGTGAAATCTGAAGGTTCTCATCTTGAAACTTGAATTGAGAGTTTAATTCATGCATAGTGTAAATCATAGATAGATAATATTTAATTTACTTTGATATGTATTCCCTGCCACTTCAGTCATCATTAAAACATTCACTTACTATCTTATAAATATGATCACTATGTTTTTTGATCTACCTCATATCCTCTTGAGGAGTAGTAAGAACATCTCCTAGAACAGCATAAAGTTCTTCCCTAACAACAAAACGGATAAAATCTATACTAACTTATGGGTGGAGAACTTGAGGTATAATCCACTAAATGTGAAGTCTCTAATCTCTTCAACAAGGTATCTAGGTTGTAAGAAAAATAAGTCTTCATATCCTCCACCATAGACCTCATGGCCTCCATCTCATTAGCTAGTTGTATGTTCTCAGTCTAAAAATTATGAATATGATGATACATTTTCATCTGTATGTGGCATACCACTAGATCAAATAAGTATCTAGAATCTCTATCACTGAGCTTTATGAGTGGAGGTGCTTGACTCCTCAAAATGATACCAAAATCAGAAATAATCCTCTATATGAAAGACTATATCAACTCTATAAATAGTATCTAAAATCACAGGTGTAGTAGTAGTGGGAAGGTGTGCATAATATCCCTTAGCATGAGGTACAATAGACTTTTTAGATCAGGTCTAGTAGGAACATATAAATTAAAACCCTAAATCTCTCCAGTAGCGTCGATCTACTTAACCAAGGATCCCTTAGGATCTATCTCAACTTGAACAGAGTAAGTAGTTCCACCAATATTTGGTGGACTTGTCTCATCAACATCATAGTTGGAATAGTCTAAAACAATCCTTAAATACCCTAGGAATATTTCCCATTCATTAAAATCAATGACACCCATCTTGGAAGAAGATAAAATAGAAGGGTCAACATTTATAGACTCAACATCTACATGGTCATCTCAGTGGATAAAAAAAATAGGGGATCCCCCCCCCCCCCCCGCAATGTATTCCATCATCTCATATCTAAAAAGTGGCTTATTCAAAATCCTGAACAAAATTTGGTCTTTCCTCGAACCTAGTAGAAATAGAAAAAACTTGAGAATAATGAAGTGTCTGAGTCAAATCATGATCATCAGGACCACGATGATCAGATCCATAATGACTTCCATCTACATCATCATATCCTTCATCATTATCATCTCCATCACTTCCATCATTTCCATTACTTTCATCATTTCCATTTCCATCACCATAACTTTCATTATTAGAGACATCCACAATTTCCTTAGAATATTTAAATGAATAAATATTAAACTATTCGTATCCTAAAACGTTATTTTTCTATTCTTTATCTCCTTAACTTAAAATAATTTCTCTATAAGGTAGATATCTTGGAGGAATATCTAGAAGAAGAAAAAGTTACCATTGGACTATTAGGTACGTTAGGGTCACTTCCCTCCTCAATTGAGAACTCCTCCTCATCAACAAATGCCTCAACCTTCACTTATTTTTTTTATTCATCTGAGTACTCTACTACCTCATCTAACTCCAAGATAGTATCAACAATGTTATTTGGTCTGGTAGGATGATCTATAATATTAAAATCTTCATAGATCTTATCAACATCATCCACCCATTTCTTTATCAATGGGTTCCAATTTACCTTCATTTTTTTAGATAACTTTAGTCAATAAAAAAACACCACACTTCAAGTTATTCATCCTCATCCAACTAACCATTTGGCCTCAAGCATGGTTGAATTAAACTTAGGATCTATAAGATAATTTTACCTAGATTATGTCTTGCACATATCCATCATATGTACCATTATATACCTTCACAAATTAATTTTGTCTCATTATTTCATAATTTATATGTGATATACATCCTAATATCTCATAGTTTTGAAGTATCCTTTTATCATGCATAACATGTGTTGTATAAACTTAAATAGAAATCTTCACTCACCATCCAATTTAGTTGTATCATGTCTTCTTAGAGTTATATCTATTTTCAGTTCTACTATGGTATTCTCATACACAAAAGATTCACTATCATTGGGAATGTACCCTTGATAGTCATTTGAAACTCATTCATGAGGTACTTTAATACACTCATCCCATTGTTTCAAAGAGAATATTTCATCATATCCATCTATCATTCTTATAATCCAATCTTTATTTTCCCCAAAACTAAAATCAGCAAACTAATAAAATTGGGGTACCAACCTAGGATAGAATGGTCTCTCATTATTCAAGGACCATGTGATTTTCTAGACAACAACCATTCATCATTTAATTATTTCTTAGTAATCACTATATGATTCACAAGTTTTGGGTTATACGGCACAATGATTATTCTGCTCAATTCTCTTTTAGGATTCTTCAAAGTTCTAGACTCCTCAGAAGATGAAACAACATCTCTTTTTACTCATACCATTTTAACTAAGTAAATGTTCAGGAAAGGATAGGAGAAGGGTAAATGTTGGGAGATAAAGGATCGTGGAGAGGTTCCATGGGGAAAATGTGATAGGGAGAGTGTGAATATAATTTAGACTTTAAGACCTAATTATATTATTTTGGGATTTGAAAATGTAAATTGAAATGATAAAATAAAAATATTTAAATTGAATAAAAATTTAATCTAGAGAAAAAAAATTACCAATGGTGGCTTATTTTCTAAAAGTGGTTTATTTCCAATGGTGGATAATTTCCAACAGTGGGTAATTTTAAATGGTAGGTAATTTTCAAGGGTGGATAATTTCCAATGGTGGATAATTTCTAACCATGGGTAATTTCAAATGATGGCTTCCCAAAATTAAAGTCTAACCAAAATTTATCATTCCTAATTCATGTTTTATGTAGTTTAATCTTTCATAATTTAATGGATTAGTAAAAATATTAACAATTTGATGTTTAGTTCCTATGAATTAAAGAGTTATATCACCCTTTTGAAAATTATCACTCAAAAAGTGATGTATTACATCAATATACTTTGTTATATAGTGAGACATGGGATTCTTAGAAATATTTATTACACTTTTATTGTCACAATTTATAAGTACATGTCTGAATTGATAACCATAGTATAGTAGAGTGTGTTTCATCCAAAAAAATTTAGCACAGAAACTACCTGCAGCTATGTATTCAACTTCATAAGTAGACAATGAAACATAATTTTTTTTCTTACTACACCAATATACTAGTGACTTTCCCAAAAGATGACATGTTCCAGCGGTACTTTTTCTATATAAATTAATACCACCAAAATCCATATCTGAATAACTCACTAAGTAAAATTCTTTTCCTCTATGATAGAATAGTTCTAAATTGGTTTTCTACTTAATTTATTTGAAAATCATTTCAATAGTAAGTAAATGTGACTCTTTAGGATTTTATTGAAAATGAGTACTCATACACACACTAAACATAATATTAGGTTATCTAGAAATTAGGTAGATAAAACTTCTAATCATGCCTCGATAAATGGTTTGATCCACGAGATTTATAGTTTCATTAAGATCCAACTTATAGGTGATACTCATGAGAGAGTCAATACTCTTAGTGTTATCCAAAACAAAAGGTTTTAAAATGTATTTAGTGTACTTACATTAATTTAAAATAATTCCTTTATTTTTTAAAATATGAATACTAAGAAATAATTTTAGTTAACCAATTAAAATTATTTCAAGTTAATTTTTCATCATTTTGGAAAAATAAGTACACAACTAATTTTTAGAAGATCCAAAGATAATATCATTCACATAGATTTTAACAAATAAAACATCTTTTGAAAAAAAATATATAAAAAGAGTAGGATCAGTTATACCTTTTGAAAAACCTTTAGAAATTAAAAATTAGTTGAACTTTTCATACCAAGATCTAGGATCCTGTTTTAAACCATATAAAGGTTTTTTTAATTTAAAAACATGGTTTGGAAAATGATTATTTTGAAAATTGGGAGGTTGTTCAAAAAAACATCATCAACTATATATCCATTTAAGAATGAAATTTTGACATCCATTTGATATAGTTTTAAATCCAAATGTGATGCATAGGTAAGAAATATTATAATGGCTTCAAGTATGGATATAGGTGAAAAGGTTTACTCATAATCAATACCCTCTTCCAGACTCTACCCTTGTGTAGCCAAACTAGATTTATTTCTTACTATAGTTCCATATTCATCAACCTTGTTTCTAAAAACCCATTTAGTGCCAATAGTGAGAGTGTCTTCAGGTCTATCTATAAGTTTTTAAACTTTATTTCTTTCAAATTTATTAAGTTCCTATTTCATATCCATTACCCAAAATTCATAATTAATTGTATCATTGATTATCTTAGGTTATATTTGTGATAAGAATACTTGATGTTCAAATTTATAAGAAGGTTTGGTCATATCATGGTCTTCTACATATTCAGGTTCAATTTGTGAAAGTTCCTCTAAGATGGATGATTTTTATTCTTGTTTCATATAAGAGTTGGGAGATTTGGCATTAGTGTTTAGATTTGATAAATCATCATTAAGGTTTTTTAAAGGATTTTTAGGCTCATATGGATTTGTCTCATCAAACATGACATGAATAGATTCTTCTATGGTCATGTTTATTTTTTTAAACACCCTATACGATTTAATATATGTTTAATAAACAAGGAAAATTATTCATCACTCTTGGAATCATATTTTTCAAGATTATACTTAGTTTTAAGAATAAATAATTTGCAACCAAAATTTATAAATTAATTAACCTTAGGCTCCTTGCAATTCCAAAGTTCACAAGAGGATTTCTTTAAGATATTTTTGATCAAGGATATTTTAATTATATAGAAGTATTTATTCAAAGAATCATCCCAAAAGAAAATAGGAAGGTTATATTCATTAAGAATTTCTGATAAATTCCTTAAAGTGTCATATTTCTTCTCTCTACAACACCATTCTGTTGGGGTTCCTAGGAGAATAAAAGTTGTGATTATATTAATTTTGTGAGAAAAAAGATTCAAAGTCTTGATTTTCAAAATCACGACCATGATCACTTCTTAAGTACTTAATCCTAATTCTACTAAGATTTTATATAGATTTATCATACTTGGTAAAGTAAGAGAAGGATTCACTTTTGTGAGCTAAAAACAATACCCAAGTATATCTATAAAATTTATTTACAAGGACATATATATAGTTCTTTACATTTAAAATAGAAACTCTATATGGTCCAAATAATTCCATGTGAACCAAATCTGGGGTTGAGATGTTGAAACTTCTTTCTTTGATTTAAAATATTTTTTTGTTTACCTTTTTGATAGGGGTTATATACTTTATCATTTGGGAATTAAATTTTAAGTAGATACTTCACCAACACTTTCCAAGTTATCTTTCTAAGTGCGTGAATATTGTAATGGACTAGTCTCTTATGCTAAATCCAATATTATTTATGAAAAGAACTTAGAAAAGAAACATTTTGAGAAAACAAAGAGTCTAAATTAACAGGATAAGCATTGTCATTTCTCAAAGTAGTAAATACTAATTCATTTTTAGAATAAAAAACATTACAAGAATTATTTTCAAATTTCATTTAAAAACTACCATCATATATCTATGAGATGATAAGAAGATTGTATTTAAACCATCTAAAAAATAATTCTTTATAAATTAAAACTGAGTTAGAATTACCAACTTGGCTAAGGCTAATGATTTTCCATTTGAAATTGTCACCAAAGGTGACATGTCCACTATAAACCTTTATCAAGTTCTTAAAGATTGAGTAATCTCTAGTAATATGTCTAGAATATTCACTCTTTAATTACCATATACTTTTTTTGGAGCTCTTCAAAAAGATTCCTTATAAAACAAATTTTATACCAAAAATGAATTTGGTACCCAAATCATCTTGGGTCTATAAATTTCAATAATTAAGGATTTATGATACATAATTTCTTAATAGTTTTCTTATAAAAATATTAAAAAAATTGAAATAAAAAATGTATTAGGTTTAGTCAAATAAAAACTAGCATCAAATTTTCAAGAACTATATTTAGGAATGAAACTATTCTTTACAATTCTTTTTTGTCCAGGTTGATAACCTAAAACAGTAATGTACTTTGGTGTTATCTTTTTTCCAAGTATCACTGTGAAAGTATCTCTACAATTAGTGAATATCTCTAAGTATTTCTTCAGTTTCTCATTAGAAAATTTCAATTTTGTATTTTTCTTCAACAACTGATCATTTTTCTATTTTTCTACAGCAAGACCAGATTTAAAATTAGTAGTCAAAGCATGTTGTTTATTTATAATTTTATAATTATATTTTAGATCATTGAATGTAAATTCAATCATGTTACAATATTAAAATATCTATTCTTTAGACATATTTTCATTATCATTTTCATCTCTAGAATGATTTAAAATAATTGTAATAGAATCATTAAGTGCATGTGGTACCTCAGAAGTGCTTGCCATAAAACACATATTTTATTTGTTATGTTTTTCTTCATGGGTTTAATCTAAGTCACTAGATCGATCTTCAAAATCAATCTAGGTTTACTTCATTTCATTCTTATACTTCTTATCATTTTCATCGTATTTATTTTAATATTTTAGTTTGGGATAGTAAGCTTTGACATGCCCTTTTCTCTTACATTCATAGAAAATGATCTCATTTTTAGTATCATATATCTTCCAATCCTTCATCAAATTTTCTCTATTATCATATTTTCCTTTTTAGCTTGGTTTCTTAAAGAATTTATTTTTATTCTAAAACCTTTTAAACCTTCTAAAACCATCCATATTATTATATTTATTATTTTAAAAATAGGAGGTCCATAATCCAATAAAAGCAGTCATAGAGGCCTAAAATGGTGAAGTCTGAGGGAGTCTCCTCTGACTATATCTTCTCCTTCAAGGACAAAAGAACCCAAGCTAGGAAAGCTAGAAAAGGGCATGTCTTGAGAATCTTGAGAATCAAGGAAGTCAGTAACTTTTTTGCCTTCACGATAGGTGTGGAGCACATCCGTGTGATTGTTGATGAAACTTTTACACTTGTAGATGAGGTATTCAATTGACCAAGAATTAGTGAGAGATCCACACAGAGAGTTATAAATAATTTTGGAGTCGGTTTCTACCGTGGAAATGTCAATTTTTATTTTCCTACAAAGGGTAAGACCTGCCAGCACTGCCCGAGCCTCCACTTGGATGGAATCACCACTCCTGAAGAAGGCTATGAATGAAAATACAACACCACCCCTAGAGTCCCAAACCACACCACCCCCACTCATAATATCATAACATTAGGAGAAGTCAGTATTAAGTTTGAGTCCACGATTAGGTAGAATCCAGTGAATCCATCTACCTTGGGGGCTAAAAGAGGCTGCAGGAAGAGAGGATTTATTGTCTAGTATGGGTCTGAATGTAGGTGTGTTGCACCAAACCTTACGGTGATAAGAGAATTCAGTCAATAAATTATGTATTCAGAAAACAAGAGCCAGCTTCGAACTAGAAACCCCCTCATGTTTCTCCTTGTTCCTTGTAATCCAGATCTTCCAACAGCCCTCTAATAGGATCACCTCCTGTGCCTTCTTCTCATTTATATTGTTGTTTGAACCGTGAAACTAGAGGTAAAGAAAAGAAACACCTACAGTCGATTGAGAGTGAATAGTAGTAAAGTCCCCAAAGGCATTCCATATTGAGTGAGCCCATTCCCCTTCAAAAAATAAATGTGTGATGAATTCTTCTTGAAACTTGGTACAAAAGAAATAGTGGGAAGCCAACTGAATGCATGTTTGCTTGACTTGATCATCCGTGGGAAGGTATTTTCCTCAGATTCTCCATAAAATAAAGTTATATTTAGGGGACACATCCTTACACCATAGCATCTCCCCCCAAGAGTCAAGCACATTGGGGGAGGACACTATCTGTAGATAGTCTTTACTAGATAAAACACTAGAGGTCGAACCTGTAAAAACACATAGATCGGGATTGGTTGAAAGATCAATGAGTTCAAATAAGACGAGTTGATCCTCATCCAAGACTACTTGAGTAAAGTTGGGATAATATTTAGCATTCCTGAATCTCATGTTGGGAACTGGACATCTATGGAAGCCGAGAGGTACCCCTTCCCTGTTTTCATGCCAAAAATTGATATTTCCTATGCCAATTATCCACCGAGTGTGATTGCACAAAGTCATTATGTGTGGGTGGATCATACTCCATAAAACAGGAGAGTTCCTCCTCAGATCTTATAAGCCATTACCATATTTTTTCCCCATGTAACATCCCCACATGGTTCGACCCTCTAAAAGAAGTTTCCCATATTTAAAAAGAAGTTTTATATGTATATATTCTATTGAATTCTTTATCTCCTAAAAAACAATAAAGAGCATCCATAGCTTTACAGTTATTATTATAAGTGGTTTTGGTAGAATCATTCCATGTATTTCTATCTATATTTGGAATCTCATATTTTTCTATAATATAAGTACAAATTTCAAAACTCATGCTCTAAATATGAATTCTCATATTGATTTTCCACTGATTATAATTGGTTCCATTAAAATAATTTGTCTTGTTGGTAGTAGAACCTTCTTTTCTATTATCTATTAAAGAACTAAATTTAGAACTAATAGAAATTTAGGATCTTTAAAACACAACTAAAATCATAGTTTAAAAGATTTTTAAAACATTTGATACCAAATTTTGGTCAGATTGAGTAAATCTAGAGGTGTGTTAATTGATTTCCCAATATAAAATTATGTTAAAAATAAGTTCAAATAAAATCCCCCAATTAAAATAAAATTCATCCAATAAATCAAAAGAGTAGTTTAATATAATTTTTATCTTTTAAAATATTCCTCAAAGATTTATTACTACTCATTTAAAATAATATGAAAATTTCTTTAACTTTTGAAATCAATTTACTCAATAAAATACTTATATAAACACCAGTTAAGATTAACTATCAAATTACCAATTTTTTTTGCACCTTAAAAATTAATACAGATTAAAGCTTCGTAAAGAATGAAACAAAACAAAAACACACAATGAAATAAAACGAGGGGTTACATATCAATTTAAGACCTAATCCCCTATACATGTAAATAACCTGATATTGATCATATTATAAAAATATAATCTAATCCACAACCTAGATCAGTTATTCACACAACAGAGTACAAGCTGTCCAGGATATGTTGGGACCTCTTCCATGATAACTTTGGGAAGAAAAATAATGAAAGCCATACAAGTAAATCTTATACAATAATTTTGGGTATAAAAATGAAAAGTGAGTGAATATAATATCCAGTATTCTCTATTTATAGTTCACGAGATAGTGTGTGTTGATAAACAAAACAAAAAATACACTTCCTTAATGTAAAAGAAAAAAACAGAAAAAGAAAGAAATAAGGTTTTAAAAAGACAATGATACTTGGTTGGAAGTTCTCAAAATTCTTGAGTCTCCTCAGATTTATCTTGTTAACAATCCCAGGATATTTATATGAAAGTATTAGTAAAATAGAGTGTCACAAAGATCTTTTTGTTTTGATTATAGGAAAGGATCCTTATGTTCAGGTACTGAACTCTTTCACAATCGAAATTTAGGTAATTATGGATCATATAAGATTTAATGGAATGATACTTCTAGGATTCAGTAAGTGAAACTTGATCATTTATTCATTCTCAATTTTTTAACACTTTCATGAGGTATACTTCCTTTAATATGAAGTCGTTCATAAAGGATTGTCCATTTGAAGAATAGTCATCCCAATCTTATGCATCCTCATACTGAGCTCTGACATAGACTTTAAAGTATCCCTATAGTGGTTAAAAATAATCATAAAATAATTATTATAACTAATTGCATTAATATAGATATTGAGATCATTTAATTCAAATGTCTTAGAATAACGATGGTGTCATAAACTGATGGTGACTTTTGTATGGTGGTGAGTTCTTTTAGTAGTGAGTCAGGCTGGTGGTAGGTCATATGGTGGTAGGTTGTATGGTAGTGTATCATGTTCAGTGGTGACTCAAGTTTGCTGGTAGTTCATCCACTAGTAGTTCATATATCGGGGTATCTTTTCTAGTGGTGACTCAAGTCTAATAGTGACACATTCTTAGTGGTGGGTAAAATCTGGTGGTAGGTAATGTCTGGTGGTGATTATTTTCTAGAGGTGACTCTTTTTTAGTTGTAGGTAAAGTCTGGCGGTGACTTATTTCAACTAAGAGTGACTCATACCAACACTTAGACAAATTTTCCTCAGATTACCTTATATTATAAAATGTTATCATAAAATAGTAAATCCATTAGAAACATAATTAGCGTGATTTTTTAGCATTAAAATAAGGAGGTTCCAGCAAATGATGATATTATAATGGATTCTTATCTAGGGTTCATCAAACTAAAAGTTTGAAAAATGTTACAATTTTATAAAGGAGGCAGTAAGCATTTGAATCACTCTGTAGCATGGAATTTAGAGGAAAATAGAGTGAGGAATTGGTAATATTGTTGTATTACTGGTGATGGGAAGTCATATCAAGGGAGGATATAAGGGACCGGTGGTTGTATAATGCAATGTATGGATTCCCAAAAATGTAGGAATTGGATATTACCAGATGATTATAGATTTACTTATGTTAGTGATCTATGTGTCTATATAGTCAAAGTAGATTGTAATCTTTTGTACTTGTGATCTAATGAAAAGTGATGCTTCTCCCTGTGGATGTAGGATGAAAATCCCAAACCATGTAAATCCCTATTGTTCCCTTTTATATTATCTCTTTACTTAAGTAATTATAGTTGAGTTTTTTTATGGGTTTTAGTAAACATATGTGAGTAACAAATTTATTGTGGTGATTTAGGTGAAGGTATTTCTTCCAAGTTTTGATACATAGGAATTCAAAGGGTTCCTTATGGAAGTATATTTCTGTTATTGTGATCATACAATGGTAAACTTTTGGGGTGAAAATATTATATGGGATTCTCAAAAAAAACTCTCACATCACCACCTACCTCATGTGTGTGGGTACTACCAATTGGACACACATATAAGAATGAATCATCATCTTAAGTATAATTAGGTTACTATTATCTTCCATCAAATGTCGTGTGTACCATGATGCAATCATTGTCATCCACCTAAGATTCCTTCACCCTCTCCATCATAATATAAATAATATTAAGTAGTGTTGAGACCACCCCATCCTTCACATCAATCATCCCCAAATTCATCATAGAGAATATTCAAATCAATTCTCACTCATAGTTTGATTCTTGAACCACCAATATTTGAGAGTTTCTATTTATATTTTTTTCAATAATATTACATTTACCTAGTGTGTTTACTATAAAAAATTCAAATGAGTAAAAATAATCATCCCACTTCTTATGAAAAAGGTTTAAGAATCTATATTAAAAGATGTATTTCAAGATTTTATGATCAGTATGAACCACGAACTTCTTACCAAACAAATAAATATGTCATCACTTCAGATCATGCACCATTGGTTCCAATTAAATTTCATTATTCTAGTGTCTCTTCTCATGTGTCCTCAACTACCAAGATCCCTAAGCTACTACTTGGTCACATTATATCAACAAATTGAATAATCCTAATCTTAAAGTGTCACAATACGTGACTTATAGTTTACCTGACTCAAGTAATATCAAAATATTAATTACATTAAGACTTATACTTAACACTAAGTTAATTGAATCATAATTATCATCCCATTGAAATCTCAATACATTCCTAATCAAGGTAGTCATCGATGTTGTTATTTGAGAAAATATCATCTAACACTCTTGTAATAACCTTTAAAATTAAGAAAACTCCTAACCTCAAATAAATTCCTGGAAATGTCTCAAGAGATAATTATTTGTATCTTCTCAATATTCACTAACATACCTGACTCAGATACCACATGTCTTAAAAAATCACTTTCTTAATAAAAAAGATCACACTTTAACAATTAAACATATAATTTGTGCTCTCACAACATGTCCGAAACAATCATCAAGAATCTATCATGTTCCACATAATATTGTGAGTATACTAGAACATTTTTATAAATAATGCCACAAAGGAATATAGATATGGTTCAAGGGAATAAATATTTTTTTTTCATTTTCATCACTATTAATAACATTATTAAGATCTCATATAGCCCATAAAAAATCCCAAAGTCAGCCTTCAAAATATCCTCAACCCATACCTAGAGTCAGTACTTGTCCATGTCCATTATCCTCATGTAGTCTATTTTAATAGAAATACTAGACATATCCAATCTTCTCACCCAAATAGTACTCCCTTAGATCACTCAAACAATTCACTCATATATGTCTCAATCTTCCACGCATGTAAATTATTGGAGGAGATATCCCTTTCTAAGATGGAAATGGTTATCCTTAATCTAGCCACCCCATAGTCCATAACCCCCAAACACATATCCTTCAACATGATCTTATGACTTCTCGATAATACACTACCAAAATCATCCATCTGAAGTGATAACACTAACTAGTTGATCTCTAATTAGGTATCTATAAACCATCATTTCCATATTCATGACCTTTGTATAAGTTGGAAGGTAGAATAATCTCATCTAATAAGGAATCACCAACCTCAACCTGATCTCAATCCAACAAGCCTTTACAACCTATTCTCCACCTAAAGTTATTGAAAACCTCAACAGGTCTATGAATCTCATTAAACAATCCTTCACTGACATATCTACTTTCTTAAACTCCATAAACTCATTGGATTTCTCCATATTCAATATCTCTAGATAGAACTTCCCATAGAATATATCTTGGAATCCATCCTAGGTTAGTACCTCATCCTTTTTGGTTTAATTAAAATATATCATGTCACACCCAGACCTTGGTTCTCCATTATTTTATTCTTTTCTTATCTTTGGTTCTTTTGGTTGAGGTTTGGGTCAATTTCTTGGTTTGAATTTTTGATTTTTGGATTTTTTAGGTGTCTTTTTGCCTGTGTGTGGTTTTAGGTTAAACCATGTGGCCTATTTAGGTATATGTTTCTTCAGTTTATTTTCTTCTTGAATGATTTGAATTTCAAGGATTTATAATGGTTTAGTAAAAACCATGCGATTCCAAGTAGAAATCATGTGTCTTGATGGTTGATGTCTCAGACTTAGTGCATGGCTTGCACATGGTTAAGAGAAAATGTGCGGAAAGTGCGTGAGGGGTTCTGTAGTTTTGATAGATCCGTTTTGCATGGTTGGCACATGATTTCCCAAAAAGTGTGGCCATCCCATATGAGTTTCCCCTTCTCTCTAGTAGGGTGTGCATGATTTTTCAAACTGTACAGCCAAACCGTGCGAGTTGCCTATATTTCTTAAAACTTGAAATTCCAAGTTTACCCCTCTAATGTTTTAACCCCTTAAGGGACTTCCTCTCCCTTGTATCATTTTTTGGTGCACGAAGGGGTTCTAAAACCCCTTCCCTTGGTTCCTCACCCTCCTTTAGTGATCCTCCTTCAGATACAAGGTGATTTTTTTGGACTTTTTGTTGATTTTTTATACTCCTATTTCTTCCCTCTTTGATTCTTGGTTTATCTTGGTGGGGTTCTCTATTATCCAAAACCTAGATTCTAGGTTTGATGTGTGGTTCTATTTCTTTAAGATTAGGGTGTTCATATTGTCTCTTGGGATTTATTCTTCCCCCTCCTAAAGCTTCATTGTGTTTGTACGTTGTTGAGGTAGGTGTTTTCATCCATTTCATTTCCAACACATTTTTATTTAATGCTTGAACATTTATAAATTATTTCTAAATGTGATTACATTTGTTTTTATGTGTTATTATAAAAAAATTTGTGTTTTTATGATGTAAAATTTTTGATAATTGTTTTTCTAATGTTTTTTCTTAAATATTCTTATTATATGCTTGCAATATGTTTGTTAAAATGTAAAATGGAATTTTTTTTCAATTAATTTGGGTATTTAAAGTGTGTGTTTGTCCTTGGTTATGTTTTTATTTCTTGGTTTGATTTAGAATTCATCATTGTGCATGAGTTTTGATGACTTTTGTGGATTATTGATTATGTGAAATTATTGTGTTTAGTGGTGGTGTAAATGGTGAATTTAAAAGATGATTTTGGGGGTGCTCACTTGGTTTTAAATGAGTGTTGTATTGGATGTGGGCACATTCATATGTTAATGGGGTGCACATGTGGATGGGAACACAAATGATAATGGTCTTAGATAAACTTTCTCAACTTAAAACTCAGATTTCAAATACTTATCCCTCCTTCCTTTCTTCTTCAAACTTCTTCTTCTTAATAGTTATTTCAAACTCTTTATATTTTACTAAATGTATTGTGGTTTCAAATGAATCAAATTTGGTTTCAAAATGGTGTTCAAAATAATTTATCATTTGTTACTTTATAATATGTTTAGTTTCTAAATAGTATAAAGGCACATTTGCACTTTCTAAGATTATGGTGTTTTTTACCTTGGTTTTGGGAAATGGTTTGGAAATGGTTTGAAAAATAGATTTGGATTAAAAATAAAAAGGCCTAGTTGGTATCTTATGATTTTTGGAAAAGTGGTTTTGTAACTCGTGTGATGTGATGGCCCAATTGGCACTTGTGAAAGGATTCTTGTGAGACAGACATCGCTATGGTGGATCCTCCGAGGAGAGGGTCATCGCATAGATGGTGTAATTGTTTGGGGTAGGAAAGCATGGTAGATGTGGGTTATTGGTTTGAGCCATATGTGTTAGGAACTCCCCATTCACTATGTACTATTATCATGGGATTCCTAGGCATCATTTAGAGGGTAGAGTGATGGTTTCTTATCTACCCTGGTTAGATAGTTCAGTGCCACATGGATTCATAGAGGGTCCATGTGGGACATTCCACTGGATTGGATAATTTATAAAATCTATTTAGTTATTTACTGTGGAGTTGCATCATACGCTGGCATATGAGTCTGAACTGAGTACATCTAGAGATTTATTCTAGATATGTTTAGGAAACACCTATGATTACTATCTTTATGTTCAATTTTACTTCTGCTGCATGTTGGATTATTATCCCTACTAGTTTATGCCTAATTTTTTTATTTCATTTATTCCCAGCATAGCTTGTTTGATCTTATGGTATGGATTTTTAGCTTAGTTTTGGATTTGAAATGGTGTTTTAGGATGGAAAATTTTTTAAAAGGAAATTTGTGTCTGTGGTTTTAAAAAAGAATTTTTTGGAAATCTATGTTTGGTTCCTTTAAATGATAAAAATAGTATTTTCTAAGTTTAATTAAAACTAGTGTTTATGGAATGTTTTAGGAAAGGAAATGCATGTATTCTGTGGTGATTTCCTACTGAGATATTGTATACTAACACCCTACTTTTTCCACTCGGTGTCGATAGACCTGAGATATTTTATAGGATTAGGTTTCTAGTTTGGATTTTCATTAGAGATGGTTGGTCTTGTGGTTGGTGGTAACCAAGAGGTCGCATGGAGTTCGAGTTAACTTTGGTTTGTTTTTAGTTTTTTTTTATAGTTTTCAGTCTTGTTCAGTTTTATTTTTAGTTTTTGATCCTGCTATTATATTTACATTGATTAGTAGATTTATTGTTTCATGTTTCATACTCTTTTTTTATTACTTGTTCTTGGTTTTTTTGAGTGAAATCATTTCCATTTGGATTATCTTTGATATTTGGTGTTATTCACCATCCTGGGAGGATTAAGGATGCCTCTCATGCCTTGTCTCTGTCCGAGTCGGGTATCGGGTCGGATGTCAGCCCAGTGTGGTTCATGAAAATATGGTATTATAGTAGCCCTTTGTTATTTGGGTAATCAGGTAGATTATAGATTATGAATTTTGAGACTCATGAGGTAGGTGTGGGAAGATCATTATGAACTCTTACTCATCCTAAACCTCGAGTTGTGAGGGGTGTTTTGGGATTTGAGTCTTTTTCTTTTTTTCTTTTTTTGTGTGGATAGGGTATTACAATGGAAGTGGTCTAGTGTGTATGATATTTTTACATGGAGTAGTGACCCATGTAGAGGATGAGTGCACAACTCAGGATCTTACAACTTGTTAACGATTTTCTAAGGCATGGTCCACTGACCATGTTGTCGGATAATGCAATAATACTAGTCCCATATTCTAGGAGTTCAGTTTGAGTTGTGTGTTTGGTTTGGTTTTTCTTTTGTGAGTGGTTTTGAAAATGAAAATGGTTTAAGGAAAAATGGTTTTCAAAAGGAAAATTATTTTTGGGGTTGGTTTTTATTTAAAAAGTGATCTTTGGTGTTATATTGGATTTGGAAGTGGATTGTGTCATTTTGAAAAAATTGGCCTTAGAAGAAGACGGTTTGAAAATTGACTGGAAATAGTGTTTTTTGAAATATTATTTTTGGTGTTGTTTTGAAATTTTTAGTTTATGAGTTGGTGTTTTGGATTGGGGTACCCCTTTTGGGTTGAGTTTGGTTATATGTGGATTTCAAGTTCTCTGCGCCTTCATTATTTAGAGTATGTTGCCTCAAAAGGTCTCAGGGGTTTCTAGTGGGTCTCCCTTAGTTTTCATCCCTACCCAAACTCTGATTAGGGTGTAAGAGTCTAGTTATTATTGGTTGTTTCTAATATTTCATGGTGATTGTGGTTATTTTGATGTAGTGGAGTGTCTTGAGGAATTCAAGAGTGTCTTCAGATCATTGGAAACTTCTAAGTTCATGAGGGTGCAAGTTGTTCTGGATTTTTTTAGGGTCTGGATTTAGATTATTGTAAGGTAATTATTCCACCAAAATTGTATTTTGGGATGGTGTGGTAAGTTTTTAAGGCCACTATCATCTGATGTCTTATACCAGCGGAGGTGAAGGAAAGGAAGGTGGAGGATTTGTTGGGTGTTCAACAAGGTCAGTGGATAGTGAAGGATTATGTTGATCACTTCAAGGATTTGGTTCCTTTATCTCTGGAGATAGCATCATAGGATCAATTGAAATCTTATCTCTTCGTTTTAGGTCTTCTAATATATATCAAATAGTAATTTCTCTCATCCAAGAAGTTCAGTTTGGGAAGTTGGTGGATGACGCATTTCTCACTGAGTTGGCTCTTGAAATTCAGTTAGTGGTGGTTGATGAGCCAGTTTTTCTCGGCACCCATGAAGGTTCCCTATATAGAAAGAGGTGTACACTAGAGGATAATATTTATTATAAACCCCTTTCATTGGTTTTGGCTTCTCATTCTTCAAACTATTCGCATGTGTTCTTTCATTATGGTCGGTTTGGGGATTTGAAGATTTCTTATTATAATACTCTGAAGGAATTTCGTCATTGTGCCTATTTGAATCATCTAGAGAAGTTTTTAAAGAAATTTTTTCTGAGGAAGAAACCTTGATCAGAGGGTATCAGCTCCAAACTATGGGGCAGCAGATGCTTCAATATATCATGGCTCTAGTCGTAGGCCCTAGAGTGAAGCATTTCACATACTATGGAAATCATCAGGGGTGTGGGAAACCTTGATCCAGATTTTTTCTCTAGTGTTGGAGAGGATATGGTTGAAGTTATTTGTTTTAGTTTTCTTTTTTGTTGTAATTTCCCCATTTTTTTATGAATCTTGATGGTTTTGTTCTTTTTCAATTTGAATAGTTTTGCTTTGTAGATATGGATCTTTTAATGGTTAGACCTTCTTTGGTTTTTTTTGTTCCTAATTTTTTTTGGGAGATATTCTCATATTAATGAAATGATTAATTTTAGTCATGTTCGTGGTTTGGTTCGAGTTTCATCTGTGTGTTTCCCCTTATATTTGGGGTTTTAGTTCATGTTGGTAGTTCTTGTTTTAGTGTCGTTGTGCTAGGAGTTTCAATGTTGGTCATGTTAGTCAGGTTCTTATGGTGGGGAGAACCCTCTAATGTTCTATTATGGTTATTTGTGTTTTTGTTTCCTATATTATTGGTCAATTTTGACTTGTAGAGTGAAATTTCACACCGATGTTGTGGTTTCATTTTTCTTCATTATGTTTCAAGATTGAGTTTTGGTTCTCGTTCATCTGAGTGACTTTCTAGGAGAATAAAGTGTTTGTGGTGGGATAAATTTCACACCCCAACCTTGGTTCTTATTTATTTTATTATTTTCTTAGATCTGGTCCTTTTATTTGAGGTCTATGTTGATTTTCCAGTTTGAATTTTTGATTTTTGGAGTTTCCTGGTGGTTTTTTGTTTTGTACATGGTTTGAGGTTTAATTGTGTGGCCTATTAAGGAAGAATGTTTTTTCAATTTATTTTCTTCTTGCATGGTTTGACTTGAACATCTTGAGAATGGTTTGGGGAAAACCATGAGAGTACAAGGAGAAATTGTTATGCTTGAGGGTTGGTGTCTGGGACTTGCCGCACGGCTTGTGCACAATTCGAAGAAACTATGGAGAAAGTGTGTGAGGGGTTCTACAGTTTTGACAAATCCATTTTTCATGGTTGGTGAATGATTTCCTAAAATATATGGCCAACCCTTGCAAGTTTCCCCTTCTCTACAATAGGGTGTTCATGGTTGGCACACAGTTTAGAAAACTGTGTGGCTAAACCTTGCAAGTTGCCCAACTTTCTTAAAACTTGAAATTCCAAGCTTATCCCTCTTATGTTTTCATCCCTTTTAAAATTTCCTCCCCCTTAGATCATTTTTGGAACATAAAGGGGCTCCCAAACCATATTCCCTTGGTTCCTCTCATTCATTTGGTTCTCCCCCTTCACATCTAAGGTGTGTTTTGTGAGTTTTTGGTTGATTTCTTATTCCCCTCTTTCTTCCCTCTTGGATTCTTGGTTTCTCTTGGTGGGGTTCTCTCTTGGACTAACTCTAGAGGATATGGTTGATGTGTGGATTGATTTATTTGATATTAGGTTGTTTTTATTGTCTCTCAAGATCGATTATTCCCCATCCCAAAGTTTTGTTGTGTTCTCATATCATTGGGGTAGGTGTTTCCATCCATTTTCTTTCTAGTACATTCCATTTGATACTTGAGATTTTATAAATGATTTCTAAATGTGATTCCCATTCCTGTGATGTGTTATTATAAATTTTTTTGGTGTTTTTATGATGTAAAGTTAGTGTGAAATGGTTTTCAATGGGTTTTTATTAAATATTCCTATGTATATATTCATGCAAGGTGTTTATTAAATTGTAAATTGTCCTTTTAAAATGAATTTGGGTATTTAAAGTGTATGTTTGTCCTTGTTTATGTCTTGGTGGCTTAGGTTGATTGAGAATTGAATCGTGTGTGTGATTTTTGGTGACTATTGTTGATTAGTTCTTGTGTGAAATTTTCCTATTTTTTGGTAGTGTAAATAGTGACTTTGAAAGATGGTTTTTGGGTGCTCTCCTGGTTTTAAATTAGTGTTCTATTAGATGTGGGAACATCCATGTGTTCATGGGGTGAACATATGTATGGGAACACAAATGATAATGGTATTTGATAAACTTTCTCAACTTAAAACCTAGATCTTAAAACACTTATTCCCCCTCCTTCTTTTCTTCTTTAACTCTCTTTTTCTCAATGGTTATTTTAAACTCTTGGTGTTTTACTAAATGTATTTTGGTTTCAAATGACTCAAATTTGGTTTTAAAATGGTGTTTGAAATTATGTCCCATTTGGTACTTTGGAATAAGGTTGGTTTGTAAATAGTATAAAGGCTCGTTTGGCACTTTCTGATCTTTTCATGTGTTTTACCTTGGTTTTGGGAAATGGTTTGGAAATGGTTTAGAAAATGTATTTTTATTCAAAATGAAAAAGATTGGTTGGTATATTATGATGTTTAGAAAAGTTATTTTGTAACTTGTGTGATGTGATGGCCTAATTGGAACTTGTGAAAGGCTCTTTGTGACAAGGGAACCTCTATGGTGGATCCTCCAAGGAGAGGGTCATAGCATATATGGTGTTTGTGTTTGGGCTAGGCAAGCATGACGGCTATGGGTTATTGATTTAAGACACACATTTGAGGACCTCCCCATTCACCAAGTACTATTATCATGGGATTCATGGGTGTTATCTAGAGGGTTGAGTGATGGTTGATTATCGACCCTAATTAGACAGGTTGGTCCCCCTTGGATTCATAGAGAGGACAAGTGGGGTGTTCCACTAAATTGGATAGTTTATAATAGATAGTTGGTTATTGACTGTAGAGATTCACCATACACTTGTAGGTGAGCCTAAACTGAGTATGTCTAGGGATTTATTTTATATATGTTTAGAAAATTCCCATTATTACTATCTGTATGTCCTGTTTTACTTATCTTGCATGTTGGATTATTATCCCTACTAGTTTATGCCTACTTGATTTGTTTTTCGTATTCCTAGCATAACTTGTTTGATCTTCTAGTATGGATTTATAGCTTGGTTTTGGTTTTGAAATGGGGTTTTGGATGTAAAAAACATTTTAAAAGGAAAGTTATGTGTGATGATTTAAATTTGGGATTTTTTGAAAGTTATGTTTGGTTCCTTTAAATGATAAAAATATTATTTTATAAGTTTACTTCAAACCAGTGTTTATGGAATTTTTAGGTAAAAGAAATGCATGGATCTATGGTTATTTTCTACTAAGTTGTTGTATGCTCACACCCTACTTGTTCCACTCGGTGTCGTTAGACTCAATCTGTTCTTCATGTTTAGGTTTCTAGTTTGGATTGTCTTTGGATCAGGTTGTTCTTCTAGTTGGTGGTGACCAAGAGGTCACGTGGAGATCAAGTTTTATTTGGAGATCGAATTGTCTTTGGTTTGGTTATTTGTTCCTAGTTTTATGGGGTGAAATCATTCCCATTTTTATTATCTTTTATGCCTAGCACTAGTCTCCAGCTTGGGAGGATTGAAAATTCCTCTTGAGTCTTGTCTCGGACCGGGTCGGGTGTCGGGTCGAATGGAAGCCTGGTCTGGTTTTTGAAATCTCACCAGTATTGAGTTTTTTAGTCTAAAATAAACATTAAAATCACTATACTTGATACACACAATCATTCATTTTCTATATCACTATATTGAATCGATGTTCCTAATAGTACACCATATTCATGAACTCATGCATTCTCGCCTCTCCATGTGATCCTATGGGTGATGGGTGTTTTTTATGGTAACAGTAGAGAACTGAGGGATGGATGATTAAGAGAAAACATTCTTTGAGTTTTTTTTTTATTTTGGTTTATCATATATATATTGTTGTCATTAAAACTATTGCACGTGGTTTCATTTATTATATGACTAGAATGAAATTGCATAGAATATTTATATATTCATAATGGATTTTATGATGATTATTTTTGTTATTATTATTTTTATTTCCATTATATTATTATCAATTATTATTATTAATTCTATACATTGTCTGTGGTGATATTGAGGGTAAATTTCTACTCAATAGTGAACTGTTAAATTCTTAGTGTTGGTCATCATCCTCTAATGATCTAGGAGCGTGCTTGAGGTCATTTGTCACACTAACTCAAGTATTTTAGTAACAATGTTACAATTAAGGTGTTTTTGGACACTATTTTAATTTTAAATGAAAATTACATTGCTTGAATGTTTTAAGGAGAAAATAGATAAATATAATGAAAAAAAGATTTTAGAAACCATGTAAGACCCATAAGGCATTATTTTGATTTTGATTCATCTAAAATATAATTCATCAATTTGTGTACACTTTAAAAACCTTATATCACATATTTATCTTCCCTTCACCCAAACTAAAACAAATGTATAGTTAAAATTAGGGTTAAAAATTTGTGTTTTTAAACCATGGTTTGTGTATATTTGGTCAATGCTCATTTTTTTGATTTTAAAGGTTTGTAAAGCTATTGGATTGTGATGAATGGTATTAATGTAGATTATAGTCCTTAGAGAGAATCTAGGGTCAATTGATGAAGAATTATAAGGAATATTAAATTCCACCCAAGTAAAGAAATTATACAAATCAAGGGATAATCATCAAATCTTTATAGGTTTGGGGTTTTTTATTTCTCTTTTTTGGAATTTTTTTCTCTCCCTAAATTTATTTTTTACATATAGTTTATTACTTATTATGGTTTTCATATGATTTGGATGATAATTTTATAATAAATATTTGTTTAATTGAGTTTTGTTTCATGATTTTTATCAGATCATGTTGTGAAAAAAATTGAGGTTTTTTTATTTGAGTTATCATACCAAAGGGATTTGAGTGAGGGAAAACCAACAATATTAGGGATTTGGAATACCATGGCCATTATATTTATTATCCTTTGTATTTAGGGTTATAAATTTTTGATATTATAGTTAAATTAGATATTTTATCAAGGGTTAATTTTAGTTAGGATTATTATTAGTATCGGACTAAGGGTTTGAACATGTTTAGAATCCTATAGTGACTAAATCATTATCTGAGACTAACTAAGTGATTATTATCTTAGCATAAATTTGAAATTTAAGTGTTCTTTGTCATTTAATCTAAATTATAGCATTTTCACCTATAGAACTAACATAGGATTGTTTTATTCATTTTAGTCCTTCTTTTTCATAATACCTAAATAATTTATCAAAGTCATAATCCTAGGAAATCCTCTTATTATTTGTGATATTGATCCCTACTATCAATGTATTCTTGGTTAGAAGGTAAGATAAAATTATAAATTTGTAAACTGATGGTTACTCATAATGAATTGATCATATAATATCACAGCCTTTATGGTAATCAAAGAGAAAGTTTATATAAGGCTTTGAGAATGGAAGGTGTTGGAACCCTTGTTTTAATGATCAAAAAATCATGTTTATTATGTTATTAGTGAGTTTTATGTTTTATGGTAGAATTTTATAATATAAGATAGATTGGAGAAAAGTTTACCAAGTATTGGAATGAATCACCAATGAATATGAGTCATTGCCAGATAGACTTGTCATAGGAATGAAAAATTGAAAAAGTGTTGGAAAATCATCACCAGATTTGAATCACTATTAAGGATGAAAAATTTGGCTAATTGTTGAAAACACCTACTATCAGTGATGACCCATGGAAATTTGAAAAAGTATGAAAAAGACCTACCGTCAACAATGAGTCACCACCAGGATGAAAAATTGGATAAGTATTGGAAATATCTACCGCCAAAAGATGACCTATCATTAGATCTTGGCACCTCCATAATTGGATAACTGTTGGAAAGACCTACCTCCAGAAGATGAACTACCCTTAGATCTTGGAACCTCCAAAATTGGCTAAGTATTGAGATGACCTATATCAGAGTGGAATCTTGTAAAAGTACTGGAATGACCTACCACTGATATGAGTCACTGTTGAGCATGAACTACCATTATCCTAGCTTACCGTTGGCATGTCTCACTGCCAGATTAAGTTACCGTTAGGATGACTTGCCACTAGAGATTATCTCATCATTCAGAGGATTCACTATCAATGTTTTTCATTATTTTGAATTAACTATTTCTAATTATTATTTTATCAAATTTAATGCAATTGATTATTATAATTTTTATTTCTTAACCACTTGCAGAGTTTCATTAAAGTGTGTGTTAGTCATCCAGTATGAGGGCAGAGGATTCAGGTGACTTTTCCTACATGTTTCTATTAAATGAAGTACCAGACTCCCTCATGTTAAAATCTAGTAGAAAACATAGATATATTCATTTACACTAAAAGTGATTTGAAAATACATTACAAGATCCTAAAGAGTACCACTTGTTGAGAGCTTACATGTTGCATCTTTCTTACACATGACTGTAGAATAAGTGAAGCACATTTAACATCCAGACTACATCCTATAGACTCACCAGAAAGAGTTTATAACACTCTATCCTACTGAAATTTTCAGAAACATAGCTTGAACTGCATTTAAAGATACACTCAAGGAGTCACAAGCTTCATATATTATCATACTGATCAAGAATATCTTCTTTACACCCTTATTTTTTTTTATGTTTATTTTTCTTTACATTGAAAGCGGTTTTAGTTCTACTTTGTATTTTAACACGCACATTGTCTCTTAATATTTAACTAGAAGATACTCAATATCTTCTCAAACTCTCATTACTCCCATGTTCCCACATGTTTTAGAAGAGGTCCCTGTGTGGTCTGTAGTTTTTTATTCCATGGTTATTATGAAAGAGGTATCTATGTGTCCGTGATATCTTTATTGTTTTACACCTAATCCAAGTTGGGAATAAAATATTATTTTTATATAATATGCATAGTAGTATGTGATTTCTAAGTGGAGAGGATTAGGTATCAGCATGAGACTTAACCTCTTGTATTTTATTCCACTGTGTTTTTTTTATTTGCTTTAAAATAAATCTTTTTTAAACTGAAAACAAAACCAAAAATTTGATAGTTAACCTTAATTAGTATTTATATAAGGTTTTGATTAAGTAAATTTATTTCAAAAGTTAAAATATTTTTCATAATTTTTTTAACTGAGACTTAATAAATCTTTGATAAATCTTTTAAAAGATCATAACTTGTATCAATATGCTATTTTGAATAAATGGACTATTTTAGATATTTGGGGGATTTTATTTAAAAATATTTTATACAAAAAAAATTATTGGGTACTCAATTCACCCCCCCCCCCCCTCTTTATATGCTCACTCTGACCAACATAATGGAAAACTTATATTAAAGTAAATATTTTATCAAAGGATAAGTATGATTCATTTGATTAATGTGATATTTTTTTCTTGTAAGTCTATGTCATGAGATAATGGTCGAGTGGAAATATAATAAACATGTCAATTGATTTAGTATCATGGTTAGGAAAAGTTAATGATAGAGTGATTCTCATTGAATCCAGTGGTAGTCATATCTACAAATACTGAGAATTTTGTGTCTTCTGGTGCATCTAAAGAAGTAATATAAATATACAACTTTTTTCCAGATCTTAGAATTAAACCGAGAAAGTGTAATATTCTCACAATATATATTGTAATAATATTGTATCAGTTTTACTAGATAATATTTCAAGGTTTTGAAAGAGTATAAAAGGTAATATAATCAAGGATATCATCTCTTGAGGGTTTTTACTCAAGAAGAATAAGTCGCAGAAAGCATAATATCCATAAAGAAAACATGAAAATCCCAATGACTAAAGTAATATCTTAGTAAAAGAATGATTTGTCATGTGAGATCTAACAATTTTATGCTTAGGAAATTCTCTCTAGCTCAAGTGGGAGTATTGCTAAAGTCGGTTCTCCATAACCAACTTGGATGGTACTTTTTTATTATCATATCATGTATATATATATTTATGCATGATTTGTTATTAATATGTTAGTTTTATTACTTTTTCATGTACTATGTACATAGAAATTTCCTTAGATTATTTTTCATATCAAGAGGTTAGGACAGTTCTTAGCTATAATGAGAACCTCAAGATACTATGATAATAATCTTAAACATATGTCTCATGATCTAGATACATCATATTGACAGGACATGGATGATGTCTAACTATCAGGTGGTGGAGGCTCATGAGAAATGAGACTTATTCTCATGAATTTCACACTTGGTGATATCAAGTAGAGGAGATTATGGGGACTAATCTACTGGTAGAAACATTATAAATTTTTGGTTTCATTGGATGTTATTATCTATGAACATGTGTATTGATCTATCAACTAAATATCATTTTCAATTTGTATCATTTGATCACGTACTTTGATGAATGATGAAAACCATAATAGTTTATGTTTTTGGTGGGGTAGTGTGTGTCAGGATTGTCATTGTCGATATGGTATTGATTGAATGTTCATGATAGAATTTTTCACTTTTGAATATAGGAAGAAAATTTTTGTGTCCATTTGACTGGGATGGTGGTTCCTTGACTAAATTCATGGTCATGGTAAATAAAGTAAAGTTTATCCAATATATTTATAAAAAGATAAATAAATAATTATAGGAAGATATCAGAAAGTATACAACCTTATTTATAAGATATCACAAGAAAAATAGATTATATTACACAGTAAGTGTTCATAGAATATTTTTTGTAGTTATGACTTATCATTATCTATTTAGGGGTCATGATGTGTTGTTAAATACCACTCTTGTTTTTTGAGTATGACTCACTACTATAGATATATGGTCCTATAGGTTCACACAAAAATTGTATCCATAAATTCCACTAATTTATATGAATTATAGTTTAAGACAAAGTGGACCATATGCATGTGGGTTAGTGAACATTAGTGTGTGAATAATTGTGAGTAAAAATTAAATAAAATCAGTTATATATTATTCAATCTTAGAATTAGGAGAGTTGAATTTATTACTCAACGTATTCACTAGTTATTTAAGTATAAAAGAGAATCTAAGAAAATTTATTTTTTATGAATGAATATTATTTATTAAAAGTTTGATAAACATATATAATAAGAATGATCTAGGTAAATATATGTGTTCCATTACATGACATAAGATAATGTTATAGGTGATGAATTATTTAGGACATAATGAAAAGTTAATATGGTCATAAGTGTGGGTTTTGGGTTTAAATGAAGGCTATGTTTTCATGGGGACTAAAATGCAATTTATGGAAGCCCAAAATCAAAGGATTCATTCTATTGAAAAAATTTCATCCTATGACTTCATTTCCCAAGTTTTTTGTGAGATAAACAAGAGATAACTTTATAAAGTAGATTTTGACTTATGAATAAATCATGTTCTCTTCTTGTGATTGTGTGTTCACCGTAAATAACCCAATTCTTTTGTATCAGAACACTAAGATCATAGAGAAAAAAACTAGGAGCTTTCGGTACACATGTGGATGATCTAAAGGGTTCCTCACTTGGTGCCTTTATTTTATGATGATCCAGAGATGAGCATAGTATATTGGGATCAATTTGTTCCACGTAGGTGTTATATTTTTCATTTTTTTCATTATTAATGTTTAAATTTGACTACATGTGATTCATGGGTGAATTTGGGAACTAGTATGTAGAATCTCATGTTACAACCTATATTTGATTGAAAAATTATAAAATACCTAATCACATATGCTTCCTGAAGTATCATGTACCTTCAAGTTTTTTCAGAACAGTTTTCACATTACATTGGTTATTTTAATGTCAAAAACCCTTCCATTATATATAATGGAAATTTTTTAGAAGTTTCTATTTAGTTTTGTGGTTTTGATATTCAAGCACAAAATATAATTATCAAGCTTCTCTAATACCGCTTGAAGGAACCCAAGACTTGTAGAAGTTATAGAGACCCTTATTTTTTTACAATACTATTACATCATTTTAAATATAAAAAATATAATAGTGTCACAAAACTAGGATCCAAGATTTTAGTGTCTTGGTAAAATTAAGACCATGCATAAAATTTATATAATAAAACATAAATATTATTTAATTACTTCTTCTCTAGCTTCTTAGTGTTCCACAAGTACTATTTATTAAAAATATTCACCTGAGGATATACATAAAAAGAAGAGATGAACTAAAAGCCATAAGAGGATAAATAAGAGACATGAAACATGGGTGAGCATAATCAACATCATTATCATGATTATGATCATTATATAAAGGCATGGAATGATGAAATGTATAAAAATGAAACATCATGTCTTAGTGGTCAACTATCATGCATAGTTGTGAACAAATATAGCATCATGTTCATGCATATTTCACTTTATCTCATGAGATAAATCAAATTACCCAATGAATTGTAGTTCTATATAATTTTGGGCACACCCATCACATCATAACATTTATATGCACTATATAATTTTGGGTTCACTTGTCACATCATAACATTTACATAATCATACTTGCTACATATATCAATCTTGGACATAAAATAAACCATTGAAAGGAATGGGTTTCATTTTATAAGGCATACATTCATAAACATTGAAGTTCCCAAAATAAAAATGGAATATGATGCTTGGTATTAATCTTGATTGAAGAATAAACAATCTCAAGAGAAGTAAAAGATGTGTTTTTAGAAAGAAGGGTTATTTTGGAAAAATCTTTGCATTTGTCATAAAACTAGATTGAAAAAATGTATAACCTATAAAAGGAAATGGAATGAAAAGTAAATGATATTTAAGGAACATAAAATGAAAATTCATACTAAAAATGAATTGAAAGAGGGAAAACCCAAAGAAATGGAGTTGGGTTTGAGAATTCCCCTTAACTTATGTCTGAATGATCTCTTCACTTTAATATCATAGATAATCAAATTAAATTAATTAATTAAAAAATTCAGAGCCTTTTATAAATTAATTTGATTCATTATAGTTTTATTAAGTTTATTTATAGTATTTTCTATGATTTTTAGAGTTTAATTTCATCTTTTGGGGGTGTTCTTTTTCTTGGTTTTTAGGATCGGTTCGCTTGTATATGAGTATGGAAGTTCATGTAAATTTTTAATAGTTATACATAATTGAAATTATATGCTATTAATTAACTTTAATAATACTAAATGATCTTATATATCATTTTTTATATGGTATGAATATGAATCATTATATAAATATTTAATGAAAATGATTTAATTTATTTGGTGGATTTTACGACCATCACAAACTCATATCCTTTTATTTAATATAATGTTTATATATGATTCTAGAACATTATATAAATTATAATATGTATAATAAAATCTTATTTAGTAATAATAATGGTTTTATGACCAGCCTTGAAGGTGGTGGTTAAAAATTAAAATGCATCCTCCACGGTGGTGGTAAATCGACACCCCACGGATGATAATTTCATTTTCAGAATAAAATGAAAGGTGGAGATATTTGAAGATAAAATATCCCATTAACATAATAAAATTACAATATATAAAATATAATGGATTTATCATGCCTATTGTATTGGTGGAGATGATTATAGGATAAGAAAATAAATTAAATTGAAAATAAATTAAATTGAAAATAAATTAAAAGAAAACAAAATAGGATTTTACCTCTTGAATTTATCCTCCTTGAGAACCCCATTAGGGGAAAGGTTTTGGTATTTTGATTATACCAAGGGATTATAAACGTGGGGTAGGGTTTTGGGAAGATTATTGGGTAGAATATATACAAACTTCAAGGCTTGGAAGGTGTGAGGAGAAGAGGTGGTTAGAGGTGGTATTTATAGGGGAGGAGAGGAGGGTTTTCTCATTATTTTATTCACTAATTTATTATTTTGGCTCAATACAATGAATATTTTTGATTACCATGACTAAATATAGTAAAAGGAGAATTATATTTTGATATTATGGGCTTACATCATCCATACATCATATATGACTTAATAATTCATGTATTTAGCATATATCATAAATTATCGTATTTTAATATTCACCAAAAATTCAAGTATTTAAAAAAAATACCAAAAATTAAACCTAATCATTTTTCAACATGTATAATTTAAAAATGAACTATGTTTTATGAAAATAATTTTCTAAATATGAGAAAATTAATTTTTAATTAAAATCATCATTTACTTGGAAAATACTGATTTTAAAATTATAACTCTTTTTATAAGACTTTGAAAGATTAATTAAGGTGTCATAAAATTATCTTATAATCATAAAACAACAAAATGTTAATTTATGAATCTATTTTATGAAAATAAGTTTTTTTTAAATAATTATATTAATTATAAAAATTTAAATAAACATTTATATATTATAAAAATACCAACACTTAATTAATAATTTTTAAAATAATTATTTACATATACTATGATATAATTATATCACATTATCATTTATAAGATACCTAAATTTTATTTATACTTTCATAGATTATGTTACTATTCTATTGGTTGGATTACTATTCCTAATGGTTATGTTACTATTCCAAAGGTCAAGTTACTATTTCATTGGTATTGGTTCCTTAACTTCTATAAATACCTCTTATTTGATTAATTAATTATTTATAGAGTTTCTATTGTGTTCTAAAAGTGATTTTATGTTATTTATAATATATGAAATAATTATAAGAATGAAATTTCCATTGATAAAATTTTGGTTCATTACATTCCTCCCCCTTATGAAATTTCTCATTCAAATTTTTCTTTTAAAAAAATAGGTGAGGGTAATTCTCCTTTATTAATTACTATATCCCATGTTTCCTCTTTGTACTTATGGTTCCATCATAGTAATTTTACCAGGTGAGTAGTCTTTTTCTGTATAACTTTATCTCTACAGTCCAAGATCTTCTCCTTGTAAGAGATATCATTTTCCCGCTATACCACCTCGAGATTAAATACATGTGAGAGATATGGAATGTAGTTCCTCAAGAGGGATACATGAAATACATCATGTACTTGAGACATGGTAAGTGGAAGTTCCAGTCGATAGTCCATATCTATGAAATGATCAATAATATCAAAGGGGTCGATGTACCTAGGACTCAACTTTCCTTTATTCCCAAATATCATGATCCACTTCCATTAAGATATGTAGAGGAATACCATGTATCCCAATATAAACTCTAAGTCCCATCAACGATTGTATGCATAGATCTTCTGTTGACTTTGGGATTCCTTGATGTGTTGCTGAATGGTTTTCACTTTTTCCACCATTTCTTTGACCATTTCAAGTACTATAATCTTACGTTCACTAAATTCATCCCATCGCTCCATTGTTTTGCATATTTTCCCATAAAGGTATTCATATGAAGACATTTGGATGCTCGATTAGAAACTATTGTTGTTAGAGAACTTGACCAAAGGCATATGTTGGTCCCATACTCCTTTAAAGTTCATATAATATAATCTTGACATGTCTTCTAATGTATTAATAGTCTATTTAGATTGGCCATTAGTTTGAGGATGATAGGTCATACTGAAACTTATCTTAGTGTTTAAAGCATATTGGAGACTTTTCTAGAAATTAGAGATGAATCTCAGATCTTGATCAGATATAATCAATATTGGTACTACATACATCCTTAACACTTCTCTGATATATATCTGTGCAAGATTATCCAACGATAATTCCTCTCAATTTCTGATAAAGTGATATCTCTTTGTAAGACAATCCACAAAAACCCATATATAATTGTTTTCACTTAATATATTTAGAGGTACGGTGACAAATTCTATGGTGATGTTTTCTTATTTCCATGTTGGTATGGGTAATGGGTGAATCATACCCTTATAATTTTTTCTTTCATCCTTCACTTATTGACATACCAGACACTTTGATATATATCCATCGATCTTCTTATTTATATTTTCCCACCAATAGTTCTCTCAAATATCTCGATACATATTTTTCCTCCCTGGGTGAATAGAGAAGGTTGAGATATGAGCATCATTCAGAATATCCTTCTTTATATTTAGGTCAGATGGTACACATAGTCATCACCCAAATATTATAACTTCTTCCCCATCAATTTTAAACTCTAAGGATTTCCCCTTTCTCATAGCTTCTACCTTCTTCTGAATTTCTACATAATTTCTTTTACCATCATTTATTTTCTCTATGAGGTATGGTTGAGTAATCATTTTATAAAGTATTGGTGATGTTCCTTCCTTATTGATTCCCATGTTTATACTTTGAAAATATAACAAGATTGGATACTTATCAAATCTCATCATTGATAAAGATTTAGGATCCTTTCTACTTAGAGCATTTTCCACTTTATTTGATTTGCTAGGATGGTAGTGGATTGAGCAGTCATAATCCTTGATAATCTCTAAACATCTTCATTGGAGCATATTAAACTCCTTATTTTTTAATATATATTTTAGGCTCTTATGATCAATATATATCACACTTCTCCCCATAGAGATAATGTCGCCATATTTTCAACGCAAAGATCACAACTACAAATTCCATATCATATGTGTGATAGTTTTTCTCATGAATTTTCAACTCACTTAAGGAATAGGATATCAATTTATCATTTTTCATCAATACATATCCTAATACCTTCTTTTAAGCATCATTATTTACCATAAATAGTTCCCCACTTATCAGAAGTGTGATTACTGGCATAGTAATAAGTCTCTTTTTCAACTCTTTGAAGTAGTCTTCACATTCACTAGTCTATAAAAACTTTTATCCCTTCCAAGTCATATTGGTTAGTGGGTTTGAAAATCATGATAATTTCTTCAAATATATCTGGTAATACCCATCTAGACCAAGGAAACTAAATATCTCCATTACATATATTGGATTGGGCCACTCTTCGATTATCCTTATCTTGGAAGAGTCCATAGATATTCCTTTGGTGGTGATGACATTCCCCAATAATGATACTTCTTGCATATAGAACTCACATTTATTGTACTTTTCATAGGTTTTCTCACTTCGCAAATTCTTTAGCATAGTATTCAAATACTCCTTGTTCTCTCCCTTTATCTTGTATTATATCGTAATATCATCAATAAATACTACCAAAAATTTGTTGAGGTAATCACTAATGACTCTATTCATTAAGTTTGTGAATATTTATATAGAATTAGTGAGTTTTAAGGGCATCACTATAAAATCATAGTTTCTATAACTCATTCAAAATATAGTCTTGGTAATATCTTCTTTCTTCACCTTTAATTGGTGATATCCCGAACGAAGGTCCACCTTAGAGAAATACTTGGATCCACATATTTGATCAAACAATTCATCTATCTGAGGAAGAGGATACCTGTTATTTATCATTATTTTTTTGATATCGTCATAATCAATGAAGAGGCACATTGATTCATCCTTATTCTTTACAAAGAGTATTGGTTCACCCCATGGTGAAGCACTCAGGTGTATAAAACCCTTGTCCAAATTCTCTTATAATTGCTTCTTCAGTTCCTCTAACTCAATGGTGTCCAATATATAAAGTGTATTTTATATTGGTAGAGATCTAGGAATAATTTCAATTGAGAACCCAACCTGTCAGTCAGAGGAAGACTAGGAAATTATTTAGGGAACATATCATTGTATTCCCTTACAATTGGTATGTCTTTGAGAATGATTCTCTCCTTTGTCTCAATCATTTGAGTTGGATATGCTTGCACATAAGGTAATAGTATTCATACTTAAGACAATAATTATTTAGGAGATTCATCCTCCTATTATACATGTTCAGAATTGGAGGCTGTCTCAAGATGTGAAGAGTGATATCCCTTTACCGATAGTTAATGTTGGATTTGTATAAATATAGTTAATCCATGATCAATATAGCATCAAACTCCACCAAAGGAAGTAACATGAAATTTTCTGGGATGTTCAATCCACAAACATTAACCAGGGAGGATTTATATACTTTGGATGAAATAATTGCCCCATTTTTTGTTCACACAGATAACTCAACCTCCATATTTTGAGGTGGTGTTTGAATTATTCTACTAAACTTTAATGATATAAAAGAATGTGTAAAAACATAATCAAATAATATGTTTTCTATTCTTGACGGAATAACCAATATACCTATCACCACATAATTTTTAGGCTTCACCTCAATGGTAGTGACGACATAAGCCTTCCCTTGATCCTCTGTCTTTGGTGGATACTAAAGTTTATTACCCTCTAGGACTCGAGGTTTAGTGCACTAGCTTTCATAGTGCCACTGCTCCCTAGAGTTAAAAGATTGAACCATGGGTAGTGTTCTCCTTTCCTCCACCACATTTTATAGCTTCCTCATGTATCTTCAACATTCATGAGCTTGGTGTCCTTCTCTCTTGTACTTATATCTTTCCTCATCCCTTTGAGGCAATTCACATGATGCTTCTTCCCATATTTTTGACATGTGATTAGTTTATCTTTCTTTCCACCTTTCTCAATAGATCCCTCAGCTTGAAACTCCATCTTTAATTTCTTATCACCATAGACATGGGACCATTCTCCAAACTCCATCTCCACTTTGAGATAACATCGAACAACTTCTTCATAACTTCCAATGTCTAGGGTAGCTAGTTCCTTTTGAAGGTGTGGTTTTAAACCATTAAATAATCAATCAATTTTTCTATCATTGTTGATAACAAAACCTAAAGAATACCTTGAAATCCTTTTGAAATTTTCTTCATGGGCCATGATAAGTTCACCTTTCTTTTTCTTTATCTATATGAATTCTCTCTCCATATTTGTACGAAGAGGCTAAGGGAAATAATTATTAAGAAACATTATCTTAAAGTCTCCCCACTCCATCTCTTCAATTTTATCTTTTGGATTTTTGTTTTTAATCAACACCCAGTATTGATCAGTCTCTCCATAAAGATGATAAATTCCCAAAGTAAACTTCTTTATCTTCGAATAGAGAAGAATAGAAAAAATCTTCTCCCTTGATTTGACCCACCATTTCGTGAATAGCAGATTGGAAGATCCACTAAATTTCGGTGTTCATTTCCGTATAAAAGTATCAATAGCTAGTTTCTCATTCTTAGGGGAAAGAGGATGTTCCATATTATTCAGGTTATTGTTCATAGCGTAAGACAGTTGGGTAAGTATTTCCATGAAATTTTTTAACTCCACCTCTCAAGGAATTGAGGATTTCATTCGGACAATCGCTATATTATCCCTCACATGGGTAGTTGGCCTGGTTTCTCCTAGTTCCCACCATTTTATAAAATAGAAAAGGTTAAAACAAAAAAAAAGTCATCAATTCATGAATAAATAATTTATTAATTGTGAAATTAAATCTAAATAAATATCTTTTTGGATCCTTATGTTTATAATTTTTCTAATACAAAGCTTCTTGGGTTCTTACTTATACTTAGTCACATACTGAGGGTTTTCACTATGTTTATCTAATCCTAATTCCCAAATTAACTAAATTATACTCTGATACCAACTATAGTGACCCTGATTTTTCTTACATTACTATTATATCATTTTAAAGATAAACAATATAATAGTGTTACAAAACCAAGATCCAAAGGTCTAGTGTCTTGGAAAAATTAATACCATACATACCATTTACATAATAAAACGTAAACATTATTTAATTCATTATTATCTAGCTTCTTAGTGGCTCATAAGTAATCCTTAGTACAAGTATTCACCTAAGGATATACACCAAAATAAGGAATGAGATAAAATCCCAGTAAGAGGATGAATAAGAGACATGAAAAATGGGTGAGAATAATCAACATCATAACATAATCATCATAATTATGAGTGGAATCATTATATAAATGAATGGAATGTGGTAATGCATAAAAATGAAACATTGTGTCTTAGTGGTCAACTACTACACATAGTTGTGAACAAATCTAGAATCATGTTCATGCATATTTCACTTTATTTCATGATATACATCACATTACCCAATACATTGGGGATCTATATAATTCCAACCACACCTGTCACATCATAACATTTACATGCACTATATAATTCTGAGTGCACCCGTCACATCATAACATTTTCATAAACATGCATGACACATATATCAATATTGGATATAAAATAACTCATGGAAATTAATGGTTTTTATTTCATAAATCACACATTTATAAACTTCTGAGTTCCCAAAATAAAAAGGCAGTAAGCTACTTGGTATCTTTCTTGATTGAAGAAGAAAAAATCTCAAGAGAAGTACAATATGTGTCTTTAGAAAGAAGAGTTATTTTGGAAAAAATATTTTCATTTATCATAAAACCATATTAGAAACATGTATGTCCCAAAAAGAAAAACTTAAGGAAATAGAAATTATATTTAAGTAACATTAAAGGAAAATTCATACTAAAAATGGAGTGTAAGAGGGAAAACTTAAAGAAAAGGAGTTGGGTTCGAGAATTCCTCTTACCTTATGTCTAAATGATTTCTTCACTTTAATATCCTAAATAATAAAATTAAATTCATTAATTAAAAAATTAAGAACATTTTATACATGAATTTGATTCATTATAGTTTTGTTAAGTTCATTTATGGAATTTTTTATGAGTTTTAGAGTTTAATTTCATCATTCGAGAGTGTTTGTTTTCTTGATTTTCATGATCGATTCGCTTGTATATGAGTATGGAAGTTCATGTAAAATTTAAATAGTTATCCAAAATTGAAATTATATGTTATTAATAAACTTTTATAAGATTAAATTATCTTATATATAATTTTGTTATATGGTATGAGGATTAATCATTATATAAATAGTTAATGAAAATGATTTAATTTATTTGGTGGATTTTACGACCATCACGAACTCATATCATTTTATTTAATATCATGTTTATATATTGATTTATAAGATTATATAACTTATAATACCTATAATATATTATTATTTAACTATAATAATGGTTTTATGTCCAGCCTTTAATGCAGCAGTGAAAAATGAAAACACATCATCCACGGTGGCGGTAAATGGACACCCTACAGATGATAATTTCATTTTTAGAATAAAAGGAAAGGGGGAGAGATTTAAAGATGAATTGTTCCTTTAAAATAATATAATTATAGTATATAAAAGATATTGTAGTTATAATTTCTCTTTTATAGGTTAATATGAGGAGAGTATTAAAAAATGAAATTGAAAAGAAATTAAAAGAAAAAAAGAGGATTTTACCTCTTGAATTTATGCTCCTTGAGAACCTCCTTAAGGAAAACATTTTGGTCTTTTGATGAGAACAAGGGATCCCAGAAATGGGTAAGGGGGTTGGTAAGAGTATTGGTAAGAATATAGATAATATTTAAGACTTGGGAGGTGTGGGGAGAAGAGGTGGTGAGCGGTGGTATTTATAGGGGAGGAGAGGGGGTTTCTTATTATTTTATTCATTAATTTATTATTTTGGCTCAAAACTATGAATAGTTTTTTATTTCCAAGACTAAATAAATTAAAATGGGAATGAGAGTTTTATATTATAGGTTTACATCAACCATAAATCATCTATTACTCAATAATTCATGTATTTAGCTTTTATCGTAAATTACTGTATTTTACTATTCACCCAAAAATCAAGTATTTTAGAAAAATCACAAAAAATAACACTGAAATTTTTTTGATATATATAATTCAAAAATGAACTCCATTTTATGACAATTATTTTAAAATTTTTAGAAATTTAATTTTTTTAATTTAAATCATTATTTACTTGGAAAATACAGATTTTAAAATTATAACCGATTTTATAACACTTTGAAAGACTAATTAAGGTCTCATAAAATTATCTTACAATAATAAGACCAAAAAATGTTAATTTATGAATCTATTTTATGAAAATAAATTTTCTTTTAATTAATTATATTAATTATAAAATTATAAATAAACATTTATGTTTTATAAAAATGCCAACACTTGATTAATAATTTTTAAAATATTTACTGACTTATACTATGATATGATTATATCATATTATCATTTATAAGATAGATAAATTTTATTTATAACTTCATATATGATATTACTATTCTATTAGTCAGATTACTATTATGAATGGTCATGTTACTATTCCAAAGGTCGGGTTACTATTTCATTGGTATTGGTTCCTTAACTTCTAGAAATACCTATTATTTTATTAATTAATAATTTATAGAGTTTTTATTATGTTATCAAAGTGATTTTATGTGGTTTATACTATATTACATAACTATAAAAAGGGAATTTACATTGATAAAATTTTGGTTCATTTCATTCTTCCCCCCTTATAAAATTTCTCCCTTAGAATTGCATTTTACAAAAACAGGTGAGGGTACTTATTATTCATTACTTCCACCACTTCCCTTGTTTGCTCCTCGTACTTATGGTTTTTCTATAGTACTTTTACCAAGTGAGTATTCTTGTTGCGTAGAACTTTATCTCTATGATCCAAGAACTTCACTAAATACTCCTTGTAAGAGAGATAATTTTCTAATTGTACCACCTCTGTATTTAGTACATGTGAGGGATCTGGTCTATAATTTCTTAAGATGGATACATAGAATACATCATGTGCTTGAGACATGGTAGATGGAAGTTCCAATCGATAGGCCACAGCTCCGACACGATCATGAATCTCAAAGGGGTCGATGTACCTGGGACTCAATTTTCTTTTCTTCCCAAATCACATGATCCTATTACATAAAGATATGTTGAGGAATACTATGTCTCCAACATTGAACTCTAGGTCCAATTGATGATTGTATACATATATCTTATGTCAATTTTAGGCTACCTTGATGTGATGATGAATTGTTTTCACCTTTTCCACCTTTTCTTCGATCATTTTAAGTACTAAAATCATAAATTCACTGACTTCATCTCAACACACCGTGTTTTTCATCTTTTCCTATAAAGGGATTCATATGGATCCATTCGGATTCTAGAGTGGAAACTGTTTTTGTAAGAGAACTCGACCAGAGGAATATATTGGTCCAATCCTACTTTAAAGTCCATAGAGCATGCTCTCAACATGTCTTCCAATGTCTGAATATTCCATTCATATTACTCATCAGTTTGATGATGATAGATCATGATGAAACTTAGATTAGTGTTTAAATCATGTTGGATACTTTTCCAAAACTTGGAGGTGAATCTCAGATCTCAATTAGATACAATTTATAGTGGTGCTCCATGAAACCTTACCACTTCTCTAATGTATATTTGTGTAATTTGATCCAATGATAAGTACTCTTGAATTATGATAAAGTGAGTTGTATTTATAAGATGATACACAACATCCCATATATCATTGTTTCATCTGGATGTCTTTGGAAGCCCGGTGACAAATTCCATGGTGATGTTTTCACATTTCTGTGTTGGTGTGGGTAATGGCTGCATCATACCCTTATACTTTTGTATTTAAGCCTTCACTTTTTTTTGCCTAAAGGCCTTATTTTTTATTTATTTTTTATAACCCCCCATTCGAGGGATGAGGGGGAACCCTTAAAAGTCCCATAGGCTTAGAGATTACATGACTTGTTGTTCTTAGGTAAATATTCAGACTATAAATACATGGAACTTCTCCTCCCCAACTTCTTCATCATGATGTTATCTCTCCACCTTTTCATGGCTTGTTTGGTTAGGCTTCTCGTTCATGTACAGGATGGTCTCAATGGAAATTCCATACCCTCTCTTTTTGAAAAATCCGCTTAGTTTCTTCTCTAGTGAATGTGTCTACTCTGAATCCTCATCAAGATTCTTCTCCTTATAGAGTCTGTCTAGTCATTTAATCACAATTTTAGGTGACCCAAAGGCCTTGAGGTGGCATGAAGGCCTTGAGGTGGCCCGAAATCCTTACTGGCCCAAAGGCCTTGGGTGGCACAAAGTCCTTAAAGGACCCAAGGCCCAAACCGGTGTCCCGAAAGCCCAAATGAATTAATAGTGCCAACTACTATAGTACCGAATAGTACATGATACAGTACCTACTATAGTCCTGATACAGTAACCTGAAAATTATGTCTCTTCCCGGTTTTGAACTCGAGTCTCCTTGATGCACTTATAGAGTCCTCAACAACTGGGATGAGGTTCATGTGCTCCTTCACATGTTGACATACCAAGAACTTTTATGTATATTCAGCAATATCCTTCTACACATTGTCCCACCAATAGTTCTCTCAAATATCTCGATACATCTTTGTGTTCCCTGGGTGAATAAATAAGGTTGATATATGTGTGTCATTCAGAATATCCTTCTTTATCTCTAGATCATAAGGTACACATTTTTGTGACCCAAATCTTACAAATCCTTTTTCATCAATTTTAAACTCTGTGGATTTCCCCTTTCTTATAGCTTCCACCTTCTTCTGAATTTCCACATAATTTCTTGGCGAAACCTTTATTTTTTCCATGAGGGATGGTTGAGAAATCATTTGATAAAGGATTTGTGATGTTCCTTCTTTAATGATTCCCATGTACATCCTTTTAAAATCTAATAATATTGGTTCCTTACCAATTATCATCATTGATAAATATATTGGATCCTTTCTACTTAGAGAATCTACCACAATATTTTATTTAACAAGATGGTAGTGGATTGAGAATTCATAATCCTTGATAATCTCTAACCATATTCATTGGTTCATATTAATCTCATTCTTTATGAATATATATTTTAGTATCTAATGATCATTATATATCTCAAAATTCTCCCCGTAGAGATAATGTCGCCATATTTTCAATGTAAAGATCATAGCTGCTAACTCAAGATCATGCATGGGATATTGTTTCTCATGAATTTTCAACTGCCTTGAGGTGTAGTATATCACTTTATCATTTTACATCAGTACACAGCCTAATCCCATCATTGAATCATTATTGTATACCATAAACATTTCCCCACTTGTCATAAGTGTGAGTGGCATAGTGATAAGCCTCGTTTTCAACTCTTTGAAGCAATATTCACATTCCCTGGTCGAGAAAAACTTTTCTCCCTTTCGATTCATCTTGGTTAGTGGGTTTTACGATTGTAATAACTTCTTCACAAATCTCTGGTAATACCCATCTAGACCAAAGAAACTACAGATCTCCGTTATAGATGTTGGTTTGGGCCACTCTTTGATTGCCTCTATCTTAGAAGGGTCTATAGATATTCATTTTTTGGTGATGATATTTCCAAAGAATTATACGTCCTCCATACATAACTCACTTTTATTGTACTTTTCATAATATTTATCCCATCAAAAAGTCTTTAGTACAGTATTAAAATGCTCTTCAAGTTCCCCCTTTCTCTTGAAGTATATTAGAATATCATTAATAAATACTACCACAAATTTTTCAAGGTAATCTCTAAAGACTCTATTCATTAAGTCTATAAATATTGATGGATCATTAGTGAGTCCAAAGGGAAAGGCTAAGAACTCATAGTTTCTATACCTTATTTTAATGGTGGTCTTGGGAATATCTCCCTTCCTTGCCTTTAATTGGTAATATCCCAAATGAAGGTCCACCATAGAGAAATACTTGCCTCCACGTAGTTGATCAAACAAGTCATATATCTGTAGAAGTGGATACTTGTTATTTATAATGATTTTTTTTATCTCATGATAATAAATGTAAAGGAACATTTTTCCATCCTTCTTCTTTATGAAGAGAACTGGTGTACCCCATGGTGAGGCACTTGGGCATATAAAACCCTTGTATAGATTCTCTTGTAACTCCTTCTTCAGTTCTTCTAACTCAATAGTGTCCATTATATAAGGTGTATTTGATATATACAAAAATCTAGGAATAAGTTCAATTGAGAACTCAACTTCTCGGTTGTGAGGAAGACCTCGTAATTCTTTAGGTAACACATCACTACATCCCCTTATAATGGGTATGTCTTCAAGTATGATTCTCTCCTTTGTCTATATCATTTTAGCAAGATAAGATTTCTCATAAGGCAATAATATCCACATTTTAGATGATGGTTATGAAGGAGATTCATCCTCCTCCTTACACTTGTAAGGAATATAAGGATGCCTCAATATGTGAAGAGTGATATACCTTTCCTAACAGTTAATGTTAGCTTTGTATAAAGATAGTCAATCCATGCCCAATATAGCATCAAACTCCACCAAAGGAAGTAAGAAAAGATTTGTTGGAAGGTTTAGTCCACAAACATTAACCAGGGAGGATTTATATACTTTGGATTTAATAATTTCCCTATTTTTTGTTCTCATAGATAACTCAACCTCTATATTTTGAGGTGGATTATTCTACTAAACTTAAAATATATGAAATAATGGGTAAAACCAGAATCAAATAGTATGTTCCTTGTTTTTGAATGAATAACTAATTTACCTATCACCTTATCATTGTCAGGCTTCACCTTATAGGTAGTGATAGAATAAGACTTCCCTTGATCCTTTGGATTTGGTGGATGATGATGTTGATTACCCTTGATTTATCTAGGTTTAGTACACTAGATTTAATATTTCCCTTTCTCCCTATAGTTGAAACATTTAACCATAGGTGGTGATCTCCTTTCCTCCACCACATTTTCCAGCTTCATCATGTATATTTGATATTCATGAGCTTAGTGATCTTATCTCCCACACTTATAGAATTTCCCCATCCATTTAAGGCATTTCCCATGAGGTTTCTTCCCACATTTTTGACATGTGAGTGGTTGATATTTCTTTACACTTTTCTCATTGTATCCACCATCTTAAAACTCCATCTTTAATTTATTATCACCATAGACATGGGATCATTCTCCAAACTTTATCTCCACTGAGATAACATTGAACAACTTATTCATAACTCCCAAATTCTTGGATAGCTATATCCTTTTAAAGGTTTGGCTTTAAACCAATAAAAATCTATCAATTTTTCTATTATTGTTGATAACAAAACCCAAAGCATACCTTGCAAGCCTTGTGAAATTTACTTCGTAGGCCATGAAAATTTCACCTTCCTTTTGCTTTATCTCTATAATTTCTCTATTCATCTTTGTATGAAGGGTATGAGGTAAATACTTATTAAGAAACATTATCTTAAAGTCTTCCCACTCCATATCTTCAATTTCATCATTCATCTTGGTGTTTTTAATCAATATACTCCATTGATCAGCCACTCCATCTAAATGATAAATGGCCAGAGTCACCTTCTCCATCTTAGAATATTGAAGAATATAAAAGATATTATTCATTAAGTTGACCCATTATTCTGTGACTAGTGGATCATAAGATCCACTAAATGTCGGTGGTCTTTGCAGCATAAAAGTCTCGATATCCAGTTTCTCCATCTTAGGTTAAGGAGGATTGTTACACATTATTTAGGTTATTGTTCACAACCTAATATAGCTGGGTAAGCATCGCCCTGACATTTCCACCTCCCAAGGCATTGGGGATTTCATTCGAGCAATTTATACATTATCCCTCACATGGGTTGTTGGCCTTGTTTCTCTGGGTTCCCACCATTTTCTAAAATAGAAAAGGTTAGAACAAAACATAAGTCATTAATTCATGAATAAATAATTTATTCCTTGTGAAATTAAATCTAAATGAATATCTTTTGGGATATCTATGTTTAAAATTTTTCTAAAACCAAGCTTCTTGGGTGATTACTTATACTTAGTCTCATGCTAAGGGTTTTCACTATGTTTCTTTAATCCTAATTCCCAAATTAACTAAATTGTGCTCTAATACCAACTATATCGAACTTGATTTTTCTTACATTACTATTACATCATTTTTTAAGGATAAAAAATATAATAGTGTTACAAAACCAGGATTAAAAGGTTTAGTGTCTTTAGAAAATTAAGACCATACATAACATTTACATAATAAAACATAAACATTATTTAATTCTTTCATATCTAGCTTCTTAGTGGACCACAAGTACTAATTCGTACTATATTCACCTACGGATATACATCAAAATAAGGGGTGAGCTAAAAGACTAGTAATAATATGATTAAGAGACATGAAACATGGGTGAGAATAATCATAATCATAGCATCATCATCATAATCATGATTTGAAGCATTAGATAAAGGCATAGAATATGGAAATGCATAAAAATGAAACATCATGTCTCATTGGTCAAATACCACACATAGTTGTGAACAAAGATAGCCTCATGTTCACATATATTTCACTTTATTTCATGAGATACATCACATTAACCAATGAATTCTAGTGATATATAATTTTGGAAACACGTGCCACATCATAATATTTACATGCACTATATAATTTCAGGCGCACCCATCACATCATAACATTTACATATTCATACATGCTACATATATTAGTATTGGACATAAAATAACCCATGGAAATTAATGGGTTTCATTTAATAAAGAATACATTCATAAACATTGGAATCCCCAAAATAAAAAGGGAATAATATTCTTGGTATCAATCTTGATTGAATAATAAACAATCTCAAGAGAACTAAAAGATGTGTTTTTAGAAAGAAGAGTTATTTTGGAAAAATCGTTGAATATGTCATAAAACTAGATTGGAAAATTTTATATACCAAAAAAAATTAAGGAAAAATAAATCATATTTAAGGAACATCAAAGGGAAATTCATACAGAAATGGAGTGGAAGAGGGAAAACCCAAAGAAATGGAGTTAGGTTCGAGAATTCCCCTTACCTTATGTCCGAATGATTTCTTCACTTTAATATATTGGATAATAAAATTAAATTAATTAATTAAAAAATTCAGAACCTTTTATACAATAATTTTATCTAATATAGTTTTATTAAGTTCATTTATAGGATTTTATATGATTTATAGAGTTTAATTTCATCGTTTTGGGAGTGCTCACTTTCTTGGTTTTTGTGATTGGTTCGCTTGTATATGAGTATGGAAGTTCATGTAAAATTTGAATACTTATCAAGAATTAAAATTATATGTTATTAATGAACTTTAAGAAGATTAAATGATCTTATATATCATTTGGTTATATGTTATGAGGATGAATCATTAGATAAATAGTTAATGAAAATGATTTAATTTATTTGGTGGATTTTACGACCATCACAAAATCATATAATTTTATTTAATATCATGTTTATATATTGCTTATAGAACATTATATAACTTATAATATATATAATAAAATCTTATTTAACCGTAATAATGGTTTTATGACCATCCTTGAAGGCTTTGTGAAAAATGAAAAGGCATCATCCACGGTGGTGGTAAATCAACACACCACAAAAAATAATTTCATTTATAGAATAAAAAAAAGGGGAGGAGATTTAAAGATGAATTATTTAATTAAAATAAAAAAAATCTAGTTTATAAGAGATACTAGAGTTATCATGCCTATTTTGTAGATGGAGATGAGGAGATTATAATAAAAGAAATGCAATTGAAAAGAAATTAAAAGAAAAATAAAGAGGATTTTATCACTTGAATTTCTCTTACTTGAGAACCTCCTTAGGGAAAAGGATTTGGTCTTTTGATGAGATCAAGGGATCTTGGACATGGGGGAGGGGTTGGTAATAGTATTGGGTAGAATCTAGAAAAGTTTCAAGTCTTGGAATATGTGATCAGAAGAGGTGGTGAGGGGTTGGTAAGAGTATTGGGTAGAATCTAGACAAGTTTCAAGTGTTGTTACCTATGCTTCTTTTTCAACTTCCACCAATGTATTCTTTGGAAAATAATTCTTCAATTTCTTACCTAGAAGCAGGTAAGAACAAAGGACTTTGATATACAACTCAGTCCAATTGTCCGGTCCAATTCTCCCAATCCAATATTCAAATCTAATTTCTCAATACGATGGATATAACATTGTCTGAATACGATTGAGACAATTCATAATTCCTTCTTCATCAATACGGAAATCCCAATATAGAAATTTTAATCTAATTATCCAGCCTGATATGATGACCAGATGAATATGATGAAAAGTATAATATGGTAAATAGCTGAATATGATTATCAGTGAATACGATGATCAGCTGAATATATTTCAATATTGTGTTTTCTCCTTTCACTACTCTCCATTCAAACTTCTTCAACATAGTACAATACAGAAACTTCTTCTCTCTCTAAAAATATGGAGCTTCCCTCTCTTCCTCTATGAACAGTACTTCAATCATCATTCCTATGGAAAGTACGGTTTACTTCTCACCTTTTATAGGTGACCCGTGAGTGGTTTTTGGGGGAATCCACAAAACCTTCCCTCTAAACCAAATTCACCAAAATCATAATTTCCATTGAATTTCGGGTGCATTTATGACTTTATCAACACTTCTTGATTATTCTCAAATCTTCTACCACCTTCAACTTTTCTTTGGGCTTCCTTTCCAAACACCAGTCTGGATCCGATTTCCCATTCTAATTTGCTCAATATGATTTCTTCATTATGATGCTCTGAACCAATTATTTATATGAAGAAATAGGCAGCTTTCATCTTCTTTGTAAACTCCATTCTAATTCTTCTTCCCAATTGTCAATACCATTGCTTTGATAATTTTTCTACATCAATTAAAGAATCAAAACATCTTCTTTGAATTTCAAACTCACCCTAAACAACACATCAACCTCCTTCATTTCTCTTCTGCGTTTCTTCACAAACACAAATCTGATTTCAATTCTCATGCTAATTTTTCATTACAATCAGTAGGATGAATCGATGTCAACTCCAATACGATGGTCTTTAACCCAATTGATAAAATAATTTCAAATAAAATCTGAGTTATTATTTTTTTCTTCTGAATATAATACCCATAAACTTCATTATCTGAATATTTATAACTTCTGGATTTTTTTCTAACTAAAAACTAGTACCTTCAGTTTCTCACATTTGTCACAGATCTATCCATCCTTTAAGATTCAAGCTCTACCTTTGACAACACATTCAACCATCTTAAATGGTTGACTACATTGTTGATCAATCTATCTCATTACATTTTGCATCAACTTCAACTCAATTCCTTTACCATTGGTCTTTGAATACAATTATGCCTTTGATGAATACGATGATAGGCTGAATACGATGAATCAGTGTCAACAGCTTCAACTTCAAAAACTCCCTTCAATCATAAACTTGTGATTTTATCATGGAATCCTTCATGATTTTGAATACATTTGAGAACACCTTTAGCATAATTAGTATTACATTGGAAAGTTTTTTAACTTCCCAATCACTTCCTTTCTTTCCATATTAGCATAAAAATGATTAACATGGATAGGATCAGACTGAATACAACCTCTAATACCCTTTTTCATCCAGATTTGATCAACCTAAATACGATTGGCAGCATCTCTTTCACTCTTTTCTTTCATCAAGCTTGCATCACATGTTTTTTGAATACTTGTGATTTATGGGAACTCCAAGATCAAAAAATCATTGTCATGCTAATTTTATCATAGTCATGCATACTACAATTCTCCACCATTATGATCAAACATTCATTCTAGATTTAGGGTTAATCTGATGACCATTTACTTCCAACAAGATTATTCCTCAATACGATCAACCTTTACAAATGTTGTGAGTTCAATTATTTTGAATACGATGGCCAATCTAAAATTAATCAAATAAAAATTGATGTGATTTTTCCTTTATTCTTATACTTCTTTGACAAAAAAGACAATACCTTTGATAAACAAACTTCTTCAGCTTCCAAAAACCTTCTTCGGCTAACTTGGTCCCAAAAATATCTTCCTTTGGATTTTTTTGTCAACCAATATTCATAAATCATTGAACTTTTATCCTCAATAAATGGATTAGTTATCAACAATTATAAGCCTACATGAGCTAACTCGTTCTAGGAAACAATAATCATTGATAGAAAAAAAAACATGTTATCCAAAAGTAGTGATCATCAAACCTTTTCAACTTTTCTTCCCAACTTTCTTCCTCAGTTTTATCCACTTCATTAATTTCCCTAGAATACAAAAAAAATCATACAACCACTCCAACAAATAGTTAGAATAGTTCACACATATATACAATGTTGGATTCAAATATTACCCACAAATCCCCCTATTTACATGCTTCCATGGATTGATTTATGAAACAATTACCCCCCTTGCTAACACTATCCAAAGGTAATATGAGAGAGGGTACAAAAACACATACCTCAACCTTGATGAGAAATAGGTTGGATGCCCATGTTCAACCTCAATTTAAAAAGGATTATTTTCATAAAGATTTTTTGACAATGTTTGCAATTTGTTCTAATGTTGGAACACACTCCATCTTAAATTCATTATTCTCCACATGCTCTTAAATGAATTGATATTTTATATCAATAAGTTTTTAAAGAGAATGTTGAACTGGATTCCTAGTGAGATTGATTGTAATTTGATTTTCGTGACCCAAGAGAAATTGTAACTTCACTTTAACAAGTAAGTATTCTAATTCAGTTTTCATCCACATAAGTTGAGTAGTGGCTTGAGTGGAAATAACGTACTCAGCTTCAACTATACTGAGATTTAATGAGTTTTATTTCATTGAATGTAAAATAACACAATTCTTTCCCAGAAAGAATACTCCACCAGATGTGGATCTTCTATCATCAATATTTCCTACCCAATCAGCATCTGAATACCCAAAAAAATTGATATTATCTGAGCATTTATGCTTGATTCTGAAATGTTTTGTGCCTTTGATGTATCTAAGAATTATTTTTTCAGTAATTAAATGTGATTCTTTTGGAGAACTCTAAAATCTTGCACATAAGGTAATAGCATAAACAATATTGGGTCTTGAGGCAGTAAAATACAAAAAACTTCCAATAATTTTCTGAAATTCTTTCTAATCAATTTCCTTAACTTCTCCATATTTACTAAACTTGGTTCCCACTAATATTGGTGTGTAAACTGGTTTTGAATTCTCTATGTAGAACCTCTTAAGAAGCTCATTAGCATACTTTTATTGGGAAAGAAAGATATGTTTCTTCTTCTATAAAATTTTTAACCCAAGAAAATATTTCATTTCCCCCAGCATAGACATTTCAAAAAGATTTTTCATTTCCTCAGAAAATATTTCACAACATCATTCATCATTCTCAGCAAAGATAATATCATCAACATAAACAATTACAATGATGGAATACTCTTGACTTTATTTGATGTACAGATTGTTATCAACTCTTCCTTTCTTCAATATTATAGTCCTTAAGAAAGTATCCAATTTGGAATACCATGCCCTAAGATCTTGTTTTATCTCATACAAGTCTTTCTTCAATATGTAAACATAACTTTCATTTTTTCCAACAACAAAGCCACAATTTTTTTCAATGTAAACTTCCTCAATAAAATCACCATTTAAGAATGTGGATTTGACATCCATTTGAAAGATCTTGTAACCTCGCTGTGAAACAATAGCAAGAAAGATTATGATTGTTTCTAATCTTTCCACTGGAACAAAGATTTCATCAAAATCAACACCTTTAATTAGCAAATACCCTTTGCAAACAAGTCTTATCTTATTCCTTATCACTTCACCTTCTTCATTCATCTTGTTCTGGAAAACCCACTTTATTCCAATAATATTTTTGTTATTGGGATTGAGTATGAGTTCTCATGCATCATTATTTTCAATTTGATCCAACTCTTCATTCATGGCATGAACCCATTTCAGATACTCAAAAGATTATTTCACATCATTCGACTTAACTTTTGAATACAAAGAAGTATGTTTAATAGCATTTGTTGTTCTTCTTGTTTGAACCTTCTGATATTGACCACCAATAATATTTTGAGATTTCACTTACTTCCATAACCTAGGATGATATTTTCAAGTATCTTACTCATCACTAGAGATATTTGAATCTGATTCTTCTTGAATATGATTTTCGGTATCCTTATCAAAATTGTCACCAAGACTTTTCTTATCCTGATCAACTTCCATATCAGCCTGAGTCTGTTTGACATCCTCATATCTTTCAATTACTTTCACATCAATGAAATCAACAATTATTTATGTTTCTTTATTGAAAAATCTATCTCCTCTATCTTATAGAGCATATCTAAGAAAAATTTCAGCTTCTCCCTTCAGTTCAAACTTTCTATAGTTTCCATCTTTCTTCTTTATAATACATGGACTCTCGAAGGCTCTTAAATGTTTAAAACTTGGATTTTTTCCATAAAAAATTCATATGGAGTCATATAAAAACTTGGACTATAGAAACATTGGTTTTTAATATACATAGCAGTACTCATGGCTTGCCTCCAATAGTAATGGAAAAGACCATGTTTAAGTAACATAGTTCTCCCCACTTCCATCAAACTTTTATTCTTTCTTTCCGCAACCCCATTTTGCTGAGGAGTATATGGAGAACTATATTTAAGATGAATTCCATGATTTTTAAGGTAACTTTAAAATTATTCATTTCTATATTCACCACCATTCTCAGTTCTCAACTTTTTCACTAAATACTCACATTCTTTCTCAGTTTTCCTTCTGAAACTTTTAACCATTATCAAAGCATATGACTTTTTTTTGTATACATGACACAAGTAATGCAATTAAAATCATCAATTAAAGTAATGAAATACATTTCTTCATTTATTTATGGTTTTCTCATTGTCCAACAGATATCAGAATGAATAAGTTATAGGGGTTGTTTTGAACAAATTTCAACTTTCTTATGCATGACATTTATAATCTTTCCTTTCTGACAGATAGTGAAACACCAATCTATTCTTCTTGGTAAATCAGGAATGTCTCAGACAATATTTCTTTTAGATAACTTTCTCATGTTTCTTTGACACATGTGCCTCAAAATTTTATACCACAATTGATTCTCTTTCACCATACTCAAGTAACAAGAGTTTTGTATTTCACCAACTTGAAACATGTTTTACTTTGTACGTTGGCCTCTTATAATTATATTTTAATCCTTCTCACTTTTCAAAAAAAATCTATATTTCCTAAAAGCAACTTTTTTACCTTTATCAGACAATTTTGAAACACTTAGCGGATTATGTTTCAGTCCATCAACATATAAATATTTCTTGGATTCCAATTTTTCTTTTCCAATGATAGTTGATCTGATACATTTGATTCTTAAAGATTCATCATTGCCAAATGTCACAGTTCCTCATTTTAAATATTTCACATTATTCAACAATATTAAATCTCCTATCATATTAGAAGAACACTCACTATCAAGAATCCAAGGTTGTTCTCCTTTTATAACTTTCAGAGTGGTTGCAACAACAAGAACCTTTTCTTCTCCCTTTTCTTTCTTCATTTTCGGCTTCAAGAATTGTTAAGTAAATTTTGTTGTGATGTTAACAATACGAGACAACACTTATAAATATTACATGGTTGTTCGAATATTTTAAAAATAGTTTCTAGGGGTTAGAACCTATTTTGAATTCTTACACCATCATTTTCAGATGTCTTCTGAACTTTTTTTTTCAGACTTCTTCTTTTGAGAGTATTGACTCCCTGTCAAACTTTTCCTTATATGACCTGTGGAATAATAGTAATGTTGTTAGTTGAACAACATATATTAGTCATATGTCTGAATCCACCACAATACCAGCAGTATCCATAGAAAGAGTATTTCCCTCTGAAACTTCCATACTGACTGGAGTTATAGACTTGTTTCTTAGAAACCTTCTTGTCTTTCTTATCTGAACCACCAACCTTTATTTAATCAATCGGAATCTTCCCTTTCTTTTATGGGTTATCATAATCAGAAGTATTGGAAAACTTTTAGTATTCTGAATATTTAGATTCTGGGTTTTTAGAGACTTCTAAATTTCCAACTTTGTTGATTTTGGCCACATAAATTACCTTCCCAGTATTCTTATTTTCAGAAACATTTTCAACCTTATTCTCAAACTTTGAAGTTAAATTTTGTTTATCCTTCTTAGGTTTCTAGATATGATAACTTTCAACAACTTCAGAGATAGATTTTTTGAAACTTGTACCTTTCTCTTCATATTTAGAAAGTTTTAGTGGGATAAGTTCCAACTATTCTTCTTTTGATTTCAACTACACTTCCAGACGCTCATTAAGATTATTTTCTTCCTCAAGAGATTTCCTTAAATCATCTATTTCTTTCTCTATCTTGACCTTATAATTAGGAAAACACTCTTGATTGTTTTTTGAGGAACATTCATCTTCCAACTTCTTATTTTTATTTTCAATCTAATATTTCTTAGGAATTCTTTCAACTCTTATTTCAAATGGAATTCAAGTTGAGTTTCTTCTTCTTTGGAACTACTGCTTCAGAATTATTTATCATTCATTGTCGCAATAAAAGTATTATCAATACCATACTCAACATATTTTTCAGATTCACTATCAGTGCCTTCTTATCCTTCATCTTTAGATAAGAAACTTCTTCTTTTTGGATTTGAATAATTTTCTATCTTTCCCTGTGGAATACGATTTTCCTTTGTCACCCTATTTCTTCCACAATCTTCTTAGCCTTCTTTCTTCTTCATCACTATCTTCTTCATTCTTTCTTCATGGACAATTGGCTGTAAAGTTCCAAACGGCTTCACATTCAAAAAAATTCAAGGGAAGTTTCCCTTTGTATTTCCATGCACCTCTTCTAACATTTTTAGAAAACAAGGATAAAATTTCATCAAATTTTCTACATACCTCATTTTTAGAATTGGATTAACCAGCTTCATATTCAATAAGAATATTCTTTGACTTTTCTTTCTTTTCATCCTTGAAAGACATTTCTCTATCAATTTTGGTTTTTTCTTTAATAGCTTTCTCCCTTCTCGTTTTTTAAGTGATGAGAGTGCTATAAAAATCATCTAGAGATAATGTTTCAAGATATTTGTCTTCCAATAAAGAAAATTTTTCATCAAAATTATTAGGAAGTATTCTCAAAATCATTTCAACAACTATAGGATCTTTTAACTTTTCACCAAGATATATGATAGTACTAACAATTTCATTCACCCTGGTAAAGAAGTCCCTAATAGATTTGTATTCACCCATCTTCAAATCTCTATGCTTCAGCCTCCAAATTTTTTACTTTTCCTTCTTCACTTTTATATTGCCTTCGTATATGATTTTCAACTTGTCTCATATACCTTTGACTATAGAAACACATTTTACTCTTAATAATTCACTTTCAGAGAGTGATGATAAAAGAACATTCTTGGACCTTCCGCCATTTTGAAGATTTTTCTTATCAACAGATGTAAGAGGAAATTTTTCATCAATAGGAGAAAACTCATTTGTTACGGCTTCAAGAACATCATATCCAATTGACATAAGATAAGGAAATATTCTATCTTTCCATATATGATAATTATTACCATATAAAAGAATAATTCCTTTACTCTTTACACAATTGAGATTCTCCATTAACTTATCTTCAAAACTTCAGAAAAGAATAAGTAAAGGGAACCTATGCTCTAACACCAACTGTAATTGTTCAGTCGGGATAATTGTATCACTGAGAGAGGGAGGGGGTGAATCAGTGATAAATTTTTCTTTTATGTTTCCTTCTCAAATGAAACAACATTTTCCTCCTATTAAAGATTTATTTCCCTAATGAAAACAAATCAGACACACATCCACAGGAACACAAGTATTTACAAGGTTCATTATTCAATAAGAATAGCTACGTCCTTGGCATGGTTTTGAAATGATCCAATACCACGCAATCCACTAGAAAACAATCCTTTGGTGTGGAATACAATGAGTAGGATATGATCTTACACTCATGTAGCACTATGTAAGAAATCCAATAGTGTGTGTGATCATTCTAGCATGAGTGATGTAATACAAAGTTTGTGTAACAACACATGTTACATGGGATTCTTTTTCAACATCCACCAATGTATTATTTGGAAAAAAATTCTTCAATTTCTTACCCTAAAGTTGGTAAGAACAACAAAGGACTTTGATATACAACTCAGTTTGATTGTCCAGTCCAATTCTCCCAATCCGATATTCAAATCCAATTTCCCAATATGATGGATATAACATTGTCTGAATACGATTGAGACAATTCAGAATTCCTTCTTCCTCAGTCCGAAAATCCCAATACGAAAATTTTGATCTGATTATCCAACCTGATACGATGACCATCCGAATATGATGACAAGTATAATGTAGTAAATAGCTGAATACGATGATCATTAAATACGATAATCATCTGAATACGTTTCAATCTTGTCTCTTCTCCTTTCACTTCTCTCTGTCAAAACTTATTCAACACAGCACAATATAGAAACTTCTTCTCTCCCTACAAATGCAGAGCTTCTCTCTCTTCCTCTCTGAATAGTACTTCAGTCATCATTCTTCTGAATATTATGGTGTACTTCTCACCTTTTATAGGTGACCCATGAGTGGTTTTGGCAGGAATCCTCAAAACTTTCTCACTCAACCAAATTCACCAAAATCTCGATTTCTATTGTATTTTGAGTGCATTTATGACTACATCAACACTTCTTGATTCTTCTCGAATCTTATACCACCTTAAACTTTTCTTTAGGATTCCTTTCCAATTGCCGGTTTGGATTTGATTTCCCATTCCAGTTTTCTCAATATGATTTCTTCATTATGATGCTCTGAACCAATTATATATATGAAGAAACAGGCATCTTTCATCTTCTTCACAAACTCCATTCTGATTCTTCTTCCCAATTTCTAATACCATTGTTTCAATACATTTCTTTGCATAAATTGAAGAATCAAAACAACTTCTTTGAATTTCAAACTCCCCCTCGACAACACATCTACCTCCTTCAACTCTCTTCTAACTTTCTTCACAAACACAAATCCAATTTCAATTCCCATATCGATTTTGTCATTATAATCAGCAAGATGAATCGGTATCAACTCCAATATGATGGCCATTGACCTAATTGATAAAAGAATTTAAAATAACATCAGAGTTCTTATTTTCTCTTCTATATACAATACCCATTAGATTCATTCTCTGAATATTTATATCTTTTTGGCTTTTAGTCTAACTGAAAACCAGTACCTTCAGTTTCTCACATTTGTCACAGATCTCCCCAACCTTCAAGATTCAAGTTATGTCTTTGACAACACATCCATACATCTTAAATGGTTCACTACATTGTTGATTGGTCTCTGTCATTACGTTTTACATTGTCTTCAACTCAATTACTTTATCATAGATCTTTGAATACAATTTTGTCTTTGATGAATACGATGATAGGCCGAATATGATGGACCAGTGTCCGCAGCTTCAACCTCATCAAATTCCTTCAATCACAAACTTATGCTTGTATCATGGCTTCCTTCATGATTTTGAGTACATTTGAGAATAGTTTTAGCATTATCAGTCTTATGTTGGGAAGTTTTGTAACTTCCCAATCACTTCTTTCCTTTCCATATTAGCCTAAAAACGATTGACATGAATACGATATCCAATACCCTTTTTCATCCAGATCCGATCAACTTGAATATGATTGGAAGCATCTCTTTCACTCTTTCCTTTTATCAAGCTTGCATCACAAGTTTTCAAAATACTTATGATTAATGAGAACTCAAAGATCATCAATGAATCATCACATAAATTTTATCATAGCCATGCATACTCTAATTCTCTATCATTATGATCAATCATTCATACCGAATTCAGGGTTAATCTGATGACCATTTACTTCCAACAAGATTCTTTCTCAATACGATCGACCTTTTCAAGCATTGTAAGTCCAGTTCTTTTGAATACGATGGAAAATCCGAAATTCACTAAATACAAAGTGATGTGATTTTTGCTTCTTAAATTTCTTTGACATAAAAATAAAATACCTTTGATAAACAAACTTCCTTCTAGAAACCTTCTCCTGCTAACTTGGTCCCAACAGACCTAGAAGATGATACAAAGAAAGTAGCATCCATCAAAGCAGAGCTAACCGGATTAGAAGAATGAGAGGGTATGATAATCACCATCAGTATCAAGCACCGTATCGCAATGCACGGGGAAATGCTAGTTGATCAACAATGGGAGGTGGGAAGTTAGGTGCCTTCAATGATGTAGAAGATGAGGGGAATTTCAAGTGTAGTTTAGTTGGGTCTTCGAGTATTTTTTGTACATTGTGCCTCTAGGACTTTGGATCATGTTCTGGACCTTGTACCACTGATCCTACGAGTCATGTAAGGGTTCCGCCTCAACCCATAAAAAGGAGGATTATCCAATAAATAAATAAATAATCTCGACGACCTTGGGGCCGGGTTGACCACCACCATATTTAGACCCCGATGAAAACTTAACCTTTATAAATGGATCTAAATTAAACTTATGACTAATAAAACATGTCATATGTGTCATGAACACTTCATAAATCACTATAAAATTCTCAAATGCCACGTGATAAAATATGAATCATCTGCTCGGCTTGTTCCTCCTGAATAAATTTAATGAACCTTGAATAAATAATATTCAAGAAAAAAACTTACATTTTAAATAAATAAGATCCATGTATCATTTTCACTCTTAAAATGAAAAAAAACTTGTATTTTAACAAATTTTAGACTCAAATCAATAAGAGTTCAGAATCATGTTCACTCTCTTTACACACAAAATAAACAAACTTGAATTTTAACCTTCAATGTTCATCAAACAACATACAACCTTACAAGCTGATCGGTCGTGGAACGGAAAATTGGGCATCCCTAACTTTTGGCTTTTATTTCATTTAAACAATCCATGCATCCCGCCATGTGCCCACACGGGATGCATGTGCCCTCCACCAGATCATCTAGACATATAACACACAACAAGCCACCAACTCCATTGTTTCTATCATCCCAACTAACCAGATATGAGAAGCTTGATGGGTAATGAACGGTGTCCCCCTCCCATTCCCCGACAACTGCATCACCAAGTGGTGGAGCAGATGGGATAAAAATTGGGGAAAGAAATTTGGAGCTTGTTTGGATGACAGTCAAGTTCATATTCTGAATCTGGGCATGGCAGGTGTCGGAAGAGTTGTTCAAGCTGGTGGATGCATTTGTCTCAGAGCTTTGTGGACTATCATTAATGGTGGACTGCATGGAGGCATTGACTGCCATGGAAGATTTCATGTCATCTGCGGCTGGTGGTGCAGTTGGAGGGACAGCGGTTTTGGAGGTGCTATGAGAAAATGAAGTACTGGGTCCCTGAATGTTGAACAATAAACAATGCACATTAAAAAGGGAGCAATAAATCATGATGTAATAGTAAGTGGTGTTTGTTTTTTTTAAACACTTGTGTTTGAGAGTTTTTTTAGGATGGCATGGAATGGAATGAGATTACTTGAGGACATTGTTTGGAAGAATATTTTTATGAGAATGTGAGATTTTTTTAAATAACTTCACCCCCCAACACACACACACACATTACGAAGCATTAAATTTCAAACCCCAAACAATGAAAACTTAAATTTCATTTCATTTCATGTCATCTCACTACATTATGTTTCATTAATAACCATTGAATAAAAACTTTCAAACATAGCCTTCAATTCTAGAAGAAAACCTCAAAAAAACAATACTCCAAAATATTAAAAAAAAGTGCATTTAATTGTATTTTTTTCACAGATGATCTTCATTAATTAGTTCAAACATTGAATAAAGATTGTTTTTTAGAATATATTATAATTTTTGATAATTAAATGTACCCAGACACTCAATTTCCTTTGTGAGAGAATTTTCTTGTGTTCATCCAAACATTGTATATTCCTTCTAAAAGTTATAGCAAGTTACAAAATCAAATCATAAGTTCATGACCTAAACAAGAATAATGGATGGTGTTAAACTACTTGTAGAGTTCCTTTGCATGAATTTAAAAACAATTGAATTTGGTGCTTCTCACTTTCATTTGGATGTGCCAACTTAACCCGTGTTTCTTAAGTTGGATAATAGAAAATAAAGTTAAGAACCATTTCAGCCAGAAATATTGATTTCTTTACAAAAAACAGACAGATATCAAATTTTCAAACAATTCACCCAATCATTAAACGAGAGGAAATTAAAATAAACTACTGGAACAATTTCAAGAAGCAATCACTAAGGCCCCAGTACATGTGGAAAAGAACAAGAATAATTTTTTAGGGGTTTTTTTTAAAGAAAACCAACATTAGATTGATTGATGATCATTCAAAGCAAGGGTACAAAGCAGTTTAGGAAAAAACTCAAACCAAACATGATCTCCTGAATCTTTTATAAAACCAGATAAGTGATGGGTGACACAATTTCCATCTCTTTTAACATAATAGAATGTATAGAAAGAGAAACAATTCATCAAAGACTAGATTCTCCTGAGAATGAGACCATAGGCTTGGAAGTCTTCACTGCAGTTAAGAATAGAGTTGATCACCATTTGGCAATCTGATTAAAAAATAATAAAATCTCATCCATTAGAACATGAAAAAGATAGACATGGTTTTATAAGGTACAAGAATTATCTATCCAAAAATTCTCTTAAAAGGGGTTACCCCCTGTGGAGACTGACACTATATCGTGCTCGAAATTCTAGTTAAGGCCCAAAGATCTAACGTTCACCCCAGAGAAAACTTTGAAGGGTACCATGGTTCGGCCCAAAGATCTAATGTTCACCCCAGAGAAAACTCTGAAGGGTACCATAGTTAAGGCCCAAACCCTGAAGGGTGAACAAAATATGGTGAAGCACCCAGTGAAACTCGAACACTGAAGGGTATCCAAACATTTTCATTTTCCTGAAAACATGAAAAAAATATATTTTTTCCCAAAACACTATCACTTCCATTTTCATTTTAAAATATATCTGTTTTATATTTACATAAACCAATGGAAGTTATTGACTTCTTACAATATTCTAATTTGTGCACCACTTTTAAAAATTTTGAATTCTTTCTGGATATTGCTTGTGTTTAGAACTTTCATTACATGATGTTGTGAGGATTAGAATTCAATTTCACTAACTACTTGCAACAATGTGATAAAATTAATAAACTATATGTTATATGGCCTCACAATATTCATCCTAATTTTCTTAATAAAAAACTCCATGGATCCTTCTTTTTGTTGCTTTTAATCAAGGAATGGTTAAACTTTCTAATATGTTTCAAATTTCCCCGAAAGAATAGTAAAGGTCTAGCCCCCAAACATTTCTCATATCCATATCAAAGAAGTGTCATATCCACTATGCTAACATGCATCCTTAAGTTCTCTATTGTTTCTTATTGTTTAACATAAGATAAAAAAATACGTTTAATTGATCGGCCCTTATGCCTTGTTTCATGATATGTGTAAAGGCGTTTCTTGTGTATCTTGTTTATTGGAACTAGAAAGGATATCAAAAGGGATCAACAACAGGAAATAAATCAATAGGCTAAGAAATGAAAAATGATCGACTTTCAAGCAATGATAACAATGGATATTTCTAAGGAGTTTCAGAATCATTAATTACTTTCATAATGATCAATAATTATTAAAATCATAGGATCGGGCCGGTCAAAATTTGGAACCTCCATGATAGCCTTCCATAATGCTACAATTGTATGAGGCTTGGCATCCTTCTCAAAAAAATATAAAATACTTCATAAGATAAACTAACAAAACTAACAACCATCAAGTTTGAATAGGGTAAAATGTGCATTCCTCAGATGAGCTAAAAGCAGTCACAACCCATTTTCTTCATAGAATCATCGGCACAAAAATAAAATTGAATTTAATGGAATTGAACTTCTAAAGAAAAATAGTTCGTTGTTTTTCAAACAATATTTCTTAATGTCAATTATACCCCTGATTTAAAAAAATGAACACTATCCTTGAAGTGTAATTGATTGTTACAATGCTTTTTAAAATGACATACCCTTTTGCATGAACAGTGTCCTTCAGAGACAAACCAAATGGGTTGTCAGTAATCATACTAATACAATTGAGGAAGTGAAGGATAATAAAAAAAACATTATATGACTATCATAACACGTGTAAATTTGTAAGCTCGTTTCCATATTTATTAAGGCATGTCATTCAAACAATGTTCCTTGTCTGGTCTTTCCTATCACCATGCCACCTAATATGCACAAAAGAGAGAACTCATATACATATTATAGGCAGCCAGGCTCTGCAGTAACAAAACAGGAGTAATATATCCATATCTAAGTTATAAATTTGAGAAAAAAGGATATCAAATTTAGTTAAATACACAATAAAAGAAATTTCACATACACATTATTGCAAAGAAATCAAAACATTTTAGCAAGCCAGAGTATTATATGATCAAATACCTACAATTTAGAATATATAGCAAGCTCCAATTTCAAAGTTTTTCTAGAATCAGGGGCACTATATAGAAGAACAACAAACCAACTAGGAAAAAGTAATAGGAGTAAGAACATTTAGTAAATACAGCATACACAGTTTGAAAATGAATTCAGAAAAACAATTAAATAGCACCCACAGATTTCTTGAAACCAATTGAGGGTCTAGTGCACTTAAAAAGCCTGGCCCATAAAAATTCGTACAGCCAACTAGAGAACAAGAAAACATGGCTCTAGGAAGCAAGGGATAAAATATAGTTTCAATGGTCATTTTCAAACAATATAGCATTAAAAAATAGAACAAAAAAGGATTTAAAAATACCTCAATTGCATGAACAACATTTCTAAACCCCTTTTCTCTATCCAGGGGAATAGGAATTTTACAATCATCATTAATCATTAATGCATTAGCTGAAATTTTAAAAACATCAATTAAACTAAAACATTGAGTAGAAAAAATGGCAGCCACTTTGGTAACAAAAAATCAAAATTTAAAGTACTACATGGTACAAACCTCCATGCGAAAGAAGCAGCTTAACAGTATATTCAAGGCCTTTTATGGTTGCATGATGTAATGAAGTTCCACCATGGGAACCTGAAGGGTATTCGGAGAGTTAGAGAGGAACAGAGGTACAATCAATTCAGGAAAACTGAATATCCAAAGCACATCTGGAAGACCATGAAATTTATATAAAATTTAACAAAGATTTTTATTTCCCTTGATGGTAAAATATGGGTACACACTCTAATAGGACAGGGGTAGTCCGGGAAAGGCCGCCAATAATGTATACTTACCACCAGAGAATAGGGGTTGGTAGTCAAGGGAATAGCTCAGTATCGTTGGGAGGGATAATATTGTAATTCGAGATTAAGTGAGTTTGTTAGAATAGTTTAAAGGGAGGAGGGAGCGATCCTTAAGGGGCATTCAATTAGTTTTTTGTTTAAAGGTGTAGCGCCTAGACCTGAGGAGCGGAGGTCTCTCCAGGAATGTTGATTGTAATTGTTTTCCTACTCTATACGAATGAGATTCGAGTAGGTATTTCTGATACCTATCATCTTGGTGCTCTCATTGAGAGAAACACTAAACCACTGGCGATTGCGAATTGGAGAAAAATTAAAGGAACTACGCTAGTGGATGGCACAGATGGAGAATCACACTACACACCAAGAGTCGACTACCACTAAGCTGATGATGGGAATTCAGGGGAAAAAAGAAAGTCTTTAGTGTCTGGAAATGGATGAGAATAACCTCCAAGGACTTCAGTTGCAGGAACTGTTGGAAGCAGTGTCGCTCTAACGAACGAATCAGGAAGACAGTTCTGGAAGGAACAATGAATGGGGAAAGGCAGTCTTAGAGTAGGAAGGCAGCAGTAGTTTGAATTCAAAAACGATAAAAAAAGAAAATATAGGGGAACGTGTTGGGGAGAACAGAAGTCCATGAATGAGAATTTGGGGAGATATGAACACTTTCTAGGAAGATCGAGATGTTGATCTTCACTAGTGAGGATCTGGTGACTCGAATTACTCGAGTTGAGCTATATTTTTTTATCTAGAAAACACAATAATAATTGAAGGTATCACTGATACAACTCATCATGGACGATATGGTTCAGTACTAGATCAATTCACTTCATTCAACTAGGACAGAAATATCGTGGAGTCGTCTCAAATATGATATAATGTGGCGTTATGGAGATGTCGTGGATGAGGACCCGATGGTTTACTTGAAGAGTACGCAACAAACAAGAGAATTGAATGTATATATAGACGAGTTTGAGTGAGAAACCATACGCATACTGGATTTCCCTGAGAAACGATACTTAGAGAATGTTTATTGGGGGGTGCAGAGCAGAAATTGAGAGCACGGTCATGACTCATGAACCGCAAAGAAAGGCACGGATCTATGAGTTACTGTTCAAAGGGATTATCAATATTACAGGATCAAAGGGATTATCAAGATGACCAGATCATGAAGCAGGAATTATTATTCATCCGGTCTGGGAAGAATATAGGCACCTACAACAGTGAAGTATTTACTAACAGAGGATGTGAGAGTGTAGGAAAGAAAAGAAGAGAATGCATTCAGATGGAAGGGAGTTATAAATTTGTCCAGAGAGGAGTTTGAGGAACTAGAGTCGAAGGGGATATGTTATTACTATGAACATAAGTTTAACCTCGGACATCAGTGCCTAGAAAAAGGATACAATTTAATGGTATAGTACTATATAGAGACAAAATAAAATGGGGAAGAGGAATATGAGAGGGATGAGGCTACAAAAGGAGAATCTGGAACAATGTGGGAGATGGAGATGCTTGGTACTACCACGACTAGATGGGGGAGTCAATGATAGAGGAACTAGATCAATTTTAATGGAAGAAAAAGTGGAGGGGTTCCCACTACTGGTTTTGGTTGATAATGGGGCAAGCCACAACTTTATCTAAAAATAGTTAATGTGACAATTTTTAGCATATGAGGTCAATACTAAACCTTTTTATATTCATTTGGGGAATGGCCACCATGTCGAATCCAGCAGGTTGTGAAAGTCTTTGAATAATGATCTTAAAACGGTATACTTTATTATAGATGCTTATGTTTATGATAATACAGGTCCAGATTTAGTCCTTGGAATTTCATGGCTTGAAAAATTAGGATACATTACAACCAATTGGCAGAAAATGACCATGTAATTTGAATGGGAGGGGAAGCATGTATCATTACAGGGGGTAACGAAACCGAGAGCTTTATAAAAATATTTGGGGAAAAGGAAGAAGCAATTATATGGAATTCAGTGGGTTGTTGTAGCATCCCAAACCAAATTCCATTTAAACAATGCTCTAGATGGTAGACCACTAGGTTTATGCGCGCCTCCCCATATGTCAAAAGTTGTCGACTAGAAAAAAGGGTGTAAAGAGGTGATAGTGGAGAGATTATACCCTCCGTTGGTGATAATAATAATGGTTCATAGAAAAATATAGCAGTAGAAGAAAGACCATAAAACAATAACACGCAATTGAGGAAGCATAAGCAACAACAATGAATAATAAATTCATTCATACTATTTGTAAAATGAAACTCCATTTATAGCTACTAAAAAAACATGTCATATACATCAGGCCATACATGACAATAAGTAGAAGGGTCGTCTGTGGATGACCTCAGTAGATACATATAGTAAGCATGATAAATTAAAAGTAAACTCAGAAATAAACTCTAGCTGATTCAAAAACCTCCATGGTCCCTTGACATCCATCCCATGTTAAGTGGTACGACATGATCACTAAAGTTCAGCGCTTGAGCTCGGTCCCTTACCAGATCACCAGATCACAGAGACATAAAGTCTACACGTGTCCCAAATGGCTCATGTAGGGTGTGAGAATAAATCTCAGTAGGCCACCACCAACATGTGCTTAGCTTACATCCCTGATAATGTAGGTGTTGAGAAATATAAAAAAAAGGTAGCACATGCATATATAATAAACACACTTCCCTTGTGCTCAGCGACCACAAGGAAGCAATCACCTGCTTCGGTCATCACCGGTATACCACGTGCCCCCATTTATATATATAGCATGCAGCATGTGCCTGCATATGTAAAACTATAGTGGCGAGGATCCTTGGCATAAAGCTCAAGGCATCCCCTGACGAGTAACAAGATGGAGAGCCCTCAGGCACCCCCTATAAAAGTAGCACTGACACCACATGCCAACTGACACCTCCCATGTCATAATCAATAATCGACGTCCTGAAGGCATGCTCAAAAAAGTACCTAGTACCTCATACCTCATCTCATAAAATCCTCATCGGCTCCAAGCCTAACGTCTGAGGCACAACGATATCTATCCTCCCATACAAAATCACTGATGGCTCAAAGCCCGACATCCCAAGGAAAAGCGATGTATGTCCTCCCAAGTCCCAACCCATGACCTCAAGCAATACAGCAAGCCCCAAACCCCAACCGACAGTCTCATCATCATCCACATGGATTTCTATGGAAAACACCTCCAACCTCATTAATGGTCAACACCATACTAAACCACAACTAACAGAGGCCTCTACCCATATGAGTGGTCACCACCACCTCATCATCTGAGTCCTATCTGTGTGAACTTGACTCCAACGGCGTGTCGCTTAGGCCTTACCCACAACTTGAAGACCTCGTCCCCTCAATCTGACGACAATGTCACCCAACCTGTGATCAACATCACCCAAATTATCCAGCCAATCCCACACCCAAAGAACAACATCACCTCAAATCTAGGTGGTCATCATGTTGCGAAAATGCTGAGAGTCGCAAGGACCGAATAGGTTTATAGATGACGAAAAGATAGAAAAAATAATCACACAGGACACAAAGATTTATGCGGGTTGGGAAATGATCCCTATGTCCATAGAGAGGTAGAAATTTCACTAGTTTCGAGAGCACAATTACAAGGATCATCTTAGAGTTTCTAAGACATAGAAACCCTATCCCTAAATGGGATAATAAGGAATATGAAGCATTATTCTACCAACCGCACAGAAATACACTATGATACAGTGAAAAGTTGTTGGAATTCCATAGAGTTACAGTATTGGTTAGTCATCACTGCAACAGTCAGTCATAATTGCTACAGTTTCCAAAAAAATGGTTTGGGGACCTTCGACCCCCGAACCCCTGGAGCAGGGGCATGTTTCCCCCTACAACCCCCAAAGAGCTCACCGTAGAGTTACGGCCTAGTGCAGAGTATGGGCTGTAAAAATTTGGCCCAACATCATTCAAAGAGGATCAAGTTACATCAATCTAAAAAATCTACCAGTTGAATCCTGGTCCGCTATGCTGACCTACTTTGATGGCACTGGTTTCAACCACTTATTTAATCTGATCTCCTCTTCTTCATTCACCAGTGACGTTCTTTCTATTCACAACTTCAATTTCAAGCTGACGATTCTTGAAATATCAATTGTTTTCCTTTTGTGCTCTCATGTTGTTATCCCATATTCTGCCTCTCATCCTCTATTCATAAATGGAGATCAACAGACACACAACAGTGCCAGAACTTCTATATTACCATTGGATTCATAAATATGTCTATCGGATTTTTGGTTCCACAAATCTTTTGCAATGTCAGAAACTCATCATGTATCAAACCTCTGATGAAATGGTACTTCAACTGAATGTTCTTTATTCGGGCATGAAACATTGGGTTCTTTGCAGGCTGTATAGCACTCTGACTATCACAATGAAATACATTTTCATCTCATTTTCTTTTCATCTCATCCAAGAAGTTCTTCAGCCAAATCATCTCATTCTCAGTTTTTGTTACAACAATGTATTTTTCCTTCTTGGTGGATAAAGTCATCACCTTATGCAATTGTGATATCTAGCTTACTGTAGTTCCTCTATAGGTAAATACAAAACCTATGGTACTCTTTCTATCGAAGTCACCTCCAAGTTCATCATCCACAAACCCCTGCATCTCATTGCTGTCATTCAAATACCTCAGTATCCACTTCATAGCTTCCCAATGTTAATTTCCAGGGTTAGCCATGTGTGCGCACAACTCCAACTATATGAGAAATATCAGGTTGAGTGAAAACCATGGAATACATTTGGCTTCCAATAGCTGATGTGTATGGAACCTTTTCCATGTACTCAACCTCTTCTTAAGTATTCGGTGATTGGTCCTTTGATAGTTTGAAATGTCCCGTCGGGGGAACAGAGACCAGATTTGATTCCAGCATACTGAATCTTCTCAGAACCTTTCCAATGTAGTCAACCTATGATAACATTAATGTTCCCACTGCATGGTCTCTCATGATCTTCATCCATAAAATCTTGCTATCTTTTCCAATATCCTTCATTTTGAACTCCTTAGGCAAATTTCGTTTCAATTCATCAATCCTCTACATACATGATCTTATAATGAGCAGGTCGAGTGAAAACCATGGCATACATTTGGCTTCCAACAGATGATGTGTATGTAACCATTGCCATGTACTCAACTTCTTCTTCAGTCTTTGGTGATTTCTCCTTTGATAGTTTGAACTCCCACTACATGAGCAATATCAGGTCGAGTGCAAATCATGTCACACATCAGGCTTCCAATAGCTGATGTGTATGGAACTGTTAAAACCCTTTTTTATTCTTTCGGGTATTTTCCAAGTCCCACATCAGAATACCTCTTTATGTATTCTTTTTTTCATTCTATAAAAGATAGCCTCCGCCTCACCTTGAGGGAGGTAGATTTCCTCCTACATGGTATCACAGGGAAATTAAGTTTTCCATCCACCATTATTATTATTATTTTTATGCTCCCCCTCCCCCCTGTGGCTTCCCTACTCCCCCCCCCCCCCCCCCGACCTGCAGCTTCCCGGCCCCACCTCCCTACGTTGTCTGGCCCCGCCTCCCTGCGGCCCTACTCTTCACACCTTGTCTTGGCCTCCCGGTGGCTCCCCTCAATCACGATGTAGCCCACCGACCTAGTCCCTCCCGACAAAGTCCCTCCCAACGGTTTCTCTCCTCCCTCCCAACGGCACGGGTCCCTCCTGACGAAGCACCCTCTTGGATCCCTCTGGAAGACCACCTCCTCTGCGCGTGATGCCTCTAGTGGCTCCCACCCGCCGCCCTTCCTAACCCCTCACACCTCTCGGCTCCCGATGCGGCTTCCTCCCTCTATGCGTATCAGAACCCACCAGCCTCTCCTTGAGGCGCACTCGCCATCTTCTCTCGGCCGCCCTCCCAGTGCTCTAGCCAGCTCACCTCCAATGGTTCCCTCTTTTCCTATCACCTCTACTGCACAGGGCCCTTCACAGCTTCATGGTGCATCAGGCCCCCACCAATTCCAGCGCTGACCACAACTACATCATCAACTGCTTCCCAACGCCTCCATGGTAGACTCCTCCCTTCTACCTCAGATGATCGCCGCCTCCACATGACTCGTCGATGACCGGTTGGACTCCTCAAATTTATCCATCTGGAGGAAGACTATGGTGATTTCCTTGACCAGGATGGACCTTGATTCTCACCTTGAGAATCCTCCCCCGGCTTCGACTGACCTCAAATACCGTCCGTAGAAGCTTGATGATAGCAAGATCTTCACTCTGTTGGTCAATTAAAAGGATTGATCAGTCAAGGATGTCACCGGCACAGAAAATACAGTCAAGGAAATCTGGGAGTCCTAGAACATCATGTACTCTGAGACCAACAACCTAGCTCAGGTCTCCGATATTCTCCAGCACCTGTCCCATATTCGACAGCAGGACCAATCCTTCACGGCATATTTCATGGAATGGAAAGGGCTTCGTGATGAATTGTAGGAGTTGTGGCCCATTCCCTGGACACCGGCTTAGGCTCAGACCCAGTGGGACCAAATCTTCATCTTCAATCTTCTTAGTGGCCTCGCTCTGGAGTTTTCCACCATGGCTACCGAGTGGCTCTCCAGCCCTTCGACGTTGGAGATCCCACAGGTTTATCATCGGATGAGCAAGGCCCAATGGGCTCTTCCCACTCTTTACCCCATTATCGACCACTCATCTCTTGTCGGTAATGGTGGTGAAAACTCCTCAGGCCCTCGTGGACGTGGCCATGTGGAAGGTCATCCACGTCCCCTCTGTCAACATTTTGGAAAGCTTTCCCACCTGATCGATTGGTGTTGGGTTCTGCCTGGACGTCCATCTCAGCATCCGCGGTAGGGACAGACAGTGGTCCAAGAGGCTTCCTCGGTAGTCACCACCCTTCCACCATCTCTGGACCTATCTATGGCCGACATTCGGTTGAATCATGATCATCGTTATGTCGTAGGACCTGGTCCATCTTTGACTTCTCTGGCACATTTTGTTAGATCTGCTTCCTTTGTCGGTCGTCGCTCCCTTCCTCGTTAGTCACCACTCTTCCTCCTTGTGTGTGTGTTGTGATTTCTGAGCTTATTTTAGGAAGTGTGGCTAGTTTTTTGTGTATGTAACCACCAGGGGCAACTTTGTCATTTCCTTTACCAGAATCATGAAAACCGTACTGACCGTTAGTGGTATAGCAAGCACCATCTTATTTAATTATCTTAGGTTTGGAACACCCTAATTTTGGGTATTATAAGGCATCTACCCAACCTTTACCCATTGGGTGATCATTGGAGATTTTTTGTGACCGTTGAGTTCTAACGGATATAATTATTGTCATTGGTTTTTTCAATGGTTTGATCAAAAATATCTAATCTAAATTTTCAAAACATCTAAGTTATGAAAATGTAATATAACCTCTTATTATGAACTTTAAAGGGGAAATGATTTAATATTTTGAATTACACTTAGGTGGTTTTTTTAAATGATATGGGCATTTTAAACATCTTACAAATATTTTAAATATCTTATAAAAGTTTTTATTCTTAATGCTCAAAAAATATTTTAACTAAACTCTGTTTTGATTTCTATAATACTAGTATAAAAGTTTTTATATAGATATATTAAAGTTATAACTTTGTGTTTTAAAGCATTGGTGTTTATAAAAACTAAGGGGAAGATTGTTTTGAAACTTAGTACTAAATTTCAACAAAAAATAAATAAACCCCACTATGGCCAGCCCTCTAGCTGGGTCGAGGGAGGCAGTACGCGCTAGGCGACTGAGCCTAGCCCTTAGATCTAGTACAGGCCGGCCCAAGCAGGGGGAATAGCTACCCCGAAGGGTGCACCGGAGCACACGCATGTGAATCAGAGCGCGCCACCATGGGTGTCAGGTCACATCAAGGAACGGGTAGGCTGAGGACTTCGGGGAGCGGGAGCCCGTGTATAAGACCCGTTGTGTGTGTGCTATGATTTCTAAGCTTATGTCAGGAGTCTACGGCTTAACAATTTGGTGATTTCATTGAGATTCAAACTCAAGGTGAAGGCTCGGCTGCAGTTGAGAACCCGTTAGTTGTTGGAGGCTCGTACTCATAGGAAACAAATTCTTACTGGATGAACATAATGGAGAGCTGTGTTTGTTGTTGGAGCACACGCGATCGCTGTTGAAAACCCAAAAAGATAATTTAGTTGTGTGTTCTGCTGCATGACATGATCTGGTAGAGACCAATTGTCTAGCTGGAAGAGAGGGAATATTCTAGTTAGGGGGTAAAATATTCTTTTAGGGTGAGTCGGTTAAGTTAGGGGGAAGATTATAGACCCTTCTTATAGGGCTGGAGATTGGTTATATAAGCAGTAGGGAGAGAAGTGAGGGGGGAGGAGAACATGGGTGTTTGGCCATTCTGGCTTGGGAAGCAACCTATGGGCTTGGGAAAGGAGCAAGTGCTCTCTTGATGCATCCTTATTTCTTCTTCTAATACTCTTTCGTTCTGCTGGAATCCCTTCATATATACAGTAGTCACTTCCTCGGGCTCTATTATTTGGTCCGTCTAATCGGATATTTCGTCATCCGCACAGGAGGGGAGCGTTGCTGTATTGCGCTCAAAGTAAAGAAGCGCTGCTTGAAAATTTCTTGTACGCTCACTAGATGAACTAGGCTCCAATCACTGCTAGAACTTCTATCAGTTACAAATCCAGGTAACAAGGCACTTAGAATCCAAAGTGTACATGACTCAACTATTGTGCTCCGCTTGTTCGCTAGCACCCGACGCACCGCACGCGAGAGGAGTTGCGCACAACCAATTGGAGACCAAGGGAGTCATACAGAAGATGCGACGTTGTTGCGCCTTTTTTTCATCTTGATAGGATGAACCACACAGTGTTGGAAATTTGCTCGGAGGAGACTCATAGTACTGCCTCGACCGGACTTCTTCACTACCAACTCGCTCGCACAGTGAACAGTCGCCTCACGTTCTAGTTCCAGGTTCCACATAGTCATGCCCTGTCAGCTCATTTCCTTCCAGAGGCGTGCATCGTCCCCTCCATTCACAACTTCGTGCACCACTAACGGTTCCACCAACATTTCTCCATCCACTCACTTCTTCTGGCACTATCAACTGTGGTTTCCAGCTCACTGCTCCACTCGTCTTGCGTCCACCGCTCCAGCTGGATTTTTTAGTAGCAGCCCGCCCGGAAACTCGCATTCCACAGTTCCATGGGGGATGCACCATAGGGTGATATCACAATCACTCTACAGGAGGGGTGCTCGAATTTTTTTCATAAAATTAGAAGGGGAAAAACAAAAACAAAAACAAGAGGCTTGACAAAAAAAGAAAAAAAACTACAGAGCAACTGTCCACCAGGGGCACCGCACGCTTCTCGCTGCCTATAAGAGGATAAACACATACCTGGGAGTGACCCTATATTCAGACACTACATCCTATGATGATTCAAATGCTGGAACTCTAGGCTCTGTTGGCCTAGGTAACCAGAAATCAGAAACAATTTTTATAGGAAGAGATTCTACCGAAATTTTCCACCACACATCCGAAGACGTGGATCTTGAGGGTTGAGGATTATTTCCCGCTCAATAAAATGCCAAATCATATTAAGGTTACAATGGCATGCCAATGCATGTCAGGTATGTCTACACTTTGGTTTTTAGTGGCCAAAGGACCTACGACTACATTGACTTGGGTGCATCTCAAAGAAGAAATCCTTGAGGATTTTCAAAACTCCAACAAGTAACCCCATGCAACTACATCCGAGTTCCAAACGAAGATAATGCAGATGTTTGTGTCACACTATAGGGGGGATACCAACCATGGGACACATAGTTGGGGGACTGGGTTTCTTGAAGTTCATGATGTTCATGATGACACAACCACTAGTCAGTATTCAGTCCAACTGCTGCCTACGGTGCAGGACACTTCTAGGACCATACTATTGGGGTATGATATGCCCTAGCATGCGTTGGCCCAAACGGGGGTTCTTGTTATTTTACCACAAATTGTCCAGGTTACGCTAGTGATGACAGGGCGGGGTACCCTGATTTTTCACGACCCATACATTTTTTTCAATCATGAAGCAAGGTGGTGCCAGACGTACTTCCATCCCAATTCACTTCACCACACATGGGGCCTTTCCGATGGAAGGAGGGACATCATTACATAGGGAGACTCCCTCAACTTGAATTATCAAACACCGATCGATGGTCGTGGATGGTTCATATGGGAGATTTTGTGGCGTGCATATTCATTACGGTCATCTTTTACAAGATGGAAACAGCTCGATAGCAATGTTGTTCGATTATCCCCAATGTAAAAAATGAAATGAGGTGTATCTGGGAGATTTCTTGGCACACCTGGGTAGAAATACCACCCATCTCTAGTCATTAGGACAAGACTGGTTTCAAGGGGTCGGGAAATGATAGAGACCAGTTGTCCAGCTAGAAGGGAGGTATTATTCTAGTTAAGGGGTAAGATAGTCTTTAGGGAGAGTTAATTAAGTAGTTAGGGGAAAGATTTTGGACCCCAGTTGTGGTGCTAGATATTAGTTATATAATCAGTTGAGAGAGAAGTGAGGAGGGGGGGATATGGGTGTTCGGCCATTCTAGCTTGGGAAGCGGCCTATGGGATTAGGCGAGAAGCAAGTGCTCTCTCGAGGCGTCATTATTTCTTCTTCTACTAATCTATAGTTCTGATAGAATCCCTTTATATATATAGTAATCACTTCCTTGGGATCTATCACGATCACAGTAGTTGAAAGATCTCTATTGGACATCAGACTTGCAAGAAGTTCTCTCTCCTCTACCTAACATCTTATGTGATGGACGAATGTTGGAAGGAAGTCGTGGTAAAAAAATGTTTGTTGTGTGGTGTAGCTTGAGTGTTGAACATTGAGCAGAATTTTCGATAACATGGAATTTGTTTTTCTACATAGAAAGAGGCAGGGTGCCGATACGTTCGCTGTAGAACTGTCTACAAATTTTCTTTGTTGCAGTGTAACAGTTCAAGACAATCACTTCTGATTTTTGCTGAAGTGTGCCTACTAGAATGGTTACTGGATTTGTTGTGGAGGAGTCAAAGATGAAGCGGTTGTTCCGTACACAAGTATCCAAGATGCAAGAATTATTAACATCCGTTAAATCCCTTGCTAGGGTGCATGCAGAGTATCGTGAGCAGTAGCAAACCTTGCGGGAACAGGTACGGGAACTCACTGATTTATCTAATCAATGTCGAACTAAGAAGGATGATTTCCCATGTATTGCTCAATATGTGAAAGAATAGGTTGCAAGAGACAAACTTAATGTTCTGGAAGAGTGTGATTCTAGTTCTGAAAAGAAAGTTATTGTAGATACAGAAGAAGTTGTTGGAAGCGGGTTGGGCTCAATCACTACTGTTTTTCAGTTTGGGTGTTAGCATAGTGATTTTTCTGGAGGCAGTAGGCATTCAACTTACAAGTGAAGAAACCATTGTTTCACACTAGACCATGGTCTCCTGAAGGGGGTACAGATCTTGGAGCTGGTAGAATCCAAACCGGTGCATACATTAGAGCTTACAATTAATGATGGGTTTTGTGTGAGCCAAGTTGTTATAAATATTGGGCATCCAACACAGCCAAAAGAATTGGAAATTAATGTTGAAGTTTTGTCTAGAATTTATATTGAAATAGAGGTTTGTTGTGTTGCAGAGTATCTGGAGTTTACTAGACTTGTTTTTGGGGACCGAATGGAGGGTAAAGAGGAACAAGAACCACCAAATCGGAAGGCATTTCATCATGTTTCATAACCAAGGGTAGGCTATGTTAGGAAGTGTGGCTGGGTGTCTGTGTATGAAACCACCAGGGGCATCTTTGTCATTTCCTTTACCAGAATCATTAAAACCATATTGACCATTAGTGGTATAGCAAGAACCATCTTCTTCAATTGTCTTGGGTTTGGAACACCATAATGTTTGGTTTTAGAAGGCATCTACCCGACCATTACCCCTTGGAAGATTGTTGGAGATGTTTGTGACCATTGATTTCTAACAGCTATAATTATAGCCATTGGTTTTTTCAGTGGTTTGATCAAAAATATCTAATCTAACTTTTCAAAACATTTAAGTTATGAAAATGTAATATAACCTCTTATTATTAACAATAAAGGGGAAATGATTTAATATTTTTAATTACACTTAGGTGGGTTTTTTTAAATGAGATTAGAATTTTAAACATCTTACAAATATTTCAAATATCTTATAAAAGGTTTCATTCTTAATGCTCAAAAAATATTTTAACTAAACTATGTTTCGATTTCTATAATACTAGTATAAACGTTTTTATATGGATATATTAAAGTTATAACTTTGTGTTTTAAAGAATTGGTGTTTATAAAAACTAAGGGGAGGTTTGTTTTGAAACTTAGTACTAAAGTTCAATAAAAAAATAAACCCCACTTGGGCCAACCCTCTAGCCGGGACGAGAAAGGCAGCACGCGCTAGGCAGCTGAGCCTAGCCCTCAGCCCCAGCACAGGCCGGACCGAGCAGGGGTCATTGCTACCCCGAAGGGTGCGCCGGAGCACACGCATGTGAATCAGAGCACGCCGCCATGGGCACAAGCCCACGTCGAGGCATGGGTAGGTTGAGGCCTGCGGGGAGCGGGAGCCCGTGTATAAGGCCCCCTTGTGTGTGTTTTGTGATTTTTGAGCTTATGTCAAGAGTCTCCAGCTTATAAAGAGCCGTGGAATTTCCCTCATCCATTTTCATATCTCCATTATTTAGCCTCCAAAGTTTTAACATTTCCTTCTTCACCTTTGTATTGCCTTCATAAATTTTTTTCAACTTATCCAGATACCTTTGGTAGTTTCAACTCCCTTTACTCTAAGAAACTCACTTTCTATTAGTGATGAGAGTAAACCGTTTTTATCTCTTCCATTATTATCAAGATTTATCTTATCAACAACAGTAAGAGGAGAATTATCAATATAAGGGGGAAATCCATCTATAATAGCTTCCAAAACATCATACCTAAGAGACATAAGATATAGAAGTATTATATCTTTCCTGATATGATATTTCTTAACATTAAAAACCGAAATAACCTTATAGTTCAGTGAATTCAAGTTCTCCATTATCAGAGATGGATCTTTCAGAGGGAACCGGCTTTGATACCAATTGTTGTTCCCAAGTATGATTCAGACTGTTGGGGTGAATCAATGGTTCCTTTTTTTATAAGAAAGTTTCTTAACTCATTAATAAAAACTTTCTTAACCTATAAAACTTTTTAGAGTTACTATCCACTCAAACATAACTCACAACCTCCCCTTTTTTATGAAAAAATATAAAGAGAAGGCATCACACAATATTTACAAGGTTCGATATAAAGACCTACTCCTTTCCATATTGGATAGTCCCACCAACATGAATTATTTCACTAAATTATTTCCAGAATACAAAGGCACAAGTGGTGAACAATTCTAAAATCCATGTAGCAACTTTCCTACTATAGTTGGTTATACTCCCCAACTATCCTTTTTTTATCCACTTCCCACAGACAAGCCTTTTCATCAATTGATAAGTATCCATGGTAACAAGATTCACTTTCCTTCTTCTTTTCTAATCCACTTCAGAAAGTCTTCACTTACTCCACATGTAAGATTAATCAATCTTTACCTACGTACAATCTTAAATAACTTTAACAATTATCTAAGGAAATTATTACTCATGAAAAATTATCAAAAAAATATTTCTGGAAAACTTCCTCAACAAAATTTAGTCTGATCTTCCTTAGTTCGGTAACCTCTATCTGATGGTCTCCATCCAATTAGCCTCAGTCTAATTCTTCTTCTACTCTACCCTCTTCAATTAAATAGTAACTCAATTGGTAGCTCACAATTCCTCTATCTGATGTAACTCAGTATGATGAACCTTGCTTCGATGAATGTCACTCCAATGGGATCACTCCAATGGACTTGCTCTGATGATCGTATTGAACCTCACTCCGATAATCTTCCTTAGCATCAACCTGAAAAACAAATTATGGTTGCGAATATAAAACCCCACAAAAGAAATGTTAGAGCTCTTGACACATGTTATCAAATCAAGTTTTCACACATCAAGAAAATGTATTGTGCACTCCTTTTATAGGCACCCCAGATATAGTTTGGGCAGGATTCTGAAAATATTTATCGCTCAACCAAATTTTACAAATCTTCAATTATCCTTAAATCTCGAATCAATAGTTGAATTCTTCAACTCTTCATAATACTTTTAGGAACTTCTTGAATCTTCAGACTTCTTCAACTTTTACAAACATTTCTTCAGTTTGATTCTTCATTATGATTTTCCATTCCAATTATTCATTATGATGAAGGCATACAACAGATTTTTCATTACATTTCTTCATACCAAATGATCATATTTGATAACAAGATGACTTCTCATTATGATGAAAACAAATGCAATAATAAATACAACCCAATACGATAACCTCTTATAAACACTAAAAGTCTTCTCATATAGATGATCTATATCAACTTGTAATTTTAAAAGATTGAAAACCCATTCTGAAATATCTTCAAATTATTTCTCCTTTTCTTCAATTCCTTAGACCGATGATATCGTATCCGATGATTTTATTGGTGTCAGTCTGCATCTGATGGATCAGTCTCAGCTTCACTCTGATGAACGTTGTTAGTTCTAGTTTGATGAGTCTTCACCTATTCTTAAAACAATCAATCCTTTTTTCTTTTTCTCTTGACCTAATTGTAAGAGAACAAAGTATTACTTCTTGATTTTCTTAATAAAATTGAAATACAATTCAAAATTTCTCAAATATTATGCCTTTGATATTACTCTGTATCTGATGACTTAAATATACCAACTATTCATAAAACAAATCGGTGTTAGAATCCATTATGATGGATTGGTGGCATACTGCATCTAATGGACTGGTATTAGCAGTGACTTATTTACTTCAGCAAGATCAATCTTTTAGCCTTCTGATATTGTCACTCCAGAAATTATCATAGTAATAATCTCCATCCTTCTATGTCCAGTGTTCCTCACACCAATGAGTAGCATCCTGAATAATTCACATCGTATTCTCCTCTCTTCCATAAACTCTAGATTTTATCATGACTTTGAATACATTTGATATCAACATAGCATCAGCTTACTTTCATTGGGAATTATTGTAACTTCCCAGAGTCCATAAACTTCTTTCTTTCTAACCGAGCCTCAATGTGATTGGCAACACTCCCATTTTCCTTCATAAGTCTTGTATCATAGGTTTCTCAAAAAACTTATGATATTTGTGAATTAAAAATTAGAAAATCATCTTCATATTTACATTATAACTAAGAATACTCGGAAGCATCTCCTCATTACAATATTTCTATCATTTCGGACCCAAGGTGAGTTCAACGATCCTTTTCTTCCAAAAACCATCTTACCAATCTGATAGAATTTCTTAATCATTATGAGTCTAATGTTCTGAATACGATGGCCAGTCTGACAGGGTGTGTCCAAAAACCAAAACCCTTATTTTATCAACTTCAACCATGTATCATCTATTGACAAAAAATACAAGCAAAACTCAACTAGGGTTAGAAAACTCTAAACCAAAAAGATCCTTGACATTGTAATAATTTTAATTCTATTTTAAAATCACTAGATTATTTTATGTTTAAATATGGGTCCTTACTGTTGGTATAGGAGGAGGGCTTAGAAAAATTTTGAGATTAATATTCTTTCTTATGAGGCATTCTTAAGAATTATAGATATCATTATGGGTTTATAATTTTAAGGATGACCATAAGTTCAATGTCTTAGAAACCCCTTTTGAGGCTTTAAGTTATGAAATTTTAAGGAGACTAATGGAATTTTTGAGACATTTATTTTTTAGGTAATTACAAGTTATTATTGATCGTACCACGATTCACTATGTCATTTTCACCCTTACACCATTGTATTAAACTGAATTTGTATTGTAAATTACAAAAATAATAACAAATTGAATTCCATGTTTTAATCATTTATTTTGTGTTTATCTCTATTTAAAATTCCAATGTTACTTGTCTTGAAAATTTCATTGAAGGTGAAGGTGATTTGGAGGGCCCATGATGATGTCTAAGAAAAATGGGTCAAACTGCGCAGGATCCAAGCACACTGGTGGATTAATCTGCACACTTCTACTATACCATGCATCTAATTAGTATGAAATTTTGTGGGCAGGTCCAAAAGCTCATTGGGATACATTTCATATGAAGAAACCCAAGACTCATTCACCCATCTGATGGCCTTTCCGACCTAATCTTTCCATCATACCAAATCTGCACGAATTCAAAAGTGGTGTGATGTGATCTGTCCATATATCGGGCTATAGGTGTCTAAATTGTGCAAAACTTTTGGTGGAGACAACCAATATGTGGGTATAAAACTTTTTTATTTTATCAAAATTGAGATAAGGCTGTCTGGAGGTCGAAACACCTATGAAAAGTGGTTTTAATAATTCTGTGTGCTCAAAACCACCTTCCCATTTTCCTATAAAATGGCACCATAGGCTCCTCATTTGAAAGTTCGGTCAGGAGGAAAAGATCTAGTATTTTGGATACACAAATGATTTCTCTCCTCATACTTTAAGTTATTGAGGCCCCAATCCTCATAGGGGAATCAAGGATTAATAGGGAGTTCCACCCGAGCCTCCTCCTCCTCTCAATGGCGAGCTAAACGATGGACGATCATTTAGAGGGAGCTACACATAATTGGCAGGGAGTTCTAGAACTTTATACTGTACTGGTTTTGTGTAATTTTTGTTTGTATTATTTCAATTGTGTCTTATCTAAACATGTTTCTCCTATGAGTTCATTTCTTGGGTTTAATTAACTGAACTGCTTTTCATTTCAACACTGATTGGGCTGAAATTTCAAGTGGGAAACTTGAGTTGTTCTGATAGGGAAACACAATTATCCTATTTCTCTCACACATAAAAAAGATATTAGTATGATTTTTTAGCCGTTAATCTGTTCTTGAAGTCCAAACCATGACAACACGATTGTTGTGTCAAGGGTTGGTACTTTGTGCAATGTTTAGAGAGGGAAGAGGGGAATCAAGATCTTGACAACCCTCAACCAAAGAATTAAACAAAACCATGTGAAATTTTTAGAAAAATTAACTATCCAAGATGTGTATTGAACTTCAAGTGATCTTTTTATCTCATAATTCTTAATCCTCCACCTTATTCTATCAACTATTAAACTCTTTAAGTTAAGTTATTTTCTTAAAACTGTTTTCAAAATCACCCCCCTCTTTTAGTAATATTTATTAAAAATATACACTATAAGACACAAACTCTACTTGAGAGATGACCTAGGGTCATCCCTAAACTATAAATCATCCTTAAAAACATAATCAATTTTATGTGTCATGATAACGCGGTCAAATTTTGGCACCGTTTCCGGGGAGTGCTTTGATTTTTAGTGCGTGTTTTTGAAAAACAAATTGAAAATTTTGTGAATATTTATCTATTTTATACTTCTACCTATATTTTTGTATTCTGATCAATTTTATGTGTAGGTTTGGTGCATGAAATGTTCTAATCCGGGAGATTTACCTCCTTTTGAACCTGAACTAGAGAGGATCTTATGTCAGCGACCCTGTGACGCACAAGAGAACCCATCGAAGGAGGACACACAAAACATTGACACACTTCTTGATCCTTCCTCTTATTCTTCTAGAACCAAAAAAAAAACTTAAATAAACTTGCATAATATGGCTAAAAACAAACGAAAATTAAAATAACTAACCTCACCTGATGTTGATATCCAACCCACCTATATTCAATTACAAGGCAAGGCACCCAATTTTGAACTAAAATCTGGCTTAATTCATCTATTACTAAGATTCCATGGACTTCCTGGAGAGGATCCACACAAGCACTTAAAATAATTTCATACTATTTTTTAAACATTAATACCTGCTAATGTGGATGAGGAACAAGTAAAGCTTAGAGCATTCCCATTTTCTTTGGGAGACACTGTGAAAGATTGGTTATATTATGTTAATTCCCCAATAAGAGGTTGGGCAGACATGAAACGCCTTTTTCTTGAAAAATATCTCCCAGCCTCTCGAACTGCAATAATAAGGAAAGAAATTTGTGGGATAATAAAATCTCAAGGGTAAACATTACATGAATATTGGGAACATTTTAAAATGTTATTTTCAAGTTTCCCACACCACCAAATAAGTGATCAACTTTTAATTCAATATTTTTATGAAGGTTTAATCCCTATCGATAGAAATATGATCGATGTTGCTGTAGGTGTTGTACTAGTTGATAAGACCCCAATTTCTATAAGAACCCTGATTGATAACATGGATCAAAACACAAAACAATTTGGTTCAAGGACCAATGTATCAATTTGAGGTTTCCATGAGGTGCAAAGTACTAAATTTGAGAAGAAGGAAGACAAAAATTTTGAAGAGGTAAGTACTCTTATTTGACAACTTGCTCTTTCCCAAGGGAAATCCAAATATCCTCTTCCTATCCATTGTGTTATATTTTCTTCTGACACCCACTACTCTGAACAATTTCCTCAATTGAGGGAAACATATGAGAGTTGTGAGGCAATATTTCCAGGCTGCCCCTATAACCAACCCTTTAGGAAAGAACCTTATTATCCATCCAACCCTGGGTTGAAAGAGAACCAATCCTATAGGAAAGGGTGTATTCAAACCAACCTCAACAACAATGGAACCAACCGGGGCAGAATATTCATCAACCACCGCCACCTAGAAACCCTCAGCCACCCCAAAGGCCTTTCCAACAAACCCCTCAAAAACTCGAGCCTAGCCTAGAAGATATGATGAAACAAATGGCTTCCAACAATATTCAATTCCAACAAACCACTTAGGCATCCATACAAGACCTCAAAACCCAATTAGGACAACAATCTAATTCAGTGGGTGAAATTTAAAGTCATGGGTTAGGTAAAATTCTCTCTCAACCAGTAGTTAACCCTAGGGATAAAGGAAATGTTAGTGCCATCACCCTTAGTAGTGGAAAACAACTAGAAAGTAAAATGAATCCTCTATTAGAGTCATCCCCTGTTGAGGAAACCTCCATCCCAACCATTAAGAATGTTCCAAATGTTAAAGAACCTTGTCCTGAGATAATCCCTTCCAAAGTAAAGAGTGTGAATATTGATGAGTCACCTAGCCCAACCATTCCTCTTCCATTTCCTCAAAGGGCCACCCAACCAAGAAAACAAAAGTAAACTGAACTTGATAAGGAAATATTGGAAATTTTCAAGAAAGTTCAGGTTAACATCCCATTGATTGATGTTGTGAAGAAAATTCCACAGTACGCTAAGTTTCTAAAGGATATGTGTACACACCAAAGGGAACTTCGAGGTGATGAGAAAGTGAGATTGGGAAGGAATGTTTCATCATTGATAGAGCCATCACTCCCCACCAAGTGCAATGATCTAGGAACATTCTCAATTCCATGAACCATAGGGGGTATTATTTTTCTAATGTTATGCTTGATTTAGGTTCCTCTATAAATGTGATGCCTTACTCCATTTACTCTACATTGTTGGTCGGGGAACTAAAGCCCACTGGAATTATTGTTCAACAAGCTAACCAGAGTACCGCACACCCCTCTGGTGTGTTAGAGGATGTTATTGTGAGGGTCCAAAATTTAATTTTTCCTGCTTATTTTTATGTTCTTAAAATAGAGGATGATAAGATAAATGGACATGCCCCGATTATATTGGGAAGACTTTTCTTAAAAATCGACAAAACCATAATTAATGTCCACAATGGTACATTATCTATGGAATTTGGTGGTGACATAGTCCATTTCAACATCCTTGATTCCATGAAGCACTCCTCAGAAGAACATTTCTCTCTCTCTCTGTTAATTCAATTGATGTACTCCCTACCTCTGAAAAAACAACTTTTCTTTCCCCTGATCCCCTTTCTGAGTTTTCTTAATTGATAGAAATTCTAGGAAATGATTCATGCATTGATTGTTGTACTGGTTTAGAAAAGTTTCAAGCATGTTCATTAATTGATGATTTCTTGAACACTGATGATCCACTGACCATCGATGATACTGCTAAGCTTGTAAAATCTAATTCCTCATCTGAGGTTGATACCATCGAGCAGTTAGATGAGATCATTGACCTCTCACTTTCACACACACTCTCATCAATCCAAAATCCACCTAAATTGGAACTAAAACAACTACCTAAATATTTAAAATATTCATATCTTGAGAATGGAAATAAGTTTCCCGTCATCATTTCTAGTCCACTCCCTCCTGAGCATGAATTGAGACTGCTTGAAATTTTGAGGGAGTATAAACACGCTTTGGGGTGTACACTTGCTAACATTCCTGGTATTATCCCATAAATTTTTACACATCATATTTTTTTAAATGATGAGGCTAAACCAGTGAGGCATCCACAATGTCGACTGAACCCAAACCTCCTAGAAGTTGTGAAAAATGAGGTAACAAAATTATTGGCAGTTGGATTCATTTACCCCATCTCTGACAGCCAATGGGTTGGTCCCATTAAAATAGTTCCTAAAACGACTGGCCTTACAGTAATTAAAAATTAAAACAATGAATTGGTTCCAACTCGTGTGCAGAATAGTTGGCATGTCTGTACAGACTATCATCAACTAAACCAACACATAAGGAAGGACCATTTCCCTTTTCCATTCATTGACCAAATTCTAGAGAGGCTAGTAGGTAAGTCCCACTACTGTTTCCTTGATGGGTATTCTGGATACTTTCATATCCATATTTCCCCTGAGGATCAGGAAAAGACAACCTTCACTTTCCCCTTTGTAAATTTTGCTTATAGAAGGATGTCATTTGGTCTGTGCAATGCTACGGGTACTTTCCAACAATGCATGGTTAGTATTTTTTCGGATTACATAGAGAATTTCATGGACGTATTCATGGATGATTTTACTGTTTATGGCTCTTCTTTTGATGAATGTTTGAGTAGTCTTGGTTCAATCCTACATCGATGTATTGAAAATAATCTTGTATTAAATTATGAGAAATTCCATTTCATGGTGCGACAAGGTATAGTTTTGGGGCATGTCATTTCTGGGGATGGTATCCAAGTAGATAAATCAAAAGTTAATGTCATCTATTCCCTTACATTCCCCAAAAATATATGGGATGTGCGATCTTTCCTAGGTCATGCTAGATTTTATCATCATTTCATTCATGACTTTAGTAAAACTACACTCCCCCTCTCCCGATTACTCCAAAAAGAAAAGGAATTTGTTTTTGATAAAGAATGTGAGGATGTTTTTAATAAGTTAAAATGGAGTCTCACCTAACCCCCGAAAATCCAACCACCTCGGTGGGATTTACCATTTGATCTCATGTGTGATGCCTCTAACTATACAGTTGGGGCAGTTTTGTCACAAAGGGTCGATCAAGATCCACATTTCATAGCCTATGCCTCACGTACTTTGGACCCTGCCAAAGCAAACTACACCACAACTGAAAATGAATTCCTTGCCATTGTGTTTTCCTTGGACAAATTCAGGTCATATCTTTTAGGGACCAAAGTAATTGTGTTCTCAGACCATACTGCCCTTTGGTACCTCCTTCAGAAACTGGAAGCCAAACCACATCTCATTCGTTGGATGCTCCTCCTTCAAGAATTCAATCTAGAAATTAGAGATAAAAAAGGAGAAGAGAATGTGGTGGTTGACCATATCAGTAGGATTCAACCATCCTCAGACATTGACTCATACCCCTGTATTACCATAAATGAAATGTTTCCTGATGAGTAACTATACCAAGTGCAAGATCTTATTCCTTGGTATGCTGAAAATTGTAAATTATTTGGTAGCATCTTTCATTCCTACTGATTTCAATAGAAACCAAGCTAGTCGTCTAAAACATGTGTCCCATTGGTATATTTGGGATAACCCCTACCTTTGGCGCACCTATAGTGATCAAGTACTTTGGCTTTGTGTTCCCGATGGTGAGTTTCAGTCCATCCTTAGATTCTGTCACAGTCTTTCTTGTGGGGGGCACTTTGGTCCCCAATGGACTACCCACAAGGTCCTTGATTCTGGCCTTTTTTGGCCAACACTTTTTCAGGATGCCCATGATTTTTTCAAATCTTGTCCTCGTTGTCAAATAATAGGGAATATATCTAAAAGAAATGAAATTCCACAACAACCATTTCTCTTTCATGACATTTTTTATTTTTGGGGCATTGACTTTATCGGTCCATTTCCCAATTCCTTTGGAAACTTGTACATTCTTCTGGTAGTTGATTATGTGTCAAAATGGTTTGATGCACGAGCTACAAGGACTAATGATTATAAAGTAGTTGTAGAATTTTTGAGAACCCAAATCTTCTATAGGTTTGGCTTACCTAGGTTCATCATCAGTGATAATGGTTCTCATTTCTGCAACCAAAAAATGAAATCACTTTTGCGTAGGTATGGGGTCGGTCATCGAGTGTCTACTTTATATCACCCATAGACCATTGGTCAAGCCGAGGTGTCAAATAGAGAGGTAAAACAAATTCTTAAAAAACATTTCAAACCAATAGAAAATATTGGAGTCTTCGACTTGATGATTCATTATGGGACTACCATACTACTTTCAAAACTCCCATTGGAATGTCAACCTATCGTCTTGTGTTTGGAAAGAGTTGTCATATCCTGGTTGAGATTGAGCACCGAGCCTACTAGGACATCAAACAATTCTATTCTAATCATTCTGGTGAAGGTTCTCAAAGGAAGTTGCAGATTCAGAAGTTGGAGGAAATGAGAAGTGATTCATATGAAAACTCTGGAATTTATAAGAAGCAAACCAAGGCTTCCCACGACTGTCTTATACTTCATCGTCAGTTTCACATTGGGCAGAAGTCCCTCATTTATAATGCAAGGCTGAAGTTGCATCCAGGTAAGCTTCATTCCTACTGGTTTGACCCATACACTGTTATTAATGTATCTCTATTTGGTGTTGTTCAGGTTCAAAATGAAGAAACCAAGAAAACCTTCACTTTCAATGGGAAGCAGCTGAAGCACTTCCACGAAGCCCTTTCGGAGTTCCCAATAGAGGAACTCCATGTTCAAGAAGAAACATACCAGTGAAACACACCAGGTTTTATCTTTCCTTCTCAGCCACTCAATTATTACAGTGAGGACACTGCACATTCTAGGTATGGTGGGATGGGTACATTCCTGGGTTAGATAGGAATTTTTGTTTTTTTTCTCTCTCTCTTTATCTTTCTTCTTTATTCTCTTTTTTGCCTTTTTTATGGTATTTTTATTTTTTTCCCATCGGGGGGAAAGTAAAAATACCATAAAAAATGGTAAAAATAATATTTTTATGAAGTTAAAATTAATGAGTGATTTTTAGTGAATTGGTTTTATGTCAATGATATAAATGGTTGTATCACTGTGAAACATTTGAGATGATTGATGCCCCTTGTGTGAGTAGTTTTGGGAAAACTATGTCACTACTATCTCCATACATTTTTGAACCAAACCATGAAGTATGAATATTTCTTACTTAATATAAGGTGAATATATGTTAGGTTAATATTTTTCAACTTTAAATGATATTTTCATACGTTCGTTCCTTATCCGATCTATTTCATTACTGTACCAGATTTTCCTATACGTGTGTACCTAATGTACGACTTTTGTACACCCTCAAAAAAAATTGCGTCTTGGGCAGGTCAAAAAAACCACTCCTTCTCAACCTTTGATCTTGTTATAACTATTGCAATTAGTGTCGTGAGGAGATCAAACAAGGGTTGAGAGATGAGTGTGAGATTTTTTCCAAATACAACTTCAAAAAATATATAATAAATGTGGGGAGTGATACAATGTGCAACATATGGGGATATCTAGGTCAAGAGCTTATGGTTTGACTTCTGGGAATGCTTAAGTGAGTGGGTCTTGAAATATGATTGCAAAGGATGTAGGAAGAGTTTGGTTTAAAATCATTTAAAGTTGAATAATGTTAAAATAACCTATACTTATTTAATAGAAAGTGGAAATAATATAATGGAATAGTTTTCACACACACACATGGAGAGTTAGAGGAATGGTTGACTTTTAAATTACTTGCTCATTTTGGTGTCATGAATCTCTTTTAATTTTATTGTGATATGATTTATGAGACATCTTTTTCCGTTTTCACTAGGAAGAACTCCTTAGTGTGGTTTGTGCATTGATCACATTACTTTAGTGAATTAAAATTTCCTCAAATGTTAAATCTTCATGATGTTTGGAATATATTTATATGTATCATTTTATTTGGATATGTGACTTTTCATGGGAGTTCAAATGTTTAGGTGTGGGGGTGTGATCGTACCATGATTAACTATGTCATTTTCACCCTTACACCATTTTTATAAGGCCACGGCCTTAAACCTTACTTAATATTGAGTTATTAAAAGATTACACATCGAGGATCTTTTCAGGTTTATAGTTTTAGAGAATTAGATCATAAACCTTGCATTACATTCCACATTTAAACAAAGTGGTTACATAAAATATAGTATTAATTTTTCCCAACAAGGGAAACATATTTAAAATAAAACATGGATTCTTTCTTGACACTTACTTGACACTATCATCATATCATGTACCATTCCCTTGACCTGTGAAAAACATTTCAAAAACTTGGAATGAGCATAAAAAGCTCAGTAATGGTTATAAAAAGTATGGAAAGGAAACATGAGTACATATATATACATAAGAATGAAATCATGCTTTACCCATAAAACATATGCACTTTAACATACCTCATAAAATCATGAAAAAATCATATAAATCATAAGACATAAAGGTAACTTGAGGCATTCATAACATTCTTACGTAGGGAGTAACCCTCTTGGTAATGTTTGGAATACCCACCACAGTATATTCCCTAAATCTCTTCGGAAAAACCTTAATGCTTAACTCCTTCGTGTTACCCAATGCATTAGAGAGCTATATTGGGCTCACCTGCCCTTAGTTTATCACAGAACTACCCGTCTTCATAATAATGCCCAAGAACCATAACATAGTCGTATCACATAAAACATGCATAAAGGAAACATAACATTTCCACTTTTCAATCACAAGACATCAATACAACACATTGATATAAAAACATTATGAAAACCATTTTCAATACCAAAATAAAATAAAAGTAAAACATGTATTTATTTTTCATTGAAAAAAAGGTATGGCTTGTAGAGGAAGTCGAAACTCAAATAATGGTCACGGCGGTGGAGAAGTCGTTGTCGCCGCATACGTACGACAAAAACATTCCCTTTTGTCGTTTAGTAAAACTCTTCATATAAAAAGATTCCTTTTCGATAAACGTAAAAGTCAAAGGGGTTTATATACCATATAAAAGTAGGTTGTGTATAAAAAAAATATGCCTCAATGAAAGGAGATTGAGACGAAGTCCCATAAAAAGATGGTATCCTTGGATTAAGGATAAATCAATTACATAATTATGTGTGACAAACGAATACACCAAATATAAGTGGATATTAAGTGCAAAAAAATCATAGTACATTCACACATATTCATAGAACGACATATTCAAGGAGTAAAATTTTATCCCGAAGAATCAAAATTGGGTTAAGAAGTTCCCTTGCAAAAATTCGACAGCCTAACAGTGTCACTTAAAAATTCAGAAAAAGAGTTGATGAGAGATAAAAAGGGTATCTCATCACTTGGACATAAAATTTAAATCAATAAGTATATATAAGAACATATCCCAACATAATATTATGTGAATTAAAATACATAACAAAAGAAGTCTTTTAAAAGAGGAGGGTGAAAGGTTCCCTTACCGACTTGGGTAACTTTCAAAACATACACCCAATTGAAGAAGGGTCATATAATGAATATTTAAATAACCATAAATGAAATTATATTACACAAAGAGTATAATAATGTGAATTACATACACCACTCAAAGGAAATGGTGGCAAATGTAGCATAAATCTCACGGGACTAAAAGTGAGATGAAATATCCCTTACGAAAACTCGGCAGCCTAACGGCGCCACTTAAAACTTCCAAAAATTGATTGATAATATCAAATAGGGTCTCTCATCATATTAAAATAAAATTTACATCAAGAGGAATATAAAATAACATCCCCCATCATAACAAATAGGATATTAAAATAAGTTACATAAAGGAGAGTACTTAAAAAGAAAGAGAGAGGTTAGATCTCTTACGAAAATTCGGCAGCCTAACGACGCTACTCAAAACTTCCAAAATGAATTGATGAGAGAAAATAGGGTATCTCATCATATGAACATAAAAATTACCGTAGGAGTAATATAAAAGAAGATCCCAATCATAAGAAATATGAGCTTAAAAGTAATGACATAAAAGAGTATACTTAAAAAGAAAGAGAGGAGTAGGATCCCTTACCTCGGGTCCGACTTGACTCGATCATTCTTTAACGTCCTAAATAATAAACTTGAGTTAATTTATACTTGCTTAAGAACCTTTTTCAAGTTCATTATTCCTTTTAAATCACTTATTTCCATGTTATAAACATTATGTAATCATTTAAGTTAATAATGTTTGTTTTGTCGATATTTGGTTCTTAAGTCGAAAGTGGACTTCTTACAATTACATGTTGTTCGTGTGGTCAAAGGTTCATTATATCCAGAATGATATTCATGATTTTGATATCATATATATCATATATATCCAGAATATACATGTATTTATAATATTACATAATCATTTAGAGGTAAGAAATGAAATGCACCGTTCATGGAGCCGGTAAGCCGTACGTACGCATGAACGCTACTTTCATTTCTATGTCATATTAATGGAATTAAAACTAAATGAGAGGTATGTATATTTTAATTCCAGAATTATATTCATCATTTATATGTAACATAAATCATATATAATAACTTTAAATCCATCCTTTATACATCCCACATATGGCATTAACGAATCAAATCACTTTGAGGGGGCGGTAGTCCGCACTTCCTAAAATGAAATTATCGTGTTTACCCACAATGGAAACCATAAAGGTATGACACAAAAGAAAAATACAGAAGATTAAATAAAAAATAAACATATTATATATCATATATAAATATAGTGACATATTAATGGCCACCTTTTAAGGTGTTATATGAGTGTTGAACAATCATCGTTTCGTGAGGCAGAAATTCTCCATCCACAGAAACAGTATGTTCTTTAACCATTAGATGTAGGTGTGTGTAAGTGTAGCTAGAATTCTTCTTATAACAACATACTATTATATTTAAGATACTGTATTTGTTACAAAATAAATGAATAAAAAGAGTTTAGGGGGTTGGAGAAGCAAAATAAAACAAAAGAACACAAGTGAAGACATTACCTTAAAATCGGGTAACTCTCTTTGATTTGAGCTCAAAGGCTTCCTTGGGAAGACTTCTACCCAAAGTGAGGATTCTAGGAGTAATAGAGGGATGTGGAGAGGAAAAATGAGTAGGTTTTTTCCGAGCCGAAGGCTTGAGAGGTGTGGGTAAGGTGGTATAGGTGGAGGCCTTTTATAAGAGGAGAGGAGGGGCACTCTTGGAAAGTTACAAAATGTTACTTTATTTTCAAGTGATTTTCATATTTTAAAGGTCCCAAATTTATGTATTTAGAGGATAAGGTAGTAAGGGTTATAAATATACTCATCCAATAGGTTTTTGACAAGTGTAAGTTATATTTTTAACATTATATTTTCATTTTATTTAAATCCTTTATTAATGAGGTAATCGATGCATCATCATGATGTCATAAATAATTTAATTTATTTAATGTATAAAAAATATAAAAAAAAATATCATGATGTAGTAAATATTTTTATATTTATAATAAATATTTATAGTCAAAAATATGACTTTTATAACCCCATTTAAAAAAAATTAGTGAAACATCTCATGCTTGTGACATTTTTATTTTAACTTTAAATAAAAAGTTATTTATGTCATTTCCCAACCAAAGTGGCTCCATGGGGTCCCTAAGTTGACACATGGATTGTATTGGTCGCCCATGACACATCCAATGAGGGTAGGACATGTTTCTAGGTCATTTCATATTATTAAAACATTATTTTTACCTTAAATTACACTAATTACCTCTAATCGCGATTAAGAACATAAAAGATACTATTCACCAAAAAATTAATTTAATCCCATTGAACCAAATATTACTTCCTAATGACAACCATGTATATTGGATTTTTGAAATTCAAAACACATAGGTGGAAAAGTTTCATTTAAACGAAAAATCAGTTTCTTTAACTACCACTTAGTGGTTTCACTATTCATCAAAAATTGGAGTTTTTCAGAAAAATACCAAAAATTCACCCTAAGCTATATTTGATATTCCGAACTCAAAAATGATGTCTATTTTACAAAATTCAAAACATATAAGTTGCATTAATTAATTTAATAATTAATTCCCGCTGTCAAAACAAATAGCGTGTTTTTAAGAAACAATATCTATTAAAAGATTGACACTAGTTTAAGTCCAATTTCAAAGTGAAATTAATTCAAATGACCACTATTGGATTAAATGGTAAAAATATATTCTAATTTTACTTTAAAAACAATTCAAAAGATAATATAATCATATAAATAAATTAGATTAAAAAGAGGTTTTGAATTAAAATACAACATTTTTCACTATTCATTAAAAAATGAACTTTATCGGAAAGATACCAAAAATTTACACAAAGTAAATTTTGATGTCTCGATTCTAAAGAAGAATTTTATTTTGTCAAATATAACACATAAAATTTTCAAAAAGTGGATTTAAAAGAGGTTCGCCATTAAAAGGTGGTTAATCGACCTTCTAAAGAATATTAGAATGTTTACGCTTAAAATTGAATTCATTCACATTTTTAATCCTCTAACATTTATTGTAAAAAGTAAAAATATTTGACAAACATATATAATCATTTTTTAGTTAGTTCTGTTCATTCCCTCCATTACAATGGCTAGGCGTTAACTACCATTTATAATAATATTATTTTATTATTATAGTGCAACGTAAGATTTCAAAGGAACTCATTGTTGTGTATTAGGTAATCCATCAAGCATAGCGTCCCCTTTAAATTAATATTAACATTTTATTCACAAAAAGATATAAATATAAATATGTCATATTCTTTATTTACCTGGGGTGTTACAATTGTATTAAACTGAATTTGTATTGTAAATTCCAAAAATAATAAAAAAAATTAATTCCATATTTGAATCATTTATTTTGTTTTTATAGATATTAAAAAGTCCAATGTTACTTGTCTTGAAAATTTCATTGAAGGTGAAGGTGATTTGGAGGGCCCATGAAGATGTCCAAGAAAAATGGGCCAAACTGCGCAGGATCCAAGCACACTAGTGGATTAATCTGCAAACTGATACTAGAAATTGCATCTAATTGGGCTGAAATTTTTTTTTCAGGTCCAAAACTCATTGGGATACATTTAATATGAAGAAACCCAAGACTCATTCGTCCATATGATGGATTTTACGACCTGATCTATCCAGCACACCAAATCTGCACGGATTCAAAAGTGGTGTTCAGTGATCTGTCCATATCTCTGGCTATAGGTGTCCAAATTGTACCAAACTTTCAGTGGAGACAGCCAAGATCTGGGGATACAACTTTATTATTTTCTAAAAATAAAGATAAGGCTGTATGGAGGTCTAAAAACCTATGAAAATTGGTTTTAATAATTCTGTGTGCTCAAAACCAAATTCCCATTTTTCCTATAAAATGGCACCTTGGGATCCTCATTTGCAAATTCGGCCAGGAGGAAAATATCTGGTATTTTTGAGACCAAAAGGAGTTCTCACCTCATACTTGAAGTTATGTAGGAACCTATCCTCATAGGGGAATCAAGGATGAAGAGGGAGTTCCACCTGAGCCTCCTCCTCCTCTTGATGGCGAGCTAAACGGTGGACGATCATTTCGAGGGAGCTACACATACTTGGGAGGGAGTTCCGACGCTTGATACTCTACTAGTTTTTTTTAATTTGTGTGTGGAATATTTCAATAATGTCTTATCTAAATATGTTTCTCCTCTGAGTTCATTTCTTGGGTTTAATTATGTGAACCAATTTTCATTTCAACACCGATTGGGTTGAAATTTCAAGTGGGAAACTTGAGTTGTTCCGATTGGGAAACACAAGGATCCTATTTCTCTCACACATAAAAAATATATTAGTGTGATTTTGTATCCTTTAATCTGTTCTTGAAGTCAAAACCTTGACAACACGATTGTTGTGTCAAGGGTTGGTACTTTGTGCAATGTTTAGAGAGGAAAGAGGGGAATCAAGATCTTGACAACCCTCAATCAAAGAATTAAACAAAACCATGTGAAATTTTCAGAACAATGAACTATCCAAGATGTGTAGTGAACTTGAAGTGATCTCCTTATCTCATAATTCCTAATCCTCTACCTTATTCTATCATCTATTAAACTCTTTAAGTTAAATTATTTTCTTAAAACTGTTTTCAAAATCACCCCCCTCTTTTAGTAATATTTATTAAAAATACACACTATAAGCCACTAATGCTCCTTCATAGATGACCTAGGTTATTCCATAAACTATAAATCAACCTTAAAAACATAATAAATTTTACGTGTCATGATAACGCGGTCAAATTTTGGGGCCGTTTCCGGGGAGCTCTTTGATTTTTAGTGCGTGTTTTTGAAAAAAAAAATTGTAAATTTTGTGAATATTTATCTATTTTATACCTCTACCTATATTTTTGAATTCTGATCTATTATATGTACAGGTTTGGTTCATGACGCGTTCTAATCAGGGATATTTACCTCCTTTTGAACCTGAACTGAAGATGATCTTACATCAGCGACCCCGTGACGCACAAGAGAACCCATCAAAGGAGGACACACAAAACATTGAAACTCTTCTTGATCCTTCCTATTCTTCTTCTAGAACCAATATAAAAATTGAAATAAACTTGCATAATATATCTGAAAACAACCAAACATTAAAAGAACTAACCTCACCTGATGTTGATATCCAACCCATCTATATTCAATTACAAGGAGAGGCACCCAATTTTGAACTAAAATCTGGCTTAATTCATCTATTATCAAGATTCCATGGACTTCCTAGAGAGGATCCACACAAGCACTTAAAAGAATTTCATACTATTTGTTCAACATTAAAACCTACTAGCGTGGATGAGGAAAAACTAAATCTTAGAGAATTCCCATTTTCTTTGGAAGACACTGCGAAAGATTGGTTATATTATGTTAATTCCCCAATAAGAGGATGGGTAGACATGAAACGCCTTTTTCTTGAAAAATATTTTACAGCCTCTTGAACTGCGACAATAAGGAAAGAAATTTGTGGGATAATACAATCTCAAGGGGAAACATTACATGAATATTGGGAACGTTTTAAAAGGTTATTTTCAAGTTTCCCACACCACCAAATAAGTGATCAACTTTTAATTCAATATTTTTATGAAGGTTTAATCCCTATTGATCGAAATATGATTGATGTTGTTGCAGGTGGTGCGCTAGTTGATAAGACCCCAATTGCTGCAAGAACCCTGATTGAGAACATGGCTCAAAACACACAACAATTTGGTTCAAGGACTAATGTACCGATTCGAGGTGTCCATGAGGTGCAAAGTACTAAATTTGAGAAGAAGGCAGACACAAAGTTTTAAGAGGTAAGTACTCTTCTTTGAAAACTTGCTCTTTCCCAAGGGAAATCCAAATATCCTCCTCCTATCCATTGTGGTATATGTTCTTCTAACACCCACTACTCTGACCAATGTACTCAATTGTGGGAAACATCTGAGAGTTGTGAGGAAATATTTCCAGGACGCCCCTATAACCAACCCTTTAGGAAAGAACCTTAATATCCATCCAACCCTAGGTGGAAAGAGAACCAAGCCTATAGGAAAGGGGGTTTTCAAACCAACCACAACAACAATGGAACCAACCAGGGTAGAATAGTCATCAACCACCACCACCTAGAAACCCTCAGCCACCCCAAAGGCCTTTCCAACAAACCCCTCAAAAAACCAATCCTATCCTAGAAGATATGATGAAACAAATGGATTCCAACAATATACAATTCCAATAAACCACTCAAGAAGCCATACAAGACCTCAAAACCCAGTTAGGACAACTAGCTAACTCAGTGGGTGAAATTCAAAGTCATGGGTCAGGTAAACTTCCCTCTCAACTAGTAGTTAACACTATGGATAAAGGAAATGTTAGTTCCATCACCCTTAGAAGTGAAAAACAAATAGAAAGTAAACTAAATCCTCTATTAGAGTCATCCCCTCCTAAGGAAACCTTCATCCCAACCATTAAGAATGTTCCAAATGTTTAAGAACCTTGTCATGAGATAATCCCTTCCAAAGGAAAGAGTGTGACTATTGATGAGTCACCTAGCCCAACCATTCCTCTTCCATTTCCTCAAAGGGCCACCCAACCAAGAAAATAAAAGGAAACTGAACTTGATAAGTAAATATTGGAAATTTTCAAGAAAGTGTAGGTTAGCATCCCATTGATTGACGCTGTGAAGCAAATTCCACGGTACGCTAAGTTTCTAAAGGAGATGTGTACACACCGAAGGTGACTTCGAGGTGATGAGAAAGTGATCTTGGGAAGGAATGTTTAAACATTGATAAAGACATCACTCCCCACCAAGTGCAATGATCCTGTAACATTCTCAATTACATGCACCATTGGGGAGTATTCTTTTTCTAATGATATGTTTGATTTAGGTGAATCTATAAATGTGATGCCTCACTACATTTACTCTACATTGTAGGTCAGGGAACTGAATTCCACTGGAATTATTGTTCAAGTAGAAAACCAGAGTACTTTACACCACTCTGGTGTGTTAGAGAATGTTCTTGTGAGGGTCCAAAATTTAATTTTTCTTTCTGACCTTTATGTTCATAAAATGGAGGATGATATGATAAATGTACATTCCCTGATTATATTGGGGATACCTTTCTTGAAAACTTCAAAAAAATAATTAATTTCCACAATGGTACATTATCTATGGAATTTGGTGATGACGTAGTCCATTTCAACATCCTTAATTCCATGAATCACCCCTTAGAAGAACATTCCTCTCTCTGTTAATTCAATTGATGTACTCCCTACCTCTGAAAAAACAACTTTTCTTTCCCCCGATCCCCTTTTTGAGTTTTCTTCATTGATAGAAATTCTAGGAAATGATTCATGCATTGAATGTTGTAGTGGTTTAAAAAAATTCCATGCATGTCCATTGATTGATGATTTCTTGAACACTGATGATCCACTGACCATCGATGATACCTCTAAGCTTGTAAAAGCACATTCCTCATTCAAGGTTGATACCATTGAGAAGTTAGATGAGATCACTGACATCTCACTTTCACACACACTCCCATCAATCCAAAATCCACCTGAATTGGAACTAAAACAACTGCCTCAAGATCTAAAATATGCATATCTTGAGAATGGAAACAAGTTTCCCGTCATCATTGCTAGTTCACTCTCTCCTGAGCATGAATTGAGACTGCTTGAACTTTTGAGAGAGTATAAACAATATTTGGGGTGGACACTTGCTGACATTCCTGGTATTGGCCCATCAATTTGTACACATCATATTTTGTTAAAATATGAGGCTAAAGCAGTGAGTCATCCACAATGTCGACTGAACCCAAACCTCCTAGAAGTTGTGAAAAATGAGGTAACAAAATTATTGGCTACTGGAGTCATTTACCCCATCTCTAACATCCAATGGGTTAGTCCCGTTCAATTAGCTCCTAAAAATACTGGCCTTACAGTAATTAAAAATGAAAACAATGAATTGGTTCCAACTCGTGTGCAGAATAGTTGGCGTGTCTATATAGACTATCGCCGACTAAACCAACATATGAGGAAGGATCATTTCCCTTTTCCATTCATTGACCAAATGCTAGTGAGGCTAGCGGGTAAGTCTCACTATTGTTTCCTTGATGGGTATTCTGGATACTTTCATATATATATTACCCTTGAGGATTAGGAAAACACAACCTTCACTTTCCCCTTTGGCACATTTTCCTATATAAGGATGTCATTTGGTCTGTGAAATGCTCCGGGTACTTTCCAACGATGCATGATTAGTATTTTTTTGGATTACCTAGAGAATTGCATGGAAGTATTCATGGATGATTTCAATGTTTATGGAACTTCTTTTTATGAATGTTTGAGTAGTCTTGGTTCAGTCCTATGTCACTGTATTGAAAAGAATCTTGTATTAAATTATGAGAAATTCTATTTCATGGTGTGACAAGGTATAGTTTTGGGGCATGTCATTTCTGAGGATGGTATCCAAGTAGATAAATCACAAGTTGATGTCATTTATTCCCTTCCATTCCCAAAAAATATACGGGATGTATGATCTTTCCTAGGTCATGCTGGATTTTACAGTCGTTTCATTCATGACTTTAGTAAAATTGCACTCCCCCTCTCCTGATTACTCCAAAAATAAAAAGAATTTGTTTTTGATAAAGAATGTGAGGATGCTTTTAATAATTTAAAATGGAGTCTCACCTCACCCCCAGTAATCCAACCACCTCGGTGGGATTTACCATTTGAACTCATGTGTGACGCCTCTAACTATGCAGTTGGGGGAGTTTTGTCACAAAGGGTCGACCGAGCTCCACATGTCATAGCCTATACCTCATGTACTTTGGACCCTGCCCAAGAAAACTACACCACAACTAAAAAAGAATTCCTTGACACTGTGTTTTCCTTGGAAAAATTCAGGTCATATCTTTTGGGGTCCAAAGTCATTGTGTTCTCAAACCATGCAGCCCTCCGGTACCTCCTTAAGAAACCGGAAGCCAAACCACATCTCATTCATTGGATGCTCCTCCTTCAAAAATTCAATCTAGAAATTAGAGATAAAAAAGGAGTATAGAATGTGGGGGCAGGCCATATTAGTAGGATTCAACCATCCTCAGACATTGAGTCACACCCCTTTATTCACATAAATGAAATGTTTCTTGATGATAAACTATACCAAGTGCAAGATTATATTCCTTGGTATGCTGAAATTGTAAATTATTTGGTATCATCTCGCATTCCTACTGATTTCAACAGAAACCAATCCAGTCATTTAAAACATGAGTCCCATTGGTATATTTGTGATGACCCCTACCTTTGGCGCACCTGTAGTGATCAAGTCCTTAGGCGCTGTGTTCCTGATAGTGAGTTTCAGTCCATCCTTAGATTCTGCCACAGTTTTTCTTGTGGGGGCCACTTTGGTCCCCAATGGACTGCCCACAAGGTCCTTGATTCTGGCCTTTTTTTGCCAACACTTTTTTGGGATGCCCGTGATTTTTTCAAATATTGTCCTCATTGTCAAATAATTGGGAATGTATCTAAAATAAATGAAATTCCACAACAACCATTGCTATTTCATGACATTTTTTATGTTTGTGTCATTGACTTTATGGGTACATTTCTCAATTCCTTTGGCAACTTGCACATTCTTCTGGCAGTTGATTATGTGTCAAAATGGGTAGAGGCATGAGCTACAAGGACTGATGATTCTAAATTAGTTATAGAATTTATGAGAACCCAAATCTTCTATAGGTTTGGCTTACCTAGGTTCATCATCAGTGACCAGGGTTCTCATTTCTACAACCAAACAATGCAGTCACTTTTGCGTAGGTATGGGGTTGGTCATCAAGTGTCTAATGCATATTACCCATAGACCAATGGTCAAGCCGAGGTGTCACATATAGAGGTCAAACAATTTCTTGAAAAAATGGTTCAACCCAATAGAAAAGATTGGAGTCTTAGACTTGATGATTCATTATGGGCCTACCTTACTACTTTCAAAACTCCCATTGGAATGTCACCCTATCATCTTGTGTTTGGAAAGAGTTGTCATCTCCTTATTGATATTGAGAACTGGGCCTACTGGGCTATCAAAAAATGCAATTCCAATCATTCTAGTGCAGGTTCTCAAAGGAAGTTGCAGATTCGGGAGTTGGAGGAAATGAGAAGAGATGCATATGAAAACTCTAGAATTTATAAGGAGCGAACCAAGGCTACCCACGACCGTCTTATACTTCATTGTCAGTTCCACATTAGGTAGAAGGTCCTCTTTTATAATGAAAGGCGGAAGTTTCATCCAGGTAAGCTTCGTTCCCGCTGGTTTGTCCCATACACTATTATTAATGTGTCTCCATTTGGTGTTGTTCAGGTTCAAAATGAAGAAATCGAGAAAACCTTCACTGTCAATGGGAAGCGGTTTAATCACTTCCATGAAGCCCATTCAGAGTTCCCAATAGAGGAACTCCATGTTCAAGAAGCAACATACCAGTGAAACACACCAGGTTTTATCTTTACTTCTCAGCCTTATTACAGTGAGGACACTGCACATTCTAGTGTGGGGAGATGGGTACATTCCTGGGTTAGATAGGAATTTTTGTTCTCTCTCTTTCTCTTTCTTCTTTCTTCTCTTTTTTTCCTTTTTTATGGTATTTTCATTTTTCCCCATCAGGGGGAAATTAAAAATACCATAAAAATGGTAAAAAGGAATATTTGTATGAAGTTAACATTAGGGAGTGATTTGTAGTGAATTGGTTATCTGTCAATGATATAAATGGTTGTATCACTGTGAAACATTTGTGATGATTGATGCCCCTTGTGTGAGTAGTTTTGGGAAAACTGTGTCACTAATATCTCCATACATTTTTTCACCAAACCACAAAGTATGAATATTTCTTACTTAATATAAGGTGAATATATGTTAGGTTAACATTTTTCAGCTTTAAATGATATTTTCATACGTTCGATCCTTATCTGATCTATTTCATTACTATACTAGATTTACCTATGCATGTGAACATAATGTCTGACTATTGTATGCCCTCAAAAAAAATTGTGTCTTGGGCAGGTCAAAAAAACCACTCCTTCTCAACATTTGATCTTATTATAACTATTGCAATTAGTGTCGTGAGGATATCAAACAAGGGTTGAGAGGTGATTGTGATATTTATTCCAAATAAAACTTCAAAAAAAATGAGGGGAGTGATGAAATTTGCAAAATATGTGGATATCTAGGTCAGGATCTTATGTTTTGACTTCTGGAAATGCTTAAGTGAGTGGGTCTTGAAATATGATTACAAAGGATGTAGGATGGGTTTGGTGTAAAATCATTTAAAGCTGAATAATGTTAAAATATCCTATATTTATTTGATAGAAAGTGGAAAGAATAGAATGGAATGTTTTTCACACACACACATGGAGAGTTAGTGGAATGGTTGACTTTTGAATTCCTTTCTCATGTTGTTTTCATGAATCTCTTTGAATTTTATTGTGATATAATTTATGAGACATCTTTTTCCATTTTTTCTAGGAAAAACTCCTTGGTGTGGTTCGTGCATTGATCACATTACTTTAGTGAATTAAAATTTTATCAAATGTTAAATCTTCATGATGTTGGGAATATATTTATATGTATCATTTTATTTGGATATGTGACTTTTCCTTGGAGTTCAAATGTTTAGGTGTGGGGGGTGTGATCATACCCTGATTCATTGTGTCATTTTCACCCTTACACCATTGTATTAAACTGAATTTGTATTGTAAATTCCAAAAATAATAACAAATTGAATTCCATTTTTTAATCATTTATTTTTTTTATCTATATTAAAAATTACAATGTTACCTGTCTTGAAAATTTCATTGAAGGTGAAGGTGATTTGGAGGGCCCATGATGATGTCCAAGAAAAATGGGCCAAACTGCGCAAGATCCAAAGACACCAGTGGATTTATCCAAACATTGATACTAGACCATGGGTCTAATTGGGCTGAAGTTTTTTGGTATGGTCCAAAACTCATTTGGATACATTTCATATGAAGAAACCCAAGACTCATTCGTCCATATGATGGCCTTGTCAACCTGATTTGTCCAGAACACCAAATCTGCACGGATTCAAAAGTGGTGTGTTGCGATCTGTCCATATCTTGGGATATAAGTGTCCAAAATGTTCCAAACTTTTGTTGGAGACATCCAATAGGTGGGGATGAAAAAATTTTATTTTATCTAAATCGAGATAAGGATGTCTGGAGGTTGAAACACCTGTGACAAGTGGTTTTAATAATTTTGTGTGCTCAAAAACCACCTTCCCATTTTCCTATAAAATGGAACCTTGGGATCCTCATTTTTAAGTTAGTCCAGGAGGAAAAGATCTGGTATTTTGGAGACCCAAAGGAGTTATCTCCTCATACTTGAAGTTCTGGATGCCCCTATCCTCATAGGGGGATCAAGTATGAAGAGGGAGTTCCACCCGAGCCTCCTCCTCCTCTCGATGGCGAGCTACATGGTGGATGATCTTTTCGAGGGAGCTACACATACTTGGGAGGGAGTTTTGGAACCTTATAATCTACTGGTTTTGTGTAATTTGTGTGTGTATTATTTCACTTATTTCTTATCTAAACATGTTTCTCCTCTGAGTTCATTTCTTGGGTTTAATTAAGTGAACCGCTTTTCATTTTAACACCGATTGGGTTGAAATTTCAAGTGGGAAACTTGAGTTATTCTGATTAAGAAACACAAGGATCCTATTTCTCTCACATATAAAAAATATATTAGCATTATTTGGTTGCCTTTAATCTGTTCTTGAATTCCAAACCTTGACAACACGATTGTTGTGTCAAGGGTTGGTACTTTGTGCAATGTTTAGAGAGGCAAGAGGGGAATCAAGATCTTGACAACCCTCTACCAAAGAATTAAACAAAACCATGTGAAATTTTTAGAACAATGAACTATCCAAGATGTGTAGTGAACATGAAGTGATCTCCTTATCTCATAATTCTTAATCCTCCACCTTATTCTATCAACTATTAAACTCTTTAAGTTAAGTTATTTTCTTAAAACTGTTTTCAAAATCACCCCCCTCTTTTAGTAATATTTATTAAAAATACACATTATATGCCACCAATGATCCTGGAGAGAGGACCTAGGGTTTTCCATAAACTATAAATCAACCTTAAAAACATAATAAATTTGGTGTGTCATGATAACGCGGTCAAATTTTGGTGTTGTTTCTGTGGAGCGCTTTGATTTTTAGTGTGTGTTTTTGAAAAAAAATGTAATTTTTTTGAATATTTATCTATTTTATACCTATAACAATATTTTTTGTATTATGATCTATTTTATGTGTAGGTTTGGTGCATGACGCATTCTAATCTGAGAGATTTACCTCCTTTTGAACCTGAACTAGAGAGGATCTTACGTCAGTGACCCCATGACGCACAAGAGAACCCATCGAAGGAGGACACACAAAACATTGACACTCTTCTTGATCATTCCTCTTATTCTTCTAGAACCAATATAAAAACTGAAATAAACTTAAATAATATGGCTGAAAACAACTGAATATTAAAATAACTAACCTCACCTGATGTTGATATCCAACCCACCTATATTCAATTACAAGGCGAGGAACCCAATTTTGAACTAAAATCTCGCTTAATTCATCTATTACCAAGATTCCATGGACTTCCTTGAGAGGATCCACACAAGCACTTAAAAGAATTTCATACTGTTTTTTCAACATTAAAACCTGATAATATGGATTAGGAATAAGTAAATCTTAGAGAATTCCCATTTTATTTGGAATACACTGTGAAAGATTGGTTATATTATGTTAATTCTCCAATAAGAGGCTGGGTGGACATGAAACACCTTTTTATTGAAAAATATTTCCCATCCTCTCGAACTGAAACAATAAGGAAATAAATTTGTGGGATAATACAATCTCAGGGGGACACATTACATGAATATTAGGAATGTTTTAAAAGGTTATGTTCAAGTTTCCCACACCCCCAAATAAGTGATCAACTTTTAATTCAATATTTTTATGAAGGATTAATCCTTATTGATCGAAATATGATCGATGATATTGTAGGTGGTGCGCTAGTTGATAATACCCCAATTGTTGCAAGAACCCTGATTGAGAAAATGGCTCAAAACACACAACAATTTGGTTTAAGGACCAATGTACCGATTCGAGGTGTCCATGACGTTCAAAGTACTAAATTTGAGAAGAAGGTGGACACAAAGTTTGAAGAGGTAAGTACTCTTCTTCGACAGATTTCTCTTTCCCAAGGGAAATCCCAATCTCCTCATCCTATCCATTGTGGTATATGTTCTTCTGACACCCACTACTCTGACCAATGTCCTCAATTGAGGGAACCATCTGAGAGTTGTGAGGAAATATTTCCAGACCTCCCCTATAACCAACCCTTTTGGCAAGAACCTCACTATCCATCCAACCCTAGGTGGAAAGAGAACCTATCCTATAGGCAAGGGGGGTATTCAAACCAACTTCAACAATAATGGAACCAACCGAGGCAGAATAGTCATCAACCACCTCCACCTAGAAGCCCTCAGCCACCCCAAAGGCCTTTCCAACAAACCCCTCAAGAACCCGAGCCTAGACTAGAAGATATGATGAAACAAATGGCTTCCAACAATATCCAATTCCAACAAACCACTCAGGAATCCATACAAGACCTTAAAACCCAATTAGGCCAACTAGCTAACTCAGTGGGTGAAATTCAAATTCATGGGTCAAGTAAAATTACCTCTCAACCATTAGTTAACCCTAGGGATAAATGAAATTTTAGTGCCATCACCCTTAGGAGTGGAAAACAAATAGAAAGTAAAATAAATCCTCCATTAGAGTCATCCATCCTAAGGAAACCTCCATCCCAACCATTAATAATGTTCCAAATATTGAAGAACCTTGTCCAGAGATAATCCCTTCCAAAGGAAAGAGTGTGAATATTGATGAGTCACCTATCCCAACCATTCCTCTTCCATTTCCTCAAAGGGCCACCCAACCAAGAAAACAAAAGGAAACTAAACTTGATAAGGAAATATTGGAAATTTTCAATAAAGTGTAGGCTAACATCCCATTGATTGATGTTGTGAAGCAAATTCCATGGTACGCTAAGTTTCTAAAGGAGATGTGTACACACCGAAGGCAACATCGAGGTGATGAGAAAGTGAGCTTGGGAAGGAATGTTTTAGCATTGATAGAACCATCACTCCCCACCAAGTACAATGATCCTTGAACATTCTCAATTCCATGCACCATAGGGGAGTATTCTTTTTCTAATGCTATGCTTGATTTAGGTGCATCTATAAATGTGATGTCTCACTCCATTTACTCTACATTGCTGGTCGGGGAACTGAAGCCCACTGTAATTATTGTTCAACTAGCTAACCGGAGTACTTCACACCCCTCTTGTGTGTTAGAGGATGTTCTTTTGAGGGTCCAAAATTTAATTTTTCCTGCTAACTTTTATGTGCTTAAAATGGAGGATGATAGGATGAATAGACATTCCCCGATTATATTGGGAACACCTTTCTTGAAAACTACCAAAACCATAATTTATGTCCACAATGGTACATTATCTATGGAATTTGGTGGTGACATAGTCCATTTCAACATCCTTGATTCCAAGAAGCACCCCTCAGAAGAACATTCCTCTCTCTCTGTTAATTCAATTGATGTACTCCCTACCTCTGAAAAAACAACATTTCCCCCGATCCCCTTTCTGAGTTTTCTTTATTGATAGAAATTCTAGGAAATTATTCAAGAATTTATTGTTGTATTGGTCTAGAAAAGTGTCATGAATGTTCATTGATTGATGATTTCTTGAACACTGATGATCCACTGACCATAGATGATACTACTAAGCTTGTAAAAGCTCATTCCTCATCCAAGGTTGATACCATAGAGTAGTTAGATGAGATCACTGACCTCTCAATTTCACACACACTCTCATCAATCCAAAATCCACCTGAATTAGAACTAAAACAACTACCTCAAGATTTAAAATATTTATATCTTGAGAATGGAAACAAGTTTCCCGTCATCATTGCTAGTTCACTCCCTCTTGAGTATGAATTGCGACTGCTTGAACTTTTGAGGGAGTATAAACAAGCTTTGGGGTGGACACTTGCTGACTTTTCTGGTATTATCCCATAAATTTGTACACGTCATATTTTGTTAAATGATGAGGCTAAACTATTGAGGCATCCACAACTTTGACTGAACCCAAACCTCCTAGAAGTTGTGAAAAATGTGGTAAAAAAAATTATTGGCTACTGGAATCATTTACCCCATCTCTGACAGCAAATGGGTCAGTCTCATTCAAGTAGATCCTAAAAATAATGGCCTTACAGTAATTAAAAATGAAAATAATGAATTGGTTCCAACTCATGTGAAGAATAGTTGGTGTGTCTGTATAGACTATCGCCGACTAAACCAACACACGAGGAAGGACCATTTCCCTTTACCATTCATTGACCAAATGCTAGAGAGGCTAGCGGGTAAGTCCCACTACTGTTTCGTTGATGGGTATTATGGATACTTTTAGATCCATATTTCCCCTGCGGATTAGGAAAAGACAACCTTCACTTGCCCCTTTGGCACATTTTCCTATAGAAGGATGTCATTTGGTCTGTGCAATGCTCTGGGTACTTTCCAATGATGCATGGTTAGTATTATTTCAGATTACCTAGAGAATTTCATGGAAGTATTCATAGATGATTTCACTATTTATGGATCTTTTTTTGATTAATGTTTGAGTAGTCTTGGTTCAGTCCTACATCGCTGTATTGAAAAGAATCTTGTATTAAATTATTAGAAATGTCATTTCATGGTGCTACAATGTATAGTTTAGGGGCATTTCATTTATGGGGATGGTATCTAAGTAGATAAATCAAAAGTTGATGTCATTTATTACCTTCCATTCCCCAAAAATATACAGTATGTGTTATCTTTCCTAGGTCAGGCTGTATTTTACTGTCATTTCATTCGTGAATTTAGTAAAATTGCACTCCCCCTCTCCCGATTACTCCAAAAATAAAAAGAATGTGTTTTTGATAAAGAATGTGAGGATGATTTTAATAAGTTAAAATGGAGTCTCAACTCACCCCCGGTAATCCAACCACCTCGGTGGGATTTACCATTTGAGCTCATGTGTGACACCTCTAACTATGCAGTTGGGGCAGTTTTGTCACAAAGGGTCAACCGAGCTCTACATTTCATAGCCTATGCCTCACGTACTTTGGACCCTACCCAAGAAAACTACACCATAACTGAAAAAGAATTCCTTGCCATTATTTTTTCCTTGGACAAATTCAGGTCATATCTTTTGGGGTCCAAAGTCATTGTGTTCTTAGACCATGCAGCCCTCTGGTACCTCCATAAGAAATCGTAAGCCAAACCCCATCTCATTTGTTGGATACTCCTCTTTCAAGAATTCAATCTAGAAATTAGAGATAAAAAAGGAGCAGAGAATGTGGTGGCTGACCATATCAGTAGGATTCAACCATCCTCATACATCGACTCATACCCCTGTATTCCCATAAATGAAATGTTTCCTGATGAGAAACTGTACCGAGTGAAAGATTCTATTCCTTGGTATGCTGAAATTGTAAATTATTTGGTAGAATCTTTCATTCCTAGTGATTTCAACAGAAACCAATCCAGTCGTCTAAAACATGAGTCTCGTTGGTATATTTGGGATGACACCTACCTTTGGAGCACCTGTAGTGATCAAGTCCTTAGGCGTTGTGTTCCCGATAGTGAGTTTTGGTCCATCCTTAGATTATGTCACACTCTTGCTTGTGGGGGACACTTTGGTCCCCAACAGACTACTCGCAAGGTCCTTGATTCTGGCCTTTTTTGTCCAACACTTTTTTGGGATGTCCATGATTTTTGCAAATCTTGTCCTCGTTGTCAAATAATGGGGAATGTATCTAAAAGAAATGAAATTTCACAACAACCATTGCTCTTTCATGACATTTTTTATGTTTGGATCATTGAATTTATGGGTCCATTTCCCAATTCCTTTGGCAACTTGTACATTCTTCTGGCAGTTGATTACGTGTCAAAATGGGTAGAGGCACGAGCTACAAGGACTGATGATTCTGAAGTAGTTGTAGAATTTTTGAGAACCTAAATATTATGTAGGTTTGGCTTACCTAGGTCTATCATCAGTGACCAGGGTTATCATTTCTACAACCGAACAATAAAATCACTTTTTCGTAGGTATGGGTTCGGTCATCGAGTGTCTACTGCATATCATCCACAGACCAATGGTCAAGTCGAGGTGTCAAATAGAGAGGTAAAACAAATTCTTGAAAAAATGGTTCAACCCAATAGAAAATATTGGAGTCTTCAACTTGATGATTCATTATGGGACTACCGTACTACTTTCAAAACTCCCATTGGAATGTCACCCTATCGTCTTGTGTTTGGAAAGAGTTTTCATCTCCCTTTTGAGATTGAGCACCGGGCCTATAGGGACATCAAAAAATGCAATTATAATCATTCTGGTGCAGGTTATCAAAGGAAGTTTTTGATTCAGGAGTTGGAGGGAATGAGAAGAGATGCATATGAAAACTCTAGGATTTATAAGGAGAGAACGAAGGATGCCCATGACCGTCTTATACTTCATCGTCAGTTCCACATTGGGCAGAAGGTCCTCCTTTATAATGCAAGGCTGAAGTTGCATCCAGGTAAGCTTCCTTCCCGCTATTTTGGCCCATACACTGTTATTAATGTCTCTCCATTTGGTGTTGTTCAGGTTTAAAATGAAGAAACCAAGCAAACCTTCACTGTCAATGGGCAGTGGCTGAAGCACTTCCACGAATCCCTTTCAGAGTTCCCAATAGAGGAACTCCATGTTCAAGAAGCAACATACCAGTGAAACACGCCAGGTTTTATCTTTCCTTCTCGGCCTCTCAATTATTATAGTGAGGACACTGCACATTCTAGGTGTGGGGGGATGGGTACATTCCTAGGTTAGATAGGAATATTCTTTTTTTTTCTCTATCTTTCTCGTTCTTCTTTATTCTCTTTTTTGCCTTTTTTATGGTATTTTCATTTTTTTCCCATCGGGGTGAAAGTAAAAACACCATAAAAATGGTAAAAAAGAATATTTGTATGAAGTTAACAATAGGGAGTGATTTGTAGTGAATTGGTTTTCTATCAATGATATAAATGGTTGTATCACTGTGAAACATTTGAGATAATTGATGCCCCTTGTGTGAGTAGTTTTGGGAAAACAGTGTCACTAATATCTCCATACATTTTTTCACTAAACCACGAATTATGAATATTTCTTACTTAATATAAGGTGAATATATGTTAGGTTAATATTTTTCAAATTTAAATGATATTTTCATACGTTCGTTACTTAACCAATCTGTTTCATTACTATACCAGATTGACCTATGCATGTGTACCTAATGTCCGACTATTTTACGCCCTCAAAAAAAATTGTGTCTTGGGCAGGTAAAAAAACCACTCCTTCTCAACCTTTTATCTTATTATAACTATTGTAATTAGTGTCATGAGGAGATCAAACAAGGGTTGAGAGATGAGTGTGAGATTTTCTCCAAATACAACTTCAAAAAAATATAATAAATGAGGGGAGTGATAAAATGTGCAACATATGGGGATATCTAGGTCTGTAGATTATGGTTTGACTTCTGGGAATTCTTAAGTGAGTGGGTATTGAAATATGGTTGCAAAGTATGTAGGATGTGTTTGGTGTAAAATCATTTAAAGCTAAATAATGCTAAAATAACCTATATTTATTAGATAGAAAGTGGAAATAATAGCATGGAATGGTTTTCACACACACACATGGAGAGTTAGCGGAATGGTTGACTTTTGAGTTCCTTGCTCATGTTGGTGTCATGAATCTATTTGAATTTTATTATGATATGATTTATGAGACATCTTTTTCCATTTTCACTAGGAAGAACTCCTTGGTGTGGTTCGTGCATTGATCACATTACTTTAGTGAATTAAAATTTCCTAAAATGTTAAATATTCATGATTTTGGGAATATATTTATATGTATCATTTTATTTGGATATGTGACTTTTTCCAGGAGTGCAAATGTTTAGGTGCGGGGGTGTGATCGTACCATGATTCACTATGTCATTTTCACCCTTACACCATTGTATTAAACTGAATTTGTATTGTAAATTCCAAAAATAATAACAAATTGAATTCCATGTTTGAATCATTTATTTTGTTTTTATTGCTATTAAAAAGTCCAATGTTACTTGTCTTGAAAATTTCATTGAAGGTGAAGGTGATTTGGAGGGCCCATGATGATGTCCAAGAAAAATGGGCCAAACTGCATAGGATCCAAGCACACTAGTGGATTAATCTGCACACTTCTACTAGACCATACATCTAATTGGGATGAAATTTTGTGGTCTGGTCCAAAACTCATTGGGATACATTTCATATGAAGAAATCCAAGACACATTCGGCTATCTGATGGCCTTGATGACTTGATCTTTCCATCACACCAAATCTACACGGATTCAAAAGTGGTGTGTTGTGATCAGTTCATATCTCGGGCTATAGGTGTCCAAATTGTACCAAACTTTTAGTGGAGACAGCTAAGAGGTGGGGATACAACGTTTTTATTTTCTCAAAATCAAGATAAGGCTATATAGAGGTCTAAACACCTGTGACAATTGGTTTTAATAATTATGTGTTCTCAAAACCACCTTCCCATTTTTCCTATAAAATGGCACCTTGGGCTCCTCATTTGCAAGTTCGGCCAGGAGGCAAATATCTGGTATTTTTGAGACCCAAAGGAGTTCTCACCTCATACTTGAAGTTCTGTAGGCCCCTATCCTCATAGGGGAATCAAGGATGAATAGTTAGTTCCACCTGAGCCTCCTCCTCCTCTTGATGGTGAGCTAAACGATGGACGATCATTTCGAGGGAGCTACACATACTTGGGAGGGAGTTTTGAAGCTTGATACTCTACTAGTTTTTTTAATTTGTGTGTGGATTATTTCACTAATGTCTTATCTAAATATGTTTCTCCTATGAGTTCATTTCTTGGGTTTAATTATGTGAACCACTTTTCATTTCAACACCGATTGGGTTGAAATTTCAAGTGGGAAACTTGAGTTGTTCTGATTGGGAAACACAAGGATAAAATTTCTCTCACACATAAAAAATATATTAGTATGATTTGGTAGCCTTTAATCTGTTCTTGAAGTATAAACCTTGACAACACGATTGTTGTGTCAAGGGTTGGTACTTTGTGCAATGTTTAGAGAGGAAAGAGGGGAATCAACATCTTGACAACCCTCAACCAAAGAATTAAACAAAACCATGTGAAATTTTCAGAACAATGAACTATCCAAGATGTGTAGTGAACATAAAGTGATCTCCTTATCTCATAATTCGTAATCCTCTACCTTATTCTATCAGTTATTAAACTCTTTAAGTTAACTTATTTTCTTAAAACTGTTTTCAAAATCACCCCCCTCTTTTAGTAATCTTTATTAAAAATACACACTATAAGCCACCAATTATCCTTCAGAGATGACCTAGGGTCTTCCATAAACTATAAATCAACCTTAAAAACATAATAAATTTGATGTGTCATGATAACGCGGTCAAATTTTGGGGCCGTTTCTGGGGAGCTCTTTGATTTTTAGTGCGTGTTTTTGAAAAAAAAATTGTAAATTTTGTGAATATTTATCTATTTTATACCTCTACCTATCTTTTTGAATTATGATCTATTATATGTATAGGTTTGGTTCATGACGCGTTCTAATCAGGGATATTTACCTCCTTTTGAACCTGAACTGGAGAGGATCTTACGTCAGCGACCCCGTGACGCACAAGAGAACCCATCGAAGGAGGACACACAAAACATTGACACTCTTCTTGATCCTTCATCTTCTTCTTCTAGAACCAATATAAAAATTGAAATAAACTTGCATAATATATCTGAAAACAACCAAACATTAAAATAACTAACCTCACTTGATGTTGATATCCAACCCATCTATATTCAATTACAAGGTGAGGCACCCAATTTTGAACTAAAATCTGGCTTAATTCATCTATTATCAAGATTCCATGGACTTCCTGGACAGGATCCACACAAGCACTTAAAATAATTTCATACTGTTTGTTCAACATTAAAACCTGCTAGCGTGGATGAGGAAAAACTAAATCTTAGAGAATTCCCATTTTCTTTGGAAGACACTGCGAAAGATTGGTTATATTATGTTAATTCCCCAATAAGAGGATGGGCAGACATGAAACCCCTTTTTCTTGAAAAATATTTTACAGCCTCTTGAACTGCAACAATAAGGAAATAAATTTGTGGGATAATACAATCTCAAGGGGAAACACTACATGAATATTGGGAACGTTTTAAAAGGTTATGTTCAAGTTTCCCACACCACCAAATAAGTGATCAACTTTTAATTAAATATTTTTATGAAGGTTTAATCCCTATTGATCGAAATATGATTGATGTTGCTGCAGGTGGTGCGCTAGTTGATAAGACCCCAATTCCTGCAAGAACCCTGATTGAGAACATGGCTCAAAACATACAACAATTTGTTTCAAGGACTAATGTACCGATTTGAGGTGTCCATGGGTTGCAAAGTACTAAATTTGAGAAGAAGGCAGACACAATGTTCGAAGAGGTAAGTACTCTTCTTCGACAACTTTCTCTTTCCCAAGGGAAATCCAAATATCCTCCTCCTATCCATTGTGGTATATTTTCTTCTAACACCCACTACTCTGACCAATGTCCTCAATTATGGGAAACATTTGAGAGTTGTGAGGCAATATTTCCAGGATGCCCCTATAACCAACCCTTTAAGAAAGAACCTTAATAGCCATCCAACCCAGGGTGGAAAGAGAACCAAGCCTATAGGAAATGGGGGTATTCAAACCAACCTCAACAATAGTGGAACCAACTGGGGCAGAATAGTCATCAACCACCACCACCTAGAAACCCCCATCCACCCCAAAGGCCTTTCCAACAAACCCCTCAAAAAACCGAGCCTGGCCTAGAAGATATGATGAAAAAAATGGATTCCAATAATATCCAATTCCAATAAACCACTCAAGAAGCCATACAAGACCTCTAAACCCAGTTAGGACAACAAGCTAACTCAGTGGGTGAAATTCAAAGTCATGGGTTAGGTAAACTTCCCTCTCAACTAGTAGTTAACACTAGGTATAAAGGAAATGTTAGTTCCATCACACTTATGAGTGAAAAACAAATAGAAAGTAAACTAAATCCTCTATTAGAGTCATCCCCTCCTAAGGAAACCTCCATCCCAAAGGAGTTCTCTCTTCATAATTGAAGTTCTGGGGTCCCCTATCCTCATAGGGTAATCAAGTATGAATAGGGAGTTCCACCCGAGCCTCCTCCTCCTCTCAATGGTGAGCTAAACGGTGGACGATAATTTCGAGGGAGCTACACATACTTGGGAGGGAGTTAAGGCACTTGATACTCTACTGGTTTTTTTAATTTTTGCGTGTATTATTTAACTTATGTATTATCTAAACATCTTTCTCCTCTGAGTTCATTTCTTGGGTTTAATTAAGTGAACCGCTTTTCATTTTAACACCGATTGGGTTGAAATTTCAAGTGGGAAACTTGAGTTGTTCCGATTGGGAAACACAAGGATACTATTTCTCTCATACATAAAAAAGATATTAGTATGCTTTGGTATCCTTTAATCTGTTCTTGAAGTCCAAACCTTGACAACATGATTTTTTTGTCAAGGGTTGGTACTTTGTGCAATGTTTAGAGAGGCGAGAGGGGAATCAAGATCTTGACAACCCTCAACCAAATAATTAAACAAAACCATGTGAAATTTTCATAAAAATGAACTATCCAAGATGTGTAGTGAAGTTTAAGTGATCTCCTTATCTCTTAATTCTTAATCCTCTACCTTATTCTATCAACTATTAAAATCTTTAAGTTTAAGTTATTTTCTTAAAACTGTTTTCAAAATCATCCCCCTCTTTTAGTAATCTTTATTAAAAATACACACTATAAGCCACCAACTCTCCTTGAGAGATGACCTAGGGTCTTCCCTAAACTATAAATAAACCTTAAAAACATAATCAATTTGACGTGTCATGATAACACGGTCAATTACATTTTGGGATGCAAAATGAAAAGTATGAGATTAGATTTGAGGTTAACACATTTCTTTAATGAATAATATATCAAGGTTATTTTGAGGATTTTATCACATTTCTTGGAACATTATAAGGATTATATTAATATAGTTTTATAAAAAGGAAAACCTATAGGTTGGGAGAAAACATTTCACATCTAGAAAGGCTACGAGGTTTGAACCCAAAACTGAAGGGTAATAAGGGTGCATCGCCCACCACTGGACCATGTGAAGTCTTGATTAGTATGAAATTTTATTTTCAGTTAAACGATGTGATAGATAAAGGTTACGTTCATTTTGGGAACATGTGTTTTATATAATAGATAACCATGGAAAATTTTAAGAAGAAAAGGTGATTTCTTGAGTAATAAAATGTTTATTTTGAGCCCAATTTTTATTTTGAAAAAGGAAAATTTTTATAATTATTTATGAACAAGAGGTTTCTTTATTTATTTCTTTTTATGTCCCTTTATGAGCTTTGTATATTGATCCCATGTTTTAAAATGTTTTTTCACGGGGTTTAAGGATGGGTAAGAGAAAAGAAGAATTCCAGTTGAAAGTTGTGAATATTTTTCATTAAAATAAATCTTTTTTTATTTTATAGACTTTTGTTTTATGGGGAAAATGTATACTATATAGAAGTGTCTACTTGTAATGCATGGGTTTACTATGTAATATATTGTGCTAATTATCTAAAACTCTTTTTGTTCCTAATTAGGATCAAGACCACTGAGGGGGTGAATCAGTGGTTCCTTTTTTTATAAGTAAGCTTCTTAACGCCTTGAGAAAAACTTTCTTAACCTATAAAACATATTTGAGTTATTATCCACTCAAATATAACTCACAACATCACATTTTTTATGCAAAAAATATAAATAGAATGCATCAAACGATATTTATAAGGTTTGGTACAAATACCTTCTCCTTTCCATGTTGGATAGTCCCACCAACATGGATTCTTTCACTAACTTATTTCTAGAATATAAAGTCACACGTAGTGAAAAATTATACAACCCTACTGTCACCTCTCCTACTATAGTTGGTTATACCCCCCCCCCCAACTATACTTTTCAGTATCCACTTCCCACAAAAAATCCTTTTTAGCAACTGGTATGTATCTACAGTTACAAGCTTCACTTTCCTTCTTCTTTTCTGATCCACTTCAGAAAGTATTCACTTCCTCCAAAAGTAAGTTGTATCAAACTTTATATGCATACAATCTTCAAGAACTTCAACAATTATCTAAGGAACTTTTTGGTCTTGAAACATTCTCCAGAAACTCTATCCAGAAAACTTCCTCAACAACAGTCAGTCTGATCTTCCTCAATATGATAACCTATGTCTGATGGTCTCCGTCAGATTAGCCTCAGTTAGATTCTTCTTCTGTTATTCCTTCTTCAATTGAGTAGTAACTCAATCAGTGGGTCACAATTCCTTCGTCCGATGGAACTCGGTCCGATGAACCTTGGTCCTTTGAATGTCACTCCGAAGGGATCACTCTAATGGGCTTTCTTCAATGATCAGATTGAACCTCACTCTGATAAAATTCCTCAGCATCAAATTGAAAAACAAAGTCCAGTTGATAACTAAATACCTAAAAAAACAAATTTCAGATCTCTCGGTGCATGTTATCAATAAAATTTTCACACATCATAAAAATGTCATGTCCACTCCTTTTATAGGAACCCCATATATGGTTTGGGATGGACTCTAAAAATATTTCTCACTCAACCAAATTTTACAAATCTTAAATTATCCTTAAATATTGGATCAATATTTGACTTCTTAAACACTTAATAATACTTCTGGGCACTTCTCAAATCTTCAGACTTCTTCAATTTTTACAAACATTTATTCAGTCTGATTTTTCATTATGATTTTCCATTCTGATTCTTCATTACGATGAAGGCATACAACAAATTATTCATTATGTTGTTCTGTACCAAATGATCATATATGATAACCATATTACTTCTCTTTATGATGAAAACACATTCAATATTGAATACAACCCATTATGATGACCTCTAGTAAACATTAAAATTCTTCTCATGTAGATGCTTCATATCAACTATTAAATGAAATACATTGAAAAACCATTATGAAATATATTCAAAGTATTTCTCCCTTTCTCCATTTCCTTAGAATTATGATCTCGTATCCAATGATTTTATTAGTGTTAGTCCGCATCTGATGGGTTGGTCTTGGCTTCACACTGATGAACGTTATCAGCGCCAGTCCAATGAGTCTTCGCCTATTCTTGAAACAATCAATAATTTTGTTTTTTTTTCTCTTGACCTAATGGTAATAGAACGAAGTATGACTTATCATTTTTCTTAACCAAATTAAAATACAATTAAAACTTTCTCAATCACTATTCCTAAAATATTACACTATATATGATGTATTGAAGATACCAACAATCCATAAAACAAATCGGTGTCATAATCCATTATGATGGATCAGTGGCATACCGCGTCCGATGGACCAGTGTTAGGAGTGACTTATTTACTTCAATAAGATCAATATTTTATCCTTATGATATTGTCACTCTGATGATTCTCATAATGATGATATTCATCCTTCTGTGTTTGGAATTCCTCACACTAATGAGTAGTAGCCTGAATATTTCACATCGTATTATCCTCTATTACACAAACTCTAGATTGTATCATGACTTATTCATGACTTTGAATATGTTTAATATTGGTATAACATCATCTGAATTATATTGGGAAGTATTGTAACTTACCATAATTCCATAAACTTCTTTCTTTCCAACTGAGCCTCAATACAATTAGTAGCACTCCCCTATTCTTTCATAAGTATTTCATCACAAGTTTCTCAGAAAAATTATGATATTTTTGAATTACAAATGAGAAAATCATCATCGTATTTACATCAAATCCATAGGGAAGAGGAACTTGAGAGGGATGAGGCTATAAAAGGATAATCTAGAATAATGTGGGAGATGAATATGCTTGGTACTACCATGACTGGACGGTGGATTCAATTACATAGGAACTATATTGATGTTAATGGAAGAAAAAGTGGAGGGGTCACACTACTGGTTTCGGTTGATAACGGGGAAAGCCACAACTTTATCTCAAAACAGTTAATGTGACAATTTGCAGCACATGAGGTCAATACTAAACCTTTTGATATTCATTTGGGGAATGACCACCATGTATAATACAGTGGGTTGTGAAAGTCCTTGAAGAATGAGCTTAAAACAGTATACTTTACTATAGATGTTTATGTTTATGACAATACAGGGCCAGATTTAGTCCTTGGAATTTCATGGCTTGAAAATTTGGGATACAGTACAACCAATTGGCAGAAAATGACCATGGAATTTGAATGGGAGGGGAAGCATGTAGAATTACAGGGGGTAAAGAAACCGCACAGTCTACCGGGAGCTTTATAAAAATATTTGGGGAAAAGGAGGAAGCAATTATATGGAATTCAGTGGGTCATTGTAGCATCCCAACCCAGATTCCATTTAAACAATTCTCTAGAATGGTAGACCACTAGGCCTTATGTGTGCCTCCCCATATGTCAAAATTTGTTGACTAGCAGTGAGGGTGTAAAGAGGTGATAGTGGAGAGATTATACCCTCTGTTGGTGATAATAATAATGGTTCATAGAAAAATATAGCAGTGTAAGAAAGACCACAAACAATAACACGCAATAGAGGAAGAATAAGCAACAACAATGAATAATAAAGTCATTCATACTATTTTTAGAATGAAACTCCATTTATAGCTACTAAAAAAATGTCATATACATCAGTCCATACATTACAATAAGTAGAAGGGTCGCATGTGGCTGACCTCAGTAGATACATATAGTAAGCATGCTAAATTAAAAGTAAACTCAAAAATAAACTCTAGCTGATGCAAGAACTGCCATGGTCCCTTGCCATCCATCCCATGCTAAGAAGTACAACATGATCACTAAGGTTTCGTTCCTGATCTCAGTCCCTTACCAGATCACAGAGACATAAAGTCTATACGTGTACCAAAGGGCTTGTGTAGGGTGTGAGAATAAATCTCAGTAGGCCACCACCAACTTGTACTTATCTTACATCCCTGATAATTCAGGTGTTACAAAATATAAATAAACAAAAATGTAGTACATGCATATATAATAAACCCACTTCCCTTGTTCTTAGCGACCACGAGGAAGCAATCACCTGATTTGGTCATCACTGGTGAGGATCACGTGCCTACCATTTATACATATAGCATGCATCACGTTCCTTCATATGTAAAACTGTAGTGGTGAGGATCCTTAGAATAAAGCTCAAGGTATCCCTTGATGAGTAACAAGTTGGAGAGCCCTCAGGCACCCCCTATAAAATTAACACTAACACCACATGCCAACCAACACCTCTCGTGTCATAATCAATAATCGGCATCCTGAAGGCACAACCAAACAAGTACCTAGTCCCTCGAACCTCATCTCATAAAATCCTCATCGGCTCCAAGCCTAACATCTGAGGCATAGCGATATTTATCCTCCCATACAAAATCACTGACGGCTCGAAGCTTGACATCCCAAGGCAAAGCGATGTATATCCTCCCAAGTCCCAACCCATGACCTCAAGCAATACAGTAAGCCCCAACCCCCAACCGAAAATCTCATCATCATCCACGGGGCTTTCTATGGAAAACACCTCCAACCTCATTGATCGTCAACACCATACTAAGCTGCAACTAATGAAGTCCTCTACCCATATGATTGGTTACCACCACCTCATCATCTAAGTCCTATCTGTGTGCACATGACTCCAATAGTGCGTCGGCCAACAAACAGTGATCGAAAATCACCCAAACAACCTAATCCACATCATCCTGACACCTCATTCCACCTACGACCGTATCACTCAACCTAGTGGTCAACACCATCTCAAATCACTCAGGCCTTACCCTCAACTTGACAACCTCATCCCCTCAATCTGATGACCATGTCACCCAACCTGTGATCAACATCACCCAAAGTATCCAGCCAATCCCACACCTGAAGAACAACATTACCTCAAATCTAGGTGGTCATCATGTTGCAAAAACTCTGGGAGTTCCAAGGACCGAATAGGTTTGCAGATGAAGAAAAGACAGAAAAAATAATCACACAGGACACAAAGATTTATGTGGTTCAGGAAATGATCTCAACGTCAATAGAGAAGCAAAAATTTCACTAGTTTCAGGAGCACAATTACAGGGAGAATCTTAGAGTTTCTAAGACACAAAAACCATAGCCCGAAATGGGATAATAAAGTAGATGAATCATTATTCCACAAACCGCACAAAAATACATTGTGCTATAGTGAAAAGTGGTTGGAAGTCCACGGAGTTACAGTTTTGGTTGGTCAACATTGCAACAGTCAGTCATAATTGCTGCAATTTCAAAAAAAAATAGGTTGGTGACCTTCGGCACCCAGACCCCCGGAGCAGGGGCACGTTTCCCCCTACAACCCCCAATGAGCTCATGCGGAGTTACGTACTAGTGCGCAGTATGGGCCGCAAAAATTTGGCCCAACATAATTCAAAGAGGATCAAGTTACATCAATCCAAACAATCTCCCACTTTAAGCCTGGTTCGCTATGCTGACCTGCTTCAATGCCACTGGTTTGGACAACTTACTTAATCTGAGATCCTCTTCTTCATTCACCAGTGATGTTCTTTCTATTCACAACTTCAATTTCAAGCTGACGATTCATGAAATATTAGTTGTTTTCCTTTTTTGCTCTCATGGTGTTCACCCATATTCTTCCTCTCATCCTCCATTCGTTTGTAGAGATCAACAGAGACACAAAAGTGCCACAACTTCTATATTACCATTGGCTTCATCAACATGTCTATCAGATTGTTTGTTCCACAAATCTTCTACAACGTCAGCAACTCATCATGTATCAAACCTCTGATGAAATGTTACTTCAAATGAATGTGCTTCATTCGGGCATGAAACATTGGGTTCTTTTCAAGATGTATAGCACTCTGACTATCACAATGCAATACATATTCATCTCATTTTATTCTCATCTCATCCAAGAAGTTCTTTATCCAAATCATCTCATTCTCAGTTTTTGTTACAGAAATGTATTTTTCCTTTGTGGTGGATAAATTCATCACCTTATTCAATTGTGATATCCAACTTAATGCAGTTCCTCCACAGGTAAATACATAACATGTGGTACTCCTGCTGTTGACGTCACCTCCATGGTCAGCATCCACCTACCCCTGCAATGAATTTCCTTTCCCAGAGCACAGAGATATCTCATTGTTGTCATTCAAATACCTTAGTATCCACTTCATAGATTCCCAATGTTGTTTTCCAGGGTTATACATTATGCTCACAACTCCAAATGCATGGGCAATGTTAGGTTGAGTGCAAACCATGACATACATTAGGATTCCAACAGCTAATGTGTATGTAACCTTTTCCATGTACTCAACCTCTTCTTAAGTCTTCGGTGATTGCTCCTTTGATAGTTTGAAATGGCCCGTCGGGGGGAATAGAGACCGGCTTTGATTCCATCATACTGAATCTTCTCAGAACTTTTCTGATGTAGTCAACCTGTGATAACATTAAGGTTCCCGCTTCACGGTCTCTCATGATCTTCATCCCCAAAATATTTCTATCTTTTCCAATATCCTTCATTTCGAACTCCTTAGCCAAATATCATTTCAACTCATCAATCCTCTTCATACATGATCCTGTAATGAGCAGGTCGAGTGCAAACCATGGCATACATCAGGCTTCCAATAGCTGATGTGTATGGAAACTTTGCCATGTAGTCAACTTCTTCTTCAGTCTTTGGTGATTTCTCCTTTGATAGTTTGAACTCCCACTGCATGAGCAATGTAAGGTCGAGTGAAAACCATGGCATATATCAGGATTCCAATAGATGATGTGTATGGAACTTTTAAAACCCTTTTTTATTCTTTTGGGTATTTTCTGAGTCCCACATCAGAATACCTATTTATGTATTCTTTTTTCTCATTCTATAAAATAGATTCTCTGCCTCACCTTGAGGTATGGAGATTTCCTCCTACATGGTATCATAGGTAAATTAAGTTTCCCATCCGCCATTATTATTATTATTTTTCTGCTCCCCCTCCCCCCTGCGGATTCCCTTCTCCTCCCCCCCCCCCCCCACCTGCAGCATCTCGGCCCCACCTCCCTGTGCTGTCTAGCCCCGCCTCCCTGTAGCCCTGCTCCACACGCCTTGTCCCGGCTTCTCAGCGGCTCCCCTCAATCGCGATGTATCCCACCGACCTCATCCCTCCAGACGAAGTCCCACCCAATGGATATGCTCCTCCCTCCCAACGGCGCGGGTCCCTCCTAACGAAGCACCCTCTCAAATCCTTCCGGCGGACATCCTCCTCTACGCGTGATGCCTCCAGCGGATCCCACCCGCCGCCCTTCCCAACCCCTCAAACCTCCCAACTCCTGATGCAATGTCCTCCCTCTGCATGCATCAAAACCCACCGGCCTCTCCTTGAGGCACACTCACCATCTTCTCCCGGCCGCCCTCCCGGTGCTCTAGCCATATCACCTCCAACATATCCCTCTCTTCCCGTCACCTCTGCTCCACAGGGGCTTTCACGACTTCCCAGTACGTCAAGCCTCTACTGATTCCAGCGTTTCCCATGACTGTGTCATCAACCGCTACCCAACGCCTCCATAGCAGACTCCTCCCTTCTGCCTCAGATGATCACCGCCTCCACCCACCTCGTTGATGATCGGTTGGACTTCTCAAATTTCTCCATCTGGAGGAATACTATGGTGATGTCCCTAATCGGGATGGACCTTGATTCTCACTTTGAGGATCCTCCCCCAGCTTCTACTGACACCAAATATTATCCATAGAATCTTGATGATAGAAAGATCTTTGCTCTGCTGGTCAATTCAATGGATCGATCAGTCAAGGATGTCACCCACATGGCAAATACAGTCAAGGAACTCTAGGAGTCCTTGAACATCGTGGATTCCAAGAACAACAACCTAGCTCGGGTCTCCGATATCCTCCAGTGCATGTCCCATATTCAACAGCAGGACCAGTCCTTCACGACATATTTCATGGAATAGAAAAGGATTCGTGATGAATTGCAAGAGTTGTGGCTGTTCCCCAGACACCAGCAGAGGCTCAAACCCAGTGGGACCAACTCTGCATCTTCAATCTTCTTAGTGGACTTTCTCCGGAGTTTTCCACCACTACTACCGAGATGCTCTCCAGCCCTTCGACGCTGGAGATCCCACAGGTTTATCATCGGCTAAGCAAGGTCGAACGGGCTCTTCCCCATCTTTCCCCCATTATCAACCACTCAACTCTCTTCGGTCATGGAGGTGGACTCTCCTCAGGCCCTAGTGGACATGGCCATGTGGAAGGTCATCCACGTCCCCTCTGTCAACATTTTGGAAAGCTTGTCTGCATGATCGACCGATGTTGGGTTCTGCATGGACGTCCATCTCAGCGCCTGTGGCAGGGATAGATAGCGGTCTAAGAGGCTTCCTTGGCAGTCACCACTCTTCCACCATCCACTACAAAAAAATTGGTTTTAGTGGCGGTTTATTAGTGGTGGTTCTGGTAACTGCCGTTAAATGTTTTTTTAAATGGTTTCACTGCGGTTTATTATAAACCATCGTGAAAAAAAAATTAACACAGTCGACCCTTCCCCCCCCCCACCCCGACCCTGTTGTCCATGCTTCCCCCATGACCCCGGCCCCCCGTTACCCCCATGACCCCACGACGCCGGTGACCCCGCGACCCCGGCGACCCCGACGACCCCATGACTCCGGCGACCCCGCGACCCCGGCCCCCCACGATCCCGGTGACCCCGCGACCTAAGGCGGTATTGAAGATTTTTCTCCTAAAATTTATGTATTATATGCATATGTGGTTGTTCCAATTTAATTTTTTACTATTTTTTGTGTTCCTGAGTAAGAAAAGTGAGATTAGGACTTAGATTGATGTATGAAACCCTCTAAGGACTTTTTTGGGTCCAATGATGTTTGAGATCGTACCTAGGTCTACCCTTGGGTTATGAAAACCCCTTAAGATTGGTGAAATATTTTTTAAAATGTTGAAATAATATAATTATGAAATTGAATTGGTAGATAATTGTAATTTGGTATGTAGTCAAGGTTAATGGGATATTTGAAATATGGAATTGGTATTTTTTTGAAATGGCTAGTTGGATTCTGAAATGGATTAAAATAAGCATTTTTCACTTTGATTTGGTTATGGTTTTCCATGAAGGACAACAATGTTTTAAAAGTGGGTATTGTTTTGAAAAGGAGGTGTTGACCTCAATGTTATAGGAAAAAAGGGTTATCTTAATAGATTTCAAATGGTGATTAGAAATGAGGGTGTGGTTCCCCTTTTTTGAAAATGATTTAAAATCCCCTTTTATGGTTGTAAATAGAAATGAAATTCTTTGGACATGTTAAGTTTTTAAAAGAGGAAGACTCGTTTTTTGAAGGGTGGATTAAAGATTATTTCAATTGAGTATCTTGAATTGTGTTTTATTCCATGATTTTATTTTAAATATATGTTGAGAACATAGTCATTTAAATGATATATGGGTTAGTGAGATAGAACCCCTGACAATTAGGTTGGCAAGTTAAATTGTTTTATTAAATGAAATAAGTGATAAATGTGTTTTGTTGATGACATAACATAAGGGGGAATTTGATATAATGTGATTGTGTTAAATGGGTTAAGGTATAAAATTTATATATGTGATAAATGAGTTGCGATTGTAAATGGAATATATGTTAATGGGTTATTCATTATAAATGGGATATAAATAGTCAGTTATGGGAATGATCCTTGAAGTATATTGATATAATATATTATTTAGTTCTTGGATGGTAACCTAGAGAAATAATTTGGAAAGATGTTTGGGTGTCAATCCACTATGATAGGAAGAGTTACATTTCATGTTTCATTAGCAGCAATCAAATTTTTTAACACTAACTAGTCCTTGATTTTTCCAACCACAATTAGTATATCTTTAATTCTAACTGTATTTAGAACTAAATCCCAAGTGAATTCATGAAGATATCTATATATAGATGTTAACACTACCTAATAATCTTGGTGGACTATACCAATTTTAAATCCCACCATGTAGTTTATACAAAAGATTAAATCAATGGAATACATGTATATGATCTGAATAAACTAAATAAATTATACAGTAATAATAGTCATGTAGAATTCTATCCATTTCAATCCTCCTCACTACCACTATCTATGATGTGTGTTGACATTGATGGTATAAGGAATAGTTTCCACATGTTGATTAACAATAGAAGAATGATGGATGTATCCAATACAAAAATATCATACATGATATCCATAATTTCCAAATTTAGACAAATGGTACCCCAAACCATATAGGAATTATGTTTCTTGTTCATGATATCCTTCACTTATGTATAAAACTACTTCTCAAATGTCACAAGATAGATATTTCTTCTATAATTAGGCTCCTCCTAATAAAATTAATTGTTCCTAGATGCCTCTTAGTTTTACTAAGTCTTTTGTTAAGAACTAGTCTAATAGGACTATTCCATCTGAGCATACAAAACTAGAGGTAGAGTTGATCTTGTTTCACCAACTGGTCATAGAATTTTATGAAAATATTTTGTAAGATTCCCATTCATGGAATAATGGTGTAAATTCTATAGTGGTGATATGAATTAATTATTCAGGTGTAAATTCAAGAAGCACTATAAAAAACCTGGTCAATTGATGTGATATGGATTATAAGAAACCCATCCCATTGATTGATTTTCTCTTACATTACTATCATAGTACTGACTCTACATATTGTGTTTAAATCCCATTTTGATGCTCCTAGTTTCACATAGCTGAACAATGGTGTCTCCTACACTAATATTCCATCCAAAGTCTCTTCCTCCAACCAACTCATTATTATCAATTTCTAGGTGGCATGTAATATAGAACATTAAAAATATTGATAGATCCTTAGTTTGGATACCTTAAATAATGATCTATTCATTCAGTTCTTTTCTAGGTGTTGCCTCTCATGAATAGTGAAAAAAGTGAGTGAATTTTTAAGTATATTTAATCTCTTATACACATACATGTTCAAATTTAACAAATTATTCTACATTTATTACCCCAATGGTTTTGAAGAATAATTATTTTACATTACAAGTATACAAATCCTTTCCAAGTGAGGTATTGAAACAACATATCCAAAATAACTATGTCTAGTCATTCTATAATTGGGTACTCAAGAATATTCATTCCAACTTTGACGTTTATCTCATCTAGTTTCCCATAAATGTTAAAAAAACTGGACCTCCTATATGAAAACACATCTGCTTTATTGGGTCTAAAATCCCCTTAAAATGTCAGTGGATTCTATTTTAGAAGTTATATTAAATGATTTACCTAAATGAAGTTCCACATTTACAGGTCCCTTAACAACTTCCACAAAATCATGTTCTACACTCTGAACAATATCCTAGTTTACTTGTTGTCCTAGAGCATCTACATTATTAGTTTCTCTATCTTTTGGTTATAGTGGCTTCATGGGGGGATAAAACAGGGCGGCTTCTACAGTATCGTTAGATTTCTACTTACAGAATCAAGTAAATAGTATTTGGATCCCAACATCACTGTAAAAAACTAAGCTGTGATAAAATGTGTTTGGTGCCAATTTTTTTCTATCATCATGGGGATAGAGGAGAATATTGATAAAGTGGAGTTTCTTCTCCCACTCTTTTATGGCTTGGGCACAATTGTTCACCATGATGAGTTGTGTGTCTATTTACTTATATAGTTTTAGTTCATGCAATTTGTACTGATATAGATGATGTTTAAGGTTTCTCTTTACAATTGGTGCACATTGTTTAAGTTTATGGTGTGTGGACCATAAGCTGGGGTAGCCTACATGAAGAGATGTTTCAATTTAACCTAATATGAATTGGTAAAATATGGTATCATGAATATGGATGATCTCATAATTAATTATAACTCAATAAAACTAATCATAATGACCACATAAGAGGGGAATAGGGTGTTAGATAGTAGAATAAGTAGGATCTCACCTAGGTGTTCTAGAATATGTCTCTATAAAATAATAGTAGTATTCTCATTTTAATTTAATAATTCACTGATAATCATTAAATAATTTTTATAAAAAAAGGAAAATATTTCAAATTTCCCAATAATTCCAAAAAAATGAAGGTGTAGATACGGTCTTAGAACATGGGTCATTTAGTTTATGGTCATGAATCCCATACCATTTTCTTTGTGATTTAGAGTCACAGAATCAGGACCAATTAAGGGTTACATCCTGCTATTTCTATGATTCTTCATCAAGATTGGAAACATTATTTTTTTCCTCATGAACTATGATTCCAACCAAGTTATTATTATGTTACTTTTTGTTATCTAATATTATATTTTGATGATATAAAGGATTTCAAAAGTCAAGGGTTGAAAATTTGGAGATTTTGGAGAAACATGATGGGAATATTGTTTAGCATAACTTTTAGTATTGACCATGTGGTAATTGAGTAATATGGTTTTGTTAGCACACTGTTTCTCTTTACCAAAGAAACTTCCCTTATCCCAAACACTAGAGGGTTCATATCTAACTTAGGGACTTATCTATATTATATTATGTTTCTGTAATATTAAACTATCGTATATATGAATCTATTTCTCTATTTAGTAGTAACTATGTGTTTTAATTTTCTTTATTATTGTGTAGGCACATTGTGATATACATGGATAAAAGCTGGATCACATTACCGAGGAATACACCTCGTTATGTTAAGGGTTTGAATGAGTTTTTAGATTTTTCAATTTCTAATTGATCCATTGAAGGGAGAATAAGATGTTTATATCCTAAATGTAAATTTAGAACATGGTTGAAGAGAGATGAAGTATATGAAAATTTAACACTGAATCAATTCCCTGGTCAATATTTGTATTGGGTTTGGCATGGAGAATCGAACGTTACAGAAAGATTGAGTACTGATGTTAATCCACAGAATGAGGTCCCAAGTTTGTCAACAATGGAAAATGAAATGTAAAACCTCATAAATGATGAATTCGGCACTACAAGACACCACTATCAGCATCAAAACATATCATAACAACCAGAAGAGGGTGCTACAAATTGCAACATGACAAGTGATGTTTTTGAGACTGTAACACAAGAAGATTAAGATTGTAAAATATCATTGGATCCTCCTCTTGATTCTATGGAGCCAAATGTAAGAGAAAACCTCACTGAGAAAAATGTGTTTCATGATTTAGTTGACGATGGAAATCAAGAGTTGTATAGTGGGTGTTTGAAATATTCAAATCTTTCATTTTTTCTGAAGTTATACCATATCAAATGTCTATGTGGAATTAAAAATAAGGCAATGTCCATGATATTATAATTGATTTGTGATGCATTTCTTGAAGAAAAAATCCCAGAATCTTTTTATGATATGAAAAAATTTGTTAACACGCTTGGTCTGAATTATACAAAAATACATGTGTGTCCCAATGATTGTATGCTTTATTGCGGAGAGGATTCAAGTAGACAGAATTTCAAGAAATGTTCTTATTCTATATGGAAGTCAAAGGGTGATGTTGGAAGTATGGATGAACATAATTTCATGGAGAAGAATAAAAATAACACACCTGCAAAGGTTTTGCGTTACTTTCCCTTGAAGCCTCGATTTCAAAGATTATTCATGTCATCAAAAACCGCCAAACACATGAAGTGGCATTCTGTAGATAAAAACAATTATGGGTTAATGAGACATCCACGAGATTCCAAATCATGGAAGACATTTGATTCCTTATATCTAGATTTCTCAGCTGATCCTAGGAATATTCAATTGGGATTAGATTCCAATGGATTCAACCCATTTGGGAATTCGAGTACTAGTTATAGCATTTGGCCAGTTGTTTTTATCCCTTATAATATGCCTCCGTGGATGTGTATGCAAAGAACATATTTTATCATTTCAATGATTATTCCTGGAAAAAAAATTCCTGGAAATGATATTGGTGTACACTTGCAGCCTTTGATTGAAAAATTGCAGGAGTTATGAAGCAATGGTGTTGAGACATTTGATGCTTCTTCTAAAACAATGTTCAAAATGTGTGCTGCTATAATGTGGACCATTAGTGACTTCCCTGGGCTTGGAAATTTATCTGGTTGGAATAATTACATGGTTTTGGATTTTCCCATTTGTAAATTTGATTTTGATCCCAAACGGCTACCTCACATTAGAAAATGGTGCTTCTTGTGCCATTGAAGATTTCTCGATGCATCTCATAGATTTTGGCTGAACAGATCAAAATTTAATGGTTCCATTGATTGTAGACCAACTCCAAAGTTGTTAACTGGTTCTAAAATATTGAAACAACTTGAAAATGTTGAAACAGAATTTGGGAAGGTTCTTCATTTGAATGATGGCAGAAAACGGGTCCGAAGTGCATCGTCAGGTGAAATCAGAACGTAATAATGGAAGAAAAAAAAGTATATTCTTCAAACTCCCGTATTGTGAATTTAATTTGTTGTGGAACAATATTGATGTGATGAATATTTAGAAGAATGTCTATGATAATTTGATTTTCACATTACTTAATGAGCATGGAAAGTCGAAGGATCATCTCAATGCTCACAAAGACTTATAAGTAATGAACATAAAACGTGATCTCTGGCCATATGAGAATGAAAAGAATGCTCCATCCATTTTTGCCATGAAAAATAGGGATAAAGATACATTCCTTCGAATTTTAAAGAATGTGAAGGTATCTGATGGGTATTCAAGTAACATCTCGAGGTGTGTTGAATTGAAGAATCGTAAGTTACATGGATTGAAAATTCACAATTCACATATTTTGTTACAATAGTTACTACCATTGACATTGCATACATTATTAGCTAAAAAATTTACTGTTGTTGTACTCCAATTCTTCACATTTTTTAGGAAATTATGTGAGAAAGCTCTACATCCATTTCAGCTTGACAAGAAGGTAAACCCCTCTGGCGTTGGTATCCTATGACACCGTGAATCACAAAAACATGTGGATTGATAACTCTTTATTAGGAACTATTTTCTATGAAACTAATAGAAAATTATTTTAATTTTCTATAACACAAATATAACCTTGTTTTCTATTTGAGCCTAATATGATTCATGTTATATAAATCCGGATTTCCTAAAATTATTCATGAATATTTAAAAAATTACATGTCGTTCCACGAATAAAACCTTAGAAAACAATAATATCTCACAGCTAGTGTATCACCCAAGGTGAAATAACATCCAACTATAACATCAAACAACAATAAAAACAATCCCACACTAAGAACCTGGGTTTTCCCCCATATATGGGTTAGATAATCCCACAAAAAAACACATTACCAAGGTTCCACTAAACTAGTTCCCCAAACCAATGTGCCACATGACTATAGGAATGCCTCCTCATATACAAGAGGCTTCCTACTAGTATTGAGGGTCCAATGAGTTATGTGGAGATAATATACCATCTTTACCAGTGTAAAACAATAGTATAAATCAATTTAAATGATAACTAAGTATGTTATAAGAATAATCATGCATGATGTATTCAATTCCAAAAATTGGGTAAATCCCCGCAACTAATATAGTAAACATGTCAGTTCATACAAGTGGCATGTGTTAAGGAAAAAACAAAATAAAAAACCCCATAAAATCCTAAAATGGGTCTCGATGTCCATCCAGTTCTCTCATACATGCACCATATCATATCCCTAACCAACCATCTGTCAAAATTAGTTTTCCCTTATACTTCCCTATAACCATGAGATCTACTCAAGTATCAATGGCATCCTAAAAAGGGTGTGAGTATAGGTTAATAGGACACCACCAATAGTGTCTAAACAAATAAATATTATAATAACAATAATACATTGTGTCTAGTTTGTCTGGTTTGATTTGTTTTTCAGGGTAGTGGTGTAGTGGAAGCAGTAAATTTATTTTTTTTTTCTGGTCATCTTCAATAGAATTATAGGATTCCTTGGATACACTCCTTGGATCAAGAATTTATAAGTAGGTTCTATGGTTAAATCCCAAAAGTCCCAGTCACTGATTATCCTCATTTTACCTTAGATGAACTCCTTGAACTCAGTAGGTGCCTCATTATGGAATTACTTGGACTATTATACTTGGATTACACACTTACCCCATTCCATTCTACAGTTATTACTAATTTGGTGACACTTGAGGTCAACATCGCCTTGGTTATTACCTTGGGAATTCACAATTAAACATCATTATAGGTTTCCTTGTTATAACTTTCATACTTCACTATTCATAAAATGTGATATGTTATAAACTGGAAACAATAAAATAATGAATTTATTACATGTTCATACAATAGTTGTGGTCTGAAATTGGTATTGGAGTAATTAGGTACATTTTTCTACTTTAATTAATATATGCATGACACAATACCGTTACATTTCCATTACATTGGCCAGATATTATAGACACTGTTGGTTGTGGCCCACTAAGATTTATCTCACACCCTATCCAGGTGTCATTTGGTACAAAGACTATATTACATGGTTGAAGGTGTTGACAACGGAAAGCATACAGCTTCAAAAACATGATTGCTTTCTATTTAGTAGGGAGCTTGAGAGAAGAGGATTGAGTTGGAACTTAGTACACATGGGATAGTCTTTTGATTTCATTTATACTTTAATGGAACATGTTAGGCCAACTGTATTGTATCCATGTTTTCCAATTTTCAAGTGAAATTACAAATTATCATCAGTTTTTGAATGTTATTAAAGTTATTTTAGTTATTGGTACTATTGTCTCTATTTTTATATAGTGCCTTCTATTTACTTATATTTATTCCACTATTTACCTATGTTTACTTTTATACACTACGCTACACTTTAGTAATGAAGGCATAATCTTCCCAAGAACACACCATAGTCCCTTGTTTCTAATTGTAAGACACTAGAGTTTAGGGAATTGGGCTTGACGCCTCATGGACCACCGATATCAGGGTACCCATTAGGTGGCACCTGGGTCTTGGATGTCACAATCACGAAGGCTCTCTAAGGCATGTCAGTTCCTTTGGATTCGGTGATTTGGATGCATAGATGCATACATGACAATACATCGGAGTGGGAAGTATATGTGAATGCATTGGGGACAAGACACTTCTCTGATGATGTTCTACTAAAATATAAAGGTAAACTAGTGGAGTAATTTTCATAAGGAGGATAGGTTGTAACATCCTAGATTTTTTTCTGAATGTACACACAATTGATTATTGGTTCTGATTCCTTCAAAATGACTCATATGTGATGCCTAAATGGTTTAAGGAGGTCTTTAGTACATCCAGGACTAGTTTATATCCTATATACATAAAATGGTAAGGAAATACTAGGCCACACTATAACGACCCATACTTTACATACATTGTTAATACTTCAAAATTGAAGCATACTTATTACAACATATAACAAAACCACGAAAGGACCGTATAGGTATAGTGTCTTTAGAAACTGGGAAACATAAACAACTGGTTCATAAAGCGTCTACACTGTCTCCCATTTATTTCATCATATCTATAGTCCCTTTTGTTATATCTTACTTAATAAACTTCTTCCTGACCTGGGGAAAGAAAACATACAAAAGGGTGAGCTCAAATTCTCAGTAAGGGTAAACAAAAGAAATATCAATCACATAATATTCATAAGAACATAACTTCTGGAAATCTTAACCTGCAAAAGAGAGCATAATTTCATAACATGGGACAAATCATAGTAGTGAAATGGAATCCCAATAATCATAACATAAAACATGAAACTTTGTGGAATACACACATAATCATATAGAATCATTTCTTATTAGTCAAGACTCATTTCCAAGACTATCTTAGTGGACAAAGTCCATTTCTGAACCGAGTTCACTCCTCGTTTTAGTCCTGTTTCACTGAACCGGTATAACCTACTGTTCCAGCCATGTCTATCTCATGAGATATAAAATATTTACCCAATGCATTGGAGGGAGATATAGGTCCCACCCATCTCATAATGAAACCATTCTTATGTGTGCCACAAAATCGTAAATCATACATCATTGCATAACCCATGTAATAAAAATGGGAATCTTAAACATCATGACATCATAAAACAATTCATATAAGATAAAGGAATTCATAAAAATATTTCCATCACAACATAATCAAATCCATGTAATAATAGGGATATAAATATAACCCTATATTATCTTAGATGGGAAATAATTTTGATAAAACTCTTGAACTTCATTCTTGAGTAAAATATCCTTTCTACTTAAAAAACATTTTCCTTTCTTAACATGTCATACAATTTTAAACTAAAAGAAGTTGTTTAAAAATAAACTTGAAAACTTGTAAAGGAAGATTCTTGGAAATAATGTTTTAAAAATCCATTCATGCCGTATAAGTTAAAAAAACATTCTTCTCGTACTTTTGTCAGAAAAGTCAAAAAGTACCTCGTACGAAAAACGACAAAAGATTCCTTTCATATCCTTTACTAAAAACTCACCGAAGGGTAAAATTGGATTTAAACTATTTTAAGTGGATGGAAACAATATTACATATTTAGGGAACATGGATGTGGATTCTAAAATACACCCCAGTAAATACCAAAGTACAAACAATCTCGGATAAAAATGAGATTGTGATATTTTCCCTTACCTTAGGTCTGATTTGCTTCGTAAGTGTCCGAACCTCCTATATAATGATTTAAATAATGTTATTAACTTATTCCAGAATCATAATTATTGTTATGATATCATATATGGTCATATTCTTAGCTTCTTATTAGTAATATTTCATTACTACTTGTTATTCGGGTGTTTATTACTTTTTGTTCTTATGCGTGTTTTGTCGAATAAATTATTATTCTTCTCTTTAGGTTATAGATACCTCGTTTCCAGAATGGTATTAGTGTAATATATATAATATTAATTCATTCAATTCATTTATATAATCATTATTAAATGAAGATCATGTAGAACGAGTCGCATCACATCGTGGAGACGGTATTCCGTACGTATGCACGAGTGATGATATCGTTCCTATGATCGTGGAATTATATTGGAGTGTATGTATACTATTTAAGAATCAAAATCACTTTATAATAGTCATATATAGTCATTATTTACACCATTATACCCATTCAATTAAGGTGGTGGTGGAAAATAGATTACAACACGGCGTGGAGACGGTATTCTGTACGTACGCACGCGCGGTGATTTCTTTTTCCGTAGGATGGATAGATGGTGAAATAGGGTTGTTTCATACTTATAATAACATATCATTATATTAGTGATACTGATTTTATTACTTCATAATGAAACAACTAAAGAAGAAGAAGTGTAAGAAGAAATAAAGATGAAAGAATCGGTAACGGACATTACCTCTTCTTTGAAGTGCTTCTTTGAGACCTCCTTTTAGGGTACTAAAATAGGTCTTTGAAGAAGACCAGTACCTCTAGGATGTTTCTAAGGAAGTGGAGAGGAGAAATTTGCAGGGTTTGTCCGAGCTTGAAGGCTCAAAGTGGTGTGAGGAAGAGGGGGAGGAGGTGCCCTTTTATAAGGGAGGAGAGGGGCACCTTTGAAATAACTAAAAATATTATTTTATTATAAAGTCAAATTCGGTTTTTAATAGCTCAAAATTAATATATTTCGAAAATAAGGTGGGTAGGGGTCTAAATCCTCTCATCCAATAGAATTTAGACAAGTTTAGGTATCAATTTTAACCTTATCATTTAGATTTAACTTTAAGTTAGATAATTTAACTTTTACCGTGTCTTCTTGTTTTCTTGCATTATAAGGTTAATAAACTTACTATATCAAGACAAAAGAACCCAAAGTTGTTTATTATTAAAATATATAACCTTATCTAAGTCATTTGGCCGAAACTTAGATTTTTAGGAATAAAATAACAATAAATAATATAATATTTGTTTTAAAAACTATTTTTGTCAATTTTGACACTATTTAGTAATTGATTTTTTTGAAAATCATAACAGAATGATTAGTTCAAACCAAGTTACTTAAATAAATACTAACATTTCATATTAACCTATAAAATTATTGTAATTCATAAAAAGTCTCAAATTACATTTATTTGGGTATTTATAACATCAATTATGTCAATATTTCATTAATAAGATAATTATTGCATCATCATTGTGTCATAAATAAATTGAATTATTTAATGTCTAAAAATTACAAATAAAATACCGTTACGTAGGAAATCTTTTTAGATTTCTAATTAATATTTATAGTTGAATTTATCTTATGTATAACCCAATATTAAAAATGATTTACTTATTAAACTTTGATTTTTAACTATTTTAACCCTTCTTTAAATAAATTAATAATAAATGTCCTAATCTAATCCAAGTGGGATTAAATGGTCATATTTTATTCCTAAGGTTATTTTTGGTCGAATTAAACTTTTCCAATAGAATTAGGACATGTTTTAGGGTAATAATAATATCATTTTTACCCTTAATTACCCTATTTACTTTTAACCGTGGTAAAAAAAGTAAAAAGTTACTATTCACCAAAAAAATTATTTTCATCTCATTGAACCACATTTTAATTACTGACATCAATAGTGTCTCTCGGATTTTCAAAATTCCACTCATAGAAGTGGTAAAATTAAGTTTTATGAAAAATTCAGTTTTTTAACTACCACTTAGTGGTTTCACTATTCATCAAAAATTGAAAGTTTTTAGAAAAATACCAAAATTTCACCCTAGGCTAATTTCGATATTCCGAATCCAAAAATGAAGTCCATTTTGAAAAATAAAATTTATAAAATTTCAAAAAGTGGTTATTACTATTCATAACGGCTAGTTTTAATAATATTTTATTAGCATATCATTGTTTAATGAAACTCAGTATTGCGTACGACGCAAGCTATCGAGGAAGGTTGCAATTGCGTGTAAAGAAAGACAAGCTAGTGTTGTGTGTAGTGAAAGATTCCTTTGATGATTTATATAACATAAAAATAAAATATTTCACATAGAAGTCTCGGGTGTTACACACACCATCTAAGGAAACCATGATTCTCATCCTACATATTTTCCCTAAACCATGAGGCTGCAGACAGTGGACTAGAGGTGGCCACATGGTTTGTCTGAAAACTTGCGACCCCAGGAGACCACCCATGTAACCAACTATAGGTCTTTGAAAGTTGAATTTATAATGTTATACACGCGGTTAGATAAAAAATTCACCTAATTGGGAGGGTTCACCCCTTATATAAGTGACTACTACACAGTTGGTGGCCAATTTGGACAACCGTGCAACCAAACCATGCGTAGTTGTGTTTGAGGACGAAATTCCTAAACAACCCATCTTAAATGATTTTAAACAATTTTTCTTCCTAATTATTTATAAAATAGTTTTCTCCTCTCCACTTCATGCATGGACATTCTCCTCTCTTATCCATAGGTTTTGAGAAATCTTCCTCCACTAGGGTCAGAATCATTCATCATCAGAAGCAGTGAAAAGCCCTTAGTAATCACTTCCTTCCACTCTAATATATTTCAAGGTTCCTATATCAAATGCTGTGAAATTTAGGTGAGAATATATTCACATTATTTTTGAATATTTTGGTAAATCATTCAATTTTAATTCATTCTAGGTCCAATAAAGCCTCGATAATGGATGAATGGAGTGATAAAACATCGAGGTAGGTAGTTTAGGGCATGAACATTTGTTTCATCCCAATGTAAATAACTTTTCATTGTTATGCTCACCGACCCCTTTTGGAGATGTTAAAATTGGTTTAATAAATTAATTTAAAATGTTATTTGTGACCATTGTGACATTACCATATGATAAAAACCATTAATTGTTCACCTTGACATTTGGGCACCACCTTGATTTGTTTTTTAGGGAAGTGGTGCAGTGGAAGCAGCAATTTTTTTTTCTGGTCATCTTTTAGCGGCGGTTTTAACCGCCGCGAATAGCCTACAGATAAAATTGTAGCGGCGGTTAAAACCGAAGCTAAACGTAAAATACCTATATTTTTCAGCGGTTTTTACGAACCAGGATTTTATTTTATTATCGGCAGTTATAACCGCCGCTAAATTTGAGAGAACCTCCATGAAATGCAGTAGTTACAACGATTTTTTTAAACCGCCGCTAAATGGGAAAAACCGCTGCGAATATTTTGCCGACACCAAATTTAGCGGTGGTTTTTGTAAACCGCCACCAAAACATGTAGCGGCGGTTTAAACCGTCACTAAACACAAAAAAAACCATCGCTACATGACGGTTTTCTTATAGTGATCTCTGGACCTATCTATGGCCGACATTCGGTTGAATCATGATCATCGGGACCTCGCAGGACCTATTCCATCTTGGGCTTCTTTGGCACATTATGTTAGATCTGTTGCCTTTTTCGGTCATCGCTCCCTTCCTCGGGAGTCACCACTCTTCCCCCTTATGTGTGTGTTGTGATTTCTGAGCTTATGTTAGGAAGTGTGCTTGGGTGTCTGTGTATGTAACCACTAGGGGTAGTTTTGTCATTTCCTTTACCAGAATCGTGAAAACCATACTGACCGTTAGTGGTATATCAAGCACCATCTTCTTCAATTGTCTTGGGTTTGGAACACCCTAATGTTCGGTTTTATAAGGAATATACCCGACCGTTACCCCTTGGGTGATCATTGGAGTTTTTTGTGACTGTTGTGTTTTAACGGCTATAATTATAGCCATTGGTTTTTTCAGTGGTTTGATCAAAAATATCTAATCTATATTTTCAAAACATTTAAGTTATGAAAATGTAATATAACCTCTTATTATGAACTTTAAAGGGGTAATGATTTAATATTTTTAATTACACTTAGGTGGGTTTTTTTTAAATGAGATTATCATTTTAAACATCTTACAAATATTTCAAATGTCTTATAAAATTTTTCATTCTTAATGCTCAAAAAATATTTTAAATAAACTCTATTTTGATTTCTATAATACTAGTATAAAATTTTTTATATGGATATATTAAAGTTATAACTTTGTGTTTTAAATCATTAGTGTTTATAAAAACTAAGGGGATGTTTGTTTTGAAACTTAGTGCTAAAGTTCAAAAAAAAAATAAACCCCACTTGGGCCAGCCCTCTAGTCGAGCTGAGGGAGGGAGAACATGTTAGGCGACTAAGCCTATCCCTCATCCCCAGTACAGGCCGGCCCAAGCAGGGGGCATAGATACCCAAAAGGGCACACCGGAGCACACGCATGTGAATCAGAGCACGCCACCGTGGGTGTGAGGCTACATCGAGGCATGGGTAGGCCGAGGCCTATGGGGAGTGGGAGCCCATGTATAAGACCCCTTGTGTGTGTATTGTGATTTCTGAGCTTATTTCGGGAGTCTCCATCTTAACAATTTGGTGATTTCATTGAGAGTCGAACTCAAGGTGAAGGCTCGGATGCAGCTGATATCTCGTTCGCTGTTGGAGGCTCGCACACATAGAAAACAAATTCTTACTGGAAAAATGTAATGGAGAGCTGTGTTTGTTGTTGGAGCACATGTGATCGCTCTTGAAAAAACAAAAAAAAAAGAATTTAGTTGTGTGTTCTACTGCATGACACGATCTGATAGTGACCAACTGTCCATCTGGAAGGGAGGGAATATTTTAGTTAGGGGGTAAAATAGTCTTTTAGGGTGATTTAGTTAAGTTAGGGGGAAGATTATGGACCTCTCTTGTAGGGCTGGAGATTGGTTATATAAGCAGTTGGGAGAGAAGTGAGGGGGGAGGAGAACATGGGTGTTCGGCCATTCTGGCTTGGGAAGAAACCTATGGGCTTGGGTGAGGAGAAAGTTCTCTCTTGATGCATCTTTATTTCTTCTTCTTTTACTCTGTCATTCTGCTGGAATCCCTTCATATATACAGTAGTCACTTCCTTGGGATCTATCATTTGGTCCCTCCTGCTGGATATTTCATCTGCCTCATAGGAGGGGAGCGTTGCTGTATTGCACTCAAAGTAAAGGAGAGATGCCTGAAAATTTCTCGTACGCTCACTGGTTAAACTGGGCTCCAATCACTGCCAGAACTTCTATCAGTGGCAAATCCAGGTAACAAGGCACTTAGAAGCCAAAGTGCGCATGACTCAAATGTTTTTCTCTGCTTGTTCTTTAGCAACTGACGCACCGCGCGTGAGAGGATTCATGAACAACCAATTGACGACCAAGGGAGTCATGCACCCGATGCAATGTTGTTGTGTGTTTTCTCATATCGATTGGATGAACCACATAGTGCTGGAAATTTGCTTAGAGGAGACGCACAGTATTGCCTTGACCGGACTTCTTCACTACCAAATCTCTCGCACAGTGAACGGTTGCCTCACGTTCTGGTTCCAGGTTCCACACAGTCAGGTCTCGTCAGCTTGTTTCCTTCCAAAGGCGCGCACATTCCCCTCCATCCACGACTTCGTGCACCACCAATGTTTCCACCAAAGTCGCTCCATCCTATCACTTCCTCTGGCACTATCAACTACGGTGTCCAGCTCACCACTCCCCTGCAACGACCACTGCTCCACTCAGCTTGCTTCCACCGCTCCAATTGGATTTTTCAGTAGAGGCCTGCCTGGAAACTCACGTTCCACAGTTCCATGGTAGACGCACCACAAGGTGATGTCACAATCACTCTATAGGAGGGGGTGCCCGAATTGTTTTTATAAAATAAGAAGGGGAAAAAACAAAAACAAAAACATGAGGCATGACCAAAAAAGAAAAAAACTACAGAGAAACTATCCACCAGGGGAACCGCACAATGCCCGCTCCCTACCAAAGGATACACACATACCTGGGAGCACCCCACTATTCAAACACTACAGCCTATGACGACTCAAATTCTGGAACTCTAGGATTCACTGGGCTAAGTGACCAGAAATCAGAAACAATATTTATAGGAAGAGATTCTACCGAAATTTTCGACCACACATCCGGAGATGTGGATATCGAGGGTTGAGGATTATTTCTCGCGCAATCAAACGTCAGATCAGATGAACGATCCAATGGAATTCCAATTCATGTTAGGTATGTCTACACTTCATTTTTTAGTGGCCAATGGACATGCGACTATGTTCACTTGGGTGCATCTCAAAGAACCAATCCTTGAGAATTTTGGAAAGTCCAACAAGGAAACCCATGAAACTACATTTGAGTTCCCAACGATGGTAACACAACTGTTTGAGTTACACTCTAGGGTGGCTACCGACTGTGGGACACACAGTTGGGGGAAGGGGTTGCTTGAAGTTTATGATGTTCATGATGACACTACCACTAGTCAGTATTCAGTTCAATTGCCGCCTACGGCACAGGAAACTTCTAGGGCCATACTATTGGGACATGAGATTCCCCATCATGCATTGGCCCAAACAGGGGTTCTTGTTATTTTACCACTAATTGGACAGGTTACACTGGTGATGACGGGGCGGGGTCCCCTAATTTTTTGAGACCCATACATTTTTTCCAAGCATAAAGCAAGGTGGTGTCGGTCATACTTCTATCCCAGTTCACATCACCACACTTGGGGCCTTTTTGGTGGAAGGAGGGACATAATTATAGAGGGAGACTCCCTCAACTTGAATTATCAAACATTGATCGATGGCGGTGGATGGCGCATATGGGAGATTTTTTGGCGTGCATATGCATTACGGTCATCTTTTACAGGATGGAAACAGCTCGATAGCAGTGTTATTCGATTCTCCTCAATGTAAAAAAGCAACGAGGCATATCTGGGAGATTTCTTAGTGCACCTGGGTAGAAAGACCACCCATCTCTAGTCTTTAGGACAAGACTGATTTTAATGGGTGGAGAAATGATAGAGACCAGTTTTCCTGCTAGAAGGGAGGGAATATTCTAGTTAGGGGTAAAATAGTATTTTAGGGAGAGTTAATTAAGTAGTTAGGGGAAAGATTTTGGACCCCACTTTTGGGGCTAGAGATTAGTTATATAAGCAATTGAGAGAGAAATGAGGATGAGGGGAATATGGGTGTTCGGCCATTCTGGCTTGAGAAGCGGCCTATGGGCTTAGGCGAGAAGCAAGTTCTCTCTCGAGGCATCCTTATTTCTTCTTATACTACTCTATAGTTCTGATATAATTCCTTTATATATACAGTAATCACTTCCTCGGTCTCTATCACGGTCACAGTAATTGAATGATCTCTGTTGGACATCAGACTTGCAAGAAGTTCTCTCTCCTCTACCTAACATCTTATGTGATGGACGAACGTTGGAAGAAAGTCGTGGCACCAAAACGTTTTTTGTGTATTTTATCTTGAGTGTTGAATATTTAGTGGAAGTTTAGATAACATGGAATTTGTTGTGCTGCACAGAAAGAGGCAGGGTGCTGATACGTTCTTTGTAGAAATGTCCGAAAATTTTCTTTGTTGCAGTGTAACAGTTTGAGACGATCGCTTCTGATTTTCATTGAAGTGTGCCAACTAGAATGGTTAATGGAGTCGTTGTGGAGGATTCAGAGCTGGAGTAGTTGTTCCATGCATAGGAATCTGAGATGCAATAATTATTAACGTCTGTTAAGTCCCTTGCTAGGGTGCATGCAGAGTATCGTGAGCAGTAGTAAACCTTGCGGGAACTGGTACGGGAACTCGCTGAGTTATCTGATCAATGTCGAACTAAGGAGGATGATTTCCCATTTATTTCTCAAGATGTGAAAGAACAGGTTGCAAGAGACAAACTTAAATTTCTGGAAGAGTGTGATTCTGGTTCTGCAGAGAAAGTTATTGCAGCTTCAGAAGAAGTTGCTGGAAGTGATCTGGGCTCAATCACTTATGTTTTTCAGTTTGGGTGTCAGTGTAGTGATTTGTCCGGGGGCAGCGGGAATTCGGCTTACAAGTGAAGAAACCATTGTTTCACACTAGACCATGGTCTCCTGAAGGGGGTACAGAGCTTGGAGCTGGTAGAATCTATCCGGGTGCATCCATTAGAGCTTGTAATTAATGGTGGGTTTTGTGTGAGACAAGTTGTTATAAATATTGGGTATCCAACACAGCCTACAGAATTGGAAATTAATGCTGAAGTGTTGGATATAATTTATATTGAAACGGAGGTTTTTTGTGTTGCAGAGTAGCTGGAGTTCACCGGACTTGTTTTTGGGGACCGAATGGAGGGAAAAGAGGATCAATAACCACCAAATCAGAAGGAATTTCATCATGTTTCGGAACCAAGGGTAGGATATATTAGGAAGTGTGGCTGGGTGTCTGTGTATGTAACCACCAGGGTCAGCTTTGTCATTTCCTTTACCAGAATCATGAAAACCATACTGACCATAGGTCTTATAGCAAGTACCATCTTCTTCAATTACATTGGGTTTGTAACACCCTAATTTTTTGTTTTATAAGGCATCTACCTGACAATTACCCCTTGGGTGATTTTTGGAGATGTTTGTGACCGTTGAGTTATAATGGTTATAATTATAGCTGTTGGTTTTTTTAGTGGTTTGATCAAAAATAAATAATCTAACTTTTCAAAACATTTAAGTCATGAAAATGTAATATAACCTCTTATTATGAACTTTAAAGGGGAAATGATTTAATATTTTTAATTACACTTATGTGGTTTTTTTAAAATGAGATGAGAATTTTAAAAATATTACAAATATTTCAAATATCTTATAAAAGGTTTCATTCTTAATGCTCAAAAAATATTTTAACTAAATGATGTTTTGATTTCTATATTACTAGTATAAAAGTTTTTATATGGATATATTAAAGTTATAACTTTTTATTTTAAATTATTAGTGTTTATAAGAACTAGGGGGAAGTTTGTTTTGAAACTTAGTACTAAAGTTCGACAAAAAAAAATAAACCCCACTTGGGCCGGCCCTCTAGCCGGGCCGAGGGAGGCAGCACGCTCTAGGCGGCTGAGCCTAGACCTCATCCCCAGCACAAGTCGGCCCGAGCAGGGGGAATAGCTACCCTAAAGGGCGCACCAGAGCACATGCATGTGAATTAGAGCATGCCACCATGGGCGTGAGGCCACGTCGATGCACGGGTAGGTCGAGGCCTGTGGGGAGCGGGAGCCCATGTATAAGGCCCGCTTGTGTGTGTGTTGTGATTTCTGAGCTTATGTCAGGAGTCTCCATCTTATAAAGAGCTGCGTAATTTCCCTCATCCATTTTCATATCTCCATTATTTAGCCTCCAAAGTTGTAACTTTTCCTTCTTCAGCTTTGTATTGCCTTCATAAATGTTTTTCAACTTATCCTAGATACCTTTGGTAGTTTCAACTCCCTTTACTCTAAGAAACTCACTTTCTATTAGTGATGAGAGTAAACCATTTTTATATCTTCCATTATTATCAAGATTTCTCTTATCAACAACAGTAAGAGGAGCATTATCAATACAAGGGGGAAATCCATCTATAATAGCTTCCAAAACATCATACCTAAGGGACATAAGATATAGAAGTATTATATCTTTCTTGATATGATATTTCTTAACATTAAAAACCGATATCCCCTTATAGTTTAGTGAATACAAGTTCTCCATTATCAGAGATGGATCTTTCAGAGGGAACCATCTTTGATCCCAATTGTTGTTCCCAAGTAGGATTCATACCATTAGGGTTGAATGAGTGGTTCCTTTTTTTATAAGAAAGTTTCTTAACTCCTAAAGAAAAACTTTCTTAACCTATAAAACTTTTTAGAGTTACTATACACTCAAATATAACTCACAACCTCTCCTTTTGTATGAAAAAATATAAAGAGAAGGCATCACACAATATTTACAAGGTTCGGTACAAAGACCTACCCCTTTCTATATTGGATAGTCCCACCAACATGGATTATTTCACTAACTTCTTTGTAGAATACAAAGGCACAAGTGGTGAGCAATTCTACAATCTCGGTAGAAACTTTCCTACTATATTTGGTTATACTCCCCAACTATCCTTTTTAGTATCCACTTACCATAGACAATCCTTTTCAGCAATTGATAAGTATCCACAGTAACAAGATTCACTTTCCTTCTTCTTTTCTAATCCACTTTAGAAAGTCTTCACTTCCTCCATAGGTATGCTGAATCAATCTTTACCTGCATAAAATCTTAAATAACTTTAACAATTATCTAAGTAACTTATTACTCTTGAAAAATTATCAAAAAACTATGTATGGAAAACTTCCTCAACAAAATTCAGGTCGATCTTCCTTAGTTCGGTAACCTCTTTTGATGGTCTCCATCCAATTATCCTCAGTCAGATTCTTCTTCTACTCTACCCTCTTCAATTGAATAGTAACTCAATAGGTAGCTCACAATTCCTCTATCTGATGGAACTCAGTCCGATGAACCTTTCTTCTATGAATGTCACTCCAATGGGATCACTTCAATGGACTTGCTCTAATGATCGTATTGAACCTCACTCAGATAATCTTCCTCGGCATCAACCTGAAAAACAAAGTCTGGTTGGGAACTTAATACCTGACAAAAGAAATGTTAGAGCTCTTGTTGCATGTTATCAAATCAATTTTTCACACATCATGCAAATGTCTTGTGCACTCCTTTTATAGGCACCCCATATATAGTTTGGTCAGGATTCTAAAAATGTATATCGCTCAACCAAATTTTTTGAATCTTTAATTCTCCTTAAATCTCGAATCAATAGTTGACTTCTTCAACTCTTCATAATACTTTTGGGAACTTCTTGAATCTTCAGAATTCTTCAAGTTTTACAAAAATTTCTTCAATTTGATTCTTAATTATGATTTTCCATTCCAATTCTTCATTATGATGAAGGCATACAATAGATTTTTCATTACATTTCTCCATACCAAATGATCATATATGATAACCAGATGACTTCTCATTATGATAAAAACACATGCAATACTAAATAAAACCCATTATGATGACCTCTTATAAACACTAAAAGTCTTCTCATATATATTCTCTGTATCAACTCGTAATTATAAGAGATTGAAAACCCATTCTGAAATATCTTCAAAGTATTTCTCCTTTTCTTCAATTCCTTAGACTATTGATCTCGTATCTGATGATTTTATCAGTGTCAGTCTGCATCTGATGGATCAGTATTAGCTTCACTCTGATGAATGTTTTCAGTTCCAGTTCGATGATTCTTCACCTCTTCTTAAAACAATCAATACTTTTTTTCTTTTTCTCTTGACCTAATTATAAGAGAACAAAGTATTACTTCATGATTTTCTTAATACAATTGAAATACAATTCAAACTTTCTCAAATATCATGCCTTTGATATTACTCTGTATCTGATGACTTAAAGATACCTACTATTCATAAAACAAATCGGTGTTAGAATCCATTATAATGGATTGGTGGCATATTGCATTTAATATACTAGTATTAGTAGTTACTTCTTTACTTCAGCAAGATCAATATTTTAGCCTTCTAATATTGTCACTCCAAAAATTATCATACTAATAATCTTCATCCTTCTATGTCCAGTGTTCCTCACACCAATGAGTCACATCCTGAATACTTCACATCGTATTCTCCTCTCTTCCACAAACTCTAAATTTTATCATGACTTTGAATACATTTGAGATCAACATAGCATCAACTTACTTTCATTGGGAATTATTGTAACTTCCCAGACTTCCATAAACTTCTTTCTTTCCAACTGAGCCTCAATGTGATTGGAAACACTCCCATTTTCCTTCATAAGTCTTGTATCATAGGTTTCTCAAAAAACTTATGATATTTTTGAATTACAAATCATAAAATCATCTTCATATTTACATTGTAACTAAGAAGACTCTGAATCAGCACCTCATTACAATCTTTCTATCATTTCGGACCCAAGGTGGGTTCAACGATCCTTTTCTTCCAAAAACCATCATCCCAATATGATATAATTTCTTAAGCATTATGAGTTTAATGTTCTAAATACGATGGTCAGTCTGACAGGGTGTGTCCAAAAACCAAAAACCTTATTTTATAAACTTTAACCATATATCATCTATTTACAAAAAAACAATCAAAACTCAACTAGGGTTAGACAACTCTAAACCAAAAATATCCTTGATATTTTAATAATGTGAATTCTATTTTAAAATCACTATATTATTTAATTTTTAAGGACTGGTCCTTATAGTTGGTATCGGAGGAGGGTTTAGACAAATTTTGAGATTAATATGTTTTATTATGAGGAATTCTTAAGAGTTATAGATATCATTATGGGTTTATAATATTAAGGATGATCAAAATTTCAATGTATTAGAAACCCCTTTTGAGGCTTTAAGTTGTGAAATTTTAAGGAGACTAATGGCATTTTTTGAGACATTTATTTTTTAGGTAATTACGAGTTATTACATTTTGGGATGAAAAATGAAAAGTATGAGATTATATTTGAGTTTAACATGTTTCTTTAATGAAGAATATATCAAGGTTATTTTTAGGATTTTATCACATTTCTAGGAACATTATAAGGATTATATTAATATAGTTTTAGAAAAAGGAAAACCTATAGGTTGGGAGAAAGCATGTCACATCTAGAAAGGCTACGAGGTTTGAACCCAAAACTGAAGGGTAATAAGGGTGCATCGCCTACCACTGGACCATGTGAAGTCTTGATTAGTATGACATTTTCTTTTTAGTTAAATGATGTGACATATAAATGTTAAGTTCATTTTGTGAACATATGTTTTATAGAATAGATAACCATGGAAAAATTTGGGAATAAAATGTGATATCTTCAGTAAGAAAATGTTTATTTTGAGCCCAAATTTTATTTTGAAAAAGGAAAATTTTTATAAGTATTTATGGACAAGAGGTTTCTTTCTTTATTTATTTTTATGTCCCTTGATAAGATTTTTATATTGATACCATGTTTTAAAATGTTTTTTCATGGGGTTTAAGGATGGGTAAGAGAAAAGAAGAATTCATGTTGAAAGCTGTGAAGATTTTTCATTAAAATAAATTATTTTTTATTTTATAGACTTTTGTTTTATGGGGAAAATGTATATTGTGTAGAAGTGTCTACTTGTAATTCATGGGTTTACTATGTAAGATATTGTGGTAATTATATAAAACTCTTGTTGTTCCCAATTAGGATCGATACCACTGAGGGGGGTGAATCAGTGGTTCCTTTTTTTATAATTAATCTTCTTAATGCCATGAGAAAAACATTATTAACCTATGAAACTTGTTAGAGTTGTGATCCACTCAAATATAACTCACAGCCTCACCTTTTGTATGAAAAAAAATATAAAGATAATGCATAAAATGATATTTATAAGGTTTGGTACAATGACCTTCTCCTTTCCATGTTGGATATTCCCACCAATATGGATTCTTTCACTAACTTCTTTCTAGAATATAAAGTCACAAGAAGTGAAAAATTATACAATCCTAGTGTCAACTTTCCTACTATAGTTGGTTATACCCCCCAACTATAATTTTCAGAATCCACTTCCCACAAAAAATCCTTTTCAGCAACTGGTATGTATCTACAGTTACAAGCTTCACTTCCCTCATTTTTTTCTGATCCACTTCAGAAAGTATTCACTTCCTCCAAAATTAAGCTGAATCAAACTGTACATGCATACAATCTTCAAGAACATCAAAAATTCTCTAAGGAACTTTTTGGTCTTGAAAAATTCTCCAGAAAACTTCCTCAGCAATAGTCATTATAATCTTCCTCAATCTGATAACCTCTGTCTGATGTTATCTATCAGATTATCCTCAGTCTGATTATTCTTCTGTTATTCCTTCTTCAATTGAGAAGTAACTCAATCAGCGGGTCACAATTCCTCTGTCCGATGGAACTCGGTCCGATGAACCTTGCTCCATTGAATGTCACTCCGATGGGATCACTCCGATGGGATTTATTCAATGATCAGATTGAACCTCACTCTGATAATATTCCTCAGAATCAACTTGAAAAACAAAGTCTGGTTGAGAACTAAATACCTGGAAAAAAATTTCAGATCTCTCGATGCATGTTATCAATAAAATTTTCACACATCATACAAATTTCATGTGCACTCCTTTTATAGGAACCCCATATATGGTTTGGGAGGGACTCTGAGAATATTTCTCGCTCAATCAAATTTTCCAAATCTTCAATTATCCTTAAATATTGGATCAATATTTGACTTCTTCAACACTTAATAATAATTCTGGGAACTTCTCAAATCTTCAGACTTCTTCAAGTTTTACAAACATTTATTCAGGCTGATTTCTCATTACGGTTTTCCATTATGATTCTTCATTACGATGAAGTTTGTAACACCCCGAGCTTCCACAATACGCTTCTCATTCAATATTGCAATAGCTTGCATTGTACGCAACTTCGAGTCCTAAAACACCGCGACTAATCAAAGTAGCCGTTATGAATAGTAATAACCACTTTTTAAAATTATAGAAATTTTATATTTCAAAATGGACTTCATTTTTTGGATTCGGAATATCGAAATTAGCCTATGTTTAATTTTTGGTATTTTTCTGAGAACTTCTAATTTTTATGAATAGTGAAAAATACTTAAAAACAACTTTTTTAATCAAAATAATTTATAGTGATAAATTATACTATTTAGTGGTTTTAAAGTATAATTAGAATATATTTTTACCATTTTATCCAATGTTGGTCATTAGAATTAATTTAACATTGAAATTCGACATAAATAATTGCCAATCTTTTGATATAAATTGTTTCTTAAAAACACGCTATTTATTGTGACAGCGGGAATTAATTATAAAATTAATTAATGCAACTTATATGTTTGGAATTTTTTTAAATAGACATCATTTTTGAATTCGGAATATCAATTATAGCTTAGGGTGAAATTTTGGCATTGTTCTGAAAAACTTCAATTTTTGATGAATAGTGAAACCACTAAGTGGTAGTTAAATAACTGATTTTTCTTTTAAATGAAATATTACCATTTCTGTGATTTGATTTTCAAAAATCCGACATACATGGTTGTCATTAAGAAGTAAAATGTGGTTCAATGAGATTAAAATAATTTTTGGTGAATAGTAACTTTTAAGTTCTTAATCGCGATTAGAGGTAATTAGTGTAGTTTATGGTAAAAATAATATTTTAATAATATGAGATGAGCTTGACACATGTCCTGCCCTCATTGGATGTGTCATGGAAGACCAAGACAATCCATGGGACAACTTGGAGACCCCATGGAGCCACTTTAGTTGGAAAATGACATAAATACCTTTTATTTAATGTTAAAGTAAAAAATGACACAAACATGAAATGTTTTACTAAAACAATTTTTACATGGGGTTATACAAGTCATATTTTTGACTATAATAAGTATTTAGAAAGATAAAAAGATTTCCTATATCATAGTATTTTTTTTATAATTTTTAGACATTAAATAAATTAAATTATTTATGACATCATTATGATGCAGCGATGACCTCATTATTTAACGATTTTAATAAAATGAAAAGATAATGTACAATCCAAGGATTACACATGTCCAAAGACTATTTTATGGGTAGATTTAGAACCCTTATCACCTTAGCCACGAATTATATAAGTGTGGGACCTTTAGAATCCGAAAAGCGTTGTATAATAATGTAAAATTTCCTTACTTTCCAAGAGTGCCCCTCCTCTCCTCTTATAAAAGGCCCCCACCTCTACCACCTCATTCACACGTTCAAGCCATTTGGCTCAGCCAAACTCTTCCCAAATACTCTTATAACTTCCCCCTCTTACTCCTAGAAGCCTCACTTTGGGCATAACTCTTACCAAGGATTCCTTTGGCTCAAATCAAAAAGAGTTACCCGATTTTGAGGTAATGTCTTCTCTAATGTTGTTTTGTTTTATTTTTCTTCTCCAACCCCCTAAACTCTTTTTATTCATTTCTTTTGTAACAAAAACAGTATCTTAAATATACTAGGATGTTGTTATAAGAAGGATTGGAGCTACACTTACACACACCTACATCTAATGGTTAAAGAACATACGGTTTCTGTGGATGGCGAATTTCTGCCTCACGAAACGATGATTGTTCAACACTCATATAACACCTTAAAAGGTGTCCATTAAGATGTCACTATATTTATATATTATATATAATATGTTTATGTTTTACTTATGCTACTGTATTTCTCATTTATGGCATACTTTATGATTTCCATTATGGGTAAACATGATAATTTCATTTTAGGAAGTGCGGACTACCGCCCCCTCAAAGTGATTTGAATCGTTAATACCATATGTGGGATGTATAAAGGATGGAGTAAATGATATTATATATGATGTTATACTGAAATTATAATATACCTTTATATCATTATGATTTCATTAAATACGAAATAGAAATGAAAGTAGCGTTCATGCGTACGTACGGCTTACCGTCTCCATGAATGGTGCATTTCATTTCTTACCTCTAAACGTTATGGAATATTATAAATTCATGTATATACTGGATATATATGAGATATATGATATCTATATCATGAATATAATTCTGGATATAATGGATATATAACCACATGAACAACTTGTAATTATAAGAATTTTATTTTTGACTCAAGTACCTAAGATCGAAAAAATGACTGTTATAAACTTAAATAATTAAATAATTTTCATAACATGGTAATAAGGGATATAAAAGGAATAATGAACATGAAAAAGGTTCTTAAGTAAATAGAAATTAACTCTAGTTTATTATTCAGGAGGTTAAATAACGGTCGAGTCACGACAGGACGCAAGGTAAGGGAACTTCTTAACCCAACTTCCATTCTTTGGGTTAATCTCCTACTTTTAAATTATGTCATGATATTATTATGTCTTATTTTGTATTTTTACTTTCTTTATGTGTACCTATAGTGAATACACATAATATATCTATTTTATTTTAAAAATGATCTTTGTAAGGACTTCGTCTCAATCTCCTTTCATTGAGGCATATTTGGTTTTATACACAAATTTCATTTATACGGTGTGTAAACCCATTTGACTTTTACGTTTATTCAAAAGGAATCTTTTTTATAAGAAGCATTTACTAAATGACAAAAGGGAATGTTTTTGTCGTACGTATGTGGCGACAACGACTTCTCCGCCGTCATGACCACTATTTGAGTTTCGGCTTCCTCTACAAGCCATACCTTTTTTTTAATGAAAAATAAATACCATGTTATACTTTTCTTTTATTTTGGTATTGAAAATGGTTTTGAAAGCGTTTTTATTATATCAATGTGTTGTATTGATATCTTGTGAGTGAAATGTGGAAATGTTATGTTTCCTTTATGCATGTTTTATGTGATACGATTATGTTATGGTTTATGATATGTTTAAACCTATTCATATGAGGAATGCATTGGACTTAATAAGTGACGGGTGGAGCCCGCTATAGCTCCTCGATGCATCGGTAGGTCTCATGAGACAAACTAGTGTCTTGGCATGAGGCCTTGACAAAATCTTATTTGTGGTCTTGGCACGAGGCCTTGGCTACGTGGTTATGATAGTCTGGCATTATTCATTCCATCATTATGAAAGTGGTTATTGATATTGCATGTGATTATTCAACCAGTAGAATATCCATGTGAAGAAGTAAATGGAATTATCTCATTTTACTTTTTCCGTATTATGTTGATGTTCAAGTTTAAAAGGCTTTTGTTTTTGTTATACATTGCCTTAAATGTTTATGTTTATTTATGAAAGATTCCGCAATATTGTTATCCTTACTGAGCATCTGAGCTCACCCCTTTCAATGTTTTAATATTTTCCAGGATGTGAAGAAGTATTTTATGAATGACCTGCAGGGATAGTCAGAAGAGGATATGAGTGTGGACTATGAAGACTTTGTTATTAGTTTTTTACTTTATGATGTACTGTAACATTTATGAATGTATCTAGTGTTTCCAAAGCTACTAAACTAATCGGTCTTTCGAGAATTGATCTTTTGTGATCATGCCAATGTTACGAAGTAATGCACCAACTCTGGGTAGCTGGGGTCGGGGCGTTACAGTTGGTATCAGAGGCAGTTTAGTACTAACCTTGGAAGCTAGATTTAGATAAACTCTGATTAGAGCACATATCCCAAAGATAGACTTTGAGGATTAGTATAGAAGAACTTCCTAGAATTTTGTTATTGTAGAGATTTTGTGAGTTTTCCGAGCAATACATCCCTGTCTGGATACGAGCAGGTAGAGGCGGCTCTGGCACAGATGTACCTAGGGGTAAAACCCGAAAACACCGCTTTGAGCTAGACTCGAACGAGAACTGGTGCATGAAAACGGGCCTTGCTGCACTCTTGGTTACGACACTCCCGGGGGATATGCTTTGGATAATTCTTGTTTTCTTTACAAACCACTATGAAGGGTTATGAGTATATACTTCCTAAAAGAAAACATTTTTATGATTATGGATTATATCCATAAATAGTTCAATTAGTGTTAAGTGTTTTACAAGTATGGAATTATGTATTTTGATTCATAAACTAATCTAGTTTATGCCATTGTTTAGAAATGGCGCCTAGTGGAAGGAATGGAAATCGTATCAATGCACGCACTCTGTGTAAGGATTTCCCTCCTGCTCAAGATAATTATTGTGGATCTGGAGATACAACTGGTGCTGATCAACTTATTACCATACTGGGACAACTCACTCAGGTTATGAATAATAACCTTACTCGTATGGATCACCCTGATCCACAATGTGGAGGATCAATGTTAGACCACTTCATGAGGCAAAAACCACCAACATTTAATGGGGGTACAAATCCATTAGTAGCTGAGCAATGGATAAACACCTTAGAGAAAATATTCCATGCCTTGGGGAGTAGCGAAAGGGAGAAGGTTATCATGGCAGTTTACCGCCTCACTGGAGATGCTGATCAATGGTGGTCATTGATTCAAAACATAAAGGAAGATGATGACGTATCGAATATGGAATGGAGGGAGTTAAAAGAGATTTTCCTAAAAAAATACTATCCTCGTGACCATCGAGCAGATATGGAAAGACAATTTTTGAGTCTGAGACAAAAGGAGGATGAGAATGTCGCAAAGTATGAGGCCAACTTTACAAGGTTAGTGAGGCATGCAGCAGATTATATACGTAACCCAAGAAGTAATATTGATCTTTTCTTTGATGGGTTGAAACCATTTCTCCGTCGATCTTTAGTATCATAATCTTTCTCAACATACGAAGATATTGTCTCATGTGCTATCAAGACAGAAAAGGAATTCTCTAAGTCTTATGACAACAAAGTAAAGTAAGAGAAGAAGAGAACGGTGGAACAAGAGACAGATAGAGGGAAAAAGGGAAAGAAGGATTTTCCATTATGTGATAATTGTGGGAAGAATCACCCTGGTACTTGCCTAAAAGGAATGGGAGTTTGTTATAAATGTGGAGAAAAAGGTCACCAGGTGCGTGATTGCAAGGGAAAGAAAGAGGCTATCAATGTTGAATGCTACAATTGTAGGGAAATGGGGAATTATGCAAATGAATGTCCTAAGCGTCAGGGAAACTTACCTCAGAAAAGGCCAAGGGATCAAGGACAATCTTATGCTGTTACTACAGTTTAAGCAGAATAACTAATGTATTGGTGCTTTTGGACTCATGGATTATATTCTGGTTATTAGAATAATGTGATATATATATAAGGATTGTACTGCAGTACTTTTTGATTTCAGTAAGGTTTTAATACGATGAAGGTAATTACATTTTTAGTATGTGACAATAAGAGAAACTTTACTTTGTTTGGGGAATCTGATAAATTGATTTTGGAATTAAGAGGCCTTTTAGAGAAAGTCTGGACAGAGGTATTTTGGATAACTATAAAGGTTGGAGTGGATTAAGTTGATCTTTGGATAGTATTGTTTAAGGTAAAAAAATTTATGAAGATTATTTTGGAATATTATAATACTATAGTTTTAGGAAAAGGACAACCTGTAGGGTGGGGCATAACCCGTCGCGTCGGACAAAGATGCAGGAATCGAACCCACAACCATAGTGCGACAGGCCTTTATTACCTACCACTAGCCTACAGAAATTCCCTGGTTATTACAAAATAGTTCTACTAATATAAATGGTATGTGTTAATATTTGTAACCTTATACGATTAGGATAAATATAATATTTTTGAGTTCTATTATCTTTTTGAGTGAAAAATGAGTTTGTGGTAGAAATTAGTTGAAGGTTGAAACTCTACTTGTCAAGCATAAATATATATATACCTATCTCTTATTCTATGAATAAATTCTTAAACATTATTAAAGGGATATTAAAACAAAAAAATGTGTTATCCTAATACCTTATGTCTTGTTGAACTGATGATATTTTAAATCAACAAAGATTGAAGGCTTTGAGGCCCTCAATTTGACAGTTGATTTTGATTGATGACCTCAATCACTCCCTACAAATATTTACGTTTTTCCTCCAATTATATGTCTCTAATTTCCACCAATGTTCTCTTAATCGAGATCATAAGTGGGTGGTGACTTTTTCATTTCCCTTTCCCTCTTATTAAGGCTAAATTTTATTAATCTTATTTCCGATGCGGGTTTTCCACAAATGTATTTTCTATTTTCAACCTTTTATTTTCCAAGAAAAATTTTAAATTGCGAGGACGCAATTTATTGAAGGAGGGGAGAATGTAACACCCCGAGCTTCCACAATATGCTTCTCATTCAATAATGTAATAGCTTGCATTTTACGCAACTTCGAGTTCTAAAACACCGCGACTAATCAAAGTAGCTGTTATGAATAGTAATAACCACTTTTTAAAATTATAGAAATTTTATATTTCAAAATGGACTTCATTTTTGGATTCGGAATATCGAAATTAGCCTATGTTGAATTTTTGGTATTTTTCTGAGAACTTCTAATTTTTTATGAATAGTGAAAAATACTTAAAAACAACTTTTTTAATCAAAATAATTTATAGTGATAAATTATACTATTTAGTGGTTTTAAAGTATAATTAGAATATATTTTTACCATTTTATCCAATGGTGGTCATTAGAATTAATTTAACATTGAAATTGGACATAAACAATTGCCAATCTTTTGATATAAATTGTTTCTTAAAAACACGCTATTTGTTGTGACAGCGGGAATTAATTATAAAATTAATTAATTCAACTTATATGTTTGGAATTTTGTTAAATATACATCATTTTTGAATTCAGAATATCAATTATAGCTTAGGGTGAAATTTTGGCATTGTTCTGAAAAACTTCAATTTTTGATGAATAGTGAAACCACTAAGTGGTAGTTAAATAACTGATTTTCCGTTTAAATGAAATATTACCACTTCTGTGATTTGATTTTCAAAAATCCGACATACATGGTTGTCATTAAGAAGTAAAGTGTGGTTCAATGAGATTAAAATAATTTTTGGTGAATAGTAACTTTTAAGTTCTTAATCGCGATTAGAGGTAATTAGTGTAGTTTATGGTAAAAATAATGTTTTAATAATATGATATGAGCTTGACACATGTCCTACCCTTATTGGATGGTCCATGGCTGACCAAGACAATCCATGGGTCAACTTGGGGACCCCATGGAGCCACTTTAGTTGGAAAATGACATAAATACTTTTTATTTAATGTTAAAGTAAAAAATGACACAAACATGAAATGTTTTACTAAAACAATTTTTACATGGGGTTATACAAGTCATATGTTTTACTATAAATAGTATTTGGAAAGATAAAAAGATTTCCTACATCATAGTATTTTTTTTATAATTTTTAGACATTAAATAAATTAAATTATTTATGACATCATTATGATGCAGCGATGACCTCATTATTTAACGATTTTAATAAAATGAAAAGATAATGTACAATCCAAGGCTTACACTTGTCCAAAGACTATTTTATGGGTATATTTCGAACCCTTATCACCTTATCCACGAATTATATAAGTGTGGGACCTTTATAATCCGAAAAGCATTGTATAATAATGTAAAATTTCCTTACTTTCCAAGAGTGCCCCTCCTCTCCTCTTATAAAAGGCCCCCACCTCTACCACCTCATTCACACTTTCAAGCCATTTGGATCGGCCAACCTCTACCCAAATACTCTTCCAACTTCCCCCTATTACTCCTAGAAGCCTCACTTTGTGAAGAACTCTTCCCAAGGATGCCTTTGGCTCAAATCAAAAAGAGTTACCCGATTTTGAGGTAATGTCTTCTCTAATGTTGTTTTGTTTTATTTTTCTTCTCCAACCCCCTAAACTCTTTTTATTCATTTATTTTGTAACAAAATCAGTATCCTCAATATACTAGTATGTTGTTATAATAAGGATTCGAGCTACACTTACACACACCTACATCTAATGGTTAAAGAACATACGGTTTCTGTGGATGGCGAATTTCTGCCTCACGAAACGATGATTGTTCAACACTCATATAACACCTTCAAAGGTGGCCATTAAGATGTCACTATATTTATATATGATATATAATATGTTTATGTTTTACTTATTCTACTTTATTTCTCATTTATGGCATACTTTATGATTTCCATTATGGGTAAACGCGATAATTTTATTTTAGGAAGTGCGGACTACCGCCCCCTCAAAGTGATTTGAATCGTTAATACCATATGTGGGATGTATAAAGGATGGAGTAAATGATATTATATATTATGTTATACTGTAATTATAATATACCTTTATATCATTATGATTTAATTAAATACGAAATAGAAATGAAAGTAGCGTTCATGCGTACGTACGGCTTACCGTCTCCATGAATGGTGCATTTCATTTCTTACCTCTAAATGTTAAGTAATATTATAAATGCATGTATATACTGGATATATATGAGATATATGATATCTATATCATGAATATAATTCTGGATATAATGGATATATCACCACATGAACAACTTGTAATTATAAGAATTTTATTTTTGACTCAAGTACCTTAGATCGACAAAATGACCGTTATAAATTTAAATAATTACATAATGTTCATAACATGGTAATAAGGGATATAAAAGGAATAATGAACATGAAAAAGGTTCTTAAGTAAATATAAATTAACTCTAGTTTATTATTCAGGAGGTTAAAGAACGGTCGATTCAGGACAGGATGCAAGGTAAGGGAACTTCTTAACCCAACTTCCATTCTTTGGGTTAATCTCCTACTTTCAAATTATGTCATGATATTATTATGTCTTATTTTGTATTTTTACTTTCTTTATGTGTACCTATAGTGAATACACATAATATATCTATTTTATTTTAAAAATTATCTTTGTAAGGACTTCGTCTCAATCTCCTTTCATTGAGGCATATTTGGTTTTATACACAAATTTCATTTATATGGTGTGTAAACCCCTTTGACTTTTACGTTTATTCAAAAGGAATCTTTTTTATACGAAGCATTTACTAAACAACAAAAGGGAATGTTTTTGTCGTACGTATGCGGCGACAACGACTTCTCTGCTGCCGTGACCACTATTTGAGTTTCGGCTTCCTCTACAAGCCATACCTTTTTTTAATGAAAAATAAATACCATGTTATACTTTTCTTTTCTTTTCTTTTGGTATTGAAAATGGTTTTGAAAGCATTTTTATTATATCAATGTGTTGTATTGATATCTTGTGATTGAAATGTGGAAATGTTATGTTTCCTTTGTGCATGTTTTATGTGATACGATTATGTTATGGTTTATGATATGTTTAAACCTATTCATATGAGGAATGCATTGGACTTAATAAGTGACGGGTGGAGCCCGCTATAGCTCCTCGATGCATCGGTAGGTCTCATGAGACAAACTAGTGTCTTGGAACGAGGCCTTGACAAAATCTTATTTGTGGTCTTGGCACGAGGCCTTGGCTACGTGGTTATGATAGTCTGGCATTATGCATTCCATCATTATGAAAGTGGTTATTGATATTGCATGTGATTATTCGACCATTAGAATATCCATGTGAAGAAGTAAATGGCATTATCTCATTTTACTTTTGCCGTATTATGTTGATGTTCAAGTTTAAAAGGATTTTGTTTTAGTTATACATTGCCTTAAATGTTTATGTTTATTTATGAAAGCTTCCGCAATATTGTTATCCTTACTGAGCATCTGAGCTTACCCCTTTCAATGTTTTAATATTTTCCAGGATGTGAAGAAGTATTTTATGAATGACCTGCAGGGATAGTCAGAAGAGGATATGAGTGTGGACTATGAATAATTTTTTATTATTTTTTCACTTTATGATGTAATGTAACATTGATGAATGTATCTAGTGTTTCCAAGGCTACTAAACTAATCGGTCTTTCGATACTTGATCTTTTGTGATCATGCCAATGTTACGAAGTATTGCACCGACTCTGGGTAGCTGGGGTCGGGGCGTTACAAAGGCATACAAAAAATTATTCATTACGTTGTTCTGTACGAAATGATCATATATGATAACTAGATGACTTCTCGTTATGATGAAAACACATGAAATATTGAAGACAACCCATTACGATGACCTCTTGTAAACACTAAAAGTATTCTCATGTAGATGCTTCGTATCAACTCTTAAATTCAATACATTGAAAAAACATTATGAAATATCTTAAAATTATTTCTCCCTTTCTCTATTTCTTCATAATGATGATCTCGTATCTGATGATTTTATCAGTGTCAGTTTGCATCTGATGGATTGGTCTTGGATTCACTCTGATGAACGTTATCAGTGCCAGTCCAATGAGTCTTCACCTATTCTTGAAACAATCAATAATTTTTTTCTTTTTCTCTTGACCCAATTGTAATAGAACAATGTATGACTTATTGTTATTATTAACCAAATTAAAATACAATTAAAACTTTATCAATCATTCTTCCTCTGATATTACTTTATATATGATGTATTAAAGATACCAACAATCTATAAAACAAATCGGTGTCAGAATCCATTACCATGGATCAGTGGCATACCGCGTCTGATGGACCACTGTTAGCAGTGACTTCTTTACTTAAACAAGATCAATATTTTAGCCTTCTGATATTTTCACTCTGATGATTCTCATAACGATGATATTCATCCTTCTGTGTTTTGAATTCCTCACACCAATGAGCAGTAGCCTAAATATTTCACATTGTATTCTCCTCTCTTCCACAAACTCTAGCTTGTATCATGACTTATTCATGACTTTGAATATGTTTGAGATTGGTATAAAATCATTTGAATTATATTGGGAAGTATTGTACCTTACCAAAATTCCATAAACTTCTTTCTTTCCAACTAAGCCTCAATACAATTGGCAGCACTCCCATATTCCTTCATAAGGCTTGCATCACAAGTTTCTCAGAAAAATTATGATATTTGTGAATTAAAAATGAGAAAATCATCATCAAATTTACATCAAATCCATGAATACTCTGAAGAAGCACCTCATTATGATCTTTCTATCATTTTATACCCAAGGTGAGTCTGATGGTCATTTTCTTCCAGAAATTATCTTCCAATCCGATGGAATTTATTAAGCATTTTGAGTCCGATGTTTTGAATACAATGGTCAGTCCGATGGGGTGTGTCTGAAAACAAAAACCCCTATTTTATCAACTTAAACCATGTATCATATATTGAAAAAAAATACAACCAAAGATCAATTAGGGTCTAATAATATCACCCTTTATGTTTTTTGTCAATACCCACTTCAATCATTTCAAAATAATACCACTTGTTTTATTTCCTAAATTTTTCTTATCTCCATTTATTTTCTTGATACTCTATATCTTATCTCCCCCCATTCATTTTATCTCCCCTTATTTACAATCAAATTCAAAGGGGTTATCATGACAAGTTTTCCCCTTTATGACAGATAATCTCATTTCTAATTGTTGGAACTTTTCATCACAAAATCTTGAAACTCTTCTCTAGAAGAATATTAGTATCACATGAGTTTCTTAATAAATAGTAATTAACTAAACAACTCTAAGACTACATGGGAGAACCTGATGTAAAAAAAAGAGTGAATAATCAAGGTTTTCAATGTTCTCTATTGCACAACTTTCATGTAATACACTTTTTTATATTTCTTTCAACATTTTCATTTTTGGGGAAATCTTGAATGGATTTGTTTAAGATAAAAGTAACATGAACCCATCACAACAAACAAATCAAAAAGTTTAGGTGTATAAACACAACTTTCAAAAACTTATATTTTGTAACCTCGTTACTTTCTTTTGTAAGAATAGTATGAGACTCGCCATCATCGGCTTCCTTATTTGCACTCCTTCAATTCCCTACAAGTTAGTACAAATACAAATATTTTGAGAATAAGGAGGAACCTCAGTAGTTCCTTAGAAACATATCTCATACTGAGATTCCTCTATCATCTTTTCCTTTTTCTTCATCATATTAGATTTTTCATTGGATGTATTTTCTTCCTTATGTTCATCCTTCTCATATTTTTTAGAAAGTTTCTTTTCATTTGTAGATTCTTTTGATAAGGATGTCAACTTCTTTTCTTATTTGGAAACCCTTTTGTTACATTGAGTTAGTAAAAATTATTTCATGCCTTCCTCTTATTCTGGTAGGATAGTCAAACAATTTTTATTAATATTCCCTTCTGGCTCACATCTCTTTTATATTTTCTGAATTTTTAAACTAAAATATGTTGATATATTTTTATCAACTTTGTTCACATATTCATAAATTGTTTTCTTCCCCTTTGATTTAGTTTATTTTTTTTTCTTCTTCTAACTTTCTAGCCATATCAAATTTTTCTAGAAAAATAACTAAGCACTCATTATTTTTAAACTTAACATTTTTCCCCACTTTCTTAACATACCCAACTTTATTTATCTTTCTAGTTTCCATTTTTAGTTCCACAAAATTTTTAGAAAACTTAGATCTACTTTTCTCATCAAATATTCCCATTGATTCATACCTATTTACTGGTAAAGACATGTTATACCAACATGAATAATCCCTGTGTAGGAAATTTCCTCAACACCAACGGTGACCTCTAAATCTTGATTTTCAGACTATGAGTAGAACCAATCAGAACTTTTTGTTTTTGTTTCTTTAAAAATTATGGAGAACTTTGCTTAGGAGGATACTTTCTTGAAGAATCTCTATATTTCATGGGTAAATATTTTTTCTCACAAACCTTATTTTGTAAACCCTTCTTTTCACCTTCTTTATAAGTTTTACCTTTAACATCAACTGCTTTGGTGAAGTTTTCTATCATCTTTCTTATCTTAAATTTTTTAGTAAGAAACATTGATTTTTTTCTAAAAAATCTTCTTCTTTATCAACCAAATTAATTTTCAAAACATCTATGATTTTTTCAGATTCAAATATATTCTACTTGTTTTAACTTTTTTTTGTTTACTTTATTAAACAAGTGTAGATTCTATCTTGTTGAGATTCTCATTTCTAGATGACTTTTCTTCTTAAATTTTCAATTTTCCTTCAATCTCACCATTCTCAAAAGTTATATATTTAACATATTTATGCAACTTACTTCTTTATTTCCTTAGTTCAGTATTTTGTTCAAGTGAATTCTTCAAATTCATTTTGATAATCAATTCCATTTATGTCATCTCATTATAATCATCATCACTTCTAGATGAATCACCTACATTTCTGAATTGAGTAATAAAGTTGAGTTGATGATCTCATTCATCACTGGATGAAGAATCATCCTTATTTATTTTTATTAGATAATTCATCTTCTTATTTTCATAAGGAAATATTTCCTTATTTTTCTTCCACTTTTTTAACTAAGATTTATCACGATCTTCCTTGGACTCATATTATTCAACTTTCTTCCAAGGAAAATTCTGTACAAAATTTATCTTCCCTTTACAATTCCAACATTTTAGGGTTTTTATTTTCCATTTTCCCTTATTGTATTTCTTAGAATTAAGGGAAACTATTATGTTGAAATATTCAACTTCTTCCTCTACTTCCAAATCACTTTATTCTTATTTAACTTCTTTATCTTTGTTTTCCCCTTTTAAAAAATATTTTAAGGTCATTTCTTGATCACCCTTTTCTTTATTTTCATATTCTTATATTTTCTCATTTCATAAGTAACAAGAGTACTATGAAGATCATCCAAAGATAGATTTTTAGGAGATATACCTTCTAAAGATGAAACCTTAGCATCAAACTTATCAGGAATAATTCTCAAGATCTTTTCAACAATGGTTGGGCCTTCCAATTTCTCACCAAGACATCTTATAGGGAAAATAGTATCATTTACCCTTGTAAAGAAGTTACCAAAAAAATCATACTAATCAATTTTCATATCTCTGTTCTTTAGCCTCAAAAGTTGTAACTTTTTCTTCTTCACCTTTTTATTGCCTTCATAAATGTTTTCCAACTTATCCTAGATACCTTTGGTAGTTTCAACTCCCTTTACTCTAAGAAACTCACTTTCTATTAGTGATGAGAGAAAACCATTTTTATCTCTCCCATTATTATCCATATTTCTCTTACCAACAATAGTAAGAGGAGAATTATCAATACAAGGGGTAAATCCATATGTAATAACTTCCAAAACATCATACCTAAGAGACATAAGAAGTGGAAGTATTATATCTTTCCTGATATGATATTTCTTAACATTAAAAACTAGAATCCCCTTATAGTTCATTTAATTAAAGTTCTCCATTATCTGAGATGGATCTTTCAGAGGTAATCGGCTTTGATACCAATTGTTTTTCCAAAGTAGGATTGAGACCATTGGGGGTGAATCAATGGTTCCTTTTTTTTATAATAAAGTTTCATAACTCCTTAAGAAAAAATTTCTTAGCCTATAAACTTTTTAGAGTTACTATCCACTCAAATATAACTCACAACCTCGCCTTTTGTATGAAAAAATATAAAGAGAAGGCATCACACAATATTTACAAGGTTCGGTACAAATACCTACTCATTTCCATATTGGATAGTCCCACCAACATGGATTATTTCACTAACTTCTTTCCAGAATACAAAGGCATAAGTGGTGAACAATTCTACAATCCCGGTAGCAACTTTCCTACTATAGTTGGTTATACTCCCCAAATATCCATTTTAGTATCCACTTCCCATAGACAAGCCTTTTCAGAAATTGATAAGTATCCACAGTTACAAGATTCACTTTCCATCTTCTTTTTTAATCCAATTCAGAAAGTCTTCACTTCTTCCATAGGTAAGCTGAATCAATATTTACCTGCGTACAATCTTAAAAAACTTCAACAATTCTCTAAGGAACTTATTACTCTTGAAACATTATCAAAAAACTATGTCTGTAAAACTTCCTCAACAAAATTCAATCTGATATTCCTTAGTTTTGTAAACTCTGTCTGATGGTCTCCATCCAATTATCCTCAGTCTAATTATTCTTCTACTCTACCCACTTCAATTCAATAGTAACTCAATCGGTACCTCACAATTCCTATATCTTATGGAACTCAGTCAGATGAACCTTGCTTTGATGAATGTCTCTCCAATGGGATCACTCCAATGGACTTGCTATGATGATCGTATTGAACCTCACTCTGATAATCTTCCTTAGCATCAACCTGAAAAACAAATTTTGGTTCGGAACTTAATACCCGACAAAATAAATGTTAGAGCTCTCAGCGCATGTTATCAAATCAAGTTTTCACACATCATGCAAATATCATGTGCACTCCTTTTATAGGCACCCCAGATATAGTTTGGGAGGGATTCTAAAAATATTTATCACTCAACCAAATTTTCTGAATCTTCAATTCTTCTTAAATCTCGAATCAATAGTTGACTTCTTCAACTCTTCATAATACTTATGGGAACTTCTTGAATCTTCAGAATTCTTCAAGTTTTACAAACATTTCTTCAGTTTGATTCTTCATTATGATTTCCCATTCCAATTATTCATTATGATGAAGGCATACAATAGATTTTTCATTACATTGCTTCATACCAAATGTAACACCCCGAGCTTCCACGATACGCTTCTCATTCAATAATGCAATAGCTTGCATTGTACGCAACTTCGAGTTCTAAAACACCGCGACTAATCAAAGTAGTCGTTATGAATATTAATAACCACTTTTTAAAATTATAGAAATTTTATATTTCAAAATGGACTTCATTTTTGGATTCGGAATATCGAAATTAGCCTATGTTGATTTTTTGGTATTTTTCTGAGAACTTCTAATTTTTTATGAATAGTGAAAAATACATAAAAACAACTTTTTTAATAAAAATAATTTATAGTGATAAATTATACTATTTGGTGGTTTTAAAGTATAATTAGAATATATTTTTACCATTTTATCTAATGGTGTTCATTAGAATTAATTTCACTTTGAAATTGGACATAAACAATTGTTAATCTTTTGATATATATTGTTTCTTAAATACACGCTATTTGTTGTGACGGTGGGAATTAATTATAAAATTAATTAATGAAACTTATATGTTTGGAATTTTTTAAAATAGACATCATTTTTGAATTCGGAATATCAATTATATCTTAGGGTGAAATTTTGGCATTGTTCTGAAAAACTTCAATTTTTGATGAATAGTGAAACCACTAAGTGGTAGTTAAATAACTGATTTTTCGTTTAAATGAAATATTACCACTTCTGTGTTTTGATTTTCAAAAATCCGACATACATGGTTGTCATTAAGAAGTAAAATGTGGTTCAATGAGATTAAAATAATTTTTGGTGAATAGTAACTTTTAAGTTCTTAATCGCGATTAGAGGTAATTAGTGTAGTTTAAGGTAAGAATAATGTTTTAATAATATGAGATGAGCTTGACACATGTCCTATCCTCATTGGATGTGACATGGCCGACCAATAAAATCCATGGGTCAACTTGGGGACCCCATGGAGGCACTTTAGTTGGAAAATGACATAAATACCTTTTATTTAATGTTAAAGTAAAAAATGACACAAACATGAAATGTTTTACTAAAACAATTTTTACATGGGGTTATACAAGTCATATTTTTTACTATAAATATTCATTTGAAAGCTAAAAATATTTCCTACATCATAGTATTTTTTTTATAATTTTTAGACATTAAATAAATTAAATTATTTATGACATCATTATGATGCAGCGATGACCTCATTATTTAACGATTTTAATAAAATGAAAAGATAATGTACAATCCAAGGCTTACACTTGTCCAAAGACTATTTAATGGGTATATTTAGAACCCTTATCACCTTAGCCATGAATTATATAAGTGTGGGACCTTTAGAATCCGAAAAGCATTGTATAATAATGTAAACTTCCCTTACTTTCCAAGAGTGCCCCTCCTCTCCTCTTATAAAAGGCCCCCATCTCTACCACCTCATTCACACTTTCAAGACATTTGGCTCGGCCAAACTCTGCCCAAATACCCTCCCAACTTCCCTCCCTTACTCCTAGAAGCCTCAATTTGGGCAGAATTATTCCCAAGGAAGCCTTTGGCTCAAATCAAAAAGAGTTACCCGATTTTTAGGTAATGTCTTCTCTAATGTTATTTTGTTTTATTTAGCTTCTCCAACCCCTTAAACTCTTTTTATTCATTTCTTTTGTAACAAAAACAGTATCCTCAATATAATAGTATGCTGTTATAAGAAGTATTCGAGCTACACTTACACACACCTACATCTAATGGTTAAAGAACATACTGTTTCTGTGGATGGCGAATTTCTGCCTCACGAAACGATGATTGTTCAACACTCATATAACACCTTCAAAGGTGGCCATTAAGATGTCACTATATTTATATATGATATATAATATGTTTATGTTTTACTTATGCTTCTGTATTTCGCATTTATGTCATACTTTATGATTTCCATTATGGGTAAACGCGATAATTTCATTTTAGGAAGTGCGGACTACCGCCCCCTCAAAGTGATTTGAATCGTTAATCCCATATGCGGGATGTATAAAGGATGGAGTAAATGGTATTATAAACTATATTATACTGGAATTATATTATACATTTATATCATTATGATTTCATTCCATTAAATACGAAATAGAAATGAAAGTAGCGTTCATGCGTACGTACGGCTTACCGTCTCCATGAACGGTGCATTTCATTTCTTACCTCTAAATGTTACGTAATATTATAAATGAATGTATATACTGTATATATATGATATATATGATATCTACATCATGAATATAATTCTGGATATAATGGATATTTCACCACATGAACAACTTGTAATTATAAGAAGTTTATTTTTGACTCAAGTACCAAAGATCGACAAAACGACCGTTATTAACTTAAATAATTACATAATGTTCATAACATGGTAATAAGTGATATAAAAGGAATAATGAACATGAAAAAGTTTATTAAGTAAATATAAATTAACTCTAGTTTATTATTCAGGAGGTTAAAGATCAGTCGAGTCAGGACAAGACGCAAGGTAAGGGAACTTCTTAACACAATTTCCATTCTTTGAGTTAATCTCCTACTTTCAAATTATGTCATGATATTATTATGTCCTATCTTGTATTTGTACTTTCTTTATGTGTACATATAGTGAATACACATAATAGATATATTTTATTTAAAAATGATCTTTTTAAGGGACTTTGTCTCAATCTCCATTCATTGAGGCATATTTTGTTTTATACACAAATTTCTTTTATACGGTGTATAAACCCCTTTGAATTTTACATTTATTCAAAATGAATCTTTTTTATACAAATCGTTTTACTAAACGACAAAAAGAAATGTTTTTTTATCATACGTATGTGGCGACAACGAATTCTCCGCCGTTATTACACCATTGAAGCTTCCCATACACGCTTATAAGGATATTTTCAAAATAAAAGTTTTCTTTTATAATTATGTGACTTTTAAATGATTTAAAAAAAAGAGAGAGCTATTTCTCTCAAATATATGAAAATCCAGTGAAAATGTATACGTACTTAATGCAAGCTTAAAAATGTTTTCAGAAAACATGACTCTCAAGTGTGGTAGACAGGAAGGGATTGGGAGTGGACCCATCATGGCCTGTAATTAGTCGAGCAGTCTCAGAATTAGTTATTTTATTTTCAAAAGCTCGCATAATTTTTTCAGAAAAACACTGGAGTATATTTTAGCAATTTTAAACGTAAGTATCTTCTAAAAAAATTGCATCGGTAGGTCTCATGAGACAAACTAGTGTCTTGGCACGAGGCCTTGACAAAATCTTATTTGTGGTCTTGGCATGAGGCCTTGGCTACGTGGTTATGATAGTCTGGCATTATGCATTCCATCATTATGAAAGTGGTTATTGATATTTCATGTGATTATTCGACCAGTAGAATATCCATGTGAAGAAGTAAATGGCATTATCTCATTTTACTTTTTCTATATTATGTTGATGTTCATGTTTAAAAGGCTTTTGTTTTAGTTATACATTTCCTTAAATGTTTATGTTTATTTATGAAAGCTTTCGCAATATTGTTATCCTTACTGAGCATCTGAGCTCACCCCTTTCAATGTTTTAATATTTTCCAGGATGTGAAGAAGTATTTTATGAATGACCTGCAGGGATAGTCAGAAGAGGATATGAGTGTGGACTATGAAGACTTTGTTATTAGTTTTTCACTTTATGATGTAATGTAACATTTATGAATGTATCTAGTGTTTCCAAGGATACTAAACTAATCGGTCTTTCGAGACTTGATCTTTTGTGATCATGCCAATGTTACGAAGTAATGCACCGACTCTGGGTAGCTGGGGTCGGGGCGTTACAGTTGGTATCAGAGGCAGTTTAGTACTAACCTTGGAAGCTATATTTAGATAAACTCTTATTAGAGCACATAGCCCGAAGATAGACTTTAAGGATTAGTATAGAAGAACTTCCTAGAATTTTGGTATTATAGAGATTTTGTGAGTTTTCCGAGAGATACATCCCTGTCTAGATACGAGCAGGTAGAGGCGGCTCTGGCACAGATGTACCTAGGGGTAAAACCCGAAAACACTGCTTTGAGCTAGACTCGAACAGGAACCGGTGCACGACAACGGGCCTTACTCCACTCTTGGTTACGACACTCCTGGGGGATATGCTTAGGATAATTCTCCTTTTCTTTACAAACCACTATGAAGGGTTATGAGTATATACTTTATCAAAGAAAACATTTCTTTTTATGATTATGGATTATATCCATAAATAGTTCAATTTATGTAAAGTGTTTTACAAATATGGAATTATGTATTTTAATTTATAAACTAATCTAGTTTATGCCATTATTTAGAAATGGCGCCTAGTGGAAGGAATGGAAACTATATCAATGCACGCACTCCGTGTAGGGATTTCCCTCTTGCTCAAGATAATTATTGTGGATCTGGAGATACAACTGGTGCTGATCAACTTATTACCATACTGGGACAACTCACTCAGGTTATGAATAATAACCTTACTCGTATGGAGCACCCTAATCCGCAACGTGGAGGATCAATGTTAGACCGCTTCATGAGGCAACAACCACCAACATTTAATGGGGGTACAAATCCATTAGTAGCTGAGCAATGGATAAACTCCTTAGAGAAAATATTCCACGCCTTGGGGAGTAGTGAAAGGGAAAAGGTTATCATGGCAGTTTACCACCTCACTAGAGATGTTGATCAATGGTGGTCATTGATTCAAAACACAAAGGAAGATAATGACATATCGAATATGGAATTGATGGAGTTCAAAGATCTTTTCTTAGAAAAATACTTTCCTCATGACCATAGAGCAGATATGGAAAGGCAATTTCTGAGTCTGAAACAAAAGAAGGATGAGAATGTCGCAAAGTATGAGGCCAACTTTACAAGGTTAGCAAGGTATGCTGCAGATTATATACGTAACCCAAGAGGTAAGATTGATCGTTTCTTTGATGGGTTAAAACCATTTCTCCGTCAAGCTTTATTATCACAATCGTTCTCAACATACGAAGATATTGTCTCATGTGCTATCAAGACAGAAAAGGAATTCTCTAAGTCTTATGACAACAAAGTAAAGCAAGAGAAGAAGAGAATGGTGGAACAAGAGACAGATAAAGGGAAAAAGGGAAAGAAGTATTTTCCATTATGTGATAATTTTGGGAAGAATCACTTCGGTACTTGCCTAAAAGGAATGGGAGTTTGTTATAAATGTGGAGAAAAAGGTCACCAGGCGCGTGATTGCAAGGGAAAGAAAGAGGCTATCAATGTTGAATGCTACAATTGTAGGGAAATGGGGCATTATGAAAATGAATGTCCTAAGCGTCAGGGAAACTTACCTTAGAAAAGGCCAAGGGATCAAGGAAAATCTTATGTTGTTACTACAGTTGAAGCAGAATAATTAATGTATTGGTGCTTTTGGACTCATGGATTATATTCTGGTTATTAGAATAATGTGATATATATATATATAAGGATTGTATTACAGTACTTGTTGATTTCAGTAAGGTTTTAATATGATGAAGGTAATCATATTTTTAGTATGTGACAAAAAGAGAAAGTTTAATTTGTTTGGGGAATCTGATAAATTGATTTTGGAATTAAGTGACCTTTTAGAGAAAGTATGTACAGAGGTATTTTGGATAACTATAAAGTTTGGAGTGGATTAAGTTGATCTTTTTATAGTATTGTTTAAGGTTAAAAAATTTATGAAGATTATTTTTAGAATATTATAATACTATAGTTTTAGGAAAAGGACAACCTGCAGGGTGGGGCATAACCCGTCACGTCGGACAAAGCTGCAGGAATCGAACCCACAATCATAGTGCGACAGGCCTTTATTTCCTACCACTATCCTACAGGAAGTCCCTGGTTATTACAAAATAATTTTACTAATATAAATGGTATGTGTTAACATTTGGAACCGTATACAATTAGGATAAGTATAATATTTTTGAGTTCTATTATCTTTTTGAGTGAAAGATGAGTTGATGGTTGAAACTCTAATTGTCAAGCATAAATATATATATACCTATCTCTTATTCAATGAATAAATTAATTCTTAAACTTTAGTAAAGGGATATTAAAACAAAAAAATGTGTTATCCTAATACCTTATGTCTTGTTGAACTGATGATATTTTAAATCAACATAGATTGAAGGCGTTGAGGCCCTCAATTTGACAGTTGATTGTAATTGATGACCTCAATCACTCCTTACAAATATTTACGTTTTTCCTCCAATTATATATCTCTAATTGCCACCAATTTTCTCCTAATCGAGATCATAATTGGGTGGTGACTTTTTCATTTCCCTTTCCCTCTTATTAAGGCTAAATTTTATTAATCTTATTTCTGATGTGGGTTTTCTATAAAGGTATTTTCTCTTTTCAACCTTTTATTTTCAAAGAAAAATTTCAAATTGTGAGGACGCAATTTATTGAAGGAGATGAGAATGTAACACCCCTAGCTTCCACGATACGCTTCTCATTCAATAATGCAATAGCTTGCATTGTACGCAAGTTCGAGTTCTAAAACACCGCGACTAATCAAAGTAGCCGTTATGAATAGTAATAACCACTTTTTAAAATTATAGAAATTTTATATTTCAAAATGGACTTCATTTTTGGATTCGGAATATCTAAATTAGCCTATGTTGAATTTTTGGTATTTTTCTGAGAACTTCTAATTTTTTATGAATAGTGAAAAATAATCAAAAACAACTTTTTTAATCAAAATAATTTATAGTGATAAATTATACTATTTAGTGGTTTTAAAGTATAATTAAAATATATTTTTACCATTTTATCCAATGGTGTTCATTAGAATTAATTTCACTTTGAAATTGGACATAAACAATTGTTAATCTTTTGATATATATTGTTTCTTAAAAACACGCTATTTGTTATGACGGCAGGAATTAATTATAAAATTAATTAATGAAACTTATATGTTTGGAATTTTGTAAAATAGACATAATTTTTGAATTCGGAATATCAATTATATCTTAGGGTGAAATTTTGGCATTGTTCTGAAAAACTTCAATTTTTGATGAATAGTGAAACCACTAAGTGGTAGTTAAATAACTGATTTTTCGTTTAAATGAAATATTACCACTTCTGTGTTTTTATTTTCAAAAATCTGACATACATTGTTGTCATTAAGAAGTAAAATGTGGTTCAATGAGATTAAAATAATTTTTGGTGAATAGTAACTTTTAAGTTCTTAATCGCAATTAGAGGTAATTAGTGTAGTTTAAGGTAAAAATAATGTTTTAATAATATGAGGTGAGCTTTAAACATGTCCTACCCTCATTGGATATGCCATGGCCGACCAATACAATCCATGGGTCAACTTGGGGACCCCATGGAGGCACTTTAGTTGGAAAATGACATAAATACCTTTTATTTAATGTTAAAGTAAAAAATGACACAAACATGAAATGTTTTACTAAAACAATTTTTACATGGGGTTATACAAGTCATATTTTTGACTATAAATAGTCATTTGAAATATAAAAAGATTTCCTACATCATAGTATTTTTTTTACAATTTTTAGACATTAAATAAATTAAATTATTTATGACATCATTATGATGCAGCGATGACCTCATTATTTAACGATTTTAATAAAATGAAAAGATAATGTACAATCCAAGGCTTACACTTGTCCAAAGACTATTAGATGGGTAGATTTTGAACCCTTATCACCTTATACACGAATTATATAAGTGTGGGACCTTTAGAATCCGAAAATCATTGTATAATAATGTAAAATTCCCTTACTTTCCAAGAGTGCCCCTCCTCTCCTCTTATAAAAGGCCCCCACCTCTACCACCTCATTCACACTTTCAAGCCATTTGGATCGGCCAACCTCTTCCCAAATACCCTCAAAACTTCCCTCCCTTACTCCTAGAAGCCTCACTTTGGGCATAATTCTTCCCAAGGAAGCCTTTGGCTCAAATCAAAAAGAGTTACCCGATTTTTAGGTAATGTCTTCTCTAATGTTGTTTTGTTTTATTTAGCTTATTCAACCCCTTAAACTCTGTTTATTCATTTCTTTTGTAACAACACCAGTATCCTCAATATACTAGGATTTTGTTATAAGAATTATTAGAGCTACACTTACACACACCTACATCTAATGGTTAAAGAACATACTGTTTCTGTGGATGGCAAATTTCTGCCTCACGAAACGATGATTGTTCAACACTCATATAACACCTTCAAAGGTGGTCATTAAGATGTCACTATATTTATATATGATATATAATATGTTTATGTTTTACGTATTCTTCTGTATTTCTCATTTATGGCATACTTTATGATTTCCATTATGGGTAAACGCGATAATTTCATTTTAGGAAGTGCGGACTACCGCCCCCTCAAAGTGATTTGAATCGTTAATGCCATATGTGGGATGTATAAAGGATGGATTAAATGGTATTATACACTATATTATACTGGAATTATATTATACATTTATATCATTATGATTTCATTCCATTAAATACAAAATAGAAATGAAAGTAGCGTTCATGCGTACGTACGGATTACCGTCTCCATGAACGGTGCATTTCATTTCTTACCTCTAAATGTTACGTAATATTATTAATGAATGTATATAATGTATATATATGATATATATGATATCTAAATCATGAATATAATTCTAGATATAATGGATATTTCACCACATGAACAACTTGTAATTATAAGAAGTTTATTTTTGACTCAAGTACCAAAGATCGACAAAACGACCGTTATTAACTTAAATAATTACATAATGTTCATAACATGGTAATAAGTGATATAAAAGGAATAATGAACATGAAAAAGGTTCTTAAGTAAATAGAAATTAAGTCTAGTTTATTATTCAAGAGGTTAAAGAACGGTCGAGTCAGGACAAGACGCAAGGTAAGGGAACTTCTTAACCCAATTTCCATTCTTTGGGTTAATCTCCTACTTTCAAATTATGTCATGATATTATTATGTCCTATCTTGTATTTATACTTTCTTTATGTGTACATATAGTGAATACACATAATAGATATATTTTATTTAAAAATGATCTTTTTAAGTGACTTTGTCTCAATCTCCATTCATTGAGGCATATTTTGTTTTATACACAAATTTCTTTTATACGGTGTATAAACCCCTTTGAATTTTACATTTATTCAAAAGGAATCTTTTTTATACAAAGCGTTTTACTAAACGACAAAAAGAAATGTTTTTTTGTCATACGTATGTGGCGACAACGAATTCTCCGCTGTTATTACACCATTGAAGCTTCCCATACACGCTTATAAGGATATTTTCAAAATAAAAGTTTTCTTTTATAATTATGTGACTTTTAAATGATTTCAAAAAAAAAAGAGCTATTTATCTCAAAAATATGAAAATCCAGTGAAAATGTATACGTATTTAATGCAAGCTTAAAAATGTTTTCATAAAACACGACTCTCAAGTGTGGTAGACAGGAAGGGATTGGGTGTGGACCCATCATGGCTTGTAATTAGTCGAGCAGTTTCAGAATTAGTTATTTTATTTTCAGAAGCTTGCATAATGTTTTCAGAAAAACACTAGAGTATATTTTAGCAATTTTAAACGTAAGTATCTTCTAAAAAAATTGCATCGGTAGGTCTCAAGATACAAACTAGTTTCTTGGCACGAGGCCTTGACAAAATCTTATTTGTGGTCTTGGCACGAGGCCTTGGCTACATGGTTATGATAGTCTGGCATTATGAATTCCATCATTATGAAAGTGGTTATTGATATTGCATGTGATTATTCGACCAGTAGAATATCCATGTGAAGAAGTAAATGGCATTATCTCATTTTACTTTTTCCATATTATGTTGATGTTCAAGTTTAAAGGGCTTTTGTTTTAGTTATACATTGCCTTAAATGTTTATGTTTATTTATGAAAGATTCCGCAATATTTTTATCCTTACTGAGCATCTGAGCTCACCCCTTTCAATGTTTTAATATTTTCCAGGATGTGAAGAAGTATTTTATGAATGACCTGCAGGGATAGTCAGAAATGGATATGATAGTGGACTATGAAGTTTTTGTTATTAGTTTTTCACTTTATGATGTAATGTAACATTTATGAATGTATCTAGTGTTTCCAAGGCTACTAAACTAATCGGTCTTTCGAGACTTGATCTTTTGTGATCATGCCAATGTTACGAAGTAATGCACCGACTCTGGGTAGCTGGGGTCGGTGCGTTACACCAAATGATCATATATGATAACCAAATGACTTCTCATTATGATGAAAACACATGAAATACTAAAGACAACCCATTATGATGACCTCTTATAAACACTAAAAGTTATCTCATATAGATGCTCTGTATCAACTCGTAAATGTAAGATATTGAAAACCCATTCTAAAATATATTCAAAGTATTTCTCCTTTTCTTCAATTCCTTAGACCGATGATCTCGTATCCGATGATTTTATCGGTGTTAGTCTTCATATAATGGATCAGTCTCAGCTACACTCTAATGAACTTTGTCAGTTCCAGTTCAATGAGTCTTCACCTTTTCTTAAAAAATCAATACCTTTTTTCTTTTTCTCTTAACCTAATTGTAAGAGAACAAAGTATTACTTCTTGATTTTCTTAATACAATTGAAATACAATTCAAACTTTCTCAAATATTATGCATTTTATATTAATTTGTATCTGGTGATTTAAAGATACCAACTATACATAAAACAAATAGGTGTTAGAATCCATTATGATGGATTGGTGGCATACTGCATCTAATGGACTGGTATTAGCAGTGAATTCTTTACTTCAGCAAGATCAATATTTTAGCCTTCTGATGTTGTCACTCTGAAAATTATCATACTAATGATCTTCATCCTTCTATGTCCAGTGTTCCTCACACCAATGAGTAGCATCCTGAATACTTCACATCGTATTCTCCTCTCTTCCACAAACTCTAGATTTTATCATGACTTTGAATACATTTGAGATCAACATAGCATTAGATTACTTGTATTGGGAATTATTGTAACTTACTAGACTTCCATAAACTTATTTCTTTCCAACCGAGCCTCAATGCAATTGGAAACACTCCCATTTTCCTTTATAAGTCTTATATCATAGGTTACTCAGAAAACTTATGATATTTTTGAATTACAAATTATCAAAGCATTTTTATATTTACATTGCAACTAAGAAGTCTCTCAAGCAGTACCTCGTTACAATCTTTCTATCATTTCGGACCCAAGGTGATTTCAACGATCCTTATCTTACAAAAACAATATTCTCAATCTGATAGAATTTCTTAAGCATTGTGAGTCTGATGTTCTGAATATGATGTTCAGTCTGACAGGGTGTATCTAGAAACCAAAACCCTTATTTTATCAACTTCAACCGTGTATCATATATTGACAAAAAATACAACCAAAACTCAACTAGTGTTAGAAAACTCTAAACCAAAAATATCCTTGATATTGTGATAATGTTAATTCTAGTTTAAAATTAATATATTGTGTAATGTTTAAGGACAGGTCCTTACAGTTGGTATCGAAGGATGGTTTAGACAAATTTTGAGATTAATATGTTTTCTTATGAGGCATTCTTAAGAGTTATAGATATCATTATGGGTTTATAATTTTAAGGATGATCATAAGTTCAATGTCTTAGAAACCCCTTTTGAGGCTTTAAGTTATGAAATTTTAAGGAGACTAATGGAATTTTTTGAGACATTTATTTTTTAGGTAATTATGAGTTATTAAATTTCAGGATGCAAAATGAAAAGTATGGGATTAGATTTGAGGTTAACACATTTCTTTAATGAAGAATATATCAAGGTTATTTTGAGGATTTTATCACATTTCTAGGAACATTATAAGGATTATATTAATATAGTTTTAGAAAAAGGAAAACCTATAGGTTTGGAGAAAACATGTCACATCTAGCAAGGATGCGAGGTTTGAACCCAAAACTGAAGGGTAATAAGGGTGCATTGCCTACCAATGGACCATGTGAAGTCATGATTAGTATGAAATTTTCTTTTTAGTTAAATGATGTGATAGATAAAGGTTAAGTTCATTTTGAGAACATATTTTTTATATAATAGATAACCATGGGATTGGAAAATGATTTTGTGTTAAGTGATTAATGTTATTTTGTAAGACATTCACTATTTTGGGAACCCTATATGATTAAGTTAAATAGAATATGATGCGAATTTATTTGAGGAATAAAGGTTTAATTATATTTTGGAAGAATATATGATTTTCTTGTAGATTTATGGTGATTCAGGTTATTTATGGGAGTGATTAGCATATATTTGAGATTATGTGATTTAGTCAAATAATTTTTTGGTATAAGACATTAAGAGTGATTGATGTTATTTGGAGATAAATGTTAACATTTATCTTGGAAGACTTTGTGATCAAATCATTTTAATTTTTAGATTTAAATATTAGTTTAGAATGTTTTTTAGGAATTTTAAGGACAGTTATTTATTGAATGATCTATGTTGAACTTTGGGTATTACTTTTGAATTTTGGAGATTAAAGTAGTTTTTCATCATATAAAGGTTTATTCTTTTTGGAGAATTATCTTATCTTGTACTAACCATTTTAGTTTTGGTTAATTCCTAAAGATAGGAGGAATATAAACTTATTATTTTGTGGATTTTGTGATCCGTATAAGTTTATTTTAATGCTTCAGGAATAAAAAATCATCTTGAAAACTCATTATTTGGAAAAAATAATGAGATTGTGGTGGAAATTGATTAAAGGATGAAATTATACTTGTCAAGTAAGTATATTTCCCTATGTTCTTAGTATAGATAGAAATGAAATTCCTCAACTCTAGGAAAAGGATCTTGAAATAAAAACATTATTTGTTTACTTTTCTTTCCAATAAATCAATGGCCTTTTAGCCTAGCACAGATTTATGATTTTGTGATGGTTAACTTTATCATGAACATGTTCTCTATGACTCTCTATCAGTCCTTTGGAGTTAGTTTTCTCTTCCATATACATGTTTTTACTTCCTAATTATGTTTTCATACTTGGAAACCTAGTATGTGTTACTCTAGATGACCTATGTACTTCCCTTTTCCCTCTCTTTGAAGAGGAATCTTTATTAATCCTTTTTATGATGTGAGATTTCAACAAAGATATTTTGAAAAGTCAAACACTTTGTTACTGAGCCCAAGTTCAAATTATGAAGATGTAATTTCTTAAATGGGGGGGAAATATAACATCCCTAGTTTTAAAAAAGGAAAAACTATATTCTATAGTGTACAAAATACACAATGTTGTGCTTAAACGAACAAGGAAATATTATTATTTAAAATGGTTGTTATAACCTAGACATTTAATTGGTGGGAATGAATAATATTAACCACAATATGAAATATATAATGGTATTACTAATTTTTAATGTATTAATTAATACTTTTTAAATAAGTACTTTATTTTTAGTAAAGTCATTTAATTCTTCAAAAAATACTTTTTCATTAAAAATGATTTTAATTGATTTTTATGAGTTGTTATTATAATTAATTTCTAGAAAATTTAGAAAATTTATTTTAGAAAATAATTTAAATTTTTTAATTCTTTATGTAAAAATTATCTTAGGATTGATTTTTTAGAATTTTCTAAAAATATCGATTTTTTGAGGAATAGTGAAAAATAATATTTTTTTATTGAAAACTGTATTTTCTTTTAAATTTTTTATGAGGTAAAATTATGTTTTGGATCAGTTTTAAATTTTAATTTGTTAATTTCTATTTTAAATAATCCAATTATTATTTTTAAAATGTATTTATACTTGAATTTATTATAAAAACATTTTATATTTAAAAGAGCATTTTTCTGAAAAACTGTTTTTCATTGGGTTTTTCCAGTTTAATTTTAAAATAAATGCTGAAAATTATGTGTTTTTAATTTTTTTTAAATGAATTTAATATTTTTAATTATTGGTGATTGATTTATTAAATATTTACATTTTATTTTTGGTCAATATGAATAGTAACTTTAGTAATTTTTTATTACTACGGTAAAGGGTAAATCGGTTAAGTTGGGTTACAAATAAAATGATAAGAACCATAAAATAACCTAAAAACGACTTAAATATTATTTTATGAGTATATTATGACCATAATCATCCAAGGGTAGAATATATGACCTTTTGGAGCCACTTAGATAAGATTATGACCTTTATAGAATTTTATTTAAAGAAATGTCAAACATGTCACACTCTTGTTTTAATAAGTGTAATATTTTTAATATTATGTTAACAAAAGGATATGTTCAGATATAAATATTATTTTTAAATATAAAATATTTATATTCATCATGATAATTTATTTTTAATATTTAGTGAAAAAATAATTACCTTAAATTCTTGCACAACGCTGATGGAGTAATTATTCAATTATTGAAAAAATCAATAAATGATATTAAAAATAATAAAATAAATATAATTTAAGATCAATAATGTGATAAATTAATTTTATTGATAAATTTTTTATGTTAGGGATATAATAAAATAGTTTTTTTTAAATTGAATTACTGTTTTAATGTTTTTAAAGTCAAATAATGAATTGTATCAAAATTGACAATAATGATATTTTGTGGGATTAATATTTTATTAAATTATTTAAAAATAATAAAATATAAAATAATCACAAATTGGATAATATATGTTCTATAATTTAATACCCTATCCATTTATAGGCCATTTGGAAGCATTTGTATTATAATAGTCTTATTATATTTTAATATTTTGAGAAATTCCAAGAGTGCCCCTCCCATATCTTATAAAAGGGCACATATTCTTCTAAATCCTTCACACTTAAAAATACATTTGGTTAAATACCATAATATAATATATACCATCATTATAAATGTATTGTTTTAATCATAATACTAATATTAGAGGTCTTAAGGTGTTAAGCAAAGGACGTTTTCCAAAGAAAATGTATAGTTTTTATTTACTTGTTTTAGTTTTGTTTCTTCTTCCATATACATAAAACTTTCTTAAACCATGATAAAATAATAAATCAAGTATAATAAATATATTTATATGTCATTATGTTAGTTTCATGGCCTATATCCATCCCCACTTCCATCAAATGGGAAAAGAATTCATCATTTATGTGTACGACAGACTACCGCCTTACGAACCAATGTAATTCGTTTTCTATCATTATCTATCAAGACTGGTTATAATGATGGAAATAATGTTTATATATGATATTCATGAAATATTTATCATTCTAAAAATATAATATATCACTTACATTCTTACCTTTTCATGCACAGAAAAATGATAACGTGGTTCATGTGTACATGTGGACTACCACCCCCATGAAGCGATGTGATTCGTTTTTCATAACCACATCATATGGATGATATATATAAGTATATTTAAATAAGTAATATTATAAATATGATATTATTATAATTCCATAAATATAAAATAATACTTTTATTCTTTCCATAATGATTGTTGAAAAATGGAAATGTTACTCATGCGTACGTACGACCTATTGTCTCCATGATTACAACATAGTTCATTTTTCATAAACATATGTGATATTTGAATTTAAAAGTATAATTTATATATAAAAATTATAATTACTTCCATATTATTATTCTGGAGATGATATAATAATAACTTTTTTTACCATAGTCAACCGACAGATGTCATTTTGGACTTAAGTATGGAATATCGTCAAAACATCCAATATGAACTTAAGTGATTAAGTAATGATATATAACAAGGTAATAAGTGATAAAAAATGAATAATAAAATTGAAAAATATTCTTAATAAATTATAAAATTAACATAAGTTTATTATTCAGGATTAAAAAGAACATACATGACTTGTCACACTCGAGGTAGGGGACTTTATTTTAAAAAGAAATCTTTTTTAAAAGTTTTACTTGAAACTCACTTTTTCTTAAATATCCATATGATTTTTTATAATTTTTTTAAATATGTTTTTTACTATTCTCATATGATTTTTTAAAGTCATTTTCCCATGATTACTTTTTACAAAATATTTTGAAAGGAATATTTTTACCGTTTTCTAAATGAGGTACTTTGTGAGTTTTCTGAAAAAAAATAAAAAAGTAATGTTTTTTTAAATTATACGACATGAGAATATTTTACCACCTTCATGAATAATATTTTATTTGAAGATAAATTTACTAGTTTACGTGTTTATTTTCAAAGAATTTTTTTTCCTTTTCATTTTAACAATTTTCTTTTTAAATAATCGATTTTCCTCAAGGAATGTTTTTATGATACAAGTATTCATGTTTTATGATTATGTTATGGTTATTGGATATTTTTTTTGATAATGGGTGACTTTGTTATAAACCAAAGTCGAGTGGGTTTGTTATATCCCTATAATGTCTTGGGTATGTTTATGTTGGAAGTTGATTGTGGTGGTTATTCCAAATGTTACTACGATGGTTACTCCAAGTATAATCATGGGGTTATTTCAAGTATAACTATGAGAGTTATTTCATGTGTAGTTATGAGGGTTAATCCATAAGTATGATAATAAAATTATTCCCCAAGTTACCTATATTATTTATTTATTATTGATATGTTTTTATAAAAATATCATGTTTTCACAAGGTAAGTTGTTAATTTTATGTTCAAAAGAAAGTATATGTTACTTCTTAAGGGTGAAAAGTATAAATTTGTGAAAAAGTTTTTATGAGTTTATCATGTTTTAAAAAAAAATACTATTTGAGTTTTATTTTTCCTTTAATATTTCTTATGAAATGTTTTCATGAGGGATGGTTGAGAAATCATTTGAGAAAGGATTTGTGATGTTCCTTCTTTAATTATTCCCATGTACATCCTTTGAAAATATAATAAGATTGGTTCCTTCTCAATTATCATCATTGATAAAGATATTGGATCCTTTCTATTTAGAGAATCTGCCACATTATTTTCTTTAACAAGATGGTAGTGGATTGATCATTCATAATACTTGATGAGATCTAACCATATTCATTGGAACATATTAAGCTCCTTATTTATGAATATATATTTGAGGATATTATGATCATTATATATCTCAAAATTCTCCCCATAGAGATAATGCCACCAGATTTTCAACGTAAAGATCACAGCTGCTAACTTCAGATCATGCATGGGATATTTTTTCTCATGAATTTTCAAATGCCTTGAGGTGTAGGATATCACTTTATCATTTTACATTATTAAACATCCTAATCCCGTCATTGAATCATCGTTGTATACCATAAACATTTCCCCACTTGTCGTAAGTGTGAGTGGTATAGTGATAAGCCTCTTTTTCAACTCTTTGAAGCAATATTCATATTCCCTGGTCTAGAAAAACATTTATTCCTTATGATTCATCTTTGTTAGTGGGTTTTACAATTGTAATAACTTCCTCAAAAATCTCTGGTAATACCCATCTAGAACAAAGAAACTATAGATCTCTGTTAGAGATGTTGGTTTGGGCCACTCTTCGACTGCCTCTATCTTAGAAGGGTCTATAGATATTCATTTGTTGGTGATGAAATTTCTAAATAATTATACTTCTTCCATACATAACTCACTTTTATTGTACTTTTCATAATATTTATCCCATCGAAAAGTCTTTAGTACATTATTAAAATTCTCTTCATGTTCCCCCTTTCTCTTGAAGTATATTAGAATATCATTAATAAAGACTTCCGCAAATTTGTCAAGGTAATCTCTAAAGACTCTATTAATTATGTCTATAAATATTTATGGATCATTAGTGAGTCCAAAGGGAAACACTAAGAAATCATAGTTTCCATACCTCATTTTAAAGGTAGACTTGGGAATATCTCCCTTACTTACCTTTAATTAGTGATATCCGGACCAAAGGTCCACCATAGAGAAATACTTGCCTCCACATATTTGATCAAACAAGTCATATATCTGTGGAAGGGGATACTTGTTCTTTATCATGATTTTTTTATCTCGTGATAATAAATGTAAAGGCACATTGTTCCATCCTTCTTCTTTATAAAGAGGAATGGTGTACCCCATGGTGAGGCACTCGGGCATATACAACCCTTGTACAAATTCTCTTGTAACTCTTTCTTTAGTTCTTCCAACTCAATAGTGTCCATTATATAAGGTGTATTTGATATATACATAGATCCAGGAATAAGTTCAATTGATAGCTCAACCTCTCAGTTGTGAGGAATACCTAGTAATTCTTTAGGTAACACATCACTATAGCCCGTTATAATGGGTACACTAGTGCAAAAAACATTTTTAACGTCACCATTTTTTATGTCGGTTATATATAACCAACGTGAAAATATTTGATATGTGATTTTTTATGTCGGTTATTCTATAACCGACGTAAAAAAATCAGAGAGTAGATTTTTGAAGTCGGTTATTTTAATAACCGACGTCAAAAATCACGTGCTTTGGTTTTTTACGTCGGTTATAAAATAACTGACGTAAAAAACCAAAGCGTGGCATTTTTTACGTTGGTTATTCGATAACCGACGTAAAAAACGAGGTATATACGAATTTTTTACATCAATTATAAAATAACCAACGTAAAAAAGGTGGCATCTGAGGCCATTGTGATGTCGTTTATCAAATAACTGATGTAAAAAACCAACACCTGGCAGTTTTTACAATGGTTATAAAATAACCAACGTAAAAATTGTGGTTTCTGATTTGTTTTTTATGTCGATTATATAATAACGGACATAAAAATCCAACACGCGGATTTTTTTACGTTGGTTATGAAATAACTGACATAAAAACTACATTTTCTGATACATTTATAATGTCGGTTATTATAATAATCGATGTTATAAATGTAATAAAAATATTTTATAATGTCGGTTATTAAATAACCGATGTTATAAAACATTTAAAAAATTAACACGCCCCGTGGATTGTCATTGCTGATTTCTCGATCGACAGACCGACGACTCGTCTCTCTCACGTGGAAAACCCTAATCGACTCTTCATTCTGGTTTCGTTAAACTAGTTTTCCATCATCATTTATCATCTGTACTCTCCTTAGATCAATCATCTCCACTCGCAACACTCAGGTAAGCCTCCCACGAATTTATTTCCTTCGTTTTTTTTTGATAGTCTATATTTACGTTTTGTGATTTTTTTGTTTAAACAAGGTAAGATTCTTCGATTTTGAACCCTGTTACCTCGTTTTTCCATCATCATCTTATTTATTATAACCAGATCTATTAGATCGACTCGCAATATTCACGTAAGCCTCACCTACTTCTATTTCATTTGTTTTTGTTTCGCGGATGCCCGACATTGATGGTAATTTTTGTTGTCATTGACAACTAATGATCTCATTCACCTATATTACTACAATTTATATGTAAATCATTGTGATACACCCATTCCGTGTACCGGTGTGATTTATTTTATAAGTATATATGGTTTTTCATGGTGGAATGTTTGTTTTGGATCCTTGGTTGTTTCTATTTTGGGTATCACTATTTGTAGTTCCATAATCTATTTACATCGCTTATTTTCGTAGACTATTATAAGTCTTCATATTCTATTAAAACCCGATTCATTGCACAATAGATAATTTTAGACTAGTAGTAGATACAGTTCATGGTTCTCATTTTGAATAATGGAATGATACCAAAACAAGTAGCTTGAGGTTAAAATCCCTAGATATTCCAAAACTAGTAGCTTGAGGTTAAAATCCCATGGTTCTAGGGGCTGTCAAGAGGGTTGGTGGTTGTCCAGGGGGTTGGGGGCTATCCAAAGGGTTGGGGGCTGTCCAGGGTGTCCATGGAGGTGAGGGGGGTAGTCTAGGGGTGTGGGGGGGGTCCAAGGGGGTGGGGGTGTCGAAGGGGTTGGGGGGCTGTCCAAGGGGTGGGTGGGGGCTGTCCAAGGGGTGGGGGCCTGTCCAGAGGGTTTGGGGGGTTGTCCATGGGGTGGGGGCTGTCCAGAGGGTTGGGGTGTCTAGGGGGGTGTCCAAGGGGGTAGGGGGTGGGGTGGTGTCCAGGAGGGGTGGGGGCTATCCAGGGGGTGGGGGGATATCCAGAGGGGTGGGGGCTGTCTAAGGGGGTGGTGGTGTCCAGGGGGTGTCTAAGGGGGTGGGGTGGTGTTCATAGGGTTCGGGGGGCTGTCCAGAGGGTTGGGGGGTGTCCAGGGTGTCCATGGAGGTGGGGGGAAGTCCAGGGGTGTGTGGGGGGGGTCCAAGGGGGTGGGGGGCTGTCCAAGGGGTGGGGGCATTCCAAAGGGGTGGGGGCCTTTCCAGAGGGTTTGGGGGGTTGTTCGGGGGGTGGGGGTTGTCCAGAGGGTTGGGAGTTGTCCAGGGGGGTGTCCAAGGGGGTAGGTGGTGGGGGTGGTGTCCAGGAGGGGTGGGGGTGCTGTCTAGAGGGGTGGGGGCTGTCCAGGGGGTGGAGGGGTTGTCCAGAGGGTTGGGGGGCTGTCTAGAGGGTTGGGGGTTGTCCAGGGGGTGTCCAAGGGGGTAGGGGTGGGGTGGTGTCCAGGAGTGGTGGGGGGGTGCTGTCGAGAGGGGTGGGGGCTGTCCAGGGGGTGGGGGTGGTCCAGAGGGTTAGGAGGATGTCCAAAGGGTTGGGGGTTGTCCAGGGGGTGTCCAAGGGGGTAGGGGTGGGGGTAGTGTCCAGTAGGGGTGGGGTCTGTTCAAGGGGGTGGTGGTGTCCTGGGGGTGTACAAGGGGGTGGGGTGGTGTTCAGAGGGTTTGGGGGTTGTCCAGAGGGTTGGGGGGTGTCCAAGGTGTCCATGGAGGTGGGGGAAGTCCAGAGGTGTGGGGGGTCCAAGGGGGTGGGGGTGTCGAAGGGGGTGGGGGATGTCCAAGGGGGTGGTTGGGTGGGGGGGCTATCCAAGGGGGTGGGGGCCTGTCCAGATGGTTTGGGGGGTTGTCTGGGGGGTTGGGGGGCTATCCAGAGAGTTAGGGGTATCCAGGGGGTGTCCAAGGGGGTAGGGGGTGGGGGATGGTATCCAGGAGGGGTGGGTGGTGCTGTCTAGAGGGGTGGGGGCTGTCCAGGGGGTGGGGGTTGTCCAGAGGGTTGGGGGCTATCCAGAGGGTTGGGGGTTGTCCAGGGGGTGTCCAAGGGGATAGGGGGTGGGGGTGGTGTCTAGGAGGGGTGGGGGTGCTTTCTAGAGGGGTGGGGGTGCTGTCTAGAGGGGTGGGGGCTATCCAGGGGGTGGGGGCTGTCCAGAGGGGTGGGGGCTATCCAAGGGGGTGGTGGTGTCCAGGGGGTGTCCAATGGGGTGGGGGTGGTGTTCAGAGGGTTCGGGGGGCTTTCCAGAGGGTTGTGGGGTGTCCAGGGTGTCCATTGGAGGCCCCATAGTTTTCTTTGATTTAATGGAATTTAAAACTGTTATATCTAACTATATTTTTTTTAAAATCATATTCAAGCATACTTTTTTAAATACGCATAGATTTTTTTTATATTTCAAAATTGTTTTACATTAAAATTATGATTTTTTTCATATAAACATATATTTTTCTTATCCTAAAAAGATGTATAATTTTGATATTTGTTATAGGTAATAATGAGTTGAAATTGGATTACGGAACATCGAATGAGAAATGAATATGAGGAAGGTGTTGATGCCTTTTTGGAATTTTCTAAACAAAATGTTCCAAGTAGTGACATTTTTTTCTATCCATGCCTGAAATGTTTGAATATGAAGAAGTTGAAAAGTAGAGAGATAAAAGATCATCTGATTTGTCATGGTTTTAATCTGAGTTACAGCCCTTGGATTTGGCATGGTGAAACTGGACAGAATGTCACTAATGATGATGATTCACAAGATGGTAACTCTGATGAAATTGAAGAAATGATTCATGATATTGCAGTAGAACAAATTGAGATAGAACCAACAGTTGTGCGTCTATATGGTGATGCTGAAAAGACATTATATCCTGGTTGTACAAATTTTATGGTTTTTTCGGTGGTGTTAAGATTGATTAACCTGAAGAAAAAACATGGATGGAGTGACAGAAGTTTTACAGAGCTATTACAATTGATGAAAGACATTCTTCCAAAAGATAACGATCTTCCAGATTCACATTATAAATCCAAGAAAATATTATGCCTGATGGGATTGGGATACAAGAAAATACATGCATGTCTGAATGACTATATTATATATAGGATGGAATGTGAATTTCTGTCAGAGTGTCCTAAATGTGGGACATAACGGTATAAGGTGAAAGAAAAATCACAGGTTGATGTATATATTACAAAGATCCCTTCAAAGGTGTTTTGGTATCTTCCTATAATTCATCGTTTCAAACATTTATTTTCTAATTCACATGATTCAAAAAGGTTAATATGGCATGAAGATGAGCGGTTATGCGATGGAAAAATACATCATCCAGCTGATTTTCCACAATGAAAGAAAATTGATGAGCAGTATTCTACATTTGGAAATGAAATTAAAAATCTCATACTAGGGTTGTGCATAGATGGAATTAATCCATACCGAACCCTCAGTAGCACACATAGTTCATGGCCTGTTTTATTGGTAATTTATAACCTCTCTCTTGAAGTTTGTATGAAGCGCAAATATGTCATGTTGAGTATAATGATCTCTAGTCTGAAGTAACCTGGAAATGATATTGATGTTTACTTGTCACCGTTGATTGATGATTTGAAACTTTTATGGGCTGATAGTATTAGGGTGTATGATTCTTATAAAATGGAATATTTTCAACTTCTTGCAGTGCTTTTGTTCACTATAAATGACTTCCCATCATATGGAAATTTGTCTGGATATAGTGTTAAAGGGCATAAATCATGTCTAACTTTCAAACAACAGATGTCATATTGTCAATTGCATCATGGGAGGAAAACAGTGTACATGGGTTATTGAAAGTTTTTGCCTATGGATCACCCTTATAGAAGACTAAAAAAGGCATTCAATGGTTCACAAGAATTTAATATTACTCCAAAACCTTTATCCCCTAATCTATATTTTGAGAGGGTGAAAAATCTTGATGTGACATTGGGAAAGACACAGAAATCTGGTAATGATAGACATATTTGGAAGAAAAGGTCAATATTTTTTGAACTACAATATTGGAGATATCATGAAGTTGAACATAATATTGATGTCATGCACGTGGAGAAGAATATTTGTGATTGTTTTATTGGAACATTGTTAGATATTAAAGGAAATACAAAAGATGGGTTGAATGCAAGATTATACTTACTATCAATGGGAATACGTTTGGAGTTAGCTCCCACTCCTAAAGGAAGACGAACATTTCTTCCCCCGGCTCGTCATACATTATCGAAGAGGGAGAAAATTAGTTTTTGTCAGTGTCTTCATGATATCAAAGTGCCTCAAGGTTATTCTTCAAATGTAAAAAAAAATTCTCCTTGAAGGACTTGAAGTTGATAGGTATGAAATCACATGATTGTCACGTCATGATGCAACAAATTCTACAAGTTTCATTGCGTGGAATATTGCCCATCCATGTCAGAAAGACTATAATGAAGTTGTGTTATTTTTTCAATTCAATTTGTAATAAGGCGATTGATGTGAATGATTTGAACATTTTGGAAAAGATGCAATTTTTATACTTTGTCAATTGGAAATGTATTTTCCACCAAATTCTTCTGATATAATGGTGAATTTAATGATTCGTCTGGTTCGAGAAATAAAGCTTTGTGGACCTGTATATCTTCGTTAGATGTATCCTTTTGAAAGGTATATAAAAATATTGAAGGGGTATGTTAAGAATCCATATCGACCTGAAGTCTCCATTATTGAAAAGTATATTTCTGTGGAGGTTGCAGAGTTGTGTACAAGCTACTTGGTTGTGGTGCAGCACATAGGTTTGCCTCCATCTCGCCATGAATGAGTTAATAATGAGGGAAAGGGGATTCGTGGATTGAAAGTCAAATCATTGTCAGCTGAATAAATGAAGAAGTTAGAATCATACATCTTGAATAACATAGCTGATGCTCAACCGTATATCACATTGCATATTAATGAGTTGAAACAATGTCACCCAAAGAAGAAAGAAATGTGGATTTTGAATGAGCACAACAAAACATTTTTGTCATGGTTTAAAAAGACCTTGCTTGGTAGATTAGATGTATCGGAGGCATTAAAATGGATAGTGGGTGGTCCATGTTTAAATGTTATAACATGGTACGGTTATGAAATTAATGGCTATAAATTTCATATGAAAGCTCAGGACAACAGAAGTGCAGTTCATAATAGTGGTGTATTGGTGTTTGCAGAAGCAATGCATTTTTCAAGTTCTAAGGACAAAAACCCAATTTCTGCATCAAGTACATATTATGGAGTGATTGAAGACATATGGGAGGTTGATTACTTTAAAATTAAAGTTCATGTTTTTAACTGTAAATGGTTTATCGGTAACAGCAGTGTTAGACACGATGAATTTGGAATGACACTTGTTAATCTGAATAGATTGGAAGACACGGCTGATTCTTTTATAATGGAAACACATGAAAAATAAATTTTCTATATAGTAGATCAATCAGATATGTAGTGGGATATTGTTTTACAAGGGAAAAAACAATATGTTAGTGAGGATGAACTTGATGAAGATGCTAATTTATGTGAGATCCCTACTTCCATGGAAAGATTAACAGAACATAATGATGAGCATGTTGAAGACATGGTTTGTTCCATAAGTAACAATCCCGACGAAGGAATTTGGGAAAACAATCCATTTGTACATTCCTAAAATTACAGGTAACATATGTTTATTTCTTGTTTACATTTATTTTTTTCATAAAATGTTAGATATTATTGTAAGTTTTTTCTTTATTAAAACATGTATTAAAAAAAATAAGTATAAGTTTTTGTTTGTTTTAAGTTTGTTTATTTTACTTTATCATGTTTACCATTACATGAATTATATATCTATTATTTTTGTTCAGTGACAATTACTTTACCATGTTTACCAAGTTTACCAGGTTTACCATGTTTACCATGTTTACCATGTTTACCATCTTGACCATCTTTACCATCTTTACCATTGTTTAACATGCTTACCATATTAACAATGTTTACTATTACGTAACTTAGTACAATTTTCTATTTTTTGATTATAGTAGTATTAAAATATTTGAATTTGTATATTTGTGAACTAATGTTTTTTTTTTATTTGAAGGATAATGAAATATCATTCAGTTGATCAACCACATGATTCTGGAGATGAGCATATTGGTCATACCTCTGGGGAGGAACATTCACATGATCCTCTTGATGTTCCCCAATCTTCCTCATGTGCTCCTATTATGACAAAGAGTTCAAGAGTTGGTAAACGTGGGTGCACACGTTTACCAAAATTAGCACTTTCTCGTACGCAGGATCAGAGGATACTCGTTGAGTTTGATGATGATGATATTCCTAGAGGTCCAAATGCAAAAGATTTAAAGAGTTTTGTATCAACTCAGGCTAAGAGAAAAATAAGCATTTTGTATGATGAATGGAGAAGTGTGGATAAAGAGATAATCTCTCAGTTGTGGGAGATGATTTTGGTAAGATCTTTTGTTATTGTTTGACTATTCTTTAAATGTTTCTAGTATATATATTATGTTTAACCTCTTCTTCATCAGATGACATTTGATATTCCTGACACTGGAGGAGTCAGGAAGAAATGCTTATCGATGGCTGCCAGGAGATGGAGGGATTTCAAATCAACCCTATCATCTGATTTCATTTTTGGTTATAGGAGTCATGACAATCCATGTCGTATATATCCTTTTATAGATGAAGACACATGGAGACAGTTTGTTGAAAGTAGAAGAAAATAGTCATTTTTGGTAAGGGCAATGTAATCTTTTATAATATTTCTTATATAAATGATCTTATTAATGTTTTTTTAATGATTTATTATTCTTAATTTACAGCAAACAAGAAAATATCATCAGGATATCCAATCTAAAAATGTATACCCTCATAATTTATCTCGGGGAGGGTATGCATTTTTTGAAGAACAAATGATAGCGGAAAAATTTCAAAAACTAAGAGCTGAGACTTCAAGCTCTGGAGAGGTGGCCCCTCCATCCCCTCCATCTAGACATGAAAAATGGAAGAGAGCTTGGATGGGAAAAAAAGGGAAATATCTTTCAGAAGAATCGAGAATCATAGCTGAGAGGATTGTAAGATATCTATTTTATTAATTTAAGTTAACTATTTTCTTCATATAATTTCAATCATTACAAAAATGTTCAATTAATTAATACAGGACTCTCTTGAGGAGCAGAGCTCATAGGGGGCATTTACAGCTACTGGGAGGCAAGATATTTTATCTGTAGCATTGGGAAAGTCTGAACATCCTGGTCGTGTAAGAGGATATCCGGCAGGTGTATCGGTAAGAAAAGTGTTTCCATGTTCTTCAACTTCTAACGTTGAGGGTGTTTATAAAAAAAATAGAATCCTTGGAGGCCGAATTTCATAATATTAATGCGACGATGGAGGAAAATATTAGAGTGTAGGTATATTATATGTTTGCAGACATGCAAAGGCAATTTCAGAATGCAGCTCCCACTCCTCCACCTCCCCCTGCAGACCCCATTATTTATCCTCCACCTCCGCCAGTAGCTCCCACTCCCCCACCTCAGCTTGCGGATCCCATTTTTTATCCTACTCCTCCGCCGCAACTTCCTACTTATTTCGATTTGTATTTTGATGATCCTCAACATCATATAGTTTCATACGGGTTGGTATATTGTATAGAAGATATAGTTCATCATCAATAATTAGAGGTAGAGAGTCATAGGGTCACTGTATAGGATATTATAGATAGATCATCTTGAGTACCATTACCTATAGATGAGGTGACAAAAATTGGACATAGTATCGGCCATTTTTTAATTTGGCCATCCAGACTTCTTCGACTCATTACCATAGAGGTATGAATGTTATATCTTTTATTTTATTTTTTTATTAAAGTTGTTTTATCATTTTAAAACTAATATATTTTTCTATTTATTTTTACAAGAATACTTCAAAGGTAAAGAAATATTGTATAGACAACAACAAAGACAAATGGCTATGACATTAGATACAGATTCTAGTAGTCTTGACAGATTGTCAAGATATTCAAATTTTTTGGCGGGTCATTATGAGTTTCCAATGGAAGCTCATGTTTGTGGACGTGAAATAACTGTGAGGATTATGAAAACTTATATCATGGAGCTTGTTACTGGAGATAAGTTGGGCATCAACGTGGTGCAAATTTTTTCCATGTAAGTCTTAACACCTTTTCCCTGCGTTATATTTATTAAAAATGTATACTTATGTCTGTTTTGTATTAGGTATCTTTATAACATTTGTGAGAGGAATGAGCTGACAGATGTATATGGATTCATGGACGTACAATTGATTTCCCTTGAAGCATGTTCATTGGATGAGGAACAAAGAATGCTTTATATTGCTGAAAGACTTGAACAGAATATAGTTACACAATGTTGGATGATGCCTTTTTGTGAGAGGTATGAAAAACATCTCTCTCAAAGAGTTCATTATCTTTTAACATAAAAAACCACTAACCTTAAATTTTCTTTTATCAGTGATCATTGGATGTTAGGGGTTTTTTCCCAAGGAATAAAACACTTTATTGGATATGCTCTGTCCATGATGATGTGTGAGAAAGTTTTATGAATATATTTTAAAAGTAAGTTTCAATTTCTCAATAGTTTTATATATTATAATGAATTTTAAATTTACCCCATTCGTATTATTTTCTAACAGGGCATGGGTCTACTTTCAAAAAAACACAAATAAAAGGAGTGCAAAGATAAAATATGTAAATGCGAAGGTAAATATCCATTTATAATTTGTGATTTTTGATTTATTACATAAAAATAATATATTGAATTTACACTCATTCAAATAGAATTTTCATGAACAACTAGGCGTCATCGAATGCGGATATTATATGTTAAGATTTATGTATGAAATAATAACAACTGGGACAGTTGTGAACTTTGGCCTGGTAAAATTTCCTTTTAAACTTTTCCATAATATTTCAATTTGATTTATTCATTATACATGTTAACTACTATCCTTTTCATTTGTAGCTATTTGATGACCCAAAACCCTATACTTCTCAAGACATCAAACACTTACAAGTGGAGTGGTCAAATTATTTTACAGGTTTGATTGAATTTTAGTTGTTTGTAGTGTAAAATAAAATTTTGAATATTTTCATTGTAATTGTGTATTTGGTAGTCATTTAGGTTGGATTTGGTTTTTTTTAAGTTGACAGTGTAAGTTTTGAATGTTATATATGTGAATGTTTAATTTTTCTCTACTTCTTGTTTTGGTCTACTTATGATGATTTTTCTTGTATGGATTTTGGTCTAGGGGGAGGGGTTCCAAGGGTGTGGGGGGTGTTCAGTGGGGTGGGGGTGTCCAGGGGTGTGGTAGGGTTTTCCAGTGGGGTGGGGGTGTCCAGGAGGGTGGGGGGTGTCCAGGGGTGTGGGGGTGTCCAGGAGGGTGGGGGTCCTCCAGGGGTGTGGGGGTCGTCCAGGGGTGTGGGGGATATCCAGGGGTGTGAGGGTCTGTCCAGTGGGGTGGGGGTGTCCAGGAGGGTGGGGTGTCCAGGGGTGTGGGGGGTGTCCGGGAGGGTGTGGGGGCTGTCCAGGGGTGTGGGGGGCTGTCCAGGGGGTGGGGGCTGTCCAGGGGTGTGGGGGGTTGTCCAGGGGTGTGAGAGTATTTTCCAGGGTGTGGGGGGTTATACATGAGGGTGGGGGTTGTCCTGGGGTGTTTGGGGCTGTCCAGGGGGTTGGGGGCAGTCTAGGGGTGTGGTGGGGGCTGTCCAGGGGGTCGGGGGGCAGTCCAGGGGTGTGGTGGGGGTTGTCCAGTGGGGTAAATGCTTAATTTTTCTTTGGTTCTTGTTTTGGTCTACTTCTGTTTCTGTGGTACAAATTCTTGATTTGGTTTCTGGTTGTTTCTGGGGAGAGCAAAGGACTGCATTCCATTTAAAAAAAATTGGTCTTTCATGTCGGTTATAAAATAACCGACGTGATAAAAGCCCTGGGAAATGGTTTATCACGTCGGTTATTCAATAACCGACGTGATAAAAGGCCCCCGGACTGGTTTATCACGTCGGTTATATAATAAATGACCTGATAAACCATTTCCCATGCCTTTTATCACGTTGGTTATTTAATAACCGAGGTGATAAAAGGCCCTCGGACTGGTTTATCACGTCGGTTATTATATAACCGACTTGATAAACCATTTCCCAGGCCTTTTATCACGTCAGTTATTGAAGACCTGACGTGATAAAAGGCCCCCAGACTGGTTTATCATTCCGGTTATATAATAACTGACGTGATAAACCATTTCCCAGGCCTTTTATCACGTCGGTTATGAAATAACCAATGTGATAAAAGGCCCCCTGACCAGTTTATCATGTCGGTTATATAATAACCGACGTGATAACCCCCCCCCCCCCCCCACCTCGCCGGTTTATCACGTCGGTTATGTACTGTTTTATCATGTCGGTTATATAATAACCGATGTGATAAACCCTCCCCCTGGTTTTTGCACGTCAGTTAATTAATAACCAAAGTTATAAACACCGCGATGTTATGTTTTTTACGTCGGTTTGTAAATAACCAATGTAAAAAAAATATTTATAACGTCATCCGTATTAACGTCGGCTAAAAACCGACGTAAAAAATATATCCACATTTTAGATGATAGTTCTGAAGGAGATTCATCCTCCTCCTTACACTTGTAAGGAATATAAGGATGCCTCGAGATGTGAAGAGTGATCTCCCTTTCCTAATAGTTAATGTTAGCTTTGTATAAATATAGTCAATCCATGACCAATGTAGCATCAAACTCCACCAAAGGAAGTAAGACATGATTTGTTGGAAGGTTCAGTCCACATATATTAACTAGGAGGATTTATATACTTTGGATTTAATAATTTCCCTATTTTTGTTCTCACAGATAACTCAACCTCTATATTTTGAGGTGGAATTTGAATTATTCTACTAAACTTAAAATATATGAAATAATGGGTAAAACTAGAATCAAATAGTATGTTCATTGTTTTTTAATTAATAACTAATGTACCTATCACCTTATCATTGTCAAGCTTTACCTCATTGGTAGTGATGGAATAAGACTTCCCTTGATCCTTTGGATTTGGTGGATGATGATGTTGATTACCCTTGATTTCTCTAGGTTTAGTACACTAGATTTCATATTTACCTTACTCCCTATAGTTGAAAAATTTAACCATAGGTGGTGATCTCCTTTCCTCCATGACATTTTCCAGCTTCCTCATGTATCTTTGACATTCATGAGCTTGGTGACCTTCTCTCCCACACTTATAGCATTTACCCAACCATATAAGGCATTTCCCATGATGTTTCTTCCCGTATTTTTGACATGTGAGTGGTTGAGATTTCTTTAAGTTTTCTCATTGGATCCACCATCTTAAGACTCCATCTTTCATTTCTTATCACCATAGACATGGGACCATTCTCCAAACTCTATCTCCACTAAGATAACATCAAACAACTTATTCATAACTCCCAAATTCTTGGATAGATATATCCTTTTAAAGGTGTGGTTTTAAACCACTAAAGAATCTATCAATTTTTCTATCATTGTTGATAACAAAACCCAAAGCGTACCTTGAAAGCCTTGTGAAATTTACTTCGTAGGCCATGAAAATTTCACCTTCCTTTTGCTTTATCTCTATAATTTCTCTCTTCATCTTTGTATGAATATTCTAAGGGAAATACTTATTAAGAAACATTATCTTAAAGTCTTCCCACTCCATATCTTCAATTTCATAATTCATCTTGGTGTTCTTAATCAACATACTCCATTGATCAGCCTCTCCATCTAAATGATAAATAACCAGAGTCACCTTCTCCATCTTAGAATAGTGAATAATTGAAAAGATCTTCTTCATTAAGTTGACCCATTTTTCTGCGACTAGTGGATCTTAAGATCCACTAAATGTCGGTGGTCATTGCCGCATAAAAGTCTTGATAGCCAGTTTCTCCTTCTTAAGGGAAGGAGGATGATCTTCATTATTTAGGTTATTGTTCACAACCTAAGACAACTGGGTAAGCATCGCCATGAAATTTCCACCTCCCAAGGCATTGGGGATTTCATTCTGGAAATCACTACATTATCCCTCACATGGGTTGTTGTCCTAGTTTCTCTGGGTTCCCACCATTTTCTAAAATAGAAAAGGTTAGAACAAAACATAAGTCATCAATTCATGAATAAATAATTTATTCCTTGTGAAATTAAATCTAAAGGCATATCTTGTGGGATCTCTATGTTTAAAATTATTCTAAAACCAAGATTCTTGGGTGATTACTTATATTTAGTCTCATGCTAAGGGTTTTCATTAGGGTTCTTTAATCCTAATTCCCAAATTAACTAAATTGTTCTCTAATAACAACTATAGAGAACTTTATTTTTCTGACATTACTATTACATCATTTTTTAAGGATAAACAATATAATAGTGTTACAAAACCAGGATTCAAAGGTTTAGTGTCTTGAGAAAATTAAGGCCATACATAACATTTACATAATAAAACATAAACATTATTTAATTCTTTATTATTTAGCTTCTTAGTGGACCACAAGTACTAATTAGTAATGTATTCACCTACGGATATACATCAAAATAAGGGGTGAGCTAAAAGACTAGTAATAAGATGAATAAGTGACATGAAACATGGGTTAGCATAATCATCATCATAGCATCATCATCATAAATGTGATTGGAATCATTAGATAAGGCGTAGAATGCGGAAATGCATAAAAATGAAACATCATGTCTTAGTGGTCAACTACCACACATAATTGTGAACAAATCTAGCCTCATGTTCACATATATTCCACTTTATTTCGTGAGATACATCACATTAACCAATGAATTGGAGTGCTATATAATTATGGACACACCTTTCACATCATAATATTTACATGCACTATATAATTTTAGGCACACCCATCACATCATAACATTTACATATTCATACATGCTACATATATCAATATTGGACATAAAACAACCCATATAAAGGAATGGGTTTCATTTAATAAAGCATAAATTCATAAAATTTGGAATTCCCAAAATAAAAAGGGAATAAAATGCTTGGTATCAATCTTGATTGAATAATAAACAATCTTAAGAGAAGTAAAAGATGTGTTTTTAGAGAGAAGAGTTATTTTGGAAAAATCTTTTCATATATCATAAAACCAGATTGGAAACATTTATATACCAAAAAAAGTTAAGGAAAAAATAAATTATATTTAAGGAACATCAAAGTAAAATTCATATAGAAATGGATTGAAAGAGGGAAAACCCAAAGAAATGGATTTGGGTTCGAGAATTCCCCTTACCTTATGTCTAAATGCTTTCTTCACTTTAATATCTTGGATAATAAAATTAAATTAATTAATTAACAAATTCAGAACCTTTTATACAAGAATTTTATTCAATATAGTCTTATTAAGATCATTTATGGGATTTTATATGATTTATAGAGTTTAATTTCATCATTTGGGAGTGCTTATTTTCTTGGTTTTCGTGATCGGTTCGCTTGTATACGAGTATGGAAGTTCATGTAAAATTTGAATACTTATCAAGAATTAAAATTATATGTAATTAATGAAATTTAAGAAGATTAAATGATCTTATATATCATTTGGTTATATGTTATGACGATGAATCATTAGATAAATAGTTAATGAAAATGATTTAATTTATTTGGTGGATTTTACGACCATCACAAAATCATATAATTTTATTTAATATCATGTTTATATATTGCTTCTAGAACATTATATAACTTATAATATATATAATAAAATCTTATTTATCCATAATAATGGTTTTATAACCAGCCTTTAAGGCTTTTTGAAAAATGAAAAGGCATCATCCACGGTGGCGGTAAATCAACACACCACGGACAATAATTTCATTTATAGAATAAAAGAAAACATGAAGAGATTTAAAGATGAATTATTTAATTAACACAAAAAAATTATAGTATATAAAAGATACTAGAGTTATCATGCCTATTTTGTAGATAGAGATGAGGAGAGGATAATAAAAGAAATGTAATTGAAAATAAATTAAAAGAAAAATAAAGAGGATTTTACCTCTTGAATTTCTCATACTTAAGAACCTCCTTAGGGAAAAGGATTCGGTCTTTTGATGAGACCAAGGGATCTTGGACATGGGGGAGGGGTTGGTAAGAGTATTGGGTAGAATCTAGACAAGTTTCAAGTCTTGGAATATGTGAGCAGAAGAGGTGGTGAGGGGTTGGTAAGAGTATTGGGTAGAATCTAGAAAAGTTTCAAGTGTTGTTACCTATGATTATTTTTCAAATTCCACCAATGTATTATTTGGAAAATAATTCTTCAATTTCTTACCCAGAAGCTGGTAAGAACAAAGTACTTTGATATACAACTCAGTCTAATTGTCCGGTCCAATTCTCCCAATTCGATATTCAAATCTAATTTCTCAATATGATGGATATAACATTGTCTGAATACGATTGATACAATTCATAATTCCTTCTTCCTAAATACGGAAATCCCAATATAGAAATTATGATCTGATTATCAAGCCTGATATGATGACCAGCTGAATATGATGACAAGCAGAATATGGTAAATAGCTGAATACGATTATCACTGAATATGATGATCAGCTAAATACATTTCAATATTGTCTTTTCTCCCTTCACTTCTCTCCATCGAAACTTCATCAACATAGTACAATATGGAAACTTCTTCTCTCCCTACAAATATGGAGCTTCTCTCTCTTCCTCTATGAATATTACTTCAGTCATCATTCCTATGAAAAGTATGATTTTCTTCTCACCTTTTATAGGTGACCCGTGAGTGGTTTTTATGGAAATCCCCAAAGCTTTCCCTCTCAACAAAATTCACCAAAATCACAATTTCCATTGAATTTTGGGTGCATTTATGACTTTATCAACACTTATCAATTCTTCTCGAATCTTCTACCACCTTCAACTTTTCTTTGGGCTTCCTTTCCAAACACCAGTCTAGATCCGATTTCCCATTCTGATTTGATCAATATGATTTCTTCATTATGATGCTCTGAACCAATTATTTATATGAAGAAATAGGCAGCTTTCATCTTCTTAATAAACTCCATTCTAATTCTTCTTCCCAATTGTCGATACCATTGCTTCAATACTTTTCTTTGCATCAATTAAAGAATCAAAACATCTTCTTTAAATTTCAAACTCACCCTCAATAACACATTTACCTCCTTCAGTTATCTTCTTATTTTCTTCACAAACACAAATCTGATCTCAATTCTCATGCTAATTTTGTCATTACAATCAGTAGGATGAATCGGTATCAACTCCAATAATATGGTCTTTGACCCAATTGATAAAATAATTTCAAAGAACATCTAAGTTATTATTATTTTTTTTCTTCTGAATATAATACCCATCAACTTCATTCTTTGAATATTTATATCTTTTGGATTTTGGTCTAACTGAAAACTAGTACCTTCAGTTTCTCACATTTTTCATAGATCTCCCTAGCCTTCAAGATTCAATCTCTACCTTTGACAACACATTCAACCATATTAAATGGTTGACTACATTGTTGATAAATCTCTGTCATTACGTTTTTCATCGACTTTAACTCAATTCCTTTACCATTGGTCTTTGAATACAATTCTTCCTTTGATGAATATGATTATAGGTCGAATACGATGAACCAGTGTCAACAGCTTCAACTTCAACAACTTCCTTCAATCACAAACTTGTGCTTTTATCATGGATTCCTTTATGATTTTGAATACATTTGAGAACAGCTTTAGCATCATCAGTCTTACATTGGAAAGTTTTGTAACTTCCCAATCACTTCCTTCCTTTCCATATCAGCCTGAAAATGATTAACATGGATATGATCAGACTGAATATGATCTCCAATACCCTTTTTCATCCAGATCTGATCAAACTGAATACGATTAGGAGTATCTCTTTCACTCTTTCCTTTCATCAAGCTTGCGTCACAAGTTTTCGGAATACTTGTGATTTATGGGAACTCCAAGATCATAAAAGCATTTTCATGCTAATTTTATCATAGTAATGCATACTCTGATTCTCCACCATTATGATCATTCATTCATTCTAGATTCAGGGTTAATTCGATGACCATTTACTTCCAGCAATATTCTTCCTCAATACGATCAACCTTTTCAAATGTTGTGAGTTCGATTCTTTTGAATACGATGGACAGTCTGAAATTAATCAAATACAAATTGATGTGATTTTTCCTTTCTTTTTATACTTCTTTGACAACAAAAGACAGTACCTTTGATAAACAAACTTCTTCAGCTTCCAGAAACCTTCTTCGGCTAACTTGGTCCCAACAATATCTCCCTTTGGATTTTGTTGTCAACCAAGATTCATAAATCACTGAACTTTGTATCCTCAAGAAATGGATTATTTATCAACAATTATAAGCCTACATGAGCTAACTCATTCTAGGAAACAATAATCATTGACAGAAAAAAAACATGTTATCCAAAAGTAGTGATCATCAAAGCTTTTCAACTTTTCTTCACAACTTTCTTACTCAGTTTTATTCACTTCATTAATTTCTCTAGAATACAAAAATTTGTTTCTTACAACCACTCCAACAAATAGTTAGAATAGTTCACACATACATACAATGATGGATTCAAAGCTTACCCACAACTCCCCCTATTTACATGCTTCCATGGATAGATTTATGAAAAAACCCCTTAACAACACTATCCAAAGGTAATATGAGAGAGGGTACAAAAACACATACCTCAACCTTGATGAGAAATAGGTTGGATTCCCATGTTCAAACTCAATTTAGAAAAGGATTACTTTGATAAAGGTTTTGTGAAAATGTCTGCAACTTGTTCCAATGTTGGAACACACTCCAGCTTCAATTCATTCTTCTCCACATGCTCTTATATGAATTGATATTTGATATCAATATGTTTTGAAAGAGAATGTTGAACTGGATTCCTAGTGAGATTGATTGTAATTTGATTTTAGTGACCCAAGAGCAATTGTAACTTCACTTCAACAAGTCTTCTAATTGAGTTTTCATCCACAAAAGTTGAGTAGCGGCTTGAGTGGAAGTAACATACTCAACTTCAACTGTACTGAGATTTACTAAATTTTATTTTTTGAATGTAAACTAACACAATTCTTTCCCAAAAAGAATACTCCACCAGATGTGGATCTTCTATCATTAATATTTCCTGCCCAATCAGCATCTAAATACCCAAAAAAATCAATATTATCTGAGCTATCATATATGATTCTGGAATTTGTTGTGCCTTTGATGTATATGAGAATTCTTTTTCCAGTAAGTAAATGTGATTCTTTTGGAGCACTCTGAAATCTTTCATATAAGGTAACAGCATAAACAATATTGGGTCTTGATGAAGTCAAATACAAAAAACTTCCAATAATTTTCTGAAATTCTTTCTAATCAACTTCCTTACCTTCTCCATATTTACTAAACTTGGTTCCCACTAATATTGGTGTCGAAACTGGTTTTGAATTATCTGTGTAGAACCTCTTAAGAAGCTCCTTAGCATACATTTCTTTGGAAATAAAGATATGTTTCTTATTTTGTAAAATTTTTAACCCAAGAAAGTATTTAATTTCCCCCAGCATAGAAATTTCAAAAAGATTTTTCATTTCATCAAAAAATCTTTCACAACTTCATTCATCATTCTCAGCAAAGATAATATCATCAACATAAACAATTACGACGAGGGAATACTCTTGACTTTCTTTGATGTACAGATTTTTATCAACTCTTCCTTTCTTGAGGCTTATATTCCTTAAGCAAGTATCCAATTTGGAATACCATGCCCTTAGAGCTTGTTTTAGCTCATACAAGGCTTTCTTCAATCTGTAAACATAACTTTCATTTTTTCCAACAACAAATCCACAAGTTTGTTCAATGTAAACTTCCTCAATAAAATCACCATTTAAGAATGTGTATTTAACATCCATTTGAAAGATCTTGTAACCTCATTGTGAAACAATAGCAAGAAAGATTGTGATAGTTTCTAATCTTTCCACTGAATCAAAGATTTCATCAAAATCAACACCTTTAATCTGTGAATACCCTTTGAAAACAAGTCTTGTCTTGTTCCTTATCACGTCACCTTCTTCATTCATCTTGTTCCGAAAAACCCATTTTTTGCCAATAATATTTTTATTATCGGGATTGAGTATGATTTCTCATGCATCATTCTTTTCAATTTGATCCAACTCTTCATTCATGGCCTAAACCCATTTCGGATACTCAAAAGCTTATTTCACATCATTTGACTCAACTTTTGAATACAAAGAAGTATTTTTAATAGCATTTGTTGTTCTTCTTGTTTGAACCTTATGATATTGATCACCAATAATATTTCAAGCTTTCACTTACTTCCCTAACCTAGGATGAGATTTTCAAGTATCTTCCTCATCACTAGATATAGTTGAATCTGATTCTTCTTGAATATGATTTTTGCTATCCTTATCAGAATTGTCACCAAGACTTTTCTTATCCTGCTCAACTTCCTTATCAGCCTAAGTATGTTTGACTTCCTCAAATCTTTCAATGAATTTCACATCAATAAAATCAAAAATTATTTATGTTTATTTATTGAAACATCTATATCCTCTTCCTTCTGAAGCATAGCTAAGAAAAATTTCATCTTCACCCTTCAGTTCAAACTTTCCATAGTTTCCATCCTTCTTCTTTATAATACATGGACTCTCGAAAGCTATTAAATGTTTCAAACTTGTATTTTTTTCATAAAACAATTCATATGGATTCATATAAAAACTTGGCCTATAAAAACATCGGTTTTGAATATACATAGCAGTACTCATGGCTTTCCTTCAATAGTAATGAGAAAGATCATGTTCAAGTAACATAGTTCGCCCCATTTCCATCAAACTTTTATTCTTTCTTTTAGAACCTCATTTTGCTGAGGAGTATATGGAGAACTATATTCATGATGAATTCCATGATTCTTAAGGTAACTTTCAAATTATTCATTTCTGTATTCACCACCATTGTCATTTATCAACTTTTTCACTGAATACTCACATTCTTTCTCAGCTTTCCTTCTGAAACTTGTAAACATTCTCAAAGCATCAGACTTTTTTTTTATATACATGACACAAGTAATGCAAGTAAAATCATCAATGAAAGTAATGAAATACTTTTCTCCATTTATTGATTATTTTCTCATTAGCCTACAGATATCGGAATGAATAAGCTATAGGGGTTGTTTGGAACAAATTTCAACTTTCTTGTGCACGACATTTATAATATTCCCTTTCTGACATATAGTGCAACACCAATCTCTTTTTCTTGGAAAATCAGGAATGTCTCGGACACTATTTCTTTTAGATAACTTTCTCATGTTTCTTTGACACATGTACCCCAACCTTTTATACCACAATTGATTCTCTTTCACCATACTCAAGTAGTAAGAGTTTTGTATTTCACCAAATTGAAACATGTTTTCCTTTGTATGTTGGCCTCTTGTAATTATCTTTTCATCCTTCTCACTTTTCACAACAAATATATCTTTCCTGAAAGTAACTTTGTTACCTTCATCAAACAATTTTGAAACACTCAGCGGATTATGTTTCAATCCATCAACATATAAATCTTTCTTGGATTCCAATTTTTCTTTTCCAATGATAGTTGATCCAATACCTTTGATTCTTAAAGATTCATCATTGCCAAATGTCACAGTTCCTTCTTTTAAATATTTCACATTATTAAAAAATATTAAATCTCCTATCATATGAGAAGAACACCCACTATCAAGAATCCAAGATCCTTCTCCTTTTATAACTTTCAAAGTGGTTGCAACAACAAGAACCTTTTCTTCTCCCTTTTCTTTCTTCATTTTCGGCTTCTGATAATTGTTAATTAAATTTTATTGTGATGTTAACAATACAAGAAAACACTTAGAAAGATTCCTTGGTTGTTCATATATTTCACAAATAGTTTCTAGGGGTTGGAACCTATTTTGAATTCTTACACCATCATTTTCAGATGTCTTCGGAACTTTCTTTTCAGACTTCTTCTTTTGAGAGGATTGACTCCCTCTCAAACTTTTCCTTCTATAACCTATGGAATAATAGTAATGTTGTTAGTTAAACCAACATATATTAGTCATATGTCTGGATCCACCACAATACCAGCAGTATCCATAGAAAGAGTATTTGCCTCTAAAACTTCCATACTGACTGGAGTTATAGACTTGTTTCTCAGCAACCTTCTTGTATTTATTATCTGAACCACCAACCTTTATTTTATCAATAAGAATCTTTATTTTCTTTTATGGGTTATCAGAATCAAAAGTATTGGAAACCTTTTTGTATTATGAATTTTTAGATTCTCGGTTTTTAAAGACTTCTGAATTTCCAACTTTGTTGATTTTGGCCACATATATTACCTTCCCAGTATTCTTCTTTTTAGAAACATTTTCAGCTTTCTTATCAACCTTTGAAGTTAACTTTTGTTGATCCTTATTGGGTTTCTCAATATGATAACTTTCACCAACTTCAGAGATAGATTTTTTGAAACTTGTACCTTTCTCTTCATATTTAGAAAGTTTTAGTTGGATAAGTTCCAACTCTTCTTCTTTTGCTTTCAACTTCACTTCTAGATGCTCATTACGATTCTTTTCTTCCTCAAGATATTTCTTTAAATCATCTATTTATTTCTCCATCTAGACCTTCTAATCAGGAAAACACTCTTGATTGTTTTTTGAGAAACATTCATCTTCCAACTTCTTATTTTGATTTTCAATCTAATCTTTCTCAGGCATTCTTTCAACTCTTCTTTCAAATAGAATTCAAGTTCAGTTTCTTCTTCTTCAGAACTACTGCTTCTGAATTCTTCATCATTCATTGTTGCAATAAAACTATTCTCAATACCATAATCAACAGATTTTTCAGATTCACTATCATTTCCTTCTTATTCTTCATCTTTAGATAAGAAACTTCTTCTTTTTGGATTTGAATAATTTTATATTTTTTTATGTGGAATACGATTTTCCTTTGTCACCCTATTTCTTCCACGATCTTCTTAGCCTTATTTCTTCTTCATCACTATCTTCTTCATTCTTTCTTCATAGACAATTGGCCGCAAAGTTCCCAACGGATTCACATTCAAAACATTTCAAGGGAAGTTTCCCTTTGTATTTCCATGTACCTCTTCTAACATTTTTAGAAAACAAGGATAAAATTTCATCAAATTTTTTACATACCTCATTTTTAGAATTGGATTAACCAGCTTCATCTTCAATAAGAATATTCTTTGACTTTTCTTTCTTTGCAACCTTGAATGACATTTCTCTATCAATTTTTGTTTTGTTATTAATAGATTTCTCTCTTCTCATTTTGTAAGTGATGAGAGTGCTATGAAAATCATCTAGAGATAATGTTTCAGGATCTTTGCCTTCCAATGAAGAAACTTTTTCATCAAACTTGTCTAGAAGGATTCTCAAAATCTTTTCAACAACTATAGAATCTTTTATCTTTTCACAAAGACATATGATAGTACTAAAAATGTCATTCACCCTGGTAAAGAAGTCCCTAATAGATTCGTATTCACCCATCTTCAAATCTCTATACTTCAGCCTCTAAATTTTTTACTTTGCCTTCTTCACTTTTGTATTGCCTTCGTATATGTTTTTCAACTTGTATCATATACCTTTGACTATGGAAACACGTTTTACTCTTAAGAATTCACTTTTAGGAAGTGATGATAATAAAACATTCTTGTCCTTCCACCACTCTCAATATTTTTTTTATCAACAGATGTAAGAGGAAATTTTTCATCAATAGGAGAAAACTCATTTGTTGCGGCTTCAAGAACATCATATCCAATAGACATAAGATAAGGCAATATTCTATCTTTCCATATATGATAATTCTTAGCATCGAAAAGAAAAATTCCTTTACTCTTCACACAATTGAGATTCTCCATCAACTTCTCTTCAAAACTTCATCAAAGAATAAGCGAAGGGAATCTATGATCTAACACCAACTGTAATTGTCCAGTTGGGATAATTGTATCATTGAGAGGGGGAGGGGGTGAATTAGTGATAATTTTTTCTTTTATGTTTCCTTCTCAAATGAAACAACATCCGCCTCCTATTAAAGATTTATTTCCATACTGAAAACAAATCAAACACACATCCACGGGAACAAAAGTATTTAAAAGGTTCATTTTTCAATAAGAATAGCTACATCCTTGGTATGGTTTTGAAATAATCCAATACCACACCATCCACTAGAAAACAATCCTTTAGTGTGGAATACAACAAGTAGGATATGCTCTTACACTCATGTAGCACTATGTAAGCAATCCAATATTGTGTGTGCTCCTTCTAGCACAAATGATGTAATACAAAGTTTGTGTAACAACACATGTTACATGGGCTTATTTTTCAACTTCCACCAATGTATTCTTTGGAAAACAATTCTTAAATTTCTTACCCGAAAGTTGGTAAGAACAACAAAGGACTTTGATATACAACTTAGTTTGATTGTCCAGTCCAATTCTCCCAATCCAATCTTCAAATCTGATTTCCCAATATGATGGATATAACATTGTCTAAATACGATTGAGACAATTCAGAATTCCTTCTTCCTCAGTTTGAAAATCCCAATACAAAAATTTTGATCCGATTATCCAGCCTAATACGATGACCATCTGAATACTATGACAAGTAGAATACGGTAAATTGTTGAATACGATGATCACTGAATACGTTAATCAGCTGAATACGTTGCAATCTTGTCTCTTCTCCTTTCACTTCTCTCCGTCAAAACTTCTTCAACACAACACAATACAGAAACTTCTTCTCTCCCTACAAATGCAGAGCTTCTCTCTCTTACTCTCTGAACAGTACTTCAGTCGTCATTCTTCTGAAAAGTATGGTGTACTTCTCACCTTTTATAGGTGACCCATGAGTGGTTTTGGCGGGAATCCTCAAAACTTTCTCACTCAACCAAATTCACCAAAATCTCAATTTCCATTGGATTTTGAGTGAATTTATGACTTCATCAATGCTTCTCAATTCTTCTCGAATCTTCTACCACCTTCAACTTTTCTTCAGGCTTCCTTTCCAAATGCCGGTTTGGATTTGATTTCCCATTACAGTTTTCTCAATCTGATTTCTTCATTATGATGCTCTGAACCAATTATATATATAAAGAAATAGGCATGTTTCATCTTCTTCACAAACTCCATTCTAATTCTTCTTCCCAATTGCCAATATCATTTCTTCAATACATTGCTTTACATCAATAGAAGAATCAAAACATCTTCTTCGAATTTCAAACTCCCCCTCGACAACACATCTACCTCCTCCAGCTCTCTTCTAACTTTCTTCACAAACACAAATCCGATTTCAATTCCCATGTCGATTTTGTCATTATAATCAGCAGGATGAATCGGTATCAACTCCAATACAGTGGCCTTTGACCCAATTGATAAAATCATTTCAAATAATATCATAGTTCTTCTTTTCTCTTTTGAATACAATACCCATCAGATTCATTCTCCAAAGATTTATATCTTTTTGGATTTTAGTCTGACTGAAAACCAGTACCTTCGGTTTCTCACATTTGTCACAGATCTCCCCGACCTTCAAGATTCAAGCTATGTCTTTGAATACAATTCTTTCTTTGATGAATATGATGATAGGCCAAATACGATGGACCAGTGTCAGTAACTTCAACTTCATCAACTTCCTTCAATCACAAACTTTTGCTTGTATCATGGCTTCCTTCATGATTTTGAGTACATTTGAGAACAGTTTTAGCATCTTCAGTCTTACGTTGGAAAGTTTTGTAACTTCCCAATCACTTCTTTCCTTTCCATCTTAGCCTAAAAACGATTGACATGAATACGATCTCCAGTACCCTTTTTTCATCCAGATCTGATCATCTTGAATACGATTGGCAGTATTTCTTTCACTCTTTCCTTTTATCAAGCTTGCATCACAAGTTTTCAAAATACTTGTGATTAATGAGAACTCCAAGATCATCAAAGCATCATCACACAAATTTTATCATAGCCATGCAGACTCTAATTCTCCATCATTACGATCAATCATTCATACCAAATTCAAGGTTAATCTGATGACCATTTACTTCCAGCAAGATTCTTTCTCAATACGATCGACCTTTTCAAGCATTGTAAGTCCAATTCTTTTGAATACGATGGTCAATCCGAAATTCACCAAATACAAAGTGATGTGATTTTTCCTTCTTAAATTTCTTTGAAAACAAAATACAATACCTTTGATAAACAAACTTGCTTCCAGAAACCTTCTCCTGCAAACTTAGTCCCAACAGACCCAGAAGAGGATACAAAGAAAGTAGCAGCCATCAAAGCAGAGCTAACCTGTTAGAGAACTGTAGGCCCCCATCTCCCAAAGAGGGAACTGCTATGGATTAACTATTCAAAGTAGGAGAGAATTACAGAAGGAAACAGGAGAAAAACAAAAAATATAGTGAAAAATCGGGAAGCCCCTGCTTTCTCGCCTAAGCTCCTTAGGCTAACAATAGGAACAATCCCAGCAGAAAACTCACCCCCCCCCCCGATACTCCCACTAACTCCCCCCCTTTTAACTGAAAAGATCATGCGCCTCTCTTCTCCCCACGTGGAGATTCCCATCCAGCTGCACTAACTCAAAAATAACTGTCAGGGAAACTGCTTTGGTGGGGACCATGATGAACCGCCTCAGTGGGACCCCCTCCCATATTTTCTGTTGAGACAGAATTACCCTTTCCCCTGCGGGTGTAAACCTACCAAACTGACGGCTGGATACAGGCTCTATTATTCGCCCCTTTCTGAGAAACAGCCTTGTCCTCAAGGCTGAAAAATGGAAACTGGTTTTGGATGAAAAAATCGTCCTCCCAAGTGGCATCCTCCTCGGGTTAGCCCTGACATTTTATGAGAGATTTTGGGGAGGTAAATGTATCTTGGGTGTGGGAGAGTTTAGACAGGACAGCCTCTAGAATAGGCCAATCAGCTGCATCTGGTGGTAAATCTGGAGGAAAAGTTGGGTGGGCAGGAGGGGGCCCTTAGAGCTACTTAAGTTGGGAGATGTGGAAAACAGGATGTATCCGGGAAGTAGGGGTAACTCGAGCTGATATGCCATAGGACCGATGCGTTTGATAATAGGAAATGGGCCATAAAATCTAGGGGACAATTTTTGATTTAGCCGGTTGCTGAGAGACAGTTGTTTGTGAGGTCAGAGGTGTAAGTACACCTGGTCACCAACCTAAAATTCAAGAGGTCACCGGTGACGGTCTGCCTGAAGTTTCATAGCCTGCTGAGAGCGGTGGAGGTGGAATTTAAGATGCTGCAAAGCCTCCTTACGATCATAGAGGGCTTGAGCGACTACTGTGACGCGAATTTCAGAAGGTAAAAAGTTCAAAACAGTTGGGGCAGGTTGGTCGTAGACTACTTCAAAGGGAGTAGTGTTAAGGGAGGCATGCCAAGTGGTGTTATAGCAGAATTCAGCCCATGGAATCTAATAGGACCATTGCTTAGGGTGTTCACCAGCAAAACAACGCAAATAAGCTTCAAGGGTCCTGTTAGTGACCTCAGTTTGGCCATCCGTTTGCGGATGATAAGCCGAACTGAACTTCAAAGTGGTACCCTGGAGGCGGAATAACTTAGTCCAAAAGTGGCTGAGAAAAATTGGATCTCGATCACTGAGGATGGAATTTGGGATGCCATGGAGGCGAACCACTTCGCGCATAAAGAGTTCAGCGACACTGCGGGCTGTGTAAGGGTGTTTTAGGAGTAAAAAATGGTTGTATTTAGAGAGGCGGTCCACCACTACAAAGATGATAGTATAACCATGAGATTTGGGCAAGCTGGTGATGAAATCCATGGACAAATCTATCCAGACATCCTGGGGAATATCCAATGGTTGCAGGAGACCCGTGGGGGACAGCGTGGAATACTTATTTCATTGACAAGTGTCGTAGCGGCTGACGTACTGTTGGATTGTTTTCTTCATTCCAAGCCAGTATAAATTGTTTGCTAGTTTGCGGTAAGTTCTGTAAAAACCCATATGCCCCCTTGAGGGGTTTAATGAAATTTATCCAGCAGGTGATGTATCCAAGAGGAAGAGCTTGGAAAAACGAGGCGGCCTTTATAACGAAGAATACCGCGAGCCAGTGAAAAGTGTTTAAGTTGGAGTTGCCTGTACGAAGGGCAGCAAGAATTTTCTGTAAAGATGGATCATTCTCGACGCCATCTAACAAGTGGGTGTCCTGTTGCCAAACCGGGAAGGATCGGACAGCACACAAATGAGAATTTTCATGGGAACGAGAGAGGGCATCAGCGGTCGAATTTAGGTAACCTGGCTTGAATTGGACATCAAATTGAAAACCCAATAATTTTGAAATCCAACATTGTTGGTCAGCCATCATAATCCGCTGCTGGAGGAGATATTTGAGACTCCGATGATCTGAAAAAAACGGTAAAAGGGCGACCAAGTAAATAGGGTCGCCAATGCTGGATAACCAAATCCAAATCCATAATCTCCTTGTCATGGGTGGATTTGGCAAGGTGGTTGGCGGCTAAAGCTTTACTATAAAATGCAATTGGCCGTCGGTTTTGCATGAGAACAGCCCCCACGCCTCGCTCGGAGGCATCACACTCAATCTAAAATGGAGCAGAAAAATCTGGTAAAGCAAGAACGGGGGTTGAGGTAATGTGTGTTTTGAGGTTGTCAAAGGCTTGGGCAACATCAGCAGTCCAAGTAAAATTATCTCGTTTGGTGAGAGCAGTGAGGCTGGGCAATTTTGCCATAGCTTCGGATGAATTTTCTGTAATAGCTGGTGAGACCGAGAAATCCACGAACCCCTTTAACAGTTGTCGGACGCGGCCAATCCATCACTGCCTGAATCTTGGTAGGATCCATGGAAACACCATCTTTAGAAATAATGTGGCCCAGATAATCAATCTTCTGCCGAGCCTAAGAACACTTGCCACTATTAGCAAAAAAAAGAATGGAAGCAAAGGTCAAAATAGGTCGTTCATGGCAGCTTGGAAGGCAGCTGGGGCATTCATAAGGCCAAAGGGCATGACGAGAAATTCATAATGACCATTGTGAGTGCAAAATACGGTTTTATCAACATCTTCAGCCCGCATCTGAATTTGGTGGAATCCTGATTTGATATCCAGTTTGGAAAAAGGATATGCACCATGAAGCTCATCAAGGAGTTCGTTAACTACCGGAATAGGGAATTTATTGGGAATGGTGACTTTGTTGAGAGCACGGTAATCAACACAAAGACGCCAAGTGGCATCCTTGTTCTTAACAAGAAGAACAGGGCTGGAATAGGGACTGAAGCTGTTACGAATAATACCAAAATTCAACATCTCTTGTATTTGCCTTTCGATCTCAGATTTTTGAAAATGGGGATATCTGTATGGCCGAACTGTAACAGGACCCTGGCTGGGTAGTAAGTGGATGCTATGGACATGTTGTCGGACAGGAGGAAGCCCAGTAGGTGCAGCAAATATGGCATGAAATTGAGCAAGTAGGGACTATAAGTCCCTCTATTGAGTGGCAGTAAGGTCATAGATGCGGACCCAACTACGAATATCTTCATGAAGACCATGCAAAAAATATCCAACATACTGTGGTTCAGGCTGGCATGGGATAAGAGAAGCTAAATATTCAAATTCCTCAATATAAGTCTGAACAGAATCAGTTTGGTGGAGGGCATCGAGTTCTTCATAGGGATTATGAATCTCCAAACCACGAAAACGTTCCATTAATTCATCCTTGAATATGGACCACGAGAGACCCGGATTAACCTCGAGAACTATAGTAAACAATGGATGGCTGGACCGTCCAAGCTAAATTGGGCGGGGGAGACCCTGGAGTCATCAGGTGTTTGATGCAGTCGAAAATAGAGTTTTGCACGTGTGAGTCACCCTCTTGGATCGTGGCCATCAAAAATCAGAAGTTCCACTGGTTTCGGAAAAATAGGGAGTTCTTGTGGTAGGGCAGGTAGAGGACGGTGCTCCGACAGATCCCATGCAGTAGCGCCAAAATGATCTGCAGTAGGATCCAGGGACGGAGAGGGGTTGCTTGTGGGGTCGTGTGGGCGTTTATCCTGGCGACGGAGGATTCCCGAAGAATACTTACAGAATTCTGCATTTTCTTGAGCCTCGCGATCCAAACGTTGAAAGTTGATATGAAATAAATCCAGAGTGGAAGAAATTTTGTTTACCGATAAGTGAAGATCAGCCAAAGAAGTATCAATTTGATCTATGCGGGGATCCATTGAGTCGAGGCGGGACTGATATCGAGTCTCCATTGATGAACTGGGTGGCTGCGTGGTGAGCAGGGAGGCGTGCATGATGGAGGACGAAGCAGAACGCACGAAGGAGGCAGGTCGGACCAATTTGTTAGAGAACTGTAGGCCCCCAGCTCCCAAAGAGGGAACTGCTATGGATTAACTATTCAAAGTAGGAGAGAATTACATAAGAAAACAGGAGAAAAATAGAAAATAGAGTGAAAAATCGGGAAGCCCCTGCTTTTCCGCCTAAGCTCCTTAACCGAACAATAGGAACAATCCCAGCAGAAAACTCCTCCCCGCACTCCCACCAACTCCCCCCCCCCCCTTTAACCGAAAAGATCATGCGCCTCTCTCCCCACGTGGAGATTCCCATCCAGCTGCACTAACTCAAAAATAACTGTCAGGGGAACTGCTTTGGTGGGGACCATGCTGAAGCGCCTCAGTGGGACCCCCTCCCATATTTGCTGTTGAGACAGAATTACCCTTGCCCCTGCAGGTGTAAATCTGTCAAACTGCCGACTGTCTACGGACTCTATTATAACCGGATTGGAAGAACGAGAGGGTATGACAATCACCATCGATATCAAGCATTGTGCCGCAATGCACGGGGCAATGCTAGTTGATCAACAATGCGAGGTGGGAAGTTAAGCGCCTTCAATGATGTAGAAGATGAGGGGCAGTTCAAGTGTAGTTTGGTTGGGTCTTCGAGCCTTGTTTGGACATTGTGCCTCTACGACTTCGAATCATGTTCTAGACCTTGTACCACTGAGTCTACGGGTCATGTAAGGGTTCCGCCTCAACCCATAAAAAGGAGGATTATCCAAAAAATAAATAAATAATCTCGACGACCTTGGGGCCGGGTTGACCACCACCATATTTAGACCCCGATGAAAACTTAACCTTCATAAATGGCTTGAAATCAAACTTATGACAAGTAAAACATGTCATACGTGTCATGAACACGTCATCATTCTCAAATGCCACGTGATGAAATATGAATCATCCGCTCGGCTTGTTCCTCCTGAATAAATTTAATGAACCTTGAATAAAGAATATTCAAGCAAAAACAAACTTACATTTTAACTCAATAAGAGCCATGTATCATTTTCACTCTTACAATGAAAAAAAAAACTTGTATTTTAACAACTTGTACACTCAAATCAATAAGAGTTCAGCATCATGTTCACTCTCTTTACACACAAAATAAACAAACTTGCATTTTAACCTGTTCATCAAACAACATACAACCTTACAAGCTGATCGATCGTGGAACGGCAAACCGGGCATCCCCAACTTTTGGCTTTGATTTCATTCAAACAAGCCATGCATCCCGCCATGTGCCCACACGGGATGCACGCGCCCTCCACCGGAGCATCTAGACATATAACACACAACAAGCCACCAACTCCATTGTTTCTATCAGCCCAACTAACCGGAGATGAGAAGCTTGATGGGTAATGAACGGTGTCGCCCTCCCCTTCCCCTGCAACTGCATCACCAAGTGGTGGAGCAGATGGGATCGAAACAGGGGAAGGAAGTTTGGAGCTTGTTTGGATGACAGTCAGGTTCGTATTCTGAATCTGGGCATGGCGGGTGTGGGAAGAGTTGTTCCTGCTGGTGGATACATTTGTCTCAGAGCTTGGTGGCCTATCATTAATGGTGGACTGCAAGGAGGCATTGATTGCCATGGAAAATTCCATGTCATCTGCGGCTGGTGGTGCAGTTGGAGGGACAGCGGTATTGGAGGTGCTATCAGAAAATGAAGTACTGGATCCCTGAATGTTGAACAATAAACAATGCACATTAAAAAGGGAGCAATAAAGCACAATGTAACAGTAAGCGGTGTTTGTTTTGTTTTTGAAAAAACACTTGTGTTTGAGAGTTTTTTTAGGATGGCATGGAATGGAATGAGATGACTTGAGGACATTGTTTGGAAGAATTTTTTTATGAGAAGGTGAGATTACTGTTAAAGAACTTCACCCCCCAACACACACACACATTATGAAGCATTAAATTTCACCCCCCAAACATTGAAACGTTAAATTTCATTTCATTTCATGTCATCTCACTGCATTATGTTTCATTAATAACCATTGCATAAAAACTTTCAAACATAGCCTTCAATTCTAGAAGAAAACCACATAAAAACAATACTCCAAAATATTAAAAAAAAGTGCATTTAATTATATTTTTTCACAAATGATCTTCATTAATTAGTTCAAACATTGAATAAAGATTGTTTTTTAGAATACATTATAATTTGTGATAATTCAATGTACCCAGACACTCAGTTTCCTTTGTGAGAGAATTTTCTTGTGTTCTTCCTAACATTGTATATGCCATCTGAAATTTATAGCAAGTTACAAAATCAAATCATAAGTTCATGACCCAAACAAGAACAGTGGATGGGGTTAAAATACCTGCAGAGTTCCTTTGCATGCATTGCAAAACAATTGAAGTTGGTGCTTCTCGCTTTCATTTGGAGGCGCCAGCTTAACGCGTGTTTCTTAAGGTGAAAAAGAGAAAATAAAGTTAAGAACCATGTCAGCCAAAAATATCGATTTCTTTACAAAAAACAGCCAGGTATCAAATTTTCAAACAATTCACCCAATCATTAAACGAGAGGCAATTAAAAGAAACTACTGGAACAATTTCAAGATGCAATTACTAAGGCTCCAGTACATGTGGCAAAGAACAAGAAGAATTTCTGAGGTTTTTTTTTTTTTTTTTTTTTTTTGAAAGAAAACAAACATTAGATTGATTGATGGTCATTCAAAGCAAGGGTACAAAGCAGTAAAGCAGTTTAGGAAAAAACTCAAACCAAACATGATCTCCCGAATCTTTCCTAAAACCAGCTAAGTGATGGGTGACACGATTTCCATCTCTCTTAACATAAGAGAATGTACAGCAAGAGAAACAATTCATCAAAGACTAGATTCTCCTGAGAATGAGACCATAGGCTTGGAAGTCTCCACTGCAGTTAAGAATAGAGTTGATCACCATTTGGCAATCCGATTCAAAAATAATAAAATCGCATCCATTAGAACATGCAAAAGATAGACATGGTTTTAGAAGGTACAAGAATTATCTATCCAAACATTCTCTTAAAAGGGGTTACCCCCTATGGAGACCGACACTATATCGTGCTCAAAATTCTGGTTAAGGCCCAAAGATCTAACGTTCACCCCAGAGAAAACTCTGAAGGGTACCATGGTTAGGCCCAAAGATCTAACGTTCACCCCAGAGAAAACTCTGAAGGGTACCATGGTTAAGGCCCAAACCCTGAAGGGTGCACAAAATATGGTGAAGCACCCAATGACACTCGAACACTGAAGGGTAGCCAAACATTTTCATTTTCCTGAAAACATGAAAAAAAAAAAGATTTTTTCCCAAAACCCTATCACTTCCATTTTCATTTTAAAAGATGTATGTTTTCCATTTACATAAACCAATGGAAGGTATTGACTTCTTACAATATTCTAATATGTGCACCACTTAAAAATTTTGAATTCTTTATGGATATTGCTTGCGTTTACAACTTTCATTACATAGTGCTATGAGGATTAGAATTCAATTTCACTAACTACTTGCAACAATGCGATAAAATTAATAAACTATATATTATATGGCCTCACAATCTTCATCCTAATTTTCTTAATAAAAAACTCCACGGATCCTTCTTTCTGTTGCTTTTAATCAAGGTATGGTTAAACTTGCTAATATGTTTCAAATTTCCCCGAAAGAATAGTAAAGGTCTGGCCCCCAAACATTTCTCCTATCCATATCAAAGAAGTGTCAAATCCACTATGCTAACATGCATCCTTAAGTTCTCCATTGTTTCTTATTGTTTAACATAAGAAAAAAAACTTACGTTTAATAGATCGACCCTTATGCCTTGCTTCATGATATGTGTAAAGGTGACGCTTGCGTCTCTTGTTTCTTGGAACTAGAAAGGCGATCAAAAGGGATCAACAACAGGCAATCAATCAATAGGCCAAGAAATGACAGATGATCAACTTTCAAGCAATGATAACAATGGAGATTTCTAAGGAGTTTCAGAATCATTAATTACTTTCAGAATGATCAACAATTATTAAAATCATAGGATCGGGCCGGTCAAAATTTGGCACCTCCATGACAGCCTTCCACAATGCTACAACTGTATGAGGCTTGGCATCCTGCTCAAAAAATATAAAATACTTCATAAGATGAACTAACAAAACTAACAACCATCAAGTTTGAAGAGTAAAATGTGCAATCCTCAGATGAGCTAAAAGCAGTCACAGCCCATTTGCTTCATAGAATCATCGGCAGTGGAATAAAATTGAATTGAATGGAATTGAATTGCTAAAGAAAAATAGTCCGTTGTTTTTCAAACAATATTGCTTAATGTCAATTATACCCCTGATTTAAAAAAAAAATGAACAGTATCCCTGAACTGTCATTGCTTGTTACAATGCTTTTTAAAATGACATACCCTTTTGCATGAACAGTGTCCTTCAGAAACAAACCAAATGGGTTGTCAGTAATCATACTGATACAATTGAGGAAGTGAAGGATAATAATAAAAAAAACATTATATGACTATCATAACGCGTGTAAATTTGTAAGCTCATTTCCATATTTATTAAGGCCTGTCATTCAAACAATGTGCCTTGTCTTGTCTTGCCTATCACCATGCCACCTAATATGCACAAAAGAGAGAACTCATACACACATTATAGGCAGCCAGGCTCCGCAGTAACAAAACAGGAGCAATATATCCATAGCTAAGTTATGCATTTCAGAACTAAGGATGTCAAATTGAGTTAAAGCCACAATAAAAGAAATGTCACATACACATTATTGCAAAGAAATCAAAACATTTTAGCAAGCCAGAGTATTATATGATAAAATACCTGCAATTTAGAATATATAGCAAGCTCCAATTTCAAAGGTTTTCTAGAAGCAGGGGCACCATATGGCAGAACAACAACCCAACTGGGAAAAAGGAATAGGAGTGAGCACATTTGGTAAATACTGCATACACAGTTTGAAAACGAATTCAGAAAAACAATTAAATAGCACCCACACATTTCTTGAAACCAATTGAGGGGCTAGTACACTTAAAAAGCCTGGCCCATGAAATTCGCGCAGCCAACCAGAGAACAAGCAAACATGGCTCTAGGAAGCAAGGGAGAAAATATAGTTTCAATGGTCATTTTCAAACTAGATAGCATTAAAAAATAGAACAAAAAAAGGATTTAGAAATACCTCAATTGCACGAACAACATTGCTAAACCCCTTTGCTCTAGCCAGGGCAAGAGGAGTTTGACAATCATCATTAATCACTAATGCATTGGCTGAAATTTTAAAAACATCAATTAAATTAAAACATTGAGTAGAAAAAATGGCAGCCACTTTGGTAACAAAAAATCAAAATTTACAGTACTGCATGGTACAAACCTCCATACGAAAGAAGCAGCTTAACAGTATCTTCAAGGCCTTTTTTGGCTGCATGATGTAATGGAGTTCCACCATGGGAACCTGAAGGGGATTCGGAGAATTAGAGAGGAGCGGAGGTACAATCAATTCAGGAAAACTGGATATCCAAAGCGCATCTGGAAGGCCATGAAATTTAAATAAAATTTAACAAAGATTTGTATTGCCCTTGATGGTAGGCAAACTCCCACTTCTGAGCATGCAAACCTTTTGAGACCAAAAATGATTGGCCCTTCGGTGCACTAATAATTACAGGATAAAAATAAAATGCAAAATGTGGAAAAATAGACATTGGATGTAACGTGAAAAAAAAAACCAAATGGAAAAAGGTAAAAAACCACGGGCAAATAGAAGGATCTCACTATGGTAAAATATGGGTACACACTCTGATGGGACAAGGGTAGTCCGGAAAAGGCCACCAATAATGTATACTTACCACCAGAGAGCAGGGGTTGGTAGTCAAGGGAATAGCTCAGTATCGCTGGGAGGGATAATATTGTAATTCGAGCTTAAGTGAGTTTGTTAGCATAGTTTAAAGGGAAGAGGGAGCGGGCCTTAAGGGGCATTCAATTAGTTTTTTGTTTGAAGGTGTAGCGCCTAGGCCTGAGGAGCGAAGCTCTCTCCAGGAATGTCGATTGTAATAGTTTTCCTACTCTATACGAACAAGATCCGGGTAGGTATTTCTGATACCTATCATCTTGGTGCTCTCATTGAGAGAAACACCGAACGACTGGCGATTGCGGATTGGAGGAAAATTAAAGGAATCGCGCTAGTGGATGGCACAGATGGAGAATCACACTACACACCAAGAGTCGACTACCACCGAGCTGACGACGGGAATTCAGGGGCAAGAAGCAAGTCTTAAGTGTCTGGAAACGGATGAAAATCGCCTGCAAGGACTTCAGTTGCAGGAACTGTTGGCAGCAGTGTCGCTCCAACGAACGAATCAGGAAGACAGTTCAGGAAGGAACAATGAACGAGGAAAGGCGGTCTTAGAGTAGGAAGGCCGTGGTAGTTTGAATTCAAAAACAACAGGAAAGAAAATATAGGGGAACGTGTTGGGGAGATCAGAAGTCCGTGAATGAGAATATGGGGAGATATGAACACTTTCTAGGCAGATCGAGATGTTGATCTTCACTAGTGAGGATCTGGTGACTCGAATTACTCGAGTTAAGCTATATTTTTTGATCAAGCGAACACAAGAAGAATTGAAGGTATCGCTGGTACAACTCAGCAAGGACGAGATGGTCCAGTACTGGATCAATTCACTTCGTTCAACTGAGCCAGGAATATCGTGGAGTCAACTCAAATATGATATAATGTGGCGTTACAGAGATGTCGCGGATGAGGACCCGATGGTTTACTTGAAGAGTACGCAACAAACAAGAGCAGTGAACGTATATATAGACGAGTTTGAGTGAGCAACCATACGCATACCGGATTTCCCTGAGAAACGATACTTAGAGCAAGTTCATTGGGGGGGTGCAGAGCAGAAATTGAGAGCACGGTCATGACTCATGAACCACGAAGCAAGGCGCGGATCTAGGAGTTACTGGTCAAAGGGATGATCAAGATGACTGGATCAAAGGGATTATCAAGATGACCAGATCATGAAGCAGGAATTATTCTTCAGCCGGTCCGGGAAGAATATAGGCACCTACAACAGCGAAGTATTTACTAACAGAGGATGTGAGAGTGTAGGAAAGAAAAGGAGAGAATGCATCCAGATGGAAGGGAGTTAGAAATTTGTCCAGAGAGGAGTTTGAGGAACCGGAGTCGAAGGGGCTATGTTATTCCTATGAACATAAGTTTAACCCCGGACATAGATGCCCGGAAAAAGGATACAAGTTAATGGTATAGTAGTGTATAGAGCCGAAAGAAGATGGGGAAGAGGAACCTGAGAGGGATGAGGCTACAAAAGGAGAATCTGAAACAATGTGGGAGATGGAGATGCTTGGTACTACCACGACTGGACGGAGGAGTCAATGACAGGGGAACTAGATCAATGTTAATGGAAGAAAAAGTGGAGGGGGTCCCACTACCGGTTTCGGTTGATAACGGGGCAAGCCACAACTTTATCTCAAAACAGTTAATGCGACAATTTGCAGCACATGAGGTCAATACTAAACCTTTTGATATTCATTTGGGGAACGACCACCATGTCGAATCCAGCGGGTTGTGCAAGTCTTTGAAGAATGAGCTTAAAACAGTATACTTTACTATAGATGCTTATGTTTATGATAATACAGGCCAGATTTAGTCCTTGGAATTTCATGGCTTGAAAAATTGGGATACATTACAACCAATTGGCGGAAAATGACCATGGAATTTGCATGGGAGGGGAAGCATGTAGCATTACAGGGGGGGTAACGAAACCGCACAGTCTACCGGATGCTTTATAAAAATATTTGGGGAAAAGGAGGAAGCAATTATATGGAATTCAGTGGGTCATTGTAGCGTCCCAACCCAGATGCCATTTAAACAATGCTCTAGGCCGGTAGACCACTAGGCCTTATGCGCGCCTCCCCATACGTCAAAAGTTGCCGACTAGCAGCGAGAGTGTAAAGAGGTGATAGTGGAGAGATTATACCCTCTGTTGGTGATAATAATAATGGTTCATAGAAAAATATAACAGTGGAAGAAAGACCACAAACAATAACACGCAATAGAGGAAGCATAAGCAACAGCAATGAATAATAAAGTCATTCATACTATTTGTAGCATGAAAAGCCATTTATAGCTACTAAAAAAACATGTCATATACATCAGGACATACATGACAATAAGTAGAAGGGTCGCCCATGGCTGGCCTCGGTAGATACATATAGTAAGCATGCTAAATTAAAAGTAAACTCAAAAATAAACTCCAGCTAATGCAAGAACCGCCATGGTCCCTTGCCATCCATCCCATGCTAAGCAGTACGACATGATCACTAAGGTTCAGCTCCTGAGCTCGGTCCCTTACCAGATCACAGAGACATAAAGTCTACACAAGTCCCAAAGGGCTCGTGTAGGGTGTGAGAATAAATCTCAGTAGGCCACCACCAACGTGTGCTTAGCTTACATCCCTGATAATGCAGGTGTTACGAAATATAAATAAACAAAAAGGTAGCACATGCATATATAATAAACCCACTCCCCTTGTGCTCAGCGACCACAAGGAAGCAATCACCTGCTTCGGTCATCACCGGTATACCACGTGCCCCCATTTATACATATAGCATGCAGCACGTGCCTGCATATGTAAAACTATAGTGGCGAGGATCCTTAGCATAAAGCTCAAGGCATCCCCTGACGAGTAACAAGTTGGAGAGCCCACAGGCACCCCCTGTAAAAGTAACACCGACACCACATGCCAACCGACACCTCCCGTGTCATAATCAATAATCGGCGTCCCGAAAGCACGCCCAAATAAGTACCTAGTCCCTCGGACCTCAGCTCATAAAATCCTCATCGGCTCCAAGCCTGACGTCCGAGGCACAACGATATCTATCCTCCCATACAAAATCACTGACGGCTCGAAGCCCGACGTCCCAAGGCAAAGCGATGTCTATCCTCCCAAGTCCCGACCCATGACCTCAAGCAATATAGCAAGCCCCAACCCCCAACCGACAGTCTCATCATCATCCACGTGTCTTTCTACGACAAACACCTCCAACCTCATTGATGGTCAACACCATACTAAGCTGCAACTAACGGAGGCCTCTACCCACATGAGTGGTCACCACCACCTCATCATCTGAGTCCTATCTGTGTGCACACGACTCCAACAGCGCGTCGGCCAACAAACGGTGAGCGACAATCACCCAAGCAACCTAAGCCACATCATCCCGACACCTCGTGCCCCCTGCGACTGTATCACTCAACCCGGTGGTCATCACCATCTCAAATCACTCAGGCCTTACCCGCAACTTGACGACCCCGTCCCCTCAATCTGACGACCATGTCACCCAACCTGTGATCAACATCACCCAAAGTATCCAGCCAATCCCACACCTGAAGAACAACACCACCTCAAATCCAGGAGGTCATCATGTTACGGAAATGTCGGGAGTCGCAAGGACCGAATAGGCTTGCAGATGAAGAAAAGACAGAAAAAAGAATCACACAGGACACAAAGAATTACGTGGTTCGGGAAATGATCCCTACGTCCACAGAGAGGCAGAAATTTCACTAGTTTCAGGAGCACAATTACAGGAAGTATCTTAGAGTTTCTAATACACAGAAACCCTAGCTCGAAATGGGCTAATAAAGAAGATGAAGCATTATTCCACCAACCGCATAGAAATACACTATGCTATAGTGAAAAGCGATTGGAAGTCCACGGAGTTACAGTGTTGGTCGGTCAGCACTGCAACAGTCAGTCATAATTGCTACAGTTTCAAAAAAAATGGGTCGGGGACCTTCGGCCCCCGAACCCCCGGAGCAGGGGCACGTTGCCCCCTGCAACCCCCAACAAGCTCACCGCGGAGTTGCGGCCTAGTGCGCAGTATGGGCCGCAAACATTTGGCCCAACATCAGTCAAAGAGGATCAAGTTACATCAATCCAAACAATCTCCCACTTGAAATCGTCAGCTTGAAATTGAAGTTGTGAATAGAAAGAACGTCACTGGTGAATGAAGAAGAGGAGCTCAGATTAAGTAAGTTATCCAAACCAGTGGAGATCAACAAAGACACAACAGTGCCACAACTTCTATATTACCATTGGCTTCGTCAACATGTCTATCGGATTTTTGGTTCCACAAATCTTCTCAATGTCAGCAAATCATCATGTATCAAACCTCTGATGAAATGGTACTTCAACTGAATGTGCTTCGTCCGGGCATGAAACATTGGGTTCTTTGCAAGTTGTATAGCACTCTGACTATCACAATGCAATACATTTTCATCTCGTTTTCTTCTCATCTCATCCAAGAAGTTCTTCAGCCAAATCATCTCATTCTCAGTTTTTGTTACAACAATGTATTTTGCCTTTGTGGTGGATAAAGTCATCACCTTATGCAATTGTGATATCCAGCTTACTGCAGTTCCTCCACAGGTAAATACATAACCTGTGGAGAAATGGTACTTCAACTGAATGTGCTTCATCCGGGCATGAAATATTGGGTTCTTTGCAAGCTGTAGAGCACTCTGACTATCACAATGCAATACATTTTCATCTCGTTTTCTTCTCATCTCATCCAAGAAGTTCTTCAGCAAAATCATTTCATTCTCAGTTTTTGTTACAGCAATGTATTTTGCCTTTGTGGTGGATAAAGTCATCACCTTATGCAATTGTGATATTCAGCTTACTACAGTTCCTCCACAGGTAAATACATAACCTGTGGTACTCCTGCTGTCAACGTCACCTCCAAGGTCAGCATCCACATACCCCTACAATGAATTTCCTTTCCCAGAGCACAGATATATCTCATTGCTGTCATTCAAATACCTCAGTATCCACTTCATAGCTTCCCAATGTTGCTTTCCAGGGTTAGCCATGTGTGCTCGCAACTCCGACTGCATGAGCAATGTTAGGTCGAGTGCAAACCATGGCATACATTAGGCTTCCAACAGCTGATGTGTATGGAACCTTTGTCATGTACTCAACCTCTTCTTCAATCTTCGGTGATTGCTTCTTTGATAGTTCGAAATGGCCCGTCAGGGGAATAGAGACCAGCTTTGATTCCAACATACTGAATCTTCTCAGAACTTTTCGAATGTAGTCAACCTGTGATAACATTAAGGTTCCCGCTGCACGGTCTCTCATGATCTTCATCCCCAAAATCTTGCTAGCTTTTCCAATATCCTTCATTTCGAACTCCTTAGCCAAATGTCATTTCAACTCATCAATCCTCTGCATACATGATCCTGCAATGAGCAGGTCGAGTGCAAATCATGGCATACATCAGGCTTCCAACAGCTGATGTGTATGGAACCTTTGCCATGTACTCAACTTCTTCTTCAGTCTCCGGTGATTGCTCCTTTGATAGTTTGAACTCCCACTGCATGAGCAATGTCAGGTCGAGTGCAAACCATGGCATACATCAGGCTTCCAACAGCTAATGTGTATGGAACTTTTAAAACCGTTTTTTATTCTTCTGAGTATTTTCTGAGTCCCACATCGGAATACCTCTTTATGTATTTTTTTTCTCATTTTATAAAAGAGAGCCTCTGCCTCACCTCAAGGGAGGGAGATTTCCTCCTACATGGTATCACAGGGAAATTAAGTTTTCCATCCGCCGTTATTATTATTATTTTTTTGCTCCCCCTCCCCCCTTGCGGCTTCCCTGCTCCCCCCCCCCCACCTGCGGCTCCATACGGCTTCCCAGCCCCGCCTCCATGCGCCATCCGGCCCAGCCTCCCTGCGGCCCTGCTCCGCACGCCTCGTCCCGGCCTCCCGGCGGCTCCCCTCAATCGCGACGTAGCCCGCCGACTTCGTCCCTCCCGACGAAGTCCCGCCCAACGGCTGCGCTCCTCCCTCCCGACGGCGCGGGTCCCTCCCGACGAAGCACCCTCTCGGATCCTTCCGGCAGACCTCCTCCTCTGCGCGCGACGCCTCCAACAGCTCCCACCTGTCGCCCTTCCCAACCCCTCACACCTCCCGGCTCCCGATGCAGCGTCCTCCCTCTGCGCGCATCAGAACCCGTCGGCCTCTCCTTGAGGCGCACTCGCCATCTTCTCTCGGCCGCCCTCCCGGCGCTCTAGCCAACTCACCTCCAACGGCTCCCTCTCTGTCCATCACCTCCGCTGCACAGGGCCCTTCACGGCTTCCCGGCGCGTCAGGCCCCCGCTGATTCCGGCGCTGCCCACAACTGCGTCATCAACCGCTGCCCAACGCCTCCATGGCAGACTCCTCCCTTCTGCCTCAGATGATCACTGCCTCCACCCGCTTCGTCAATGACCGGTTGGACTCCTCAAATTTCTCTATTTGGCGGAAGACTGTGGTGATGTCCCTGACCGGGATGGACCTTGATTCTCACCTTGGGGATCCTCCCCCGGCTTCGACTGACCCCAAATATCATCCGTGGAAGCTTGATGATAGCAAGATCTTCGCTCTGCTGGTCAATTCAATGGATCGATCGGTCAAGGATGTCACCCGCACGGCGAATACAGTCAAGGAACTCTGGGAGTCCTTGAACATCGTGTATTCCGAGACCAACAACCTGGCTCAGGTCTCCGATATCCTCCAGCGCCTGTCCCATATTCGACAGCAGGACCAGTCCTTCACGGCATATTTCATGGAATGGAAAGGGCTTCGTGATGAATTGCAGGAGTTGTGGCCCGTTCCCCGGACACCGACAGAAGCTCAGACAGAGCGGGACAAACTCTGCATCTTCAATCCTCTCAGTGGCCTCGCTCCGGAGTTTGCCACCACGGCTACCGAGTTGCTCGCCAGCCCTTCGACGCTGGAGATCCCACAGGTTTATCATCGGCTGAGCAAGACCCAACGGGCTCTTCCCCCTCCCGCCCCCATTATCGACCACTCAGCTCTCGTCGGTCATGGCGGTGGACGCTCTTCGGGCCCTCGTGGACGTGGTCGTGTAGAAGGTCGTCCACGTCCCCTCTATCAACATTGTGGCAAGTTTGGCCACCTGATTGACCGATGTTTGGTTCTGCATGGACGTCCATCTCAGCGCCCGCAGCAGGGACATACAGCGGTCCAGGAGGCTTCCTCGGCAGTCGCCACTCTTCCACCATCTCTGGACCTATCTATGGCCAACATCCGGTTGACTCATGATCATCGGGACCCTGCAGGACCCGGTCCATCTTCGGCTTCTCTGGCACATTCTGTTAGATCTGCTGCATTTGTCGGTCGTCGCTCCCTGCCTGGATGCTCGACTCAGGTGCCTCCGACCACATCACCGGTGATGCTGGTATGTTGACCTCCTACTGCCCTTATACCGGTTCATCAGCCATCACCGTCGCTGATGGCTCCACTATCCCCATTGCGGGCTTCAGCGCATGCTCCCTAACTCCATCGATTCACCTACCCTCTGTGGCACATGTGCCCCGCAGTCCATTTAATCTTCTTTCCATCAGTAAGCTGACAAAGGATTATAACTATGCTGCCATATTTACCTCCTCTGGTGTTGTATTTCAGGAGCGGACTACGAATCGGGAACCTGGTAGAGGCCAGCTTCGAGACGGGGTCTACATGTTCGATGGACCGTCACCCATCGCTTGCACGTCTGTCTCTGCTTGAGCATTGGATCTTCATTCCCGGTTGGGACACCCGCCCGCCTCCACCATTCATCAGCTTTTTCCAGACTTTAGTCAGCATAATTCTTTTCATTTTGAGTCATATACATTTGCGAAACATCATCACACTACATACATTCCTCGAGTGGATACAAGGACCTCAAAACCTTTTGATCTGGTTCATTCAGACGTGTGGGGTCCCTGTACCATTTCGAGTCATTTGGGGTCTAAATATTATATATCTTTCATTGATGATTTTTCACGAATGACTTGACTTTACCTCCTTCGAGAACGCTCCGAAGTGTTTTCCACATTCCAAACCTTTTACAATGAAATTCAAAACCAATTTTCCATCTATATAAAATGTCTCCGCTCGGATAATGGGCGTGAGTATCTCTCCACTCCCTTTCGGTAGTTTATCCAGACAAAAGGCATCATTCATCAGACCTATTGTCCTGATACACCCCAGCAGAATGAAGTGACCGAGCGTAAACACAGACATATTCTGGAGACTGCTCGTGCCCTCCTTTTCCACCGACAGGTGCCTCTGTATTTTTTGGGAGATGTTATTCTCACTGTCACCTACCTAATAAATCGTCTTCCTTCCTCTATCCTTCAGGGGAGACTCCTTTTCGAGCTTTGTTCTCCTCTCTCCCACTTCACTCCCTTCCACTTTGCGTGTTTGGATGCCTCTGTCGCGTTCATGACACACGCCTCGGTCTCTCCAAACTCTCTCCCAAATCCCTCTGGTGCATTTTTCTTGGCTACTCCCGCACTCAGCGCGAATATCGCTGCTTCTCACCGGACCTACAAAGGTATGTCATCTCGACCGACGACGCATTCGTTGAGAGCTCTCCGTTCTCCCTTCCCTCTCTTCATCCTGACTCCGTCGTAGATGATTGTCTTCCTCTCATCATCCACCCTCCTCCGGTGTCTCCCCCTATTGACACCCATTTTGGTCAGGTCTACTCCCGTCGTCCATCAACTGTATCTGTAAGGACCCGACCTTAAACATTACATAATCTTGAATTAAATGAATAATTCACATTGAGGATCTTTTCAGGTTTAGAGTTTTAGAGAATTAGGTCATAACTATTACATTTCTTTTCAAAAATTACAAAGTAGAAACTTCTACTCAGTTTCCATTTTTTCACAAAACAAACTCTTAAAAAAAAGTCATGTCTAGTTCCATGTTTAAGATAGCATGATTTTTCCTTGATCTCATCCTTAACCATATTCTTCTTTAAGTCCTGTGAAAAACATTTCAAAACTTGAGATGAGAATAAAAAGCTCAGGGATACACAAAGAAGGAAAACTGTTAATTTTTCAAAACAACAATACTTTTCACCTTTAAGAAGTAGTAAATACTCTTCATTGAATAAAAGATCAATACTTACCATTTTGTAACCAAAAGATTACCATAAAACCCATATAAAGAACACATAACATATAAAGGTAACTTGGGACATAAACATATTTAAATGAAATAACCATACGGTCGACTTCCATACATATCACTAAATGGAATAGTCATACGGCCGACTTCCATACCCAATGCATTGGAGGTTATAACGTAAACACCCATCCTGGTTTATCACGGCACCACCCGTCATATGGTTTATCACGTAACCACCCGTCAAATGTCCAAGTACCATCATAACACATTAAATATTGCAAATATAAACATTTCACTAATAACATTTCATTTGCAATCACAAGAAATAATTTCAAGATATTGAAATAATCAATGTTTTGTCAAACCATTTTCAAAACCATTTAAAAATAGATTTTTGAATCAAAGTGTCTCATACCACTTTGAAGCTTTTAAAGGAATTATCATTTTTTTACATTAATGTCCATATATATAAATCTTAAAAACCATTTTTAAAACATGGATATTAAAGAGAGATTTAGAATAATAAATCTCTAAAACATTTAAAACGATATTTTAGTTAAAGAGTTTTTAACAAAATGAGAGACTCTTGAATACAAATAATTGAGGAATAACATTTAATCAAAACTTTATAATATCATGAGAATAAAGGGATCCATGATATAATATGACAAAGGACAGTATATACACCATGTAAGAGTGAATTGGTGCATAACAACAACGAAGTCTCAATGAAAATGTAAATTGAGATGAAATCTCTTATAAAGACGGTATCCTTAAATTAAGAATAAATCAATCACATAATTACGTGACAAATATAAATACACTCAATATAAGTGGATATTAAGTGTAAAACAATCAGAGGTCATTCACACATATTCATAGGATGACATATTCAAGAAGTACAAGTCTAACCTAAAGAATTGAAATTGGGTTAAGAAGTTCCCTTGCAAAAATTCGAAAGTCTAACGGCGTCACATTAAAATTCATAAAATGAGTTGATGAGATAAAAAGGGTATCTCATCACTTGGACATAAAATTTACATCAATAAGGATATATAAGAACATATCCCAACATAAAAAGATGTAAATTAAAAGACATAACAAAAAGAAGTCTTTTAAAAAGAGAAGGGTGAAAGGTTCCCTTACAGATTGGGTAACATATGAAAGATACACCACATGAAAGAATGATCATTCAATGAAGATGTAAATACCCAAAAATTATTGTATATTACACAATGAATACAATCATGGACAGTACATACACCACACAAAAAGAAATAGTTGCCAATATAGCATGAATCTCACGGGAATAAAAAGTGAGATGAAAAACCCTTACTTCATTGTAATCAAATCGAGTCGTATGACCAAAAGTTGATAACCACAAAATGAATCACAGAATACCATGAATATAAAGATAATCATGATAATATATATCAAATGGCAGTAAACAATACACCACATGAAATAAATAAGTGGCGAATAATGGAAATCTCACGAAATTAAAAGTGAGATAAGAAAATCCCTTACCTCGTTGTCCGACTTGACTCGTTCGTTCTTTAATCTCCTGAATAATAAACTAAAGTTAATTTCTAATTTCTTAATAACCTTTTTCAAGTTTATTATTCCTTTTATATCACTTATTACCATGTTATAAACATTATGTAATCATTTATGTTAATAACATTCGTTTTGTCGATATTTGGTACTTGAGTCAAAAATGAACACCTTATATTTACAAGTTGTCCATGTTGTCAATAGTCCATTATATCCAGAATGATATTCATTATTTAGATATCATATATATCATATATATCCAGTATATATATATTTATAACAGTACATATCATTTGGAGGTAAGAAATGAAATGCACCGTTCATGGAGACGATAAGCCGTACATATGCATGAACGCTACTTTGATTTTTATTTCTTATTTTAATGGAATTAAAACATAATGATACATAAGTATATTATAATTTCAGTATAATATCATATATAATATCATTAACTTCATCCTTTATACATCCCACATAAGGCATTAACGAGTCATATTACTTTGAGGGGACGGTAGTCCGCACTTCCTCAAATGAAATTATCGCATTTACCCGTAATGGAAACCATAAAGGTATGATATAAATGAAAAATACAGAAGCATAAAGAAAACATAAACATAATATATATCATATATAAATACAGTGTCATCATAATGGCCACCATAAGAGGCGGTAGGAGGTAATTGAACAATCATCGTTTCGTGAGGCGTTAGTTTGTCATCCACAGAAACATTATGTTCTTCACCCATTAGATGGAGGTGTGTGTAAGTGTAGTTCGAATCCTTCTCATAACAACATCCTAGTATATTGAGGATACTGATGTTGTTATAAAGTAAGGGAATAAAAAGAGTTTAGGGGTTAGAGAAGTAAAATAAAATAAAAGAAGTTAAGAGAAACCATTACCTTTAATTTGGGTAACTCCCTTTGGTTTGAACCAAAATGGTTTGTTGAAGTGTCTTCTGCCTAAGGTAAGGCTTCTAGGTGAAAGATAGGGATGTAGGGAGCTTAATTGGGAAGAGGTTGGACGAGCCAAAAGGCTTGAGAGCTGTGAGGAATTGGTTAGAAATTGTCTCCTTTTATAAGGGGGAGGAGGGGCTCTTTAGGAAAGTGTGAAAATATTATTTTATTATATAATGATATTCGGTTTCTAAAGGTCCAAAAATCATTAGAGTCGAAGATAAGATGACTCATGGTCGAAATAAAATCAGTCAATAAGAATTGGACAGGTTTTTGTTGTTATTTTAATATTTATAATCTTATTTATTTATATGATTTATTTATAAGGTAAACACTGCATCATTATTGTGTCATAAATAATTTAATTTATTCGATGTCTAAAAATTATAAAAAAAATACTATGATTTAGAAAATCTTTTTATCTTTCTAATGAATATTTATAGTCGAAAATATGACTTATATAACACCATATAAAAATTAATTTACAAAAAGATTTTTGTTTATGTCATTTTTTATTTTACTTTAAATTAATTAATCTAAAGTGTCATTATCATTCATAAGTGGCTCCATGGGGTCCCAAAATCGACCCAAGGATTCTCATGGTCGGTCATTACTCATCCAATAAGGTTAGGACAAGTGTTAAGGTAATTTTGAATAATTATAATATCCTTTTTACCTTGAATTACCCTATTTACCTTTAACCGCGGTAAATAAATGTCAAAAGTTACTATTCACCAAAAATTATTTTCATCTTATTGAACCACATTTTACATACTAATAATAACCATGTATGTCGGATTTTCGAAATTCAATTCACAGAAGTGGTAAAATTTCATTTAAATAAAAGTCAGTTTTTTAAACTACTACTAAGTGGTTTCACTATTCATCAAAAATTGAAGTTTTTCAAAAAAATACCAAAAATTCACTATAAGCTAAATTTGATATTCCGAATTCAAAAATGATGTCTATTTTACCAAATTCAAAACATAGAAGTTGTATTAATTAATTTTATAATTAATTCTCGTTGTTAAAACAAATAGCGTGTTTTTAAGAAACAATAACTATCAAAAGATTGACATTTGTTTATGTCCAAATTCAAAGTGAAATTAATTTCAATGACCAACATTGGATTAAATGGTAAAAATATATTCTAATTACACTTTAAAACCAATTAAAAAGATAATCTAACCATATAAATAAATTAGATTAAAACGCAGTTTTGAATTAAAATACAATATTTTTCACTATTCGTAAAAAAAAAGAACTTTATCGGAAAAATTCCAAAAATTTACACAAAGTAAATTTTGATGTCACCATTCTAAAGAATGATTTTGTTTGGTCAAATAGAATGTATTAAAGTGACCAAAACTATATTTAAAGAGGGTTCACCATTAAAAGGCGGTAAATCGACCTTTTAATGTAAATTATGCTTAAAATTAGATTCATTCACATTTTAAGTCTCTAACTTTTATTGGATAAAAGTAAATACATTTAACAAACATGTATAATCATATTGTAGTTAGTTTTGTTCATTCCCGTCAATACAACAGCAAGGAGTTAATTTCCATTTAAAATAATAATATTATATTATTAGTGTGCGACGTAAGATTTCAAAAAAACTCATTGTTGTGTATCGGGTACGCCATTGAACATAGCATCCCCTTTAAGGTAGAATTAATATTTAATTCACAAATATTAATAAATATAAAAAATGTCATGTTCTTTATTTACTTGGGATGTTACAGTATCCCCCGTCCCGACCAATGACACCGTCGTCCCAGCTTCGTTCGATGCTCCTGCCCCGCCGCCAAAGGACTTGCCCATTGCAATACGGAAAGGTACTCGCTCCTACTAGAGTACTCCTCTATTTGTATCTTCATACAGGGGTATGTCCGCTCTGGAGACGGTTTCTATTCCTCGCACAGTTGGTGATATCAAATCTCACCCCGGGTGGCTAGCAGCAATGCCGGATGAATTGCAGGCTCTGGAAGAAAACCATACTTGGGATCTTGTCCCCCTTCCAGCAGGCAAACAGGCGGTAGGCAGCAAATAGATTTACACAGTCAGGTTGAATCCCGATGGCACTCTCCATCACCTCAAAGCCCGCCTTGTGGCAAAGGGCTTCGCGCAAACTTACGGTATTAACTACTTTGATACATTCTCACCAGTTGCCAAGATGGCCTCCGTTCGATTATTCATCTCTCTGGCGGCCCATCATCATTGGTCTCTTCATCAACTGAATGTCAAGAAAATCTTCCTACATGGATTCCTTGAGGAAAAGGTTTATCTGCAGCAGCCACCCGGATTTTGTGCCTCTGGCGCCGAGTCTCAAGCCTGTCGACTCCGCCGCTCTCTTTACGACCTCAAGTAGTCTCCCCATGCTTGGTTTGGCCGATTCAGCACTGTTGTCACCGTCTTTGGGCTCTCTCCAGCCTAAAGGACCACACAGTGTTCTACAAGACGACATCCGCTGGCTACATCCTGCTGGTTGTCTATGTGGATGATATCATCATCACCGGCAGCGACTCTGATGGCATCACCCACCTCAAGGGGCATTTCCACCAGCACTTCCACACTAAGGACCTCGGCCCTCTCACATACTTCCTCGGGATCGAGGTCTCCTATTCTCCAAACACCATCTTCCTCTGCCAAAGGAAATATGCGTTGGATATTCTGCAGAATGCTGGGCTAACCCAGGCCACCGTTGTGGACACTCCTCTGGAGCCTGGGGAGCAATCTCTTCATGACTCATCAGCATTATATTCACACCTGAAGCGGTACCGTCGACTGGTAGGCAAACTCAATTATCTCACTATGACTCGTCCCGACATTGTCTGCGATGTTGGCAAAGTGAGCCAATTTATGGAGCACCCAACCACCTCTCAGTGGGATGTTGTTCTCCGCATCGCAAAATACATCAAGCGGGACCCTGCCCGTGGCCTTCGCTACTCCCAGCATGCTCATCTGAATATTGAGGCCTTCTGTGATACTGATTGGTTGTCTTGCGACCCGGAAATCTACTTCTGGGTTTGCCGTGTTCTTAGCCGGCAACCTCATCTCCTGGCGTAGCAAGAAACAGACGGTCATCTCCTGCTCCAGTGCAGAGTCCGAGTACCGTGCCATGGCCACCGTCACTACTGAGATCATGTGGCTTCGACATCTCCTCCAGGAGCTTGGTTTTCCTCCGCAGCGATCTGCTCACATCTGGTGTGACAACCAGGCAGCCACCAAGATAGCTTCGAATCCCGTCTTCCATGAACGCACGAAGCATATTGAGGTGGACTGCCACTTTCTTCGCCACCAACTGGAACACGATCATGTCAGTTTTTGCCACATCCCGACGACGGAACATCTCCTCCAGGAGCTTGGTTTTCCTCTGCAGCGATCTGCTCACATCTGGTGTGACAACCAGGCAGCCACCAAGATAGCTTCGAATCCCGTCTTCCATGAACGCACGAAGCATATTGAGGTGGACTGCCACTTTCTTCGCCACCAACTGGAACACGATCATGTCAGTTTTTGCCACATCCCGACGACGGACCAGCTTGCCGACCTCTTCACCAAAGGCCTCCCGGCGGCTCGCCTAGCCTCGCTCAGTTCCAAGTTGGGTATCCACAGCATCTGCGACCCAGTTTGAGGGGCAGTGTGCCTGGTCTGATGTCATCCTTCTTTTTTTGTGGGACTCGTGATCCAAGCTGGGGGCATGTCCAGCTTGAGGGCGGTGTTAAAACCTTTTTTTATTCTTCTAGGTATTTTCCGAGTCCCACATCGGAATACCTCTTTATGTATTCTTTTTTCTCATTTTATAAAAGAGAGTCTCCGCCTCACCTTGAGGGAGGACGATTTCCTCCTACAGGAACCTTTGTCGTGTACTCAACCTCTTCTTCAGTCTTCGATGATTGCTCCTTTAATAGTTTGAAATGGCCCGTCAGGGGAATAGAGACCGGCTTTGATTCCAGCATACTGAATCTTCTCAGAACCTTTCCAATGTAGTCAACCTGTGATAACATTAAGGTTCTCACTGCACGGTCTCTCTTGATTTCCATCCCCAAAATCTTGTTAGCTTTTCCAATATCCTTCATTTCAAACTCCTTAGCCAAATGTCCTTTCAACTCATCAATCATCTGCATACATGATCCTTCAATGAGCATGCCATCCACATACAAAAGCAATATAATATATTCATCACCAAAATACTTGATGTAGCAACATTGATCCATGTCACATCGTTTGCATGCATTTTTAGTTATGAATGCATCAAACTTTTTTGTTTCACTGCCTGGGTGTCTGCTAACCCATACAAACTCTTCTAAAGTTTGCACACTATGTCTTCTTTCTTAGACTCAACATATCCCTCTGATAGGCATATAGATGTCCTCCAAATCTCTGTGAAGGAAAGTCTATCTTCACATCAAGTTTCTCAAGATACAGGTCTTCTGATGCCACAAGGCTAAAAAACACCCAGATGGTGGTAAGCTTCACTACTGGTGAGAAAATTTCAGTGAAATCCACTCCCTCCTGTTGAAAACCTTTCACCACCAGTCTTGCCTTGAACCTCCTCTTGTCATCATGTTCTTCCTTGACCCGATATACTCATTTGTTCTGCAATGCTTTCTTCCCTTGTGGCAGATGTGTCAATTCCCATGTATTGTTGTCATGTAATGAAGAAATTTCTTCCTTCATGGTCAACTCCCACTTGCTCGACTCCTTCAACTGTATTGTCTCTTCAAAGCATTTTGATTCTCCACCGTCAGTCAATAAAAAATAATGTAAGGATGGTGAATACTTATGCATAGGTCTTTTCACCCTTGTTGATCTCCACAACTCCACTTAAGGAGTAGACTCCACTGGTTCTGATATCTCATGCTCAGGTACACATTCAAACTCTATTTGCTCTTTGCACTCGGGTTCTTTGTTCTCATTTTCATCTTCAGCTGCATGGCGATAACCAAACTCATCAGCATCATAGCCGATGAAGAAGCATGGTTTGGACTGAGCATCAAGTTTGTCCCTTGCATTAACATCAATATGTACATATGTCAAACTGTCAAAGACTCGTAAATGTGAGTCTTACCTCCTTACCAAACCAGAGCTCCCCGGGTAGACATTCTCCCATTAGTACGATGGACTCCTATTAATGAGATATGGTGTCATGTTTACTGCATCAGCCCAGAAGGTCTTGGGTAACCCCGAGTGCAGCCTCGTGCTCCTGGCATGTTCATTCAGTGTCTTATTCATCCTTTCAGCTACACCATTATGATGTGATGTTCCTGAGATAGTCTTCTCCCACCAAATTTCATTATTGGAACAGAATTCTCCGAACTTCTGACTGTTATACTCTCCACCATTGTCGGACCTTAAGCATTTCAACTTTGATTCGGACTCATTCTCCACCATGATCTTCCACTTCTCAAACATCTTAAACACATCAAATTTTCTTTTCAAAAAGTAAACTCATACCTTCCTTGTTGAGTCGTCAATAAATTTCACATAATATTGTGACCCTCAAGGGAATGTACTGGCGCAGGCCCCCAAACATCAGTGTGCACCAGGTCCAATTTTCCAAGGTGTTCTGCCTCCTTTTGCAAAAGGCACCTTCTTTTGATTTTCAAAGATACAGTCTTCACAAATGCCAACATCCACTGACTTCAGCTCCGATAGCATTCCTTTCGTTGTCAGCACCTTCATCCTCTTCTCACTCATGTGGCCTAGCCTATAGTGCCACAATTGTGAATCCCCCGCCAACATTTACTGATGCAATCATGTCAATGCAAGTCTCTGTCATATTGTACAGGGTACCATTCGTTGCTCCCTGAACTATGACCATAGCTCCCTTAGTAATCTTTCAAACACCACCAGTAAACATGGTATTGAAGCTTGCATCATCAAGCTGCCCAACAGAAATAGGATTTCTTCTTAAACCAGGGATATACTTCACATTTTTCAGAACCAGAAGACTCTCATTGTTGGTCTTGATCCGTGCATCATCTTTCCCCACGGTCTGCAAAGGTTCATCATTAGCAAGATGTACCTTGCCAAAATTTCCAGAAACATAATTGTTCAGAAAACTCTTCTCCGATATGGAATGGAAAGACGCCCCTAAGTCTAAAATCCAAGACTTCATCGGGTTGTCCACGCTCAGCAGCAACACATCATCTGTTCTTCCAACCATCGTGTTTGCTTCACTGGTTTCCGGTGCCTTTCATTTCTCTTTGCACTCTTTCTTGACGTGTCATTTCTTCCTGTAAGTCCAGCAGGTAGGATCGGTCATTTTTGCCTTGTCTCTGCTCTTTCCTCTTGACTTTGATCGTCCTCTGCAATTGTCTCGCAGTGGATATCTTCCTCTTCCTTCTACATTTAGAACAGAACCAGATTCTCTACTTCGGATATCCTCACTAGGGATCAGGTCCCGCACATCTTTCAAAACCAGCTTGGTATTCCCCGAAAAATGCTCACAGCTGTTACAGTCGCTTCCCAACTGTCAGGTACTGAAGACAGCAAAACCAGTGCACATACCTCATCACCAAGCGCAATTTCCACCGATGTCAGCTGACTTATGATGGTGTTGAATTCATTGATGTGATTTGCAACAATTCTCCCTTCAACCATTTTCAGATAGAACAATTATCGCATCAAATGCACTTTGTTTGTCGCAGAAGGCTTCTCGTACATATTCGAGAGAGCTTTTATCAGCCCAATCACCGCTTTCGCCTCTCTGATGTTGAACGCCACGTTATTGGCCAACGTAAGGTGCACAACTCCCAGAACCTGCCGATCCAGCAGCTCCAACTCCGACTGCTCTATGTCCATTGGCTTTAAACCTAGAAGCCGCAAATGCATCTTCTTATGATAAAAATAATGCTCGATCTGCATCCTCCAGTAACTGAAGTCAGTTCCATCGAAGCGATTGATTTTCACCTTGCCTACTTCCATAATCATCATTCAATTTGAGAATTCCGAACTTAACCCTCTGATACCAGTTGTTGCGAAAATGCCAGGAATCGCAACGACAGAATAGGTTTGTAAATGAAGAAAAGGCAGAAAAAATAATCACACAGCACACAAAGATTTACGTGGTTCGGGAAATGATTCCTACATCCACAAAGAGGCAGAAATTTCACTAGTTTCAGGAGCACAATTGCAGGAAGTATCTCAGAGTTTCTAACACACAGAAACCCTGGCCCAAAATGGGCTAAAAAAGAAGATGAAGCACCATTCCACCAACCGCACAAAAAATCCGATGTGCTACAGTGAAAGACGTCTGCAAGTCCTCGGAGCTACAATGCCATGTTGGTGTCGGTCGGTCAACACTGCTGCAGTCGGTCATAATTGCTACAGTTACCCAAAATTTGGACCGAGCACCTTCATCCTCCGGTGCAGGGGCGTGTTGCCCCCTGCAACCCCCAACAAACTCATCGCGGAGCTCGACCCGCAAAGTTTCGGCCTGGTGCGCAGTATACGCCGCAAGCATTCGGCCCAACATCATCCAAATAGAATCGGGTTACACCAATCCAACACATCACCACCTCAATCCTCAGGTCAAGTCCGTCACATTCTCATGGAACCAATCAAGAAACTTATTATAAACAATTTAATTTAAATTAAAACACACACCTAGCCTAATCTGCCCAAGTGGTCTGAAGCCTCTCATCAAGCTTATACCATTTGTCGTTGAGGAGGAAGCATGCCCATAGACATCTCATGGGATCAATTTAATAATTAAAAGACAAGCATAAAATTATTAGGGTCTTTCTCGAACAATCAAATGACACGCTCAAGAATGCACCCCCGAAACACCGCGAAATCAAAGAGAAAGCTAGGCACCACCTACCTCGTACTGGTAGACGTTTGCTCGTCTAATATCAGCCTCTAACTCGAGTTGAATCAGAAGAAATCGCCGTTTTAGACGAACGCCCTGAAAATAGGGTAAAACGGCTCGCACGAATTTAGCGCACTGTATGGTGAGAACAAAGAAAAGAGGCTAGCGGATCGAAAGCCTTATCGAGAGGAATCTGTAGCCACCAACGAATTGAAGATCAGAGCTCGGACGAGGAGATTGGCTCAAAACCTAGAGAAGGGAGGAGAGCTCCCTAGCTGCTAGAGAGGAGAGCCACGCATGGGAGGAGAAAAGAGGGAAAGCCTCTTAAGGAAAATAAGAGCAAAATGGTAATTTTTCCCTTTTAAAGAGGTCGCACGGTTACTGCACGGTTTGGAAAACCGTGTGGTGCCCACTGTCCAAACACCACACTCGCACGGTCCATGCGCACGGTTTCTCAAACCGTGCGTGAAGCCTTTGCTAAAAACTGCAGAACGCCCCGCACGGCCATGCACCCTCTCCTACACGGTTTGTCAAATCGTGCCTGTGAAGGAGGGTCGCACGGTTACCCCTCGGAGGCCGCATGATTTGTCCAAATTGTGCGCCTCTGCCTGCACACCCTGAAAAGTTAGGTTTTCGGCCTCCGACGCACATGAAACCCACTGGAAACCCCGAGGCACTTGTCGAGCCACTAAACCCATCTAAAAACAAAATCTTGGGTCAATCAAACTCTCAGAATTAAGTTCCGAAGATCAAGAAAAAAGTTGGTCCGACCGCCAAACTTGCATAGTCCATGCGCACGGTTTCTCAAACCGTGCGTGAAGCCTTTGCTAAAAACTGCAGAACGCTCTGCACGGCCATGCGCCCTCTCCTGCACGGTTTGTCAAATTGTGCTTAGTGAAGGAGAATAAGGATGACTTCGAGAAAGCCATGCAATATGGTGGTGAAATCATCAATTGATTTCATCAACCTCTTTAAATGTTCAAGCTGAAGCAATTGTGGTCCCTCCTGCTTCCCTTGGTACTACCTCTCGGCCTCCTGCTCATATGACTGTCTCTCAGGCCCTGTCTCAGATTCGACCGGTCATCACAGAGCAAACTCTCAATCGTGTGTTGTCAGAAAGAAGGCCTAGCCTTGTAGCAAATGTCCCTACATGTGTTGCCTTGCCTGGTGTTATCTTCAGACCACCTCTACCCTCTGCCACTTCCAAACCTTTTCCTCCTCCTTCGGATCCTTCAAATAAAGGCAAAGCCCCTCAAAAGTCAAACCCTTAGTGATGGATTGTATTTTTTGATAGGGATTTGATCTTTTTGTTTGACTGTACTTTTCTGCATCTCCATGGAAATCTTTATGGTGTCTTTCTTTTATGATATTTATTCTCTTATTTTTTGCTTTTTTTTGCTAATCCCAAAAGGGGGAGAAAAGAAGAGGCATACATTATTAATCTAAGAAGAGGCATACATTATTAATCTAAGGGGGAGCATTTCTGGTATAGGACACATGGCATGTACTCATCATAATCCTTTTATTGAGGGGGAGACGGCTTCGGTTATATTGAATAATCTCACTCAGTGTTGTATGCTATATCCACTTATTTGTATTCTCTATATGTGAATGTATGTCATAATTTGTGATTATCAAAAAAAAAGATTGTTAGACCCTCTATGATATGGTAGTTTTCATAATCACAAGTAATGTCTAACTACAGATTCTACTCTTTCATGCTCTTTAATATCTACAAGTAAATCAATTATGTCATACAGAACAATGTACTTAAATAAGTCAATAACCTATATTCTTGAATAAATATGTTTACAAGTGCATTCGTACATGTATGTTTGGATATCATTTAGTCTTGTAATGTTTTGTGTGAGACAGACAATAAGTTTTTTGAGTCCTTGGCACCGATAGTATGTTCGACGCACCGATGTTCGACGCATCGATGTTCGACGCACCGATGTTCGACGCACCGATGTTCGACGCACCGATGTTGACAGACCGAAGATGACACACCTATGTTCGACAAACCAAAGATGACACACCGAAGTCGACAGACCGAAGATGACACACCGAAGCTGACAGACCGAAGATGACACACCGAAATTGACAGACCGAAGAGGACACTCCGAAGATAACGGACCGATACAAATGACTCACCGATAGTCATAAATAACTGTTTCATTTTTATTAAGTCAAATTTATTTCTAACGGTCATATTTAGACAAATTAATGTTTCTGACATTATTTAATGTTGTTTGTAGGACTATCCATAGACAATAAACTAATCAATCTTCAGAGAAACTAATTGAACTTTTAGGACTTATATAAATTCACTACAAACTGGCTTTGATTTTATTTTTTTATAGGGGATGTTGTTTTAAAGAACTTATTTGAACAGAAATTTTTATAGATACTCAATTCACCCCCTCTTGGGTCATCTACTCCGACCAACATTTTTAAATACCTTTTTAAAAAAAATGCTAATTGAAATTACATATGGTTTAAAAATACTAGATCACTACTTACGTTCAAAATTGCTTAAACATAATCCAGTATTTTTCTGAAAATAATATGCAAGCTTTTAAAAACATAACATTATTTTGAGGTTACTTGAATCGTCGAAGGCTGTCTGGGTCTACCTACTTAGCGAAGGATGGGTTCACTCCCCAATGACCTTCCATATTTACAACGATCAAGCGCCATATTTTCTGAAAACGTTTTAAGCTTGCTTCACTTATGTATATATTTTCACTGGAGTTTTCAATTTTTGATAAAACACATCACTGCAATAAAATATGCATTCCCACTCATGCTTATATATATGAACATATGTGTATATATATATACGCATATTAGCTTTCATTTCGTAGCACTTGCGAGTTTGATTACAAACAAAACCCTTATAATAAAATGTCCATGTATTTAATACACGTTCCATTCTAATAAATGATTGATCTTATTAAAATAATCATAATAATTAATTATGTAACTCACATAAAATTTGAAGTGAATTATTTAAAACATAACACTTCCAATGCAATACATGTACTTATTAAATTCAGAGTTTAAACCTTAAAATTTGAATTGGAACCATGATTTTATTAAGGATGCAATGGATGTCGATGTAAATGCATAAACAAATGGCCATGTATATATGCAAACGCGGCGCCCAAAATGTCGATAAAAAGTGATGACATATTATTCGCATTTTTCTAGAAGCATGATGATAAATTGAAAATAAAATTATAAACATGATAATAATCATTTCATCCATATATACATCTATATAAAACAAACAGTTGAACATGAAAGTAAATAATAAATCTCTTACACATATTTAAATTAAACTTGAATGGATAAATATAAATAATTCTTTAAAATCAATGCTCACAACTAAAGAATAGTCTCCCTTACGGTAGAACAAATTCAAGTATGGATTTTGTTAAAACCCTTTCTTATTCTTCTGGGTATTTTCTGAGTCCCACATCGGAATACCTCTTTATGTATTCCTTTTTCTCATTCTATAAAAGAGAGTCTTCGCCTCACCTTGAGGTAAGGAGATTTCCTCCTACATGGTATCAGAGGGAACTTAATCCCGAGTCCTCCCTCCCCTGCGGATTCCCGGTTCTGTCCGGCCCCACCTCTCTTCTCCTCCCGGTTATGTCTGGTGTGATCGCCCACTCGGGTGTGCCCTACGTGCCCCCCCCTCCCCTGCCCTTCCGACGATTCTCCCCTCCAGCGTTGCTCCTACCCGACGGCCTCCCTCCCGGCCTCGCATCCCGTCGCGGTGCATCCCGTCGCGCCACCCGCCCTAGGTCCTGCGGAGCTTCTCCCCTACGGCGCACCTCCCGACCTTGAGTCCCATCGCGACCCCCGATCGCGCGCAACCTCCCGGCTCCACCTGCGCCCGCCTTCTCAACGGCTCCCGCCTTCCCCGGTGGTCTTTCCGGCTCCCGCAACTGCCCGCACCAGCTCCCGCTTCTCCAAGCGACTGAAACGGTCGGCTCCGCCTCTCCCGCTACGCACGAACCGCCCTCCCCAGGCGGTCCTCCTGTGCGCGCAGCACCTCCGGCGGCTCCGTCCCAGTGGCCTCCCTTCCCCGGCGGCTCCATCTCGGCCGGCTCCCTGTGCCGGCGGCCTCCCTTCCCCGGCAGCTCCATCCCGGACGGCTCCCTGCGCCACTTCCTCGCACGACGGCCTCGCCCTCCCAGCGCGCTCGTCCGGCGACCTCGCCCGACCTCCCAGCGGATTCCTCCCGGCGCCCGCCAGTCTAGTTACTTCTATCCAGCCGCGGCTCCAGGCAGCCCGGCTCCCTCTCCAGGCGGTTCCCTCCAGGCAGACCGGCTGACTCCCGGCGAACCGGTCCCGGCGGCCCCCTCCAGGCAGTCCGACTCCCTCCCGGCGAACCGGTCCAGGCGGCTCCCTCCCAGTGACCCGGCTCTTCCTGCGCACAGCTAGCACCGCCTCCCGGCGCCCCTCCCGTTGTCCGCTACCTCTCGCGGCTTCACACGGCTTCCCGGCACGCCCGACCTCCAGCTGATTCCGGCGCTGCCTGCAACTGCGTCCTACACCGCTACCCGACGCTTCCATGGCAGCCTTTTCAGCTCTACCCCAGATGATCACTGCCTCCACCCGCCTCGTCGGTCGTGACAGTGGCAGCTCAGGCCCTCGTGGTCGTGGCCATAGGGGCGGTCGTCCACGTCCCCTCTGTCAACACTGTGGCAACCTCGGCCACTTGATTGATCGATGTTGGATACTTCATGGGCGCCTATCTCAGCACTTGCGGTGGGGTCAAACAACAGTCCAGGAGGCTCCCTCAGTCGCCACTCTCCCATCATCTCTGGCCCTGTCTATGGCGGACATCCGGCTGAGTCATGATCCTCGGACCCCTGCCGGACCTGGTCCATCTTCGACTTCTCTAGCTCATTCTGCTGCTTCTGCCGCCTTTGTTGGTCGTTGCTCCCCTGCCTGGATGCTCGACTCAGGTGCCTCTGACCACCTCACTGGTGATGCTGGTATGTTGACCTCCTACTGTCCTTATAACGGTCCATCATCCATCACCGTTGCCAATGGCTCCACTATCCCCATTGCGGGTTTCGGTGCATGCTCCCTGACGTCATCACTTCACTTGCCCTTTGTGGCACATGTACCCCGCAATCTCTTTAATCTTCTTTCAATCGGTAAGCTCACAAAAGATTTTAACTGTGCTGCCATATTTACCTCCTCTGCTGTGGTTTTTCAGGAGCTGACTACGAATCGGGAACTTGGTAGAGGCACGCTTCGGGACGAGGTTTACATGTTTGATGGACCGACACCCGTGGCCTGCACATCTATCTTTGCTCGTGCCTTGGATCTTCATTCCCGGTGGGGGCACCCGCCCGCCTCCACTATTCATCAGCTTTATCCAGATTTCAAACCACATACTTCTTTTCATTGTGAGTCTTGTACTTTTGCAAAACATCATCGCACTTCCTACATTCCTCGGGTGGATACAAGGGCTTCCAAACCTTTTGATCTGGTTCATTCAGACGTTTGGGGTCCCTGTACCATATCGAGTCATTTGGGGTATAAATACTATATATCATTTGTTGGAGTTTGTATCCCACATCGGACTTGAGGTCGTGGTCTTAATTATTTGTTATAAAAGAACCCCAAGGGCTCCTTTAGAGTAAACACCTTGGGGGTTCGGGTCTCATATTTTCTCATTTTATCCTTCTACATGGTATCAGAGGAGGTTTGATAAACCCGACCCCCCTCCCATATTTTTTTTTCCGCCAGCATCTAGGGTTTCTCTTGGTTGGGGGGCGGCGACGGCCTCCATGGCCCGCAAGCCCTAGGTATCTCCCGCCGCCCCCCCTGTCGGTTACCCCTCTCTCCCGGCGGATCTCCTCCTACCGGCATCTCTTTCCACGGCGAATCACCCCCCCTGCCGACCCTACGAGGCACTCTTCCCGGCAGCCCGCCTCCCGCGGCTCCCTCTCAGCGGGTGTGCTCCGCCCCGACGGAATCCCCACCTCTGAGCGCGCGGCGGCCCTTGTCCAAGCGATCTCCTCCGGCGCCCTCTCTCTTCCACGGCGTTCCCCCGCCCCGACCCAGATCACGCAACGGCGCACCGGCGGACGATGACCTCTCGCCCCGACGTCGCGACGCGAGACGGCCTCATGCGCGCGGCCCTCCTGCACTGCTCATGCGTGCGGCCCTCCTGCACTGCTCCCGCGCGCCAGCCCTCCCGCTCCAGCATCCTCCCGCGGTGCACTCCCAGCCAGCCTTCTCCCCATGTTCTGTCCTCTCGCGGCTCCTCCCGTCCGCGGCCCTGCGGCTCCTCTGCGACAGTCCCAGCGGCTCTCCCGGCTCCCGAAGCCCCTCCCTCTGTCTGCCCCCCTGCTTCCAACAGCACCGGCTCCTTGCGCAACAGCCACTACGCCTCGTCGTCCTGGTCTTCTGTCGTCGGCACCTCCCAGAATTGGCCAGCTCCAGGAAGGGATGGCCGGCAGGGGGCGGCAGAGAACACCTATGGCTCGTAGGCCATGGAGGTCGCCGCCCCCATGGGAAAAAATAAAGAGAAACCCTAGAGCAGAATAAAATAGATGGGAGGGGGTCGGTATTAGGTTCCCTCTGATACCATGTAGAAGGATAAAATGAGAAAATATGAGACCCGAACCCCCAAGGTGTTTACTCTAAAGGAGCCCTTGGGGTTCTTTTATAACAAATAATTAAGACCACACCGGACCTCAAGTCCTATGTGGGATACAGACTCCAACATCCTTCATTGATGATTTTTCGCGAATGACTTGGCTATACCTCCTTCGAGAACGCTCCGAAGTGTTTTTCACATTTCAGACATTTTACAATGAAATTCAGAACCAATTTTCCACTTCTGTTAAATGTCTCCGCTCGGACAATGGGCGTGAGTACCTCTCCACCCCTTTTCAGCATTTTCTCCAGGCGCAAGGCATCATTCATCAGACCTCATGTCCTGATACACCCCAGCAGAATGGAGTGGTCGAGCAGAAACACCGCCATATTTTGGAGACTGCTCGTGCCATCCTCTTCCACCGACAGGTGCCTCTGCATTTTTTGGGGAGATGCGATACTCACTGCTACCTACCTTATAAACCGTCTTCCTTCTTCTATTCTTCAGAGGGAGACTCCTTTTCGAACTTTGTTCTCTTCTCTCCCTCTTCACTCCCTTCCGCTTCGAGTGTTTGGATGCCTATGTTATGTTCGAGACACACGTCCTGGACTCTCCAAACTCTCTCCAAAATCTCTCTGGTGCATCTTCCTTGGCTATTCCCGCACTCAGCGCGGATATCACTGTTACTCACCGGACCTCCGGAGGTATGTCATCTCTGGTGACGTCTCATTTGTTGAGAACTCTTCGTTCTCCCTTCCCTCTCCTCATCCCGACTCAGCCATTGATGTTTGCCTTTCTATCCTGATCCACCCTCCTCCAGTGTCCCCCCCTACTGCTGACACCCATTTTGGTAGGGTATACTCCCGTCGTCCATCACCTGTATCCCCTGTCCCGGCCAATGACATCGTCGTTCCTGCTTCGTCCGATGCTCCTGCCCCGACCCCAGAGGACTTTCCCATTGCTCTCCGGAAAGGTACTCACTCTTGCCAGAGTATTCCTCTATTTGTATCTTCCTACAGGGGTCTGTCCGCTCTGGAGACAGTTTCTATTCCTCGCACTGTGGGTGAAGCAAAATTTCACCCAGGATGGTTAGCCGCAATGCGGGATGAGTTGCAGGCGTTGGAAGAAAACCATACTTGGGATCTTGTCCCCCTTCTAGCAGGCAAACAGGCGGTTGGCTGCAAATGGATTTACACAGTCAGGCTGAATCCTGAGCCCTTTCAGAGATGCATAAGCAATGACTGTCATTTTGCATGAGAACGCACCCAAGCCCTTTCAGAGATGCACCGCTAAAAATAACGAATCCTTCTCCACTTGAGGGCAGAGTTAACACGGGTGCAGTAATCAATCTCTTCTTCAGCTCTTGGATACTTTCCTCACACTCCTTTATCCAGATTAACTTGACCCTTTTTCGAGTTAACTTGGTTAATGGATTAAAGAGTCGTGAAAAGTTTTTCACAAACCTCCTATAATATCCGCTAATCCAAGAAAACTACGAATCACAGTTATTGTTGTAGGCTGAGGTCACTCCTCTACAACTTTTGTCTTTGCAGGGTCAACTGTGATTCCTTCATCATTGGAGCGCTATCAGGGCGCACCCTTAATGTCTTTATTTTCATGTGAGCCACATACATTTCATAAATAACCCAAAGAGAGTAAAAGAAATGGGTTTCACTTCAAAATCGTGACGTTTTAAAAGTGCTTAAAAAATAAGACCATTGTCATTTATAACCCATAGAAAGGGAGTGAGGGTTATATGTATGTCAATTCCAGAATCAAGAATATAATTTTTTACGTATTTATGAACACCCAAAGAAACGAAATAGGTATGGGTATTCACATAAATAAGATAAGAGAATTTATTGAGAGAAAGAGAGAGAAATTTTGAGACGAAATTTATGCAACATAACAGCTATATAACATGGTTTTAGAAAACAATAAAAAGAGAAGGGACAAGGGTCTCCCATCAATAAATGAATCATTTACAGTAGAGGTACAGAATAAAAAGAAATAATATCATGGTGTGGAGTGAAACACCATATTAAAATGAAACTTGAAAGAAAAGAGAAAATGCGATTTCTTTTACGAAAATTCGGCAACCTAACAGCGTCACTTATAATTCAGAAAAATACTTTGATGAGAACGGAAAGGGTCCCTCATCAATTTGAAATGAAATGGACAATAATAAAGATATAGAAGAACATACCCCCACATAATGAAATGAAAACTAGAAGACATAACATAAGGGTGTGTTACTATTCATACTTTACTATTCATTAAAAATCAAGTTGATCTTATTAGAGTCTAATTTTCTTACTGATCACAACTGTAGAAGATCATTTTTTGAAAATCATTTCACATTATTAATTATTTAAAGTTTACATTAATATTTTAAAATACATTTTTTCTTCCAAAATTCATTAGTAATATGGAACTATAAATTCATCCTACATTTATCCGAATATTTGAAATTCACCAACTTTTCCATAATAAGAAATAACAATTTTACTTATACAAAAGGTTTACACAAGTAACTAAGGTCGTGTTACATAGCCCCTTATAACACTTGCATAGGACTTAAGTGTAAGGTGTGCTATGGTGATAGAATTTTGGGGGCCTTATATATATAAGAGTGTACATATTTATATAAGTATATAAACTTCCAACACAACATGCAAGACAAAAATAATTCTCTTACCTTAGTTCGAGGAGTGGCTCGGAAAGACTCGTGGGAGCCTGCTGGGGGTTTGCTGGAAGCTTGAGTGGGGGAGAACCGAGGGGTTCTTGGGGTGCAACTGGGTTGTTTATAATCTATAATATGTATAAAATATGATGAATAATTTAATGCTACTACCGGAAAACCAAGCCCTATATGGTTTATTAAAAGATCGGGGGAAGGTCCTTGTGGAAAACGTGTGAAAGGAGAGGGGCCAGCAGGGTCACGGACGTGGAAAACGAAGAGAAAGGGAGAAAATGTTACTGGTCTGGCGCAGGGGGAAAAGGAAGAAGACGGTGCAAGGGAGAAAAATCCGGAAAGCTTTGGACGGCTAGGATTAAACGTGGAGAAGATCGGATGCTGGAGTAACCACGAGTTTTAAAAAGGGATGGACAGCTTCGATTTGATCGAGGTTCGATCGGACGGCTTAGATCAACGCGGAAATTTTAAAAGAGGTGGATGGTTGCGATTAGATCTCGCCCGATCCGACAGCGTAAAAAACGGGGAAGTTTTACCGCTGTTGTCGGCCGAGTCGCGCCTCTGCATCCGGTGTCATCTGCTCTCGTCGGCCCTGACCGCAAGGCACCTCCGTTGCGCCCCATCGTCAGCCCGCCAGCTCCTCCGCAACTCTCTCAGTGCACCATCGTTCGGCCCCGCCTGTGCAGTTTTCCTGATGCTCCGTCGTCCGGCCTTGTCTGTCGTTGCATTGCATCCTCATTCCACCTATTCCTACTAGTTTTACATGACGGGCGTTGTTCGTTGGTTGGCAATCTTTTTCAGCGGCATCATCTATCAACTTCTTGAGGGGGAGCAGCGGTTTATCTTTTGTTCTGTTTTCTCTTGTTTTGTCATCAAGCTGGGTATGTCTAGCACATCGTCCTCGTTGGCATATGTTTCCCTTCAGAGTTCCTCCTAGCGACCTCTCTGCTGTCATCTTTGCACAATTCGTCAGGTAATTTTGGTGACGTGGATTTCTCTGAGGACACCGCTACAATGGTTCGTCGGGGCAAATTTCCTTCATTCTTTCTCAATGTCTCCAACTGGGCCTGCCTGCACGGCTCTTCCGCAGCACCCTCCTCTAGACATTGGCGCCTCCTACTGCATCCCCGCCTCTTGTCGTCGGCGCCTCTTGTCGTCGGCGCCTCCTGCGACATCCCACCCTCCTGTCGTCGGCGCCTCCTGTGGAATCCCCACCTCCAGTGTTGTTAAAGGCGCGCGGCGCAATAAGGCGCAAAGACCGCTTGAGGATGCAGCATGAGGCGCAAAGACCGCTTGGAGATGCGGCATGAGGCGCAACTAAGGCGCATGCGCGCATAATTAAATATATACAATTTTTAACAATATTTTAAATTAAAAAAAGCTTAAATTCAATCAAAATAATAAAAATTAAAATATTTACTGATAATATATATATTTGTATAATTATTATTACATATATATACACATATATATCTTTTTAATATATTTTTATTGTTTTTGTTTTTTCTTTGTTTTTCGGGTTAGGCAGAGGGTTTTCAGGGAAGAAGCGCGCGGTCTTCTCCAGTGGGAGCCCGCGAGGGCGACAGTAAACAGGCATGCGGCGCCGACATGGGTGTTCTTCGGTAGGGGCGTCGCAGTAGGGGATTTCCTATAGCCACGATTTCCGCGATTGGGTGCAGGCGTTGCGCGCCTCTTTATCGCCGCCATCATGATCGCCCTCCCTGCTGCACCCCGATTTTCATCATGGCCCCAATTTCCACCACCACCCTCGACTTCCATCCGGTCGCGACTCGCCCACGATTTTCGCCGCCCTATACCCACAACTTTGTTCCCCCCAATTTCGGTAGCTTGTGCGCCTTTATTGCACCTTGCGTAGTAGCGCCTTTGGGGTTGGCGCGCGAGGCGCGCGCCTTTGGCGCGCCTCGGTGAGGTCGCACCGCCTCACCACTGGGGAGGCGCACCAGGTGCGCCTCGCCGTGCCTCACGCCAAGGCGCGCTGAGGCGCGCACCTTTGACAACACTGCCCACCTCTCGTCGATCAGCCCCGCCAGTGCGGCTTCCCGGCGCCTCATCGACCGGCACCGCCTGTGCGGCTTTCCCGGCGCCTCGTCGACCGGCCCCGCCTGCGCGGCTTTCCCGACACCTTATTGACATACCTTTTTCAGCGACATCTTCCATCATCCATCATTTTTCATCTTGAGGGGGGCTCCGGTTGCGGATGATTTCTTTTTTGTTTCGTATTGTTTTGTAATCAAGCTGGACATGTCCAGCTTGAGGGGGAGTGTTTGCAGTATTTTGTGTTTGCATTGTTTTCTTTGGTTTGTTTTCTTTAATTATGTGTTCAAACTAGGTAAACTTAGCTTGAGAGTGAGTGTTGGAGTCTCTGTCCCACATCAAACTCGTGGTCTTATGTGGTCTTTATTATTCATGACAAAATAACCTCAAGCCCTCCCTTAGAGAGGCATCTTGGGTATTCGGTTCATCTCTCTTATCATTCTACAATAATAAACAACCTGTTTCCCTTGTGCTCAGCAGCCACAAGGACGCAATTGCCAGCTTCGGCAATAGCCGGTATACCACGTGCCCCCAATTATACAAATGGCATACAACACGTGTTTGAATATGTATAACTGTAGTGGCGAGCATTCTTAGCATAAAACCCAAGGCATCCCCGGATGAGTAACAAGCTGGAGAGCCCTCGGGCACCTCCTGTAAAAGTAACATCGGCACCTCATGCTAACCGACACCTCCCGTGTCATAATCAATAGCCGACGTCTGAAGGCATGCCCAAACAAGTACTTGATCCCTCGGACCTCAGCTCAGAAAATCTTTGTCGGCTCGAAGCCTGACGTTCGAGGCACAGCGATATGTGTCCACCCATACAAAATCATTGTCAGCTCGAAGCCCAACGTCCTGAGGCACAATAATGTATGTCCTCCCGAGTCCCGACCCACGACCTCAAGCAATATGGCGAGCCTCAACCCCCAGCCGACGATTTCATCACCGTCAACTGATGGTCCATTACCATCCATGTGGCTTTCTACGGCAAGCACCTCCAACCTCACTGATGGTCAACACCATCTTAAGCCGCAACTAACGGGGGCCTCTACCCACACAAGTGGTCAACACCACCTCATCATCTGAGTCCTATTTGTGTGCACACGAATCCAATGGCGCGTCGACCAACAAACAGTGAGCGGCAATCACCCAAACAACCTAAGCCACATCATCCCGGCACCTTGTGCCCCCTACGACCGTGTCGCTCAACCTGATGGTCAACGCAATCTCAGATCACTCGGGCCTTGCCCGCAACCTGACGACCTTGTCGCCTCAATCCGACGACCATGTCGCCCAACCTGTAATCAACATCACCCAAAGTATCTGGCCAAGCCCACACCTGACGAACAACGTCGCCTCAAATCCAGGTGGTCATCACCACCTCAATCATCAGTCCAAGCCCATCACCTTCCCATGGAACCAATCAAGCAACTTATTATAAACAATTTAATTTAATTTAAAAACACATCCGGCCTAATCTACCCAAGTGGTCTCAAGCCTCTCACCAAGCTTATACCATTTGTAGTCAAGGAGGAGCATGCCCATAGACATCTCATGTGATCAATTTAATAATTAAAAAACAAGCATTAAATTATTATGGTCTCTCTCGGACAACCCAACAGCGCGCTCAAGAATGCACCCCCCAAAACACCACGAAGTCAAAGTGAAAGTCAGGCACCACCTACCTCGTACTGGTAGACGTCATCTTGTCTGATATCGGCCTATAACTCGAGCCGAATCGAAAAGAAATCGGCATTTTAAACGAACATCCTGAAAATAGGGTAAAATAGCTCGCACGGATTTAGTGCATCGTATGGCGAGAGCAACGAAGAAAAGAGTCTAGGGGATCCAAGGCCTTACCGAGACGAATCTGTAGCCACCAAGGGATCGAAGAACGGAGCTTGGATGAGGAGATTGGCTCAAAGCCTAGAGAAGGGAGGAGGAGGGCTCCCTGACCGTTGGAGAGGAGAGCCACACGTGGGAGGAGAAAAAAGGGAAAGCCCTCTTAAGGAAAATAAGGGGAAAATGGTAATTTTGCCCTTTTAAAGAGCTTGCACGGTTACCTCACGATTTGGCAAACCGTGCGCAAACCGTGAGGTGCCCACTATCCAAGCACCACACTCGCACGGTCCATGCGCACGGTTTCCCAAACCGTGCGTAAGCCGTGCGTAAAGCCTCTGTTAAAAACAACAGAACGCCCTGCACGGTCACGAGCCCCCTCCTACACGGTTTTCCAAACCGTCACGGTTACCCCTAGGAGGCCGCACGGTTTGTCCAAACAGTGCGCCTCTGCTTGCACACACTGAAAAGTTGGATTTTCAGCCTCCGACACACCCAAACCCCACTCAAAACCCCGAGACACTTGTCGAGACACTAAACCCATCTAAAAACAAGGTCTTGGGTCAATCAAACTCTTGGAATTAAGCTTTGAAGATTCGAAGATCAAGAAAAATGTTGGTCCGACTGCCAAAAACTCCAAAAATTTCAAACGGGTTAAGAAATTCAACCTGCTCAAAAAACTCAGGACGTTACAGCCGCAACAAAGGCTGACAGAAGACGTGCAATGTAGCTGGACCAAAACCAACATGCTCAACTGCAAAGACTGCTTCAGCAGTTTAGTGCAGTGTTGTTTAAAGTCCCAAGGAGTTTACCACCATGTGGGGAAACAGATCACGCTACTAGACTGAAAGCTGGAGTTGAGCCGGTGAACATTAGACCTTATAAGCACGCATACCATATGTAGAACGAGATTGGAAAACAGGTGAAGGAGTTGCAGGAAATTGGTTAAGTCCATTATAGCAACAATCCATATTCTAGCCCGATTATAATGGTAAAAGATGGGGATAGCGGATGTGTATAGACTATCGGGCTCTAAATAGTTCAACTATTCCAGACCGATATCTTATTCCAATGATAGAAGAACTAATGGATGAATTGCATGGGGCGGACTACTACACCAAGTTAGACTTAAAGTCTAGGTATCATCAGGTTCAAATGAGAGAAGAGGGTGTGGGAAAGACAGCGTTTAAAACCCATGAGGGGCACCACGAATATGTCGTCATGCTTTTTGGATTGATGAATGCACCAGATACTTTTCAAGCGACAATGAATAATTTCAATCAATGTTAAGGAAGGGGGTCCTAGTATTTTTTTGATGATATTTTAGTTTACAGTAGAGGTTAGGCTGAGCACCTTGAGAAACTGCAAAGGCTGTCATACTTGACGGAAAAAAACAGATTGCGTGTTAATTTGAAGAAAATATTGGGAGACGAAAGGTGGAGTGTATGAGGCACATTATTTCTGAAGACGGAGTGGCAATGGATCCAAATAAGTTTGAGACAATTGCAAACTGGCGGGAACCTTGAAATGTGAAAGAGGTTAGGGGGTTCCTCAGCCTTACCGGATACTATTGAAAATTTATTAGAGACTAAGGGAAAACTGTGAAACCATTGACTGCCATAACTAAAAAGGAAGGATTTAAGTGGGATGAGAAGACACAAGCAGCTTTTTAAGAACTTAAAGGTCGTACAACAGCTCCAATCTAAAGTTTGCCAAATTTTTCTAAAGATTTTGTCGTCGAATGTGATACTTCGGGACTGGGATTGGGGGCGGTTTTGGTACAGGAGGGTCGACCTATAGCCTAATTCAATAAGACCTTATCGGAAGCTAATTTAGCAAAGTCTGTATATGAAAAAGAGATTATGGCATTGGTTTTGTCAATTCAGAACTGGCGGCAGTACTTGTTAGGAAGACGGTTTGCAGTATTTACAGACAATCGGAGCTCAAGGCATTTGTTGAGCCAGCGGCTAGTGTCGACAAACCACCAGTGTTGGCAAACAAAGCTATTGTGATACAATTTTTTTTAAGTAGTCTATCAGCCTGGGAAGTTGAATAGTGCAGCCGATGCTTTGTCTAGGGCAATCCCAGAGGTAGAGAACAGGCAGTTTGCAGTGACTATGCCTAGTTGGGAGGAGCTGCAGGTGGTGCACGCGGAGGTGTCACGAGACAAGGAAATGATGGCTATCATTGATGCCTTGTAGCAAGGGAAGCCGACCAAACCAGGATATGCTTACCGAGAAGGATTGCTATATTATAAAAATCGCCATGTGTTGTCTCGACAATCAACTTTGAAACTGAAATTGTTCCACCATTACCATTCCTCACCGGTAGGGCATTGGGGCTACCAAAAGACTTATAAACGGTTGGCTAATGGGGTGTATGATGGTACTGGGGCATGCAGCGAAAGTCGGTGGACCGGAGATTTAAAAAAAATTACATCGTCAGAGCAACAGAACTTGTCTTCTCCGGCGATCCAAGCCCCGATACGGTCCAAGGATCTTGCGTGGATTATTCAAAGCATAAAAATAAAACTGAACACATACCTTGTTCGAAACGAAGCGCGCTAGACTGTTGCTAGTCGTCGGCGATCGTAGCTCGAAGGATCCGAAGTCGACCCCTCTAAATCGTCAACCAAGCTCCAAGAATCCGTGCACTCGTCGTTCGTCGAATTTCGGGTGTTAGCGTGAAGCTCCGACGAATCTTTCGACGTCGCAACGATCACCTCAATCCCGTGTCTTTGATCCGTCGAAGGCATTCTTGAATCGAACGCTCAGAGATACTTTCTCTTTATAGGAAGCGGAAGGAGAGAGGCTCTCATTCTGAATGAATGAACAGTGCATGGAATGAGTCTCTCTTTCACTTATATAGTGGATGCCTCAAATACCCGGTTAGGGTTCCCCGACCTCTGTATATTTAACGTCCACTAAATAAGTAATAAATAAATAATTATGACAAACTAACTGCATCAAAAATATTATTTATCTTTTATCACATACTTGTAATATATATTAAATATATTACGTGAACCCGAATCATTTACTCGACTCGTAATTCCCACTAATATTAAACAAACCTTTAATATTAAAATAATATTCGTTCGTATAACTTGGACAAATCTTGGACCTCGTGGTGGGGCCCACCATGTTCTATATACATATTCACCAGAATAGGACAAATTTTTGAATACGCTATTGTGTGTGACCCTCTAGACCCTTATCTCGATAGCATTAAATACTATTCACAGACCAAGAATGGGGTCTAGCAACTCATCAAGACCTTAAAGAGACAAGGAATAGTCATAACAACAACAACCAACCTATCAATGTGCACTGTGTAATATAATCTTTTTCTCTTTCGATATCTCATAAAGCAGGACGCATAATTGTATCATCGTCCTTTCTTGCTATATTATTTGTTGATCTAACTAGACGGACTTACCTTTGACTACCTTGACCAAATATTTATGAAGGTACTACCATCCTGATCAACCAGCCCTGAGATATTACTTCCTCAACTCGAAAACGAAAACTTTGATTTTGATCAGTCAATCGATGTCATACCACCAATGACGCATCCAACACACGCTAACTCATCACGATTTAATTATCATGGTTTTTGCCTTGCATCAAAGTACGCAATCAAATGACATATATTGATAATGATCTCAAGTCAGGAAACCAATACACATGTTCATAGATATGAACAACCAATTACACCTGAAACAGGTGGTGTTCCAATTGGCAGGTTTGTCCTCATGATCTCACCTACTAGAGATCACCAAGTGCGAACTTCATGAGAAGAATTCTCAATACTTCCGAACCCCCAGCACCGGTTAGTCAGACATCAAGTGTGTCCAGTCAGTATGATGTATCTGAACCATAGGACATATGTTTAAGATTAATGTCATAATATCTCGAAATTCTCATTATAGCTTGGGATCTGCTATAACTTTTTGATACGACAATAATCTATGGACATTACCATTTAAATAGTGAAAACAAAAATATCTACGCTATAATGGTAAATTTACATCATCCATATCTCACTGTATACATGAAATGGTAATCGACAAGTACTGTATAATTGGGACTAGGGCACCCACTATTACAACACTCTCACTTGCACTAGAGTCAACTTGTTAACCAATCTTGTTAGTTCTCGCATGATTAAGATCATGTTTCTGCTGAGTCTTGACTTTAGTTGCTGGGTATGTCACGTCTCCGTTGCGTGCTTATTTTGTTATGTGCGACTTTACCTCCTTGAATAAAACTTCTCAAGAGATGATACCCCCGAGTATAACCCTTTTTTCCACGGGCTAAACTTGACATTTTGGCTAGTACCAGTAAAAGCATTATCATAATGATAAAACATTTCTTACCAAGTGTGATTCCAAGAACCGGAACAAATCATTGTGTATTTTACGCTGCTTCTTTAACTGTCTTAGAAGCTGCAACACAGTCGGTATTTGTAGATGTGCCTACCACTAGATTGATGAGCTTGTCTTGCTCATTACCTTAGCCTGACTACGATATTAGATCACCTCGATCTAAGGAAGACTAGTTTGTGTCCCCTCAAAACTAGTATCCCTTCTTCTCCATATACCAGGTACATATCTTTTGTACTTCTTCAAGTGCAATTGGATAGTTCTGACTGTTTCCCTAAAAGTTCTCCTGGATATAACTGATATTTGCCAACTACATGTTGCAGAAACGCCGGGAATCGCAGTAACAGAAAAGGTTTTTAGATAAATAAAAGATAGAAGAAAAAATCAAACAGGACACAAAAACCCTAGCCCAAAATGGGATAATAAAGAAGATAAAGTGTTGTGCCACCAACCACACAGAAAGTCCCCATCGCTACAGTGAACGGCGGCTGGAAGCCCGCATCGCTACATTGTCGCGGATACACAAGTCCAAGCTGGTACAGTGGCCGGCGACTGGAAGTCCACAGAGCTACAGTATTGTTGTCTCTTAAGTCCGAATTGCAACAGTAGTTGTGCCAAACTCCGCACAGCTACAAAGCCATGTCGATGCCGGCATGTCAACTCTGCTACAATTGGTCATAGCTGCTACAATGCCCCAGAATTTAGGATCGGGGCCTTCGGCCCCCGGAGCAGGGGGCACGTTGCCCCCTACAACCCCCAACGAGCTCACCGCGAAGTTGCAACCCGGTGCACAGTATGGGCCGCAAGCATTCAGCCCAGCTTCATTCAAAACGGATCAGGCAGCACCAATCCAACACTATAAAGTTTATGTTGGCAATATCATTTCTTGTACATACCATGGCATACGTGATTGATCCATCGCAGAAGTGTATGGAATTCAACTCACCACTTTAATCTCCTTTTATGTCTATGCATGTCTTCTTGGAGAGAGAGATGTCATGTGACACTAGTAACAATTCTCTCTCGAATTGTTCCACCTTGTAGTTTTCAATACCATGTCAGTATATGTACTATTGACTAGGTCTAAGCAACCCTTAGATCTACCTCAATAGATCTTGTTCTCTAGAACTTAGGTTGTTACTTTAAGTCAATCTCTGGAGTATTTCTTTTATTCCGGTCTTAACTAACTATGAGACCAATAGCTGTTTTCCATATCAAACATATTTCACTTGAAAAACAATGGCGTTCCCCCTAACCTCTGGTACACATGGCAAAAATTCATTCCAAATGAATATTCTATGATCTTGTTGCTTACTTTAATCCTAAACTGGGTTTCAGTAACTTGCACCCCTTATTGGTGATCTATGATGTCATCATCCTTTTCTGGTTGCATCGTATAGACGCATTCCACGATTGATGGTCTTGACATTCAATGCTCAATAAAATGATAATAGAAATTAGCTATGACAAGTAAAATTCTAATGAATTTGGGCATAACGAATTAGTGTTTCCAATCAAGCCTTATTGGTACCACACTTGTAGCACCCATGTATCGTCTCACTTGAATACTCACCACAGTATTTAAAATAATAAGCCCCTTGTACTTTGATACATAGAATCTATTATTGAATAATAATTGATCTTGTCAATTTTAACTAATTGTCATATATTTCCTACTTGTAGGAATTATTATTCTCAATGAAAAATGTATCACCGGCTGCGGTGAATATAAATCCATCATCATGGTTCTATCCTTCCTACGCAGTATCTGTTTCTGAAACATTTTCTTCCCCACCTCTTGCGGAACACGTTCCTATGCCAACAAGTTGTGCGTCTCTCACATTGACTAAACTCAAGTCAATCTTGCTCCCACTATTTCAAGTAGAGATATGCACCCTTTTACAGAAATGTACTCTATCACTTGACTACAGCTTTTCTATCATAGGGATCTCTATAATATCCTAAGAAAATTTTAGGATAATTACTTCAGATGCACATTGTGTTTCACTTGATGCAAGTTTGTTTATATCTTAACAAACCCATTGCATCCAAACACAAGTCCTTATAACATAATGGATTTCCATCATACTGTAACTCATATGATATCCATTTGTCATTATAGTTAGCATGTTGTTATGGGATAACGTTGTTATTTGCGATGCATGTCTTGAAAACAATAGAAGTTTCAGCAATGGATATAAATTGCAACATTGATACTCCTTTTACTTACATCATGGTTCTGATGTGTATAAGGAAATGCGCATTTAGGAATTACTCCATGCTATATTTTATTAATCAATGTTAAAATGTAAGACTCATCATCGATCCTCTTTATTAGCATTATAGCTATGATGTGGATAAAGTAATGTGCGTTTAGAAATTACTCCACAAAACAATATATTGATCGATAAATGATTGGTCAAGATATTCTTCGGCACATCAGCCCGAAGCAACTCATATCTTCTGACTATGCATATACCATAATTCACTTTCTCGTTCCTTAATAAACCCTTAAAAAATCTAATGAAGTATATTTACCACCAACTTACCCATGGAATAGTTCGCGCTCTCTAACTGAACTAATTTCTAAAGCTTTGTGGCTTACTTTTATTTATAAAGGTTTCTTTATCCAAACTAAATAAGTATATACGTCGATAATACCGAATGTGTTTAGCTCCACTGAGTTTAAATACCATATTGGGTATATCTTTAACGTCCACTTCCACTTTTAGTTTTACTTGACGAAGAATTATCTTGCAACAACCGGGTATATAAGCCTTACATTTTATATTCATCAGGTATTGCCAATGATTCAAGCGTTATTGAACTATTGATTGAATATTAAACACCACAAATAACATTCATTCATTAACTGGAATAATGTCTCCTTGTGTCCAAAGGACGCGTGAGATAAATGTTTTGGTAATACTTAACAAATGTTCAACTAAAATCATTTATTTGGCAATTAAAAGTTATGCACTTCTCACTGCTGACTTAGGAACCGGCCTTTTTCAACCGCTTGGAGAACACATCTTATTTCTAGTAACGTTCTATACTTATTTGGGTACTATATTCAAATACACATATGTGATAGGCATATTGTATTTAACACCCAAGAAGTATAACAGGAACATTGCTTACAATTGATGAATATACCTGAAGAAAAAGTAATTACTTGCTTCTTTAATTCAGTTCATTGCATTTAAACTTTTATAGATTTATTTCATGATATGCAAATCAAATAACCTCTTGTTCAATACCTTTTTCTTTAAAAGACATTGTGAAGGTGTTTTTGGCGTTGCTCTTGCCATTGTCCTTTTCGCCTTGTTTTTCTACTTGTTCACCGTAAGATTTAAATATTGCACTTTCTTTAAGTTCTTATTTACTTGGAGAACCTTACCCAAAACGTAACAAAGTGTTTTCTCCATACCGTTCGTTTTGTTATCTCAAACGGAACTGGAGTATATGGGTGATAAAGATATAAGAATGTGATGTAATGATAGATTGTGATACATCTTTCATATTTACACATATCAAGTGTAATCATCACTCATTCATATCTCACTTCACTTTCTCCTTGCAATCTTCTCAGAGATGAGACAATCATGAGAAATCATCCATGTCCTAGTGTAGCATCTACAACTTACATCAGACGATGATAGCATTATGACATAACCATCATATGCTTCATACATGAGTCTTCTGTAAGCATTTTTTACACTCGCCTCCTGAGGTGACTTAACAGGTTTTGGGGACACCGACACCTTGAATTTTTGATATCATAATACTTTGCGCAAGCACCTGTACACTTTGGAAACTCATGCCAGTTTGGACATTTTTCTTTGTCTCATATTATCGCAGGATTCTTGTGGTATTACTTGTCTTTTCTACAAAAATAAAATCTCACAGATTAATACTTTTATCGTTATTACCGATTAAAAATTATTGATTAATTAATTAAATCATTAAATGTATCTCATTGTTTTATCGAATTCTAACAACTCTCAGTACTAGAATCGCAATACTATGTCGCTTGAGTATTTTCGCGTCAAGGATCCCCAAACCTCTCCTCGTAGTCTACAATCTATGGTTGCATCACTAATCGGAGAGTTTAAGGTAGGTATTTGTCTGACCAACCACATTAACTCGCGGCTCCTTAATCTGTTGAGTGAAATCTCGACTTCTAAAATCATAAAATGATTTACTCAACGCTTTCCTCTGAAGTTGCAACAAACTAGTTATGACTACTTTTTTACTCACAACTGAACATTAATAGAAAAAACATCCAACGCGACTTTATGCATTTTCCTGTTACTATTTTATGTGTTTCCCATTGTCGTATAAATGTATAAAATAAAATACATAAAAGAAAAAAATATTTGACTGGTCTTGAGCATCAAATATTGGTTAATCCATTTAAACTTTAATGGGTCAACCATGACCTAAAGGTATCATACATGAGCCTAGACTTGGCGTGATCTGCAACTTACAGCGTCATCATCATATTACAAAAATACTCGCACGCAGGCGAGGAGAACTCGGGAGTGCAAAATACACACAACTCATTTTTGCCTAGGTGCGCAGACCCTTAAACATATTAAACAAGAAAAAAATGACGACGCACAGACCATCTTATTTAATTACGTTCATCACACGCAATTAAATAATTAAATAATTAAATAAACCAAAAATACACAAGTACGGTCAATTGCTAAAAACCGGTAAAGCACGATAAATTAAATGCAATAAAATTAAGTACGGGGGCTTTTAAATAAATTAAATGAATTATTTAAATTCAAATAATTTATTCGGTTCCGATATTAATTTAATTTTAATTCCAAAAATTAAATTAATTAACTAATTAATTTTTCAGAGTATTAAAATATTATATTTATAAACCAAAAATTGATTAATTTAATTTAATACTAAAACTAAATTAACTAAATTAATTTTGATTATATTAAATATTTTCGGGGCCTCGAAACCCCGTGTGGGGCCAATGTGGGTCGGGCTGACCTCGCGCAAACCCGTTTCGAGCCATGCAAAGCTCGTGTAGGGTTGTTTTGGGCCAGGTCGGCCCGCCCAAACCCGTTTCGGGTCAGGCTGACCCGCTCGACCCACAGCGGGGCGGATCGGGTCCAACAGGACACGTGGAACCCTTGGGAACCCGAGGCAGGGGCATCACCTGTCGGGTAGGGCGGCGAACGGTGGGTGGTCAGGCCAGGGGTAGGTTGTTCGAGGTACGGCAGCCGGACGTGGCAAGGCTTCAAGAAGTCTCTTTTTGTTTCTTTTTGCTTTATCAAAGTCGCGCCGCCCCTTCATTTTTTTTAAATATAAGTTTTTTTTTTACTTTTGTTGAAGTCCGCCGTCCAGACTTGAAAAACAAAAGCCTATAGCATTTCTGTCTCCAACCAATTTTTTCAACACGCCTATGATTAGGTTGAATTAAATATTTGTTTCTAAAATAAAACAATATATTTTTTAAGAATTCCACAGACGTATGGAATAAAATTTCACCGATCGGGACTCTTCCGACCACCGGATTCTAGCCGAAACTTGGTTGGATAAAAATGACGGTGAACGAAATTGTCTCTGGTCACTGTGACGGGTAAAATAACATATAAAATATTATATGTTCTTCATATTTTTAATACCCGAAAATAACCGCAAACAATCTGTACTTATTTTTCAAAAGGTCGTAACTCGGCCATCCAAGATCGGATTGATGTGCGACTGGAATCATTGAAACCGAATTAAAGCCCTCAAGTCAATTGAAAGCAAATTAATTTTTTTTCTTGCCTCAAAAAAATCAAGTGATCGCTTTCATACTAATTAATGGTACTGGGGCGTGCAGTGGAAGCTGGTGAGCCGGGGATTAAAATTTTCTCATCGTCGAAGCGACAGAACTTGTCGTCCCGTGATGGGGCCCACCATGTCTTGTATACCTATTCACCAGAATAAGGCAGATTCTTGAATATGATATTGTGTGTAACTGTTTATGTTATTATCTCGATAGCAGTGAATATTATTCACAAACCAAGAGCAGAGTCTAACAACCCATCAAGACCCCCTAAAAAGATAAGGAATGGTCATAGCAATGACAACCAACCTACGAACACGCATTTTCAATATCTCATAAAGCAGGACACACACTTGTGTCATCATCCTTTATTGTTTTATCATTTATTGATCTAACTAGACACACTTACCTTCGACTACCTTGACCAAAGATTTATGAAGGTACTACAATCCTGATCAACCAGACTCGAGATATTAATTCCTCGACTCGGAAGCAACAAATTTTATCTTGGTCATTCAACCAATATCATACCACCAATGATGCACCCAACACAAGTTACTTCACCACGATTTCATTATCATGGTTTTTGTCTTGCATCAAAATGCATGATCAAATGGCACACATTGATAATGATCTCAAGTCAGGAAACCAATACACGTGCCCGTAGATAAGAACAACCAATGACACCTAAAACATGTGGTAAATATTGACGGGTCTGTCCTCATGATCTCACCTACCAGAGATCACCAAGTGCAAACTTCATGAGAAGTCACAATGCTTATAAGTCTCCAGCACCTGATAGTCAGACATCAATTGTGTCCGGTCAGTATGATGTATCTAGACCATAGGACATGTTTAAGATTAATATCATAGCATCTCAAGGTTCTCATTATAGTTTGGGATCTACTATAACCTTTTGATGCAACAATAATCTATAGACATTACCATTTAAATAGTGGATGCAGAAATATCTACACTATAATGGAAAGTATACATCATGCATATCTCATTGTATACGTGAAATGGTAATCGAAAAGTATTGCATAGTTGGGTCTAGAGCACCCACTATTACAACAGTGTATTGGCCTGGAATGGCTCATGCGGTACAGAAATATGTTCGAGAATGTGGCATTTGTCAGAAAAGCAAATATGAGGCATCTATAAGACTTCTATAGCCTTTGTCGATACCCGAACTAATTTGGGAGGAAATTTCAATGGATTTTGTTTATGGACTTACAAAGTCACATGGGTGTGAAGTTGTGTTGGTTGCAGTAGACAGGCTGAGCAAGCACGCCCATTTCATACCCTCAAACACCCCTATACGGCAAAGATAGTGGTTGAAGTAATTGTCGGGGAAGTTGTCTGCTTACATGGGGTGCCAAAGGCAATTATTAGTGAATGTTATCCCTTGTTCACAAGTCTTTTTTGGTGCGAATTATTTAAGTTGTTGGGAACAACATTAAAGATGAGTGATGGGCAAACCAAGGTGGTAAATCGATGTCTTGAAATTTATCTTAGGTGTTTCACATGGATCTGTTGGATTGGTGTAGCCCGATCCATTCTGGATGATGATTGGGTCGAATGCTTTCGGCCCATACTGCGCACCGAGCCGCAACTCAGCGGATCGAGCTCCGCGGTGAGCTCGTTGGGGGTTGCAGGGGCAACTCGCCCTTGCTCGGGGGGTTCCGGGGGTCGAAGGCCCCGGGCCCAAATTTGGGGGCATTGTAGCATCTCTGACCGACTGTAGCAAAGCTGACCGGCCGACACCAACAGGGCACTGAAGCAATGCGGACTTTGGCACGACTATTGTAACAGGTCGGACTTTGGAGACACTGGTACTGTAGCTTCGTGGAACTCTGAAAAACCCTATGTAATTTGCGCTCCCGACTATAGTGAAATTTTGCCACTCCGTAGACGTAGGGATCATTTCCCGAACCACGTAAATCTCTATGCCCTGTGTGATTCTTTCTTCTATTTTTTCTTCATCTGCAAACATATTATTTCGTTGCGACTCCCGACATTTCCACAACAGGATCAACCGAAGCGCTGGGTGACCTAGTTATCCTGGGCAGAATACAGTTATAATACTTCATCTCACACTGCTATTGATCGGACTCCCTTTGAGGCAGTGTATGGACGTAGGCCACCACAGATTGTTCAGTACACAAGGGTGGAGGTTGCGGTAGAGGTTGTAGCCAATGCGTTGTAAAAGGGATGAAGATTTGTGGTAGCTCCAAGTAAACCTCCAAAGGGCGCAACAATGATGGTACAACATGCCAACCAACACCGTCAAGAGGTGGTTTACAAAACCGGTGATTTAATCTGGGTGAAATTACGACACAATAAACCTGGTGGGGGCAAACGACTAGGTGGGAAGTTGGCAGCACGTTATTATGGCTCATTTGTTATTGTGGAAAAAGTAAGCGTTATTGCTTGCAGGTGGCAATTACCAGACACCAATAAGGTACATCCAGTTTTCCATGTATCTCAGTTGAAAGCTACGGTTGGGAACCACCATGCTGAAGTGGAGCTACCAGCCGAATTTTTGGCTGAGAAATATCCAAAGGATATACTGGCAGAAGACTAAAAGGGGACTACTCATCTATGGCTTGTGAAATGATAAGCAAGATCGATGCATGAAGCTACATGGGAAGATGCAAAGGTTCTGACAAGAGAGTATCCAAAATGTCACTTAGGGCAAGGTGTTACTCAAAGGGGGTGGGACTGATAGGAGAGGGGTAGTCCAGGAAAGGCCACCAATAATGTATACTTACCACCAAAGAGCAGGCACCGGTAGTCAAGGGAATAGCTCAATATAGTTGTGAGGGGTAATATTGTAATTCGAGATTAAGTGAGTCGGTCAGCATAGTTTAAAGGGAGGAGGGTGCAGGCCTTAAGGGGCATTCGGTTAGTTTTATGTTAGCGCCTAGGCCTGAGGAGCAGAGCTCTCTCCAGGAGTGTCGATTGTAACCATTTCCCTACTTTGTACGAATGAGATCCGGAGGGTGGGTTTGGCCACCTACCCCACCAGCCATGCAAACCCCTCCTGACAAAAGAAAGGGGCGGTTGTCATCCAGAGAAATCAAGTTGTGCAAAAGAGGGGCTTGCAACATATCTCTCACTTGAAAATTGATTGGGAATCAATCACATCTCCACGCATCCTTTTCATCTACCAAAAAAGTTGTTCACATCACTGCAAGGCCGCTTGAAGATCTGCACCATATGAACTTATCAGAGTCGGTCGCTTTCGTCGGGAAATCTACTAGAATTTCTTTAGTATGAATTTTCCGCATGTCCACACTCCCTCCACCACATCTCGAACAAAGTGATACCATAGCACAATGTGTTTTGTCCTAAAATGAAAGGATGGATTCCTTGTAATATGCAAGACGCTTATGATTGTCATAAAACAATGAAATCTGCTCATGTTTGGGCCTGAGCTCCTCCAACAACTTTCTCATTTAAATCGCCTTTTTGCAGGTCTATGTAGCTACTATGTACTCTGCCTCGATCATGGATAAAGCGGCAGTTGTAACTTTGAAATTCAGCTCACAACTCCTCTTGCAAGAGTAAACACATAAACAATAGTGGATTTCCTCCGATCAAAATCTCCTACTAAATCTGAATCAACATAGCCTCTGATAATAAAATTTGATCCTCCATCACATGATGCGGCATCTGAGGTCTCATTAATATGTCTCAAGATCCGCTTTATTGTGTTTCAATGTTCCCATCTTGGGTTCGCCATGTACCAACTAACTGCTCTCACTGCATGTGCAATGTCTAGTCTAGTACAAACCATAGCGAACATTAGACTTCTCACGACTGATGCATATAGTACTCGAGACATCTTCATCCTTTCTGCTCCACTGTTAGGACTCGTCGTGGAGGATAATTTGAAATTAACAGGAAGAGCCTCGGGTAATTTTTCTGTGATAGTCAAATCTTCTCATTATTTTAGTCACAGTATATCTGCATCCCAAGTATTTTGTTTGCCGGCCTAGAGTCCTTTATATCAAACTCCCTAGTCAACTATGTCTTTATTGAAATTAATACCTTCCTTTTTAGCATATATTTTAACCACCAGTCTCACAAGATATCTTTTAACCATATTGGTGCTCTTTTCTCTTGAGTTGACCGACATGGTCCAGACTCAACTGGTACATGATCATTGTGCTCCGGAAATGTCTCAGAGAAAACATGTTTTTCCTTTGATTTGTCTTCCACCTCGACAGTTGTAGTTTATGTGTTCTCTTTTGCCGCGTCTCCATCAATCGTCATTTGCACGTTATCTTCTGCAAAAATGACATCTCTACTCATGATAAGCTTGTGGGCAGTGGGGCCCCACAAACAATACCCCTTCACACCATTTACTGGATCTCGAATCAATCTTTAATCTTTCTTGGTCATTAAACAATGCATATACAGGATTTCCCAAAATATGTAACCGAGAATGGTCAGCGAGTTTACCAGTCCACATCTCTATCGGTGTTTTCAGATCAATCGCCACTGAAGGATATCGGTTAATCAAATAACAGGTGATCTTCACTACTACCCAGAATGTCTTGGCAACTCTTGCAATCATCAACATCACCCATGTTCTGTCCATCCACTCTGTCACTCCGTTCTGCTAAGGAGTGTACACTACCATGAACTGTCTCTTGATGTCTTCTTATTGATAAAAAGTACCAAATTCTTCGCTTGTATATTCTTCATCATTGTCAATCCTCAAACACTTAATCTTCTTTCCAGATTCAAGCTTCTTTCGCGCTTAGAATGTTTTGAAAGTTTCAAAAACATTTGTCTTCCTCTTGATTAGGTACACCCAACATCTCCTGAAATAATCATTAATGAATGATACAAAATACCTTGCTCCTCTCAGGGATATAACCGGTGATTCTCAAACATCGAATTGGATCAACTCTAAGATCACCTTGTTCCTCATCGTTGACATCCCAAACTTTAACCTGTGTTGCTCAAAACAAAATGCTCACAAAATGGTAAGGATACCTTTGTAAGCCCAGATGGTAACTTCTGGTCAGCAAGAATCTTCAAGTCTTGTTCTGACATAAGATCAAGCTTTCAATGTCATGCCGTCGTAAACACTTTCATCGAGTTAGTTGATACGACAATTATCTCTGCCTCCTACGTTTCACTCATAAGCACGTACAAGTTCTTTGAGAACTTCTCTACTTTCATCACTACAAGTGCGCCCTTTACAATTTTCATCTTTTCTTTCTCGGCGCAAGTCTTGCATCCGATATCATCAAATTGTCCCAAAGATAGTATGTTCTTCAGGCCCTTCACATGACGTACTCCTTGGATGGTTTGAACTATACCATTGTGCGTCTTCGATTTGATGGTACTGACTCCAACTATCTTCAGGGTCTGATCGTGCCTCATTTACACAAGTCCATCTAAGATAAGTTTATATTAATCAAACCATTCTCATCGAGAGATGTCATGTGTCATTATGCCCCCGAGTCGATTATTCATACATCATTGAGATGCGGTCTACCTCCAGTAGTCATCACCGCTTCACTGACTAGTATGTCTCTGTTTCCATAATTACTCATAATTGTAACATGCGACATTTTTCTTCTTACTCTTCGATTTGGATCTGCTATGATTTTGACTCCCACCGGAACTACGTTCCATCGTCCTTTCACTCTCCATTGATAGAGTCTTCGTTTGTCTATCTGCCCTATTTATTCTTGCGCCGACTTTATTCTTCGAGAACCGCAGTTAGAACGTCGTTGAAGAGCAATATATCTGTCATGATATTATTAATGAGGTTGATGATGAGCTAATCATACGAATCTAGCAAACTTTAGAGTAAAATCTTCACACATTCAGTATCCCCAATTTTGCAGTCCAGCATCGCCAGCTGAGTGAACAGGGTATAGATGAGGTTGATGTGGTCAGTTACTGATGATGACTCCGCCATTAGAAGATTCTATAATTTTCTCTTCAGAAAAATGTTGTTATGCAGTGACCTGACCTCATATAACTTCAACAGAATATCCCAAATTTCTTTTGTCGTCTTTTTCTCTGCAATGCTTGACAGAACCTCGTCTGTCAAAGCCAAATGGATGTTGGCAACAGCATTTTCATCCATATCATTCCATTTCTCTTTCATCACACCCATCGGTCTTTGGTCAATCGCCAGTAGGCAATTATCTTTCTGTCGCATAGCTTGCAACTTCATTTTTCACAATGGAAAACAATTTTAGTTGAATTTTTCGATCTCAAATTTTGTCAGCAACTAGACACGTCACCGGTCCAGAACCTCCGATGTTTCACAACGATGTTTCACAACGATGTACTTGATAAACCTCGATAAAAAAAAATTCATGTGAAAGCTCAGTTGCAGTCACAATCACAGACCCTACTCAAATTTATGAGAATTATCATACCCTAAAAAAAGTGAATAGCGTCGGGCCAGAACTTTGCTTTGATACCATATGTTGTGACCGAAAATGATTGGATTTTCAGTGTAGTGATGATTGCAAGATAAAAATAAAGTGCAAAATGCGGAAAAATAGACACCAGATGTAACGTGGAAAAAGCTCCCAAGTGGAAAGGGGTAAAAAACAATGGGCAAATAGAAATATCTCACTTTGGTAAAATATGAGTGCACTCTCTCTCATTGTTACAAAGAAAATGCCCTTGTAATTGCACTCTCTTGAATAGTGGAGAAGACACTTGCACAAAATACCACTCGAATATCAAAGGAAGAACTGATGGGAGAAGCCAATGATGAGATGATGAAACTACCACGAGAACTCCCCTTTTATAGGTTGCTGCCAACTCTGCCCATCTCCTCTCCCGTTGAACTCCAGAGGTGGGTTTGGCCAACCCCCCTTGACAAAAGAGAGGGGCGGCTATCGTCCAAAGAAATCCAGTCGTCCAAAGTGCATCTGGAAGGCCATGAAATCTATTATATATACTAATCCTACGATTTTTCTTGATTACATGTCACCCTTACCTTCATCCACGTAACCACTCTCACCTTCAACCACGTAACTACTCTCATTCCTTCCCCCTCCATTCCTGAACCCTACCACCACAGACTATCGACGCCTCCATCTAGGGTTCCCTGCCTCCGCCCCCGCTCCCCAGATTTTCCATCCTCCCCGACTCCCTCCCTTCCTGTCTCCCCCCTGCTCCACTCTCCCGCTACCCTCCCCAACTCCCCTCTCCCACTCCCCTCCCCGAATCTCCTCTCCAGTTGTGCCCCCGCCTACGCCTCCGCCCCCGCCTCCTCCCCCGCCCCCAACACCGCGCAGTCACTCTTCCTTCTGGCTACTACTCGCTTGAATCCTCCACGTTCGGCTACTCCGCGTTCAACTCTGCATCCGACTCCTCCGCCTCGGGCACCTCCGCCTCAGGATTCTCCGCCTCGGGCTCCTCCGCCTCATACTCCTTTGCCTCACACTCCTCCACCTCAGGCTGATCTGACTCTTGCTTCTCCGCCTACAGCTACTCCTGCTACTCCGGCTCCGCCTCCTGCTGCTCTTCCTCAACCTCCTCCGCCTCACCATGCTTCTCTTCTACCTTCTCCACCTCCAGAATAATCCCACATATGGTAATTTACCCTTCATAACTTTTGCGCACCATTATGCTCCTCTTTTAAATTTATAATTTTAGTCTATTCATAATGAGATAATATTTTAACACATTCGGTATTTGTTCAGGTCCTAAATGATTGAAACAGAGCGAAAAAAGTGGTTTCTGGTAAGTCCTTCCAAATTATCCCTTACCAATTGGTAGGAGTCGGGTCCCAATAAGATTATTTTTTTAAGCCAAGCATTTTTTTTCTTCCTATAATTTATCCCAGGCCACTAATCTCACCCTTTTCCCTTCAAATCCCAGTTTATAAATGTCATCCTTTTTATTTTGCGTTGTGGTTTATTTCCTGCGTGCTTGTGGGCAATATGATTATGGTGCTATCTGTAATTGTTTTTAGATGAGTTTTGTTTTCTAGTTCCTACGATTATATTCTCTGATGATACGAGTTTAATCATTGAAAATCTCGTGTTTTATGTTGTTCCCATCTGTGCTCGATTAACCAGGATAAAAATGATTTTGTTCAGTGACTTTTATTTGTCTCTGATAGAAGTTAAAAAATTATAAAACCCACATTCTGAGTGACAAGTGATGCATTTTTCATTTCATGCTTGGCACGTGCATGTTTTAGAAGTAGCTACTAAATTCCCCTTGCTCATATTTCTATAATATGACATGGTTTCGTGTTTGGTTGTTTAATGTTTTCAATGTAGGGGTGGAATCTCTGGTTTAGCTGATGTTGCTCCATCTTCCAACATCAATGGCATTAAAAAGGGTGAAATTGCAATATCATTTTATTTTGAATCTTAAAATTAATATGTTTGCTTTTGTCGTTAATGAACCACTTGGTGTTGTTATCATTTTACTAATTTGATTTATGATTTCAGGTGAAGCATCATTGCTAGGGAGAAGAGATAGTTAAAAACCATTAAATTCCTATAAAGATGCATTACCTGCCGCCTTGGAGGCAGGGGCATTATCAGAATTCAGCATGGGTTTTTTGATAGTAGAAAGAACACAAATATACTCCCTGTTATGTGTCTGCTTGACTCTACTACTGTGTGTGTTTGTTATCAATTTTCATGTGTTCTATGTTGCAGATTGCATGTATGGGTGTGTTTGTTGTCAGTTTTCAGCATATAGGCAGATTTCCCAACATCATTTCACAAAATATTTATTATTATTTATAGGTACTTCTGTGAAAACATAGCACATGCATCCAATAGAACCATATGTTAAACTCACCACAATGTTAGAAAATCCAATCAATGAAAAATTTAGGTACATTGACTGTTAAAATATAGTGTTTTGTATTGTAGATTACCTGTATGGGTGTTTTCATCATCAGTTTCCAACATATACACAGATTTTCCAACACCATTCCACTTAATTTTTTTATTTTGTATAGGTACTTCTGTGGAAACATGGTGCATGCAAGCAAACAAACAGAACCCTGTGTTAACGAACACACCCTAATGTTAGAAAATCCAATGAATTCAAAATATAGGTAAATTGTCAGTTAAAATATAGTGTTTTTTTTGTAGATTACCTGTATTGGTGTGTTTGTTATCATTTTCCAGTATATAGGTAGATTATTCAACACCATTTCACATAATTTTTTTTAATATGTACAGGTACTTTGATGCAAACATGGTGCATGCAACCAAATAGAACCTTATGTTAACAACAACGTCATCTTACCCAAACCCAAGGAGACTTGGAGACTCCATCAGTAGTTCACTGCCACTAAAAAGGTGTGGAAATATCTTATTACAAATGGGATATGTGTCACCATGATGGGAAATTCAATGGTCGGCTTCTATGTTCCAGGTGAAAATCAATCCTATAAAATGCACCAAACATTCTATCGTATCTATATTTCCATTGAAGTGCTCATCTGTTAACAAGTCATTATCCAATGAATCGTCATTTTGATCTTCATGGAACACATCATTAACTTCATTTCATTACTTAATATCACTATTTCCATTTTCAAATTATAATAGTACTTCAGTGAAGGTTTGGAACTTGGAGTTGGTCATGAAGGCTCATACGAAGATCCAGTGGTTCAAATAATAGCTCGAAGTATATTGCAGCGATCACCACGTTGATGCATTACAGTGGATTAATCTTACTAAAAGCTAACAAGTTTAGTTCGGTTTTGGTTTAGTCCATAAAATGTTGATTCATAATAAGTAGTCCAGAAGTTGTTTTTCTTTGAAATGGAGATATATTACTTTATTTACAATCTTTTTTTTCATATGCTTCTCTTTATGAAATCTTATTTCTATCTTGAAATGTCTTCTGTACAACAATAGATGTTTGCTGAGTGGTCAGTAAACTCTTTAAGAATTTACTGTTATATTGATAATGCCTCTCATGTGCATCCTCTTCATTGGCCTCCACCTTCTCCTCTGCATTGGCTTTCGACACTGTCTCTACCTCCACCTTTGCCTCCTCTTACACCTCTACCTTTTCTTCCACCGCTCCCTCAATATATTTTTGAGGCCATTATTCATCACTTCATTTACATCTTTGAGTCGTTTTTTTTTCTTTTTTTCCTTCCAATTTCATCCTTCTCTCCAAACATAAAATGACATTTACATATGATGATGACATATTAAAGACACCACATCAAATTCTTAATGATACGACATGTTTTTCTGAATCTTTTTACATCATGTTATTTCATTTTCATTCATTTTCATATATATTTTCAAATAAATGTTATTATTTTTCATTTCTTTTCATTATAATATATCACTAAAGTTGTAAGTTTATCATATTTTAAGTAATTTTCATTATTAACTACTCTAACTATTAAAACACTTCTGAAAATTAGATTTGAATTATAGCGCCGTGCATATGCACGGGCGAGGTACTAGTCTAAATAAAATTTAACAAAGATGTGTATTGCCCTTGATAGTAGGCGAACTCCCGTGCACACCACTTCTATGCATGCAAACCTTCCCTAGTTTGATTTTTCAGATTTTTCACATGAGGATTGTCATCTTGATTGGAACAATTAGGGGGAAAATGGTATCATTCTGACTGGTATTAATAAAAAACTGGCAGAGAAAACTGGGAGGAAACCATGACGACAAAAAATCCATCATTTACCACTTGTATAAATTTCCAAATTTCCATTTTCATTCTAATATAAGTCATTTATCATTTTAAATTTCATACGTGAAAAAAAAATTAAAATCTTCACCCACATAGGTGTTATCTTCCCTGCAGGTTAGGTCTGCCCGGGGAAGTAGTTCCCAATCTAATAGAGAACTCAATGCTGAATAAAATTGTTGTAAACGTACCAGGACGGTAAGCATTCAAGTTGGCACCCAATTCTATCAATGTCTTCACGACATTCAAAAGTTTGGGATTCATGCACGCTACAATAAGAGGTGTTTTCCCTTCTCTATCAACCCACTGCAACAAAAGAACTGAATAACTTCCATGAAAACATAATCTACCGATTGATTGATACGTATACTGTCAAAATTCTGCGTCTGTTTTTTGAATGCATGTCCAGAACAGATGATGTAATGAAACAAAATCCTAATGTACCTCAAGGCCCGCACCCTTCCTTCGAAGCTCTTTGATTCCGTCCGTGTTTCCATAACCCACCTGCCGATACAACAACTCTTCCTTCGATTGCTGAATCCCCATTGACGACCCAGCCCTGTAAATCCAACTTCCAGCGCAGCAGGGAGAAATCGAGGAAGCGTCGGATGGAGATTCGATAGGAAGCCACGTTCAGCAGGTGCACACGGAGCTCATTAGAAAATACAGCATTCTGAGGATCGTTGGGAGCCTCAGCGCGAACCCATAAGTGGAAAAAAAAAAAACTTACGGTTTTCTGTGTATTGCTTCAGGAAACCACGGGCCGCAGTGCAAAACCTAAATTGAATAAACTGCATCGAAGCCTTGAGGAAGAAGCAAGATGGACAGGACGGCCTGAAAAAAACGAAATTTCCTTCGTCCAATAATGGTAGAAGCCGACGGCTCAACGCCAACCTATAATTTGAAAACCGACAGTCGTTGCTGTCAAGAGCGACGCCGGGCTTCTTCCACGGTAACCGGTCCATTCAACTCTTATCATGAATTTTAATATTGCTAAATAAGTAATACCGTGTATATATTATATTTTATTATAAAAATATAAAATAATTTTTATTATATTGAGGGATGAGAAACAAGGATATAAATATACATATGTGAGGTGATAATAAAATAAGAACTTCAATAATAAGGATTAATTAACATTATTGATCATGTCTACCGTGGGAGGGGGGATAAACTACGAGAACCTACACTCCATGCGCACGAGGAGACTTGAATCTGTGACCTCCCAAACACCATCACAACGACGCAACCACTTGCGCCCCGTGGAGCTAGTAACCTATATATATGTGATGTAATAATGAAATAAGAACTTTTGAATTTATTGTTCTCTTTGTTTTTCTTGTCCTTTTTTTCTATTATTGTATTATGATTATATGTTCGTAATTGCCCATCATTATTCCGCCTTCACTCAACATTGCTCTCTGTACGCTTAAGTTCGCATTCTAATTTCGACATACATTGCACTTTTAATCATCATTTCAATACCGGGTTCACCACATGTTATCGGGACGAGTTTTCACGAGCTAAAAGGGTTAATTTAATTGGGTAAGTCGTATTTTTCATAGTGAGCATTGCTAAACTTGATTTCCCCTTTGAAAATTATTGAATATGTGTGTGTGTGTGTGTGTGTGTATTGTTTATTCTTCTTATTGCATAAAAAATAATCCTCCACTATTAATACTTGAACAATAATCATGAAACTCTTTCAAATAAATTAACTCCATTCTTTGAAACAAAATGTGAGTGTACTCGAGATCATAGTAAAAACTGACATGGTCTAGATTGATACAAGCATCATGATCATGGTTGTCATGTATAGAAAGTAAAGTGAGAATGATGTAACATCCAAAGTTTTTTTAAAAGGAAAAAATATATTCAAAAGCGTACAAAATATGCAACATTAAGCATAAACGAACAAGGAAACATTATTATTTAAATGTTACAGTTATAACATAACCGTTAAATTGGAAGGAATGAATAATATCAACCACATTATGAAATATATAATGGTCTTACTAGTTTCCAAGGTATTAATTAATGATTTTTAAATAAGTGTTAGATTTTTAGTAAAATAATTTTATTCTTCAAAAAACACTTTTTCTTCGAAAATGTTTTTTATTATTTTTTGTGAGTTATTATTATAATTAATTTTAGAAAATTTTAGAAAATGTATTGTACAAAATGAATCTCATTTTTGAATTCAGAATATCAAAATTATCTTGGGATAAAATTTTGATAATTTTATGAAAATATTGATTTTTCAAGGAATTAGGAAAAATACCGATTTTTATTAAAAACTGCATTTTATTTTAAAGTTTTTACAATGTCAAATTATGTTTTGGATTTTTTTTAATTTTTTATTAGTTCATTTTGATTTAAAATAATCCAATTATAGTTTTTAAAATAAATTTACACTTAAATTTAGTATTTAAAAGGGTATTTTTCCGAAAAAAACTGTTTTTCGTTGTGTTCCGTTGGTTTAATTTTAAATTAAATTCTGAAAATTATGTGTTTTGAATTTTGAAAAAAGGATCGCATATTTGGAATCATTGAGTCCCAATTTAGTATATGTTTTCCTTTTATTTTTTGTCAATATGAAGAGTAACTTTAATAATTTTGGTTATTACGATAAACGGTAAATCAAGTAATTTATGTACCGTGACTCAGATTGAGGCGGGGTTGACTCATACACGTCACATATGACCCATGGATCATTGTCCTAAAGTATCAATAGAATCCAAATGTGTTTGGTCAATTTTCCGTATGCCAGTTGTTGTTTTCACTTAAAATGTTCTCCATTTCAAATAAAAGTGAGACACTTTGAGTGGTACCGGTCACACCGTGCCTCAGATTGAGATGGGGTTGACTCGTACACGTTACAAATGACCCATGAATCATTTTTATAAAGTATCAACACAATCAGAATACCTTTGGTCGGTTTTCCATATGTCTGTTGTTTTTACTTAAAATAGTGTCCATTTTAAACAAAAGAGAGAGACTTCGAGTAATACCGGCCACTTCGTGCCTCGGATTGGGGAGGGGTTAACTCGTACACATCAAATATGACCCATGGATTGTTGTTCTAAAGTATCAATACAATCCAAATGTGTTTGGTCGGTTTTTCGTATGCCAGTTGTTGTCTTCACTTAAAATGTTGTCCATTTCAAATAAAAATGAGACACTTTGAGTGGTACCGGCCACACCGTGCCTCATATTGAGGTGGGGTTGACTCGTACATGTCAAAAATGACCCATGGATCTTTTTTATAAAGTATAAACACAATCTGAATATGTTTGGTCGGTTTTCCATATGCCAGTTGTTTTTACTTAAAAAGGTGTCCGTTTTAAACAAAAGAAAGACACTTCGAGTGATACCAGTCACACCGTGCCCTGGATTGAGCCGGGGTTGATTCATACATGTCACATATGACCCACAGATTGTTTTACTAAAGTATCAACATAATCCTAATGCGTTTGATCGGTTTTCCGTATGCCAGTTGTTGTTTTCACTTAAAATGTTGTCCATTTCAAATAAAAGTGAGACACTTTGAGTGGTACCGGCCACACCATGGCTCAGATTGAGATGGGGTTGGCTCGTACACGTCAAAAATGACCCATGGATCTTTGTGCTAAAGTATCAACACAATTCGAATACGTTTGGTCGGTTTTTCCGTATGCCAGTTGTTTTTACTTAAAAGGGTGTCCATTTTAAACAAAAGAAAGACACTTCGAGTGATACCGGCCACATTGTGCCTCATATTGAGGTAGGGTTGACTTTTACACGTCACATATGACCCATAGATCATTGTCTTAAAGTATCAATACAATCTGAATGCGTTAGGTCGGTTTTCCGTATGCCAGTTGTTGTTTTTTTACTTAAAATGTTGTTCATTTCAAATAAAGGTGAGACACTTTGAGTGGTACTGGCCACACCGTGCCTCGAATTGAGGCGAGGTTGACTCTTACACGTCAAAAATGACCCATGGATCATTGTGATAAAGTATCAACACAATCATAATACGTTTGGTCAGTTTTCCGTATGTTTGTTGTTTTTACTTAAAACAATGTCTATTTTAAACAAAAGAGAGACACTTTGAGTGATAATGGCCACATCATGCCTCAGATTGAGGCTGGTTGACTTGTACACATCACAAATGACCCATGGATCATTTTCCTAAAGTATCAACAGAATCCGAATGCATTTGGTCGGTTTTCTGTATGTCAGTTGTTGTTTTTACTTAAAATGTTGTCTATTTCAAACAAAAGAAAGACACTTCGAGTGATACCGGTCACACCGTGCCTCGGATTGAGGCGGGGTTGACTCGTACACATCACATATGACCCATGGATCGTTTTCCTAAATTATCAACACAATTTGAATATGTTTGGTCAGTTTTTCGTATGCCAGTTGTTATTTTTACTTAAAATGTTGTCCATTTCAAACAAAAGAAAGACACTTCGAGTGATACCGGACACACCGTGCCTCGGATTGATGAGGGGTTGACTCGTACATGTCACAAATGACCCATGGATCCTTGTGATAAAGTATCAACACAATCCAAAGCTCACAAGATTTCTTAAGGGCAGATCTCCTTCGATCCTTGGGCGTTTTGAGTGCCGTTAAGTGCGGATTGAAGATCTGGGGTCTAGGGAGGAGGGTGGGGGTGGGGGGCTGTCCGTGGGGTTGTCCAGGGTCTAGGGAGGAGGGGGGATGTCTGGGGGGCTATCGGGGGGCTGTCTGGGGGGTTGTCCGGGGTCGAGGAAGGAAGGTGGGGAGGCTGTTCGGGGTCCAGGGAGGAGGGGGGGCTGTCCGGGGGGCTATCTGAGGTCCAGGAAGGAGGGTGGGGAGGCTATTCGGGGGGGTGTTAGGGGTCCAAGGATGAGGGTGGGGGGTTGTTCGGGGGGCTGTACGAGGTCCAGGAAGGGGGTGGGGAGGCTGTCCGGGGTCCAGGGAGGAGGGTTGGGGGGCTATCCGGGGTCCAGGGAGGAGGGTGGGGGGCTGTCCGGGGGGTTGTCTGGGGGGCTGTCCGAGGGGCTATCCGGGGGGCTATCTGGGGGGTTGTCCGAGGGGTTGTCTGGGGTCCAGGAAGGAGGGTGGAGAGGTGTCCGGTGTCCAGGAAGGAGGGTGGGGAGGCTGTCCGGGGTCCAGGGAGGAGGGTGGGGGGGATGTCCGGGGTCAATGAAGGAGGGTGGGGAGGTTGTCTGGGGGGCTATCTGGGGGGTTGTCCGGGGTCCAGGGAGGAGGGTGGGGGGGCTGTCTGGGGGGATATTCGGGGTCCAGGGAGGAGGGGTGTTGTCCATGGGGTTATATGGGGGGCTGTCCCAGGTTCATGGGATGGTATTTACATATTTTCTAAGCAAATTCTTTCAAGGTTAAAAAAATAATTTCATTATATCAACTTATAATCAAACCACCAATTTTCTAATTTCCAATAAAAAATTACAATTTCATTAAAATAGGGGGATTTCACAGCAAATCATCAAGTCAAGTTTTATTATTTATATATAAAAAATAAAGACAATGTGGCCTACCTAATCACACATATATTTAGGCACAACAAATCAATAAACATCAAAGGTCAGTAATATCAGTAAAAAATTTAATGGATCAATCTATCCCTCATCACCATCACTATCATCGTCATCATATTCACCCTCACCCTTGTCCTCATCGTCATCCCCATCATCATCCCCGCCCTCCTCCTCGCCCTCGTACTCAGCCTCGGCCTCCTCATCGCCCTCCTCCTCCACCTCAGTCTCCTCCTCGCCCTCCTCCTCCTCCGCCTCGGCCTCTTCCTTACCATTATCTCGACCACCACTATAACTTCCACCTGTTGCACCATATATAGAACACATCGATGACATATATTCATCACAAGTAGTGTTGGCCTCTGGTGGAAGTGTTGGACGTAAAACTTCCATCAGTTTCATAAATGCAGTGTTTGCCCTAGCAGACTGTTCTGCCATCTCTGTGGCCCTTTTTTCAGCTTGTTCTGCCTGTGCCTTACCTGCTGTAACTCGGTGGCACTACAACTCGTACCTGAGGAGGGCCAATACCTCGTCAGAACTGTACTCTTCACAGGTCGGCAGCGTACTCTACCAGGGTGCTCATCTCCCAACACCTGATGTAAGTGATCGTTTGACCCCAAATTGTTAGGTTCCTAGGCATAAAGGGCCTCTCAAGTAGCCTGTTACAAATAAAAATAGATTATTAAGTTACAAAATAGAGATTAAAATTTTAAATCTACAAAGTAAAACTTACGATCTGTTGCTGAGTCGGTTCATTAACCGCACTTCCATCTTTCTTCTTTCTACTCGAGCAAAACAGTTTTGCTTGAGGCACACATCCTTCTATATTCAATTTATGCCTCTACAATGAAATTGAATGTAGGAAACCATAATTAAAAATAGGATACAAAAAAACAGTAATTGTATAACTAAAATTATATAACAACTTTAGCACTCGAATAAATTATGGAGAAAGCAATAGAAAGTGCAAGTCATAAAGAAATATTATAAATTGTCATACCTGCTGTCTCTCATTATCTATAATCGTAGTATGTCCCAATGTGTGGATGTATTTCTTATCATCAATGTTTTTTTTTTTATTTCTTTCAGAAGCATCCTAAAAAAAATTCAATAATTAATATTAACGAAAAACATGAAAATTTTCATTTAAATACCTCTAATTTGATTAATACCGCAAATTGGATAGTCGTCCAATGAGTAATCATATGTCGGTACTGTTTTAATGGACAATCACCCATGACAAAGACCGCCTCTAACTTTGTGCCCACTCTAGTATGTCGACCAATGTACAACTCATGCTTATAAGCTCTCCAAAGCTCACCTAAATACTTTAGATGTGCTGGTCGTGCACCCTCACCATCAGGGAAATTAAACCACAGCTGAAACCAAAATATTAATTCATATAATTACAAAAAAATAATATATTGCATTAAATACAACATATTTTTTACCCATATCTCTACCCAGGCTTTATCCTTGACTTAATTTGGCAGTTGTCTCCTTGAGAGCGGGCTGACAGGAATGATGTCGGAGTATTTGGCAAGCGTCGCAAAAAAACTCTGACATTGCTGCCCTGATTTTTCAATCATCTGACTATCTTCATTGTAGTCCACCATCAACTGCGTGTGGCGGTTCCACACCGCATGCATGTGTGTACGCCCCCGCCCCTGCCTTCTATCAGTAGATGTATATGTTATAAAAGAAAAACGAATATTTTATCAATACATGTTATAATGAAAATAAATAATGGTGTAACAATTTGTTAGGGTTGTATAAGTATACATGTGGTAGTCTGATCAATGGGTGTCACTGGATCCACAGAAACTGAAGGAACACCCTGTATAGATGGAGTGAGTCCCAATATATGCTCCGTAGGGACAGACTCTAGCGGAGCAGGAGTCGAAGAAGATAGAATATAAAAGCCCTGAGAGAACAAAGAAGAAGTAAAAGAAGATGACAGGGATGGCTGAAAAAATGCTGGATGGGGAGTGGGAATCATCATCGGATATGACACAGACGGGTGAGGAGGGTCATATGTAAAGGGTGGTGAAAACATGGGAGGCCTAAATATCCCGTGTGTCCACCACCTGTAAAGACCCATAAATTTCAAGGAATTTTTTTTTTAAATTCTTTGGGATTTTACGAGTACACAGTTTCTGACGTCACCTGATTCCGAGGCCCGGTGTGCCTGAAATCAATTTCTGAAGTTTAGCTCGGGTACGTTCAGTGAACTAATGAGCGGGTTTTTCTAACTTTTAAACCGGTGCTCGGAATCGAAATCCGAGGGCACCGATGAAATCGCAGCGCCGTTAATTGCTCAAGAAGACTTTCACTGGAGTTGCGTTTGCTCGGGAGGTGTTATTAAAAATGAAGTGGTTTAATTGAAGAGTGAAATAAAATATGTGTTACAATTTTATTTCTACTCTAAGTAATTATAACCTACGTGTGGAAGTTGAGGTGGGACCCACTAAATCCTAACTCCTCTTGATAAGATATTAGTGAGGTGGGCCCCACACGAGCCCCACCTTTTTAAATTCCTCTAACTTCTCTTAAAGTTGGCAACCCCCCCATTAATTTGTAACTCACCCACTCTCCCTCTTTAATTGCATGTCAACTCTAGCATTAAATTGACTGATTAAAGCTATTCAATTAATTTAATTTTGAGTTTCAGTTTTTTTAAATATTTGAAAACGCATGGCATGTGTTAATAAAATAAGGAAGACCTTATTTTATTTGGGGGTTTTTTAGTTGTGTGAGGATCTTTGGAGAGAATTCTCTAAGTCTTGGAGAATTCCATCATCTTCGTTGAAGAACGTCAAGCACTCGACGAAGAACGTCGTCACCGCAAGGAGAGATCGACGTGTCATCTCTTCTTCTCTCTGCAGCTGGTGTGTGATGCCTTTTCCGAAGAATTACGACGCACCCTCTTTCGATCTTCTTCCCGCGTCAAAGGAAGGGAGACGCCATTTCCTCCTCGGACGTTCTCCGTCAACATATACGGAGCTTCACCTCGCGACGCCGTTTTCCACAACGATTATTGTTCGACAACTTCTTCGAGGTAGTGGTTAATTTCAAATTTAATCAATTAAATTTGCGCTTTATTTTGTCATAGTGTTTACTCGTTCTTGGTCGCTTGCTATCGCTATAACGGGAGGAGGTCGGACCACACAAACACGGCCGACCCTTCTCCCCCTTTTTGTTGTTGAACTTCTACGTGGCTTGGAAACAGAGGCGACGTGGTACCGTTACACCGTGAGGGAATGAGATAAACCACAGAGATGGAGCGTGGTGCCGTCGTGCCGGGCTGGTGAGGCCGAAGGAGGCCGCGGCCAGGAGTGGGCCGCGGCGGAGGAGCGCGGCCCTGTCGCGCCGCGCCGGACGGGGAGGAGCCGCGGCAGTTCGGGGAAGCGGCCAGTTGAGCTAGCCACTGGAGCCAGCTGGAGGCGGGACCCCGCGGGTCCCGCAGGTTCGGTTAAGGCCAACCATAAATGGTCGGCTGTTTTTCAATCAAAGGGGGCAGCGCCCCCCCCCCCCCCCCTCTGTATTCCGCTCGGCCGAAGGGCGAGCCGCTGGCCACGCGGGCCGCGCCGCGCCGCTGGGCTAGGCCGCGCCACTGGGTCGTGACACTGGGTCAGGCCGCGCCAACCGGGCCGGACCCGTACCCGGGTCGGGTCGACCCGGTTCGGGCCGGCCCAGGGGTTTTTGGGTCGGGTCAGTCCAGGCCCAAACCCCCTAATTTCTGATAGATCCGTTCAAATGCCCATATCTTGGGATACGGACCTCCGATCGACATACCGTCAGTTGAATAGCGATCCTCAGATCGAGACTGTCATTTCGGTATATTATAATCAGGGTTTCGGAGAAATTTGGGTACGGCCAGGTTGGTTCGAACACGAAACCAACTGGGCCCTCGGAGCGAAAACACTTATGACTTGAGCTCCGCACGTCCGATTGACGTGTCGTCGACTTTGTTGGTTTCCTCTTAGTGAGAAGGTTCTTTTGGCTTACTCCGCTCGAGGTTTGGGCATAGTTGGAGTATAGTCCGGTTGGTTTTGACTTAAAACCAACCGGGCCCCTGAGACAAAAAAACCAATAACTCTCAGACCGGGCGTCCGATTGACGCGTCGTCTGTCGCGTTGAGTTCCTATTGACGAGACTGAACTTTGGGATACATAAACTCCAGACTTCGTGTCAGTTGATGTATCGACCCCCTTGGTTTGTAGAGCGGACCCTCCCGAAATCGAGCATGCTGCGTGCGGGAACCCTAGAGCTGGCTGTGACTGCGACGACGATGACGATTGTACTGGGATCCTCCGTGGGTTCGGCAGTGACGACGACCGTACTGGAATCCTCCGTGGGTTCGACGGCGATGACTACTGTTCTTGTATCCTATGTGGGTCTGGTAGTAGTTGACTACTGTTCTTGTATCCTATATGGGTCCGACAGTATTTGACTCTGTACTTGTATCCTATTTGGGTCCGGCAGAGTAGCTGGTCTTGTATCCTTTGTGGGTCTGACAGCTTAGCTGGTCTTGTATCCTATGTGAGTCCGACAACTTAGATGAATTAGTGGCTACATCTGATCATCTCTATCGTCTTACGAAGAATTATACCTGTATGAGCTGAGTCTTGACTTTAAATCATTATCTTTGATATGATTGTTTTTCTTTCCTGTGTGGATTGGGTTGAGTTATCCTCTCTGGATTGGGTTGTGCTATCCTGTGTGGACTAGATCGAACTTGGGCTCGGATGTTGGAGCCGAACTAGAATTGATGACTTAGGTATATGTATGGGTATATACCTAAGTAGAGTTGGTTGTTACTTCGTGACTGTATCATTCCTTTGTGGTTTATCCTTCGTGGATTCTGGGAGACCTTCAGGGGTCTCGGGGTCCCTACCGAGTAGCGTATACTCACCCCTGCACGGGCTATCCCACACTACGTTGTGTTGGATGCAGACGACGGATAGCGTCGATCGAGGTAGGAGCTCGTGGAGTTGGACGGTACCTGGAGGTGGATCACTAGACGAGACGTACACGGAGCGGACGACTGGAGCCGAGGAGCTGAGGAGACTATCTGTACCCACCCTTCAGGTGGGATTTCCAGAGGACGACTCGATGTTGCTGCTTTACTTTTTTGCCGCTATACTCTCTTTTCAGTTGTACTTTACTTTTAGTTGGGTTTGTATTCTGGCCCATTTACTTTTCAACACTTACTTTTGTACTCAGTTTACTTAGTGTTTACTTAGCTTGCGTATTATGTGGTGTTTGTTTACTTTATAAAGGCAATGCCTTCCCTCTTTATCGGGATTTACACCTTTGGTGCTGGTCGCCAGCCCCTGGCCTATGGGATGTGGGCTTGGGGTAGTCATGGCACGGGCCCCGAGGATGGGTCGTGACACCACACCCCTCGTACGAACACCCTGAGTACTAGGACCACTATTAGGCTGCTCATCAAATAACTGTCACCTAATAAATGGATCCTGAAAAAATGTTTAAAAAAAATTAATCACATGACATTATATATTATTTAAATAAATATATTTAAAATAAAATACTCACTACATGCACTAGTGGTGGAATGCCTAGCTCAGTCATGCGACGATTGTTGTCCATAATTTTTTTTCGTCACCTCTCTTCAATTGGTTTCATTTCTTACATTTGAAAAAAATATGGAAGTAAATAGAAAATGATAACTAATGTGTAACCCAAAAAACAAAATAAATGATAGGGAATAGGGGTATTCATGGATAATTTAACTAACCATTGTTTTAGGTGATCTTGAACAAATATATAATGAAGTCAATAAATCTTACAAGATGTAATAAATAAATTTAATTTTTAGTAGGATGATTATTTACTAAGTGTCATCAGTCTATTAAAATCATGGAACATTGATTCTACCAGATTCATAAGTGGTAAAGAAATTGTTAAAATTAAGGAAAAAATTAATTTCTTTAGCTCAGGTAGATGATGCAGGTTTCAATACATGTTTTGCAGAAGAATACAAACCATAATGTTCATTACCTAGTAAAATGTTAAAGAGATGTCTTAGAGTCATACAAATTTTATAAAAATCATAGTTGAATCATTGAAATGTTCACCAAGTTAGAAATGTTGGTTTCATAGGTTTAAATATAGTTCAATTCCAAATTAGAAAATACAATTCAAATAAAAATTTCAACCAATAAACATTGAAAATTCACATAACGGTCAAGTTGGATACAACATATTTGTAATCAATATTAAATCAATTTGAATAGAACCAACCTTAACAACCCAACTCGAGGTAAACCATAAGAATTGAGAACATGAATGAATGATTTTATATATTTCCCACCACAACTTCAAGTTCATAGTCAACTCTGACAATTGAGCTACTTGAGTCATCAAAATAAATAAATGGATTGGTTCCAATGGAAGTAGGGATGGTGTTAATTCCATCATCACCATCATAAAAAATATGTCTTGGAATTACTTCAACTATGACACCAAATTCAGGTCGAAGTTGGTATTTGACATAAAAAACTTGTTTATCCATTGATGCCAATACATATGGTTCTTCAATAGAAAGAGTGCGAGTCATATTAATTACTCGAAATCCACAATCATCAATAAATGTGACATGTCTCGTCATCGAATCAAACCAATGACATTTCATCATCGTGACTTGTCCATGAGAGTAATAATCCAATACTATTATTTTTTCAACGACTCCATAATAACCCATATTTTCAAATCGCGGTCTACTATTTGATGCACTGGCATAAAAATCTATTGTGGCAATAAATATAACACCATTATGTTGTGTTCTCATGTTCTTTTCTCATTCAGTGACAATAAATTTGTACCCATTGATAACAATTGATTTACAGTCACAAACCATAGTATTAGGACCAAAAGCCAAAGCTCTTATTTCCTCAGAGACAGAGTCAACAAGAAAACTCAATACCTGCAATATAAATGAATATTAAACTTAATTAAATATTGATTTAATTATTTTAAATAATAATATTTTTACCTTCAATTTTAACCAAGCAGAAAACTCTTTTCTATGCAAAGTCTCCCTCCTTCTCAAAGATAAAGAACTATACTTTCTATTTATCATTGTTTTATGTTCCCTGTAAATAAAAAATATGAATAGTTTAATAGATATATATGTAAGATATACATATTCAATTTAGTTACCTGATGTAGTCATCGAAAAAATCACAGTTGAACAAAACTGTGCGATGTGCCATCACTTGCTCTTCAAGGCTTAATGTCTTCAATGTATATGATCCAGGAATTCCTCCTGTTTGAGGAAGTGATGGAAAACTGGGTTCAATTTGCTCATACTGTTCTTCTTCATTTCTCATTTTTCTGTTCATTCTTATAGTAAGATCATACAAATACATTGAGAAGAAATCCATACATTCTTGAGCCAAGTAACCATTCACGATAAAAACTTCAGGATGATTCCTATTTCAGACATAATAATTTAATGTGTACATATTTATTTCAGTTGGATACATCCAATGAAAAGAAACAGGTCCTCTGAGAAGTATTTCAGTGGGAATATGGACAGTCAAATGCAACATGCATGTGAAAAATGATGGAGGAAATATTTTCTCCAACTCACACAAAATTAATGGGGCATCTGTCAAAATATTTTGTAAGAAAGACTTGGAAAACTTCTTAGCACAAAGATATCTAAACAAATGGAATAACCGAATAATAATCACCCTTAAATTATTGGACAATATATGATGAATTACTATTGGAATCAACTCATGTAGAAGAACGTGATAATCACGAGTCTTCAAAGATTTTAACTTCAAATCTCTTCTGTTGACTCATTTAGATATGTTGTTTGAATAAACATCAGGAACTCTAATAGTCTCTAATACTTCTAGAAATTGTTTTTTTATAGGTTTCATCACATAAGAAGCACATGGAACTTTCCATTTATTTTCACTGATACGCACAGGATGCAATTGTGGTCTGATGCCCCAATCCTCCAAGTCACGCCAAGACCGTAAATCATCTTTTGTATTTCCCTTAACATTTAGAAGTATTGAAAGCAACATTTCAAATATATTCTTTTCAATGTGCATTACGTCTAAGAAATAACGCAACAAATTGGTTGACCAATAAGGCAAATCAAAAAAGATACTCCTCTTCCTCCAATTGTAACAGGTTTCAGTGGAAACATTCTTTCTCTTTCCAGATTTCATTTTACCCTTCCCGAATAAAAAACTGAAATCTTTCAATTCATTAAGCACATCATTTTTAGACATACGCTAAGGTGGATCATCAATCTCTATGGTATTATCAAATCTTCGACGATTATTTCTATATGGATGGTTCATTGGAAAGAATTGTCGATGTCCTATAAAACTGAAACTACAGTGATGTTTTAGTCTTCTGGATCATGTATTATTCATAAAAATAGGGCATGATAGTTTTCCCTTTGTGCTCCATCCAAACATCATTGCATAAGCCGAAAAATCATTGATCTTCCACATAAGCGCAACACGCATCTGAAATATGTCTTTCGAATATGCATCGTATGTGCGCACACCCACATCCCAAAGAAGTTTCAACTCTTTTATTAAAGTTTTCATGTATACGTCAATATCAATGCCGAGATCAGAAGGGAAATTCATGAGTATACCCATGAAAGTGAAAGGTTTTTTTATACACAACCATGGGGGAAGATTATAAATGTGTATAGAAACATGCCATGTGCTGTGTGAAGTAAGCATCTACCCAAACGAATTAAAACCATCGCATGAAAGACCCAACCTCACATTATGCACGTCAGCTGCAAAATCAAGATATCGAGCATCAAATATCTGCCATGAAAATCCATATGCAGGGTGAATCGACTCATCATTAGTCTTCTTTCTCTCGGTATCATGCCATCTCATTTTTATTGATATTTCATTAGACATAAAAAGATTCTGGAGTCTGGGGATCAATGAAAAGTGCCGTATTACTTTCTGTGGCACACAAGATGGTGTTCCATCAGATTTTTACTTCCAACAGGATGTGCCACATTCTATACAATCATTTCGTTCAATGGTTTCCTCCCAGAATAAACTGCAATATTTCGGGAAAACATGAATTTTGTTTCTTGAAAATCCAAGTTCCTCAACTAAATTCCATGCCATATAGTGGTTTGAGGGAATATCTTCATCATCTGGAAGTAAATACTTCAAGAAGGTAAGAATGTAATCGATTGATGTATTAGAAATTCCATACATAGTTTTCCCATGAAACAATCAGATTAAAAATTTCAGTTTTTTCATTTTATCGCACTGTCGATATACTGGATTCGTGGCAGCATCATTCAATTTTTTCACCCTGACAATATCATCATTTTAATTAAATGCATCATCTATCCTCATATCAAAGTCCTATTGAGTAGAAATCCTTTATTTTCCATGATGACGAATAAACAGAAACTGGTCATCTAACAAATTCTTCAGTCCAGTCCTTTAATTTCGATCATCAGTAATTTGAGATTTCATTTTCTCCCCATTGTGATACCACACATAGTAGTTTGCTTGAAAACCATATTTGGTTATGTGGTAGCTGACTTCTTCATGGCTCAACCAAGGTCTACCAACACAATTGGAACATAGACAGTGTATGTGACCACTATCTGAAGCATTGTGAAATGAAAAATCTAAAAAGCTCTCCAAATTGTTTTGAAAATCACTTGAGATCCAATCGGTTTCATACATCCAACTTCTATCCATTCTGTAAAAAGAATTGTTATAAGTCATTTCATCATAAACAATTCACTCATCATAAACAATTCAATAAGATTGAAGTTTAATCAAAAATATATTTAAGTAAACGATAAAGAAAGGAGTTTCTAATTGATGTAGTGAACTATTAAAACAATGTAAAGATATACTAATTCAGTTATGTGTGCCTAAATTTGAGGTGAGATGTGTTTTGTAATTTTTTCATTTATCACATACAAGAAGACACCATAGACCTGATAGAACATTGTTCAAGATATTACAAAGTGAAGGCTTTTCATGAAAGATGTAGAATGTGTAAAGAGAGTTTTTTAAATAAGTTATTAATGCTAAAAAATGGAAATATTGTGAAAATTTAGTACATTTCATAACACCCCAACTAAAGTCCATAGAAAGTACCATATCACCCCACTAAAAAAAAGGAAAACCACCTACCCCACTACCCCAACTGTCCCCAATCCCTTCACATGGATCATCCTTATATCCATTACCCACCTCGAGAAAATATGACTAAATAAACCATTTACCATCTTTGAGTGGGGATACATCTCACCAGCACCTCCATTAGTCGATATGATTCACTAACTACATAAAAGGAGCGGCTATGAAGACTTCAAATCAAGTTGATTCATATAATCATGACACCTGAGTTGTAAAACGGAAATAGAAAACAAATCAAACTACACTTATTAGGTATGTCATTCCACACAAGTCACCACCTGGTTTAGGTCAAATCAAAATAGAAACAAATAATAATAGATGAAAAACATTAAAACTAAGTTAAGACTTACATATTTGGAGTGTAGAACTAAAAAATTGATTGACTTCAGATGGATTTATGGGGAGGAAGAAGTTCCCAACCTATGTAAAGAGAGAGGCCTCTAGTTTAGAATCCAAGGGGGACTTCCCCAAGGCTTCCTAAATCATAATCACTATGAATCCAAGGTAAATTTCCCCAAGGTATTCTAAACCAAATCATCATGAATCTAAGGGGGTTTCCAAATGGAATTAAAAGCTATGTTTTTAACATGAATCCTTGGTTGGTTTCTTCAAGTAATTCCAAATCATTAATCAAAGAGCAAGTACTCAAAAATTAAATTAAAATTTATTTATATTCATTTTCAATAGGTCTCATATAAGAGGAACATGCCCAAGGTCCCATTATGTGTTATAGGCATCCCAAATCATTCACTCATGTTCAATAAATCATTCTCGGCACCCCTATGGTCATACCTTTCATTACCCAATTAGTTCCCCAAGTCAAGCGCACCCCATGGGTGGATAAAGTTTAGGATTCTACACTAATAGGTTGTTCATGGATCGTAAAGAAGTTTAATTTCACAAAGTATAGACAAAAAAATTTATTTTTAAATTTGAGATTAATAATAAAGTATGTTAATGATACTACACATCATAAATAACACATAACATTGATACTTTTAAGGGATAGTTTATAAACCATCTTCTATATACTCACAGACATCTACCAATCAAGTATTAGTCATTGATTCAATATCAAATAGTGTGAATCATCAAATTTTCCAAAATCCCTAGAAATAGGGAATAATGACGTGATCTTTCTAGATAGTGAAATAAATAGAGAAAGGTTGAGAATAGAAGGATATCTGCTCATAGTTGGGATGAACAACACTAGAAATGGATAAGATACCTCAACTCACCATGTTAGGTCACATAGTTTGGTAGACCACACACCAACCATGTCAATTACCTCAATGAGGACTTCTATGTCGGTATTTGGGAAGAGGTTTAAGGAGTCTAACCTGGATGGGGGAGTTGAAGCTGATCAGATGGAATACCTCGGGTTAGGGTTCACCTGCGCAGGGGCTTCTGGAAATCGGGGGAAATTTCTGGCTTCTGTGTAATTAGGGGTCGGGGTTCTTTATTTGTGGGGGACTTTTCCCAATGATTTTTAAAAACTATTGGGAAAATCATGGCCTTTACTAAAGGTTTGTACAAACCGTTGGTAAAGGGAGAAAATTTTGTAGATTTCCCAATGGCTACTTCAAACCATTGGGAAATCCTTTAATTACTCAACATTTACCAACAGTTTGAATAAACCGTTGGTAAATGACCCCTATACCAATGGTTCTGTTGAACCATTGGTATAAAAGTGTTGGGAAAGCCCAACTTCCTAGTAGTGATCATTCGTGTGTACGACAAACTACCAGCTCGCGAACTGATGTAATTCATTTTCCATCATCGTATCTTAAGACTAGATATAATGATGGAATTAATGTTTATATATTATATTCATTATGTATTAATAATTCTAAAAAAGATAATTCATCACTTAAATTCTTACCTTTTCATGCATAGAAAAATGATAACTTTGTTTATTTGTATGTGTGGATTACCACCTCCACGAAGCGATGTGATTCATTTTTCATAACCATATCACATGGATGATATATATATAAGTATATTTAAAGAATTAATATGATATATATGATATTATGATCATTATATAAAGTTAAAATAATTCTTAGCTTCTTTTCATAATAATATTTGAAAAATGAAAACGTTACTCATGCGTACGTACGACCTACCATTTTCATGATTATAACGTAGATCATTTTTCATAACCATATGTAATGGTTGAATTTAAAAGTATAATTAATGTATAAAAATGATGATTATTTCCATATTATTATTATAAAGATAATGTAATAACAACCTCTTTGACCATAGTCAACTGATCAAAGTTATTTTGGACTTAAGTACCGAATATCATCAAAACATCTAACATGAACTTAAGTGATTAAGTAATTATATATAACAAGGTAATAAGTGATATAAAATGAATTGTAAAATTTAAAAGCATTATTAATCAATTATAAAAATAAAATAAATTTATTATTTAGGATGTCAAAGGACATATGTGACATGTCACACTCGAAGTAAGGGACTCTCTTTTAAAAAAATCCTTTTTAAAAGTTTTCCTTAAAACTCTATTTTTCTTTCATATCCATAAGATTTTTTTCTAAAAAAAATTAAATATGGTTTTTACTATTATCCTATATTTTTTTAAATTCATTTGTCCCTTTTTTACTTTTTACAAATTGGTTTGAAATGAATCTTTTTATCATTTTCCAAGCGATATACTTTGTGACTTTTCTGACAAAAATATGGAAGGAATGTTTTTTTAACTTATATGGCATGAGAGGATTTTACCACCCTTATGTTATCTTTTCTTTGAAGCTTCCTTTACTAGTTTACATGGTTATTTTTAAATAAAATATTTTCCTTTGTATGTGTGTGATTTTCTTTTTAAATAAGTAATTTTCTTCAAGGAATATTGTTATGATACAAGTATTCATGTTTTATGATTATGTTATGATTATTGGGAATTGTTTTTGATAATGAGTGGTTTTGTTATAAACCAAAGTTAGGTGGGTCTGTTATAGACCTCCAATTCATTGGGTATGTTTATGTTGGAAGTTGATTGTGATGGTTATTCTAAATTTAACTGCGATGGTTACTCCAAATATAACCAAGAGAGTTATTTCAAGTATAAGAGTGAGGGTTATTTCATGTGTAGCTATGAGGGTTACTCCATAAGTAAGTATGATAATAATTTTTTTCCCAATTTACCTATACGAATTATTTATTCTTGCTGTTTTTTTATAGAAATATCATGTTTTTACAAGGTAAGTTATTAAGTTTATGTTCAAAAGAAGGTATATGTTACTTCTTAAGGGTGAAAAGTATATCTTTGTGAAAAAAAAAATTATGAGTTTATCATGTTTAAAAAAAAACCTATATGGGTTTTATTTTTCCTGTAAGATTTATTATGAAATGTTTTATAGAAAAATTTGGGAAGAAAAGGTGATTTCTTGAGTAAGAAAATGTTTATTTTGAGCCCAAAATTTATTTTGAAAAAGGATAATTTTTATAAGTATTTATGTACAAGAGGTTTCTTTATTTCTTTTTATGTTCCTTGCTGAGCTTTTTATATTGATCCCATGTTTTAAAATGTTTTTCACAGGGTTTAAGTATGGGTAAGAGAAAAGAAGAATTCAATTTGAAAGCTGTGAATATTTTTCATTAAAAGAAATGATGTTTTATTTTATAGACTTTTGTTTTATGGGGAAAATGTATATTGTGTATAAGTGTCTACTTGTAATGAATGGGTTCACTATGTAAGATATTGTGCTAATTATCTAAAACTCTTATTGTTCCCAATTAGGATCGAGACCACTGAGGGGGAGGGGGTGAATTAGTGCTTCCTTTTTTTATAAGTAAGCTTCTTAAATCCTTGAGAAAAACTTTCTTAACCTCTGAAACCTGTTAGAGTTACGATCCACTCAAATATAACTCACAAAATCACCTTTTGTATGCAAAAAATACAAAGAGAATGCATCAAATGATATTTATAAGGTTTGGTACAAAGACCTTCTCCTTTCCATGTTGGATAGTCCCACCAACATGGATTATTTCACTAACTTTTTTCTAGAATATAAAGTCATAAGAAGTGAAAAATTCTACAATCCTAGTGTCAAATTTCCTGCTATAGTTGGTTATACCCCCCAACTATACTTTTCAGTATCTACTTCTCACAAAAAAATCATTTTCTTCATGTATCTATAGTTACAAGATTCACTTTACTTCTTCTTTTATGATCCACTTCAGAAAGTGTTCACTTACTCCAAAATCAAGTTGAATAAAACTTTACTTGTATACAATCTTCAAGAACTTCAACAATTCTCTAAGGAACTTGTTGGTCTTGAAATATTCTCCAGAAACTCTATCCATAAAACTTCCTCAGCAACAGTCAGTCCGATCTTCCTCAATCTGATAACCTCTATTTGATGGTCTCCGTTTGATTATCCATAGTCTGATTCTTCTTCTATTATTTCTTATTCAATTGATTAGTAACTCAATCGGTGGGTCACAATTCCTCCGTCCAATGGAACTCAGTCCGATGAACCTTGCTCCAATGAATTTCACTCTGATGGGATCACTTTGATGGGCTATCTTCGATGATCGGATTGAACCTCACTCTGATAATATTCCTTAGTATCAACCTTAAAAACAAAGTTCAGTTGAGAAATCAATACCCGAAAAAACAAATGTCAGAGATCTCAGTGCATTTTATCAATCAAATTTTCACACATCGTACAAATTTCATGTGAACTCCTTTTATAGGAACCCCATATATGGTTTGGGAGGGATTCTGAAAATATTTCCCGCTCAACCAAATTTTCCAAATCTTTAATTCTCCTTAAATATCGGATCAATATTTGACTTCTTCAACACTTAATAATACTTCTGGGCACTTCTTGAATCTTCACACTTCTTCAAGTTTTACAAACATTTATTCAGTCTGATTTTTCATTACGATTTTTCATTCTAATTCTTCATTATGATGAAGGCATACAAAAAATTATTCATTACGTTGTTCCGTACCAAATGATCATATATGATAATCAGATGAATTCTCGTTATGATGAAAACACATGCAATATTGAAGACAACCCATTATGATGACCTCTTGTAAACACTAAAAGTCTTCTCATGTAGATGCTTCGTATCAAATATTAAATGCAATACATTGAAAAACCATTATGAAATATCTTCAAAGTATTTCTCCCTTTCTCTAATTCCTCAAAATGATGATCTCATATCCGATGATTTTATCAGTGTCAGTTCGCATCTAATGGATTGGTCTTGGCTTCACTCTGATAAACATTATCAGTGCTAGTCCAATGAGTCTTCACCTATTCTTGAAACAAGCAATACTTTTGTTCTTTTTCTCTTGACCCAATTGTAATAGAACAAAGTATGAATTATTTTTTTTCTTAACCAAATTGAAATACAATTAAAACTTTCACAATCATTCTGCCTCCGATATTACTTTATATCTGATGTCTTAAATATACCAACAATACATAAAAAAATAGGTGTCAGAATCCATTATGATGGATCAGTGGCATACCGAGTCCGATGGACCAGTGTTAGCAATGAATTCTTTACTTCAACAAGATCAATATTTTATCCTTCTGATATTGTTGCTATGATGATTCTCATTACAATGATATTCATCCTTCTGTGTTTGGAATTCCTCACACCAATGAGCAGTATCCTGAATATTTCACATCGTATTCTCCTATATTCCACAAACTCTAGCTTGTATCATGACTTATTCATGACTTTGAATATGTTTGAGATTGGTATAAAATCATCTGAATTATATTGGAAAGTATTGTAACTTACCTAAATTCCATAAACTTCTTTCTTTCCAACTAAGCCTCAATACAATTGGCAGCACTCCCCAATTCCTTCATAAGGCTTGTATCACAAGTTTCTCAGAAAAATTATGATATTTGTGAATTAAAAATGAGAAAATAATCATCATATTTACATCAAATCTAGGAATACTCTAAAGAAACACCTCGTTATGATCTTTCTATCATTCTAAACCCAAGGTGAGTCCTATGGTCATTTTCTTCCAGAAATTATATTCCAATCCGATGGAATTTCTTAAGCATTGTGAGTCCGATGTTTCGAATACAATGGTCAATATGATGGGGTGTGTCTAAAAACCAAAAACCTTATTTTATTAACTTCAACCATGTATCATATATTGACAACAAATACAACCAAAAATCAATTAGGATCTAATAATATCACCCTTTATGTTTGTTGTCAATACCCACTTCAATCATTTCAAAACAATACCACTTGTTTTCTTTTCTAAATTTTTATTATCTCCATTTCTTTTCTTGATCCCCTATATCTTATCTCCCCCCATTAATTTTCTCTCCCCTTATTTACAATCAAATTCAAAGGGGTTATCATGAAAAGTTTTCCCCTTTATGACAAATAATCTCATTTCTAAGGGTTGGAACTTTTCATCACAAAATCTTGAAACTCTTCTCTAGGAGAATATTAATATCACATGAGTTTCTTAATAAATAGTCATTAAATAAAAAACTCTAAGACTACATGGGAGAACCCGATGTAGAAAAAAATAGTGAATAATAAAGGTTGTCAATGTTGTCAATTGCACAACTTTCATGTAATACACTTTTTATGTTTCTTTCAACATGTTCATTTTTGGGGAAATCTTGAAATGATTTATTTAAGATAAAAGTAACATGAACCCATCACAACAAACAAATCAGAAAGTTCAGGTGTATAAACACAACTTTCAAAAACTCATATTTTGTAACATCATTACTTTCTTTTATAAGAATAATAGGAGACTCACCATCATTAGCTTTATTATTTCAACTCTGTCAATTCCCTATAAGTTAGTACAAATAGAAATATTTTGAGAATAAGGAGGAACCTCAGTAGTTCCTTAGAAACATCTCTTAGACTGAGAGTCCTCTCTCATCCTTTCCTTTTTCTTATTCATATTAGATATTTAATTATATGTATTTTCTTCCTTATGTTCATCCTTATCAGATTTTGTAACAAGTTTCTTTTCATTTGTAGATTCTTTTGATAAGGATGTCAACTTCTTTTCTTATTTGGAAACCTTTTTGTTACAGTGAGTTTGTAAAAATTATTTCATGCCTTACTCTTATTATAGTAGGATAGTCAAACAATTTTTAGTAATATTCTTTTCTTGCTCACATCTCTTGTATCTTTTCTGAATTTTCAAACTAAAATCTATTGATATATTTTTATCAACTTTGTTCACATCTTTAGAAACTATTTTCTTACCCTTTGCTTCAGTTGTTTTTTCTTCTTCTTCTAACTTTCTATACATATCAACTTGTCCAAGAAAAATAACTAAGTAATCATTATTTTTAAACTTAGCATGTTTTCCCCACTTTCTTAACATACCCAACTTTCTTCATCTTTCGAGTTTCCATTTTCAATTCCACAAAATTTTTAGAAAACTTAGATCTTCTTTTCTCATCAAAGATTCCCCTTGATTCATACCTATTTACTAGTAGAGACATGTTGTACCAACATGAATAATCCCTGTGTAGGAAATTTCCTCAACACCGATGGTGACCTCTAAATCTTGATTTTTGGACTATGAGTAGAACCGATCAGAACTTTTTTGTTTTTGTTTCTTTGAAAATTGTGAAAAACTTTGCTTAGGAGGATACTTTCTGGAATAATCTCTATCTTTCTTTGCGAAATATTTTCTCTCTCACAAAACTTATTTTTTAAACCCTTATTTTCACCTTCATTCGAAGTTTTACCTTTAACATCAATTACTTTGGTGAAGTTTTCTATCATCTTTCTTATCTTACTTTGTGCAGTAAGAAACATTGATTGTTTTTCTAAAAAATATTCTTTTTTCTCATCCAAATTACTTTTCAAAACATCTATGATTTTTTTCAGATTCAACTATCTTAAACTTGTTTCAATTTGTTTTTTTTTACTTTCTTCAACAAGTGTAGATTTTATCTTGTTGAGATTCTCATTACTAGCTGACTTTTCTTTATAAATTTTCAGTTTTATTTAAATCTCACCATTCTCAAAAGTTATATATTTAACATATTTATGCAACTTACTTCTTTCTTTCTTTAGTTGAGTATTTTGTTCAAGTGAATTCTCCAAATTCCTTTTGAGAATCCATTCCATTTCTGTTATATCATTATAATCATCATCACTTCTAGATGAATCACTTATATTTCTGAATTGAGTAATAAATTTGAGTTGATGATCTTGTTCATCACTGGATGAGGAATCATCCTTCTTTATTTTTCTTAGATAACTTTTCTTATTCTTTTCATAAGGAAATATTTCCTTATTTTTCTTCCACTTTTGTTTCTAAGATTTATCACAATCTTCCTTGGACTCATATTATTCATCTTTCTTCCTAGGAAAATTCTGTACGAAATGTCTCTTCCCTTTACAATTCCAACATTTTAGGGTTTTGATTTTCCATTTTCCCTTATTGTATTTCTTAGAAAGAAGGGGAACTATTATGTTGAAATATTCAACTTCTTCCTCTACTTCCAAATCACTCTATTCATATTTAACTTCTTTATCTTTGTTTTTCCATTTTAACAAAGATTTGAAGGCCATTTCTTGATCACCCTTTTCTTTATTTTCATAACCTTATCTTTTCTCATTTCATAAGTAACAAGAATACTATGAAGATCATCCAAAGATATAGTTTTAGGAGATCTATATTCCAAAGATGAAACCTTAGCATCAAACTTATCAGGAATAATTCTCAAGATATTTTCAACAATGGTTGAGTCTTCCAGTTTCTCACCAAGACATTTTATAGTGAAAATAATATCATTTACCCTTTTAAAGAAGTTACCAATAGATTCATACTCATCCATTTTAATATCTTCATTCTTTAGTCTCCAAAGTTGTAACTTTTCCTTCTTCACCTTTTTATTGCCTTCATAAATGTTTTTCAACTTATCTTAGATACCTTTGGTAGTTTCAACCCCTTTTACTCTAATAAAATCACTTTATATTAGTGATGAGAGTAAACCATTTTTATATCTTCCATTATTATCAATATTTCTCTTATCAAAAACAACAAGAGGATCATTATCAATACAAGGGGTAAATCCATCTATAGTAGCTTCCAAAACATCATACCTAAGAGACATAAGATATGGAAGTATTCCATCTTTCCTAATATGATATTTCTTAACATTAAAAACCAGAATCCCCTTATAGTTCAGTAAATTCAAGTTCTCCATTATCAGAGATGGATATTTCAGAGGTAATCAGCTTTGATACCAATTTTTGTTCCCAAGTAGGATTGAGACCATTGGGGGTGAATCAATGGTTCCTTTTTTATAATAAAGTTTCTTAACTCCTTAAGAAAAACTTTATTAACCTATAAAACTTTTTAGAGTTACTATCCACTCAAATATAAATCACAACATCACATTTCCTATGAAAAAATATAAAGAGAAGGCATCACACAATATTTACAAGGTTCAGTACAAAGACCTACTCCTTTCCATATTGGATAGTCCCACCAACATGGATTATTTCACTAACTTCTTTCCAGAATACAAAGGCACAAGTAGTGAACAATTCTACAATCTCGGTAGCAACTTTCCAACTATAGTGGTTATACTCCCCAACTATCCTTTTTAGTATCCACTTCCCACAGACAAGCCTTTTCAGCAATTGATAAATATCCACAGTTACAAGATTCACTTTCCTTCTTCTTTTCTAATCCACTTCAGAAAGTCTTCACTTCCTCCACAAGTAAGCTGAATCAATCTTTACCTGTGTAAAATCTTAAAGAACTTCAAAAATTTTAAGGAACTTATTACTCTTGAAAAATTATCCAAAAACTATATTTGGAAAACTTCCTCAACAAAATTCAGTCTGATCTTCCTTAGTTTGGTAACCTCTGTCTGATGGTCTCCGTCCAATTAGCCTTAGTCTGATTCTTCTTCTACTCTACCCTCTTAAATTGAATAGTAACTCAATTAGTAGCTCAAAATTCCTCTATCCGATGGAAATCAGTCCGATGAACCTTGCTTCAATGAATGTCGCTCCAATGGGATCACTCCGATGGACTTGCTCCGATGATCGGATTGAACCTCACTCCGATAATCTTCCTCAGAATCAACCTGAAAAACAAAGTCTGGTTGGGAAGTTGATAACTGACAAAAGAAATGTTAGATCTCTTGGTGCATTTTATCAAATCAAGTCTTCACAGATCATGCAAATGTCCTTTGCACTCCTTTTATAGGAACCCCAGATATAGTTTGGGTAGGATTCTGAAAATATTTATTGCTCAACCAAATTTTATGAATATTAAATTCTCCTTAAATCTCGAATCAATAGTTTACTTCTTCAAATCTTCATAATAAATCTGGTCACTTCTTGAATATTCATACTTCTTCAAGTTTTACAAACATTTCTTTAGTTTGATTCTTCATTACGATTTTCCATTCCAATTCTTCATTATGATGAAGGCATACAACAGATTTTTCATTACATTTCTCCATACCAAATGATCATATATGATAACCAGAGGAATTATCATTTTGATGAAAACACATGTAGTACTAAAGACAACCCATTATGATGACCTCTTATAAACAATAAAAGACTTCTCATATAGATACTCTGTAACAACTCGTAAATGTAAGAGATTGAAAACCCATTCGGAAATATCTTTAAATTATTTCTCCTTTTATTTAATTCCTTAGACCGATGATCTTGTATTCGATGATTTTATCGATGTCAGTCTGCATCTGATGGATTAGTCTTGGATTCACTCCGATGAACATTGTTAGTTCCAGTCTGATGATTCTTCACCTCTTCTTAAAATAATCAATACTTTTTCTCTTTTTCTCTTGACCTAATTGTAAGATAAAAAAGTATTACTTCTTGATTTTCTTAATCCAATTGAAATACAATTCAAAATTTCTCAAATATTATGCCTCTGATATTACTCTGTATCTGATGAATTAAAGATACCAACTATTCATAAAACAAATCGGTGTTAGAATCCATTATGATGGATCGGTGGCATACTGTATCTGATAGACCGACATCAACAGTGACTTCTTTACTTCAGCAAGATCAATCTTTTAGCCTTTTTATATTGTCACTCTGAAATTTCTCATACTAATGATCTTCATCCTTCTATGTCTTGTATTCCTCACACCAATGAGTAATATCTTGAATACTTCACATAGTATTCTCCTCTATTCTACAAACTCTAGCTTTTATCACGACTTCCTTATGACTTTTAATACATTTGTGATCAATATAGCATCAACTTACTTTCATTGGGAATTATGGTAACTTCCCAGACTTCCATAAAGTCCTTTCTTTACAACCGTGTCTCAATGTGATTGGAAAAACTCCCCTTTTCCTTCATAAGTCTTGTATCACAGGTTTCTAAGAAAACTTATGATATTTGTGAATTACAAATAAGCAAATCATCTTCATATTTACATTGGATCTAAGAAGACTCTGAAGTAACACCTAATTAAAATCTTTCTATCATTTAGGACCCAAGGTATGTTCGACGATCCTTTTCTTCCAAAAACCATCTTCCAAATATGATAGAATTTCTTAAGTATTGTGAGTCTAATGTTCTGAATATGATGGTCAGTCTAACAGGGTGTATCCAGAAACCAAAACCCTTATTTTATCAACTTCAACCATGTATCATCTATTAACAACACATAAAACCAAAACTCAACTAGGGTTAGACAACTATAAAACAAAAATATCCTTGATATTGTAATAATGTAAATTCTAGTTTAAAATCACTAGATTATGTAATGTTTAAGGACAAGTCCTTACAGTTGGTATTAGAGGAGGGTTTAGACAAATTTTGAGATTAATATGTTTTCTTATGAGGCATTCTTAAGAGTTATAGATATCATCATGGGTTTATAATTTTAAGGATGATCATAAGTTCAATTTCTTAGAAACCCCCTTTGAGGCTTTAAGTTATGAAATTTTAAGGAGAATAATGGAATTTTTCAAGACATTTATTTTTTAGGTAATTGCGATTTATTACATTTTGGGATGCAAAATGAAAAGTATGAGATTATATTTGAGGTTAACACATTTCTTTAATGAATAATATATCAAGGTTATCTTGAGGATTTTATCATATTTATGGGAACATTATAAGGATTATATTAATATAGTTTTAGAGAAAGGAAAACCTATAGGTTGGGAGAAAACATGTCACATCTAGAAAGGCTACGAGGTTTGAACCCAAAACTGAAGGGTAATAAGGGTGCATCGCCTACCACTGGACCATGTGAAGTCTCGATTAGTATGACATTTTATTTTTAGTTAAATGATATGATAGATAAAGGTTAAGTTCATTTTGGGAACATATGTTTTATAGAATAGATAACCATGGGATTGGAAAATGATTTGGTGTTAAGTGATTAATGTTATTTTGGAAGACATTCACTATTTTGGGAACCCTATATGATTAAGTTAAATAGAATATGATGCCAATTTATTTGAAGAATAAAGGTTTAATTATATTTTGGAAGCATATATTATTTTCTTATAGATTTATGGTGATTCAGATTATTTATGGAAATGATTAGCATATATTTGATATTATGTGATTTAGTCAAATAAATTTTTGGTATAAGACATTAAGAGTGATTGATGTTATTTGGAGATAAATTTTAAAATTTATCTTAGAAGACTATGTGATCAAATCATTTTAATTTTTAAGTTCCAATATTAGTTTAGAATATTTTTGAGGAATTTTAAGGATAGTTATTTATTGAATGATCTATGTTGAACTTTGGGTATTACTATTGAATTTTGGAGATTAAAGTAGTTTTTCATCATATAAAGGTTTATACTTTTTAGAGAATTATCTTATCTTGTACTAACCATTTTAGTTTTGGTTAATGCCTAAAGATAGGAGGAATATAAACATATTCTTTTATGGATTTTGTGATCCATATAAGTTTATTTTAATGCTTTAGGCATGAAAAATTCATCTTGAAAACTCATCATTTGGAAAAAATAATGAGATTGTGGTGGAAATTGATTTAAGGATGAAATTATACTTGTCAAGTAAGTATATTTACCTATGTTATTAGTATAGATGACAATGAAATTCCTCAACTCCAGGAAAATGATCTTGAAATAAAAACATTATCTGTTTAATTTTCTTATCTAGAAATCAATGGCCCTTTAGCCCATCACATATTTATGATTTTGTGATGGTTAAATTTCTCATGAACATGTTCTCTATGACCCTCTATCAGTCCTTTGGAGTTAGTTTTCTCTTACATATCCATATTTTTACTTTCCAATTATGTTTTCCAACTTGGAAACCTAGTATGTGTTACTCTATATGACCTTCTTACTTCCCTTTTCTCTCTCTTTTAAGAGGAATCTTTATTAATCCTTTTTATGATGTGAGATTTCAACAAAGATATTTTGAAAAGTCAAACACTTTATTACCGAGCCCAAGTTCAAATTACAAGGATACAACTTATTAAATGGGGGGGGGGATATAACATCCCTAGTTTTCAAAAAGGAAAAACTATATTCTATAGTGTACAAAATACACAATGTTGAGATTAAACGAACAAGGAAATATTATTATTTAAATATGGGTGTTATAACCTATCCATTTAATTGGTGGGAACGAATAATATTAACCACAATATGAAATATATAATGGTATTACTCATTTTTAATGTATTAATTAATACTTTTTAAATAATTACTTTATTTTTAGTAAAGTCATTTAATTCTTCAAAAAATACATTTTCTTCAAAAATGATTTTAATTGCTTTTTATGACTTATAATTATAATTAATTTCTAGAAAATTTAGAAAATTTATTTTAGAAAATAATTTTATTTTTTTAATTCTTTGTGTAAAAATTATCTTAGGATTAATTTTTTAGAATTTTCTAAAAATATCGATTTTTTGAGAAATAGTGAAAAATAATGTTTTTTATTGAAAACTGTATTTTATTTTAAAGTTTTTATGAGGTAAAATTATGTTTTGGATCAGTTTTAAATTTTAATTAGTTAATTTTTATTTAAAATAATCCAATTATTGTTTTTAAAATGTATTTATACTTGAATTTAGTATAAAAACATTTTATTTTTAAAAGTTCATTTTTCCGAAAAACTGTTTTTCATTGTGTTTTTCCAGTTTAATTTTAAATTAAATAGTGAAAATTATGTGTTTTTAATTTTTAAAAATGGATTTAATATTTTTAATTAGTGGTTCTAGATTTATTAAATATTTCTATTTTATTTTTGGTCAGTATGAATAGTAACTTTAGTAATTTTTTATTACTACGGTAAAGGGTGAATCAATTAAGCTGGGTTACAAATAAAATGAAAAGAACCATAAAATAACCTAAAAACTTATATAAATATTATTTTATGAGTATATCATCACCATAATCATCCAATTGTAGAATTTATGACATTTGTTAGCCACTTGGATAAGATTATGACCTTTATAGTGTTTTATTTAAAGAAATGTCAAACATGTCACACTCTTGTTTTAATAAGTGTAATATTTTTAATATGATGTTATCCAAAGGATATTTTAAAATATAAATATTATTTTAAAATATAAAATATTCATATTCATCATGATAATTTATTTTTATTTTTTAGGGAAAAAATAATTACCTTAAATTCTTGCACAACGATGATGGAGTAATTATTCAATTATTGAAAAAATCAATAAATGATATTAAAAATATGAAAATAAATATAATTTGAGATCAATAATGTGATAAATTAATTTTATTTATAAATTTTTTATGTTAGGTATATAATAAAATAGTTGGTTTAAAATTTAATTATTGTTTTAATGTTTTTAAAGTCAAAGTAATGAATTGTATCAAAATTGACAATAATGATATTTTATGGGATTAATATTTTATTAAATTAATTAAAAATAATAAAATATAAAATAATCACAAAGGGGATAATATATATTCTATAATTTCATACCCTATTCATTTATAGGCTATTTTAAAGCATTTTTATTAGAATAGTCTTATTATATTTAATTTTTGAGAAATTCCAAGAGTGCTCTCCCCTATCTTATAAAAGGGAACCTATTCTTATAAATCTTTCACACTTCAAAACCCATTTGGTTCAATACCATAATATAATATATAACATAATTATAAAGGTATTGGTTTAATCATAATACCAATATTAGAGGTCTTAAGGTGTTAAGCAAAGGACGTTTTCCAAAGAAAAGGTATAGTTTTTATTTACTTGTTTTAGTTTTGTTTCTTCTTACACATACATAAAACCTTTTTAAACCATGATAAAATAATAAATAAAGTATAATAAATATATTTAGATTTCATTATGTTAGTTTCCTGACCTATATCCATCCCAACTTCCATCAAATGGAAAAATAATTCATCGTTTATGTGTACGACAGACAACCGCTTTACGAACCGATGTAATTCGTTTATAATCACTGTCTATCAAGACCAATTATAATGATGGAAGTAATGTTTATATATTATATTCATGAAATATTTATCATTATAAAAAGATAACATATCACTTAAATTATTACCTTTTCATGCACAGAAAAATGATAACGTGGTTCATGCGTACATGTGGACTACCACCCCCATGAAGCGATGTGATTCATTTTTCATAACCACATCACATGGATGATTTATATAAGTATATTTAAATAAGTAATATTATAAATATGATATTATTATCATTCCATAAAGATAAAATTATGCTTTGATTCTTTCCATAACGATCGTTGAAAAATGGAAATGTTACTCATGCGTACGTATGACCTATTGTCTCCATGATTACAACATAGTTCATTTTTCATAAACATATGTGATGGTTGAATTTAAAAGTATAATTTATGTATAAAAAATATAATTACTTCTAGATTATTATTCTAGAGATAATATAATAATAACTTATTTGACCATAGTCAACCGACCGATGTCATTTTGGACTTAAGTACAGAATATCGTCAAAACATCTGATATGAACTTAAGTGATTAAGTAATGATATATAACAAGGTAATAAGTGATAAAAAATGAATAATAAAATTGAAAAATATTCTTAATAAATTATAAAATTAACATAAGTTTATTATTCAGGATGAAAAAGAACATACATGACGTGTCACACTCGAGGTAGGGGACTTTATTTTAAAAATAAATCTTTTTTAAAAGTTTTCCTTGAAACTCACATTTTATTCAACATCCATATTATTTTTTTATAATTTTTTTAAATATGTTTTTTAATATTATCCTATGATTTTTTAAAGTCATTTTCCCACGTTTACTTTTTACAAAATGGTTTTAAAGGAATATTTTTACCGTTTTCTAAATGAGGTACTTTGTGAATTTTCTGAAAAAAATACAAAAAGAATGTTTTTTTAAATTATACAACATGAGAATATTTTACCAACTTCATGAATAATATTTTATTTTAAGATGAATTTACTATTTTACATGTTTATTTTCAAAGAATTTTTTTTCCTTTTCCTTTGCACAATTTTCTTTTTAAATAATCAATTTTCCTCAAGGAATGTTTTTATGATACAAGTATTCATGTTTTATGATTATGTTATGGTTATTGGATATTGTTTATGATAATGGGTGATTTCGTTATAAACCAAAGTCGGGTGGGTCCGTTATATCCCTCTAATGCCTTGGATATGTTTATGTTGGAAGTTAACTGTGGTGGTTATTCCAAATGTCACTACAATGGTTACTCCAAGTATAATAATGGGGGTTATTTCAAGTATAACTGTGAGATTTATTTCATGTGTATCCATGAGGGTTAATCCATAAGTAAGTATGATAACAAAATTATTCCCCGAGTTACCTATATTATTTATTTATGATTGATATGTTTTTATAAAAATATCATGTTTTTACAAGGTAAGTTGTTAATTTTATGTTCAAAGGAAAGTATATGTTATTCTTAAGGGTGAAAAGTATAAATTTGTGAAAAAGTTTTTATGAGTTTATCATGTTTAAAAAAAATACTATATGAGTTTTATTTTTCTTTTAATATTTATTATGAAATGTTTTATGGAATTATTTGGGAAGAAAATGTGATATATTGAGTAAGGAAATGTTTATTTTGAGCCTAAAGTTTATTTTGAAAAAGAAATTTTTTTATAAGTATTCATGGACTAGCATTTTATTTATTTCTTTTTATGTACCTTATTGATATTTTTGTGATCATACCATGTTTTTAAATTTTTTTCATAGGGTTTAAGGATGGGTAAGATAAAAGAATAATTCAAGTTTAAAGTTGTGAATATTTTTCATGGAAATAAATCATATTTTATTTTAAAGACTTTCATTTTATGGGAAAAATGTATACCATGTAGAAGTGTCCACTTGTAATGTATGGTTTTACTATGTAATATATTTTTCCCAATTCTCTAAAAATATAAACCAAAATGTTCCTTAGGGTTGTAATATTGATAATTATAGTTTAAAATCACTAGATTATGTAATGTTTAAGGACAAGTCCTTAAAATGAAACCACCTTAAGTGGTTTAACAATGAAAACCCACACTCAATGAAACCAAAATTATGATTAAAGTGAATTTTTCTGGTGCGTTGTGAAGGGGGACTGATCATGTAGTCAAAACATTTTGTTAATTTTATCAACCATTGGTTAAAGGAAAAGATAAGAGCATTGGAGTGAACTTTGTAGTCCAAATCATGATATATGATGATGATATCATGAATTTTGACATCTTTGGTTTTTTGGAAACCCTAATGGTTTTGAGAACAATGATAATGTATAAATTCTCATGATGGATATACTCTTTGTTTTTATAATTTTTTTCAATAAATATTTCATGTTTTACTTTTTTTCTCCTTTTTATTAATTCTCATATGTATACTCAATTTTATTTTATTAAACATAGATGAAAATGTTTAATTTAATATTCATGTTATTGGTCTTGAAACACCATATATCTTGACTAAATAACTTTATTCCACCCTTTAAAGTGAATTCAAATATTTATCAAAACAATTTAATTACATTCCCCAACATGAATGTAGTTATTTTTAAAATTAAGGTTCAGGTGAATATGAAATATTGTGTCCTTAAAAGATATTATGAAAATAATTTATTTTGACATTATGTTGAAGAATATTTATATTTATCAAAATTTGATCATGCATTAACAATATCAAACAAAAATAATGTATTATTTATTATATCCTTATGGATTCACAATATTATGGAATATAATTGAATCGATATCATCCCCCCGAAGTGGATTCTATTTTCTGAGAGTTTATGGAAGACTCGTAACTTTTATGATAAAATATATGTTATACAATTAACTTTACTACCTGAAGTAGTTAAACGATGATTATCATTATAAATAGAATAAGTGTTTTTATATGATATGATCATTGTTGATAAAAAATAAATTATCATTCAAGAAACATGAAACACAATAAATGATTTCTTAAATTCATTCTATGATATGAATTTTATTTTAATTGTTTTATTTCATTCTTAAAAGTTAATGAAATTATTTATGATTTTTTTATAAATCTTGTGTTATAAACCATGAATGTTTGAGAAAGCATATAATTTGATCAATGGGTTTTTCATTCATTCCCTAAACTAAATAAGATTACAAAAATAATTTAATGATTTATAATCATGACCATGATAATAAATGTGTTATAAATCCTAAATATTTTTCCACGCCACTTATCACACCATATACATATACCTTAAAATAATTGGGAGATACTTTCCACAATAAACACATTTTAAAAGCATTTAGGATAGAAGTCACAAAGAATACAATATCCTCTATGTGATGAACTAAACACGTTATAATTATATTATAAAATTATTAATCAATGATTAACCATCAAGATGAAAATTATAATAATAATGAAAAATGTGAGTATTTTGGGTTTTCATTACATACCATGAATGTGTTAAATATATATAATGGAAAATCCTAAAGATCACATATGGCTATATTAAAGAAAAAGTTTTATAAATATTATTTTAATTAAATTCTTATGAAAAAATCCTATATATTTATTATTAATAAAATCACTTTAAGAGTTAGTACATTCTCATGTAAGTACCTTAACTGATAGTGAAAAACTAATCAAAGGCTCGAGAAGATTGAATATATTCATATCTAATGGTACACAATTTTTAATAAACAATTCATTGTTTTATCTTAAATCTCGATGAAATATGTTAATATTTAAATATATTATTGAAAATGAATATCATAGGGAGACCATGAATACATATATGCATAAAAATCATTTATAATAGACAAAAATTGATTCTAGAGAATTTGTTATGATTTTTTTTACTATGTACAACTGAATAAATTATAGTAAATATGAAGTTTACTGATTACAATACATTAATTATATGGCGTGATTATTTGAGTCTTGAAAGATCAATTATAACGCCAATTATTGATAAAAGTATACATGATCATTAATTTTTTGATAAAATAAGAGGCATCCATTAGTGAGAGAATTATGAATTTATTTAATAGATGTGTGTCTACTAAATTATCACATATAAGAAAAATATTCATTCTAATCATGATATTATGAATGACCCCTATATGATGACTTTCCATGGGTTACCTACAATTAATTTAAATTATTTTTATCATCACCTAATATATTAAAATTAAATCTAAAATATTTATATAAAGTATCAATTATGGAATATATATATATATATACAGGTGCATTCACCTACCATATGACCCATTTAAATGTATTATGAATGATATATATGTGAAGTGGTTACATGTACATATCACATGTTTTTTATATTGATTAACACAAACATATATATTAATCATAGCATATCATATATAAAATGATCTCATGAGTGAAAAGTGTGGTTGAACTGATTATATAAATACATTATTCATCATGAGTGAAAAATAATAAATAAATTATTCCCCCAAAGTGAAAAATAGGCATATCAACAATAATAATATTTTTAGATTTTGTACTAGAAGTGACATTAATACTAGATAAATTATAAGATCTCATTAATTTTTGTTGATGATATACTTTTATTTTTGAATGATCTCAAAAATAATTGATAATAGTGGATTTTTAGGGAGGTCATCATCAAAACAATTGATAAAAAATTAAGGAATATGTGATATATTTAACATATGAAGTTTTTAACTAGTTATACAAACTATTAATACTATTGAATATTAGTGAAATTAATATAGAAAAATTATTCATAATTTATTTTTTCATTGTTTATCTATATGGTAACATGGATTACATCTATATATGAATCCCTCTAGAGTTTAAAATGCATAAAGTATATTTAGGATTATAAAAATTTACCTAATTAGACAAATAATTATATGGGTTGTACTAAATAAGACATGTATAATACAACCATTCATATAAGGAAGAATATAAAAATTATTTTATCATCCCATGGTTTGTATAAATCAATGTATTTTAATTAATCATCAAACATCAAAAAACCATGAAGTATCTATGAAAGCAATGAAACATTTGATCATAAATTACAAGGAATGTCATTATATTTTTGAATTAACCATCCATAAGTTGAAATATTAAATTTTGGGAACAATTTACATATTCATGAAAGAAACCTTAATGAATAATTAAATATATTTATTTCAAGAGTGGTATATTTTAAACATGAGGAGATGATAAATAATTTATTTTTACATGAAGTTTTAAATATTAATGCACATTTTATTTTAGAGGATAAACACATGCACTTGGACATGTACTTTTCAAATGACATGAGGACTTATTATAATAAATTTGATATAAGGTAATGTATATCTCCTTCTCATTGAAATCTAAAGTGTATAAATGATCAATTATTCCAAAATTTTGAAACAAAATTGGTAGTTTATATTGATGTTGGATATTTTTTTAATCCATATAAATCTATATCTTAGAAAAAATATTTATTCACATATAGTAGAATGACCATACCATAAAATTATATAAAGAAAACCATTTTTGTTACTTCCTCAAATCATATTGATTTAATTATAGTTCATGAGGTTAGTTGAGGATGTGTTTGGTTGATATGAGTTATTAATTATATTAGAAACAATTATATATTAAATATGAATATTGATATTCCCACTACTTTACATGAAGATAATATAATTTTTATATTGTGATTAAAATGTGGGTATATAAAAGGTTATAGTATAAAAATATCTCACGAAAATTATTTTTTTACCCATGAGATTTAAAAGAATTGTGTGATAGATATCTAAAAAATTATACCATATTATAATCTTGTAGATTTATTCAAAAATGAATTACTTAAAGAAACTTTTGAGAAGTTTATTTATAAAATTAGAATGAAAATACTTTAAAGTCTAACATGATTTAGTCAGGGAAAGTTGCACTACTGGAAAACTAACCTTTACCAACGGTTTGGAACCGTTGGTATAGGCCTCCAAACCGTTGGTATAGCCTATACCAACGGTTTGGAGAACCGTAGCCAAGTAAGCCGTTGGGATAGGTCTATACCAACGGTTTTTGGAAAACCGTTGGTATAGACCTATACCAACGGTTTTGGAAACCGTTGGTATAGGTAATATGAAATCTATACCAACGGTAATGGAACCGTTGGTATATAAAATCAAAAAATAAAAAACCCGCTGGGATTTGATCCCAGGACCCCTCGTTTATAATCGAACGATTTAACCACTAAGCTAACATCACTTTTGTAAACATAATTTCATAAATATATATATGTATTATCATCATTATTTAAAATTTTGATTTATATAATGTTCTCGGTTATTAGAACTGGAAAAATAATAAAGAAGATATCCCAACGGTTTTGAAAACCGTTGGGATAGCCCTATCCCAACGGTTTTCAAAACCGTTGGGATAGGTTAGTGGTGGGGTGAGTTTTTTTTGGTCGAATGTTGAATTCCTGGATGGTTTTTCCCAACGGTTTTGGTGAACCGTTGGGAAAGGCCACTCTTTCCCAACGGTTCACCAAAACCGTTGGGAAAGAGGCTCAAAAGACAGCCTTTCCCAACGGTTTTGGTGAACCGTTGGGAAAGGGTCCCTCTTTCCCAACGGTTCACCAAAACCGTTGGGAAAGAGGCTCAAAATACAGCCTTTCCCAACGGTTTTGGTGAACCGTTGGGAAAGGGTCCCTCTTTCCCAACGGTTTGCCAAAACCGTTGGGAAAGGTGGGGAAATATATGGATTTCCCAACGGTTTTGGTGAACCGTTGGGAAAGGCCACCTATACCAACGGTTTTTACAAACCGTTGGTATACAAGTGTTGGGAAAGATCATATTTCCAGTAGTGTTGGGAATGTTATACTCCTTTTCCCTTTATTATTTTTTGCTCACTAGGTTTTCCTGATATGGTTTTTAATGAGGCATCTAAAATTTGCATGAAATTAAATTATTTTTACATTACTTGTTTTTTCCTATGAAGTTTTTTCAAGTAAAAGATAAATAATATTCAATGAAATTGATACCATCCAAGGGGGAGTGCTATGAGACAATCATGCATGCATCAATTTCCCATAGGCGGTGATTCACATGTTCTCCATTCCCAAGGGTAAAAATTCCCATGATTATCAATTCCCAACCTATATTCCTTATCATTGATCCTAGCCATTAGATGTTTCTTAGATAATAAGGGTTAATCTACATCATTGATTATATATAGCAGTGCAAAATGGGCTGCGAGCCCATGGGATAAGCGGGTTTGGGGCGGGTTTGGGGTGGGGCGGGTTTAATAAAATTAACCCACATTTTAAGCAGGTTTATATGGACAACCCGCATGGGAAGCCAACCCATGCGGGTAAACCCGCACCGATACGGGTTGGCCCATTGAATCATTTAATTTTTTTTAAAAAAATTTATTATACCATCAAATTTTCAAATCTCATGTTTCGAGACCCGCGTTCACTGCACAACACCCTCACTCCTCCTATTCCCAATGCCTTGAAAAACACCCTCACTCCTATTCTCGATGTCTTGAAGAACACCCTTTAGGCCTTGCCCATTCCCCCCCCACCAGTCCTCTCTCATCCCGCCTCCCTTGACTCTTCTGCTCCGCCTCCCACGCCACCTCCGTTCCGCCACCCCCGCTCCGCCACCCCCGCTCTCCAACCCTCCGCTCCGCCACCCCCTACTACGCCACCCCCATCGCCACCCTCCGCTCCGCTGCCCCTGCCATCTCCGCTCCACCGCTCCCCCCTCCGCTTCGCTGCTCCCTCCTCCTCCACTCCGCCACCCCCGCTCTCCAACCCAACACTCTGCCACCCCCCGTTGCGCCACCCCCATCGCCACCCTCCGCTCCGCCGCCCCCGTCGCCACTCTCCGCTCCACCGCCCCCACTCCGCCACCCCTGCCACCCCTGCTCCGCCACCCCCGCACCCTACGCTCCGCCACACCCTGGTCCACCACCCCCACTTCTCCACCTCCGCTCTGCCACCCCCGCCCCGCCACCTCCGATCCGCCACCCCCGCCTCCCCTGCCACCTACGCTCGGCCACCCCCACCACCTCCACTCAACCACCTCCTCTCCGCCACCCCGCTCTGCCACCCTCCCCTTCACCACCCCGCTCCACTACCCTCCCCTCCGATCTACAAGCTGCAATAATTCATGTTTTTTTTTAATTTTTAATTTTTTGATTTATGTTATCTCATAAAAATATATTAATTGTTAGTTTTAATGTTTAATATTTTTCATATTTTTATTCTATTAATTTTATAGCTATATTTTTCATAAGATTTTTTTATCAAAATCAAATGTATCAATACTTTTGTTTTTTAGTATATTTTTTATTTTATATGTTTTTTGAAATCTATTTTTAATTATGTTTTGATGTAGGATTTGGAGTAAATATTAAAGGAGACAATGGTGCATGTAATATTAGAGAATCATGTGAAATAGATCGGTTTCATTCTATATTTGTTATTGAGTGTTGTACACTTTATTTGTAACTTTGATTTTGAAAATTTCGACTTTTTATGCTTAATTATGAACAATTTTATAATTAAATGAAATTTTGAATAGTCACTACAATCATTTTTCATAAAAATATTTTTCATGAGGGATTTTACAAGTCTATTAAAATGTAAAAAATTATAAAAACAATAATGAACGTGGGTTGCCCGCGGGCTTGCCCGAATCCACTACGGGGCGGGGCAGGCTTGATAAATCCACCTGTTTTTATGCGGGCTTTTGCAAGTCTACCCCGCATGGGCTCAAGCCCACATAGGCTTGGCCCGCCCCACCTCGCCCCACCCATTTCGCATTGCTAATTATATATACTCGTATTATATATATATATATATGTTGATATAATAATGAAATAAAAACATTATCCTCTATTGTTCCCTTTATTCTTATTATCCTCATTTTTTGTTATTGTATTATGATTATAAATTCATAATCATCCACCATCACTTTACCTTTACTTGACATCACTTCATATACACTCAAATTTTCATTATGATTTTGACATAATTTTCACTTTCGATCGATGTTTCATCATTGATTTCACAATAAATAGTAATTATTCTTAAATAATACCACTTCAACTAATAAATGCATTTTTTTTTAATTTTATAAATATTAATAAAATGAGTAAAAAATTATTGAATTCATCTAAAAATATATATTATTTTCAGAATGTTTTTTAATTATTGATTGAAAAATGAAAGAGCTATATTTTAAATGATTAGAAATATTTTAGGGGAAAGGATTATTTAGTATATTGGATATCATGAAAATATTTCACATTTTTTTATTATATTTTTATTCCATTAACAATAAATCTTGATCCCCTCTTGTAATAGGAGGTACAAGTTTTGGTCAACCTAATAAAGGGTTATCATGTAGGCTCCCAAAAATAAGTGGAACTTTGGATCTTCATATCTAGATTGTTCGACGCATGTTAGTTGACCATGCTTATATAAATAATACTCATATGGGAGACTATTAAAACCATTGGGAAAGTGTTAAACAAAATTTATATATGCTATAATCAACCTCAACATTGATTTTTAGAGTGTTGTGTTAGTTGAAAATTGGCATGAAAAGACATATATTTTACATAGGATATGTTTTGTAATGATTGAAGAAGTTAATGAGTAGGGAGTGTAGAGAATTCTTTAATCATATCATGGTCGAATCCATGATTTGATGATTATGAAGTTTTTGTACATGTTGTTTCATATAATAATGTGTTTTAGCTTAGCATTTTGAAGGTGTAAGGAGAATATAACATAGGAACTCAAACCACACTCATTTTATTAAGAAAACATTATGGTGGTACACATTGAAGGATATATATATCCTAAAGCCATATGCATGAGATGCATGTAGGTTATATCAGATCATATGATTGAGATGTATTAATTCATGTTGGAAATATGATTTCACGCATAATGACTCATTCAATTATAGGCTACAATTGTGTACATAATATGGCTTGATTTATAGAAACTAAACCATTTCCTTCACATATACCCATTCAAACATATTGTATGATTGAAGATGGCTCACAAAACCATGAAATGATATTTCATGCATGATATATTTTCCATATAAGTTGTATTATATGATTCGTTGAATCATAAATTATAGTATGAGATAACATTGCCATAAAATATCATGGTAATCCAAACCCATCATCCACCTAAGTTGTCATCATAAATCCATTGCATGTGATGTAACATATGGGAGTTATTAACACGAATTCATGCATGAGATACATGAAATAGGTCGATGCATTCACTCATTCATTATAACACATGAGTAAATGCATATTCTATTGAGGAGTTCCCTCAAAGCACTATAAGAATCATTTCCATGCGATCACAATGATATGCATTGATTGCTCGATGCCTTGGTCGATACACCTGCTCACCTGAAGATCTTTCTTCTACCACCTTTTCATAACAAGATACCAACACATCGTGGAGGATGAGAAGTTACATCCATGCGATGGATGATCCTACCGACCCATGAGTAACGAACCAAAAATTTTACAGGCTGTTGGTTTAAGAGGAAATTTGACTTTTTGGTCTAGAGTATTATTAATTCCATGAATTAGAACATTGATGTGGCATTTATTTCATCATCTTTTCCACATCTTTTGTTATATTTTAATTGTATTTTTATTATTAAAATAATGTACTTTATTTCATAATTTCCAATTGTTGTATTTTTTGTATCACATTATTAAAAATTTGATTTTATGTTAAAATTATGTATTTTAGTGTTTAATTTTATCATTTTGAATAATTGTAAATTAATTAATTAATTCTATTATAACTACCATTTTGTTACTCTTTGATTTTTATTAATTTTTTTTTCATTCTTTAATTATTTCTGTCATTTGTTTCACTTTCTTCTATTTTATTTATTTTTAAATTAATTCATCAATTCAATTATTTCACCATTTTAATTTGTTAATAAATAAATCTAATTTTAGTTTTTTGTATTTTAAATAATTAATTTTAATTTGTTAATTCTTTGATTTTATTAATTCTATTAACTAATTAATTAGTTAATTAAATTAAGAAAATTGACTTTAATTTTTATTGTTTTAAAAAATTTACTTTTATGAATTTATTTTGTTTAAGTGTTTAAATATTTTTAACAAATTCTAATCCAAATTAATTTAATTATTGAATAAATTTTAATTGGGATATTTTTTAAAAAAAAAATACATTCTGTCTTTATAATTTAAAATGTAAACTGTTATGTTTTATTTTTTTTCTTTTGTAAGTATATTTAATTAATTTTTTAGTTAAATTAATTTATCTCTTTTTTTATTGTTTGTTATTTTTTTCAGGTGCATCTGATTAAGTCATCACCGGTCAATTCAACAGTGACTTAGGGGAGTCACTACCAACATCCTCTCTAATGATGACTCAATTGAGTCACTATTCTCCTCCACCCACCGTCGGTTTCTTCCTTCACTCATTGTTGTGTCATCGCCAACATACCTTGACTCACCGCTAGCCCCCATCTTCTTCTTCTCACCATTACTGCTCACCCATCAATGACTCTTTGAGTCACCATTGGCTCCTACCCATTATCACAACCACTGAAATGGTGAATCAATCACCATCAATACTAACCTAACATTCCTTTAGTGCTAGAACCGCTCTAAAAAAACCAAAATCAACTTCACAACAACAATTCAAAAATACAATAGAAGCACATATTGAAAATGAAGATATAAATGAACCAAATTGGGCACAAATGAAGAAGAAAATCAATACAAATAAAAATACCCAATTCAGAACCCGATCTAAACAGACCTGAACAAATCAAATCCCCTATTGAACCACAACCCAAAGCTGAGATGACCAATTGAATCCAGATATTTCACCATCCACCTGTTTAGATTCATCACATTTATTGATAAGAGAGGAAAATTATTAATGGAGGGATTCATCACATTTATTGATGAGAGATAAAAATTATTAATGGGGAGATTTATATCACCATTAATTAAATATTTTCTACCAACATTAATGGATATTTAATTATCAATATTAATGGATGGAATAATGGATTTTTACTGCATTAATTGATTATTATGGACTTGGTGTCTATATAAGGAGGATGTAGAAACATATTTTGAAAAAAAGGGGTGTGCCAGTAAGATGTAGCCGACAAGGGAGACCCGGGAAGGGGTTGTAGTGTTTGCGGTGGCCCGTGTGACACGGCGATGGTGACATAATTATCTTGGACATGTGGCGATGTTATTTTTCATGGTGTTCAAGATGCAGTCCACCGAGTGCAAGAAGGGGGATACCACGTCAGTGGTAGCATGTGCGGCATGTCGGTGTTTGACAGGTGCAGAGCAGCGACTACATAATTGATGATCATGGCCACGTATCAAAAGTCTTCCTGATAGCGGTGATCAGGTGGCATGCCCCGATTGGAGATTGGTAGTACATCATGATGGAAAGATCATTCGAGTGTTGCAATCTAGTATGAGGATGACACATGTTCGGGTGAATATCTCTGAGGTAGTGACGTTTCGTCAACAGAAGGGTGACATTTTTTCACAGATTGATCTTCCGATATATGGCGTCAGTGGGATATTTATCAGAGAGATGGCAGAGGCGTATCAGGGTGTGGTTTTCAAACAGGTTTTCTACGCTCTCTCATTTGTAATTCAAGTTTGGGCATTACTTGGATTCTTGTATTCTCTGATTCATAGTGGATATTATTGGGAATTTCCCCATGGTTTTTTAATCCTCTGCATGGTAGGGTTTTTCCACGTTAAAAAATCATGCGTGCTGATTTATTTATTCTGTTCATATCGTTTCTATATTTCTTCAGGGTTCTCACGATATTTTTGGAAAGAAATTTTCGGCCCAGAATCGGGATTCTCCCCAACAAGTGGTATCATAGGAGGTTTATTCATGCTTGCAGTTTAACGTGAGAATTATGGAAGCTTTGAAGAGGATCGCAGATGCGTGCATGGAGGAGAATAGAGTTTGAAAATTAAAGCAGGCTAAGAGAGGTGATACACATGTCCACTCATAGTATGTTGATCAGGGGGAGAAGTTTATTCCTGTTGGTGCTCCAGATTATGTGGTGATTATTATTATAGGGGAGATAGATGTTTCTGGTTCTTGTCTTGTTCAGCAGGATGATCAGGATGGTGCAGATACAAGTGTGAAGAAGATTTTGGTGTTTTATTTTCTTTTTGCAGGGGGAGTTGATATTTTTTTTATCAGAAGTGAAAAAAAACGTCGTCATATTTTCTGCAGTTGATGATGGTTGGTGTGATACCGACATATTTTCTTTCCAACTGGGTTTTTTGGATGGTTTCATTCATTAATGTGATGAAGGGGTATATTAATGAGATTAATCACATTTATTGATGAGAGAGGAAAATTAAAAATGGAGGGATTCATCACATTTATTGACAAGAGAGGAAAATTATTAATGGGGAGATTTATATCACCATTAATTAAGGATTTTCTCCCAACATTAATGGATATTTAATTCTCAATATTAATGGATGGAATAATGGATGTTGACTGCATTAATTCATTATTATGGACTTAGTGTCTATATAAGGAGGATGCAGAAACATATTTTGAAAAAAAGGGGTGTGCCAGTAAGATGTAGCCGGAAAGGGAGACCCGGGAAGGGGTTGCCGTGTTTGCGGTGGCCCGTGTGACATGACAACGACGACACAATTATCTTGGATATGTGGTGATGTTCTTGGCATGTTGTTCAAGATGCAGTCCACCGAGAGCAAGAAGGGGGCTACCGCATTGGTGGTAGCATGTGTGGTGCGTCAGCGTTTGACAGGTGCAGAGTAACGACTATGGAATTGATGATCATGGCCACGTATTGAAAGTCTTCCTGATAGCGGTGACCAGGTGGCGTGTCCCGATTGGAGATCGGCGGTACATCATGATGGCGAGATCATTCGGGTGTTGCAAGCTGGTGCGAGGATGACACATGTTTGGGTGAATATCTCCGACGTAGTGACATTTCATCGACAGAAGGGTGACATTTTTGTCACAAATTGATCTTCCGATACATGGCGTCAGTGGGATATTTATTAGAGAGATGGCAGAGGCATATCAGGGTGTGGTTTTCACACAGGTTTTCTATGCTCTCTCATTTGTAATTCAAGTTTGGGCATTACTTGGATTCTTGTATTCTCTGATTCACAGTGGATATTATTGGGAATTGACCCATGGTTTTTTAATCCTCCACATGGGAGGGTTTTTCCATGTTAAAAAAATCATGCATGCTGATTTATTTATTCTGCTCATATCACTTCTATATTTCGTCAGGTTTCTCATGATATTTTTGGCAAGAAATTTTCGGCCCGGAATCGGGATTCTCCCCAACACCACCATAGACCCCCCCGTCATCATAAATGAATCCACCTGAGAACTCCTGATGCCACCACTGTCCATTTCCAACCTGAAGCCGAGCACCGCTTCACCGTTGAAGCTCTCCACCGTACCATCTGGTGTTATCCAAGCCGAAATCCAGAGCTGCTCTATGTGCACTCGAGCCTTCCTTCCCTCACCAAACCTCAACACTACCCCTATTTATATCTGGCCACCGCCTACTATCAAGTTCATCATCCCGAGCCCCACTCCTCCCAAAACCCGTCTCCCCATCTCCTCTATTCTCTCAAACAAACCACCCATCTTCTCTCTTCTATTTTATTTTGTATTTCTTTAATTATAATTATATATAATATAATGTATAATACATAATAATAATAATATTATTATTAACATATATAGTTTTAATAATAAAAATACATATATTTATATTTATGTTTTTATATCTACTAAGTTTATGTACAGATTTTTGTAAATATATTTTTCTTAAATACTAATTATAATTTAATATAATTATAATTTAGGCATGTATTTTTATTTTCAAATTTACATCTTTTTTGTTGGACTCCTCATGTATTAATCATGTTTTAATGATCACAAATGTCAATAATAATTACACATCATATTTCAATGATTGTAAATCTTATTACTGTCAATTACTCTCATTATTATTTACAAATCTTTTGCATGATCACAACTCTCACTTATCTTATCCAACCCTTGTATTTATGTTTCGAGTTCTCTTACTTGATAATGGTTAAGCTTAATTCATATTCTGTATATTACTGTTTAAGTTTGAATACAGTTAATTGTCTAAGTATCAAGACACCGTGAAGTTTGACACAGTAAGACAAACTGTGTGCAAGACCTAGACACCGTGAAGGACATACCGTGACCCAGACACCGTGAAGGACGCACCGTGACCCAGACACCATGAAGGACACACCGTGACCCAGACACCGTGAAGTGTAAGACAAACACAGTAAGCCTGACACCGTGACCCAGACACCGTGAAGGACACATCGTGAACCAGACACCGTGAATGACACACCGCGAGTCAGACACCGTGAGCTAGACACCGTGACATGGACACACCGTGAAGCACATACCGTGAAGGAGACATCGGTTCAAAGAGACACCATTTTCACAACTACTGTGACACCATTTCTTAACCTTTATGTCAATATTATTTAAATAATACTAACGGTCATATTTGATGTTTCTAATGCAATTAATGTTATTTAATGATAGTTGTTGGTCTGTCAGGAAACCGTACCTCATACCTATGGAAATGAAATCATTCCTATTGCCGGAGCTCGTGGAATATAAAGAAGATTGAGCTGCAGTAGAGGATACTCTCACGCTTGACACGTCTCGACACACATACTACAATACACGTGAGCTCTGTACTGAACCAAAGAACAATCCTGAGCACAACTTTGAAGAACACATTGCACGATCCTCAAAGAAGTTCCATACATGAAATCCTACATTACTGAAGAACACAAGAAGTACTCTGGAGTCAAGAGAACATCTTCTCTCCTGGAGAAAAAAAAGTTGAACCATGACACTCTGTTTTTCAACAGAAAAACCAGAGAAGGACTCAGAAGCATTTCTGCTAAATCCAACGAGCCTAGAGCTGCACTGCCAATCACTAGATCTTTCTAAACTTTTATATACTATCTCTAATTGATTTATTATTTAATTTCGAGCAGTGTGTGTATCCTGTTTGTTTTACACACACACTATCTCCTATGCTGAACTGGAGGATACTAAATCCTTATTCCAAACTTTCTACACCTTCTTGTGTCCCACTGAGGATAGTGGTAGAGGTCAAGTAGGACCTGGACAGCCTGTGCGTTGTTGTCTTTGTTTTCCCATGAAGAACAGTGGTAGAGGTCCCTGCGTGACCTGGACAGTCTTGTATTGTTGTTAACCCCAATCCAGGGTGTGGATCAAATTTATATATAAATTTGAGAGGACTAAGTCTCGACTTGAGACTGAACCTCTTGGTTATATCTGCTATGCTTTTTTAGTTTAAGTTCAAAATATACAATATCTAATTTATATTCCGCTGCTTATTAATTTGAAATACAAATCTGTTTTAAAGTTACTTTGATAGTTAATCTAGCAAGTGTTTGTATCTATTGTAAATCAGTAGGTTAGTTTCAAAAGCTAATTTAATCTTATGATTAGATTAACTGAGAACTAATCAATCTTTTGAGAATATAATTGAACCTTTACAGTTTTACAAATTCACTACAGTTTAACTTGTTATATAAATTGGGGGATTTTAATAGAAAATATTTTAACAGAAATTTTAATTGGAACTCAATTCACCCCCCTCTTGAGTGTCCACTCCGACCAACATTTTCATTTATATATATATATAATAATTGTATATAGTTATATTTTTGAATAAGTAGTGATATTTTTATTATTATTTGTATATTTTTTTATATATTTACATATATTATTATTGTTATTAATTAATTATTTTAATTTTAATCTTTTAATATATGTTTTGTGTGTAGGATCCATTTGAATTAGTTAAGAGGGGATGTGCTGCATGACAGTTACGGGAGGAGTGCGTGGGGAATTCAGTTGTGGAACAGAAGAGTCTAGAAGGTGGAGACACATTTGAGGGGGGGTCTCAAGACACACATCACCACCAGGGGTGACACATCATCCAATTCCAAAACCTTTGGGGAGGGGATACAAAATCAACCATACATATGATTCTTAATAATATATCCAACATCGATCATTCACCCACTTAACTATTACAGATCCTTCCTCCCACACCATCCAAACTGAACAACGACCATCATCCATTCCACCAACTCCATTCACCGAGATAGAGAACAAAGACAGACAACTAATCCTGGTGCAGGGAGTAGGAATTGAAGTAGGAGCTCGAGCTTGAGAAAACATGCTCAACAAAGATGTTTCTTAATTTATTCTTCTTTGTCTTTTAATTTTAGTTTCCCCAAACATGAGGAGTTAATTAGATTAGGAGAATCAGGATACAATGGATTGATTTTCATTTATCCATTCTATTTTTATTGGTTTAATTGTTCGGTGCATTTTTTTAAGTCGATGTTCTTCTCTGTTAGATTATGATCATTTTTTACACTACTCAAGAACATAAATGTTAGGTAGTGATATAATTTAACAACGGATCTTTGATCTAAGTAGTAAAACTAAAAAAGGTAATTGAATCTATTCTACATATTGAACGAATTAATTCTAAAGTTAAGACTGACATATTTGAACTAAAGAAGGTTCATCGAGTTTTGGAAATTCACTAAAGTGTCACCTTAGTGAATCTACACCTTTTTTAAAGAACTAAATTATTTAATTAATTTAAGTAGGATCAGTGAACATCATTTTTAATTGATTTAAAGAGGCATGAGGACCCTAAATTCATCCATCATTGTCTTCTATCTGTTTTAGTCTCATAAGTCACTGCACCATACCATTTCAAACTTCACTTTCAACCACCTCATTCCATGTTCACTATTTTATTTTAGTTTTTATTGTTGTCTTTAGTAGTTTTTAGTTTTTTTGGTCTTCACACATTTGTCCCTCTCTATGGTTTAACCCTTCTTACCATAGTACTAGTATAAGTAGGTTTTATAAATTTTAAATTTAAGTGAGTCCAACAACATCGTATCCAAATTTTGATGCTATTGATAGGGAAGGCACATGTGACCAAGTAAAAAAACAAAAAAATTAAATATAACAAAAACTAAAAAAACAAAAAACAAAAAATCTAAAAAAAATATAAAACACGAAAACTGTAAAAAAAAACTCAATTCCATCACTGAACCTGTATGTACACTATAACTTATAAGTATGAAATTTTAATTCAAATTTATAAAATCAACAAACACTGTTCTACACTTAAAAAACAAAAAAAAAATAGAAATGGAAAATTTAGAAAATGGAACTGAAAACCAAAATATGAATGTTCCATAGCTTTTAGTTCCTTCCCTTGAGAGACCTAGGCTTAGGGAGTTTCAAATTCCCATTGTGTCAAGAAATCCATCTTGCATCAAATTTTCCCCCAGGTCTAAAAACTATAAGATCAAAAAATATCATCTCTACCAACTCCCTTCTTTCAATGGTCTACTAGAAGAGGACTCACTTGAATTCATTAGAGGTTTTTTATGGTTCTATCTAGTAACTTACTCTATGAGATCTGAGTGAGGAGGAGTTAAGGTTGAGGTTGTTCCCATTTTATCTTAATGGGAGGGCTAGGACTTGATTCTAAAACCTTAATGAGGACATCTTTAAGACTTGGGATTATGTGTTTAATTATTTTGTAAAAACCCGAAAATTTCAAGGAAATTTTTTTCTTAAATACTTTGGAATTTTACAAGTCTGTGGTTTCTGACGGCACTTGATTCCGAGGCCCGGTGTGCCCAGAATCAATTTATGAAGTTTTGTTCGGGTACCTTTAGTAAACGTACGTGCAGGTTTTTCTATCTTTTGAACCGGTGCTTGAAATTGAAATTCGAGGACACCGATGAACTCGCAGCGCCAGTATTCTCTTAAGGGGACCTTTACCGTAGTTGCGTTTTTTCGTATGTGGTAGTTAAATTTTTGGGGATTCATTAAGACTTTTGTTGTGTTACAATTTTATTTTAAGTGGAAGTTAATTCCTTCAATGGGAAGTTGGAGGTGGGGCCCACACCCCACCTAACTTCCCATGGGAGGATATAACTAAGGGTGGTGGGGCCCACACAAACCCCTAACCTTTTAACTCCCTTAAACTCCCCATTAATCCCCCTTTAATTAATTTGACAACTCTTCCCTTAATTAATGTGATCTCTTAACCTCCCTCTCTCTCATTAAATTTTTGCCAACACTTTTGATTAATTAATTGAACCCTACAATTAATTAATTAATGTTTTTGAATTTTGAAAATTCATGTGTGAATAAAATAATAGCCTTAGCTATTATTTTAGTTTGGCACTCGTTGTGTTGAGAGAATTTTGAGAGAGCTCTTGAGAAATAAAAGATGATCTTTGGCCAAGCCAAAGGAGAAGGAGGCACCCGCAAGGAATGCCAATGACGCGCCTTCCTCTCCCCCTTCTTCCCCAATTTCAATGAGTTGACACCGCCTCCCCATGACTCCGTCTACGAACGAACCTTATTTCGAGGTAGGGGTGTGTTTTGATTTGAGAAACACTGATTCTTACTTCCATGTTTGTCTCTCTTGACCCGCTTGCTACCAAACTAACATGGAAGGACTGGGACAAACAAACACGGCTCGATCCCTCCACCGTTTTTGTGAATGTTTGGTGTGTTCTTTGTGTTCTTCATGGGTGACGAACACCAGATTGTTGCGAGTTCGTTGTGCGACGCAACGATCCCAAATTGAAGACCCAACATCATGACGACCTAGCAGAGGTGAAATGATGATAGCGGGCGACAGATCAAACTGAAATGGGATGGACCGTCCCTCGACCGTTCTTCGAGCAGGTGAATCAAATCGCGTTTTTGGAGCTGATTGGAGGCCCGAAAACACCAGAGATGATTACAGGACATCAGGGCGACCTAGTGTCTAAATTTTCATGATGAACGAACCATCAGAACAAAGAATGGACTTCACAGGAGGCGCGTTGGATGGAGGCGTCATTTCTGGAAAATTCCAGAATATACAGCGTGTACTACTGACGAACACGCCGTGTAGTGAGGGCATACAACGACTTGAGTTTCAAATGTTAGACAAGTAACACACGACATGTGACCCTGATCATACAACGTATATTATCTATGTATAATGGCATAAGCGGATTCATGGGGCTTGGCGTGTATTCTGGGAAAATACACGGACACAGACAGAATTACACGGCCAAGAGGCATGGCGTGTACTATCTACGCAGAATGGTAGAAGCAGCTTCGTGAGACTCAGCGTGTATCCCAGGGATACACGGACATGGGGTGGAGTACATGGGCATGTACTCCACCACACAGCCAGACATGGCTAGTGGAACGGGCTACCCCGCGTACCCGTTACACGGGTTGGCAAACACGGGTTGAGGCCGTGTACGAACACATGGCCAGCGTACAAGGAGCCGACCCCAGATGCTTAGACATGGTGTGTAACCATACCAAACGCTGTGTACTTACTTTTCTACACGAACAACTCTTCGACTCGGGCCATTGTATACAGGCAGTACCCGAGGTCTGAAGACAGGGTGTGTAACCATACCAACCCACCATGTACTTTTTGGAAAATGGCTTGGTCATCTCGTCTATGAGTCTTGGACACATATTGCTTGGGTTTGACCCCTATGACGTGGCAGATCTCTGAGATACTTGTTCTTGGGAATTCGTGATAGTTGATGTATCGACCCCTTGGCTCGAGGAGCGGACCCTCCTGGAATCGAGCGTGCTGTGTGCGGGAACCCTAGAGCTGACTGTGACTGCGACGAATTCTGTACTAGAATCCTCCGTGGGTTCGAGGAAGACGACTACCGTACTATAATCCTCCGTGGGTTCGATGACGATAACAATTGTACTGGAATCCTCTATGGGTTCGACAATGATGACTACTGTACTTGTATCCCAAGTGGGTCCAACAGTTTGACTTCTGTACTAGTATCCTGAGTGGGTCCGACAGAGTAGCTGGTCTAGTATCCTACGTGGGTCCGACTGCTTAGTTGGTCTAGTATCCTACGTGGGTCTAACAGTTTAGATGAATCAATGACTACATCTGATCATACCTATCGCTATATGAAATATGTATACCTGTGTGAGCTGATTCTTGAATTTCAATCATTATAATCAATGTGATTGACTTGCTTTCCTGTGTGGACTGGGTTGTGCTTGGGCTTGAGAGTTGGAGCCGAACTGTAATTGATAACTTAGGTATATGTATGGGCATATACCTAAGTTGAGTTGGTTGATACTTCGTGATTGTATCCTTCTTCTATGGTTTATCCTTCGTGGTTTATATGAGACCTTCAGGGGTCTCGGGGTCCCTACTAAGTATCGTTATACTCACCCCTACACGGGCTATGCCCACACTTCGTTGTGCTGGTTGCAGATGATGGACAACGTTGACGGAGGCCGAAAGCAATCCAGGACTGGACGGTACCTGGAGGTGGACCACACGAAGAGACGGTACACGGAGCGGACCGATAGACATGGAGTACTGAGGTGGACATCTATACCTACCCTTCAGGTAGGATTCTTAGTGGACATTCCAGGAGATTCCCTTTTTAGCTGTTGTCCCTTTTTTAGTTGTACTTGCTTTTTAGTTGTACTGTACTTTACTGTTGGGCTTGTATTTCCAACCCCTTTCTTTTCATCACTTACTTTTGTACTCAGTTTTACTTAGTGCTTACTTTAGTTGCATGCTCTATTGTGTTTTTTTACTTTTATAAATTCAATGCCTTCCCAGTTTAGGGATTTACGCCTTTGGTTCTAGTCGCCAGCCCCTGGCCTATGGAAGGTGGGCTTGGGGTAGTCACGACACGGGCCCTGAGGACGGGTTGTGAAAAATTGGTATCAGAGGAGTCAGTTCTACCACAGAACTTAGACTCTGAATTCTTTTCTGTGAAGTAATAGTGTTAAGGGTATTGAGTGTGGTTTTTAGTCCAGGGAGTCTAGTGTTGGTGCGGCGGCCGACGTATCCATACACCATGACCCTGACCTCTGATTTCCGACTCAGTGCACGAAAACACTGATTGCATATGTGTTTCCAAAGTTTTCTTTGTGATTACTTTGTGCAAGACTTCTCTAGGGTTGCAGCACCGCTTTTATCTTTGACGAAGAAGGGGAAACCCTTCATGTGGTTAGAGAGATGCCAGTAGAGCTTTCAGGAGATGAGGCAGAGATTTACCAGTACGCCCATCTTGAGGCTACCTGAGGAGGGCATTGGGTATGTAGTTTACTGTGACGCATCAGGGACAGGTCTCGGGTGTGTCCTGATGCAAAAGCGAGTGGTGATCGCTTATGGTTCACGATAGTTGAGATAGCACGAGCAGAACTACGCTACCCATGACCTGGAGTTAGAAGCAGTGGTCTTCGCCTTGAAGATGTGGCGACACTATCTGATGGGAGAGAACTTTACAATCTATTCTGACCACCAGAGTCTCAGGTACATCTTCTCGCAGAAGGACCTGAATCTAAGACAGTGGTGATGGATAGAGTTCCTCCAGGACTATGACTTTGAGATAGTCTATACTTATGGGAAGGGGAATGTTGTAGCAGATGATCTTAATAGGATATCGGGTATTCAACTGCTAGAAGAGGAAACAGAGCAGCTATCCGTGTTACAGATATCCTTTGTGGATATAGATGGAGCAGCCTTTCTTCAGTCTCTCATAGTTACTCCTCCACTTCTTCAGCGAGTCAGGGAGGCACAACATGGGGACTTTGACTGTGAGACGCGATGTGCTCAGATATCCATAGGGTAGGCGCCTGATGGATTTTCTGAAGGAGGGGAGCACGTCATCCTCTTCAGGGGACGTACTATGGTACCAGTTGCACTACATAAGGAGGTGCTGATGGAGTTTCACACTTCCCCTCTAGCGGTACATCCAGGAGTGGCGAAGATGTATCAGGACCTCAAACAACAACACTGGTGTCCGGGTATGAAGAAGGTTTTAGCAGAGTTTGTATCACGATGTCTCACTTGCCAGCAAGTGAAGGTAGAGCACCAGGTACCAGCAGGCTTGGTACAACCCTTGGAGGTCCCAGAGTGAAAGTGGGATGGGATATCTATGGATTTTGTGATGGGGCTTCCACGTACATCCAGAGGACACAACTCTATCTGGGTGATCGTAGATCGACTCACCAAGTCGGCCCACTTCCTACCGATCAGAGAGTAGGGTTCAGTAGAGAGATTGGGATGCCTCTACGTTCAGGAGATCATACGAATTCATGGTGTTCCATCATCTATCATTTCCGATCGAGATGCTCAGTTCACTTCTCGTCTATGGAAGGGGTTGCAGGAGGCTTTTGGGACACATCTACGTCTAAGCACCGCCTTCCATCCTCAGACAGACGGTCAGACTGAGAGGACCATTCAGAATCTCAAGGAAATGCTCCGTGCATGTGTCCTTGACTTTGGTCACAGCTGGTAGGATCACCCACCCTTGGTGGAGTTTGTGTACAACAACAGCTACCACTCCACCATCGGGATGGCCCCTTACGAGGCACTGTACGACCGACCTTGCAGATCACCCTTGTGCTGGAATGACCCAGGGGAGTCAGCACTCGTAGGACCAGAGATGGTCCAGGCTATGACGGAGAAGGTGCAGATCATCCAGGAGTGGATGAAGACTGCACAGAGCAGACAGAAGTCCTATGATGATAGGAGACATAGACCACTGGAGTTCGGGGATGGCGACCACGTCTTCCTACAGGTCTCACCTCGACGAGGTATACGGAGATTTGGCCGGGGCGACAAGTTATCTCCATGATTCATTGGGCATTTCCAGGTCCTCATCAGAGTAGGCGAGGTGTCTTAATGCCCGACCTTTCCACCTCAGTTGCACTGGGTGCATGAAATCTTCCACGTATCTCAGCTGAGGAGATACGTGCACGACTCGTCCCACATCATCGACCATGGGGAGATAGACATAGATGGCGGGGCTACATTCATGGAGGTCCCGATGGAGATCGAGGATTGATAGAAGCGGGTTCTACGTGGACGTTCGATTCCTCTGGTGCATATTCACTGGCAGCATGGGAACCTCCAGGAGAGCACATGGGAGAGGGAGGCTCAGATGCATGCTCAGTACCCACTTTTGTTTCCCTAGTGTGTGTTGTAGCTTTATGGGGATGTAAAGCCCTGAGGTGGGAGTAATGTAAAGACCCAAAAATTTCAGGGAAATTTTTTTCTTAAATACTTTGGAATTTTACAAGTCTGCGATTTCTGACGACACTTGATTTCGAGGCCCGGTGTGCCCGGAATCAATTTCTGAAGTTTTGTTCGGGTATGTTCAGTAAACGAACGTGTGGGTTTTTCTATCTTTTAAACTGGTGCTCTGAATTGAAATCTGAGGACACCGATGAACTCGCAACACTGATATTCGCTTAAGGGGACCTTTACCACAGTTGCGTTTTGTCGTATGTGGTAGTTAAATTTTTGGGGAATCATTAAGACTTAAATAAAATTATCATGTTACAATTTTATTTTAAGTGGAAGTTAATCCCTACAAAGGGAAGTTATAGGTGGGGCCCACACCCCACCTAACTTCCCATGGGAGGATATAACTAAGGGTGGTGGGTCCCGCACAAACCCTTAAACTTTTAACTCCCTTTAACTCCCCATTAACCCCCCTTAATTAATTTGACAACTCTCCCCTCAATTAATGTGATCTCTTCACCTCCCTCTCTCCCATTAAATTTTTACCAACACTTTTGATTAATGAATTGAACCCTACAATTAATTAATTAAAGTGTTTGATTTTTGAAAATTCATGTGTGAATAAAATAATAGCCTTATCTATTATTTTAGTTTGGCACTCGTTGTGTTAAGAGAATTTTGGGAGAGCTCTTGAGAAATAGAAGAATAGAGTTCTTATTTCGATGAAGAACCTCCGAATAATGACGATAATCTCCTTTAATCTTCGGCCAAGCCAAAGGATAAGGAGACACCCGTAAGGAATGCCGCTGACACGCCTTCCTCGGCCCCTTCTTCCCTGATGTCAACGAGTTGACACCGCCTCCCCGCGACTCTGTCTACGAACGAACCTTATTTCAAGGTAGGGGTGTGTTTTGATTTGATCAACACTGATTTTTCCTTCCATGTTTGTCTCTCTTGACCTGATTTCTACCAAACTAACGCAGAAGGATTGGGCCAAATGAACACGGCCCGATCCCTCTGCCGTTTTTGTGAATTTTTGGTGTGTTCTTCGTGTTCTTCATGGGTGACGAACACCGGATCGTTGCAAGTTCATTGTGCGACGCAACGATTCCAAATTGAAGACCCAACATCACGACGACCTAGCGGACATGTGACGATGATAACGGGCGATGGATTAAACCGGAACGAGAAGGACTTTCCCTCAACCGTTCTTCGAGCGGGTGAATCAAATCACATTTTCAGATCCGATTGGAGGCCTAAAAACACTGGAGAAGATTACAGGACATCGGGGCGACCTAGTGTCCAAAGTTTCATGACGAACAGACCATCAGAACAAATAATGGACTTCACGGGAGGCGCACTGGCTGGAGGCGTCATTTTTGGAAAATTCAAGAATACATGGTGTGTACTACTGACGAACATGCCGTGTAGTGAGGGCGTACTGCGACTTGATTTTCGGATGTTAGACAAGTAACACACGGTGTGTGACCCCGATCACATGGCATATATTCTCTATGCAGAATGGCAGAAGTGACTTTACGGGGCTCGGTGTGTATTCTGGGAGAATACACGGACACGGGCAGAATTACACGGCCAAGAGGCACAACGTGTACTATTTACGCAGAATGGCAGAAGCAGCTTCACGAGACTCGGCGTGTATCCTAGGGATACAAGGACATGGGTTAGAGTACACGAGCATGTACTCTACCACACATCCAGACATGGCCAGTGGCATGGGATACCCCGCGTACCCGTTACACGGGTTGGAAAACACGAGTTGGAAAACACGGGTTGAGGCCGTGTACAAACACATGGCCAGTATACAAGGAGTCGATCCCATATGCTTAGACACGATGTGTAACCATACCACACTCCGTGTACTTACTTTTCTACATGAACAACCCTTCGACTTGGGTCGTTGTACATGGGCAGTACCCGAGGTCTGAAGACACGGCGTGTAACTATACCAACACGCCGTGTACTTTTTGGAAAATGGATTGGTCATCTCATCTATGAGTCTTGGACATGTATTGCTTGGATTTTACCCCTATGATGTGGCAGATCTCTGAGATACTTGTTCATGGGACTTCGTGATAGTTGATGTATCGACCCCTTGGATTGAGGAGCAGACCCTCCCAAAATCGAGCGTTGTAACGACCCAATCTTTTTGAGTAGTATATTAACTTACTCTTATTAATTTAATAAGATGTTAATGATTAATGCAGAAAGAGGAGTCGATGGCTTCATCCAGTAGACTCAACCCTTACGAAGCCCACTTATCAGAGCTTGGGAAGGAGGTAGCATCTGTGGGCTTCGCTTTGGACCAAGCCCAAGCTGAGCTCCAGCGTGTCAAGCTTGAACGAAAACACTTGCAGGAGAAGTTCAAGTTAGTGGAGATTGCTACTAGGGCAATGTTATCTGAGCCTCCCTCAGATTCTCTCACCATATCACACCTTACACTTAGGTCTTATGCCAGTGTTATAAGGGGCTATGTGATGAGACCCTAGTTTCCTTTTGTAATCCTTTCGGGTGAATAAATTGAGATTTCTTCCTTTAGTGATGTTTGTGAAATTTCAAATGTCTAGATAATTTTAGAATGTATTTTATTGATGAATTTTGAAAAAGGGATATTTTGAAATATTTATGTAAACCCCAAATAACTAATGATGTGTAATGATTTTCAAAAAATGGTCTTCTACAAAAGTGTTCATTAAGGAATTTGGAGTCTAATAAGATCAACTTAATTTTTGATGAATAGTAAATTATGAATAGTGATTTTATGCTTAGGATTAGTAATATGACCAAATGGATTAGTAATTTCACTCAAAGAAAGTTTTAATATAATTTAGACACCTAGATTAAGTAATGTGATTCAATAAAATGGTTAAATAACGGTTTCATAAATTATTATTCAAGTATTAGTTTTTTCGGATGAATAGTGTTTTTTAATTAAAAATTTAATTAAAAATAATTAGAAAATTATTTTTATAAAAATGACTTTATTTTTGAACTCAGAGCATCGATATTATGTTATGGTAAATTTTGGGGATTTTTCTAAAAAAATGAATTTTCGGTGAATAGTGTATTTATTTAAAAATAAAATTAAAAATATTTAGAAAATTATTTTTATAAAATGGAGTTCATTTTTGAAATCATAGCATTTATATTTGGTTAATGTGAAATTTTGGGATTTTTCTGAGAAAGTTGAATTTTCAGTGAATAGTAAAAATACAGTTTTAGGGTTTCGGTATGTTTAATGACATCATAACGGTGTCATGATGATGTCATGAAATCTTTTGAGGGTTGGCCGGCCAAGGGTGATGAATTATTGTTTTGGGGGCCCCATGTGGCCAAACTCCATGATAAATGCCAAGGGAGAGCACATGGGTTTGAGAAAAGCACATGTGAGGTGTCCCTTGGCCATTAATGCTTTGTCCCCTCACTTTCCCTATAAATACCCACCCTTTCCTCCTTTAGTTTTCACTCCCAACTCTCCCCCAACGAAGTTCTGGTCTTCTTACCTTCCAAAGAGTCCTCACAAGGTTCCCCCAAGCCCTCAAGGTCCAATCCTTTGAGTTTCAAGAGTCACGTTTTAAGGTAAGGGATCTGACCCCTCTCTTTCTTTTCATGTAATCTCTTTTATGTCATTCCTATTATGATCCTTGTTTTTATGTGAGAGGATGTTCTTTTATATTCCTCTTACTGCCCTTTCATTTTTATATGATTAGAGATCACCTCTTACTCTCATCATTTCGTTTTATGAAAGTTTAAGTGACGCCGTTAGGCTGCCGAATTTTTAAGGGATTCTTTCACCCTTCTCATTTTTCATGTTCGATTTTCATGTCAAGTCTTTCAAGTTCCTTTTTATTATGTTGGGGTATGATCTCTATATCAATCATACTGATCTCTTATGATCATATGATGAGGGACCCTATTTGATCTTGTCAAATCATTTTCTTTTGAAGTTAAGTGACGCCGTAAGGCTGCCGAATTTTCATAAGAGAAATCTAATCTTTTTTTCCTTCCATGTTTTTTATTTCAAATGGTATGTCCCTAAAATTTCATTACCATTTCCATATGTCCTTCTTATTCTTTCACCCTACTGTTTTATGGATCATTTATGAGTGGGTGACCCATGTCCCCTCTCATTTCAATGTTTTCTAAAACCCCGAAACTTAGCCGTTATGCTGCAGAATTTTCCCCTCAAAATGCCTCTATCGTTTCTCAAAAATTATTTTATGTTATAAAGTGAATACTCAAAGCTCTTATTTCTACAAGGGTATTCACATATATATCAAAATGTTACATTTTAAATTCTGGGATTTACATACATGAGACCCGCTTTCCCTTTCCGTGGGTTTAAAGTGACGTAAAGATCATGTCTTTAAAGCAGTTTTTAAAACGTTATGATTATGAAATGAAACCCATTTATTTTATGCTATGTGGGTTATTTATGAAATGTTTGATGATGATATATGTGGCTCACATGATAATAAAGGCAAATTTAAGGGTGCGCCCTGATAGCGCTCCAATGCATTGGGTAATGATGTAACCACTAGAGATTACAATTTTCACGATACCTTGGTGAATAACCTTGGTAATTTTCAAATGACACCTTGGGGATGGACCTTGGTGATATGTTCATGATTGTCTATGTTAAATGATGTAGCCACATCTTCAAGTTATGAAAAATGTTATTTTTATTATGAAATGCCTCATGATTTCTTTCTCATGCCTTAAAGTTCTTTTCATGTCCTTATTGAAGTATCCCAAGTTCACATGTAAAATGTTCCTCTTGTTTCCCTTATTGGGCCTTCTGCTCACCCTTTCTTTTGATGTATGTCCCCAGGTTATGAGATGCAGTAATGAACCTAGAATGAACTTAAGGAGACGCCTTTCAAGTGTTTAAGAAGAATGTTTTATGTTGTTTTCATGTATTATGTTCCTGGTTTCCAAGACACTAGACCTTAAAGATCCTCAGTTTTGTGTAATGTAATGAAAGTTTATGTTATAAAATGGCGGGATGTCATAGTTGGTATCAAAGGATGGTTTAGTTATTTGTGGAAATTAGGATATAAAAACTTTAGGAATAACCCTATAGAAAAGTTTAAATATAGGAAAACTTCCTGGTATTTTGGTAAGTATTGAGTAAGTGGTCTATCAAACAAATACATCCCTGTCTGGATACGAGCAGGTAGAGGCGGCTCTGGCACAGATGTACATAGGGGTAAAACCCGAAAACACCGCTTTGAGCTAGACTCGAACGGGAACTAGTGCATGATAACGGGCCTTGCTGCACTCTTGGTTACGACACTCCCGGGGGATATGTTTGGTTAATCACATGCTTTTTATGAATCATTATGAAGGAATTATAGAGAACTATAATTGTCTAAGCACGAAGTCTTAGTTAAAAGATTCATAAATGAAATAAGTTTCTCACTAAGGTTTTATTCTTTTAGAAAATGGAGGGCAATAGGAGAAATCGTGCCGATGGTGACTGCAATGCACCATGTGCTGACGGCCCTCCGATGGAAGCCGGAATGGAAACATTCATGCGAATGATGAACCAACAGACTCAAGTTATGAGTAATAACTTGAATCAAGCTGAGAGGTCGACCTCACCACGAAGGGAACAACTTTCTGTTGAGTCCTTCATGCATCAACGACCGCCAACATTCAGTGGATCTACTGACCCATTGGTTGCGGAACAATGGATAAGCTCTATTGAAAAGATCTTTTCTGTACTTCATTGTTTGGAACAAGAAAAAGTCACCCTTGCTGTTTACCGCCTAGAGGGAGAAGCTGATCAGTGGTGGTCACTGATCAAAAACACGAAGCCACGAGGAGAGATGGAAGCTATGGAGTGGGAAGAATTTTGGGGGATTTTCTTTAACAAGTATTTCCCTTGTTCAATGAGAACGAAAATGGAGAAAGAGTTTCTCGAGCTGAAGCAGAAGGAGAACGAATCTGTCGGAAGCTATGAGATGAACTTCACAAGGCTTTCCCATTATACCTCAAGCATTGTCATGGACCCTAATGGGAAGGTTGATAGATTCTTTGGCGGACTACGACCTCATCTGCGGAAGAATCTAGCCAACAGGGACTACGATAGCTATGAAGAAATAGTTCGAAGTGCTATGAAAGTTGAACTAGAGTTTGGGGAGACACAGTGGTCTCACAAATCTAATGAGAAGAAGAGAACTCTAGAACCAAGCCTGGGAAGAAGTTTTGATCAGGAAAGAGGTGGAAAGCATATGCAACATGCCACATGCAATAAATGTGGGAAGAAGCATCCGGGGAACTGCTTGATCGGAAGTGGCAAGTGCTATAGGTGTGGAAAAGAAGGCCATATTTCTCGGAATTGTCGTGGTGATGTGAAGCCTCAACTTCCCAACACTAACGACAGAGGAAAGATGGTTCTGGCCCTACCCGAAGTCACATGCTTCAAGTGTGGACAGCTTGGGCACTTTGCTAATCAATGTCCAAATCCGAGGGCGGTGGAGGGGAATCACCATCAACCTCAGCAGAGGCCAAGGGAGCAAGGTCGTGCTTTCGCTATCACAACAACTGAAGTTGAAGTTCCGAACGATGTGGTAGCAGGTACTCTTGTTGTCCTCTCAAAACTAGCAAGTGCTTTATTTGATTCTGGTTCTACGCATTCCGTTATTTCTTCCAAGTTTGCAAAGAATATAGAATCAATCCCCGAATTGCTTGAGGTAGAGTTGTCAGTCAAGACTCCAAGTGGGATTATCCATGCATCAACAGTGTTTAGAGACTCTAGTGTTTACTTTGGTGAGCACAATCTTATCTCAAATCTAGTAGTCATTCCCATGATGGAATTTGACATTATACTAGGGATGGACTGACTCTCAAAGTATAACGCTAAGATCAAATGCAGAAGTAAGGAAATCTCAGTAGTCTTGAATGAACGACCTACAGTTATCTTCCGAGGAGAGATATCCCGAACTGATCCCTATCTAGAAGCACCTCCCATAGCTTTCTTTATGGAGTTAATCGGTGATGATGAAGAAGGGAAAGGGAGCATACAAATTTAAGATGTTCCGATTGTTCAGGAATACATGGATGTATTTCCTGAGGAGTTACCTGGACCTCCCCCAGAAAGAGAGGTAGAGTTCTCCATTGAACTCGTACCTGGGTCTCAACCGATATCAAAGACTCCATATAGAATGGAAAATGTGGAGCTAGAAGAGTTAAAGAAACAACTCCAAGACTTGTTGGAGAAGGGGTTTATCCGACCAAGTGTGCCTCCTTGGGGAGCACCAGTTCTCTTTGTGAAGAAGAAGGATGGATCAATGCAGATATGCATTGATTATAGAGAACTGAACGGGATTACAATGAAGAACAGATACCCTCTTCCAAGAATTGATGATTTATTTGACCAACTTCGTGGGGCTCAATTCTTCTCTAAGATTGACCTTCGATCTGGTTATCATCAACTGAGGGTGAAGAAGGAAGATATTCCAAAGACTACCTTCCGATCAAGATATGGGCATTATGAGTTTACTGTTATGCCCTTCGGCTTGACTAATACTCCTGCTATTTTCATGGATTTGATGAATAGAGTCTTTAAGGACTACCTTGATAACTTTGTGGTAGTTTTTATTGATGATATTTTGATATATTCAAAAAGTCGTGAGGAGCATGAAATCATCTGAGGGTTATTTTGAAAACTCTACGGAAGGAGAGGCTCTTTGGGAAGTTCAGCAAGTGTGAGTTTTGGTTACAAAAAGTGGCTTTCTTGGGGCACATCGTAACCAATGAAGGAATCTCGGTTGACCCTGCAAAGACAATGGTTGTGGAGGAGTGGCCTCAACCCACAATAGTAACTGAGATTCGTAGTTTCCTTGGTTTAGCGGGATATTATAGGAGGTTTGTGAAAAACTTTTCACGTCTTTCTAATCCACTAACTAAGTTGACTCGAAAAGGGGTTAAGTTCATCTGGACAAAGGAATGTGAGGAAAGTTTCCAAGAGCTGAAGAAGAGATTGGTTACTGCACCTGTGTTAACACTACCCTCTATCGGAGAAGGATTCGTTATTTTTAGCGATGCATCTCTGAAATGGCTTGGGTGCGTCCTCATGAAAAATGACAAAGTAATTGCTTATGCATCTCGACAGTTGAAGATTCATGAGAAGAATTATCCTACGCATGATCTAGAGCTGGAGGCAGTTGTTTTTGCTCTAAAGATATGGAGGCACTATCTTTATGGGGAGAAATGTGATATATACACTGACCACCAAAGTCTAAAGTATATTTTCACTCAGAAAGAATTGAACATGAGACAAAGGAGATGGTTGGAGCTTATTAAAGACTATGATTGTTCAATTCATTATCACCCTAGAAGAGCAAACAAAGTCGCGGATGCGTTAAGCAGGAAAGATCTTGTTGTTCTGGCAACAATGAGGATCCTGGGAGATCCCTTGATTAAAGATCTAGTAAAACTGGACATGGGAATTATAAGGAAAGGGACATCATCAACCCTATACCAAATGATTTCTCAACCTTCATTACTAGAGAAGATCAAGAAGGCTCAAAAAGAAGATCCTTTGCTGCAGGAGAAGTTCGAGGCTGTAAAGGATGGGAAGTTCCCTGATTTCAATATTGATCAAGAAGGTGTATTGAAATTTCGTACAAGACTATGTGTTCCATCTATTTCGGAGATAAAGAAAGAACTGATGGATGAAGCTCATAGCTCTACATTCTCTATACATCCGGGAAGCACTAAGATGTATAGAGACCTTCGTGATCATTATTGGTGGGATAACATGAAGAGGGATATTGCCAATTACAGTACAAGGTGCCTGGTGTGTCAGCAAGTAAAGGCAGAAAGACAACTTCCTAAGGGGGTATTACAACCGCTACCCATACTAGTATGGAAGTGGGATAATATCACCATGGACTTTGTAACTGGTCTCCCAAAAACATCCAAAGGAAACAATGCGATATGGGTTATTGTGGACCGTCTCACCAAGACAGCCCATTTTATCTCTATTCGGGAAGATTTCTCTCTGGATCAGCTTGCCAAGATATACGTGAAGGAAGTGGTAAGGCTGCATGGGGTACCACTATCCATCGTATCTGATCGTGACCCAAGATTCACATCAAAATTCTGGAGAAGTCTTCAGCATGCTCTGAACACTGAATTGAATTTTAGTACGGCCTATCATCCTCAAACTGATGGCCAATCTAAAAGGACTATTCAGACACTCGAAGACATGTTGAGATTATGCTCAATGGAATTTAAAGGTGGATGGGATCAACACCTCCCATTAGTTGAGTTCTCCTATAACAACAGCTTCCATGCAAGTATTCAGATGGCACCCTATGAAGCTCTGTATGGAAAGCGGTGTAGAACTCCTACTTGTTGGGATGAAACTGGTGAGAGGAAGCTTCTTGGGCCTGATCTCATGCAAGAGATGACAGAACAGGTTCATGCCATCCAACAACACATAAAGGCTGCTCAGAGTCGGCAGAAGAGCTATGCTGACAATCGACGAAGAGACTTGGAGTTTGGTGTTGGTGACAGAGTCTTCCTTCGAATCTCTCCATGGAAGAGAGTCATGCGGTTTGGGAAGAAAGGGAAGCTCAGCCCTAGGTACATTGGCCCCTATGAAATCCTTGATCGCATAGGAGCAGTGGCCTATCGTCTAGCACTTCCACCGAACCTAGCTCAAGTTCACAATGTCTTCCATGTATCTCTCTTGAGGAAGTACATACCCGACCCTTCGCATGTACTGAACCCAGAGGTGGTACAACTTGAACATGACCTCTCTTATGAAGAGCAGCCAGTGGAGATCTTAGACCGTAGAGACAAGGTTCTACGAAACAAGACTACCCACCTTGTGAAAGTGTTGTGGAGGAATCATAAGTATGAAGAAGCGACTTGGGAGCCTGAGGAAACGATGAAGCAAAAGTACCCTTAACTTTTCGACTAGGCCTCAAGTATAAATTTCGGGGACGAAATTTCTTAAGGGGGGAAGAATGTAACGACCCAATATTTTTGAGTAGTATATTAACTTACTCTTATTTATTTAATAAGATGTTAATGATTAATGCAGAAAGAGGAGTCGATGGCTTCATCCAGTAGACTCAACCCTTACGAAGCCCACTTATCAGAGCTTGGGAAGGAGGTAGCATCTGTGGGCTTCGCTTTGGACCAAGCCCAAGCCGAGCTCCAGCGTGTCAAGCTTGAATGAAAACGCTTGCAGGAGAAGTTCAAGTTAGTGGAGATTGCTACTTGGGCAATGTTATCTGAGCCTCCCTCAGATTCTCTCACCATATCACACCTTACACTTAGGTCTTATGCCAGTGTTATAAGGGGATATGTGATGAGACCCTAGTTTCCTTGTGTAATCCTTTCGGGTGAATAAATTGGGATTTCTTCCTTTAGTGATGTTTGTGAAATTTCAAATGTCTAGATAATTTTAGAATGTATTTTATTGATGAATTTTGAAAAAGGGATATTTTGAAATATTTATGTAAACCCTAAATAACTAATGATGTGTAATGATTTTCAAAAAATGGTCTTCTACAAAAGTGTTCATTAAGTAATTTGGAGTCTAATAAGATCAACTTAATTTTTGATGAATAGTAAATTATGAATAGTGATTTTACGCTTAGGATTAGTAATATGACCAAATGGATTAGTAATTTCACTCAAAGAAAGTTTTAATATAATTTAGACACCTAGATTAAGTAATGTGATTCAATAAAATGGTTAAATAACGGTTTCATAAATTATTATTCAAGTATTAGTTTTTTCGGATGAATAGTGTTTTTTAATTAAAAATTTAATTAAAAATAATTAGAAAATTATTTTTATAAAAATGACTTTATTTTTGAACTCAGAGCATCGATATTATGTTATGGTAATTTTTGGGGATTTTTCTAAAAAAATGAATTTTCGGTGAATAGTGTATTTATTTAAAAATAAAATTAAAAATATTTAGAATATTATTTTTATAAAATGGAGTTCATTTTTGAAATCATAGCATTGATATTTGGTTAATGTGAAATTTTGGGATTTTTCTGAGAAAGTTGAATTTTCAGTGAATAGTAAAAATACAGTTTTAGGGTTTCGGTATGTTTAATGACATCATAACGGTGTCATGATGATGTCATGAAATCTTTTGAGGGTTGGCCGGCCAAGGGTGATGAATTATTGTTTTGGGGGCCCCATGTGGCCTAACTCCATGATAAATGCCAAGGGAGAGCACATGGGTTTGAGAAAAGTACATGTGAGGTGTCCCTTGGCCATTAATGCTTTGTCCCCTCACTTTCCCTATAAATACCCACCCTTTCCTCCTTTAGTTTTCACTCCCAACTCTCCCCCAACGAAGTTCTGGTCTTCTTACCTTCCAAATAGTCCTCCCAAGGTTCCCCCAAGCCCTCAAGGTCCAATCCTTTGAGTTTCAAGAGTCACGTTTTAAGGTAAGGGATCCGACCCCTCTCTTTCTTTTCATGTAATCTCTTTTATGTCATTCCTATTATGATCCTTGTTTTTATGTGAGAGGATGTTCTTTTATATTCCTCTTACTGCCCTTTCATTTTTATATGATGAGAGATCCCCTCTTACTCTCATCATTTCGTTTTATGAAAGTTTAAGTGACGCCGTTAGGCTGCCGAATTTTTAAGGGATTCTTTCACCCTTCTCATTTTTCATGTTCGATTTTCATGTCAAGTCTTTCAAGTTCCTTTTTATTATGTTGGGGTATGATCTCTATATCAATCATACTGATCTCTTATGATCATATGATGAGGGACCCTATTTGATCTTGTCAAATCATTTTCTTTTGAAGTTAAGTGACGCCGTAAGGCTGCCGAATTTTCATAAGAGAAATCTAATCTTTTTTTCCTTCCATGTTTTTTATTTCAAATGGTATGTCCCTAAAATTTCATTACCATTTCCATATGTCCTTCTTATTCTTTCACCCTACTGTTTTATGGATCATTTATGAGTGGGTGACCCATGTCCCCTTTCATTTCAATGTTTTCTAAAACCCCGAAACTTAGCCGTTATGCTGCAGAATTTTCCCCTCAAAATGCCTCTATCTTTTCTCAAAAATTATTTTATGTTATAAAGTGAATACTCAAAGCTCTTATTTCTACAAGGGTATTCACATATATATCAAAATTTTCCATTTTAAATTCTGGGATTTACATACATGAGACTCGCTTTCCCTTTCCGTGGGTTTAAAGTGACGTAAAGATCATGTCTTTAAAGCAGTTTTTAAAACGTTATGATTATGAAATGAAACCCATTTATTTTATGCTATGTGGGTTATTTATGAAATGTTTGATTATGATATATGTGGATCACATGATAATAAAGGCAAATTTAAGGGTGCGCCCTGATAGCGCTCCAATGCATTGGGTAATGATGTAACCACTAGAGATTACAATTTTCAGGATACCTTGGTGAATAACCTTGGTAATTTTCAAATGACACCTTGGGGATGGACCTTGGTGATATGTTCATGATTGTCTATGTTAAATGATGTAGCCACATCTTCAAGTTATGAAAAATGTTATTTTTATTATGAAATGCCTCATGATTTCTTTCTCATGCCTTAAAGTTCTTTTCATGTCCTTATTGAAGTATCCCAAGTTCACATGTAAAATGTTCCTCTTGTTTCCCTTATTGGGCCTTCTGCTCACCCTTTCTTTTGATGTATGTCCCCAGGTTATGAGATGCAGTAATGAACCTAGAATGAACTTAAGGAGACGCCTTTCAAGTGTTTAAGAAGAATGTTTTATGTTGTTTTCATGTATTATGTTCCTGGTTTCCAAGACACTAGACCTTAAAGATCCTCAGTTTTGTGTAATGTAATGAAAGTTTATGTTATAAAATGGCGGGATGTCATAGTTGGTATCAAAGGATGGTTTAGTTATTTGTGGAAATTAGGATATAAAAACTTTAGGAATAACCCTATAGAAAAGTTTAAATATAGGAAAACTTCCTGGTATTTTGGCAAGTATTGAGTAAGTGGTCTATCAAACAAATACATCCCTGTCTGGATACGAGCAGGTAGAGGCGGCTCTGGCACAGATGTACATAGGGGTAAAACCCGAAAACACCGCTTTGAGCTAGACTCGAACGGGAACTAGTGCATGATAACGGGCCTTGCTGCACTCTTGGTTACGACACTCCCGGGGGATATGTTTGGTTAATCACATGCTTTTTATGAATCATTATGAAGGAATTATAGAGAACTATAATTGTCTAAGCACGAAGTCTTAGTTACAAGATTCATAAATGAAATAAGTTTCTCACTAAAGTTTTATTCTTTTAGAAAATGGAGGGCAATAGGAGAAATCATGCCGATGGTGACTGCAATGCACCATGTGCTGACGGCCCTCCGATGGAAGCCGGAATGGAAACATTCATGCGAATGATGAACCAACAGACTCAAGTTATGAGTAATAACTTGAATCAAGCTGAGAGGTCGACCTCACCACGAAGGGAACAACTTTCTGTTGAGTCCTTCATGCATCAACAACCGCCAACATTCAGTGGATCTACTGACCCATTGGTTGCGGAACAATGGATAAGCTCCATTGAAAAGATCTTTTCTGTACTTCATTGTTTGGAACAAGAAAAAGTCACCCTTGCTGTTTACCGCCTAGAGGGAGAAGCTGATCAGTGGTGGTCACTGATCAAAAACACGAAGCCACGAGGAGAGATGGAAGCTATGGAGTGGGAAGAATTTCGGGGGATTTTCTTTAACAAGTATTTCCCTTGTTCAATGAGAACGAAAATGGAGAAAGAGTTTCTCGAGCTGAAGCAGAAGGAGAACGAATCTGTCGGAAGCTATGAGATGAACTTCACAAGGCTTTCCCATTATACCTCAAGCATTGTCATGGACCCTAATGGGAAGGTTGATAGATTCTTTGGCGGACTACGACCTCATCTGCGGAAGAATCTAGCCAACAGGGACTACGATAGCTATGAAGAAATAGTTCGAAGTGCTATGAAAGTTGAACTAGAGTTTGGGGAGACACAGTGGTCTCACAAATCTAATGAGAAGAAGAGAACTCTAGAACCAAGCCTGGGAAGAAGTTTTGATCAGGAAAGAGGTGGAAAGCATATGCAACATGCCACATGCAATAAATGTGGGAAGAAGCATCCGGGGAACTGCTTGATCGGAAGTGGCAAGTGCTATAGGTGTGGAAAAGAAGGCCATATTTCTCGGAATTGTCGTGGTGATGTGAAGCCTCAACTTCCCAACACTAACGACAGAGGAAAGATGGTTCTGGCCCTACCCGAAGTCACATGCTTCAAGTGTGGACAGCTTGGGCACTTTGCTAATCAATGTCCAAATCCGAGGGCGGTGGAGGGGAATCACCATCAACCTCAGCAGAGGCCAAGGGAGCAAGGTCGTGCTTTCGCTATCACAACAACTGAAGTTGAAGTTCCGAACGATGTGGTAGCAGGTACTCTTGTTGTCCTCTCAAAACTAGCAAGTGCTTTATTTGATTCTGGTTCTACGCATTCCTTTATTTCTTCCAAGTTTGCAAAGAATATAGAATCAATCCCCGAATTGCTTGAGGTAGAGTTGTCAGTCAAGACTCCAAGTGGGATTATCCATGCATCAACAGTGTTTAGAGACTCTAGTGTTTACTTTGGTGAGCACAATCTTATCTCAAATCTAGTAGTCATTCCCATGATGGAATTTGACATTATACTAGGGATGGACTGACTCTCAAAGTATAACGCTAAGATCAAATGCAGAAGTAAGGAAATCTCAGTAGTCTTGAATGAATGACCTACAGTTATCTTCCGAGGAGAGATATCCCGAACTGATCCCTATCTATAAGCACCTCCCATAGCTTTCTTTATGGAGTTAATCGGTGATGATGAAGAAGGGAAAGGGAGAATACAAATTTAAGATGTTCCGATTGTTCAGGAATACATGGATGTATTTCCTGAGGAGTTACCTGGACCTCCCCCAGAAAGAGAGGTAGAGTTCTCCATTGAACTCGTACCTGGGTCTCAACCGATATCAAAGACTCCGTATAGAATGGAAAATGTGGAGCTAGAAGAGTTAAAGAAACAACTCCAAGACTTGTTGGAGAAGGGGTTTATCCGACCAAGTGTGCCTCCTTGGGGAGCACCAGTTCTCTTTGTGAAGAAGAAGGATGGATCAATGCGGCTATGCATTGATTATAGAGAACTGAACGGGATTACAGTGAAGAACAGATACCCTCTTCCAAGAATTGATGATTTATTTGACCAACTTCGTGGGGCTCAATTCTTCTCTAAGATTGAACTTCGATCTGGTTATCATCAACTGAGGGTGAAGAAGGAAGATATTCCAAAGACTGCCTTCCGATCAAGATATGGGCATTATGAGTTTACTGTTATGCCCTTCGGCTTGACTAATGCTCCTGCTATTTTCATGGATTTGATGAATAGAGTCTTTAAGGACTACCTTGATAACTTTGTGGTAGTTTTTATTGATGATATTTTGATATATTCAAAAAGTCGTGAGGAGCATGAAATCATCTGAGGGTTATTTTGAAAACTCTACGGAAGGAGAGGCTCTTTGGGAAGTTCAGCAAGTGTGAGTTTTGGTTACAAAAAGTGGCTTTCTTGGGGCACATCGTAACCAATGAAGGAATCTCGGTTGACCCTGCAAAGACAATGGTTGTGGAGGAGTGGCCTCAACCCACAACAGTAACTGAGATTCGTAGTTTCCTTGGTTTAGCGGGATATTATAGGAGGTTTGTGAAAAACTTTTCACGGCTTTCTAATCCACTAACTAAGTTGACTCGAAAAGGGGTTAAGTTCATCTGGACAAAGGAATGTGAGGAAAGTTTCCAAGAGCTGAAGAAGAGATTGGTTACTGCACCTGTGTTAACACTACCCTCTATCGGAGAAGGATTCGTTATTTTTAGCGATGCATCTCTGAAATGGCTTGGGTGCGTCCTCATGCAAAATGACAAAGTAATTGCTTATGCATCTCGACAGTTGAAGATTCATGAGAAGAATTATCCTACGCATGATCTAGAGCTGGAGGCAGTTGTTTTTGCTCTAAAGATATGGAGGCACTATCTTTATGGGGAGAAATGTGATATATACACTGACCACCAAAGTCTAAAGTATATTTTCACTCAGAAAGAATTGAACATGAGACAAAGGAGATGGTTGGAGCTTATTAAAGACTATGATTGTTCAATTCATTATCACCCTAGAAGAGCAAACAAAGTCGCGGATGCGTTAAGCAGGAAAGATCTTGTTGTTCTGGCAACAATGAGGATCCTGGGAGATCCCTTGATTAAAGATCTAGTAAAACTGGACATGGGAATTATAAGGAAAGGGACATCATCAACCCTATACCAAATGATTTCTCAACCTTCATTACTAGAGAAGATCAAGAAGGCTCAAAAAGAAGATCCTTTGCTGCAGGAGAAGTTCGAGGCTGTAAAGGATGGGAAGTTCCCTGATTTCAATATTGATCAAGAAGGTGTATTGAAATTTCGTACAAGACTATGTGTTCCATCTATTTCGGAGATAAAGAAAGAACTGATGGATGAAGCTCATAGCTCTACATTCTCTATACATCCGGGAAGCACTAAGATGTATAGAGACCTTCGTGATCATTATTGGTGGGATAACATGAAGAGGGATATTGCCGATTACACTACAAGGTGCCTGGTGTGTCAGCAAGTAAAGGCAGAAAGACAACTTCCTAAGGGGGTATTACAACCGCTACCCATACCAGTATGGAAGTGGGATAATATCACCATGGACTTTGTAACTGGTCTCCCAAAAACATCCAAAGGAAACAATGCGATATGGGTTATTGTGGACCGTCTCACCAAGACAGCCCATTTTATCTCTATTCGGGAAGATTTCTCTCTGGATCAGCTTGCCAAGATATACGTGAAGGAAGTGGTAAGGCTGCATGGGGTACCACTATCCATCGTATCTGATCGTGACCCAAGATTCACATCAAAATTCTGGAGAAGTCTTCAGCATGCTCTGAACACTGAATTGAATTTTAGTACGGCCTATCATCCTCAAACTGATGGCCAATCTGAAAGGACTATTCAGACACTCGAAGATATGTTGAGATTATGCTCAATGGAATTTAAAGGTGGATGGGATCAACACCTCCCATTAGTTGAGTTCTCCTATAACAACAGCTTCCATGCGAGTATTCAGATGGCACCCTATGAAGCTCTGTATGGAAAGCGGTGTAGAAATCCTACTTGTTGGGATGAAACTGGTGAGAGGAAGCTTCTTGGGCCTGATCTCGTGCAAGAGATGACAGAACAGGTTCATGCCATCCAACAACACATAAAGGCTGCTCAGAGTCGGCAGAAGAGCTATGCTGACAATTGACGAAGAGACTTGGAGTTTGGTGTTGGTGACAAAGTCTTCCTTCGAATCTCTCCATGGAAGAGAGTCATGCGGTTTGGGAAGAAAGGGAAGCTCAGCCCTAGGTACATTGGCCCCTATGAAATCCTTGATCGCATAGGAGCAGTGGCCTATCGTCTAGCACTTCCACCGAACCTAGCTCAAGTTCACAATGTCTTCCATGTATCTCTCTTGAGGAAGTACATACCCGACCCTTCGCATGTACTGAACCCAGAGGTGGTACAACTTGAACATGACCTCTCTTATGAAGAGCAGCCAGTGGAGATCTTAGACCGTAGAGACAAGGTTCTACGAAACAAGACTACCCACCTTGTGAAAGTGTTGTGGAGGAATCATAAGTATGAAGAAGCGACTTGGGAGCCTGAGGAAACGATGAAGCAAAAGTACCCTTAACTTTTCGACTAGGCCTCAAGTATAAATTTCGGGGACGAAATTTCTTAAGGGGGGAAGAATGTAACGACCCAATCTTTTTGAGTAGTATATTAACTTACTCTTATTTATTTAATAAGATGTTAATGATTAATGCAGAAAGAGGAGTCGATGGCTTCATCCAGTAGACTCAACCCTTACGAAGCCCACTTATCAGAGCTTGGGAAGGAGGTAGCATCTGTGGGCTTCGCTTTGGACCAAGCCCAAGCCGAGCTCCAGCGTGTCAAGCTTGAACGAAAACGCTTGCAGGAGAAGTTCAAGTTAGTGGAGATTGCTACTAGGGCAATGTTATCTGAGTCTCCCTCAGATTCTCTCACCATATCACACCTTACACTTAGGTCTTATGCCAGTGTTATAAGGGGATATGTGATGAGACCCTAGTTTCCTTGTGTAATCCTTTCGGGTGAATAAATTGAGATTTCTTCCTTTAGTGATGTTTGTGAAATTTCAAATGTCTAGATAATTTTAGAATGTATTTTATTGATGAATTTTGAAAAAGGGATATTTTGAAATATTTATGTAAACCCTAAATAACTAATGATGTGTAATGATTTTCAAAAAATGGTCTTCTACAAAAGTGTTCATTAAGTAATTTGGAGTCTAATAAGATCAACTTAATTTTTGATGAATAGTAAATTATGAATAGTGATTTTACGCTTAGGATTAGTAATATGACCAAATGGATTAGTAATTTCACTCAAAGAAAGTTTTAATATAATTTAGACACCTAGATTAAGTAATGTGATTCAATAAAATGGTTAAATAACGGTTTCATAAATTATTATTCAAGTATTAGTTTTTTCGGATGAATAGTGTTTTTAAATTAAAAATTTAATTAAAAATAATTAGAAAATTATTTTTATAAAAATGACTTTATTTTTGAACTCAGAGCATCGATATTATGTTATGGTAATTTTTGGGGATTTTTCTAAAAAAATGAATTTTCGGTGAATAGTGTATTTATTTAAAAATAAAATTAAAAATATTTAGAAAATTATTTTTATAAAATGGAGTTCATTTTTGAAATCATAGCATTGATATTTGGTTAATGTGAAATTTTGGGATTTTTCTGAGAAAGTTGAATTTTCAGTGAATAGTAAAAATACAGTTTTAGGGTTTCGGTATGTTTAATGACATCATAACGGTGTCATGATGATGTCATGAAATCTTTTGAGGGTTGGCCGGCCAAGGGTGATGAATTATTGTTTTGGGGGCCCCATGTGACCTAACTCCATGATAAATGCCAAGGGAGAGCACATGGGTTTGAGAAAAGCACATGTGAGGTGTCCCTTGGCCATTAATGCTTTGTCCCCTCACTTTCCCTATAAATACCCACCCTTTCCTCCTTTAGTTTTCACTCCCAACTCTCCCCCAACGAAGTTCTGGTCTTCTTACCTTCCAAATAGTCCTCCCAAGGTTCCCCCAAGCCCTCAAGGTCCAATCCTTTGAGTTTCAAGAGTCACGTTTTAAGGTAAGGGATCCGACCCCTCTCTTTCTTTTCATGTAATCTCTTTTATGTCATTCCTATTATGATCCTTGTTTTTATGTGAGAGGATGTTCTTTTATATTCCTCTTACTGCCCTTTCATTTTTATATGATGAGAGATCCCCTCTTACTCTCATCATTTCGTTTTATGAAAGTTTAAGTGATGCCGTTAGGCTGCCGAATTTTTAAGGGATTCTTTCACCCTTCTCATTTTTCATGTTCGATTTTCATGTCAAGTCTTTCAAGTTCCTTTTTATTATGTTGGGGTATGATCTCTATATCAATCATACTGATCTCTTATGATCATATGATGAGGGACCCTATTTGATCTTGTCAAATCATTTTCTTTTGAAGTTAAGTGACGCCGTAAGGCTGCCGAATTTTCATAAGAGAAATCTAATCTTTTTTTCCTTCCATGTTTTTTATTTCAAATGGTATGTCCCTAAAATTTCATTACCATTTCCATATGTCCTTCTTATTCTTTCACCCTACTGTTTTATGGATCATTTATGAGTGGGTGACCCATTTACCCTCCCATTTCAATGTTTTCTAAAACCCTGAAACTTAGCCGTTATGCTGCAGAATTTTCCCCTCAAAATGCCTCTATCTTTTCTCAAAAATTATTTTATGTTATAAAGTGAATACTCAAAGCTCTTATTTCTACAAGGGTATTCACATATATATCAAAATTTTCCATTTTAAATTCTGGGATTTACATACATGAGACCCGCTTTCCCTTTCCGTGGGTTTAAAGTGACGTAAAGATCATGTCTTTAAAGCAGTTTTTAAAACGTTATGATTATGAAATGAAACCCATTTATTTTATGCTATGTGGGTTATTTATGAAATGTTTGATGATGATATATGTGGCTCACATGATAATAAAGGCAAATTTAAGGGTGCGCCCTGATAGCGCTCCAATGCATTGGGTAATGATGTAACCACTAGAGATTACAATTTTCACGATACCTTGGTGAATAACCTTGGTAATTTTCAAATGACACCTTGGGGATGGACCTTGGTGATATGTTCATGATTGTCTATGTTAAATGATGTAGCCACATCTTCAAGTTATGAAAAATGTTATTTTTATTATGAAATGCCTCATGATTTCTTTCTCATGCCTTAAAGTTCTTTTCATGTCCTTATTGAAGTATCCCAAGTTCACATGTAAAATGTTCCTCTTGTTTCCCTTATTGGGCCTTCTGCTCACCCTTTCTTTTGATGTATGTCCCCAGGTTATGAGATGCAGTAATGAACCTAGAATGAACTTAAGGAGACGCCTTTCAAGTGTTTAAGAAGAATGTTTTATGTTGTTTTCATGTATTATGTTCCTGGTTTCCAAGACACCAGACCTTAAAGATCCTCAGTTTTGTGTAATGTAATGAAAGTTTATGTTATAAAATGGCGGGATGTCATAGTTGGTATCAAAGGATGGTTTAGTTATTTGTGGAAATTAGGATATAAAAACTTTAGGAATAACCCTATAGAAAAGTTTAAATATAGGAAAACTTCCTGGTATTTTGGTAAGTATTGAGTAAGTGGTCTATCAAACAAATACATCCCTGTCTGGATACGAGCAGGTAGAGGCGGCTCTGGCACAGATGTACATAGGGGTAAAACCCGAAAACACCGCTTTGAGCTAGACTCGAAACGGGAACTAGTGCACGATAACGGGCCTTGCTGCACTCTTGGTTACGACACTCCCGGGGGATATGTTTGGTTAATCACATGCTTTTTATGAATCATTATGAAGGAATTATAGAGAACTATAATTGTCTAAGCACGAAGTCTTAGTTAAAAGATTCATAAATGAAATAAGTTTCTCACTAAGGTTTTATTCTTTTAGAAAATGGAGGGCAATAGGAGAAATCGTGCCGATGGTGACTGCAATGCACCATGTGCTGACGGCCCTCCGATGGAAGCCGGAATGGAAACATTCATGCGAATGATGAACCAACAGACTCAAGTTATGAGTAATAACTTGAGTCAAGCTGAGAGGTCGACCTCACCACGAAGGGAACAACTTTCTGTTGAGTCCTTCATGCATCAACGACCGCCAACATTCAGTGGATCTACTGACCCATTGGTTGCGGAACAATGGATAAGCTCCATTGAAAAGATCTTTTCTGTACTTCATTGTTTGGAACAAGAAAAAGTCACCCTTGCTGTTTACCGGCTAGAGGGAGAAGCTGATCAGTGGTGGTCACTGATCAAAAACACGAAGCCACGAGGAGAGATGGAAGCTATGGAGTGGGAAGAATTTCGGGGGATTTTCTTTAACAAGTATTTCCCTTGTTCAATGAGAACGAAAATGGAGAAAGAGTTTCTCGAGCTGAAGCAGAAGGAGAACGAATCTGTCGGAAGCTATGAGATGAACTTCACAAGGCTTTCCCATTATACCTCAAGCATTGTCATGGACCCTAATGGGAAGGTTGATAGATTCTTTGGCGGACTACGACCTCATCTGCGGAAGAATCTAGCCAACAGGGACTACGATAGCTATGAAGAAATAGTTCGAAGTGCTATGAAAGTTGAACTAGAGTTTGGGGAGACACAGTGGTCTCACAAATCTAATGAGAAGAAGAGAACTCTAGAACCAAGCCTGGGAAGAAGTTTTGATCAGGAAAGAGGTGGAAAGCATATGCAACATGCCACATGCAATAAATGTGGGAAGAAGCATCCGGGGAACTGCTTGATCGGAAGTGGCAAGTGCTATAGGTGTGGAAAAGAAGGCCATATTTCTCGGAATTGTCGTGGTGATTTGAAGCCTCAACTTCCCAACACTAATGACAGAGGAAAGATGGTTCTGGCCCTACCTGAAGTCACATGCTTCAAGTGTGGACAGCTTGGGCACTTTGCTAATCAATGTCCAAATCCGAGGGCGGTGGAGGGGAATCACCATCAACCTCAGCAGAGGCCAAGGGAGCAAGGTCGTGCTTTCGCTATCACAACAACTGAAGTTGAAGTTCCGAACGATGTGGTAGCAGGTACTCTTGTTGTCCTCTCAAAACTAGCAAGTGCTTTATTTGATTCTGGTTCTACGCATTCCTTTATTTCTTCCAAGTTTGCAAAGAATATAGAATCAATCCCCGAATTGCTTGAGGTAGAGTTGTCAGTCAAGACTCCAAGTGGGATTATCCATGCATCAACAGTGTTTAGAGACTCTAGTGTTTACTTTGGTGAGCACAATCTTATCTCAAATCTAGTAGTCATTCCCATGATGGAATTTGACATTATACTAGGGATGGACTGACTCTCAAAGTATAACGCTAAGATCAAATGCAGAAGTAAGGAAATCTCAGTAGTCTTGAATGAACGACCTACAGTTATCTTCCGAGGAGAGATATCCCGAACTGATCCCTATCTAGAAGCACCTCCCATAGCTTTCTTTATGGAGTTAATCGGTGATGATGAAGAAGGGAAAGGGAGCATACAAATTTAAGATGTTCCGATTGTTCAGGAATACATGGATGTATTTCCTGAGGAGTTACCTGGACCTCCCCCAGAAAGAGAGGTAGAGTTCTCCATTGAACTCGTACCTGGGTCTCAACCGATATCAAAGACTCCATATAGAATGGAAAATGTGGAGCTAGAAGAGTTAAAGAAACAACTCCAAGACTTGTTGGAGAAGGGGTTTATCCGACCAAGTGTGCCTCCTTGGGGAGCACCAGTTCTCTTTGTGAAGAAGAAGGATGGATCAATGCGGCTATGCATTGATTATAGAGAACTGAACGGGATTACAGTGAAGAACAGATACCCTCTTCCAAGAATTGATGATTTATTTGACCAACTTCGTGGGGCTCAATTCTTCTCTAAGATTGACCTTCGATCTGGTTATCATCAACTGAGGGTGAAGAAGGAAGATATTCCAAATACTGCCTTCCGATCAAGATATGGGCATTATGAGTTTACTGTTATGCCCTTCGGCTTGACTAATTCTCCTGCTATTTTCATGGATTTGATGAATAGAGTCTTTAAGGACTACCTTGATAACTTTGTGGTAGTTTTTATTGATGATATTTTGATATATTCAAAAAGTCGTGAGGAGCATGAAATCATCTGAGGGTTATTTTGAAAACTCTACGGAAGGAGAGGCTCTTTGGGAAGTTCAGCAAGTGTGAGTTTTGGTTACAAAAAGTGGCTTTCTTGGGGCACATCGTAACCAATGAAGGAATCTCGGTTGACCCTGCAAAGACAATGGTTGTGGAGGAGTGGCCTCAACCCACAACAGTAACTAAGATTCGTAGTTTCCTTGGTTTAGCGGGATATTATAGGAGGTTTGTGAAAAACTTTTCACGGCTTTCTAATCCACTAACTAAGTTGACTCGAAAAAGGGGTTAAGTTCATCTGGACAAAGGAATGTGAGGAAAGTTTCCAAGAGCTGAAGAAGAGATTGGTTACTGCACCTGTGTTAACACTACCCTCTATCGGAGAAGGATTCGTTATTTTTAGCGATGCATCTCTGAAATGGCTTGGGTGCGTCCTCATGCAAAATGACAAAGTAATTGCTTATGCATCTCGACAGTTGAAGATTCATGAGAAGAATTATCCTACGCATGATCTAGAGATGGAGGCAGTTGTTTTTGCTCTAAAGATATGGAGGCACTATCTTTATGGGGAGAAATGTGATATATACACTGACCACCAAAGTCTAAAGTATATTTTCACTCAGAAAGAATTGAACATGAGACAAAGGAGATGGTTGGAGCTTATTAAAGACTATGATTGTTCAATTCATTATCACCCTAGAAGAGCAAACAAAGTCGCGGATGCGTTAAGCAGGAAAGATCTTGTTGTTCTGGCAACAATGAGGATCCTGGGAGATCCCTTGATTAAAGATCTAGTAAAACTGGACATGGGAATTATAAGGAAAGGGACATCATCAACCCTATACCAAATGATTTCTCAACCTTCATTACTAGAGAAGATCAAGAAGGCTCAAAAAGAAGATCCTTTGCTGCAGGAGAAGTTCGAGGCTGTAAAGGATGGGAAGTTCCCTGATTTCAATATTGATCAAGAAGGTGTATTGAAATTTCGTACAAGACTATGTGTTCCATCTATTTCAGAGATAAAGAAAGAACTGATGGATGAAGCTCATAGCTCTACATTCTCTATACATTCGGGAAGCACTAAGATGTATAGAGACCTTCGTGATCATTATTGGTGGGATAACATGAAGAGGGATATTGCCGATTACACTACAAGGTGCCTGGTGTGTCAGCAAGTAAAGGCAGAAAGACAACTTCCTAAGGGGGTATTACAACCGCTACCCATACCAGTATGGAAGTGGGATAATATCACCATGGACTTTGTAACTGGTCTCCCAAAAACATCCAAAGGAAACAATGCGATATGGGTTATTGTGGACCGTCTCACCAAGACAACCCATTTTATCTCTATTCGGGAAGATTTCTCTCTGGATCAGCTTGCCAAGATATACGTGAAGGAAGTGGTAAGGCTGCATGGGGTACCACTATCCATCGTATCTGATCGTGACCCAAGATTCACATCAAAATTCTGGAGAAGTCTTCAGCATGCTCTGAACACTGAATTGAATTTTAGTACGGCCTATCATCCTCAAACTGATGGCCAATCTGAAAGGACTATTCAGACACTCGAAGAAATGTTTAGATTATGCTCAATGGAATTTAAAGGTGGATGGGATCAACACCTCCCATTAGTTGAGTTCTCCTATAACAACAGCTTCCATGCGAGTATTCAGATGGCACCCTATGAAGCTCTGTATGGAAAGCGGTGTAGAACTCCTACTTGTTGGGATGAAACTGGTGAGAGGAAGCTTCTTGGGCCTGATCTCGTGCAAGAGATGACAGAACAGGTTCATGCCATCCAACAACACATAAAGGCTGCTCAGAGTCGGCAGAAGAGCTATGCTGACAATCGACGAAGAGACTTGGAGTTTGGTGTTGGTGACAAAGTCTTCCTTCGAATCTCTCCATGGAAGAGAGTCATGCGGTTTGGGAAGAAAGGGAAGCTCAGCCCTAGGTACATTGGCCCCTATGAAATCCTTGATCGCATAGGAGCAGTGGCCTATCGTCTAGCACTTCCACCGAACCTAGCTCAAGTTCACAATGTCTTCCATGTATCTCTCTTGAGGAAGTACATACCCGACCCTTCGCATGTACTGAACCCAGAGGTGGTACAACTTGAACATGACCTCTCTTATGAAGAGCAGCCAGTGGAGATCTTAGACCGTAGAGACAAGGTTCTACGAAACAAGACTACCCACCTTGTGAAAGTGTTGTGGAGGAATCATAAGTATGAAGAAGCGACTTGGGAGCCTGAGGAAACGATGAAGCAAAAGTACCCTTAACTTTTCGACTAGGCCTCAAGTATAAATTTCGGGGACGAAATTTCTTAAGGGGGTAAGAATGTAACGACCCAATCTTTTTGAGTAGTATATTAACTTACTCTTATTTATTTAATAAGATGTTAATGATTAATGCAGAAAGAGGAGTCGATGGCTTCATCCAGTAGACTCAACCCTTACGAAGCCCACTTATCAGAGCTTGGGAAGGAGGTAGCATCTGTGGGCTTCGCTTTGGACCAAGCCCAAGCCGAGCTCCAGCGTGTCAAGCTTGAACGAAAACGCTTGCAGGAGAAGTTCAAGTTAGTGGAGATTGCTACTAGGGCAATGTTATCTGAGCCTCCCTCAGATTCTCTCACCATATCACACCTTACACTTAGGTCTTATGCCAGTGTTATAAGGGGATATGTGATGAGACCCTAGTTTCCTTGTGTAATCCTTTCGGGTGAATAAATTGAGATTTCTTCCTTTAGTGATGTTTGTGAAATTTCAAATGTCTAGATAATTTTAGAATGTATTTTATTGATGAATTTTGAAAAAGGGATATTTTGAAATATTTATGTAAACCCTAAATAACTAATGATGTGTAATGATTTTCAAAAAATGGTCTTCTACAAAAGTGTTCATTAAGTAATTTGGAGTCTAATAAGATCAACTTAATTTTTGATGAATAGTAAATTATGAATAGTGATTTTACGCTTAGGATTAGTAATATGACCAAATGGATTAGTAATTTCACTCAAAGAAAGTTTTAATATAATTTAGACACCTAGATTAAGTAATGTGATTCAATAAAATGGTTAAATAACGGTTTCATAAATTATTATTCAAGTATTAGTTTTTTCGGATGAATAGTGTTTTTTAATTAAAAATTTAATTAAAAATAATTAGAAAATTATTTTTATAAAAATGACTTTATTTTTGAACTCAGAGCATCGATATTATGTTATGGTAATTTTTGGGGATTTTTCTAAAAAAAATGAATTTTCGGTGAATAGTGTATTTATTTAAAAATAAAATTAAAAATATTTAGAAAATTATTTTTATAAAATGGAGTTCATTTTTGAAATCATAGCATTGATATTTGGTTAATGTGAAATTTTGGGATTTTTCTGAGAAAGTTGAATTTTCAGTGAATAGTAAAAATACAGTTTTAGGGTTTCGGTATTTTTAATGACATCATAACGGTGTCATGATGATGTCATGAAATCTTTTGAGGGTTGGCCGGCCAAGGGTGATGAATTATTGTTTTGGGGGCCCCATGTGGCCTAACTCCATGATAAATGCCAAGGGAGAGCACATGGGTTTGAGAAAAGCACATGTGAGGTGTCCCTTGGCCATTAATGCTTTGTCCCCTCACTTTCCCTATAAATACCCACCCTTTCCTCCTTTAGTTTTCACTCCCAACTCTCCCCCAACGAAGTTCTGGTCTTCTTACCTTCCACAGAGTCCTCCCAAGGTTCCCCCAAGCCCTCAAGGTCCAATCCTTTGAGTTTCAAGAGTCACGTTTTAAGGTAAGGGATCCGACCCCTCTTTTTCTTTTCATGTAATCTATTTTATGTCATTCCTATTATGATCCTTGTTTTTATGTGAGAGGATGTTCTTTTATATTACTCTTACTGCCCTTTCATTTTTATATGATGAGAGATCCCCTCTTACTCTCATCATTTCGTTTTATGAAAGTTTAAGTGACGCCGTTAGGCTGCCGAATTTTTAAGGGATTCTTTCACCCTTCTCATTTTTCATGTTCGATTTTCATGTCAAGTATTTCAAGTTCCTTTTTATTATGTTGGGGTATGATCTCTATATCAATAATACTGATCTCTTATGATCATATGATGAGGGAACCTATTTGATCTTGTCAAATCATTTTCTTTTGAAGTTAAGTGACGCCGTAAGGCTGCCGAATTTTCATAAGAGAAATCTAATCTTTTTTTCCTTCCATGTTTTTTATTTCAAATGGTATGTCCCTAAAATTTCATTACCATTTCCATATGTCCTTATTATTCTTTCACCCTACTGTTTTATGGATCATTTATGAGTGGGTGACCCATGTCCCCTCTCATTTCAATGTTTTCTAAAACCCCGAAACTTAGCCATTATGCTGCAGAATTTTCCCCTCAAAATGCCTCTCTCTTTTCTCAAAAATTATTTTATGTTATAAAGTGAATACTCAAAGCTCTTATTTCTACAAGGGTATTCACATATATATCAAAATGTTCCATTTTAAATTCTGGGATTTACATACATGAGACCCGCTTTCCCTTTCCGTGGGTTTAAAGTGACGTAAAGATCATGTCTTTAAAGCAGTTTTTAAAACGTTATGATTATGAAATGAAACCCATTTATTTTATGCTATGTGGGTTATTTATGAAATGTTTGATGATGATATATGTGGCTCACATGATAATAAAGGCAAATTTAAGGGTGCTCCCTGATAGCGCTCCAATGCATTGGGTAATGATGTAACCACTAGAGATTACAATTTTCACGATACCTTGGTGAATAACCTTGGTAATTTTCAAATGACACCTTGGGGATGGACCTTGGTGATATGTTCATGATTGTCTATGTTAAATGATGTAGCCACATCTTCAAGTTATGAAAAATGTTATTTTTATTATGAAATGCCTCATGATTTCTTTCTCATGCCTTAAAGTTCTTTTCATGTCCTTATTGAAGTATCCCAAGTTCACATGTAAAATGTTTCTCTTGTTTCCCTTATTGGGCCTTATGCTCACCCTTTCTTTTGATGTATGTCCCCAGGTTATGAGATGCAGTAATGAACCTAGAATGAACTTAAGGAGACGCCTTTCAAGTGTTTAAGAAGAATGTTTTATGTTGTTTTCATGTATTATGTTCCTGGTTTCCAAGACACTAGACCTTAAAGATCCTCAGTTTTGTGTAATGTAATGAAAGTTTATGTTATAAAATGGCGGGATGTCATAAGCGTGCTGTGTGCGGGAACCCTAGAGCTGGCTGAGACTGTGACGACTTCCGTACTAGAATTCTCCATGGGTTCAACGATGATGACTACCATACTGGAATCCTCCGTGGGTTCGACGACAATAAAAACTATACTAGAATCCTCTGTGGGTTCGACAACGATGACTACTGCACTTGTATCCTAAGTGGGTCCGAAAGTTTGACTTCTGTACTTGTATCCTGAGTGTGTCCGACAGAGTAGCTTGTCTAGTATCCTACATGGGTCCGACAACTTAGCTGGTCTAGTATCCTACGTGGGTCCGACAGCTTAGATGAATCAGTGACTACATCTGATCATCCCTATCGCTATACGAAAGATGTATACCTGTGTGAGCTGATTCTTGACTTTCAATCATTATCATCGATGTGATTGACTTTATTTCTTGTGTGGACTGTGTTGTGCTTGGGATCGAGATTTGGAGCCGAACTATAATTGATAACTTAGGTATATTTATGGCCATATACCTAAGTTGAGTTGGTTGATACTTCGTGATTGTATGCTTCTTATGTGGTTTATCCTTAGTGGATTCTGTGAGACCTTCAGGGGTCTCGGGGTCCCTACTGAGTATCGTTATACTCACCCCTGCACGGGCTATGACCACACTTCATTGTGTTGGTTGCAGATGACAGACAACGTTGACGGAGGCTGAGAGCAAGCCAGGACCAGACGATACTTGGAGGTGGACCACATGGAGAGATGGTACACAGTGCAGACTGATAGATGTGGAGTGATGAGGTGGACATCTATACCTACCCTTCAGGTAGGATTATCGGTGGACATTCCAGGAGCTTCTCTTTTTAGATGTTGTCCCTTTTTTAGTTGTACTTACTTTTCAGTTGTATTTTACTTTACTGTTGGGCTTGTATTTCCGGCCCCTTTCCTTTCAGCACTTACTATTGTACTCAGTTTTACTTATTGCTTACTTCAGTTGCATACTCTATAGTGTTTGTTTACTTTTATAAAGGCAATTCATTCCCAGCTTAGGGATTTACGCCTTTGGTGCTAGTCGCCATCCCCAGGCCTATGGAAGGCGGGCTTGGGGTAGTCACGACATAGGCCCTGAGGACGGGTTGTGACATATTTTGTCTCCAAATTCTATCCCAGTAACACCACCGTTGAGGTTAGGCACAAAATAATTGGATTTGTATAAAATGAGAGGGAGATATTTTCATGAGTCATGGGATAGGTTCATAGGTTTTGTTAGGAAAATTCCTAATCATCAGTTATCTCCCCACCTGCTTATAGATACCTTTTACAATGCTCTCACCCCTTACAACCAAAATCTAGTTGATCAGTCCTGTGTGGGTGACTTCTCTAACTCCACTACTGATGAGCTGATTTTTTTTGATAAAATTACTCCAAAATCTCAACACAAGTACAAAAGAAAGATAACCATTAATAAGGATGAAACAAACCCCCAAAGATACTTTTGTTTTTGATAGGGTTCTTAGGGAGCAATGTTATCACCATGGGATGTTTGGTCGCACTTAGAAATGTTTTCCCAACTTTGATATCCCTATTCAATCTGATGAGAGTACCCATTTTGTAGATTATAGGGCTAGGAATTAGGGTGTCTATGACCCCTTTTACAATCAATTCAATTCTGAATATAAAAATGATCCTAAATTTTCATGGAGAGAGAAAGGTATAGTCAAACAACCCACTGCCCCAAACTACCAGTCACAACCCATGCCTTATAATTCATAGAAATATGGATATGAATCATTAAATTCTCAAGGGTAACTTAAGGGAATGATGAAACAGATATCAGGTGAAATTTTTTCTTTGAAAAAAGACACAGATTCTAGAATTCATAGTCTAGAAATTCAGATGGGGAAAATGTCTAGGGACTTAGAAGGAAGATATAAGGGCAGCATGCCCAGTACAACTGAGTCAAATTATAGAGAGAATGTGATGACAGTAATAACTAGGTCAAAACTTAAACTCCAAGAACCTATTATGGAATAGTCTAGGCAAGAGTAATTTTATGTTCAATACAAGTGGGGGATGGTTTACCCTTTAAGAATAAAACCACAACCAAACTAACTTCTATATGATGCATGATAAAAACCCAAACAACTCAACCATTTCCTTTATAACAAACCAACCAAAGTGTGAAAAAATGGAAGACAAACCAATCATCAAATTAAACAACAGAAAAAAACTAAAGAATCCTAGATGACAACCAAACTCCATGCTTCACAAGCTCTATGCTCTAATCACCAAACAACCCAAGTATCACAAGGTGGTGCTAAATATGTGTGATACTTTACCTTTCCCCATGTCCCAGAAGATATCATATACAAAATCACCAAGGTTCTAAAGTAGGGGTGAGTATAAAACTCAGTAGGCTTTCCCCAATGACTTCCCTACTCACGCCACTAGGATAGAAAAGTTAGCAACATTTATATAAAAATAGTTTATATAAATCAATTTCCCAAAACAGTTTATAACTAAATATGAACAAGTTCCAAAATAATTTATAACCAAATATAAAAAAGTGATATTTAAACCAATTTTCCAGCAATTCATATTTCTAGAAAAACCACCAACCAAGGATTTAAAACTATTTCTCAATATCATTTTGGCACAACCATTCCATTGTTCACTACTCACCCACACATGTATGCTTCGTTAGACAGTTCCCTACTCATGAGCGGTCTCTTGTCCAATCACTTTGTGTCCCACTGTCACATGCCCCCAATCCAGGATCACATACCTTGTATCCCACTGGTACACATCTCTTATTTAGGGTCCATCAAGTATGAACTTACACAACACCCCATGTATGCCAAAACTATTTCAAATAACCATTTGAACCCACTTCAATAAAACCATTCTTTTATTTAAAACCATTAAACAACCAATTACAACCCACCATTTCCTTTCAATAAAACCATTAATTTTATTTAAAACACTTTATTCAAATCCTTTTTCACAATTCCAAAAAAATCCCATTTTAAAATCCTCATTTTGAAATCAAGAATCAAAGCACTTTATTCAAGAACACCAATTTTCAAGATTTCCACAAACCATCATTCAAGAAGGTTTCTAAAAATCATAAAGCACCCATTTCACAATTAAATCCACACAAATAAATCAATTTGAAACCATTCCATTTAGTTATATTAAGAGAATTTGAGAGTGAGGCCACCTACCTCGACCATTTTGACGAAAACTGAAAACGAATGAAGAACGCTCACGAAACTAGGTAAGAATTCCACAAAACTACCTTAGATCTCTTCTACTATCAACAACAAGACAAAAAATTATCATATTTGGCATTCAAAAAGTTATATCTACCCATAATAGACATATATCCGAGAAACTGAGAGGATATGAGAAGTAGATCTAAGTAGATTTAAGTAGATCTAAGTAGATATACAAAAATGTGACAAGAACGATGAAATAACTAAAGAATCGAAATTCTAAATGCGAAGGAAAGGATTTATATTGATTTAAATATGCTTGGTAGAGGTTATCCAACCTTTAAAAGAGATGAATCTCGAATTAGGGCCACATAGAAGCAAAAATGAGGGAGTTAGAGTAAAAAACATGTGAGATACATTTTGTTAGGATCTCAATTTGACACCACACACAGTTTAGTCGCATGGTTAGACAAACCGTGTGCTAACTGTGCATTAGCTACTACCTGGAATGACACTTGCATAACCTCCTTAATCGTGTGCCCATCGTACCGAAACTTCTATCCAAAATCTTCTAAAGTGAATGATTTCTCCTAGGATTTATGCACGGTTTAGACAAACCATGCTCATCTTGTGCACTTCCCCTTTAGCCCCAAAAACTCCTTGAAAGTTCCCCAAACTCTCCCAACCATCACCTTTATACTTTATATACATAAAAATCACAAAGTAAGGGTTGCATACCAGAAACAGGGGGTACTACATTCTTCCCACTATTGGTATTTCTGTCCTCGAAAAGTAGAAAACCATTTTTGTCCTGAAAGAGTTACAACCATTGCTCTTTCGTTTCCTTCTCGTGTTCCCAAGTCTCTTCCTGAATTTGACCATGTTTCCATAAAACCCGAACTAGAATGATGATTTTTCCACGCAAGACTTTATCCTACCTATCGATAATACACACTAGGATATGTACCAATGAAGCATCCGGATCTAGGTCAATATGATCTAATTTGATCACATGGTCAAGGTCAGACCGATACCTTTTCAATTGAGATACGTGAAACACATTATGCACTGAAATGAACTGTGGTGGAAATTCCAACCGATATGACACCTCTCCAACCCATTACATCATCTCAAAATGGCCTATGTATCAAGGAGATAACTTTCCATTCTTTCCAAAATGACGATGTCCAAGCACTGGAGAAATCTACAAGAACACATGATCACTCACCGCGAACGACAATAGTCTTCGGTGATGATCCACATAAGATTATAATGACTCTAAGACATCTCCATTATATTTCTGATCAACTAAATCTTCTCTATTATTTATTGGAAAAGGCTCAGACCAACTAGTGAAGTCTCACCTGTTTCCACCCAACAAAGTTGATAATGATAAGGAAGCCCATACAATGCTTCAAAAGGAACCATATGTATCGAAGCCTGATAGTTTTTATTATATGATAACTCTACTAAGGGTATGTTCCCTTTTCATGATCCACCAAAATCCATTATGCAAGCCAGAAAAATGTTTTCCAACAACTGTATCATCCTTTCAGATTGGTTATCCATCTATGGATGATACGCTATACTCATAGTCAACTGAGTCCCCAAGGATTTTTGTAAGGATTTCTAGAAATGAGATGTGAACCTCTGATCTCTATCTAACATGATTGAAACTAGTATGACATGTATCTTAACCACTTCTTGGATATAGATTTTGGATAGATCCTCCATCATATGAGTTTCATAAATAGGGATGAAATGAGTCGATCCATTATCAACCATATGGAATCATGCTTATGAACTATTCTTGGGAGACCTATAACAAAATTCATCGCTATCTTCTCCCATTTCCACACTGGGATAGGTAAATACTACAACATAACCACCAGTATTTGATGATCTTCCTTAACATGTTGACAAGTTAAGCACTGTGCAAAGAACTCTACTAGTTTCCTTTTCATGTCGCTCCACCAAAACTGTACCTTCAATACCTTATACATCTTCTATATTACCAGATGAACATCCTATCTCGAATGGTGGTAATCATGAAGAAGTTGTTCCTGACAAGCCATGGGTATAACCATCTGATCTCTGAACCAAAAAACCAAACTCCCATCAAGTTTCCATACCTCAATAGTCTCCCCACCATTGAGTTTTGAACTCATAACCAGGAATTTTGTATCAGATGTTTGTGCCTCTTTGACCATATTTACCAAATTAGGAATAAGCGTTGCTTAAAAGAAAACTACAACATCACCTTAGTCTTCACATTCGACATGCATATCGGTTAATATCGACATCAACTACCATTCATATGAAGCCTCTTTCGCTAACTGAGCATAATAATTTTTATTTAATGCATCTTATATATAATTCCCTTTTCCTAGTGTATACATCAAGTCATAGTCAAAAATCTATAGATACTCCATCCATCTCCTTTTACTAAGATTCAAATATTGCTGTGATAAAATATGTTTCAAGATCTTATGATCTATGAACACAGTAAATTTCTCACCAAAGAGATAGTTACGCCAAGTCTTCAAGGCATGGACAACTGTAAATAAATCCAAATCGTGTGTTGGGTAATTCTTCTCATGCACTCTCAACTGACTTGAACCATAAGTGACCACATGATCTACTTGCATGAGGGCACATCCCAACCCAGATCCTAAAGCATCACAGTAAACCACATACTCCTATCCTGATTCCAACAAAATTAAGATAAGTGATGATGTTAGGTGAAATTTTATCTCTTGAAAAGTCTTCTGGCATTCCTCAGTCCATTGTAAAGGAATTATCTTATTTGTTAACATTGTCATAGGTGAAGCAATCCATGATAAGTCGTGCACAAAGCATCGATAATAACTATATAGTCCCAGAAAAATTCGTATTTTGAAGACATTATTTGGCGGTTTCCACAAGATAACAACTTCAATCTTCTCCAGGTCCATTGAAATGCCTCTTTCAGAAATGACATGGACAAGTAAGCATACCTATTATATCCAAAAATCACACTTTGACAATTTTTAATACAAGCGATGATCTCTCAAGATTCCTAATATTGTCACCAAGTGTTTCTCATGCTTAGCCCTTTTCCTTGAATACACTAATGTGTCATCCACAAACACCCAAAAAAAGAATCTAGATATCTATAAAATATAAGATTCATCAATTCCATAAAGACTACTGGTGCATTATTAAGACAAAAAGGCATGAATATGTATTCATAATGGCCATATCTTCTTCTGAAAATTGTCTTCGAAATATCCTCCTTATGAATTCACAGTTGGTGATATATTGATCGCAATTCAATTTTAGAGAACCACTAATCTCCCCTCAATTGATCGAACAAATCATAAATGTGTGATAGAGGATACCTGTTCTTTATCATAACTTGGTTAATCTTACAATAATCAATGCATAACCTTAGAGTTCCATCTGTTTTCTTTATGAATAAGATTGGTGCTGCCCATGAGGACGTGCTCGGCTGAATGAAACCTTTCCTTTCTAGATCTTCCAACTACACTTTCAATTACCTTAACTCTGTTGGTGTCATACTATAATATGGAAGTGAAATAGGATTGGTCCTTTAGAGGAGATCAATAATAAACTCAACTTCCCTTATAGGTGGTAACCCCATGAAGTTATTAGGAAAGACATATGGAAATTGATCCAAAACTACTAGAAAACTGATATCCCCAATCTCTTAAATCAATGCCAAAGTCAACACCACCAACTGGTAAGATATTCTTATAACCTCTGGTGAAAAGTGCACTAAATTCATGAATTTAGCTATATATTCTATGACAGAGAGATTTTCTTGATTCAGGATGAAGAAATATGTCATTCTTTAGATCTTGAATGTGTGAGGATAGAATTGTTTGTTGAAAAATTCTTCAAAATACTCCCAACTAAGGCCTTGATCCACTTTATCCTAGATCTCTAGGTCCCACCACTAGAATAAAAGATCCTAAATCATATACGTTTCCATAGAAAATCCCAAATCTAGAAATTAGGATAGACTTGATGAAACCAAGAAAAATGTTGATAAGTCACATGAGAAATCCCAAAAAAAAAAATGAAGTGAAAATTGATAAAAGAGGGAAAGAAGAAGGTGAGGTTTTATGATGAGAAGTATAACCCACCTATTTTTAAGAATTACCCCCTCCCATCCCTTTTCCACAAAGACTAAAAAACACCAGTGAACCTAATTAACTCAAGTTTATTCAGATTTTTAGGAGCTTCAATGCTAAAATTCCATTTGTGGAAGATTTGAAAAAAGTCCCTTCATACTTAAAATTTATTAATAGGTTCTTAGATAACAATAGGGATTGAGGTGAGAGGTCAATGATGAGTTTGAATGAGGAGTGTAGTGCCATATTCCAAAAGAACACTCCCCCAAAACTGAAAGACCCTAGAAGTTTTATCATTTTCTGTAAAATTGGTTTTAGGTGATTTTATTATCTAGGTTCTAGCATCAATCTTATACCCTATCCTATGTTCAAAAAGTGGGGTCTTAAATAGATGAAACCAAATATAGTTACCCTATAACTATCTGACATGTCACTTTCCTACCCTTATGGGAGGGTAGATGATTTGTGTTGGAGTTGGTTCCCTAGAACCAACTTCTTTTGTACTTTATAATTACTTATATTCATGGTTTTGAATATTAATAAATTCCTTATCACATCATGATTGTTCTTATGCATAACATTGTATGCGACAATGTACTAAGAGTAACTACTGCACTAAAAGGTCATAGTGGATCCCTATTATGATGAGAACCCAAAAGTGTCATGACACTATTCTTGAATATATATTCTATACTCAGATGATATCATTTGAGGGACACAAATGATATAGACTATCAGGGGGAGACTCATAGGACTTTGAGGCACCTTCTCATGGTGTACGCCCTTGATGACAACCAGTAATATATTATGAGAACGAGACCCAAAAATAGTAAATCCACATGTATAAGTTTCATTGGATGTTTTTATCTGCGGACGTGTGTATTAGTCCTTAGGAAAACCATGATGATAGATGTTCGCGGTGGGGTATGATATGTTGGGTGCATCATGAGTAACATTTCATTAATAAATAATGAAAGAATGGATTCATAACTTCCATTATTTAACATAAGATAATATCTCATACCCTTTTATGGAAATGATATAGTCTAAATAAATCCATGGCCATGGTGTTCTATAGGCAAACTATTTCCAAAAAAGTAAAAGAAAGAGATACCGAACATATAGGTTGATGACACTGGAATGCAACCTCCTCGATTATATATATATATATATACACACACACACTAAACTTGTATTTACTCTAGATGATGTGTCAACTCCATAACCTTCCACATATCTAAAACATGTCTTTTCATGAATATTACCTCTATCCATCACTATTCAGCGCACCTCCCTCCCTCAAAATTTCATTCCCTCGACCTAGGGTTTAAGTTCTCTTGCTATCTGGATTCCCCAATCTCGCTTCTCTGGTAGCGCCTCCAACACTCTTTCTCCATACACTACCCTTCGGCTACCCATCCTTCGCACTCCTAGATCCCCATCTTCATCTCTTCCTGCTCCCCATCTTCAGAAGTTATTGTCTTGTCTTGTCTGTCTCTGACTGTTCCTCGTCTCCGACTGCTTCCAATTTCCAACCGCTCCTTGTCTCCACATGTTCTCTGTCTCCACCTACACCCCATCTCTGCCTGCTCTTAGTCTCCGCCTACTCCCCGTCTCCACATGCTCCCTGTCTCCATTCAACTTTATCTCATCTTCTAAAATATGCTTCACCATCAACCACCGAAGAACACTCCTAACAACCTCATAGAAAATATATCTACCACCATCAACAAAAAATTCAGAGATCCTACACATCCAAATATCCACAACAGGTCTATTCTCTCAGTTTCATAGATGTTTTCACCCTTCTATCCATCACGATTTATTTACAGTTGAACAGGATTTACTGAGAAAATCATTCTTAGCAGGGTTGGTATTGGTTTCCTCAACACATCAAATTCTAATGTATTATCGGTATGTGTAACTGATTCCACTCAATATTCATTTTTTCCATTGTCATTCACGAAAAAATATTATTTTCATTTTTAATTACATGTATAGAGTATCAAGGTAATACTAAAAACTATTTTCTTTTATTTTTAAATTAATTATTTGCATTATAAATTATAGTATCAACTATATTATATATTCTAGATTACCTAAAAGTTGTTTGAACATGTTTTTTAGAGTATTTTAGTTTACCATATGGATTGAATATACACTCTACACAATCCAGATTACCTAGTGTATTTATTTTTTCAATAATATTATCTATAGGAAGGATTAACTTCACTATGAAACCAAAATCTAGGACAAGGTGTCTTCTTCATCAAGGATTGACTCCTACAGATCCACATATTTACACCAGGTATGTTCTCCTAATTTCATATAAATTTTCACACTTTTGGCCATCATGATTCATTTGCAGTTGAACACGATTTACCGAGACAATCATTCTTAACAAGATTTGTATTGGTTTCCTCAACGCATCAAAGTCTGTTGCATAGTCGGTATGTGTAACTGATTCCAATAAATATACAATTCTTCCAATTTTATTTATGCAAATTTATTATTTGAATTTTTAATTAAATGTATGGAATAACAAGGTAATGCTGAAAACTAATTGATTTTATTTTCAAATTTATTATTTGTATATTAATTTATAGTATCAACTATATTTTATATTCCATATTAAGTAAAGTTGTTTGAACTTGTTTTCTCCAAAGTATTTTAGTTTTTCATATGAATTGAATATCCACTCTACACAATCCATATCACCTAGTTAATTTATTTTTTTCAATAATATTCTATGAAGGAAGGATTGACTTGACTAAGAAACCAATATCCAGGACAAGGTCTCCACTACAACAACAATTGACTCCACTATTGCCGACCATTAACTGACAAGGAGCTCTAGGACACAACCTTGTGGTACAATCCAGATTACCTAGTATATTGCCCTTTTATGTTTAAAAACATAACCTCATAGTGCAAAACAAATCCTTCTTTAAAAAACAAATCCTTTTATGCAACACCACCTTATATAAACAAACAATTTCTCATCTTTTCATGGTTTCATACTCTCTTATTTATTAGCATTCAAAATTTCAATTCTCAGATTTCAATATTCAATAATAGTTTTTCTTATTTTAAATACAGGTTCATTCATATACTTTCTTTCTCCATTCTCAAAATACATTATCATTCCTTAACATTTTTATTAATGTTTTCTAATATTTTAATGATGTCCCCAAAGGTTCTACACTTTTATTCTAATATAATCTACTAGAAATTTGTAATTTTAATATATTCACTATTAATGTTTATTATTAACTCTGTAGAATAGTATTCCAATATCACGTACCACTAATTTTTAATTTTAATATATTCCATCATGATTTATTTTCAGTTGAACATGATTTACTAAGACAAACATTCTTAGAAGGGTTTGTATTGGTTTCTTCAACACATCAAAGTCTGCTTCATTGTCGGTATGTGTAACTGATTCCATTCAACAGTCAATTTTTCCACTATCATTCATGAAAACATTTTATTTTCATTTTTAATTACATGTATAGAGTATCAAGGTAATACTGAAAACTATTTTATTTTATTTTTAAATTAATTATTTTCATTATAAATTATATTATAAACTATATTATATATTCCAGATTACCTAGAAGTTGTTTGAACATGTTTTTTCCAGATTATTTTAGTTTCTCATATAGATTGAATATCCACTCTACACAATCCAGATTACCCAGTGTATTTATTTTTTCAATAATATTCTCTGCAGGAAGGATTGGCTTTATTGTGAAACCAAAACCTAGGTCAAGGTGTCCACTTCAGCAAGGATTGACTCCTACAAATCCACATCTCTGTAACAGGTATGTTCTCCTAATTTCGTATAAATTTTCAAACTTCTAGCCATTGTGATTCATTTGCAGTTGAACATGATTTACTGAGACAATCATTATTAGCAGGGTTTGTATTGGTTTCCTCAATACATCAAAGTCTTCTACATAGTCTGTATGTGTAACTGATTCCAATCAATATAAAATTCATCCAATTTCATTTATGCAAATTTATTATTTTCATTTTTAATTACATGTATGGAATAGAAAGGTAATGCTGAAAACTAATTAATTTTATTTTCAAATTTATTATTTGCATATTAATTTACAGTATCAACTATATTTTATATTCCATATTACGTACAAGTTTTTTGAACATGTTTTCTCTAGAGTATTTTAGTTTCCCATATGAATTGAATATCCAATCCACACAATCTAGATTACCCAGTTAATTTATTTCTTAAATAATATTCTGTGTAGGAAGGATCAACTTGACTAAGAAACCAATATCCAGAACAAGGTCTCCACTTCATGAATGATTGACTACACTGCTACCAGCAAGGATCTCCAGGACACAACCTTTTGGCACAATCCAAATTTCCTAGTATATTCCCCTTTTATGTTTAAAAACATAACCTTGTGGTACAAAACAAATCCTTCTTTAAAAAAAATCCTTTTATGCAACACTTCCTTATGTAAACAAACAATTTTTCATCTTTTCATGGTTTTATACTCTCTTATTTTTTTGTATTCGAAATTTCAATTCTCAGATTTTAATATTCAAAAATAGTTTTTCTTATTTTAAATGTAGGTTCATTCATATACTTGCTTTCTCCATTCTCAAAATACTTTATCATTCCTTAACATTTTTTATTTATGTTTTCTAATATTTTCATGATGTCCCCAAGGTCTCTACACTTGTATTCCAATATCATCTACCAAAAATTTGTAATTTTAATATATTCACTGTTAATGTTTATTATTAACTCTATAAAATAGTATTCCAATATCATGTACCACTAATTTGTAATTTTAATATATTCCATCATGATTTATTTGCAGTTGAACATGATTTACTAAGACAATAATTCTTAGAAGGTTTTGTATTGGTTTCATCAATGCATCAAAGCCTACTACATAGTTAGTATGTGTAACTAATTCCATTCAATATACAATTTTGATAGTGTCGTTTTTGCAAATTTAATATATTTTTTGATTTTTGTCAGTCTAATTGTCATTGACTACATGCACAATATGATAATTACTTTCATTTACAAGATATACTATATATGTTATGGTCACAATATTTCATAAAATTGTTATGTTGAACTCCTTGACAATTAAATAAAAATATACACAATACAAACATGAAATCCCCATCGAGATCTCGAGAGGTAAGGTTTTAAAGGATACTACTAAGGCAACAATGACAAAAAAGTTGTCTTTTTTTTGTCTTCACCCAAAACTATTCAGTTATTTATCATTCAACCAACATATATAATTACTATATTTTCACTTTTATAGGATCAATATCTCTTGAAATTATTAATGAAAATAAACCTCTGACACCAATAGGAAGCACACAAAGAGGAACACATATGCAACTATCACCTATACGCACTAATGGTAACTTCATTTTACAATGACCATAAAAATTTTATTTATTCCATAATGCAAACAAAATTATCATAAAATGGTACATTTAACCTATTTCTTTTTGACCATATATATTTTTATTATAATATCATTTTTACATGATCAATAACTATTGAAAATTGTTCTACACCTGAACCGCTGACACCAACTAATAGCACACAAAGATGAACATGCATTACATTATCACCTTTATCTATAAATGGTTAGTTCCTTTTAATATGACCATAATAACTAATTTGATTTCATAATAAAATATGAATAAACATATATTGGTAAAATTTATCATCTCTCTATTTGACAATACATCAACAATGTTCTGTTGTGTCAACCTTATCTGCTGGATCAAACAAGCGAAGACAACGAACAAATACCATATTACAACACGATATTTCATTTTGTGAGCATGTTTTCATTAAAGTTTCATTAACTATATGGTTATCATCTTAGACTTGTATTTAAAAATTAACTCTTAATTATTTAATTTTACAAGGTATGACTAAAAATGATCATACTATTACGGAGTCAACCCTTGCCTCCTCATCACAGTAAGCACAAAACAATCTAGTACACATTTTCTTCTCTGTCACTTCAATTTTAATTCTTACGCATTTGACTTCTTAAATCAATAGTTCACCTTATACTGTGGTAGGAAACTACAGTTCCTTTTCAAACATAGGTATGTTAGCAATTACAACTGAAATGTAACATTTTACTTGTATATATATCTACATATATATTTATATACATTTTATAATGATTAATAAAATATTAAATTATGATGTATTTATAATGAGGTACTAATAAGCATACATGTTCTACCCAACCGTCAGAGGTTAAAAATTCAATGAATCGTATATTGACGGAAACAACTCTTACAAGAAATTCTGACATAGATCCTACAATCAACTTTATATGTCTCTTAACATACACATTTTATTTACAACAATGAAATTTTATCCTATTTTATTACTATTAATAAGTATAAAATAATAAAAAATAATGTAACAATGACTACTACAGATAATTCAATGCAACTTCAATCTACAGAACAAATAGGTTAGTTACAATTACTGAACTATTATATTATTACCCCATGTAAACAAGTTTATGAGAGTACTAATAATTTCCCAAATAACAAAAAATATTTTAATCATTTTTTTCCTCATCATAATCAGATATTGGAGATCCTTTTAATGTTTGTGAGTACTGTGGTTCAAAATTCTGGTTTGAAGAGAGGAATAAAAGGTATAGCAACTGGCATATCTCATGTGTCGCTTTACGATGATCATTGGGAAATTGCTTTATAATTATTGAATACATTTCCACAATACCTTAGTACATTACTTTTTCAATCATACCTCTACACAGTCGAGAACATTCCTAGACCACATGCACATTTACAACTCTATGTTCGCATTCACTTCATTGGGTAGAAAATTTTAAAAATTTGTTAATAATGGTGAGTCTCTAAATATATTTAGATTAAATGGAAAAAACTACCATCACATTGAAAGTTTATGTGTAACATACCAGGTAAATAAAGAAATATGATATTTTTATACTTATTAATATTTTTGAATTAAATTTTAATTTTACTTAAAAGGAGATTCTATGTTCGATGGCGTACCCGATACGCAACAACGAGTTTCTTTGAAATCTTACGTTGTGCACTAATAATATAATATTATTATTTTAAATGGTAGTTAATGCCTAGTCATTGTAATGGAGAGAATGAACAGAACTAACTAGAATATGATTATACATGTTTTTTAAATGTTTTTACATTTATCCAATAAAACTTAGAGGCTTAAAATGTGAATGAATCTAATTTTAAATACAAATAGTCCAATATTCTTTAAAAGGTCGATTTACCGCCTTTTTATGGAGAACCCTCTTTAAATATAATTTTGGTCAATTTTATGTGTTCTATTTGACAAAAGAAAATTCTTCTTTATAATCAGGATATCAAAATTTACTTTGGGTAATTTTTTTTTTCTGATAAAATTCATTTTTTAATGAATAGTGAAAAATACTGTATTTTAATTCAAAACTGCCTTTTAATATAATTTATTTATATGGTTATATTATCTTTTTAATTGGTTTTAAATTATAATTATATTATATTTTTACCATTTAATCCAATTTTTTTCATTATAAAAAATTTCACTTTGAAATTTGACATAAATAAGTGTCAATCTTTTGATAGTTATTATTTCTTAAAAACACGCTTTTTGTTTTGACAATGAGAATTAATTTTAAATTAATTAATGAAAATTCTATGTTTTGAATTTGGTAAAATAGACATCATTTTTGAATTCGGAATATCAAATATATCTTAGGCTGATTTTTTGGTATTTTTCTGAAAAACTTCAATTTTTGATGAATAGTGAAAATAATCACTAGTAGTTAAAAAACTGACTTTTTCAGTTAAATGAAATTTTACCGCTTCTGTGAATTGAATTTAAAAAATCCAACATACATGGTTTTTATTATTAAGTAAAATTTGGTTCAATAAGAAGAAAATATTTTTTTGGTGAATAGTAACTTTTGACTTTTATTTACTGCGATTAAAGGTAAATAGGGTAATTCAAGGTAAAAACAATATTTTAATAATATAAAATTACCTTAACACTTGTCCTAAATTTATTGTATGAGTAATGGATGACCAAGAAAATCCTTATGTGAGACTTTTGGCCTTTGAAAGCCACTTGGGTAAGATAATTATATTAATAACTTTTTATTTAAAGTAAAAATAAAAATATCATAAACATGTATTGTTTTGCTAAAAAAAATTTAATGTGGGGTTATATAATTGATAAATTTGACTATAAATATTAATTATAAATATAAAAATATTTCCTACATCATGGTATTTTATTTATAATTTTTAGACATCAAATAAATAAAATTATTTATGACACAATATGGATGTAGTGTTTACCTCATTAATGAATGATTTAAATAAATAAGATTATAAAAATTAAAAAAATATCCAAAACCTATACAATTATTATTGGATGATTTTATTTCGAACAAGAGTCATATTATCTTTGAATTTAATAAGTTTTGTACCTTTAGAAACCGAAAATCATTATATAATAAAATAATATTTTCAAACTTTCCTAAAGAGCCCCTCCCCCCTTATAAAAAGATCTCACCTCTAACCCATTACTCACACCTCTCAAGCCCCTTGGATCATCCAAACTCTGCCCAAATAATCTCTCAAGATCCCTCTATTTGACTTAGAAGCCTTACCTTAGGCAGAAGGCACTTCAAGAAATTCTTTTGGTTCAAACCAAAGGAAGTTACCCGATTTAAAGGTAACATCTTCTCTTAAATTATTTTCTTTTATTTTACTTCTCCAACCCCTAAAATATTTTTATTCCTTTATTTTATAAAAAAACTAGTATAATAAATATACTAGGTTTTTGTTATGATAAGTATTCAAACTAAACTTACACACACCTCTATCTAATGGTTAAAGAACATACTGTCTCTGTAGACGGCGAACTACTACCTCACGAAATGATGATCGTTCAATCTTCTCCTACCGCCTATTATGGTGGAAATTATGATGGAACTATTTTTATATGTGATATATATTATATTTATATTGTTTCTATTCTTTTTTATTTTTCATTTATATCATACCTTTATGGTTTGCATTATGGGTAAACACGATAATTTCATTTGAGGAAGTGCGGACTACCGCCCCCTCAAAGTGATATGACTCATTCATGCCATACGTGGGACGTATAAAGGATAGAGTTAATAAAATTATATATGATATTATAATATAATTATAATATACCTATGTATCATTAATTTTTCACTCCATTAAAATATGAAATAGAAATTAAAGTAGCGTTCATACGTACGTACACCTTACTGTTTCCATGAACGATGAATTTCATTTCTTATCTCCAAATGTTATGTACTATTATAAATACATATATATACTGGATATATATGATATCTAAATCATGAATATCATTATGGATATAATTTAAATTTGACCACATGAACAACTTATAATCATAAGAAGTTCATTTTTGACTCAAGTACCAAATATCGACCAAACGACCATTATTAACTTAAATGATTGAATAATGTTTATAACATGGTAATAAGTGATATAAAAGGAATAATAAACTTGAAAAATGTTATTAATCAAGTAGAAATTAACTTTAGTTTATTATTCAGGAGATTAAAGAACGAACAGGTCAAGTCAGACACGAGGTAAGGAAACTTCTTAACCCAATTTCCGTTCTGTGGGTTGATCTTCTCTTTCTTGTTTATGTTGTTCTTTGATTATGTGAGAAATTAATTTTTATATATTATCATGTATTTATACTTTATTTATGTTTGATTATATTGAATACACATAATCGATCTATTTTATTTACAAAATGATATTTGTAAGGGACTTTGTCTCAATCTCCTTTCATTGAGGCATATTTTGTTTTATACAAGACTTTATTTTATACGCTGTATAAACACCTTTGAATTTAAATTTCATTCAAAGGGAATATTTTTATATGAAGTGTTTTACTAACTAAAAAAAATAATGTTTCTTTTTAACGTAAGCGGTGAAAAAGAACTTTCCTCCGCTGCGAGTATTATTTGATCTTTGGCTTCCTTAACAAGCCGTAATGTTTTTAAAAGGAAAATAAATACCATATACTCTTTTACATATTTTGGTATTGAAAATGGTTTTAATAATGGATTTTTTATATCAATATATTTAAATGATATATTGTGATTGAAATGTGGAAATGTTATCTTTCCTTTATGTTTGTTTTACGTGTTATGATTATGTTATGGTTCTTGGGCATCGTTTACGCATACAGGTGGTTCCATGATAAAACTAGGGTGAGTGAGCCCGAGATAGCTCTCAAATTCATTGGGTAACATGACAGAGGTAAACATGAATGTTTCTCTTAAGAGATTTAGGGAATATACTGTGATGTGTATTCCAAATGTAACTCCGTACGTAGCTGTGAAAGCTACAATGTAAGTATGTTGTTGATGTCATAAGTTACCTTTATGATTTGTGATTACTATATGTTATTAATAAATCTTATGATTTCATGAGGCAAGTAAAAGAGTTTATGTTTTGTATGTATTGATGGACTAATGATTTCTTTCTTTATTTTATAACCCTTACTAAGCTTTTTATGGTCATCCCAAGTTTTTGAAATGTTTGTCACAAGACTTAAAGATGAATAGGGTCAAGGATGGGATCAAGGAAAAGTCATGCTATCTAAAATATAAAATTAGACACAACTCTTTTTTTCAAGAGTTATTATTTTATAAGAAAAATGGAAACTGAGTAGAAGTGTCTACTTTATAGTTTTTGAGATGTAATGTAATAGTTATGGACTAATTCTCTAAAACTCTAAATATGAAAAGATCCTCAATGTGAATTATTAACTTAATTCAAGATTATGTAATGCTTTAAGGTTGGGTCCTTATAGTTGGTATCAGAGGTCGGTTTAGACAAATTTAGGAGTTAGAATATTGTTAAATTAATGTCTATAAATTAATTTATGGTCAAATTGAAATGATATAACATTTACAGATTACCATGTTGCTTCGCCTAAGATATTTCTGTGTTCAGAATGGATTTCCTCAGAGAAAACTAGACAACTATACTGGGAAGTTATAAAAAGGGAAATGACCTTCCAAATCAACAATCCTGAGATGGCTGGAATTAGAATTGAACCGTTTTTTGTAGTGATGGCTCAATTGAATCAGGTGATAAGTGGTGGTTGTATTTATTGATGATATTTTGGTTTATTCCAAAAGTAAAGAGGAACATGAAAGTCATTTAAGGGTTGTCTTGAAAACCTTAAAATAAAAGAAACTGTATGGGAAATTTAGCAAGTGTGAATTTTGGTTACAAAAAATTTCTTTCCTTGGTCACATTGTTTAAAAAAATGACATAACTGTTGATCCTTCTAAAACAAAAGTTGTTGAAGAATGGCCAAGTCCCACAAATATAACTGAGATCCGTATTTTTCTTGGTTTAGAAGGTTATTACCGGAGGTTTGTTGATAATTTTGCACAGTTATCTAGTCCAATGACTAAGTTAACTCGAAAAGGTCTTGAGTTCATTTGGACAAAAGAATGTGATGATTGTTTTTAGGAATTGAAAAGAAGATTGGTGAATGCTCCTGTTTTGGCATTACCTTATAGAAATGGTGAGTTTGTTATCTATAGTGATGCTTTGTTGAAAGGACTTGGTTGTGTCCTTATGTAGAATGATCAGGTAATTTCTTATGCTTTACATCAGTTGAAATCTCATGAGTTAAATTACCCTACACATGATTTGGAATTAGCTACTGTTGTTTTTTCTTTGAAAATTTGGAGGCATCATTTTTATGGAGTAAAATGTGAAATATATAATGACCACAAAAGTTTAAAGTATATACTCACTCAGAAAGAATTAAACATGAAATATAGGAGATGGCTAGAATTAATCAAGTATTATGATTTCACGATCCATTACCATATGGGAAAATCAAATAAAGTGGCTGATGATTTGAGTTGAAAATGTAATGATTCATTAACCATGCTACATTTGGAATGAGATTCTTTGGTTTTTGATTTGATGAACTTTGGAATAGAAGTTGTTGGTGTAGGAAATTCCTCTGTTTTTTTTTTTCAGTTTTCAGTGAAATAATCTATATCAGACAGAATTAAGCAATCATAGAAGGAAGATAGTGAGTTGTAGAAAAAGGTAGAGTTAGTTTAGAAGGGTAAGTTTCCTAATTTTAACATTGATAATGATTGTGTTTTGAGATTTGGGAAGAGATTATATGTTCCTTGTGATTCACAGTTGAAGAATGAGTTGTTATGTGAAGCTCATAGTTATCCGTTTTCAGTTCATCCTGGAAGTACTAAGATGTATAGAGATCTTTAGGAGTATTACTGGTGGGATGGAATGAAAAGAGATATTGTTGATTTTACTGTGAAGTGTTTGACTTGTCAATAGGTTAAAGCAGAGTGATAGTTACCAAAAGGGATGCTTCATTGTTTATCGGTGCCAGAGTGGAAATGAGAAAATATATCCATGAACTTCATTGTGGGATTACCAAAGAAATCTCAAGGTAATAATGTAATCTGGGTTATTGTTGATCAATTGACTAAATCTGCTTATTTCCTTCCTATTTTAGATAATTTGTCTCTAGATCAACTTTCTCGGTTGTATGTTAAAGAGATAGTCAAGTTGCATGGAGTTCCCCTCTCTATTGTATATGATCGTGATCCCAGGTTTACTTCTAAATTTTAGAAAGGCCTTCAGAAGTCATTGGGTACTGAATTAAATTTTAGTATAGATTTTCATCCTCAATTAGATGGGAAGTTAGAATGAACAATTCAGACCTTGGAAGATATGCTATGTGATTATTCACTGGATTACCAAGGAAGTTGGGACCAATATATTTCTTTGGTTGAATTTTATTATAATAACATTTTTCATTCCAGTATACATATGGATCCATTTGAGGCATTATATGGGAAGCGGTGTCGAACTCCATCTTTTTGGGATGAAGTAGGTGAAAGGAAACTAATGAGACCAGAATTGGTAAAAGAGATGGCAGAAAAGGTTTAGTTGATTCAAAAGCACATGAGAACAACCCAGAGAAGAAATAAAATTTATGCGGATAACCAGAGGAAGGATCTTTCTTTTGAGGTAGGTGATCATGTATTTCTTAAAGTTTCTCCATGGAAAAGTGTGATGCATTTTGGTAAGAAGGGAAAGTTGAGTCTGAGGTTCATAACACCTTATAAAATCCAGATGAAAGTTGGATCAGTTGCCTACAGATTGGATTTACCTCCAATTTTATCCCAGGTACACAATGTTTTTCATGTTTCAATGTTTAGGAAGTATATGTCGGATCCATATCATGTTTTGAGCCCAAAGGTAGTTCAGTTGGAAGAGAATCTCTCTTATGAGGAATAACCAGTCCAGATTCTTGAACAAAGAGAGAAAGTGTTGCGAAAAAAGATAATTCATCAGGTAAAGGTTTTGTGAAAAAACCATATGGTTGAAGAGGCAACGTGGGAATCTGAAAATGCTATGAGGGATAAATACCCCCACTTATTTCATAAGTGAATAAAAATTGCGAGGATGCAATTTCCAAAAGGGGGGAAGGATGTAACATCCCGGGTAAATAAATAAATATGATATTTTCATACTTATTAATATTTGTGCATTAAATATTAATTTTACTTAAAAGTGGATTCTATGTTCGATGACATACCTGATACACAACAATGAGTTTCTTTGAAATCTTACGCTGTGAACTAATAATATAATATTATTAATTTAAATGATAGTTAATGCCTTGCCATTGTAATGGTAGGAATGAACAGAACTAACTAAAATATGATTATACATGTTTGTTAAATGTTTTTACATTTATCCAATAAAATTTAGAGGATTAAAATGTGAATGAATCTAATTTTAAGCACAAATAGTCTAATATTCTTTAAAAGGTCGATTTGCCGCCTTTTTGTGGTGAACCCTCTTTAAATCTAATTTTGGTCACTTTTATATGTTCTATTTTACAAAATAAAATTCTTATTTAGAATCGGGACATCAAAATTTACTTTCGGTAAATTTTCGTTATTTTTCTGATAAAACTCATTTTTTAATGAATAGTGAAAATACTGTATTTTAATTCAAAACTGCCTTTTAATCTAATTTATTTATATGGTTAGATTATCTTTTTAATTGGTTTTAAAGTATCATTAGATTATATTTTTACCATTTAATCCAATTTTGTTCATTGAAAGAAATTTCACTTTGAAATTGGACATAAACAAGTGTCAATCTTTGGATAATTATTATTTCTTAAAAACACGCTTTTTTGTTTTGAAAACGATAATTAATTTTAAATTAATTAATGTAACTTCTATTTTTTGAATTTTTTAAAATAGAAATCATTTCTGAATTCGTAATATCAAATATAGTTTAGGCTGAATTTTAGGTATTTTTCTGAAAAACTTCAATTTTTGATGAATAGTGAAAACACTGAGTAGTAGTTAAAAAACTGACTTTTTCATTTAAATGAAATTTTACTACTTCTGTGTATTGAATTTCGAAAATACGACATACATGGTTGTTATTAGTAAGTAAAATGTGGTTCAATAAGATGAAAATATTTTTTTGGTGAATAGTAACTTTTGACTTTTATTTATCGTGGTTAAAGGCAAATAGGGTAATTCAAGGTAAAAATAATAATATAATAATATAAAATTAGCTTAACACTTATCCTAACCTTATTGGATGAGTAATGGACAACCAATAAAATCCTTGGGGGAGACTTTTGGCCTTTTAAAGCCACTTGGGTAAGATAATGATATTAAAAACTTTTTATTTAAAGTAAAAATAAAAATATCATAAACATGTATTATTTTGCTAAAAAAAATTTAATGTGGGGTTATATAATTGATATATTTGACTATAAATATTCATTATAAAGCTAAAAATATTTCCTACATCATGGTATTTTATTTATAATTTTTAGACATCAAATAAATAAAATTATTTATGACATAATAAGGATGCTGCATTTACCTCATTAATGAATGATTTAAATAAATAAGATTATAAAAATTTAAAAAATATTCAAAAACTATCCAATTATTATTGGATGATTTTATTTCTAACAAGAGTCATCTTATCTTTGAATTTAATAAGTTTTTGACCTTTAGAAACCGAAAATCATTATATAATAAAATAATATTTTCAAACTTTCCTAAAGAGCCCCTCCTCCACCTTATAAAAATCCCTCACCTCTAACCCATTACTCACACCTCTCAAGCCCCTTGTCTCATACAAAATCTGACCAAATAATCTCTCAAGATCCATATATTCCACCTAGAATCCTTAACTTAGATAGAAGACACTTCAAGAAATCATTTTGGTTTAAACCAAAGGAAGTTACCCGATTTAAAGGTAACGTTTTCTCTTAAATTCTTTTCTTTTATTTTACTTCTCCAACCCCTAAAATCTTTTTATTAATTTATTTTATAACAAAACCAGTATACTAAATATACTGGGTTATTTTTATGAGAAGGATTCAAACTACACTTACACACACCTCTATCTAATGGTTAAAGAACATACCGTCTCTATGGATGGTGAACAACTACCTCACGAAACGATGATTGTTCAATATTCTCCTACCACCTATTATGGTGGAAATTATGATGAAACTGTATTTATATGTGATATATGTTATATTTATATTGTTTATATTCTTTTTTATTTTTCATTTATATCATACCTTTATGGTTTCCATTATGGGTAAACGCGATAATTTCATTTGAGGAAGTGCGGACTACCGCCCCCTCAAAGTGATATGACTCCTTCAGGACATATGTGGGACATATAAAGGATGGATTTAATGAAATTATATATGATATTATACTGGAATTATAATATACCTATTTATCATTAATTTTTCATTCCATTAAAATACAAAATATAAATGAAAGTAGCGTTTATGCGTATGTACGACTTACTGTCACCATGAACGATGAATTTCATTTCTTATCTCCAAATGTTTTGTATTATTATAAATAAATATATATACTGGATATATATGATATATATGATATCTAAATCATGAATATAATTATGGAGATAATGGAATTTTGACCACATGAACAACTTGTAATTATAAGAAGTTCATTTTGGACTCAAGTACCAAATATCGACAAAATGACCATTATTAACTTAAATGATTGAATAATGTTTATAAAATAGTTATAAGTGATATAAAAGGAATAATAAACTTGAAAAAGGTTTTTAAGAAATTATAAATTAACTTTAGTTTATTATTTAGGAGATTAAAGAACGAACGGGTCAAGTCGGACATGAGGTAATGGAACTTCTTAACCCAACTTCTGTTCTTTAGGATGATCTTATATTTCTTGTTTATGTCATTATTTGATTATGTGAGAAATGAATTTTTATATCTTATCATGTATTTATACTTTCTTTATGTGTGATTATATTGAATACACATAATCTATCTATTTTATTTACAAAATGATCTTTGTAAGGGACTTCGTCTCAATCTCCTTTCAATGAGGCATATTTTGTTTTATACACGAATTTCTTTTATACGCTATATTAAAACCTTTGAATTTTCATTTCATTCAAAGGGAATATTTTTCTATGAAGAATTTTACTAAATGACAAAAAAGGAATGTTTTTTTAACGTAATCGGTGGCAACGACCTTTCCGCCACCGTGAGTATTATTTGATATTTGGCTTCCTTAACAAGCCATAATGTTTTTAAAAGAAAAATAAATAACATATACTCTTTTATGTATTTTGGTATTGAAAATGGTTTTGATAATGTATTTGTTATGTCAATATATTTAAATGATATATTGTGATTGAAATGTGGAAATGTTATCTTTTCTTTGTGTTTGTTTTATGTGTTATGATTATGTTATAGATCTTGGGAATTGTTTATGCATATGGGTGGTTTTGTGATAAACCTAAGGCAGGTGAGCCCAAGATAACTCTCCAATGCATTGGGTAACGTAATGGAGGTAAATGTGAATGTTTCTTCTAAGAGATTTAGGGAATATACTGTGATGGGTATTCCAAATGTAACTCCCTACGTAGCTGTGAAAGCTACAACATAAGTATGTTATGGATACCAAAAGTTACCTTTATGATTTGTGATTACTATATGTTATTCATAAATCTTATTATTTCACTAGGTAAGTAAAAGAGTTTATGTTTTGTATGTATTGATAGACTAATGATTTCTTTCTTTATTTTATAACCCTTACTGAGCTTTTTATTCTCATCCCATGTTTTTGAAATGTTTTTCACATGACTTAAAGATAAATGGGCCAAGGATGGGATCAAGGAAAATTCACGTTGTCTAAAACATGGAACTAGATATGAATCTTTTTTTAAGAGTTTTTATTTTATGAAAAAAATGGAAACTGAGTATAAATGTATACTTTTTAATTTTTCAGATGTAATGTAATAGTTATGGCCTAATTATCTAAAACTATAAACCTAAAAAGATCCTCAATGTGAATTATTAACTTAATTCAAGACTATTTAATGCTTTAAGGATGGGTATTTATATTATGTCCTCCTTATGGACAACCACCAATGTTTCCGCAGCTATATGTATACGACACTACAAATGAATCTCACAACAGATTATAGGCCTTCATGTAACTTTTACATTTAGTGGTAAAAAATTCATTTGATATATGATTTTACCATTGTATTAACATGTCTTTCATACATATCTTGAATGATAGAGACCAAAAGTCTATTATTGATTTAAATGTTGTTGGGAAACTCCAAGAAATTCTTCATGAAAACAATGCTTTATCACGTTAGTTCAGAACTGTAAGGGATGTTCTTAGGAGTCATGGAATTAGAAATTTAAAACTACACATTCTTAAAAATGAGGAAGGGATGAACAAAAATATAACTTTCCAAATAATTTTTAGATTGCAATGATCATTGTTGGTGACATTGAAGATCTTAATCATGAGAGGGATATCATCATTCAAAGAAAATTGGCGACTTACAATGCATATATAAGCTTCACCTATTATATATTCCTTTGTAATATCCATTGGTATTCATGAGATTAGAGGACATATATGTTGATAACATATTCCATTGTGTTACATCCTTTAGTACAAGTGAACAAATTAGAAAAGTAACAGTGAGAGATTATTTTTCTTTTCACTTGCAATTTTGTTACGATGTTGCATCGATACTGATTTATTTTAGAAGGATTCTGAAAAAATTTATTGTATATGCCTATACAATGATTGAGTCCCAATGAATATCTTTTATTTGATTTAATCAAAAGAGTTTTAGGGATGAAGTATACAATGGGTTGCAAGATGCATTCCTTAGAGGTGATTGGGATGGGTCTTCATGTGGGAAGTGTATCATTTTACCTTTTACATTTACAGGTGGTCCAAGGTATGTGATTCAGAATTACCAAGATGCTATGTCAATTTGTAATTGGGAAGGGTATCCAATTTTTTTTAACATTTACATGTAATCCAATGTGGCATGAAATTTTAAGATTTTTTAGAGAAAACAAACTTCATCCAGCAGACTGTCCTCAGATAATGTCATGAATTTTCAATATTAAGGTCGAACATATCAGGAAAGATTTGCAAGAAGGATGTTTCTTTGGAATGTCTTGAGTAGGTATAGATCTTTTTACCTACTATTATATAGGTTTAAAATTTCCATTTTAATTTTCTAATGTTTCATGTTTATTAATTTTACCTACTATGTTTAATGTAGTTGTTCGAATTGTGGAGTTTCAAAAAAGAAGGTTGCTACATGTACACATTCTATTATTTCTTTGTCATGAAGAAAAAGTTATCACTCCAATAAATATTAACAGAATTTTTTCTATTGAGATTCAAAATAAAGGTAGCTTCCCAAAACTTCATGAAGCAGTCACAAATTTTATGTTCCATGGTCCTTATGGTGATGTCAATCGTCACTCGCCTTGTATGTGAAATTGCAAATGCTCAAAGTTTTATCCAAAACAATTTGTTTCACATAAAAAACTAATGATGACAACTATGTTGTATACTAGAGAAGAAATTTAGGAAGTACTGTTGTCAAGAATGGAATTACATCAGAAAATCGATTTGTTGTGCAATACAGTCCGATTTTACTATTAAAGTATCAATCACATCTAAATATCAAAATTTATAATCAATTATCTTTGATCAAATACCTGTTTAAATATATAATAAAGGGTCATGATTGTAGTCGACAAGGTGTCTGATTTCCGCTACAATGAAAAAAATTCAAAGCACCCGTAACTGGTATTTTGAATCATGCAACTCTTTCACGAAGAAAGTACACACTACAAATGTCAACATTTGGTGCCAGAATTGAAAAAATTCCCCAACCCACACTACTCCTAGGTAGTATCTTTTGTTTTTCTTCATTAATTATTTTTACATCGATATTTGGTTAGTATAAAATTTTAACACTTATGAAATAACTCAATAACTTATGAAAACTTTAAATTCAACATATTTAGAGTGCAACTTCTGGTGACATATCAGAAAGACTCATTTTCAGTAATTCTATTCAACAATAAGGTTATGCAGTTTATAAGAAAAACAACTGCTTAGTTGAGAGATGCTTTGATATAGATAAAATTATTCAACTATATTTTAAAATTTCATGTTTTTCAGCTTATTTAAACTCACATGACCTTTAAATTACAAATTAGTACCACAATGAGTTTGGTTTTCCATCAATATTAAACATTTTCAAATCAAAAAGAGTTTTTTCTGTCAATATATGTCACAAGTCACAACATTCAAAATTGTCACTGTTCTTCAGAACAGAACACGTACAAATCTATCTTCATCACTGATAATGAAAATTATATCAGTGATTTTCATCAAATCTTATAAGACTGCCAGGTAACTAGAGATTACAATTTCATTACTTACATTATTATACATATAAATTTCACATAACAACATTCTTTTTAACCTTATTATATAGGATCATTATATTAGTGAATCATCACATGTAAGTATTACCAACGACCATTTCCATGTACTATTTTTTTTCACTTTTTCCAATATAATTTATTAGAATTAATAGACCACATTATTGTAATATTAAATTTACACTTGTGTTATAGGGACATCAAAGCATTGGATCTTTAGGAGTCAACCGCAACACTGACACCAAATTTGTTGCAACAACTACAAATATTTCATCTAATTAGGTAAATGTTTTTAATCTTCATTGTTTGTTGTGTTCATTACATCATTTAACTAGATAATACTTATTTTTTTCATCTAATTTACTTTTTTTCCCTGACCATAACACACTGAATTTTTTCCTCACAGTTTCCAATTATTAAACATCTACTTCCTGCTCAATGATTACACTTGTCAGTATTTTCTACTTCTTATCCATTAAATTTATTTCTTAATGTAAAAAAATATAATGATTGAGTTTGATGCTGATTATGCGGTCCAACAAAATGTTACAATGTCTCGAGACTATGTGACAACAACAAGCACTTCCAATGAATAACATCCTTGTATAAAGGATAACATTAACCAAAAGACTGACAAGATTGAATGATATTTTGTGATGCAATTTCTAGGTATCATTTGACTATATAAATGTTTATGTTATTTCTAATTTATGTTTTAAATTTTTATTTCTAGTTTTAATTATAATTATACATTTACTCAACTAATAAAAAGAAAGAACACGTTCAAGTGTAACTTTTTTCCTTTCTGATGCCTATATTGTTTACACTAAACTGAATTCCCAGTTTCATTTTACTCACATAAAATAACAGTTGTAGGGATCAAAATTTGGGTCAACCCAACATTTGAAACTGTAGGTCCACTACAACAATGTCTAATAACACTTCTTCATGAATTTACATACACGACTATCCATTACACTACCACTATGAATGGGAACAATAGATACATTTAAAAAGCTGTGACTGTTGTTACCTCACAGCCCATGCTCTTCAAAATCAAATGCTTCCATGTAAACATTTTGTTATATTTTCATGGTTTAAAAACTACATTATTTATGTTTACATTCACAATTAATGTGTTACTATTTCAATGTTCACTACTATTACTTATTTGAATAGTTTGTTACTTCATATATATGATTTCTCAATGGTATAAATAAATTTATATTCCTTTTTATGTAAAATTTATATTTAAAAATATTGTGATGACGTCTTATTAACATCTACAAGTATTCCAATATTATCTATCACTATTTTTTTTAAAATTTAACATTTAAATAATTAATTCTCAATATTATATTTTCAAACTATGAATGCATTTTGGAATTAAGATTTTATTTGTAGCGTCGGGTGTATGCACGAGAGAGGTACTAGTTGTGATAAAGGGATTATATTACATGGTAAGCATTCGTATGAAGTGACATGTCATTCCAGCATTAAATTTTTTCTCTATGGGTACCTTGGTGTGTTACTAGATGCTAACCTTGGACTTTAGACAGGTTCACCTAATGCCACTAAGAAAGAGGCCTAGAGGGTCACACACTAAGTGTATCCAATATCTCAATTAAATAATATATTATTTAACAAGTTGAATAAATATTATTCCCAATTGTGATTCAATAATTATTCATGTATGCCTGATCACATTTATTTCATCACTAGTTATTTGAGAGAATATATTTTGAGCAGAATAATTAATAAATATTGAGGAGGATTGGGGGACTTAGTTTAATGGTCTAGTGAGAAATAATAATATTGAATATTATTTGATTAAAAAATATTTAATTATAAATTTCAAGTTAAGCACATGTTAGTAAATAATAAAGTTGATGTTATTATTTGACCTGGGGGTTTCTCTAGGATTAATGAAATAATTAAATACACTTGTGTAAATTATTTATTATTACCCTAGTGAAATAAATGCCCAGTTATATTATTCTCTCATTAGACAAGGGAAAGTCAAGAGACGCATATTGTGTTTTGTACAAAAAATTGGAGAAAATATTTCAAGCCTATAGAGTTCATCCCTCTCCAAGAATGATCTCAAGAATGAGAGAGATCCTCCTCTACTGGATCAAGGAGAATGTTTTTGAAGCGGTTCTCAAGGCAATCGAAGGTGGACATCGCAAGCACAAGGATCTTATGTGCTAGCACCTGGAGACTCCTTCAATGATGTTTGGAGATACATGGAACACATGTGGATCACCGCTAAAGGAGATCTACCCTTGATATCTACAAAAAAATGACAATACACCTACAGATCTATGGCCGAACACATTAATAAAGAAAGAATCACCTTGAAGGTAAATGTTATTAAATTAAATTAATTATAAACAAAATATGTTGATCCTCTATCTTGGTTCTGGGTTTCTATTCCTTTATCTTATTTCTTTTATTCAATTTCGCGGATCATGACATTCATCAACACATATATCCCAGATTGTTCAGTGAATATGGTAAAAATTAAAGTTGGGAATCATCCCTCCCACGCTTCCACTACACCTGAAAACTACAAGTGGTATCAAAGGGAATATTATTGTTTATAATTATTTAATAATCATTGGTGATTTGTGAATTTATAATTTAGTTTTTCAATTCAAGTTTAATCATTATTTTTTAATCTAAATGATGAGATTCATTTCTTCCTCTGTCATTTATCACAGATCCAACATAAATGATTAATTTTATTATTAAAATTATATTGAGGATCTCATCCAAAGGTGCCGAGGATTCTATCTAGGTAACACAATAGTACACGCTGTGTAATCATAATTACACATCGTGTAGTTGTGTTCAATGCATCAGGAATAGTTCAGTAATTACTCAACCCGTGTGCATTAATGACACACGATGTAGTTAATTCTTACACTGCATGTTGACCAGGGAATACTAGCACACGGTCATCTAGACTACATGCCATGTGGCCTATTATACACAACATATAGTCCCTTTTGGGTTAGGTCCGGTCCGTGTATTCCATACACTGCCCACCCGACCGATGACCATGTAACACCAAGTCAACACAACATGTGGCCCACTGGACATGCTATGTACTCCAAGATTTCCAAAGCATGAATCACACACCGAGTGCCTATGTGTGCACTTCAGATACACGATGAAGAATGTACACACTGCGTAGATCAGATATACATGCCATGTACTTTTACAAGTTACGCAGATTTAAAATTTATTATATTATGTAACCCTTGAGACATGTACTTGTGTGTGGGAGTAAAGTTGGAAAATTCCATGTGATATGATTTAATATATATATATATATATATGTTTTATTAATATCTATGTAATATTCAAGATCTGAACATCATATATGAGTTGTATTATAGTTATTATTCTATGTGTATACTACATGTCACAAAGAATAAAGTGTATACAAATATAATACATATTGGGTTGTTTTGGACGGTTATTCATTAGGTTACATCCAAGGTAAAATTTATGTACATAGTTAATTTTAAATGAATTTATTAATTTATTTAAAATTATAATGGCTGAGAATATGTAACGCCCTGACCCTAGTTACCCAGAGTCGGTGCATTATTACATAACATTGGCATGATCACAAGAAAGATCAAATCTCGAAAGACCGATTGGTTTAGTAGCCTTGGAAACACTAGATATATTCATAAGTTTTACATTACATCATAAAATAAAAAACTACTACAACAACATATGTCTCCACAGTCCACACTATTATCCCCTCATAAAAATCCCTACAGGTCATTCATAACTTACTTCTTCACATCCTGGGAAAAATAAAACATAGAAAAGGGGTGAGCTCAAATGCCCAGTAAGGATAACAATATGCCGGAAACTTTCATAAATAAGAATAAACATTTAAGGCTATGTACAACTAAAACAAAAGCCTTTTAAACTTGAACTTCAACATAGTATGGCAAAATTAAAATGAAATAATGCCATTTACTTTTTCACATGGATATTCTAATAATCGAATAATCACATGAAATATCAATAACCACTTTCATAATGTTGGAATTCATAATGCCAGACTATCATAACCACATAGCCAAGGCCTCGTGCCAAGACTACAAATAAGATTTTGTCAAGGACTTGTGCCAAGACACTAGTTTTTCTCATGAGACCTACCGATGCATCGAGGAGCTATAGCGGGCTCCACCCATCACATATTAAGTCCAATTCATTCCCATATGAAAAGGTTTAAACATAACATAAACATTCGTATTAAAACTAGCATACGAAATGTCAATACTTTCACCATAAACTATGAATGGTATAAAAATAGCACATCCACAGTCAAACATATCACAAAACCTTCAATACAATATAGAAGTTTTGTATCATAATAAATCAACTTCAAATAATCTTAAAATCCATCAAAGGATGTTGACATAGATGAAATCAAAATTCTTTTTAAAGAAATATCTCCTTTTATTTTGAAATCATTTAAGATCCATATAAAATAAAACATTTTCTTTGAAAATAATCTTATAAGCTTGTAAGGGAAGCTTTGAAGATTTTATAACAGCGGAAAATAGCCGCACCCGCCGTATAAGTTAAAAAAACATTCTTACCTTAATTCTGTCGAAAAGGTTAAAAAGGACCTTGTTTTGAAAACGACGGAAAGATTCCTTTATAAACCTCTTATAAAAAGTCAAACAAGGGTATAAATGACTTTAACCCATATTCTTGTAAATAATAAATATGTTTTTAAATACATTTCGATGAAACATGGATGTGGATGATAAAGAAATCCCAGTAGATTATTACGTATAAACAACCTCGGATAATGAAGAGATTGTGAAATAACCCTTACCTTGTACTTTTCCTTGGTTGGGGTAGGTTAACCTCCTTTATAATGGTGAAATAATTGTTATTAAATTATACAATAATCATATACATTAATATGATATCATATATGATCTTTTAATATTGATTTGATAATAATATCTTAGTATTATCGTTGTTTCGGGTGTTAACTTACTTGTTTTCTTTTATATGTTTTGTTACGTAAGACATGTTTGTAAAGGATAGGTTTTATATTATTCATATCCAGAATGATATCAAGTCCTTAAACATCATTTTTTAAATCATAAAATGATAATTATACTTGAATGGATACGATGGAGAATGAATCTCATCGCGTTCGTGGAGACGGTAGTCCGTACGTACGCACGAGCGACAATATCATTCTTTTGATATTAAAATAATATATAAATGGATGGTATATCATATATACAGAATCCTTAACATGTTATATTTGTTATTTACATGAGTTACACATCATTATTATACCCATCCAAATAATATTATATTGAATAACAATTACACCACGAGGTGGAGACGGTAAGCCGTACGTACGCACGTATGGTGACATGTTATTCAAAGGGTGGATAGAATACTGAATATGGTTGTACCATATTTATAATAACATCACAGTATATATATTATACTGGATTTATTATTTTAGAATGGTAACAACAAAGGAAGAAGAAGTGGAAGAAGAAATGAACTTAGAAAAGGGTGGTGAAATCATTACCTCTTCTCCGGGTTCTTCCTTTTGATTTGATCAAAAGGGCTCCTTAGGTTGGCTTTCTGATCAAACTAAGGCCCCTAGGTTGTAGTGAGGGAAGTTGGGAGAGTATTTGGGCAGAGTTTGGCCGAACCAAAAGGCTTTGAAGGTGTGAAGAAATGAGAAGGAGGAGTGCCCTTTTATAAGAGGGGTGAGGGGCACCTTTGGAAAAGCTAGAAATATTAATTTATAATAAATTCATATTCGGTTTCTAATGGATCAAAAGTTTATTATTCAAAGTTTAAGGTGGGTATGGGTCGAAAAAAACTCAACCAATAGAATTTAGACAGGTTTGGGTACTTATATTAACCTTATCTTTAAGTTTTAACTCTAAGTTAATTAGTTTCACTTTTACAATGTCTCTTTGTATTTTTATATAATATGGTTAATAAACTTACTACATACATCCAAGCGACCCCCAAGTGGTCCATTAATGATGAACCTATCATGATATAAGTCTCTTGGCCGAACCTTAGATTTTTAGGAATTTAATATCAATTAATAATATAATATTTGTTTTAAGAACTCTTTTATGTTAATTTTGACACTATTCAATTGTTGATTTTTGTGAAACTCATAACAGATTGATTACTTCGAAAAAAGTCAATTAAATCAATCATAATATATCATATTATCCTAGAAAATTAGTTTAATTCATTAAAAGTTTCATATTATATTTATTTGGGTATTTATAATATCAATTATTTTAATTTTTCACTATTATAGTAATTACTGCATCATCATTGTGTCATAAATAAAATAAATTATTTAATGTCTAAAAATTATAAATAAAATATCATTATGTAGGAAATCTTTTTATATTTCTAATGAATATTTATAATATAAAATCCAACATATATAACCCTATTTAACAATTGTTTTTCTAAAAGATATATGCTTGTGTCATTTTTGTATTCATTTTAACTTAATTAAAATAGTGTCATTATCACTTACAAGTGGATCCATGGGGTCCCAAAATCGACCCAAAGATGTCCATGGTCTACCATTTATCAACCAATAGGGTTAAGACACGTTTTAGGGTAATTTAGTATTATTATAATATTATTTGTTAACCCTTATTTACCGGATTTACCCTTAACCATGGTAAATAAAATATTTACCGCAGTAATTATTCAAAATGTCTATTAATAAAAGTTACCTATTTACACAATTTGAACATCCTGATTCCAAATATGGAATCCATTTTCCTAAATTCAAAACACAGAAGTGGAAGAAATTAATTTAAAATTAATTCCCGCTGTCAAAACAAAAAGCGTGTTTTTAAGAGATAATAACTATCAAAAGATTGACACTTGTTTATGTTCGGTTTAATTGTAAAATTATGTCCAATGACCAACATTATATTAAATGGTAAAAATATATTATAAATATAATTTAAAACTACTAAAATTAATAATTTATCACTATTAATTATTTTGATTAAAAAAGTTGTTTTTAATTAAAATTTAGTAATTTTCAGTATTCATCAAAATATGAAAGTTATCCGAAAAGTACCAAAATTTCACCTTAGGCTAAATTAGATATTCCGAATCCAAAAATTAAGTCCATTTTGAAATATAAAATATATATAATTTTAAAAAGTAGGTATTACTATTCATAACGACTAGTTTGATTGGTTGTTAGAACTCGGTGTTGCGTACAACACACGCTATCGCATTATTCAAAGAGAAGCGTACCGTAGAAGTTTGGGGTGTTACATTCTCCCCTCCTTCAAATAATTTCGTCCTCGAAATTTCTAGAATACTATCGCATGAAAAGACTCGGGTGGTTCTTCATCATAAGTTCCTCGGGTTCCCACGTTGCCTCTTCCATCTTATGGTTTCTCCACAAAACTTTTACCAGACGCGTCGTCCGGTTTCTCAGTACTTGTTCTCTCGTATCAAGAATCCTGACGGGCTCTTCACAATAGGAAAGATCGGGTTCCAGTTCTAATTCCTCATAGGTGAGTACATGCGTTGGATCAGGCATGTATTTCCTCAATAGAGATACGTGGAACACATCGTGAACTTTGGAGAGACTTGGCGGCATTGCCAATCGGTAAGCTACAACCCCAATTCGTTCTAGAATTTCGAAAGGTCCGATGTACCTGGGACTCAATTTACCTTTCTTACCAAAATGTATGACTCCATTCCATGGAGATACCTTTAGGAAAACATGATCACCGACTTGAAATTCGAAATCCTTCCTTCGATTATCGGCATAGCTCTTCTGCCTACTTTGAGCTACTCTGATGTGATTTTGGATTACTTTCACCTTTTCCACCGTTTCCTCCCCCAGTTCTGGGCCTACAAGTTTTCTTTCACCAACGTCATCCCAACAGGTTGGTGTACGACATCTCTTTCCATATAACGCTTCATATGGTGCCATCTGAATACTCTAATGGAAGCTATTGTTATAGGAAAATTCTACCAGAGGTAAATATTGATCCCACATACCCTAAAAGTCAAGTGAGCAAGATCTCAACATGTCTTCTAAGGTTTGAATAGTCCGTTCTTATTGTCCGTCTGTCTGAGGGTGGTAAGCAGTGCTCAAATGAAGTTCAGTATCCAGGGATTTCTGAAGACTTTTCCAAAATCTTGAAGTAAAACGGGGATCACGATCAGAAACAATTGATAAGGGTACTCCATGAAGTCTCACAACTTCATTAATATATAGTCTTGCTAGACGTTCCAGGGGTAGATCTTCTCTTATAGCAAGAAAATGTGCTGACTTGGTAAGTCGATCAACAATAACCCATATTTCATCATTCCTTCTAGGAGTCTTTGATCGCCCCATGACAAAGTCCATCGTAATATTGTCCCATTTCCACTCCGGTATGGGAAGAGGTTGCATGACTCCTCCAGGCTGTTGCCTTCCAGCTTTCACTTGTTGACAAACCATACATCTTGACACAAAATCAGCAATCTCCCTCTTCATGTTGTCCCACCAAAAATGTTCCTTCAAATATCTATACATTTTGGTGCTCCCAGGGTGTATAGAGAAATTGGAACTATGAGCATCATCCAGCAATTCCCTTTTTAGATCAGGTATATCGGGAACACAAAGTCTCTTCCCAAATTTCAAAATTCCATCTTCATACACAAAGTCTCTCAATCTCCCATCATTCACAGCTTTAATCTTCTTTTGAAATTCTTCATCATCAGTCTGAGTACTCTTAATCCTTTCCATTAAAGATGGTTTGGCAACCATTTGAAAAATAAATGATGTTTCGCCTTCCCTGGTTATTCCCATGTCCATCTTCACTATATCCATGAAAATTGGATCCCTTTCAATTCTCATATTGTTCAAAACTCCATGGTCTTTTATACTCAAAGCATCTGCCACCTTGTTTGCTTTCCCCAGGTGGTAGTGTATCGTGCAATCATAATTCTTGAGTAATTTAAGCCATCTCCTTTGCCTCATGTTGAGTTCTTTTTGTGAGAAAATATACTTAAAACTCTTATGATCAGTATAAATCTCACATTTTTAACCATAGAGGTAGTGCCTCAATATCTTCAAAGCAAAGATCACAACTGCTAACTCGAGATCATGAGTAGGATAGTTTTGTTCATGAATTTTCAACTGTCGTGATGCATAGGCAATAACTCTATCATTCTGCATAAGGACACAACCAAGTCCTTTCTTCGATGCATCACTATAAATAACGAACCCATCATTCCCCGATGGTAGAGTCAATATAGGAGCATTGACTAATCTTTTCTTCAGTTCTTCAAAACATTCTTCACACTCTTTTGTCCAAACAAATTTAACCCCTTTACGTGTGAGCTTCGTTAATGGGTTAGCCAATCGGGCAAAATTCTGGACGAAACGTCGATAATAACCTGCCAAACCAATAAAACTGCGTACCTCAGTTATACTCGTAGGTGCTGGCCATTCTTGGATTGCCTTGGTCTTAGAAGGATCAACAGAGATTCCATCTTTAGAGACAATATGGCCAAGAAAAGAAATCTCATGAAGCCAGAATTCACACTTGCTAAACTTCCCATATAATTCATGCCTCCTCAGAGTCTTCAAGATAATGCGCAAGTGATTTTCATGATCTTCGTAGGTTTTGGAGTATACCAAGATATCATCAATAAATACCACCAAAAATTCATCGAGATACTCCTTGAAAACTCTATTCATCAGATCCATGAATACCGAGGGTGCATTAGTCAATCCAAATGGCATTACAGTAAACTCGTAATGCCCATACCTAGTTCGAAATGCTGTCTTCGGAATGTCTTCCTTCTTCACACACAACTGATGGTATCCAGATCTAAGGTCAATCTTTGAAAAGTATTGAGCTCCATGCAGTTGGTCAAATAAATCATCAATATGAGGTAGGGGATACTTGTTCTTTATCGTTATAGCATTGATCTCCCTGTAGTCAATACATAACCTCATAGATCCATCTTTCTTTTTAACAAAAAGAACAGGGGCTCCCCATGGAGAAACACTAGGGAGAATAAATCCTTTATTACTCAATTCCTCTAGTTGTTTCTTTAGTTCGACTAACTCTACAGTAGCCATTCTGTAAGGGGTCTTCGATATAGGCCTTGATCCAGGAATCAAATCAATGGAAAACTCAACTTCTCGTTCTGGAGGATGTCCAGGTAAATCTTTCGGAAATACATCTACAAATTCTTTCACAAAAGGTACATCCTCTATTTGAACATTCCTTTCCTCACCCGCAGTTATTTCATTCTCTTCCTCCCCAATAATTGAATTTAGTTGAGCTATTGAGGGTGGATCTAAATAAGAATTAGGTGGTGACGATTCTGCTCTAAAGATAAGGTGTTCCTTATCATTATCATCAAGAATCATAACCTCTTTCTTCTTACAATAAATCTTCGCATCATAGTCCGAAAGCCAGTCCATACCGAGGATTATATCAAACTCAATCATAGGTATGACGATGAGATCATCAGATAAAGAAAATTTATGTGCTCTAATGGGGACTGATTCACAAAACTTTGTTGCAATGATACTTCCCTTAGGAGTTTTAACTGACAACTCCCTTATTAAATCAAATTGGAAATATCTAATTTTCTTAGCAAACTGGGAAGATATGAAACAATGCGACGATCCAGAGTCAAATAATGCATTTGCTAAACTTGAGGAAACCATTAAATTACCTGCCACCACGTCTTTTGGAGCTTCTACCTCTGCAGTAGTGATAGCATAAGCCTGGCCTTGATCCCTTGGCCTTTTCTGAGGTAAGTTCTCCTGACGCTTAGGACATGCATTTGCATAATTCCCCATCTCCCTGCAATTGTAGCACTGAATGTTGGTAGCTTCCTTCTTCCCCTTGCAATCATGAGCTTGGTGGCCTTTTTCACCACACTTGTAACAGACTCCCATTCCCTTCAAGCAAGTACCAGGATGTTTCTTCCCGCATTTACCACAAGATGGATATTCAACCTTTCCCTTCTTCACCTTATTTCCATTCCCAGATTGATCAGAAGGTCTCTTCTTCTCTTGCTTTGCTTTAAAGTCATAAGACTTAGAGAATTCCTTTTCGGTCTTGATAGCACATGAGACAATGTCTTCGTACGATGAAAAGGATTGTGAGACTAATGCTCGACGGAGAAATGGTTTTAACCCATCAAAGAAACGATCAATCTTACTTCTTGGGTTGCGAATATAATCTCCAGCATACCTCGCTAACCTTGTAAAGTTAGCCTCATACTTTGTGACATTCTCATCCTCCTTTTGTCTCAGACTCAGAAATTGCCTTTCCATATCTGCTCGATGGTCGCGAGGAAAGTATTTTTCTAAAAACAGATCTTTGAACTCCCTCCATTCCATATTTGATACTTCATCATCTTCCTTCATGTTTTGAATCAATGACCACCATTGATCAGCATCTCCAGTGAGGCGGTAAACTGCCATGATAACTTTTTCCCTTTCACTGCTCCCCAAAGCCTGAAATATTTTCTCTAGGGAATTTATCCACTGCTCGGCTACTAAGGGATTTGTATTCCCATTGAACGTTGGTGGTTGTTGCCTCATGAATCGATCTAACATTGATCCTCCACGCTGCGGATCAGGGTGCTCCATACGGGTAAGGTTATTATTCATAACCTGAGTAAGTTGTCCCAGTATGGTGATTAGCTGATCAGCACCAGTTGCATCACCAGCCCCACTATAATTATCTTGAGCAGGAGGGAAATCCCTACATGGAGTGCGTGCATTGATACGGTTTCCATTTCTTCCACTAGGCGCCATTTCTAAACAATGACATAAACTAGATCAGTTTATGAATCAAAATACATAATCCCATACTTATAAAACACTTAACATAAATTGAACTATTTATGGATATAATCCATAATCATAAGAATGTTTTCTTTGAGGAAGTATATACTCATAATCCCTTCAAAATGATTTGTAAAGAAAATGAGAGTTATCCTAAGCATATCCCCCGGGAGTGTCGTAACCAAGAGTGCAGCCAGGCCCGTTGTCGTGCACCAGTTCCCGTTCGAGTCTAGCTCAAAGCAGTGTTTTCAGGTTTTACCCCTAGGTACATCTGTGCCAGAGCCGCCTCTACCTGCTCGTATCCAGATAGGATGTATTGCTCGGAAAACTCACAAAATCTCTACAATACCAAAATTCTAGGAAGTTCTTCTATACTAATCCTCAAAGTTCATCTTAGGTCTATGTGCTCTAATCAGAGTTTATCTAAATCTAGTTTCCAAGGTTTGTACTAAACTTCCTCTGATACCAACTGTAACGCCCCGACCCTAGTTACCCAGAGTCGGTGCATTATTACATAACATTGGCATGATCACAAGAAAGATCAAATCTCTAAAGACTGATTGGTTTAGTAGCCTTGGAAACACTAGATATATTCATAAGTTTTACATTACATCATAAAATAAAAAACTACTACAACAACATATGTCTCCACAGTCCACACTATTATCCCCTCATAAAAATCCCTGCAGGTCATTCATAACTTACTTCTTCACATCCTGGGAAAAATAAAACATAGAAAAGGGGTGAGCTCAAATGCCCAGTAAGGATAACAATATGCCGGAAACTTTCATAAATAAGAATAAACATTTAAGGCTATGTACAACTAAAACAAAAGCCTTTTAAACTTAAACTTCAACATAGTATGGCAAAAGTAAAATGAAATAATTCCATTTACTTGTTCACATGGATATTCTAATAATCGAATAATCACATGAAATATCAATAACCACTTTCATAATGTTGGAATGCATAATGCCAGACTATCATAACCACATAGCCAAGGCCTCGTGCCAAGAATACAAATAAGATTTTGTCAAGGCCTTGTTCCAAGACACTAGTTTGTCTCATGAGACCCACCGATGCATCGAGGAGCTATAGCAGGCTCCACCCGTCACATATTAAGTCCAATGCATTCCCATATGAAAAGGTTTAAACATAACATAAACATTCGTATTAAAACTAGCATACGAAATGTCAATACTTTCACCATAAACTATGAATGGTATAAAAATAGCACATCCACAGTCAAACATATCACAAAACCTTAAATACAATATAGAAGTTTTGTATCATAATAAATCAACTTCAAATAATCTTAAAATCCATCAAAGGATGTTGACATAGATGAAATCAAAATTATTTTTAAAGAAATATCTCCTTTTATTTTGAAATCATTTAAGATCCATATAAAATAAAACATTTTCTTTGAAAATAATCTTATAAGATTGTAAGGGAAGCTTTGAAGATTTTATAACAGCGGAAAATAGCCGCACCCGCCGTATAAGTTAAAAAAACATTCTTACCTTAATTCTGTCGAAAAGGTTAAAAAGGACCTTGTTTTGAAAACGACGGAAAGATTCCTTTATAAACCTCTTATAAAAAGTCAAACAAGGGTATAAATGACTTTAACCCATATTCTTGTAAATAATAAATATGTTTTTAAATACATTTCGATGAAACATGGATGTGGATGATAAAGAAATCCCAGTAGATTATTACGTATAAACAACCTCGGATAATGAAGAGATTGTGAAATAACCCTTACCTTGTAATTTTCCTTGGTTGGGGTAGGTTAACCTCCTGTATAATGGTGAAATAATTGTTATTAAATTATACAATAATCATATACATTAATATGATATCATATATGATCTTTTAATATTGATTTGATAATAATATCTTAGTATTATCGTTGTTTCGGGTGTTAACTTACTTATTTTCTTTTATATGTTTTGTTACGTAAGACATGTTTGTAAAGGATAGGTTTTATATTATTCATATCCAGAATGATATCAAGTCCTTAAACATCATTTTTTAAATCATAAAATGATAATTATACTTGAATGGATACGATGGAGAATGAATCTCATCGCGTTCGTGGAGACGGTAGTCCGTACGTACGCACGAGCGACAATATCATTCTTTTGATATTAAAATAATATATAAATGGATGGTATATCATATATACAGAATCCTTAACATGTTATATTTATTATTTACATGAGTTACACATCATTATTATACCCATCCAAATAATATTATATTGAATAACAATTACACCACGACGTGGAGACGGTAAGCCGTACGTACGCACGTATGGTGACATGTTATTCAAAGGGTGGATAGAATACTGAGTATGGTTGTACCATATTTATAATAACATCACAGTATATATATGATACTAGATTTATTATTTTAGAATGGTAACAACAAAGGAAGAAGAAGTGGAAGAAGAAATGAACTTAGAAAAGGGTGGTGAAATCATTACCTCTTCTTCGGGTTCTTCCTTTTGATTTGATCAAAAGGGCTCCTTAGGTTGGATTTATGATCAAACTAAGGCCCCTAGGTTGTAGTGAGGGAAGTTGGGAGAGTATTTGGGCAGAGTTTGGCCGAACCAAAAGGCTTTGAATGTGTGAATAAATGAGAAGGAGGAGTGCCCTTTTATAAGAGGGGTGAGGGGCACCTTTGGAAAAGCTAGAAATATTAATTTATAATAAATTCATATTCGGTTTCTAATGGATACAAAGTTGATTATTCAAAGTTTAAGGTGGGGATGGGTCTAAAACAACTCAACCAATAGAATTTAGACAGGTTTGGGTACTTATATTAACCTTATCTTTAAGTTTTAACTCTAAGTTAATTAGTTTCACTTTTACAATGTCTCTTTGTATTTTTATATAATATGGTTAATAAACTTACTAAATACATCCAAGATACCCCCAAGTGGTCCATTAATGATGAAAATATCATGATATAAGTCTCTTGGCCGAACCTTAGATTTTTAGTAATTTAATATCAATTAATAATATAATATTTGTTTTAAGAACTCTTTTATGTCAATTTTGACACTATTCAATTGTTGATTTTTGTGAAACTCATAACAGATTGATTACTTCGAACAAAGTCAATTAAATCAATCCTAATATATCATATTATCCTAGAAAATTAGTTTAATTCATTAAAAGTTTCATATTATATTTATTTGGGTATTTATAATATCAATTATTTTAATTTTTCACTATTATAGTAATTACTGCATCATCATTGTGTCATAAATAAAATAAATTATTTAATGTCTAAAAATTATAAATAAAATATAATTATGTAGTAAATATTTTTATCTTTCTAATTAATATTTATAATCTAAAATCCAACATATATAACCCTATGTAACAATTGTTTTTCTAAAAGATATATGCTTGTGTCATTTTTGTATTTATTTTAACTTAATTAAAATAAAGTGTCATTATCACTTACAAGTGGATCCATGGTGTCCCAAAATCGACCCAAAGATGTCCATGGTCGACCATGTATCAACCAATAGGGTTAAGGCACGTTTTAGGGTAATTTAGTATTATTATAATATTATTTTTTAACCCTTATTTACCAGATTTACCCTTAACCATGGTAAATAAAATATTTACCGCAGTAATTATTCAAAATGTCTAAAAATAAAAGTTAACTATTTACACAATTTGAACATCCTGATTCTAAATATGGAATCCATTTTCCTAAATTCAAAACACAGAAGTGGCAGAAATTAATTTAAAATTAATTCCCGCTGTCAAAACAAAAAGCGTGTTTTTAAGAGATAATAACTATCAAAAGATTGACACTTGTTTATGTTCGGTTTAATTGTAAAATTATGTCCAATGACCAAAATTATATCAAATGGTAAAAATATATTCTAAATATACTTTAAAACTACTAAAATTCATAATTTATCACTATTAATTATTTTGATTAAAAAAGTTGTTTTTAATTAAAATTTAGTAATTTTCACTATTCATCAAAATATGAAAGTTATCCGAAAAGTACCAAAATTTCACCTTAGGCTAAATTAGATATTCCGAATCCAAAAATTAAGTCCATTTTGAAATATAAAATATATATAATTTTAAAAAGTAGGTATTACTATTCATAACGACTAGTTTGATTGGTTGTTAGAACTCGGTGTTGCGTACAACACACGCTATCGCATTATTCAAAGAGAAGCGTACCGTAGAAGTTTGGGGTGTTACAGAATATCAAGGAAATTTAGAAAAGGTTTAATATAAAAGTATTGATTAATTAAAGATAATAATTAATCGATTCAAACGTGAATAAAAAGAATTAAATAATTGAATGCTAGTTTTATTAAATGCGTAATTCATTGCATGCATGTGGATGTTCATGAGTTAGACATGACCTTTGTATGTGATTAGTTTCCTTTTAATTTATTATTAAATTAAATTGTTGGTCTGTGTTCCTTATCTCCTCATTAATATGTAGGGTCTTCATGCCCATGGTTTCTTTTATGTAAACCCCCCTTTACCCCTCACCCATGTGTGAGTAAAATCATATGTAATGAATGAAGCTTCCAAGCTAGTAGAGTCGGTTCAAGTTAAGAGCCAAGGTGAAACTAATCTAAGGAGATAAAAAGGTGGAAAAGTGGAAAGCTATAAACACTAACCTTAAATGGTTCAAGGTGTTTCTCCCCTAAGCTAGTGATTAGTTTATCAACTGCTAGATAAACTAACCAATAGAACAATCTCATGATCATACCCTTTATTTTATTCCTGTCAGTTTCATAGTTATTCATTTTATATGTTTTGTTGTGATCACATAATTAATGAATTAACAAGAATGAAAGGTGGAACTAAAATAAACTGTATTATGTGTAAATATTATCTAAATACATGGTTAATCACTTAAGTAATCCCACTTAATATTAACAAGACTGTGAAAAGATAATAATTTGCAATTTATGCATAAATGATAAAATCCATCAATAAAATATTAAGTCAGTATAGCCTTCCATTACTTTGGTTATAATCAAACCATAGTTCAAAGTGGTTCACCGGCCAAAGTTGGCGTGCTTTCAATTATCAGGGAATTATAATTTGAGGTTTTGTGTTGACTTAACTTGGTTAACATCAAGGGTTGAATACCAAAGCAGGAATTGGTGTAAATTATAGGAAAAGGTTGGGTAAATATAAAATAATGATTTTAGGATTGGGGAGTGCACTCAACAGATCAAGGAACTATGAGTTAATTCACTTGGAATTTGGAATGCCTAGCTAAAACCATTCGAGTTACTTGACCAGACAAAGTTAGGGTAATGATAATGGAATATATATCCTTGCCACTAGAATATCCAAGTAATAGGATATTTTGAAGGCAATGGTAATGGCTATTGGGTTTCAAAAAAATAGCGTGAGACTAATAAATATAATATTTATTTATCTATCTAAATTTTATCTGATAAAGTACTAAAATTATGCTCATCTTATTTTTAGAAACAACATAAAAAATGAAATCAAACATATTGTTGTAATCCATACTTGATAAAGAAAACCTTATCACTGACACTAATTTCTAGGAGTGGCAAAGGTGCCTACGGGTCATCCTTCTCCATGAAAGGAAACTATATGTGCTGGAAGAACCTTTACCAGTTGCGCCTGGAAATGAAGTGAGTGATGAAGAGATCTCTCTATATGAGAAACATCTAAATGATGCTACATATGTTCAGTTATTCATGTTATCATCCATGTACAATAAGATCCTAAAGAAACATGAGGAAATGAATGCTTATATCATGATGTATCACCTTCGGGATCTCTATAAAGAGAAGGAAATTTAAGAGAGGTATAAGATCTCCAACACTTTGTTCACCACTAATCTTGGAGATTCTGCACCAACTGGGCTTCATGTAGTCAAGATTATCGGCTACATTGAGCATATGGACATCTTAGGGATTAAATTTCCAGATGTGTTGCATACAGATCTCATAATATCATCATTGCCAAAGGCCTTCTCTAGTTTTATTGTGAATTATAATATGAGAAATAATAAGAAGAGCCTATCAGAACTTCTGACCCTGATTCTCCAAGTGGATAATGATATGGGGTGTGAAAAACCTACAATCCTTATGATGAATAGGAAGAGAAAGGACAAGATAAAGGGGACTAATATTTATAAACAGTCTAAAGCCCCCGAGCACTGTCCGACCAAGAATAAGAAGACACAAAGTTAGGGAAAAGAAAAGGAGGTAGTGTGTTTTTCATGTGGAAAGTCATGACACTGGAAGAGGAATTGCACCTAGAGGTAAGGGGAAGCCAAATGTGCATTTTTTATCAAGTGAAATATTTCCATTTCTACACATTGGGTATTAGATACAGCTTGTGGTGCTCACATCTGTATTCAAATGTAGGAACTAAGTAGATTTCAAAAAATTTTCAGAGGAGAGGTGGATCTACGAGCTGCTAATGGTTTGAGGCTAGTTACTCTTGCCATTGGTGACTACCACCTTTCATTTCCAACCAAGATAATTTTTGTTTTACAAGACTATTATTATGTACCAAATGTTACCAAAAAAATAATTTATGTATCAAGTTTATATATAGATGGGTTTATTTTTAAGTTTGGAAATAAAAGTTGTTTCTTTTATAATAACAATATATGTTATGGTATGGAACATTTAGATAACAGTATGTATGTATTAAATTACGAAAACCAAGTGTTGGAAATCGATAATGAATCATGTTCACATGAATCATATAACACCCAATTGTGGCATCTCTGTCTTGTTCATGTAAACAAGAAGCGTTTGGCAAATCTTTATTAATATGGATATTTATACTCTTCTAATCTAAAACCACTTGATAGATGTCATGCTTATTTACATGGGAAAATGACCAAACCACCATTTGGTGGATAGGGTGAAAGGGCCACAGAGCTTCTAGGATTGGTACACACTGATGTGTGAGGGTCATTTCCAGTAGAGGCTAGAGGTGGATATTATTACTTCATAAATTTTACTGATGAATTGAGTAGATATGGCTATATTTACTTGATAAGGTATAAGTCAGAGTCCTTTGAGAAATTCAAGGAATTCAAGAATGAAGTATAGAATCGTCTTGGTAAGAAGATAAAGAAGCTTCGATCAGATTGAGGTGGAGAATATCTTAAACAAGAATTCATCTATTTTATATGGGAGTTTGGGATTATATATAAACTCACTCCACCTTATACACCATAGTGGAATGGTGTTAGTGAAAGGATGAACTGTACCTTGTTGAACATGGTAAGGTTGATGATGAGTCATGTAGATCTTCCATTATCCTTTTGGGGATATGCATTACAAACTAAAACATACACATTAAACTGAGTACCAGCTAAAGTGGAAAATGTAATTCCCTTCAAGTTATGAAGTGTAAAGAAACCCATTTTATCGCATACACGTGTATGGTGATGTGAGGCATTTGTTAAGGCTTTCTCAGGTAAAAAAATAACACCCCTAGGCATGAAGTGTATATTTATAGGGTATCCTAAGGAAACAAAGGGATATTACCTATACAACCCCTCAGAAAAGAAAGTGACTGTTTATAGACAAGTCATCTTTCTTGAGAGGGAGCACATCCTCAAAAAGGATAGTGGGAGCAAGATTGATTTCAATGAAGTTGATGCTCAAGATATACATGAGTTGGTACAGGAACAAGTTCCACAGGTCCCTATGGAAGAAGTAGTTCCTAAAGTACAAGTGCTGCATAGGATCTCAAGAGAGGAAAGAGAAATAGAGAGATATGATTTTCTAGTCATTGAGGATGGTGACTTATTATTATTGGACAATGATGAACCTATCTCCTAAAATGAGGCAGTAGAGAGACCAGAAGCTGCAAGACGGTGAGAATCTATGAATTCTGAGATAGATTCCATGTATCCTAACCAATTTTGGGTTCTGGTCGATGCACCAGTTGATGTAAAGCCTATTGGATGTAAATGATTATTCAAGAAGAAACAAGACATGGAAGCTAAAGTTAGTACCTATAAACAAAGGCTAGTGGCTAAAGGTTTTAAAGAACTTTAAGGAATGACTACAATGAAACCTTTTCTCCAGTTTCCATGTTTAAATCTATCAAAATCATACTTTCCATAACAGATTAACATGACTATGATATTTGGAAGATGGATGTTAAAACTGCATTACATAATGATAATCTTTAGGAAGATGTCTATATGACACAAACAGAAGGGTTTGTGACACCAGGTGATACCAAAATGGTCTCCAAATTGTAGATATCCATTTATGGATTGAAGTAAGCATCCAGGTCATGGAACATTCAATTCGATGAAGCCATAAAATAATCTGGTTTCATTAAGAATGAATGTGACCCGTGTGTTTACAAAAGGTTTAGTGGGAATGCGATAGTTATCCTAGTAGTATATGTTGATGACATATTACTTATTAGAAATGATATACCAGTCTTATAATATGTTAAGGACTGGATGAAAAAGTGATTCTATATGAAGGAATTAAGCGAAGAAGCCTACATTCTAGGGATCAAGATCATTCATGATAGATCCAAGAGGCTTCTAGGACTAAGAAAAAGTATATATATTGACTATATACTAAATAGATTTAGTATGGAACAATCCAAGATGGGATTTGTGCCAGTGTCACATGGTTTAAATATTTCTAAGAAAATGCATCCCCAGACACAACAGGAGAAAAATAGAATGAGTAAGATCTTATACACTTTGGTGATAGGATCAATCATGTATGCTATGTTATGTACTATAATTGATGTTGACTATACATTGAACATGGTAGGAAGATATCAAGTAGATATAGGAGAACAAAATTAGACTATTGTCAAGGCTATCCTTAAGTATCTGAGAATAACTAAGGATATGTCCCTGGTGTATGGAGGAGATGAGGAACTTTTCATCATAGGGTATGCTGATGCTTGTTTCCAAATAGATCAGAATGATCTGAAGTCGCAATCATGATATGTTTTTTGTCTCAAAGAAGGCGCTATGAGCTGGAAGAGTTCAAAGAAACCAGTTGTAGCTGATTCTATAGGAGATACGAGCTGGAAGAGTTTTCATCATAGGGTATCACCTCTTGAGATATTTTTATCAAAGGGGTGAAGTTTTAGTGATTAGTATATCCATGGAAGAGAACGTGGTAGACCCCTTGACTAAAGGCCTATCTCAGCAGAAGAATGAGAATCATGTGAGATCTAGTAGACCTAAGGTTGTTAGTAGTTGGATCTAGTACAAGTGGGAGTCTGTTGGAGTTGGTTCCCTAGAAACAACTTCTTTTGTACTTTATGATAACTTATATTTAGGATTTTGAATATTAATAAATTCATTATCACATCATTATTTTTCTTCTATGTAACATTGTATGTGATAATTTCTTAAGAGTAACTATTGCACTAAAAGGTTATACTGGATCCCCGCTATGATGAGAACCTGGAAGTGCAATGACACTATTCTTGAATATATATTCTATATCCATATGATATCATTTGAGGGACACAAATTATACAAGCTATCAGGGGTGGAGACTCATAAGAATTTGAGGAAACTTCTCATAATGTACACCCTTGGCGACATCCAATAGTATATTATGAGAACAAGACCCGATAGTAGGAAATCAACATCTATAAGTGTTATTGGATGTTATTATATATGGATGTATGTATTCATACTTAGAATTTAAGATTATTATTAAGGGATATTATGAGTCACACACTTATATGTATTGACAAAAACTGCGATGACATATGTTCACAATGAGGTAGGATATGTTGGGTGTGCCACGAGTAATATTGCATTAATGAATGATGCAAGAAAGGATTCATAAATTTTATTATTTAATAGAAGATAATATTTCAGGCCCTTTTATGGAAATTATATAGCCTAAATAAATCAATGGACATGGTATTCTATAGACAATTTCTATTTTCAGAAATTCAAATAAAGATATATCGAGCATATAGGTTGATGGCACTGACATGCAACCTGATCGATTAGAGATATTGTGATAAATGAATTATATTACATGGTAAGAATTTATATGAGGTGACATGTCATTGTAACATTAATCTCTTTCTCTATGGGTTCCTTGACATGTTTCTAGATGTTAACCTTGGACTTTAGGTAGGTTTTCCTAGTGCCACTAAGAAAGAGACCTAGAGGGTGACACACTAAGTGTATCTAGTATCTCAGTTAAATAATTTATTATTTAGAAAGTTGAATAAATATTATTCCCAGTCATGGTTTAATAATTATTCATGTATTACAGATCACATTTATTCCATAACTAGTTATTCGAGAGAATATATTATGAGCGGAAAATTAATAAATATTGAGGAGGATTGGCAGACCGAGTTTAATGGTCCAATGAGAAATAATAATATTGAATATTATTTGATTAAATAATATTTAATTACAACTCAGAAGTTAAGCACATGTTAAGAAATAATAATGTTGTTATTATTATTTGGCATGAGGGTTTCACTAGAATTAGTGAAATAATTAAAGGTACTTGTGAAAATTATTTATTATTACCCTAGTGAAATAAATGCCTGATTATATTATCCTCTCATTAGATAAGGGGAAGAAAAACAACGCCTATTGTGTTGTGCACACAAAATTGGAGAAAAGATTTCAAGACCAGAGAGTTCATCCCTATCCAAGAACGCTCTCAAGAATAAAAGAGATCATCCTCCACCGGATCAAAGAGAATTCTTTGGAAGTGGTTCTCAAGATGATCGAAGGCAGACATCGCAAGCACAAGGATCTTCTGTGCTAGCACCCAGAGACTCATTCTAAGATGTCCGAAGACACGTGGAACACATGTGAATCACTGCTAGAGGAGATATACCCCTGATCTCTACAATGCAATGATGGTACACCTACAAATCTATGGTCGAACACATCAATGAAGAATGAATCACCTTGGAGGTAATTCTTATTTAATTAAATTAATTATAAACAAAATATGTTGATCCTCTCTCTTAGTTCCAAGTTTATATTCCTTTTTCCTATTTATTTTATTCAATTCCACGGATCACAATGTTAATTTTTGCATATATCTCATATTGTTCATTGAATATGAAAAAAATTAAAGTTGGGAACCATCCCTCCTGTGCTTCCACTACACCTGAAGCCTACAATTTGTTGGTTATGTAAGGAAACTTTCTTTTCCCACCAACTTCCTAATTCTTCTCATTGAATGTGATCACACTGTTTCACTCATTCTTGGTCATTGTTGGGTCTATAATTGATGTTCATAAGGGTAAGATGACCCTTAAGGATGGTAAGGATCAAGAGGTATTTCAATTCTACAAAGATTCTCCACTTGATTTGAGTTTTAAGTTGATTGATGTTACTGATGAGGTTTTTAGAGTTGAGATTAGAAGGGAAAATCATCACCCCTTTGATGATTTAATCAATGAATATGTCGGTAGAAATTTTCAAGATAATTTTGTTGAGTCTGAATCCACACAAGATTTATAAAGGTTGGGGATAATTGAAAACCAAATTAGGAAATATATTGTTTAAAACCATGAAGTAATCCTTCCCACACCAAGATATCTTTCTGATAGTTTTCCTCAAACTGATCAAGGTTTATAGCCCACCCTAATTCCCAACCTTGATGCTGCTTCTTGTTCTATATAACCTGAGAGAAGCCATTCTGGTCATGATACTTTTTCTGCTGAGATTGAAAGTGTTGGAGCTGAGAATAAATCTGGAGTCATCCGTGTTCAGTTTCAAGTTGAAGCTGAGTCTTCTGGATCTATTAAGAGTGAACTAGTGGAGTTTCTGGAATTTTTACCAACTATGGACAACAAGTCTTGTAACGACCTAATGTTTTTCAAAGTAAATTTCCTTCTTATTATTATATCATATAATCACATGAAATCACAACATAATTAAATACTAAGTACTATGTGACCTTTAAACATAATTTTGACACTTCTATGTTTTGAATTTCAAAAATCTGACATACATAGTTGCGATCAGTAAGATGTTTGGAGTCTAATGGAACAAGCTTAATTTTTGGTGAATAGTAACCTACCCTTATGAATAGTAACATACCCTTATGAATAGTAATATGACCCTTATGAATAGAAAATATTCCAAAAGAATAGCAACCTCATCCATGAATGCATAAATAAAATTTAGGCATCTTATAAGTGATAATATGATCATAGTAAAAGTATTGGTATTTTTGTAAGTCATAAATAATTAATTAAAATTAATTAATTAATTTAAAAGAAAATTTATTTTCCTAAAAGGTGTTTATAAATTATCAATTTTATTTCTTCTGGTTTTAAGATAATTTTATAAGACCTTATGTAATTTTTGAAAGCATTTTAAAATCAGTTATATTTTGAAAATCTGTATTTTTCAAGTAAATTATGATTTTAATTTAAAATTAAATTTATCATATTTAGAAAATTATTTTTGAAAAATGGAGTTCATTTTTTGATTCTACATGTCAAAAAATGGTTAGGGTTAATTTTTGGGATTTTTTTAAAATACATGAATTTTTGGTGAATAGTAAAATACATTAATTTACCATATAAATACATTATAATTTAAATCCACTATTCCTGACACCATAAGTGATGTAAGCACCCAAATATAGAACTCAAATGCATATATTACTATTTTTGGTCTTGTAATCATCACTATTTTGGGTCTCGAGGGAAAATAATAAACTAAGGAATCAAATATTATGAAAACTCTCCTCCCCTCTACTATAAATACCACCGCTTCCACCCTCTTTTTGTAAGAACCCGGTTCTTATTTTTGAGGTACGGGCTTCTTCTTTTTCCTTTTCCTTAAGTGTTTTTGAGAAAACATGGAAAATGGGGAAAAATACTAAATTTTGGAACTACACACCGTGTACTTTTGGTCGTGTTGGGATGAGTACACGGGGCGTGTAGCCTTGTCAGTGATGAGGGGTGTAGGAACCGACTACACGTCGTGTAGTGGTACCTTACACACCGTGTAGTCAGTTGGCAGGCTTAAATAGTAAGGCAGTGGAGTCGCCGCCAGATGGGCGACAGTACACGCCGTGTACTCAGGAGTACATGCCATGTACTCAGGTCGACAGATGAACAGTGTGGCGGTGCCGCCAAATGAATAGTTAAATGAAAGAAGTACACACCGTGTACTCAGAAGTACATGCCGTGTAATTTGTTGTTTCAGCTTAAAACAGGCAGTAGCCTCCTCATTTGGAAGAGGAGGTGTTTGAGCCATTTTGGAGCCAAGGAGGACGACCGGACCTTTGAAGATCCGCCGGGTGTTCGTCTGGAATCCGATTCGGCTTCGGATGATCTCGTTGGAACCGCACGGGTAAGACCTATCCTCTCCTGGTATCGTTCTTACCAATTATTTCCCTAGGGTAAGTTATTTACGTTTTAATGGGTTTTGTTCTTCGTCAGATCTACGCCGTTCTTGGGCGTTTCTGGAGTCGGTGTTCGAGTATAACGTTCGTTGGCGTATATGGTAGGTGGCTTTGTGTTAATTTTTCCAACTATCATGCATTTTGTGAATTTTCATGCCATGAACCCATGTTGGGGTGTCGTGTGGCTGATTCCGTTACTATATTTAATGCCTAGAATTGATTAGGTATTTAATTGTGATAATAAAATGCTGGTTGGGATCGTTGCTTGGATCCAGAACCACCCCGGGGGGTGTGTTCCACTGTTTTTCCGTTTGGCCAGGATACCCAAGGGTATGCCTTTAATGTAGTAATTGTATAATTTCCTTGAGAGGAATTTCTTGTTTACTACATTTTGATATGTTGGGCATGGCCCGGTTACCTGTTTAGCCTGAAGGCATTGTTGTGATTAGCCTGTGGGAACTGTACTATTTAGCCTGTGGGCAGTAGTTATTTCGGCCTGAGGGAAACTTCTTCCGTGCCTGTGGGCAGCTAATTTTGTGCCTGAGGGCGACACTACCTACGCTTGAGGGAAAACTTTGTTATGCCTGAGGGAAGATTCTTGTTTTGGATACTCGTTACCCGAGGGTAAGAGTTTACATGTCTGAGGACACTCGTTGTTTACTAGAAATGCACTGTAGTGATTTCTTATATTAAATGGATTAAATGGATAATAAAATGGCAATATAATTGGTAATGAGTTACTTTTGAGTATTGCTTACTTTATTGCATTTTACTACTACACACTATTGTTGCATGCTTACACGCAGTTGGGCACGAGCCTTTGGTGGGTGCCTACTGAGATATATTTCTCACACCCTGTTTGGGTCATCCTTTTTGGCCCAAAAAGATTACGTTGCTGCAGGTGTAGATAGGGGAAAGAGTCCCTATATAGGTACTTGAATATTGCTGAGGAGTAGGAGGGAATGGGACCGAGCCTAGGCTTGTGATGCCGCTGCCAGCTGTTTGCTTTGCTTTGCTGTACTCTGCTTTCTGCTGTACTGTATTGATGTATAACATGTTCTGGCTGTTTTCTTAGAACTTGAAACATGTAGCATCATCTTTTATATACTATTGGTTATATCCATTGCAGTTGTTGATTTCAGTAGTTGTATGGTTTACTGCTTCCGCTGTCATTGTATATTTATTTTGGTATTCCGCTGCGCTACACTTTGACAAATGAGGGCATAGTTTCCCCACTATCAGACCTGGGCCCTCACTGCTAGTCGGTAGCCTCTGGCGTTTGGGGAAATGCACTTGAGGTCATGTGGAGAACCGGTCTCGGGGCACCCGTTGCGTGGCACCTGGGTCCGGGACGTTGCAAAGTGGTATCAAAGGTGGTTCTTTTCTTTGACTTACTGTTTGGAGCCGTAGTCAGGGATAGGACGAACAGTAGTTGGTAATAAGCTGTGCCCGGGCGTAGCTAACCCGCGTACAGGGAAAATCCAATTTACCTCGTGATTGAAATTTTGTTGATTATGCAATTTACAGTTGATTTGTTTTCACCGTTGGGTGACGCACTTTGAGATTGTGCAGTTTATATTTTATCTATGGGTTCTATTTAGTTGTAACCCGATGAGATGAGGGTATGCCATCTCATGCATCATATAGGCACATGCTAGGTATCACATTCCATGCATAGTTTCCATGCCATGTAGGTGCATTAGAATTTTCATGTTGTTGTGATAGTTGTTGTGCTAGAAAAGCATGCTGTTGTGATAGCTGCTTGATAAATACCTGCCTTGTGATATGGTGATTTTGTTTGAGCCTGTTTATAGAATGGACGCCAAACTTTGGTTTTTGGAGAGTTTGGGCCCCCATTGACCGGAATTTGGTGGATCATTGACTGTTTGTTAGTTATAACACATATAAGATGTCAAACTTTGATTCGTGGGGAGTATGGCCCCCCACGGGTCGGAATTTGACACTTAGGTGTTGTTTTTTATTATTTTCTGGTTCCAAGGAAGTTTCTGAGGCATACTGTCCGGAAACCCAGTATACACGCCGTGTAGTATTTTTATACACGCTGTGTATGCTCTTCTATTTGGGAAGAAAAATGAACTTTTTGGGTACACACCGTGTACCCTGAGTACACGCTGTGTAGTCTCTTCCCGTGTCACAAACCGTGTGGGCATCGGTACGGGGTAGGGAAAGTCATGGGTAAAACACGCCGTGTAGCTTTTGGACACGTCGTGTAGTGTGACCCAGAGTCCAGCCGTGTAACTAACAACACGGGTCGATGAACTCCTTGACCGAACACGCCGTTTCAATTATAGACACGTCGTGTAGTGTGACCTGGGGACTCGTCCGTGTAACTAACAACACGGGCCGATGTTACCTCTCCCTGAACACATCGTGTACCTGTGGGACACACCGTGTAGTCTTGTCCGAGGACAGACCGAGTGGAATTAGCCGTGTGGCTGGGAAACGGGATGGTGTACACGCCGTGTGCGGGTGTAACACACCGTGTAGAGTTAAGCCGAGTAGTCGGCCGTGTCACAGACGACACGGGTAGTTGGAAATAACACCGTACACACCGCGTAGATTTTATACACGCCATGTAGTTTTGTTCGACAGAATCCGTGTGGCTTAGCCATGTAGAAGGACCCGGGCAGGGGAAGGGAAGTCGAGTACACGCCGTGTAGTCATTGTACACGCCGTGTAGTCTTGTTTTTACAATTTTGAATGCCTTCTTCCTCTTGTTTCCTTTGTGGTTCCTTCTCTTTTAGGTCATAATAATCTTGAATCTGAGGCGTGCTTTTGAACCTGTAGTGTCATGCCGCCTAGACGACCGTGAGTTGTTCGCCAGGAGAGCGGCAACGATTATACTCCGGAGATGGTGGGATATGGGCTACCAGTGGATCCTCCACTAGAGCCAGATGCAGCACCAGCTGTTATACCAGACACAGGCGCGGAGGCATAGTTCCGTGAAGGTTTTATGCGGTTTATGCAGACCTTTCAGGGAGCACCGCGGGCTGCTACATCTATGGCTGAGCTGACTCGTATCTTCCAGCAGTAGCATCCGCCTACGTTTTCAGGGGATGGCGGACCATAGACTGCGGAGTCTTGGCTAGGATCGATGCAGACTATTTTCGAGCATCTTGAGATGCCTCCAGGGTGGAGGGTCAAGCTCGTGACTTACATGCTGCGTGATTCCGCCAAGAGGAGGTGGGATGTTACCACCCAGTCAGAGCATCACAAGGACATGGCGTGGGAAGACTTTTAGGCAGTCTTTTATGAATTTTTCTTTCCCGAGACGCTAAGGGAATATAGAGCTCGAGAGTTCATGAATCTGCAGTAGGGTGCTTTGTCAGTGATGGACTATTCTGCTCGTTTTACGGAGCTTCAGCGCTTTGCACCTATGCTGGTGGGTGATGAGACGCTGAGAGCCAGACGTTTTGAGGATGGTCTTCGGTATGACATCCGAGCGCTGGTGAATGTCTTCAGGTTTCCTACTGTACACACCATCGTGAACCAGGCGCTGATTACGGAGAGGAACCTGCGGGAATCGAGTGGTGTGGGCCAGGGCGGTTCAGCACCAGTTACTGGTGTTATTTCTGCTGGCAAGAGGAAGAGACAGATGGACTTCTTTCAGGGCAACAGTACCAGTCATAAGAATGTTTCGGGTGGCCAGGTTATGTGCTACCAGTGTGGCAGAGAGGGGCACAAGAGACCGCAGTGTCCACGAGACCCAGTGGAGTGGAAAGCTTGCGGGAAGATGGGTCATCTGCAACAATTTTGCAGGGCGTTTCCACCAGTGGCTAGTGAGAGGGGTTCTGTGCAGACTCCACATGCGGGAGCAGGACCAATGGCTTCTTACCAGTCTGGGAACTGGAATACATCAGGGTGTGTAGGCCGAGATGGTGGTCGGGGCCGTGGTAGCCAGACACCAGGATCGCAGAGGCTGTAGGGCGGGACAACTCAGGGTAGCCAGGCTGTGTTGCAGGGCCGCGGCACTGGGCAGGCATATACAGTGCAACATACCTAGCAGAAGCAGGATCCCAGACCTTCTACAGTCAGAGGTACTATTCTAGTAGCTTCTGTCTTGTCTTTAGTACTTTTTGATACGGGTTCTATGCATAGTTTCATATATGTACCCATTGTGGAGAGCCTTGGGCTCGATGTTTCTTCTTCTTCTGATATAATGACGCTAGACACTCCGTTGGGGACTAGAACGGCTGGTGTACGTCAGTTTAAGGAGTGCCCCCTTGAGGTTGGAGGGTGTCACTTCCTTTGGGACCTCTATATTTTGGAGATGACGAGCTATGATGTCATTCTCGGGATGGACTGGTTGGTTCCCTATCGAGCCTTTGTAGACTACTATCGTCGCAGGGTGCATTTCACGTCACCAGAGGGCGGAGAGTTTATATACAAGGGCGAATGGGATGTCCAGGCGAGTTGAGCTGGACCAGAGCATCATGGGTGAGGTGGAGTCACAGACCAGATTGCGAGTTTATATCTGGATGATCAGGGGACTTGTCAGATGGATTTCCCTCCAGTTGTTGATCGTTTTAGAGATGTCTTCCCGGACAACTTTTCAGGTATACCTCCGGTGCGTGAGGTGGATTTCTCTATCGATCTTGTTCCAGGAGCAGCAACGGTGTCCATTCCTCCTTATAGGATGGCCACACCTAAGTTGCAGGAGCTCAGGAGGCAGTTAGAGGAGTTACAGGCAAAGGGCTTTATCCGACCCAGTACTTCTCCTTGGGGTTCTCCGGTCCTTTTTGCGAAAAAGGCGGACGGTACTGTCAGACTTTTCATGGATTATCGGAAGCTGAACCAGTTGACGGTTAAGAACCGATATCCCTTACTGAGGATAGATGATCTGTTTGATCAGCTTCGTGGAGCATGAGTGTTCTCAAAGATTGACTTGAGATCCAGATATCATCAGCTGTGCATTAGACAATCTGATATACCTCTCACAGCTTTCAAGAGTAGGTATGGTTTATATGAATATACGGTTATGCCGTTCGAACTGACGAATGCGCCAACATTTTTCATGGATCTGATGAATCGTGTGTTCCATCCGTATCTTGATTCTTTTGTGGTAGTATTTGTGGATGACATCTTGGTGTACTCTCACACTCGACATGACCATGACACCCATCTTGAGATCGTATTGAGTACACTGAGAGGGCATCGACTATATGCTAAGCTCTCAAAGTGCCACTTTTGGATGGACCAGATTCACTTCCTGGGTCACATTATCTTAGAGGTAGGAGTTGCAGTAGACCTAGAGAAGGTGAGAGCAGTAGTTTCCTGGGAGCAGCCTAAGAACGTGTTTGAGATACAGAGTTTCTTAGGGCTGGCTGGTTACTACAGATTCTTCATATAGGACTTCTCCCGCTTAGCAGCACCGTTGACAGGTCTGACTAAGAAGGGTGTAAAGTTCGTTTGTTCAGAATCTTGCGAAACAACTTTTCAGGACCTGAAGGGAAGGTTGACATCAACACCGATCCTGATACTCCCAGAGCAGGGGAAGAGTTATACAGTTTACTGTGATGCATCAGGGATTGGGCTGGGAGCAGTTTTGATGCAGGGTGACCGAGTTGTTGCATACGGGTCTTGGCAGTTGAGGCCACATGAGAGGAATTACCCGACGCATGATCTCGAGTTGGCTGCAGTTGTGCATGCGTTTCACTGTTGGAGACATTATCTGTTGGGAGAGAATTTTGTGGTTTTCACTGACCACAAAAGTCTCAAGTATATCTTTACTCAGCGTGACCTGAATCTGAGGTAGAGAAGGTGGGTTGAGTACCTACAATACTTTGATTTTGAGCTTCCCTATACACCTGGTAAAGGTAATGCAGTAGTTGATGCACTGAGCAGGAAGAGTCTGATCCAGGCAGTGCAGGAGGACAGTGGTGAGTGGGAACTCATGGCTTTGTTCTCTGAGATGCATCTGGAGGTGCACGACAGTCAGGGGCAGGCTTATCTTTCCTCGTTAGCTGTGACTTCTACCCTCCTGGACAGAGTGAGGATGAGGCAGCTATCAGATTCAGAAGGCCTAGTTCTATGGGAGTCGGTGGCAAGTGAGGACCCTCCTCCTGGTTGGACGATAGGAGATGATGAGGTTTTGCATTTCCATGGATGTGTATGGGTTCCAGGGGATATACGCGAGGAGCTAATGAGGGAGTTTCATGCTTCAACTTGGGCAGTTCATCCCGGGGTTACCAAGATGTACCGAGACTTGAGACGTCAGTACTGGTGGCCGGGTATGAAGAGAGAGATAGCTAGTTTTGTTACGAGGTATTCCACCTATCAGCAGGTGAAGGAAGAGAACCAGAGGCCAGCTGGGTTGTTACAGTAGTTTCCCAATCCAGAGTGGAAATGGGATGATGTCGTGATGGATTTCATGACGGGATTGCCGAGGTCACCTCAAGGCAATGACGCCGTGTGGGTTGTTGTGGACAGACTCACGAAGGTAGCTCACTTCTTTCCGATCAAAGATACCTTCGGTGTGGACGAGCTCAGAAGGCTATATATCCGAGAGATCGTACGTCTTCATGGGATCCCTCGTTCTATCGTTTCAGATAGGGACGCCTGCTTTATGTCTCGTTTCTGACAGAGTTTTCAGAGGGTGCTGGGTACACAGGTGATTCTGATCACATCATACCACCGTCAGACAGATGGCCAGTCGGAGCGTATGATATAGGTACTAGAGGAAATGCTGCGCGTATGCGTCCTAGACTTTGGGGGATCTTGGGAGAAGCATATACCCTTATTTGAGTTTTCCTATAACAATAGTTTTCAGGATACTATTAAGATGGCACCATACGAGGCTTTATATGGTAGGCCATGCCGATCACCATTGTGCTGTTTAGAGGCAGGTGAGGCAGCTTTACTGGGGCCACAGCTCGTACAGGAGACATCTAAGCAGGTCCAGTTGGTTCAGAAGCGGATGGCTACCATGCAGTCTCATCAGAAATCCTATGCTGATCGCCGTAGATGACCTTTGGAGTTCATGGTCTGGGATCAGGTTTTCTTGCGTGTTTCCCCGAGGCTGGGACATAAGCGGATCAGGAGACAGGGTAAGCTTTCACCGAGGTATATGGGGCCATTCGAGATTCTGGAGAGATTCGGGCTGGTTGCCTATCGGTTGTGGTTATCGCAGCAGTACCAATCCATGCACGACATCTTCTACGTGTCTCATTTGCGTCGCTACCATTCAGACCTGTCTCACAGCTTTCACCCAGAGGAGGTTGAGATTCAACATGATGCGTCCTTTGAGGAGCATCCGATCCGTATCGTTGACAGGAGCACGAAGGTTCTCTGAGGCCGGTCAGTTCCTCTCGTACGGCTGCTATGGCAGCATGGTCGAGTGCAGGACGAGACCTGGGAGCGGGAGGCCGACGTACGTGCTCAGTGGCCAGAGCTGTTCTGAGCTTTATCTTCTCTACCCTTGGAAGGGAAATTTGGGGACGAATTGCTATAAGGGGGGAAGTTTGTAAGAACCCGGTTCTTATTTTTGAGGTACGGGCTTCTTCGTTTTCCTTTTCCTTAAGTGTTTTTGAGAAAACATGGAAAATGGGGAAAAATCCTAAATTTTGGAACTACACGCCGTGTACTTTTTCCACACACCCTGTACTTTTGGCTGTGTTGGGATGAGTACACGGGGCGTGTAGCCTTGTTGGTGACGAGGGGTGTAGGAACCGACTACACGCCGTGTAGTGGTACCTTACACGCCGTGTAGTCAGTCGGCATACTTAAATAGTAAGGCGGTGGAGTTGCCACCAGCTGGGTGACAGTGCACGCCGTGTACTCAGGAGTACATGCAGTGTACTCAGGTTGACAGATGAACAGTGTGGCGGTGCCGCCAAATGAACAGTTAAATGAAATAAGTACACGCCATGTACTTTGTTTTTTCGGCTTAAAACAGGAAGTAGCCTCCTCATTTAGAAGAGGAGGCGTTTGATCCATTTTGGAGCCAAGGAGGACGATTAGACCTTTGAAGATCCGCCAGGTGTTCGTCTGGAATCCGATTCGGCTTCGGACGATCTCGTTGGAACCACACGGGTAAGACCTCTCCTCTCCTGGTACTGTTCTTACCAATTCTTTATTGAGGGGAAGTTATTTACGTTTTAATGGGTTTTGTTCTTCATCAGATCTACGCCGTTCTTGGGCATTTCTGGAGTCGGCGTTCGAGTATAATGTTGATTGGCGTATAAGGTAGGTGGCTTTGTGTTAATTTTTCCAACTGTTGTGCGTTTTGTGCATTTTTGTGCCACGAACCCATGTTGGGGTGTCGTGTGGATGAGGCCGTTGCTATATTTAATGACTATAATTGATTAGGTATTTAATTGTGATTTTAAAATACTGGTTGGGATCGTTTCTTGAATCTGGAACCACCCCGGGGGGTGTGTTCCACTGTTTAGCCGTTTGGCCAGGATACCCGAGGGTATGCCTTTAATGTAGTAATTGTAGAATTGACTTGAGAAGAATTGCTTGTTTACTGCATTTTGATATGTTGGGCATGGCCCGGTTACTTGTTTATCCTGAGGGCATTGTTGTGATTAGCCTGTGGGCACTGTACTATTTAGCCTATGGGCAGTAGTTATTTCGGCCTGAGGGAAACTTCTTCCATGCCTATGGGCAGCTGATTCTGTGCCTGAGGGCGACACTACCTACGCCTGAGGGAAAACTCTGTTATGCCTGAGGGAAGATTATTGTTTTGGATACTCGTTACCCTAGGGAAGGAGTTTATGTGTCTGAGGAAACTCGTTGTTTACTAGAAATGCACTGTGGTGATTTCTTATATTAAATGGATTAAATGGATAATAAAATGGAAATATAACTAGTAATGAGTTACTTTTGAGTACTGCTTAATTTATTGCATTTTATTACTGCACACTATTGTTGCATGCTTACACGCAGTTGGGAACGAGCCTTTGGTGGGTGCCTACTGAGATATATTTCTCACACCCTGTTTGGGTCACGCTTTTTGGCCCAAACAGATTACGTTTCTACAGGTGTAGATAGGGGAAAGAGTCCCTATACAGGTACTTGACTGTTGCTGAGGAGTAAGAGGGCATGGGACCGAGCCTAGGCTCGCAATGCCGCTGCCAGCTGTTTGCTTTTCTTTGCTGTAATCTGCTTTCTGCTGTACTGTATTGATGTATAACATGTTCTGGCTGTTTTCTTAGAACTTGAAACATGTAGCATCATCTTTTATATACTGTTGGTTATATCCATTGCAGTTGTTGATTTCAGTAGTTGTATGGTTTACTGCTTCCGCTGTCGTTGTATGTTTATTTTGGTATTCCGCTACGCTACACTTTGACAAATGAGGGCATAGTTTCCCCACTATCAGACCTAGGCCCTCGCTGCTAGTCGGTAGCCTCTAGCGTTTGGGAAAATGTGCTTGAGGTCATGTGGAGAACCGGTCTCGGGGAACCCGTTGCATGGCACCCGGGTCCGGGACGTTACACTTCTCTTCACTCATCTCAAGCATTGTTCCTTCCATAAATTCTACCCAAATATTTCCCCAAGCTCCCTCCCCATGTGTCACACCCCAACCTATGAATTTAATTTATTCTATTATTTTTCTACCTTTAAATATTTTTTTTGTGGTCCGGGGTGAGTCCCAGACAAAGTTTTCGAGTTTTTGATAAAAAGTGTGCATTTTGGGTTCGACGTCATTAGACGCACAGGCGGAGCTCGACGCCGCGGGACTTTTCCCATGAAACTGCATGACCTTTTCGTTAATTTTACTATTACTAAAATAATATGACTTCATTTTATTATTATTATTTTATTATTAAGGTTATAATTATTTTTATGATTATTATTATGATGATTATTATTATTATTATGATTTTTATTTAATTTTTACTTTTATTTTATTCTTTTTTTCTCTCTTTATTCTTCTTTCTTCTTTTTTTTCTTTTTTTGTGTCTTCCATGTGGGTGTCCCCCTGCCTGTCGCCCCTTGATGCGCTCGCCCAACCAGATCCACTTATTCTGGACGCCCCATCCCACCGTGCCTCAAACCTATCGTAGCCGCACCCTGCTCCGCCTCTCATGTTCTTCTCCCGCACGGCATCCCCTCCTGCTCTCCTCCCTCACAACTGCTCCATTCCCCTCGGCAGCACCCAACACTCAGCTCACCTCCCTTCTCCTTCCCCCTTGTTGCTCGGCCTCACGCGCGGTGCCCTCCTACCGGGCTGCCTCCTTCACCACACACCACCACCTGCAACCCCTACCTCTGCTCAGCAGCCCCCGCGCTACACCGCCTTGCTGCTCCACCTCACACCTGATGCCCTCCCCGTCCAGCCTGCACTCTCGGTGTTCCCCACAACGCCCGGACCTACCTCTTTCCCAGGCCCTCCTCCTACCCCAGCCGTTTCATCTTCTGTCCGCCCACCCAACGCCGCCCCACATTGGCCTTGCCCGTCCGACCAGCCCCTTTTTGGCCGCCTCCCCTCAAACCAGCGTCGGATACCCGACCTCCAGCCGGAACGCCATCCGGCCAAAAGTAGCGCAGAACCTTTGGCGCCTCCTGCCGTACTCTCTGGCACCCGTTGTCCAGCTTCCGCCCTCCCAACCGACACCCATCTATCTGGCCCCTTCTTCACAACCTCGCCCAGCCAAGCGTGCCCTTCGACTCTGCCTCCTACTGCGCACGCCCCAACTAAAACCTGCTGTCCCAGCGCACCTCCCTCCATCTTTCCCAATAGCCCCATACTCGGTCCCTGTCCTTTCTTTGTCCGGTTAGTAGCGGCGCAGCACCCCGATGACTTTCCCCTTCCCTGCTCTGGCCACAGACCTCCTTTCGGCAGCCGCACACCCACCTAGAATCCTTCTGGCCGTACGCCCCTTGGTTGCGTGCCTTTCGAACTGCCTCATAACATCCAGCCGAACCCTCCAGTGCAACGTGCACACTTCCAGCCAACACGCCTTTAGTCCGGCCATCACACACCCTCCTAGTCGGGCCACGCTCTTCACTGGAATCCTCGCCAGTCGCTTCCTATTTTGCACGGTCCCTTTGATTGAGCACATCCCTACACTGGCTCTTGCCTCCTTAGCTCGTTTCATTTCACCTACACTGAGGTTCATGTGAGGTTTTCATTGTCTCTTGTTTTGATTATTTTAAATTAGAGTCTATGTTTTCTTTAGTTGTTGTGCAATTGTTGTAGGCATCGACGTGCGCCTGCTTGTGCACCTGTGTGAGGCGTGCCACATGGTCGTAACCGAGCTGCAAGTTGAGGTAGGTCCCCCACTACACTCTCCTTTAAATCCAAAATTTATTAATTGCTTGATATTTTATTAATTTTAATAAATGAGAAATAATATAAGATGATTAATTTTTAAATGATTATTTGGTGTAAAAAGAGCCATTTATTTTATACATGACACTTGAAATATTTTTTTGATAAATGAACACTTAGTAGTGAAAGAATGCCCATTTGGACTTGAAACATAATTCACAGAATTTTAAATATAGTTATGGTTTATTGATAAATGATTTCTTTTGAAGTGTAAACAAGTGTTTTGTTTCTCTTGAGAAATGAGGTTTTTCTTTAAAATTGGTGAAGGCCCATTTGACACTTTAATAAAATAAATTATTTTGGAAAACTCTCTTTGGGGTGACTCAGGGGTGATCTTTGGTGTACGTTGACTGTATGAGTTGCGTGTGATGTTTGTGCTACTTGATTGAATTTTTTGACTCACCCATTTCCTTTTTATTATATGTGTTGACATGGGAACCTAAAATAGAAAGTGAATCTTTTGAGAATGATTGTTGCACTAGTTTAGATTACGCACTGACTAGTGGCCCATAACAGAGAGGTACTCTGTTATTAGTGCTATGGGATTAGGCCCCTCGATTAGGCCATGTTGGGAAACACTGGGCATTTGGGCGTTATGATGTCATTGAGTAGGGAATGCCTTCAGGATGAGTCACATGTACAGTACGTTCTGGATTGTTCACGAGCTCTTAGGTTTGAACCATGTTTTCTTTAGTGTTTATTTGTATGTGGTGGATGATTGAGAGGTCTTGTTCAGTTTATGGCCCTTGTGTGCCACTTTTTCCATTGCCCTTAGTGTGTGTTGTGTGTTGTGAGTGGTTTTTCCTTTTTACTAACAACTAAAATTTGGATTTCTAAATTGTACGCAATTTTTTTTTAAAATGAAATGCACCTAGTTCTTTCAAACATTAAACTTGTTTTTAAATTAAAAAGTTCAATGGACTGTTACTTGTTTTAGAAATGAAAGTGTGTATGTGAAAACCCATATTTTATATAATTTAGTTCAAACTAGAAATTGGTAAATTCTTTATTTAAAGGTAGTGCATTGGGAATAGTTTTTTGGGCACGCCTACTGAGTTTTAATACTCACGCCTACAATGTCTTCCTATTTTTAGTTTTTTTGTAGGTTTGAATCGAGATTTCTTACCATGGGTGAGAGTTGGTTGTGGTTTGGAGAGTGACTCTTGAGGTCATGAGGAGTTTTTTGGTCGAGATAAGGTTAGTGTGTTTTGTTGGCCATTCTTTCTTTTCAGTGTCATTTATTTACTTTGCATTATTCAACTTTTTTACACTGCTTTATTTATTTTCACTTGGTGAAATCATTACCAATTGTTCTCTATTGATGCCCTGGCACTTGTCGCTAGCTCAGGAGGATTGGGAACGCCTCTCGGGCCATGTCGCGGATCGGCTCGGGTGACCGGTTCAGGGTCGACCCGGGTTGGTTCGTGACAAAATGGTATTAGAGGAGGTCTACTCTTGAGTAGACCTTGTTTTTCAGAGCGCCCATTGTTATTTAGGGTTTTCATGGTAGAAGGAGTATAATTTTTGGGACTCAAGGCATAAAAATGAAAAGGACGTCATAAACCCTTGCTCATTCTGAACCTTGGGTTACCATGGGCTATCCGGGCATGTTGGTTTCCTTTGATTGTTGTGAATTGTTTTATGTTGGCAAATGAAAAGGGAGTTGGGAAAGTAGCCCCATGAGCTCGCAGGGCCTGGAAAGCCATGTGGAACCAGAGAATTTACCCAAGAATGGTCTTAGTGATGGTGGTGTGACTGGCATATGGTCTCCAACCATATGTCTGCATCACCCATCATCACTAGTTTCCCCCCAGTGAATCGTTTGGGTTTTCCTTCATTCTGAAAATCATTGTGAAAAGTGTTATTTTGGTATTAGAAATGACAATGATCATGTTTTGATCTCGCTCCTTGTTTTCTTGTTCCTTAGTGTTCGCCCCCATGAAGTTTTGATAGATGCCCATGGTGCAACTTCGGGTGGTACATCATAAGAAAATCCTCTAGTTGATCAGTCCATGGACTACGTCCTTGAGTTTTAGAAGTTGAACCCTCCCCTCTTTTATGGGCAAGCAAATCCTCTTGAGGGGGAGGAGTGGCTGTGGAATATTGAGAGGAACCTCTGTTCTCTCATGCCGCCTAAGTCATTGAAGGTGAAGTTGTATACCTTTATTCTTTAAGGTCCAACCTGGAAGTGGTGGAAGTCTGTGTCTCGAAGCAAGCCTTGAGAAGATCTCAATTGGAAGTTCTTCAAGTCTTCATTCATCCAACAATAATTCTTTGAGGTGACAAAGGTAAGGATGGGGATGGAGTTGTGCGGTCCTAAAAAAGGTGTTGGATCGGTGTTGGAATTCTTTAGTCATTTCCTGGACTTGGCTCCGTATGAACCGGGGTATGTTGGAAATGACCCCGTCAAAGCTTGACATTTTGAGATCGGACTTCGTCCTGAGTTGCAGTCGAAGGTGGAAGAGTTCAACGTAATCAACTTCCCTGATGTGGTGAGACAATATTTCCTCACCGAAGTTGAGTTAGTAAGAGGACTTGAGGTGATGAATCCTTCTCTGGCCTTGGGAAGTAATGTAGAAGATAGTGATAAGAAGAATGGGAAGCGGTCTGATGCTGGTGGTACTAGTATAGGAATCAAGACACTACTGAAAATCAGATCTTTCCCAACACTTCTATACCAACGGTTTGTAAAAACCGTTGGTATAGGAACCCTTTCCCAACGGTTCTTCCAAACCGTTGGGAAAGGGAGCTCAAAACACCCCTTTCCCAACGGTTTGGGAGAACCGTTGGGAAAGGGGTGGGTCTTTCCCAACGGTTCCCCCAAACCGTTGGGAAAGGGAGCTCAAAACACCCCTTTCCCAACGGTTTGGGAGAACCGTTGGGAAAGGGTAACGGTTTGGGAGAACCGTTGGGAAAGGGGTGGGTCTTTCCCAACGGTTCCCCCAAACCGTTGGGAAAGGGAGCTCAAAACACCCCTTTCCCAACGGTTTTGGAGAACCGTTGGGAAAGACCCAACCCTTTCCCAACGGTTTGGGAGAACCGTTGGGAAAGGGTGCCCCAAAATCCAGCATACACCCCAACAAAAAAATATGCACTATCCCAACGGTTTTGCGAACCGTTGGGATAGGTTCTTCGATTTTTTTTCCAGGTCTACTGCCCGAGAACATTATATAAATCTAAATTTTAAATAATTATTATAATACATATATATATTTATGAAATTATGTTTAAAAAAGTCATATTAGGTTAGTGGTTAAGTCGTTCTATTATAAACGAGGGGTTCAGGGATCAAATCACACCGAATGTATTTTTTTTGAAATACATATACCAACGGTTTTATAACCATTGGAATAGATTTTCATATTACCTATGCCAACGGTTTTCAAAACTGTTGGGATAGGTCTATACCAACGGTTTTCCCAAAACCGTTGGTATAGACCTATCCCAACGGCTTACTTCGCCACGGTTCTCCAAACCGTTGGTATAGGCTATACCAACGGTTTGGAGGCCTATACCAACGGTTCCAAACCGTTGGTATAGGTTAGTTTTCTAGTAGTGAGAGGCCTTCAGACCTTCAGTCATATTCCTCACAGTATAATGCCTTGATCTGTCATTGGTGCGATAAGCAGTGGTACAAGAGTCCGATGTGCTCGAATGCTTCAAAACCTTGCCACAACTGTGAATGTTTGGGTCACTTACAATGATTCTTCTGTGGTGTTTCCAAGAAGCACTCTGAAGCTAGACTTGGCTCATTGAAGGTCACCTCAGCTCATCAGCAGGAGTAGGGCGATGTTTGGGGATCAGTTTGAGGTTTTCTCTTTGTAGTGTTCCTTAGATGTAGTGGTTGTCTCTTGTAGCATTCTTTGGTGTTTCTTTTCCTTCAGTTTCAAGAATGGTTCTTGTTGAACCTCTTTGAAACCTTTATTCTATTGGATGTGCGTTTGGTAAAAATTTCTTGTTCATGTGTTATGTTTGGAAATTTTTGAACCCTGACTGTGAGGCAGGAGATGCTTCAATCAACAGAGCTCCAACCATAGGTCTCGAAGTGAAGCTGGCGCATTTTCAGGTGAACCCCAATGGTGAAAAAGGGCCTTGGTTTAATCTCAGTCCTTAGTGTGTCATGGTTCGTGTTCTTCTTAGGGAACGATGTTGTTGATATGACAATGGTGGGCCCTTCCCCTCTCCCACTTGAGGTGAGGGTATTTGGACCATATGGAAAGTTTTCAAGTTCAATTAATCTCGTCATTCCTTATGGTGGGGAGACCCATCGTGGGTCTCGTTGAATTCAGTTTGGATTGTTTCCTATAGTGGGGAGTCTGTACGGGCCTCCCCGTGCCAGTTTCAGAGTTTTGTTTAGGGTTTTGTTTTGGTGGTGTTTAAAGTGTTTGTGTTTTGAGGATAAGTTTCATGTCATGGGATTTTGGTGTTTGTTTGGATTGATCAAATGAAGGTGCTTAAACTTTTAGGGGTGAGTGGCACTTAAGGAGTTTCTTCTTGGGTCTAGGTCTTGTTGTGGCTACCCGGGGACGGGAAGCGTTATGGTGGGGAGAATTTTCACACACCAACCTATGCATTTAATTTATTTAATTATTTTTCTATCTTTAGATGTTTTTTCTGGGGTTCGGGTGAGTCCCAGATGATTTTTTTGAGTTTTCGATAAAAAGTAAGCGTTTTGGGTTCGACATCGTTGGACGCACAGGCGGAGCACGACGCCGCGCGACTTCGCCCATGAAACCGCATGACCTTTTCATTAATTTTATTACTATTAAAATGATATGAATTCATTTTATTATTAACGTTATTATTAATTTTATGATGATTATGATTATAATTATGATTATGATTATTATTATTAATATGATTTTTATTTATTTTTATTCCTTTTCTCTCTCTTTATTCTTATTTATTCTTTTTTTTGTGTCTTCCATGCGGGTGTACCCCTACCTATCACCCCTTACTGTGCCCGCCCAATCAGATCCACTTATTCGGGACGCCCCATCCCACCATGCCTCCAGCCTCCCATAGTCGCACCCTGCTCAGCCTCTCCTATTCTTCTCCCGCACGACGTCCCCTCCTGCCCTCCTTCTACCTCACAACTACTCTATCTCCCTCAGAAACACCCAACACTCAGCCCGCCTCCCTTCTCCTCCCACCTTGCTACTCCGCCTCATGTGCGACGCCCTCCTGTCGGGTTGCCTCCTACACCACACCCTAGAACCTATATCCCCTGCCTCTACCCAGCAGCCCTCGTGCAACACTGCCTTGCTGCTCCACCTCATGCCTGATGCCCTCCCCATCTAGCCCACACTCTCGGTGTTCCCCGCAGCGCCCATACCTGCCTCTTTCCTAGGCCCTCCTCTTGCCCCAGCCGCTGCATCTTCTGCCCGCGCGCCCAGTGCTTCCCCGCACTGGCCTTGCCCATCCGACCAGCCCCTCCTTTGGACACCTCCCCTCCGACCAGTATCAGCTGCCCGACCTCCAGCCGGAACGCTGTCTGGCTAGTAGTAGTGCAGCGCCTTTGGAACCTCCCGTAGCACTCTCTAGCACCCGCTGTTTGGCTGCCGCCCTCCCATCCGACACCCATCTGTCTGACCACTTCTTCACAGACTTTCCCAACCAATCACGCCCTCCAACTCCACGTCCTACTGTGCGTGCCACAGCTGAAACCCGCTATCCCATCACACCACCCTCCATCCTGCCCAACACCCCTAGACTCGGTCCCTGTCCTTGCTTTGTCAGGTCAGCAGAGGTACAACGCCCTGACGACTTTCCCCTTCATTGCTCTGGCCACAGACCTCCTTTCGGTAGCCTCGCACCCACCTGGCATCCTTCCGGCCATGAGCCCCTTGGTTTCATGCCTTCCGACCCACCTCGTGCTGTCCTGCTAGCCCCACCAGTGCAACATACGCACTTCTATCCAACACGCCTTTAGTCCGGCCATCGCACACCCTCCTAGTTAGGCTGCGCTCTTCACTAGCATCCTTACGAGTCACTTCCTCTTTTTCACGATCCCTTTGATCAAGAGCATCCCTACGCTGGCTCTTGCCTCCTTAGCTCATTTCATTTCACCTGAACTGAGGTTTAGGTGAGGTTTTCATTGCCTCTTATTTTGATTATTTTAAATTAGCATCTATGTTTTCTTTAGTTGTCGTGCGTTTGTTTCAGGCATCGGTGTGCGTGTGCTTGTGTTCCTATGCGAGGCATGCCGCATCGTCGTAACTGAGCTGCAAGTTGAGGTAGGTCTCCCACTATACTTGCCTTTAAATTCATAATTTATTAATTTCTTGATATTTTATTAATTTTAATAAATGGTAAATAATATAAGATAATTAATTTTAAATGATTATTTGGTGTAAAAAGAGCGGTTTATTTTATACACGACACTTGAAGTACTTTCTTAATGAACGAACACCCAATAGTGAAAGAATGATTGTTTGTACTTTAAAAAAAATTCATGGAATTTCAAATGTAGTTCCGATTTATTTATAAATGATTTATTTTGAAGCGTAAACAAGTGTTTTGGTTCTCTTGAGAAATGAGGATTTTCTTTAAAATTGGTGAAGGCCTGTTTGGCACTTTAATAAAATAAATTATTTTGGAAAACTCTCTTTGGGGAGAATCAGGGGTGATCTTTGGTGTACGTTGATTTCATGAGTTGTGTGCGATGTTTGTGATACTTTATTGACTTTGTTGACTCACCCCTTTCCTTTTTATTATACGTGTTGAAATGGGAACATGACATAATAAGTGAATCTTCTGAGAATGATTACTGCACCAGTTTAGATTACGCACTGGCTAGTGGACCATAGTAGAGAGGTACTCTTTTATTAGTGTTATGGGATTGGGCCCCTCGGTTAGGCCATGTAGGGCAACACCGGAAATTTGGGCGTTATGACATCATTGAGTAGGGAATGCCTTCAGGATGAGTCACATGTATAGTAAAATTTGGATTGTTTATGAGCTCCTAGGTTAGAACCATGTTTTATTTAGTGTTTATTTGTATGTGGCGAATGATTGAGAGGTCTAGTTCGGTTATTGGCCCTTGTGTGCCACGTTTTTCATTTCCCTTAGTGTGTGTTGTGTGTTGTGTGTGGTTTTTTCTTTTTACTAACAACTAAAATTTGGATTTCTAAATTGTGTGAAAAAATGTTTTAAAATGAAATGCACTTGGTTCTTTCAAACATTAGACTTGTTTTTAAATTAAAAAGGGAAATGGAATGTTACTTGTTTTAGAAATGAAAGTGTGTGTGTGGAAACCCATATTTTATGTAATTTAGTTCAAACCTGAAATTGGTAAATTCTTTATTTAAAGGTAGTGAATTGGGAATAGTTTGTTGGGAATGCCTACTAAGTTTTAATACTCACTCCTATAGTGTCTTACTATTTTTAGTTTTGTTGTAGGTTTGACTCGAGCTTGCTCGCTGTGGGAGAGAGTTGGTTGTGGTTTGGAGAGTGACTCTCGAGGTCACATGGAGTTTTTGGTCGAGATCATATTAGTGTGTTTTATTGGTTGTTCTTTCTTTTCAATGTAATTTATTTATTTTGCATTATTCTACTTTTTCTGCTGCTTTATTGATTTTCATTGGGCGAAATCATTCCCAATTTTTCTCTATTGATTCTGTGACGCTTGTTGCCAGCCTGGGAGGATAGGGAATGCCTCTCGGGCCATGTCGCGGACCAGCTCAGGTGACTAGTTCAGGTTCGACCCGAGTTGGTTCGTGACACCATGTACAATATCCCTTGGTCTCATAAAAAGACTAAATCCTCTCCTCTTAAGAGGTTCTCAAGGAAGGTTGGTTCAAGAGGTGAAATTCCTCTTTTCTTTTCTTTCATTTTTATGTTCTTTTGCTATTTTTTATTTCATAACTTATACTCATCCAAATGGTATGAAAACTCTAGTAACATAAATGCACTATAATATTGTTATTATAATGAGATAACTCATCATCATCTCTCCTTTCCACACCTTTTATTTGAAAGAAATGAAAACACTGTTTGAGATGTGTTAATTTAGAACATTCAAGGATAACGAGTTATCAATTTCTATTACTATATTCAATTATGGTAATGAAACCATTTTATGGTTGAAATAGAATATTAAATGTGTATTTTATCTTATGTTATGTTATGGAATCATTTTTTCTCATATGATGTAAAATAATAATACAAAGCAATTTAATTTTGAGAAAAATCGCTAAAATTAATTCAAGCGTTTATCATTAATGTTTTATATAATGATTCACCTTCACTCCAAATAACCAAATGAATTTTATAACCATGTAATCTTCTGTATGTTCAATAATTTCATATAACTTCAATTCTGGACAACCACTTTCATCTTACATGTTTATTTGTTCATGAAAATAAGTAAATTGATCATAAAAAAACCAAGAAAACAAACAGACCCAAACAATGAAATTGAACAACTTAACTCATAAAAAAGGTCATGAATGAAATTAAAAAGGTTATACTAAATCTTTTAAATATAGAATAGGTTTTGTAATTATTAATTAATGAACCTAATTTGATTATTCAGGTCATTAATACCAAGTGGATAACACCATCAAACTTAAGGTAAGGGATCCTCTCTATTTCACTTTTATTCAAGATTGTACTCTATGTTATGTCCTTTTATGTTTAATTATTAGTGATGAGGTATGATTAAAAACATCCCCATACTGTCCTCATGATGTTTAGATGATGATAAACCCATTTCTCTCTCATTAATCCCTCTTAAGTACACATGATACCATGCCAATATTTCGTAAGGGATTCAACGTAAACCTCCTTTATTCCTTATGGTTTCTTTATCTTTATTTTTACCTAAATGAGGTTATCTATTATTCTTATGTTTACATTATAAATTATATTTTAATTTTACAAAATAATTTATTAATTTCCATTCATTATTCTCTTTCGGGGATATTTTTTTTAAGTGATTCCATCCTCAATACTTCCCGATAAGAAAACCTATTTTGAGGGAACTTCCCTAAATATTACATGATTTCAAGTGCACTATATCATCTGTTTTAAGAAACCATTGTCTTTATAAAATAATTATTTTTATTGTACAAACCTTCTTAGTTCAATTTTGGTTTTTTATAAAGGATTGTTCCCTTTTCTATTTTAAAGGCTCTATAGTATTTTCCTTAAAACCGCTCAAAAATGTTTTTATGCTAAAATTTATTGAATAATTTTCTTACATGTGGTCTCTTATAATTGAAATCACTTACTATGATACATGACTATTTTCTCTTATGAATTTCCATGTATATTTTAGTTCCTTTATTTCATGGACACTTTTATGATACGACTATTTTTTATGTTTTATGACATGATTGTGGTACCCAATTCTTTCCATGGGTAACCCTTATGTTTATGTAAGATTGATTATGTTTGATTATTTATATGAAAAATATATTAATGAAAAGTTAATATGGGTGTGCCCAGATAGATCTCTAATGCATTGGGTAAAGTTAAGTCTCATGAGATGTTATGTGCGATGGTCTTGGTGGTTTTCCTTGGACTCTGCTATTATGTGAAACGATCTTGGTGGTTAGCCTTGAATTGTACTAAAGTCATGTTTTATGTTGCTGCCACATTTCTATATCTCCATGTTTATATGATTCCATGTTTATATGTTAAGGTTCCATATGTTACATGCATTTTTATATCATTATGTCATGCCTTCTATTCCTTGTGCTAATGCTTTGTTCTTATGGTTATTCCCTTATTGGGCTATTTAGATCATATCTTTATTCACGTGTTCCCTAGGGTACCCTAGGAAGATGTTTGAGCACAATTAAAGTTAGGAGATAAATTTAAATATTAAATAAAGAAGTGTTTTTTTAGTCCCATATTTTTAGTTTTATATACCTAGTATTCAAAGACACTAGACTTCACGATCCTTGGCTTGTAATCTGATGAATAATTATTCTTAAAATCATGTAATGTTATGTGAAAAGGCTAGGGTCGCTGTAAGTCTACCCCTTTCACTTTACACCAATTGGATGATGAGCTTTTTTTCCATGTGTCTGAAAGATTCTTAGAACAACTTGATGATTCTACCCCTACTGCACCTAAGAGAGTTATATCTGAAAGTCACTCTATTATTGATAGTGAACCACCTATATCAATTGTTGTTTATATTTATAAACCTGTTAATGACATAAGCGTGGAGGATAATGTGAGGGAGACCATTCTAAGTGAGGCTGGTCATCTTGGATATCATGATGATTTTTTCCTTACTTTACCACATTATTTGAGTGAGTCTATATTTTGAAGCTACTGGTGGAAGGAGGCTTAGTCCTTGGGTGTTATAATTTTTGAAAAGACTTCTTCAAGTTTCTGATTTGCCTCATGTTATGTGTAAACTTATTGAATTATCCAAATGAAACCCTAAGGGATCAAGTACTGCTAAATCTTACCCATTGAATGATCATGGTTAGAAAAAATCAGGGGATAAAGTCTGGTTGGGGTATTTAAACTTAGTGCTACATGGGAGGCAACCCATGGTTTTCTTGTTTTCATTTTTTAATTTATATTTGAATAAATTCTCCTTACTCGGTTGTGTGTCTCTCTACTTTGGTGAACCATTATTACTGATATTTTCATTAACATATTTTTGCTCTAGATTGATGGCTTCTTGTTTAATAGTGTTATTTACCAATTGAATTTAGGTGAAGGTGGTCTGGTGGTCTTGGTTATATGTGATAATTCAGTACCATTGGAAGCCTCATTTATAACATCTATGCCAGAAGGAAGATGCTATTTGAAGAACATTGGATAACATTTCCCTCAACTTTCCTCTGATCAATTTCAATTTTGCTTTTCTTTTTTGCTTTCTCATTAAAATCTATTCATTTTTTAGGAACTTTAAATTTTTGAATAGATTAATTTTTCATTGGTTTAAAGAGATTATGTAATTTTTTTTTCACAACATTGAAAAGAATATTCCACACTCAAGGAAGTCCTGTTTTTAATTTTGAAAAAATTTTAATCTATCTTTTCATATTGTTTGTTGCTAGGAATTAAGTGTGGGGTATTCCCCATAGTTTCTTGTGCAATGTGTGAATTTATTTTCTTGTTGGGTGTTAGATTTCTAAAATCTAGTGATTTGAAAATTATATTGAACTACATTGTGAAACATGCTTGAAACCATTTCTTTCATTTTCATTCAAATGTTGTTGTACTGTATTGATCATCATGCTACTGTTTGAACTGAGTTGTAAAATCCTTTTCCTACTTATAAAAAAATAAAATGCATGCCCTTTTCAAAATATAATTGTGCTTGATATATTGGTGGTGGCTGGGGGTTTCTTTTGTATATTATTTTTTCTTTTACTATTTTTTTTGGTGTGGAAAACAACCTTTTGAACATTCCTGTAACCCCTTCAAAACTAATTTTCACATGCAACACTTTTAAAATATTTTTCAAAATTTTAAACTGTCACTCACCTTAAGCCTCAACATTGGGGACAATATTGTGAATCATGTGTGGGGGATAGGGTCTAAACTTATTTTCAAAATGTGATTCATGGATAACACATCAAAAACCCTGTCATTTTTTAAAATTTCCTCCCAGTAAAATTGTAAATACTTCTGTTTTTTGTAAATATAATTAACCCCCCCCCCCAAAAAAAACAAAATAAAAAAAATACATAAAAAAGAATTAAATAAAATCAAAACAAAAAAACTATAAAAACATCATAAAGAAAAATCCATTGTGTCATGCCTAGGAAAAAAATTTCACGCTTACTTTAAACATTTTCACTGGTTCTAAAATTTTTATAATTTAGTCATTGCTGATTGATGTCACCCAAATTTCTTATTAAAATTCAGTTGAGGAGCTAGAAAATGGATTGCGATAGTAGAGATATTTGTGGAATTTTTTTTGACTTGATAAAACTTGAAATTTAAACTCAAACTTGGGTGACTCACCTTTTTGAACAATCAACTAATTTAGAATAATAAAATGATAATTATTTAAATTCTCTGTAATTAGAGTAAAATGGGAAAATGATATCTCATAGTGAGTCTTTGAGATAAGGGCACTGAGTGCATTTATATTAATAAATAAAAGTCATTTTCAATTTCAATAAGTTCTATGAACACTGCTTTTCACAAGAAATATGGCTGGAAAAAATTAAAATAAAGTGACTTGTCCAAAATTAACTCATTTAGGTGAGGTAAATTTTAAACCTAGATGAAGAAGGTAATAATTGAATTAATTAAAAATCATTTGAGTTGAAGTAATGAAGTGAGAAAATTTTGGACCTTTGATTTATTTAGAACCCATGGGTGAGTGATAAGCTCAATTATCTTTTGTTAAAATCTAATTTCCTCTCTTTTCTAACATGTTTTACTCTTATTACTGGAACTCGATTTTGAAATGAAAGTGAGATAGTGAGTGAAATTCACATAGGAGGCATGCTAATGTCAAGAAATGAAGGAGTTTTTGATTTTCTTTAGTTCGGAAATGTATGTGTGAACTGGGAAGGATTTTCATTTTTTGTTTTTAGGAGACTTTGTTAATAAATAAAACATATTGAATTTCTGAAGAGTGAAATTGATTACGTGTGAGAGAGTTTGATGTGACATTATTTCATCCACTTTTCCACATCTTTTGTTGTATTTTAATTGTATTTTTATTATTAAAATAATGTATTATGTTTCATATTTTTCAATTGTTGTATTTTTTATATGAGATTGTTAAAAATTTGATTTTTTATTAACATTATGTATTTTAGTGTTTAATTTTATCATTTTTAATAATTTTAAATTAATTAATTAATTCTATTGTAACTACCATTTTTTAATTATTTGATTTTCAATTAAAATATTATTTTTTCATTCTTTCATTGTTTCTGTCATTTGTTTTAATTTCTTTTTTTATCATTTTTTAAATTAATTTATCAATTCAATTATTTGATAATTTTAATTTTTTAATAAATAAATATCATTTTAGTTTTTTTAATTTTAAATAATAAATTTTAATTTGTTAATTATTTGATTATATTAATTATATTAATTGATTAGTTAATTAATTTAAGAAAATTGAATTTAATTTTTATTATTTTAACAAATTTACATTTATGATTTATTTATTTTAAGTGTTTAAATATTTTTAAAAAATACTAATATGAATTTATTTAATTGTTGAATAAATTGTAATTGAGATAATTTTAAAAAAAATTACATTATGTCTTTGTAATTTAAAACGTAAATTGTTATGTTTTAATTTTTTTTCTTTTGTAAGTTTAGTTAATTGATTATTTTTTGTTAAATTAATTTTTCAATTTTTTTATTGTTTCTTATTTGTTTTAGGTGAAACTGCTTGAGTCACCGCCAACCAATTCAACGGTGACTTAGGGGAGTCACCTCCTACATCTTCTTCAATGGTGACTCAATTGAGTCATCATTCTTCCCCACCCACCATCGATTTCTTCCTTCACTCATCGGTGCCTCACCGCTAGCATCCCTTGACTCACCACTAGCCCCCATCTTTCTCTTGTCACCATTGATCCACACCCAATGGTGACTCCGTGAGTCACCTTTGGATCCTACCCACCGTCACAACCCCTGTAACAGTGACTCAGTCACCATCGGCCCTAATGTCACCTTCTTCCAGCGCCAGAACCACTCTCAAAAAAATAAAAATTAACTCCACAACAACAATTAAAAATTACAACAGCAGTGAAAATTGAAAATGAAGACATCAACGAACCAAATTGGGCATAGATAAAGAAGAAAATCAATACAAATCAAAATACGCAATTTATAACGATATCCAAATAGACCAAAACAAATCGAATCCCCTGCTGAACCACAATCCAATGCCAAACTATCCAAATGAATCCATATCTTCTACTGTCCACCATCGACCCTCCACCATCGTAGATGAATCCACTTGAGAACTCCCAATGCTACCGCTATCCATTTATGACCTAAAGCTGAGCACCACCTCACCATTTAAGCTCTCCACCACACCATATGATGTTGTCCAAGCTGAAATCCAGAGTCACACTACGTTCGCTTGAGCCTTCCCTCATTGAATCTCAACGCTGCCCTTATTTCCACCTAGCCGATGCCTGCTGTCAAGGCTGCCGCCCTGAGCCCCACTCCTCCTCCCGAAACCTGTATCCCCATCTCCTTTATTTGATCAAATGAACCCCCCTCTTTTCTCTTCTCTTCTCTTTTTTATTTCTTTTATTATAATTACATATAATATAATTTGTAATAATAATAATAATATTATTATTAACATATATAGTTTTAATAATAAATAAATAAATAAATATATTTATTTATTTATGTTTTTATATCTAATAATTTTATGTAAATATTTTTGTAAATATATTTTTCTTAAATACTAATTATAATTTAATATAATTATAATTATTGTATGTATTTTTATTTTCAAATGTACATGTTTTAATTTTTGTATATATATATATATAATAATTGTATATAGTTATATTTATTAAATAAGTAGTGATATTTTTATTATTTATTTGTATATTTGTTAATATATCTATATATATTATTCTTGTTATAAATTAATTATTTTAATACTTAATCTATGTTTTGTGTGGAGGAGCCATTTGAATTAGTTAAGAGGGGGCATGCTACATGGAAATTATGGGAGGAGTGCGTGGGGAATTCAGTTGTGGAATAGAAGAGTCCAGAATGCAATGACACATTTGAGGGGGGATCTCAAGACACACATCACCACCAAGGGAGACACATCATCCAATTATAGAACCTTCAAGGAGGGGAGACAGACTCAACCATCCATCTAATTCATCCTGATCCATCCATTAGTGATGATTCACCCCACTCACCTATTCCAGATCCTTCCTCCCACACCATCCGAACTAAAAGATGACTGTCATCCATTCCACAATCTCCATTCACCAGGACAGATAACAGAAATAGACAACCGAGCTTGGAGCATAGAGCAGGAATCGAAGAAGGAGCTCGAGTTTGGGGAAACATGCTCGCCATATATGTTTCTTTACTGCTTCTTCTTTGTATTTTAATTTTTTATTTCCCCAAACATGAGTGGTTAATTAGATTAGGGGAATCAGATTGTGATGGATTTATTTTCATTTATCCATTATTCTTTTATTGGTTTAATTATTTGGTTCATTTTTTAAATCTATATTCTTCTCTGTTCTATTATGAGAATTTGTTTACACTAATCAAGAACAAAGATATTTGGTAGTGAGAAAATTTTACTATAAATATTGGAATGAAGTACTAAAACTGGAAAAGGTCATTGAATTTATTCTCCATATTGAATGGATTAATTCTAAAGTTAAGATCAACTGATCTGAACTAAAAAGGTTCATCAAGCTGTGTAAATTCACTGAAGTGCCACCTCAGTGAATATCCACCTTTTTTTCAAGCACTAAAAATTGAATTAATTTAATTAGGATATGAGAAAATCATTTTTAATCAGTTCAAAGCGGCCCGAGGACCCTAAATTCATCCATTGTTGTCTTCTATCTATTTTAGTCCTAGAAGTTACTAGACCATACCATTTTAAAATTCACTTTCTACCACTACATTCCATGTTTACTATTTTCTTTCAATTTTTGTTGTTGTCTTTAGTTATTTTTAGTTTGTTTGGTATGCACACATTATCCCTTCTCTATGATTCAACCCTATAGGTTCTGGGCGCAGCGAAAGCGCGGTTGGGCCGACCCCCAACTTTAATTTTTACCATGCTCAATGATTATTCCAGGATCAATACGACAATGAACACTAGTCTCCACAGAATAGAATCAAAGATTTAGATAAATAATAAAGAGCCCCAAAACCTTTAGAAATGATCTTTTACATCATGTTTATAATTAATTTAAATTTAATTTTTGAATAAATAAAATACCTGGTTCTTTAGTACTTTCTTTGTGATGATGTTGATCATCTGGGATGACCCTTTCAGATTGTCTCGTTGAGCTTGTGAGGATACAAACTAAAATCCCTATAGTAGTGATCCACATGTGCTCCAATGGTCTCCAATCGACACCAATCATTCTCTAGGTGCTAGCATGGAGAATCGAGTGTCTTGCGTCGATCGTTCTTGATCGCTTATTCTTCGGTTTTGAATAATGTCTCTCATTCTTGAGAGGGAGAAAGGAGAGGAGTCGAGAGAAAATTCCTTACATGGAATTGCTCTTGCATCACCGGTTTTCCATCCATAGAACAATAGATGTACCTATCTATTTATCAACATGGGAATTCAGTTATAATATTTAATTGTGTAACATTAATTAAATACATTCATAACCTTAAAGAAAATCCATGCTACATAATAACAATAACTGCTTCATTATTTGCGGCACACCAACTTGCACAAAATGAAATCATAAATGAAATCCCATGCTGCATAATTATAACCATGTTATTATTATTTTATTTTGTTCCAACTAGTTAAATAATTATTTACCATTTTATAAATATTTATTTTACTATCGGACCGTCCTTGGTCCTCTCGAACTCCACTTCTATTTATTGAACCCATAAATAAATAAATAAATAATTTATTATCTTAAATAAATATTTTATTTACAAACTAGTAAATAAATATTTATTAAATGTTCAATAAGATAAATAAATATATTTTTATTCATAATCCCTTGAATAAATATTTATTTAATTTATGCAATAATTTTAACTTGAATAAAATTATTCCACTATGTTGAGAATAATATTTATTCCATTAATTAAATTCTAATAGAATTTAACCTAGACCACCAGAAACACTTAGTGTGTGAAATTCTAGGATTCTTTCTCATTGGCATTAGGCGGGCTTGCCTGAAGTCAAAGAGTACTATCTAGAAATGGGTCAAGGCACCCAAGAGAAAGAATTTAAAGTTGAAACAAAAACATCCAAATACAAACACTCACTGTGTAATATAATACCTTTGTCTCAATATCTCATCAAGCTGGTTTCATGATAGTGTCATCAACCTTTATGCTTAATATGTCATTATTTGACTACCTGAAATAAACTCATTGTTACACCATGGCTATGGAATTTCGTGTGACGGTTCTATTTAAATCAATGACCCGGGATATCAACTTCCATAAATATAAGGGACAAATCCTTTCTCGAATTATCCATTAATAACATGTCATTCATGATGCACCCAATGTACCCTACTTCCTACCAACTGTCTGCATGATGGGTTTCGTCAGTAAATCAAAGTGCTCGAGTCACAAAACATATTAATGTTAATCTTAAAGTCTAAGGACCATTACACACACTCACAGATAGGAATATCCGATGAAACCAAAACATGCAGAATTCCTATTAGCAGGTCTGTTTTCATTATCTCCCATCTTAGAGATTACCAAGTGTGAACTTTATGAGAAGAAGTCTCATCTGCTTACAAGTACTCCCACATAAAAGCATGTATACTATGTGTCCCATCATAGTATGTCATCCAATCATAGAATTATATTTAAGAATATTGTCATAGCACTTCAAGGTTCTCATCATAGTGGGGAACTGTTATAACCTTGTCAATGAAACAAATACTCCAGAACATTATTACACTATAGTCATGCAGGACAATGAACAATATGTAATAAGATGTTTAATATTTAAATATATTAAATATTAATGTAATCAAAGTAAAAATAGTTGGTTCTAGGACAATAACTCTTACAAACTCCCACTTGGACTAGAGTCAACTGCCTATGACTTTTAGTCCGCCAGACCTCACATGATGATCATATTTTTGCTGAGTCAAGGCTTTAGTCAAGAGGTACATCATGTTGTCTTCCATGGAAATACTGCTCACTGCAACTTCACCTCTCTGAGAAAAATCCCTCAAGAGATAATACTTTTGAAGTATGTTCTTCATCCGCTGATGTGACCTTGTCTCTTTTGCAAGATCCACCACTGTAGTATTATCATAATATAGTGTGATGGGATCTTTACTGTTAGGCAACACATCCATCTCCTAGACAAAGTTCTGCATCCAAAATTCTTCTTTATCTACCTCAAAAGTTGTGATATACTTAGATTCTTCTTTAGAATCTATGACCACACTCTACTTTGAGCTCTTCCAGATCACTGCACCTCCATTAAAAGTGAAGATGTACCCTGTTTGTGACTTCATGTCATTTTGATCAACCTGGAAACTAAAATCTGCATACCCACTTATGACTAGTTCCTCATGTCCTCCATAAACCAGGAACATATCCTTAGTACACCTTAGATAATTTAGGATAGTCTTTACTACCATCCAATGGTGGTCACCTGGGTAAGCTTGATATCTTTCTACCGCACTCAATGCGTAGGAGACATCCAGATTAGTACATAGCATGTCATACATGACTGATCGAATCCCTGATGCATATGGAGTCCTTTACATTCTCTCTCTTTACTCACATGTATAAGGACACATTTTCTTGGAAATATAAATGCCATGTGATGCTGGAAACAATCCCCTCTTGGATTATTCCATGTTGAATCTCTTCAGTATCTTGTCAATGTATGTACTTTGACTTAGGCCCAGTAATATCTTGGATCTATCTTGATGGATCTTGATCCTAAGAATATATGCTACCTCACCCAAGTCCTTCATGGATAAGCATTGATTCAACCATGCCTTAACAGACTGTAAGACTAGTATCTCATTTCCAATAAGTAATATGTCATTAACATATACTATCGGGAAAACAAATGCACTCCCACTAAACGTTTGTAGATACAAGGATCACATTAGTTCTTTGTAAAACCAAATTCTATTATGGATTCATCAAAATGAATGTTCCATGACCTAGATTCTTTATTTTATCCATAAATGGATTTTTCAACTTGCATACCTTATTGACATCATTTGGAGTCATAAAACCTTCAGGTTGTGTCATTTAGACATCTTCTTAAAGGTTCCTGTTAAGGAAGGATGTTTTTACATCCATTTGAGAAATCTCATAGTCATGGTAAGTCGCAATGAAAAGTATAATTCTGATGGATTTCATCATTGCAACTATTGAAAAGGTTTCTTTGTAGTCAATACAATGATGTTGTTTAAACCCTTTTGCAACTAGTCATGCCTTATAGGTACTGACTTGTACCTCTATGTCCATTTTCTTCTTGAATACCCATTTGAAACCGACAAGCTTTACATCAACAAGAGGATATAACAAAATACATACTTGGTTTTGGTATATAGAATCCATTTCACAATTCACAGCTTCTTTCCACTTGGTAATGTTTGTTCCACATACTGCTTCCTTGTAGGTTATAGGATCATTATTATAAACTAATAATGAGTCACCATCCTCAGTAACTAGAAAATCGTACTGTTTTGGTTCTTTAACCTCTCTTGTATTCTTACGCAATTCTTGTGTCTCTATAACATTTTTTTCTTCCACTGGGATTTGTGGAATCTATTCCTATACCAACTATTGTGTACCTTGATCCTCGACTTTATCTAAGTCTATCTCTCTCCAACTATCTCTTTTTATATTTTCTCCCTCTCAAGAAATATGGCGTGTCTTTCCACTATGACCTTTTTTGTCTGAGGGGTTGTATAGGTAATATCCCCTTGTTTCCTTAGGGTATCCTATAAAGGTACACTTTGTGCTTTAGGGTGAAAGTTTGTTACCTGAAGAGGCCTTAACAAACACATTATTTCCCCACACATGTAAATTCAATAATGAAACTTTATTTCCACTCCAAAACTCATATGGAATACCATTTATCGATTTAGTTGGTACTTGGTTTAGTATGCGTGCTTCTGTTTGTAACGCGTATCCCCAAAAGGATAATGGAAGACTTGCATGACTCATCATTGATCTCAATATATCCAACAAGGTGTGGTTCCTCCTTTCACTCACACCATTCCATTAGGGCGTGTAAGGAGGAGTGAGTTGGGATAGGATCCCAAACCCCTGTAAGTAATCAATGAAGTCTTGATTAAGATATTCTCCACCTCGTTCTGAGTGTATTTTCTTAATCTTCTTACCAAGGTGGTACTCAAATTCATTCTTGTATTCTTTTAACTTATCAAAAGAATCTTACTTATACCTCATTAAGTAGATATATCCATACCTACTAAATTCATTAGTAAAAGTTATGAAATATGAGTACCCACCCCTTGCTTCAACTGGAAATGGTCTATACACATCGGTGTGAAATAATTAAAGAATCTCTTTATCCCTTTTACCTTTCCCGCTAAATGGGGATTTGGTCATTTTACCTTGTAAATATGTATGACATATGCCAAGTCATTTTAATTCAAAAAAAATCTAAATATCCATCTTGATGCAACTTTGTTAAGAGTTTATTGTTTACATGACCTAGCCGGTGATGCCAAATTTGGGTGTGGTACGAGTCATGTGAAGTATCTTTGTTATCGATTTCCATTACTTGGTTTGTGTAATCCAACATGTAAAGACCATTGTATAAATGTGCCCTACCAAAACAAATTCTATCTTTGTAAAAGAAGAAAAATTCATTTCCAAAAATGAAAACAAATCCATTTGTATCTAATCTGGATACAAAAATAATGTTTTTAGCAACAAAAAACACATAATAACAACCCTTTAACACCAAGATCACCCCAGTTGGAAACATGAGGTGGTAGTCTCCAACAGCTACAAAAACAAGTCTAACTCCATTGGCTGCTTGTAGATTTACCTCCCCTCAGTCAATCTTCCTGAATCTACTTGGTTTATATATTTGGATACATATGTGAGCACCACAAGCTATATCTAATACCCAATTTACAGAAACAGATAGATTTCCTTTGATAACAAACACACCTAAAGCTTCCCCTTACTTCTTAGGTTGGGTGTAATTCTTCTTCCAGTGTCCCTTCTTACCACATGTGAAACAAACAACTTCATATTCCCTTGCCTCCCCTTTGACCTTCCCTTTCTTAGAAGGGCATGAAGCAACTTTGGGGTTAAAGCTATTCACCTTCCCTTTCCTCTTATTCACCATAAGGGCTAAAGGATTTTAATGCTTCATATATTTTTCCTCTTGGAAAACGAGGATAAGAAGATCATATAGAGACTTCTCAATGTTTTTCATATTGAAATTAACAACAAAGTTGGAGAATCTCTGAGGGAGTGATGCAAGAATGAGATCAGTACCCAATTATTTGAAGAATTTAGACCCTGAAACCTTTATGCAATTAATGTAGCCAATGAGCTTGACTATGTGAGGCCCAGATGGGTCACCTTCTCCAATATTTCTTTGAAAGAGTGCCTTGGAGATCTCAAACCATTCTTTTCTTTCTCTCTCCTGGTAAAGACTATAGAGGTGCTCGAGCATGATATAGGAATTAATGTTTTCGTGAGACTTCATGAGCTCACTTTACATTGATGATAACATAAAACATTGAACATTGACCACATCGTTCATATGTTTCTCTTAGACCAAGAACTCTTCGTCACTCACTTATTGGGCATGCAGATTATGTGATGCTGACTCTAGCACATAAAACTTTCGTTCATGGTGTAGAATAACCCAAATATGTCTAAACCATTCATGGAAGTTACTACCGAATAAGATTTTTTCTTTATCTAGAATCAATCATTGGGATAGTGTGGTTGACATGATTTTCATTCTAAAATTAAAAGAGTATATTATTAGTAATTTCTTGATTACATTTCATGAGAAATAAATTAATTTTATTAAGTCTCCCACTATTTTATCAAGTCCCAATGGCCCTCACCATTGAACCCAAAATGTCCAGTTTTCATGACATTATAGTGTAAATGATCCATATTCCTCTTTACATAACCCCAACAAGGGTTGGCCAATCTATTTGAATGTATTTAGGTAGGCTGTTCTTTGAAAACTATTGGCTTGCAACTCCTTGATCCGTTGAGTGGATTTCTCAATCCTGAAATCCTGACTTGGATTTCATCAACACTTGCCTTCAATATTACACCAAGTCTAGAAAGGGATATTTCTCTTGATTCAATATGGTTAAGTCAACCCGAAACCTTTTATAAGGGATTATTGTATAAAAGTAAGTTTCCTAACAAGGGTTGGCCAAACACATAGTTTTATTGAGTCTTTCCATTAATCAAGCAACGGAAGGCTTAGTTTGACTTAATATTTTTTTGAGTAATTTTTATCTCTTATACGTAAATTGCCTTATTATATTTATCACATGCTTGTTAATATTAAGTGGAACTTACTTAAGTGATTGAACATGTCTTGATAATATTCATGCACAAGCCTGATTTATTTTTGTTTCATCTTGCATTCTTTTTAGTTCATTAATTATGTGATCACGACAACACATCCATAATGAAAAAAACATGCAACTGACAGAAATAAAATAAAGTAAAGGGAATGATCATGAGCCTTTTCTAATGGTTAGTTTATCTAGTGGTTGATAAAATAACCCTAACCTAGGCGAGAAACACCTTCATGTTTATAACTTCCCCCCTGTCCACCTTTGTATCTCCTTGGATTGGTTTTTCCTCAGTTCCTGACTTGGAACGCCTCCACAATCTTTGGATATCCTTCCATTACATATGTTTTTTAAATCACACGCAGTTGAGGGGTAAAAAGGGGGTTTACATAAAAGAAACCATGGGAACTTAGGCCCTACATATTAATGAGGAGTGATGGCTCTCATTCCAACAATTAATTTAATAAATAAATTAAAAGGAAACCAATCACATACAAAGGTTTTGGTCTAGCTCATGATCACCCACATACATGCAATGAGTTACACATTTAATAAAACTAGCATTCAATTATTCAATCATTATTATTAAGATAAATCGTGCTTGAATTGATTAATTATTATCTTTAATCAATCAATCATTTTATCTTAATCCTTTTATGAATTTCCTTGAGATTCTCATCTTTGTACATAAACGCAGCTTAGAGGTAACCTGGTGAATACCCGTTCGAATCTACCCAACATGTATTATATTCACATAATTTTTTACTCTTATGACACATGGAATAGAATATGTTTCAATGAATAGAGTAATAACATATAGTACGTTTTATACATGATATGTAGTTCTAAACATTACACAAACATTAAAGTTCTAATTATGTGTAATTTGGTAAAGTACACAACATATAGTTCTGACTACATGGAATGTACTACCTTCACCATCTTTCCCAAAGTACACACCTAGGGACTCAGTATGTGAATCGTACTTTAGAAATTTTAGAGTAAACGGTGTGTACAATGGGCTACACGTTGTGTTGTCTCCACGTTACATGGTTACCGTTCGGCTTATCCGTGTATGGGATACATGGTTTGGCCCCTGACCCAAAGGGACTACACACCCTGTGTAGTGGGTAACATGACATGTAATCCAGTAAGTGTGTGCATATCTATCCTAGTCAACACACGGTGTAAAAATTAACTACACCACGTGTAATAAATGCACACGGCTTGAGTAATTGCCGAATTACTCCCGATGCACTGAACACAACTACACAATGTGAAGTCCAGATTACACGGTGTGTATGGAAAAGAACACAACATGTGAATCCAAACACACAACATGTAATTTCGTGTCACCTGGGAAGAATCGTCGGCACCTCCTAATGATTTCTCCATTTTAATTTTAATCCAAAAAACACTTATTTCAGTGAAATCTGTGAGAAACGAAAAGAGGAAGAACATATATCAAAATACATATTACAACAACAATTAACCTTGAATTGACAAACTAAATTATTAAAATATAAATCATCAATGAATTATTTAAATAATTACAAACTATGATGAACCCCCTATGAAACCACTTGTAGGTTCCGGGCGCAACAGAAGAGCAGTTGGGCCGATGCCCAACTTTAATTTTTACTATGATCAATGATAATTCCAGGATCAATATGATGATGAACACCAGTCTCCATGGAATAGAATAAAATATTTATAAAAATAAGGAAGAGACCCAAAAAAATTAGAGAGGATCTTGTACAACATGTTTATAATTAATTTAAATTTAATTTATGAAGAAATAAAATACTTGGTTCTTCATAACTTTCTTTGTTGATGATGTTGATCATCCGGGATGACCCTTTAGGATTGTTTCATAGCGCTTGTAAGGATCCAAACCAGAATCCCTCTAGCGGTGATCCACACATGATCTAATGGTCTCTGATCGACACCACTCGTTCTCTAGTTTCTAGCATAGAGAAGCGAGTGTCTTACATCAATTGTTCTTGATCGCCTGTTCTTCAGTCTTAAAGAATGTCTATTGTTCTTGAGAGGGAGAGAGGGAGAGAGGATAGGAGTCAAGAGAAAATTCCTTACTTGGAATTTCTCTTGCTTCACCGGTTTCCCATCCATGGAAGAATAGACATACCAATCTATTTATCGACATGGGGATTCAGTTATAATATTTAATTGCGTAAAAGCAATTAAATACATTAATAACCTTAGAGAAAACCCACGATACATAATAACAATAACCGTGTCATTATTTATGGCATGTCAACTTGCGTAAAACAGAATCATAAATGAAATCTCGTGCTGTATAATTATAACCGTGTTATTATTATTATTTTTGTTTCAACTAGTTAAATAATTATTTACCATATTGCAAATAATTATTTTACTATTAGACCGTCCTTGGTCCGCTTGAACTCCACTTCCATTTATTGAATACCTGAATAAATAAATAAATAATTTATTCTCTTAAATAAATATTTTATTTAAAAACTATTAAATAAATATTTATTAAATGTTAAATAAAATAAATAAATATATTTTTATTCACAATCCTGTGAATAAATATTTATTTAATTTATGAAATCATTTTAACTTGAATAAAATTATTCCACTTCCTTGAGAATAATATTTATTCCATTAATTATATTCAAATAGAATTTAATGAAGACCACTCGAAACACTTAGTGTGTGACCCTATAGGATTCTTTCTCATTAGCATTAAGAGGGATTGACTAAAGTCCAAGAGTACTGTCTAGCAATGAATCAAGGCACCCAATATAAATAACTTAATGTTGCAACAATTACATCCACATACGAATGTTCACTATGTAATATAATCCATTTGTCTCAATATCTCAACAAGCTAGTTTCATGATAGTGTCATCAACCTTTATGCTTGATATGTAGTTCTTTTACTACCTGAAATAAACTCATCATTACACCATGGCCATGGAATTTCATGAAACGGTTCTATTTTAATCAAAAGGCTAAGTTATCAACTTCCATAAATGGAAGGGATAAATCCTTCCTCGACTTATCCATTAATAACATGTCATTCGTGACGCTCCCAATGTACCCTACTTCTAGCCAACTGTCTGTGTGGTGGTTTTTATCAGTAAATCAAAGTGCATGAGTCATGACACATATTAATTATAATCTTAAAGTCTAAGGACAATTACACATTCTCGTAGATAAGAATATCCAATGACACCAAAACCTGCGAAATTCCTATTGGCGGGTCTGTTCTCATAATCTATCGTCTTAGAGATTACAAAGAGCGAACTTCATGAGAAGAAGTCTTATATGCTTACGAGTACTCGTACCTGATGGTCTGTGTAACACCCCAAGCTTCCATGGTATGTTTCTCTTTGAATAATGCAATAGCTTGCACGGTACACAACTTGGAGTTTTAGCACACCACGATCAATCCAACTAGCCGTTATGAATAGTAATACCCACTTTTTGAAATTTTATAAATTTTATTTTTCTAAATGGACTTCATTTTTGTATTTGGAATATCAAAATTAGCTTAGGGTGAATTTTTGTTATTTTTTTGAAAACTTCATTTTTTGATGAATAGTGAAAACACTGCGTTATTATTTAAAATCAAATTTTTATTTAAACAATTAGTTATTTTATTTAAATTTATTTTAGGTCAAAATAGATACATAATACCTATATATATTAAATGTAATTCATTAGATTAATTTTATAATAATATTAGATATATAAAATTTTATTGAACTTTTAACGTCTTTTACCCACCTTCTAGGCTCGTTAGAAAATTTGCATAAAACGTAATTTTACCGCTTCTGTGAATTTAATTTCAAAAATATAAGAGACAAAATTGAAATCAGTAAGTAAAATGTGGTTTAATAGGATTAAAATAATATTTGGTGAATAGAAGCTTTTGAATTTTATTTACCACGGTTAAAAGTAAATAGGGTATTTAAAGGTAAAAATGATATTATAATTACCCTAAAACATGTCCTAATTTTATTGGATAAGTTTTTTTCGACCAAAATCAACCTTAGGAATAAAATATTATCCTTTTGGTCCACTTGGATAAGATTAGGACATTTATTATTATTTTATTTAAAGATGAGTTAAAAGTGTTAAATTCAAAGTTTAATAACTAAAACATTTTTAATATAGGGTTATACAATAGATAAATTTGACTATAAATATTAATTAGAAATATAAAAATATTTACTACATAATTGTATTTTATTTATAGTTTTTATATATTAAATAATTAAATTTATTTATGACACAATGATGATGCAACAATTACCTTATTATTGAAAGATTAAAATAATTGATATTATAAATATTAATATAATTGTAAATTGAGAATTTTTATGTATTACACAATTTTTTTAGGTTAATATGACATGTTAGGTTTGATTAAATATTTTTTTTCAAAGTGATAAAGTTTTTATGACTTTATCAAAAACCAAATACTAAATAGTGTCAAAATTGACATAAATGAGTTTTTAAAACAAATACTATATTATTAATTGATATAATATTCCTAAAAATATTAGGTTCATCAAAAGGAATTATATAAGGTTATATATATCAATAATTAACCACTTGGGGTTCGATTGGATTTTTATAATAATTTTATTAACCATTTATTGTAATAATACAAGAATACATGGTAAAAGTTAAACTATTTAACTAAGAGTTAAATCTAAAAGATAAGGTTAATATGGTGACCTAAACCTATATAAAACCTATTGGTTGAGATGTTTTCGACCCATCACTAACTTATACTTGAAATAAATCCTTTTGGATCCATTATAAACCAAATATTATTGTATAATAAAATAATATTTCAAGATTTTCCTAAAGTGACCCTCACCTCTCTTATAAAAGGGCACTTCCCCTTCTCTCAAAATCACACCTACAAAGCCATTTGTATCACCCAACCCTGATCAAATATCCTAAAAACTACCCTAATTTCAACCTAGAGGCCTTACTTTGATCATAATCCAACCTAAGGATCCCTTTTTATCAAATCAAAAGGAAACACCCGAAGAAGAGGTAATAATTTCACCACCTCTTTCAAAGTTGTTTTCTTCTTCCACTTCCTCTTCATTTTTTATTTACATACCAAAATATTAACTCCAATACCTTATACATACTGTGATTTTATTATAAATATGGTACAAAAATATTTATTATTCTATCCATCCTCTGAAGGACAAGTCACCATACGTGCATACGTATGGCTTACCGTCTCCACGTCGTGGTGTAGTTTGTTATTCAACACTTCATTATTTAGATGAGTATAATAATGAGTAAAAATGATGTAAATAATAAATATAACATGTTAATTATTCTATATATATTATATACCATCCAATTACATACTATTTCACCATCAATAGAATGATATTGTCGCTCGTGCGTACGTACGGATTACCGTCTCCACGAACGCAATGTGATTCATTCCCCATCATAACCATTCAAGAATAAATTTCATTTTATGATTAAAAAATAATGTTTAAGAACTTAATATCATTATGGATATGAATCAAATACATCCTATCCATAACAAACATGGCTTACGTAACAAATCATATAAAGGAAAATGAATTAGTTAACACCCAAAACAATGATACTACTGAAATATTATTAACAAAGAAATATTAGAGGATCATATATGATATCATATTTATGTATGTGGTTTTTGTATAATTTAATAACAATGATTTAATTATTATATAGGAGGTTAATGTACCCTCAAATCAAGGAAATGTACAATTTAAGGGTTAATTCTACAATCTCTTCATTATCCGAGGTTGTTTATAAGTAAGTATCTACTATGACCTCTTTATCATCCACATCTATGTTTCTTAAAAATGTATTTCAAAACATTTTTACTATTTAATAGACTATGGGTTAAATTAATTTATACCCATGTTTGAATTTTTATAAATTTTTTATAAAGGAATCTTTCTTCCATTTTCCAAACAAGATCCTTTACGACCTTTTCGACAAAATTAAAGAAAGAATGTTTTTTAACTTATATGGAGAGTGAGACCATTTTCCACCATTATAACACCTTAAAATCTTACCTTAAAAGATTATAAGAATATTTTCAAAATAAATGTTTTCTTTTATAATTGCATGACTTTTAAATGATTTCAAAATATAAAGAGATATTTCTCTCAAATAGTTTTGATTTCATCTATGTCAACATACTTTGATGAATTTTACACTTTTTTTAAGTTTATTAATTATGATACAATATTATATATTTTATTGAAGGTTTTGTGATATGTTTTAATGTGGATGTGTTATTTTTATACCATTCATGGTTTATGGTTAAAGCATTAACATTTCTTATACTAGTTTTAATATGAATGTTTATGTTATGTTTCAACCTTTTCATATGAGGAATGCATTGGACTTAGTAAGTGACGGGTGGAGCTCGCTATAGCTCTTTGATGCATCGGTAGGTATCATGAGACAAACTAGTGTCTTGGCATAAGGCCTTAACAAAATCTTATTTGTAGTCTTGGCACGAGGCCTTGACTATTCGGTTATGATGCCCGATATTATGCATTCCATCATTATGAAATTGGATATTAATATTACATGTGATTATTCGACTAGTAGAATATCCATGTGAATAAGTAAATGGAATTATTTGATTTATCTTTACCATATTATGATTAAGTTTAAGTTTAAAAGGCTTTTATTTTAGTCTTATACATTGCCTTAAATGTTTATATTTATTTATGAAAGTTTCCACTATATTTTTATCCTTATTTAGCACCTGAGGTCACACCTTTCTAAGTTTTATTTTTCCCAGGATGTGAAGAATTATATTATGACTGACCTATAGGGATAGTCTAAGGGAGATGAATGTGTTCAAAGGAGACACAATGTTATTGTTTTTTATTTCATAATGTAATGTAAAACTTATGTATGTATCTAGTACTTCCAAGGCTACTAAACTGATCGGTCTTTCAGGATTTGATCCCTTGTGATCATGCCAATGTTATGTAATATTGCACTGACTCTAGGTAACTAGGGTTGGGGAATTATAGTTGGTATCAGAGGAATTTTAGTAAAAAATTTGGAAGATAGATTTAGAAAAAAACTCTAATTAGAGAACATTACCCTAAGATAGACTTTGAGGATTAGTATAGAAAAACTTCATAGAATTTTGGTAATATAGAGATTTTTTGTATTTTAAAAGAAATAAACCCCTGTATGGATACGAGAAGGTAGAGGTGGCTCTGGAAGAGATATACCTAGGAGTGAAAACTCTGACAAGGAGTTTCGGGCTTGACCCAGGGTATCCTGGTACACGACAACATGCCTTTCTGCACTCTTGGTTACGACACTCCCAAGTGATATTATTAAGATAATTTAAATTTTATTTACAAACCATTATGAAGGATTTATGTGTAAATAATTCCTCAAAGAAAACATTTTTTTTATGATTATGGATTATATGCATAAACTATTCAATTTATGTCAAGCATTTTACTAGTTTGGAATTATGTATTGAGATTCATAAACTAATCTAGTGTATGCCATTTTTTAGAAATGGTGCCTAGTGGAAGGAATGGAAACCGTATCAATGCATGTAATCCATGTAGGTATTTCCCTCCTACTCAAGATAATTATAGTGGAGCTGGCACTACTGGAATGTGGGTTTTTCCCCACAGTTACATACCAACGGTTTCATAGAACCATTGGTAAAGGAGGTTTTTCCCAACGGTTCATTAGAAACATTGGCATAGATGTTCCCTGGGAGGTTTTTTCCCAACGGTTCATGAGAACCGTTGGGATAGATGGATTTTACCAACGGTTCATGAGAACCATTGGGATAGGTGTGGATAGGTTTGAGGTTTTTGCCAACGGTTCATCAGAACCGTTGGGATATATAGCTTTTCCCAACGGTTCATGAGAACCGTTGGGATAGAGGTATGCTTTGGGGAGGTTTTTCCCAACGGTTCTAGGGAACCGTTGGGATTGATATGCATATGCCAACGGTTTTTAAAAATCGTTGGCAAAGGTTCTCCCCAAATTCCCAGCCACCTGTTCTCTCCCCCATTCGCGATACACAACCCTAAAATGGGAGCAGCAGCCGATTTAGGTGATTTTGGAGGTACTGACAGCCGGACCTTGAATCTTCCAACTCTTCTTCAGGTTATTCTTCTTCTTTATCTGAAAATGTATTCAAATGTTTGGATAGTATTTAAACGTATTTTCATTTTTCCCATCAGTTTAGGCAATTTTGGAGCTACTGCCGGCCGAACCAACCTAAGGGTGAGTTTTCTTGAAAATTCCTTTTTGGATTTTACCCCTTGAACATGGGATGTCATTTGTGAAAGGTTATATAAATTGAATTGATTGTTCGATTTCTGAATTGAATTGTAAATTAAATTAATTAAGGGTATTTTATGGTTTGCATTCCCCTTTTAACACATGAATGCCAATTATTTTTTAACACATGTTTTAATTGTATTGCCTTGCCAATGTGAGTAAAGTAGAGACTATGCTATGAATCTATGAAATTGGATTGAATTTATCTTATATTTTATGTTACCATGTTAGATATATTATAACTAATGCATGTGATATCTTTATAGTCTTGTTAGGAGTGTTCTATTAAAAATTCCCATGTGAGTGCTTGAATTTTCATTGAATTGCTAGCCATTATGAGTTATGTTGAGACCATGATATGGAATTGATTGATTAAGCAAGGGAATCTCATTATCTTGTCATTACAACATGAGTAAATGAAGCTTCATTCTTTTCAGGTTATTATTTGATTGAGTCGCCATTTTGAGGTGAGTTGTATTAAATACCTTTGTTTTTGACCTTGGTATGTTTAATGAATTGTTTAAATGAAATGGAATTCATTAAATGATTAATAGTAAATAGTGATACATGGATTCTATTAGGATGCCAGGTATATAATCTTGTTTCTATTAACTTATATGCTTTATGTGATAAATGGATTCACAGTGGAATTCCACGGATAGACTCATTTCTTTGAATATTGATTAAGCCATGGGTGATACATGGATCCAAGGGAGGGATTCCATAGATAGACTTATTGAATGTAGAATTATATTCCAATTGATACATGGATTCTTATGATAATTCCATAGATAGACTTATTGAATGTAGAATTATATTCCAATGCTATGCGTCTTGTGTGGTGGTGGTGTGGTTTATGTGTTTTATGGTAGTAGTGAAGTGTGTGATTATGTAGTTAATGTGAACCCATTGGTTGAGTATTTTGTGCTATCTATATATCATGTATTTTTATGTTATTTCTACACATTCCCAACCAGAGTTGGATAAACTTACCAACGATCAGAGGTTTTGAGTTATGAGTATTTTTTCTAATATCTAGGATGGTGGTTATATGTTTGGATAGCTACCATGTCTTCCCTACTCTTCCTTCAAAAGTGATTGACCATGTGTTTTTAGGCAAGATGCGATGTGATTGTCCATGTGTCTTCAGGTGATATGTACTATGATTTCCCTAGTGTTTTTTCGGTGAGGTGTGATGTGATAAGGCTATAATAAGATGTGGCATGTGGTTGGGGTCATGTAGGGTAGGAGGATGGCACAAGGTTGATGTTATTCATGTTCATGATACCCTACTAATATGGTTATGGGATGAGTCATACTGTTATGTGATATAACACATTAAGTTCTTGTTGGTTTTACATTTTTTCAATAACACATTTGTATGTTTTTTTGACATGTGTAGTTGATACCTTGATTATTTTCTTCCTTTATCGTTTACTTAAATGTATTTTCTATTATAGTTAATGCCTATTGAATTGTTTATGACAAAATGACTTATATAAATTCTTTTTACAGAATGGACAGAAGTTGGATGTATGAAACCGATCGGATCTCAGACGATTTTCAAAACAATTTGGAGAGATTTATAGATTTTGCATTTCACAATGCTTCAGATAGTGGTCGCATACACTGCCCATGTTCCAATTGTGTTGGTAGACCTTGGTTGAGCCGTGAATAATTCAGCTACCACATAACCAAAAATGGGTTTCAAGCAAACTACTTTCTGTGGTATCACAATGGGGAGAAAACAAAATCTCAAATTGGTGATGATCAAAATGAAAAGACTGGAATGGAGAATTTGTTAGATGATCGATTTCCATTTATTCATCATCATGAAAAAGAAAGGATTTCGACTCAAGAAGACTTAGATATGAGGACAACTGATGCATCTAGTGAAAATGATGATATTGATAGGGTGAAAAAATTGAATTATGCTGCCACGACTCCAGTATATCGAAAATGCGATAAAATGAAAAAGCTGGAATTTTTAATCCGATTATTTCATGGGAAAACTATGTATGGGATTTATAATACAGCAATCGATTAAATTCTTACCCTCTTGAAGGATTTACTTCCAGATGATGCAGATATTCCCTCAAACCACTATATGGCATGGAAGTTAGTTGAGGAACTTGGATTTTCAAGAAACAAAATTCACGCTTGCCCGAAAGATTGCAGTTTATTCTGGGAGGAAACCACTGAACGAAATGAATGTATAAAATGTGGCACATCCCACTGGAAGTCAAAATCTTATGGAACACCATATCGCATTCCATAGAAAGTAATGTGGCACTTTCCATTGATCCCCAGACTCCAGAATCTTTTTATGTCTGATGACATATCAATAAAAATGAGATGGAATGATACCGAGAGAAAGAAGACTGATGATGAGTTGGTTCATCCTGCAGATGGATTTGCATGGAAGAGATTTGATGCTCGACATCCTGATTTTGCAGCTGACGTGCATAATGTGAGGCTGGGTCTTTCATGCGACGGTTTTAATCCGTTTGGGCAGATGCTTACTTCGCACAGCACATGGCCAGTTTTTATACACATTTATAATCTTCCCCCATGGTTGTGTATGAAAAAATCTTTCACTTTCATGAGTATACTCATATCTTGTCCTTCTGATCCCGGCATTGATATTGATGTATACATGCAACCTTTAATAAAAGATTTGAAACTTCTTTGGGATGTGGGTGTGCGCACATACGATGCATGTTCGAAAGACATATTTCAGATGCGCGCTGCGCTTATGTGGACAATCAATGATTTTCCGGCTTATGCAATGATGTCTGGATGGAGCACGAAGGGAAAACTGTCATGTCCAGTTTGTATGAAGAATACACGATCCAGAAGACTGAAACATCGTTGTAGTTTCAGTTTTATGGGACATCGACGATTTTTGCCAAAGGATCATCCATATAGAATGAATCGTCGAAGATTTGATAATACTATAGAGACCGATGATCCACCTCAGCATATGTCTGGAACTGATGTGCTTAATGAATTGAAAGATTTTAGTTTTTCGTTCGGGAAGGGTCAAATGAAATCTGGAAAGAGAAAGAATGTTTCCACAGAAACCTGTTACAATTGGAGGAAGAGGAGTATCTTTTTTGATTTGCCTTATTGGTCAACCAATTTGCTACGTCATTGCTTAGACGTAATGCATATTGAAAAGAATATATGTGAAATGTTGCTTTCAGTTCTTCTAAATGTCAAGGGGAAGACAAAAGATGATTTACGATCTCGACATGACTTGGTGGATTGGGGCATCAGACCAGAATTGCATCCTGTGCGTATCAGTGAAAATAAATGGCAACTTCCATGTGCTTCTTATGTGATGACACCTACTGAAAAAAAAACAATTTTTGGAAGTATTAGAGACTATTAGAGTTCCTTATGGCTATTCAAGCAACATATCTAAACGGGTCAACAGAAGAGAGTTGAAGCTAAAATCTTTGAAGACTCATGATTATCACGTTCTACTGCATGAGTTGCTTCCAATAGCAATCCGTCATCTTTTGTCCAATAATGTAAGGGTGGGTGTTATTCGGTTGTGCCATTTGTTTAGAGATCTTTGTGCTAAGAAGTTGTCCAAGTCTTTCTTGCAAAAAATGTTGACAGATGCCCCATTAATTTTGTGTGAGTTGGAGAAAATATTTCCCCCATCATTTTTCACATGCATGCTGCATCTGACTGTCCATATTCCAACTGAAATACTTCTCGGAGGACCTGTTTCTCTTCGTTGGATGTATACAACTGAAAGAAATATGTTCACATTAAAGTCTTATGTTCGAAACAAGAATCATCCCGAAGGTTCTATCGTGAACGGTTACTTAGCTCAAGAATGTATGGATTTCTGTTCAATGTATTTGTCTGATCTTACTACAAGAATGAACAGACCAATGAGAAATGAAGAAGAACAATATGAGCAAATTGAACCCAGTTTTCCATCACTTCCTCAAACAGGAGGAATTCCTGGATCATATACATTGAAGACATTAAGCCATGAAGAGCGGGAGATGGCACATCACACGGTTTTGTTCAACTGTGATTTGTTCGATGACTATATCAGGTAACAAAATTGAATATGTATATCTTACATATATATCTGTTAAACTATTCATATTTTTTTATCTACAGGGAATATAAAACAATGATAAATAGGAAGCATCGTTCTTTATCTTTGAGAAGGAGAGAGACTTTGCATAGCAAAAAGTTTTCTGCTTGGTTAAAATTGAAGGTAAAAATATTACTGTTTAAATTAATTATTTCAACCCCGGACAACCCCCTGAACAACCCCTGAACAACCCCGGACAACCCCCTGAACAACCCCTGAACAACCCCCCGGACAACCCCTGAACAACCCCCTGAACAACCACCGGACAGCCCCCTAAACAACCCCAGACAACCCCCTGAACAACCCTCAAACACCCCCCGGACAGACCCCGCACAGCCCCCCCACCCTCCTCCTTGGTCCTCGGACAGCCCCTCGGACACCCACCGGACAACCCCCCCGGACAGCCCCCCCGGACAGCCCCCTGGACAGCCCCCCGTACAGCCCCCCGTACAGCCCCCCGTACAGCCCCCACCGGACAGCCCCCGCGGACAGCCCCTGGATAGCCCCCCCGGACAACCCCCCCACCCCCCCCCTTGGACCCCGGACAACCCCCCAAACACCCCCCGGACAGCCCCACAAAACCCCCCGGACAGCCCCCCAAACACCCCCGGACAACCCCCTGAACAACCCCCTGAACAACCCCCGGACAGCCCCCTGAACAACCCTGGACAACCCCCTGAACAACCCCCAAACACCCCCCGGACAGACCCCGCACAGCCCCCCCACCCTCCTCCTTGGTCCCCGGACAGCCCCCCGAACACCCACCGGACAGCCCCCCCGGACAGCCCCCCGGACAGCCCCTCCACCTTCCTTAATTTCATTAGCTCTAAAATGTTTCATAGCACGATCAACTAAAATCTAATCCATACTAAATATGATATAAAAATATTCTATATGAATTTCCATAAGATTTTAAGTGAAAACAAAAAGTGACATACGAAAAACTGACCAAACGCATTCGAAATGTGTTGATGCTTTAGGACAACGATCCATGGGTCATATGTGACGTGTACGAATCAACCCCGCCTCAATCCGAGTCACGGTGTGGCCGGGATCAGTCTAAGTGGCTCTCTTTTGATTAAAATGGATATCATTTTAAGTACATACGGAAAACCGACCAAACGCATTCGGTTTCCATTGAGAACGATCCATGGGTCATATGTGAGGTGTACGAATCATCCCCGCCTCAATCCGAGGCGCGGTGTGGCCAACACCGCTCTAACTGTGTCTGTTTTGTTTAAAATGGGTAGGATTATAAGTGAAAAGAACTGGCATACGCAAAACCGACCAAACGCATTCGGTTTCCATTGAAACTTTAGGAGAACGATCCATGGGTCATTTGTGACGTGTACCAATCAACCCCGCCTCAATCCGAGGCGCGGTGTGGTCGGAACAACTCAAACTGTATGTCTTTTGTTTCAAAAGGACATCATTTTAAGTGAAAAACATCAACTGGCATACGGAAAACCATCCAAATGCATTCGGATTGTGTTGATACTTTAATACAATGATCCATGGGTCATTTGAGATGTGTACGAGTCAACCCCGCCTCAATCCGAGGTCGTCCGCTATGAATTTGACCGTTTGACGCCCGTTTTGGCCGTTTATGACACCAGAACTGCGTTGTCGGTCACCGCGCGCACACGGCACGTCCGATTGACATGCCGTCTGCTCGACCACTTCATAAATCACTCACCCGTATTTTTCGTCTGATTTCAGGCTATTCTGAAATCGTTCGGCCCGTTTGGACCCCCCTCACGCGCGTTTACGAAGCGCGCGCATCACTTAAAACACGAATATTGAGCTGTACCACGCAAACCGCACGTACGATTGACGTGCCGTCTGTGCGTACACGTCACGAATAATAATTAGAATGTTTCTCAGTGGTTTCAGGTCAATCCGAGGTCGGTCTCTATGAATTTGACCGTTGGACGCCCGTTTTGGCCGTTTATGACACCAGAACTGCGTTGTCGGTCACCGCAGGCACACGGCACATCCGATTGATGTGCCGTCTGCTCGAACACTTCAGAAATCACTGTCCCGTATTTTTCATCTGATTTCAGGCCATTCCGACTTCGTTCGGCCCGTTTGGACCCCCCTCACGCGCGTTTACGAAGCGCGCGCATCACTTAAAACACGAATATTGAGCCGTACCGCGCAAAACCGCACGTCCGATTGACGTGCCGTCTGCGCGTACACATCACGAATAATAATTAGAATGTTTATCGGTGGTTTCAGCTCAATCTGAGGTCTTCCGCTATGAATTTGACCATTGGACGCCCGTTTTGGCCGTTTATGACACCATAACTGCGTTGTCGGTCACCGCGGGCACACGGCACGTCCGATTGACGTGCCGTCTACTCGACCACTTCAGAAATAACTCACCCATATTTTTCATCTGATTTCATGTCATTCCGACTTCGTTCGTCCCGTTTGGACCCACCTCATGCGCGTTTACGAAGCGCGCGCATCACTTAAAACACGAATATTGAGCTGTACCGCTCAAACCGCACGTCCGATTGACGTGCCGTATGCGCGTACACGTCACGAATAATAATTAGAATGTTTCACGGTGGTTTCATCTCAATACGGAGACGCGGTGTGGCCGGAACCACTCAAAGTGTCCGTCTTTTGTTTCAAAAGGACGTCATTTTAAGTGAAAAGCATCAACTGGCATACGGAAAACCGACCAAACGCATTCCGAATCTGTTGATAATTTATCCCAACAATCCATGGGTCATATGTGACGTGTACGAGCCAACCCGGGATGAATCCGAGTCGCGGTGTGGCCGGGATAAGTCTAAGTAGCTCTCTTTTGTTTAAAATGAACACCATTTTAAGTACATACGGAAAAACGACCAAACGGATTCGGTTTCCGTTGAAACTTTAGGAGAACGATCCATGGGTCATATGTGACGTGTACAAATCAACCCCGCCAGAATCGGAGACGCGGTGTGGCCGACACCACTCAAAGTGTCGGTCTTTTGTTTCAAAAAGACGTCATTTTAAGTGAAAATCATCAAGTGACATACGAAAAACCGACCAAAGGAATTCAGACTGTGTCGATACTTTAGCACAAGTATCCATGGGTCGTATGTGACGTGTAAGAGTCAATCCCGCCTCAATCCGGGGAGCGGTGTGGCCGACACCATTCTAACTGTGTATCTTTTGTTTAAAATGGACAGGATTATAAGTGAAAAGAACAACTGGCATATGCAAAACCGACCAAACGCATTCCGAATCTGTTGATAATTTATCACAACGATCCATCAGTCATATGTGACATGTACGAGCCCACTCAGGCTCAATCCGAGCCGCGGTGTGTCCGGGATCAGTCTAAGTGGCTCTCTTTTGATTAAAATGGACATCATTTTAAGTACATACGGAAAACCGACCAAACGCATTCGGTTTCCGTTGAAACTTTAGGAGAAAGATCCATGGGTCATATGTGAGGTTTACGAATCATCCCCGCCTCAATACGAGGCGCGGTGTGGCAAACACCGCTCTAACTGTGTCTGTTTTGTTTAAAATGGGTAGGATTATAAGTGAAAAGAACTGGAATACGCAAAACTGACCAAACACATTCGGTTTCCATTGAAACTTTAGGAGAACGATCCATGGGTCATATGTGACATGTACCAATCATCCCCGCCTCAATCCGAGGCACGGTGTGGTCGGAACAACTCAAAGTGTATGTCTTTTGTTTCAAAAGGACATCATTTTAAGTGAAAAACATCAACTGGCATACGGAAAACTGGCCAAACGCATTCGGATTGTGTTGATACTTTAAGACAACGATTCATGGGTCATTTGAGACGTGTACGAGTCAACCCCGCCTCAATCCGAGGTCGTCCGCTATGAATTTGACCGTTTGACGCCCGTTTTGGCCGTTTATGACACCAGAACTGCGTTGTCGGTCACCGCGCGCACACGGAACGTCTAATTGACGTGAAGTCTGCTCGACCACTTCATAAATCACTCACCCGTATTTTTCGTCTGATTTCAAGCCATTCTGAAATCGTTCGGCCCGTTTGGACCCCCCTCACGCGCGTTTACGAAGCGCGCGCATCACTTAAAACACGAATATTGAGCCGTACCGCGCAAACCGCACATCCGATTGACGTGCCATCTGCGCGTACACGTCACGAATAATAATTAGAATGTTTCCCGGTGGTTTCAGGTCAATCCGAGGTCGGCCGCTATGAATTTGACCGTTGGACGCCCGTTTTGGCCGTTTATGACACCAGAACTGCGTTGTCGGTCACCGCGTGGACACGACACGTCCGATTGACGTGCCGTCTACTCGAACACTTCAGAAATCACTGTCCCGTATTTTTCGTCTGATTTCAGGCCATTCCGACTTCGTTCGGCCCGTTTGGACCCCCCTCACGCGAGTTTACGAAGCGCGCGCATCACTTAAAACACGAATATTGTGCCGTACCGCGCAAACCACACGTCTGATTGACGTTCCGTCTGCGCGTACACGTCACGAATAATAATTAGAATGTTTCTCGGTGGTTTCAGCTCAATCCGAGGTCGTCCTCTATGAATTTGACCGTTGGACGCCCGTTTTGGCCGTTTATGACACCAGAACTGCGTTGTCGGTCACCGCGGGCACACGGCACGTCCGATTGACGTGCCGTCTGCTCGACCACTTCAGAAATCACTCACCCGTATTTTTCGTCTGATTTCATGTCATTCCGACTTCGTTCGTCCCGTTTGGACCCACCTCACGCGCGTTTACGAAGCGCGCGCATCACTTAAAACATGAATATTGAGCCGTACCGCTCAAACCGCACGTCCGATTGACGTGCCGTATGCGCGTACACGTCACGAATAATAATTAGAATGTTGCACGGTGGTTTCATCTCAATCCGGAGACGCGGTGTGGCCGGAACCACTCAAAGTGTCCGTCTTTTGTTTCAAAAGGGTGTCATTTTAAGTGAAAAACATCAACTGGCATACGGAAAACCGACCAAACGCATTCCGAATCTGTTGATAATTTATCCCAACAATCCATGGGTCATATGTGACATGTACGAGCCAACCCGGGATGAATCCGAGTCGCGGTGTGGCCGGGATAAGTCTAAGTTTCTCTCTTTTGTTTAAAATGAACACCATTTTAAGTACATACGGAAAAACGACAAAACGGATTCGGTTTCCGTTGAAACTTTAGGAGAACGATCCATGGGTCATATGTGATGTGTACAAATCAACCCCGCCACAATCGGAGATGCGGTGTGGCTGACACCACTCAAAGTGTCGGTCTTTTGTTTCAAAAAGACGTCATTTTAAGTGAAAATCATCAAGTGACATACGAAAAACCGACCAAAGGCATTCAGACTGTGTCGATACTTTAGCACAAGGATCCATGGGTCGTATGTGATGTGTACGAGTCAATCCCGCCTCAATCCGAGGAGCGGTGTGGCCGACACCGTTCTAACTGTGTATCTTTTGTTTAAAATGGACAGGATTATAAGTGAAAAGAACAACTGGCATACGCAAAACCGACCAAACGCATTCCGAATCTGTTGATAATTTATCAAAACGATACATCAGTCATATGTGACATGTACGAGCCCACTCGGGCTCAATCCGAGTCGCGGTGTGGCCGGGATCAGTCTAAGTGGCTCTCTTTTGATTAAAGTGGACATCATTTTAAGTACATACGGAAAACCGACCAAACGCATTCGGTTTCCGTTGAAACTTTAGGAGAACGATCCATGGGTCATATGTGAGGTGTACGAATCATCCCCGCCTCAATCCGAGGCGCGGTGTGGCCAACACCGCTCTAACTGTGTCTGTTTTGTTTAAAATGGGTAGGATTATAAGTGAAAAGAACTGGCATACGCAAAACCAACCAAACGCATTCGGTTTCCATTGAAACTTTAGGAGAACGATCCATGGGTCATATGTGACGTGTACCAATCATCCCTGCCTCAATCGGATTCCACATATAATTGTCATCAAATTTTAAATTGAATTATATATGAATTATGTATGTTTATGAATTGTAATTTAATTATGGATGTGTATTGTTTCAGGATCCATTATATGTTAAATGTGTATGAATTTGTTCGTAATTTTATATGTATGTTTTATTTTATTATAGGTACAATATTTGGATCGAAAATGAGGTGAAAATGAGGCCTGATGAGATGAGAGGTGCCTGATGTACAGGGGAGAGGGGCTGTGCAAATTGCAGGCTGCTCCAATTTGCAGCATAGGGTATGCCAACGGTTTTAAACCATTGGCATATAATCCTAAATAAGTTTTTACCAACGGTTCAATGAACCGTTGGTAAATATCTCTTTTCCCAACGGTTTAGAACCGTTGGGAAAGAGTTCACCCATGGAAAACTATCCCAACGGTTTTGAAGAACCGTTGGGATAGTTAAGGTATATTTGGTTTTCCCAACGGTTTGGGAGAAACCGTTGGGAAAAACTATCCCAACGGTTCACCCAAACCGTTGGGATAGAGTGCCTTCTGTCAGCCTACCCCAACGGTTTCCAGTAAACCGTTGGGAAAGGTTTTCCCCACGGCTTACTTCCCTACGGTTGGGAGAACCGTTGGTATATCATATACCAACGGTTTGAGGGGCTTTCCCAACGGTTGTGAACCGTTGGGAAATAGTGTATTTCCAGTAGTGTAGTGATGCAACTGGTGTTGAACAACTTATTACCATACTGGGACAACTCACTCAAGTTATGAATAATAACCCTACCCGTATGGAGCACCCAGATCCACAACACAGAGGATCAATGTTAGACCGCTTCATGAGGCAACAACCACCAACATTCAATGGGACTAAAAATCCATTTGTAGCTGAGCAATGGATAATTTCCTTAGAGAAAATATTTCATACTTTGGGGAGTAGCGAAAGATAAAAAGTTTTCATGGTAGTTTATCGCCTCATGGGAGATAAAAATCAATGGTGGTCATTAATTCAAAACACAAAGGAGGATACATAAGTATCAAATATGGAATGGAGGGAGTTTAAAGTGCTTTTCTTAGAAAAATATTTTCCTCATGACCATCGAGCGGATATGGAAAGACAATTTCTGATTCTGAGGCAAAAGGAAGACAAGAATGTCTCAAAGTATGAGGATAACTTTACAAGGTTATCAAGGCATGCACTATATTATATACATAACCCAAGGAGTAATATTGATCAATTATTCAATGGGTTAAAACCATTTCTCCATTGATCATTAGTCTCACAATCCTTTTCATCGTACGAAGATATTGTCTCATGTGCTATCAAGATAGAAAATGAATTCTCTAAGTATTACAACTTTAAAGCAAAGCAAGAGAAGAAGAGATCTGCTGAACACTCTGGAAATGGAAATAAGGGGAATAAGGGAAAAGTTGAATTTACATCCTATATTAAATGTGGGAAGAAACACCCCGATACTTGCCTCAAGGGAATGATAGTCTATTATAAGTGTGGGGAAAAAGGCCACCAAGATCGTGATTGCAGGGGAAAGAAAGAGGCTATCAATTTTGAATGCTATAATTGTAGAGAAATGGGGCATTATGCAAATGAATTTTCTAAGCATCAAGGAAACTTACCTTAGAAAAGGCCAAGTGAGCAAGACCAAGATTATGTGATCACTACTGCTGAGGTTGAAGCTCCGAATGATGTGGTGGCTGGTAATTTAATGGTTTCCTTAAATTTAGACAATGATTTATTTGATTCTATATCATCGCATTGTTTCACATATTCCCAGTTTGTTAAGAAAATTAGATATTTACAATTTGATTTAATAAGGGAGTTGTTAGTCAAAACTTCTAAGGGAAGTATCATTGCAACAAAGTTTTGTGAATCAGTTCCCATTAGGGCATATAAATGTTCTTTATCTTCTGATCTCATCATCATACCCATGATTGAATTTGATATAATCCATGGATAGATTGGATTTTATACCATGATGTGAAAATTTATTGTACGAAGAAGAAGGTTACAATTTTTGATGATGATAAGGAGTAACTTATCTTTAGAGAAAAAACATCACCATTTGATTCTCATTTAGATGAACCCCCCATAGCTCTACTAAATTCAATTATTAGGGAGGAAGATAGTGAAATAACTATGGGTGAGGAAATGAATTTTCAAATAGAGTACATACCTATTGTGCAAGAATATTTTGATGTGTTTCTAGAGGATTAACTTAGACATCCTCTAGAACAAGAAATTGAGTTTTCCATTGATTTAATTCCTAGTTCAAGGCCCATATTGAAGACCCCTTATATAATGTCCACTATGGAATTAGTGGAACTAAAGAAAAAACTAGAGGAATTGAGTAATAAAGGATTTATTCTCCATAGTATTTCTCTATGGGGAGCCCCACTTCTTTTTGTTAAGAAGAAAGATGGATCTATGAGGTTGTGCATTGACTATAGGGAGATCAATGCTATAACAATAAAGAACAAATATCCCCTACCTCACATTGATGATTTATTTGATCAACTTCACGGAGATCAATATTTTTCAAATATTGACCTTCGATCTGGATATCATTAGTTGTGTGTGAAGAAGAAAGACATTCCAAAAATAGCATTTAAAACTAGGTATGGGCATTACGAGTTTACAGTAATGACTTTTGGACTTACTAATGCACCCTCTGTCTTCATGAATCTAATGAATAGAGTTTTCAAGGAATATATTTATGAATTTGTAGTGGTATTTATTGATGATATATTGGTTTACTCCAAAAGATACGAAGATAATGAAAATCACTTACACACTATTATAAAAACCCTCAGAAGAAATGAATTATATGGGAAGTTTAGAAAGTGTGGATTCTGGCTTCAGAAAATTTATTTTCTTAGCCATATTGTCTTTAAGGATGGAATCTATATCGATCCTTCAAAGACAAAGGCAATCCAAGAAAGTCTAGCACTGATGAGTATAACTGAGGTACACAGTTTTATTGGTTTAACAGGTTATTATCGGTGTTTCGTCCAAGATTTTTCCCGATTGGATAACCCATTAACCAAGCTCACATGTAAAGGGGTTAAATTTGTTTGAAAAAAAGAGTGTGAAGACTGTTTTGAAGAACTGAAGAGAAGATTAGTCAATTCTCTTATCTTGAATTTACCATCAGGGAATGATGGGTTTGTTATTTATAGTAATGCTTCAAATAAAGGGCTTGGTTGTGTCTTTATACAGAATGATAGATTTATTGCCTATGCATCACAATAGCTAAAAATTCATGAACAAAACTATCCCACTCATGATCTTGAGTTAGCAGCTGTAATATTTTCTTTGAAGATATGGAGACACTATCTCTATGGTGAAAAATGTGATATATATAACGATCATAAGAGTTTGAAGTATATTTTCTCACAAAAAGAACTCAACATGAGACAAATACGATGGCTTGAACTACTCAAAGATTATTATTTCACTATAAACTACCACTAGGGGAAGGAAAATAAGGCGGAAAATGCTTTGAGCAGAAAGGATCATGGAGTTTTGAATAAGATGAGAGTTGAAAGGGATCCTATGTTCATGGATCCAGTAAATATGGATATGGGAATAATCATGGAAGGTGAAACATCAATACTTTTTCAAATGGTTGCCAAACCATCTTTACTATGAAGGACAAAAAGTTCTCAGACTGATGATGAGGAGTTTAAAAAGAAAATTAAAGTTGTAAATGATGGGAGAATGATTGAATTCATATATGAAGAAGTAATTTTGAAATTTCGGAAGAGAATTTGTGTTCCTAATATACCTTATCTAAAAAGGGAATTGTTGGATGATGCTTATAGCTACAATTTCTCTATACACCATGGTAGCACTAAGATGTATAGATATTTGAAGGAATATTTTTGGTGGGACAACATGAAGAGGTAGATTGTTGATTATGTGTCAAGATGTATGGTTTGTCAACATGTTAAGGCTGGAAGATAATATCCTGGAGGAGTCACACAACCTCTTCCCATACCTGAGTGGAAATGGGATGATATTATGATGGACTTTTTCATGGGGCTACCAAAGACTCCTAGAAGGAATGATGCAATACGAGTCATTGTTGATCATATTACCAAGTCAACACATTTTCTTACTATAAGAGAATATTTACCACTTGAATGTTTAGAAAGACTGTATATTAATGAAGTTATAAGACTTCATAGAGTACCCCTATTGATTGTTTCTGACCATGATCCTCATTTTACATCAAGATTATGGAAAAGTCTTCAGAAATCCCTAGATAATGAACTTAATTTGAGCACTACCTACCACCCTCAAACCGATGGACAATAATAATGAACTATTCAAACCTTAGAAGACACGTTGATATCTTTCTCACTTGACTTCAAGGTATGTGGGATCAGTATTTACCTATGTTATAATTTTCCTATAACAATAGGTTCCATTCAAGTATTCAGATGGCTCCATACGAATCATTGTATGGAAAGAGATGTCGCACAAAAACTTGTTGGGATGATGTGAGTGAAAGAAAACTCGTAGGCCCAGAACTTGTTGAGGAAACAATGGAAAAGGTTAATATTTTCCAAACCCACATCAAAGTAGTTCAAAGTAGGAAAAAGATCTATGCCGATAACCGAAGAAATGATTTGGAATTTCAAGCAGGAGATCGTTTTTTCTTAAAGGTATCTCCATGGAAGGGTGTTTTATGATTCAATAAGAAGGTTAAATTGAGTCCCAGGTACATCGGACCTTTCAAAATTCAAGATTGAATTAGAGCTATAGCTTACTGTTTGGGAATGATGACAAGTCTCTCCAAAGTTCATGATGTGTTCCACGTATCACTGTTGAGAAAATACATTCCTGACCTAACGTATGTACTCACCTATGAAGAAATAGAACTAGAACCCGATCTATCTTATTGTGAAGATCATGTCAAGATTCTTGATACCAAAAAACAAGTGTTGAGAAACTAGACGACTTGTCTAGTAAAATTTCTATGGAGAAACCATAAGATGGAAGAGACAACATGGGAACCCGAGGAACTTATGATGAAGAACCATTCGAATCTTTTTATGCAGTAGAATTCTAGAAATTTCTAGGATGAAATTATTTGAAGGAGGGAAGAATGTAACACCCCAAGCTTCCACAGTATGTTTCTCTTTGAATAATGCAATAGCTTGCGCGGTACACAACTTGGAGTTTTAGCACACCAAGACCAATCAAACTAGCCGTTATGAATAGTAATACTCACCTTTTGAAATTTTATAATTTTATTTTTCAAAATGGACTTCATTTTTGGATTTATAATATTAAAATCAGCTTAGGGTGAATTTTTGGTATTTTTCTGAAAACTTTCATTTTTTGATGAATAGTGAAAAACATTGTGTTATTATTTAAAACCGATTTTTTATTTAAATAATTAGTTATTTTATTTAAATTTATTTTAGGTAAAAATAGATACATACTACCTATATATGTTCAATGTAATTCATTGCAGTTATTTTATAATAAGATTAGATATATAAAATTTTATTGAACTTTTATCGTCTTTTACCCACCTTCTAGGAACATTAGAAAATTTGCATAAAACATAATTTTTACACTTCATTGAATTGAATTTCAAAAATTCTAGAGACATGGTTGAAATAAGTAATTAAAATTTGGTTTAATAGGATGGAAATAATTTTTTGGTGAATAATAACTTTTGAATTTTATTAACCACAGTTAAAAGTAAATAGGGCAATTAAAGGTAAAAATGATATTATAATTACCCTAAAACATGTACTAATTCTATTTGATAAGTGTTTTTCTACCAAAATCAACCTTAGAAATAAAATATTATCCTTTTGGTCCACTTGGATTAGATTAGGACATTTATTATTATTTTATTTAAAGAAGAGTTAAAAGTGTTAAATTCAAACTTTAATAACTAAAACATTTTTAATATAGGGTTATACATAAGATAAATTAGACTATAAATATTCATTAGAAATATAAAAATATTTCATACATAATGGTATTTTATTTATAATTTTTAGACATTAAATAATTAAATTTATTTATGACACAATGATGATGCAGTAATTACCTTATTATTGAAAGATTAAAATAATTGATATTATAAATATTAATATAATTGTAAATTAATAATTTTGATGTATTCCAAGAATTTTATAGGTTAACGTGACATTTTAGGGTTGATTAAATTGTTTTTTCAAAGTGATAAAGTTTTTATGACTTTCACAAAAACCAAATACTAAATAGTGTCAAAATTGACATAAATGGTTTTTTAAAACAAATACTATATTATTAATTGATATAATATTACAAAAAATATAAGGTTTATCCAAAGGACTTATATAAGGTTATATATATCAATAATGAACCACTTGGGGTTCTCTTGACTTTTTATAGTAAGTTTATTAACCATTTATTATAATAATACAAGAATACATGGTAAAAGTTAAACTATTTAACTAAGAGTTAAACCTAAAAGATAAGGTTAATATGGTGACCTAAACGTATCTAAAACCTATTGGTTGAGAGGTTTTCAACCCATACCCACCTTATAATCTAAATAAATCTTTTTTAAGCCATTATAAATTGAATATGATTGTATAATAAAATAACATTTCAAGATTTTACTAAAGTGACCCTTACCTCTCTTATAAAAGGGTACTTCCCCTTATCTCAAAATCACACATCCAAATCCATTTGGATCAGCCAAAACCTGATCAAATATCCTCCCAAATACCCTAAATTAAACCTATTGGCCTTACTTTTATCATAATCCAACCTAAGGATCCCTTTTGATCAAATCAAAAGGAAGAACCCGAAGAAGAGGTAATAATTTCACCACCTCTTTCAAAGTTCTTTTCTTCTTCCACTTTCTATTTCTTTATTGTTTCCATACCAAAATAATAAATACAGAACCTTATACATTCTGTGATGTTATTATTAATATGGTACAACCATATTCATCATTCTATCATTTCTATGAATGACAAGTCACCATACGTGCGTATGTACGGCTTATCGTCTTCACGTCGTGGTGTAGTTTGTTATTCAACACTTCATTATTTGGATGGGTATAATAATGATTATAAATGATGTAAATAATAAATATAACATGTTAATTATTCTGTATATATGATATACCATCCAATTACATACTATTTTACCATCAATAGAATGATATTGTTGCTCATGCATATGTACGGATTACAGTCTCCACGAACGTGATGAGATTCATTCCACATCATAACCATTCAAGAATAAATTTAATTTTATGATTAAAAAATAATCTTTAAGAACTTAATATAATTATGGATATGAATAAAATACATTCTATCCATAACAAACATAGCTTACATAATAAATCATATAAAGGAAAATGAATTAGTTAACACCCAAAACAACGACACTACTGAAATATTATTAACAAAGAAATATTAGAAGATCATATATAATATCATATTTATGTATGTGGTTATTGTATGATTTAATAAAAATTATTTAATTACTATACAGGAGGTTAAAGTACCCTCGAATCAAGTAAAAGTATAAGGTAAGGGTTAATTCTACAATATCTTCATTATCCGAGGTTATTTATACGTGAGTATCTACTGAGACCTCTTTATCATCCACATCTGTGTTTCTTAAAAATGTAATTCAAAACCTTTTTAATATTTATTAGACTATGGTTTAAAGTCATTTATACCCTTTTTTGACTTTTTATAAATTTTTTATAAAGGAATCTTTCGGTCGTTTTCCAAACAAGGTCCTTTACGGCCTTTTCGACAAAATTAAGGAAAGAATGTTTTCTAACTTATAAGGTGAGTGAGGATATTTTTCACCGTTATAACACCTTAGAAGATTCCCTTACAAGATTATAAGAATATTTTAAAAATAAATGATTTCTTTTATAATTACATGACTTTTAAATGATTTCAAAATAGAAAGATATATTTCTCTCAAACAATTTTTATTTTATCTATGTCAACATCCTTTGATGGATTTTACACTTGTTTGAAGTTGATTTATTATGATACAATCTTCCATATTGTATTGGAGGTTTTTTGATACGTTTTTCTATGGTTGTATTATTTTTATACGATTCATGTTTTATGGTTAAAGTATTAAAATTTCATATGTTAGTTTTAATATGAATGTTTGTGTTATGTTTCAACCTTTTCATATGAGGAATGCATTGGACTTAGTAAGTGACGGGTGGAGCCTTATATAGCTTCTCGATGCATTAGTAGATCTCATTAAACAAACTAGTTCCTTGGAACAAGGCCTTTAAAAAGTCTTATTTGTAGTCTTGGAATGCGGCCTTGACTATGTGGTTATGATGTCCGACATTATGCATTCCATCATTATGAAATCAGCTATTGATATTACATGTGATTATTCGACTAGTAGAATATCTATGTGAATAAGTAAATGGAATTATTTGATTTATATTTTCCATATTATGCTGAAGTTTAAGTTTAAAAGGATTGTGTTTTAGTCTTATACATTTCCTTAAATGTTTATGATTATTTATGAAAGTTTCCACTATATTGTTATCCTTACTGAGCACCTAAGCTCACCCCTTTCTATGTTTTATTTTTACCAAGATGTGAAGAAGTATATTATGTCTGACCTGTAGGGATATTATAAGGGAGATGAATGTGTTCAAAGTAGACACAATGTTGTTGTTTTTTATTTTATAATGTAATGTAAAACTTATGTATGTATCTAGTGCTTCTAAGGCTACTAAACTGACCAGTCTTTCAGGATTTGATCCCTTGTGATCATACCAATATTATGTAATATTGCATCAACTCTGGGTAACTAGGGTCGAGGCATTACGGTCTGTATACTATGTGTCTTATCATAATATTTCATCCAACCACAAAACTATATTTAAGAATATTTTCATATCACTTCAATGTTCTCATCATAGTGGGGAACTGTTATGACCTTGTCAATGTGACAAATACTCCAAGACATTATTACACTATAGTCACGAAGAACAATGAACAATATGTAATAAGATGTTTAATATTTAAATATATTAAATATTCATGTAATCAATGTACAAACAGTTGGTTCTAGGACACTAAATATTACATATCCTTCTTACCACAATACTAATGTAAGTAGGTTTTATAAATTTTAAATTTGCGTGAGTCCAAAGACCTCACAGTCCGACATGGATCGAGATTTCGAGCATTGGAAAATATCTAAAATATGTTTTTGGATGTGGAATGAATCTCAAATGATGGTTCAGGTATTTGAGTGAATGTTAGAGTAAGACCTAGAGGCCTTATTGAAATGTTATTACTACAGTAGGTCATGTTGTGACCCATAGAACACACTGAAATGAACTGTAGTGAGAAGGAAATGAATTGAAAATTAAGATTTCATGACACGGTGGGTTTTATGTGTTTTTTATAAGGAAATGAACCTTACAAAATGGGTTTCACTGTGAATGGAGTAGTTGCATCATGACCATGAACCTTACGAAGTTAGTTATGTACTGACCCTTAGGTAACACCATGATGGTGTTTGGTTGATGGTTTCGTCCCACCTATATGTTATCATTGTATTAATTATTAATTATTTTGAGTTATTTTAAGTTTTCAAGGGTTTATTCAGTGTTTTTGAGGTGTTCAATGGGTCATGGGGACCTGTAGTTTTGGACTATAGCAAGTCATGGCTGTGACATAAGTCATCACATTGTGACCTGCTCTAGGGTAGCAACCCTTATTTATGATATGCAGGTGTTCATTCTTATAAATAGGATTTCATGATATGAACATATGGGTCCTAAAATCTTTCATACTATGACCCAAGGCTTCATGCCGTGGTGGGCCCTGAATATACTTTTAATTTTTGGAAATTCTAGATTTTCCCTTGTGATTTTACGACCCAAATGGGTATGTTTTTTCCTATTTTGTGTGATCCTTATGAAGGGATCCCTAGGATATTATCCCCTTTCCCCTCATTCAATTTAAATACCCTTCCCCTCGATTTCAATTGGTTTTATTCAAGGTTAGTCCCTTCTTACCCTTATTATTTCTCTTCCTTATTGTTTTTCTCCTTTTTTAACCATATGAAAGTTCCAAAGACCTAGGGTTCATTGTCGCTTGAATTTTTCATGGGGATTCCTTTGATTCATGGTATCTCTTGGGTTTTTGGACCTTATTAAACTTAATGTAAGTTTTTTCATACATTTTCCTTTTATTGATATACCGTGTGTTATTGAGTTCTTGAAATTTGTTCTTTGAAAATTAAGCCTTTTTTTAGAATTTATTTATGTTTTTATAAGCATTAACAAGGTATATGAACTTATTCTTTGATTTTAAGAAAGTAAAGTACACATGCAAGGTGTTTGATAAATTTCTAAAATGATTCTCTTGGGGTTTTTAGTTATTTATTCAATGCTTTGAATCATTTTTTTTCTTTCATGTGATTTGAATTAAGGGTTTAAGTTATTTTTTGTCTTAGATTTCTATTTATTATGGATTTTGATGGTTTTTTCTTGTGAATATAATTCTTCATATGTTTGATATTGGTTTATAAATTCCTAATTGTTATTTAATGATACATTGTTGACATGTATGTTTTATAGTAGGTGATTTATAATTAAATATTTTGTACCTCTATATCTCTCTTAGTGTTTTAATGATCACAAAAAATATCCTATGTATCCAAAAATTTCATTAAAGTGAATTTCAGTTTTATCTTTTGAACTCAAAGTCATGAGTTTAATGGTATCTTTCATATTTTCATAAGTTCATCTTATAGATATCTAAATAATCATGTTGAATATTGTTTGAAGTCTAATTGGATGAGTTGAATCCATGGAAGGATTATTCAAGGTTCAATTGATCACTTGAAGGAAGTGGAGGAGACACTTGGTGTGTTTGGGTAGTGCAAGCTACACCAGCTAGTTGGCATAGGGCACTAGCCAGCTGGTTCCATGTAGGCAGACCCTCTGATGTACCAAAGGTACACCAACCTTCCTGTGGTAAAGGTAGAAACATCCTCATCCTCTAGGAGCCCACCAACTAGCCAGTGTAGGATCATTGACTAGCTGGTGGGGGAATACCACCAACAGTGTGTTCCAGGTGGTCTACCAACTACCCGGTGGAGTCTTCTGGGTATCAGGTGGCATCGATTCAACTCTTTCAAGAATGAATTTAATGTTGAAAAAAATTAATTAAATGTGGTCTTCTTTGGATTCAATGTTGTTGATGAATTATAAAAGGTTTCCAGATCCCTTAATTCTAATAAATAGAGGTTTGTAGAGGCTTGGATCTTAAGAATGAGCTTGTGGAACAACTCTCTGATTGAATCAATGGAGAATCACTAACATTATCTAAGTCCTCTCTTAAGAGACAAATTCATTTCTCATTATCAAAGTCTCTCAACCCTTTCTCTCTCTCTCTCTCAATCACATCAATTTTTTTAGAGAGATAAGTGACCAACTTTGTAATGGATTTACACTAAGAAAATATCTCTTTTCTCAACTGATCTTCTCAAAGGGTGATCACAACCACAAAGTGAGGGGAGTGTGCTCACAATTGGAAAAGTGAGGGATATTCATCAAATATTTTCTTTCCACAATCATGAAAAGTTAATGGAGGATTATTTTTTTTGTTACCTCTATAAAAAAATAATGGATGAATTTGGTTTATTGATCTCCATTAAAATCAAGGGAATAAGAAAAACCTCTCAACCTGAGGGGAGAAGATGTAGGGGATCACACCAAGCTATTTCCAAACCCCTTTATAAAAATGTGTTTGAACTCTATTTTTAGGAATTTCATCATCTGATCTCAATATGTATAAATTAAATAAATTCAATTAACCTAATCTCTATCGTAATTACTCGCTTAATTAAAATTGATATTATCTTTTATAATACTGATCAAAATTTCCACTTTATCTCTTCGTCATATCGAAATAATTTTATTTTGAATTTGACCTTTGCATTTATTATTTTAATTTTTAAAAGGTGATTCACCCCCTCTTACCATTTTCTCTACAACCAACAAAAGTTTGGTCTCTTCCAATTAAAAATAGATTTAAAAAAATTTCTAGATTTAAAAGTGGCTTCCTAAAGTGGTATTTCTAAGGAAATTTCTAAAATGAAACCTTAAGGTCTGTTTGACACTTTAAAAATTAGATTTTCAAGAAATATATATTTGGAAATAGTTTTATCAAAGGGATTTGAAAGTGATTACTAGTTTTAAATCATAAATCCTGGTTGGGACCTTATATAAGTGATTTCTATAAACATGTCACTCCTTAATTTTAAGCATCGTGTTGCTAATATATATGAGATTTTGAGTTAATGTGATTGTTTAAGACTTTTGGTTGTTTTAGAAATAGGGGCTTGGTATTAAAGGGTGCAAGGAGGAGGGATGAAGAGATGTTATTTTATTTATGAATTATATATGATTGATATTACCTCACCTCATATCGTTATCATTATAGGGATATAAAGCATCATAGTGAGATATTTAAAGACATTTATTATCTTTTCTCGATGAGATAGATTAGATCCCCTTAGGTATGGGATAAGACCATGGGGGAGTGCCATTGGTGAGGCTAGTTAAGAGAATATGGTTGGTTATAGACTATGAATACATTGATAGGACAATATATGGTTCCACCAAAGTACGTATAGGATAGTCTCAATTGATGTTTATTAATTACCCAAGATTATCTATATTTTATTATTTCCTGCTATTTCACGCAGTTATTTTACTATCATCTCATGATATATTTCACCAATTACACTTTAATATTATATTTCTGCTATAACTACACTATTTACTAATGTTTTATCTCCTTCATGAATTTCCTTTCATTTTCTTGTATTTTTGTTGAATTTATATTTTTATTGATTCTATTTATTTATTTATATATTGTTTTCATTTTGGTTATTTTTGAGTTCTTTCTCCATAGTTTTGGGTGGTTGCCTCAAAATAGGTTTTTAAAAGGTGTTTTTTGTAAAGTATCATTTAGTAAAAGTTTTAAATGGTTCTCTGAAGAAAATTTTGAATTTCAAGAACTAGTTTATGTATAATCTCACATTTTTTCCTTATTTAAAAGATATAAACCCGCTTTTATTTTCATTTTCAAGCTATAATTAATGGTCTATTTTGGTAAAGAAAATTCATGGACTCTCTGGTGATTGCTTACTGGACTATTATGCTCACACCCTACTTATGCCACCCATGCTGGTAGACTTGAGTTTGTTTTATAGGTTTAGGTATGATTCTTTGTCACTCATGGAGAGAGATGGTATTAAGTATGGATGACTTCCTTAGATGTTTCATGTAGATCATGGTAAATATTTTGATTTCACATGGCATTGTAGATGTAGCAGCCATGTTGGCATCCTATATTTGGGATGATGACATAATTATATTTCAATTTGTATTTATATTATGAGATGTTATGGATATATATTATTGTTATGTTTTTTTGGTTTATTAGTATTCTATTTCTACATATTTTTACTATACATAGATCTCTTATAAACAGAGTCGTCTTGTCAGACTTCCAAATGGAAGCTCTATGCCACTTATTATTTAGTGGTTTAAACTATTCCCAATGTATGTACTTTGATTACCTAACGCTAGTTACCAGGCTGGGATAATTGGGAAAACATATCAGGCAAAGTCATATATATAATACCACCTTTTTAATGCATAAAACTTTCATTACATGGTGTAATATTTAATAACACAAAGGGTATTTTAAGGTTTAATTTCTTGGAAATTATGAACGTAATACATCAAAAAAATAAAATTTATTCTAATAAACTAAAAGGATTATTCATAGATTCATCATAGGTTACTTTTACTATATCTCATATCCTGGGGACATGTTTCACAAGAAAGGGGTGAGCATAAAGCCTAATAAGGGAATAATAAAGGAAATATTTAGCATGTGACCATGAGGCATAACAATAGGGCATGATCATAAGAACATGAGGCATATAATAAAAGAAATATCATGAATCATAATATGTTTATGAGGATACAACATAAAAATGAGGCAATTATAATCATATCACCAAGGTTTATCACCTAGGTGTCATAAAACATAACTACTGAGGTTATTCACCAATGTATCATAAAACATGTCATAAATAAAGATTAATTATTTACCCAATTAATTGAAGCACTATAAAATTACACCCTTCATATTTATAAATTCATGGGTTCCATATAGATCATAATAAAACATTTCATTCATATCCCATGGTAAATACTGAATGAGTTTCATGTAAAAATCAGTAAATCTGTAAATGCTTAAAGACATGAGCATTACATAATTTTTAACCCAAGAGAATGATATTTGAGTTTCATACATGTAAATACCCAATAAATAAATAATTTTCATATATAGATGAATATCCATGGATAATGAAGAGGTTTGGGTATTCACAATATAAAATATTTCATGTAAAATATATAAATTCATAAAATATTTCGACAATATAACTGGTATATAATGTGGATTAAGAAAAAAGAATAATGATAGGGAAAAAGGTCTCCCATTGATAAAACACTATTTTAGAATTAATGGGATAATAAAAAGTGTATAAAAAGAATTCAATTCAATCATTTAGAATACATACCACAAAAAGAGGTACTTGAATGGAAAATGAGAAGAGGAGAGTTCCCTTACCTTGGGAAGTAACTTTCTAACTCTTGGAGAGGGAAATATTAGGAACTTGGAGACACATTGGAGGGAATTTAGAGAGTAAATGAGCATAATTTCATGATTAATATATTTAGAGTGGATAAGAATAGGAATATGATAGAGAATTTATAGTAAAAGAGGACAAATTGTTTAATAATTTCTAAATATATGTCTTGGAATTATAGGTTGTGGAAAATGAAAAACCATTAGATTACCCATGGTTTTTTCTCATGGTTTTATAAATTTAACTTATGTTTTATAATATTTTAATTCATTAGAACATAAATACATTTTTTAATATTACTTTTTCCATGAAAAAATTGAACTTTCCACAAAATGAAGTTTTTAAAAGATTAATTTCCATTTTAGCCTTTGGAAAGTCATTTATAGGTTTGGAAATTGATTTAAATCCATAAAAATAAATAATATTAATAAAATAATATATTTTTGTCCGTGGATTCAATTTTATCAATTATTATATCATTATTACATATTTATGAAGTCATAAAACATACCAAAAATACAAAACTATATTTTTTTACTAGTCACTAAAAAATTTAGTATTTTAGAAAATTCTAAAAATTTCACCCTAACCTAATTTAGAAAAACTAATTTAAAATATATGTTTATTTTATCAAAATAATTTCCTAAATATTATAATTTTAACTTTTAGTTAAGAATCATTATTTATTTAAAAATAATAGTCTTTAAGACATAGATGACTTTCTGACACTTATAAAAATTTCCTACGAAATTATAAAATTATATTATCATTTATATTTAAATAAATAGTGTTTTGTAAGACTATTTCATGATAATAAATTTTATTTATAATACCTAAATTTATTAAAAAAGTATCTATATTTTCTAGAAATGCAATTATGTTTTATTTGTATCTAAAAAATCCATTTATCAAATTCATCTTATATTCATGTGTATTTTATTAAATAAAATAATAATTAAAATAAAATTTTAAGAAAATAAATATTTCATTTATACAAAGGAAATTATATTTTTATGATTCTAAGGTCTAGATACATAATCCATTATTACACCCGTATACACCCTAAGGGTAAGATGTGTGATGGTGGTACTTTCATGGGGTGGATTAGCTAACATTAACCTAGTGGTGATCTCCACTAACTTAAACTTGAAAATTTCACACAAGCATCACTTATTGAAGCCTTGCTTGGGATTGGTTAAGGGTGAACCCTAGTGATGCTACCTACTTCCCAAGTTCTGATAAATGGGCTTTAATAAGAATGATCCTACTATTTGAGGCTATCATTTCTCCCATATGAATCAATTATCCCTTTTAATTACCCTTTATAAACACTAACTACATCAATGATATTATTACCAATGGTCATATTTACCAATGACCATATTGACCCATGATCATATTAACTAATGATCATATTTACCAATGGTCACATAATAGTAATGTAATGGTCATATCCTAATAGTCATATTTCTAATTACATCCTATTTATATACCACTAAACATCAACATTTACTACTTCATTCCCAAAGGTTTTTACAATTCCATTAATAATATCTTTTATAATCACAATGTTTCTCTTTCTTTTAACAATTTTCATGGAAGGTATAATCTTCTTGGTATAGTTTTATCCTATGGAGTATACAATTGTGTGGTATCTATTCTTTGGTTTCTATATCCCTATACTAGTCTTAGATACAGTAATTAGTATTATTACTTGGCATGAAATATTCTTTTTTTAATAGTATTTATATATACTTCCATTTTATAATAATAAAATAGTCATTATGAAAAAAAATATTTCTTTTATCAATCAAAGAAGGGATTTTTAGGTCATAATATTCTACCAAATTAAAAAATTTTACCTTCAAAATTTGAATCTTTCCTCAAAATAAAAGGGATATTTTTTCTTTATTGTATACTTAGCTTCCCAAGTAGCTTCTTGAAGTTTGTGATTTCTCCATAGGACTTTCGTAAGTTGTGTTTTCTTATTCTTCAACACTCATTCCATTCTGTCAAGAATATAAATCGATTCCCCTTCACATGATAAGTTAGGTTCCAATTCCACACCATTAATATCAGGTATATGATTTTGGTTAGACATATACTTTCTCATTAAAGACATGTTGAAGAAATTTTGGACATTGGAAAGATTTGAAGGTAGTGTTAATCGATAAGCAACCACTCCAACATTCTCCATAATCTCAAATGGTCCAATATACCTTGGACTCAGTTCCCATTCTTTCAAAATATCATAACTCCTTTCCACTATAATATATTGAAAAATACATGATCTCAAACATGAAATTATATTTCCTTCATGTTATTGTCATTATAATTTTCTTGATGATTTTGAGCATCCTTGATGCGTTTCTGAATCACTTGTATCTTTTCTATAGTCTCCTTCACTATTTCTAGTCCCAATAGTTTTCCTTCTACAACTTTATCCTAAAATGTTATAGTTTTACACCTTTTTCTATAGAGGTATTCAAAAGGTTACATTTTAATTCTTGATTGGAAACTATTTTTATAGAAGAATTCGAAAAGTAAGAGATATTGGTCCCAACTCCCTTGAAAATCTAGTGAGCTAGCCCTTAGCATGTATTCCAATGTTTGAATTTTCCTCTCATACTACCCATCAGTTTGAGGATGACAGGTTGTGATCAGGTTTACTTCTATATTCATTTCATTTTTAAGGCTCCTCTAAAACTTAGAAGTAAATCTTGGATCTCATTCAGAAGAAATCGACAATGATACTCCATAGAGTCTAACTACTTATTGAATATAGAGGTGAGATGGTAACTCTAGGGAGAAATACTCTCTTATGGTAATGAAATGGAAATAATTTTTAACCTATCAATGATTACCCATATAGAATTATTTCTCCTGGATGTATTAGATAGGATAGTGAAAAATTCCATAATAATGATGTCCCACTACCATACATGTATGGGTAGTGGTTGCAATACCCCTTTGGGAAGTTGTCACTTTGCCTTCACTTGTTGACACACCAAGCACCTTGCAATGTAATCAATAATCTACCTTTTCATATTATCCCACCAATAATGATCACAAATATCCCTATACATTTTAGTATTTCCAGGATGTATATAGAATGTAAAACTAAGAGATTCATCCATCATCTCCTTATTTATCTCTAGAATAGATGGGATACATGGCCTTATACAAAATTTCAATACCCCTTCTTGATCAATATTTAATTTAGAAAACTTCCCATTTTTCACAGCCTCTATATTATTTTTCATCAAAGGATCATCTCTTTTATCTTTCTTGATCTTCTCTAGTAGATGGTTGAGAAATAATTTGGGATAGGATTGATGATGTCCCTTCCTTTATGATTCCCATGTCCAACCTTACTAGGTCCCTGATCAAAGGATCTCCTTCAATCCTTATCATTGTAAGAACATCAGGATCTTTACAACTTAATGAATTTATGATTTTGTTTTATCTTCAAAGGTGATAATTAATTGAAAAATAATAGTCTTTAAGAAGCTCCAACCGTTTCCTTTGTCCTATGTTTAGTTACTTTTGTATGAATATGTACTTCATACTTCAGTGGTATGTGTATATATCACATTTTTCCCAATAAAGATAGTGTCTCCATAAATTCAGAGTAAAAATGGCTGTAGTTAACCCCAGATCATGAGTTGGATAACTCTTCTCACAAGGATTTAACTATCAAGATGCATAGGAGATCACCTTGTAATTTTGTATGAGGACACATCCAATCCATTTTAGAGATGCATCACTATAGATAGCAAATCCTTCTCCGATAGAGGGTAAATTTAGAATGAGTGCATTAACCAACCACTTCTTAAATTCTTAGAAACATTCTTCACACTCCATTTTATAGATACACTTAAATCCTTTTCAAGTTAACTTGGTTAGTGGATTAAAAATGTAGAGCCCTATGCTAGATTGACCACTGGGGGGGATCAATGGTTTAATTTTATGATTTTTTTTCTTTTGAATTCAACCTATTGAACTTTTTAAGGTTCTCTATCTACTCATTGATTTCTCATAGTATCAAATCATATGAAGAAATGATATGAGAGATTACAACACACAATATTTACAAGGTTCGACTGAAAGGTATACTCCTTGCCATGTTGGGTATACCCCCCAACATAGATTCTACACTGTAATATTTTTATCAATTACAATGGTTGATACAGATTCACATAGTATCTTAACTCCTAAGAACACATATGAGGATATTTATACTGCTTCACACTATGTTACCATAGTCCACATGTCATGACCTAGCTTCTTCAAGACCAGGGAAGAGACGACAAAGTACCCTGCCCTTACTTCCTCAAGATGAAGGATAGATAATAACCCTTGAGTCCCACCTTTAGTAGGCCCCAGAGTGGAAAATAGCACCAAGGGTATATAATCTCACATAATATGGAAGGAATTACCCTTTTTATAGAACAATATCAGGATATAAGATGGTAAATCCCAAGAAAATCTAAATACTAAAAGTAGAAGTAAATCCAAAATCCATTCCCACATGCATGTTCAATAGTAAATATGATACAAAGTATAAAAAAGTACCAAAAAAATTACCAAAGAAAAGGAGACTAAGCAACAATAACAACTAATCCCAATGATTGAGCTAGTAAAATCCAGGATGGTCCTTAAAGTCCTCATGGAAACCTAAAAATAGTTTATATACAAAGGGTGGGCATACGAGTATACTTGGTAGGGAAACTAAATCTACCTGTGCACAAATGGGGGAACATACTAATGTCCCTATGAGAAAATAGTAAAACCTCAAAGAACCTAATAAGGGGAACTAACTATCCCAGCCTCACCAAGGCACACTCACCAAATAACACAAGTAAAGTAAAGTAGTAGTATAAGCACATCGAAATTTGGATACCCCGCACCACTTTCCCACTGGTTATATGCTCATTACTAATAAATAACATCTTGACACTACCACTCTTCTCATATACAGTCCCACTGCCACAAACTGCCCACACACACCTGGGCCTCAACCACACACGATCCCACCCACAGACACCTGAGACACAACAACCATGCCTCTCACCCGAAGACACCTGGGCCTCACCCTGAATACACTTGGTAAAAAAATCCTTGCCTGAAAACACCTAGGCCTCTCATCCACAAAAAACCTGCCAGAAAGATCTGGGACTATGGTAATACTCAAGCCATTATAGCCTTCCCGAATACACTTGAGTGGTAAGAACTAGAAGAGGGTGTGAGGAAGAAAGTCAGTAACCAACCATCCATACTCCCACTGGGATGTTGGGAAAGATACTCTTTCCCCTAAAATGGAGGTGTTCAGAAAATGGTGCTCAACAAGGGTGAGGTGCATATAAGAATAAAAAAGAACTAAAATTTATATATATAGGTAAGAAAACACTCAACCCAACCTATGGGTCCCCACAATAGACAACTAACTCATGAAGAACTACATTTTCTTTGCTACTACCCCTATATGCACAACTATACAATGACCACTACCAAATCATAACCCAAAACCTTTTAATTAAACCACTTTACATTTATTAATTAAGGGATTTAATTTAATTTATTCCAGCACTACCGAGCAACTACCAACCACACCCATATCAAAACAACAAACAAAACCAGATTTGTAGTGCCACTGTACGCCCCCATTCAACCACCGCCAACTATCATTATTCAAAGTTATACTGTAAAATCCTAATATTTCTCAATGCAGTCCCATTGCATATAAGTTCATGACCACCCCGCAGTCCCACTACCCAATTTCGCTCTGCAACCACATCATAAAGGCAGTCCTACTACCTACAAGTCCATCCATTCCACAATTAATCAGTCTCTAAAACTAAGACTCCAACACACCACAAGTAATTACCCACACACCAAACCCACAACAACTAACATTAACCCACAACCCCACTGCACACATGTACCATTACCTTCCTAGATAACCAACTCCCCTGCCCACCCCTGTACCCATAACCATGCTCCCAAAAGCAATACCACACAACTCACACAAAATCCCCATAGAACACAACTCTAAACCACACCTATCAACAAGATATATATATATATATATATATATATATATATAGATTTGGTAAATACTTTTCTTTAATGCACTTAATAAATAGGGGTGATCATACAAGGGTTTTCATCCGGGGGCATTCATTTCATTTAACCGGGTATACGTGGTTAGCCAAATTAGAATTTACACTAAATTTTCATAAGTAAACAATCATAGTTATAAGGTGTCACCCATGCACATAAAAATACCACCAAAAAACATTATTTTCAGAATGATTTTCATCCACAAAAGTCTCACCATCAATAAGGATAACAAATAAAATAGGAAATCAACATCAAACCACTCTCAGTCCATTATTTCATTGGTCCCGTTATCTATTGATCATACTCCCTTTCCTCTATTTATTTATTTTTAAGAAAAGTATTTAGCCGTTCCTCACAAGGAATCATTATTACACCCACCCTACATGATTCAAAATTAAATAGAGATAGAAGAAATCCCTACCTGAAGAAACAAGCGACCAAAATCCTCTTTGCATCAAGAATAAGGGATCGTGCGAGTAGCAGGGATGAACTCCAAGAAAACTAAGCAGGATGGACTCTAGCACAATTGCATGACTCGTATGGGGAGGAATACTCTAACCGCACCAAGAAGAAAAGGAAAACATAATAGGAAGGAAAGATCATGGATTTGAAGATCCAGATCCTATTTTAAAGGAAAAATGGTTTCAAAAGACATTAATCGTGGGATTGTGGTCAAGATCACATAGTTTGAGTATCTCTAAGCCCCTATAATGTTATGACATTAAATATATACTTAATATCCTTCAAAAAACTCTTAAAAACTCCCAAAAAGGCTTTAGATTCAGTTTACGTCAAATAAGACGTAAGAGGGGAGAAACTGGAAAACTGAGAAAAATTGGGAAAACTGTAGATGAGTCACTGATGGGTGAGTCACTGAAATGAATCCACTGATGGGTGAGCTACTGACATGACCTACCAATTCTGAGCCACCAATGCTGAGCTACCAATGCAATAACCTATCGATTCCATGACCTACCGACGCCTTGACCTACCGATGCCCCGACCTACCGACGCCGACACCCTCGAATCCCAAACATCTACACTCCTAAATAATCGATGATGATGCTCTAGACTCACCGATGTCAACGCACTGACATGCTGACGCCGACACCCTGATTCACTAATGGAAAAAATAGAAATTTGGAAAACTCTTGAAATGAGCTAATTTTGCCTCCCAGAACACCCTAAACACTGTTTTTTTTCACAAAGGAAAGGCTTGAGGAAATACAAGTTATTACATCAGATACCTCTCAAACTATTCTTTTCATCAAGAATTCAAAACTAACCCAGAAGAAAGGAGGTTTGAACAACCATCCCTTAAGATTCCTCTTAGGAATAAGCCACCTTGTGTTGTTCGAAAGATGGAGTGAAAACCCTAACATCCAGGAACACCTCCATTTGATCTATCTCCTGAAAAACTATAGAAACAATAAGGAACCACTATCCCAAAAAACCGCACAAACACCAAAGGTCACATTGTACAGACACATGGATTAGGGAGCTCTTTCCTCTATGTGAAGATATTATTCGCTTTGGGCCGTACTGTCTCTACCGCACGAGTTTAATCACATTCGTATTAATGATTCTTTATTAGGGATCATGTCATATTCTCCTCATATGTCAGGACAAGACTTTTCACACAAATTCAGATAACAAGGAAACAACTCATCTTATAACAAATAAGGTCAAGCGTTACACCATAAAACAAATAAAAAAAGTAAATCACAGAAACAAAACTCAGAACAAATCTGGGTATTGGGCACACATCTGTGCCTCTCGCTCCCAAGTACTCTCCTCAAGTCCACTATCCCTCCATAACACACGAACCAAAGGAATGGTCCATCCATGAATCACCTTCTCCTTATGATCCTCAATTATTACTGGTCGTTCCATGAATGTCGCGTCGTACTCGATATTCAAACCTCCCCAATCAAGAATGTGGGAGTCATTGTATAGATACTGAAGTAGATGTGAGACATGGAAGATGTCGTGGATCTTCTCCAACCACAGCACAAACACCAGCTGATATGCCACCTTGAAAACTCATCCCAACACCTCGAAAGGTCCGATTAAACTAGGAGAAATCTTTCTTACCTTACCGAACCTCCGCTGCCCACATAGAGGGTAAACCTTTAAGAATATATGGTCCCCAACCTCAAACTCCAAGGGCCTCCTCATATGATCATCATATGACTTTTTCTGGTCCTGTGATGCCTTCATCCTCTCACACACAAGCTAAAACTTCTACTTCGTGCTCTGTACTACCTCTGGTCTAAGAAGGGCTGCTTCCCCAACCTCTTTCCAACATCTTGGTGAATAACACGACCTTATGTACAAATCTTCGAACAGTGTCATGCCAATGGTAAAGTGATACCTATTATTGTAAGAAAACCCCACCAGGGGAAAGTGTCTCACCCAAGATCCTCTGAAGTCCAAAACACGTGCTCGTAGAATATCCTCCAATGTCTAGATGGTCCTCTCTATATCTCCATTCATCTGAGGGTGGAAAGAAGTGTTGAGGCATAGCTGGGTGCCAAAATCATACTGTAATCCACTCCAGACTTGCGACATAAAATGTGTATCCTGATTTGAGATAATTGATCTTGGAACTCCATGCATCCACACCACCTCATCCACATACCTCTGTGCTAAGGAATCCACTGTTCTCGACTCCTTGATCTCTAAGAAGTGAGCCAAATTCGTCAAATGATCCACTAATACCCAAAGAGAATCACATCCTCCATGAGTCCTAGTTAATCCTGTGATTAAATCCATCGATATTTAATCCCACTTACACTCAGGAACATCTAAGGGCTACAACAGAACTCCAGGAACACGGTGATCAGCCTTCACCTGCTGACACACTAGGCACCTTGCCACAAACTTCGTCACTACCTGCTTCATCCCAGGACAACAAAAATATTCCCTCAAGCCTCGATACATATTAGAAACTCCTAGATGCACCATCAATGGTGAATTATGGAACTCACAGAGAACTCCATCATTAATTGATACTGGGACAAACAACTTCCCACAAAACAAAATCCAATTCTAACCATCCACTGACCATACTTTCAGAGCATCACCCTGGGTAGTGTGATCACACATCACTTTAGTATTTGAGTATCCCCACTGAGAATCTTCTACCTATCACACCAAGGAATACTCCACTATCATATGAAATAGATAGACTTCGACTCCGTCCTCCCCAACATCTAGGCACAAGGCGACCAACTCCTCTATTGCCTTCCAAGCATCTATGGATTTCCGAACTACATACTTCTGCGACTTTCTTCTCAAAGCATCGGCCATAACATTCCCCTTTCTTGGGGTGTAAGAGATCTTGAAGTTGTAGTCCTAGAGAAACTCCATCCACCTTCACTACCACAAGTTTATGTCTCGTTGGGAGAAGATATACCTCAGGCTATTTTGGTCCATGAAGACCATAAAGCATTCTCCGATAAGGTAATTCCGCCACAAATTCAATATGAACACGACCGATAAATGCTCCAGGTCATGGGCAGCATAGTTACTTTCTTGAGGATGTAACTGCCTAGATCCATAAGAGATCACTCCCCACTGTTGCATCATCATACACCCCAAGCCTAAACTGAAAGCATCACAAAAAACCTAAAATTCCACTCCTTCCTCTAGCTACCTAAGAACTGGGACACTGACCAGCTTCCCCTTCATGTAGCTGAAAGCTGCCTAAAACTAATCACTCTATACAAAGTCCTAGTCCTTTCTAGTCAAAACTATCAATGGAGATGCAACTCAACATAAATAGAGAACTAACCTCTGATAATAGCCTACTAGACCTAGGAAGACGAAAACCTCTACCACATTCTTGGGTGTTTCCCAAGAAACAACCACTTCGACCTTCAACGGGTCCACTGCTATCCCCTGCTGCGACACTATGTTTCCAAGGAAGTGCACTTCTCATGTCCATAACTTTCACTTGCACAAATTACCATGGATCTAGTGGTGTCGGAGGACCTCCAAGATAGTCCTCAGATGCTCGGTGTGCTCCTCCTCTGACCTTGAATAGATTAGGATATCGTCTATAAACACGATGATGAACTGGTCCAAGAACTCACGGAAGACAGAGTTCATGAGCCCCATAAACATGACCAGTGCATTCATAACACTGAAGGGAATGACCACGAACTTGTAGTGCCCATACTTGCATATGAAAGAAGTATTTGGTATTTCACCCTCCTTCACCCTCAACTGGTGGTATCCAGACCACATATTGATCTTAGAGAACCAACATACTCCCTTTAACTAGTCGAAAAGATCATCGATCCTTGGGAGAGTGTAATGGTTCTTGACCATCACTTGGTTTAGTCTCTGGTAGTCTATGAACAACCTAAAACCACCATATAACTTCTTTTCAGACAATACTGAAGCACCCCACGATGACATACTCAGCCAGATAAAACCCTTCTTGATCATGTCATCAACTTGAATCTATAACTCTAGAAACTCGGAAGGTGCCATATGATAGGAAGCCATCGAAATTGGACGGGCACCGGGTTGCAGGTCTATTTCTAATTCAACGTCACGTTGAGGGGGGTAAAGTCACAACCTCCTCTGGGAAGACATCCAGGAATTAAATAACAACCACTGAAACTTACACCATATTTGTGTCTACTAACTCCACTACCATCTTGGATAAAAGAAAAAGGAGAGGCTCCACACACCGGCTTCCCACCTGATAGATCCACTCACCAATAAAAACTACACGCTGGCCATCCATATCCAAGAACACGACTCTCCTCTGGAAGCAGTAAATAACAATGTGCACAGAAAATAACCAATATATGCCTAGGATGACATCGTATGGATGGATCTGTAGTAGAATAAGATCCCCACTGAACTGATGCAGCCCCATCATTAGTCAACATCCTCGAAAAACATCAAACATGCTGTTTTGAACTCCAACTGGCATACTCAACACTTGGGGCACAAAAAGTCTTTCTATGTCTAGACCCAGGGCATGGTCTAGACTCAGTGAAATAAAGGAGTGCGAATATTCTGAATCAAACAAAGCACACAATAGAGTATTAAACAGACTGATCGTACCTTGAACAACCTATAGTCCCACTAAAACTGCTGCCTCAGAGGCATGTAACTGCCCACACCCATATCCTCTACCCCTATATTATCGACCGACTCCCTGACCACACCCTAGTCGAGGTCCATGAGGTCAGCCTCCTCCGACACCATCTACCCTTGGTGGAGCGGGATCTCACTGCCCCTGCTATAAGAAGGGCCTGACTGACAACTGTTGCTGCTGGGGTGGGTGCTGTACCTACCCACCCCCACCATACTAAACTCAAACTAGGAACTGGTTTCGAAGATTTCCACAACCTACATAAACAAAACACCTCAGTCTTGGGACCATGGGAAAAGGGCAAGGGGCAGGAGATCGAAACTGGAACTGCTAAGACCTACTTCTCACAGGTTGAAACTTAGAAGGCCTTAATGCTGGATACCTACTACTGACTGCCTTCCCCTTTGATGAACTTGGCTATCTCCCCTCTCGAAGTACACTTCCCAGTGAGTTCATCCTTTACACTACCTTATCCATCTTTTGAACCTCTAAGTATGTTGGTAGGGTAAAGGGAGTGACGAAATACTGAAGAGAATGTCAGAGTGCCTCCTCTGAGCATCTTTCTTGGGACTCCTCATCCGAAAAGAGATCCAGTGAGAAGTGTATAAGATCCTTGAAATTGATCCCCAGTTCTCTTACTGAAATACTCCCCTAATTGAGGTAGAATATCTCCTACCTCTTCTCGGCCTTCATTATGGAGGAAAGGAATTCTTCTCATAACTCCTTCTCAAAGTCTACCACAAAAAATGGTCTCATTCCTTTCCCTGAGACAAAACTTCCACCACTAACACACTACTCCCCTCATATGGATCACCTCTAGAGGAACCCAGTACTCTTTTAGATCCCAGATCAAGATGAAAGCAATCACCAGATCCACAAGACAAATCTACTCCTCCATGCACGAGACACTACCCTCATACTTTCCTAGAGTCTACAGATAGAAGGAACGAATAATCTTCTACCACTAGTCATCTTCCTCCTCTTGATTGTCCCTCCTCTGATCAACCAGGTCAATATGTTAGGCCTCAACTGCTTGTATCACACGTGGGTGAATTTCGGGTGCCATAGCTAAAAAAAGTAAACAAGGAACTCCTAAGATGGGGTAGTGTAGAAATTTCCTTTTAAGATTTATTTTAACTCTTTATTCAAATTAAATTCCCAAAACTCCCAAGACACACTAGAAAACAAGTCATTATGATGCATGTAACATTCCTAGGGTCTCTACCCTACAATCAATGTAGCCTCACTTGGTCGTTCAATAGGTCCAGAGTCCTTTCATCAGATCATGGGGGGTGAGGGGGGCTAAAATCTCATGTCCTAGATGGTCTTCCCTGACCTATTTCATGCACCAAGATTTCCTAACACCGTTTTCCTACCATCCCATGCAATCCTTAATATTCCTAACTCCGAACTCCATCATATCTCTCAACCTTTTCTCTGATACCATTTTTTCTTGATCCTCCTTAATAGAGATCATATTTTCATATTTCTACATATATTTTTAAACGATTTAATCCTTTCCCATTAATCAATCTGATCTTATTTGCATCATTTTATGACTATTGGTGACTTTTGATCTTAAGTATAAAAATTGGCTAATTCTGGACATTTAATAGTTTTATGTTGCCTCTGTATTTTGAGCATAACTCCCACAATATTCATACAATGCATGTGATTACTTTGTTTATAGGATGAAATGGTTTTTGTGATACATATAAGTCTTAAATACCCAAATCCAATTCAAACTCCAATAATCCAAAACAAATCGGTCAATGTGAACACTTATTCTGGCCGACAGAATAGACATTACTTCATTAAATGATCCATATCTCAGGATACTGACCACCAAATGGGGTGATTCCAGCTGGGTCAGAAAGAAAACTCGACGTGTAAGATGCACGTTAAATTTAGTGTAGAGAGGATTTCATATAGGCCGATCTTAAACTGGTCAAAGTATGGTTGGTGGAATAGTTATTGGAAGCTATAAAAAGTCAAGTCTACTAATTTGTTCATAACTCATTCCACACGGCTCAAAATTTCTTGAAAATTCTTGGGTAGATGGAAAATTCCATTACTCACCTTCTATAATAAGGGAACTCATCCTGATTCTATGATAGGGTGGAATAACAGAATATAAAATTCTGGAGGACAAAATCTAGAGAAACAAATTCTGTTCTTTATTTTCACTCTTTTCTTCTTATTTTTGTAATGCCTTAATCTTCCCCATTCCTCTAAATTACCCTTACTATGGTGGGGTAAACATATGAGGTGATTAGGGAGGGAAGGTTTTATATTTTTAATGCTTGGAGTTCTTACATTTGATTGAATAAAAATTGTCTCTCTTCTGCGAAGTTGTTTTCAAATTCTAAAAACAATATTTATTATCTTATGCAATCGTATTCTATTTTATATTCTATTATTATTTTTGATTTGATAAATGATCATTTTCTATCTTTATTATGTTCTGGTATATATTCGATAAAATAATATTAGATCTTAGTGGTAAAGTACTTGGCGATCGCTAGTATGTGTGGGGGGGATGGTGAATATTCATGATTATTTAGGATAAACAATACCCGATTGGGAATTGCCTAAGATAATTGGGGGTATTCACTACAACTCTATCACACAACGGAAGAAGTTTATACCAAAATATAATTTTGCTAAACCATTTAACCAAATAAGTGAATTGAAGTAATTATATAATCTCACTTAAATCAACTTAGCAGAAGAGGATTGAATAAAATGGAACAAGGATAGTATTGCAATTATAAAACCGACCCCGACTTGATCACCCATCTCATAAAATAGTTTTTAAATCACTTTCATTCCATATTTGTCTTGAATCACTTTCTTAATTTCTTATTTTTTTTTGCTGTTTCTCTCTTTCATTTCAAAACCAAACAATTTCAAAAACACTTAACTTTTTCTCGAATTAAAAAGTGACAAACTATTTTATGTGCACTCCTAATCAAGAAAAAACCTAGGTTAACCATTATAATATATTTTAACTTAGTAAATAATTGTTTTTTCCACACCCCGCGATAGGTTCATGTCAAAAATCAGCACCATTGTTGGGGATGAAGTGCCTCAAAACACAAAAACTAAAAAAAATTTCTTGAATGACCCGTAGTTCAAATAAACCCTTAATTGAATTTGATCCTGAAATTGATAGTAAAATAACCCAATTGAGAAAAAAAATTTCAAATAGATTTTGAAGAAATACACCTCATGGATTCAAGTGATATTTTTAGTGACCACTCTGAACCGACAATAATGGCTAATAATCCCAACCAAACTCTGCGTGATCTTTACTCACCTAGATTTGGTAATCAAAATAACCAACTCACTATCCTTGACATAAAAAATTATTTTGAACTATTCATTAATATGATTCAAGTGCTACCAAAATTTCATGGTCTTGCAGGTGAAGACCTAAATCGACACATCCAAGAGTTTACCTATGTCTTCTCCAGCTTCAAACCCTGAGGAGTCACAGAAGATAAAGTAAAGTAGAGGGAATTCCCCTTATCACTTGAGGGAGAAGCAAAATAATGGATGTAAAATCTCCAACCAGGGGAGATAAACAACTGGGAAGATATCAAAATAAGATTATTTCAATGATTCTTGTTGTTCAGAGTGGACACTCAAGAGTGGGGTGAATTGAGTTCCAATTAAAATTTATGTTAAAAATATTTATATTATAATCCCCATATTTAAAAACAAGTTAAACTGTAGTGAATTTATACAGATTGTAAAAGTTCAATTAGTTTCTCAATGGTTGATTAGGTATCAATTATTTTAATCAGAAGATTAAATTAACTTTTGAAACTAACTTACTAGTTCACAATAAGTATAAACACTTACTAATTTAACTATCAAAGTAACTTTAAAACAAATTTTATTTCAAAGTAATTAGTAGCGGAATATAAAATATATAGTATACTTTAAACTTAATCTAAGAATGCAAAACAGATATAACCAAGAGGTTCAGTCTCAAGCCAAGACTTAATCCTCTCAAATTTATATATAAATTTGATCCACACCCTGGATCGGGGTAAACAACAGTGCAAATATTGTCCAGGTACTAAGACCTCTACCACAGTTTTTCGTGGGAAAACAAAACAATAGCACATAGGATATTCAGGTCTTACTTGACCTCTACCACTATCCATAGTGGGATACAAGAGATCTATAGAAGGTTTGTGTGAGGATTAAATCCTCTAGCTTAGCTCAAGAGACAACGTGTGTATAAAATGTACAGAGTATCCACACTGCTCAAAATGTAAAAGAATGAAACACAGTAGAGATTAAATAGATAGAGATGAGTTTAGAATGCTCTAAGTGTTATGAGTGAAGCTATAGACTCCTTTGGATTGATACAAACTAAGCTTTGAGTCCTTCTCTGGTTTTTGTGAGAAAAACAGAGTGTCGTAGTTCAGCTTGGTGTTCTTCACAAGTGAAGATGTTCTGTACTTCGTGTGTTCTTCAGTAGTGTCTAATTACATGTATGGGACAAAGCTTTTCTTGAAGATCTTGCAATGTCTTCTTCGTGCTCAGGATTTATTTTCTTATTTGTACAATGCTCGCATGTATTGTCTGTATTTTCACGTATTCTTCATCTTGGGAACACTTATCTTTATCTTCGAATGCATGAGGTTGAGTCGACAGGTTCCATGTATTTTTTTCCTCATACCTCGTACTATGTCTACAAATAAACATTAATTATTTCAGTGCATTAAAGTCATCAAATATGACCGTTAAAAAGTTAAATAGTAAAGCGACAAATGAGTTTAAGAATCGGTGTCACAGTAGTTATGCAAACAGTGTCTCCTTCATGGTATGTCCTTCATGGTGTCTCCTTCATAGTGTCCTCTTCACGATATGTCCTTCACGGTGTCTCCGTGTCACGGTGTCTCACTCACAGTGTCTGAGTCACGGTGTCTGGCTTACGGTTTCTGGATTACGGTTTCTGTCTTCCAGTGCTTTGATGACTGTGTCTGGATAACTGTGTCTGGCACTTAGACAAACAGAATGTCTGGCTAACTGTATCTATTCTTAGTGTCTTACTTCATGGTGTCAGGATTACTATGTCACGGTGTATCATGGTCACAGTGTCTCATTGTCACTGTGTCTGAGACTTAGGCTTCACAGTGTCTGTGTCTTGCTCACAGTGTCTTGTACTTAGACAAACAACTGTATTCAGACTTAAACAGTAATATTCATAAAATGAATTGAACTTAACCATTATAAAGTATAAGATAACTTGAAACATAAATACACATGATTGATAAGATATGTGAGATTTGGGATCATGAATAATATTTGTAATTATTATTGAGATTTGTAAATAGTAATGAGATTTTGGATCATTAAAACATGATTAATACATGAGGAGTCCAACAATCTCCCCCTTTTTGATGATCACAAATCATGTATAGGTAAAGTATAAATGAGATGCAACTAGAGAGAATATAGCATATAGAATAACATATTATAACATAACATATAGCATATATAATAACATATAATAACATAATATAGAATAACATATTATAACATAACACATAACTATTTCTCCCCCTTTTGGGATTATCAAAAAGTAGAAACAATAGAGGGAAAACAGTGCCTATGTCATTAAAAAGGTTCAGAGTTCAACATAAAGTAAAAATAAAAAAAATTAATGACATCCCCATCAAGAATAGTAGGCACTGGTCTTCTTCGTAGATGGGTCTTCTCTTTGTCTTTATCAGCAGTTGAGGAGGAAGCCATAGGGGCAGTTGCTGATGTGGAAGAAGGAATAAAAGTGGTAGAAAAAGAAGGTAAAGGTAAACCTTCGAAGATTGAGGGAGCCAAGTTGGGATATGTAGAAGATCTAGGCTGGGGCTGATCAAGAATCACTGGCCTGACACTAGTACAATCATGACCTTTAGCGGCCGCCAAAAGCCGTCGCTAAAGGTCTATAGCGGCCGCCTAGCGGCCACTAATCGACGACCGCTTTTGGCCCGTCACTGTTTCTATTAGCGACCGACACTTGGTGGACGCTGCAGGCAAGCCGAGATAGGATTTATTGACTTCCATTTGGTGACCGCTGTATCCTAGATCTCTAGCGGCTGCTGAATGGCAGCCGCTACAGGTGGAGATGGAAACACCTATAACAGCCGCCAAATGGCGGTCACTATAGATTTTTAATTTTATTTAAAACAAATTCAATGACACAATAATATATACCCAAATAAATCTCCTCAGTCATCTTCCAAGCTCCACATCCATCATAAAAAATAACTACATAACAAAATTTAATAACAAAATTAGTACCGAATAAAACCTGGAAAACAAATAATTGAAAAAAATTAACATATTTCAATTCAAACATACTGTAACAGATCTAAAGTATTTTATTTTCTCAATATATTCATAATTTTGATTAAAGTTTTAAAAATTTAAAATCATTAATTCTATGGTTCTAATTATATTGTTTCCCTGTGATTTCAGGTCAATCCGATGTCGTCCGCTATGAATTTGACCGTTAGATGCCCGTTTTGGCCGTTTATGACACCAGAACTGTGTTCTCGGTCACCGTGGGAACACAACACATCCTATTGATGTACCGTCTGCTCGACCACTTCACAACTCACTCAACCATATTTTCGTCTGATTTCAGGCCATTTCGACATCGTTCGGCCCGTTTGGACCCCCACACGCGTTTATGAAGCGCGCACAACACTTAAAAAACGCATATTGAGCCGTAACGCACAAACCACACGACCAATTGACATGAAGACTATGAGAACACGTCATAAATAATAATTAGATTGTTTCCATGTGATTTCAGGTCAATCTGATGTCGTCCTCTATGAATTTGACCATTAGAGGCCCGTTTTGGCCATTTATGACACCAGAACTGCGTTCTCGGTCACCGCGGGCACACGACACGTCCGATTGACGTGCCGTCTGCTCTACCACATCAAAATTAAATCAAAAATTGATGTCGTCTGATTTTAGTCCATTCCGACTTCGTTAGGCCCGTTTGGACCCCCCATGCGCGTTTATGAAGCGCACACAACACTTAAAAAACACATATTGAGCAGTACCGTGCAAACCGCATGACCAATTGATGTGATTTCTACGCGTACACGTCACGAATAATAATTAGATTGTTTCCCTATGATTTCAGGTCAATCCGATATCGTCCGCTATGAATTTGACCGTTAGACGCCCGTTTTGGCCGTTTATGACACCAGAACTACGTTCTTGGTCACCACGGGCACACGACACGTCCGATTGATGTTCTGTCTACTCTACCACTTTACAATTCACTCACCCGTATTTGTTGTTTGATTTTAGGCCATTATGACTTTGTTTGGACCGTTTGGACCCCCACGTGCGTTTATGAAGCGCGCACAACACTTAAAAAATGCATATTGAGCTGTACCGCACAAACCACATGAATGATTGATGTGCCTTTTGCGCGTACATGTCACGAATAATAATTAGATTGTTTCGCTATGATTTCAAGTCAATCTGATGTCGTCCTCTATGAATTTGACCGTTAGACGCCCGTTTTGGCCGTTTATGACACCAGAACTGCGTTCTCGGTCACCGTGGGAACACGACACGTCCGATTGATGTGCCGTTTGCTCGACCACATCAAAATTAACTCACTCGTTGATGTCGTCTGATTTTAGGCCATTCCTACTTCGTTCGGCCCATTTGGACCCCCACACGCGTTTATGAAGTGCGCATAAAACTTAAAAAATGTATATTGAGCCGTACCCTGCAAACCGCACATCCAATTGACATTCTGTCTACGCGTACATGTCACAAATAATAATTAGATTGTTTCCCTATGATTTCAGATCAATACGATGTTTTCTGCTATGAATTTGACTGTTAGACGCCCGTTTTGGCCGTTTATGACACCAGAACTGCGTTCTCGGTCACCGCGGGCACACGGCACGTCCGATTGATGTTCCGTCTACTCGAACACATCAAAATTCACTCACTCGTATTTTTCTTCTGATTTCAGGCCATTCCGAATTCGTTCGGCCCGTTTGGACCCCCTCACGCGCGTTTATGAAGGCCGCCCAACACTTAAAAAACACATATTGAGCCGTACCGCGCAAACCGCACGTCCGATTGACATTCCGTCTACGCATACATGTCAAGAATAATAATTAGATTGTTTCCCTAAGATTTCAGGTCAATCCGATGTCATCCGATATGAATTTGACCGTTAGATGCCCGTTTTGGCCGTTTATGACACCAGAACTGCTTTCTCGGTCACCGTGGGCACACGGCATGTCCGATTGATGTGCCGTATGCTCGAACACTTCAAAATTCACTCATCCTTATTTGTCGTCTGATTTTATGCCATTCCGACTTCATTTGGCCCGTTTGGACCCCCCCCCCCACGTGCGTTTATGAAGAACACACCACACTTAAAAAATTCATATTGAGCTGTACCACGCAAACTGCACGTCCGATTGACGTGACGTCTACACGTACATGTAACGAATAATAATTAGATTGTTTCCCTGTGATTTCAGGTCAATCCGATGTTGTCCGCTATGAATTTGACCGTTAAACCCCCGTTTTCGCCGTTTATGACACCAGAACTGCGTTCTCAGTCACCACGGGCACACGGCACGTTCGATTGATGTGCCGTCTCCTCGACCACTTCAAAATTCACTCACCTGTATTTTTTGTCTGATTTCAGGCCATTTTGACTTTTTTCGGCCCGTTTGGACCCCCCCACGCGCGTTTTTGAAGAGCGTGCAACACTTAAAAAATGCATATTGAGCCATATTGCGCAAACCAAATGTCCGATTGATGTGCCGTCTATGCGTACATGTCACGAAGAAGAATTAGATTGTTTCCCTATGATTTCAGGTCAATCCGATGTCGTCCTCTATGAATTTGACCGTTAGACGCCCGTTTTGGCCATTTATGACACCAGAACTGCGTTCTTGATCACCGCGGGCACACAGCACGTCCGATTGATGTGACTTATGCTCGAACACATCAAAATTCAGTTACCCGTATTTGTCGTCTAATTTCAGGCCATTCCGACTTCGTTCGGGCCGATTGAACCCCCCACGCGTGTTTATGAAGCGCGCACAACACTTAAAAAACACATATTGAGCCGTACCGCACAAACCGCACGTCCGATTGACGTTTTGTCTGTGCTTACATGTCACTAATAATAATCATATTGTTTCCCTGTGATTTCAGGTCAATCCGATGTCATCTGCTATGAATTTGACCATTAGACGCCTGTTTTGGCCGTTTATGACACCATAACTGCGTTCTCGGTCACCGCGAGCACACGACACGTCCAATTGACATGCTGTCTGCTCGAACACTTCACAATTCACTCACATGTATTTTTTTTCTGATTTAAGGCCATTTAGACTTTGTTCAGCCCATTTGGACCCCCCACGCGCGTTTATGAAGCGCACACAACACTTAAAAAATGCATATTGAGCCGTACCGCGCAAACCACACATCTGATTGATGTTCCGTCTGCGCTTACATGTCACGAATAATAATTAGATTTTTTCCCTATGATTTTTGGTCAATATGATGTCTTCCTCTATGAATTTGACCGTTAGACGCCCGTTTTGGCCGTTTATGACACCAGAACTACGTTCTCGGTTACCGCGGGCGCACGACACGTCCGATTGACGTGACGTCTGCTCGACCACATCACAATTCACTCACCCGTATTTTTTGTCTGATTTTAGGCCATTTATTCTTTGTTCGGACCATTTTGACCCCCCACACGCACGTTTATGAAGCGCGCACAATACTTAAAATACGCATATTGAGCCATACCGTGCAAACCGCACATCTGATTGATGTTACGTCTACACATACACATCAAGAATAATAATTAGATTGTTTCCCTATGATTTCAGGTCAATCCGATGTCGTCTTCTATGAATTTAACTGTTAGACGCCATTTTGACCATTCATGACACCAGAACTACGTTCTCAGTCACCGCGGGCACACGGCACATCCGATTGACGTTCTGTCTTCTTGAACACTTTACAATTCACTGAACCATTTATGTTATCTTATTTCAAGCTATTCCGACTTTGTTCGGCCCATTTGTACCCCCCCACGCGTTTATGAAGCGCACATAACAATTAAAAAATGCATATTGAGCCGTACCGCGCAAACTGCATGTCCGATTGATGTGCAGTCTATGTGTACATGTCAAGAATAATAATTATATTGTTTCCTTGAGATTTCAGGTCAATCTGATGTCTTCCGCTATGAATTTGACCATTATATGCTCGTTTTGGCCGTTTATGACACCAGAACTGCGTTCTCGGTCACACGGCACATCCGATTGACATTCCTTCTACTCGACCACTTCACAATTCACTCACCCATATTCGTCGACTGATTTTAGGCCATTCCAACTTCATTTGGCCAATTTGGACCCCCCACAAGTGTTTATGAAGTGCGCACAACACTTAAAAAACGCATATTGAGTCATACCGCACAAACCACACATTCAATTGACGTTCCGTCTGCGCGTACACATCACGAATAACAATTAGATTATTTCCCTGTGATTTAAGGTCAATCCTATGTCTTCCGCTTTGAATTTGATCGTTAGACGCCCGTTTTGGCCGTTTATGACACCAGAACTGCGTTCTCGGTCACCGCGGGCACACGACATGTCCGATTGATGTGTTGTCTACTCGAACACTTCAAAATTCACTCACCCATATTTTTCATCTGATTCTAGGCCATTCCGACTTTGTTTGGCCCATTTGGACCCCCACACGCATTTATGAAGCGCGCACAACACTTAAAAAACGTATATTGAGCCGTACTGCGCAAACCGTACATCCTATTGACGTGCCGTCTGTGCGTACACGTCAAGAATAATAATTGTATTTCTGCCCTATGATTTTAGGTCAATACGATGTCATCCGTTATGAATTTGACCGTTAGATGCCCGTTTTGGCCGTTTGTGACACCAGAACTGCGTTATCGGCCATCACGGGCACACAACATGTCCGATTGACATGCCATCTGCTTGAACACTTTACAATTCACTCTCCCGTTGATGTTGTCTGATTTCAGTCCATTTTGACTTCGTTCGGCCCATTTGGACCCCTCACGCGCGTTTATGAAGCGCACACAACACTTAAAAAATGCATATTGAGCCGTACCACAAAAACCTCACATCTGATTGACGTTCCCTCTATGCGTACACGTCAAGAATAATAATTAGATTGTTTCCCTGTGATTTCAGGTCAATCCGATGTCGTCCTTTATGAATTTGACCGTTAGACGCCCGTTTTGGCAGTTTATGACACCAGAACTACGTTCTCAGTCACTGCGGGCACATGGAACGTCCGATTGACGTTCCGTCTACTCGACCACTTCAAATTTCACTCACCCATATTTTTTGTCTAATTTCAGGCCATTCTAACTTCGTTCGGCCCATTTGGACCCCCCACGCGTGTTTATGAAGCGCGCGCAACACTTAAAAAACGCATATTGAGCCGTACCGCGCAAACTGCATGTCCTATTGACATTACGTCTGCGCCTACACATCAAAAATAATAATTATATTGTTTCCCTATGATTTCAGGTCAATATTATGTCTTACGTTATGAATTTGACCATTAGACGTCCGTTTTGGCCGTTTATGACACCAGAACTGCGTTCTCGGTCACCGCGGGCACACGGCACGTCTGATTGACATGACATCTTCTCGAACACTTCACAGTTCACTCACCTGTATTTTTTGTCTGATTTCAGGCCATTTTGATTTCGTTCGGCCCATTTGGACCCCCACACGCGTTTATGAAGTGCGCGCAACACTTAAAAAACGCATATTGAGTCGTACCGTGCAAATCGCACGTCCGATTGACGTGTCGTCTGCACGTACACATCAAGAATAATACTTAGATTGTTTACCTATGATTTAAGGTCATTCCGATGTCGTACACTATGAATTTGACCATTAGATTCCCGTTTTGGCCGTTTATGACACTAGAACTGCATTCTCAGTCACCGCGGGCACACGGCACGTCCGATTGACGTGCCGTCTTCTCGACCACTTAAAAATTCACTAACCCGTATTTTTAGTCTGATTTCAGGCCATTACGACTTCGTTCGGCCCATTTGGACCCCCCACGTGTGCTTATGAAGCGCCCGCAACACTTAAAAAATGCATATTGAGCCGTACCGTGAAAACTACACGTCCGATTGACGTGCCGTCTGTGCGTACATGTCATGAATAATAATTAGATTGTTGCACAAAATTTCATCCAAAAATACTAAAACAAACTAATCTAGGTAAAAAAGTAAAATTATATTCATCAAGGATATAAAAACTTCTATAGAATTCATCAACACAAATGAAATTACCTCATGCATGGGGTTTATTCTCATCTGGATCACTAATGTCACTACGATGTCCACCAGCTGTATTCAGAGTCTACAATATATATCAATATTATGTATCTTAAACATATCAATGAAATTAAATCTGAGTATGGTTTGTTTTATTGTTTACCTGTGGCGCCACTTGTTGTGTCTTCATTTCATCGATACGTGATGACATCTGTGACAACCTCTCCTCATAATCTACATGTAACTGCTGAAACTGTGCATCAAAATTGTGATGAATATCCTGTATGAAAGCATCTATCTCAGCCTGTGTGTGCATCCCTGAATCTCTTCATGAACCCATCACATCTTCTCTAACAACTTCACATCGTGGGACACCACCGCCATAAGTCAAAGAATAACCATGACTGTCACGCCCCACGACCCGGTAAAATATTTCATCTCTACGCACAGTACTACGACGTTGCTCCTCTGGAAACTCTGATAACTGAGCGTCAAACTAAGCCTGTAGCATACAATGAATCAATGAACAAATATGAATAATTTATATAAAATAAAAATACATTTATTAGTAAATAATTTTCTTACTATAACACCAGAAACATCAGGATCACCCGCCCTACGAGTCCTCATCCATATGGACATCCGATCGATTGGCTCGCCGCATTGGTGTAACTATAATAAAGGGGTTCACTATGTTATACTATAATATTTTTAAAATATGAATGAAATAGTGAATTCTAAACTTACATCATGTCTGAGCTGTGACACATGTCGAGTGCCAAGTCTGGAAGGCGTGCCCTACATCGCCCGATTATGTGAATGACGAGCAGAATCGGTCTACATTAAACGTATTTACTTAATAAACATTTGAAAAATTAGTCATTTATAGATTAAAAGTAATAAATCTTACCATCGTTTTCTCACTCGACCAAAACGCAACCAAATACTACCACTGCGTAGGAAGAATGCCCGGAGGGACTCGCAGTAGAATGTCTAGCACACCCGGAAATGGTGTCCAATGATCTATCTTCACCCGTGATTTGTAATCCTTCCATAATTTTTGGCATTTGGACATACATACAGCTCGAAACTCATCTGGACAAGATTTCAAATTATCCTGTTAAAAAAAATTGTCAGTATATGGGACAATAATAATAACAATATCATGAAAAATTAAACATTGAATTTACTTGAACTTCCCTCCATAATCTGTCCATCATATCTTGGGGGAAATAACTCCAGTCACGAGTTGTCAGAGGGAATCTATGTGAGTCTCGTATCATATTACCAAACTGATGACTCAATGCAGTAGCACCATCTCTAACTGGATGAAATGTGCCATCAAATAACACATCCAATCGGGCTTTAGAGTTCCAGAATCAAACCCCTCTACCAGGACCCCTGCGTCTGCTTGAAGAAGCACTAGATCCTGATAAACATAAATTCATAATTCAATTACAATATAAATTAATGATTAGAAATAGTTAGGTAAATATACACAGAAAATTACAATCAATTAATTTAGAAAAATGAAAACATATATACCGACAACATCAGGTGAACCACTGTGACCACCCTGTGACATACCTACATTAAAATAAATTATAGTTAAATCAAGAAATTTTTATACATATATAACTCATAAATATTTTTAAAAATAATAACTGGGGATATAATTACAATTTTCACTAATCATGCAAGTATATCGTATCTCCTTCAACTGTCTCTCTGGCCCATTGTATATCTTCATCTCATACAACTACTGTTGTTTGGTCAAGTGTTTGATCAGGAAATGCGATAACTTCAGGTTCATCTTGGTCAATCAGAAAGACCCCTATTCTAGACATTTTCACCACAACTTTCCAATCAGAATCAATTTTGACAAAGTAAACTTGTTCTTCCTACAATGTCAGTATGAAGGGCTCATTGCTAACTCAGTCATCTTTATATAGCATACTGTTGAAGTTTACTAATGTAAATTGGAAGTTATCAACTTTCGTTCCACGAACTGGATCAACCCAATCACACCTTAACAATACGTGTTTTAAGCCACGACCATAAATAACCTCAATAATATCTCTCAACAATCCATAATAATAACCCGCACCAACAAAAGAACAACCAACACCACTATTTTGTGTGGCTCGGTTCATGTCAACATCGCTAATATGAAATCAGAATCCGTTAGCATCCAAAGACTTGTAGCGACAATCTGTAATAAATGGACCATCAGCTAGTTGGTTAAGTTCTTCGCTCACATGCTGGGTTAAATCACGTAACTTTTGAATTTTCAAATTTCACATATATAGTTTAATGGATAAATGATTGTGAAAATACAACTAAGTTGCACTATAAAAATATTAAATCAATTATATGTACATGAGTCTTGAACCACTCATGAAATGTGTTGAAATGATGTTTTTGGATTTGATAGTCAGTTGCACGGGGCCTTTCACGTTTCAACTTAGCGATATGCATCCTAAATCACAATACAATATAAGGTAAGCAATAAAATAAATATAGAAACAAAATACACATCAACTATGAAACTTACTGTATCAATGGAATAACTAATCTAGTGTTGAACAACACATATCGATGAGCTTGAACCCACTCATCGTTCCGCATATCAAATGTTATTCCTTCTCCAATTGGACCCTCGTCATTCTGGGACAGTTTATCTATATTTGTTTCAACCTCATCAATATATGAAGCACACAAATTAGTACACTCATACGTTAAATATCCCTTGGAAATTGAGGCTTCTGGACGATCTTTGTTGTGCACATACCGTTTCAATGTATTTAAGTATCTCTTTATTGGATACATCCACATGAATTGCACGGGACTACCAACAATGAATTCACCAGTTAAATGCATGGTCAAGTGAACCATGACATCAAAAAAAGACGGTGGAAAGAGTTTTTCTAGGTGTCATATTGCAAGTACAATCTTATCCTGTAGCTTTTTCAAATCACTCATGCGATGATTCCTAGAACAGAGCTATCTGAAAAAATTAGAAACTCCAATCAACAGCTCAACAACCTGGGAAGATAAGAAATCACGAATTGCTATAGGAATTAACTGTTGAATCATAATATGATTATCATGACTTTTCAAACCCTGTAATGTCATGCTCATCATATTCACACGCTTTAAAATATTAGAGCAATAACCATCTGGCACCTTAACGGTCTTCAAAATTGATAGAAATGTTTATTTCTCTTTTTTACTCATTGTGTACTATGCAGCAGGCATGTATGCCCGATTACCTTCACCCAATTGTAAATGTAAAGTAATTATCAATCCAATTTCTTGAAAATCACGTCGAGCATTAGCACTGTCCTTTGATTTCCCCATGACGCCTAAAATGGTGCACAAAATATTATCACATACATTTTTTTCAATGTTCATCACATCCGAATTATGTCTTAACATATTATATTTCCAATAAGAAAATTCAAAAAAAAATACTTCGTTTCTTCAAATTATGACTTCACTGTCTATTTGCAGCAGGAATAGAAGGCAATGCAGGAACCAATAAATCTTTAAAATCATACATTGTACGGATGTTTTCTTGATCAAGTTGTGCACATATTTCAACCCCACATAGTATTTGTGGTGATGGGTCATACTCTCTATTCCCATCAAACGATACATGGTCTTTTCTAAACCTGTGAAATGGAGGAAGAAAGCATCTGTGACCAAGATATTCCCACTTTCTACAGTGCTTAAGCCATATAGATTTCTTACTCCTATTATAACAAGGGAAAGAAAATTCTCCTTTTGTACTCCAACCTGATAAGTTAGCATACGCTGGGCAATCATTAATTTTTCATAACAAAGCGGACCGAAGTCTAAACATTTCATTAGCTACTGAGTCAAAATTCATTACACCATCGACCCAAAATTCTTGCATCTCATCAATCAACGGTTTCATATAAAAATCGATTTTATCACCAGGTCCACTCGGTCCATCAATTAGAATTGATAATAACAAAAAAGGTTGCTTCATACATACCCATGGGGGAATGTTGTATGGAACAAACACCACTGGCCATATACTATGTGTCGCACCAACCATGGACCTAAATGGGTTAAAACCATCTACTGCCAAACCCAGTCGAATATTACGATCATCTCGGGAAAAGTCTGGGTGTCTTTGATCAAACTCTTTCCATGCCAAAGAATCTACCGGGTGAGTTAATTTATCAACCTCTTTCTTTCTCTCTGAATTCCAAGTCATAAATTTATCAATTTTAGTGGACAAGAAGAATCTCTTCAGTCTCGGTTTTAGTAGGAAATAACGCATCTGTTTAGCGGCAACTTGTTTCCCTTGATTCAAGACTCTCCCAGGAAGAATATGACTACCTTGATTAATCTCATTGGTCTTCCACCTAGATATATAACAAACAGTACAATTATTTAATTGCACATTCTTTTTTCTAAAAAATATACAATTATTGTGACACACATCAATTGTATCATATGTAAAACCAAGATCATCGGTCAACTTGAGAGCTTGATAGAATGACTCCGGAATCTTCGCTCCAGCAGGGAGTACCTTCTTCAATAATACCAAAAACATGTCGAATGAGGTGTCTGACCACTGGTTCAAGGCTTTCAGGTGTAAAAATTCAACGATTAATGACAGTTTACTAAATTTAGTGCATCTAGGATATAATTAAGTATGCGCATCGTCAAGAATTTCAAATAATTTCAATGCTTCTCCATCTGCAAAAGAACGTGGATTACTCAATCCAACATCGTCATTTACGACATTACTGTATTCAGATTGAAACCGACACATCATATCATTGAGAATTATGTTCATCGAATCAACTGTTCTTAAATCAACATTCATATGAATACTTTCTAAGCGATGACATGAAACCGAATCTTCTCCATGAAGTGTCCATGTCTTATAGTTTTTCAAAAACCCATTCAAAAAAAAGTTCTCTAACACTATATTGTTTGAAGAGATATCTATTTTCACATTTTCTACATGCAAAACTCATCATATCTCTTGGAAATCTGTTGGTGAAATCCATAAATCTCTTAATCCCCTCATAATATTCAGCTGAAAATCTATCTTTCATATCAATCCATCTCCTATCCATATCTGTATTTAATAGAAATCAAAAGTGAAATATATTATTTAAATTATAAAAAAAAACATATCATTAAAATTTAAAAACCAAATTTGAAGTATAAAAAACATTACCTGTGGAGGACTCGACCGCGGGTAATGGGGTGTGACTCAATTTCGGATCCATGACGGCGCAGTGACTTAACGACAGGGGCTCGACAGCCAGACTCGAAAGGAGCGGAACCATTGGCCAAAGCATGGGAGGGTTCTACACGGTGGGGAAAAACAGACCGGGAGGGTCCAACGGAGGCAGGAGGACTTTCCGGAGGAATGAAACGGGGCTGGGAGGGGATGAAGGTGGCAGGACTGTCTAAAGGTGCAACGTGGAGGCAGGGGGTGGGGGTTTCCTGGTCGTGGGGGTGTTGGGGTCACGGGGGCGCAACGCGAAGGAAATGCGGTGGGGGTCCCCGGGGTTGCGGGTGGCGCAACATGGAGGCAAGGGGGTGGGGGTTGTCGGGGGTCGAGGTCACCAGGGGTCATGGTCGCCGGGGGTTTCTGGGGTCGCCGGGAGGTCCGGGGTCGGGGGTCGGGGTCACCGGGGGTCAGGATCGCTGTGGGTCAGGGTCTCCGGGTCGAGGAGTCGGGGTCGCCGGGGGTCGGGGTCGCGGGGTCGGGGAGGGGTGGGTTGCGGGGTTAGGGAGGGGATAATGGGGGGAGGGGAAAATTAGGTTTTTTCGATATTAAAGTGCAGCGGCCGCTGTTGATGGTATTAGCGGCCACCAAATGGCGGCCGCTATAAGTCCCTCGCCTCGAAAGCCAGAAATTCTAGTAGTGTGATCTGAGTAAGAGCTTGGCTAACTGACATGGCAGTTGAGGCTAAAGTAGGCAGTCCAGGTCTGAGAGGGGCAACAGCTGGAGAAACTATTTCTGTACTCTGGACATGAAGGTAAGGCTTCAGAAGATTGATGAAGTCTGTAATAATTTCTCCTCCATACTGAATTGCCTTTTCAAAATCATCTTTATTTTTTATGAACTTTTCCAATAATCTGGTAAACTCAGTGAGTTTCTAAACTTGAGTTTTGAAAGCCTGAGTCACAGGAGGTATTCTTAGATTCTCGACAAGATACTTAAAGTGATTTGACATGTCATTTTTGGAAAATATCCGGTTGAGATAGAAATATATTTTATTAGTGATATACTGCTGAGCATCATTGGAAATCTTGGAATGAATTTGAACCAGGTCAAGAACTCTATCATTGTTCTTAACAACATCAGATAAATAATCCATATTAAAACCACTGAGGGAATTCTGAATCTCTTCCTTGATTATGGATCTGAGCAGAGAACTATCCAAAGAAGATGTAGAGGTTTGACCAGAGGAAGGAGAAGCTTTGACAGCTATGGTCAGATAATTGAGCTGTTTCAGGACCTTTTTAAGACAACCAGTATATTCATCTATAAGCTTATTCAGGTTCTCTAAAAGATCTCTCATTTGGTGCAACATCTGTGTGTTCCTTTCTCCAATCTTTTCATCAAAGGATAGGAGGTAGGGATGCATTTGGGACACAATATCTCAAGAAATGTTGGAAACAGTAGGTTCAGGAGAAGCAGCAGCAGGTGCAAGCTCTGATCTGGAATGCAGTTCTTTCTAGAGGTTTTCAACCATACCTTTAAGGGTTGCAAATTCATTACTAAGCAAATTGTTTTCAACCCTTCTTGAATTTCATGGATCATCTTGGGTTGAATGTGTAGGATAATGTTTTCCAAAAGCAGTGAGGCATATTCCTAACATAGTTGTGTCACAAGACGAGGTTGAGAGGACATAATTTTCTCAACTCCAGCTAAGATAGAATCTCCAAACACTTTCAAATAATCCTTGATGACAGAAGATTGCTGATTAGGTAAAGGAGAAGGAGTAGGAAGTGGTACATGGGTAGGTTCAGGGTCTGGTTGAGGTTCAGGTTCAGTTTCAGGTTGAGGTTCAGGGTGTGTGACTGGCTTCAATTGAAATAGAGAAGAAAGATCAATCCTAGTTGTAGTCACCTATTGAGATTCAGTCACATCATAGAATCTTGGGAATTTATACCGTGTGTACACAGAGTATGACTCAGTTGGTTGAGATGCTTCAACAGACCCAGCTTCACCAGTCTCAGCTACATTAGACTCAAGATTTTGAGGTTCCTCCCCCTCAAAATGTGCTTCCATTTCAGGAACTTGAGGCTCAGGTACTTGATCTAGATCCATAGGATCAGCTCTAATTTCCTCAGCCATTTCTTTCCTAGAAAATTGAAAGGCTATTTCCATCCTCTCTTCAGTAGAGGGTATTATTTTAGGAGCATATTGTTCCTCTGGATGTTCTTCCAAAATAGATTCTTGGATAGAAGGGAGTTCTATTTTAGTTGCTTCTTGCAAAGTGGGAAGTTCTCTTAGATTTCCTTCTTCCATTGCAGGGAGTTTTTCTACTACAGGCTCTGTCATGGATTGCTTCTCAGATTCAAGGATAATAAAATATCTAGGGGTAGGAGGTTATTTCTCAAGAACAGGATTAATAGTCCTTTATTTTTCAACAATAACTTATTCTCTATGAGGTACTTAAACATGAATAACAGCAGGGACAATAGTCCTTTCTTTCTCAGAAGGAGCTGCTTACTTATGAGGCACTTCAGCTACCTCTTCCTCCTCTTCTTCATCTTGTGAATATTCAACAACTTCATCTAGTTCCAAACTAGGATCAGTAATATCCTTTGGACTTGTTGGATAATCAACAGGATTGAACTTATCATAAATCTTTTCATTATCTTCAACCCACTCCTTCTTCCAGGAGTTCCAATTGATCCTCATCCTCTTGATTGTAGGTTTATATAAACAAAACTCAAAATCTATAATAACTTATTCATTTGGTCCAACTACTCCTTTGGCAGCAAGCATAGCTGAGATCATCCTAGAATAAAACAAAGAGGTGGATTTGGATGTGACCTTAATCAATTCACACATATGGTGAATGATATACTTGTATAGATTTATCTTGTGTCCATTATTCATCAAATGGATCCTAAAAACATCCTGATACTTCAATACAGAAAATTCACCTTTCCTTGGGCTAATAAAATTCCGAACAAACTTAAACAATAGCCTTGTCTCCCCATCCAGTTCAGCAGCTATGGACCTTCTCTTGGTTCCATTTCCAGTTAAGGTTTATAGAGTATTTTCCAGGTCAAAGATATCAGTTGTAGGAGGGGGATGTCTTTGATAATCATCACAAATTCCTTCATGAGGAATCCTAAGGCATACAACCCATAACCTTGAAGAGAAAGAGCATTTTTGTCCATTTACCCAACTTGTCATTATATAGATTTCACCAGCATCAAAATAAAATTGTACAAACTGATAGAACTACGATACCAACCTTAGGTAAATTGGTCTATCATTTCTAGAGAACCATTAGAACCAGCCTTGTTCTCTTAAAACTTTTAAAACCAACAATTTTCAAGACAACAACCACTCAGGGAAAACTTCCTTTTCAGGAACTACAGTGCGGTTTACAAGGTTTGGATTCAGGGGTCCTTCGGGTGCAAGCTTCGGTGCTATTTTCTTCTTCTTCGAGATACGCTTCTCAGGAGTAGATGAATACTAACGCTTCATCCTTGGAATCCACTGAAGGTTCAGGAAAGAGAGAAGGAGAGAAGGGTTTCAAGGTTGAGAGGGTTTTTAAAGAGTGAGTAGGAGAGAGTTCAGGTGAAGAATCGAGTGAAACCCTTGTGTTTTATCATTTTGGAATGTCAAATGTCACCAAAATAAAAACTCGGGAAAGTAAAAAGTGGTAAAAATAAATATTATCGTGATATGGGTTAAAAGAAAAGCATAAATAAGGTTCACTATGAGACCGTGAATATTTGTTATGGTGCGATGGTGGATGGTCGTCACGGTGAGACAGTCAGTTGTCATCACAATGAGATAGTGAATGGTCTGTTTAGTCACGGTGAGACAGTGAGTAAACTGTTCAGTCACGGTGAGACAGTAAGTGTCAGACCATGAACTCTAAGTGCTAACTGTGAGACCATAAACATGAGACAGTAACCGAGAAACTGTGAATATGAAACAGTAAAGTAAAATATAGCAAAATATTAAACAGTAAGACCAGTAACATATCTATTTGTGATTGATCATGCCAAGATCATGTATTATGTAATCTAATCTCTCATAATTTAATGATTTAGAGAATATATCATCAAGTTGATATTCAGTACCAATGAATTCCAAAGTGATATCTCCTTTTTGAAAATTATCCCTCAAAAAGTGATGTCTTACATCAATATGTTTTTTCCTAGAATGTGAAACACGATTTTTTGAAATATTAATAGCACTTGTGTTGTCACAATTTATTGGTAAATGTCTTAATTGATATCCATAGTCTATTAATGTGTGTTTCATCCACAAAATTTGTGCACAACAACTTCCAGCAGCTATGTATTCAGATTCTGTAGTAGATAATGCAACATAATTTTTTTTTCTTAATACACCATGATACTAGTTACTTTCCTAAAAAGTGACATGTTCTAGAGGTGATCTTTCTATCTAACTTACAACCAGAAAAGTTAGCATCAGAATAACTAACTAGTTCAAATGATTGTCCTTTTGGATAGAACAGTGATAGATTGGGTGTATGCATGAGGTATTTGAAAATTCTCTTTACAATATTTAAATGTGATTATTTAGGGTTTTATTGAAAACGATCACACATACACACACTAAACATAATATCACGAGGGATAATAGTTAAGTAGAGTAGACTTCCAATCATTCCTCTATAAGTGGTTTGATCAACAGATTTTCCATCTTCATCAAGATCCAACTTACAGGTGGTACTCATGGGAGTGTCACTACTTTTAGTTCTATCCAATCCAAAACGTTTTAAAATATCTCTAGTATATTTACTTTGAGTTAAAACCATCCCATCATTATTTTGAAAGATTTGAAATCCAAGAAAGAATTTTAGTTCACCCATTAAACTCATTTCAAATTCGTTTTGCATCATTTTAGAAAAATCAATACATAATTATTTTTTTGAAGATCCAAAAATAATATCATCAACATAAATTTGAACAACTAAAACATCATTAGAAATTTGTTTTATAAAGAGGGTAGGATCAGATATTCCTTTTGTAAAACCTTTAGAAATAAGAAAAGTACTTAATCTATCACACCAAGCTCTTGGAGCTTGCTTTAAACCATATAAAGCTTTTTATAGTTTGAAGATATGATTTTGAAAATGAGGGTTTGTAAATCTAGGGGGTTGTTCAACAAAAACATCCTCAGCTATATACCCATTTAAGAATACACTCTTGACATCCATTTGATATAGTTTGAAATTCAGATGTGTAACATAAGCAAGTAGAATTCTAATGGCTTCTAATCTAGATACATGAGAAAAAGTCTCCTCATAGTCAATTCCTTATTCTTGAATGTAGCCTCATGCAACTAATCTAGCCTTATTTTTAACTATATTTCCAGCTTCATCTACCTTATTTATAAACACCCATTTAGTTCCTATGGTGAAGGTGTCCTTAGGTCTTTCCACTAATTCCCAGACTTTGTTTCTTTAAAATTTATTAAGTTCTTCTTGCATAGCCATTACCCAAAATTCATCATTGATTTCATCATCAATGTTTTTAGGTTCAAGCTGTGAAAAAAAGGCTTGATGTTCAACCTGATTTCTAAGAGAAGCCCCAGTATGTGTCCCTCTATCAAGATTACCAAAAACAGCATCTAAAGGATGATTCTTTAGGATCCTAGTTGATCTAGTAAAGGTAGGACTATAAATTTCAGGTTCTTCTCTAGGTTCGGGTTTATTAGGATAAGATTCTGAAATATTTCTAGAACTAGTTGTCTTTACAACAGGTTTATTGATTTTTTCATTAAGGTTCAGAATAGACAAATCTACTTCAAGATTTTCAAGAGATGACTTAGGTTCATGTGGATCAGTTTCATAAAATTTTATGTGAACATATTCTTCCACACACTTGGTTTTCATATTAAACACTCTATAGGCTTTTCTAGTTATAGAATATCCTAAAAAGATTCCTTCATCACTTTTAGAGGCAAACTTGTTAAGATTATCCTTGGTATTAAGAATAAAGACTTTGCAACCAAAGACTCTAAAGTAACTGAACTTAGGTTTCCTATTGTTCCACAACTCATAAAGGGTCTTCTTAAGAATAGGTCTAATCAATACTCTATTTATGATATAACAAGATGTATTCACAGCTTTAGCCCAAAAGTAAATAGGCAGGTCATACTCATTAAGCAATGTTCTTGCAATTTCTTGAAGGGTTCTATTTCTTCTTTCTACCACACCATTCTGTTAAGGTTTTCTAGGGGTATAAAAGTTGTGACTATAGCCATTGTGTGAGCAATAAGACTCAAACTCATGATTTTCAAACTCACGACCATGATAACTTCTCAAGGTCTTAATCTTAAGTCCACTAAGTTTCTCTACAAACTTGGAGTATTTAATAAAGTAAGAACAAGCTTTACTTTTGTGAGCTAAGAAATATACCCAACTATATCTAGAAAAGTCATCTACTAAGACATATACATAGTGCTTCCCATTTAAACTAGAAACTATATAAGGTCCAAACAAGTCCATGTGAACCAACTCGAGAGGTTGAGAAGTTGAAAATTATTTCTTTGATTTAAAAGAAACTTTATGTTGCTTTCCCTTTTGACAGGGATTACAAACTTTGTCATTTGGAAACTCAAGTTTGGGTAGGTTTCTAACTAAGTTTTTCTTAGTCAGTTTTCTAAGTGAATGTATATTGCAGTGTCCTAACCTTCTGTGCTAAAGCCAAGACTCTTTATGAAATTCATTTAAACAAGTAATGTTTTGATTGGCTAAAGAATTTAAATCAACTGCATAAACATTTTCATTTCTCAAGGCAGAAAATATTAATACATTTTTAGAATTAAAAGCATTACAAGAATCATTTTCAATATTAACATTAAATCCATCATCACATAGTTGATAAATGCTTAACAAGTTGTATTTCAATCCATCAACAAATAAAACTTTTGAAATTAAAACTGAGTTAGTGTTACCAATTTGGCCTAGGCCAATGATATTTCCTTTAGAATTATCACCAAAGGTGACATAGCCTCCATCAACATTGATTAAGCTTTTGAAGCATGAGTAATCTCCAGACATGTTCCTTGAACTTCCACTATCCAAGTACCATGTTTTCCTACAGGAACTTTTTAAGCAGGTCTCCTACAAAATAGGTTTAGACAGAGAATGATTTTGGTACCTAGATTTTCTTGGGTCCAAACAGGTTAGAAAGTAAAGCTTTAGGTACCCAAATTTGTCTTATGGGTCACATATAATTTATAGAATCAATTGATTTTTAAATATAAACTTTGTTTTTTCTATAAAAATGTGAATAACTAGTTGAGGCATATGAATTTACAGAACTGGAACTAGCAGAATTTTGTCCAAATTTAGGAATAAATCTATTTTTGATAAACTATCTCTGTCCAGGTTGGTATCCCAAACCAGTAGTATACTTTGGTGCCACTCGTTTACCTATAATTTGAGTTAGATTGTTCTTTCCATTTTTGAAATTTTCTATGTCCTTTATCAGTTGCTCATTAGACATTTTCAGTTCAGTATTTTCTTTTAACAATTGAGCATTATTTTCCTTTTCAATCTCAAGGGCATATTTAACAGTGCTAGATAAAGCATGCTATTTCTTTAAGGCTTTGTACTTGTACTTAAGTTCATTATAGGTCTCTTCTAGCATATTACAATATTAAAATAATTCTTCACTAGACATGTTTTCAGATTCAGAATCAGAATCAGAATCAACTCCAGAATAGTATGAATTTAAAGCAGGAGGGTCCAGTGTTACCTCAGATGTGTTTTTCATAAAACACAAGTTATCTTTATGAGAATATTCATCCTTAGTAGAATCAGAATCACTTGAAGTGTCTTCTGAAGCACTCCAAGTTTCTTTCATTACTTTCTTATACATGCTATCCTTATAGTCATGTTTCTTCTTGAACTTCAATTTTGGACAGTCATTTTTAATGTGACCTTTTCTCTTGAATTCATAGCAGATAACTTCATCACTCTTATCATATTTATTCCAATCCTTTTTCCAATGACCTTTGTTGTCATATTTACCTTTCTAGTTTTATTTTCTGAAGAATTTATTCTTCCTGTAGAATTTCTTAAATCTTCTGGCTATTTGAGCCATCTCAGCATCACTATCAGAATCTAAAATTTCACTTGTTGAGCTTTCAGTAGGTATGTGAACTTTATCCTTGTCCTTTCTCCTAGAGGCAGTAGACTTATATGCCATTGACTTTCTTTTAGGTTCATCATCTTCTTCCTTATTCACCTTGAGTTCTTCCTCATACATCATAAGCTTACCAATTAGCTCTTTGACAGGCAGAGCACCAATGTCACATGACTCTCTTATTGAAACAGATGTGCCTCTCCATCGGTCTGGAAGACATATCAATATTCTCATAATTTGTTCTTTTGCTGGAACAACCTTTCCAAGGGAGCTCATAGTGTTGACAATCTCATTGAACCTGAGATACATATCAGAAATAGGTTCATCAATCTTCATTTTAAAATTATCATATTTAATAGTATAAGTGTTCAATCTCATTTCTTTAACATTGGTTGTTCCTTCATGAGAAACACCCAAAGTATCCCATATTTTATAAGAAGTTTTGCAAGCAGATATTCTATTAAACTCTTCATCTCTTAGAGTACAATACAGGGCATTCATTGCTTTATAGTTATTATTATAGGCAGTTTTAGTAGCTTCATCCCAAGTAGTTCTTTCAGATTCTGGAATCTTATATTGAGTCTCTATAGCAGTCCAGATATCAAATCCCATACTCTCTAAATGAATTTTCATTTTAAGCTTCCACTGGGCATAATTTGTACCATTAAAGAAAGGTGGCATGTTGGTATAAAAAACTTCTAATCTATTATCCGTGTATAGATTTTATCAAAAATATTTAAAGATATACAATTTAGAACTAACAAAAATTTAAGATCTTTAAGATACAACTAAAATCATAGTTGAAAAATAGAGTGTTTTGAAAAACTTTGATAAACAAAACAACACCTCTGATACCAAATGTTGGTCAGAGTGGATACTCAAGAGGGGGGTGAATTGAGTTCCAATTAAAATTTCTATTAAAAAATATTTATATTAAAATCCCCCTATTTAAAAACAAGTTAAATTGTAGTGAATTTATAAAGATTGTAAAAGTTAAATTAATTTCTCAAAGATTGATTAGGTCTCAATTATTTTAATTAGAAGATTAAATTAATTTTTGAAACTAACTTACTAGTTCACAATAAGTATAAACACTTACTAATTTAACTATCAAAGTAACTTTAAAACAAATTTTATTTCAAAGTAATTAGCAGTGGAATATAAAATATATAGTATACTTTAAACTTAATCTAAGAATTCATAGAAGATATAACCAAGAGGTTCAGTCTCAATACGAGACTTAATCCTCTCAAATTTATATATAAATTTGATCTACACCCTGGATCGGGGTAAACAACAGTGCAAATATAGTCCTGGTACTAAGACCTCTACCACAATTCTTCGTGGGAAAACAAAAAAACAGCACAAAGGCTATCCAGGTCTTACTTGACCTCTACCACTATCCACAGTGGGATACAAGAGTTCTATAGAAGGTTTGTGTGAGGATTTAGAAATCCTCAATCTTAGCTCAGGAGACAGTGTGTGTATAAAATGTACAGAGTATCCACAATGCTCAAAATGTAAAAGAATGAAAACAGTAGATCTTAAATAGATAGAGATGAGTTTAGAATGCTCTAAGTGTTATGAGTGAAGCTCTGGACTCCTTTGGATTGAGACAGATGAAGCTTTGAGTCCTTCTATGGTTTTTGTGAGAAAAACAGTGTGTCGTGGTTCAGCTTGGTGTTCTTCACAAGTGAAGATGTTTTGTAATTTGTGTGTTCTTCAGTAGTGTCGAATTGCATATATGGGACAAATCTTTTCTTGAATATCTTTCAATGTCTTCTTCATGCTCAGGATTGCTTTTCTGCTTTGTACAGTGCTCGTGTGTATTGTCTGTATTTTCGCGTATTATTCCTCTTGGGTGCACTTCTCTTTATATTCGAATGCATGAGGTTGAGCCAACAGGTTCCATGTATTTTGTGCCTCGTACCTCATACTATGTCTACAAATAAACATTAATTATGTCAGTGTATTAAAGTCGTCAAATTTGACCGTTAAAAAGTTAAATAGTAAAACGACAAAAGAGTTTAAGAAACGGTGTCACAGTAGTTATGAAAATGGTGTCTCCTTCACGGAATGTCCTTCACGGTGTCTCCTTCAGGGTGTCTTCTTCATGGTATTTCCTTCACGATGTCTCCGAGTCACGGTGTCTCTCTCACAGTGTCTGAGTCACGATGTCTGGATTACGGTTTCTGGATTACGGTTTCTGGATTCCGGTGCTTTGATGACTATGTATGGCTAACTGTTTCTGGAACTTAGACAAACAGAATGTCTGGCTAACTGTGTCTGTTCTTAGTGTCTTGCTTCACGGTGTCAGGATTATTGTGTCACGGTGTCTTGTGGTCACGATGTCTCATTTTCACCGTGTCTGAGACTTAGGCTTCACGGTGTCTGTGTCTTGTTCACAGTGTCTTGTACTTAGACAAACAATTGTATTCAGACTTAAACAGTAATATGCATAAAATTAATTGAACTTAACCATTATAAAGTATAAGATAACTTGAAACATAAATACACATGATTGATAAGATACGTGAGATTTGTGATCATGAATAAGATTTGTAATTATTATTGAGATTTGTAAATAGTAATGAGATATGGGATCATTAAAACATGATTAATACATGAGGAGTCTAATAATTCTTCCCTACATATAGGATCACTATAATTAAAAAATATATTTATGTCATACATTAATTGGTTGGAGAGACTCTCTACGAATACTAGGAATGTTTCAAGAAACTCTGTGCAAGATTCCCACACTAAGAAATGGAAGAGAACCAATTTATTGTGTTATTTTACCAATTATATCTCAAAAATGATTGCAATTTACTAGACAACTCATCTGGAGGATCCTTGATCGATAAGTCACCATCAGATATGTCAGAGGCCTGATTGAGAAGATTGCACAAAACTCATAGTAATTCAGAACTAGAGGTACGAGAACTAGAGGCATCCATGAAGTAAGAACTTATGATTCATCCTCACCATTACTTGAAGAAACACTTAAGAAAATGACTATTGTGATGAGAAAACTTGTTGTGAACAAAGTGAAGGAACAACAAGACCCGAATCGGGTATGTGGTTTATGCTCTTCTAGTTATCATTACACTGATCAATGTCCAGAAGTGCAGGGAACTGAAAATTGTGCAGCTGCCTATCAAGAAAGTAAAATCTAGTCAAATAAACCACGTCAAACCCAACAAGGATATGGATTCTTATATAACTAGGATAGACCTCCATTTCAAAATCAATACCAAAATCAACCTCCATTATAGCAGCAACAATACCAAAATCCTCCACCATTCCAACAACCCTATAAATAGCCATACCAGCAGAAACCATATGAAAAAACTTCATCAAGTTCTTATAGGAACCACCAAGAAATAGAGATTGAAGATATAAAGAAGACAGTGAAAAATTTAGATAATAAATTTGACATCCTTATGGATATTCTAACCAAAAATCAAGGAAAACTCCCAGCACAAACAGTTCCAAATCCCAAGGAAATCATGACCATCATTACACCATGAAGTGTAAAAGAGCTAATGTCACCTGAACAAAGTGAGAATGATGATTCTAAGAAACCTATTGAAGCACAAAACATCCATCCAAAAAAAGGAGACCAGAACAGCAAAGGAGAAAGAATCAGGTTTAGAAAGGAAAGGCCAGAAACACCTTTGCAAAAACAAAAATGGAAGAGAAAGGATATCCAAGCACCATTACCATCTACATTAGTTGAGTTAAAGAAGTTTGAGTATGGGAGACTTCAAAAATAAATTTAGGAAACTTTTCATAAAGTTGAGATTAATATCCCACTACTAGATAAAATCAAACAAATCCCTAAGTATGCAAAATTTTTGAAGGATTTGTGCACAAAAATATAGCGGTTGGATGGGAATGAGAGAATCATATTAGGAAGAAGTGTCTCAGCACTGATCACACCAATGATACCAAAAAAATGTCAATATCCAGGGACATTCTCTATTCCTTGCACTATTGGTTCTTTAAATTTTGCTGACGCACTATGTGATCTAGGATCTTCAATAAATGTTATGCCTCACTTGGTATTTTCATCCTTGCAGATCAGAGAACTAAAACCAACTCGAGTGGTGGTCCAATTAGAAAATAGATCCACCGTTTTCATAGCTGGAGTTATAGAATATGTACTTGTTGGAGTAAGTGTTTTGATCTTTCCAGTAGACTTTTATGTCCTTACCATGTAAGAAGACATAGCTTCAGGCCACTCTCCCATCATCTTGGGGAGACCCTTCCTAAAAAAATCAAGGACTATCATCAATGTCCATGAAGGAACACTCACAATGGAACTTGGAGATAGTACAATTCACTTCAACATTATTGATTCAATGAAACATACTTCCAGTAATCACTCAATTTATGCGATCTCCCATGAAGAAGGTATAAAACCAATTGAAGATTCAGGTATGCTTCTTGACTTCTTATCATTAGGAGAACATTTTTCATTTGAAAATTCCAATTCCCAAGAACCATAAAATCCTAAACCTATATTATAGAATAAGGTAAAATATGACTTTTCTAATGATTTATTAAAAGAAAATGAGATGATACCAGAGATTCCAATCTTAGGAATAAGATACCTTAATTCAATGTCATCCCTTGAACAACCCCCATGTCTAGAACTTAATCCATTTCCAAGTGATTTGAAGTATTCTTACCTAATGGAAGGAGAAAAATTGATAGTAATAATTTCCAATAACCTATCCCATTCACAAGAGGAAACTCTAATTGACCTACTCAAAAGAAATTTCGAAGCTATAGTATGGAGTTTAGGTGATATACCCAGAATCAATCCCAAGGTCTGCTCTCATAGAATATTTTTAGAAAGTGATTCTCGACCAGTTAGACAACCTCATAGAAGACTTAATCCCACAATCATGGAGGTTGTTAAGAAATAGATAGAGAAATTTCTAGCAGTTGACATCATTTTCCCAATATCTAATTCTCAATGGGTTAGCCCCATTCATGTAGTCCCAAAGAAAAATAGCCTAATAACTGTCAAAAATGAAATAAATGAATTGATCCCCATGAGAGTACAAAATAGCTGGAGAGTGTGTATAGATTATAGGAAGCTAAATCAGGTTACCCAAAAATACCACTTCCCCATTCCATTCATCGATCAAATGCTAGAAAGGTTAGCTGAAAAAACCCATAATTATTTTTTAAATGGATTCTCAGGATACTTTCAGGTACCAATTGAACCAAAATACCAGGAGAAGAAGACCTTCACCTGTCCATTTGGTACATTCGCCTACAAAAGGATGCCTTTTGGGATATGAAACACCCCAGGTACATTTCAACGGTGTATAGTGAGTATTTTCTTAGATCATATTGAGGACTTCTTGGAGGTATTTCTTGATGATTTCATAGTTTTTGGTAATTCATTGAATCATTTCTTAGGAAATTTGGAAAAAGTTTTGAAAACATGCTTTCAAAAGAATCTAGTCTTAAATTTTGAAAAATTTCATTTCATGGTTGAAAAGGGAATAGTTTTTGGGAACATGATTTCACAAAAGGGATTGAGGTTGATAAATTGAAAGTTTAAGTAATAAATTACTTTACATATCCAGCTTGTTTAAAACATGTCAAATCATTTTTAGGACATGCTGGATTTTATAGAAGGTTCATCAAAGATTTTAGTAATATTTCTCTCCCTCTCTCAAGATTACTACTAAAAGAGGATGACTTTAAAATTTATTATGCATGCAGAAATTCATTTGATTAACTAAAGAAAAGGTTGATCACAACTCCAACAATGCAACCACCCAACTGGGATTACCCTTTTTAGTTGCTTTGTGATGCATCCAACCAAGCAGTGGGAGATGCTCTATCACAAAGAATTGAAAAAAAACCTCTAATCATATCTTATGCATCAAGGACCTTGGATGCCACAAAAATCAATTACACAACCATCGAGAAGGAGTTCCTTGTAGTTGTCTTTGCACTAGATAAATTCCAATCATATCTTCTTGGAACTAAAGTTGTTGTTTTTTCTGATCTTGCAGCACTCAGGTATTTAATGGAAAAGGAAGATTCAAATCCAAGGCTAGTGAGATGGATGCTACTCTTAAAAGAGTTCAATTTGGAAATTAAAGATAAAAAGGGAACTAAAAATCAGGTGGATGATCATCTAAGTCGACTACCCCACACCGATGAAGGAGAAATTCTAAACCAGAACCCACTTAATGATGAGATTACTAGAGAACAAATCTACATCATCAACAGTGAAGTTCCATGGTATGATAATATGGTCAATTATATGGTAACATCTCAAGTCCCATATCATTTAAATTCCTACCAAATTCAAAAGATGAAATCTGAATCTAGATATTACATATGGGATGATCCATTTCTTTAGAAGATTTTCAATGACCAAGTAATAAGAAGATGTTTTCCTGAAACTGAAATTAATCCTGTCTTTGATTTTTGTCACACATTAGCTTGTGGAGTACACTTTGTACCTCAAAGGAAAACAAGTAAGGTTTTATAATCTGGACTTTATTGGCTCACCCTTTTTAAAGATGCTCATGAATTTTGTAAAAGGTGTGAAAAATTTCAGTTTTCTGGAAATATTTCAAAGAGAAAAGAAATTCCCCAACAACCACTTAATTTTTGTGAAATTTTTGAATTTTGGGGAATAGATTTTATGGGACCCTTCCCAATTTCATTTGGAAATTATTATATCTTGCTTGTTGTTTATCATGTTTCCAAATGGGTGGAAGCAAAAGCCACCAGGGTTGACGATGCTAATTGTTTTTTCATTTTGCTAGGACTAACATATTTTGTAGGTTTGGAGTTCCTATAGAAATCATTAGTGATCAAGGGACTCAATTTCACAATAGGATAATGTAGGCATTGCTGAAGAAATATTGGGTGCATCATAAAACATAAACTCCCTATCATCCACATACTAATGGTCAAGCTGAAGTGTCCAATAGGGAAATCAAAGGAATTTTAGAAAAGACTGTTAATCGAAATTGGAAGGATTGGTGCCAAAGGTTGGAAGACACATTATGGGCTTATAGGAAAGCCTATAAAACCCCAATTGTAATGAGTCCATATAGGTTGATTTATGAGAAAAGCTACCACCTACCTGTGGAATTGGAACATAAAGCATACTGGGCTATAAGGAAGATAAATTTAGATCTTGAAAGTGTTGGTAAGGAGAGAAGATTACAGTTTAAGGGGATGAAATAAATTAGAAGGGAAGATTTTGAAAACTCCAAGATTTATAAAGAGAGGACAAGAGTGGCTCATGACAAGTTGATCCAAATGAAAAACTTCCATCTTGGAGACATGGTGCTATTATTCAACTCAAGACTCAAGATGATGTCAGGTAAACTTCATTCCAGATGGGAAGGTCCATTTTTAGTTACTCATGTATATCCTTTTGGTAATGTGTAGATTGTGAAGGATGGAGAGAGGAATCTATTCACTGTTAATGGTCATCGGTTGAAGAAATTTCTTTGGACCATACCATCAGAGCCAGATGAGGAGATCACACTCCTCAAACCCATTTATCAATAAATCTATCAGGTCATACCTCTCCTTACCACTTTATTGATTTATATGATTATATTTAAAATATAATTACATATTCAATCTAATTGAATGCATTGAGGACACTGCATCATTTAAGTGTGGGGTAGGGAACATTTATAGTTTAGTATTTTCAATTGTGTGTTTTTCAAAATTTTGTGTGTTTTTGAAACTTTTTAGCTTAAATGATTATCATCACATATTTTGAAACCCATTTCAATGTGTGAAAAAATTTATCCCATGAAACTGAGCTTAAATGAATGTCAAGAATGACTTTGTTTCAAGTTTGAATATTTGGAAATTTCATGAAAAGTAATCTGATTGTTTTTAATCCCATGCCACAATTCACTGTAATTATATTTGAAATCACTTTTCTGTTAGGCTTCTTAACCTAATTTTCATACCATACCATGCTTGATTTAACCATAATTTTATTTATTCCTATCAAAACTTGAGGGTTTGAGGTACATGTGTTTTAAATGATTGAGGCGTTTCTTTGGTTTTAAAGACCATATTTCATATGAATACTTTTTTATAATGGCCCAACTTTTAAATTTAATCCTTGTATCCCATAAAATCCATGAACAACCTGTTAGGTTAGCCACATCATAAGAAAACTTTTCCTATCCAACCTGCTCTTGAAGTGAAATTGCATAATCTAGTTGAACTTAAGTGTGGGTGAAGATGTCTTGTATTATGTTACCTAATTTGATTATAATTTGGGTGGAAAATAAAATGTTGAAGATATTTTCTTATTGCTGAAAAAAAATCATTCTGTTGAAAGCTGTGCCTTATCTGGATCTTTCATGTAAAAGAAGCTGTGCCTTTCTGGAGCTTCCAATGAAAAAAAAGTAAGTTGTGCCTATCTGGAGCTTTCAAGAAAAATCATGTTTGAGATGACTGATAATTTTGTTCATTAAATGATGAATGGTGTGTAATTTCACTGATTTTTCATGCTGATGGAGCTGATTTACTACTGGGGGGGGGGTGATTAGGAGACCGTACTTGAGTAAAAATTAGAATAATGCAATTTTTCTTCAAAAAGAGCCAAACACTCCTCATTCAGCCTCATAATTTTTCACATATAAATTATACCAACATGAAGACATAGAAAAAACCTATAAAGTCCTCATGATAAACATATGTCCTTGACTCACATTTAGTGGAGATGTAGGAATTTATCAAGCCTATGGTTACCCTTGCATGAGTATTGGATGAGAAAGACATTGTTGATAATTGATATTTGAGTGATGAGAGAAAATGTATGTTAGGTAAGTGTTTTGTGTGCATGGGAGAATAAATGAAGAGGAAATATATTTAATGAACTGAATTTAAAACTTGTAATAATGGTTGTTGATGAGGCATTATATATTTTATTTCTTGGTGTTAAATTGTTAGATCTCATGGATAAGTGTTTTAAATTTTCGATGATTTGTTATCGATGTTTACTTGTCCAGGAGTCCAAGTGCTAAGTATGGGGGAATTTACAAAGATCATATTTTTCATATTTTTACATATGTTTTTAAATGATTTAATCCCTTCCCATTAATCAATTTTATCTTATTTGCATCATTTTATGACTTTTAGTGAGTTTTGAGCTTAAGTGTAAAAATTGGCTAATTCTGGACATTTAACATTTTTATGTTGCCTCTGTATTTTGAGAATAAATCCCACAATATTCATCCAATACATGTTATTCCTTTTTTTAGGATTACATGTTTCATGTGATACATATAAGTCTTCAGGACCCAAATCCAATTCGAACTCCAACAATCCAAAAAAAATCGGTCAATGTGAACACTTATTCTAGACGTCCTAATGGACATTACTTTATTCAATGATCCATATCTCGGGCTACCGACCACCAAATGGGGTGATTTTATATGGTTCATAAATACAACTTGATGAGGAAGATGCAAATTAAATTTCATGCAGAAAGGATTTTATATAAGCTGCCATTAAACCGGTCAAAGTATAGTTGGTGGAATAGTGATTGGAGGCTAAAAAAAGTCAGGTATACTAATTCAAACATAACTTATTCCACACGGCTCTAAATGACTTGAAACTTCGTGGGTAGATGGAAAATTCAATTACTCACCTCCTATAAGAAGGTACCTTAGGCTGATTCGATGAGAGGTTGGTAGAACCGAAGTTTAACTTCTATAGGAAAGAATCTAGAGGAGAAAATTATGTTCTTTATTTTCACTATTTTCTTCTTATTTTTGTAATGCCTTTATCTTGACCATTCCTCTAAATTACCCTTAACATGATGGGGTAAACATATGAGGTGATTGGGGAGGTAAGATTTTATATTAGTAGTGCTTTGAGTTCTTACATTTGATTGAATAAAAACTATCTCTCTTCTGCAAAGTTGTTTTCAAATTCTAAAAATAGTATTTATTATCTTATGCGATCGTATTCAATTTTATATTCTGTTGTTATTTTTTCATTGATAAATGATCAATTTTCTCCCTCCATTAGGTTCTGGTATATATTTGATAGAATAATGTTTGGGCTTAGTGGTTAAGTACTTGGCGATCGCTAGTACATGTGGGAGGGGTGGTGAATATTCAAGATTATTTAGGATAAACAATATCCGATTGGGAATTGCCTAAGATAATTAGGGGTATTCAATAAAACTCTATCACACAACAGAATAAGTTTATACCAAACTAGAATTTTGTTAAACCATTTAACCAAATAAGTGAGTTGAAGTAATTATGGAATCTCACTTAAATCAACTTAGCAGAAGAGGATTGAATAAAATGGAACAAGGATAGTATTTCAATTATAAAATCTACCCCGAATTGATCACCCATCTCATAAAATAGTTTTTAAATCACTTTAATTCCATATTTTTCTTGAATATCTTCCTTAATTTCTTATTTTGTTCTGTTTCTCTTATTGATTTCAAAACTAAACAATTTCAAAAACACTTAACTTTTTCTCTAATTAAAAAGTGACAAACTATTTTGTGTGCACTCCTTATCGGGAGACAACCTAGGTTAACCATTATACTATATTTTAACTTAGTAAATAATTGTTTTTTCCACACCCCATGACAAGTTCATGTCACTACTTCTTCAAGATGAGGGAAGAGATGAAAAAGGTCCCCACCCTTCCTTCCTCAAGATGAATGAGAGATAATGACCCCCGAGTCCCACCTTCAGTAGGCCCCAGAGTGGATACTAGCACCAAGGGTATAGAATATCAAATAATATGGAAAGAATTACCATTTTTATAGAACAAGATTAGGAGATAAGATGGTAAATCCCAAGCACCTACAAATACTAAAAGTAGAAGTAAATCCAAAATCCATTTCCTCATGCATGTTCAACAGTAAAGTTGACACAAAGTACAACAAAATTACCAAAACTAGAATGAAAGAAATGGAGACTAAGCAGTAATAACTAATAATTCCAATGCCCAAGATAGTAAAGTCCATCATGGTCCTTAAAGTCCTCTTGGAAACCTGAAAATAGTTTATATTCGTAGGGTGATCATATGAGTATAATCAGTAGGGAAACTAAAGCTACTCATGCATAAGTGGGGGAACAAACTAATGTCCCTATGAGAAAATAATAGAACCTCAAAGAACCTACCAAGGAATAATAACCGGACTAGACTAACCAAGGAACACTCACCAAATAACGCAAGTAAAGTAAAGTAGTAGTATAATCACATCGACATTTGGGTACCCCGTACCAATTTCCCACTAGTTAACTGCTCATTCCTAACAGCTAATGTCTTGATGCTACCACTCTTCCTATATATAGTACCATTTCCACAACCTTCCCACACACACCTAGGTCTCAATCACACATGATCCCACCCAAAGACACCTAGAACACAACAACAATGCCGATGTAATAACCCATATTTCATTAGGTATTTCTTTTATGAAAAAAACTAGTGTTTAGGGTTTTTGGGAGGCAATGGTAGCTCATTTCAAGAGTTTTCCAATTTTCTCAATTTTCTAGTTTTTCCATCAGTGACTCAGGGCATCAGCGTCAGTATATCAATGAATCGACATGTTAGTGTGTTTTCATGTTAGTTCATTGGAATGTCAGTTCATCAATGATTCAGGAGCATCGACATCACTGAGTCAGGGGCATCGGTGTTGGTGAGTTGAGGGCATCAGTGTCGGTAGGTAAGGGCATCGATAGGTCAGGGCATCGGTAGGTTAGAGAATCAGTAGCTCAAAGTCTATGGCTCAATGTCGATAGATCATGTCAGTATCTCTCCCTTTGGTGGCTCTATGTCGGCGACTCACCCATCGATGACTCACCCATTGGTGACTCATCTGTAGTTTTCCCAGTTTTTCCTAATTTTCCAGTTTTTCCCCTCTTACGTCTTATTTGATGTAAATCAAATTTAAAGCCTTGTTTGGGTGTTTTTAAGATATTTTTAAAGGATATTAAGTATATATTTAATATCCTAACGTTCCTGGGGCTTATATATACTCAAACTAAATGATCTTGACCACAATACCATAATTAATGGATTCTGAAAGCATTCTTCCTTTAAAATAGGATATGGCTCTTCAAAGTCGTGATATTTTCATTCAAGTATGTTTTTATTTCCCTTTTGGTGTGGCTAGAGTCTTACTCACTATAAGAGTCGTGTTCTTATTCTAGATCCCCTCTTTCTCAGTTTTCTTGGAGTTGTTCACTACTACTCATGCGATCCCCAGTTCTTAACGCAAAGAGGAGTTTGGTTGCCTCTTGCTTCAGTAAGGGATTTATTATGTCTCCATTTAATTGTAAATCATGAAAGGTGGGTGTACTAATGAATTCTTGTGAGGAAAATCTGGATCCTTTTCTTCAAAAAAATAAACTAAGGGAATGAAGTATGATCAAGAGATAACGAGACCAATGAAATAACAGGCTGAGAGTGGTTTGATGTTGATTTCATGTTTTATTTGTTATCCTTGTTGATGGTGTGACTTGTTGTGGCTGAAAAGACTTCTAAAAATCATGTATGTTGGTGGTCTTTGTCTGTGCATGGGTTATGCCTTATAATTATGATTGTTTCCTTATGAATAATTGGTGTAAATTCTAATTTGGCTAACCATGTATACCCAGTTAAATGAAATGAATGCCCAGGATGAAAACCCTTATATGATCACCCCTATTTATCAAGTGGATTAAAGAATAGTGTTTACAAAATCTGAATATATATATATATATATCATGTTGATAGGTGTGGTTGAGTGCTATGTTCTGTTGGGTTTTTGTGTGAGTTGTGTGGTGCTGCTGTTGGGAGCACGGTTATGGGTATAGAGGTGGGCAGGGGAGTTGGTTGTCTGAGAAGGGAGTGGTATGTGTGTGCAGGGGGTATGTGGGTTAATGATAGTTGTTGTGGGTTTGGTGTGTGGGGAAGTATGTGTGGTGTGTTGGAGTCTCAGGTTGAGAGACTGATTGATTGTAAAATGGATGGACTTGCAGGTAGTAGGAATGCCTTTGTTTGTGATGTGGCCATGAAGAGAAATTGGGAAGTGGGACTGCGGGGTGGTTATGAACTTGTATTCAGTGGGAATGCATCGGGAAATATTAGGATTGTGCGGTATAACTTTGAAGAATGATAGTTGGCAGTGGTTGAACGAGGGTGTGTAGTGGAACTGAAAATCTGGTTTTGTTTTTTCTTTTGATATGGGTGTGGTTGGTAGTTTCCTGATAGTGCTATAATAAATTAAAGTGAATCCCTTAATTAATAAATGGAAATTGTTTAAATGAAAATTATCTAGGTTATGCTTTGGCAGTGGCCATTGTATAGTTGTGCATATAGGGGTAGTAGAAAATGTAGTTCTGCATGAGTTAATTATATGTTGTGGGGACCCATAGGTTGGGATGAGTGTTTACTTACCTATATATATAAATTTTATTTGTTTTTGATTTCTATATGAACCCCATACTTATTGAGAACCATGTTCCGAACACCCCCATTTCATGGGGAAGTGTGTCTTTCCCAACATCTTAGTGGGAGGATGAATGGCTGGTTACTGATTTTCTTCCTTGTACCCTCTTCCAGTTCTTAACACTTAAGCATGTCTGGGCAGGATATAATGGCTTGAGGCTTACCATAGTCTCATATCCTTTAGTAAGGTTTGTTGTGGATGATATGCCTAGGTGTTTTTGGGCTAGTATTGTTTCCCCAAGTGTCTTCGGGATGAGGCACATGTGTCTTCGGGTGAGAGGTGTGGTTGTTGTGGCCCAAGTGTCTGCGGGTAGGATCATGTGTGGTTAAGGCCCAGGTGTGTGTGGGCAGGTTGTGGTAGTGGGACTATGTATGGGAAGAGTGGCAGCATCAAGACGTTAGCGTTTAGGAATGAGCAGTTAACTAGTGGGAAAGTGGTGCGGGGTACCCAAATTTCTATGTGATTAAACTACTACTTTACTGGACTTGCGTTATTTGGTGAGTGTGCCTTGGTGAGGTTGGGATGGTTAGTACTCCTTCATAGGTTATAAGAACCCGAATATTCTTTTCAGGTATGTTTTTTCTTTTTTCTGGAGTTTTTGAGAAAAGGGGAGTTTCTGGAAATTTTTGAAGTACACGCAATGTACTTTATGAGTACGCACCGTGTACTCAGTTACCGTGGGTAGCTGTGTGCTGGTCATGTAGCGGCCTTACACACAACCATGTGTGATGAATAGGAGGCCGCCTAAAGTGGAGTACGGAAACGACGAGTACATGCCGTGTACTTCAAAATTACACGCCGTGTATTTTGTTTTTTTTCATTAAATGCACCAGGGTCACGTCTAATGGACAAAAATGTATCCTTATCAACATAGTTTATTCGAGAGCACTAAGCAGCTGTAGATCTTTGACAAGCCCCCAGCCAAGCATCCGTCCTCTGAATCAAACACCGACGGTTGCGTTGGAATCACATCGGTGATTTCTCTCTTCTCTTAGAGAACCACCCCTTGATTTATCCCCTTTCATGAGTTATCATGGGTTGAATGTTTTATATTTTTTCGTAGATCTACAATGTTATAAGGATATTCAAGCCTCACGGTTCAAGTATATTGATCTCCCAACACCGAGGTAGGTGGTTTGTGCCTTTTTGTTGAAATTATTTGAGTTTTATGTTCAAATTTTCCCAATACCCATGAACGGGGTATTGCGCATTTACCATTTTAGCCCAATTGTTTGTCTTCTATGCTTGTATTCTTGATTAGATGATTTTTTTTGTGAATAGGGTGAATTGCTGTGCTTTGGATGTGCTTCCCACACATGTTTTTCCTATTTTGACCTTTGGGTCTAGTCGCCTATTAGGATGCTGTTTACTTTCCCATGCCTAGTATTGTAGGATGGTGTGACTGTTGTTATGACAAGCTGTTATGCTGTAGAATTCTATCCAAGTAGTTCTTGAGGTTTACTTTGGCCAATATGTGATGATATACTTGCTAATTTACACAGGGCCATGAGAACCTAGTGTAGTATACCATAGGGAGAATGGATGTAAGGGCTTATCTAGAGTGTCTTTTATAATATTACGATGCAAGACCACAAGGGGGAATTGATGTTGAGTGATTCCTTAGAGAGTCTGTAGTTACTCGATGCGGGCCACATAAGGAATGTGATGTAAGTGCTTCCCTAGAGAGCCTTTAGTACCGATATGAGACTATCTGGGGAATTGATGGTGAGTGCTTCCTCAGAGAGTCTATACTTTAGCTGAACCAGAGGGGTGAGACTATGTGTGCTGCCCAGAGGGTTAATTGTACTTGTTAGGTAGGACCAGAGGGGTTAGACTGAGTGTGCTTTCTAGTGGGTTACCTGTTTTGTTTATCTGTTTGCTTAGTTTTTTCTTGATATTGAGACTGTGGATTGGTTACTGTTGATTACTTCCTTGTTTACCGCTTTATGCACTTTTACCTACCATATATTCACTAACTGTTAGGCACAAATCTTGCGGTGGTTGCCTATCGGGATTCGTCTCACACCCTGTTTGAGCCATGTTTTTGGGCCCAAACAGATTATATTGTTGCAGGTATATACAAGGGCAAGCGCCCTTCTACCTTAGGTACTTGATTGCATTGGAGATGAAGAGCATGGGACCAAGCTGAGGCTTGCGATGTTGAGGAGTTTCTTATCTGTTTTCATTTTGTACTTTGGTTTAGTACTGTATTGAGCATTGTGACTTGTTTTGATGATTTCCTAGACATATATGTATCATGAATCATTATATATATATATGATCCAGTTGTTTCTTTATCAGTCTTCCACTATTACTATTGTTTGGTATTATTATTGCTTTTGATATTATATATCTATTTACTTCTACTGTGTACTCTTCCAATGAGGGCATAGTTTCCCTAATATCACACCCAAGGCCCTCGCTGCTAGTCGGTAGCCTCTGGTGTTCAGGGAAATGCGCTTGAGTCCAAGTGACCTACCGGGTACGGGGCGCCTATGGGTGGCTTCCGGAACTGGGACGTTACAAAGTGGTATCAGAGGAATTATTTTCTCTTGACTTAATTTTTGGATCCTATAGTTAGGGATAGGACAGAATAGGTACTTGGTAACAAGATTTTCCCATGAGTAGCTAACCCGTGTATAGGGAAAATCCAATCTACCTCATTTATTGCAATTTTTCTGGTTTACGACTTTACAGTTGATTTGATTTTCACCGTTAGGTGACTCACATGTATTGTGCTATTATCATTGATATTATTGAGGTTATATTTCTGTCGCAACCCGATGAGATGAGGGTATTCCATCTCATGCATCATATAGGAACTTTCTAGAATTTACATGTCATGCATTCTTGCCATGCCATCTAGGATGCATTAGAAATTGCATGTTGTTATGATAGATGTTTTATAGAATATGCATGATGTTGTGATAGATGCCTTGATAAAAATACCTGCTGTTTGATAGGGTATTATTTTGTGTAAGGTTTTTCTTGAACGGATGCCAAACTTTGGTTATTGAGGTGTTATGGGCCCTCATAGACCGGAATTTGGTGGATCATTGCCTTGTTTCTTTGTTATAGAAAGTAGAAGATGCCAAACTTTGATTCGCAGGGAGTATGGTCCCTCACAGATTGGAATTTGGCACCTTTAATGTTCTTTTCAGTGTTTTTATGGGCTCTAGAGTAGTTTCTGAGGCTTACTATCTAGAAAAACTCAGAATACATGCCGTGTAGTTTTTAATACACAACATGTGTTCTTCTGTTTGGAAAAAAACTATTTTTCTTTAGTACACACTGTGTAGTTTATGCACACGCTGTGTAGTCTCTAACCGTGTTATAGGCCGTGTGGTAAGAGACACTAGATGTGGAAAGTCTGGTGAGAACACGCCGTGTATCAGTCGAACACGCCGTGTATCAGTCGAACACGCAATGTAGTTTGACCCATGTACCCGACCGTGTTACGAACAACACGGGTCAGTGTTATCCTTCCACACAATACGTCGTGTCCTCTTGGAACATGCTGTGTAGTGTTAGCCATGTGTCAGGCTATTTTACTAACAACACGTGCCTGGTGAAGCTTGTCTAGTACACGCCGTGTCTGCCTTGAACACGCCGTGTAGTCTTGTCTTAGGAGATCTATGTAGCTTGACCGTGTAGAAGGACTCGGGTAGAGAAAGAGTATTCGAGTACACACCATGTGTTAAGACAACACGTCGTGTGTTTGGGTGTTACACGACCAGTTGTGGCAGGAGTACACACCCATGTGAATGACTTAAGGGAACACACCGTGTAGGAATTGTACACGTTGTGTAGTCTTGTTTTGTAAAACTTGAATGCTTTCTTTCTTCTGTTCCCTTCTCATGCTTCTATTTTTCAGTCCTTGATGATCTCTTTGATCATCTTCAAGGATCCTGGGTGTTCTCAAAGATTTAATTGAAGTCCGGTTACTATCAGTTGCACGTTAGACCATCAAATATACCTCTTACTGCCTTTCGGAGAAGGTATAGTCTATACGAGTATATGGTTATGCCGTTCGGTCTCACGAATGCGCCCGCAGTTTTGATGGAACTGATGAACTGAGTGTTCCATCCATACTTGGATTCCTTCGTGGTGGTCTTAGTGGATGATATCTTGGTGTACTATCACACTTTACACGACCATGATACCCATCTTGAGATCATTTTGAGTACACTGAGAGAGCATCAGTTATATGATAAGCCCTCAAAATATCACTTTTGGATGGATCAGATTCACTTCTTGGGTCATGTTATCTCAGAGACAGGAGTGTTAGTAGACCCAGAGAAAGTGAGAGAAGTATTTTCCTGGGATAAGCTGAAGAACATCTTTGAGGTACAGAGCTTTCAAGGGATGGCTGGATACTACAGACATTTTATACAGAACTTTTCATGCTTAGCAGCACCACTGATGAGTTTGACTAAGATGGGTGAGAAGTTATTATGGTCATATTCTTGTGAGTCAGCCTTTCAGGAGCTAAAAGGGAGGTTGACTTCATCACCGATACTATTATTTCCAGAGTCGGCCAAGATCTATACTATTTATTTTGATGCTTCAGGTATCAGGCTGGGAGCTGTGCTTATACAGGGTGATGGAGTCATTGCGTATGAGTCTCGGCAGTTGAGTCCACACGAGAGGAATTACCCGATGCACAATCTGTTGTTGGTATCTGTTGTTCATGCCTTACACTATTGGAGACATTACCTTCTGGGAGAGAATTTTTTTGGTTTCACCGACCACAAGAATCTCAAGTACATCTTCACTCAGAGTGATTTGAATTTGAGACAACGAAGGTGGGTTGAGTACCTTCAGTATTTTGACTTTGAGCTTGCCTATATGCTTGGGAAAGGCAACGCAGTGGCTGATGCGTTGAGTAGAAGGACTCAGATATAGGAAGTTCAGGGGGCCAGTAGTGAGTGGCAGTTGATAGCCCTATTCTCGGAGATTCATTTGGAGGTGCACGACAGATATGGGAAGACCTTTATTTCTTATGTACCTGTTACCTCTACACTTATTGACCGAGTATGAATGAGGTAGCTATCAGATTATGAAGGCCTAGTCCTACGGGAAAGTGTGTCAGGAGAGGAACCTATTCCTGGATGGACCATAAGTGAGAACGAGTTCTTTCATTTCCAGGGACATGTATGGGTGCCAACAGATATACACGAGGAGCTGATGCAGGATTTTCATTCCTCAGTTTGGGCAGTTCATCCTGGTGTCACCAAGATGTATCATGATCCACACCGTCAGTATTGGTGGCCTGGTATGAAGAGGGATGTTTCTGGTTTCTTCATGAGGTGTTCCACTTTTCAGAAGGTGAAGGCGGAGCATCAACGACCAAAAAAAGTTCTACAGCAGTTACCCATTCCCGAGTGGAAGTAGAACGATTTCGTGATGGATTTCATGATAGGGTTGCCGAGGTCACCTCACAGGAATGATGCGGTATGGGTTGTCATTGATAGACTTATGAAGGTCACTCACTTCTTGTCGATCAAAGAGACCTTCAGTGTTGATGAGATGGGATGGTTGTACATCCGAGAGATTGTATGTCTTCATGGAGTTCCACACTCCATTGTTTTAGACAGAGATACTCGTTTTACTTCTTGGGTCTGGCAGGGGCTCCAGAAGGCTTTGAGTACACAGGTACTTTTGAGTATAAACTACCACCCCCAGACAGATGTCCAGTCTGAGAGTACGATTCAGGTGCTTGAGGACATTCTCCAAGCATGCATCCTGGATTTTAGAGGTTCTTGGGAGAAGCATATACCTCTTTTAGAGTTAACCTACAACAATAGTTTTAAAGAAACTATTCAGATGGAAGCTTATGTGGATTTGTACGGTAGGCCATGCCGATCATCCTTATGTTGGATGGAGGCAGGAGAGGCATCTTTGCTGGGACCTCGTCTTGTTTAGGAGATCACGAAGCAGATAGAGTTGATTCGGAAGAGGATGACTACTACACAGTCTTGTCAGAAGTCTTATGCCAATAAGCAGAGATGACCTCTGGAGTTCGAGGTCTGGGATCAGGTTTTTCTACGTGTCACACCAAGGTTGGGACACAAGTGGATTAGGAGACATGGTAAGATTTCTCCAAGGTACGTCGGGTAATTTGAGGTGTTAGATAGAGTTGGTCCAGTGGCCTATCAGTTGTAGTTACCTTAGAGGTATCGAGATATGCATGACGTTTTCCATGTTTCTCAGCTTCAACATTACTTTTTAGACCTATCTCATGTTTTCCAACCAGAGGAGGTTGAGTTAGAAGTTGACACATCATTCGAGGAGCATCCTATCCGGATTGTTGATCGAAGTACGAAGGTTCTCCATGACCGGTCTGTTCCTCTAGTACGGGTGCTATGGCAGCATGGGCGAGTACAAGACGAGACTTGGGAGAGGGAGGATGATGTACGATCATAGTGGCCAGAGCTATTCGGGGTTTCTTCTTCTACGCTACCTTGCTAGGGAAATTCGGGGACAAATTTATTTAAGGGAGGAAGTTTTTAAGAACCCTGATCTTCTTTTCAGGTATGTTTTTCTTTTTCCTGGAGTTTTTGAGAAAAGATGATTTTCTAGAAATTTTTGAAGTACACACTGTGTACTTTATGAGTACACGTCGTGTACTCAGTTACTGCAGGTAGCCGTGTGTTGGACGTGTAGCGGCCCTGCACACGACCATGTGTGATGACCTGAAGGCCGGCTAAAGCGGAGTATGGAAATGGCGAGTACACGCTATGTACTTCAAAAGTACACACCGTGTATTTTGTATTTTTCATTAAACGCACCGCGGTCGCGTCTGAAAGACAGAACTGTCTCCTTCTCAACCTTGTTCGTCCGAGAGCGCCGAGTAGCCACAAATCTTTAATGAGCCCCCGACCGAGCGTCCGTCCTCCGAATCAAACACTGATTGTTACGTTGGAATCAAATCAGTGAGTTATATCTTCTCTTAGAGAACCATAACTTGATTTATCCTCTTTTATGAGTTATCATGGGTTGAACGTTTTATATGTTTTTGTAGATCTACAACGTTCTAAGGAGATTCAAGCCTTGTGGTTCAAGTATCTTGATCTCCCAACACCGAGGTAGGTGGTTTATGCCTTTCTGTTGAAAGTATTTGAGTTTTATGTGAAAATTTTCCCAATACCCATGAATGGGGTATTGCGCGTTTATCGTTTTATCCCTATTGTTTGTTTGCTATGCTTGTATGCTTTATTAGATGATTTTGTTTGTGAATAGGGTTAATTGATGTGCTTTGGATGTGTTACCCATGCATGTTTTTCCTGTTTTTACCTTTGGGTATAGTTTCCTGTTTGGATACTGTTTAATTTCCCATGCCTAGTATTGTAGGATGGTGTGACTATTGTTCTGAAATGCTGTTATGCTATAAAATTCTAGATAAGTAGTTCTTTAGGTTTAATTTGGACGATACAAGATGCTATACTTCCTCCAATGGCTGAAGGCCTTTATTTTTTATTGATTTTTGATAACCCACATTTCAAGGGGTGAGGTGGAACCCTTACAAGGCTTGTAGGCATAAGCATTACATGGACCATAGTACTTAGAGGAATTCATTTCCCGTAGGCTTTAAACATTACATAAAACCCAGACTAACTGCTTGGAACTGCTCCTCCCCAGCATCTTCATCGTGAAATCAGCTCTCCACCTTCGCATGGCTGTTCGACTAGGCTTTCCCGTGCATGCACAGGTTTTTCCCGATGGAAGGTGCCATACCCTCTCATTCTTGCAATCTGTTTAGCTTTTGCTATGGTGAAATCTCCTTACTCCTCCTCCTTTTGAAGCTTGTTACTTGTAGGTTGTCTGGTTTGCATCTGCACTTTATGGTGGCCTGAAGGCCTTGAGGTGGCTCGAAGGCCTTACTGACCCGAAGGCCTGGGTGGCCCGAAGGCCTTAAAGGACTCGGGGAACAAATCGGTGGCCCAAAGGCCCAAATGGGGCATATTTCTGGTTACTATAGTGCCAAAAAGTGCCTGTTACAGTTCCCGCTACAGTACCTGCTATAGTTATGCACAGTTCCTGCTACAGTACCTGCTACAGTACTGCTACATTACTGCTACAGTACCAAAAATTATCCCCCACCTGGATTTGATCCCGGGTCTCTTGGATTCACTTAATGAGTCCTCACCAACTGGGTTGAGGCTCATGTGCCGAGATGTTATACTTGCTGATTTACACAGGGCCTTGAGAACCTAGTGTAGTAGACCATAGGGAGAATGAACGTAAGGGATTCTCTAGAGTGTATTTTATAATATTACGATGCGAGACCATAGGGGGAATTGAATTTGAGGGCTTCTTCAGAGAGTCTGTAGCTCCTCGACACGGGCCACATAGGGAATGTGACGTAAGTGCTTCCCTAGAGCCCCTTTAGTACTGATATGAGACTATAAGGGGAATTAATGGTGAGTGATTCCTTAGAGAGTCTATACTTTAGCTGAACCAGAGGGTTGCTTGTACTCGTTAGGTAGGACCAGAGGGGTTAGACTAAGTGTGCTTTCTAGAGGGTTACTTGTTGTGTTTATCTGCTTTCTTAGTTGTTTCTTGTTATTGAGACTGTGGATTAGTTACTGTTGAGTACTTCCTTGTTTACCGATTTCTGCACTTTTACCTGCCATATATTCACTGACTGTTAGGCACAAATCTTGTGGTGGTTGCCTACTGGGATTTGTCTCACACCCTGTTTGGTCCATGATTTTGGGCCCAAATAGATTATATTATTTCAGGTACAGACAAGGGAAATATCCCTTCTACCTCAAGTACTTGATTTCATTGGAGATGGAGAGCATGGGAACAAGCTGAGGCTTGCGATGCTGAGGAGTTGCTTATTTGTTTTCCTTTTTGTACTTTGGTTTAGTACTGTATTCAGCATTGTGACTTGTTTGGCTACTTTTCTAAACATATATGTATCATGCATCATTATATATATATATATATGCTCTAGTTATTTCTTTATCAGTCTTCTGCTATTACTGTTGTTTGGTATTATTATTGCTTCCGCTATTGTGTATCTATTTACTTCTACTGTGTACTCTGCCAATGAGGGAATAGTTTCCCCACTATCACACCCAAGGCCCTCGCTGCTATTCGAAAACCTCTAGTGTTCAGGGAAATTCGCTTGAGGCTAAGTGACCTACTGGGTACGGGGCACCTTTGGGTGGCTTCTGGAACCGGGATGTTACATTGGTGATTTGAGGTTATAATGTTTTCTCATAGGGACATTAGTATATTCCACCACTTGTGTAAGAGTATATTTAGTCTCCCTACTGAGTATAATCATATGCTCACCCTACATATATAAACAATTTTCAGGTTTTTAGGAGGACTTTGAGGACCATACTGTACTTTACCAGCTCGAGCATTGGGATTAGTTTTTGTTTCTACTTAGTCTCCTTTTCTTTGGTACTTGTTTTGGTACTTTTGTTGTACTTTGTATAAGATTTACTATTGAACATGCATGTGGGAATGGATTTTGGATTTACTTATACTTTTATTATTTTGAGTTTCTTAGGATTTACTATCTTATATCCCGATATTGTTCTATAAAAAGGGTAATGACTTCCATATTATGTGAGATTCTATACCCTTTATGCTAGTCGCCACTCTAGGGCCTACTGAAGGCGGGACTTGGGGGTCATTATCTCTACTTCATCTTGAGGAAGGAAGGGCAAGACACTTTGCTGTCTCTTCCCTAATCTTGAAGAAGGCTGGTTGTGATACCACACTAGCCTTCAACTACTTCCAGTACCAATTGAAAGTCTTATCCATCTCCCAACTCCAATTAAGAGACTTATTTGACTTACTACACCAATTATCCTGCCCTCAGCTCCTACTGAGATACTTCTTCCCTTCTTTAGGTTTAATCCATGGCTATAAATATATTTAACCTTCTGGATGGAAGTATTTCTCCATGTTCCTACTATATTATGTTTTCTTGTGTACACTTCATGTACATTCAACAACCACTGATCATGTTTGTCAGTTTTTCTCAATTAATTCTTATCACTTTTGTACGATCAGTTTCCTTAGTTCAACAATGCTCAAGAAATGTTTCTTTCTAATGTTAAATTACCATACTCAACTAACTACCCACTATTAATGCAATGTATATTGCGTGTAGTTCTCACTATTTATGCATGTATGAAATAATTCATGGTCTTCTCAAATAGAAACCCTAGAACACATAATATATCCATATTTATTATTTTATATGCTATCTAAAATTACTTATTCTGTTTTGGGTTTTCTCAAGTGCATATGAATCCACATATGCATGGTGCATGTTCATTATACATGTCTATTTGTTATATTTATCATTTTATATTCCTTTTAAATTGTTTCTAAATTAATTATTTCTTCTTTTTTTCTTCACACACACCTATATATGCACACAAGGCCTCACATTTTCATCAGTTATATATCATGAACTGTATTTATCGAACTCTTTTATGAAACCAAAAGGTTCAGGTATCTCATTTTTCTAAAAAATAATTCATGTAAGTGAACACATGATATCTCATGTCTCCTATTTTCACACACCACAAAAGGTATAAAAAACTTTTTCTTCATGTAACAGTAGGTAGTTTCACAATATCTCAATGAGTTCATGCAAACTGGGTGGGGTTTTAGGGAACTTTTCTCCATGAAGATATTCAAATGTGTATCACAAGAGAGGGTCCGTAATATCACCTCTTCCTCATACAATTAATTCATGTAAGATCTTATTTATCACAAAATATTCAAAAGTTTCATGTAATCTTCTACACTTCTTGCAGCGGATGTGTGCGGAGATTCTCTATTTCACTCTAAAAAAGATATCTCTAAAAATGGTGAATGAAATCAACCTTTATCTAGATCAAGGCCTTAGTATTTATAGAACTCGATAACCACCTTAAATCCAAATTTCATGATTCATAAATTATCCTACAAAATATGCAGTGTCATAACTTTTATATCACTTGAATCTTTCAGCGTTTCTCAAATCATCTTATACTAAAAAACATGGTGTCTTTGTGATAATGGATTCTTCTATGATACTATAATCATGTGCATTCTATTTTCACATTATCTTATTTTAAATATTGATCTCATGAATGTATTATAGATTCATGAACAACTTACTCTATCTTCTTATCATCCTTGACTGATAGCACTTTCCTTAACCTAATTCATGCATACAAGATAAATATTTCATTCATGGAGGTCCTTCATCTCATCACCTCACCACATCATCCTTAGAAAAACCATGGAGACCTTTCATTTGATCATCACAATTTCAACTATAAACTATAATGAATAATAGCCCTCGACGAGTCTAGAGGTAGAAGATGATGTCCCATGGAGATCAGATGACTCAGATCATTTTTCTCAAATGTCGCTAATATATCCGTATATTTTTAGTGGATGAACATTAACCAAACAATTCATCTATACCACATCAAAATTCACTCAGTCAATATATCCTTTATAAATCATTCCATGCCACATCACTCTCGATCCAACACTAGGGTTGAAACCCATATACACTTACACAAACCACTTCATGCCACTGTTCCACCCTGCACGGTTTCTCTAGAACCTCCTTGTGAACACTCACATGTGCATGTACCCACCTACCTATGTAGGTTCTCTCTACCTCCTACCTCAATTCTAGATCAGTGGGCTATCTTTCCCATGTGGTTGAGGTATCCTCCCACAACGAGGTCAATCGAGTTCTCCCACAAAGCTTGTGTAGTTGGCTATATTTTTTGGTACTCTTATATTAAAAGAGTTAACAAATTTATCATACAATGCCAACCCAAATACTCATCTTTTTAGAAATTCTGCATGAAAAAAATTATTTTTCATGGTCCTATTCTCAAATAATCATTATGGAAAATAAATAATATTTTGCATGGACTTATTTAATTATTCTTCTCTAAATGTAGTTGATAATGTGCACTCTCTCCTTGTGAAATTGGCACATGTAATTGGTCTTTAAGATTGGTTTAACAATCTTCACATTAGAAAAGAAGAATTGTTAAAGCATGGAATCCAATGCCATAAAATTATTCCATAACAATGAAAAAAAATTCAACACATATTTAAACATCAATGAAAAAAAATTCAACACTTAAGCTCAATAATCTCTACCTTTGTATTTTGTTTTCAATATCTATTCACATTATAAAAGTCAATATGTGTTCTCAAATATTTTCTCCCCCTTACTGAAAATTAAATGAAAAGGATAAGGGGGTATTCTCATCTCATTTCTCTTCTCAAAAACATTTTCTAATCCCTTAAAATATTTTTCCTTGAAAACTTATGATAGAGGGATGATGTCACATGGTTCTCTTAGAAAAGAGCCATTTTTTCATCAAATCTTAGTCGATGTGGGATAAACTAGTGTAGAAAACAAGATATATTTAACCAAGGTTATCTATGTTGTCCATAAAATACCATACATGTGAAATCATGCTCAAATTTTCTTATTTCTCAAAATATGGGTTGTTAAGACCAAGAAAACATGATCCTACACACACTTTAACAAACACATTATAAATATTAGGTGCAAGAAAAAAAATATCCCCCCCTTTGTATCATGTTGTCATAAAACAAGAACTCCCTATTAATTGATATGATTAATAAAATTAATAATGAGGGATGAAAATATGATTAGTATATCTCAACCTTCAGTTTTAAAGTCTATCCAAAATTTCCAGATTCACTGGAATTTAGTATCATGATAGATTCTTCTCAAGTAAGCTCCCCCTCAAGGGATGAACCCATCATCTTCATCACAACGAGTTTCCAACTATGAAACTCATTAAATGACTCACAATAATTATATTCTAGAAGTGAAAATATTAAAATTCTACTTCAATTCCCTACATGTTAGCTTAAAATACATAAAATAATAGAGAATAAGGAGAGACCTCTTAGTTTCTTAGAAATAACATCTATACTGAGAGCTTCCTCTCAATCTGAGCCATTATTTTCTACCTATTTCAACATTTAATTTGTGTGTTAAATATTCTTTTCCATTATATTCATTTGATCATATGTAATTCCAAGTGATTTCTCTTTATTTAAAAATATATCCCACTGTTTAGGTGGAATCACCATGCAGTTGTATGGAGAATGTTCAGATTTACCACACCTTTCACCCAAGTCACCATCTTCTTTCAAGTTTCCATTGATTGAAATATTTTATTATTTCTATATCTTCTTGAAAGTAATTAGATAATCACTTCTATTTTGTCTACTCCTTAAGGAATAATCATGTTTATTTTGTTTTTTCTTTTGGTTTTAGTCAGAATTATTTCTCCACTCTTCAAATTCAATCCCACTTTCTTGTGGATTTCTATGATTTTCATGAATTGACATGTTATGACAACATTCCAGATCTTTGTTTCTAAACTTCAAGAAACACCAATAATATATTATTAATCTTATTCTCTTATTTTTTGGTGTATTCTATCCATATTTCATAGGTTGTGAACCTTGCAGTCTTTGAGCGGAACTGCCACTCTTTTGGACACTTATTAGGGAAAAACTCTTTCTACATATTTTATCATCCTATTCCGATGTGGTGGGTTTATGAGTAATTTTCACCATATATACTTTCCAAGAGTTTGTTTTAAAACCTATACCAGTAATTGAAAATAAAATAGTGTAAATAAAATATTTCTAGTTTTGGGACACCTTCTTCATAGAGGATGTATCCATTTGGTTAGAGGATGATCTCATGCTCTTCATGGAATCATGATCCTCAATGAACACTTGTGTGAAAATATCTATTTTTCCAAAAATTTGGGAATTTTAATCTTGTGGTGATTTCTGATTCTTCAATCTCATCCCTAACTCTAAATACTTCATGTTGAGAGAGTTCTTCTCATCCTCAACAATTATCATCATGTCTTCCAAATAATTATTCAGCTTCATCATTTGTTCTTCATATATTTTTATTTATTATTGTAAGGAATTTTCAAGCTCCTTAACCTTGTTTTATTTATCCTCTAATTGAAGATATTTGGAAACCATATAAAATTTGTGTAAATTTTCAAGTGTATGGAAATCTTATACAAAAACTATCCTAAAGGAATCTTTCTCACAAACATTTCTTTGCAATTCTTTAATATCTTTATCATATCTTTCATTGTAAAGATAGATCATTTCATCCTTTTCTTTCAAAATTTTTGTAAGAGTATTAGATATGCCAAACATTTTGTCCAATTCCTCTTCCATATAATTAACCCATTATTTTAGTTGTAATTTTTCATCCTGAAGACCCTTGATACCTTTAAAAATACAATTTACAACTTCTTTGGAAACTTTATTTAGATGTTATTTAAATTTAAAAAAAATATCACTAAGTGATACATCATTATCACATCTTGATAAGGATTCATTATAAAAATAATAATCAAGAGAGTTATTGCAACATATACCACTTTGATTACCTTTAGTTGATGATTTATTTTCTTTTACTATAATATTATTCTTTAGCTTCTTTACCTTTTTTTCTATTATTTTGAGTCCTGGAAGAAATATCTAGATTAGTATCCTCATGAGTAACTCCATTTTTCTCCATATAATGTAGCTTACTCATTTCTTGAATTATACACTTCATAATAACTCTCTTGGATCTTTTGAGGGGACCTTCCTCTGATACCACTTGTAGAACCTCATGCTAGATTGAATACTGGGGGGGGGGGGGTGAACCATTGGTGTTAATTTTATGAATTTTTTTCTTTTTAATTCAAACTATTTAATGTTTTAAGGTTCTTGATATACTCAGTGATGTCTCATAGTCTCACCTCATATGAATAAATGATAATAGAGATCACAACACAAAGTATTTACAAGGTTCTTTTGAAAGAACTACTCCCTTCCATGTTGGTTATACCCCCAATAAAGATTCTACACTGTAATCTTTTTATCAATTACAATGGTTGATACAGATTCACACTGTATCTTAAATCCTAAGTCCTAATATGAAGATATTTATAATACTTCACATAGTGTTATCAGAGTCCAAACTAGCCTTCAACTACTTCCAAAACCAAATGAAAGTCTTCTCCTACTCCCAACTCTAACTGAGAGACTTATTCAGCTTCTAGAACCAACTAGAAGTCTTCTCCTTCTCCCGTATCCAACTAAGAGACTTATTCCATTCTTTAGGGTTGGTCCATAGTTATAAAGATCTTTAAACTTACAGATGTCAGTCTCCCCCCATGAACTAAAAGGTTGTATTTTCTCATGTACACTTCAAGTACCTTCAACATCCACTAATCATGTCTATCATACTTTCTTAATTAATTTTGATCACCTATGTATGATCAGTTGACTCAGTGCAACAATGGTCAAGTAATGCTTCCTTCTGATGTTGAATTCCTAACCTTAATATTATTCCCACTATTCATGCAATGTATATTTAATTTAGTTCTCACTCTTCATACATGTATGAAACAATTCATGGTCTTCTCAAATAGAAACCCTAGAACACATAATATTTATCTCTTTATTATTTTATGTGTTATCTCAAATTATGTATTCTATTTGTTTTTCTAAATTTCCTATGCATTCTCGTATGTATGGTTCATGTTTATTTCACATGTCTATTTATTATCTTTATCATTTCATGCACCTTTTCAATTGTTTATCAATCACTTATTTCTTATTTGTTTTTTCATGCACACCTATATATGCACACAAGGTATCACACATGCATTAGTTATATATATTACACTGTATTTCCCAAACTCTTTCACAAAACTAGAAGGTTCAGGTATCTCACTATTATAAAAAATCCTTCACATAAGTAAACATGAGATATTTCCTGTATCCTCTTTGAACACACTAGAAAAAGTATGCAAACCTTCTTATTCATGCAACACCAAAGAGATACATATTATATCAATGAGTTAATGAAAACCAGGTAGGGTTTTATAGAATTATTCTTCAAAAATATCTTTGAGTGTGTAATACAAGATAATTCCTACAAGATATCCTATTAACCACACAAAAAAGTTGCACAAGATATTTTCATTCAAGAAATCTTTAAAATATTCATGACATCTTATTCCCTTTGTGCAGTGGAAGTGTTCATAGATTCTCTATTCCACTCTGAAAATGAGACATCTCAAAATAGAGAATTAAAACAACCTTCATTTGGATCAAGGTATTAGTATTTATAGACCTCAAGCACTACCTTTGATCCAAGTTTCATATCACATCAAGGATCCCACAAAATATGTTGTATGATATATTTTATATCACCCAAATCATTCAATGTTTCCCAAATCATATTACATTGAATAACATAGTGTCTTCATGATGTCAAATTCTTTCATGATACTTGAATCACGTGCATGCTATTATCACATGCTCTTATTTTAAATATTGATCTCATTCATGTATTATATATGCATGAACATACTAATATATATTCACATTATCCTAATATAGAATCACTTTACTCAACATGATTCATGAATTTAAGCTAAATATTGTATGCATGGAGGTCTTTCATCTCACCGCTTCAGTATCTTGACCTTAGAACAACCATGGTGAATTTAAGTTCGATCACCAGAGGTTCGAATATGAACTATAATGAAGAGTATCTCTTGATGAGGATGGAGGTAGAATACAACATCCCATGGATATAAAATGACTCAGATCATATTCATCAAACAAAACTAATATAATCATATGTTTTTAGAAGTGGAACAACACTTGTACACTTTGGGTGTCTCACATAAAACTTTCAATTGGTCGTGAAATCCTTTATAAATCATTTTGTACTGTATCACTCTCGATCCAACACTGGGGTCAACACCTAGATACACTTACACACACTACTTCACACCGCTGTGCCACCCCACATGGTGGTCTGGTACCTCCTTTCACACACTCACTCATACACGCACATGCCTACCTATAAAGGTTCTTTCTACCTTATACTGCCATGTTAGATCAGTGGGATGGATATCCCAAGTAGTTGTGGTCTCCTCCCATAATGTGGTTGATCAATATGAACTATAAATATTGTGTGGTTGGCCATATTTTTTGTTACTCTTTTATAAAAAGACTTAACAACTTTCTCATACAATTATAACCCAAATACTCATTTCTCAGCAATTCCTCATGGAACAAATTATTTTTCATATCCCTCTTATTAACTAATCATAATGGAAAATAAATAATTTTTTGCATGGACTTATTTAATTCTTATTCTCTAAATTATATTGACAATGTGCACTCTCTCCTAGTGAAATTGGTATATGTTATTGATCTTTAAGATCAGTTCAACAATCATCACATTGAATAAGGAGAATTGTTCAAGCATGACATAAAATTTCATAAAATGATTCCATAACCATTCTCAAAGCATTAACACTTCATCTCAACTCACCAAAAACACATTAACACATCATTGAAAATAAATGTAACACTTGGGATCAACAAGAAATCCATGGATTTTTTTCACAAACCTTCTATAGTATCCTAATAGACCATGGATACTAAGAATCTTAGTTACTATTGTAGGATAAGGAAACTCCTCTACAACCTTTGTATTGATAGGATCAAATGAGATTCTTTCATTGGTTAATTTTTTCCCTAATAATGCAACTTATTGTAACAAAAAATCACATTTTCTAAATTTACAAAAAATAATATCCTTCTATAGAGTTTTAAATATAACCCATAAATGATCCTCAATCTCCTTAAGAATTTTGGAATATATTAGTATTCCATCAATAAATATCACCATGAATTTATTAAGGAAGTCCCTAAATATTATGTTCATCAAATACATAAATATCATAGGAGAATTAGTCAAACCAAAGGTCATGAAAATAAACAAAAAATGTCCATATCTAATTAAAAATATAGTATTTAGGACATATTATTTCTTTACCCTCAACTGAGGATACCATTATCAAAGGTCAATCTTAGAGAATAATTGAGCCCCGTAAAGTTGGTTGAATAAATCATCAATCCTCAGGAGAGGGAATTTTCTATTACTGTGATACCATTAAAATATCTATAGTCAATGCATATCCACATTGACCCATTTTTATTTTTCACAAATAGAACAGGTTCTCTCTAAGGTAGCACACTTGGTCGAATAAAACATTTTTCCAAGAGGTCTTGTAATTTATTCTTTAATTCCTCTAACTCCACATATTCCATTCTATACGGGTCTTATATATTGGATTGTATTCAAATATTAGTTCAACTGATAACTCTACTTATATTTCTAGAGGAGGTTCAAACAACTCTTAATGAAATACATTAATGTATTCCTAAAAAATTGGGACATTTTCTGTTATTATACTTTCATTTTATTTACCCTATTCAGTGATTATCCATATAAATAAAGATATAGGATGTTATTATAGACAAAGATCATATTGTTATATATATCCTTTAAAATTAACTCTATATTTTCCATTCATGACTACTGAAATTTACTTGCTTATATATTTGATATTAACATTGGAGCATATTTTGTAGCACCAGGCCCTTCTGAATGTGGTGTTGTTTTCCACACTCACCAAGGCTTTGTGAAAGGATGTTTCTTTCATTTTATTGGCAGTGGATATGAAATTGAAGCAGATCTATGGGAAATGATAAAAGCAATCAGGTATGCCATCCATTATGGTTGGAATGACTTATGGATATAGTCAGATTCATCTATTGCAGTCCAGATTCTCAAAGATCGATCAAGAAATGTGCCATAGAAGATGATATCATCTTGGATTGATTTACTTTGGCTTATTGACTTGTTATATCTTGAATTTACACATGTCTACCCGGAGTCCAATCAAGTTTTGGATGCCCTTTCAAAGAGAGAAATTTTGGAGGTCAGTTTTAGTTGGTCCTTTGTGTTACCTGAGTATTGTATTTTCCTTGCTCAATCAGATTATAATGGTGTGATATATACTCATCCTTGTAGAGTTTCTCTGTGATGAATTGTTGTGTACTTTATTTTTTTTATTATATTTTAATAGGATTGGGATTTCCTAACTCCTGATATTCTGAGTATTTGATCTTAACATTATAGTTTGAGCATCAATCCATCCCTAGTATAGTGTCAAATTCCACCATGGGAATGACTACTAGATTTGAGATGAGATTGTACTCACCAAATTTGATAATAGAGTCTCTATATGCCTTTGATTCTTATATAATCCCTCGAAGAGTCTTAACTAATAAATCTTCTTATAGCACTTCAGGGTTTGATTCTACATTCTTTGGAAACTTGGATGAAATAAAGGAATGTGTAGAATGATATTCAAACACTGTACTTTCTAACTTTGAGAGCACAATGAGTGTACCTATCACCATATCATTTTGAGCCTCTACATAAACCATCATGATTGTCAAATAATGACCCTAACACCTTATCCTATGCTGAGGTTGATGGTGGTTACCCTCCATTATATTCTAATTTTTATATTGGTTTGAAAATTGACCAAGTTTTCCACACTTGAAGCATTGAACTTAAGGTTGTAATTGCACCATCTTCCCCTTATTATTTGTATTGTGATGTTGAGGATTCACCACACCATGAAAGTTCTGAGCTATATGGAAATTTCTTCCACACTTGTAGCACTTTCCGCTTGAAACCAGTTCCATGAATATTTCTTACCACATTTTTTGCATGTGGGTAGCTGCAGTTTCTTTCCTTCTCTCCCATGATCAAAATCCCTCCAACAGTTTGGATCCATTGCTCTATTATTTTAATCCAACCTATGAGACCACTATTTCTCTACAAACTCCATTTCAAACTTCATAACACTCCATACTATCTCCTTATAACTTTTATAGTCTTGATTTTCTATATTCCTCTATATATGGGTCTTAAAATGATAAAGAACCTATCAACATTTCCCTTATGATACATAACAAAGCTATAGGTGTATTAATAAAGTATTATAAATTTCATTTTTTAGTTTCCAACTGATTCATTTTCCTTTTAATTTATCTCTAAGAATTCCTTATCTATTTTTGTTTGTATTGAATAGGTAAAATAATTATTGAAAAATATTCTCCCAAACTCTTCTCATTCCATAACATTAATCTCCCATCTTGGATTAATGTTCTTAATCAGTTTCCATCACTGACCAAATTCCCCTTCAAAGTGGTATACTACCAAGGTGAATTTATTTATCTCTAAATAATATATTACAGAAAATATCTTTTCTATTGAGGTAATACATTGTTCTATAGTTAGTGTATTAGAAAATACACTGAAAGATTGTAATCGTTGATGCATGAAGGACTTAACAACAAGTTATTCCATTCAAGGTGAATCTACGTTTTAAAAATGATTTAATTTATTATTAATAACCTGATACATTTGATTCATTATACTCATGAATTTTTCCATTCAAGCTTCCATTATGTTATGAAGGTTGTCAGTGAATCTTCTATTATAATCATTATTTACACAATTCCTATTATTTCCCACCATTTTTCTTAAATAAGAAAAACTTAGTGAGAAATGTGTTACTTTTGGGAATATTGTAATTATAAATGTATTTTAAGTCCTAAAAAAACATGCTTCAATATATTTTATTCTTTAGGCTCCTCTAATAACAATTATATTTACTATATATCCTTCAAAATGGTTCATAAAAATCCTGTGACAAAAAAAATATCCCCCAAAAGTATCAAAATAGGTTTGTAGGAAGGCCTCTTTATTTTACACTAGGTAATGATTGAGTTAATACACAATCCTTCCTTTTTAAGTTCATTACACCTAACTACAACTATTATAGAGCCACATCAACTTGTAGTATCCATATAGGGATTTCATTTCTTGGAAAACACTTGCTTAAAACCATACCAATTTTTTGTAAGTTTTCCTATATTTGGACTTATCCGTAAGGTTTATACTAATTTTTAGTCCTAATTTACATAAATAAATAAACCTTTATTTTATACCAACCATGGAATCTTTCCCTTTTTAATACATAAAACTTTCATTGCATGGTACAACATTTAATCACACAGAGTATCTTTTAAGGTTTAGTTTCTTAGAAATATGGAATATAATACATAAAAAAACATAACCTTTATTCTAATAAAATCAAAATACTTCTTCATATATTTATCCTAGGTTACTTTTACTGCATCTCATATCCTAGGGACATGCATCAAAAGAAAGGGGTGAGAATAAAGCCCAGTAAGGGAATAAAAAAGGAAATATTTAGCATGTGACCATGAAGCATAAGAATAGTGAATAATCATAAGAACATGAGGCATATCATAATAGAAATATCATTAATCATAACATGGATATGTGGATACAACATTAAAATGAGGCATTCATAATTATATCATCAAGTTTTATATCCAAGGTGTCATAAAACATAATTACCAAGGTTATTCACCAAGGTATCATAAAACATGTCATCTCTAAAAATTAATTATTTAAATAATGAATTAAATTTATATTAGGGAAAAAAATTTATATTTATAAATTCATGTGTGATCATAAGAAAAAATTTCAAAAATTACCCATGGGAAATAATTAAAGGGTTTTATGTAAAAGTCATTAAATTCATAAATGCTTAAAGACATGATAATTACATCATTTTTAACCCATGAAAAGGAAATGTGGGTTTCATATATGGAAATACCTAATCAATAAATTATGTTTACATCTAGGTGAATACCCTTGTATAAGGAAGGATTTGGAGTATTCATAATATAAAATATTTCATGTAAAAGATAAAAATTCATGAAATAGTTTGGCAGCATGATGAGTATACAATGAGGATTAAGGAAATGAAATAATGAGAGGTAATAGAGGTATCCAATTGATAAAAAACTATTTTGGAATTAATGGGATAATAAAAATTACATTAAAATAATTAAATTCAGTCATTTAGAATACATATCACAAAAGAGGTACTTGAATAGAAAATGAGAAGAGGGGAGTTCCCATGTCTTAGGAAGTAACATTCTAAAGATTAGAGAGGGAAACCTTAGGACCTTGGAGATACCATGGATGAAATTTAGAGAGTTTAGATGAGTATAATTTCATGATTAAGATATTTAGAGTGAATATTAATGTGAGTATGTGTGTGTATTTATAGTAAAAGAGGAATTTTTTAATAATTTCTAAATATTGGTCTTGGAATTTTAGGTTATGGAAAATGAAAAACCATTGAATTAAACATTGTTTTTTATCATAGTTTTAATATTTTATAATATTTAGGGTCTTAATCATGATTATAAAATTAATCATTTCTCTTTGTACTCATGATTTTTAATACTTGTCACATTTTAAAATAATGTCATAAACAAAGATATATGATTAATTTTATACTCATGATTTACAATTCATTGGATTTTATAACATGATTTGAAAATGTGACAAGTATTAAAAAATGTTTTCTCTAGGATAAAGTGTTTATCCAACAGTTTGTTAAAATATGAGGGAACATTTTCCTACCACCCATCAATGGAATATTTTGATAAATAGTCTTCTTTTTAGAGTAAAGTGTTCCAAAAACATAGAATACCACTTATTATATGAAAATAATAATTTATTTCTTAAATATTCCTACTAAAAAGTGATAAGTGTTATTTCCTAATATAAATATCTTGTGAATATTTGCATGATATTTTGAAATGAATAAAATATATAAGAGTCTAGTTGGTGTATGTTTGAACTTAAAAAGTTTAGAGTTGAAAAATAAGATTTTATACCAGTCTATATGATTACCACCTAATATCTAAAAGAGTTTAGGTTATGTAATGGTAAGGAAAATTTAAGAGTTGTTTTTGGTGATGAATTCTGCTTAAGGCCCCAAATAGGAATCTTTGAGCGACTCAAAGTTGCAAGTTAACTCAGTGGGCATTTCCGAGAACCCCAATGAAGTCACACTCAAGTTCGGACATTTGTGCACAAGACCAAAATCCACATGCAATACTCTTACACTCACAATGCGATGTCAAGTGTGATCTTTCATTTCAGCCTCCCCAAAATGGCCAAGGAAAGTGCGCAGATGTTTGGATATTAGCGTGCAAATGGTCAGCCTGCACGCAAGTCTCTTACACGACCAATGCAACGTAACTTGGTTGCCTCCATGATGACCCTCCTACGTGCTCTCTCCAAAATTTTCACCTATAAATATAAGGTCACTCCTCCCTTTTCAGGGTAATGCTCTGGAAGTCAAACCGTCGCTCTCGTGTAGGTAAGAAGACCCCTTCCATGACTGTGTGAAAGTCATAAAATCAAGGTATTGGATCTTGCGTGACAGGTCCCCCATGGGTCAGCCTCAGGTGGGCCCACAAAGGCTTGACCCTCACCCATTTACTTTTTTCCCAAGGAAAGTTTATGCAAAAGACCCCTCTTTCACACAGGACATACCCTTTGTGCAGTACCTCTTTCACTCAAGATCCCTCCTTTTGTACGCAAGCCTCCATTATTTTTTTACCCCTTACTATAGACTCCATGGGATGCCTTTACCCCAAAGAACCATGTTCAAGGACCTCTTGCATACAAAACCCACATATTTCACTCACTTCCTCCATGAGATCCTCTAATCTTGTGTGTAGTGATATACTGGTTCATCATGTGGTGTCTCATGTTACGTTGCTTTACCTAATGCTTCTTCACATAGGTGTGCTAAAAACTATTGATTCTTTGCATATCTACACTAACATGGACCTCACAATTGACCACTCCTCCACCCCATCATATCCTATCATTGTTGGTGTCATCCCTTCACCAAGGGTTAAAGGGTGCCAGTCATGTAAGTCAAAGGGGTGAGGAGTGTGTCCTCTTCGTTCGAGCTACAAGACGTTAAAATGTTAAGCACCATCGTCCTCAACACATGACGTTAAATTGTATTCTCACTCCATTCCATGTATTTGGGGTGCACCACCTTGGGTATTTTCCACACCCACTCTTCTCCACGGGAGTGAGATCTTACTCACATGGAATGACATCCTCTTTGCATAGAGTGACATCTTCCCACAGGGAAGGGAAACCATCTTAGTGTAAGACCCTATCCTTTCTTACATGAGGTAGAAAAACATTCTCCTTGTCTTTCCCAATATCTATCTACTTGGGACACTAACCATGCATAATCCCCACACCATCCCTTGCTGACGCATCTTTCACGACACAACTATCTGGTCAACTACTTCCTACTGTTTCTCACACCAAGCATGACTCACGTGGGGTTAGAGATTAATAGTGATCATGATTCCATCCGGGATTCCTTATTTCATAATCCCCATACCCTTCCATTAACTGAACTACATGAGTTTTTATCCCTGTCCTCTAAACATGGTATGTAGGAAGCCTCTATGAGGTCCAATCCCAACCAAAGGTAAACTTTGGTTACCCCCTTCAAAGGTTAAACCCTCCATAATTCACCCTTAGTGGTGTCCATATCAGTACTCATATGGACCAATAACTATGTGTAATCCCCAACATGTCTCTAAGTTTTTGGCCATGTGTATTCCCTGATTCTATGCCTCACAATCTGAACTATGTGAACTGTGATTCCCAGTTACTGGGATACATAGGAATCTTAACTGAGGTTCATTCCCATCACTCACTTCCATACCGGTCTTTCCCTAGATCCACTATATCTTAGGAGGTTCACTCCCCAACTCGAAGGTTCCATTTTCTTCGGGTCCCTATCCATGCATTTCATTCTCACGAGTCACCTCTTTTGGTGTCTCAAAGCCCCATTTTAACTATGTGGATTTTGATTCCCAGCCACTGGGATACGTAGGAAACCTCCCTGAGGTTCAATCCCAACACCTCCATCTTCACGCTGGTTCCATATAATTCATTTCATCCACTTAATTCAACCCTCCATCATCCATCCCAATTCTTAATTGGGCCGCCACATCCCGTTGGGATCACACCATTCATACAGGAAGCTAACCATGCATAATCCCTATCCATCTGCTCCATCACCTCACCCTTATCATGGTGGGGTCACATCATCCTCACAAACCATCTTAGAACATAATTCACATCCATCCCATTGCTTCTCCTTGCTTTACCTGGGAAACTAACCATGCATAAACCCTGCAAAATCTATATCATCCAACCAAGAGAGATCCTCTTGCAATGGTCCACTAGACATGTGTAATCCCAAAACCATACCCCTTAGAACTACATAGGTTTTGATCCTTGTATTCTAAATAGGGTACATAGGAAGCCTCCCTGAGGTTCAATTCCAGCCAATGGTAAACCATAGTGTCCCCCTCATTGGTGTACATACCAACCTTCATGGTATGAAACCTTCCCTTCATGAGACACACCACTCCTAGATCCATCTTCATTAGGCATTCTGATCTACCCATATGGTAAGCCTTCCATGTTCTCACTCCTAGGGATGTGCCTACCTGATCCACTTTCATGAGTTTTCTGATCAGTATAATCCATATTTTCTAGATTTTAGACTCACAGTATGCCCCATGTTAAACATAGGAAGCCAAGGAAAACCTCGAAGACATGACTATGGCATAAGATACCCCTCAATCGATGTGGGAAGCCTCGAGTTTTTGCACCCTGAGAAGCCCTATGATTAGGAAGAATATAGGTATTATAGTGTTTTAGCATCCAGATAGGACATCAATGTCCTGTGTGACTACTCCCCTGATCAAAGGTTTCTCCTCTGACTTGACCCTCTGTAACTTCCTCAAAGAAGAAGTGTAATTAACCAGAATCCACAAATAAATGACACCAGGAACGAGTTTCACGAACAATATCTTAATTTATAAGGGAGACTCAGACTATGCGACAAATTACAAGGAGGAATCCACAGAAGGAGAAGCCAACATCCCATAATCTCATTTCGATCAAGGAGAAAACATCCCTAAATAAGTGATGAATGTCACCCACCTTTAGAAAGTGGGAATGTGGGGTAAAATGCACCGTCAGTGAGTGTTGACATGATGACCTAGGTGATGTGGCCCGATGGAAAGCCTTAGAAATAGAAAATGGTAGAACCCTATGTGAACTAGATATCCTTCAACCATAGGGACTATTAGTGCTCAAGACTTTAGTATATGAGCATGTCACAAGATCCAGCTATCTGGTTCCAGGTCCTATCAAACAAATAGTGGGTCTGGTGTGAAACTCACCAAAATTTGGGGTAGTTAATAGTTTGGTATTATGATCTGTGGTACTGTCAGTATGGATCTCTCTCTATAATCATGGAAGATTTAACGACGATGGGGCATTGAGAATTGATTTCCTAATATCAATACTAATGGATGAATCTTCCTACTTTACAGGACACCAGCTATAAGAAACCAATTGCCTCCTGCCTACAGATGCAAGGGAAAGAGGAACGACAATGCAACATTCATACATGACTCCACCTCTACCACACCTTCATCCATGACCTTGACTACCAAGAACCCACGCCCCATATCACCCTCAAAAATTGTTCAGAGGAGGGTGATAGATACTCTTATTTGATGATACAAACTAGAGGGGGTCATTCCCATGAGGGATATGGCCCGTCATGACCTGAATGTTTTTGCACCTTACCGTCACCTCCACCCCTAAGGGATGAACAGGGAGCCTCTAATCCCCACTCCAACATCCAGTCATTTTGGGAGCCTCTCTTCAGAATGCTCATATGACTTACTCCCCTACGTTGATGAGGTAAGGGATGTCTGAGTCATCCTGATGACAACTATCATCCAAGAGCCACCAAGGAGGGCTCCCACTAGGCCTCATTAGCACTACCAATTACTGGTCCCTCAAGATGAAGAATAAGTGGCCTATGCCTCTACTTAGCTAGCCCCGACCCGGATAACCCAACGCCAACATTATACACAAGATCAGGAAGATGCCCATCATGGGGCGTCATCTTCTACAGCTTCAGTGGATCATGCCACCACTGACGCATAATACCAGTTCCTTGCTATTGCAGAGCAATGACACTTCAACACCCAATCAAGATCGAGACCTCAACCACCCACGGGTAGGATAGATTGACTCTTTTGGTCATTGACATGATTATAATCTATCACAGGCTGACTCGTAATGATGAGATTTAGTATGAAGGTCCTCCCTGTGCCATCACCAACCAGAGTGGAGGTCCTCCCCACTCTTGCGCCCAACATGGAGGTCCTCTCCATGTTATTAGCATCGGTCCAAGCAGAGGCCCTCCCCATCTTGTTGACACCTAGCATGGGGGTCCTCCCCATGCCTATGATCTTAGACATAAAGGTACTCCCCATGTCTCAGACCATTAATGAGAAGGCCCTCCTTGCTTCATTCCTCATTCAACCATAATTTTAATTACCAACCATAACCATTTATTTGTTTAACCATATTTAATGTCAAACCATTCATTAATCATCAACCATGTTAATTCTGTTCTTTTTAACTATTATTAATCTATTATCTTACTTCTAATTATAACCATAACTATTTATTATTCACAATTATTCCATCCATTATCATTAATCATTTAATGGTCCATCATTTATCAATTTTGGCCCATTACCCATTACTGATTTTATTTATTCCAACCATTTTCTATTAAATCGTATATCTATAACATGACCCAATACTACCAATACCATCACCACACATATACGACAACACTACCTATGAAAATAAACACCAAAAAAACTATAGAACCACCACCTTTCCATACAAAAAACCATACCACCACCACAAAAATCACACAATGAACCATCATCAAACACCTCCACGAATTCACACTTGATCATCCCAACCAACCCTAAAAACCAACCTATACCACTCTAACCAAAATAATAAATACCCCATATATAGAAGAAAATAATGATCATCATAGAATAAAATCATATTTAATAACCTCTTATTAATCATTCTTCAATATTTCATCATAATTCCATGTTCAAACATTCACACCATAATTACAAATTTATACACAACCAATTATTTACTAACTTTATGTGATTATCCTATTATAAAAGGAGATTATAAAATATCAATGATTATAAGAAAGTAATATCATATTAGAAACCATCAATCAATAATCACCAACATTTACCAATAACATGAATCTACGTAAAGATTATAAGATCCACTTTTTTACCCTTCAATTTCACTAGTCAAATTAATTATCTTGACTTTGTTAATCCATACTATCCACCAAATTAAATAAAAATCCTGAAAATAATATAATTTCATATAAATAAGAAATATAATTATCAAATCCCTTACCTTATTCAAATATTTAATTGAAGGACCTAAGGTGTAGTGGATGAATTTGGGCCCATGATCGACAATGGGTTTTCATCAGTTTCCACAAATTTATCTGCAAAATTAGATGAATAACAACCCCAAAATACTATAGATAGGTTCTTACATATATAGTTTATAATTAATTTATATAAATAAAAATTATCTTTTCTTTCAATTCTTTATTAATTATCAAATCAGTTGACCTATTTTTTCCGCATCATCGTTTCATCAAAGATTCATGTGTATAATGACTCTAGTGATATCTACATGTGTTCCATGAACCTCAAAACATCATATATGGATCTTTTATGATATCAATAAAGACTGATAACCATGAATTATTTCTATTTATCTCAACTAGAATTTCCTCTAAGAATAAAATATTCTTTTTGTTCTATAGGGGATTGAGAAGGAGGAGGAGGATCAATGATCTATATTCTTGAGGGTGTTTTAGAGGAAGTTGTATCTAGGGCTGATAGAATTCTCCAGAGAGGATTTTTTTTGTAAAAAATAAAGTCTAAACTTAGAAATGATATAACTAGGTTTATAAATCTAGGTTAGAGAATTAGTTATTTTACATAGGCCCTTACCCAATCTCTTAATCCTTAGAAAACCCCACACCGGATAATAATAATAATAATAATAATAATAATAATAATAATAATAATAATTCATGTACTTGTGAAAAATCCATGGATGTTTAAATATCATTTATTTACATAAATGGTATTAAATATATCATTTCAATTAGAAACTTTAACTCATATCATTAATCCTCCTTGGAAATTATCAAACCTTTAATAATAACTATTTATTTAAATAAATATATATCATTTTATTATTTGTTTAATAAATAATAATGTGATCAATATAACTCGAATAAATATTATTACTTAAAAATGAAAAATAATATTTATTCTAATATTAAATTCTAATAGAATTTAACTAAGGTTATAAATACACTTAGTTTGTGACCCTCGAGACATCTTTCTCAGTGGAATTAGGATAACTTTCCTAAAGTCTTAGATTAGAATATAACAACATATCTAGACACCCATAGAGAAATAAGTTAATTTTTTAACCAAAATTACCTCCTAAAAATTCTCATTATGTAATATAATCCTTTTTTCTTAATATCTCATCAACCAAGTTGCATGTTTTTGTCATTAACCTATATGCTTGAATATATTTCATTGACTTTACTAAAATGAACTTCCTTGTACATGGACTTAATCTAGTAGTTCCATTCTAATAAAATATCTATAGATATCTACTTCTATTAATTCATAAGGTACAAATCCTTTATTAAATTATTCATTAATTTCATTATTCACGACGTACACAACATATCCTACTTCGTCACGAGCATATATCATCATAGTTTTCATCAATACATAAAATTTCATGACTCATAATATAAATTAATGATAATTTAAAGTATAAATACCAAAAAACACAAATATAAATAGGAATATTGATACACCTCATGAAAATCAACACCTCCCGCATCATAATCAATAACCGGCATCCCGAAGGTACACCCAAACAAGTACCCGGTCCCTTAGAAATTAGCATAGAAAAACCCAATTGGCTCAAAGCCCGATGTATGAGGAAAAAAATATTTATCTTCCCATACAAAATCATATTTGGCTCGAAGCCCAATGTCCCAAGGCATAACAATGTCTGTCTTCCCAAGTCCCGACCCATAACTTCAAGCAATACGACGAGCCTCATCCCCCAACTGATGGTCTCATCACTATCAACCAATGGTCCATCACCATCCATGTGGATTTCTATGGAAAGCACCTCCAACCTCACGGACGATCAACACCATCCTAATCCACATCTAACAGAGGCCTCTACCCACATGAGTGGTCAACACTACCTCATCATTTGAGTCCTATCTGTGTGCACATGACTCCAATGGCACGTCGACCAATAAACAGTGATTGGTGATCACCCAAAAAACCTGATACACATCATCCTAGAACCTTGTTACCCCTGTGATTGTGTCTCTCAACCTGATGGTTAACACCATCTCAGATCACTCAAGCCTTGCACAAAACCTGACGACCTCATCGCCTCAATCCGATGACCATGTTGCCAAACCTGTGATCAATATCACCCAAATTATCTAGTAAATACCACACCTAATGAACAATGTCTCCTCAAATCTATGTGTTCATCACCCCCTCAATCATCGGGCCAAGTCTATCATGTTCCCATGGAACCAATCAAGCAACTTATTATAAACAATTTAATTTAATTTAAAACACACACCCAACCAAATATTCCCAAGTGGTCCGAAGCCTATCACCAGGCTTATACCATTTGTAGTCAAGGAATAAAATTCCCATATACATCTCATGTGATCAAATTAATAATAAAAAATACAAGAATTAATTATTATGGTCACTCTCGAACAACCCAACAACATGCTCAAGAATGCACCCCCAAAACACTGCAAAATCAATGTGAAAGTTAGGCACCACCTACCTCAAACTCAGAGACATTTTCTTTTCTAATATCAACCTCTAACTTGAGATGAATAGAAAAATATCAATGTTTTAGACAAACGCCCTAAAAATAGGGTAAAACTACTCATACAAATTTAATGTACAATATGGAGGGAGAAAATAAGAAAAGAGTATTAGATCAAAGGACTTAATAAGACAAATCTATAGTCACCAACATATCAAATATTGGAGCTCGAGCAAGGAGATTGGGTCAAAGCCTAGAGAAGGAAGGAGAGCTCCCTGGACACTGGAGAGGAGAGCCTCGCATGAGAGGAGAAAAGAGGGAAATCCATCTTATGTAAATTAAGGGAAAAATGATAAATTTTCCCTTTTAAAGAGGTCGTACGGTTACCTCACAGTTTGGAAAACTGTGCACAAACCATGAGGTGACCACCGTTCAAGCACCATACTCACACGGTCAATGCACACAATTTCCCAAACCGTGATTAAAATGTGCATGAAGCTTCTGCTAAAAACTAGAGAACACCCCATACGACTATTTTCCCCCTCCTGCATGATTTTTTAAACCGTTCCCAATGAAGGAGGGTCAAACAGTTACCTCTAGGTGGATACATGATTTGTCCTAACCGTGCACCACTGCCCGTGCACCCTAAAAAGTTGTTTTTTTGGACTCTAATGCATGAGAAACCTTCTCAAAAAATCGGAACATTAAAGCTGCAACAAAGGCTAATAGAATACATGAAATTTAGCTAGACCAATACTAGGGTCAACTACAAAGACTGCTTGAGCAATTTAGTGTGGTGTTTGAAGTCCCAAGGATTTTACCACCATGAAAGGGAACAAATAACTCTATTGGACTGAAATCTAGAGTTGATCCAGTGAAGATTAGACCTTATAAGGTTGTATACTTTATGAAGATTGATATTGATAAACAGGTGAAGGAGTTTTCAGAAATTGGGTAATTTCATCATCGTAACAATCCATATTCTAGCCCAGTTATAATGGTAAAGAAGAAAGATGTGGATGGCAGATGTGTATAGACTACCAAGATTTAAATAGTTAAACTATTCTAGTACGATATATTATTCTAATTATAGAATAACTAATGGATGAGTTTCATGGGGTAGACTACTACACCAAGTTAGACTTAAAGTATAGGTTTCATTAGGTTCAAATGAGAGAAGAGGATGCAGGAAAGACAACATTTAAAACCCATGAGGGATACTATGAATATGTTGTCATGCTTTTTGGGCTAATTAATGTGCCAAATACTTTTCAAGAGACAATGAATAATTTTAGTCAATGTTAAAGAAGGGAGTCCTAGTACTTTTTTGGGTGATATTTTAGTTTACAGTAGAGGCTAGGCTGAACACCTTGAGAAAGTGAAAATGCAAAGGCTGTTATACTTGATGAAAAAAAATTGCATGCTAATTTGAAGAAATGAAATTTTCAGTGATGAAAGTTGGAGTATCTAAGGTGTATTATTTCTGAATATGGGGTGGCAATCGATCTAAAAAATTTGAGGCAATTTCAAACTGGAAGGAACCTTGGAATGTGAAAGGGGTTAGGGGGTTCCTCAGCTTTACCAGATACTACTAAAAATTTATTAGAGAATAGGGGAAATTGTTTAACCAATGATTGTCATAACTAGAAAGGATGGATTTAAGTGGGATGAGAAGATGAAAGTAATTTTTTAAGAACTTAAGGGTCGTATGACAATATCTCCAATATGAAGTTTGCTAAAATTTTCTAAATATTTTGTCCTCGAATGTGATACTCCATGTCACGACCCATCCCCCAGGGACCATTCCATAACTACCCCAATCCTGACTTCTATAGGCCAGGGGTTGGTGATTAGCACCAGAAAGGCGTATCCCTAAAACGGGAACACATTGCCTTTAAACCTATATAAACACACAGACTAGAATGCAACAAGATGCAACCATGAAGTAAAACTGATCTAGTAAAAGTGTGTACTAAAAGTAAGGGGCCGTAATACAAGCCCAACTGAAAAGATACAACCAAAACTGAAAACAAAAAACAGATCCTGAGATAATCCACTAAGGATCCTACCTGAAGGGTAGGTACATATTGTCTCCACAGCTTTCCATGTCAACCATCACCATCGCCCACTGTCAGGTCCTAGCTCCCAAGTCTCAGTCAGGGCTACCCGTCGTCTGTACAAGATACAACAAGGTGTGGGTGAATCCCGTGCAGGGGTGAGTATAAAAATACCCATTAGGGACCCTGATACCCCCAAAGGTCTTTCATAATTCCACAAAGGAAAAACACAAGCATGATCTCAATCACAAAGCACAAAGCAAAAGACACAACTCAAACTAGGTATAACTGAGTACAACAGTACATATGATTATCCATAAAAATAGATCATCTTAATCTATCAAGAGGCACTGCTCCTGACCCACACAGGATCAATAGGTACTAACCTCCACAAGACCTACACAAGATTGATAGGTAATGATTCACACAGAATCATTGGGTGCTAATTCACACAGAATCACTCGGTGCTGATTCACACAGAATTGCTAGGTGCTGATTCACACAGGAAAGCTAGGTGTTGATTCACACAGAATTGTTGGGTGATGATTCACACAAAATCACTGGGTACTTATTCACACAGAATCACTGGGTGCTGATTCACACAGAATCAATCGGTGTTGATTCACATAGAATCACTGGGTGCTGATTCACACAAAATCGTTGGGTGCTGATTCACACAGAATTGCTAGGTGCTGATTCACACAAAATCACTCGATGATGATTCACATAGAATCATTGGGTGATGATTCACATAGAATCTCTCATTGCTGATTCTCATAGAACCACTCTTCCTTCTTCACGTCTCATCCAAACACATGATTCCCGTTCATAGTACACCTTTTTCTAGGAGAAACTACTCCTTAAGCCATCAGTCATATTTAAACTGGTATGAAGTCCCACGTATAAGTTTCACAATGATTTGTAATGTCATAAGGGTTCTAATGCAATAGATAGAACGTCAACCCGACGCCTAGTCTCTAAGTTATTGTAATTTTAGTTCCGAGGGCCTGGTTAGATTTGGAGTTGATCCAACCCATCTGTACTCCAAATTTTTCCAAAACTCTTGTGGAGTATCTCAAAAGGACCATATCACTCCAAGGATCTCAACATTGTAGATGGTTCATCAAACGTACATTCGGTTCGCAAGATACGACCTTTTAAACGTATCTGGGCTCGAGAGGGTCTGGGTCCAGTCTGACCCGATCAGACAGACCTAGAACGACCTAGTTCGGTTCGAACCTAATCGATCCGGGTCCAACCCGGCCCAGCCCAAACTGGCCTAGACCGGCCCGGCCTGCCCTGGTCAGGCTGGGTCACGGAGGCTCGGCCTGTCGGCTGGCGCGACCCATGGAGGGGTTGCACGGTTCACCTCCCGAACATCTCAAAGAGCTGTTCGACTCTTCAAATGGTGGCACTAGGTGGCATTTCCTCATCACCCATGGGACCTGCAAGGAGCGGGTCCCCTGACTTCACTGTGGATTTGAGCCACGACCTGTCTCATCGTGGCGCACGACGGTGCTCCACCTCTTGCCTCTACAGCTGGTCTTTGCCAGCTACCTGTCCAATTACCGTGGTGCCAAGTGGAACCACCCTCCTCCGTGGTCGGCGAGCACCGACCATCACCTATGCCACCGACGCCAGTTGCCGGTGCTGCACCAGAGAAATTCCCTATGCCACCGGGTGATCTCCGGTTGTTCTTTCTTCCTTCCGAATGCGTCTACGGGTATCCTAGGATGCCTACGTCATTGTATACCTCCCGGTTTCCACTTTCCGTCAAGTTGGAAATTTTTCCCTTGAAGAACGCAACATGAACGAAGTAGTGGAGGGTTCGACCTTGTTCGTTTGGCTCACGCCCTCTACATTAGCATTATAAAAAGCGAGAGATTATTCAATTCATCAAAGAAAATCTTTAATAAATAAACCCTCTACCTAGAAGATCATTGGTGATCGCTAAGGACAGTGGTGCTTCTATGTTCGGAGGTATTGTAGACGAAGGAGAAGTTTTGCGAGCATTGACGTTCATCGTCTGTTGACTTCCAGAGTGATTCCGCAATGGGCGTCGTCAAATCCTCCATTCTCCATCAGTGGAAGGTGTCACGATACTTTGCCAGAGGTTTCTCACAACTGTGTCAACAACCCACGCCCATGCTTCCATTAAATAGACGAGAGATTTGACTGTGTCACATGAAATTAATGCGGTTCATTTATGAACCACATTTAATGTTGCAACGTTGAGGTTACAAAGATGAACGGTCAAGCCATTAAATGGATTGACAAGTCATCGGTCCCACCACTGCTGATCAACTATTACAGAAAAGAAATAAAATAACAATGTTGAGTTATTTTTTTTGTAAAGTCCAAAATTTATCTTTTTCTTCTGATCTACTACGGCCGACGTGAAGCCTCCCTTAAATTAATCCCAGTGTTGTGGATTCAACGGTGTTCTCATATTTTAATTCTGAACATCGGTTCAAAAGTTAGAAAACTCTGCCCATACGTTTACTGAACATACCTTAAAAAAAGTTCAAAAATTCGTTCTGGGCACACTGGGTCTTGGAATCACGCACCGTCAATTTTCACAGACTCACAATAATCCCAAATAATTAAAAAAAATTAAATGGAATTTCAGGGTCTTTACACTCCGAGACTATGATTGGGGGCGGTTTTGGTACAGGAGGGTCGACCTATAGCCTATTTCAATAAGACCTTATCTAAAGCTAATTTAGAAAAGTTTGTATATGAAAAAGAGATTATGGAATTTTTTTTGTCTAATGATAACTGGCGGCATAACTTTTTGTGAGGATGGTTTACAGTATCAGAGCTTAAGGCATTTATTGAGCTAGTATCTAGTGTCGACAAACTGGCAGTGTTGGCAAACAAAGCTATTGGGATACAATTTTTTTGAAGTAGTATATCAGCCTAGGAAGTTTAATAGTACGACCGATGCTTTGTCCAGGGCAGTCCTAGAGGTAGAGGAGAGGCAACTTGCGGTGACTATGCCTGGTTGAGAGGAGTTGAAGGTGGTGCACACAGAGCTGTCACAGGACAAGGAAATGATGGATATCATTGATACCTTATAGAAAGAGAATCTGACCAAACCAGAATATGATTACCGAGAAGGATTTCTATTTTATTAAAAACACCATTTGTTGTCTCGACGATCAAATTTGATACTGAATTGCTTCACCATTACCATTCCTCATCGGTAGGGGGGAATTGGACCTATCAAGACTTATAAACGGTTGGCTAATGAGGTTTATGATAGTACATGGGGGTGCAGCGAAAGCTGGTGGACTGGGGATTTAAAAAAAATCATAGTTGAAGTGACGTAACTTGTTTTCTCCAGCAATCCAAGCCCCGATATGGTTCAAGGATCTCACGTGGATTATTCAAAGCATAAAAATAAAACTGAACACGTACCTTGTTTGAAATGAATCACTATAGACTATAGCTAATCATTAGAGGTCCTAGCTTGAAGGATCCAAAGTCGAACCTATCTTGATCATCCACACATGCCCCAAGAATCTTTGTGCTCATCATATGTTGAATTTTGGGTACTAACATAGAGCTCCAAAGAATCCTTCAGCATCACAACGATCACCTCAATACCGTGTCTTCAATCTATCAAAGGCATTATTGTGAATCAAATGATCGTAAAGAGACTTTATCTCTCTAGAAAGATGGAGAAGAGAGAGGCTCTCATTTTAAATGAACAGTGCATGGAATGAGTCTCTCCTTCACTAATATAGTGGATGCCTCAAATACCCGGTTAGGGTTCCCCGACACCTTTATATTTAACATCTACTACATAAGTAATAAATAAATAGTTATGATGAACTAACTACATCATAAATATTATTTATCTTTTATCACATACTTTTAATATATATTAAATATATTATGTGATAAACTAAAGTCATTTACTCAAATCGTAATTCCTGCTAATATTAAATGAACATTTAATATTAAAATAATATTTGTTAGTATAATATTTTTCTTGTATTCACTAAACATCTCATGAATGATTTTAATAAAGAAATTCAACGCAACTACTCTATACTCATAATTGCTGCTAATATTAAACGAACCTTTAATATTAAAATAATATTTTTTAGTATAATATTTTTCTTATATTCACTAAATATATCATGAATACTTTTAATAAATAAATTCAACTTAGTTATTCTATACTCAAATAATAATGAATTTATTTATTCATCAGTGATCAATATCTTGGACAATTATCGAACACTATGGTGGGTCCCACCATGTTCTATATACATATTCACTAGAATAAGGAAGATTTTTGAATATGCTGTTGTGTGTGACCCTCTAACCCCTTATCTCGATAGTAGTGAATACTATTCACGGACCAAGATCAAATTCGAACAACCCATCAAGACCCCTAAAGAGATAAGGAATAGTCATAGTAACAATAACCACCTACGAACATGTACTGTGTAATATAATCTCTTTGTCTTTCGATATCTCATAAAGTAGGACACATAATTATGTCACCGTCTTTTCTTGAAATATTATTTGTTGATCTAACTGGATAGACTTACCTTCGACTACCTTAGCTGAGGATTTATGAAGGTACTACCATCTAGATCAACTAGGTCTGAGATATTACTTCCTTAACTCGGATGGGAAAAATTCTATTTTGATCATTCAACCAATGCCATACCACCAATGATGTACTCAACATAATTTACCTCGCCATGATTTCATTATCATGGTTTTTCCTTGCATCAAAGTACACGATCAAATGTCATGCATTTATAATGATCTCAAGTAAATAAACCAATAAACATGTTCATAGATAGGAGCAACCAACGAAACCTAAAACATGTGGTGTTCCTATTAGTGGGGTTTTCCTTATGATCTCACCTACCAGAGATCACCAGGTGTGAATTTCATGAGAAGAAGTCTCAATGCTTATGATCCCTCAACACATGATAGTCAGACATCAACAATGTTCAATCAATATGATGTATGTAGACCATATGTCATATATTTAAGATTAATGTCATAGTATCTCAAGATTCTCATTATATCATGGGATTTGCTATAAACTTTTGATATGAAAATAATATAAAGAAATTACCATTTAAATAGTGGATGCAGAAATATATGCACTCTAATTATAAATATACATCATGCATATCTCACTATATACATGAAATAATAATTGATAATTACTATATAGTTGGGTAAATGGAACCCACTATTACAAAAATACCACTTTCACTAGATCCAACTTTCTAACCAACCTTGTTAGCTTTCACATGATTAAAATCATGTTTCTGTTGAGTCATGAATTTAGTTGCTGGGTCAGCCACGTCTCCGCTGCGTAGCTATTCTTCTATGTGTGACTTTACCTCTTCGACTAAAACTTCTCAAGAGATGATACCCCTGATTATAACCCTTTTTTCCACTGGATAAACTTGACATCTTGTCTAGTACTAGTAAAAGAATTATCATCATGATAAAACATCACTTACTAAGTATGATTCCAAGAACTAAAAAAAATAGTTTCATATTTTACACTACTTATTTAGGTACCTTAGAAGTCACAACGTACTTGGTATTTATAGATGTGGCTACCACTAGCTTGAATGAGCATGTCTTTCACATCACCTTATCCTGAATACGATATTAGATCACATAGATCTAAGGAAGACTAGTGTGTGCCCCCTCAAAACTGGTATCTTTTCTTCTCCACACACTAAGTACATATCCTTTGTACTTATTGAAGTGAAATTGGATAGTTTGGACTACTTCCATTATATTTTTTCTGGATATAACTGATTATTTTCCTACTACAAAGTTTATGTAGGAAATATCATTTCTTATCATGGCATATGTGATCGATCCATCGTAGAAGCGTATGGAATTAAACTCACCACTTTAATCTCCTCTTATGCCTATGAATTTTTTCTTAGAGAGATATATGTCATTTGACACTGGTAACAATTCTCTATCAAATTGTTCCAACTTGTAGTTTTCAATACCACATCCGTATATGTACTATTGACTAGGTCCAAGCAACTATTAGATATACCTCAATAGATCTTATTCCCTATAAATTAGGTTGATACTTTAAGTCAATATCTGGAGTAATTCGTTTATTCTGGTCTTAACTAACTATAATACCAATAGTTGTTTTCCATATGTTACCAAACATATTTCACTTGGAAAATAATGGCACTCTCACTAACCTCTGGTAGATACGTGACAATTATTAATTCCAAATGAATATTCTATGATCTTGTTGCTCTAATACTAAACTATTTTCAGTAACTTTCACCCCTTATTGGAATTCTATGATGTCTCCATCCCTTTTTGGTTACGTCTTATAGACACCTTCCATGATTGATGGTCTTAAGATCCATTTCTCAATAAAATGATCATAGAAATTAGCTATGATAAGTAAAATTCTAATGGATTTGGGAATAACCATTTGGTGTTACCGATTGAGCCTTATTGGTAACATACTTGTACCACCCATGTATCGTCTCACTTGAATACCCACCACAATATTCGAAATAATAAGACCCTTGTACTTTGATACATGGAATCCATTATTGAATTTTAATTGATCTTTTCAATTTTAGATAATTTTCATATAATGTATACTTGTGGGAATTATTATACTTAATGAATAATATATCACTAGTCATGTTGAATATAAAATCATCATCATGGTTTTATCCTTCCTACACAGTATCTATCTCTGGAACATTATCTTCCACACCTCTTGTGGAACTCATTCCTATTCCAATAAGTTGTGCATCTATGGAATTGACTAAACTCAAGTCAATCTTGTTCCCATTATCTCAAGTAGAGATGTGAACCCTTTTATAGAAATGTAGTCCATCACTTGACTATAACTTTTCTATCATAGAGAATTCTATAATATCCTAAGAAACTTTTAGGATAATTACTTCAGATTCACATTGTGTTTCTATTGATGCAAGTTTGTTTATATCTTAACAAACTCTTTGCATACAAACACACGTCCTTATGAAATAATGGATTTTGATCATACTATAACTCATATGATATCTATTTTTCATTATATTTGGCATTTTTTTATGGGATAACGTCGTTATTTACGATGCATATCTTGAAAAAAATGGAAGTTTCGACAATGGATATAAATTTAAACATTGATAATCCTTTTACTTACATCATGGATCTGATGTGTATAAGGAAATGTGCATTTAGAAATTACTCCATGCTATATTTTGTTAATCAATGTTAACATTTAAGACTCATCATCGATCCTCCTTATTAGAATTATAGTTATGATGTAGATAAGGTAATGTGTGTTTATGAATTACTCAACACTACATTATATTGATTGATGAATGCTTGGTCAAGATATTATTCAGCACACTAGCCCGAAGAAAATCATATCTTCTGACCATTCATATATCATACTTCACTTTATCATTCCTTAATAAACCCTTAAAGTAATCTAATGAAGTATATTTACCACTAGCTTACCCATTGAATAGTTTGTTCTCTATAGCTAAACTAATTTCTAAATCTTTGTGGGTTAACTTTATTTATAAAGGTTTATTTGTAAAAACTAAATAAGTATATACATCGATAATACCTAAGGTGTTTATATACACTAAGTTTAAAAACCATATTGGGTATATCCTTGATGTACACTTTTAGTTTTACTTGACAAAGAATTATCTTTCAGTAACTGGGTATATAAGTCTTACATTTTATATTCATCGGGTATTGCCAATGATTCAAGCATTACTAAACTATTTGTTCAGTATTAAACACCACATACAAAATTTATTAATTAATTGGAATAATCTATACTTATGTCCAAAGGATTCATGAGATAAATGTTTTGGTAATACTTAACAAATGTTCAACTAGAACCATTTACTTGGAAATTATAAGTCATGCACTTCTCACCATTGACTTAAGAACCATCCTTTATCCACCGCTTGGAGAACACAACTTACTTATGATAATGTTTCTATACATATTTGGTTATTATATTCAAATACACATATGTGATAGTCATATTGTATTTAATACCCAAGAATTATGATAGGAACATTACTTATAATTAATGAATATATCTGAAGAAGAAGAAATTACTTTCTTATTTAATTCAGTTCATTGTGTTTAAAATTTCATAGATTTATTTCATGATATGCGAAAAAAATAACCTCATGTTTAATAACTCTTTCTTTGAAGGATGTTGTGAAGGTTTCTTTGAAATTTCCCTTTCCATTGGCCTTTTCACCTTGTTTTTCTTCTTGTTCACCGTAATATTTAAAGATATACTTTCTTTAAGTTCTTATTTACTTGGAGAACCTTACCCAAAAGGTAACAAAGTGTTTTATCCATACTATTTGTTTTTTATCTTAAATAGAACTGAAGTATCTGGGTGATAAAGATATAATAATGTTATCTAATGAAAGATTATGATCCATATTTAACATTTACACATATCTAGTGTAACAATCTCCCATTAATATCTCATTTTACTTTCCCTTTTAAATATTCTCAAAGATGATACAATCATGTGAAATCATTAATGTCCTAGTGTAGCATCCACAACTTACATCAGATGTTGATGATAACATTATGACATAATAATCATATGATTCATACATGGGTCTTTTGTAAGAATTTTTTACACTCGCTTCCTGAGGTGGATTAATAGGTTTTAGGGACACAAACACCTTGAATTTCCAATATCATAATACTTTGCGCAAGTTCCTGTAGTACACCTTAGAAACTCATGCCATTTTGAACATTTTTCTTTTTCCTATATTATCATAGTGTTATTGTGGTATTACTTGTTATCGTCTACAAAAATAAAATATACCACCTTAATACTTTTATCTTGATTAATGATTATACATTATTGATTAATAAATTAAATCATTAAATGTATCTCATTATTTTATCGAATTCTATCAACCCTATGTTCTAAAATAGGAATACTATGTCGCTTGAGTATTCTAGTGCCAAGGATCCCCAAACCTATCCTCATAGTCTATAATCTAAGGCTATGTCACTACTCAGAGAATTCAAGGTAGGAATTTGTCTGGTCAACCATATTAACCCATGGTTCCTTGATCTATTGAGTGAAGTCCCAACTTCTAAAATCGTAAGATGATTTACTCAACACTTGTCTCTGAAGTTTCAACAAACTAGCTATGACTACTTCCTTGTTGTCATGTAAATGTATAAAATAATAAAATGCATAAAGGAAATAAAAATATCTGACTAATCTTGATAATCTAATATAGGTTTATCCATTTAAACTTTATTGGATCAAACATGACCTAGAGGTATCATACCTAAGTCATATCTTGACCTCATCCCCAGTCCGGTGTGTCCATTTATCATATAGATTTCGCCTCAACTTGGCATGGTCCGTGACTTACAACGTCTTTATCATATTAAAAAAAATACTCACACGTAGGTGAGGGGAACTCAAGAGTTAAAAATATAGATAAATCACTTTTACCTGGGTGTACAAACCCTTATTCATATTAAATGATAAAAAAATCACGATGCACATACCGTCTTATTTAATTACATTATATTATTCTAGTGATTGAGTGTGTGGATTGGAGAAAGAACTAACAAGATACACTGAAAAATGTATTTGATATTACCAGATGATCGGATTAAAAAGATAATAGGATGTACAATAGGATAATTTTGAAGAGTCCTTCTCATGGTCTTCCTCCCATTGTAGTGATGGACTATGAGAGACTATCCACAAATCCTGCCAGAATCTGTTCCAACAAATTTGGTACCAACCTTCTAACCAAAAATATACCCTCCTAATACCATATACCACAATTTATACAGCTCTTAATCAACTATATACATTTCCCTTTCTACCCCTCCTCTGAAATTTATGAAGAATAGGAGGGCGTGAAATAACTAAAGGGGTAGAAGGGTAACTACCAAGAGAAAAACCCAGACTATTAACATTTTACCCAAACCCAAAAGGCACATTTTCCTCAAGGTGGAGATCTTGAAATTGAGTTCACAGGTGATCTGCATCTTCCCAGGTAGACTCCTCTTTCAGCCTACCCTTCCACTAAATCAACCATCTTCCATGAGGATTCCTGAGAACCTTTTTAGTATCAAAAACATCTGTCGAGAAAAAGCTATAAGAAGGACTATTGTCCCATGATTCTGGGAGCTCCGAACAAATTGTATATTGTCCAACTGCATGCTTAAACTGTAAAACATGGAAAACCAGGTGAATCCGAGAAGTTGGAGGCAATGAGCGTCTATAAGAGACATTCCCCAATCGATCCAAAATATGATAGGGTCCATAAAAAAATCAACTAACTTTGGAGTAAGCCTAGTGGGATTAGAAGTTTGAATATTGGGCTGGAGTTTAACAAAAATAGATTCCCCAACATCAAAGGAAACATCTCGACAGTGTTTTTTGGTAGCTCGTACCATTAACTATTGGAAGTGGGAAATATTATACCGCAATTGGAGAAAAATATGATCACATTCAAGGATAAAAGCTTCTAAACTTTCAACCGGCGAACCCCTTCCCAAAAATTTTTGCACAATAAGAAGCTTACGACCTTAAATTGGTTCAAAAGGGGAATTTTTTTTGGAAGTATGAGTAGCCATATTATAACAATATTCAGGCCAAGGTATCCATAACAACCAAGAGATGGGCCTTTGCAATGAAAAACATTATAGGTAGGTCTCTAGAAATTTTTTTAACTATTTCCATTTGGCTATCTATTTGAGGATGATATGAAGAACTCATTTTTAATGCAGTTCCTTCAAACCAAAAGAGTTCTTGCAAAAAATTACTAAAAAAAATTAAATCATGATCACTAAGGATAGAACGAGGAATTACATGAAAACAAACCACTTATTTAAAAAAGATTTTATCCACAACCTTAGTTGTATATGGATGTTGTAGCATCATAAAATGAGCATATTTTGTTAAATGGTCCACAAATACCAAGATAATAAAAAATCCCTGAGATCTTGGAAAACCAAAAACAAAATCCATTGAAATCTCATACCAAACTAATTTTGGTATGGGAATTGTCTGGAGAAGTCCCACTGGAGATATATCATGATATTTATGACACTGGAACGTATCACATTCACATAAAAACTATTGGATCTTCTTGGTCATACCCCGCCAATAGAACCCGATGAAAAATCGTTTATATGTCCTTAGAAAACCAGTGTGGCCTCCAATAAGAGAAGAGTGGTAATATTGGAGGAACTTAGTTATTAGGCTAGACTTGGAAGTCAAAACCAATCAATACTGGTATCACAACAACCCTTGATGCAAATAATAGTCTGAATGAGAAACTGGATTAAGTTGCAAGGATGAAATAAAATCCTTTAACATGGAATCATGTTGATATTCTGCTTTAGCTATGTCAATATCCAGCCAGAGTGGTTCAGAAATCACTGAACCGAGAAAAATAGAGCCGCTGTAAGTTTTTAGGTCATGAGTAGGCCATTGAGAAAGAGAATCCACAACTTGGTTAATATGACCAGGTTTGTACTGCACCTCAAAATCAAGTCCCAACAACATATCTTTCCAATATTGGTGATTAGCCACATGAAATCACTAGATGAGTAGGTGTTTTAGAGATTTATGATCTGTATAAACTATAAAGTGTGTGCCGACCAGATACTGACGCCAATGATTAATGGCCAAGACAAGTTCTATAACTTATTTTCCATAAACATATTTGGACAAGTTGTCATCATCCAAGGACTTACTGAAGTATGCCACTAGACGACCAGATTGCATAAGAACTGTGCCTACCCCACATCTAGAAGCATCACACTCAATAACGAAGGGTTGAAGGTAATCTAGTAAAGCTAGTAGGGGGGGGGGGACTAAGCTTTCTTTGAGGGAAATAAACATTTTTATACAATAAGAGACCAATGAAGATTATTATTCTTTTTTAATTCAATTAGAGGCTTTGCGATCTTTCCATACCCCACAACGAACTTTCTTTAATACCTAGTCAATCCCCCAAATCCACAGACTCCTTTAAAAGACCAAGGATATGGCCAGCCAAGTATGCATTCTACCTTAGAGGGGTCCATCGAAATGCCATCAAAAGAAATAACATGAACCAAATATTCTACAGATGGTTGAGCAAAGAAAAATTTCTTTTTATTGAGGTGGAGCTGGATGTGCATGAGTATTTGTAAAATGTTTTCCAAGTGGATCAAATGGTCTACCCAAGTTTTTCTACAAACAAGGATATCATTAAAAAAACCAAAACAATCTTTCGTAAAAATTATTTGAATATTTTGTTCATGGTAGAATAGAAGGTAGCTGAATCATTAATCAGTAGGAATGGCATAACAAGGAATTCATAATACCCCTCATGTGTTCGTAATGTATTTTTGTGTACATCCTCGGTTTTAACTCAAATCTGGTGGAAACCAAAATTTAAATCTAGCTTAGAAAAAAACACGACTCCATGAAACTCATCAAATAATTACTCAATGATAGGGATAGGGAACCTGTCTGGTGAGTTTGTTGATTGTCCAATAATGTACACACATCTGCAAACTTTCATCATTTTTCTTCACAAGTATAATGGGACTAGAAAATAGACTGTTGCTATGTCAGATAATCCCTTGTTCCAGCATCTCATTAATTTGTTACTCAACCTCATCCTTGAGGTAATGATCTAGCTTGTAAGGATGAATACTAACCAGAATTGACCTAACCACAAGTGTTAAAACATGGTCTATTTCCTAGAAGGCCATGAGGTTTAAAAAAATGAAATCTGTTCAATAAATTATCCAACTGTACTTGGTAACCCATGACTCCTTTTTCTGCCCCTTTACTGGAATTTGTAGTTGAGTATTCCAATTCCAGCACTCCAAAAGCATATTCTTTTATTGGATATTGTCTTGAACCATAGAATGAAGTCCCAACCTATCTGAATTACCATGGTGTTTAATCTCCTTCCCCTTCCACAAAAACTCCATGGTTTTATGACCCCAATTTGTTAAAACGCTTCCCAAACTTATCAGTAATTGAATACCTAAAAGAAAATCTGGTCCCCCATTAATGTACAAAAAGGCATATACTTTGATGAAAAAATTCTCTAAGATGATCTTTATTTGTTTACATAATCCTTGAGAAAAAACTCGCGATCTGTTTCCAAGCTTAATTCTGAAAGTCTTGGTTTGGAATACCTCTATATTAGCCAACTTATCTAATTGTCTAGATTTAAAGTTTTGGCTAGCCCCACTATCTACTAAAATCAGTACCGGCACACCTGAAAGGTGTCCTATGAGCATCATTGAATATTCCCCATCTATACTCACACTACAAAACTCAACCATTTCTCTAGTAAAAACTGGAAGTTTCCCTCTTGGTTCCTCTTCCTCAAGTATTAAGAATCCTTCTATTTCAACAATGTCTTCCACCCTCTGTGGTTCCTCATTTTCCCATACTAAAACCCACAAGTGTTTTTATAGATATTTATGAATTTGTTTGAAAGGTTATCCACAAGAGAAACACAATTCCTCCAGCTTACGGTCTTCCTGATTCTATTGATTCAAATATCTTACCCTGTTCCAGTGTTCTTCTCCCACAATTTTCTTTAAATATTCTTCTCAATAATTTTGAGAAAGAACAAGTCAGATTGCATAAATATTTTTTGTCACCACTCCATATTTCTAATTCCAGGGGGATACCTCTTGTTGAATATATGAACTCTGGATTACTTCCTCACTGGTTAACTCCTTTTCAGCCTTTCTTGCTAGAGCTATCATCTGAATTTTGTTAGCAGGCTCATGCTTTGATATCTGCTTTTCTATTTCAGGGCATAGTCCCCCCATAAAAAGACCATTATACCACGGTTCAGGAAAATCCGAAATTCTCAAAGCAATCTTCTCAAACTCCTCTATATATTCATCCACATAATTGGTCTACCACAGATTTTTCAGAATCTTTAGTGGATCTCCATCAATGATTTTCCCAAACAGATCCATTATGGTTGGATTAAACAAAATCCAAGTTGATCCTGGATATGCCAAGTCAAAAACCAATGTAGTGTTTTCCCCTCAATAAAATCTACACATAATGCAATTTCACTTCCTCCAAAGTACGATTGATAAAAAAATAAGTATCCTCTTAAGTAATCCATCCAAATGGATAATCACTAGAAAAAATAGGTAGTTTGACTCTCCTTGTCACATTGCACATACCGTTTAGAAAAATAACATCCTCCGCAGAAGCATTTTTCCCCGCACGCACACCATACTCCACACTTCCCAACTCTTTACCATAAAAATTTTTCAGCGATACCTTGATCTATTTCCCCATTACTGAACCCCGATCCAACTACTACTTGACTCCTTTTAACTGTTCCAAAGTTTTTTCTTCCAAATTTTTAACTCTCAGTGACATGCATTCCTCAATCTGTTGTGTGACGTCCAGTGCCACTCGCTGGATCTAATTTTTTATGCACATCAACTTCTCCAAGTTTTCCTGCATAAAAGACATCTAAACCTTAATTATATCTATAAACAAATCAATTGATCCCAATTTATTCTCCATTCTTGTTTGCATCAATAGAAAAACACAACCTTCCTGCTCATGCTTAAATTTTTTTCTCTCAGTCGTTTTCCTCAGTTCTCTCTCTCCAGTGTTTGGTTCCCTAGCAGAGTCACCAAATGTTACACTAGTGAGTGAGTGTGTGGCTTGGAGAAAGAATAACTAGCAAGATATACTAAAAAATGTATCTGATATTACCAAATGATCAGATTACAAAATAGAATAGGATGTACCACTGGATAATTATAGAAAGTCCTCCTCCCAATCTTCCTCCTGTTGTAGTGATGGAACATGAGAGACTATCCATAGCTCCCACCATAATATGTTCCAACAGATTCAGTACAATCCTTATAATAAAAAATATTCCCTCCAAAAACCACATGTCACAATTTATAAGCCTCTTAATCAACTATTTGTATTTCCCTTTCTACCACTCCTCTGAAATGTATGACGAATATGTGGGAGTGAAACAACTAAAGGGGTATAAGGGTCAGCACCAGGAAAAGAACTCGGACTGCTAACACATTCATCACAAGCAATCAAATAATTAAATAAATAATTAAACCATACATACAAAAGTTTGGTCAATTACTCCAAATCGGTTAGCGACTAAAAGTAAAGAGTGATAAATTAAATGCAATAAAATTAAGTACGAGGGATTTTAAATAAATTAAATGAATTATTTAAATTCAAATAATTTATTTAGATAATTTACTCAGTCCTGATATTAATTTAATTTTAATTAAAAAATTAATTAATTAATTAATTTAATACCAAAATTAAATTAATTTGTATGAGTATTAAAATATTATATTTTAAAACCAAAAATTAATAATTAATTAATTTAATTTATAACTAAAAATAAGTCAATTAACTAAATTAATTTTGATTATATTAAATATTTTTAGGGCCCCGAAACACCGCATGGGGCCCATGCGGGTCTGGCCGACCCCATGTAAGCCTATTTATGATCCGTGAAAAGCCCATGCAAGGTTATTATTGGCTCGGCCCACCCACCCAGACCTGTTTTGGGTTAGGCGTCTTGCCCGACCCACTGCGGGATGAATCAGGTCCAACAGGACCCATGAAACCCTTAGGAACTCGAGTTAGAGGTGTTATATGGCGGGTAGAGTGGAAAACGATGGATGATACAACCCTGATAGGTCGTTCGAGGTACAAAAGGCGGATGTGTGGCAAGGATATGAAAATAATCCTCTTTTTTTTTGTTTTTTTTTTGCTTTATCAAAGTCAAGTCGCCCCTTCATTTTTTTAAATATAAGTTTTTTTAACTCTTATTGAAGTCCGACCGCCATACTTGAAAAACAAAAACCTATAAAATTTCTACCTCCAACCAAAATTTTCAACACACCTATGATTATGTTGAATTAAATATTTGTTTCTAAAATGAACACATACATTTTTTAAGAATTCCATAGATGTATGGAATAAAATTTCACCGGTCGGGACTGGCCCGACCAGCAGATTCCCACCGTAACTTGGCCGGATTAAAATGATGGGGAACAAAATCTTCTCTAGTCACTGTGATGGATAAAATAAAATATTATATATTATATATTTTTTCATATATTTAATACCCAAAAATAACCACAAACAATCCGTATTTATTTTTCAGAAGGTCGGAACTTGGTCATCTGAGATTGGATTGATGTGTAGCTGGAGTCGTTTAAACTGAATTAAATCCCTCTACTTAATTTAAAGAAAATTAATTTTTTTCTTGCCTAAAAAAATTATCATGATTGATCTGATATCAATTGATGGTACTGAGGAATGAAACATAAGCCAATGGGTTAGGAATTAAAAAAAATTCATTGTCAGAGTGATATAACTTGTTATCTCCAGTGATTCGAGCCCTGGTACGGTTCGAAGATCTTTCATAAATTATTCAAAGCACAAAAATAAAACTGAACACATACCTTGTTCTAAATGAATAGAGATCCCATGGTGGGACCCACCATGTCCTATATTCCTACTCACCTAGAATAGGGAAGATACTTGAATACACTATTATGTGTGACCCTTGAGGCCCTTATCTCGATAGCGGTGAATATTATTCACGGACCAAGAGTAGATTCTAACAACACATCAAAGCCCCTAAAGAGACGAGGAATAGTAATTATAACAACAACCAACCTACGAACACACATTGTGTAATATAATCTTTGTCTTTCGATATCTCATAAAGCAGGACACACACTTGTGTCATCATCCTTTCTTACTTTATTATTTGTTGATCTAATTGGACGAACTTACATTCGACTACCTTGGACAAGGATTTATAAAGGTACTACCATCCTGATCAACCATACTTGAGATATTACTTCCTAAAATAAAAAGTGACAACTTTTATCTTGATCATTCAACCAATGTCATACCACCAATGACACACCCAACACAAGCTACCTCACCATGATTTCATTATCATGGATTTTCCTTGCATCAAAGTGCATGATCAAATGGAACACATTGATAATGATCTAAAGTTAAGAATCCAATACACATATCCATATATAGAAACAACCAATGACAACTAAAACATGCGGTGTTCCTATTGGTGGGTGTGTCCTCATTATCTCATCTACAAGAGATCACCAAGTGCGAACTTCATGAGAAGTTTCAATTCTTATGAGCCTCTAACACCTGATATCCAAACATAAATTATGTCCAGTCAGTGTGATGTATCTAGACCATATTACATATATTTAAGATTAATTTCACAGCATCTCAAGGTTCTCCTTATAACCTTAGATCTATTATAACATTTTAATATGGCAATAATCTATAAAAATTACCATTTAAATAGTGGATGTAGAAACATATACATTAAAATGGTAAGTACATCATGCATATCTCACTATATACATGAAATGGTAATCAAAAATTATTATATAGTTGGTCTAGAGAACTCACTATTACAATAATGTATTGGCCTATAATGACTCGTGCGGTACATAAATATGTTTGAGAATGTGGCATTTTTCAGAAAAGAAAATATGAGGCATTAAGTCATGAATGAATTCTACACACTTTGTCTGAACTAATTTGGGAGGAAATTTCAATGGATTTTGTTTATGGACTTCCAAAGTCACAGGGGTATGAAGTTGTGTTGGTTGTAGTGGATAGGCTAAGAAAGAACACCCATTTTATACCCTCAAACACCCCTATACGATAAAGACAATGGTTGAAGTAATTATTAGGGAAGTTGTCCGCTTACATGGGGTGCTAAAGGAAATTATTAGTGACTGTTATCCCTTATTCACAAGTCTTTTTTGGCATGAATTATTTAAGTTATAGGGGACAAAATTAAAGATGATATCTTTATACCATCCTCATAGTGATGAGAAAACTGAGGTGGTAAATCGATGTCTTGAAATTTATCATAGGTGTTTCAAATCAGATCAATTGAATCACTGGATGAAAAATTTATCCTAGTAATAATACCATTATAATACTTCACTTCACACTTCTATTGATCGTACTACCTTTGAGTAAGTTTATAGACGTAGGACACCACATATTTTTTGGTACACGGGGGGGGGGGGGGGGGGGTGTGGTTGAGGCTGTAGCCAATGCGCTGGTAGACAGAGGATGAGTCTTTGTGGTAGCTCCAATTAAACATCCAAATGGTGAAAAAGTTATGGTATAATATTTCAAACAACACCATAAAGAGGTGGTTTACTAAATCATTGATTTAATCTGGGTGAAATTATGACCCAATAAACCTGGTGGGGACAAACGACTAGGTGGGAAGTTAGAAACACAATATTATGGATCATTTTATGTTATGGGGAAAGTGGGAGTTGTTTCTTAATGGTTTCAATTACCAGACACCAGTAAGGTACATCCAGTTTTCCATGTATCTCAGTTGAAATCTATAGTTTGGAACCACCATGCTGAAGTGGAGCTACCAGATGAATTTTTGGATAAGGAATATCTAAAGGATATATTTTTTGAAGACTGATAGGAGACTACTCAACTATGGATTGTCAAATATTAAAGTAGATCGATGTATGAAGCTACATGGGAGGTTGTACAGGCTCTGTAAATATAGTATCCATAATGTCTCATTGAGGACAAGGTGTTACTCAAAGGGGGTGGGACTGATATGGCAGGGGTAGTCCAGGAAATGCCACCAATAATGTATACCTACCACTAGAGATCATGGGATGGTAGTATAAGGGAATATCTCAGTATAGTTGAGAGATTTAATATGATAATTTGATCTTAATTGATTCGGTTAGTGTAGTTTAAAGGGAGAATGGTGCGAGAATTAAGGGGAATTCAGTTAGTTTTATGTTTTAAGGCGTAGCGCCTAGGCCTGAGGAGCAAAGCTCTCTCAAAGAGCTTTTATTATAACCATTTCCCTACTCTATATGAACAAGATCTAGGTAGGTGTTTCTGATACCTATCACACTCACTATTACAAGGAAAATACCCTTGTAATTGATCTCTCTTGAATAATGGAGAATCCACCTCACAAAATACCACTTAAATATCAAAAGAAGAACTAATAGGACAATCCTATTATGATATGATAAAACCACTAGGAGAACTCTAGAGGGTGGGTTTGGACACCTACCCCACCACCCACATGAACCTATATTGAAAAAATAAAGGGTCGACTATCGTCTAGATAAATCCATTCATGCAAAATAGGGGCTTGCAATATATATCACACTTCAAAATTGATTGGTAATCAATCACATCTCCACAAATATTTTTTATCTACCAAAAATATTGTTCACATATCTGTAAGGCCACTTGAAGATCTACACCATCTAAACTTAGCTGATTTAGTCTCTTTTATCAGGAAATATACTAGAATTTATTTAGTATGAATTTCTTTCATGTTCACACTGCCTCCACCACATCTCGAATAAAGTGATACTGTAACCCAATGTGTTTTTTCCTAAAATAAAAGGATAGATTCCTTGCAATATGCAAGACAATTATGACTGTCACAAAACAATAGAATATGATCATGTTTATTCTCAAGCTCCTCTAAAAACTTTCTCATCTAAATTTCCTCTTTGAAATCCTATGTAGCTATCATGCACTCTGCCTCAATCATGGATAAAGCAATAGTTGGCTGTAACTCTGAAATTCAGATCACAACTCCTCTTGGAAGAGTAAACACATAACTAATAGTGGATTTACTCTGGTAAAAATCTCCAACTAAATCTGAATCAACAGGGCCTTTGATAATGAAATTTTATCCTCCATGACATGATGCCACATCTGAGGTCTCATTAATATGTCTTGAGATCCTCTTTATTGTGTTCCAATGCTCTCATCTTGGGTTCTCCATATACCAACTAACTGTTCTCACTATATGTTCAATGTCTGGTCTAGTACAATCTATAGTGAACATTAGAATTTCCACAGATGATGCATATAGTACTCAAGACATATTCATCCTTTCTACTTCACTTTTAGGACTCATCGTGGAGGATAACTGGAAATTAACAGGAAGAGCCTCAAGTTATTCTTCTGTGATAGCCAAATTTTCCCATTATTTTAGTTACAGTAAAACTGAATCCTAAGAATCTTGTTTGTTGGATCTGAGTCCTTAATATCAAACTCCCTAGCCAACTATGTCTTTATATCTTGTATTGGATCATTTTTGGGGACTAGAACCAACATATCATCCACATATAACATAAATGATAAAATCATTACCATAAAAACCTATAAAATATGCACAAGGATCTGAATGAAGTTTGTTGCATCCAAGACCCATGATATAAGAATATAATATCTAGTACCAACACCTCAACACTTGTTTAAGACTATTCTTCAGCTTGAAAACCATGTTTTCTGCCTTTTTTTTGCAAAACCTTCCAATTGAAGCATATAAATTTCTTCATCGAGATCCCCATAGAGAAAAGTTGTCTTCACAAATAGCTGCTCTAGATGTAAACCATATATAGAACATATTTCCATAACTACCCAAATAGTCAACAGTATAACAATAGAATAAAATATTTCATTAAAATCAATACCTTGATTTTGAGCATAATTTTTAACCATTAGTCTCACATGATATCTTTCAACTTGGTCATTTCCACATCGCTTGATCTTAAAGACTCATTTGTTGTCTTAAGCTTTCCTTTTGTAAGGTAATGTAACAATATCTCATTTCTTGTTATTGTGAAGAGATTCAAGTTCCTCATGAATCACCACTATTTATCTCATTGACATAGTCCGAGTGCCATATTGGTGATCTTTTCTTCTGAGTTGACCATTTTGGTCCAGACTCAACTGGTACCTGATCATCATGCTCTGGTAATGCCTCTAAGAAAACATGTTTTTCCTTTGATTTGACTTCCACCTTGATAGTTTTATTTTATGTTTTCTCTTTCTCTACGTCTCCATCAAAAATTATTTTCATGTTATCTTCTACAAAAATGACATCTCTACTCATGATAAGTTTGTGGGCAGTGGGGTCCCACAAACAATACCCCTTCACCATCAATGTATTTTAAAAAGATACATTTCCTGGATCTTGAATCCATCTTTAATCTTTCTTGGCCATTAAACAATGAATATATAGGATTTACCAAAATATTTAACTAATAATGGTCACCAAGTTTACCAATCCACATTTCCATCAGTGTTTTCAGATCAATCACCACTAAAGGATATCAATTAATCAAATAACAGGTGGTCTTCACTACTCATGCCCATGATGTCTTGGAAACTCTTTCAATCATCAACAAAACCTTTTTTATATACAATAGGATTCTATCCATCCACTCTACCACTCCATTCTACTAAGGAGTATACACTACCATGAACCATATCTTAATTTCTTCATGTTGAAAAAAAGTTTCAAACTTCTTGCTTGTATATTCTCCATCATTGTCAATCCTCAAACACTTTATCTTCTTTCCAGATTCAAGATCCTTCCACACTTTGAATGTTTTAAAGACTTGAAAAACATTTTATTCCTCTTGATTGGGTATACCCAACATATCATAAAATAATCATCAATTAATGATACAAAGTAACTTTCTCCTCCCACTGATATAACCAGTGTTTGTCAAACATCGGGATAGATCGACTCTAAGATCTCCTTGTTCCTCATCATTGACATCCCAAACATTAATCTATGTTTCTTTCTCAAAACATAGTGCACACGAAATGGTACCTTGTTCCTCATTGTTGACATCCCAAAACTTTAATCTGTGTTGCTTTCTCAAAAACACAATGCTCACGAAATGGCAAGGATACCATTGTATGCCCAGACGGTAACTTCTAATTAGAAAGAATCTTCAAGTCTTGTTTAGACATAAGGTCAAGATTTCAATGTCATGAAATCATCAACACTTACATCGAGGTATTTGGTGTTACAAATATTTATGCCTTCTTGTACATTTCACCCATAAGCACGTACAAGTTATTTGAGATCATTTCTGCCTTTATCACTATAAGAACTCCTTTTACAATTTTCATCTTTCCTTTATCATTGCAAGTATTTCATTTTTTATCATTAAATCATCCCAAAGATAATATGATCTTCAGTCTCTTGAAATGACGTACTCCTTGGATGGTTCAAACTATAGCATCATGCATATTTAATTTGATGGTACTGACTCCAACAATCTTCAAGGTCTGATCGTTCCCCGTTTACACAAGTTCATCCGAGATAGGTTCATATTAATAAAACCATTTTTATCGAAATTTCATGTGTCATTATGCCCTTGAGTCGATTATTCATACATCATTGAGATATGTTCTACCTCCAGTAGTTATCACCGCTTCATGAACTAGTATGTCTCTGTTTCCATAATTACTCACCACATTTCCTTGAGAGTTTTTCCACTAATTTTCTTGTTCAAACAGTCATTAACATGCCCCTTCTTGTCACAATTGTAACATCTGGATTTTTTCTTCTTACTCTTTGATTTGGATCTTCCATTATTTTGAATCCCATAGAAACTAACTTCCATCATCCTTTCACTATCCATTGACAGGTCTCTATTTGTCTATTTTCCCTATCTGTTCTTGCGCCGACTTTCTTCTTCGAGAATCTCAGCTGCAACATCATTGAAGAGAAATATATCTATCAGGATATTATTAATGAGGTTGATGATGAGTTAATCATATGAATCTAGAAAACTTTGGAGTAAAATCTTCACACATTCAGTATCCCCAATTTTGTAGTCCAATGTATTGAGTTGAGTGAACAGGTTATAGATGAGGTTGATGTGGTTAGTTGCTGATGATGAATCCACCATTCGTAGATTATATAATTTTCTCTTCAGAAAAATGTTGTTATACAGTGACCTGACCTCGTATAACTTCATTAGAATATCCCAAATTTCTTTTTCCATATTTTTCTCCCTGATTCTTGATAGAACCTCATCAGTCAAATCCAAATAGATGTTGGAATTACCATTTCCATCCATATCATTCCATTTCTCCTTCATCAAATTCGTCGGTCTTTTGTCAGTCACTAGTAGGAAATTATCTTTCTATAGAAAAACTTGAATCTTCATTTTTCACAATGGAAAACAATTCCCATTGAATTATTCAATATCAAATTTCATTGGAATCTAGACACATCATCGGTCTAGAACCTCCTATGTTTCACAACGGTGTACTTAATAAACCTTGATAATCTTTTTGTTGTGAAAGGTCAGCTGTAGTCGCAATCACAAACCCTACTCAAATTAATGAGAATTATCATACCCTAAAAAAGTGAACAGTGTCGGGCCACAACTTTTCTTTGATACCATATGTTGTGACCGATAATGATTTTATTTTCAGTGTAGTGATGATTTCAAGATAAAAGTAAAATGAAAAATGTGGAAAAATAGACACCAGATGTAACGTGGAAAACCCCCCAAATGAATATGGGTAAAAACAATGGGAGAATATAAGGATCTCAATTTGGTAAAATATTAGTGCACTCACTCTCACTATTACAAATAAAATTCTCTTGTAATTGCACTCTATTGAATAATGGAGAAGAAACTACACAAAATACCACTCAAATATCAAAGGAAGAACTAATGGGAGAATCCAATAATGAGATGATGAAACTATCGGGGGAACTCCCCTTTTATAGGCTACTACCAAATCTTCCTATATCCTCTCCCATTGAACTAAAGAGGTGGGTTTGTACACCTACCCCACACCATGGAAACCCCCCTTGACAAAAGAGAGGGGCGACTATCATCCAGAGAAATCCAACAGTCCAAAGTGCATCTGTACATGAAATCTAAATAAAGTTTAACAAAGATGTGTACTTTCCTTGATAGTAGGTGAACTCCCATTCACACTACTTTTATGAATTAAAACCTTACCTAGTTTTATTTTTCAGATTTTTCACATGAGGATTATCATCTTTAATGAACAAATTAGGGGAAAATAGTATCATTATGACTGATATTAATAAAAAACTGGCAAAAAAAGGGAGGAAACCTTGAAGATAAAAAATTTATCATTTACCACTTGTATAAATTTACAAATTTCCATTTTCATTCTAATATAATTCATTTATCATTTTAAATTTCATACATGAAAAAAAATTAAAATATTCACCCACAGATGTGTTATCTTCCTTGTAGGTTAGGTCTTCCCAGGGAAGTATTTCTTAATCTAATTGAGAACTCAATACTGAATAAAAATCTAGAGGTGTATTGAAAAATTATTAAAAAGTTCATTTTATAGTTTCCCACCTATTAATTTTCCTTCTACTTTAGATCTTAGAATTCCTTATCTATTTTTTTGTATCAAATGTGAAAAATACTTATTGAAAAATATTCTCCTAAGTTCTTCTCATTCCATAACATTAATCTCTCCTCTTGGATTCATATTCTTAATCAGTTTCCACCACTAATCAGATTCTACATCAAAGTGTTATACTATAAGGGTAACTTTATCTAGATCTAAAGAACATATTATAAAAATAACTTTTCTATAAAGGTATTTTATTTTTTTACAGTTAGTGTATTAGAAAATCCACTGAAAGAAGTTTCTCATTAATGCATGAATGACTAAACTGAAAGTTATTCCATTTGAGGTGAATCTGGTTTCTCAACATGATTTAAGTTATTATTAATAACTTGAGACAATTGATGCATTATACTCATAAATTTTTCCATTCCATATTCCTTCATATTATGAATACCGTCATTTCATCTTCCGTTACACTCATCATTTACAAAATTCCTCTTATTTACCACCATTTTTATAAAATAAGAAAACCTTAGTGAGAAATTTGTTACTTTTTAGAATATTTTAATTCTAAAGGTATTTTAAGTCCTAAAACAATATGATTCAAAATATTTTATTCTTTAGTCTACTCTAATAACAATTACATTTGATATATATCCTTCATAATGGTTTATAAAAATCATTTATAAAAAAACATATCCATTAGGAGTGTCAAAACAGGTGTGTAGGAAGGCATATTTGTTTTACACCTAGTTACTATTGAGTTAATACTCTATCCTCACTTTTAAAGGTCATTACACCTAAGTATAACTATGATAGAGCCACATCCACTTATAGTTTTCATACATGTATTTAATTGCTTGAATAAAAGTTACTTAAAACCTTACCATTTTTTGGAAGTTTTACTATATTTAGACTTAACCCTAGGGTTTATAATAATGTTTTCTAGTCCCAATTTCCATAAATAACTAAACCTTTATTTGATACCAACTATGTAATCCCACCTTTTTAATACATAAAACTTTCATTGCATGGCATAACACTTAATAACACAGAGGGTCTTTTAAGGTTTAGTTTCTTCGAAATTAAAAATATATTACATTAAAAACATAATATTTCTTTTAATACACTTTAAAGGATTATTCATATAATTATCCTAGGTTACTTTTACTGCATTTCATATCCTAGGGACATTCATCAAAAGAAAGGGGTGAGCATAAACCCCAATAAATGAATAAAAGAGGAAATATTTAGTATATGACCATGAGGCATAACAATAGAGAATGATCATAAGAACATGAGACATATCATAGTATAAATATCATGAAACATAACATGAATATATGGATACAATATTAAAATGATTCATTCATAAGCATATCACCAAGGTGTCATAAAACATAATTACTAAGGTTATTCACCAAGGTATCATAAAATATGTAATCTATAAAGATAAATTATTTAACCAATGAATTAGATCTATATCATGGAAAACCCTTAATATGTATAAATTCATGCATTCCATGTAGATCATAAGAAAACATTTCAATAATAACCCATGGGAAATAATGAATGGTTTTCATGTAAAAGTCATTAAATTTATAAATGATTAAAGGAATGATCATCACATCATTTTTAACCCCTAAAAAGGAAATGTCAGTTTCATATATGGAAATCAATAATCAATAAATTATGTTTAAATGTAGGTTAATACCCATGGATAAGGAAGAATTTTGTGTATTCACAATATAAAACATTTCATGTAAAAGAGAGAAATTCATGAAATAGTTTGGCAGCATGAAGGGTATACAACATGGATTAAAAAAATGGAATAATTATAGGGAATAGAGGTATAAAATTGATAAAACACTATTTTGTAAGTAAGGGATAATAAAAATTTCATGAAAATAATGCAATTCAATCATTTAGAAGACATACCAAAAAATAGGTACTTGAATGGAAAAGAAGAAGAGGAGAGTTCCCATGCCTTGGGAAGTAACTTTCTAAAGCTTGGAGAGGGAAAACCTTATGACCTTGGAGACACCATGGATGAAATTTTGAGAGGTTAAATGAGTATAATTACATGATTAATGGATTTCTAAATATTTTTCTTGGAATTTTAGGTTATAGAAAAAGAAAAACCATTGAATTAAACATGGTTTTTGCTCATGGTTTTAGTGTTTTATAATATTTTAATTAATTAGGACCAAAATCCATTTTTAACATTACTTTTCCATGGAAAAATAAATTTTCAACAAAATATAGTTTTAAAATCACAATTCCTATTTTAGACTTGGAAAAATCATTTATAGGTTTGGAAATAGATTTAACTACATTTAAATACATAATATTAATAAAATAATATATATTTGGACGTTGATTTAGTTTTATCAATTATTATATCATTATTACATATTTATGAAGTCATAAAACACACCTAAAACATAAAAATTTCTTATTCACTAGAAAATAAAGTGTTTTAGAAAATTATAAAAATTTCACCCTAAACTAATTTTGATGTGTTTATTTAAAATGTATTTTTTAATTAATCAAAATAATTTCTTAAATATGATAATTTTAAATTTTTAATAAAGAATCTTTATTTATTGAAAAATAACAATCTTTATGACATAATCAAATTTTTGGTACTTATAAAGATTTCCCAGGACGTTATAAAATTATAATATAATTTACATTAAAATAAATAGCATTTTATAAGAATATTTAATGAAAATAAATTTTATTTAGAATACCTAAATTTATTATAACAGTGTATATATTTTTTGAAAATGAAATTATGTTTTATTTGTATCCAAAAAATCTATTATCAAATTCATCTTATATTAATGTGTATTTTATTAAATAAAATAATAATGAAAATGGTATTTAAAAAAAATAAATATTTCATTTATAAAAATAAAACTACACTTTTATGATACTATGGTCTAGATACATAACCCCTTATTACACCAGTATATGCCCTAAGGGTAAGGTGTGTGATGGTGATAGTTTCTTGGGGGTGGATCAGCTAACATTGGCTTAGTGGTGATATCCACTAACATAAAATTATATCATAGGTAATTTTTATCAATCCACACTTGTTAAAGATATTCTTGGTCTTATTCAATGGAGAAACCTAGTGACATTACCTCCCTCCCAAGTTATAACAAATGAGCTTCAAAAGGAATGATCTTACTAGTTGAGGCCATCGTTTCTCTATTTTTCATCAATTATACTTTTTCATTTCCATTTATAAACACTAATTATAATGGTAACATCATTTAAATGGTAATAATGATTGATAATCATATTTACCAAAATTCATATTAACCAACAGTCACATAATAGTAATGTAACAATCCTATCTTGATAGTCACATTTCTGATTACATCTGCTATTTATACCACCAAACATCAACATTTACTACTTTATTACCAAATTTTTTTAGAATTAATTTGATAATTTATATTATATTACCAAATTTATCTTTATTTTAATAGTTTTCATGATATTTGTAATATTTATAGAAGGTTTTTATCCTATATAGAATACCATAGTATTGTCACTATTCTTTGGTTTCTATACCCATGTACTAGTCTTAGCTATAGTAATTGGTACTATTACTTGTCATGTAATATTATTTTTTTAATAGTCTTTCAATGTACTTACATTTTGTAATAATAAAATAGTCATTATGAAAAAAGTGTTATTTTATTAATCAAAGAAATAATTTTTAGGTCGTTACAAAATGGTATGACTCGAGTGCCGAGTTAGAGTTGTCCTAGAATGGTTCATGAAAAAATGGTATCAGAGCACCCTCTATTATTTGGGATTGTTTACTAAATTATATTTAGGACTATCAAAACTTGATAGGTATATGCGGTAATAGTCAACCTAACTCTTACTCGTTCTGAGCCTTGAGTATCCATGGGATGTTAGACCACGAGCCTTGGGTTTTGAGGTTTTCTTTATCTATTTTTTTGTATTTATTGATATGAATTAAATGTATTTTGGCTTATATTAAGGTTTTATATGTACTTTAAAGGTTTTTAATGTTTTTAGGGTGAAAGGGGAGGAATAAATAGAGGTACATGGTTTTCCTCCATGACTTGGAAAACCATGTGGAGCCCATGAACATGGTTTTGTTTTCTTTCTAGTGGTAGTTGGATAGTCTACTAAACTGTGTGGACAAACCATGAAAAACCACTATCCCCATTGAATAATTTTTTAGGTTCCTTTGATTTAAAATTTATTTGGGTCTTGTATGATCATTATTTAAAATTAATTTAGGAGTATTTTTTATGAAAATTTGGTGCTATTTGATTTTATTTTAATGTTATTTTGGAATGAGATTTAAAATTTAAAATAGAAAAAGGGCTAGTTTTAAAATGAACAAAGATTTTTTAAAGAGAATTAAAATTGAATTATTTCTTTAGAAATTAGTATATATTTTTAAGAATAAAAAAATGGAGTTTTAAAATGGGTCCTCAGTAAATCTTTGAAATTTTAAAATAAATTTTGGGGTTTTGGATGGCCTCTAAGAAATGTTTTATACATTTTAAAACTAAAGTGTGGGATTTTGAAATTATTTAAAAAGAAAAATGTTGAATTTTGTTTTGAGTCAAGGTTTTTTTAAATAATGGTTGATATTTGTTTATTTTTTTGGTGTTCTTTCAAATATAAATTTAATTTCTTCTTGGTATGATTTTATTTTTAAATATAGTTGATTAAGCTTTATGATTTCCTTGTTATTTAGAGTATGTCTCCTAGAAAATTTCTAAAGAATTTTAGGAATTAGAGTGTGAATATTCTAGTTAAAGACTATACCCAGATTCATAATAGAGTTATGGAACCTGTTTTCTCTCAATGATTACCTATCTTTAGTAGTGATCATAATCATCAAGTAGTTGTGGAGTGGTTAGAGAAAGTTAATGAGATTTTGAAATCTATAGGAACTCCTGAATCCTTGTGGGTGAGAGTTTTCTTTAATTTATTAAAGGGTCCTAGTTGGGAATGGTGTAAGGTCATTGTTCTATCCTAGTTATAAAGTGATATGATGTGGGAGTTCCCTATGTCCATGTTCATTCAATGGTACTTCCACCAGGGAGTGAATGTGAGGAAAGTAATGCAACTTACGAGGCTTCTACAGGGTCATCAAATGATGAAGTAGTATGTTAGATACTTATGTGATCTTGTTATATTAGATCTTGAGGTTATGTTTGGAAATTTTTTGAAGTAAATTTTTTTTATGAAAGTTCTTTGTCTAGATCTTGGTTCTAAAGTTCTCTCAACTGGACTAACTTCATTTAAAGGACTAGTTGATGAAGCTATAATAGGGAATTTGGTTTCTTAGGGGTGATACCAAAGGGGTATCATCACTTCCACACTAGATTATAGTAAATTTTTCCTTTTTTGTGTGAGTATAAATCTAGAGGAACCATAGTATATAAGTCTATAAAATTCAAGAAAGTCTTCTCTTTATACAATCAATCCTTAGGAAAAGAAGCGATCTTTGGCATATAAACCCTCTTGCTTGAATGATCTAAATATTTATCACTATTTTTTTCACTTGATACATATTAAAAAGTCATATAAGTGGATGATTCAATATAGGAATAAATTTATAACATATTATAGTTATTGATTGTATACCAGTGAATCTCTTGAGAAATTTATTCCTTCCCCCTTTTCTTTCTCTTATTCTTTTTGTTCCTTCATTATTGTTAGTCTTGATCTATAGAATATATCTTGGGATGTTTGGTGTATTATGATCATTTGTAAATAAGTGTTTGTTTTTATGAAACTATAGATATTACTTTTTCAAGATCTTTTTGATGGAGAATTCTCAGTTAGAACTATGGGTAGTGCTCTATAGTGCCTCAAAGCTGTTCTATTGATCCACGATGATAGTGCATTATTAAATGGTTGGGAGACCCATTATGGGTCTCTATTTCATAATATTATATCTTGGAAGTTGAGTGTGAGCTATGATTTAGTAGTAAATATGTATGTGGTGGTTTTTAAGAGTTTAGTGACTTGGTTAGAGACACCTCTTTATTTTTATTTTGAATACTTGGGATTGTTTTCTATTCTCTTTGAAATCTAGTGATTCTTTAGGGGAAAAAGTGTTATGGTTGGGAGAATTTTTATAACCTCCTATCAATGTTTTCTTAATTATTAATTATTTTGGGTTATTTTAAGTTTTTAGGGGTTTATTCAATGTTTTGGGGGTGTTTGGGGGTCCTAGGGAGTTGCAATTTCGGATCACAGGAAGCCATGACTGCAACCTAAGTCATCACGTCACGACCTAATATTAGGTAGAGACCCTTATTTATGATCTAAAAGTGTTCATATAGTGACACATGGTATCATTACATGAACATGTAGGTTCTAAAAGTGTTCACACCATGTCCCAAGGCTTTACGCCACAATGAGCCCCATGTAGACTTTTATTTTTTGGAAATTCCATCTTTACCCTTTGGATTTTAAGACCCAAATGGGTCTCTTTTTTCCCTATTTTATGTGAGACATCCAAAAAAATCCTTATGAAATCCCCCTTTCCCCTCCTTCAAATCTAAGTCCCTTACCCTTGATTTTATGTGGGGTTTATCAAGGTCAGTCCCTCCTTCCCCTCTTTCTTCCTCTTCCTTTTTGTTTTCTCCCTTTTTCAACCCTATAAAGGTCTCGATGACATAGGGTTTACTGCCACTTAAATTTTTCATGGGGTTACCATAATTTAGTATCTTTATTGGGTTTTTGTTTTAGTTTCTAAAGATTATTTAGAGCTAACTGAGCCCTAGATATTAAAATCAATGAGTTTGAGGTAGCTGGTTCTATGAATTTTCCTTTTCTTGATATACCATGAATTCTTTGTAAATACCCCAACTCCAGTAGCCTAAATTCAGTGTTTACATAATTACTTAAAAGTAGTTACAAGGAATCAGATCCTAAAGGAACTAATAGTTTAATAGTCTTGGTAAACTAGATACATACTTTAATTTCACATTACAACTAAAAACTTAAAATACAATAGATTATTTTCTTTGATTGCACCATTATTCCCTTTATCATATCCATAAATATCAATAATAATACACTTACTAGAATTATTTAAAGGAAACATAATAAAGGGGTGATATCTAATGCTCGGTAAGGGTATGCATACAAAAAACGCTATCATAAATAAATAAGGCATAATCAATATGTAAATGTAAAAAACTAAAAACACATGACATTTAATTAATAATTTTAACATGAAGAATAATATAGAAGGATTAAATAATGACCAAATAATTCCATATAAATAATCACATGAGTTTCAAAATTATCCATGGATATTATAAATAATAAAATAATCATATGGATATAAATAACTAATCTCATAATGATGGAATGAATAATGCTTGACATTATAAACATACCATTGAGGCCTCATGTCAAGACATATTACATGAATGGGTAAGGCCCCAACCAATACCCAAGCTAGTTTGTCTCATGTGACCTATCAATGCATCTATGGGCTATAGTGGGCCCCAACATCCCTTACTAAGTCCAATTAATTCCTCATATGAAAGAGGTGAAACAGAATCAACATAAATATTCATATTAAAACTATCATATTAAATTTTAAAAATTTCCCCAATCAATAAACATAATCATAAATCATCCAGAGTAATATAGAGAATGATATCAAAATAGAACATCCCCAGTCAAAATATGGTATATGGTATCATAAAATATCAACCTCAATGAATAATATTATTCAACAAAGGATATTAACATAGATAAAAATACTTTAACAACATCATTTAAAAATTATTAAGGAAAATACACTTTTTCACTTTGAAATAAATTATTTTAAAAAAGATATACAATTATAAAAGAAAAAATTTTATTTTAAAATAAACTTATAAACTTATAAATTAATATTCAATTAATTAAGGCATAATTATGGTGGGAATTTTTTTATGCTGTAAAATTTAAAAAAAATCCATTTATACTGCTTAAAAAGTACCTCATTCGAAAAATGACAGAAATATTCCTCTGAATTTTTTTTATAAAAATTAAAAATGGATGAAAATGAATTTTAAAAATCATATGATAATATTAAAAACATTTTAGAAATCATTTTTAGAAGACATGTACTTTGAAGAGAAATATTCCCTAGCAGAGACAATCCCGAATAACGATGAGATTGTGAAATAAGCCCTTACCACTTTAGTAACTTTTGAACCGTAAGACAAATGAAAGAAAAAAACTTTAAATTAAACTTTAAATACAATTATTAAAAATACATTAATGATATAATATATCAAATAGGTATTATATACACCTCACAAAAGAAATAAGTGGTGAATATGGCATATGTTTCACAAAAGTAAAAGTGAGACGAGAAACCCATACCTCAGGTTTGATTTCCTTTGTATGTGTTTTAAGATCCTGTATAATAAATATAGATTTATTATAAATATATTTAAGAAAAAAACTCATATATTATAATAACTTATCACCCATTTATTATCAATTCATTGTTAAAATCACTATTTTAGGGGGTAACTGCTTCGTTTTTCATGTATGTTTTGATTCCGTAGTTCCGATCCTTACAATTTTATCATAGTTACATTATATAGATAATATTATTTATAGTTTTAATATAATATATATTAAATATGTACATATTTAGATTAACCTATAAAGTTAGTAATAGAAAAATGAATTACACCGTTCATAGAGATGGTAGGTCGTACGTACACATGAATACTGTTTTCATTTTTCGATGGATGAAATGAAATAATAGTAAAGAATAATTAAACTTTAAAGAATAATTATTATATCATATATATAATATATATTCATTAGTTATATAATTAAAACCATCCAAGTAAAGTTATAATGAAAAAAAATTATATCACTATGTGGAGACGGTAAGCCGTGCGTACGCACAAGCAATATTTTTTCTTTTCATAGGATGGAAATGAGATAGAATATGATTGTATCATAATAATAATAATATATAAGTATATTTATGATACTGGATTTATTATTTTAGTATGGGTACAACACATTAATATGAAGTTTAAGAAGAAAGAAACCTGAAAGAGTTGGTAAATATGATTACCTCTTCTTCGGTGGTGTCCCTTTAGATCTCTTCTTAAGGGAACTAGGATAGATATTTTGGAAGGTTCAGAACATCAATAACTTAGATAAGAAAGTTTAAAAGAGTAATGGTTAGGGTATTTTTGATCTATATAGATAAAATTGGTTTAAATAATTGAAATAAGAGGTGACCTTTTATAATTTAGGTGGGGGGAACTTTTGGAATTTCTCAAAATTTTAAAATATATTAAGACCATTCTAGAGAAAAATGCTTAAAAATTGCCTAAAAATTCACAAGGGATGAAATTTTAGACCATATATTATTTAATTTGTTATTATTTAATATTTTTTTTTATTTTTGAATAATTTGATAAAATATTAATCCCATAAAATATCATTACTCTCGATTTTGATACTATTCATTACATTGACTTTAAAAACATCAAGAAAAAAGTAAAATTTAAAAAATTATTATATCCTAAAAATTTCATGTTTATATATATAATTCATGTATTACCATAAATATCTCAAATTATATTAATTTTATTATTTTTAATATCATTTATTTGATTATTCAATTAATTAAATAATTACTGCATCAAAATTGTGTAAGAATTTAAGTTAATTATTTCTTCACTAATAATTAAAAATAAATTACCATGATAAATATAAATCTTTTATATTTAAAAATAATATTTATATTCAATCATATCCTTTGGATAATACCATATTAAAAATATTATACTTATTAAAAATAAGAGAGTGAAACATTTGAATTTTCATTAAATAAAATACTATAAAAGTTATAATCTCATCCAAGTGGCCCAAAAAAGGTCATAAATTCAACAATTGGATTATTATTGATTATTTAACTCATAAAATAATATTTAGGTAAGTTTTTGATTTATTTTATGGTTCATATCATTTTTTTAACCTAAATTACCCGATTTACCCTTTACCGTGGTAATAAAATTATTATGTTTACTATTCATATTGACAAAAAATAAAAGATAAAAATTAAATTAATTTTGAACCAATTTTTTCAAATATGTAATAAATTTTTAAAAATTCAAAACACATAATTTTTAGAATTAAAATTAAAATTAAACATGAAAAATGCAACAAAAAACAGTTTTATCAAAAATGCGCCTTTAAGACCAAAAATATACTTACAAAAAATAAGGTATAAGGATGATTAAAAATTAATTAATTAGATTATGTATAACTAAATCATAATTAATTTACTTTAATATAAAATTAAAATCATAAAGGGACCTTTTAATATAAATAAAATGAATGTTTTATAAAAATCGGTATTTCACTATTCATTGGAAAATCAATCTTTTCAAAAAAATCTCAAAAATTAACCCTAAGATAATTTTAATATACTGATTTAAAAAATAATATTATTCTTATGGAATAAAATTTATAGAAGTTACAAAAATTTAATATAATATTCACTCATAAGAAACAAGAAAAGAACTTTTGAAGAAAACATATTTGAAGAATAACATGTCTTTACTAAAAATTAAGTGCTTATTTAAAAATAATTAATTAATACATTAAAAATGTGTAGAAAAATTATATAATTCATAATGTGGGTATTACTATTCATTCCCTCTAATTTAATTTCTAGTTTATAATTATCACATAATAATATTACATTGTTTGTTTAAGATGGGTGTTGCGTATCTTGTACGCTATTGCACATAATGATCTTTTAAAATATCAAGGTGTTACATTATACCCTCATTTAATAAATTGAATCCCTGTAATTTTAACTTGTTATTGATAACAAAAGGTTTTAAATTTGAAAATTTCTTTGTGGAAACACCGCATCTTAAAAAGTGTTAATAAAACTTCCTCTTAAAAAGAGGGAATGTAAATGTGAAAGTTACCATAAAACTAGGTTTCTTAATAGAAAAAAATTAGGGGTAAGTGAAAATATGGACCCAAAAGAGAATAAAACTTCCCAATATTAATATATAGTGATAGAAAAAATAGTTATGAGAATGTTAACCAGCACAAAAACATAAAAATGTGATGGGTTAAATGGACATTGATTTCTCGATAAGAAAAGTAAACATATAATGTTTTTTTTTATTTCAAGGTATTTTTTCTAAAGTAAATGGATTAATTTACTATATATATAAATAAATCAATTAAACAAACTTAGTTTATCCTTTCTGTGTTGTAAGAATAATCTCATCCTTTGGTTGTACTTTGATCTATTTCAACTTTATCTCTTACACTAGGAAATGGATATTCAACTCACTCCAATGGCCCAAAGGCCTTCATTTTTTATTGATTTTGGTAATAGAAATTTCAAGGGGTGAAATGTAACCCTTACAAGGACCGTTGTCATAAGTATTACAGGGTCCGTAGGCCTTAGAGGAATTCATTTCCCGTAGGCTTCAAACATTACATACAACCCAGACTAAAAACTTGGAACTACTCCTCCCCAACATCTTCACTGTGAAATTAGCTCTCCCCCTTCACATGGTTATTCGGCTAGGCTTTCCTGTGGATTCCTAGGATTTTCCCGATGGTAGGTTCCATACCCTCTCATTCTTGTAATCCATTTAGCTTCTGCTATAGTGAAATCTCCTTTCTCATCCTCATTATGAAGCTTGTTCCTTGTAGGTTGTTTAGTTTTCATCTGCACTTAAGGTGGCCTGAAGGCCTTGTGGTGGAACGAAGGCCTTACTGACCCAAAGGCCTGGGTGGCCCAAAGGCCTTAAAGGACTAGGGGACCAAATTGGTGGCCCGAAGGCCCAAACTCGGGAATATTCCCGGCTTCTACAGTGCCAAACAGTGCCTACTACAGTTCCCGCTACAGTCCCTGCTATAATGCTGCACCGTTCCTGCTACAGTACTACTATAGTACCCCTGGAAATTATCCTCTACCTTGATTTGATCCTAGGTCTCCTGGATTCACTTAAGGAGTCCTCACCAACTGGGCTGAGGCTCATGTGCAGGAAATGAATATTCAAGATGATTTTTTCATTCCTAAAACAATTTTACTCAATTAAAATATTCATAAGTCATTACTTTAGCCTATAAATATTTACCAAAACCAAAATGGTTATCATATGTTTTCCAATATGATAAATCATACTTTAATTACAAAAAGTAATATCCCAGGTTAAAGTTAATCCATTCCATAACTACTCAATCTTAATCCTCCTCCAAATTTTTTTGGGAATAAGGTCACTAAATTTCTAATATCAACTTATCATTAATCCCTCATAAATTATCTATTAACATGCAAATAACTTGATCACATATTTTCCTAAAATATGGTAATAATTTGAATCACTATAAAACCATAATGAAAACATGCATGATTCCAAAAATTAACTCTCTCATTAAATAAAATATCATATCATTGAATATATTCCCTAAATCCCAAAGTGTAGTAAAATCCACCATAAACCACTTTTTCATCAAATCAAAAATTAGTTACAAGGTTTTGAAAACTATCTCATTTAATTCTTTAATGGAATTTTTTTCATTATCCCAACTAAACATTATGAACTCAATATCAGAAAAACATTAAGGGTTATCTTTCCCTTTACCTTACCACTAATAAATTTTCTTGTTTATCAGTACCATTCGAAATATGACTTAAAATAATTATGGAAATAGTACTATAGTACAATACTTATACATTTAATAATTCTTTTAACAAAAATTTCCTTGATAAAATAATTATACAACAAATTTTTTGAATCCAAATACAAAATAAATTTAATCATTCCACTTCGACTGTATTAACATAATAAGCTTGACCTAGATCACTCTTCTTTTGAGGTGTATTCCCTTGATTCTTGGAGAGTTAATTTTCATTATTAACCATATCCTTATATTTGAAGAATTGAAAATTTAAATCTTATTTATTTCTCATTCAACCATGATCAAGGTTTAATTTCTCTCCACACTTGTAGAAAACTCTCATTACTTTCAAGCAAGCACCATAATGTTTATTTCTAGAATTATCACATGTGGGAAAATCCTTCTTTATATTCCCCCCTTTATCCATTTTCTGTTCTTCTATCATTTTATTCTCTTGCATTACTTTAAGACCATAATACTTGAATAATTTTTTCTTTATCTTGATAGCACATGATACTATGTCCTCATATGATGAGAAAGTTTTGGATAATATTGACCTTTGAAGGATTGGTTTAATCCCATTAAATAAATGTTCAATATTACTATTTCGATTATGTATATAGTATATAAAATTTCCTGATAACCTTGTAAAGTTAGCTTTATACTTAGCTACATTTTCTTCTTCCTTTTGTCTCAGACTCAAGAATTTTATCTCCATATCCACTCATTGTTCTTGAGGAAAGTATTTTTCCAAGAAAAGTTCATTAAATTACTTCCATTTCATGCTTTATATTTCTTCCACATCCTTAGTGTTTTGAATCAATGACCACCATTGACCTGTATCCCTTGAGACATGATAAATTGGAATGAAAACCATCTCCCTTTCATTACTTCCTAAAGAGAGAAATATCTTCTCTAAGGATCTTATCCATTGATCAACTACAAATGGAATTGTAGTTCCATTGAATGATAGAGGTTTCTGATGCATGAAGTGGTATAACATTGTTACAATGAATTGTGGATCATAGGATTCCATATACAAGTAATGTTAATTCTCATAACCTGAGTTAGCTATCCCAATATAGCTATAACTTGTTCATCTCCAGTTACATCTCCAACTCCAGCTGCAGCTGTAGCTCTAACTTCATTATTTTACTCAGGAGGGTAATACCTACATGGATTACATGCATTGATACAGTATCCATTCCATTTTCTATGCATCATTTCTATAAAAATGGAATACACTATATTATATCATAACATTATGAAACATAATGTATAATCTCAAAACAAGTTAAATCCTTAACATAAATAAAAAATCTATTTATAACTAATCTCTAAATCATAAGCTTGGTTCCTTTAGGAATATTTTCCAATTCTACCATAGGGTTTCATTCTCTAAATTATTTTCTCCTAAATCTAGTTCCCAATGTTTTTACTAAACATCCTCTAATACTAATTGTAAATACCCCAACTCCAGTAGCCTAGAGTTAGTGGTTACTTTATTACACTAGAAGTAGATATAAGGAATCACATCCTGAAGGACCAAATAGTTTATTAGTATTAATAAAATAGATGCGTACTTGAGTTTCACAATAAAATTGAAAACATAAAATAGAACATAGTATTTTATCCAAGCACACAATTACCCCCTTTAGCATATCCCTGCATATCAATCATAATACACTTCCTAACATCTTGGAGAAATGAAACATAATAAAGGGGTGAACTATAATGATCAGTAAGAGTATGTGTACAATGTAATCTATCATAAATAAATAGGGTATAATCAATATGGAAAGTTAAATAATTGAAAACACATTCTATTTAATCAATAACCTGAATATGAAGAATAATATGGAAGGAATAAATTATGATCAAATAATTCCATAAAAATAATCACATGATATTGAAACTTATCCATGGATACCATAAATAATAGAATAATCATATGAACATCAATAACTAATATCATAATGATGTAATGCATAATACTAGAAATCATAAACATACCATTGATGACTCATTCCATGAGATCTTACATAAACAGGTAAGGCCTCAGCCAATACCCAAACTAGTTTGTCTCATGAGACCTACTAATGCATTGACGAGATATACCAAGCCCCACCCATAACTTAATAATTAAAATTCATTCCTCATATAAAGGGTTTGAAACATAATTAACATAAACATTCATATTTAAACTAGCATATTAAATGTTAATAATTTCCCAAGCAATAAACATAATCATAAACTATCCAAAGTAATATAGAGAATGGTATCAAAATAGTAAATCACCAATAAAACTAATCATAAAAAATTAAATAAATTATGGTATATAATATCATAAAATATCAAAATCAATGAATTGTAATATTTATAAAATGATGTTGACATAGATGAAAATACTTTAATAAGACCATTGAAAAATTCTTTAGGACAATATCCCTTTTCACTTTGAAATGACTTAATTTTAAAAAGTTATGAAATTTTAAAAGAAAAAATTTACTTTAAAAATAACCTTGTAAAATTTTAAAGGAATATTAAAATCCTTGAGGTGTCATGAGGGTGGGAAATTCTGTTAATGTCAAAGAAGTTAAAAAATATTTTTTTATACTATTTAAAAAGTACCTCATTCAAAAAATGACCAAAAGATTCCTTTAATTTTTTTTATAAAAATTAAAAAATGGGTGAAAATTACTATTTAAAATCAAAGGAGGATATTAAAAATATTTTTGAAAACATTTTTATAAAACATGGGCTTGGAAGAGAAATATTCCTTAGCAGAGACAATTTTGAATAATGATGAGATTGTGAAATAAACCCTTACCACTTTAGTAAATTTTGAATCATAATCCCTATGAAAGAAAATAAATTCAAATGAAACTTTAAATAAAATAAATAAAAAGTGATTCATGATATAATATATCATATAGATAGTATATACACCACAAAAAATAAATAAGTGGTGAATATGGTATATGTCTCACAGAAGTAAAAGTGAGATGAGAAACCCTTACTTTAGGTTTTATTTTTTTTATACGTGTTTGAAACTAATCTATAATAAATATATATTTATTATAAATATATTATATAACTATAATAATATATATCATACCATATATTATAATATTTTATCACTCGTTTATTATCAATTCATTGTTAAAATCACTGTTTCGGGTGAAAACTGCTTCGTTTTTCAAGTATATTTTGGTTCGGTATCTCCGATCTTTATAATTTTATCATAGTTACATCATCTATAGAATAATATTTATGACTTAACTATAATACATATTAAATATATATAAATTTATAATCATCCATAAATATAGGGAAAGAAAAATGAATTACATCGTTCATGGAGATGGTATGTTGTACGTACGCAGGAATGCATTTTTCATTTTTCGATGGATAGAACATAAGAATGGTAAAGAAAAATTAACCTTTATAGAATAATTATTATATCATATATATAATATATATTCATTAGTTATATATTTATAACCATCCAAGTAAAGTGGTGATGAAAAAATAATTACACCGCTACGTAGAGATGATAAGTAGTACATACGCACGAGTGATGTTTTCACTTTTCATAGGATGTAAGTGAGATAGAATATGATTATAACATAATAAAAATAACATCTAAGTGTATTTATAATAATATATTTCTTATTTTATTATGGTTAAAACACATTAATATGATGTATAATAATAAATAAACTTGAAAGAGTTGGTAAAAATGATTACCTCTTCTTCGACGTACTCCCTTTAGATCTCTTCTTAAGGGACCTAGGATTGCGATTTTGGAAGGTCTATAACCTCAAGAACTTGGATAAGTATGTTTATAATATTAATTTTGAGGTTATGGTCAATATATATAGATCAAAGTGGTATAAATAAGTTAAATAAGGGGTTCCCTTTTATAATTGAGGTGAGGGGTACTTTTGGAATTTATCAAAATATTAAAATTTAATAAGACTATTCTAGATTCAAATGATTATAAATATTCTATAAATGAATAGGGTTTGAAATTTTAGACCATATATTATTCTATTTGTTATTATTTAATATTTTTATGATTTTTTAATAATTTAATAAAATATTAATCCCATAAAATATCATTATTGTCAATTTTGACACTATTCATTACTTTGACTTTAAAAACATCAAAAAAATAATTAAAATAAAAAAAACTATTTTATTATATCATAAACATGTCATGGTAATCTAGTAAATTTTTGGATGACCTTAAATATATATAATTATGTTACTTTTAATATTTTTAATATAATTTATTTGATTATTCCATTAATTAAATAAATACTACATCAACACTATGTAAGAATTTAAGTTAATTATTTCTTTAGTAAAAATTTGAAATAAATTACATTGATGAATATAAAACTTTTACCTTTAAAAATAATATTTAGAGTAGAACATATCATTTGGATAACACTATATTAAAAATATTATACTTATTAAAAATAAGAGTGTGACATATTTGACTTTTCATTAAATAAAATACTATAAAGGTTATGATCTAATCCAAGTGGCCCCCAAAAGCTCATAAATTATACTATTGTATTATTATGGTTAATATATACTCATAAAATAATATCTAGGTAAGTTTTTGGGTTATTTTATGGTTCTTATAATTTTATTTTTAACCTAAATTACCCGATTTAACCATTATCGTGGTAATAAAATTACAAAGTTTACTATTCATATTGATAAAAAATTAAAAGGTATATATTTAATAAATTTAGAAAAATATATTATAAATATGGAATCCATTTTAAAAAATTCAAAACATATAACTTTTATAATTTAATTTGAAATTAAACCCGCAAAACGCAACAAAAAACAGTTTTCTTGAAAAATGCGTTTTTAAGCCCGAAAATATACTTATACCTAAATAAGGTATATGGATGATTAACATGTATTTAATTATATTATATATATCTAAAGATTAATTATGATAATTTTATATCAAATTAAAATCATAGTGGTACTTTTTAATATAAATAAAATGACAGTGTCATAAAAATCATTATTTTTCAATATTCATTGGAAAATCAATATTTTCAGAAAAATCTCAAAAATTTACCCTATGATAATTTTAATATAATGTTTTAAAAAATTATATTTTTTATAAAATAAAATTCATACAATTTCCATAAATTTATTATAATATTCACTCATAAAAAACAAGAAAACCACTTTTAAAGAAAACATATTTTTGAAGAATAAAATGTCCTTACTAAAAATTATGTTCTTATTAAAAAAGAATTAATTAATATCATAAAAATTATTAGGATAATTATAAATTTAATAATGTTATTAATAATATTTATTCCATACAATTTAACAGATAGTTTATAATGATTACATAATAATATTTCATTGTTCATTTAAGTATAGTGTTGCGTATCTTGTATACTATCAAACATAATGTTCTTTTTAAATCTCCAGGGGTTACATTATTGAGTTCTTGAAAATGATTTTCTAGAAAATTAAACCTAATTTTATAATTTATTTATGTGATAATAAGTGTTGACAAGGTATATAAACTTATTCTTTGATTTTAATAAAGGAAAGTACATATGCAAGGTGCTTGATAAATTTCTAAAATAGTTCTCTTAGGGAGTTTGATTATTTATTTGATGCTTTGGACCATTTTTTATTTCACGTGATTTGAATTAAGGTTTTAAGGTATAATTTATCTTGTATTTATATTTCTTATGTATTTTTATGGATTCACCTTATAAATATCACTTTTTCTATGTTTGGTATCTATTTATTAATTCCTAATTATTATTTATTAATACGTTGATAATGTGTATGATTTATAGGAGGTTTTATGAAATTAAAGTTTCACCACCCCAAATTAAAAAGATATTTTAAAACATTTATTTTACTTCAAAGTGGTTTCATAAAGTGGTATTTCTAATGAAATTTCGAAAATGAAACCTTAAGGCCCATTTGGAACTTTAAAAAGGGAATTTTCAAGAGATGAAGATCTAAAAATAGTTTTCTTAATTAGATTTAAAAGTGATTACCCATTTTTAATCTTTAATCTTCATTAGAACCTTCTATACATGTTTTTTATAAACATGTTGTACACTTATACTAAGCATCGTGTTTCTAATATATGTGAGTTTTTTATTTTGGAGTTGATGTGATTTTTTGACATTATTGGGTGTTTTAGAAATAGGGGCCTAGTATTAGAGGGTGTGAGGATATGGGATAAAGAGATGTTATTTTGTTTAATAATGTTATATAGTCGATGTTACCTGACCTCTTATCACAATCATCATAGGGATTCTAGGCGTCATAGTAAGAGATTGAGAGGTAGCTACTATATAGTACCAATGAGATAGACTAAATCTCACTAAGAATGGGATAATACCATTGGGGAGTACCACCAGTGAGGTTAATTAATAGTATAAAGTTGGTTATAAACTAGGAATGCATTAATATGCTGACAGATGTTTCCACCTGAGTACATTTAGGATTCTCTCATTGTATGTTTATGAATTCCCCATGATTATATATCTTTTATTGTTTCTTATTACTACATGTAGTTATTTTACTATCCTCTCAAGATATATTCCATTGATTCCACTTGTGTTTTAAGTTTCTACTATACCTTCACCATTTACTATTGTTTCATCTATTTCAAGAATTCCCTAGTATTTGACTTGTACTATTGTTTTATTTATGTTTTTTTGATTTGTTTTATTTATTTTTTTGGATATTTTTGAGTTCTTTCGGTGTAGTTTTGGATGGTTATCTCAAAAGTGGTTTTCAAAAGGTGTGTTTTATAAAAGGTTTTTAGGGAAAATTTTAAATGTTTCTCTAAAGGATATTTTTAATTTCTAGAACTATTTTTTGTAAAAGATCATGTGTTTGTCTTCTTCAAAATATAAAAACCTACTTTTATTGGTATTTCCAAAATATAATTAATGGTTTGTTTTGATAAATTAAATTCACAGAATCTCTAGAGATTTCCTACTAGGATGTTATACTCACACCTGACCTATGCCACTCAACGTCGATAGAACCAAGTTTTTTTTTCAGGTTTGAGTCCAGTTTGATAGTTTCCCATAGAGCAAGATAATATTAAGGATGGATGAAGACATTATAAGTCACATTTATATCATGGTGGGTATTCTTTTCATCTAGTATTTTAGATTTAGTGGCCATATTGGCTGTAACAGCCTGAGATTTTATAAAAAAATATTCCTTTTAATTTCATTAATGTCTTGTGTTGTACGCTACACCAAAAGGAGCTTGCTCAACATGCATCCTTGACTTGCCTTGCATTACACGCAATCACGACCTTCCTCAATAGCGTGTGTAGTACGCAATACCGAGTTTCACTAAACAACGATATACTATTAAAATATTATTAAAACTAGCCGTTATGAATAGTAATAACCACCTTTTAAAATTTTAGAAATTTTAGCTCTCAAAATGGACTTCATTTTTGGATTCGGAGTATCGAATTTAGCCTAAGGTGAAATTTTGGTACTTTTCGGATAACTTTCATATTCTGATGAATAGTGAAAATTACTAAATTATAATTAAAAACAACTTTTTTAATCGAAATAATTAATAGTGATAAATTATTAATTTCAGTGGTTTTAAAGTATATTTTGAATATATTTTTACAATTTAATACAATTTTGGTCATTGGATGTAATTTCACATTTAAACCAGTCATAAACAAGTGTCAATCTTTTGATAGTTATTATCTCTTAAGAACACGCTATTTGTTTTGACGACAGGAATTAATTTTTAAATTAATTAATGCAACTGATATGTTTTGAATTTGATAAAATAGACATCATTTTTTAATTCATAATATAAAATATATCTTAGATCTATTTTTTGGTATTTTTCTGGAAACTTTCATTTTTTGATGAATAGTGAAACCACGAAGTGGTAGTTAAAAAACTGAATTTTTCATAAAACTTAATTTTACCGCTTCTGTGAGTGGAATTTCGAAAATCCGAGAGACACAGTTGATGTCAGTAAGTAAAATGTGGTTCAATGAGAGGAAAATAATTTTTTGGTGAATAGTAACTTTTTACTTTTTTTACCACGGTTAAAAGTAAATAGGGTAATTAAGGGTAAAAATGATATTATTATTACACTAACACATGTCCTAATTCTATTGGAAAAGTTTAATTCGACCAAAAACAACCTTAGGAATAAAATATGACCATTTAGGCCCACTTGGATTAGATTAGGACATTTATTATTAATTTATTTAAAGAAGGGTTAAAATAGTTAAAATCAAAGTTTAATAAGTAAATCATTTTTAATATGGGGTTATACATAAGATAAATTCAACTATAAATATTCATTAGAAATATAAAAAGATTTCCTACATAATGGTATTTTATTTGTAATTTTTAGACATTAAATAATTTAATTTATTTATGACACAACGATGATGCAGTAATTATCTTATTAATGAAATATTGACATAATTGATGTTATAAATGCCCAAATAAATGTAATTTGAGACTTTTTATGACTTACACTAATTTTATAGGTTAATATGACATGTTATTGTTGATTTAAGTAACTTTTTTAGAACTTATCATTCTTTTATGAATTTCATAAAAATCATGTACCAAATAGTGTCAAAATTGACATAAATTAATTTTTAAAACAAATATTATATTATTAATTGTTATTTTATTCCTAAAAATCTAATGTTCGGCCAAATGACTTAGATAAGGTTATATATATTAATAATAAACAACTTGGGGTTCGTTTGTCTTGATATAGTAAGTTTATTAACCATATAGTGTAAGAAAACAAAAAGACACGGTAAAAGTTAAATTATTTAACTTAGAGTTAAATATAATTGATATTGTTAAAATAATAACCTAAACTTGTCTAAATCCTATTGGATGAGAGGATTTCGACCCATACCCACTTTAGTTTCGAAATAAGACCCTTTGGAACCATTATAAACCGAATTTGACCTTAATATAAAATAATATTTTGAGATTTTCCTAAGGTGCCCCTCTCCTCCCTTATAAAAGGGCACCTCCTCCCTCTCCTCCTCATACCAATTTGAGCATTAAATCTCGGACAACCCCTGACAAAATCTCTTCTCCACTTCCCTAGTATCATCCTAGAGGTCCTGGTATTCTTCAAAGACCATCCTTAGTTCTTTAAGTGGAGGTTAAGTGAAGGCGCGTCAAAAAGAGGTAATATCCATTACCGATCTTTTTCAATTTCTTTCTTCTTCAACTTCTTCTTCTTTAGTTGTTTCATGATAAAGTAATAACATCAGTATTTCTTATATACTGATATGTTATTATAAATATGAAACAACTCTAATTAACCTTCTATCCATCCTACGGAAAAAGGAAATCACCGTGCGTGCGTACGTACGGAATACCGTCTCCACGCCGTGGTGTAATCTATTTTCCACCACCACCTTAATTGGATGGGTATAATGGTGTAATGAGTAACTATATATGATTATTATAAATTAATATTGATACTGAAATAGTATACATACACTTCAACACAATTCCATGACCATGGGAACAATATCATCGCTCGTGCGTACGTACGGACTACCGTCTCCACGACGCGATGAGATTCATTCTCCACATTAACCATTCATGAATGATTGTAAAGTATATATAATGAATAATAATGAAATATATGACATTTTAAATCTACTGGATTTATGTATATATATATATGTATGTCATCTACTTACTTCCATTCAAGACAATAAGGAAAGGAAAACAGCGTTCATGCGTACGTACGGACTACATTCTCCATGAACGGTGTGTTTCATTTCATTTATCTATCTATTATATATATATATAATGAATATATATGATATATAAATCATGTTTTATATTCTTGAAGTAAGTAAATCATGATATAAGTAATAATAATTTCAAGAACAACAAGTCCAAACACCTACGATAAATGAAACGATTTTACCCAAAACGCTTTTTTAACATGGAATTTACAAAAGAATGGGTAATATAAAGTCATAAGTGAACCATATATGATATCATAACAATTAATATGATTATGTAATAAGTTAATGACATTATTTAAATCATTATACAGGAGGTTCGGATACGTAAAAATCATATCGGACATAAGGTAAGGGAAATATCACAATCTCATTTTTATCCGAGATTGTTTATACTTTGGCATTTACTGGGGTGTATTTTATAATCCACATCCATGTTTCCTAAATATGTAATATTATTTCCATCCAAATACAATTGTTTAAATCCAATTTTACCCTTCGGTGAGTTTTTAGTAAAAGATATGAAAGGAATCTTTTGTCGTTTTTCGTATGAGGTACTTTTTTGACTTTTCCGACAAAAGTACGAGAAGAATATTTTTTTTAACTTATACGACATGAATGGATTTTTTAAAAATTATTTCCAAGAAGCTTCCTTTACAAGTTTTCAAGTTTATTTTTAATCAAATTCTTTTAGTTTAGAATTGTACGACATGTTAAGAAAGGAAAAGTGTTTTTAAAGCAGAAAGGATATTTTCCTCAAGAATGGAGTTCAAGTGTTTTATCAAAATTATTTTCCATCTAAGATAATAAAGGGTTCTTATTTTATCCCTATTATTACATTGATTTGATTATTTTGTGATGCAATTATATTTTTATGAAGTCCTTTATCTTATATGAATTGTTTTATGATGTCACGATGTTTAAGATTCCCATTTTTATTACATGGGTTATGCTATGATGTATGGTTTTCTGATTTTGTGGTACACATAAGAATGGTATCATTATGAGATGGGTGGGACATATATCTCCCTCCAATGCATTGGGTAAAGATTTTATATCTCATGAGATAGACATGGCTGGAACGGTAGGTTATACCGGTTCAGTGATGCAGGACTGCAACGAGGGTAACTCGGTTCAGAAATGGACTTTGTCCACTAAGATAGTCTTGGAAATGAGTCTTGACTAATAAGAAATGATTCTCTATGATTTTTTGTGTATGACACAAAGTTTCATGTTTTAAGTTATTATTATTAGGATTACATTTCACTTCTATAATTTATCCCATGTTATGATATTATGATCTCTTTTGCAGGTTAAGATTTCCAAAAGTTATGTTCTTATGTATATGATGTGATTGATATTTCTTTTGTTTACCCTTAATGAGCATTTGAGCTCACCCTTTTATGTTTTCTTTTCCCCAGGATATAAAGAAAGGTTTTAGGTAAAAAAAAGAAGATCTTTATGGGAGATGTTGAAGATCTTTCACCACAATTAGAAGATTATATTCCGAGTTTCCAAAGACACTAAACTATTACGATCCTTGTGTGTGTGTTTTTGTTATGTACTAAGTATTCCTCAAAAGTAATGTAATGTCCATGTACGTCAAGCTTCGGGTCTCTACAGATGGTATCAGAGGAAAAGTTTAGTCAACCATTGGAAACTAGGATGCGAAAACGTTAGTGAGATCCCTAGAGATATTTCTAAGGTATGTCTAGGGATGTCCCTAAGGATAAGTATACGTATAGGACATAGTCCTAGAACTATGGTAACGATATTAGATTAAACCAAAGATGTTAGATATTGAATTTAATCCCCCTTTATTATGATTTTTGCCTCTCAAACTATTCTTTTTGGGTTTTAGAAAATGGCTGGAAACAAGATGATTCACGATAATGGAGGATATGATGGAAAATGGAATGATATTCTTAATGAGCAACCAAATGAAATGGGATTTGGAAGTCCAAACATCATTATTATGCCAAATCAACAATCTCATAATATGATCAATAAAGTAAAATTTGGTAAGTTTCCTGACTCGGCTAATAAGAGAAAGATGGAGTTTCATGATGATCATAGAGGAAAGAAAGTTCAATTTCCCCTATGTAAATCATGTGGGAAGAGGCATCAAGAAGAATGTTTCAAAGGAACTGGAAGATGATTTGGGTGTGGAAAAGAAGGACACAAAGCCAGTAAGTGCAAAGGAAAAGGTTCAGTTAACACCAGGGATGAGGATAATGGTATTTCTACAATATCAACAATGGTTAAATGTTTTAAATGTGGAATGTACGGGCATTATGCAAACCAATTCCCTAAGGGAAAGTCTCGTGAAGAGAATCAGTATGGTCGTATGGGTAGTATTTATGTGGATGATGATGAAGAGACTACAAATGATATGTGAGATGAAAGAATTGTTGAAGCTCGGTCAATGGTTTAAGAATGTAGTGGAATGATTACATGTTTATCATGTGTAATGTTGTATAAGTAATCTCATGGTACTATGTAATAAAGAGATATCTAAGGATTGTTACACTTTTGTCTTTCCTTGAGTTTTGAAAGTGTATGATTAATGTTACTAGTATCCATGAAAGGTTATTCAGATATTTTTGGAATGTAGATGATATGCACATAATGAAGGGATAAGGATAAAATTAAATGTTTGATAGTATTCATGAGCTCATGACTGATATAAGGAGAAGGTTATATCATGGTTTGAGTATATAGAATTTTTGGATTTTGGTATGTGGAAAGAGTTAACTTTTGACAGCATTCATGTTTTCACTAAGGTTTAATGGGTATTCATTTTTCAAGAAAATATATCATTAAGGTATTCACATGATTGGAATGTGACCAACAAGATATATGGGGGATAAATGATGGTATTCACATGCTTGGTTGACAACATTTCAAGTTATCATTTTCTTTATACTATGAGCTTGGACCGAAGTATTTTAGATAAGCCTAAATATTGGAATGGATTATGTTAACCATAAGTTAGTATTGTTTAAGGATAAAACTTTTTTTGATATTATTTATGTGATGTTATAGTAATGTAGTTTTAGAAAAAGGATAACCTGCAGGACGAGCGACAACCCATCGCGTCGGACAAGGCTGTGGGAATCGAACCCACAACCGAAGTGCGACTGGCCTTTATCGCCTACCACTGGCCTACATGAAGTACCTATTTAGTAGAAACTAGTTTTATTATATTAAGCAGTATGATATATGAAGTATAAGTCCATTTTAGGAACTATATATGATTAATCTCACTATAGATGGACTTATGTATTTTTTGATAACTTTTCTAACCTTTTGTTTGAGATAGATGGAATGACCCATCATTCTATCACATGATCTGCTAACACATCACGAATGAAAAATTCAACTTCATTTCTTTAAGAGATGAAGTGGAAATTGTCCAAAGAACGACAAACGGTGAGACTATACCAAAATAACGAAAGTATTTCTTCTAATTTCATCAACTTTAGGGAAATGATCTTGAAAACCAAAAATGTTGTCCTAGTGCTCTTATATCTGATGAATCAGAAGGTACCTTAGATCGTCACAAATTTATGGCTTTGTGATTGCTGGCTTTTCCATAGCCATGTTCTCTACCACTCTCCATCAGAACATGATGGTTAGATTTCTCTTCCATATCCATATTTTCACCTATGTGGAAACCCAGTGATTAGTTTATTTGGGTAATCGTTACATTTCATACTTTAGTTTTTAAAGCCAAGTTTTGGTATTCCTTTTTACGATGTGGGTTTCTATTAAAGAAACTTTCGAGTAGTAAACCATTTATAACCCCGACGAATTTCGAGGGCAAAATTCATTTTAAGGGGGGTAGAATGTAACAGCCCGAGATTTTATAAAAAAATATTCTTTTTAATTTCATTAATGTCTTGTGTTGTACGCTACACCAAAAGGATCTTGCTCAACACACATCCCTGACTTGCCTTGCATTACACGCAATCACGACCTTCCTCGATGGCGTGTGTAGTACGCAATACTGAGTTTCACTAAACAACAATATGCTATTAAAATATTATTAAAACTAGCCATTATGAATAGTAATAACCACCTTTTAAAATTTTAGAATTTTTAGCTCTCAAAATGGACTTCATTTTTGGATTCGGAGTATCGAAATTAGCCTAAGGTGAAATTTTGGTACTTTTCGGATAACTTTCATATTCTGATGAATAGTGAAAACTACTAAATTATAATTAAAAAAAACTTTTTTAATCGAAATAATTAATAGTGATAAATTATTAATTTGAGTGGTTTTAAAGTATATTTAGAATATATTTTTACAATTTAATACAATGTTGGTCATTGGATGTAATTTCACATTTAAACCAGTCATAAACAAGTGTCAATCTTTTGATAGTTATTATCTCTTAAGAACACGCTATTTGTTTTGACGACGGGAATTAATTTTTAAATTAATTAATGCAAATGATATGTTTTGAATTTGATAAAATAGACATCATTTTTGAATTCATAATATCAAATATAGCTTAGATATAATTTTTGGTATTTTTCTGGAAACTTTCATTTTTTGATGAATAGTGAAACCACTAAGTGGTAGTTAAAAAACTGAATTTTTCATAAAACTTAATTTTACCACTTCTGTGAGTGGAATTTCGAAAATCCGAGAGATACGGTTGATGTCAGTAAGTAAAATGTGGTTCAATGAGATGAAAATAATTTTTTGGTGAATAGTAACTTTTTACCTTTTTTACCACGGTTAAAAGTAAATAGGGTAATTAAGGGTAAAAATGATATTATTATTACCCTAACACATGTCCTAATTCTATTGGACAAGTGTAATTCGACCAAAAACAACCTTATGAATAAAATATGACCATTTAGGCCCACTTGGATTAGATTAGGATATTTATTATTAATTTATTTAAAGAAGGGTTAAAATAGTTAAAATCAAAGTTTAATAAGTAAATCATTTTTAATATGGGGTTATATATAAGATAAATTCGAATATAAATATTCATTAGAAATATAAAAAGATTTCCTACATAATGGTATTTTATTTTTAATTTTTAGACATTAAATAATTTAATTTATTTATGACACAACGATGATGCAGTAATTATCTTATTAATGAAATATTGACATAATTGATGTTATAAATGCCCAAATAAATGTAATTTGAGACTTTTTATGACTTACACTAATTTTATAGGTTACTATGACATGTTATTGTTGATTTAAGTAACTTGTTTAGAACATATCATTCTGTTATGAATTTCATAAAAATCATGTACCAAATAGTGTCAAAATTGACATAAATTAGTTTTTAAAACAAATATTATATTATTAATTGTTATTTTATTCCAAAAAATATAAGGTTTGGTAAAATGACTTAGATAAGGTTATATATATTAATAATAAACAACTTGGGGTTCTTTTTATTTGATATAGTAAGTTTATTAACCATATAGTGTAAGAAAACAAAAAGACACGGTAAAAGTTAAATTATTTAGCTTAGAGTTAAATCTAATTGATAAGGTTAAAATAATAACCTAAACTTGTCTAAATCCTATTGGATGAGAGTATTTCGACCCATACCCACTTTATCTTCGAAATAAGACCCTTTGGAACCATTATAAACCGAATTTGACCTTAATATAAAATAATATTTTGAGATTTTCCTAAGGTGCCCCTCTCCTCCCTTATAAAAGGGCACCTCCTCCCTCTCCTCCTCACACCAATTTGAGCATTAAAGCTCGGACAACCCCTGACAAAATCTCTTCTCCACTTCCCTAGTATCTTCCTAGAGGTCCTGGTCTTCTTCAAAGACCATCCTTAGTTCTTTAAGTGGAGGTTAAGTGAAGGCGCGTCAAAAAGAGGTAATATCCATTACCGATCTTTTTCAATTTCTTTCTTCTTCAACTTCTTCTTCTTTAGTTGTTTCATGATAAAGTAATAACATCAGTATTTCTTATATACTGATATGTTATTATAAATATGAAACAACTCTAATTAACCTTCTATCCATCCTACGGAAAAAGGAAATCACCGTGCGTGCGTACGTACGGAATACCGTCTCCACGCCGTGGTGTAATCTATTTTCCACCACCACCTTAATTGGATGGGTATAATGGTGTAATGAGTAACTGTATATGATTATTATAAATTAATATTGATACTGAAATAGTATACATACACTTCAACACAATTCCATGACCATGGGAACAATATCATCGCTCGTGCGTACATACGGACTACCGTCTCCACGACGCGATGAGATTCATTATCCACATTAACCATTCATGAATGATTGTAAAGTATATATAATGAATAATAATGAAATATATGACATTTTAAATCTACTGTATTTATGTATATATATATATTTATGTCATCTACTTACTTCCATTCAAGACAATAAGGAAAGGAAAACAGCGTTCATGCGTACGTACGGACTACCGTCTCCATGAACAGTGTGTTTCATTTCATTTATCTATCTATTATATATATATATAATGAATATATATGATATATAAATCATGTTTTATATTCTTGAAGTAAGTAAATCATGATATAAGTAATAATAATGTCAAGAACAACAAGTCCAAACACCTACGATAAATGAAACGATTTTACCCAAAACGCTTTTTTAACATGGAATTTACAAAAGAATGGGTAATATAAAGTCATAAGTGAACCATATATGATATCATAACAATGAATATGATTATGTAATAAGTTAATGACATTATTTAAATCATTATACAGGAGGTTCGGATACGTAAAAATCATATCGGACATAAGGTAAGGGAAATATCACAATCTCATTTTTATCCGAGATTGTTTATACTTTGGCATTTACTGGGGTGTATTTTATAATCCACATCCATGTTTCCTAAATATGTAATATTATTTCCATCCAAATACAATTGTTTAAATCCAATTTTACCCTTCAGTGAGTTTTTAGTAAAAGATATGAAAGGAATCTTTTGTCGTTTTTCGTATGAGGTACTTTTTTGACTTTTCCGACAAAAGTACGAGAAGAATATTTTTTTTAACTTATACGACATGAATGGATTTTTAAAAAATTATTTCCAAGAAGCTTCCTTTACAAGTTTTAAAGTTTATTTTTAATCAAATTCTTTTAGTTTATAATTGTACGACATGTTAAGAAAGGAAAAGTGTTTTTAAAGCAGAAAGGATATTTTCCTCAAGAATGGAGTTCAAGTGTTTTATCAAAATTATTTTCCGTCTAAGATAATAAAGGGTTCTTATTTTATCCCTATTATTACATTGATTTGATTATTTTGTGATGGAATTATATTTTTATGAAGTCCTTTATCTTATATGAATTGTTTTATGATGTCACGATGTTTAAGATTCCCATTTTTATTACATGGGTTATGCTATGATGTATGGTTTTCTGATTTTGTGGTACACATAAGAATGGTATCATTATGAGATGGGTGGGACCTATATCTCCCTCCAATGCATTGGGTAAGGATTTTATATCTCATGAGATAGACATGGCTGGAACGGTAGGTTATACCGGTTCAGTGATGCAGGACTGCAACGAGGGTAACTCGGTTCAGAAATGGACTTTGTCCACTAAGATAGTCTTGGAAATGAGTCTTGACTAATAAGAAATGATTCTCTATGATTTTTTGTGTATGACACAAAGTTTCATGTTTTAAGTTATTATTATTAGGATTACATTTCACTTCTATAATTTATCCCATGTTATGATATTATGATCTCTTTTGCAGGTTAAGATTTCCAAAAGTTATGTTCTTATGTATATGATGTGATTGATATTTCTTTTGTTTACCCTTAATGAGCATTTGAGCTCACCCTTTTATGTTTTCTTTTCCCCAGGATATAAAGAAAGGTTTTAGGTAAAAAAAAGAAGATCTTTATGGGAGATGTTGAAGATCTTTCACCACAATTAGAAGATTATATTCCGAGTTTCCAAAGACACTAAACTATTACGATCCTTGTGTGTGTGTTTTTGTTATGTACTAAGTATTCCTCAAAAGTAATGTAATGTCCATGTACGTCAAGCTTCGGGTCTCCACGCCGTGGTGTAATCTATTTTCTGCCACCACCTTAATTGGATGGGTATAATGGTGTAATGAGTAACTATATATTATTATTATAAAGTGATATTGATACTGAAATAGTATACATACACTTCAACACAATTCCACGACCATGGGAACGATATCATCGCTCGTGTGTACGTACGGACTACTGTCTCCACGACGCGATGAGATTCATTCTACACATTAACCATTCATGAATGATTATAAATTATATATAATGAATAATAATGAAATATATGACATGTTAAATCTACTGGATTTATGTATATATATATATGTATTTCATCTACTTACTTCCATTCAAGACAATAAGGAAAGAAAAACAGCATTCATGCGTACGTACGGACTACCGTCTCCATGAACGGTGTGTTTCATTTCATTTATCTATCTATTATATATATATATACCTAATATATATGATATATAAATCATGTTTTATATTCTGGAAGTAAGTAAATCATGATATAAGTAATAATAATTTCAAGAACAACAAGTCCAAACACCTACGATAAATGAAACGATTTTACCCAAAACGCTTCTTTAACATGGAATTTACAAAATAACGGGTAATATAAAGTCATAAGTGAACCATATATGATATCATAACAATGAATATGATTCTTTAATAAGTTAATGACATTATTTAAATCATTATACAGGAGGTTCGGATACGTACAAAGCATATCGGACATAAGGTAAGAGAAATATCACAATCTCATTTTTATCTGAGATTGTTTATACTTTGGCATTTACTGGGGTGTATTTTATCATCCACATCAATGTTTACTCAATACATAATATTATTTCCATCCACCTACAATTGTTTAAATCCAATTTTACCCTTCGGTGAGTTTTTAGTAAAAGATATGAAAGGAATCTTTTGTCGTTTTTCGTACGAGGTACTTTTTTGACTTTTCCGACAAAAGTACGAGAAGAATGTTTTTTTAACTTATACAGAATGAATGGATTTTTAAAACATTATTTCCATGAAGCTTCATTTACAAGTTTTCAAGTTTATTTTTAATAAAATTCTTTTAGTTTATAATTGTACGACATGTTAAGAAAGGAAAAGTGTTTTTATAGTAGAAAGGATATTTTCCTCAAGAATGGAGTTCAAGTGTTTTATCAAAATTATTTTCCATCTAAGATAATAAAGGGTTCTGTTTTTATCCCTATTATTAAATTTATTTGATTATTTTGTGATGGAATTATATTTTTATGAATTCCTTTATCTTATATGAATTGTTTTATGATGTCACGATGTTTAAGATTCCCATTTTTATTACATGGGTTATGCTATGATGTATGGTTTTCTGATTTTGTGGCACACATAAGAATGGTATAATTATGAGATGGGTGGGACATATATCTCCCTCCAATTCATTGGGTAAAGATTTTATATCTCATGATATAGACATGGCTGGAACGGTAGGTTATACCGGTTCAGTGAAGCAGGACTGAAACGAGGGTAACTCGGTTCAGAAATGGACTTTGTCCACTAAGATAGTCTTGGAAATGAGTCTTGACTAATAAGAAATGATTATATATGATTTTTTGTGTATTCCAAAAAGTTTCATGTTTTAAGTTATGATTATTAGGATTACATTTCACTTATATTATTTATCCCATGTTATGATATTATGATCTCTTTTTCAGGTTAAGATTTCCAAAAGTTATATTCTTATGTATATGATGTGATTGATATTTCTTTTGTTTACCCTTACTGAGCATTTGAGCTCACCCTTTTATGTTTTCTTTTCCCCAGGATATACAAAAAGGTTTTAGGTAAAAAAAAGGAAGATATTTATGGGATATGTTGAAGATCTTTCACCACGATTAGAAGATTATATTCCGAGTTTCCAAAGACACTAAACTATTACGATCCTTGTGTGCGTATTTTTGTTATGGACTAAGTATTCCGAAAAAGTAATGTAATGTCCATGTACATCAAGCTTCGGGTCTCTACATTGGCCTCCTATATTCTGAATGTTAACTTAGTTATTTTTCAGTTTGTATTCATTAGGGGTGTCAAGACCCGACCCAACCCGACCGAGTCGGTCAGGGTGGGTCACGTTATGTGAAAAAATGATCAGGTTGGGTTGGTATCGGGTTGAATAGTGTATGGTTTGGGTCGAGTCTTAGGTTGGCTAAATATAGACCCAACTTGACCTGATGACCCGAGGGGGTATGAAAAAAACCGTCACCTCACGCTGTGACTCGGTTGGCTGGCCGCCCTAATTCCCTCCCTCACCCATGCTTACCTACTCCTCCTCTCCTCCTACCCCTCCCCAACATTCCCTCATACACAAAGAAACCCTAATCTACCCCCTCCTTCATTCCTCTTTCCCTCACAAGTGACTGACCTCCCTTCTCTTATTCGTCTACTTCCTTCCTCCTCATCTCCTCACTCACCTCCTCCCCCGACAGATTCCCTCCTCCCCTTAACCCTGACCTTACCTCACGCATGGAAAAACCATACTCTCTTTACTTAATCCTTCCCTCACAAGTGACTGACCTACCTCATCCTATTCTACTCCCTTACCCATCCTCTCCTTGATCTCATTCTCCCCGAATAGATTCCTTCATGAGTGATTGGGATAAATCCCTCCTGGCTGGCCTCCTCTACTCATCCCTATTATGTGTTCCATCTGGTGGCACTAATAAGTGGATATTTATTTTTTATCATGTTATTTGAATTATCTTCATCATTATGGTGTGATGCTGATGTATTCTTATTCTTCTAGGGGTATTCCATAATAGTCTGGTTAGGGGTTGAATATTTTTTAGAAAGCACAACACCTTTCCATTCACATGTAAGATGTTTTTAATCCTCCAATTGCTCTAGGAACCCAAATTTAGACGGGTTCTACTCCAAATACACATTCAATTACAGAAATAGGAGGGGTAGTAGTATCATACCATTTTAAGAAATTTAGGGTAAAAGGTATCCTAAAAAGGAAATGATTCCTAAATCTTATGTCAGTTCTATAGTTTATCAATCTTGGGATCATTTTCATAGAAAAAATAGAAGGGGTGTTGGTAATTATTGTGGAAAATATTATGCTTACATGTCTGGAAAACATGGAACTAGTAATTTGAATAGTCATTTGAAAAGGTGAAACAAAAATCCTCACAAAAATATTGACAAAATTCAAACCACTATTGGTCTTAGAAATAAGTGTGAAGATGAGGGTGATATGATAGTTAAAATTTTAGTAGACCATTTTAACCAAGAAGAGTGCATAATAACTCTTACTAAAATGATAAGCATTGATGAGTTATCATTTAAATATGTTGATAATCAAGGTTTTTGAGAATTTATCGAAGTTTCTCAACCTCAATTTCATGTCCCCTCTAGAAAAATAGTTTCTAAGGATTTATTACTGTTATATTTGACTAAGAAAGAAAAATTAAAATATTTGTTTGATATGTTCTCTTATATGGTATGTCTTACCACTGACACATGGAATTCAATTCATAATATGAATTATATGTGTGTTAATACACATTTTATTGATGATAATTGGATCTTAAATAAAAAATAATCTAATTTTGTCTTATTATAGATCATAAAGGGGAAACAATTGGTTGGGGATTAGAACAGACATTAAAATGATGGATGATTGAAAGGATTAATACTGTTACTATGGACAATGCTAGTTCTAATAATACAACGATCAGTTATTTAGTGAGTAGGGTTAATGATTGGAATGGGCCCATTCTTAATGGAGAGTATATTCATATGAGATGTTGTGGACATATTTTAAAACTTATTGTTAGTGATGGGATAAAGGAAATATCAACATCAATTATTAGAATTAGAGTTTCCTGCAAATTTATGAGAATTTTACTTTCTAGATTGGCTCTTTTCAATAGAATCACCGAGGAGTTAAAAATTCCTATTAAACATGCCATAATTATTGACGTTCCTACTAGGTGGAATTATTGTTACTTTATGTTGGATGTTGTAGAGAAGTATGAGAAATTATTTATTCTCCTTGATGAGGATTCAAGTTTTAGAAGTGCTCTTGTCTATGAAGATGGGGATCCTACAACATATGATTGGGAGTGTGATCATTTATTTTACAAGTTAAAAAAACCATGATAACACTATTGAGTTTTCTAGTTCTATGCATGTGACATGTCACACTTTCTTTCATAATATTTATGACATATATAGAAAAATAAATAAATAGATGAAGAGTCACGATATTACTATGAGTTAAATGGATATTGAAATAAATCTTAATTTGGACATGTATTGGGGGTATTGGTTATAATTTTAATTCTCTCTTACTTGTTGAAATTTTTATTGATCCTCAATATAAATTGGAATATATTCAGGATAGTTTTGAAATGATGTTTTATGATTAAGACAAGAATGAGTTGATCAATAAATAAACAATGGTTTTGAATAATATCTACGAGTTTTAAAAATGTAAATATCTCATTCTATTTATGGATAAATGTGAGTCAAGTTCTCATCAATAGTTACATATTCGTGATGAAAGTATCGATTGTGAGGATGATGAGAAATGGAAAGATGCATATATATTAAAGAAAATGAAAAGTAAATTGACACAATAAAAAAATGAACTATAAATATATTTATATATTGATGATTTTGAGGATTTTTTTGATGGATTTGATAATTTATGTTGTTGGAAAGGAAAGGTAAGTAATTATTATGTTCTCTCATTAATTTATAAATATATTCTATCAATCAATTTAACTATAGCATCTTCAAAGTACTCTTTTAGCACAAGAGGATGATTCCTTGATCTATTTAAAAGTTCTTTGAATCTCAACATTGTTGAGGCATTAATTTTCTCACAAAATTGGTTTAGAAAGTCAAAACCAATTGACATTTGAAAGAAACTAGAAGAAGTGGAATTAATTTAATCAAGTACCATTAAAAATATTATGATTTTTTTATCATTTTTCATTTGTCAATTATAAAACTTTGTTTGAAAAAGTAAAATATTCAAGTTTTATTCCTTATGTTCTGTTTTTTTAAGATATACCATCATCCACCACAATTCGGGATCAGAGTTTCACCATCTAAAATAGAATAAACAAGGATGATTGAGCACTCTTCATTAAGGTATAAATTTATGATTGTTTTACAAATTATTTTTATAATACTATGATTGATGGTATTCCAATTTATCATAAATTTAATTCCACCTAAATAAGGAGAAAATCCATTATGAACATGATTTACTGAAACATAATAATTTCAATGGAAACTGAATTAAATTAAATTTTAATGATTTAATTTTTTAGGGCATATCATTCTTATGTCATGGGGATGTAAATTCTTGTTGTTATACTATATTTTTATGAAGTATTGTAATGTTATCTAGAATTAAATTCCATAATAGTAGTTTTAAAGTGGGTTAAAATATACTTTCATCACATACATAGATCACCCCAAAGAATATATAGTTTATTATATTGGATTCAAGGTCCCTAGGTGAAACTTAAATATCATTTTAGAGTTCATTTCTATCTAGTAATGTTTTGATGCATTCATTGAGGATTTAAAGGTACACTTGGATTTCATGAAATCTATGGAGGATTTAAAATCATTCTATTATTTAAGATCTCCTATGAGAAAATAATGGAAAAATGAATATTTATTTCACCCAAAATGTGTGAATGAGAGATTTTGATTTGTGGTCTTCTAGGTGGACATACATAATGATATTTTGGAGTTTCATGAAATTCAAGAGAAATTAATGGTACTTTGGGATTTATGGTCTTGTAGGACTTAAATATATGATATAGTTTCTATTATCCTAGAAGAAACAAGTATATAGTAGGATTTATGTTCATCTAGGAATGATTAATAGTAAACTATAGGTAAGGGTTATATATGATGGTTTAAGGGTAAAATATATGGAATTGAATGGTGACATAGTTTTTGGATTGGTATATAAGAGGGATTACTACATATCCCATTTAAGGGATTCATAACTCATATAGTTTCAATTCATAGTTAAATACATATAAAAATGTGTGGTGCTTATCTTTATAAATTTGGGTTTCTAATTATAAGGTCATGTGATAAATACTAGTGTTATGACTTTTATGGTCAAGGAACCAAGACATGTATCTTATAGATTGTGGTCATATGAGTAAGACCATCATGTAATTTATTTTAGGATCATATATCTAGAAAAATCTATAAAAATGTTCCTAGAAATAGAACTATTGTGTGACTTATACATTAGAAACTATATAAGTTTATATCAGCAGATAAACTAGGTGATATTGTGTCTCTTGGGGTGGAGAAACCTATAATTCAAAATACTCTATAGGTGATTTATAAGGATAATAGAGACCTCATGGGGTAAAATAAACCTTATTAAATAAGAAATTGTAAATTCAATGAGGTTTGAAATCATTTCATGGAATTTGGGACTTATGTGCACACAAAATTTCATGTTCAACATTTTCACCCATTGTTCTCATTGGTGATGAATTATTTTTGCATAAGTTATGATTATACTATTGATATAGAAAATAAATTAAATTCTATTGATTGACATGTATATATAAAGTATCTTTTAATGATATAAATTACTATAGGTTGATAAGGATCAAATCCTAAAGCTTTTAGTGGCTAATACCTTCTTAGTTTGGTTTAATTTATCTACAGGTCATGAATTTCATTTTGGGGTTGTTATTAATTTTGATGCTTGAAGAAGATTTTTTTTTGGCATGTTAAAATTATTATTTCATTACCTTTAAGTTTTTACTAGTCATTAATTTTGTTTATGGTAGACATGTTTTTTGTTAGTGGAACATGCTTAATCTTTTGTTTGTTTATAATGATGTTCTCTGGTGCAAAATCACTATTAAAATTTGAATTCAGGTTTTCATAGTAGGGTTTTTAGGCCCATGGGTTTCTTTAAAATATTGTAGGAATTTGATGGCCATTCTAGAAGACTATTTCAATTGTTACTATTTAAAAGAAATTACAGAGTCTCAGGTAATTTATTCATGCACCTATGTGAGTCGAAGTGCATGTGTGAACATTTTAAACTGTTGGTTTTCTAAGATGATGGGAAGATTAGGGCTTCCTATTAATAGATATTTATTACACAAATATTTTTCAAATATGGGTTATCTTTAGAAAAAATGTGATATTTTCTTATCTCCTTTTATGGTATTTTCCTTTTAACATGACTCAAAGTAGGGGTTCCTTATTTTTTATAGGCCAAAAAATTAGTATAGAATTAAAAACACATATTCTTGAATGTTTTATAGAAATAAAATAACCAAAATACCATAGCTGTAACACCCCAATATTTCATAGTACGTTATTTCTTCAAAGTAATTCAATAAATTGCACTACACGCAACACCGAGTTCTAACACACCTTGACTTACCAAACTAGCCGTTCAAAAGCGGTAATGTACAGTATTAACTGAATTTTGAACTTCATATAATCCTTATAATTTTAGAATCATTATTATGAGTTTCTTAGACATAATTTAAGAACAAATACATTTTTTCAGATAAAAGAAGTATTTTTCAAAAAATGCAATTTTACCACCATTTAATGGCGAAGCCCTTTTAAATCCAATATTTGAAACTTTTATATATTAAATTTGAAAAAATAAACTTATTCTTTAGAATCGGGACATAGTAATTTAGTTTCAATAAAGTTTTGGTGTTTTTCTGATAACTTTCATATTTGGGTGAATAGTGAAAAATACTATATTTTCACTGAAAACAACTTTTTTTATTCAAAATAATTTACAGTGTTAAATTATAAATTTTAATGGCTTGGAAGTATAAATAGATTATATTTTTACCATTTAATCCAATGATGGTCATTGTAAGTAATTTCACTTTGAAATTGGACATAAACAAGTGTCAAACTTTTGATTGTTATTATTTCTTAAAAATACGCCTTTTGGTTTTGACAGCGGGAATTAATTTTAAATTAATAAATTCAACTTCTATGTTTCGAATTTTTTAAAATAGACTTTATTATTGAATTATGAATATCAAAATTATCTTAGGGTTAATTTTTGGTATTTTTCTGAAAACTTTTAATTTTTGATGAATAGTGAAAAACACTAAGTTATAGTTTACAACCAAATTTTTATTTAAATAATTATTTATTTTATTTAAATTTATTTTAGGCTAAAATAGATACATAATACCTATATAAGTTCAATTTAATTAATTGGATTCAGTTTATAATAATTATATATATATAAAAATTTTATTGAACTTTTCACCGTGTTTTACCCACCTCCCAGGAGAATTTTTAAATTCACATAAAACTTAATTTTACCGCTTCTGTGAGTTGAATTTAGAAAATCCAAGATACACAGTTAATATCAAGGATTAAAATGTGGTTCAATAAGATAAAAATAATTTTTGTTGAATAGTATCTTTTTACTTTTATTTACCACGGTTAAAAGTAAATAGGGTAATTAAGGGTAAAAATGATATTATTATTACCCTAACACATGTCCTAATTCTATTGGATAAGTGTAATTATACCAAAAACAGCCTTAGGAATAAGATATGACCCTTTAGGTCCACTTGGATTAGATTATGACATTTATTATTATTTAATTTAAAGAGTAAAAAGTGTTAAATTCAAAGTTTATTAAATAAACCATTTTTAATATAGGGTTATACATAAGATAAATTAGAATATAAATATTCATTATAAAGATAAAAATATTTCCTAAATCATGGTATTTTATTTATAATTTTTAGACCTTAAATAATTAAATTTATTTATGACACAATGATGATGCAGTAATTACCTTATTAATTAAATAATCAAATAAATGGTATTATAAATATTAAATAAATACAATTTCAAAGTTTTTATGACATCCAAGAATTTTATAGGTGACTATGACATGTTATGTATGATTCAATTTATCGTTTTATAAGTAATCAAGTTTTTATGACTTTCACAAAAACAAAATACCAAATAGTTTCAAAATTGACATAAATTAATATTGAAAACAAATACTATAATATTGGTTGATATAATATTCCTAAAAATTTAAGGTTCGGAAAAAGGGCTTAAATAATATTATATGTTTCATGAATGAGCCACTTGAGGTTATCTTAAAAGTTTAGAGTAAGTTTATTAACCATATATAGTAATAATACAAGAAGACAGGGTAAAAGTTAAACTATTTAACTAAGAGTTAAATCTAAATGATAAGGTTAAAATGGAAACCTAAACTTGTCTAAAACCTATTGTTTGAGAGGATTTCGACCCATAACCACATAAGTCTCGAAATAAATTCATTTGGAACCATTATAAACCGAATATGATTGTATAATAAATTAATACTTTAATCTTTTCCTAAAGTGACCCTCACCCCTCCTATAAAAGGGAACTTCCCCTTCTCTCAAAATCACACCTCCAAAGCCATTTGGATCAGCATAAACCTAACCAAATATCCTCCCAACTTCCCTCAATTAAACCTAGAGGCCTTAGTTTGATCAGAAATCCAATTTAAGGAGCCCTTTTGATCAAATCAAAAGGAAGAACCCGAAGAAGAGGTAATTATTTCACCACCCTCTTTCAAGTTCCGTTTTTCTTCCACTTCTTATTTCTTTGTTATTTCCAATCTAAAATAATAAATCCAGTATCTTTTATATACTATGATGTTATTATAAATATTTCACAACTATATTCATTATTCTATCGATCTTATGAATGATAATGTCACCATGTATGCATACGTACGGCTTACCGTCTCCACGCTGTGGTGTAATTTGTTATTCAAAACTATGTTATTTGGATGGATATAATGACGACTAATATGTATATAAATATTGAAAATAAAATGATTATGTCTCTGTAAAATTAATATATGATCCAAATACACACCTTTAAGGAAATGATATTGTCGCTCGTGCGTACGTACGGATTACTGTCTCCACGACGTGATGAGATTCATTTCCACATTAACCATTCATCGACGATTATAAAAATATATATTACTGATATGTTTGTAATATATGAAATAATAATTCTACTAGAGATATATATATTTATATATATATACATATATATGTACTTACATATATTTTATTCACTTAGTTCTGTTCAATACGTTATGAAAACAGAAACAACGTTTATGTGTACGTACGGACTACCGTCTCCATAAACGGTGTTTTCCATTTCATATATATGTCTATTATACATATTTATATTCTAAATATATATGATATATAAATCATGTTTTATATTTTGGATGTATTTAAATCATGATCTAAGTGATACAACCAAGATTAATAAGTTAAAACACGTATGATAAAGAAAGCGATTATTACCAGAAATGTTAATTTAACATGGAAATTATTATTAAATGGGTAGTATAAAGTCATAAATGAATAATGTATGATATCATAAATATTAATATGGTTCTGGTATAATTTAATAACATACTACGGTCTTCACACAGGAGGTTAAACGTGCCCTTGACTAAAGGAAAGTGCAAGGTAAGGGGTTTTTGTCTCACTACTTATTCCCATGAGATTCATGCCATATTGCCACTATTAACTTCTGTGTGGTATATTTACTGCCCACAATTGTATTCTTTGTGTAATATACTTTAATTTATGTGTATTTACATATTCATTGTATGATACCTCTTTCATGGGGTGTATGTTTCGTAAGTTACCAAATTGGTAAGAGTTAATTTCACAATCTCTTTATTATCTGAGGTTGTTTTTACGTAAGTATCTAATGGGAAATATTTATTATCCATGTCCATGTTTCATGAAAGAGTTTTCAAAGGGATTATTTTAAGGCACTTTTTTACAAAAACATCATTTCAAATGTTTTAAATCTTTATTCTTCTAAATCTTTCTTGTTAATGTCCATGTCTTCAAAATGGTTTTTAAGGATTTATTTATATGGACATGAATGTTTTTAAAATGTTAATTCCTTTAAAAAGTTTCAAAATGGTATGGAAAACTTTGATTCAAAAATGTCTTTAAATGTCTTCCTTTCTAAATTTTTTGACTTTTAAATTTTTTAATGAAAAAGGGATATTTCTATCAAAGAGTTTTACAAATCATTTTCATCTATGTCAACATCCTTTGATGGATTTTAAACTTGTTTGAAGATGATTTATTATGATACAAATATTCCATATTGTATTGAAGGTTTTGTGATATGTTTGATTACAGATGTGTTATTTTTATACCATTCATGGTTTAGGGATAAAGTATTGAAATTTCATATCCTAGTTTTAATACTAATGTTTATGTTATGTTTAAACCTTTTCTTATGAGGAATGCATTGGACTTAGTAAGTGACGGGTGGAGCCCGCTATAGCTCCTCGATGCATCGGTAGGTATCATGAGACAAAATAGTGTCTTAGCACAAGGCCTTAACAAATTCTTATTTGTAGTCTTGGCACAAGGCCTTGACTATGTGGTTATGATAGTCTGGAATTATGCATTCCATCATTATGAAAGTGGTTAGTGATATTGCATGTGATTATTCAACTAGTAGAATATCCATGTGAATAAGTAAATGGAATTACTTCATTTTATTTTTTCCATGTTATGATGAAGTTCAAGTTTAAAATGCTTTTGTTTTAGTTATACACTGCCTTAAATGTTTATGCTTATTTATCAATGTTTCTACTATATTGTTATCCTTGCTGAGCATCTGAGCTCACCCCATTCTATGTTTTATTTTCCTAGGATTCCAAGAAGTGTATTGTGATTGATATGAAGGGTTAAGCCAAGGGAATAATGGAATTCATAAAGGATTATTTATTTTGTTTTGTATGTTATAAAGTGTAATGTAACATTCATGTATGTAATCTTTTTTCCAAGACTGCTAAACCGATCGGTCTTTCGGGACTTGATTTCTTATAATCATGCCAATGTATTAAAATAATGCACCGACTCTGGGTAACTGGGGTCGGGGCGTTACAGTTGGTATTAGAGGAAGTTTAGTAATAAACTTGGAAGCTATATTTAGAAAAACTTTAATTAGATAACATATACCTAAGATAGACTTTGAGGATTAGTATATAAGAAATTCCTAGAATTTTCTTAATGTAGAGATTTTGTGAGTTTTCCAAGCAAATACGTCTCTGTCTGGATATGAGCAGGTAGAGGCGGCTCTGGCACATATGTACCTAGGGGTAAAACATGAAAACACCGCTTTGAGCTATACTTGAATGGGAAATGGTGCACAACAACGGGCCTTTCTGCACTCTTGGTTACGATACTCCCGAGGGATATGCTTAGGATAATTCTCATTTTCTTTAAAAATCATTATTAAGGGTTTTTGAGTATATACTTCCTTAATGAAAACATCTTTACGATTATGGATTATATCCATAAACCGTTCAATTTATGTTAGGTATTTTACAAGTTTGAGAATTATTCATTGAAATTCATAAGCTGACCTAGTTTATGATATTGTATAGAAATGGGGCCCAATAGAATGAATGTGAACTCCAGCAATACGTATGATCCAAAGAGTAATAAATATCATATCTTTCATGGTATTAAGCCAATATTTATAAGGGAAATAGTCTCCCATGTATTCTCAATATATGAAGAAATAGTATCATGTGTTAATAAGATAAGTAAATAATTTTCTAGGTCCCATGTATTTGAAGGGAAGTAAGAGAAGAAAAGTATGAAAGAGAGAAAGATGGATAAAGGGAAGAGGGAAAAGAATAAGTTTCCCATATGTGATAACTGTGGGAAGAAACACCCTAGAACTTTCCTAAAGGGAATGGGTGTTTGTTATAAGTGTGGAGAAAAGGACACCATGTACGTGACTGCAAGGGTAAGAAAAAGGTTTCAAATGTACAATGATTCATCTGCAAGGAGTTGGGACACTACGTGAACCAATGTCCAAATCATCAGAGTATGCCCCAAATGATTTTATTGGAAAATAATCAAGTTATGATACTACCACATATGAGGAAGAATGATTAGAGTTCTTATGTTGTTATTAGAGAGTTATGTCATTTGAGTGTTGTATCAACAATGTATTGGTTATAATAATTATGGAGTATATAAGGATTGTATTGCAGTACCATTTCATTAAGGACTTGAGATTGTGTGGAACCAAGAAAAGTGACTCAATATCAGGTTAAATTTTTGCAAAATATATGGTTGAGAGAAAGATAAACCATAATATGGTTATGATACTGAGGTAGTGATTTTGGAATAATACATGATTGATTTCGATAAATTATATTGGATATTCTTGATTACCTTGAAAATGATTAATGATTTGTATATTCCATAATTGTTGGAGTTTACAACATTTTTGGATAGAAGGAGTATATCCAGTATTCTATAAGGAATAAGGGATCATGAATGTAATCAATAAGGTTTTATGGTAATTCAGGATGTTGTAGTGTTTTAAAAGAATACATGATGAAGGTGTTCACATGTTATTACGCGGAAAAAAGGATCTTCATTATGTTTACCTCCCTTATAAATTTTGGACTGTGAGTTTGGACAAAAGTATTTTGGATAATTCTAGTTTGAGATTATTTTTGTATTGCCATAAAATGACATCTCGGAGGTCGTGTGATAACCCATCGCGTCCGACAAGGCCAAGAGACTTGAACCCGCAACCGAAGGGCGACAAGGGTGTATCACCTAACACTAGACCATGTGATGTCTTGGATTGAATAATGTGGTTTTTTTAAAAAAAATTCTGGTAGATTATTTATAAATTCATTTTTTTGAACCCTATACGAATAGGATAAATAGAGTATTATTTTTAAGTTCTACTATCTTTTAGAGTGAAAGATGAGTTTGTGGTAGAAATTAGTTAAAGGATGAGACTCTACTTTTCATGTATATATTTTTCTTCTTCTCTTATTCTATGAAGAAATTAATTCTTATACTTTAGTGAAGGGATATTAAAACCAAAAATGTGTTATCTTAATACCATATGTTTTGTTGAACCAATTATATTTTAAATCATCATAGATTGATGACTTTAAGGCCCTCAATTTTACAATTGTTTGTGATTGATGAACTCAATCACTACCTATAAATATTTATGTTTTTCCTCCAATTATATTTCTCTAATTTCAACCAATTTTCTCCTAATCGAGATCATAATTTGGTGGTGACCCTTTCATTTCCCTTTTCCTCTTATTAAGACTAAATTTTATTAACCTAATTTCGGATGTGGGTTTCCCAAAGGAATTATCTATTTTCAACCTTTTATTTTCAAAAAATAATTTCAAATTTCAAGGAAACAATTTATTTAAGGAAGGAAGAATGTAACACCCAAAGATTTCATAGTACATTATTTTTTCAAAGTAATTCAATAACTTGCACTACACGCAACACCGAGTTCTAGCGCACCATGACTTACCAAACTAGCCGTTCAAAAGCGGTTATGAATAGTATTAACTGAATTTTGAACTTTATATAATCATTATAATTTTAGAATCCATATTATGAGTTTATTAGATATAATGTAAGAACAAAAACATTTTTTCAGATAAAATAAGTATTTTTCAAAAAATGCAATTTTAACACCTTTTAATGGATAAGACTTTTTAAATCAAATATTTGAAACTTTTATATATTCAATTTGACAAAATAAACTTTTTATTTAGAATCGGGAAATAAGAATTTAGTTTCAATAAAGTTTTGGTGTTTTTCTGATAACTTTCATATTTGGGTAAATAGTGAAAAATACTATATTTTCACTGAAAACAACTGTTTTTAATCAAAATATTTTATAGTGTTAAATTATAAATTTTAATGTCTTGGAAGTATAAATAGATTATATTTTTACCATTTAATCCAATGATGATCATTTTAAGTAATTTCACTTTGAAATTGGACATAAACAAGTGTCAAACTTTTGATAGTTATTATTTCTTAAAAATATGCCTTTTGGTTTTGACAACAGGAATTAATTTTAAATTAATAAATGAAACTTCTATGTTTTTAATTTGGTAAAATAGACTTCATTATTGAATTCAGAATATCAAAATTAGCTTAGGGTGAATTTTTGGTATTTTTCTAAAAACTTTTAATTTTTGATGAATAGTGAAAAACACTAAGTTATAGTTTAAAACTGAATTTTTATTTAAATAATTATTTATTTTATTTAAATTTATTTTAGGTAAAAATAGATAAATAATACCAATATAATTTCAATGTAATTAATTGGAGTCATTTTATAATAATTTTAGATATATAAAAATTTATTGAACTTTTCACCGTATTTTACCCACCTCCTAGGAGAATTTTTAAATTCACATAAAACTTAATTTTACCGCTTCTGTGAGTTTAATTTTGAAAATAGAAGAGACATGGTTAATATCAAGGAGTAAAATTTGATTCAATAAGATAAAAATAATTTTTGGTGAATAATACCTTTTTACTTTTATTTACTGCGGTTAAAAGTAAATAGGGTAATTAAGGGTAAAAATGATATTATTATTACCCTAACACATGTCCTAATTCTATTGGATAAGTGTAATTCGACCAAAGACAACCTTTTGAATAAAATATTACCCTTTAGGTCTACTTGGATTAGATTAGGATATTTATTATTATTTAATTTAAAGAAGAGTTAAAAGTGTTAAATTCAAAGTTTATTAACTAAAACATTTTTAATATAGGGTTATACATAAGATAAATTCGACTATAAATATTTATTATAAAGATAAAAATATTTCATAAATCATGATATTTTATTTATAATTTTTAGACATTAAATTATTAAATTTATTTATGACACAATGATGATGCAGTAATTACCTTATTAATGAAAGAATCAAATAAATGGTATTATAAATATTAAAATAAATATAATTTCAAAGTTTTTATGACATAAACTAATTTTATAGGTGACTATTACATGTTAGGTATAATTAAATGTATCGTTTTAGAAGTAATAAATTTGTGATGACTTTCACAAAAAACAAATACCAAATAATGTCAAAATTGACATAAATTAATATTTAAAACAAATACTATATTATTGGTTGATATAATATTCTTAAAAATTTAAGGTTCTTCCAAAGGTATTAAATAATATTATATATGTCATTAATGAGCCACTTGAGGTTATCTTGTTAGTTTAGAGTAAGTTTATTAACCATATATATTAAGAATACAAGAAGACACGGTAAAAGTTAAACTATTTAACTAAGAGTTAAATCTAAATGATAAGGTTAAAATGGTAACCTAAAATTGTATAAAACCTATTGGTTGAGAGGATTTAGACCCATAACCACCTAAGGATCTAAATAAATTCATTTGGAATCATTATAAACCGAATATAATTGTATAATAAATTAATAATTTAATCTTTTACTAAAGTGACCCTCACCCCTCTTATAAAAGGGAACTTCCCCTTCTCTCAAAATCACACCTCCAAACCATTTGGATCAGCCAACCCCTACCCAAATATCCTCCCAAATACGCTCACTTCAACCTAGAGGCCTTAGTTTGATCAGAAAGCCAATCTAAGGAGCCCTTTTGATCAAATCAAAAGGAAGAACCCGAAGAAGATGTACTGATTTCACCACCCTCTTTCAAGTTCCTTTCTTCTTCCACTTCTTCTTTCTTTGTTATTTCCATTCTAAAATAATAACTCCAATATCTTCTATATACTGTGATGTTATTATAAATATTTTACAACTATATTCATTATTCTATCCATCTTATTAATGATAATGTCACCATGCGTGCGTACGTACACTACCACAAAACAGTTTTTCCCAACGCCAACATTTATCAGCACTAACGAAAAAGCAATGATAAAGGGGGTGCCTTTATCAGCGCTAAAAAAGAACTAATAAAATCACCCCTTTATCAGTATTGATAATGGGACCCCCTTTATCAGCGCTTTTTTATTAGCGCTGATAAAGGGGGGCCTTTATCAGCGCTGATAAAGGGTCGACTTCAAAAAAAAATTTATTTAAAAATAATATATTAATATATATAAATATATAAATATAGTCATATTGATATAAATATAATATATAATTTTTAAATATATTTTAGATTGGTATAAATATACATTTACACTTAATATACTTAATATATAAGATATTTTGTGAAAATGGATTATAAAAAAATTAAAAAAATATTTTTAATTAATAATTTGATAATTATTATGGATTAATAGTTATTTAATAACAATTTGAAGATTAAAAAATAAAAAAAATTAAAAAAAGATCCAAAATATGTTGAAAACGCAACTTGGACTTCAAACGGACATAACTTTTGATCCAGGTGTCTGTTTGAGCTCTACCACATATCAAATCGAAGCCTGCGATGAGCTCTACATCGTTGGGACCTGGGAAGACCTTATTAATTATTTTTTTCGAGGCCAAAAAAGGCCCAGAAGGCCTCAAAAACTGAGTTTTTAGTCGGGGTACCCCGATTTTTTAAACATTTTTTGTGGATTTTCAGCCTCGTTTAAGGGGGTATTATTGGCTTTTTTTGGTGTGGACTGAATTTATTCCAAGGTATTGCATTCATATTGATATTATTTCTTTGAAATTTCATCATTTTTTATAATGCACTTCTATTTATAATCAAATATATAAAAATATATACATATTTTTTATATATTCACACATAAAAATTTAATTATAAATATGAATAATAAAATATATTTACATATAAAATATATTTACATATAAAATATATTAGATTTATTTAAATGATAACTAATATCCATTTTATTTAAAATACAAATATATGAATATTTATATACCTATATATTAATCTAACTATATATATATATTAATCTAAATATATATATATATATATTAATATAAGTATATATATATATATTAATATTACTATAAATATATATATATATTAATATCAATATAAATATATATATTAATATCATTATAAATATATATATTAATATAACTATATATATATATATATTAATATAAATATATATTACTATCCGAATAAATATAACTATATATATATATATAAATAGAGATATATATTAATATAACTATATATATATATATAAATATGACTATATATATATATTAATATTACTATATATATATATATTAATATAAATATTTATTACTATACGAATAAATATAACTAAATATATATATATATATATATAAATATAAACAGAGATATATATTAATATAACTATATATATATATATTAATATAACTATATATATATTATAATATAACTATATATATATATATTAATATAAATATATATTACTAAATGAATAAATGTAACTAAATATATATATATAGAGATATCATGAAATGGAAAACAAATCAAAATAGAGGAGTTGTAAGGGCTTAGGCGTGCAAGGGGGAGGTCTCGAGTTCAAATCCTGGTGGAGGCAGGGGCGTGCGCGCATGGGGGAATATGAGAGCAAGCTCTGATAAAGGGTGGATGGGGTGCATGGGGAGCTGTAGGGGGGGCGAAAAAGCGCTGTAAAGGGGGGGGGGGGGGCTCAAGTGCTATAAAATCCCCCCCGATTGGCAGTATTTTTTTATTATTTTTTTAGCTTTTATCAGCGCTTTTTGGAGTGCTGATAAAGGGGACCCCCCTTTATCTATGCCAGCTTTAATAGTACTTTTCTAACGCCGTTAAAGGCCATTTTTAGCGCTGATAAAAGGCATATTTGTAGTATTGGTACGACTTACCGTCTCCACGCCGTGGTGTAATTTGTTATTCAAAACTATGTTATTTGGATGGATATAATGATGAGTAATATGGATATAAATAATTAAAATAACATGATAATGTCTTTTTAAAATCAATATACCATCCAATTCTCCACCGTTATGGAAATAATATTGTCGCTCATGCATACGTACAGATTACCGTCTCCACGACGCGATGAGATTCATTTCCACATTCACCATTCATCGATGATTATAAAAATATATATTAATAATATGTTTGTAATATATTAAATAATAATGGTACTGGAGATATATATATTTATATATATATATATGTACTTACATATATTTTATTCACTTAGTTATATTCAATACGTTATGAAAACGGAAACAATGTTTATGCGTATGTATGGACTACCGTCTCCATAAACGATGTTTTCCATTTCATATATATGCCTATTATACATATTTATATTCTAAATATATATGATATATAAATCATTTTTTATATTCTGTAAGTATTTAAATCATGATCTAAGTTATACAATCAAGAGTAACAAGTTAAAACACGTACGATAAAGAAAGCGATTATTACCCGAAATGTTAATTTAACATGGAAATTATTATTAAATGGGTAGTATAAAGTCATAAATGAATAATTTATGATATCATAAATATTAATATGGTTCTGGTATAATTTAATAACATACTACGGTCTTCACACAGGAGGTTAAACGTACCCTCGACTAAAGTAAAGTGCAAGGTAAGAGGTTTTCATCTCACTCCTTATTCCCATGAGATTCATGCCATATTGCCACCATTACCTTTTGTGTGGTGTATTTACTACCCATAATTGTATTCTTTGTGTAATACACTTTAATTTATGTGTATTTAAATATTCATTGTATGATACCTCTTTCATGGGGGGTATGTTTCGTAAGTTAACAAATTGGTAAGGGTTAATTTCACAATCTCTTTATTATCCGAGGTTGTTTTTATGTAAGTATATAATGGGAAATATTTATTATCCATGTCCATGTTTCATGAAAGAGTTTTCAAAGGGATTATTTTAAGGCACCTTTTTTTCAAAAATATCATTTCAAATGTTTTAAATATTTATTCTTCTAAATCTTTCTCATTAATTTCCATGTCATCAAAATGCTTTTTAAGGATTTATTTATATGGAAATGAATGTTTTTAAAATGTTAATTCCTTTCAAAAGTTTCAAAGTGGTATGGGACACTTCGATTCCAAAATGTCTTTAAATGTATTCCTTTCTAAATTGCGTGACTTTTAAATGTTTTCATGAAAAAGGGATATTTCTCCCAAAGAGTTTTACAAATCATTTTCATCTATGTCAACATCCTTAGATGGATTTTAAACTTGTTTGAAGATGATTTATTATGATAAAAATATTCCATATTTTATTTAAGGTTTTGTGATATGTTTGACTATGGATGTGTTATTTTTATACCATTCATGGTTTATGGATAATGTATTGACATTTCGTATGCTAGTTTTAATACGAATGTTTATGTTATGTTTAAACCTTTTCTTATGAGAAATGCATTGGACTTAGTAAGTGACGGGTAGAGCCCGCTATAGCTCCTCGATGCATCGGTAGGTCTCATGAGACAAACTAGTATCTTGGCACAAGGCCTTAACAAAATCTTATTTGGAATCTTGGCACAAGTACTTGACTATGTGGTTGTGATAGTCTGTCATTATGCATTCCATCATTATGAAAGTGGTTAGTGATATTGCATGTGATTATTCGACTAGTAGAATATCCATGTGAATAATTAAATGGAATTAGTTCATTTTATTTTTTCCATATTATAATGAAGTTCATGTTTAAAAGGATTTTTCTTTAGTTATACATCGCTTTAAATGTTTATGATTATTTATGAAAGTTTCCGCTGTATTGTTATCCTTACTGAGAATATGAGCTCACCCCTTTCTATGTTTTATTTTTCCCAGGATTCCACGAAGTGTATTGTGATTGATATGCAGGGTTAAGCTAAGTGAATAATGGTATTCATAAAGGATTATTTATGTTGTTTTATATGTTATAAAGTGTAATGTAACATTCATGTATTTATTCTATTTTCCAATACTGCTAAATCGATCAGTCCTCCGGGACTTGATTCCTTGTAATCATTCCAATGTATTAAAATAATGCACCGACTCTGGGTAATTGGGTTCGGGGCATTACAATAGTTTAGTTTACCTTTTTATAATACATACTACTGGGGTTGGGGGATGGGGGGGGGGTTGCTGTAGTGGGACGGGGGAGGGGAGGCTTCTGGGGGGTGCTAGTGGGAGGGGAGGTCAGTGAGGGGGGAGGCTGGGGTAAGAGGCTAGTGCAGGGGGTGCATGGGGGAGGGGGGAGGTTGGTGTAGGGGGGATGCTGGGATAGGAGGTTGGTGTAGGGGGGGGTGTAGGGGGGTAGTGGGAGGGGAGGCTAGTATAGGGGCAGAGGCTGGTGCATGGGGGAGGGGGGGGGGGGCTGGTGTGTGTGTGGGGGAGTTGGTGTAGGGGAGGTTTTTACAGGGCGTTGGTGGGAGGGGAGTCTGGTGTAGGGGGGAGGCTAGTTTAGGGGGGAGGGGAGGAGGATACTATTGGAGGGGAGGGGGGGGGGGTGCTGGGTCCGGGTCTATTGGGTTGGGTCTGGGGGGAGGGTGGGGGGTCTGAGTCCATTGGGTTGGGTTAGGATAGGTCGGGATGGGTCGATTTTACACATATAACCTGACCTGAACTGACCCAAACCATAACAGGTTGAGTTAGGTTGGGTCCTTCAGCCATGATTTGGGTAACCCGACCCCAATAGGTTGGGTTGGGTTGGGTCAGCTGCTCACGAAGCATGTGACCCGACCCGACTTGACCCATGGACACCACTAGTATTTATATTATTATTTTTTATGGATATATTTTTTTATGTCATGTTTGGTTTATTGGTATTCTATTTATGCTTATTTTTACTATACATGAAACTATGATAGATGAAGTGGTAATGTCATACTTTAGGGTGGAAGCTCCATGTGTCTCTTCTTATTTAGTAGGAGAAATAATTCCCAATGTATGTACTTTGATGCACTATCACTAGTTTCCAGCCTGAGGCAATTGAAACAAACCTCGGGTCATGTCATAGGTTGGCTTAGGTGTTGGGTCACGGATGAACTAGATTGGTTCATGATAATTGATCACCTTTATATGGGATCGTCATGATATGACCCCTTGATCATGAAATGACTTTATCAGGTGATTGGGAATGTCGCACTATGAACCTCTTGGTCATTCTGCAACTAACATCTAGGTGTTTTTTTAATTAGGGACATAAACACATTTTTGGGGTAGTCCGTATTTATGATTTAGTGAAAAGAGGCACACATAGGGTATTATTCGTGGTGACCCTCCCCCTATTCATCCTCCTTCGATCATGAAGTTCCCAGGGATCGATGGACCACTAAGAGGGGAGGGGTGAATCAATGGTATCTTTTTATAAATTATTAATTTATCAATTTAACCTTCTAGATTTGTTTAGACTTGATAAATTCACTCTTGTGTCTTCTAGACTCACCCAGATAATGTAATAAATAGAGGTATAATAACATAAGGATTTACATAGTTCAGTACTAAGACATACTCCTTTCCTTGATTAGTAATTTAACATAATAAAGTATTCTCTACTATAATCGATCTTAGACTACAATGGGTTTGGTGTATCTAAAACCCACAATGTCAACATATCACTGGACTTCTCTTTTATACTTCTCATAGGACATCTATAATTGCTTCCCACTATATTCACAAAGTCACACTGTGATCTCACCACATACCTTGAGCGTCATAGGTTCCATGGCTTCAAAACATACATATGAAAGTGTTTTCTTATAACTCAATCTAGGAAGTTAATAAAAAAATATTTATAGGATTCTTATTCATTAATAATATAGATCTACTTCTTCTCAACATAGGGTCTTTGAATGTTAAGAGGTCTTCAAGATAATATTCATGCAACTCAGTCCCAACTCAACTCCACAGACTTCAATGAAACTGCTCACTTGGATTTCTCATTTTAAACTGATCTCCCTTGATGTTCTAAAACCTAGTAGCTCCTAAAATTTTAAAGGATAAACACAAAGAACAAACTCATGCATAGTTGGTCAGTCTTTCCTCTGTTCTTCTTTCTTTAATTGTAATTGACCAGTATAAACACATTAATACACTCAACTAACTCATCTTCTTTGAAACCTAGAAAATGTATAGCTTCAACATAGGTTAATTTATCTTCTTATTCCTTAGTATATATTATATGTTTGTCTACTTATTCTAATTTTATAGACTAGTTATTCTTCTTTATCTTGAGCTCACAGTTTCTCACAATTATTAACTCTTTGGTAGTGGCTTCTATTTACTTTTTTTTTGTTTTACCCAATTTGAACTGCTCCCTTTATCATGCGTATGGTCACCAACATTAATTTATCCTTTATTTTTTAATTTCCATAAATGGAGTACTAAGGTGAAAAATTAGTTACTATCCCAAAATCAATATTAAAGAATGAATACTTTTTCTCTCTATGAGATTTCATGCACACTTTTCAACTAAATGGATACTTGAAGAATACCCTCATTAAATGAACCTAAATTCTTAAAATTAAAAATATATAAACTGAAATTCACAATTACAATTTTCATAATTGTATAATTAAATATTCAAGACATTATTTATGTGGCATGGAACTCTCCTTCTGTAGTGTGGGGACTTATTTTTTTTCAGCTTGAGTTCTTCTTCAACGTACTATGTATTTTTAGTAATGAAATTTTCACACATATCACATTACTTATTCTCAATGATCTTTCTTCATTAATAAATTAAGGAATAAATAAATAGTCAAGTTTTGACTGAACAATATATAAATTATTCTTGAAAACTTGATAAATTCATTTTATCAATCAATAAAAACATGCAATGCTTATTCTCATTTGATCTTCCTAATAATAATATTGGATCATATATTAACTAAACATTATACTATTTTGAACTCTAAATCACAAAATAATCATCATCATATTTATTATTCATCAGAATATTGAAATTCTAGAAAACATGTTTTTTATCAGTTTGTAGCAATATCTGGCTTTCACTAAGTCCTTTCTATCTTGGGTAGAAAATTATTTTATACATAACTGAATTTATTTACATCAGATATCTTGAAATATAATTTAATTACATGAAGTTATATGTGTAACTCAATTTAATTATTTGCTACAAAAATATATTACGGGCTTACTCATGTAGCTGAATTTATTTTGCCGATTTCTTCAAACTTCAGCAGCCAATATTTATTATCTTACGCATTGTCTACTTCTCTTCTGTGAAAATAAATTTAATTATATGTGACACAATTCTCATTTATCTAACTTAATTCTATTTTACATTTTAATACATGTATATGTATTTATTTATGTGGACCTTGATATGATTTCATACAGATGAACGTACTTACACAAGTTTTGATTCTCATCACGTAAATGAATTACTTACGTGAATCACAATTAGTTTACACAGGATTAAATATCTTATATCATTATAGAAATCCCTTTATCATTTCACTTATGTATATTTGAATTCTCTTACATGCTACACAAATTTTCTTCCACATAGATGGATTCTCTTACGTGGCACCACACATATATGATTTTCATTTATCCATTTTAAAAAACATTGGTAGAACACAATATAAAACGAGATTAAAAAATTATCTTATGTGATTTCTCTAGAAGTTAATATCTTTTATCATTTTCAACTTCATCTCTAGAAATAAATTTTCCATATTTTCTTCAAATTATTTCTAAATATCTTCAAATCCGCTCTAGGTGGTCTCAACCATCTCAAAACACTCCATAATAGCTCTAAATAAATATAGTAATTATTAAAATAATTCTAAACACCTTTTATCTTATTCTATAGTCTTGAAACATATAAAATACTCAAAAGATAGTATTTTCCATGAATGATTCTACCTTGACTCAAATAAATCATGAGCCATTTAAAATCAACTCAAACTTCATACATGAGGATTTATATTCATCATATAGTAGATGATATATTATGAACTCAAAGGATGGGTTCACCAAATCTATATAGCTTCTCCACCAACTTTTAACTTGTTGAAAATTGAATTTTACATCCACACAAATCTCTATGGTGTAAATTTAGCAGATTGATCCTCCTTTAGCTTCTTTAGTTATTGTGCATGGTGTAGAAAATGAATTCACCCTTAGTAGAACATGACATGGACTTGGGAACTATATTTACAATAATTAGATATATGGTATTCCATTTGATTCCATCCAAACATATGTTCCAAGGTATCTAACAACTCTTAATTTACATTACCTACATTTTAATTTATCCTTTTCCACTCCAATAGTAGTTCACTCCATTATTCTTTACCCATAATGCATGGTAAGCCTCTACTTTATATACTAGGTGGATAATCCAATCTACCACCCATCCATCTCTATGAAAACATCAAATTTCGCATAATAAATTAACAAAAAATACAAAAATATCATCACAAAATTCATAATGGAACTTCATGTCTTCCATAATAGAGTATGGGTTTTGGTGTGATTTGGTGGAAATTTGAGGTTCATTTCTCCTCCTCCTCCCCCTGACTTAGTTACCATTTTACAAACCTTGATTTTGGCTTTAATTTATCATAGGTTTTGGTGTCTATTCCACTAGATCATGCTGGAATTATATGGAAATGATGGGTTTTTCATGTGCATTGGTGAGAAGAGATCCTAAAAAGTTGAATGCATGTGTTTGGGTGTGATTTTGGTGAAGTGGTATTTTCTAGTGAGTTTTTGTCTGTCATGACTCATTTTATTTAGTTAAATAATTAATTATAAAGGTTTATAATCAATTATTTTGATACATGACATGATATAGGGGCTAAGGTGGTGATACGAGCTTGAACGAGGCATGAGAAAGCTTGGACAAGGTGGTGTGTAGGCTTAGCAAGGATAATAACTCATATATGGTGGTATGCAGTCTCTATAATAAAAAATCATCTGCATGATATTAATGGATTATCACTTACATGTACATTTCATGGGATAGGGTAAAGGTACAGGTACAGAAAGAACCTTATATAAAGTGATAGGATGGCATTGGGCCTCCTAGAATGGGATAAATGGTCTTTAGTACTTTGAGTTTTTTGAAAACTCACCCAGTGACTATGTCATATAAGGGTGAAGGTTTTAATTGAGTTATAAAGAGACCTAGGGTAGGTCTTGGGATGTGATATGAGTTGTAGGTAGCCTAGGTTGGGTTTCTAGGGCTAGTTATACAAATATGAGAGTTTTAGGCCCAGTTATGATGGGTGATATGTTCGTACGTCTCATTCTTGATGCTTGAAACCCTATTGAGGGTGGATATAGAGTAGGTGTATTCTATGATATGGATAATTCCATCAAGACTATGTGAGGTATTATGTAGGAGGGATTTCCTCAGAGTGATGGTTTTAGAGTTCTTACAAGAGTGATATGAGATGAGACCTGAGTGAGGGTTGGAGAGTAGAAATCAAACAAGGATGTGGACCAAAGTATTTAATTCAAGATTAGGTGGATAATATGGGTCATATGATCACTATGGGGTATTATATATTTCTTGGTTCTAGTGATAAAAAACCATAATGGTTCGAAGAATTATCCTAAAGGGATATATGGATGACGAGACATGTTTGATGTGAGGGGATAGGTACTAAGTTACTAGTGCCGAGTAGTAATCTAGGAGATTATGAGACAAGTTGTGTTTCTAGTGTTCATGTGTTGTGATAGGTGATGGATTCATACTGGGTGATTAGGGGTCTTGAGGTCTGGATCCACCATGAGTGAGATGGTACTGACATGATCACCATGAATGAGATGAGATCCTAGTTGTATATGAGGTCTGGGTATACTTAGAGTGAGTGGGTAAAGATTGATATTGGTTAAGAATATCCTTGATTAAGATTGAATTTTTAAGTAATTCCCTGAATGAGAGGGTACTAGTACATTGGTGCATGTGATACCCACACTGGAAGAGGGGAGTGGTCAGGTTGTGACCCCACCCCGAGTGAGAGGGTAGTGAATATGATGTTTAACCTCCCTAAGTGAAAGGGTATAGTCAAGATGTGTTGTGATGTGAGACATAGGTGGTAAAAACCACCTTGGTAGATAAGTTAATGGTTCAGATATGGATAAATTCACCTTGAGTGAGAAAGTGTTGGAAGGATCGCCTAGAGTGAGAGGGTAGGTCCAGGATTTGGACATGGAACCTTACCCTACACCTTCAGGTAGTGGTCAGAAATTAGTGGATGGTTTTTGATAAGTCCTTTAGTATAATATATATTATGGGTATCGTAGAATAGTTAAATTTAGATGAGTCAATGAATATATTCTGATATGGTTCTCAATTTGGTATAGTTGAGAATCATAGAGGCCTGGTTAAGACACAATGACCTAACACGCATGGGGTGGCTTGGTTACCACACAACATCTGACATGCTAGCATGGCATGTTTAACTTAATCATGCATGCACATATATTATGGTGTATACAAGGGGAACTTTTAGATACCCTACTGAGATATATTTCTCACAACCTGTATAATCTATTTGGTGTGCATGCAGACCTTATGTTTTCTTTCAGGTCTAGGCACAAGATGTGTAGTGGATTGGACTAGAGTATCTTGAGTGAATATGAAGACTGGGAGTGTATTATATCCTAGGTATGGTAGTAGGGACCTAACATATTTTATTTTATTTCATTTTTTATATGTTATCATCTCATTAAATGATTATTTGGGATATATTCTTATATAGAGACAATTTATTTTGTTATAACATTGTGTTTATTTGATTATGCACACTTTAATGCTTGTGATGGATGAAGGTTTAGTCATTTGAACTATTTTATTACTTTTATTTGATTCCATAGTCTCCCTATTATATGTATTTGGCCTTTTTCACTAGTTAGAAACCTCTATAATATGGGGAAATGCATTTGAGGTTACATAGCTCCTTGTCCTGAAGTATTGTTGAGTGGAAATCAAACTAGGGAATTAAAAAGTGGTTTCAGAGCATTTTATTTTTTAACATTTAGGGATATGATGGAATGGTAATATAAGAATATGTCAAAGCTTGGGATGTCCCTCAGACTGGTTATTCATGAATGTATTTCTAGTGGGATGTTCTGGTTACCGGGGGTATGAGATTGTTGTTCTTGGTTTTCACTATTATAGTTGATATATTTATTGAATATGATATACTCTTAGAGGTTTTTATTTATCGTTTTTGATCTTGTATCATTGGAAATATGACCATGTACATGAATCATATGTGGAACGTAGGATTCACATGATATACACATTCTTGTGTGTGATTTATTTTATTGAAGGGAGGTTCAAAATTTTAAAGTGTGAACAAAATATTACATGGATTTTTCCTATATAAATTGTTAGAGGAATTCTACTCATCTAGACCATGATATTTTCTTCCTATGAAATGTTATGTGGATCCAGAAACATGTATTTATCTAGTGAAAACTATGTAGTTCCTTCATGAAAGGGATTTATAGTAACCCTTACTAGGTTAATTTAGGAATTAAGTTCCTCAGTGCTGAAACCCTGATGGGTTTAGTTTAGGAATTGAATTCCTAAGGGGCGATCTGATGATGGAAAAAAGTTTCCTTAAAGACATAGGTTTAGTTACTTAAAGTGTCAACAACAACCTATATGGAATTTTCCCATATAAATTCTTTTAGTAACTCTATTTAATAGAACTGAGTGGCTAAGGAAACACATATGAATACCTTGATCTTTGTATCGAGGATACTTTGGGAGGGAATGATCAGTAGGATTCCTATCCTTCTTGGTCATGAACCAAATATGGTTGCCACCAATACCAGCACAAAACCTAGACCATGGAAAGTCCCGAAGGTAATTCCCTATCTCCATGATCTGTAAAAGTGTCTGGGCATAAAACAATTAGGTTTGGGAATGATTTACCCAAGTATGAAAGCATAAAACCTTAAAAACAATACATAATATAAATCTGAAATTTTTAGCCAAACAAGTCTTAAGAAAAAACTAGAATTGAATACATGTATTTGAATAAAATAAAAGAGGACCAAATACATATAAAAAAAGGATAATGATATCCACAATGACTCCACATGACAAGGGGTCATCACCCACAAGTCGTCTCCACAACTCCGCCCCAAGGATAGGAACTAACACCCCGAACCGCCATCACCCAAAGACTTACCTTTACCTGATTCAAGAATAATATAGTCTACTTAAACACAATGGGTGTAATTAGTGTGTGAGCCTAATACCAATTGGATTCCACCTAATGATTCCTAAATACAAGTTGAAAAAGAAAGCTGTTTTAAAATACAAAGAAAAGCTGTGACAAATTCCAAGAAATGTAACTTTCATATGAAAAATGTTTTCAAGATAAAACTTTAATAATGTTAACAAATTTAAATATTAATGTTATATAATGTAATATACTTACAAAAAAACCTTAATACAAAGATAAATACCACAAATCTAGTGATCAATGAAATCAGGAACACCCCTAGGCACTAGATAGTCTCGGGCGCCATGTACCTCGTACCTCAGTGTAAAGTAACCATAGTAAAATCTATTCTCATGCACAAGCCACTAGTAGGTAACATACCCATAACATAGTGGTCCCAAATAATCATCCATATATTTTAGTTAGAGTTGTATTTATCCAAATTCTAAGTGAAACAGGGACAAAACCCATCTGGTCCACTAGCCGTTCTAGTACATATCCGCCCCACCTAGGTACCCGGGCTTCCCCCTTTTTGATCAAAAAAATTCAGCATTCAAAACAAATCCATTTTCATATAAAACACCACTACTAGTCACATACAATCAGTAAAATATCTATACACATTTTAAACCACTTAAAACACACAATAAAATACTTTGATTTTTAATAAAATGATTCCTAAAAAATCCCGCATTGTTTTGCACCCAAAACTACATTCAAATGGGTCTTAGGCTGAATCATTTTTTATGAATACCTTTGAAATCCCCACTTTGCATACCATGTGAATACTAAAAAGTAACTAAAACAGAAATTTAATCCCAAATAAATTTCAAAGAAACCATCAAATCAATTTTAGGTCATCCCCATGTGAACCAAAAAATGTTATCTTTGTAAAAATTCCATTTTTAAACAAATATGACACTTAAAGTTCACAAGTTCAACAAACACAATTAAAACCCACTTTCACAGAAACAAAAAAAGGGGTTAAAAATTAAAAACATGATGTGAATACCTATTAAATTTCAATAAAACTAACTAAGTATTTATAGGGAAGAACAAATTTAAACATTAAAATATTTCTAGGAAAAATCCCCCAATTTCACATAAAATTGGGACTAAAAATTAATTTGCATTACAAACTCAACTAAAACCAGTTTTCGTAGAAATAATCAAATGAAATGAACATAAAAATATCATAAAAATATTATGACAATTTATAGAAATTTCATACACATGGAATCACTTATAAAATTAATGAAAACTCTTGAATCCTTTGTGAGAAAATTCAATCGCACCACTACCGCACCTCAAGGAAGGTAGATTGAACCTAAAATCAGAATATTGGACCCAGAAAACCCAAAGTTAAACCTTAGGTTAGAAAGACTAGTTTTTTTTTAAATTTGTAACTTCAATAATAAGGGAATAAACCGTAAGAAAATTTAATGAAACCATAAGAAAAATGAAAGAAGAATGAAGGAGACCCACTTACTTGAGGGATCTTGAAGAAATCTCCCCAAATACACTAGTATCTGAATTTGAAAATAGCCAAAAATTCAATGGAGGTTAGAAAAATGATAAGGAGATCATGTAGGAATTGGAATTAGGGAAAAATAGTGATAAATGAATGAGTTATGAAAGAAATAAGTTACCTCTTCAAATCTGGACAATTTGAAAACCCCTACAAAGGTGTACCCTAATTCACGAAGAACACTAGCTTAAAAGAGGGAGGAAAGGTAATGGGGACAGGCCTAAGGATGTTATCTTCGAGTGGAAGGTATATGTTGGAACCATGGATGTTCTATGCAGGAATTGGAGTTTGGTTTGTGTTTGTTGTCAATCCTCAGTGGAAGTTCAGAATGTGTGCCAGCAAAGTGATCATATAGTTCGAACAGACTATAGTATTGAAGGCGGCGCTGTTTCCCAGTGTTTGCCAAATTTTTGGGCCTCAAAATCAGAAAATGAAGACATGGATTGTCTGCAAAAGGAGGTGCGCACAAAGAGGAAGTGGTACGCAGAAAATAAGGGCTGTGCGTGAAATACTTGAGATGGGCGTGAAAAAAAGCGTGGTGCGCAAAATAGCGGAGCGAAGTTTTTCGTTTAAATAGTGTTTCAGAATCAAAATGTCGAAAAATGGAAAAGCCATGGGTTGTGCGAAATATCTGGAGAGGTGCGCGGAAAACGATACCTGCGTGAAACATTATGCGCCAGATGAGAGGTTTTCACACCGAAGGGAATTTTGCGCGCGGGGGTCTCAGACGCCTATAAATATGAGGTGACCCCCTTCATTTTGCATGGTTGAAGACTTAGAGAAGATTCGAGGTCTGATGCGCAAAAAGGGTCGCGTAAAGGGGTTTGTGCAAAATATTCGGTATTGCGCGGAAAATTTTGGGATGCATGAAAAATGAATAGTTGCGCGTAAAAATTGGGTTAACACATAAAAGATTCAGTTACGCGAAAAAGTGGGTTTTTGCGCGAAATATGTTTCCGCGCGAACAGTAAAGTTTGCGCGAAATAGGAAGGTTTTGCGTGCAAAGGGTTGGTGTTGCATGCAATTGTCAGTGAAGTTTGTCTGCACGTTCTGGTTATCCGGTTCAGTGGTTCTGTGCGTTCTAGTGCATCTATTCCAGACTTCGATGCAAGCAGAGTCTCGTGCGGAGTAGAGGCAAAGACTTCAATGCAAATCTATTAAAGAGACCTTCACTTCTATATACTGAGTGAGACTTCACCAAGGGCAGTGAGCCAGGGGGAGTCAACGGGAGTGACCCGAGGGAAGTAGTGAGTTATCCATGAACCTTTGTAAAGGCGGTGAGCATGGGACATAGTGATTGTTCCCGAAATGTTTTCATCCACAACTAGTGAAGATTAGTGGAATTTTGTATGACTGACAACCTGTCGGCATATACTCCTTGGATGTAGCACTTAGTGGTGAACCAAGTAAAAACTACTGTGTCTTCTCTCTGCATGTGAATGTCTGCTTTCTAATCTTATCCATCATACAGGTTTCACAAGTTCCTAACAATGTGGGAACAAGATCCTTTACTTTAAAATAAAAATTTTTCACCCTGATTCACCCCTCCCCTCTCAGGGTGTCCCGGGGTCCTACAGTATAATCACCTAAAAAGAGTAAAAAATGAATAATTTATTAAATTAACAAAATTCATTTTTAAAACAGGAAATGGGATTCCGGGAAGGCCCAATCTCTTAAAATAAAAACCCAAGTACACCATGATTATGAATTCCTAAATGGTCCAAATTAATATGGTGGTGTTAATAGGTCAGGGGAGGCCAATTAGGAATTAGAATGGATGAAAAATGGTGATAAATTAAGGATTTATAAAGGAAAAAAAAATTTATTTTTAAATATGAAATTGAGCTCACGGTTTGGACCAAATCATAAAAACACACCCATTACTCAAAAAATGCATGGGAAACCCCAAAAACAAAGAAATAATGGAAATTAGATTGAAAATATCTTTAAAATATGTCATGGATTTGAAAATTCTCCCCACCATGAAAGACTTTTTTCCTTGGAAAGTCAACCTAAAACTTAATCAGAAAACAAGAATGGGTACTCTTCCTCAACCCATGACTTTCGATACCAGGTCTCATGTGTATCACTACCATACTTCCAACGAACCCTGACCAGCGGAATAGACTTCAATCAAAGCACCTTCTCTTGGGAGTTCAATCTTTTCATTGGCCGCTCAAAAACTGACAAGTCTGGCTCTATCTCCAGTTCTTCCCAACTCAGCACATGGCACAGATTCAAGTTGTATTTCTTCAATTGGGAGGCATGGAAGATGTCATGGATGGATGTAAACTAAAAATGTATGTCCAAACTATAATCCACCTTTCCAATACGCTTGGTGATTTCAAAAGGATTAAAATATCGCGGCATCAGCTTCCCTTGCTTCCCTAGTCGACGATGACCCAAATGAGGGGACACTTTCAATAATACCCTGTCTGTAATACCCCAAGCTTCCATGGTATGCTTCTCTTTGAATAATACAGTAGCGTGTGTTGTACGTAACTTCGAGTTCTAACACACACCTCAACCAATCAAACTAGCCGTTATGAGTAGTAAGACCCACTTTTTGAAATTTTATAAATTTTATCTTTAAAAATGGACTTCATTTTTGGATTCGGAATATCAAAATTATCTTAGGGTTAATTTTTGGTATTTTTCTAAAAACTTTCAATTTTTGATGAATAGTGAAAAAACACAGAGTTATAGTTTAAAACCGATTTTTTATTTAAATAATTATTTATTTTATTTAAATTTAATTAAGGTCAAAATATATACATAATACCTATATAAGTTCAATGTAATTCATTGGAGTTAGTTTAGAATAGTTTTATATATATAAAAATTTTATTGAACTTTTCATCGTCTTTTACCCACCTCCTAGGAGAACTTGAAAATTCACATAAAACATAATTTTACCACTTCTATGAGTGGAATTTAGAAAATACTAGAGAAAAAGTTAATATTAAGTAGTAAAATGTGGTTCAATGAGATGAAAATAATTTTTGGTGAATAGTAACTTTTTACTTTTATTTATCACGGTTAAAAGTAAATTGGGAAATTAAGGGTAAAAATGATATTAATATTACCCTAACACATGTCCTAATTCTATTTGACAAGTGTATCTCGACCAAAAACAACCTTAGGAATAAAATATTATCATTTAGGTACACTTGGATTAAATTAGGACATTTATTATTATTTAATTCAATGAAAAGTTAAAAAAGATAAAATAAATGTTTAATAACTAAAACATTTTTAATATAGGGTTATACATAAGATAAATTTGATTATAAAGATTTATTATAAATCTAAAAATATTTCCTACATAATTTTATTTTATTTATAATTTTTAGATCTTAAAACACTTAATTTATTTATGACACAATGGTGATGTAGTAATTACCTAATTAATGAAATATTAAAATAATTGATATTATAAATATCAAAATAAATGTAATTTGAGAATTTTTATGAATTCCACTAATTTTCTAGGTTAATATGACATACTAGGATTGTTTATATAAATTTTGTTCGAAGTAATAATGCTGTTATGAAATTATCAAAAACAAAATACCCAATAGTGTCAAAATTGACATAAAAGAGTTTTTAAAACAAATATTATATTACTAAAAATCTAAGGTTCGGCCAAAGGACTTATATAATTATAGGTGTATCATTAATGGACCACTTTGGGTCTCTTGGAGGTATATAGTAAGTTTATTAACTATATAATATAAAAATAAAAAGAGACATGGTAAATGTGAAACTATTTAACTAAGAGTTAAATATAAATGATAAGGTTAATATAGTGACCCAAACCTGTTTAAAATCTATTGGTTGAAAGGATTTAGAACCATACCCACCTTAAACTTTAAATAATACACTTTTGATCCATTATAAACCAAATATTAATTTATTATAAAATAATATTTCTAGCTTTTCCAAAGGTGCCCCTCACCCCTCTTATAAAAGGGTACTCCCCCTTCTCTCTAATTTACACCTTCAAAGCCTTTTGTCTTGGCCAAACCCTACCCAAATATTCTCTCAACTTCCCTCAATTCAACCTAGAGGCCTTAGTTTGATCATAAAGCCAAACTAAGGATCCATTTTGATCAAATCAAAATGAAGAACCCGAAGAAGAGGTAATGTTTTCACCACCCTCTTTCAAGTTCCTTTCTTCTTCAACTTCTTCTTTATTTGTTATTTCCATTATAAAATAATAACTCTAGTGTTTTTTATATACTGTGATGTTATTATAAATATGGTACAACCATATTCAGTATTCTATCCATCCTTTGAATGACATGTCACCATACGTGCGTATGTACGGCCTACCGTCTCCACGTCGTGGTGTAATTGTTATTCAATACATTATTATTTGGATGGGTATAATAATGATGTGTAATTCATATAAATAATAAGTATAACATGATAACTATTTTTTATATATGATATAATATCCAATTATATATATGATTTTAATATCAAAAGAATGATATTATCGCTCGTGCGTACGTACGGACTACCGTCTTCATGAATGTGATGAGATTCATTCCCCATCGTATCCATACAAGTCTAATTCTAATTTTATGATTAAAAATAATGTTTAAGGAATTTATATAATTCTGTATATCAATAAGATACAACCTATCCATAACAAACACGACTTATGTAACAAAACATATAAAAGAAAACGAGTAAGTTAACACCCGAAACGATGATAATACTAAGATATTATTAACAAAGCAATGTTAAAAGATCATATATGATATCATATTAATGTATATGATTCTTGTATAATTAAATAACAATTATTTAACCATTATACATGAGTCTAACCTACCCTTGACCAAGGAACAAGTACAAAGTAAGGGGTTTCTTATCTAACTTTTAATTTCGTGAGATTTCCATTGTTCACCACTTATTTATTGAATGTGGTGTGTGTACTGCCCATGATTGTATTCACTGTGTAATATAATTTAATTTATGTATATTTACATCATCATTTTATGATCCTTCTTCCATTTTTTTATGTTTCATAAGTTACCAAATCGATAAGGGAATTTGAAATTTCAATTTCCACTCATTCGGCTTTACGCATACTTCATTGATTATTTTACTCCAATATTATGTGTGGAATCACTATTCATTTGCTTATGTCATAATTTACACTCCCCTTTCTATGGATATAATTTTGATACACATAATCAATCCATTTATAAATTCTCAAGTCATCGATATGAACTTAATAAGAGTAATTTTAACTCAATCTCCATTTGTTGAGTTAAATATCCAATTCATTGGTGTTGTTTTTATAAGAATATGTGTGAATGTACTATAATTGATTTACACTTAATATGCAATCATATTGAGTGTATTTATATTTGTCACAAATAATTATTTCGTTTATTTATCCTTAGCCTAATGATATGGTCTTTATAAGAGATTTCATCTCAATTTACATTCTATTGAGACTTTTTTGTTGTTATACACCAAATCACTTTTATATGGTGTATATAATGTAATTTGACATAGTATATCATGAATCCATTTATTCTCATGATATTACAAAGTTTTTATTACCTCAATTATTTTTATTCAAGTGTCTCTCTTTTGGTTAGGAACTCTAAACTAACATATCATTTTAAATGTTTTAAAGATTTATTATTCTAAATATTTCTCATTAATGTCCATGTTTTAAAAATGGTTTTAAGTATTTATTTATATGGACATTAAAGTTTTAAAATTAAAAATCCTTTTAAAAGTTTCATAGTGGTATGAGACACTTTGATTCAAAAATCTATTTTAAACATCTTCTTGACAAATAGTGTGACTTTTAAATGTTTTCAAGAAAAGGGGGATATTTCTCTCAAATAGTTTTGATGATTATTTTCATCTATATCGATATCCTTAATTATTCTCGATTTAGGTTAATATGTTAAAATACAACCTTCCATATTGTATTTAATGAGTCATGTTTGACTGTGGATGTGCTATTTTTATACCATTAATCACTACTGGAATTTAGCCTTTTCCCAACGGTAGTATACCAACGGTTTACTTAAACCGTTGGTATAGTGAGCCTTTGCCAACGGTTTAAGAAAACCGTTGGCAAAGAGAATTTCATCAGACCTTTCCCCAATGGTTCACTGGAACCGTTGGGAAAAGGATACCTTTACCAACGGTTCACTAGAACAGTTGGGAAAAGGCTTCTAAAACTGAGACCTTTCCCAACGGTTCACTGGAACCGTTGGGAAAAGGCTTTCCAATGGTTTTTATAAACCGTTGGCAAAGGTTTCCCCCAAATTGCAGGCCGCGATCTCCTCTCCCCATTCAGACAGAGCCCTAATCTATTCACTCCGCTTCTCTCGCGAACCCCATCTGGCTCCACTGCTCTCGCGAATCCGAACACCAGTACCCCCATCCCAACAGGTACACCCCATACGAATAGGTAAAATTTGATCTCAACCATATTGTTGTAGTTTTTTTAATGAATAGATTTTTTCCAGGTGTTGGTAGTTTAATTGATTATACAGGTGTTGGTGATTTTTAATGTTTTTGTATTCTATGTTTGGAAGGAGAGTGTTCAAAACATGTAAATCAGACCAATTTGATATTACTCATGAAATCAATTTGATAATGGATTGTGAGATTTTTTAATGTTTTTGTATTCTGATAATGTTTTTTGTATTCTATGTTTGGAAGGAGGTGTTGGTGATTTTTAATTATTTTCCAATGGTCGAGCATCATGTGATATTTTTTCTATGTTTGGATAATGGATTGTGGGAATTATGGATTGTGTTCAAACCAATTTGATATGTTTTGGATAATCGATTGTGGGGGTAGGGGCTGTCCACGGGGGTGGGTGGGTGTCCACGGGGGTGGGCGGGGGTGTCCATGGGGGTGGGAAAGGCTGTCCACGGGGTGGGCGGTGCTGTCTAGGGGGTGTGGGCTGTCCTGGGGGTCTGGGTGGGGTGTCATGGTGGGGGAGGGGTGTGTCGGGTGTCCACGGTGGTGGTATGTCTAGGTGGTGGTGGTGGGGTTGCAGGGGAGGGGGGGTGTGGGCTGTTTGGGAGGGTGGGCGGGGCTATCCAGGGGGGTACGGTGGTGGGCGGGCTGTCGACAAGGGTGGACGGGCTGTCCACGGGGGTGGCCGGGCTGTCAAGGAGGCGTGGGCGGGCTGTCCAGGGGGGGTGGGTGGGCTGTCCACGGGGGTGGTTGGGCTGTCTAGGGGGTAGGGGGCGTCCACGGGGGTGGGTGGGTTGTCCACGGGGGTGGGCGGGGCTGTCCACGGGGGTGGGAAAGGCTGTCCACGGGGGTGGGCGAGGCTCTCCAGGGGGTGTGGGCTGTCCTGGGGGTCTGAGTGGGGTGTCCTGGTGGGGGATGGGTGTGTGGGGTGTCCAGGGGGGTTGGTATGTCTAGGTGGTGGTGGTGGGGTTGCAGGGGAGGGGGGTGTGGGTTGTTTGGGAGGGTGGGCGGGGCTATCCCGGGGGGGGGGGGGGTACGGGGTGTCTAGGGGGGTACGGGGGTGGGCGGGCTGTCCACAAGGGTGGACGGGCTGTCCATGGGGGTGGCCGGGCTGTCAAGGAGGGGTGGGCGGGCTGTCCAGGGGGGGGGGGTGGGTGGCTGGCCATAGGGGGTAGGGGTGTCCAGGGGGGTAGGCGGGCTATCCAAGGGGGTGGGGGGCTGTCCATAGGGAGAAGGGGTGTCGAGGGGGGTGGGTGGGCTGTCCACGGGGGTGGTTGGGCTGTCTAGGGGGTAGGGGGTGTCCACGGGGGTGGGTTGTCCATGGGGGTGGGCGGGGCTATCCACGAGGGTGGGAAAGGCTGTCCACGGGGGTGGGTGGGGCTGTCCAGGGGGTGTGGGATGATCATACATAATGAAGCCTTACAGGATGTGAGATGACTATATATATTAAATCTACTCAGGTACCTGGTGAGGAAGTGCATATTAATTCAAAAAGGTAAATCGCATATGAAGATACCCTACTAATATGGTTATGGGATGAGGCATGCTCTGATGTGATAACACATTAAGTTCTTGTTGGTTTTATATTTTTTCAATAACACATTAGTATGTTTTTTTCACATGTGTAGTTGATACCATGATTATTTTCTTCCTTTGTCGTTTACTTAAATGTATTTTCTATTAAAGTTCAATCCTATTGAATAGTTTATGACAAAATGACTTATATGAATTCTTTTTACAGGAAATGCTGCCAATTGAAGAAAGACGAAGTAAAAAAATGGCGGAGAACAATCGTCGGATGGAGGAGATGGGCATTCCACCATTAGTGCCTATAGTGAGTACTTTATTTCAAATATATATATATATATATATATATATATATATATATATTTACAGAATATATAATGTCATGTGATTAATTTTTTTTGTAAACTTTTTTGTAGGATCCACCATTACGTCGACAGTTATTCGACGAGGAGCCTAGTACTGCTCCTAGTACTCAGGCCGGTGGTACGAGGAGGGTTCGTACCAGAGGTGGACGTAGAGCTGCGCGTGCCCGACTAGACCCTGCCCCTCCCACTGACATTTCAGCCTTCCCACATTCTGATCCCGGTGTGTCGTTAGGGACACACGGGGTATTTAGGCCTCCCATGTTTTCGCTACCTTCTGCATCTTGTGCCCCATCATTTTCACATCCCATGATGATTCCCACTCTCCAGTCAGCATCAGGTCATACAGCTGTTCCATCTTCTTTTCCTTCTACTTCTGTCTCTCCGAGCTTTTATATTCCATCGTCTTCAACTCCTGTTCCACCAGAGGGTGTTCCATCAGGTTCTGTGGATCCGGCGCCACTCATTGATCAGACTAGCGCAGGTATATTTATAAAACCCTAACAAATTTTTATAGCAATATTTATTTTCATTATAACATGTTTTGATAAAATATTTGTTTTTCTTTCATGACAGATACATCTACTGACAGGAGGCGGGGGCGGGGGCGTACACACATGCGTTCGGTGTGGAACCGTCGCACACAGGTTATGGTGGAATATAATGAAGACAATCAGATGGTTGAGAAAACAGGGCAGCAATGTCGGAGTTTTCTGGTGACGCTTGCCAAATACTCCGACATCATTCCCGTCAGCCCGCTGTCGTGGAGACATTTGCCACATGAGGTCAAAGATAGATCTTGGGCAGAGATATGGGTAAAAAAATCTGTTGTATTTAATGCCATGAATTATTTTTGTATTTATATAAATTAATATTTTGATTTCAGCTTCGATTTAATTTTCCTGATGGTGAGGGTGCACGACTGGAACGTCTAAAGGATTTAGGCGAGTTTTGGAGAGCCTACAAGCATGAGCTGTATATTGGCTGGCGTGCTAGAGTTGGCACTGAGTTAGAGGCGGTACCAGTCGTGGATGATTGTCCTATAGAGCAGTATCGTCAGATGATTACTCATTGGACGAGTACCCAGTTTAAGGTATGAATTACATTTGAGGTATTTAAATAATAACTTTCAAGTTTTGCATTAATATTATCCTTTTCATTATCGAATTTTATTTAGGAATCATATGGAAAAAATAAAAAAAACATTGATGCAAAAAAATACCTGCATACACTAGGACGCACGACGATGCCGGATCATGAGAGGCAGCAAGTATGACAATTGTTTATAAGTTTTCTTTATGACATACATTTTCTTTTGTTTCCTAAATTATTTAATCATTTGCTAAAGTTTTTATATAACTTTTGTTTTCAATGTCATTGTAGAGGCAAGTACAAAATATTGAAGGACGTGTGCCTCGAGCAAAACTGTTTTGCTCGAGTAGACGAAAAAAGGATGGAAGTGCTGTCAACGAAGCGACTCAGCAGCAGATTGTAAGTTTTAATCTGTTGATTTTATATTTTAATATCTATTTCGTAACTTAATAATATATTTATATTTGTAACAGGATGCTTTAGAGGCCCTCGATGCCCAAGAAGCAGACAATTTTGGGCCATCTGATCACTTACATCAGGTGTTGGAAGATGATCATTCTGGCAGAGTACGCTGCCGACCTAGGATAGCCCCGACGAGGTATTGGCCTGCCTCAGGTACGAGTTGTAGTGCCACCGAGTTGCAGCAAGTTAGGGAACAGGCAGAACAGGCTGAGAAAAGGGCCATAGAGACGACAGAACAGTCTGCTAGGGCAAACAGTGCATTTATGAAATTTATTGATGTTCTACGTCCAACACTTCCAGTAGAGGCCAGCCCAGCGATTGATGAATACATGTCGTCGATACATTCTATATATGGTGCACCAGGTGTCAGTTCCAGTGGTGGTCAGACCGATGTCCATCTTGAAGATGATGATGGCGAGGAGTCTGATGCGGAAGAGGAGGGAGATGAGGAGGGCGAGGAGGAGGGCGAAGGCGAGGAGGAAGGCGTTGTGGAGGGTGAGGACGATGAGGAGGACGATGACGAGGGTGATGATGATGATGATGATGGTGATGGTGATGCTGATGTGTGACATATTGATCCGTTACATTTTTGACTTATATTACTGAGATTTGATGTTTAATCTATTCTAGTTGTTGGTTTTATCTAGACTCGTAGTATAGTATTGGAGTTGAGTTATTTTTATATATTGCCAGTTTTTATGGATGTTGTTGTCTTTTAGTGGTTGTGTGTTTGAGAACTCCTTGGACAACCCCCCTCATTCTTGGACCCTAGACAACCCCCCCTCCCCCTTGGACCACGAACACCCCGCAAACACCCCCCCAGACAGCCCCGCGGACAGCCCCCTGGACAGCCCCCCGTACAGCCCCCAACCCCCCACCCTGGACCCCGGATAGCCCCCAGACAGCCCCCGGACAACCCCCCCACCCTCCCCCTTGGACCCCGGACAACCCCCTGAACAAACCCTGAACAACCCCTGAACAACCCCTGAACAACCCCTGAACTGCGTTTTCGGTCACCGCGGGCACACGACATGTCCGATTGACATTCCGTCTGCGCGTACACATCACGAATAATAATTAGAATGTTCCACGGTGGTTTCAGCTCAATCCGTGGCCGTCCACCATAAATTTGACCATTGGACGCCCGTTCTGGCCGTTTATGACACCAGAACTGCGTTGTCGGTCACCGCAGGCACACGACACGTCCGATTGATGTGCCGTCTACTCGACCACTTCAGAAATCATTCACCCGTATTTTTCGTTTGATTTCAGGCCATTCAGACATCGTTTGGCCGGTTTGGACCCCCCTCACGCGCGTTTACGAAGCGCGCGCATCACTTAAAACACGAATATTGAGCCGTACCGCGCAAACCGCACGTCCGATTGACGTGCCGTCTGCTCGAACACTTCAGAAATCACTCACCCGTATTTTTCGTCTGATTTCAGGCCATTCCGACATCGTTCGGCCCGTTTGGACCCCCCTCACGCGCGTTTACGAAGCGCGCACATCACTTAAAACACGAATATTGAGCCGTACTGCGCAAACCGCACGTCCGATTGACGTGCCGTCTGCGCGTACACGTCACGAATAATAATTAGAATGTTCCACGGTGGTTTCAGCTCAATCCGAGGTCGTCCGCTATGAATTTGACCGTTGGACGCCTGTTCTGGACGTTTATGACACCAGAACTGCGTTGTCGGTCACCGCGGGCACACGGCACGTCCGATTGACGTGCCGTCTGTTCGACCACTTCAGAAATCAGTCACCCTTATTTTTCGTCTGATTTCAGGCCATTCCGACATCATTTGGCCGGTTTGGACCCCCCTCACACGCGTTTACGAAGCGAGTGCATCACTTAAAACACGAATATTGAGCCGTACCGCGCAAACCGCACGTCCGATTGACGTGCCGTCTGCTCGACCACTTCCGAAATCACTCACCCGTATTTGTCGTCTGATTTCAGGCCATTTCGACATCGTTCGGCCCGTTTGGACCCCCTCACGCGCGTTTACGAAGCGCGCGCATCACTTAAAACACGAATATTGAGCCGTACCGCACAAACCGCACGTCCGATTGACGTGCCGTCTGTTCCTACACATCACGAATAATAATTAGAATGTTCCACGGTGGTTTCAGCTCAATCCGAGGCCGTCCGCTATGAATTTGACCGTTGGACGCCCGTTCTGGCCGTTTATGACACCAGAGCTGCGTTGTCGGTCACCACGGGCACACGGCACGTCCGATTGACGTGTCGTCTACTCGAACACTTCAGAAATCAGTCATCTGTATTTTTCGTCTGATTTCAGGCCATTCCGACATCGTTCGGCCCATTTGGACCCCCCTCACGCGCGTTTACGAAGCGCGCGCATCACTTAAAACACGAATATTGAGCTGTACCGCGCAAATCGCACGTCCGATTGACGTTCCGTCTGCACGTACACGTCACTAATAATAATTAGAATGTTCCACGGTGGTTTCAGCTCAATCCGAGGTCGCCCGCTATGAATTTGACCGTTGGACGCCCGTTCTGGCCGTTTGTGACACCAGAACTGCGTTGTCGGTCACTGCGGGCACACGGCACGTCCGATTGACGTGCCGTCTACTCGAACACTTCAGAAATCACTCACCCATATTTGTCGTCTGATTTCAGGCCATTCCGACATCGTTCGGCCCATTTGGACCCCCCTCACGCGCGTTTACGAAGCGCGCGCATCACTTAAAACACGAATATTGAGCCGTACCGCGCAAATCGCATGTCCGATTGACGTTCCGTCTGCGCGTACACGTCACGAATAATAATTAGAATGTTCCACGGTGGTTTCAGCTCAATCCGAGGTCGTCCTCTATGAATTTGACCGTTGGACGCCCGTTCTGGCCGTTTATGACACCAGAACTGCGTTGTCGGTCACCGCGGGCACACGGCACGTCCGATTGATGTGCCGTCTACTCGAACACTTCAGAAATCACTCACCCGTATTTTTCGTCTGATTTCAGGCCATTCCGACATCGTTCGGCCCGTTTGGACCCCCCTCACGCGCGTTTACGAAGCGCGCACATCACTTAAAACACGAATATTGAGCCGTACCGCGCAAACCGCACGTCCGATTGAGGTTCCGTCTGCGCGTACACGTCACGAATAATAATTAGAATGTTCCACGGTGGTTTCAGCTCAATCCGAGGCCGTCCGCTATGAATTTGACCGTTGGACGCCTGTTCTGGCCGTTTATGACACCAAAACTGCGTTGTCGGTCACCGCGGGCACACGGCACATCCGATTGACGTGCCGTCTGCTCGACCACTTCAGAAATCAGTCACCCGTATTTTTCGTCTGATTTCAGGCCATTCCGACATCGTTCGGCCTGTTTGGACCCCCCTCACGCGCGTTTACGAAGCGCGCGCATCACTTAAAACACGAATATTGAGCTGTACCGCGCAAACCGCACGTCCGATTGATGTGCCGTCTATGCGTACACGTCAAGAATAATAATTAGAATGTTCCACGGTGGTTTCAGCTCAATCAGAGGCCGTCCGCTATGAATTTGACCGTTGGACGCCCGTTCTGGCCGTTTATGACCCCAGAACTGCGTTGTCAGTCACCGCGGGCACACGGCACGTCCGATTGACGTGCCGTCTGCTCGACCACTTCAGAAATCACTCACCCGTATTTGTCGTCTGATTTCAGGCCATTCCGACATCGTTCGGCCCGTTTGGACCCCCCTCACGCGCGTTTACGAAGCGCACACATCACTTAAAACACGAATATTGAGCCGTACCGCGCAAACCGCACATCCGATTGACGTACCGTCTGTGCGTACACGTCACAAATAATAATTCTAATGTTCCACGGTGGTTTCAGCTCAATCCGAGATAGTCCGCTATGAGTTTGACCGTTGGACGCCCGTTCTGGCCGTTTATGACACCCGAACTGCGTTGTCGGTCACCGCGGGCACACGGCACATCCGATTGACGTGCCGTCTGCTCGACCACTTCAGAAATCACTCAACCATATTTTTCGTCTGATTTTAGGCCATTCCGACATCGTTCGGCCCGTTTGGACCCCCCTCACACGCGTTTACGAAGCTCACACATCACTTAAAACACGAATATTGAGCCGTACCGCGCAAACCGCACGTCCGATTGACGTGCTGTCTGCGCGTACACGTCATAAATAATAATTAGAATGTTCCACGGTGGTTTCAGCTCAATCCAAGGTAGTTCGCTATGAATTTGACCGTTGGACGCCCGTTCTGGCCGTTTATGACTCCCGAACTGCATTGTCGGTCACCGCGGGCACACGACACGTCCGATTGACGTGCCGTCTGCTCGACCACTTCATAAATTAGTCACCCGTATTTGTCGTCTGATTTCAGGCCATTACGACATCGTTCGGCCCGTTTGGACCCCCCTCACGCGCGTTTACGAAGCGCGCGCATCACTTAAAACACGAATATTGAGCCGTACCGCGCAAATCGCACGTCCGATTGACGTTCCGTCTGCGCGTACATGCCATGAATAATAATTAGAATGTTCCACGGTGGTTTCAGATCAATCCGAGGTCGTCCGCTATGAATTTGACCGTTGGACGCCCGTTCTGGCCGTTTATGACACCAGAACTGCGTTTTCGGTCACCGCGGGCACACGGCACGTCCGATTGACGTGCCGTCGGCTCGAACACTTCAGAAATCACTCACCCGAATTTGTCGTCTGATTTCAGGCCATTCTGACATCATTCGGCCCGTTTGGACCCCCCTCACGCGCCTTTACGAAGCGCGCGCATCACTTAAAACACGAATATTGAGCCGTACCGTGCAAACCGCACGTCCGATTGAGGTTCCATCTTCGCGTACACGTCAAGAATAATAATTAGAATGTTCGACGGTCGTTTCAGATCAATCCGAGGCCGTCCGCTATGAATTTGACCGTTGGACGCCTGTTCTGGCCGTTTATGACACCAGAACTGCGTTGTCGGTCACCGCGGGCACACGGCACGTCCGATTGACGTGCCGTCTGCTCGACCACTTCAGAAATCAGTCACCCGTATTTGTCGTCTGATTTCAGGCCATTCCGACATCGTTCGGCCCGTTTGGACCCCCTCATGCGTGTTTACGAAGCGCGCGCATCACTTAAAACACGAATATTGAGCCGTACCGCGCAAACCGCACGTCCGATTGACGTGCCGTCTGCGCGTACGCGTCACGAATAATAATTAGAATGTTCCACAGTGGTTTCAGCTCAATCCAAGGCCATCCGCTATGAATTTGACCGTTGGACGCCCGTTCTGGCCGTTTATGACACCATAACTGCGTTGTCAGTCACCGCGGGAACACGGCACGTCCGATTGACGTGCCGTCTGCTCGACCACTTCAGAAATTACTCACCCGTATTTGTCGTCTGATTTCAGGCCATTCCGACTTCGTTTGGCCCGTTTGGACCCCCCTCACGCGCGTTTACGAAGCGCGCACATCACTTAAAACACGAATATTGAGCCGTACCGCGCAAACCGCACGTCCGATTGACGTGCCGTCTGCGCGTACACGTCACAAATAATAATTAAAATGTTCCACGGTGGTTTCAGCTCAATCCGAGGTAGTACTCTATGAATTTGACCGTTGGACGCCCGTTCTGGCCGTTTATGACACCCGAACTACGTTCTCGGTCACCGCGGGCACAGGACACGTACGATTGACGTGCCGTCTAGTCGACCACTTCAGAAATCACTCACCCGTATTTGTCGTCTGATTTCAGGCCATTCCGACATCGTTCGGCCTGTTTGGACCCCCCTCACGCGTGTTTACGAAGCGCGCGCATCACTTAAAACACGAATATTGAGCCGTACCACGCAAACCGCACGTCCGATTGATGTGTCGTCTGCGCGTACACGTCACAAATAATAATTAGAATGTTGCACGGTGGTTTCAAGTCAAAAGGACGTCATTTTAAGTGAAAAGAATCAACTGACATACGGAAAACCGACCAAACACATTCCGAATCTGTTGATAATTTATCTCAACAATCCATGGGTCATATGTGACGTGTACGAGCCAACCCGGGATGAATCCGAGTCGCGGTGTGGCCGGGATAAGTCTAAGTGGCTCTCTTTTGTTTAAAATGGACACCATTTTAAGTACATACAGAAAAACGACCAAACGGATTCGGTTTCCGTTGAAACTTTAGGAGAACGATCCATGGGTCATATGTGACGTGTACGAATCAACCCCGCCACAATCGGAGACACGGTGTGGCCGACACCACTCAAAGTGTCGGTCTTTTGTTTCAAAAAGACGTCATTTTAAGTGAAAAGCATCAAGTGACATACGAAAAACCGACCAAAGGCATTCGAATTGTGTCGATACTTTATCACAAGGATCCATGGGTCGTATGTGACATGTACGAGTCAATCCCGCCTCAATCCGAGGAGCGGTGTGGCCGACACCGTTCTAACTGTGTCTCTTTTGTTTAAAATGGACAGGATTATAAGTGAAAAGAACAACTGGCATACGGAAAACCGACCAAACGCATTCCAAATTTGTTGATAATTTATCCCAACGATCCATGGGTCATATGTGACATGTACGAGCTGACCCGGGATGAATCCAAGTCATGGTGTGGCCGAGATCAGTCTAAGTGGCTCTCTTTTGTTTAAAACGGACACCATTTTAAGTACATACGGAAAACCGACGAAACGGATTCGGTTTCCATTGAAACTTTAGGAGAACGATCCATGGGTCATATGTGACGTGTAAGAATCAACCCCGCCTCAATTGGAGACGCGGTGTGGCCGACACCACTCAAAGTGTCTGTCTTTTGTTTCAAAGGGACATCATTTTAAGTGAAAAGCATCAAGTGACATACGGAAAACGGAGCAAATGCATTCAGATTGTGTCCATACTTTAGGAAAAGGATCCACGGGTCGTATGTGACGTGTACGAGTAAATCCCGCCTCAATCTGAGGAGCGGTGTGGCCGACACCGCTCTAACTGTGTCTCTTTTGCTTAAAATGGACAACAATTTAAGTACATACGGAAAACCGACCAAACGCATTCGGTTTCCATTGAAACTTTAGGAGAACGATCCATAGGTCATATGTGACGTGTATGAGTCAACACCGCCTCAATCTGAGGCGCGGTGTGGCCAGAACCACTCAAAGTGTCTGCCTTTTGTTTCAAAAGTACGTCATTTTAATTGAAAAACATCAACTGGCATACGGAAAACCGACCAAACGCATTCGGATTGTGTCGATACATTAGCACAACGATCCATGGGTCATATGTGACGTGTATGAGTCAACCCCACCTCAATCCGAGGCACGTTGTGGACGGTAGCACTCCAGGTGTATGTATTATGTTTAAAACGGACATTACTTTAGGTAAAAATATATGGTATACAAAAGACAGATCAAATTATGAATTGACTTCCAGATTCCACATATAATTGTCATCTACATTTTAAATTGAAATCTAAATGAATTATGTATGTTTATAATTTAATTATGGATGTGTATAGTTCTACCATTATATGTTAAACGTGTATGAATTTGTTCTCTATATGTAAGTGTTAGTTGGTTATTGCAGGTACAATAATTATATATGTATGTGTTAGTTTATTGCAGGTACAATAATTGGATTGAAAAATGAGAGGGAACCCACAAAACCAGATGTGGTGCTGGTCAAATTGGAGACCTGGTTGGGAGCTGCTGGGCAAATTGGGGAGCTGCTGGGTGATTTGCCCAGCAGAGGCTATGCCAACGGTTCAAAACCGTTGGCATAGAAATTGTGGATTAGTTTTACCAACGGTTCAACAAACCGTTGGTAAAACACTTTTCCCAACGGTTTATAACCGTTGGGAAAGAGTAGATGTGGGGTTTTTCCCAACGGTTTACCAAACCGTTGGGAAAACATGATAATTTTAAGCCCTTGTGCCAACGGTTTTAAACCGTTGGCAAATATTTTTCCCAACGGTTTTAAAGAACCGTTGGGATAGAGTAACCTTTCTCCACCCTATGCCAACGGTTTACTGTAAACCATTGGGAAATGTTTTTCCCAACGGCTTACTTACCTACGGTTGGCAGAACCGTTGGTATATGTTATACCAACGGTTGTCCAGCCTTTCCCAACATTTCTCAACCGTTGGTAAATCTATTATTTCCAGTAGTGAATGGTTTGTGGATAAAGTATTGACATTTCGTATGCTAGTTTTAGTACGAATGTTTATGTTATGTTTCAAAATTTTCATATGAGGAATGCATTGAACTTAGTAAGTGATGGGTAGAGCCCAATATAGCTCCTCGATGCATCGGTAGGTCTCACGAGACAAACTAGTGTCTTGGAACAAGGCCTTGACAAAATCTTATTTGTATTCTTGGCACGAGGCCTTGACTATGTGGTTATGATAGCCTGACATTATGCATTCCATCATTATGAAAGTGGTTATTGATATTTCATGTGGTTATTCGACTAGTAGAATATCCATGTGAATAAGTAAATGGAAATATTTAATTTTAACTTTTCCATATTATGCTGAAGTTCAAGTTTAAAATGATTTTTTTAGTTATACATTTCCTTAAATGTTTATGCTTATTTATAAAAGTTTCTGCTATATTGTTATTCTTACTGAGAATCTGAGCTCACCCCTTTCAATGTTTTATTTTTCCCAAGATGTGAAGAAGTAATTTATTAATAACCTGCAGGGATAGTATGAGGGGATATGAATACAAGATGTTGTTGTATTTTTTTTACTTTATGATGTAATGTAAGACTTATAAATATATATAGTGTTTCCAAGACTACTAAACTAATCGGTCTTTCGAGACATGATATTTTGTGATCATGCCAATGTTATGTAATAATGAACCAACTCTGGGTAACTGGGGTTGGGGCCTTACACTTTCACCCACATAAAACTCTAAGTCTCGAGGCCTCTAATCAGAATATGATTTATGGTGACTCTCAGATTTCAATAAATTCCACCTGATCAACTTGAACTTCTTAGAAGTCTCTTGCACTAGACTCAGCCCCAACAACGAGGTCTCACCTAACTCAGCCCAACACAGGGGGGATTGACAAGGATGACCATAGAGCTCATCAAAAGGATCCATTTGAATCGATTATTGGTAACCGTTATTATAAGAAAACTCAACCAACACCAAATGGCTATCCCAAGAACCTCCAAAGTCCAAAACACATGCACAAAGCATGTCATCCAGAATATGGTTTGCCCGTTATGTCTGATCATCTGTTTGAGGATGGTATGTCGTACTCATCTTAATCTGAGACCAAAAGGCCTTTTGAAGGACTTCTAAAAATTGAGAAGTGAAACAAGGATCTCTATCTGAGACAACTACTAATGGAACGCCATGGAGTCTCACCAATTTCTGATGATACAAAAGTCCCAACTCATCCACTTTAGCTATATATTTTATTAGAATGAAGTGGGATGTTTTGTTCAGACGTTCAATAAACACCCAAACGACATTCTTACCCTAAGGTATATGAGGTAATCCAACAATGAAGTCCATGGCGACCTCATCCCACTTCCAGGTAGGAATTGGTAATGGTTGGAGAAAATCGGAGGGTCTCTGATGCTCTACTTTCACCTATTAGCACATGTAGAATCTCAACAGAAATTAAGCTATGTCCCATCACAGAATTGGAAACTGGAAATGTTGTCTCACATCATAATACATCTTGGTGGCACCCAGATGAACAACCCACTGAGATTGGTGGCTATCTTGCATTACCAACTTCCACAGAGATGATGGCACTACTGAGTGTCCCTCAAAGCATAAGATGCCCTCTGGGGACGACAACCAATCATAGGATGTATCCCCACCATGAAGAAACTACCTTGACCACTGAAAAATCTCATCACTAGTCTGTTCTCACTGAATCAACTCTAACAGAGAAGGAGTCAACTGGATGCCCACCAAGAACGCACCTCCACTATGCTCCCTGGCCTCCACATGCATATGAGAAAAGAGTCCCATCAAATCCCACTCATCACTGGACTTCCTCAAAGCCTACACTGAAACTCTTGTACTCAAGGCATAAGCCACCACATTACCCTTGCCTGGGGTATAGACAATTTCAAAGTCAAACCCCTACAAGTACTCGATCCAACGATGCTGCCTCAAGTTGAGGTCCTTCTACGAGAAGATATAGGCCAATCTTTTGTGATCAAAGTAGACCACAAACTTCTTGCCAAAGAGGTAGTGATGCAAGGTCTTCAAATCATGCATCTCCACTGCCAATTCCAAGTCGTGGGTTGGATAATTATTTTCGTGTGGTCGGAGTTGGTAAGAGCCATACGCCACCATGTGATTATCCTGCATAATCACACACCCAAAACCCATACCTGAAGCATCACAATAGACCACATACCCCTTCCTGGCATCAGGAAAAATCAACACAAGGTCGGTAGTCAACTACCTCTTTAGCTCCTTGAATGATGCATATCATTTTGGGCCCCATACAAACTTCACCCCTTTCTGGGTGAGCGCAGTCATCGGTGAAGTAAGCCAAGATAAATCCCGAATGAATCACATGTAATTACCAGCCAGGCCAAGGAAACTCTAGATCTCAAACACATTCTTCTGTTTCTCCCATGACATGACCACACTGATCTTCTCGGGGTATGATGAAACCCCCTGCTCCGAGATCACATTGCCTAAAAATTTCACCTCCCTGATCTAGAAATAACACTTTGACAACTTTTCATAGAGGCGGTGATCCCACAAGGTGCCCAAAATGACTTGTAAGTGATGTTCGTGTTCCTCCTCAGAGCCAAAGTATACTAGAATGTCATCCATGAACCCCAAAATGAAGAAATCAAGATACTGATGGAACACCCTGTTCATGAGTTCCCTAAATACCACATGAGAATTGGTTAATTATAAGGGCATGAAAAAATACTCAAAGTGTCCGCACCTACTTCAGAAGGCTTTCTTCAGAATATCTGACTCCTTCAACCTAATTTGATGGTATCTTGAACACAAGTCTATTTTTGAGAACCACTTTCCCCCATTAAACTGATCAAAAAAATCATTTATTATAGGAAAAGGGTATTTGTTCTTCATTGTTACCTTATTCGTATTTCGATAGTCAATGCACAACCGAAGGGATCCATCAGCCTTTTTCGTGAACAACATAGGAGCGGCCCAAGGAGAGACGCTCGGGTGAATGAATCCTTTATATTCTAAGTCTTCTATCTATATCTTTAATTCCATCATCTCAGGGGGGGCCATGCGATAAGAGGGAAGAGATGTCAGCTATGTTCCTGGTGCTAGATCAATCGAAAACTCCATATCCCGCTCTGGGGGAAAACCTGGAAAATCATCCAGGATTACCTCCGGAAACTCATTAACTACATGATTTAGTGAACTTTCATGGGAAAGACCATCGTCCTATAGCGTGAGTTATGATAATTTTAAGATAATAATTCCCAACTCTGGGAGTGGAGGTCCTACGCGACCCGACCAAGGACCCCATTCTCCCCAAAAAACATGATGACTCCCATCAGGTGCCTTGAAACTCACTCACTGCCTGTAGTAATAAAAATGTGCCTGGAAGTGTACCATCAAATCCATGCCAAGTATTATTTCAAATAGATCCATATCTAGGACCAAGAGGTCCCACTCCATCTCAACCCCTGACATAAAAAGCGCACACGAGGGGAACCTGAGACCCTGCTCTTTCTTCTTTCCCAACGGCATCACTAACTCCATCGAAAAAGACAAAAAATCAGTTGGTAAATTCAGCGTGTCCACACAATAAGTAGAAATTAATGAAATAGAGGAACTAGTATAAAAATGAGCAGCACCTATAAAATATGCGATCAAAACGATAACTCGAACAGTTGACGGTCTTGCCTCTAATCCTGCTGGTGCCTGATCCACTGCATGGAGATGTCCGATGTCTACATGAGGATGACTGTTAGTCTATGGCTGTGCCCTGAACTAAATATTACTAGAAGATTAACCAACCATACCACCAAATCCACTATATCAAGATCCCCCAGTCCTCGATGACTCAGACTGTGCTGGAACTCCTCTTGGAGCCATTGACCCTGCCCCACTTGGAAGTGGACGTGCCACCCCGCAGAAGCGTTGTAAATGCCCCATGCCTCCACACTAGTAAAAAGTATTCAAAGGAAGTGGGAATGCTAGTATGATGTGTCAAAGATTCCAACACTGGTGGAACATGACCAATCTCGTATCAGAAGCTACAGATGAAAATGACCTTCAAAGGAAGTGGGCACACTAGTATGATGTTTTTTTAGAAAATATTTTGAAAGGAGTAATCAATATAACTCTACATATTCACTAAATTATTTATCATTATCATTTAAATTAAAATCCACTTAATTATAATCCCCTAATTTTTTAACCCTTGAACCCTATGGGGGTTAACTTAACCACAAAGATGAAATTACTTAAACCCTAGGCTAGCTTTAGAAAATGCAATCATAACACCCTACTTTGACTGATGTTCTTAGGATAACTTATGGTCAGTGGTTAATTAGAGCCTGTATCCACTCTATAAATGATTATTAATTGATTTTAGTTATTATATTTTAACTCTATAAATTTATCCTTTGTGGTCTTGTATTACCAATTAAGTTTTCCCTCTCACAATTTACACAAATCATCGACCTCGTGTGTTTTTGTGTTAATTGTTCAATTTCTTACTTAGTTTCTTATAATTTAAAAAATAAATTAATAGATCATATTAATTGAATTATAGTATCTTATTGATTTAAAATAAATGAATGAATAAGGTAAGAGGTAGATCGATTACTAATAAAACTACTCTTCCATGGGCGGTGTAGTCATTGTAGAAGCGAATTGCATTTGCAACAATTTATAATGGGTATAGCCCAATCATGATTCTACTATTGAGTTCCAACCCAAATAGGAATATAAAATAATAATAAAAACATAAGAAAATATAATAAAATAGAATAAATATAAGAGTAACTAAGAAGTATATTATGCAAACACAAACATTACAATGCGAAGAAGAAGAAGAAGGCTTCGACGAAGGGATCCTTGCTTCAAGAGATACCCTTATTAAAATGATTAGAGAATTGGTGTGGAACCACTACTACTTATCCCTAAAATTCCTAATGCACGTCCCAACCCCTCCAGATGAGAAAAATACCAATTTATAGAGTGTAGGGGAGTCTAGGTTTAAAGAGGTTTCAAGTGTGAATGGGGAAATTCGACCAAATAAATTAATCCAACTTTAAACTCTTATTTGATCACAAAACGCATGAAAAATCCGTCCTTACAGAAGGATGATTTGTGCAAAATGTATTCCTCGAGATCCTCTAAAAATTTTGGTCTAATCCAAGCACAGATGAAGAATTTATGGCTCAAATACAGAACTAATGTCCAATCTATAGAGCCCATCCCATCTTTCACTTCATGACCCATTAAGTCCCATAAAATTCACAATTTAGCTCATATTTCCTGAATTAAAGTTGTATAAAATTAAGTAAATAACATAATTACAAAATATTAAGTTCCAATAATTGAAATAAAATTATTTATGTTTGAAATACAACATTGAAATTTTAAATGGTAAAACTAGAATTTTCATAAAATTTTCAAATGAATGATCTAATCCCAATATTTTATAAATAAACATATTTAACACAATGTGAGAAAATTTTGTCATTTATTTTCAATGAAATATTCTAAATTTTTTTGTTTTATCACCTGTGGTATTTAAATAATGTTTTCAGTTAATTATCATAAGGAGTAATTTATAAAGTGTTAAAATTATAAAATAAGACATAATATAAATTTTTTATATTTAAGAAAATTATGAAATGTTCATAAAGATTAATTTTAAAAATTTAAAATTAAAAGTGACTTTTTTGGAAATTATTTGAACCTTATCAATTTTTTTTAATAAATTGATATGATTAAAGGTCAAAGTAATGTTAATATGTGATATTAAATTATTTAAAATGTTTACATAATAGGAAATTGAAATATAAAATGTTTATATTTCATAAAATGTCATATATTAAAGTAAAATTCCATATAATAATTAATAAATAATGTTCATTTTATGAATTGAGTATAAATTGTTTGAATTAATAATTACAGAAAGTCCATAATAAATAAATCTAAAATTATTAAGTTTTTTACATTTTAACTTTTGTTTATAAAATTTTCATAGTTATTTATCTAATGTTTAAATATGTGAAGTTTTCATTTGTTTAAGAATTATTCCCTACTTTATTATTTATTGATATAAATTGTTTAAATTATGTATATATATGTATAAATTAGTTTAAGTTGTTAAAATACTTCTTATAAATTTTTAGGCCTTGCATTGCATGATAGGAACATCAATATAAGATTTTGTTTTTAACTACCTTGACCTCATTTTGTAGTTTAAGTTATTAGATTCAATTTAGTAGTTTAATATACTTTATACTTATAAGTTATTAGAGTTATTATGAATTTTATTCACTCTTAAGTAATGTATCCCAGGGGAGAGGTACTTGGGGCTAGAATTACTACTAACTTAATGGCCATGCCTTGTTCTATAAAAGTGGGGCTTGGTTATTTTTTACCTTAAGATTAATCATTCAGGGATTGTCAATCAAAAAAAAATTATAAACCTTTATATGAATATTTCATGTACCTTATGCATAAGATTAGTTGGGATATATGTAGATATGTTTGACTACTACTTTTAGGCGAGTAACACATATTGTGGACTGTATAAATAGTTACTCATCAACATGGTTTGAACATATTGATTTGGTGGATGAAATATGATTCCAAAAATAAATTTCTAGAAGAATGAATACATAAAAGAAATAACACAAGATAAAATGGTGAGATTAAACCCCCTTCAAAGTACTAAGCACAAGCTTACTTCCAAAGTAGAACTTTTCAAGACCACAATCATTTGGTATGGTTAACCCTAAACATTAAGTGCCAATGGATTATCTTGTATAATGCAAGCGAGTAATGAGATGACCCTAACCATTAGGTGAATTGTTCCTAAAATTTTCTCTAGGTTAAACTTAACAGAGAAAACCTAATTGTTAGAATACCATAGGGATAGATTTGGGTTTTTAATGACCTAAAGTTTAATCAATGGAAATTCCATTCTTATAATTATGTCATATAGTATAATCACATGAAATCAAAACACAATGAACTACTAAGTACTATATAAAATTTAAACATAATATTGTCACTTATGTGATTTTAATTTTTAAAATATGACATACACAGCTGCTATTAGTAAGATGTTTGGAGTCCGATAAGAAAAACTTAATTTTAGTGAATAGTAAAATATGATAATTTACAGAATAATATAAATACATGATTTATTGAGTCATGGATGATGTTCTACTGAGGTAAGAACCTTGGTTTAAAACTCACATACCCATATTACAATTTTTGGTCACAATAATCATTATAATTTCTTGTCTTGAGAAAAATAATAAAATAATGAATAAAATATTTAGAAAACCCTCCTCTCCCCCACTATGAAAAACACCCTCACCCCCATCTTCTCTTCACCCATCTAAAGACTTGTGCCTTGTTTAAATTATGATCAAATATCTCCCTAAGACCCTCTACCACATTAAGCAGACCTTGGTCTCTTCAAAAGACCATATCCTCTCCCCTAAATAGGTTCTCAAGGAAGATATATTCAAGAGGTAAATTCCTCTTTTCATTTCTTTTATTTTCCTTCAAGTTCCATTTTTTATTTTTATTTACTCCCAAAAATTCATCCAAATATTATGATAACTTCAGTACCTTACATGTATTTAAATTTTTTTATGATGATGGAATAATTCACCATTATCTCTTCTTTCCCCTCCTTTTATACTAGAAATTAAAACACCATCTGAGAGGTGTTAATTTCTCACATTCAAGGACGACTAGTTTTCAATTTCTATTAATGTATTCAATTATATTCATGAAAACATTTTTATGGTTGAAACAGACTAAAATATATTTATTATGTCTAATTTAAGGTTCTAGAATATTTTGTACACATGATATTAATTTATAAATCAAAATGTGTTTGATGTGATCAAAAAACCGCCAATTAACCAAAACAGTTATCATTAAAGTTTTATATAATGATTCATCTTCAATACAAATAAACAAATGAATTTTATAACCTAGTAATATAATGTATGATCACTAATAACATATAACTCCAATTATGAAAAACAATTATCATCTTACATGTTTATCCTTACATGTATATAAGTAAACCAATCATGAAAATCAATGAAAAGAAAAATGAAATTGAACCCCTTAATCCATAAAAAAGGTAATGAATGAACTTAATAAGGTTATAGTAAATAAAATACATAAATAATATGTTCTGTAAATATTAATTAATGAATTTAATTTGGTTATCCAGGATATTAAGATGAAGTGAAGGACACCATCATACTTAAGGTAATGGATTCTACCCAAACCTCTATTATTCTTTCATGTTGATCTACCTTTCTTTTTAGCCAAATGAAGTTATCTATTATTTTATGTACATATTAAAAATTCTATTTAAATTATACAAACTCATGTATCAAGATTCATTCATCATTATCTTTTGGGGATATACATGCTTTAAAAGGATTCCCTCCTCAATTATTCATGATAAGGAAGTCTGTTTTAAGGCAACTTTCCGAATTCTAACCCAATTTCAAGTGCACTATATAATCTATTTTAAAGACACCAATATTTTTACAGAACTGATATTTTTTATTATGAAAACATTCTTGGTTCACTTCTGGTTTTATATAAAATATTATTTCCTTTTATGTTTTAAATGACCTTTGATATTTTCCTTTAACAACACTATTTTTTTTAATTCTAACGTTTCTTAAGTACTCTTTTTACATTTTATTACTACAAGTGACATCACTTTTCATAATACATTCATATTATATCCTATTATTTTCCAAGTATGATCAAACAATTCCCTTCATGGAAATTTTTATGATACTCCAATTTGTTATTCTTTATGACATGACTATGATACCCAATTCTTATAATGGGTAACCCTTATGTTTATGTATGATTGGTTATGTATGATTATATACGTGGAAATAATATTCATAAACATGTCATGATGGGTGATCCTAGATAGCGCTATAATGAATTGGGTAAATTTGAGTCTCATGAGACGTTATGTGAAATGGTCTTGGTGGTTTGCCTTGACTCGTGCTACCATGTGCAACAGTCTTGGTGGTTAACCTTGATTTGTGATCCTCTATGTGCAATGAGCCTTGACTCATGCTAAATTCATGTTTTATGTTTCTTAAACAATACAATGAATCCATGTTTATATGATCCCATGTTTATATGTTATGATTCCATATATTTCATTCCTTTTTATATCATTATTTCATGCCTTCTAACCCATGTTCAAAAGCTTTATTTTTATGTTATATTCCATCACTAGGCTTTTTAGCTCATCCCTTTGTTCATGTTATCCCTAGTTTATCCTATGAACATGTATTATCAAAATTGAAGTTAGGATATCTTTATGAAGACTAAATAAATAAATGTTATATTTAGTCCCACATTTTTAGTTTTATGTACCTAGATTTCCAAGACACTAGAATTTACGATCCCTGGATTGTAATATGATGCTATACTATGCTTAAAAGTGTGAAATGATATGTGTAAAAGGATAAGGTCACTATATTTGCTATCAGAGCATGGTCTAGTTATTTTTAGATATTAAGAATAAAAAACTTTAGTAAAAACCTTAGGGATGGGACTAAGTATAAAATAACATCCCTAAATTTTGGTTAGTATAGAGTAAGTGGGTTTTCAAGAAAATACGTCCCTTACTAGATACAAACAAATGGATGTGGCTTCAGAATAGATGTACCTAAGGGTAAAAACCGAAAACACCGATTTGAGCTAGACTTGAACGAGAACTGGTGCATGAAAACGGGCCTTGTTGCACTCCTAGTTTGACACTCCTAAGGGGATATGTGTAACACCCCAAACATCCAGGGTACGCTTCTCTTTGAATAATACAGGATCATGTGTTGTACGCAACTTCGAGTTCTGACACACCACAACCAATCAAACTAGCCGTTATGAATAGTAATACCCACTTTTTGAAATTTTATAAATTTTATCTTTCAAAATGGACTTCATTTTAGGATTTGGAATATCGAAACTAGTTTAGGGTGAATTTTTGGTATTTTTCTGAAAACTTTTAATTTTTGATAAATAGTGAAAAACACTGAGTTATAGTTTAAAACTGAATTTTTATTTAAATAATTATTTATTTTATTTAAATTTTTTAGGTCAAAATAGATACAAAATTCCTATACAAGTTTAATGTAATTAATTGGAGTTATTTTATAGTAATTTTTGATATATAAAAATTTTATTGAACTTTTCACCGTCTTTTACCCACCTCTTAGGAGAATTTGGAAATTCACATAAAACTTAATTTTACCGCTTCTGTGAGTGGAATTTCAAAAATCTAAGAGACACAGTTGATATCAGTAAGAAAAATGTGGTTCAATAAGATGAAAATAATTTTTGGTGAATAGTAACTTTTTACTTTTATTTACCACGGTTAAAAGTAAATAGGGTATTTAAGGGTAAAAATGATATTATTATTACCCTAACACATGTAATAATTTTATTGAAAAAATATAATTAGACCAAAAGAACCTTAGGAATAAAATATGAACCTCTTTGGTCCACTTGGATTAGATTAGGAAACTTATTATTATTTTATTTAAAGAAGAGTTAAAAGAGTTAAAATCAGAGTTTAGTAACTGAAACATTTTTAATATAGGGTTATACATAAGATAAATTTGACTATAAATATTCATTATAAATATAAAACTATTTCATACATAATGGTATTTTATTTATGTTTTTCTAGACATTAAATAATTTAATTTATTTATAACACAATGATGATGCAGTAATTACCTAATTAATGAAATATTAAAATAATTGATATTATAAATATCCAAATAAATGTAATTTGAGACTTTTTATGAATTCCAATAATTTTCTAGGTTAATATGACATATTAGGGTTGGTTATATGAATTTTTTTCGAAGTAATAATGATATTATGAATTTAGAAAAAAAAGACCAAATAGTGTCAAAATTGACATAAAAGTATTTTTTAAAAATATATTATATTATTAATTGATATTCAATTCATAAAAATCTAATGTTCGGCCAAAATAACATATATAATGATAGGGGTATCATTAATTAACCACTTGGGGTTCTCTTGGAAGTATATAGTAAGTTTATTAACCATATAATATAAAAATACAAAGATAAATTTTAAATATCAACCTATTTAACTAAGAGTTAAATCTAAAAGATAAAATTAATATAGTGACACAAACCTATATAAAACCTATTGGTTGAGTGGTTTTCTACCCATAAAAACTTTAGACTTTAAATAATCCATTTTGGAGCCATTAGAAACCGAAAATTATTTTATTATAAAATAATATTTATAGCTTTTCCTAAGGTGCCCCTCACCCCTCTTATAAAAGGGAACTCTCCCTTCTCTATAATTCACACCTTCAAAGCCATTTTTCTTGGAAAAAACCTGACCAAATACCCTATAAACTGTCCTACCATAATCATAGAAGCCTTCATTTAGTCATAAATCCAACTTAAGAATACCTTTTGATCAAATCAAAAAAACAAGAACTCGAAGAAGAGGTAAATATTTCATCACCTCTTTCAAGTTTCTTTCTCCTTCCACTTCCAATTTCTTTGTTCTTTCCATTATAAAATAATAAATATAGTATATTATATATACTTTAATGTTATTATAAATATGGTATAACAAATTCATTATTTTATCCACCCTTTGAATGACATGTCACCATACGTGCGTATGTATGGCTTACCGTCTCCACGTCATGGTGTAATTGTTATTCAATACATTATTATTTGGATGGGTACAATAATGATGTTTAATTAATGTAAATAAAAAATATAACATGATAATTATTCAGTATATATGATATACCATCCAATTATATATTATTTTAATATCAAAAGAATGATATTGTCGCTCGTGCATATGTACGGATTACCGTCTCCACGAACACGATGAGATTCATTCCCGATCATATCCATTCAAGACTAATTTTCATTATATGATTAAAAATAATGTTTAAAGACTTGATATCATTCTATATATGAATATTATACATCCCATACATAAAAAATATGACTCAAATAACAAATAATATAAAGGAAAACGAATCTGTTAACACCCGAAACGACGATAATACTAAGATATTATTGACAAAGCAATGTTAAAAGATCATATATGATATAATATTAATGTATATGATTATTGTATAATTTAATAAAAATTATTTTACCATTATATAGGAGGTTTACATACCCTTGACCAAGTAAAAGTACAAGGTAATGGTTAATTCTACAATCTCTTCATTATCCGAGTTTGTTTATACGTAATTATCTACTGGGACCTCTTTATCATCCACATCCATGTTTCTTCAAAATGTATTGAAAAACATTATTAATATTTACTAGAATATATGTTAAAGTTATTTATACCATTTTTTTACTTTTATAAGATGTTTATAAATTAATCTTCCCATCATTTTCCAAACAAGTTCCTTTATAACCTTTTCGACAAAATTAAGGTAAGAATGTATTTTTTTAACTTATACGGTGGGTGCAGCTATTTTCCACCATTATAAAATCGTCTAAGATTACCTTACAAGCTTATAAGAATATTTTCAAAATAAATGTTTTCTTTATAATTATTTGACTCTTAATTTATTTCCAAATAGAAAGACATATTTCTCTAAAAAAGGTTTTGATTTCATCTATGTCAACATCCTGTGATGGATTTTAAGTTTATTTGAAGTTGATTTATTAAGATACAAAACTTCCATACTGTATTTAAGGTTTTGTGATACATTTGACTATGGATGTGTTATTTTTATACCATTCATGGTTTATGGATAAAGTATTGACATTTTCTATGCTAGCTTTAATACGAATGTTTATGTTATGTTTAAACCTTTTCATATGTGGAATGAATTGGACTTAGTATGTGACGGGTGAAGAAAAATATAGCTCCTCGATGCATCCATAGGTATCATGAGAAAAAATAGTGTATTGGAACAAATCCTTGACAAAATATTATTTGTAGTCTTGGAACAAGGCCTTGACTATGTGGTTATGAAAGTCTGGAATTATGCTTTCCATCATTATGAAAGTGTCTATTGATATTTCATGTGATTATTCGACTAGTAAAATATCCTTGTGAGTAAGTAAATGACATTATTCTGATTTTATATTTTCCATATTATTCTAAAGTTCAATTTTAAAAGGATTTTGTTTCAATTTTATACATTGCCTTAAATGTTTATTCTTATTTATGAAAGTTTCCTCTATATTGTTATCCTTACTGAGCATCTCAGCTCACCCCTATCTATGTTTTATTTTTCCCTAGATGCGAAGAAGTATATTATGACTGACCTGTAGGGATAGTCTATGGGATCTCAGTGTTTTATATGGAAAAAATGTTATTGTAGTTTTCTATATTATGATGTAATATAAACCTTAGGAATGTATCTAGTATTTCTAAGTCTACTAAACTAATCGGTCTTTCAAGACTTGATCTTTTGTTATCATGCCAAGGTTATGTAATAATGCACCGACTCTGGGTAACTGGGGTCGGGGTGTTATAGTTGGTATCAGAGGAAGTTTAGTACAAACCTTTGAAACTAGATTTAGATATACTCTGATTAGAGCACATAGCCCTAAGATATAATTTGAGGATTAGTATAGAAGAACTTCCTAGAATTTTGGTATTGTAGAGATTTTGTGAGTTTTCCAATCAATAAATCCCTATATGGATATGAGCTGGTAGAGGCAGCTCTGGCATAGATGTACCTAGGGGTAAAACCCAAAAACACCGCTTTGAGCTAGACTCGAACATGAACTGGTGCACGATAAAGGGCCTTGCTGCACTCTTGGTTACGACACTCCTAGGGGATATGATTAGGATAATTCTCATTTTCTTTACAAACTATTATGAATGGTTTATGAGTATATATTCCTCAAATAAAAACTTTTTATGGTTATGGATTATATCCAAAAACTGTTTAGTTTATGTTAAGTGTTTTACAAGTTTGGATTTATGTATTTCAATTCATAAACTAATCTAGTTTATGACATTTTTTAGAAATGGCTCATAGTGGAAGGAATGGAAACCGTATCAATGCACACACTCCATGTAGGTATTTCCCTCCTACTCAAGATAATTATAGTGGAGCTAGTGATGCAACTGGTGCTGATCAGCTAATCAACATACTGGGATAACTCACTCAATTTATGAATAATAAACTTACCCGTATGGAGCACCCTGATCCACAACCTGGAGGATCCATGTTATATTGTTTCATGAGGAAAAAACAACCAACATTAAATGGGGGTACAAATCCATTAGTAGAAGAGAAATGGATAAATTATTTAGAGAAAATATTCCATGCCTTGGGGAGTAGTGAAAGGGAAAAAGTTGTCATGGTAGTTTACCACCTCACCGGAGATGCTGATCAATGGTATTCATTGAGTCAAAACACAAAGGAAGATGATGAAGTATCAAATATGGAATGGAAGGATTTTAACGATATTTTCTTAGAAAAATACTTTCCTCATGACCATCGAGTGGATATGGAAAGACAATTTCTGAGTCTGAGGAAAAAGGAGGATGAAAATGTCGCAAAGTATGAAGCTTACTTTACAAGGTTAGCGAGGCATGCTGAAGATTATATACGTAAACCAAGAAGTAAGATTGATCACTTCTTTGATGTGTTTAAACCATTTCTCCATCGAGCATTAGTCTTATAATTCCTCTCGTCGTACGAAGATATTTTCTCATGTGCTATCAAGACAGAAAAGAAATTCTCTAAGTCTTACAACTTTAAAGCAAAGCAAGAGAAGAAGAGATCTACTGAACACTATGGAAATGGAAATAAGGGGAAGAAGGGAAAGGTATAATATCCATCCTACATTAAATGTGGGAAGAAACACCCCGGTACTTTCTTAAAGGTAATGGGAGTCTCTTACAAGTGTGGTGAAAGAGGCCACCAACCTCATGATTGCAAGGGGAAGAAAGAGGATGTCGATGTTGAATGCTACAATTGTAGAGAAAGGGGTAATTATGAAAATTAATGTGCTAAGCGTCAGGGGAACATACCTCAGAAAAGGACAAGGGATCAAGTATAAGATTATGCTATCACTACTGCTGAGGTAGAAGCTCCGAAAGACGTAGTGGTAGGTAATTAAATGGTTTTACTCAAGTTTATAAAATGATTTATTTGATTCTAGATCATCACATTGTTTCCTATCTTCCCAGTTTGCTATGAAAATTAGATATTTCCAATTTGATTTAACAAGGGAGTTGTCAGTCAAAAATCTTAAGGGAAGTATTATTGCTACAAAGTTTTGTGAATCAGTCCCCATTAGGGCATATAAATGTTATTTATCTGCTGATATCTTCATCATAACCATGACTGAATTTTATATAATCCTTGGTATAAATTGTATTTCGAACCATGATGCGAAAATTTATTGTAAGAAGAATGAGGTTACAATTTTGATGATGATGATAAGGAACACCTTATCTTTAGAGAAGAAACATCACTACATGATTCTTATCTAGATCCACCCCCAGTTTCTCAACTAAATTCATTTATTGGGGAGGAAGAGAATGAAATAACTATGGATGAGGAAAGGAATGTTCAAATAGAGGATGTACCTATTTTGAAAGAATATGTTGATGTGTTTCCAGAAGATTTACCTGGACATCCTCCAGAATGAGAAATTGAGTTTTCCATTGATTTAATTCCTGGTTCAAGGCCCATATCGAAGACCCCTTATAGAATTGACATTGTGGAATTAGTGGAACTAAAGAAACAACTAGAGGAATTGAGAATAAGGGATTTATTCACCCTTGTGTTTATCTATGGGGAGCCCATGTCCTTTTTGTTAAGAAGAAAGATGGATCTATGAGGTTGTGCATTGAATACAGGGAGATCAATGCTATAACAATAAAGAACAAGTATCCACTACCTCACATTGATGATTTATTTGACCAACTACATGGATCTCACTACTTTTCAAAGATTTAACATCGATTTGGATATCATCAGTTGTGTGTGAAGAAGGAAGACATTCCGAAAACAGCATTTCGAACTAGGTACGAGCATTACAGTAATGCCTTTTGGATTGATTAATGCACCCTATGTCTTTATGAATCTAATGAATAGTGTTTTCAAGGAATATATTGATGAATTTTTAGTGGTATTTATTGATGATATCTTGGTATACTCCAAAAGCTACGAAGATCATGAAAATCACTTGTGCATTATCTTGAAGACTCTGAGAAGACATGAATTATATAGGAAGTTTACCAAGTGTGAATTATGGCTTCAAGAGATTTCTTTTCTTGTCCATATTGTCTCCAAAGATGGAATCTCTGTTGATCCTTCTAAGACCAAGGCAATCCAAGAATAGCCAGCAACGACGAGTATAACTAAGGTACGCAGTTTTATTGGTTTAACAGGTTATTATTAACATTTCATCCAGAATTTCTCCCGGTTGGATAACCCATTAATGAAGCTCAAACAAAAAGGTGTAAAATTTGTTTAGACAAAAGTGTGTGAAGAATGTTTTTAAGAATTGAATAGAATATTAGTCAATGCACCTTTATTTACTCTATCATTGGGGAATGATGGATTTTTTATTTATAGTGATGCATCGAAGAAAGGACTTGGTTGTGTCCTTATGTAGAATGATATAGTTATTTCCTATGCATCACGACAGTTGGAAATTCATGGAAAAAACTATCCTACTCATGATCTTGAGTTATCAGTTTTGATATTTTCTTTGAAGATACAGAGACAATATCCATATGGTAAAAATGTGAGATTTATATTGATCACAAGAGTTTGAATTATATTTTCTCACAAAAATAACTCAACATGAGGCAAAGGAGATGGATTTAACTACTGAAGGATTATGATTTCACTGTACACCACCACTAGGGGAAGGAAAATAAGGTGGAAGGTGCTTTGAGTAGAAAAGATCATGGAGTTTTGAACAAGATGAGAGTTGAAAAGGATCCTATATACATGGATCTAGTAAAGATGGATATGGTAATAACCATGGAATGTGAAACATTAATATTTTTTCAAATGGTTTCCAAATCATCTTTACTAGAAAGGTTAAAGAGTTCTCAGACTGGTGATGAAGAGTTTCAAAAGAAGATTAAAGCTATGAATGATGGGATATTGAGTGAATTTGTGTATGAAGATGGAATTTTGAAATTTGGGAAGAGACTTTGTGTTCCAAATATACCTGATCTAAAAATAGATTTTTTGGATGATGCTCATAGCTCAAATTTCTCTATACACCTTGGGAGAACCAAAATGTATAGAGATTTGGAGGAAAATTTTTGGTGGGACAACATGAAGAGGGAGATTGCTGATTTTGTGTCAAGATGTATGGTTTGCCAACAAGTGAAAGCTGGAAGGCAATAGCCTGGATGAGTCATGCAACCTCTTCCCATACTTGAGTGGAAATGGGATAATATTATGATGGAATTTGTCATGGGACAACCAAAGACTCCTAGATGGAACGATGCAATATGGGTCATTGTTGATATTCTTACCAAGTCATCACATTTTCTTACTATAAGGGAAGATTTACCACTTTAATGTTTAGCAAGACTATATATTAATGAAATTGTAAGACTTCATGGAGTACCATTATCGATTGTGTCTAATCATGATCCTCGTTTTACATCAAGATTCTGGAAACGTCTTCAGAAAGCCCTGGATACTAAACTTCGTTTGAGCACTACCTACCACCCCCAAACTGATGGACAATCAAAACAGACTATTCAAACCTTATAAGACATGTTAAGATCATTCTCATTTGACTTTCAAGGTATTTGGGATCAATATTTACCTATGGTAGAATTTTCCTATAATAATAGCTTCCATTCAAGTGTTTGGATGGAACCATATGAAGCGTTATATGGAAAGAGATGTCGCACACCAACCTGTTGGGATGATGTTGGTGAAAGAAAAATTTTAGGCCCAGAACTGGTGGAGTAAATGATGGAAAAGGTGAAGGTAATCCAAAAACACATCAAATATGCTCAAAGTAGGCAGAAGAGCTATGCCGATAACCGAAGGAAGGATTTGGAATTTCAGGTAGGAGATCATGTTTTCTTGAAGGTATCTCCATGGAAGGGTGTTAGATGATTTAGTAATAAGGGAAAATTGAGTCCTAGGTACATTGTACCTTTCAAAATTCTAGAACGAATTGGGCCTATAACTTACCGGTTAGCAATGCCGCCAAGTCTCTCCAAAGTCCACGATGTGTTCCACGTATCATTGTTGAAAAAATACATGCCTGACCCAACGCATGTACTCACCTATGATGAATTATAACTAGAACCCGATCTGTCTTATTGCTAAGAGCCTGTCAAGGTTCTTGATACAAGAGAACAAGTGCTGAGAAACCGGATGACTCATCTGGTAAAAGTTCTATGGAGAAACTATAAGATGGAAGAGGCAATGTGGGAATCCAAGGAACTTATGATGAAGAAACACACGGGTCTTTTTATGCAGTAATACTCTAGAAATTTTGAGGACAAAATTATTTCATGGATAGAAGAACGTAACACCCCAAGCTTCCATGGTACGCTTCTCTTTGAATAATACAGTAGCGTGTGTTGTACGCAACTTCGAGTTCTAACACACCACAACCAATCAAACTAGCCGTTATGAATAGTAATACCCACTTTTTGAAATTTTATAAATTTTATCTTTCAAAATGGACTTCATTTTTGGATTCAGAATATCAAAATTATCTTAGGGTGAATTTTTGGTATTTTTCTGAAATCTTTCAATTTCTGATGAATAGTGAAAAATGCTGAGTTATAGTTTAAAACCGAATTTTTATTTAAATAATTATTTATTTTATTTAAATTTATTTTAGGTAAAAATAGATACATAATACCTATATAAGTTCAATTTAATTCATTGGAGTTAGTTTATAATAATTTTAGATATATAAAAATTTTATTGAACTTTTCACCGTCTTTTACCCACCTCCTAGGAGAATTTGCAAATTCACATAAAACTAAATTTTACCACTTTTGTGAGTGGAATTTCAAAAATTTGAGCTCAATAAGAAAAATTTGGTTCAATAAGATGGAAATAATTTTTGGTGAATAATAACTTTTTACTTTTATTTACCACAGTTAAAAGTAAATAGGGTATTTAAGGGTAAAAATGATATTATTATTACCCTAACACATGTCCTAATTCTATTGGATAAGTTTAATTCAACCCGAAGAAAACCTCAGGAATAAAATATGAACCTCTTTGGTCCACTTGGATTAGATTATGACACTTATTATTATTTTATTTAAAGAAGAGTTAAAAAAGTTAAAATTAAATTTTAACAAATAAAATATTTTTAATATTGGGTTATACATAAGATAAATTAGACTATAAATATTAATTAGAAAGATAAAAATATTTCCTACATAATGGTATTTTATTTACATTTTTTTAGACATTAAATAATTTAATTTATTTATGACACAATGAGGATGCCGTAATTACCTAATTAATGTAATATTAAAATAATTGATATTATAAATATCCAAATAAATGTAATTTGAGACTTTTTTTGAATTCCACTAATTTTATAGGTTAATATTACATATTAGGGTTGGTTATATGAATTTATTTCAAAGTAATAATGCTGTTATGTATTTAGAAAAAACAAAATACCAAATAGTGTCAAAATTGACATAAAAGAGTTTTAAAAAAAATATTATATTATTAATTGATATTATATTACTAAAAATATAAGGTTCTGCCAAAGAACTTATATAATGATAGGTATATAATTAATTAACCACTTTGGGTTATCTTAGAAGTATATAGTAAGTTTATTGACAATATGATATAAAAATACAAAGATACATGGTAAATGTCAAACTATTTAACTAAGAGTTAAATCTAAAAGATAAAGTTAATATTGTGACATAAACATATCTAAAACCTATTGTTTGAGTGTTTTTCGACTCATCCCCACCTTATACTTTTAATAATCCATTTTGGATTCATTAGAAACTGAAAATTATTTTATAATAAAATAATATTTCTAGCTTTTCCTAAGGTGCCCCTCACCCACTTATAAAAGGGCACTCCCCATTATCTATAATTCAAATCTTCAAAGCCATTTGGATCAGAAAAACCCTGCCCAAATACCCTATAAACTATCCTACCTTAATCCAAGAGGCCTTAATTTCATCAGAAAGACAACTTAAGGAGCCATTTTGATCAAATCCAAAGGAAGAACCCGAAGAAGAGGCAAATATTTCATCACCTCTTTGAAGTTCCTTTCTTCTTCCAGTTCCTCTTTCTTTGTTTTTTTCCATTCTAAAATAATAAATACATTATATTATATATACAATGATTTTATTATAAATATGTTACAACCAAATTCATTATTCTATCCATCATTTGAATGACACGTCACCATACGTGCGTACGTATAACTTACCGTCTCCACGTTGTGGTGTAATTGTTATTCAATACATTATTATTTGGATGGGTATAATAATGATGTGTAATTGATTTAAATAAAAAATATAACATGATAATGATTCTGTATATATGATATAACATCCAATTATATATTATTTTAATATCAAAATAATGATATTGTCGCTCGTGCGTACGTACGGATTACCATCTCCACGAATGCGATGAGATTCATTCCCCATCATATCCATTCCAAACAAATTTTAATTAGATGATTAAAAATAATTTTTAAAGACTTGATATAATTATGGATATGAATAATGTACATCACATTCATAAAAAATATAACTCAAATAACAAAAAATATAATGGAAAATGAATCCGTTAACACCCCGAAATGACGATAATACTAAGATATTATTAACAAAGCATCGTTAAAAGATCACATATGATATCATATTAATGTATATAATTATTTTATAATTTAATAAAAATTATTTCACCATTATTCATGTGGTTAACCTACCCTCAACCAAGGAAAATTACAAGTTAAGGGTTAATTATACAATCTCTTCATTATCCGAGGTTGTTTATACGTAATTATCTACTGGACCTCTTTATCATCCACATCCATGTTTCTTAAAAATGTATTTCAAAACATTGTTAATATTTACTAGACTATAGGTTAAAGTCATTTATAACCTTGTTTTACTTTTATAAGATGTTTATAAAGGAATATTTCTGTCGTTTTCCAAACAAGGTCCTTTATAACCATTTCGACAAAATTATGTTAAGAATGTCTTTTTTTAACTTATACGATGGGTGCTGTTATTTTCAACCATTATAACAATGTCGAAGATTCCCTTACAATATTATAAGAATATTTTAAAAATAAATGTTTTCTTTATAATTATGTGACTCATAAATTATTTCAAAATAGAAAGATATATTTATCTAGAAAAGGTTTTGATTTCATCTATGCCTACATCCTTTGATGGATTTTAAGTTTATTTGAAGTTGATTTATTATGATACAAAACTTCCATATTTTATTGAAGGTTTTGTGATACGTTTTAAAATGGATGTGTTATTTTTATACCATTCATGTTTTATGGATAAAGTATTGACATTTCGTATGCTAGTTTTAATACGAATGTTTATGTTATGTTTAAACCTTTTCATACGAGGAATGCATTGGACTTAGTATGTAACAGGTGGAGCCTGATATAGATCCTAGATGAATCGGTAGGTCTAATGAGACAAACTAGTGTCTTGGCACAAGGCCTTGAAATAATCTTATTTGTAGTGTTGGCACAAGGCCATGACTATGTGGTTATGAAAGTATGGCATTATGCATTCCATCATTATGGAAGTGGCTATTGATATTGCATGTGATTATTTGACTAGTAGAATATCCATGTGAGTAAGTAAATAGAATTATTCTGATTTTATATTTTCCATATTATGATGATGTTCAAGTTTAATATGCTTTTGTTTTAGTTTTATACATTGACTTAAATTTTTATGCTTATTTATGAAAGTTTCCGCTATATTGTTATCCTTACTGAGCATCTGAGCTCACCCCTCTCTATGTTTTATTTTTCCCAGGATGTGAAGAAGTATATTATGAATGACCTTCAGGGATAGTCTATGGGATCTCAGTGTTGTCTATGGAAACAATATTTTTGTATTTTTCCATTTTATGATGTAATGTAAACCTTATGAATGTATCTAGTATTTCCAAAGCTACTAAAATAATCGGTCTTTCGAGACTTGATCTTTTGTGATCATGCCAATGTTATATAACAGTGCACTGACTCTAAGTAACAGGGTTTGGGGTGTTACAGTTGGTATCAGAGGATGTTTAGTACAAACCTTGGAAACTAGATTTAGATAAACTCTGATTAGAGCACACAGCCCTAAGATTGACTTTGAGGATTAGTATAGAAGAAATTCCTATAATTTTGGTATTTTAGAGATTTTGTGAGTTTTCCAAGAAATAAATCTCTATCTAGATATGAGTAGGTAGAGGCAACTCTGGAACAGATGTACCTAGGGGTAAAACCCAAAACACAACTTTGATCTAGACTCGACTGAGAACTGGTACACGACAATGGGCTTTGCTGCACTCTTGGTTACGATACTCCCGGGGGATATGCTTAGGATAATTCTCATTTTCTTTACAAACCATTATGAAGGGTTTATGAGTATATACTTCCTCAAAGAATTTTTTTATGATTATGGATTATATCCATAAACTGTTCAGTTTATGTTATGTGTTTTACAAGTTTGGATTTATGTATTTTGATTCATAAACTAATCATGTTTATTCTATTGTTTATAAATGAAGCCTGGTCGAAGTAATGGAAACCGTATCAATTCACACACACCATGTAGGGATTTCCCTACTACTCAAGATAATTATAGTGGAGTTGGTGATACAATAGGTGCTGATAAGCTAATAACCATACTGGGACAACTCAATCAGGTTATGAATAATAACCTTACCCGTATGGAGCACCCTGATCCACAGCATGGAGGATCAATGTTATATAGCTTCATGTGGAAACAACCACTGACATTCAATGGGGGTAAAAATCCATTAGTATTAGAGAAATGGATAAATTCCTTAGAGAAAATATTCCTTGCCTTGGGGAGTAGTGAAAGGGAAAATGTAGTCATGGGAGTTTACCGCCTCACTGGAGAAGCTGATCAATGGTGGTCATTGATTTAAAACAAAAAGGAAGACAATGAAGTATGAAATATGGAATGGAGGGAGTTTAAAGAGATTTTATTAGAAAAATACTTTCCTCATGACCATCGAGCAGATATGGAAAGACAATTTCTAAGTCTGAGGAAAAAGGAGGATGAGAATGTCGCAAAGTATGAAGCTAACTTTACAAGGTTAGTGAGGCATCATGCAAATTATATACGTAACCCAAGAAGTAAGATTGATCATTTATTTTATGGGTTTAAACCATTTATCTATCAAAAATTAGTTTCACAATCCTTCTCATCGTACGAAGATATTTTCTCATTGCTATCAAGACAGAAAAATAATTCTCTAAGTCTTACGACTTTAAAGCAATGCAAGAGAATAAGAGATATTATGAACACTATGGAAATGGAAATAAGGGGAAGAAGGGAAAAGATGAATATCAATCCTACGGTAAATGTGGTAAGAAACACCCCAGTAATTGCCTGAAGGGAATGAGAGTCTGTTACAAGTGTGGTGAAAAATGACACCAAGCTCGTGATTATAAGGGGAAGAAAGAAGCTGTCGATGTTGAATGATACAACTATAGATAAAGGGGGCATAGTGTGAATAAATGTCCTAAGAGTCAGGGGAACTTACCTCAGAAAAGGCCAAGGGATCAAGGCCAAGCTTATGCTATCACTACTGCTGAGGTTGAAGCTCCGAAAGATGTGGTGGAAAGTAATTTAATGGTTTCCTCAAGTTTAGAAAATGATTTATTTTATTTTGGATCATCACATTATTTCATATCTTCTTAGTTTTCCAAGAAAATTAGGTATTTCCAATTTGATTTAACAAGGGAGTTTTCTGTCAAAACTCCCAAGGGAAGTATCATTACAACAAAGTTTTGTGAATCAGTCCCCATTATGGAATATAAATGTTCTTTATCTACTGATATCATCATCATACCCATGATTGAATTTGATATAATCCCCAGTATGGATTGGATTTCAGACCATGATGTGAAAATTTATTGTAAGAAGAAGAAGGTTACAATTTTTGATGATGATGATAAGGAACACCTTATCTTTAGATCGGAAACGTCACCATCTGATTCTTATCTAGATCCACCCCCAATAGCTCAACTAAATTCAATTATTAGGGAAGAAGATAATTAAATAACTTTGGGTGAGGAATGGAATGTTCAAATAGAGTATGTACCTATTGTGAAAGAAAATGTTGATGTGTTTCTAGAAGATTTACCTGGACATCCTCCAGAATGAGAAATTGAGTTTTCCATTCATTTAATTCTTGGTTCAAGGCCCATATCGAAGACCCCTTATAGAATGGCCACTGTGGAATTAGTGGAACTAAAGAAACAACTTGAGTAATTGAGTAATAAGTTATTTATTCTCCCTAGTGTTTCTCCATGGGGAGCCCCTGTCCTTTTTGTTAAGAAGAAAGATGGATCTATGAGGTTGTGCATTGACTACAAGGAGATAAATGCTATAACAATAATGAACATGTATCCCCTACCTCGCATTGATGATTTATTTGAACAACTACATGGAGCTGAATACATTTCAAATATTGACCTTCGATCTGGATATCATCAGTTGTGTGTGAATAAGGAAGACATTCCAAAAACAGCATTTCGAACCAGGTACGAGCATTACAGTAATGCCTTTTGGATTGAGTAATGCGCCCTCTGTCTTCATGGATCTAATGAATAAAGTTTTCAAGGAATATATTGATGACTTTTTAGTGTTATTTATTGATGATATCTTGGTATAATAAAAAATCTACGAAGATCTTGAAAATCACTTGTGCATTATCCTGAAGACTCTAAGAAAACATAAATTATTTGGGACGTTTAACAAGTGTGAATTTTGGATTCTGGAGATTTCTATTCTTGGCCATATTGTCTCCATGTATGGAATATCTGTTGATCCTTCTAAGACCAAGGTAATCCAAGAATGGCCAGCACTGATGAGTATTACTGAGGTATGCACTTTTATTGGTTTGGTAGGTTATTATCGACATTTCGTCCAGAATGTTTCCCGGTTGGCTAACCCATTAACATATCTCGCACAAAAAGGGGTTAATTTTTTTGAACAAAAGAGTGTGAATAATGTTTTGAAGAATTGAAGAGAAGATTATTCAATTATTCTATCTTGACTCTACCAACGGGGAATGATGGGTTTGTTATTTATAGTGATGCATCAAATAAAGGACTTGGTTGTGTCCTTATGAATAATGATGAAAAGTTATTGCCTATGCATCAAGACAACTGAAAATTCATGAGAAAAGCTATCCTACTAATGATCTTGAGTTAGAAAATATAATATTTTCTTTGAAGATATGGAGACACAATCAATATGGTAAAAAATGTGAGATTTATACTGATTACAAGAGTTTGAAGTATATTTTCTCAAAAAACAAACTCAACATGAGGAAAAGGAGATGGATTGAACTACTCAAGGATTATGATTGAACTATACACTACCACCCGGGGAAGGAAAATAAGGTGGCAGATACTTTGAGCAGAAAAGATCATGGAGTTTTGAACAAGATGAGAGTTGAAAAGGATCCTATATACATGGATCTAGTAAAGATGGATATAAGAATAACCATGGAATGTGAAACATCAATAATTTTTCAAATGGTTTCCAAATCATCTTTACTAGAAAGGATAAAGAGTTCTCAAACCAGTTATGAAGAGTTTCAAAAGAAGATTAAAGCTGTGAATGACAGGAGATTGAGTGACTTTGTGTATGAAGATGAAAATTTGAAATTTGGGAACAGACTTTGTATTCCCAATATACCTGATCTAAAAAGAGAATTGTTGGATGATGCTCATATCTCCAATTTCTCTATACACCCTGGGAGAACGAAAATGTATAGAGATTTGAAGGAACATTTTTGGTGGGACAACATGAAGAGGGAGATTGCTGATTTTGTGTCAATATGTATGGTTTGTCAACAACTGAAAGCTGGAAGGTAATAACCTGGAGGAGTCATGCAACCTCTTACCATACCTGAGTGGAAATGGGATAATATTACGATGGACTTTGTCATGGGACTACCAAAGACTCCTTGAAGGAATGATACAATATGGGTCATTATTGATCATCTTACCAAGTCAACACATTTTCTTGCTACAAGGGAAGATTTACCACTTGAACGTTTAGAAATAATATATATTAATTAAGTTGTAAGAATTCATGGAGCACCATTATCGATTGTTTCTGATCATGATACATGTTTTACATCAAGATTTTGGAAAAGTCTTTAGAAAGCTCTGGATACTGAACTTCATTTGAGCACTGCCTACCACCCCCAAACTGATGGATAATCAGAACAGACTATTCAAACCTTAGAAGACATGTTGAGATAATGCTCACTTGACGTTAAAGGTATGTGGGATCAATATTTACCTATGGTAGAATTTTCTTATAACAATAACTTCCATTCAATTATTCGGATGAGACCATATGAAGCGTTATAAGAAAAGAGATGTCGCACACCAACCTATTGGGATGATGTTTTTGAAAGAAAACTCGTAGGCCTAGAACTAGTGTAGGAAACAATGGAAAAGGTGAAGGTAAACCAAAACCAAATCAAAGCAGCTCAAAGTAGGAAGAAGAGCTATGCCGATAACTGAAGGAAGGATTTGGAATTTCAGGTAGGAGATCATGTTTTCTTGAAGGTATATCCATGGAAGGGTGTTATACGTTTACGTAAGATGGGAAAATTGAGTCCCAGGTACATCGGACCTTTTTAAATTCTAGAATTAATTGGGGATATAGCTTACCAATTGGAAATGCTGTGAATTCTCTCCAAAGTCCACGATGTGTTCCATGTATCACTGTTGATAAAATACATGCCTGAACCAACGCATGTACTCAATTATGAAGAATTAGAACTGGAACCCGATCTGTATCATTGCGAAAATCTTGTTAAGGTTCTTGATACAAGAGAACGAGTGCTGAGAAACCGAACGACTCGTCTGGTAAAAGTTCTATGGAGAAGACATAAGATGGAAGAGGAAATGTGAGAACCTGAGGAACTTATGATGAAGAACCACCTGAGTAGATTAACGCAGTAATACTTTAGAAATTTCTAGGATGAAATTATTTAAAGGAGGGGAGAATGTAACACCCCAAGCTTCCATGATACACTTCTCTTTGAATAATACAGTAGCGTGTGTTGTACGCAACTTTGAGTTCTAACACACCACAACCAATCAAACTAGCCGTTATGAATAGTAATACCCAATTTTTGGAATTTTATAAATTTTATCTTTCAAAATGGTAATAATTTTTGGATTTGGAATATTGAAATTAGCTTAGGGTTAATTTTTGGCATTTTTCTGAAAATTTTCAATTTTTGATGAATAGTGAAAAACACTGAGTTGTAGTTTAAAACCGATTTTTTATTTAAATAATTTTTTATTTTATTTAAATTTATTTAATGTCAAAATAGATACAGAATACCTATATAATTTCAATGTAATTAATTGGAGTTAGTTTATAATAATTTTAGATATATAAAAATTTTATTGAACTTTTTACCGTCTTTTACCCACCTCTAAGGAGAATTTGCAAATTCACATAAAACTTAATTTCACCACTTTTGTGAGTGTAATTTCAAAAATACTAAGGACATGGTTGATATCAGTAAGAAAAATGTTTTTCAATAAGATGAAAATAATTTTTTTGTGAATAGTAACTTTTTACTTTTATTTACCACAGTTAAAAGTAAATAGGGTATTTAAGGGTAAAAATGATATTATTATTACCCTAAAACATGTCCTAATTCTATTGGATAAGTATAATTCGACCAAAAACAACCTTAGGAATAAAATATGAACTTATTTGGTCCAATTGGATTAGATTAGGATACTTATTATTATTTTATTTAAAGAAGAGTTAAAAGAGTTAAGGTCAAATTTTAATAACTAAAACATTTTTAATATAGGGTTATACATAAGATAAATTCGAATATAAATATTAATTATAAATATAAAACGATTTCCTAAATAATGGTATTTTATTTATATTTTTTTAGACATTAAGTAATTTAATTTATTTATGACACAATGATGATGCAATGATTACCTAATTAATGAAATATTAAATTAATTGATATTATAAATATCCAAATAAATGTAATTTGAGAATTTTTATGAATTAAACTAATTTACTAGGTTAATATTACATATAAGGGTTGGTTATAAGATTTTTTTGAAGTAATAATGCTGTTATGAATTTAGAAAAAACAAAATACCAAATAGTGTCAAAATTGACATAAAAGAGTTTTTAAAAAAAATATTATATTATTAATTTATATTATATTCCTAAAAATCTAAGGTTCAGCTAAAGGAGTTATATAATGATAGGTGTATCATTAATGAACCACTTGGGGTTCGCTTGTAAGTATATAGTAAGTTTATTAACCATATAATATAAAAATACAAAGATACATGTTAAATGTCAAACTATTTAACTAAGAGTTAAATCTATAAGATAAAGTTAATATAGTGACCCAAAACTATATAAAACCTATTGGTTTATTGGTTTTAGACCCATAATCACCTTATCCTATTAAATAATATATTTTTGAGCTATTATAAAAAGAAAATTATTTTATTATAAAATAATATTTCTAGCTTTTCCTAAGGTTCCCCTCACCCCTCTTATAAAAGGGAACTCCCCCTTCTCTATAATTTAAACCTTAAAAGCCATTTGGATCGGCCAAACCCTACCCAAATACCCTCTCAAATGTCCTCCCTTAATCCTGGAGGCCTTCCTTTAGGCAGAAAGCCAACTTAAGAAGCCCTTTTGATCAAATCAAATGGAAAAACCCGAAAAAGAGGTAAATATTTCATCACCTCTTTCAAGTTCCTTTCTTCTTCCACTTCCTCTTTCTTTGTTTTTTACATTCTAAAAAAATAACTCCAGAATATTCTATATAATTTTATGTTATTATAAATATGGTACAACCAAATTCATTATTCTATCCATCTTTTGAATGACATGTCACCATACGTACGTACGTATGGCTTACCGTCTCCACGTCGTGGTGTAATTGTTATTCAATACATTATTATTTGGATGGGTATAATAATGATGTGTAATTGATGTAAATAATAAATATAACATGATAATTATTCTGTATATATTATATAACATCCAATTATATATTATTTTAATATCAAAATAATGATATTGTCTCTCGTGCATATGTAGGGATTACCGTCTCCACGAACACGATGAGATTCATTCTCCATCGTATTCATTCAAGACTAATTTTCATTAGATGATTAAAAATAATGTTTAAAGACTTGATATAATTATGTATATGAATAAGATACATCCTATACATAAGAAATATGACTCAAATAACAAAGAATATGAAGGAAAAAGAATCCGTTAACACCCGAAACGACGATAATACTAAGATATTATTAACAAAGCAATGTTAAAAGATCATATATGATATCAAATTAATGTATATGATTATTGTATAATTTAATAATTTTTTTCACCATTATACAGGAGGTTAACCTACCCTCAACCAAGGAAAAGTATAAGTTAAGGGTTAATTCTACAATCTCTTCATTATCCAAGGTTGTTTATACGTAATTATCTAATGAGACCTCTTTATCATCCACATTCATGTTTCTTAAAAATGTATTTCAAAACATTATTAATATTTACTAGACTATAGGTTAAATTCATTTATACCCTTTTTTGAATTTTATAATATGTTTATAAAGTAATATTTCTGTCGTTTTCCAAACAAGGTCCTTTATAACCTTTTTGACAAAATTAAGGTAATAATGTCTTTTTTTAACTTATATGGTGGGTGCGGCTATTTTTCGCCATTATAACATCGTCAAAGCTTCGCTAAAAAGCTTATAAGAATATTTTAAAAATAAATGTTTTCTTTATAATTATGTGACTCTTAAATTATTTCAAAATAGAAAGAGTTATTTCTCTAAAAAAGGTTTTGATTTCATTTATGTCAACATCATTTGATGGATTTTAAGTTTATTAGAAGTTGATTTATTATGATACAAAAATTCCATATTGTATTAAAGGTTTTGTGATACGTTTGACTATGGATGTTTTATTTTTATACCATTCATGGTTTATGGATAAAGTATTTACATTTCGTATGCTAGTTTTAATACGAATGTTTATATTATGTTTAAACCTTTTCATATGAGGAATGCATTGGACTTATTATGTGACGGATGGAGCCCGCTATAGCTCCTCGATGCATCGGTAGGTCTCATGAGACAAACTAGTGTCTTGGAACAAGGCCTTGACAAAATCTTATTTGTAGTCTTGACACAAGGCCTTGACTATGTGGTTATGAAAGTCTGGCATTATACATTCCATCATTATGAAAGTGGCTATTGATATTGCATGTGATTATTCGACTAGTAGAATATCCATGTGAGTAAGTAAATGGAGTTATTATGATTTTATATTTTCCATATTATGCTTAGGTTCAAGTTTAAAATGATTTTGTTTTAGTTTTATACATTGCCTTAAATTTTTATTCTTATTTATGAAAGTTTCCGCTATATTGTTTTCCTTACTGAGCATCTGAGCTCACCCCTTTCTATGTTTTATTTTTCCTAGGATGTGAAGAAGTATATTATGCCTGACATGTAGGGATAGTCTATAGGATCTCAGTGTTGTCTTTGGAAAAATTTTGTTGTAGTTTCCCATTTTATGATGTAATGTAAACCTTATGAATGTATCTAGTATTTCCAAGGCTACTAAACTAATCGGTCTCTCAAGACTTGATCTTTGGTGATCATGCCAATGTTATGTAATAATGCACTGACTCTGGGTAACTCAGGTCAAGGTGTTACAATATGCTTTGGTAAATTCATAATATCAGTACAAAACATTATTAAGGGAATAAAAAGTATCCTATAAGAATTTAAGTTATGAAATAGATCAAATATAACCTCGATTGAAACTTAGGGAATCAAAAGTTAGGATACAATTTTTTCCTTTAAGAGTTTATCCTTTTATTTTTAAAGATTCCTTTTTATACATGATATCTAAGTATTCAATCCCTCTAATTGTATGTTATTTTTCTTAGTTAATGGAAAGAAATAGAAGAACACGTGTTAACAATCAATGTGAAATGTAATGTGAAGATTTCCCTAATGATATGCCAAATACAATGGGATTGGGTGATAAAAACTTTATGAAAGTACTTGATCAGCTAGATCAAGTTATGAATAATAACTTGAATCATGTGAAACACCATCCTCCTCTAATGAAAGAACAAGTTGTAATTGAATCCTTCATGAGGAAAATACCTCCCATATTTAGTGGATCTTCTGATCCCCTCCATGTGGAATAGTGGATTAACTCCATTGAAAAGATATTCTCTATCCTCCAGTGCTCCGAAGAATATAAAGTTGTACTGACGATCTATCATTTTGATTAGGAAGACGATCAGTGGTGGATACTGATTAATAATATGATGACCTAGGAAGAAATTGATTCCATAGATTGGGAGGAATTCAAGAAAATGTTTTTCAATAAATATTTTCTCCTAACCCTCCATCTCAATATGGAAATAGAGTTCCTCAAAATTAAGCAGAAGAAAGATGAGTCTATTGATCAATATGAAGAAAAATTCACAAGGCATACATGATACACCTTCGAATTTATCATGAACACCAAAAACACGGTGGATAACTTCTTTAGCAGAATAAATCCGAGTCTACAAAAAGCATTGGGGATTTGTAAATTCGATAGTTATGAGGAGATTTTCAGTTGTTCCATCAAGGTTGAAATGGAGATTGGAGACTCTCAATGGTCTCATGGGACCAATGAAAAAAATTGGAAAATATAGTCTAATATGGGTGGTTTGGAAAATAAATACCATGATGGAAAGAAGATCGAACATCCCACATGTAAACATTTTGGGAAGAAGTATCCTCAGAACTATCTAAAGGGAACCAAAAATCGCTTTAAATGTGGAAGAATGAGACATCTTGTTAAGAAATTTTGGAGGGATAAGAATAATCCCACTAATGTGGAAGAAGAAAGGATGATTCAGATTAATGACCAGCCTATAGTGTAGTGTTACAACTACAAGGAGCATGTGAACTATGCAAACAATTTCCCTAAGCCAAGGGTTGTCAGAGGAAATCAACAACAACCTCCAAGGAAACAAGGAAGGTCTTATAGTATCACTGATACTGAGGTGGATTCGGACAATGATGTGGTGACAAGTACACTATTTATTCATTCAAGAAAAGTGAACATACTGTTTGATTCTGATTCTATGCATTATTTCACATCTTGCAAGTTTAGTAGAACTATTCAAACACTACCACAAAATTTGGAGGTTTAGTTATCTGTGAGAATAGAAAATGGGGAAATTACTACATCCAAAGTATATAACTCCTCCCTGGTTAACATTTGTGGACCAAACCTCCCAAAAAATCTCATCATACTTCCTTTAGTGGAGTTCTATGTTATCTTGGGCATGGATTGAATATCTTTATACAAATCCAACATCAACTTTTGGGAAAGGTAGATCACTCTTCACATCTTGAAGATTCCTATAATTATTTATAATTGTAAGGAGGAAGATGAATCTCATTTATAATAATTGTCTCAAGTGTTAATATTACTACCTTATAAGCAAGAATTTCTAGCTCAAATTATTGAGACAAAGGAGGTGATACTTCTCAAAGATATGCCGATTGTGAGGGATTATAATCATGTATTACCTAAATAATTTGTAACTTCCCAGTTCCAGGTGCCACTCAACGGGTGCCCCGAAACCGGTTCGCCATGTGGCCTCAAGTGCGTTTCCCCAAACGCCAGAGGCTGCCGACTAGCCGTGAGGGCCCAGGTCTGATAGTGGGGAAACTATGCCCTCATTTGTCAAAGTGCAGTGCAGCGGAATACAAATAAAACATACAATGAACAGCGGAATTAGTAAATCATACACAACTGAAATAAACAACAACAGTGGATATAACCAATAATAGATAAATAAAGATGTTACATGTCTCAAGTTCTAAGAAAATAGACAGAACATGTTATACATTAATACAATACACCCGAAAGCAGAGTACAACAAAACAAGAAAAACAGCTGGCAGCGGCATCACGAGCCTAGGATCGGACCCATTCCCTCCTACTCCTCAGCAATAGTCAAGTACCTGTATAGGGACTCTTTCCCCTATCCACACCTGCAAAAACGTAATCTTTTTGGGCTGAAAAGCGTGACCCAAACAGGGTGTGAGAAATAAATTTCCAGTAGGCACCCACCAAAGGCTCGTTCCCAACTGCGTGTGAGCATGCAACGACAGTGTGTAGTAGTAAAAAGCAATAATGTAAGCAGTACTCAAAAGTAACTAACTACCAGTTATATTGCCATTTTATTATTCATTTAATCCATTAAATATTAGAAATCACCACAGTGCATTTCTAAGTAAACAATCCACGTCCTCAGACAAGAAAAATCTTACCCTCAGGTAAGAAGAGTCCAACCCGTAGGTATATCCCTCAGGCATAATAGAAGTTTCCCTCAAGCGTACGAAGTGTCGCCCTCAGGCACAGATGTCAAGCCCTCAGGCACGAAAGGTTGCCCTCAAGAGAAATAACTATAGCCCTCAGGCTAAATAGTACAATGCCCTCAGGCTAATCACAACAATGACCTCAGGCTAAACAAGGTAACCGGGCGATGCCCAACAGGTAACAATCAGTAACAAGAAATTCCTCTCAAGGCAATTCTACAATTAATACTTTAAAGGAATACCCTCGGGTATCCTGGCCAAACGACTAAACAGTGGAACACACCCCCGGGGTGGTTCCAGATCCAAGAAATGATATTATCACAATTTAATCACCTATGAAATTCTAGGCATTAAATATAGCAACGACCTGAGCCACACGACACCCCAACATGGGTTCGTGGCACAAAATTGCACAAAACACACAACAGTTGGAAAACTAAACACCAAGCCACCTACCTTATACGCCAACGAGCGTTATACACGAACGTCGGTTCCTGAAACTCCCAAGAACAGTGTAGATCTAACGAAGAACACAAACTATTCAAACCCAAAAAACTTCTATTAGGAGAAGAATTGGTAAGAAGCAACCAAGGAGTTGGAAGCCCTTACCCATACTGTTCCAACGGGATCGTCCGAGGTGGAAACCGATTCCAGACGAACACCGAGTGGATCTTCAAAATTTCGGCCTCCTCCTTTGGCTCCAAAACGGCTCAAATGCCTCCTCTGCCAAATGAGGAGTCTACTTCTTGTTTTAAGCCGAAAAAACAAAGTACACGGCATGTACTTCCAAGTACACGACGTGTACTCATTTCATTTAATTGTTCCTCTGGCAGCACTGCCACACTGTTCATCCGTCGACATGACTACACGACATGTACTCTTGAGTACACGGCGTGTACTGCCGCCCAGCTGGCGGATGCTCCACCGCCTTACTATTTAGGCCTTCCGACTGACTACACGGCGTGTAAAGGACTACTACACGACATGTAGTCGATTCCTACACCCCTCGTCGCCGACATGGCTACACGCCCTGTGTAATTATCCCAACACGGCCACAAGTACACAACATGTGGAAAAGTACACGGCGTGTAGTTCCAAAATTTAGGATTTTCCTCCATTTTCCATATTTTCTCAAAAAAACTTAAGGAAAAGGGATAAGAAGAATCGCGTATCGCAAAACTAAGAACCAGGTTCTTATAAACTTCCCCCCTTATAGAAATTCGTCCCCGAATTTCCCTTCCAAGGGTGGTGAAGATATAACCATGAACAAATCCAGCCACTGAGCACGTATGTCGGCCTCCCGCTCCCAGGTCTTGTCCTGCACTTGGCCATGCTGCCATAGCACCCATACGAGAGGAACTGACCGGCCTCGAAGAACCTTCATGCTCCTGTCAACGATATGAATCAGATGCTCCTCAAAGGATGCATCTGCCTCTAGCTCAACCTCCTCGGGCTGAAAGACGTGAGACGGGTCTGAATGATAGCGACACAACTGATATATGTGGAAGACATTGTGTATGGATCGGTACAACTATGGTAACCGCAACCGATAATCAACCAGCCCGACTCTCTCCAGAATCTCAAATGGCCCCACATATCGCGGTGAAAGTTTACCTTGTCTCCTGATCCACTTATGTCCCAGCCTCAGTGAAACACGCACGAAAACCTGATCCCCGACCACGAAATCCAAAGGCCGTCTGCGGCGATCGACATATGACTTCTGATGAGACTGCGCGGTAGCCATCCGCTTCTGAATCAACTGGACCTGCTCAGATGTCTTATGCATAAGCTGTGGCACTAGTAAAGCTGCCTCACCTACCTCTAACCAGCACAAGGGTGATTGGCACGACCTACCATATAAAGCCTCATATGGTGCCATCTCAATAGTTTCCTAGAATCTATTGTTATATGAAAACTCGACTAAGGGTATATGATTCTCCCAAGAGCCCCCAAAGTCTAGGACGCATGCACGCAGCATGTCCTCTAGCACCTGTATCATACGCTCTGACTGGCCATCTGTCTGAGGGTGGTATGCTGTGCTCAGAAGCACCTATGTACCCAGTTCCCTCTGAAAACTCTTCCAGAAATGAGACGTAAAGTGAGAATACCTATCTGAAATGATAGAACAAGGGACCCCATGAAGACGTACGATCTCTTGGATATACATCATTCCGATCTTGTCAACACCGAAGGTCTCCTTGATCTACAAGAAGTGAGCTACCTTCATGAGTCTGTCCACAACAACCCATACGACAGTATTTCCTCTAGGTGACCTCGTAAAACCAGTCACGAAATCTATCGCGACATCATCCCATTTCCACTCTAGAATGGGTAACTGCTGTAACAGTCCAGCTGGTTTCTGATGCTCCGCCTTCACCTGCTGACCGGTGGAACACCTCATAACAAAACCAGCTATCTCTCTCTTCATACCCGACCACCAGTACTGACGCCTCAAGTCACGGTACATCTTGGTAACCCCAGGATGAACTGCCCAAGCTGAAGCATGAAACTCCCACATCATATCCTAGCGTATATCCCCTGGAACCCATACTCATCCATGGAAACGTAGGACCTCATCATCGCCTATCATCCACCCAGGAGAAGGGTACCCTCCTTCCACCGACTCCCATAGAACTAGGCCTTTTGAATCAGATAGTTGTCTCATCCTCACTCTGTCCAGGAGGGTAGAGGTCACACCTAACGAGGAAAGATAAGTCTAACCCTGATTGTCGTGCACCTCTAGATGCATCTCAGAGAACAAGGCCATGAGCTTCCACTCACCACTGGACTCCTGCACTACCTATATCTGAGTCATCATGCTCAGTGCATCAGCTACTGCATTACCTTTACCAGGTGTATAGGCAAGCTCAAAATCGAAGGACTGTAGGTATTCGACCCAACTCCTCTACCTCAAATTCAAGTCATGCTAAGTAAAGATATACTTGAGGCTGTTGTGGTCGGTAAAAACCACAAAATGCTCTCCCAATAGATAATGTCTCCAACAGCGCAACACATGCACAACTGCAGCCAACTTGAGATCATGTGTCGGGTAATTACTCTCATGTGGACTCAACTTCCAAGACCCGTACACAAAAACTCGGTCACCCTGCATCAACACTGCTCCTAGCCCAATCCCTGATGCATCATAGTAAAATTTATAGCTCTTCCCCTGCTCTGGGAGTATCAGGATCGATGCTGATGTCAACCTTACCTTCAGGTCCTAAAAAGATGCCTCAAAAGCTTCCGACCAAACGAAATTCACACCCTTCTTATTCAGACTTGTCAATGGTGCTGCTAAGCGGGAGAAGTCCTGGATGAAACGTCTGTAGTAACCAGCCAGCCCTAAGAAACTCCGTATCTCAAACAAGTTCTTAGGCTGCTCCCAGGAAACCACTGCTCTTACCTTCTCTGGGTCTACTGAAACTCCTGCCTCAGAGATGATATGTCACAGGAAGTGAATCTGGTCCATCCAAAAGTGGCACTTTGAGGGATTAATATATAGCCGATTCTCCATCAGTGTACTCAATACGATCTAAAGATGGGTGGCATGGTCGTGTCGAGTGTGAGAGTACACCAAGATGTTTTCCACGAATACTACCACAAAAGAATCTAGATAAGGATGGAACACTCGATTCATCAGATACATGAAAATTGGTGGCATGTTCGTGAGTCCGAACGGCATAACTATATACTCGTATAAACCATACCTACTCCTGAAAGCTGTGAGAGGTATATCAGATGGTCTAACGCACAGCTGATGATATCTTGATCTCAAATCAATCTTCAAGAACACTCATGCTCCACGAAGTTGATCAAAAAGATCATCAATCCTCGGTAAGGGATATCAGTTCTTAAACATCAACTGGTTCAGCTTCCAATAATCCACACAAAGTATGAGGGTACGGTCCACCTTCTTCGCAAAAAGGACCGGCGAAACCCAAGGAGAATTATTGGGTTGGATAAATCCCTTTGCCTGCAACTCCTCCAACTACCTCTTGAGCTCCTGAAACTCAGGTGTAGCCATCCTATGTGGAGGAATGGACACCGGTGCTCCTCCTGGAACAAGCTCAATGGAGAAATCCACCTCACGCTCCGGAGGTAGACTTGAAAAGTCATCCAGGAAGACATCCCTGAAACGATCAACCACTAGAGGGAAATCCATCTGACAAGTCCCCCAGTCATCCAGATATAAACTCGCAATCTGGTCCATGACTCCACCTCGCCCATGATGCTATGGTCCAGCTCGACTCACCTGAACATCCCATTCGCCCTTGTATAGAAACCCTCCACCCTCTGGCGACATGAAACGCACCCTACGATGATAGCAGTCTACAAAGGCCCGAAAGGGAACCAAACAGTCCATCCCGAGAATAAATTCATAGATCATCATCTCCAGGACATAGAGGTCCCAAAGGAAGTGACACCCACCAACCTCAAGAGGGAACTCCTTGAACTGACGCACACCATCTGTTATAGTCCCCAACGGAGTGTCTAGAGTCATGATATCAGAAGAAATAGAAGCACAGAGCCCAAAGCTCTCTATAACGGGTACAGATATAAAACTATGTGTAGCACCCGTATCGAAAAGTACTGAAGATAAGACAGAAGCTACTAAAGTAGTACCTCTGATTGTAGAAGGTCCGAGATCCTACTCTTACTGGGTCTATTACACTACATATGCCTGCCCAGTGTCGTGGCCCTGTGACACAGCCTGGCTACCTTGAGCTGTCCCGCCCTAATGCCTCTGAGATCCTGGTGTCTGGCTACCACGACCACGACCACCATCTCTGCCTGCACGCCCTGGCGTATTCTAGTTCCCTGACTGGTAAGAAGCCACTGCTCCTGCTCCCGCATGCAGAGTCTGCACAGAACCCCTCTCACTAGCCACCGGTGGAATCTCCCTACAAAAGCACTGTAGATGACCCATCTTGCCGCAAGCTCGGCACTCCACTGGATCACGTGAACACTATGGCCTCTTGTGCCCCTCTCTACCACACTGGTAGCACCTGATCGGACCACCTGAAGAAGCTGCCTGGCTGGTACTGCCACCCTGAGAGAAGTCCATTTGTCTCTTCCTCTTGCCAGTAGAAATAGTACCAGTAACTAGTGCTGAACCGCCCTGGCCCACACCACTAGATTCTCGAAGATTCCTCTCTGTGATCAACACCTGGTTCACAATATCGTGTACAATACGAAACCTAAAGAAATTCACCAGCGCTCAGATGTCATACCGAAGACCATCCTCAAAATGTCTGGCTCTCAACATCTCATCACCCACCAGCATGGGTGAAAAGTGCTGAAGCTCCGTAAAACGAGCAGAATAGTCCATCACTGACATAGCGCTCTGCTGCAGATTCATGAACTCTTGAGATATATCTACCCTGAGCTTATCTAGAAAGAATATGTCATAAAAGACTGCCTGAATATCTTCCCACTTCATGTCCCTGTGATGCTCTTACTGGGTGGTGACATCCCACCACCTCTTGGCAGAATTACGCAGCATATATGTCGCGAGCTTGACCCTCCGCCCTGGAGGCATCTCAAGATGCTCAAAAATAGTCTGCATCGACCCCATCCAAGACTCCGCAGCCTATGGTCCTTCTTCCCCTAAAAATGTAGGTGAATGATACTGCTGAAAGATACTTGTCAGCTCGGCCATAGATGTGGCAGCCTGCGGTGCTTTTTGAAAGGTCTGCATGAACCACAATAAGCCTTCACGGAACTGAGCCTCCGCGCCTGTGTCCAGTATAGAAGCTGGTGCCACATATGGATCTGCTTGAGGATCAACTGGTAGCCCATGGCCCACCATCTCTGGATTATTCTCGTTGCCGCTCTCCTGGAGAACAACACGTGGTCGTCTAGGCGGCATGACACTACAAGGTCAAAAACATGCCTTAGAACAAGATCATCAAAGACCGAAGACGAAGAAACCCTAAAGGGAATAGGAGTAATAAGGCATTAAAAATTTTCAATACAAGACTACACAGCGTGTACTTGACTTCCCTTCCCCTTCTCGGGTCCTTCTGCACGGCTAAGCCACACGGATCCCGTTTGAACAAAAACTACACGGCGTGTATTTCATATACATGGAGTGTATGGTGTTATTTTCTAACTGCCCGTGTCATCTGTGACATGGACGACTACTCAGATTGAAACTACACGACGTGTTACACCCACACACGGCGTGTCAACAACCCCGTTTCCCAGTCACACGACTAAATCAACACGGTCTGTCTTTGGACAAGACTACACGGCGTGTACCACATGTACACGACGTGTTCAAGGAGGGGTGACACTGACCCGTGTTGTTAGTTACACGGACGAGTCCCCGGATCACACTACACAGTGTGTACATCATTGACACAGTGTGTTCTATACAGGAGTTCACCGACCCGTGTTGTTAGTTACACGGTCGGGTCCCCAGGTCACACTACACGGCGCGTTCCATAGTGGACACATCGTGTATGTCTCATGGTATCCTCTGTCTGTGTTTTCTGTCACACAGGAGGAATCCGGGTCAAAACTACACAACGTGTACATAGGGTACACAACGTGTTTTACCCAAGTCTTTCCCCACCCCGTGTCACCGCCCACACAGTTTGTGACACGGGAAGAGTCTACACGGTGTGTACTCAGAGTACACAGCGTGTACTTAAAAAGTTCATTTTTCTTCTCGAACAGAAGGCCATACACAGCGTGTTTAAAGTAATACACAACGTGTATACTGGGTTTCTAGATAGTATGCCTCAGAAACTTTCCCGGAACCTAGAAAATACTGAAAAACAACACCGAAGTGTCAAATTCTGACCCGTGAGGGCCCATACTCCCCATGAATCAAAGTTTAACATCTTATCTGTGTTATAAAAAATAAATAGTCAATGAACCACCAAATTATAGTCAATGGGGGACCATCTCCCCAAAAACCAAAGTCTGGCATTCATTCTATAAACAGGCTCACAACAGGTATTTTATCAAAGCAGCTATCACAACAACATGCTTTTCTAGCAGAACTACTATCACAACAGCATGCAATTTCTAATGCACCTACATGGAATGGAACTATGAATGAAATGTGATTTCTAGCATGTTCCTAAATGATACATGAGATGGCATGCCCTCATCTCATATGGTTGCAACTAAATATGACTACAGAAAAATTATAACAGTACAATCTCAAGTGCGTCACCCAACAGTGAAAACATATCAACTGTAAAATTTGAAAAATCCATAAGAGTGAAAAATACAAGGTAGACTGGATTTTCCCTATACATGGGTTAGCTAAGCCCTGACACATCTTATTACCAGTTACCGTTCGTCCTATCCCTGACTAAGGCTCTAAATAGTAAGTCAAAGAAACTAATCCTCTGATACCACTTTGTAACGTCCCGGTTCCGGGTGCCACTCAACGGGTGCCCCAAACCCGGTTTGCCACGTGACCTCAAGCGCATTTCCCCAAATGACAGAGGCTGCCAACTAGCAGTGAGGGCCCAGGCCTGATAGTTGGGGAACTATGCCCTCATTTGTCTAAGTGCAACGCAGTGGAATACAAATAAAAAAACAACGAACATCAAAAGAAGTAAATCATACACAAATGAAATAAACAACAACAGTGGATATAACCAACTGTAGATAAATAAGCATGATACATGTCTCAAGTTCTAAGAAAACATCTAGAACTTGTTATACATTAATACAATACACCCTAAAGCAAAGTATAGCAAAATAAGCAAAACAGCTGGCAGCGGCATCGCGATCCTAGGCTTGGTCCCATGCCCTCCTAATCCTCAACAACATTCAAGAAAATGTATAGGGACTCTTTCCCCTATCCAAACCTGCGAAAATGTAATCTGTTTGGGCCGAAAAGTGTGACCCAAACAGGGTGTGAGAAATAAATTCCCAGTAGGCACCCACCAAAGGCTCGTGACCAACTGCGTATAAGCATGCAACGACAGTGTGTAGTAGTAAAAAGAAATAAAGTAAGCAGTACTCAAAAGTAACTAACTACTAGTTATATTTACATTTTATTATTCATTTAATCCATTAAATATTAGAAATCACCACAATACATTTCTAAGTAAACAGTCTACGTCCTCAGATAAGCAAAATATTACCCTCAGGTAAGCAGAATCCAACCCGTAGGTATAACACTCAGGCGTAACAGAAGTTGCCTTCAGGTGTACGAAGTGTCTCCCTCAGGCAAAGAAGTCAAGCCCTCAGGCACGAAAGGTTTCCCTCAGGAGAAATAACTACAACCCTTGGGCTAAATAGTACAGTGCCCTCAGTCTAATCACAACAACGCCCTCAGGCTAAACAGGTAATCGGGCCATGCCCATCAGGTAACAAGTAGTAAAAAGCAATTCCTCTCAAGGCAATTATACAATTAATACTTTAAATGCATACCCTCGGGTATCCTGGCCAAACGACTAAACAGTGGAACACACCCCCGGGGTGGTTCCGGATCCATAAAATGATCCCAACCAGCATTTTATTATCACAATTTAATCACCTATGCAATTCTAGGCATTAAATATAGCAACGGCCTCAGCCACATGACACCCCAACATGGGTTTGTGGCACAAAATCGCATAAAACACACGACAGTTGGAAAACTAAACACCAAGACACCTACCTTATACACCAACGAGCATTATACACGAACGTCAGTTCCCAAAATTCCCAAGAACGGCGTAGATCTGACGAAGAACACAAACTGTTCAAACCCAAATAACTTCTGTTAGTAGAAGAATTGGTAAGAAGCATCCAAGGAGTTGGAAGCCCTTACTCGTGCAGTTCCAATGGGATCGTCCAAGACGAAAACCGATTCCAAACAAACACCAGGCAGATCTTCAAAGGTTTGACCTCCTCCTTTTGCTCTAAAATGGCTCAAATTCCTCCTCTTCCAAATGAGGAGCCTACTACCTGTTTTAAGCTGAAAAAACAAAGTACACGGCGTGTAATTTCAAGTACACGACATGTACTCCTTTCATTTAACTGTTGCTCTGGATGCACCACCACACTGTTCATCCGTCGACATGACTACACGACATGTACTCTTGAGTACACGGCGTGTACTGCCGCCCAACTGGCGGCTGCTCCACCGCCTTACTGTTTAGGCCTTCCGACTGACTACACAGCATGTAAAGGACCACTACACGGCGTGTAGTCAGTTCCTACACCCATTGTCGCTGACATGGCTACATGCCCTGTGTACTTATCCCAACACGGCCACAAGTACACAGCGTGTGGAAAAGTACATGGCGTGTAGTTCAAAAATTTAGTATTTTCCCCCATTTTCCATATTTTCTTGAAAACACTTAAGGAAAAGGAAAAAGAAGAAGACCGTACCACAAAACTAAGAACTAGGTTCTTACATAATTGTCTAGTCTTCCTCTTGATCGTGAGGTTGAGTTCTCAATTGAACTTATTCCTGGATCTCTGCCTATATCAAAGAAACCTTATAGAATGGACACTGTAGAGTTAGAATAGTTGAATAAGAAGTTATAGGAGAATCTAGAGAAGAGGTTTATACACCCGAGTGCTTTACCATGGTGTGCATTAGTCCTCTTCTTCAATAAGAAGGATGGATCAATGTTCCTATGCATTAATTATCATGATCTCAATTAGACAATAATAAAGTAAAAGTTTCCTTTACCATGGATAGATGTATTTTTCGATCAACTTCATAGGGCCAGTTATTTTTCTAAGGTGGACCTTTGGTTAGGATATAACCAATTAAAGGTGAGAAATGAAAATATTCCCAAGACTACCTTTAGAAAGGGGTATGGACACTATGAGTTCATAGTTATGCCCTTCAGACTCACTAATTATCTGAAAATATTCATGGATTTAATGAATATAGTATTTATAGATTACCTTGACAAATTTGTGGTAGTCTTTATCAATGATATTCTGATATACTCCAAGAGCAAGGAGGAACATGAGGATCATTTGAATACGATGCTAATGAATTTTCAAAGGGATAAAATTTATGCAAAGTACATTAAATATGAGTTCTAGATAGAGTAAGTATCATTCTTGGGGCATGTTATCACCAATAAAGGGATATTTGTGGACCCTTCCAAGACAAATACAATTGAAGAGTGGCCCAAGCCAACATCTGTAATAAAGATCCGAAGCTTTCTGGGTCTAGTCGATTATTATAGATGATTTGGGAAGAAATTTTCATGATTTTAAAACCCAATGAAAATGATAACATGGAAGTGGGTGAAGTTTTTCTGGACTCAATAATGTGAGTAAAGATTTAAAGATCTCAAAAAGAGGCTCATCACTACACTAGTACTCACACTCCCATTAAGTGAAGAACTCTTTGTGATGTAAAGTGATGCTTTAAAGAAGGAATTAGGATGTGTGCTGATGAAACATGATAAAGTGATAGCCTATACCTCAAGGAAGATGAAAATACATGATAAAAACTATCCTGCACATGATCTAGAGTTAGCAGTTAAAATCTTTGCATTGAAAATATAGAGGCATTATCCCTATGGGGAGAAGTGTGAGATATATACTGATCACAAGAGTCTCAAATATATATTAACACAGAAAGATATTAACATGAACCAACGAAGATGGTTAGATCTCATCAAGGATTTTGAATTCTTAATCCACTACCATCTTGGTAAGAAAATTAAGGTGGTATATGCTCTAAGTATAAAGGATCTTGCATCTTTATCAATGATGAGAATTTAAATGGATCCAATCTTCTAAGATTTCTAGAGGATGAACATGGGAATCATTAATAGGGAAAAATAATTAATCCTTTATCAAATGATTTCTCAACCATCCCTTATGGAGAAAATAAAGGAAGCTCAAATAAATGATGTGGAAATTCAGAAAAGGGTGGAAGCTATCAGAAATGGGAAACCCTCTAAGTTCAATATTGACAAGGAAGGAGTTTTAAGATTTAGGTCAAGATTTTTTGTACCATCCGATCCAGAGATAAAGAAGGATATTTTGAATTATGCACATATCTCAACCTTTTATTTTCACCTAGGGAGCAAAAAGATGTATCGAGATATCTGAAAGAACTTTTGGTGGGACAATATGAAGAAGGATATTGCTGAATATACATCAAATTTCCTAATATTTTAACAAGTGAAGGTTGAAAAATAGTAGTCTAAGGTGATGATGAAACCACTAACCATGCCAACATGGAAGTGGGAGAACATTACCATGGACTTTGTCACTATAATTCCAAGGAAATATAGAGGAAACAATGCTATATGGGTCATTATGGATCGTCTTATAAAGATATCTCACTTTATTGAAATTAGATAGAAATTATTATTGGATCAACTTTCAAGGATATATATCAAAGAGGTGGTAAGGCTGTATGGAGTAATACTATCTATTATATTTGATAGAGATCCTAGATTCACCTCGAAGTTATGGAAAAATCTCCAGCATGCTCTAAGAAATAAATTGAACTTTAGTACAACCTATAATCCTCAAAATAATGTCCAATCTGAGTGAAATATTAATAAATTGGAAGATATGTTGAGATCATGTTCAATGGACTTCAAAGGAGGATGAGACCAACATCTTCTATTCATTGAATTCTACTATAACAATAGTTTCCACTCGAGCATCTGAATGGCACTATATGAATCCCTTTATGGGAAATGGTGAATAAAACTAACATGTTGGGATGATGTTAGTGAGCGTAAGCTACTAGGACCTGAAATGATTGAAGAAATGGTGGAGAAGGTGGAAACCATTCAGCAACACATCAATGAAGACCAAAGTTGACAAAAGAGTTATGCAGACAATCATCAATGAGGCCTTGAGTTTGAAGTTGGAGACATGGTATTCCTCTTCATATATCTATAGAAGAAGTTCATGAAATTTGGGAAGAGAGAAAATCTAAGTCCCAGGTACATCGACCCCTTCTAGATTCTTGATCATTTTGGATTTGTGACTTATCGACTAGCACTTCCACCTACCATGTCTAAAGTATATGATGCTTCCATGTATCCCTCTTAAGGAAGTACATAATCGATCCTTCACATGAACTGTCTTCAGAGGTGCTACATTTAGAGAATGATATTTCTTACTAGGAGCATCAAGTGAAGATCTTGGATTGTAGAGATAAAGTTCTACGCAACAAGAGTACTCACCTAGTCAAAGTACTATAGAAAAACCATAAGTACCAAGAGGCAACATGGGAAGTAGAGGAGGAAATGAAGGAAAAGTAACCAAACCTATTTACATATTAAAATTTAAAAAGAAATTTTGAGGGAGAAATTCCAAAAGGGGGGAAGAATATAATGACCTAAAGTTTAATCAATAGAAATTCCCTTCTTATAATTATGTCATATAGTATCATCACATGAAATCATAACACAATAAACTACTAAGTAATATATGACCTTTAAACATAATATTTTCACTTATGTGATTTTAATTTAAAAAATTTGACATACACGGTTGCGATAAGTAAGATTTTTGGAGTTTAATAAGACAAACTTAATTTTTAGTGAATTGTAAAATACGATAATTTACCAAATAATCTAAATACATGATTTATTAAGTTATGGTTGATTTTATACTGAGTTAAGCACCTTGGGTTCGAAATCACATGAACATATGACTATTTTTGTTCACAAGAATCATTACTATTTCTTGTCTTGAGCAAAATAATGAAATAATTAATAAAAATATTGAGAAAACCATCCTCTCATCCACTATAAAAACCACCCTCACCCCCTCTTCTCTTCACTCATCTCAAATCTTGTTCATCATCTAAATTCTTCTCAAATACCTCCCTAAGACCCTATACCATGTCCAAAAACCCTTGGTCTTTTAAAAAGACCAAATCCTCACCCCTAAAGAGGTTCTATAGGAATATATATTCAAGAGGTAAATTCCTCTTTTCATTTCTTTTATTTTCCTTCAAGTTACATACTTTTATTTTTCTTTCCTCATCTCCTTTCATCAAAATGTTATGATAACTCTAGTACTTTAAATTTACTATAATTTTATTATGATAATAAAATAATTCATCATCTCCTCTCTTTTATCCTCTTTTTATACTATAAATGAAAACACCACCCAAGATGTGTTAATTTCTCACATTCAAGGACGACAGGTTTTGAATTTCTATTATCGTCCTTAATTCTATTCATGAAATAATTTTTATTGTTAAAAATGATAAAATATATTTATTATGTCTAATTTAAGGTTCTGGAATATTTTATACACAACATATTAGTTTATAAATCAAAATGTGTTCGATGTGATCAAAAAATTTCCAATTAACCAAAACAGTTATCATTAAAGTTTTATATAATGATTCATCTTCACTCAATAACCAAATTAATTTTATAAAAAAGTAATATAATATATTATCACTAATAATATATAACTCCAATTATGGATAACCATTATCATCTTACATGTTTATCTTTACATGTATATAAGTAAACCAATCATGAAAACCAATGAAACAAACAATGAAATTGAACCTTTTAACCCATCAAAAAGGTCATGAATGAACATAATAAGGTTTTACTAAATAGAATAAATAAATAATAGGTTTTTTAAATTTTAATTAATAAATTTAATTTGGTTATTCATGATATTAATATCAAGTGAAGGACACCATCAGACTTAAGGTAAGGGATTCTACCCAAACCTGCATTATTCCTTCAGGTTTCTCTACCTTTCCTTTTACCCAAATGAAGTTATCTATTATTTTATGTAAATATTAGAAATAATGTGTACATAATCCAAAATCATGTATCAATATCCATTCATCATTCTCTTTTGGGGATATACATATTTTAAAATGATTCCCTCCTCAATTATTCCGAATAAGGAAGTCTGTTTTAAGGGAAATTTCTGAATTATTACCGAATTTCAAGTGGACTATATATTATATTTTATGCCACCATTATTTAAAAAAATAATATTTTTATTATAAAAACCTTCATGGTTCACTTCTGGTTTTATATAAAAGATTATTCTCTTTTATGTTTTAAATGACATTTGATATTTTCCTTTAACCGCACTAAAATGTTTTAATTATAAAGTTTCTTAAGTACTCTTTTACATGTTATTACTTCAAGTGAAATCACTTTTTGTGATATGTTATTATTCTACCCTATTATTTTCAGGTATGATCAGTTAATTCCCTTCATGGACATTTTTATGATACTCCCATTTGTTATGCTTTATGACATGACTATGATACCCAATTCTTACAATGGGTAACCCTTATATTTATGTATGATTGATTATATATGATTATATACATGGAAAGAATATTCATGAACATGATATAATGGGTTAACCTTGATATCACTATAATTAATTGTGTAAAGTTGAGTCTCATGAGACGTTATGTGCAACAGTCTTGGCGATTATCCCTGACTCGTGCTATCATGTGCAACAACCTTGGTGGTAAACCTTGACTTGTGATCCTCTATGTGCAATGAGCCTTGAATCATGATAAAGTCATGTTTTTAAATTTCTTCCACATTACTATGAATCCATGTTTATATGATCCCATGTTTATATGTTATGATTCCATATGTTCTATGCCTTTTTATATCATTATGTCATGCCTTATAACCCATGTCCTAAAGCTTTATTCTTATGTTTACTAACTTATTGGGTTTTTAGATCATCAATTTGTTCATGTTATCCCATGGTTATCTTATGAATATTTATGAGAAAAATATAATTTAGGATCTCTTTATGAATAATAAATAAATAAATTTTATATTTAGTCCCATGTTTTAAGTTTTATGTACCTAGTATTCCAAGACACTAGACTTTATAATCATTAGCATATAATATGATTCTTTACTAGGATTAAAATCATGTAATGATATGTTTAAAAGGATAGGTTCACTATAGGTTTATCAACTTAATGGATTGGATAAGGATTTGTCTACTTAACTATCTAAGATTCATATATGATATGATTAACAAGTGTTGTAACCATATACAATCATGGATTATTTACATGATTAACCAGTGTAATCCACGATGAAATATAGATCTTGGACCACTAATTGATATGATATATTCTAAATGGGTCATCATTTTAGTGGGAGGATATCTAATAAAAGTCCTTATTAATGGTAATCAAACATGATACTTATATGATAAAATCTTTTGTTATAGATTATATCATCATCATTGTCAAACTTAACTTTGGGATTAATCTTTAGAAAGTAAAAGATTAATGTAATAAACTCTAATTACTAGAAACTTAAGAAAAGTTCTTAAGTAATAAAGTTTTTATGTGTTAAAACTAAACTATACTAAGTAACCAAGTGTTTATGTTATTCAAAAAAATGACTCTATATGCTTGTGAATCATATAATTATTCACTTGGGATTTCAAAGGCATTAGATGCTTAGATACCTAAGGAATTTTAGTCTCCACTAATATAATAAATATGATTTAGTATACTAATGACTTTGTGATACTAGAGGTTCCTTAAGTCTTTTTCTAGATAAGGAATTAATTATATTGTCATCTATAGAAATGTTTTGACAAGATAAATGAATTAAATAATTTTTTATTCAATATTCTCAAGAGCTGAGAAAAGATTAACAAGGCATGCGATGTCTAGATTATAATGCTTTGTAGATTGTATAAGTGGATGAAAGTTTAAACTAAAAGAATAAATGTTTGTTAGAAGAGTCCAACAATGTTTCTTCAAGTATCCTATTGAGGTCAGTAAAATATAAAGGTAAAATTAGGAAAGAGGAATGATAATTCCATAAGATTGAGTTTTTTGGGATACTCAAATGAAGTTGTAAAAATTCATGGAATTTCCATGCTAGGTATTGGAGTTATAAAATTTGATTATTCATTTTTAAAGGGTATTTGATACCAAATGTATGTTTTATAAGTGTTGTAAATATATGAGAGTTAAAAATCAAGTGAATAACTGATTAAACTTATAGTTTATAGTCAATTGATGAAGCATGAGTTTCCTTATCAAGGATTTTAATGTAAAGGAATTATCAAGCTCAGATGAATATAATTAGAGGATTTATAAATTCATATAATTTCTCTTATATGATAATAGAAGTTGATCATTAACATAGAGTTGTTATAAAGAAAGATAAATGATTAATTTTATACACATGGTTTATAATTAATTGGATTCTATAACATGATTTGAAAAAGTGAAAAGTATTAAATAATGTTTTCTTTAGGATAAGGTGTTTATCCAACAGTTTGTTAAAATATGAGGGAAGATGTTACTACCACCCATTAGAGGAATATTTTGATAAATAGTCTTATTTTCCAAAGAAAGTGTTCCAAAAATATAGAATACCATCTATGATATAGAAACAACAATTTATTTGTTAAATATTCCTACTAAAAAAGAAATAATTTTTATTTACTAATATAAATAGTTTGTGAATATTTGAATGATATTTTGATATGAATAAAATATCTAAGGTTTTAGTGGGATTAGTTTTGAAATTACAAATTTTATAGTTAACAAATAAGATATTATACGAGTCTATGTGATTACCACCTAATATCCAAATTAATTTACAATATATAACAGTAATGAAAATGTAAGAGTAAAATTTAGTTTCTATAAAATGTGAATATCACTATTTTTTAAATCATTTTTCCAGTTAAAGTGAGTGTCATTTTACCCTAAAAGAGTTTAGGATGTGACAATAAATAATAATGTAAATAGTTAAATTTTTTCAAGGAAAAATAATGATGGAATATGGTTCCAAGGATGATGATTATTAATATTATAAGATTTATAAGTATAAAATATATATTGGTATCATAAAATTTGATATTGTGAAGTTAAGGAGTTTTAATTTGTTTGATTAGTTGAACATTAGGAATATGATTCCCAAATTTCACTATTATTCAAACTTTATTTCTTTATATATGTTACTAAATAAAGAGTTTAGTGGTAAGAAATATAATATGATCACATAGATTTGTGGCAAGAAATATATAAAGATATAAAAAGTTTAAATTACCCTAGAAATTATAGAAAACATAAGGATAATCTTGAAGTTTATTATGTATGATATGATATAATGATTTATATATTGGGTTTTGTCAAATATTCTTAAGAGTTTTAATAATATAAAATATATCATACAAAAATAAATCTATACATTATCATAATTTCATGTTTTATGTATTAATTCATATATAGATATACATTTCATGAAGTCTAATGATAATTAACCTCTAAAAAATATGACTTTGAGTTATTATTAACCATTTTTTTTCATGGAGTATTATATGTTATGAAAAAATGTTAAGGTTAGTGTCAGTAATATTCTTGCATGAGATAAAGAATATGTTCATGTTGTATAAAAACAAAGAAAAGTTGTTTTTTTGTGTGCTGGATGACCCATTAGGTATAACAAATAGATTTTCATACACTATGTCACTAGTATACTATGGTTACATGGATCATATTGGGTCTCCACTAATTGATGTTAGAAATATACCTATAATGAGAAACTTTATACTTAGATACATTTCTTATTCAACTCATTAATATATAGCTAATCATGGGGTGGTTTGGTATACTATTGATCATGACATTGGTTGGAGCTTAACCAAGACGAGATTTATCCTCTCATATGATGGGTATGACATCTGTACCCTCAATTAAGAAATACTGGGAAGTGTACAACCACAACTAAATAACATTATGATGTGCTTATCTTTTCAGATGAGGGATATATGATGTGATCATCCATAAAGATGAGTGGCATGTCATGAATTCATCGATTATGTTAATCTATAATCGGAGAGTTGAGAATATATGATTTTGATGCATGGGATTGACATAAACTATGTCTCATGGTCAATCAATGTCTTGGATAAAGTAAACATATGAGAATTCATGATATCACGAGATACTGCTAGTGGATGTATGTATATAGATACAGGTGTTTGATAAAGATCACACTATATCCCTTTATAAGTTAAGTGACATTGATACTTTACTAGAGGCTACTCTTCTCTTATATTTATGAATCCAGTGATTCATATTTATTATCACTACTATAAATTACCATGTAGACACACTTTATGGTTGACTAAATGGAGATTGAGTTTGACTTAGAGGGATACTCTAAAGGTATTTTAGAGTTAATCAAAAAGTTTTTGGATGAGTATTCACAATGTATTACATATGATGTGATACGATGATAAATTGATGAGAACTTTCCAAAAGTGTTTTGGAAGATATCCAAAATATTTCTAGATATGATTTCATGAGTTATTATATGTGATATTATATAAGGTGTAATCACACAAAGTCTTTTATATTTTAGTGTAAGTGGGAGATTGAAAGAGATATATTCCCAAAATCAACATGCATGAGATGAATATAGGTTATATTATATCATACAATCGATATTTCATAATGCATGTATAAAATGGGATTTCATATATAATGTTTCATTAAATCATATTCTAAGATTATGTATGTTGTATAGATTGATTTATAGAAACTAAGTCATTGACTTCACATATACCCATTTAGACGTGTTATATAATTGATGATGGGTTTTGAATCCATTAAATGAAATTTCATGCATGATATGGGATCTACCATGTAGGTCATATTGTATGATATGCTAAATTGTAAAGTATGGAATCAGATACCATTACCTTCAAATATCATAGAAAGGAAAACCTATCATCCACCTAAGTTTTCATCATGGAGCTGTTTCATGAGATGTAATAGATGGGGGTTATTAACATGAATTCATTCATGAGATGTAACAGATGGGGGTTATAAACATGAATTTATGCATGAGATGCATCAAAGAGGCCAATTCATTTACTCATGCATTATAATGCATGAGTAAATGCATCTTCTATTGAGGATCATCCTCATGGAATAATAAGAATCCCTTCTATATGATAGTAGTGATTTTAGATTCTTGATGCCATGGATGATACTCCTAATCCTCTAAATCTCTTCTGTTTTCCTCTTTTGCATCAGGAGACGATATCCCATAATATGGGATAAGGAGTTCTATACATGTGATTAATGGTATAACTATCCCTTGGATACCTATAGAGAGGGGATGTATTTAGGATTACCATTATGATCATCATCAAACATGAATGAATATGTTCATATAGATATAGTGGATATATCACTGTAAGGTCCATGAATTTAATTTTTTTTATTTCTAGTTTATTGTTTTTCTGTTTCAAATGTAGTATAGTTATTGGGTTTAATTATTTATATGAGTTTACACCATTAGATCATGTGATAATCTATTCATATAGATAATTCACACATAACAAAAATATCTATATTTTTTCTTATAATTGAAATGAAATAATAAAATATATAAACATTTTTTTCTTAGGATTTTTTAGGAAGTTCATGATACTTTTTGTGTGTGTCCCACTTAGATGATTAGAAAATGAGACACCCATAGACCCACACTTCTGGATATGGTGCTAAACATACATAATTTTCATACATCATAAGAATTAAAACCAAATCCCAAGATCTTAAGTTTAATGTATTTGGTAACTAGGTATACAATACATCTACAACGTATACCAATTCCATAAAATTTAATAAAATCCTTTTCCATAGACCACTTATAAGCCAATCATAATATCTTTAAAACCTATGATTACCTGGGTAAATTGGGAATCATAAGAAGGGTTTATATCAATTAACTAGTAAGGTGTAAAATATAATAAATTAGAGATAGTATATATATAAATAAATCATAAAAAGGTGAGACACATGATCATAGAAGAAATAACATGATTAACAGATAAGATGGTGAAATCATAAGAAGAAAAAACGAGGCGTTATAAAATAATCATAAACCTAGGAATAGATTATAAACCATCACATAGAAACATGGAATAATATTTAATGAATAACATGAGAATGGTAATGGTGATAATCATAAGAACATGGAAAAAACATAAAGCGCAACATACATCAAGTCTCACTGCCAAGAAAATATAATATAATGTTCCAGGATAACTGCCCATGCACCATACACTATATATCATGAGATAAAAGTATTAATATCATGACTCAGCCCCACTGAGAACCCCTCTTAATCCTGTATTGAAGATGAGAGTGACCACCCACCTAAGACCACTTTTAATAGGCCATGGGTTAGTGGCTAGTACTAAGAGTATTGTCACACATAAGTGAGAGGAATTACACTCACAATCTTAGAAACATATAACAAAGTCACCAATCAAATCAATAAAATATTGAATAAATTAAATCTATAATATATGTAAATGTCATACATAACAAATATTTCCAAGAATAGAATACCATAATAAAACTCCTATGACAGTGAACTCGAACACAACTCTAAGCATAAAGCTAGTAATTTCCACCCTAGAAACCAACTCCCTCCCAAAAAGATTTAATATATATATGTGTGTTTGTGTGTGTGTAGGGGTGAGAATAAAATTATCATTAGTAGGATCCTCCAAAATACCTCTCAGGAAAATGTGGGATAAACTTACTAATTCCTTAGTGAATAAGTAATAAAACCAACTTGAACTTATACCAGGTCAGCTATGTAATGGACTGACCCAGGCTTTCACCTAAACTAACACCTAACCCGACTCACTGTTGACCTGAGGGGAGTTTTAAATCCCCATGGTATGGTAAAAATAACCAGAGCATCATATATAATAAATGGGAGTGATTTAAACCATAAAATAGAGTTAAAACACAATGATACTTTCACCAAAAAATCTGACATGACCCGTTTGTCAGACAAACATCCATGCTGAATCAAATAAGCAGAAAAAAGTAAAAAAATATACACTTTAAACAATTTAAAATTAAATATGACCCCTCATATCACCCTCAAATTCCCTTGTATAAAAAACACTTGTTCTATTACAACCTCCATAGATATAATTCATGCACAACCAACAATAATCATAACTAAAAGTAGTAAAGGACTAATTGGATGATGCAATAAAGAAACTAAATAAATCAATTAAAGGGAACAAATAGACGAACATTCTATGAAAATAAATATCATGTATGGCTATACATACTACAAATCATGTAATAGACATAACTGACTAATAATATAAAGAATGTAAATAAAACAAAACAAATACCAACCTCTATGTGACCATAGGTCACCAACCGATGTCAATATGATCAATGCTCCATGAGAGGTCAAGAGCTCAACAAAATCTAAAACTAAAATGTAATATAGGAATGAGTATAAAAATGCTCAGTAATCCACCATCTTCCTTTCCACATACCTAAACTTGTAATGAAAAATACATTTAAATCTAGTTTTAATTATATTAATAAAATATAGGTTTTTTTTACTTTCATACATAAAATCTAATAATACATCAAGATGTCTTTACGAAACATTCCTCTTTATTTTTCTTAAATGAAAATAATCACTTACAACATGTTTTACTAGCCTAATTTCCATTTATGAAAATACCCATTGGAAATCCAATTTTTATGGAACACTATTATAGTACCTTTTTTTAAAACACTTTAAAATAGATTTCTATAAAACCAATTTTTAAGGGGAATGGAATAAAATATCAAGGTACTACATCATAAGGATAAAATAATGGGAAATAAAAGAAATCAATCAATAGTTACACCAAATAAATCATGTAGTGGATATAATAAGAAGTAAAGGAAATCCCCCATGTCAAACCACTAACTGAAGAATAGGTTTCATGGTCTCTAACCAAGGACCTATGGTGAGATAATCCTAAAATTTACTAAACTGGATGAACCTTATAGAATACATTACATTCTTAAATAAGATACTTGACTAGCCTATAAACAACCTCATCATAAAGGAACACCGCTTTTAGACCCATCACTAAGTAGAGGAGACACTAGTAGTGTGTAAGTAACTAGTGAAACATAAATCTATATTTCCTTATTAGCTACTCAGGTTACCATAACCAAAAATAGTGAGGGTGAGTAAAAAAATTCCAACAACCATCATAAACTAATAAAATCATTATAAGAAAGTATATCACCATCACCTCTATCTCCCTCTCAAGAAGAAAACCCCTAACCATCCACCATTGGTCACCACATTCATAAAAAAACAACATAATTAAGTGAAACAACAAAGGGAGTTGAAGAGGGTTCATCATACTTATGAATTTAAAAAACCATTTAAAAGTTCCAAACATGCCATCTTGAAATCCACTTGGGATACCAATTCATTTTATACCAATTCAAAACTATATATAAAACCATTACTGAACTATTTAATTTGAAATAAAAAATTGAAATCTATTTAATAAACCAATATTTTTTTATCAAATACCTTAAAATCTAGAAACATCACTCTTTAATTAATCCCACAACCCAAACAGGGTCAAAAAAAGTTTAACCCTTGAATTTCATTTAAATAAAATATTTATATAATTTTTCAATACATGGAATTTCAAGTACCAATTGAAATGATAAGTAAAACCATTAAATAATTTATTTGAAAACCCAAAACATATTCAACAATTTCAATATAATTTAAAGATATATTCATGAAATATAACAAAAAATTGGGGTGTTCAGTTTAATAAAATCATATTTTCAAAACTCCATAAAATTAAAAAACTCATCAATTTCTAAGGAAACCAAAGGGGAATGAAATTTTCTCTTTAATAAACTCACGAATTCATTTAATACATATAAAATTAAATCATAATTTTAAAATATAATAAATTGATGGTTCTAAAATTAAACATTAGGGAATGAGGAAAACCAACCTCAAATATGAAAAGAATTGGTCACCTTTGATGGTGAACACTCCAACAATTAAAAAGATGATCCGCACAAGACCTATATACCCATGGAAACAAGTTATAACTAATATCAAACCCTAATTTATAGTCTAGTGACCCATTAAGGTTTAATTAATATGGTGTAAAATGAGTATAGGGGAAAAAATAAGAGGATAGGGTGAAAGAAGGGAAGAGGAGACCCTACCTTAGAGTTCTGACTAGGAATTGTGAAGAAACTAGGTTGAATAAAATTTGAATAAGGGAAGAGATAAAGGGGTAGGATATGGTTGAGTATGGGGAGGATTTGGGTTGAACTAAATAAGGGAATGGAAAATAAGGGTTAATATCCCTAAAATAAAATAATGAAAAAACTATAATTTTGAAAAATAAAATAAATTTCAGGGCATCAAAAATAGTTTGGCCACATTGTTTAGTAAACCATGCACCGACTATGCATCTTCCACTACCTATGAAAAATTATATCACATAGTTGTTCCTAGTACCTCAAAATGTTTAACACTATTAGGTTATAGACCCAACCACATGATTCCCTCATGGTTTACCAAACCGTGCAACACTCAAAAAGTGTCCAACGTTTTAAATTTCCAGCTTAAAGATTAACAAAACATAAAATAACATAACATAATATAATATTATATAAAATAATACACTATAGTAACATAGGGTGTTATAAAATATAACCCCACCTCTCCAAGTTTCACTCACCCAATATCACATCCAAGTATAATAACACATTATCAAAAGAATATGTACTGAGAAGGTACCCTGCATCCAATTACCCATTGACTTGGTCACTATCACACCCTAATGACATACACCATGTCCTAAAAATCCTTTTATATAACTTAATAAAAACATATACACATATCACAACAATATACCACATACCACAACCATATTCCATATACCAAAACCATATCACAATCACCAATTACATTATCATTATTGCAGGGTATCATGAACATGAAGGACATCAACCTTATGCCCTCCTCCAACCTTGCATGACCCTTACCATGAATCCAAATAAAATTCACATAACTAGGCCAACCATTATATATATACACCAAAACAAAAATCCATTTCAACCCATATATATAACTACCACAATCCATCACAACCCATACTATGTTTGAAAGGGGAGTAGAGAAGAGGGAAAAGTCATCCATCAATTCCCTCTACAACCAAGATATTGGGAAAAACCTGAAAATCATGTCCTAATATGGGTGTCAACCAGGTTACCTGACTTGGGTGGTGATACATATAAAATGATAATAAAATAAAATGACATATAATAGTCATGCACACATCCAAACCTAAGGGTTCAATCCAAAAAAACACTACCTTCACCCACAATAACCCCCACATCATTACTTTCACTCACGAACAAACATTTCCACCACTAAGCCAAAAACTACCCTAACATATTGACATTTAATAGCCATAATTTTTTTTTACCAAATTCCCATTTCATTTATCTTTACATTTTTTATATTTTCCATTACCAACCATAATCATTTATTTGTTTAAACATATTTAATGTCAAACTATTCATTAATCATCAACCTTGTTAATTCCAATCTTTTTATACCATTATTAATCTATTTTATTAGTTATCATTTTAACCATCACCATTTATTATTCACAATTATTACATCCATTATCATTAATAATTTAATAGTCTATCATTTATCAATTTCTTCCCATTACCCATTACCAATTTTATTTATTCCAACCACTTTCTATGCCATTTTTCATCTATAACATGACCCAATACCACTAATACCATCACCACACATAAAATACCACACTAACTATTCCAATAACCACACAAAAAAATATACAACCACCACATTTCCATAAAAAAGACCATACCACCACCACAACAGTCACATAATGAACCATGATTCAACACCTCAACCAATTCACACTCGATCATCCTAATAAGCCCTAAAAACCCACATCTACCACTCTAACCACAACAAGAAATACCCCATTTATAGAAGAAAAAAATGGTAATAATAGATTAAAATCATATTTAATAACCTATTATTAATTACTCATCTATATTCCATCATAATTCCATGTTCAAACATTCACACCATAATTCCATATTTATACACAACCAATTATTTACTAACTTTATATGATTGACCCATTATAAAAGGTGATTCTAACATATTAATGATTATAAGAAATGGATATAATATTAGTAACCATAAATCATGAATCATCAACATTTACCAATAAAATGAATCTATGTAAAGTTTATGATAATTACTTCCTTACCCCACAATGTAATTAGTATGATTAATTATCTTTATTTGGTTAATCCATACTATCCAAAAAATTAAATAAAAATCACAAAAATACTATAATTTTATATAAATAGGAAAGGTAATTCTCAAACACATTACCTTAACTGAAGCTTTAATTTAAGGACCTAAGGTGCAATGGAAGTAGTTGGGCCCATGACCAACAATGGGCTTTCATTAGTTTCCCCATATTTCTCTTAAAAAATGGATGAATAAAAACCCCAGAATCCTAGATATAGGTTCTTAAACATATATTTCATAATTAATTTATATAAATAACAATTAACTTTTCTTTAAATTATTTATTCATTATTAAATCAGTTGACCCCTTCTTGTCGTACCACTGTTTCATCAAAGATTCGTGTGCACTATTCCTCTAGCGATATCTACATGCATTCCATGAACCTTAAAACATCATATATGGATCTTTTCATGATAAAACTGAAGACTGATAACCTTGAATTATTCCTATTTATAACAACTATAATTCCTTATAAGTTTATACTATTATTCTTATTCTCTAGGAGTTTGGGAAGGAGGAGGAGGATCAATGATCTCTATTCTTGATGGTGTTTTAGAGGAAGTTTTATCTAGGGATGAGGGAATTCTCTAGAGATGATTTTTTGTACACAATAATGTCTAAAATTATAAAGGATATAACTAGGTTTATAAATCTAGGTTAGAGAATTAGTTATTTAATATTGGTCCTTATCCAATCTCTTAATCCTCAACAAACCCCGCGCTGAATAATAATAATAATAATAATAATAGTAATATTTCCTTGACATATGAAAAACCCATGGATGTTTAAATATTTTTTATTTACATAAATGATATTAAATATACAATTTATATTAGAACCTTTAACTATTCTCCTTAATCCTCCTTGGAAATTATCAAACCTTGAATAATAAATATTTATTTAAATAAATAAATATCACTATACTATTTGTTTAATGAATAATAATGGGATCAATATAACCTGAATAAATACTATTCATTAAAAATGAAAATAATATTAATTCTAATAATAAATTCAAATATAATTTAACTAAGGTTCAAGATACACTTAGTGTGTGACCCTCTAGGACACTTTCTCAATTGCATTTGGCTAACTTGCCTAAAGTCTTAGATCAACATCTAACAACATGTATAAACACCCATAGATAAAGAAGTTAAATGTCATAACAAAAATAACCTTCTACGAATTCTCATTATATAATATAATCCATTTTTCTTGATATCTCATCAACTAGGTTACATGATTTTTTCATTAACCTATATAATTTAATATCTTTCATTGACTTTCTTAAAATGAAATCCTCGATAAAACTACCTTGTACTAGGATTTAACAAGGTAGTTCCATTCCAGTAAAAGAGCCATATATATCTACTTATATTTATTCTTAAGGGACAAATACTTTATTGGCTTATCTATTAAATGCATATCATTCATGATGCATCCAATGTATTCTACTTTTTCATGACCATATATCATCACAATTTTCATCAATACATCAAAGTACATGAGTCATAATATACATTAATGATAATTTAAATTATAAGTACCAATAAACACATATATAAATAGTAATTTTGACACACATATCCTAGAGAATATAAAAGAATTAATTATTTTGAGGATAAACGTAGCAGTAGTGGAAACCATAGGGTTTTCTATAGAGATGAGTACTCAAAATTAGTTATCACTTTTTGGGTTATAGAAAGGGGGTTGTTTTAAATTGATTGGTTTAAAATGATAATGTAGAGTAGTAAAAAAATATATTAAAAAAATATTATGAGATGGGGGTGATTAGGTAAGGTTTGTTTTTTCCAATCATAATGCTATCCTAGTTCTTAAATTATTAAACTCTTATTTTTATTAACTGGTAAGTAGGAGGTTACATAATTACTTCCCCTATAACCCTTGATTGAATGGTTTTTGAGAGATTAAACCTAAAAAAAATTCTTTTCTTGGTTTACCCTCCTTTTTAAGTGCGTAAAAAACTTAGCAGGATATTCATAGTCAACTCAGGAAATACCCAATCAAGTCTTATTCTTTCCAAGTAAGCCAAGAATTCCCATTCACTCTTCCACACGTGTTAACAATCCCCAAAATCTTCACTACTTAGACCTTAATAATTCCATATTATATATACTAGGAATAAATATAGGGAGATTATGGATAATTTACTAAGGTGATAAAAAATAAATAAAATTAAACTGAATATAATTGCATATGATATTAAGAACTGCTACTGAATATCGAAACTAATTGAAAAAAAAGAGGGAGTTTCATTAATTGATGTGAGATGAATCAAGCATTACAAAAGGAAAACCTTAACTTCATTAATCACTAATATAATTAACCATAAATTCAAAGGGTATCATAAATTAGAAAAGAATAATAAATTGTTACAAAACTAAGGAAAACATGAAAATAGAATCGAAATAGTAAACAACAACACCAACAAACACTCAATAGTGAAAAATCAAACCGACCAAGTAGAACTCTCCATTTACTTTTATAGAGCTTAAATTTCCTTATTTATTAGTTAGTAAAACTCCCAATAGATCCTTTTTATATATTTTTTAGAAAGTTACCCTTTTATTATTAGTATCGAATCACTACACCATCCCAACTTTAAGAAAATACACAACTTTATTTCCTTATTCTTGATCAAAATTTCATGCATATTATACTCCATGTGGACACCTAGAAATGGTTTCATAAATGATGATGTGATAATATAAATTTAAAACTTGATGTGTCAATGATCCTTTAGAAGAAATGTATATGGATTTCATGATGATTATGGTTTCCATGATGATGCTTACACAATAGAGATCATCCTTACAGTGTGTAAAAATGATGCTTATAGAACTCTAGATGATGCATATGTAGGGTGATGAATATAAAACCCCAAAAGTTTAGAATGTATTTTATTTTAAATAAATACTATTTTTGATAGAATGTACCACATGAAACACCGAGCATAAATAGATCACAATATACCATGGAAATATTATTATTAAAACATGATTGTTATAACCTAGATTTTGGTTTAGTGGGTATGAATATGAGTAACCACATTATTATATATAAGTTTAAAATTTTTCATTATTCAAATTTATTTATTAGTTATTAGGAAATAATTACAAAATTTTTAATGATATGAATGAAATCATATAAGGTTAAGAATAATTAATGGTTTGTTTTTCTATAAAAGTGAGGTTTCCTTATATTTTTTATTTTTTATTTCAAAGATAAAGATATGAATTTAATAATTTTAATTTAATAAAATAAACTTAATTTTTGTTTTTATAATATCAAAAATGTAATTATGGTTATTCATTTTGGATTTTTAGAAATAATTAATTTTTGATTGAATAGTAAAAAATATAGATTTTAAAAATAATATCACTTCTATAAAATTATTAAGAAATTATAATTATTTTAAAGTTAAAAAAACCTTTTTAATAAAAAAATATATTTTTAAAAATTAATATAATTATTTTTAAAAAATAATTTTAAACTTATATATCTATGTTTGACATTTTTTAAATCTAAGTAATGTTTTTTTTCAAATAAAAACTATTTTTGGTACTTCCATTTTAATCAAAATTTCCCAAGGTTCCTTCTAGTTTTTAATTTATTTTAAAGTAAAATAAGCGTCCCTTAATTATAAATAACCTAATTAATTCAATATTAACCTACATTATGCATTTTTCTGGGTTGAAATCATTTTTATGCTTAAAATGTGAAGTTTTCTAAAAACAAAATTTAATTGAATTTTATGAAATTATATTAAAATTAATTTCTAACACTTATGGAAATTAAATCTTAGAAAAAGGATTAAATATTTTTAATAATAATATTTTAACCATTTATTAAGATCCATTTATTTTTAGTCATAATGAATAGTAACCATGGTAAATGTTTATCACCACGGGAAATGGTAAAATGGGTTAAAGAGGGATAAAACTGTTGGATAAAGTATAAAAAAATAAAAAACTTGAATTTATTTCATTTAATGAGTTTAATTATACCATAACTATCCTATATTCAAAAATATTTCATTTTGATGCCACTTGACATTGATTACAACATTTATATTATTTTAAGTGAAGAGTAATTAAAAAATTCCACTACCTCACTTATTTTGTTGTCATGATATGGATATAGATAAAAATGACATATAAATGAATATATATAATAAATTTGATTAATAATAAAATATATTAATTAATTTTTTTTTTTAAATTTTCAGTGATGATATAATTACTTAGAACATTTACGCAATGACGATGCATCACTTGTGCAAGCAGTAGAAAAATAAAGTAAATGATTTTAAAAACATTAAACTTAATAGGTTTTAGATGAATTATGGTGTTACATAAATTTAATGGATAATTATAAAGTATTAGTTATGATTAAAGTGTTTATATTTTAATTTAATTGTTTTATTGATATGCTTAAATTCAATTTTTTGAATAGTTCTGAAAATGACATTAAATGGAATTTAATGTTAAAAAAATATTTTAAATCATTATAAAATCATAAAAATATTATCATGGACAAAGTTTATGGGAAATTTTAAATAATATCATTCATGGTTAATTTATTTCCCACTTTTAATTTTTAAAATTACTTTCATGTCTCTTAAATATTAAAAAATAAAGAAAACACCATTGAATTTTCCTATTAAAGGGACTAAATTTATTCTTTACAAAGGAACATTTGAGTTTAGTATTATTTAAAAAATATACCTAAATTAATCTCTAAATTTTTTGTACCACATCTCTATTCCCCCAAATTTACTATAAAACACTCTTTCAAAGGTATTAAACTCAATCAAAAGGAGGACGCCAAAAATAGGAGGAGGTTAAGATCAAATATAAAGAAAATGAGGACTTAAGGTAAGAGGGGTTCTTAACTCAATTTATTTTTATTAGGTTATAACACTTATTTATTTACTATTTTATGCCAAAATAATTTGTTAAATGACCTTTAATTTTTTATGTTGTATTTAAAATTATTTTGTATGGATTTATATTTGTTTCACATAATCACTTCATTGATTGAATCCTAATTAAATTGTTCCAATATTTATAAGGGTTATTGGTATTAATATTAAATTTATAGAGAAATGTTTCATGTTGTGTACCATAATTTATTTTATATGGAATTATTTCTTCCATGTGAATGTTTTTTTACTTAATATTTCTTGGAAATCATTAGTTTTGCAGAATCATATTATGTCCATTCAATGGATTATTTATTCAAATGTCACCGAAGCTGTAAGGGTTTCTAATCTAAAAAATTCTTTTATTGAGGCATGTTTTTATTGATGAACCTATATTTATTTATATGGTTTGTATACCACCTATTTTATATATAATATAATGTATCACTTTATACTCATTCTATTTTAAGTCCCTTCTCAAATTATTTCTTTCAAAGGGTGTTTTTTTTGTATTTAAAAGGATATAATGGGTTTTCTTTAAAAATATTTCTTTAAAGGTTTTGAAGCATTTTACCATAATATTTTACCCCCAAACCCTTATTATTTAAATTGTTACAATATTTTATTTATTTATACTTAAATGACTGATTTAAGTTATTTTTAACTATCTTGGAATTTATTTTAAAAAAGGTTTAAAAAGGAATCTTCTTAACATTTTCCTCATGGGTCTATTTTAACGATCTTTATAAAAGTTTAAAAAGAATGGATTTTTAACATTTATGGAAATAATAGATTTTTCCTCTATCATGAATGTTATTTTTTATAAATATTATTTTATATGTTTATATGGTGTAACGTACCATCCTGGGTGCCACACAATGGTTCCCTAAGACGGTTCGCCATGTACCCTCAGGTGCGAATCCCTGTATGCTAGAGAATGATGACTAGAAGTGATGGTCTGGTAATTCAATCTTGGGGAGACTGTACTCTCATTTATCAGAGTAAAATAATAGTAGAAGTAAACATGAAATAGAGGAAACATCTAAATGAAAAGAACAATAACAATAACCAATGAGAATTAAAGCATTAAATATAATATCCAATGGAAGAAGAAAACAAGCCATGATAATGTGTGTCTCAAGTGTCAAGAAAAAGAAAACTAGAAAATAACTACACAAATGACTCCCAAGTGGGTCCAAACCACATCCGACTCCCTCGATAATGATCCATACAGACTTATCCATCTAACACATACCTTTACCATTATCCTGTCCTGAATCCATGAAATCTATTTGGGGATTGATTAGGTAACCCATGTAGGGTGTGGGTACAAATCAGCAGTCCAACACCAATGATGTCTAAAACAAATACAGTCTGAAGCTGTGTATATAGTTATATAAATAATAGAATAATGATAAAAAGTAAACAATTTATATTTATCTAATTAACCTTTTTTTAATAACATAAACTTTCAGGTTTCTAAGGTCACCCAAACCACAATACCTGCTTTATCCCATGCCAGATTCTAAACCATTTCCCATGTTAAATTCATAATCATTAGGTCACAATATTCAGTTTATAAATAGCCAAATGAAACCATAGTCCAAAATAAATTAATGTGTATAGAACGTCATGTCTATCACCCTTATGAGTATTTGGAGCATCAATCCCTATATCACAACCCCATGGGTATTTGGATCTTTATTCCCTATCCCATAAAATAATAATTTCATGCATATTACTGGGTCCAGATCACCATGTCTATAACCCTAGTGGGTATTTGGAGCGTTAGTCTATGTTTCACAACCCATTTCAATCAAGAACTTATATCACATATATCACAGTATTCAATGGTTAATCAAATTTAAACTTCCATCACAATTTCCCATTCAAAATATTGATTAATTAATTCAACCATTAATCACAAATTTTTTTTCATTAATTCCAAAACTAAATTAACCAAATAAAATATAATAAAATCCGTATAATTAATTCACCAATTAATTATTTAAAATAACCAAATTAAGTAATCACATTATGACCATTAATTAATACCAAAATTAATTAACTGAATCCATAATCATAGAAATCTTATTAATTAATTTATCAAATAATTATTTATGCCAACTTATTCTTTTACCAATTTCACAATCCCCCAAATTAATTAATTTACCTAATTAATTAATTGACTATAGAAAAACTCAATTGTTAATTATTCCATGATATTTGTAAAATTGTATATGCATAAAAAAATCAAGACTGTGGGATTGGATTTCAAACCACCTACTTCATATCAAAGATGATTCAGATGTCAATAATCGAGGTATAGTTCAGTTAGGTTAAGCAAAAATGAAGAACGGACGAACACCCTAAAAAATGCACTTTATCTGCTGATAAATATCTTATGATAATATCATATATAATTATCATGTAATAATTCCATATTATTTCTTTATAATTATATTTGATAATATTTTCAAAAGAATAAAAAATGATAATTATTAAAAGATTATTTTATAAAATAATTCTTTGTTATTTTCTTTAAAAAATACATGAAATTATCATTTAAAAAAAAGAATTATCATATATAAAACAATCTTCCTTTCCCCTTTTTTTACATTTAAAATTTTAAAAATAATTATGATAAAGGGAGAGGATATAGAGATAATAAGAGAAATTTTAAAAAATAAAAATTAAAAGAGGGAGGAACTGGTTGGTGCGTAATAAGTAGAGGCGCATAGGAAGAAATCATGCACAGAGGGGGGGGGGGGGGGTCATTCATCAGGTCTCTAAGAGGAAGAAGATAAAACTAAACTTACACAAAGAACAACTAGAAAAGTTTTCACTTGACCCAATCTAACTCTCAATAAAAAAATGGTTTGTTTAAAGAAGGGATTTAGAACCGTTCGTCTTTAAGAAAAACCCTAAATTAAAAATCCTCATTTGATGTCTGTTTGATCTGGTTTTTGTTGGTAGAGTGATTTATTTCACCCAAAGAATAATTTTCAAGATTTATTATTGTGAAAATGGTCCAAAAACGAGGTTTCTAGAGTCTTTGGTAGTCAATAAATGGTTTTATTTTTCGGAGAATATGAATGAACAATACATGTTGTTTTATTAATTATTTAATTTAATGATTTAATTAAATAAAAAAATGTTAATTTGTGACCTTAATAATAAGTCCATTGCGTATAAGAATTATACCTCACCTAGGGTAAACCTCCCATTACAGATCTTTCAATGGTCTCAGATTTCTCGTACGCCGCTCGGTTAGTGAGATATTAATAATTTATTCTTCAAAAAATTGGAATAAATAATTAATTAAAACAAAAGGGTTATTTTTCAAGCAAGGTGTCCAAACACCCGATGCTTACTAATTTTATACCACGTATAGGGTAAACCCCTTATTTCGGACCCATCAGTGGTCTTAGATTTCCCATAAAACACAACTTTTGGGAGATATTTAATTATATTTAATAAAATAATATATTAAATATTATTTAATAACTTTATGTCACTAGCAAGACATCCAAAAGTCTGGCACCTTCGAATGTTATACCCCTCCTAGGGAAAACACCATATTTCAGACGTAATAGTGGTCTCATATTTCTCATACATAACACCATTTTGGAGTTATTAATTTATTTTGAATAAATTTTCTGCACTTACTATAATATAATTGATATTATTATTTTTTAACATAAAGTATTTATAATTTATAGAAATAAAAACTCAAAGGAAAATATACTTGAAAAAAGGAAAAGATATTACATATAGTTTTTAAAAGGAAAACTTTTTCCCACTATTCTATTAATGTATTTTTTAAAGGTTACCAAAGGAAACTGATATTTCTTCTTTTCTTCAAAATTATTTCTAAATGCTTTTATAAAAGAGTTTTTCATTTACTTTGAAATATTCTAAATGATTTAAATGATTCATCAGGGATATTTTCTATTTATACCATCCACATATATTCTATGGATAAATTATAATTATGTTTTAAAGAAAATTATAATGAATCCATTTTATTTTCCAGAGGTTAATAAAGTTATAAAGGGAATGATAGTTATTTCAATGAGTTTTATGATGAAATTAAAGATCTATATACTTTATTCATGTTATGGTTCTAAGAAATTGTTTATGATTATGGGTGATCCTGATATATCTCATAATTATGGTTGTGAATTATATAACTCTCCAATGCTTTGGGTAATGTGAAATATTTAACTGGATGTAAGTCACTCTTAAGTGATGATGAAATTTACTGAATATAAGAAACTCTTTAAAGAAAAAAAAGGTAACTGGATGGAAGATAATCCCAATAGAATATTGTAATTATCTATTGTATGTTATTCCATAATAAAAGTATTATGTATCAAGATATCAACAAACATTCTCAATGCTTGATATGAGTTTTAATGGTTCCTTTGAAGAAGATTATTTTCACATGGATCATGATTTTTGAATCATATGAATCTTGTAATATGTTATATATTTATTCCATGACTCATATTTTATGATCTTGGTTTTTATGGGTATGAATTCTCTTATGTTATGATAATTCACTTTAATTACGTTCTCATAACCTTATGATCATATTTTTCTCACTGATGATATTCGATTGATGCATATGTTTACCCCTACTATGTGTTTGAGATCACCCTTATTATGTTTCCATTTCAACAGGTTATGAATAATGAAGTTAAGTTAGTTATGTATAAAAGTGATATATGTCTGGAGAATTTTTTGGAAGATGTTTAAGAATTGTCGTGGAATAATAAAATATGGGTATAAGGAAAAAATTATCATTTATATGAAAATATATGGGTTTATTTACATAATGAGTTGTTCCTAATTCTATAAAACATTAATCCTAAAAGGTCTTCGGTGTGTAAGTTACTCAATGTTGGCTATTGATGTTTTAATTATGTATGATTTAAATGAGTTACATTTGTTGGTATCAAATCTAGAGTTATAAGCAGTATGTTTTTGACATCAAATCCAGGTGTACGACTCTCAGACTATCTTAGTTGGTATCATAGAAAAGTTTAGATAACTTCATATGTTAAGAAGTTATAAAATGAGGATAATTAAAGATTTGAGGACAACATTATGGGTTGATAAATTTAAGTATTATCATATGTTTAAAGGAATATATATCATTTTCAGGTTTTATGTTATGGGATTTTAAGGTGAATGATGAAAGTTTGGGACATGTTTATTAGGTTTTAGTATATCGCTAATGTATATGTAACCCTTAGGTATAATATCTGATTTAGTGTGAAGTTATTTGGAAAAAATAGTATTAGGGACATAAGTTGAATGTAACACATAAACTTTAAGGTTAATATGTTCTTTGATAATGATGTGATTATGGTTAATGGGAATAAATGGGTTATAATATTTTGGGATAATATGGGATTGAAAAGTGATTTGGTGACTAAGTGATTAAAATTATTTTTGAAGAAGTTCACCATATTGGGAACATTTTCTAGAATGGAATTTTATTTGATGAATAAAGTTTGAGTTTACTTATAGAATAATATATGTTTTTTGTGGTTTTAATGTGATTCTAGTTATTTCAGTGAATGTATAGTATATTTTGTAGAATATATGATTAGAGTTTATACATTTTGGTATGTGGATTTATGAGTGATTAATTTTACTTAAGGATAAATTTTAAGTTGATCTTATAAGAATATACTATCAAAGATTTCTGATTTTGGGTTTCAAATTTAGTTAATCATATTTTGGAAGAGTTTTAAGGTTAAATATTTACAAAAATTATTTAATTTGAATATTGGGTGTCATTGTTGTGGTTTTATATATTAATTTGTTATATTTTTTCATAATGGACATTATATTATCATGTACTAACCATTTTGGTTTTGGTTAATGGTTATAATTAATATTAATAAATTTTCATCCTTTTTTGGATCTTGTGATTCGTTAAAAGACAATTTTAGTTCTTCAAGCATGAAAAAATTATAATTTTTTATTTATCTTATGACATGAAGAATATGTGAAAAATTTATCAAAATACAACTAAAGAATGAAATTATTGGAAGAAATGAATTAAGAATATTATCACACATTATCTATCTCTATGGTAAAATAATTCCTCAAACTCAATCAATAGGAAAGTAAATCTATTGAGTCATATGTGGAAAATATTACTCAACTATATAGGTTCTCTTTATGAAACTCATTCACAAGTATGAGTATCACACTTGTAAATGCATGTTTTAATAAATATTTAATAAATTATAAGATTCATAGTATTAAAATAGACATTAATGTACTTTTCAAAAGGAAATTTAATCAATGTGGATTAAAATTTATTTTTCTCCAATTATGTATATTTATCTCACACCCTTTAAAATTTATTCTAAAAAAGATTAAAAACTTTTTTAGTAGACACAAGATAAAATTACAAAAAAATTATTTTGGGGGAGGGGGGAAGAATGTAACACCCTAATAATTTTGAATGTATTTTGTTTTAAATAAATACAATTTTTGATTAAATTCACCACACGGAACACTGATCTTAAAAAAACTGCGATATACAATTAAAATACTATTATTTAAATATGATTGTTATAAACTGACCATTAGTTTGGTTGGTATATACAAGAGTAACTAAATTATGAAATATATATTGAAAATTTTTCCTTATTGAAATCTATTTATTATCACTTAAGAAATAATTAATAAATTTTTAATGATAATAATGAAATTATATAAGGTTTAGAACAATTAAAGTGTCATTTTTCTATCAAAGTGGGGTTTCCTTATATTTTATATTTTTCATTTAAAAGATAAAGATCTGATTTTTATAATGTAGTTTTTTTTAATGTTATTAATTTTTTGTTTCATCATATAAAAATTAGGTTCGGGTTATTTTTTGGGATTTTTATATAAATAGTTATTTTTTTTGGATGAATAGTAAAAAATACAAATTTTACAAATATTGTCACTTTTATGAAATTATCATGCAATAAGAATGATTGTAATGTTTATGAAATATTTTTAATAGACCAAATATGTATTAAATAATTAATATAATTCCTTTAAAAATATAATGTTGAATTTAGAAATCCTTTCCTGGGATTTTTGAAATCTAAGTAATGTTTTTATTCAAATAAAAATTATTTCTGGTAATTCTGTTTTAATGAGGTTTTCACAAGGTGCCATTAAAATTTCTAATTTATTTGAAAGTAAAATAATTATACTTTTATTAAATATAATGCAATTAATTTAATGTGACACTAAATTATACATAATTTTGGTATAAATCATTTTTATACTTGAAATGAGAATTTTTCTAAAGAAGGGGTTTCATTGAATTTTGTGAGATTATATTCAAATTAATTTCCACCACTTATGGAAATTAAATATTATAAAATGGATTTAATATTTGGAATAATAATAATAATAAAATTATTTAATAATATCTATTTCATTTTTAGTGATAATGAATAGTAACCATGATAAATGTTTATCACCATAGTAAAGGGTAAAATATGTTAAATAGGTATAAAACTATGGAATAAGTCTCAAAATAAATCAAACACATGAATTTATTTCATGTTATGCGTTTAATTATACAAAAATCGTCATATATTTAAAACATATCATTTTTATTCCGCTTTCCTTTTATTACAACCTTTATATTATTTTAAGTTAAGTGTAATTACAAAATATCAAACTCTCTCCCTTATTATGTTATCATGATATAGATATAGATAAAAATTGTATATGAATTAATCTAGATGATGAATTTTATAAAAAATAAACTATATTTATTATAATATTTTTTTTAATTTTTAATCATGGTATAATTACTTATAACATTTACGCAACACTGATGCAATGCTTGTGTAAGGAGTAGAAAAATAAAGTAAAGGATTTTAAAAACATTAAAATTAATATTTTTTGAATGAATTATGGAATTCCATGAATTTCATGGATAATTATAAATTATTATTGATGTTTAAAGCGTTTATATTTAACTTTCATTGTTTTATTGATATGTTTAAAGTCAAATTTTGTGAATAGTCTCGAAAATGAACTTAAATGGTACTTAATGTTTAATTTTTTAGATAATGATAATATCATAAAAAACCTATAATGACTTAGTTGGATAATAAATTATCTAACCTATCATTAATAGTTCATGTATATTCCACTTATAATTTTTAAAATCACTTTCATGTCGCTTTAATATTGACAAATTATGAAAATTCCATTGATTTTTTTTTGAAAGGGACTAAATTTATGTTTTCCAAATGTACATTTGAGTTTCATTTTCTCTTAAAAATATACCCAGATTCCTATACATACTCCCATTAACAAATCTCTAAGCACATGGAGTGAACATAAATCTCTTATTCAAATGCCTTAAGCTGAATCAAAAGGAGGACATCAAAATAGGAGGATGTTAAGAGCATATACAAAGCAATTCAGGACTTTAGGTTATGAGGTTTATTAATTCAATATCATTTCATTATGTTGTATCACTTCTTTATTGATTATGTTATGAAACAATTATGTGTAAAATTACCTATGGTTTTATATATTGTATTTTCAATTATTTTATATGGATTTACATTTATTGAACATAATTAATTCATTGATTAAATCCCACTTCAAATGTTAAATTTTTTTAAGGGTTCTTGGTATCAACATTCAATTCCTTGAGACATGTTTCATGTTGTAAAAAATAATTTATTTTATATGGCGTGATTAAAAACATATAATTGTGTGTTGACATATTATTTTATAGAAATTATGGGTTTTAAATAATCTTATCTAGTTCCTTCATTCAATGGATTTTTGATTCAAGCATTATTAAAGGTGTATGGGTTTATCATCTCAAAATTTTTTCTTTGAGACATGTTTTGATTGATGCACCTATATAAATTTATATAGTGTATATACTAAATATTTTAAATATAATATCATGAATCTTTTTACACTCATTATATTTTAAGTTCATTCTCATGATCTTTCTTTCAAAGGGTGTTTTTGGTTTTAAAAGGTCAAATGTGTTTTCTTTAAAAATGTTACTTTAACAGTTTTGAAGTCTTTTACCAAAATAGTTTTCCTCAATTTACATATTATTTAAAATGTTTCAATAATGTTCTTATTTATACTTAAATTATTGATTAAATTCATTTTCAAATATATTTGAATTTACTTTAAAAATGGTTTAAAAATGAATCTTATTATCATTTTTCTCATGGGTCACTTTTTAATATCTTTTCAAAAGTCTAAAAAGAAGGTTTTAAATGTTTACATCAAGAAAATATTTTCCCAACATCATGAAAATTATTCTTCATAAATATTATTTTAAAATTTTATATGGTTTTTGAAAGAAAAAATTTTCTCATTGTTATATTAATTTTAGTTTTTAAAGGTTACAAATGGAAAAAAGGCATTCCTTGTTGTCTTCAAAAGAAATTTTCTTAATGATTTTATAAAATAGTGTTCATTATTTTCAACATATACTAAATAATTCCAATTATAAACTAGGTATATGTTCTGATGATACCATATCTGGATGACTTATAATGATGTTTTAAAGAATATTTTCATGAAACATGTTTCTTTTCCTTGGGTTAATCAAGTTATAAAGGGAATGACAATTGTTTCTATGAGTTATATGATGAAATTAAAGATATATATACTTTATTCATGTTATCGTTATCAAATTTTTTTGATGATTACAGGTGATCCCAATATAGCTCATGATGATGGGTGAGCCTGATATAGCTCATGATGATGGGTGATACCAATATAACATGATGAAATGTGAGCTCAATATAGCTCATGATGATGAGTGATCCCAATATATCATTATGATGGGTGAGATTGATATAGCTATCCATTGCATTGGGTAGTGTGATAAATTTAACTGGATGGAAGTTACTTTTAAGAGATGGTGAATTTTACTGAACATAAGTAACTACTAAGAGATAATATAGTTAGATAGATGAAAGTTACTCCTAATAGAATGTTGGAATTATACAGTTTAGGTGATTCCAAGATGAAAGAATGATGTTCCAAGATACCAACATAGTTTATATATTATTTTTATGAATTTTTATGGTTCCTTTGAACCAGATTGTTTTCACATAGTTCATGATTGTTGACTCATATGACTCTTGACTTATGTTAAAGCTCTATTCACTGAATTTTGTTTTATGATCCAGTTTTTGATGGGTAAAAATTATCTTATATTATTATCATGCACTTTTATTATGTTCTCATACTCTTATGATGTTATTATGATCGCTAATGATATTCAATTAATGTCTATGTTTACCATTAATAAAACTTTAAGATAGATGTTTTCTATGTTTCCATGTCACCAAGTTATGAAGAACAATGTTAAGTAAGTTATATCTATAATAGATATATTTAAGACTCTTCCCATTTTTTGAGGTATTATCTGATTTAGTTTTTGTGAGGCATTATTCAATATCATCCTTTAGAATTTTTTTTAGTTAATTTTGAGGTTTTGGGAGTATTTAGAGGGTCTGAGGATTGGGTTTCATGTTTTGGGAAATCAGAACAGGGTGTACGATGAGCACATGGTTTATTCTAACAATGAACCCCAACCATGAAACTTGATAAAGAAGGATCATGGTTATTAATCCATAATAAGGGTCTTGGGATATCATGAAATCACCTTAAATTAATTTCAAAGTCATTTTACATGGTTGGAACATGGTTTGATAAAAAGTGTGAATAACCATATGAAATAGAGTGTCTCCAGAAAAAATGGTATGCACAGTTTTTCAAACCATGCGACCGAACTAACGCCTCCTTAAAAATAGAAAAATTAAAATTTTCACTTATGACCCTTAATCCCTTATACCTAATTTTGGGATCATTCTTCGCTAGAATCACCTCTGTCATGCACCCCTGCTTCCTCCCTTGGTTCTTGGTGGATCTCCCTTATTCCTCACATGATTTTTTTTTTGTTTGAGGTGATTGAAGTCTAGACTCTAGCATATGATAACTCTTCCCCACTTGCATTATTTATTTTGTTAGTAAGTGTCCTCACACCACTTATGTGGGTTATACCCTATTTTTAGGGTCTTTTTCTAGTTATTTTATTTCTATTGTTTTGGATCAAGCTGGATAATGATACCAAACATGTATACTTATATGAAGATAGGGTAGGTAACTCATATATTTTTTCCATAGTTTCATCATTTTATATATGTATGTGAGTCATGTGTCGGGTAGGATTTCTATGCATGACCCTTGAGTTTATAATTCAAATCCTAATAACTACCTTATCATCCTAAGTTTCCTCCTTTGAATTGGAAATGGAACAAGAAAATGTTATTCCATAGGAATAACTTCCCTTGAAAAAATGACCTAAAATATGGCTATAAAATTAGTGAATTGGAATGGTTTATAAAATTAGATTTTGAAATATAACTTTAAAATAGTGAATAGTAAATGATAATGGAAATATAAAAATGGTGTGTAGAATTAAAAATGGTATTTGAAATGGTGTTTTAAAAATTGGTTTGGGAAATTTGAAAATGTAACTTGGAAAGAGATTTTGAATTGGAATAGTAACTTACCTTAATAAATGACTTGAAATTGGATCTTGGTTTTAAAATCATTATTTTTTTGAATGTTCATGAGTAATCAAAATTGGAATTATTCGGAATGGGTATGTTAATTAAACCTTATCACTTTTAACTATTATATTGTATTATGGAACTAATGGGATATTACTAGGATACATGTAACTGTATTATTTGGGGACTCATAGATATTCTGTAGATAGTTAAACCCAGGGTGAATCTAGATCTCGGGTGGATGTAGGAAAGTGATGGTCAAACTCAAGGTGAATCTACCCCTAGATGTGTGTGGAAAAGTGATGGTTAAATATGGGGTGAATATGGATCCGGAGTGGATGTGGGAAATTGATGGTTAAGCATAGGGTGAACATGAAACTCAGGTGGAGGCTGAGAATGATGGCTAAACCTAGGGAGAACATGACCCATAGGTGGATTCTAGGGCCCCAAGGATGGTCATATTACCCCTGGGTAATTATTTGATAGAGGAAAAGTGTATTACCTCCAATTTAGAGTGGTTTGAATTTGTACAGTCCCCATGACATGCTCAAATAAATTAAGAATTGGATGAAGTAGGTGAGTTTGACCTTGAGTGTCACCATAGAGCCCGTGTTTGGAGTTGTTTTTTACTTATTTAGTTTTTACTCAAAGTTGTTTAAATTATTCATATACATGGAACCATTGTATAAAATTATTGTTTCATACTAGATTATATAGGTAGCATTTGGTGATTTTCTACTAGGTTGTATCCGCACCTTGCTCGAGTCACCCTTTGGTACATGAGTAGACTTCATGGTTGCAGTTTTGGATAAGGGAAAGTTCCCTATTGTCGATTCTTAATTGTATAGATAGGTTGGAGCTTGGGTTTTGGGCCAAATCTTGGGACTTTCAGGGTTATTCTATATATTTTTATTTTGAAATTTTGTTTACTTTTATGACGATTTTACTTGAAATGACTGATATTTATTCCCTATCTATATGCATGCATCATTATTATGATATTTCATGGGATGTGACTTACTATTTTTCACATGCTGTTTGTTTGTTTGGATGTGATATTATATGTTTTTTTTCTTATTTTCGATGTATTTTTCTCTTAACAGGGGGTATATTCTCCCCACCATACAACCAATAGACCCTCACTACTAGTTAGTATCCTCTAGCATACGAGGAGGTGTGCCAGAGGTAGATTAGTGACCGTCAGTCTAGGCATTGGCCAGTCACTCAGGGTGGTGAGATGTTAAAAAGTGGTATCAGAACCTCTATTCTATTATTTTACTATTTTCATTGAATAAAAGAGACTAGGACGTGTTATAGCTTTGTAATGAGCTTGTACCTGGGTGATGCATCCCCACATATAGGGAAAAACCCAAATTACTAGGGGTGAGAATTGTTGTTATTGCTTTGTGTTTTTAAAGTTGATTGATTTACACCCCAAGTGGTGAACATGGGTGTGATGTTATTTATTTATGGGATTTTTACTCTTAGTTGGTATGACATGAGGGTGTATTCATCATGCATCATTATAGGCACATAGGATTTATATCCATCTATATGTTTCCCCTCTTTGATAGTTTACTGGATTTAAATATATTAGAGTTTTATTTACTGGCTATAACTTATATCTATTAATAATTTATATCTTCATATGGTTTTAAATAAATAAAAGTGTTTGGTTATTTAAATTGTCCAAACCATATATATGGTGTTTTCACATATAAATATATAGTGGAATTCTACATGAGTAACTCCTATGGTGAATTCTGGTTAATAGATAGACAAAACTGACTTATTAATATGACAATTTCATTATATAGTATACGAGTAAGAAACTTATAAGGTGTATTCACTAGTGGAAAAAACATTTAACATGTCGAAATTTTTCACGTCCATTCTATATAACTGATGCGCAAAGCTGTAAAAATCGATTTATCATGTCAGTTATTGTATAACCAACATGATAAATCGATGAGAATCAATTTTTTATGTCAGTTATTTTATAACCGACATAATAAAAACTGAGATTAGCTTTATCCCGTTATTTATTTTATAACCAATGTGACATATCAAATCTGGTCACTTTATCGCATCGGTTATTTTATAACTGACGTGATAAAACAAATATCGGCAATTTATCACATCAATTATAAAAAAACCGATGTGATAAAGTACCATTTATAATTTCAGTTATTTTATAACCGACGTTATAAATAATTTTCTACGTCAATTATTAAATAACCCACATTATAAAAATAGAAATAATAGTTTATCATGCCAGTTATTAAATAACTGATGTGATAAATCTTTTAAATGATTTATCGTGCCCTGTATTCAGTCATTCTGTTTCTTCGATCGGGTGGCCTGTGACTCTCTCTCTCTCACAGAAAACCTAGAAAGGATTCTTCGATGTCATGCTATCCATCCTCGTTTCTCTAAAATAATTCATCATCTTTATTATCACCAAATCTATCAGGTCGACTCTCTACACTCAAGTAAGCCTTACACAACTCGTTTTCGTTTATTATTTTTCACGATGCCCTAAACTAATTTTTTTGAGATGTTATTTTTCTATCTTTGTTCTTACTATCATGGTAAGTTTCATAGTGTTCATTTATACCATGCTAAATTATTTTCTGGTAAAATAAACCATGGAAGTGATATCATGCATGTTTACAATTTTTGTGTGTTCTATCATGTGTGTGTGCACATACAGGGGGTGTCCAAGGGGGTGGGGGTTGTCCAAGTGGGTGGGGTGTGTCAAGGGGGGGGGGGGGGGGGGGGCTATCTAGGGGGGTGGGGGTGTCCAAGGGGTGTCAAAGGGGTGGGGTGGTGTCCATGGGGTACGGGAGATGTCCAAGGGGGTTAGGGGTGTCTAGGGGGTGTATAGGGGGTGAGGGGGCTATCCAAGGGGGTAGGGGTGTCCAGGGGTGTGGGGGTGTCTAGGGGGGTGAGTGGGTTATCCAAGGGGGTAGGGGGTGTCCTGGTGGGTGGGGGCTGTCCAGAGGGGTAAAGAGCTGTCCAGGGGGTGGGGGGGATGTCTAGAGGGGTGGGGGTGGGTGCTATCCAAGGGGGTGGGGGTGGTGTCCTGGGGGGGGGGGGGGGTGAGGGGGAGTTCCAAGGGGGTAGGGGTGTCCAGGGGGTGTGGGGGGTGGGGGTGGGGGGGGGGGTGAGGGGGAGTTCCAAGGGGGTAGGGGTGTCCAGGGGGTGTGGGGGGTGGGGGTGGGGGGGGGGGTGTCCAGGGGGTGAGGGGGGTGTCCAGGGGGTGGGGGTGTATGGGGGGGGGGGGGTGTCCAAGGGGGTATGGGGTGGGGGGGGGTGGGGGTGTCCAGGGGGTGGGGGGTGGTGTCCTGAGGGGTGAGAGGGCTTTCGAAGGGGGTATGGGGTGTCCAGGGGGGTGGGGGTATCCAGGGGGTGGGGGGATATCCATAGGGGTTGGGGGGATGTCCAGGGGGTGGGGGCTATCCAGGGGGGGTGGTGGTGTCCAGGGGGTGTCCAAGGGGGCGAGGGGTGGTGTCGGGGGGGGGGGGGGGGTCTAAGGGGGTGGCCATGTCCAGGGGTGGGGGGGGGGGGGTGGTGTCCAGGGGGTGAGGGGGCTTTCTAGGGAGGTGGGGGTGTCTAGGGGGGTGGGGGCTGTCCAAGGGGGTGGTGGTGTCTATGGGATGTCCAAGGGGGTGGGAGTGGTGTCTATGGGGGTGAGGGGTCTTTCCAAGGGGGTGGGGGTGTCCAGTGGGTGGGGGTGTCCAGGGGGTGAGGGGGTTGTCCTTGGGGGTGGGGGAGTCTTGGGTGGTGTGGGGGTGTCCAATGAGGTAGGGGGTGGGGGTGGTGTTTGGGGGGGGGGGGTGAGGGAGATTTCCATAGGGGTAGGGGTATCCAAGGGGTGGGGGGGTGTCCAAGGGATGAGGGGGTTATCTAGGAGGTGGGGCTGTCCACGGGGGTGTCCAAGGGGGTAGGGGTTGGGGTGGTGTCTAGGGGGGTGAGTGGGATGTACAAGAGGGTAGGGGGTATCTAGGAGGTGGGGGGTGTCCAGGGGGATCAAGGGGTTTCTAGAGGAGTGGGGGTGCTGTTTAGAGTGTGGGTGGGGGGTGGTGGTGTCCAGGGGGTGTCCAAGGGGGTGCGGGTGGTGTCCAATGTGGTAGGGGTTGGACAGTCACCTCACCCCTGGACAGTACTCCCCCACCCCTAGACACCTCCACCGCCATGGACACCCCCGCCCCTTGGACAGGCCCGCACCCCCAGGACATCCCCTACCCCTAGAACACCCTAGATAGCCCCTAACCCCATGGACAACCCCTACCCCCTTGGAAAGACCCCACCACCCCTGGATAGCTGCCTACCCCCTTGGACACCCCTTGATATATATATATATATATATCACAACAGTTTCGTTGAAACCGTTGGAATATTTTAACTTCAGGTAGTCTATACCAACGGTTCCTGTAGAATCGTTTGTATATGGATATTGCAACGACCATCACACTAATGATGTGTGAAACCATTGGGGTATTCTATAAAAATGGTTTTAGGGGATATCCCAATGGTTTCAAATCATTGGGATATGTGTAATTTTCAGTAGTGAATGTATACATATTTTAATATTTATACTTCGTATTACTTTTTTATGGAAGGGTGAATTTGGTATCCAGTTGCACCAGGATGTATTCTTTGTGTAACTTAAGAAGAAATGATCCAAGATGAATTTAAAATATTATATCTAACTATATTTTCTTTTTAAAATCATTTTCATGCACATATTTTTCAAATACGCATAGATTTTTTTTTATATTTCAAAATTGTTTTACATTCAAATTATGATATTTTTTATATAAATATATATTTGTCTTATCTTAACAAGATGTATAATTTTGATATTTGTTATAGGTAATGATGATTAGAAGTTGGATTACAACACATCGAATGATTAATGAATATGAGGAAGGTGTTGATGCCGTTTTTGGGATTTTCTAAATGAAATGTTCCAAGTAGTGACAATTTTTTCTATCCATGCCTGAAATGTTTGAATATAAAGAAGTTGAGAAGTATAGAGATCAAATATCATCTGATTTTTCATGGTTTTAATCCGAGTTACAACCCTTGTATTTGGCATGGTAAAACTAGATAGAATGTCAGATCTACTAATGATGATGATTTGAAAGATGGTAACTCTGATGGAATTAAAAAAATGATTCGTGATATTGTAGCAGAATAAATTGAGATAGAACCGATAGTTTCACATCTATATGGTGATGCTGAAAAACCATTGTATCTTGGTTTTATGGATTTTACAGTTTTTAGGTGGTGTTAAGATTGAATAATCTGAAGGAAAAACATGGATGGAGTGATAGAAGTTTTACAGAGCTGCTACAATTGTTGAAAGACATTATTCCAAAAGACATTGATCTTTCAGATTCACATTATAAGGCCAAGATAATATTATACTCGATGGGATTGGGACATAAGGAAATATATGCCTGTATAAATGACTGCATGATATATAGGAAGCAATATGAATTTCTGTCAGTGTGTCCTAAATATGGGACATCTCAGTATAAGTTGAAAGAAAAATCACTGGCTGATGTAGAGATTACAAAGATCCCTTCCAAGGTATTTTGGTATCTTCCTATAATTCATCATTGGAAGTGTTTATTTTATAATTCACATGATGAAAAAAGGTTAACATGGCATGCTGATGAGTGGATATGTGATGGAAAAATACATCATCTAGCCGATTATCCACAACGGTAGAAAATTGATGAGCAGTATCCTACATTTGGAAATGAAATTAGAAATCTCAGACTAGGGTTATGCACATATGAAATGAATCCATACCAAAACCTCATTAACACACATATTTCATGTCCTGTTTTATTGGTAATTTATAAACTCTCTCCTAAAGTTTGTATGAAGAGAAAATATGTTATGTCGAGTATACTGATCTCTAGTCTGAAGCAACCAGGAAATGATATTGATGTTTTCTTGTCACTATTGATTGATGATTTGAAAATGGGAGGATGGTATTAGGGTGTATGATTCTTATAAAATGGAATATTTTCAAATTCATGAAGTGCTTATGTTCACTCTAAACGACTTTATATAATATGGAAATTTGTCTAGATACAGTGTTAAGGGGCATAAAGCATGTCCAATTTGCGAACAACTGAATTCATATTGTCTATTGCATCTTGGGAGGAAAACAGTATACATGGGTCATCGAATGCTTTTTCATATGGATCACTCTTATAGAATACTAAAAAAGGAATTCAATGGCTCACAAGAATTTGATATTTCACCAAAAACTTTATCCCATAATGTGTATTTTTAGAGGGTGGAAAACCTTGATGTGACATTGGAAAAGACAAAAATATTTGGTAATGATAGACATATTTGGAAGAAAATGTCAAGATTTTTTGAGCTACCATATTTGATATATCATGAAGTGAAACATAATATTGATGTCATGCATGTGGAGAAGAATATCTGTGAAAGTTTTATTGAAGCATTGTTATATATTAAAGGAAAGAAAAAATATGGATTGAATACAAGATTAGACTTACTATCAATGGGAATACGTTTAGATTTATCTCCCACTCTAAAGGGAAGATGAACATTTCTTCCACCGAATTTTCATACATTATCCAAGAGGGAGAAAATTAGATTTTTTTTGTGTTTTCATTATATCAAAGTGCCTCAAGGTTATTCTTCAAATGTAAAAATCTTTGTCTCTTTGAAGGATTTGATGTTGATAGGTATGAAATCTCATTATTTTCATGTCAAGATGCAACAACTTCTACTAGTTTCATAGCATGGAATATTTTCCATTTGTGTCAAAAAGACTACAATGAAGTTGTGTTATTTTTTCAATTCAATTTTATATTAGGTGATTGATGTGAATGTTATGAAAATTTTGGAAAAGGATGAAATTACCACAATTTTTTAATTGGAAATGTACTTTCTCCATCTTTTTTTGATATAATGGTGCATTTAATGATTCATCTAATTCGAGAAATAAAGCTTTATGGACCTTTATATCTTCATTGGATGTATCCTTTTGAAAGGTATATGAAAATATTTAAGGGGTATGTTATGAATCCATATCGACCTGAATCCTCCATTATTGAAAAGTATATTTTTGGGGAGGTTGTAGAGTTTGTACGAGATACTTGGATGAGGTGGAGCACATAGGTTTGTATCTATCTCCCCATGAATGAGTTAATAATGAGGGAAAGGGGATTTGTGGCTTGAAAGTCAAATCATTGTCAGCTGAACAGATTAAGAAGTTAGAATTATACATCTTGAATAACTTAGTTGATTCTCAATCATATATCACATTGCATATTAATGAGTTGAAACAATGTAATCTAAAGAATAAAGAAATGTGGATTTTGAATGAGCACAACAAAACATTTTTTTCATGGTTTAAAAAGACCTTTATTGGTATATCTAATGTATGATAAACATTAAGATTGTTAGTGGGTGGTCCCAGTTTAAATGCGATAACATGGTCTGGGTATGACATTAATGGCTATACATTTTAAATGAAAGCTCAGGACAACAGAAGTGCAGTTCAGAATAGTGGTGTATTTCTGTTTGCAGAAGTAATGAATTTTTCGAGTTTTAAAGACAAAAAACCAATTTCTGCATCAAGTTCATATTATGGAGTCATTAAAGAAATATGGGAGGTTGATTACTTTAAAATTAAATTTTTTATTTTTAACTGAAAATGGTTTATCGGTAACAACAGTGTCATACATGATGAATTTGAAATGACAGTTGTTAATCTGAATAGATTGGAAGACACAACATATTCTTTTTCAATGGAAACACATGAAAAATAGATTTTCTATGTAGTTGATCAGTTAGATATGTAGCGGTCTGTAGTTTTACAAGGGAAAAACAGTATGTTGTTGAGGATCAACTTGATGAAGATGCTGATTTATGAGAGATCCCTACTTCCATGGAAATATTAACAGAACATAATGATGAGCATGTTGAAGACATGGTTTTTTTCATAAGGAATGATTATGATGAATGAATTTGGGAAAATAATCCATTTGTACATTCCTAATATTACAAGTAACATATGTTTATTTCCTTTTTACATTTATTATTTTCATAAAATGTTAGATATTGTAATTTTTTTTATTAAAACACGTATTAAAACAAATAAGTATAAGTTATTGTTTATTTTAATTTTGTTTAGTTAATTTTATCATCTTTAACATTACATAAATTATATATCTATTATTTTTGTTTAATGAAAATTACTTTACCATGTTTAGCATGTTTTCCATGTCTACCATGTTTACCATGTCTACCATGTTTACCATGTCTACCATGTTTACCATGTCTACCATGTTTACCATGTTTACCATGTTTACCATAGTTTACCATGTTTACCATGTTTACCATGTTTACCATGTTTACCATAGTTTACCGTAGTTTACATTTACATAACTTATATATTTATTGATTTTTTTGAATGACAATTACACTACCTTGGTTACCATGTTAACCATATTTACTATTGTTTAACGTGCTTACTATATTAACCATGTTTACTATTACATAACTTAGTTCAATTTTCCTTTTTCTATTTACATTAGTATTGTAATATTTGAATTTTTATATTTGTGAACTAATGTTTGTTTCTTTATTTGAAGGATAATGACATATCAATCAGTTGATCAACCACATGATTCTTGAGCTGAGCATAATGATCATACCTCTAGGGAGGAACATTTACATTCTACTCTTAATGTTCCCCAATTTTCCTCATGTGCTTTCATAATGACAAAGAAGAGTTCAAGAGTTAGTAAACATGGGTGCACACATTTACCAAAATTATCACTTTCCCGTACGCATGACCAGAGGGAACTCATTGATTTTTATGAGAATGATATTCCTAGAGGTCCAAATGAAAAATATTTTAAGAGTTTTGTATCAACTCAGGGTAAGAGCAAAGTAATCATTTTGTATGATTATTGGATAAGTGTGGACCAAGCAATAATGTCTCAGCTGTGGGAGATAATTTTGGTAAGATCCTTTTCTATTGTTTTCCTATTATTTAAATGTTTCTATTATAATATGTTTTACCTATTATTTATCAGATGACATTTGATATTCCTGACACTGGAGGAGTCAAGAAGAAATGCTTATCGATAGTTTCTAGGAGAAGGAGGGATTTCAAATAAACCCTCACATATGATTTCATTTTTGGTCATAGGAGTCATGATAATCCATGTCATATATATCCTTTCATAGATGAAGACACATGGAGACAGTTTGTTGAAATTAGAAGAAAAGATTCATTTTTGGTAAGGGAAATGTAATATTTTTTATGTTTTCTTATATAAATAATATTATTAATATTTTTTAATGATTTCTTATTCTTAATTTACAGAAAACAAGGACATATGATCAGTATATCCAATATAAAAATGTATACCCTCATAGTTTTTCTTGGGGAGGGTTTACATTTTTGGAAGAACACATGATGGTAGAAAAATTACAAAAACTGAGATCTAAGTCTTCAAACTCTAGAGAGGTTGTCCTTCTATCCCCTCCATCTAGACATGAAAAATGGAAGAGATCTCAGATGGGCAAAAAGGGGAAATATATTTTAAAAGAATTGAGAATCGTAGCTGAGAGGATTGTAAGATATTTATTTTATTTATTTAAGTTAACTATATTCTTTATATAATTTTAATCATTATAGAAATGTTCAAATAATTAATATAGGATTCTCTTGAGGAGAAGAGCACATAGGGGGTATTTACAACTGCTGGGAGGCAAGATATTTTATCTGCAACATTGGAAAATCCCGAACACCTTGGTCATGTACGAGGATATATGATGGGTGTATTAGTAAGAAAAGTATTTCCACATTCTTCAACTTCTTCCATTGAGGGTGTTTATAAAAAAAATAGAATCCTTGGAGGCTGAAGTTCATAATATTTATGGGACAATGGAGGAAACTATTAGAGCGTCGGTATAGTCTATGTTGGTAGACATGAAATGAAAATTTCAAATAGCAGCTCCCAATACTGCACCTCCCCTTGCAGACCCCATTATTTATCCTCCACCTCTTCCTGTAGCTCCCACTCCTCCACATCTTCCAGTAGCTACCACCCCTCCACCGCAACTTCCTACTTATTTCAAATTGTACGTTGATGATACTCAATATAATATAGTTGCATATAGACTGGTATATTGTATACGAGATATAGTTCATAATCAATAGTTAGAGGTAGAGCATCATGGGGTCACTATACATGATATTATAGATAAATCATCTTGACCACCATTACCTACAGATGAGATGACGAACTTTGAACATAGTATTAGCCATTTTTTAATTTGGCCATCCAAACTTCTGCAACTCATTACCATAGAGGTATGTGTGTTATATCTTCTATTTTTTTTATTAAAGTTGTTTTAAACATTTGAGAAATAATATATTTTTCTATTTATTTTTACAGGAATACTTCAAAGGTAAAGAAATACTATATAGAAAACAACAAAGACAAATGGATATTACATTAGATACAAATTCCACTAGTCTTGACAGATGGTTAAGATATTAAAATTTTTTGGTGGATCATTATGAGTTTCTAATTGAAGATCATGTTTATGGATGTGCAATAAATGTGGGGATTATGAAAAATGATATCATGGAGCTTGTTACTGGAGATAAGTTGGGCATCAACACAGTGCAAATTTTTTCCATGTAAGTTTTTACACCTTTTCCCTGCGTTATATTTATTAAAAATTTATACTTATGTATGTTTTGTATTAGGTATCTTTATAACATGTGTGAGAAGAATGAGCGAACAGACGTATATGGATTCATGGACCCGCATTTGATTTCCCCTGAAGCACATGCATTGGATGGGGAACAAAGAATACTTTATATTGATGAAATATTTGAACAGAATATAATCACATAGTGTTGGATGATTCCTTTTTGTGAGAGGTATGAAACATATCTCTGGAAAATATTTCATTATCTTTTAACATAAAAAACCACTAACCTTAAATTTTCTTTTATCAGTGATCATAGGATGTTTGGTGTTTTTTTCCCAAGGGAGAAAACACTTTATTCGATATTATCTATCTATGGTGATGTGTGAAAAAGTTTTAAGAATATGTTGGAAAAGTAAGTTTCAATTTTTAATAGTGATATATATTATAATGAATTTTAAATTTATCCCATTCTTATTATTTTCTAAAAGGGGATGGGTCTACTTTCAAAAAAACACAATGAAAAGAAGTGCCAAGATCATATATGTAAAAGTAAAGGTAAATATCCATTTAAAATTTTGTAATTTTTGAGGTATTATATAAAAATAATATTTTGAATTTACACTCATTTAAACAGAATTTTCATGAACAATAAGGCGTCATCGAATACAGATATTATTTGTTAAGATTTATTTATAAAATAATTAAAACTGGAACACTTGTGAACTTTGACCTGTTAAGATTTCCTTTTAAACTTTTCCCTAATATTTCATTTAATTTATTCGTTATACATGTTAACTAGTATCATTTTAATTTGTATCTATTTGATGACCCTCAACCCTATAGTGCTCTATAGGTCAAACACTTATAAATGTAATGGTCAAATTATTTTATAGGTTTGACTGTATTTTAGTTTGTTTGTAGTGTAAAATGTAATTTTCAATATTTTCATTATAATTGTGTATTTGGTAGTCATTTAGGATGGATTTAGGTTTTTTAGTTGACATATTATGTTTTGAATGTTATATATGTGAATGTTTAATTTTGATCTCCATCTTGTTTTGGTCTATTTCTGATGGTTTTTCTGGTATGGATTCTGGTCCTGGGGGGGGGGGGGGTACTGGGGTGTAGAGGGGTGTCTAGTGGGGTGGGGGTTTCTAGGGGTGTGGGAGGGCTGTCTAGTAGGGGGGGGTGTCCAGTGTGTCTATGGGGGGTGGGATGGTGTCCAGGAGGGTGAGAGGGCTGTCCAGGGGGTGGGGGCTATCCAGGAGGGTGGGGGGCTACCAGGGGGTGTCTAGGGGTGTGTGTGTGTGGGGGGGGGGGGGTGTCCAGTGGGGTGGGTGGATGGGTGGGGGAGAGGGTGTCTAATGGGGTGGGTGGGTGGGTGGGGGGGGGGGTGTCTAAGGGGTATCCAGGGGGTGTGTGTGTGTGGGTGGGGGGGGGGGGGTCCAGGGGTGTGGGAGGGCTGTCTAGTAGAGTGGGGGTGTCTAGGGTGTCCATGAGGGTGGGAGGGTGTCCAAGAGGGGGGGGGGGGGGGTCCCGGGGAGTGGGAGGGATGTCTAGTGGGGGGGGGGGGGGGGTCCATGGTGTCCATGGGGGTGGGGGGGTGTCCAGGAGGGTGGGAGGGCTGTCCGGGGGAGTGGGGGGCTGTCCAAGAGGGTGGGGGGAGGGGTGTCCAAGAGGTATCCAAGGGTGTGTGTGTGTGTTGGGGGGGGGTGTTCAGGGGGGGGGGGGGTGTCTAGGGGGTCCATGGGGGTGGGAGGGTGCCCAGGAGGGTGGGAGGGCTGTCTAGGGGGTGAAGGATTTCTAGAATGGTGGGGGGGGGGGGTGCTGTCCAGCGGGTGTCCGTGGGTGTGGGAGGGGGGGGTGTCTAGGTGGTTTCTAAGGGTGTGGGAGGGCTGTCCAGTGGGGTGGGGTGGGGGGGGGGGTGTCATTTGGGATGGTAGGGTGTCCAGAAGTGTGTGTGTGTGTGTGTGGGGGGGGGGGGGGGTGTCCAGTAGGGTGGGTGGGGGGGTTCCTGGGGTGTGGGAGGCCTGACCAGTGGGGGGGGGGTGTCCTGGGTTTCCATGGGGGCAGGATGGTGTCCAAGAGGGTGAGAGGGCTGTCCAGGTGAGTGGGGGGCTGTCCAGAAGGGGGTGGGTGCTATCAAGGGTGTGTACAGGGGTGGGGGTGTCTAGGGGGTGGGGGGGGGGGGGGGTTCTAGGGGTGTGGGAGGGCAATCCAGTGGGGGTGGGGGTGTCCATGCGGGTGGGAGGGTGTCTAGGAGGGTGGGAGGGCTATCCAGGGGGTGGGGTGTCTAGGAGGGTGGGGGTTGTCAAGTAGGGTGGGGGGTTTCCAAGGGTGTGGGAGGGCTGTCTAGTGGGGGGGGGGGGTGTCTAAGGTTTCTATGGGAGTGGAAGGGTGTCCAGGAGGGTGGGAGGGATGTCCAGGGGGTGGGGGCTGTTCAGGAGGGTGTGGGTGGGGGGGGGGGGTGTCCAGTGGGGTGGGGGTTTCTAGGGGTGTGGGAAGGATGTCCAGTGGGGTGGGGATGGGGGGGGGGGTGTCCAGGGTGTCCATGGGGGTGGGAGGGTGTCCATGAGGGTGATAGGTCTGTCCAAAAGAGTGTGGGGCTATCTAGGAGGGTGGGGAGTATCTATGGCGTGTCTAGGGGTGTGGGGGTGTCCAGGTGGTGGGGGTGTCCATGGGGGTGGGAGGGTGTCCAAGAGGGTGGGAGGGATGTCTAGGTGGTGGGGGTTGTACTGGGGGGGGGGGGGGTGTACACAGTGTCCATGGGGGTTGGAGGGTGTCTAGGAGGGTGGGAGGGCTGTCTAGGGGAGTGGGGGTTGTCGAGGAGGGTGTGGGGGGGGGGGGTGTCTAGGGGTGTTGGGGGCTATCAAGGGGGTGGGTGGGTTCAGGGGTGTGGGAGGGCTGTCCAGTGGGGGGGGGGGGGTGTCCAAGGTTTCCATGGGGTGGGAGGGTGTCCAGGAGGGTGGTGGGGCTATCTAGAGGGGTGGGGGCTGTCCAGGAGGGTGGGGGGGGGGGGATGTCCAGGGGTGTGTGTGTGTGTATGGGGGGGGGGGTTGGTCTGGTTTTGGTCTTTTTTAGGTCTTCTTAGCAGGGAATAGTTGTGGTTGAACATTTTTATTAAAAAAAAATTGATTTTTACATCTGTTATTTTATAACTGATGTAAAAAATGCATGGGAATGGGTTTTAATGTCGGTTATTTAAAAAATGACATAACAAATGCATGGGAATGGGTTTTTGGGTCAGTCATTTCATAACCGATGTAATAAATGTATTATAATAGTTTTTTTTCTTCGGTTATTTTATAACCAATGTAGTATATATGTTTTCACGTCACTTATTATTTAACCAATGTAAAAAAATGCTTGGTAGGCTAGTTTATCACGTGAGTTGTTTTCATAACCGACGTGATAAACACGTAGAAGGCACATTTTATTACGTTAGTTATATAATAACTGATGTAATAAATTATATACCACATAGATTATTTAAAAAATGACGTAATAAATCATGACTATGAAGCATTTTCCACATCGATTTTTTAGGAACCAACGTGAAAAATGCTTCGTATTTTTGGTTTTTACGCCGGTTATTTTAAAACCGACATAAAAAACAATATCTATAATGTCTCTTGTAATAACTTGGGCCAAAATCCGATGTAAGAAATAAAAAATAACCGCTATTAAAAACGTTTTCTACACTAGTGATTCCATTGTAACTCATGAATAACATCCAATCTAACAAATATCTAAATGACTAAATATCTAAAATTTGGATCTTAGAAATTTAAGGCAACTGGAAAAGGATAAAGACCTATATATATGTGATATATAAGACATTAATAAAATAAAATAATGTCTTTTGGTGAATAAAATTATAGTAACTAACTTATCTATAATTTTTCCTCATAACTTGTGAATAACATTTTATTTACCCAATATTGGGAATGTGAAACTAGATAAAGTAACTTAAATGTGAATCCATTTAGATGGGTGGTTGTAGACTTGACTAATATATGAGGGTTAGATGATAGTGCATATTTTGACCCTATATGAAGATGTTAATCTAGTTTATAGGAAGGTTGGGATAGAGAGAAACCATTGGTTATGGTAACTTTATAGTATGTGTGTTTCCCTATGTATGCGTGATATCCTTAAGTCTGTTGGTTAGATCTAGCATGTTGGGTACTGCATGACCTTGATTTATGTCTGAGGATGTGTATGATAGTTATGTATTGGTGTTTTATGGTGTTTGAGCTAGGTGGGAGGCCTCGTGAAACTTAGATGAAACCCTAGTTCTTAGTGATTCAATGCCTACCAATACTTAAGGGTGACCTTTGAGAGGGGTTAACCCATTTTTAAATATGGTTTGATATGTGAAGAATGTGTATATTCTTTATCTTATAATATTGGTGCATGGGAGGTTCTACCGAGTGTGTGGTTTCGACACATTGAGTGCCTTGGATTTATGAGGAAGTGTGTTTGGCGTTTTAATACCATTAGATTAAAGGTCATTTTTTTGGAAGGAATTATTATTCGGATGCCTATTCAGTTACCTTATGGTGATATTTTGATGGCATGGTTGGATATGACCCTAATTTTGAGGGTCCAAGTTTGGGGAGGTGTGGAGAAACACTCTGGGTTGGAATTGAGGCATAATAACTGTTTGGAGGCTTATAGTTTCAGTACGGAGGATACCCTTAGAGGGATTAGGTAGTGGATTGTGAGATACCTCTTCTTTTGGGGTTTTGGTATTCCTGAGTACTGGTGATCGTGATGTCTAGGATAAGTTTTTAGGATAATATTAGTGTTATTCCTAGTCTTCTGGTATTTAGATGCGTTGTGGTATGCAGTGTGGGTGTTTAGATGATATATATGGGAAATAATGCATATATGATGGGTGGTAATGGGGTAATTTGTGGCTTGGTCAGCAGTTTGACCTAGTGTGTGAGTTATTATTAGTGTTTTATGATTTAAGTGGTTATTAGTTATATGTTAGAGGTGGTTATCATGGAATCATGAGATTTTTGGATTTAAAAAACATAGTGGCAAGCACTTATTTGAGGGCCGTGTTTCCATTGAGGTGATGTGACTAAATGACTTGGGAGTGAGCAACCACTATTTTTCTTGTGTTCAAGGGTGTGTGAATTGGCTATATGTAGGGATCTGTTAGGTTTATAAGTTGGTGAAATAGGCTATGTATGGACCCATGGTGGATCTTTCGGGTGTTGAAGAGCTTGAGTGATGAACCAGTAGCAATGATGTGATAGAAATAGGTCAAAGGCTTCTTGGTGGAGAGTCATGGAACTATATAATATTTAATTATAGGGTTCCTCTTAGAGTGAGACGACCTATAAATTATTGATTCTTTGGGAAAAACTACCTAAATAGTTTTATGTAAATTAAGATGTATCCTCTAGTTGATGGTGGTGTCGTATAGGGTCAGGGTGCACTAGCACTATCGAACCTAGTTACCATGAGAAGAGAAATCAGGGGAGATGATACTAGGGATATATTTTAGGTTGTTATAAGTAAATATGTGTGATTGGGAGTGCACCACATTATATTTAGGAGTGTCTCCCTCACACTAAATTAGGACTCAGTGGGTGCCATGGATAATTACCATGTAATTCAAGGGAAAGTAGTGGCTGATAAATCATTATTAATTTTCTGTTTAAATGAGGAATCCACATTCAATCATTATGTTTAGTGAAGAATGGGGAATGGTATGTAGTGGTTGATATTTTCTTTATTTTGTATAATAATAATGAAACTCCATTGTTAGGAGCATAACATCAGTTGCGGAAGGTCGACCCTTATGTTAAGGTGTCATCGGTTTGGTGAGGATATCAATTTGGTTGGTGAATTTGAATCCTATGGATTATGTGGAGTATTATAGGGAAAAATATATATGTTATATTTTATGAATTCCAATCATTTGTGATGGATTAATATGTTTTAGAGAAGGTCTGAGGGTGACTATGATCGACGCGGCATCAATGCTCGTGATAGAGCACAATGATAAGCTTAGTTAGTTAGAGGTTCAATTTTGGAGTTTCATTTAAGGTCAAGGTTAGAATTCAGTAATCTTATTTTGGGATTATCATAGATTCTATATAGAGTATTAGAATTTTTTTTTGGGTGTTTGGGTGATGCATCAGTGGGTATATCCAAGTGTTCAGAATAGTTACCTAATAAAGGTCCAAATACAATCTTCATTTTTAAATGGTCATGATGGTTTGGGAAATCACCTAGAATGCATCATATTCAGTATGATGGGAATTTTTAAGCTTGAAATGGGCTTATAATAAGAACCAAAGTGTTGTAAACTATGAGTGGTGGTGGTGAAACTTATTAGTTTGGTCGAGGACTTGGAATGAGGAGTGGTACAAACCTTTGGTCAGTGCCCTGTCTAAGAGTTGCATGTTATGTGTTGGAACCTGGTGTAGAACTGTCTAGACCAAGTGTCCAAGGTTGGTTTGAATTAGATTAAAAATAAGTTTCATAGGACATTACTTTACTAATATAACTTCAAGTAAGGTTTGGGTTGATTAGTTAACCAGGTAATGTGAGTGAGGATTGAGAACTCCAGTGCTAGATGGTAATGGATTTTAGATAGGTTTATGATTTTAAATCCGTAAAAAAGATGACCTATGGTTAGGAGAATTCCTTGTATAAGTTGAATGGGTAGTGTTTGTTTCATGTAGTTTTTGATGAATGTTGGGAACACTATGCTGACAAATCCTACCTGTGGGGTTTTGATTTTAAGAGAACACACATGTTTGGGTGTCAGTTGGTTTGTTTTGGTTGAATCTATTTTTTCAAAGTTGGAAACCAGTAGTTATGGGATGGAAATCAAATAGTCAGATCAAATGTAAGTATCAGGAGGAAATATGGTTAGGTAACTAGGTCTGGGAGATTTCATTTTTTAGGTGATATGTTTATGTTAGTATTGAGGTGAGTCCTTAGGTTGTAAATTGTGTTAGAAGCGGGACTGCACATTGGATATGGTTTTGAGAGAGAGTGGATGGCGTAGACCAATGACACCAACCCGTTAAGTGTGGTTTTGATGAATAAAAAGTTTGGGGATGACACTAGAAGTGGGTTATCATGTTGGGTTGAGTGTTTTATTCCATGGTAATAATATCCCCTAAAAACTATATAATGGATAAAAAATTGATGAATTGGAATGGTTTATAGAATTTGATTTGGAAATGTAAATTTTAAAGGTTGAATGGTTAATGAGAATGGTGTTATAAAAATGGTGTTTCAAAATTGGAAATGGTATTTGAAATAGTGTTTTGAAAATTGGTTCTGGTAAATTGAAAATGAAATTTGGAATGGGATTTCGAATTGGAATGGTACCTTACCTTAACAAATTTCTTGAAATGGGATCCCAGTTTTAAAAGTGTTAAATGGTTTTGTAAATGTTCATGTGTAATGGAAATTTTAATTATTCAGAACAGGTTTGATAATTAAACCCTTGATATTTTAACTGTTATATTTTATTGTGGAACTAATGATACATTACTAGTATAATTATAATTTTATGGTATGGTGAATCATGGACCATAAGTTGATAGGTAAACCTAGGTGAATTCAGTCCCTAGGTGGATACAAGAAAGTGATGGCTAAAACTAGGTTTAATCACCCCCTAATTGGATGGGTAAAAGTCACACTTAAACCCAAGGTGAATATGACCCTTGGGTGGATATGGAAAATTAAAGGTTAAATAAAGAGTGAACATGGACCCTAGGTTGATGCTGATTTAGATAGTTAAAAATGGGGTGAACACATACCTCAGGTGGACGTTGGCCCCCTGAGGATGGTTATATTACCCCTAGGTGCCAATTGGATTGGAGATGTGTGTATTTACTCTATTCAGGAGTGGCTTGGGTTAGAATAGTCCTTGTGAAATGATTAGAGAAATTAAACATTGGCCAAAAAAGGTGGGTCCAGCCTCTACTGTCACCATATATCCCAGGTTCAGAGTTGTATTTATTTATTTATTACTCTCATTTTTTAAATTATTCATATACATGGCACTATAACATGAAATTATTTATTCAGACTCGATTATCTAGGGATTCCATCAATGGTGAACTATTAGGTTATAAGCACACATGGATCGAGCCTATAGTTGATACCTGAGAAGGTTTCATTGTTTCAGGTCTAGAAAAGGGAAAAAATCCTACTATCGATGCCTTATTGTGTTAATTGGTTGGATCATGGGAGTAGAGCCATAGCTCATAGCTTTTGGGGACTTTTGTTAGTTATCAATTTTTTTACATTTGGCATGATTATAAATAACTTTACCAATATTTATTTACTACCTATATGTATGAAACATCATTCTGATATGTCATGGGATATGAATTAATATTTTTCATTTACCGTTTGTTGGTCTATATGTGAGGTTTTATGATGTTTCTATTATTTACATTATGTTTTGTTCTATCCAAAGGGTAGTTTTACCCCACTAAACCACCTATATACCCTCTCTATTAGTCAGTAGCCTTTAACATATGGAGAGGTTCACCAGAGGTACAATATCAACTACTAGTCTAGGAACCGGTATGTTGATCGGGGTGACATGACATTAAAATACATGTATAGATAATTTTATGGGAAATATTGACTTATCTTATAATAAGAAAATTTGGGTATAATGTGTAAAAATTCCATTTAGATGTAAAGATAAGGGTTTGTTTATGTAAATGAGTTTTTCCTAATTTTCTAAAACTTTAAACCTAGAAGGTATTGGATATGTAAGTGACTAAATGTTGGCTATTGATATTATAATTATGGATGGTTAAAATTGAGTCAAATTTTTTAGTATCAAAGATATAATTATAATGAGTATGTTTTTTTTTCACTAAATCCAAGTGTACGAGTCTTCGATTGTCTCATCGAATGATGCTTACGATGTTTCATGGTGATTTTTACACATGTCAGATTCATGCTTACACAATATGCATAATATTTAAATAGGTTACAACCATGATCATGAAGTACTAAAAATCATTCTTATGGTGGCAGGATAATGGATAAAAAAATATTCATTGATGGTTACACAACCAATGCCTTTTTCATATCTTCAAGCTTCTTTATGTGAAATATATAAAAATCCTCCAAGAATCACTACTCTTTAATATTTTTTTTATCAAGCAAGGAATATAATGTCATGTTTCATGCTCCAAGACTTCACAATAGTAAGATAAATGATAATCAGTAGCAATCCATTTATATTACTCAAAAATTAATTAAGTTAATTAAATTACTAATTTATCCATTTTAAACAATATTCACACAATCAAACGATTTGAAACTTTAATTCCAAAAATCATTAGAAATCCATGAATAACTAAACATGAGGGAATAAAATGAATCAAATATCAACAAAAATATAATCAATTTTTGGACTATGTAAATTACCCCACACTTAATCCTTAGGTTCCTAGATAAGTTGTCTTAAAATATATTACCAAATAAAAATTCATTCACTATCCAACACGAGTTCAATTTTAAAAACCATGTTTCCCAATCTTATCATGCTTCCATAATGTATTTTTTTCTATTTCCCAATTAAGTATATTAAATTAATTTCCAATTATTTTATCCTCTCATGTACACTTATACTTACCTTTCCTTGAAAGCATAAATCAATAATCAATTATTAATTTTATGCAAAATTTTTCTTATTCCAAATTCATTAATGGTTAACCACATACTTGATGAATTTATTCATCTCCATATAATGAGTTAAGTATTTTTTCACATAATGATGTCTTTTCTAGGGTTATTCTATGGATTAAGGTTGGTGGGTTATTATGAGAAAATTTATAAGTAATATTTAGGAGGCGTAGCTCTATGTTAGATGCACAATACATGATTTTAAATTTTCATAATGAATGGATTCCTCCCCTATCTTTCTATCCCACTAATACAAATCTATTCCATTTGAGGTTCAATAGGAAAAATCAAACCTTTTGAAATTTTAGTAGTGGAATACTTTTCCTCACTTTGTTTCTCATAATAGGTTATATATATATTTCTTTTATTCTAATATTGAAGGGATATGGGGACTTTGATTTTTTTTTATTATGGGTGTGAGATATGTCCTTTCCCAGATTACGAGGTATTTCTCCTTCCATTTGGATGTTTAATTGGGATTTTTCAAAAAAGATTCAGTACTTCCTTCCAAGAATATTATATTGAACAATAATTTTCACTGTATATTGGATAGAAAATTTCAACTCAAGTTATCCTCCAAACTCATCTTCAGTATCTTAAGTAGTCTACCTTAGAAAATTTTAGTAATAGTAACATTTTCATCCCAAATTCCTCTAATTCTTAGTAGTTCTATCTTGTTGTTTTAGTTATATCTAGTTGATTTCATATAAATAATTCAGTGCATATTTTAATCATTTAGATAAATAGGGACACTTTTCTACTATAAAACAATAGTACACTTCCATGCTGACCTTTGTATGATATATAGTCTATATTCCCATTATTCTCAATATGATATTCCTCAATGTTTATTAATAAAAAATTATAAGTAATTTCTTACTTTAGGTAAAATAGTCTAGTTAGAACAATGTTTTCAAGTTCCAAATTCTCCTCCCCACACTTTAATTTGACCTCAATTGTAACCCCCTAATATTTTTATGAAATAGATCTTTAAATAATTTTATTTCTTTAAAATCATGTTTTTCACCGACAATGAAATATTATATGTCTATTATAAAATAACCCTTAAATTGGTTGGAATAAATATGAATAACTAATTTATGAAATAAATATAAAGTTACAACTCAATATGAATATATTGGTATGTTCTTAGAAAATTATCACACAATCTTTAGTAAAGTTGCATTATTTTTTCAAAAGTGGACTCTCTTCAAAAAATGAGCTTTGTTCTTTTTATGAGTGAATATTAATTTATAGAATATATATAAAATTTATTTTAAAAAATACATTTTATTTTTTAATTCTTCATGTAAAAATCATCTTAAAATTATTTTTTATAATTTTATAAAAACATTTATTTTCAAGGAATAGTGAAAATACATATTTTATTGAAAACAATATTTTATTTTAAAGCCTTTAAAGTGTAAATTATGTTTTGGATCAGTTTTCAATTTCAACCAGTCCGTTTTTATTTAAAATATTTAAATTATTTTTTTTTAAAATCATTTTATACACTAATTTATTATAAAGAAAATTTATTTTAAAAAGGGAATTTTTCCAAAAAAACTCTTTTCATAGCGTTTTACCAGTTTTATTTTAAATTAAATTCTAAAACATCTGTGTTTTGAAACTTAAAAAATGGATGCTATATTTGGATTAATAAGTTACATATTTAATAAATAGGTTCCTTTTATTTCTTTCCAATATGAATAGTAACTGTGGAAAATTATGTTATCAGGGTAAAGGGTAAATTGAGTAATTTAGGTTAAAAATATAATGATAAGGACTATAAAATGACCCTAAAAATAATAGAAATATTATTTTATTATGATAATTTGACTCTTAACACCTAAGGATCTAAATTAATATATTTAATGGGCATTTTTTCATGAAAATGACTTATATAATATTTAAATAAAGAAAATCACAAAATGTCACATTCTTTATCTTAAATAATTTTTATGTTTCCATATGGGAATAAAGGTAGGTTATCAAAGAATATAAATTCCTATTTTTAAATTAATAAACATACTTTCATTATATGAACTTATTTTTGGATTTTTGTGCCACATGGATGAGATTTTGATATTTATAGTGTTTTATATAATAAAGATTCAATGTTCTCACATTCATGTTTTAAATATTATATCCTTTTAAAAAGAGGTTTATCCTAGATATATATTTAATAATAAATAGTATTTTTAAATTTAAAATATTTATATATATCATTATAATTTATTTATAATTTTTAGTGACTAAATAATTACTTTAAATACTTATACAATACTAATGCAATAATTATTCTATTAATGTAAATGTCAAATAAATGCTATTAAAAATAATAAAATAAATATAATTTGAATTAATTAATGTGATAAAATAATTTTACAGATTACTTTGACCTATTATGGATATAATAAAATATTTTTTTCGAAGTTAACTTTTTTATCTTGATATGTTTAAAAGTCCAAGTAATGAATAGTGTCAAAATTGACACTAATGACATTTTATCAAAATAATATATTATTAAATTATATAAAAATTATAAAACATTTTTAAAAATAAAAAATAATTATAATATTATATAAAATTTCATAAATATTTCATTTATGGTCTAATTGATATCATATAAGTTAAATTTTTAACCTTTTAATAATGAATTGTTTTTCACCGTAGTTAAAATTAAAATAGGTTAACTAAGAGTTAATCAAAATGATAAAGTTTACACTAATATAAAAACTTATCTAAAATCTATTTATTGACGATATTAAAACTTTATATTATCTTATATTATAATACATATCCATTTGGTATCATTTAGATAGAAAATGAATTATTATAATCTCATCTTTTGATAAATACAAAAAGTGTCCCTCGCCTCAATTATTAAAGGAAACCTCCTCCCTTACTTATTGAATTCACTTTTAGCATTAAATATCAACCATAACCTACCGATTAATCTTATAAACTTCCCTAGACACATTATAGAGGTGATTGTATTTTCAAAATACCAACCCTAGTGTCCCTAAAATGAGATCTAAAGGAAGTTTACTGAAGAAGTGGTAATCCTCTTTACCGACTCTTTCAAGTTTATTTATTCTTCTACTTCTTCTTCACGTGTTTCTTCCATTATAAAGTAATAACTATAATATCGTATATATTATGATATTATATTATTACTATGGTAAAACTATATTCCAACTTTTATCCATCCTATGAAAAATGAAAGCACCATGCATGCATACGTACGACTACCATTTCTACACTGTGGTGTAATATGTTTTTCATCACTACTTTACTTGGATGGGTATAATGATAGAAATAATATATATATATATATATATATATATATATATAATAACTACAAAATGGAATTTATTAAAGAAAAAAAATAATATACCATTCACTTATTTACCTCTTCACCATTAAGGTAATGACACCGTCGCTCATGCGTACGCACGACCTACCGTCTCCACGACGTGATACAATTCGTTTTCCATGATCACCATAAAAGAATGATTATATAATGTATATAATGAATAAATATGATATATATTTCGTTAATATCATTCTGGAGATGAATAAACTATCACTACTACAGAACAAACCTTTAATAGTGCTGGACTTTATGAGTACTAGCAAAAAACACTGATTAAGGGGTCCTTTATCAGTGCTAAACAAAGCACTGATAAATGGAAACTTTTATCAGAGCATTATTTTTAGTGTTGATAAAGGGTAAACTTTATAAAGTATTTATTTTTAGCAATGTTAAAGGTCCAAAATAAAATTAAATAATTAAACAAATAAAAAATAATGAAATATTAACAATTTTATTAATTTAATAATAATTGATAAAAATGAATAAATAGAATATATATATATATATAAGTTATAAATATTAATAAATTGTATATATTAAATATATAGATATGTAAAATAAATAAAATTAAATAATTAAACAAATAAAAATTAAAAATGAGTAAATTAAGAAAAATATTAAACTTTTTATTAACTAAACAATTGTTGATAAAAATGAATAAATTTAATATACATATATATTGATTATAAATATTAATAAATATTATATATTAAATATAGATATATAAAATTAATAATTTTAAATAATTGAACAAAAAAATAAAAAATGAATAAATTCAAATAATTAAAGAAAAAAAATTAAAAATGAATAATTTACAAAATTATTAAAAACATTATTAATGAAATAATTGTTAATAAAAATGAATAAGTTTAATATATATATATATTAATTATAAATAGTAATAAATAATATATACTAAAAATAAATATATATAAAATGAATAAAATGTAATAATTAAAAACATATTAATGTCTTAGTCATTTTTAATGTTTGATTTTTCAATTTAGAATATGCCAAACATGTATTACATTGATTTCACATAAATATATATGTAATTAATGTATCTTTATATACAACACACACACAAAAAGAAATATTTACAAAATTAATGAAATCTTATATAGAAATACATAAACTTAATATTTTCTTAATTTATTCAAATTTTGGTATATCTTAGAATTTCATTATAACATGATAAATTTAATATATTATGATTTTAATCATTCTATTTTATTTATTTATTTTTAATATTATTAGAGTTAGGTATTATTTATTCATTTTTTTATTTTTTTTGAATTAATCATTTTATATTATATATATATACACTATATTTTAGTATTTTCAATATATATTCATTTTTACTTCAATATATATCCTTATTTTTTAATAATTTATATTTAATTAATAAATCATATCCATTTTTTCAATATTTTTAAAGTGTACTCATTTTTAATTATTCAATTTCACTCATTTTTAAAATTTATGTCTTGAATATTATATATCCATTAATAATTTTAAAAATATATACATACTATATTAATAACTTTATAAATTTATAACTATTATAAAAAAATAAGTATTATTTGTTTAGAAAAGTAGTTATATAATCATAAATAAATAAATATATATTTAAATAATTATAAAATTATAATAAATTTAATTAAATAATGAATATGATATATTTATATTTATATTTATATTATATATATATATATATTAGGTCAAAGTATTAGTTTATTTGGGTAAATGAGCTACATTACAAAGAAAAACAGACAACATATAATGCAACGATGTACTCGGCGAGACTCGAACTCAAGACCTTGTCGAGACCCATAGGGGTGGTTACCACCGTTGTGCACCCTATTAGAGAGAGAGAGATATATATATAAATATAATTATATATAATGATATAAATATATAAATATATATATTTTTAAAATTATTCATATATTTATAAATAAATAATTATATAAATAAATAATTATAAAAATATAATATATATCTAAATAATGAATATATTTAATATATTTAAATTTATATATAAATAAATATAAATAAATATAATGATATAAATATATTTATAATAAAAAATTATATTAAATATATTTAAATAATGAATATATTTACTATATTTTTATTTATTTATATTTATTAAATATATATAATTATATAAATATATATAATGATATAAATATATTTATAATTATAAATAAGTAATTTTAAATATATTTATAAATGTACAAATAAAAAAATATTGTTTTAAAAAAATATTTATCTAATTATAAATAAATAATTATATATTTAAATAATTATAAAATTATAATAAATAAATATATAATTATATAAATATATTAAGAGTTTTTATTTATAATTATAACTATTTATCCTTTATTAGCACTTATTTAGCGCTAATAAAGATGCATTTTATCCACACTTATTAATTTAGAAATGATAAAAGATATCTTTATCGGTGCTTTTTTTTAAGCATTGATAAAAGTGTCCTCAATCTACTTAAAAGAACTCAAACCACGACTAATTCAGTCATGATTCTCAATATCTCACGGAAATTCCCTTATATTGTCAATCATCCTCTATGTTCTCTCAAACGAATCAAGCATATAATCCATGGTTTGTTATTTTATCCTTTTCCTCTCTCGTTGATTGCTTGTTTAGGTTCCACAGTTGGTGTTTTTGCACTATTTTCTACCATGAAGAACCTTACTTCTACACTAGAAAATAATGATTCATTATGCTTCTTAACTTGTATATGTTCTTAAATGGTTGAAAAACCTTCCCATATAGGGACTCCCATTTATTACAGTTGAATTGGAAGTCCAACATAGTGAACAATACAAAATGATCCATTTTATCTTCCCATTTTGACTTCACATGAACTTTATACAGTCTCATTTATCTTTATATAGAACCATCCTTGTTTACTGAGCTTAGTTTTGTTTTGATAATGGTTTTCCTCAAAGGAAATTAGTTTGGTTTATTGGCTTACACTATTTCCATGTTTCTTATATTGCAACCATTGAACTATGTGTAGTGTTATGAGTGTTTTTTTTTAATTTTATATACTATAAAGAGTGGTATTATGATGTCCCTTAAATATTATTGCACTATATTCCATTCTATATCACACTTTAACCAATTCTTAGTTTCCTTAGGAATGCTAATCGGGTCTATTGAAAATCATATTTGACATGTGGGTAGCTGTATATTTTTTCCATTGTGTTCTTTATTATTTGATCTCTAGTGTGATTCTATAATTCATTTTATATCACAACATACATGGGACCATTCTATAAATTCCTCTGTACATTAAGAAAATTTCAGAATAAACCATCATAATATACAATGTCTTGGATAACTAGAGATTCCTAAAAATATGGTTTAAAAAAATGAAACTATATATTTTCCTAACAAGGTAGATAATAATTTTAGAGGTGTACCATGAATTATTTATGAATTTTTCCTCTTATATTCCAATATATTTATTCTCCTTGTTTATGATCATTGAGAATTATCACTTTATATAGGTCTAATGAGTAGAGAGAAAAATATTTATTACAAGATGTTTTCTTAAATTACTTAATCTCTTCATCCATCAAAATTATTCTCTTAATAAATAAAAATCATTCATATTTTTATTCAAATAATTAGTATATAATTATAATAAATTTCTCATAATCTAATCAATAAAGCTTGAAAATTATCATATCCATAGATTCAATACATTGATCCATAATAAAATTGATATAAGGATCCACTAAATAAAATTAACTATTTTTCTATGATGATTTCAATGTAAAATTGTTTATTATTGGGTGATTTTTTATGTTCCACATGGTTTAGGTTACTATTTTTAATATGAGATATATTAATTACTAACATTTGTTTTTTAAGTTAATCATTTACTCCTTTATAAATGTCTTTTTGAAATAAATGAATTTCACATTATATGTGTTGTTTGGTCAGTTTCTCTTTATTCCAACCATTTTTTAAAATATAAAAGAATATATCATAACATAATTGGCAAATATTTATGTCTCAAATTAAAATTTTAACCATTTTATTAGAATAAATATTTTATGTTTAATATTTAGTATATTTTTAGTAATGTTTATAGTGGAATTAATAATTATGAAATACTATAAATTAATTGTAATGATTGATTTATATAATTAATTGTTAATGGGTGATTTTTTTAACTATATTACGTGACTAATATTGTGCTTATGGATATGGAAAATATTATATAGATTATAGGATGTATAATTTCATTAGTCAATGAGCACATTGGGGGACCTGTTAATAGATTTATTTCGTATTTGGAATGGTAATCCAAACAGATTTAATTAGAAATTTAGTAACCATTTAAATAAAATTTTTTCTAGAAATTAGAATGTTGAATCTATTTTTTTGACCCAAAATAGTATTTTGAATAAATAATAACATTTTATTTATATTCTATAATGATTTAACTTTGAATCCATATATCATAGAGGGTGATATAATTATAAACAGAAATCGATGAATAATTTTTAGTGATTGAGGATTAGAAATAATCATGAAATTATGGTAGTAAATTTTTATTATCATATTTGTATAGTATATTAATTTTGTTTCTATATATGTTGTTTTGAAATGGGTGCATAATTCATGAAATTTCAAGATAATGATTATAAATTTAGATCATATATAGTTTATTATGAATTTTATATTGATGACATATATATTCAAATTGAATTAATGGGATCATTAATAATTTATACATAGTTGATTGTTTGAGGTCGAATCTCATGGTACTTGTGATGTGGTTATTTTTAGAGGGAGATAAATAATTTTTTCTTCTTATTTAATTCAAATTTTAACCTTTTAATAGTGAAATTATTTTAATGTTAGGGAATAACCATGGTATAAAATTATGGTGTGATTAGTGTAATTCACCACTATTAAATGAAGTCAATACATTTTATTTTCAGGGTTTCCTGGTTAGTACACAATGACTTGACCTACATGTGTATTTTTAGTGTTACTACTTTGATCATATACTAAAATATATGCATTTTTATATATTTTAGGGGTTCAGTTAGTATTTACACATTTATTTTTATACTCGCACCCAAGAAAATGGATGCACGCTAATCATTTGACAAAAGAGTATGAATATGGAGTTAAAGAGTTCATCAAGTTTTCAATATAGCATGTATATGAACCTTCTAAAATCCTATGTGCATGTTTATGTTGTTTTTATTCATGAAAAATTAAATGTTTGACTACTCATGCATACAATGTCTTCTGCACATGATGATGTTACCAATCCCAAGGAAGAACATACTGTTGATGATGAAATTGCTGAATTATTTGGGGATAAACTGCATGTTGATGAAAAAACAAAAATTATGTAGCAACATAATGTTGAATAAAATTACCAAGGTAAGAGGTCAGGGTATAAAATTTGAGTTTAGTTGGAATCAATGCGGCCAACCTATTGACCCCAACAAGTCCATGTTCATCAGTTCTGTTGGGGTCACAACTTAGATGAATGTAGCGATTGATATTGATTCATGGTGCTACAAATAACCTATGATGAAGGAAATACATTGGAAAGATATAATAGTATTAATATAATATAATTTCTATATTTTACCAAAAAATTATATAATTAAACATTTATATAATTTTTATTATTCCTTGTAGAGTTCATTTATTTTATAATATTTCAATAATAAATTTATCTTAATGGCTATTGGAAAATCCCATAGTGGATTTTGGACTCTTCTTATAAAGATACATCTTAGGGATGCTGAGGGAAAAGTAAAGCCCCCACACTAGTTAGTTATGCACACATTATAAATTAGGAAACATGAAATGATTTCATCAATCATGTTAACTAGAAATCATTTCAGGTTCATTGTAGTTGATAATATATTATTTGAAATTATTTATTTTATACAAATTAATACAAAATTATTAATTTATGAAGTAGAAAAATAATTATGAAAATAAAGAACATGCATCAAAACCAAATACGCTTCACTAGAGAATAAATTGGTATGTATTTTAAATAAAAATTAAATGTTTTATGTGACATGAAACAAAATATGTTCCTTTTTTTATATGCAGATTGATGAATTAAAATTTGAAACCACTTCCATCCCACTTCATGTGCTATAGAAACAGGCATGTGTAAATAAGGAGGGTAAAATAGTTGATGAAAACACACAAATAGTATAGAAAAAATGTGTAAGTATTAAATAATGTTAATTAGTTATGATTTTTAATAGTATTATATAAAAATATCTATTTATGTTCATATTTTTTAAATGATTTAGACACAAGAATCTTCCATGACCATACTAGATGAAAAACTAATTTCTGTAACTTTAAAGAGGCCAGGACAATATGGTTATGTTAGATAATTAAGTTTTGGAGTGTCTCCTTGAAAATATTTTGAAAAGATAAAACCACATGAAGATACATATAATATGGTGAAATTATTGTAGACAAAAATAGACTCACTGTAATATATTATTTTTCGGTTTGGTTTGTCAGACCAATGCATGAGAAAAGATCAAAGTGAATCTATGGTGGAACACAGATCCACACATGAACCAAATAAACCCACTAGATTTGAGGCTAGTCATTCCCCCGAACCGCATTCCTTATGTGAGGTAATAAATTTTTTCATTACTCTTTATCCTAAATGTGAATCAAAAAAACTTTATATTACTAAAATTTTGTAGGTTACAAAAGTATGTGATTCATATATATCAACACCCACATACCAACTTGTTGTAAGGGGTATGGTTTATAATATCCTAGAAGACAAGCTACACCATAAATACCTACCAAAAGATAAATGAGAGAGGGGACTGAGGTATCTCATGAGACAACTTCTAAGTTTCCCATTTTACTTGATGATCAGGATATTACAATAGTCAATGGTGATATTGGACCTTTCATATCATGGTTATCTAATATTATAAAGATACATAAGGTATGTCTTTAAAAAAACTTTTCATATGAAAATCATAGAACAATTGATGAAAAATGGCCTGAAGTGATGTCTGATATTACATATGGATAATGTGAAGGGGAAAAAGAAGGTTGAATCAAGATAGTCTAGTAAATCAACCAAAAAGTCAAAACAATCTTCTGGGAGTATCTTCTCCCTACTGGTTCCAGAGAAACATTTATTATAATTAAAACTTCATTTATAGACCACATTTAAATATTTTAATACGTCTTACATTCTATATGAAAATAAATATTTGAAAATTTCATGATAGATGTAATTGGTATGAAAACTATAAATGATATTCTTAATCATGAATGATTGAGATTCTTAGTTGTGAGTACATATATAAGGTACATTTTCAAAATATGTATGTCCAAATAGTGAGATAATGTGTTTATTAAAATTAATAACTATTTATATTTTATATAGGCATTTATATTATTACTATATAAATGGAAAATCATGTGAAGCATGATTTTTATTCATTAATCCCTGTATCATTCCTATAAAAAAACTTACTCTGGATAATGAAGAAATTATGAAGAAAAAATATGATCTACTTAAAGTGTTTCAGAAAAAATATTATATGAAAGACTCTTTTTTATGACTACAATGTAGAAGTAAAACCCCATAATCTCATCACATAAAATATATTTTTATTTTTTTCATTACTTATTTGTTTTTTAGGCAGCATTGGATATCGATCGCAGTCAATCTGGATACCCCAAATACAAATTTTTTGGATTCAATCCATTGATATCCAAAAAACCAACCACACATGATGTGTATTGTGAATTTGTAACACACATCAATCAATATTTTATTGATAAAATTATAATTATATGTTTCAGTATATTTTTTTACAAGAATTTTTTTATGATAGGGCGGTCACTAAATACTGGCTAAATCATGGAACAAAGTCAGTTTCTGTACATATAAAGCCTTTAGATTACTTAAAATGGAAACATATTAAGGTATATATGGAAATATTTAACTATAAAACATATTTCAAATCAATTTACATATTATGGTCAATGATTCTATAATTTCAAAAGTAAGATAATGATATTAATTGTGGATATTATGTTTTAAAATTTATGAGAGAGATCATAAAGCATGAAAATACCTTCATTCCCCAATAGGTAATTTCCAAAGGTAATTATAATTTCATTAAATATATTTCTTAATCATTTTTTGTCTATATTATCTTAGTAATATCAATATTTCCAACAACCTTCATACTCAAAAGAAGAAGTAAATTTTCTTAGAGATGAGTGGGCAGTGTACATGTTGTCGAAATGTTTGCCGACAATAAATTTAGGTGATTACTTATTATGTTTTTGATCTAGTAAAATCTATGAACTTAGAAATATATTTGGGGTGTGAATAACTTGTGTTAGAATTGTTTTATTTTATTTTTGATCTATTTTTCAAGGAGAAGTATAATAGAGGAAATAAAGTTTTTTAGAAGCGTTGAGCTGCAAACAATAAAATTATTGAGAAATGGTAGAGACAAAGGAGGAGGCAAAGGCAAAGGTAGAGGCAGAGGAAGGGGTAGAGTCAGATTCAAATATTGAGGTGTAAGAAGAGACAAAGGTAGAGACTGAGGCATAGATCGAGGCATATACCAAGGCAGAGACTAAGGCAGAGGAGGAGACATAACATTGTCATACAAACAATAAAATTGTTTGTAAATGGAGTAGAATAAGGGTAATTCCAATGTTTTGTATGAGAAAAAATGTTGAAAAGTATGAACAACACTTTTGACTTAAGATAAGAGCTATTGTGAAAGTATTTTAGGTGTCTTATTGAAATAATGTTTTTCAACACATTTTTAATTAAAAGAAATCCCTCACAAAGAACAAACTGAAGAAAAAAATAAATGAAAATTCTTTCCTATAACTTCTCTACACTGTAAAGAAAATGTTAGAGTAGTGGATCCAATGGACACTTCAGAGTCATAAAACACTAATCCAATCATCAAATAGGTATATAATACAACTGAAATGTTTGAATAAATATGTGTGTAATAAAACACCGAAGCTATAATATGTATGAGAGAACCATTAGAGCACAACCAATATTGAGAGATTACAGTCATCGATGAGGGATAATATCAAAGTAAACATGAAATAAAATGAAAAAAACTTTCCTTATGAGGAAATCCTCAAAAATGAAATACCCACTTTAAATGAAATCATGATTCAATGGAAAAATAAATGAATACCCATTTTAAAAATAATATAGCAGGTTGATCTTAATACTCTAAAAAATAAAGAAATAAAAAATTTCATCGACTGAATAATGAAATTTCAGAAAAGAACAATATAGAGGTTTAACTTTGGTGGGTGGTTGAATTATTTGGGATATTTGATCATAAATTAGATGAATGGTATAATATCACAAATTCTCATGAAATACAAACAAGTAACATTCATTATGAATGTGCATATTCATTATGTAAAATGATCTGTGTTCACAAGATCATTAATAAAAAACTCATCATCTTTCATAGTAAAAAATACATTAGAATAAGGATATTACCATTTTTTGAAATAATAATTATGATGTTATTTTATAGATTTTCATCACCCATAATATTTGAAATGATATACTAATATATAGAATAATCCATGAAGACTTAATGGATGCACTATATTTCAGTGTCATTTGGATGCTATAAAGGGATATACTAATGTTTAATACTGTCAAAAGGGTAAAACAATTTATAATGGTGTTTAGTGTCTTATAAGAATACATAATGGGTCACAATGAAGTTTTCTCCATATAATAAGGTAAATGGTTTATTATGGAGTTTTTATTCTCTACAACAAACCAGAAAAGAGACAACATGGTGCTTTTGGATGAGGTGTTTTAGACATCATGGGGTTTCTGATTCCATCCAAATGGAATATTTATTTCTATTTTCACTTGGTACACATGTTTTAAATAAACACACACATCACATACTCAATCAACCACACCTCAATCCAATGCTTGGTGTGAGCGATATGACTCGAGTGATATGTTTTTAGTTTATAATTTAAATTTTGGTTCAACAGACACATCACATACTCAAAAATAATAAACAAATATATTATTTGATAATTTAGGAAAAATATCCATAAGTCATTTGAGATGTGTAGAAATCAAACACACCTCAATATGACGCATGGTGTGACCAGTATGACTCCTAGTGCATTTTTTTATTTAAAATTAACATCAATTTTAGTAAAAAGGAAAAATTACATACTCAAAACCAATAAAACACATTAATTTTTTTTATAATTTAGTAAAATGATCCATAATTAATTTATTATGTGTAAGAATCAGAAACACCTCAATCCGATACATGATGTGCCCAGTATAAATCAAAGTCTCCATTATCAATTTAAAATTGACATTTTTGTTCAAAAAGTGTCACTCACTAAAAATTTAGAAAACAAAATTAGATTGTCTTGATAATTTATGAAAATTATTCATAATTCATTTTTGATGTATAGGAATTAGTCTCACATAAAATCCGCACATGTTGTGACCACGACAAAACTAAACATACATGTTTCCAATTTAAAATGGAATTTTAGTAAAAAAAGTGGTGTAATCAAAACCAATAAAACACATATAGATTATTTTAATACTTTAGTAAAACTATCCATAAGTCATTTGGGATGTTTATAAACTAGATGCACCTAAATCTAATGCATGGTGTGACTGGTATAACTCCAAGTGAATATTTTTACTTAAAACTGACATCAATTTTAGTAAATAAGATAATTGAAATACTCAAATCCAAGAAAAAACATTAATATTGTTTTTATACTTTAATAAAATGATCCATAATTCCTTTGGGACAATTAGGAATTATCTGCACCTCAATCCAATGCATGGTGTGACTGTTATGACTCTAAGTGAATATTTTTATTTAAATTTGACATCAATTTTAGTAAAAAAGACAACTGACATACTCAAAACTAATAAAATTCATTAATATTTTTCTAATACTTTAGTGAAAATATCCATAAATAATTTGTGATGTGTAGGAATTATCCACACCTCAATTTGATGCACAATGTGACTAGTATGACTCCAAGTGCATCTTTTTATTTAAAATTGACATTAATTTTTGTAAAAAAGACAATTGAATTACTCAAAACTAAGAAAAAACATTTGGATTATTTTGAAACTCTAGTAGAATTATCCATAAGTCATTTTTTATTTTTAGGAATCAGTCGCATCTCAATTCGATACACGATGTTCCCGATATGGCTCAAAGACTCTATTATTAATTGAAAATTGACATTTTTGTTAAAAAAGTGTCACTCTCTTAAAACCAAGAAAAATTTATCATATTGTATTGATAATTTTGGAAAAAAATTCATAATTAATTTGTAACATTTATGAATTAGCCTCATATAAAACCCAAAAATGATGTTACTGATATGACTCAAAGTACGTTTTCCAGTTTAAAATGACATTTTCATAAGAAAAAAAGTGACATAATCAAAATAAAGGAAAAAATTAATATTGTTTTTATAAATTATGAAAATTATTCATAATTCATTTGGGATTTTTAGTATTTGTACACACCTCAATCTGATGCACTGTGTGACTGGTATGACTCATAGAGAGTATTTTTATTGAAAATTGACATCAATTTTAGTAAAAAAGACAACTGACATACTCAAAATAGAGAAAACGCATTTTCATTGTTTTTATAATTTAGGAAAATGATCCATAAGTAATTTTTGACATGTATAATTATCCTCACCTCAATCCTACTCGTAGTGTACCTGATATTACTCAAAGTCTCCATTATCAATTTAAAATCGACATTTTAGTTCAAAAAGTATCACTCACTAAAAACTAAGAAAATATGATCAGATTGTTTTGATAATTTATGAAAAAGATTCATAATTCATTTGTGACATTTAATGATCAATCTCACTTCAAAACCACACACTATGTGACTGGTATAACTCAAAGTGCGTGTTTCCAATTTAAGATGACATTTTAGTGAAAATCCCATGTGGCATACTCAAAACCAATAAAAAACATTTTTATTATTTTTATACTTTAATAAAACTATCCATAAGTCATTTGGTATGTTTAGAAATTATCCTCACCTCAATTTTATTCATTGTGTGACCAGTATAACTCCAAGTGCAATTTTTATTTAAAGTTGACGTCAATTTTAGTAAAAAAAGATAACTCACATACTCAAAACCATGTAAACACATTTGGATTGTTTTGATACTTTATTAAAATTATCCATATGTCATTTGGGATGTTTAATAATCCGTCTAACCACAATCCGATGCACTGTGTGTCTGGTATGACTCCAAGTACGTATTTTTATTTAAAACAAACATCAATTTTAGTAAGAACACAATTAATATATTGGAAACCAAGAAAAAACATTTGGAATATTTTGATACTTTAGGAAAATGATGGATAATTCATTTTTTATGTGTAGTAATCACACATACCTTAATCTAATACACTATGTTCCCAGTATTCCTCAAAGTCTCTATTATCAATTTAAAATTGACATTTTAGTTCAAAAACGCCACTCAATGAAAACCAAGAAAACGTGTTCAGATTGTCTTGATAATTTAGGAAAATGAGTCATAATTCATTTTTGACTTGTATAAATAAATAACATATCAATCCCACACACTATGTGACTATTATGACTGAATTTGTGTGTTTCTAATTTAAAATGACATTTTTGTAAAAACTACAAGTGGCATACTCAATACTGATAACAAACATTTTCAGATTGTTTTTGATAAGTTAGTGAAATGATAAATAAGTCATTTGTGATGTATAGGAATCAGACACATCTCATATGATACATAGTGTGACTAGTATGACTCTAAGTGCATCTATTTAGTTAAAATTGACATCAATTTTAGTAAAAAAGAAATTGGCATACTCAAAACTGAGAAAACACATGTAGATTGTTATGATACTTTTGTAAAATGATCCATAAGTCATTTGAGACATTTAGAAATTACCGTCACCTCAATCCAATGTACGATGTGACTATTATGACTCAAAGTGTGTCTTTTTAATTAAAATTGATATTAATTTTAGTAAAAAATAAAACCAAAATACTCAAAACAAATAAAACACATTTGGATTATTTTGATACTTTAGGAAAACAATCCATAATTCATTTGTGATGTGTATGAATTAGCCACACCTCAATATGATACATGATTTTCCCAATATGGCTCAAAATATCCATTATAGATTTATAATTAACATTTTAGTTCAAAAAGTATCACTCACTAAAAACTAAGAAAACACACTCAAATTTTCTTTATAATTTAAGAAAATGATTCATAATTAATTTTTGATGTGTAAGAATCGGTATCATGTAAAACCCACACATGATGTGACCTTTATTAATCAAATTATATGTTTCTAGTTTAAAATACCATTTTATTAAAAAACATAAGCGACGTACTCAAAACCAAGGAAACACATTTGTATTTTTTTTGATACTTTAGGAAAATGATATATAAGTTATTTGGGATGTGTAGGAATCGTATGAACCTAAATCCATCGCATTTTGTGACTGGTATGACTCCATGTGATTCTTTTCAATATACAAGTGACATTTTAATTTAAAACACACATCACATCGCCAAAACAGAGAAAATGATCCTAGATTATTTTCTCATCATTCTATTAGATATTATTTAATAAAATTACTTATCATTTTATCTAATAATTATTTAGTTAATTTTCATAGATATAATGCTTGAATATAGATAATAAATGTTGTGATTTGAAAGAATAAACCACAACTCAATCTGATACATAGTGTTACTGGTATAGGATTCAAATTTTAGTTTAAAATTATCACTTTATATTTGATTTATTTATTTATATTATTACTAACATAAGATTTTTTTCTTATATAGGTGTGTTATTTTTCATGATCAAGGTTGGATTGTTATTTTATATAGGTGCATTATTTTTCTCTATAATAGTGTTTTTCTTATATTTGTGTTTATTTCATTTAAATTCTATATTTTTAACTAATTTTTCAAATTTTTGGTACAAATTCTAGTGTTGCAGTGTGCTGTTACAATGCACTATAGTATTCCCTATTTCCATTTCTACAATGTGCTGTAAAAACACTCTACAATATACTGTAACTTCACACTCTAGTATGTCCTATTATTAATGCTACTTAATGTGTAGATAAATGAATCCTTTGTTAGTGATTTTAGAAGCACTGATAAAGTGACCCTTTATCAACACATTAAGTAGCACCGATAAAGTGACAATTTATCAGCACATTGAGTAGCACTGATAAAGGGGCCCTTTATTAGTGCTAAAAAAAGAACTGATAAATTATTTCCTCTATCAGTGCTTCTATAAGCACTAATAAATTTTCCCATTATTAGTTCTTTTGGAAGCACTGATAAAGGACCCATTTATTATCGTTGTTATAGCACCAATAAAAGCCTAGATATTTTAACCATGTTGTGGTAGTCAAATATTTTTTGTGATGATAAAGTTATATTCTAGTGTTGTTAAATTCCTCTGTTGTATTATTATATATCCAATGTATAACAACCCAATCTTAACATACATTGAAATCGCAGCATTTTTTTGGAACATTTCATACATTTCACAAACACATTCCCAAAGACTATATTAAATTAGTTCCATTAGAAACTTGGAAACATAAAAAACTGATTGATAACATATATAATTCTTCTCATACCTATTTTTTCATAACTAAAACACTTTTTTACATATCATACTGATTGATATCGTGTTATGTAATAAATCATTGAATATCATAAATAATCAAAGAACATATTCTATAAGAGCACAACATAAGACTTGGAATTGTGGAATACACACAAGAAAATAAAATGATTTCCATAGTAGTCAAGGAATAAATTACATGGTTATATAAGTAGTATGAGTTCACTCCCCATACCATCTTGGTAGTTATGGTTCACTCCCATGACCATCTTAGTAGTCGCGGTTCACTCTCAAGACCATCTTAGCCGAAAAAGTCCTTTACTGAATCGAGTTCACTCCACATTCCTACCATGTCTATCTCATGAAATAAAAATCTTTACCCAATGAATTTGAGGGAGATATATATCCCACCAATAATATAATTAAAACAATAAATATTCATTCCACAAGATCATAAATCATTCAACATATCAAAACCCATGGAATGAAATGGGTTTCATAAACATCATTCAATCATAATATAACCCATAGAAAAGAAATGAGTTTCATAAATATCATTCCATCATAAACATAAACCATTCATAGAAAAAAGAGTAATTGTATAATTGAATAATATCCCCAGTGAAAAATATATATCATCAAATAATGTTATTCTAGTTGGAAAATAATTTTGATATTTCCCTTGAAAACAATTCTAGAGGAAAATATCCTTTCCATTTTTGAAATCAAACACTTTTCAATCATAACATATTTAGAAAATATTATTCTTTTAAAATAACCTTTAAGACTTATAAATAAATCTTTAAAAATATTTTAACAAATATTTGAAATCCATTTCCTTTAAAATTCATAATAGATCATTTAAAGCACTTTTATAACATTTTTAGAAAACACTATTTTAAAGGAACATAGATTTATTACTGAAGAGATAATAACATTACATGAAACTTATAATATCATTAAAATAAGGATATTAATGATAAAATATTTAAAATGGTAGTATATACACCTCATAAAATAATATAGGTGCAAACTATAATATGTGTCTTAAAGAAGGAAAATTGAGACAAAATTACCTTATCGATTTGGTAACTTTTGAACCATAAATACCATGAAAGAGAGATCATAAAATGGATATGTAAATACCCATAAAATTTAAAAAATAATACTCATTAAATAAATTCATGGATAGTATATACACCATAAAAATAAATTAGTAGTCTATAAGGAAAGTGTCCCATAGAAATAAAATTAAGACAAAAAATCATCACCTTATGTCTGGATTCTCGTTATACTCATGAAAAAATCCTATATAATAAATATAAATTTATTATAAATATATTAAAGAACCTTATTAAATTATATCATCTCATATATGATTTAATTATGGAATTATATTACAATTTTATCAACAATTCTATGTTAATGTTACATTTTATGTAATAACCACTTTTTTCACATGTGTTTTGATTTGTTATATTTTTGGTCCTCATAAATATATCATGATTTCATCATTTATATAATAATAAAAATTACATAAAATCAAACATATTAATTATATATGTATTTATAATAATATATAAAAAATATAAATATTAAATTAAATACACCGTTCATGGAGATGGTAGATTATACGTACGCATGAACTTTGTTTCTGTTTTCTTGTCGTATTTAAAGAAAAAAAATTAAATGATATATATATATAATATAATTATAGTATCATTTTAATTTCTTATATATCACATACATTCACTAGACCCGTCCTTAATAAATTCCATGTAAAGTGTGAATGAATCACATCGCTTTGAGGATGCGATAGTCCACACATCCACTAACAAAGTTATCGTATTACAAAAAATGGAAAGCATGAAGGTATGTTTTATATAATAATTATAGAGGAATAATTAAATAATAAATATAATATAAAAATAGAGTTTCTTTCATAATTCCAAACCATGATAGGTGGTAAAGGAAAAATGAACAACATCTTTTCTTGTGGTGGTAGTTTTCCGTACAAAAATATGGTAAGTTTGTGACCCATTTGATGGAAGTGTGTGTGAGTGTAGGTATAAAACTTAATTAAATAACATCCCAGTATACTGATAATTCTTATGTTACTATATAAACATGAAATAAAAATAATCAAATGGGTTTAAGGAATAAATAAAACAAAAATGTTTGTTGATGAACATTACCTCTTATTTAGGTATCTACTTTTGATTTTCACAAAAGGAATCATTTGGTAAACTTTATTACTAATTTAAGGATTAAAGGATTAATGGTGGGACGTTTTTATAAGATTTATATAGATTTTTTCTAAACCAAATATTTTTCGAAGTGTGAGTAAAATAGAATAAGATGTGCCCTTTTATAAGAGAGGTGTGAGGCACTTTTGGAATTTCAAAAAAGATTAATTTATTATAAATTCAATATCAATAAAAATGACACAAAAAGGATATTTATTATGATATAAGATATTATACGGTTGTAATATCATTAAAATATATATATTTTAGACATGTTTTGGTGTTATTTTAATCCTTACCAATTTGATTAACCCTCAATTAATCCATTTTAATTTTAATTATGGTAACAATGTGTTTAATATTAAGAGGATGTGATTTTTACATATAAAGTTTCAATTACAGAATAAATGTAAAATTTAATATATTTTCGATCATATATCATTACATTTTATTTATTTAATATTTTTATGATCTTTAATTAATTTAATACAATATTATTTTCAAAAAATATCCTAAGTGTCAATTTTGACACTATTCATAACATTGACTTTATGAAAATAAATTCAGAAATATCACTTCAAAAAAATTAATCTAATACACACATAATATTTAATATTCATCTATATAATTTTTATATCACCTTAATTAAGTCAAATTATATTTCTTTTAACATTTTTAATATCATTTAATTGATTGTTTTATTAATTGAGTAATTGACTGCATCATCATTTTGTAATTATTTATGATAATTATTTCTTATCTAAAAATTAAAAATAAATTTATATGATGTATATAAAAACTTTATATTGAATAATAATATATATATTCAAATATATCTTCTATTTATCATCATATTAAAAATATTATTCATATTAAATGTAAGAGTGAGAAATTTTTTCACTCCCTTTGAGTTTAACAATATTCTAGTCATTTTCATGGACAAGTGTCCATTAAATTATTAAATTTTAATCCTTATGTGTTAAGGGTATAATTAAATTCATCCAATAATGTTTTATAAAGTGTTAAGGTCATTTTTTATTTCTTATCACTTTATTTTAACTTAAATTATCCAATTTTCCCTTTACCATTATAATAGGAATTAGCAAAGTTACCATTCATACCGTCAAAAAATAAAAGGGGGTATTTAAAAAAAATTTACCTTATTATTCCAAATATTATACCAATTTTTTATAATTCAAAATATATAATTTTCTAAAATTAATTTAAAATTAATCTTTTTGATGGAATGAGAAAACAATATTTTAAAGTAAAAACATCCAAAAGATTGAAATGTCCTTATATCCAAATTGAATTTTAAATTGATTCAAATGAAATATATTGGATTAATTAATAAAATTTTCATAATAATTGAAATTTAAAAAAAATAAAATATATAATTAAACACAATAAATTAGTTCAATGATAAAGATGTTTTCAATTAAAATAAAGTATTTTTACTCTTCAGCAAAACATTAAAATTATCATAAAAATACAAAATATTAAACCAAAGTAAATTTTGACATATAACTTTAAAATAATGAGTTTATTTTGTCATATAAAAATTATAAAGGAATCAGAAATTAGATTTAAAATGGGGTTGTCATTAAATGGTGGGAAAACTCTCTTTTTAGAACTTCTTTTATGCGTAAAATTGGATTTGTTCTTATATAATGTATAGAAAACACATAAAATGAATTTTAAACGTTAAATTGAATATATTATATATATATATATATATTTTATTAATATATTTCAATAAGAGTGATTTTATTTACTTATTTATTAGTATAAAATAATCTTGTGCATATTTAGATAATTTTTCAAAAAAACATTTCCTTTTATTTTAAAAAGGGATTTGCATTCATTTATAATTAATTAGTCAAATAATTATGTGTAAACCATAATTTAATAATTAATTTAATACCATGTATACCTTTCATTTTAAAAACTAGTTTATAATTGTCTCTTTTAAATAAATATAATAATAAAATGATGTTTTGTAGAAACTCAGTGTTACGTGTAGCGTAAGCTTAAATTGGTGTAGAATATAACACATTAAATCAAAGAAATTTAATTGATTAGAAAAAATATGTTAATAAAAACTTAGGGTGTTACATTTTACTCCCCTTAAATTGAATTTCTCCCTTGAAATTCATCATTCTAATACAAACAATTGAGGATACTTCAACCTAATTATTTCCTCAAGTTACCATATAGCTTCTTTAAACAGGTGGTTTTATCCACAAAAATTTACTAGGTGAGTGGTATTGGTTTGCCGCAACCCATCTCCGGTGGTGTGATTGTTCCACCAATGTCGTCGTGGCTGACCAAAGTGTCGACCATCACTTCCGAGCCCTTCCGGTGCTGGTCGTCGACACTGGTTTCCGACAACGTTCCTCGGGTCATCGGGCAAGCCCTGGTGGCCTGTTATTCATTTCGTAGACTCCCGCACTCATCTCAAAACATCACCATTGATTCAAGGAAACCACATTTGGAAATTTCTCACCCGAAAAACAAGCCGCGAAGAACACCAAAATCCACAAGGGTTGCAGAGAGTTTGGTCCGTGTTCGTTTGGCCCCCACTCTCCGCGTTAGAACGATAGCAAGTAGAATAGTTGTTCATGAATCGAGAAGAACAAAAAGAATGAGTAAGGGGTATACAAAAGAAAAAATACCTACCTAAAAGATTCATTGACATTGGTGAGGAGAGGGAAAGCCGAATGTTCATTCATTGTCCTTGAAGAAATTCCTCATTGGAGATCCTTTGACGAAGTTCTTCATTGGAGAAAATCATCAAAGGAGAAGAGTTCTTCCTCTATGGGGGGTTTCCTCCAGCAAGATCCTCCACCAAGAGCCCCAAATAGGTGATGAATAGCCTCCACCTTAATTGATAAGTTTAACAAATTCATTTAGTGATGTCATTAAATGTTGGGGATTTGGCATAATGAAAAAAAAGGGGTTGAAGAGATTAGGTGCCCCCCCCCCCGAGAATTCAAAAGAATTAAAAAGATAAATAAAAATAAAGTTAGTTTATTTTTATTTCAATTTTTTTTATTTCCCACCGATTGGTAGCAAAAACCAACTTCCACCCTTGACCTACTGCGGTCGAGGTAAAGGTCTCCTTAAACGAATATCGGCGCTGTGTGTTCAACAGTGTCCCTAGATTTCAATTCCGTGCACCGGTTCAAAAGTTACAAAAAACCCAATCGCACATTTACTGAACGTACCCGAAAAAGAGTTCAGAAATTCATTTTGGACACACTGGGCCTCAGAATCATGCACTGTCAATTTTCGCAGGCTCATTAAATTTCCATATAATCCATTAAAAAATTATATGGAAAATTGAGGTCTTTACAATCAGTTATTCCTTGATCAATTTCCACTTCATCTCTTACTCTAAGAAATCTGGTTGAAATTGTAATTCTTTAAGAACAAGTGGATCATAAAATCCATAAAAAAATGACAATTAATTCATTTTGTTATATTTATTATCACAAAAATATGGTTAGAACAAATTATCCAATATTCATAAATCAAACCATTAATCTCTAAAACCTCAAACAAATTTCAATGTTATTTTTTTGATAAATAGTTACACTTTTTAACCTTCTAAAATTTTATGTTTAAATAATTTCAAAAGAAGGTAACTAAATTTATAAAATAAACTCATAATTAATCCCCCAAAAAACTTGATGCAGCTCTTAATTGTCGCACACCACACATATGAATACCATTATAATTTACTATCTTGAAACATGGTAATATCCTTAATTTCCATAAAACCATAGTGAAAACATGCATGCTTTCAAAAATTAACTTTTTCCTCATGCCATAAATCCAAAAATTCTATAAAATCAATCCATGTTATCATAAACCATCTTTTTATATTATCCATCCTAAGGTTATCAATACTATCCTATTTATAATCAAACTAAACCCCATTGTCTCAATTTTAGGATCATACTAAGGGTCACCTTCCCTTAATCATGTGTTTTCTAGATAATATGACCTTTAAATTAAATAAAATTTCTAGATCATCAGTACTATTCAACATATTCTTATAAATAATTAAATAAAAAATTATACTATACAATCCATATATATTTTACAATTCATAATTCTTGAATCCTAATACATAAATACTTCAATCCCCACCTTCAATGATTTTTATGGAATAATTAATTCTTTAGTATAGAAGTAAATTATTGGGTTAGGGAATTGAGTTGGATAATTCCCATGTTCCCCACACATAATAGATTGAAATACTCAACAATTTCTTACTCTATGAACTTCTTTTCCACATAGATAACATATTCCCCTCTATTTGAGATATTCATCCAGGTTCTTCTTCCCACCTTTTTAACATATAAAAAGCCATATATTCTTTCTTCTATGTTCATAACCACATTAAATTTCATAAAAATCCATCTTCCTATTATTTTATGTGTTATGAATGTCACCAATGTTCACATTATTAATAATATATTGTGATAGCTTATTAAGAATAATCAAACTATATTTCTTTCCAATCATCATCCAATTTGGTTTCTTATAGTCACCGAACATTCCATTAGATTCAATGTTAAAATGATTCCTTTTTTGTTCTATCCATTAATTAAAACCAAAATATTAATGTGAGAAACACTAATCATAGTGGGAAAACCACATAATCAATGGAAATTACTTGTAATATTTCAATCTATGACACCTTAGGTTTAATCCTATTTTATTCCTGATCATTATAAAAATCTCTAGTATTGTAACATATAATTAGACTTATCATTAGATACATACCTAGAAATATCCTTATAAATATATCTAGGGATCTCACTAAAGTTTTATCATTATATTTTCCAAATTATGACTAATCCTTTTATATGATACCAACTATAATAACCCAATATTAACATACATTGACATCAAAACATTTTTGTGGAACATTTCATACATTATAAAAACACATAACCAAAGACCGTGTTAGTTTAGTTCTATTGGAAACTTGGAAACAAAAACAACTAATTCATAACACATATAATTCTTATCCAACCTATTTCTTCATAACTAGAACCCTTTTTGACATATTAGACTTAATACCTTTAATCATATCTTGGGGAAAAGAAACATAAGACAGGGTGAGCTCAGATGCTTAGTAAGGGTAAACAAGGTAGAGATAAATCATAACATAATCATAAGTAATACATACATAAAAAAAATTAAAATAATATCCTATATATCAAATACCTTGATATCATGTCATGGAATATATCATTGATGTTCTTAAATAATCAAAGAACATATTCTTTGAGAGCACAAAATAAGACTTGGAATTGTGGAATACACATAATCATATAAAATTATTTCAATAGTATTCAAGGTATCACTTAAAATGATATATTATTAGTATGAGTTTACTCCTCATACCATCTTGGTAATCATGGTTTATTCCCATGACCATCTAAGTAGTCAAGCTTCACTCCCAAGACCATATTAGTAGATAAAGTCCTTTACTGAACCGAGTTCACTCCCCATTCGAACCATGTATATATCATGATATATAAATCTTTACCCAATTAATTAGATGGAGATATAGGTCCCACCAATCACATATTGAAAACCATATATATGTATTCCACAAGAACACATATCATTCATCATATCAGAACCCATGGAATGAAATAAGTTTCATAAACATCATTCAATCATAACATAACCCATAAAAAAGAAATGGGTTTGATAAATATCATTAAATCATAAAAATAAAACATTATTTAAAAGAATAATAATTATATAATTGAATCATATCCTTGATGATAAATATGTAGCATCAAATAATGTTATCCTAGATGGAGAATAATTTTGAGAGATCACTTGAAAACAATTCTTGAGAAAAATATCCTTTCCATTTTTTAAATCATACACTTTTCTTATTTTTTTAAAATAAACTTGAAAATTTATAAAGTATTTTTTCAAAATCATTTTAAAAATCTTTGAAAACCTTTTTCTTATAAATTCATAAAAGGCCATTTAATACACCTTTAAAACATTTTTAGAAAACATTATTTTGACGGAACACAGATTTCCAACTGAAGAGAGAATAAAATTACATGAAACTTATAATATAATTAAAATAATGATATTAATGATGAAACATGTTAAAGGTCAGTATATACACCTCGTAAAAGAATATGTGTGAATAATATAACATGTATCTCAAAGAAGGAAAATTATGAAAAAATTACCTTACTGATTTGGTAAAATTTGAACCGTAAACCCCATGAAAGAGAGATCATAAAATGGATTTTTAAATTCCCATAAATTTACAGAATAATAATCATTAAATAAATCCATTGATAGTATATATACCACATAAAATAAATGAGTAGTGTACAAGGCATGTGTCCCACAAAAATTAAAGCGAGACAAAAATCCCTTACCTAATGTATTGACTCTCTTCGTACTCGTGAAAACCTCCTGCATAATAAATATAAATATAATATAAATATATTAAATATTATAATTTAATTATATAATATCATATATGATTTAATTATGGCCTTATATTACCCCTTTATCAACAATTCCATGTTAAAGTTATGTTTCAGGTAATAACTACTTAGTTTTTCACATGTGTTTTAATTTGTTATATTTATTGTCCTCACAATTATATCATGATTTCATAATTTATATAAGGATACAAATAAAATAAATATCATATATATTCTTGAAATTTGTATTTATAATAATCTATAAAATATATAAATAGAAAATGAAATACACTGTTCATGGAGACGGTAGGTCGTATGTATGCATGAACGCTGTATCCATTTTATTATTGTATTTAAAGAATGAAAGTAAATGAAATATATATATATATATAATATAATTATAGTATAATTTTTATTTCATATATATCATATATGTTCACTAGAACCATCTTTAATATATTCCATGTAAAGTGTGAACTAATCACATCGCTTAGAGGAGGCGGTAGTCCACACTTCTACAAATGAAGTTATCATATTTACAAAAAATGAAAATAATGAAGGTATGTTTTATATAATAATTAAATAGGAATAAATAAATAATAAATATCATACAAAAATATAGTGTCCATCATAATTCCCAACCATGATAGTTGGGAAAGGAAAAATGAACAACATCGTTTCGTGAGGTGATGGTTTTCCGTACACGAGAACAGTAAGTTCGTTACCCATTTTATGGAAGTGTGTCTGAGTGTAGTTTTAAAAATTAATATAAAAACATTAAGTATATTCATAATAACTAGTTTATTATATAAACAAGAAATAAAAATAATTTAAGGGTTTTAAGGAAGAAATAAAACAACAATGTTCATTGATGAACGTTACCTATTATTTGGGTATCTCCTTTTGATTCGCACAAAAGGACTACTTTGATTGGAATTATTCCAAAAGTAATGATTATAAGATTAAGGGTGGGACTTTGGGAGTATTTTTAGACATATTTTTTCAGAACCATTTATGTTCTAAAGTGTGTGTAAAAGAGAAGAATATGCGCCGTTTTATAAGAGAGGGGAGGGGCACTTTTGGAATTTCTCCAAAGATTAATTTATAATAAATTCAATATAAATCCAATTACCCCCAAGAGGAAATTTATTAAAATATAAGATATTATAAGGTTTTAATATCATTAAAAAATATATTTTAGACATGTTTTGGTGTTATTTTAATCCTTATCATTTTGATTAACCCTTAATTAATTCATTTTAATTTTAACTATGGTAACGAAGTTTTTAATATTAAGAGGATGTAATTTTTACATAAAATGGTTTAATTAGACCATAAAATTAAAATTTAATATATTTCAGACCATATAAAATCCTTTTTTCCTTATTTAATATTTTTTTTTTTTTTAAATAATTTAATAAAATATTATTTTCATAAAATATCATAAGTGTAAATTTTGACACTATTCATAACATTGACTTTAATAAATCAACCCAATAATATTACTTTAAAAAATTTATTTAATACACTACTAATATGTCATATTAACGTATAAAATTCGTTTATTACATTAATTATGTAAAATTATATTTATTTTAATATTTATAATATCATTTAATTGATTGTTTCATTAATTGAGTAATTATTGCATCATCATTTTCTAGTTATTTATGATAATTATTTCTTCACTAAAAATAAAAATAAATTTATATGATGAATATAGAAAATTTATACTATATTATAATATATTTAGTATATAATATATTCTATTTGTGCCCATATTAAAAATATTATACATATTAAACATAAGAGTTTGATATTTTGTCACTCTTTTTGATTTTAATAATATTTAATCATTTTCATAGAATGTTGTCCATTAAATTATAAAATTTATATCCTTATGTGTTAAGGGTATAATTATGTTCATCCAATAAAGTTTTATCAAATGATATTGTCATTTTATAGTACTTATCACTTTATTTTTAACTTAAATTACCCAATTTTCCCTTTATAATTGTAATAACAATTACCAAAGTTGTTATTCATATTTTCCAAAAATAAAATGGGACTATTTACTAAATTTGAAACTTATGATTAAAAATATTAAATAAAATTTTTTTAATTCAAAACACATAATTTTCTAAAAATAATTTAAAATTAATCCTTTTGATGGAATAAGAAAACAATTTTTTAAAGTGAAAACGTCCAAAGGATTTCCATGTTTTTATATCCAAATTCATTGTGAAATTGATTCCAGTGACCTAAATTAGATTAAATGATAAAATTTTTATCTAATGATACTTTAAAACAATTCAAATATATAATTAAGCACTATGAATTATTTTGATAAAAAATATATTTTCAATTATTATTCAGTATTTTTCACTATTCATCAAAACACGAAACTTATTAGAAAAATACCAAAAATTAAACGATAGTATATTTTGATACCACTATTTCAAATAAGAAGTTTATTTTTCTATATAAAATTTTTAATAGTGTCAAAAAATATATTTAAAATAGGTTCTTCCTTAAAAAGTGATAAAACTGCCTTTATAGAAAAATACTTCTACTATGCGTAAAATTGGATTTATTCTAATATAATATCTAGAAAAAAAATAATTAATAGTAAACATTAAATTGAATATATTATATGTAAATAATTTATTATTATAATCCAATAAGAGTGATTTTTATTTATTTATTTATTGGTGGAAAACACACTTGTGTATATTTTGATAATTTTTCAGAAAAACAATTCCTTTTATTTTAAATAGGGGTTTACGTTCATTTATAATTAATTGTTCAAATAATTATGTGTAAAACATAATTTCATAATTCAGTTAATCCTTTTCATACCTTCCATTCTAATTTCTAGGTTATAATTGTCTCTTTTAAATAAGGATAATAATAAAATGATGTTTCATAGAAACTCACTATTGCGTGTAAAGAAAGCTAAGACAATGTTATGTGTAGTAAAAACTTAAATTAGTGTAGTGTATAACAAAAAATATCAAAGAAATGTAATTCATTATAATTTTTTTTATAAAAACTTGGGATGTTATACTATGCCTAAGAACTGAGACTTAAATAACAAATCATGCATAGGAAAATGAAGCAGTTAACACTTGAAAGAAGGGTAACAACAAAATATTATTAATAAATGGGTTATAATATGGCATAAGAGGTTCTTATAAGAAATCATAAAAATAAATATGTTTTTATTATAAATTAATTACACTCTTTAAACCATTATATCATAGGTTCAAATACTTACAAAGGAAATTAAACCTAAGGTAAGGGTTAATTTCACAATCTCATTCTATTTGGGATTGTTTATATGTATGTACACTGATGGAATAGAAGGATATAACATGGGTTCATAACCATTTGTATAGTCTGGAGAACCATTGGTATATCCTATACCAATGGTTCCCCAAACCATTGGCTATAGTGCCACTGGGAAAAGACTATACCAACTGTTCTCAGTAAACCATTGGTATAGGGTGGTCCAAATTTCATGTTAACCAATGGTTCATAGTGAAACATTGGTATAGAGGTATCCCAATGGTTCATAGTGAACTGCTGGTTTAATGCTATACCAATGGTTTTAGAACTACTAGTATAGACCACCCCAATTCCCAGAGAGTAGTAACCCCACCCTTGCCCATAGAACCTGAAGGTAGCACAAAACATCACATATAGGACCTCAAAATAGAACATCATCCACAAGTAATAAGAAATAAAATAGGATATGGAAATGAAAACTACAATGAAACTAATAGGAAATCAAAGAGCTACAAACCAATGAAACCATAACATGCAAACAAACAGAACCAATAATGCAGTTAATAGAGTATCCTAAACAAACAGAACCTGTAATGAAGCCAACATAGTATCCTTAAAGATCTACAAAACAATACAAAAATAATGAAAACACGTGAAATAAATCTATTCATTTGACCATTGATAAAAAATATACAAAACATCACATAACAAATCATCAAACATCAAATGTCATAAATATCAGTAAAAAAATATAAATCATCAATATATCCCTCATCACCATCACTATCATCACCATCATCCTCAACCTCATTCTTTTCATTGTCCTCATCCCTAACCTCATCCTTATCCTTGGACTCGACCTCAACTTCACCCTCTTTATGGATATCATCCCCACCCTCTTCCTAACCATCATCCTCACTATCGCCATCACTAGGAACTTCATCATCCCAACTACCACTAAGACTATAACTTTGTGTAATATATCTGCATCAACAACATATTTTCTTAACAAGACATAGTGACCTTTAGTTGAAGTGATGGATATAAAACTTCCATAAATTTTATAATTTTAGTTTTTTCCCTTTGATTCAATTATTCAACATATATGGAACTTTTTTCAGCCTTTTCTGCCTTAGCCTTATCCTATTTTATATGTGCATTAGATTTTTCTAACTCAGTGTTCTTGAAGTGGCCCAATACCTCATCGGGATAATACTCTTATCTTTTCAGAATCATACTCTACCATGGCGCTCAGCTCCCAAAACTTGATGCAAGTGACCATTTGGCCCAAACTTTTCATCTTCTCTGGAATCAAGGGTGTAACACCCCCAATTTGAAGTAATTAACCCTTTCTCTATTATTTTAAGTATGTGATGTATATGCGTGAAGTTTGGGAGAGTTTGGATAAATTTTGGAGTGTTTTTGGAAATTTCTAGAGGTGCACGGTTGGTGCACGGTTTGGGAAAACCATGCAATACCTACAATAAACTATGCACAATGAGACATGGGATAAAGGGAAGGCATGAATGATGCACACGATTTGTACAAATAATATAGAATCCTAGGATAAATCATGATCTGTTGGACAATGGTCTTTTGCACAATTGCTGCACGATTTGGAAACCATGTGATCCAACCATGTGAGGTTCTACCCTTGAGGCAGTATCTTGCACATAGTTAGCGAATAAGTTTCCTAACTATGCGACTAACCATGCACGAGTTAAATGTTAGATCCTAAAATTGTGGATCTCACACATTTTGGTCTCTAAAGCCCTCATTTTCTCTCCTATGTGGCACTAACTCGGGATTCTATCTCCCCAAAGGAAAAGGAAGTTTCTTCCATTGATCCAGAGGTGATCCAAAGGATTCTATTAGTGTTTTGAAGCTAGATTCTTACGATAAGCCTTCATTCCTGGCAGTTCTTGATGGGTTTTCTTATATCTACTTCTCTATCCCTCTCATTTTATTAGATATATGTCTTATGTGGATGCATATAAGATAGTTGATTACAAATATGAATATATTTGGCTTTTTTATATGATAGGGGAAGAGATCTAAGGTGGTTTTGAGGAGATTTAACCCAATTTCATGGGTGTTTTCATGCCATTCTTCATTCTCATCATAAAACTCAAGGTAAGTGGATTCACTCTCGAATCATCTATTTATAACTATACGTATTAGTTTCAAATGATTAAATTGATTTAAATTGATAGTGAAATTGAAATACAAAGCATGGTAAAAACCTTATTTAGTGATGGTTTATGGATTTTTGTGGAATTTTGAATTGTTGTGAAATATGTTTTGTTAAATGGTTTTAAAATGATGATGTCAAAAAATGGTTGTTTGGTTTTGATTTCTTGATAAAGGGTTTTAAATAAAAGGTTAGTTTTATTTAAATGGTTTGTTGGAAAGGTTTTCAATAAAATGTTTGTTTTATTGAAATGTTTTTGGCATTGAAATGGTTTTTGGGAATACTTGGTGGTGTGTGTTCATGTTTCATTATGAGGCTTGGTTGAAATATGACATTGTGGTCGATGCCAAAAGTGTAATGGAACATGGGATCTAATTACCTTGTGATGACTTGGTAGATCGACAAGAAACCTCAAATGAGTATGGAACTGTCATAATGAAGCATGAATGTGTAGATGGTGGATATGTGGATATGTGAATTGGAATGGGATATGAAAAATGGAATTTATGAAATAGATTGAGAACATTATTTAGTTGGTTTCATTGGAAATTTTTATTGTTTTATGAAAACTATTCTACAATGGAACATGTTTATATTTAGTTAAAAACTAATTTTAGAAATTTGTTTTAGAAATTATTTTATATAAATATGATAACATGTTCTATAATAGTGGAATGAGTAGGTAAGTCATTTGGGGAAAATATACTGAGTTTTAGTACCCACCCTTTCTTTGAACCCTAGTTCTTTTGCAGATGTTGTTTATCGACACATGTGAAAAGGTAAAGTATCACACATCTTTAGCAGTAATTTTTGATAATTACGATGTTGTGGAATTAGATAATGGAGCATGTTTAGAGCTTGGAGTGGTCTTTAGAGTCTTTGAGTTTTTTCCTCCACTATTTAATTTGATATTGTAGTCTTCCAATGTGGTACTTGGTTGAAGATTAATTTTGATAAATGATATGTTGATTTGACTTTTATTGTTATCATGCATCATATAGTGGTTTGTTTGGTTATGTATTGTTTAGTTAGTTTTTTATTCTTAAAGGGTAAATCATCTCCCATATGTATTGAAGCCCTTCGAAATTTATTTCCATCCATTGACATCTTGGGGATCTCTCTTAAGGCCAAGTAATGTTTCACCGCCTTTTCAAGAAAATTAGAAGAGTAGGGACATTGCAAGTGGTATCAACATGGTCCTTCCTTTGTGGGAAAAGTAGTCATCAATTCTTTTAGTCTTGGAGTTTATATTCATTCTGGTATATTACCTGTGTCCGGTTTCTATAAAGGAATAGGGCTATCAGGACATGAAATTTAGAGAATAAAAATACTTAGCTAACCTTTTAATACTGAACTTCATGTTACTAGAGAGTTTGGTACATAAGTGTTTTGGATACACTTATAATATTTAAAATCTCATTATCATGGATTTATCTAATGAAACGAGCATGAAATACATTATAGGAATGACTTCCCACTAGGAGTGAATGTTTCATTTTTAGTAATTATTTATGATGTGGTGAAAAAGTAATGGTTTTTGAAAAATTTTAAATTTGTTTTCAAATGTAAGATTTTTAAAAAGAGCATAGTTATGTTATTTTAAAATTGTTTGATTTTAAAAGAAAGTGAAGATTTTTCAAAAATGGTTGAATGTAGAAAATATTGAATTTATAAATCAATTTTGTGATATAATATTGTGTTATAATTTAAAATTGTTAATCCTTCAGTTAATAAATAGCGAGACTTAAGAAAATGGAACTCACTAGGTGTCGTAGAAAACAACCAAAAGAAGATGCGGAGAATGTGGTTGCACATGAGTCGTAGGTGAACCAAAAACTATCTCAGAGTATCACCAATCATTTCAGGCTATGGACATAGGGAACCAAATGGATGAGACAAGAAAAGTGGATCATTATATTCAGTTGTAGAAGTATAATCCACCCATTTTTCAGGGTGATTCAGAACCAAAAAAGATAGAGGTGTGGCTAAAAATGATGAATCATATCTTCAGTTTCATCAGTACACTAGTTGATTTGAATGTAAATATAGTGACATATACATTAGATGATCATGCACGCCAGTGGTGGGATCTTGCTATGCAAGGTAAAGTAGATCAAGGACTTTTTTGGGAGGATTTTGAAGAATTGTTCAATAAACAATTCTATCCTCACATATTTAGAATCCAAAGAACAACATAATTATTCATCTTGAAGTAGGAATATATATTTTTTCATAGATTATGTGGATAAATTCTTGAATTTAGTTCACTTTTCACCCGAGGTTGTGTTTAGTGCATCCTTGAATGAATGCATCTTTGAATTGGGGCTGAGGTAAGAGATTCACTCAATGATTTATATGACCTATATTAAAAATTAAACAGAGATGGTCAATAGAGAAATAGTGGATGAACAAGTAATCTAATGAGATATGGGAGGATGAAGTATGTTGATACCCATGACAAATGGTGGGAACTCTAATTCTAGGAATAAGTGGAAGAGGGGAACCCATTTCCAAGGTGGGATTATGAATCAAAATCAGACGGCTGGATCAATGAATCTTCTTCCGAGACCCAAAAAAATATTGATGTTTTCAATGTGGTTACTTTGACCACATGATGAAATAAGGTATAATAACACCAAGATCATGCCATAATTGAAACAATATGGGGAATCATTAGATCTATTATCACAGTGCTCTAAATTATGGTGTTCATGACACTTCTCAGGTGTCATAAATTTGATACGCTTCGATGGGATGATAGAAGAAGAATCAATCTCATCAACTGGATATATATAACCATGGTGATTTTAGGAATACCATGACTCTTCAGATAGTGCAATCTCAATAGGACAATAAGGAGAAAAGTGTGGCGACAAAGAAATTATATAGAAAAGAGAAGGTTATTGTGGATAATCATCCATGACCATATATAGTGCATGATATGATTCTTTTGAATTATAAACTTATGAAAGTGTTGTTTTATATGGGTGAATCCCATTCCTTTATTGCTTTATGAACTATTGATTTTCTGAGATTAAAACTTGAGATGATGCCTTCTGTGACAAAACATCAAACTCCACTTGGTCAAAGAGAGTGTTAAGGCTTTATGTGTAAATTATGTTCTATAATAGTTGATGGATTTTAGATGAAATGGGATTTATCTATGCTTGATATAGATGTTTTTAATATAATATAGGGTATGGATTGGTGGATGATATTTAAGGCTCACATTGACTGTTATACCTGATGGGTCAGTTTTACGATTGAAGATGGCAACGAGCATCTCTTTCAAGAAGACTAGAGTGTAAAAGAAGGTGAAACGATCTTGTTGTAACCATTAGTTGGAATAATAATGTACTAGTTTTTAGTGTTGTATTTCTCATTGATAAATGAGATCAAGAAGAACAGTTTTCTAGTAGTGGTCGATCAGTTTCCAGATGTGTTTCCTAATAATTTCTTAGGGTATCCACCAATTAGAGAAGTGGAGTTTATGATTGATCTCCTTTTAGGGACCAATCCTATTTAACCTCCATATTATTTAATATTACTAATATAATTAAGGGAGTTGAAAGTGCAGTTGGAAGAGCTATAAAGTAAAGATTTCATTTATCCTAGAACATGTCTGTGGGCAACACTGATCTTGTTTTTGAAGAAGGTGGATAAAAATCTAAGGATGTGTGTGGATTATTGTAAGATTAACTAAGTTATGATAAATAATAGATATCCAATTACACACATTTATGATATTTTAGATCAATTTATGGGAGCTCAGTGGTTCTCCAAAATTAAATTTTACTCAAGATAACACCAATTGTGAGTTAGAAAGAAGGATATTTTGAAAAGATCTTTTAGAAGTAGATATGGCGATTATGAATATGTGGTAATGAATTTATGTATTATGAATGTACCAGTGGTCTTTATGGAATTTATGAATTCTAAATTTTAGATATATTTTGATTCCTTTATAGTGGTGTTTTTGGAAGACATATTGGTGTATTCAAGGAAAAGGGCTGAGCATGAGAAACACTTGGTTATAGTGTTGGGAATCTTGAGAGATCAACTTTTGTATTCCAAATTATCAAGGTGTGATTTTTGGATATAAGAGGTATAGTTTCTCAGCCATGTAATTTTTGAAAGAGGTGTTTCGATGGATATAGAGAATATATATGATGTTGTCTCTTAGAAACTATCAAATAATATCTTTTAGATATGAAGAGTTCTTGGTCTAGCTAGTTATTTATGACACTTTGTGATTTTCAAGACTATCTTTTCCTATGAAAAATTTAAAAGATAATAATGTTTCATTCCAATGGAATTATGAGTGCTATAATTTCTTTCAAGAACTTAATCTTCACCTTATATCTATACCAATATTTATTTTACCGATATCTGGATAAGGGAATGTGGTGTATTGTGTTGCTTCAAGATCAGGGTTGGAGTATTTTCTAATGTAATGAGATCATGTTGTTTCTTATGGATCATGGATGCTATGAGTGCATGAGAATAACTACCCAAGACATGATTTGGAGTTATCTTATGTAGTCCAATATTTGAATACTTAACGTCATTAACTCTTTAGTGAGAAATTTACTATGTTTACGAATCATAAGATCTTGAAATATATTTTCTCATAAAGGTATTTTAATATAAGGAAAATAATATTGATGGAGTATCTCAAAGTTTTTTACTTTGAATTGATGTATACAATGGTTAAAGGAAATTCGGTGGCATACACATTAAGTATAAATTCATATGCTTAGTTATAAAAATAGGCTTCAAATGATTGGAAGTTTATGTCACTCCTAGCAGAAATGCATGTAAAATGTAAAGACTGAGGTGAAGTTGTTGTTTTATTTCTAGTTTCAGTGGTTCTTGATTTATTAAATATGGTTAAAGAGGCATAGATGCCTGATTCATAATTTCTTTCAATGAGTTCAAAACTCAATGGTGGGGAAACCATTGAGGGATGAAAGTTGGATGAGAGTTTATTTTTTTGGTTCAGAAATCGGATGGTTGTACATATGTATTTTCAAGAATAACTTCTTTATGATTACCACCATTCAATATGGGATGTTCATCTGAGAATATAGAAGATTTATAATGAATTTAAATCATAGTTTTACTGAAATGGTATGAAAAGGAATGTGGCTAAGTTTATTTCAAGATGATTAACTTGTCAAGAAGTTTAGGCAGAGCATAAATAACCATCATGTATTTTATAGTCTTTACCTATTCCTATTTGTAAGTGGGAAAAAATAACTATGCTATTTTTAACAGGTCTCCCAAGAATGGTTTAGAAACATGATTCCATATGGGTGACAATGGATTAGGTCAAAATTTTAGCTCACTTCATCCCTATTCATGAATCTCATATGGTGAAGAACTTGTCAAAAATCTATATTTGATAAATGATAAAGAGGCATGGTATACTAATTTTTATTGTGTCAGAAATAGATCCTAGGTTTATGTATCGTTTTTGGAAATACTTATAGAAATCCTTAATAATCAGTTGATAATGAGTATAGAATATCATCCTCAGATGGATGGGAAATCCAAATAGATGATAAAAATGTTGGAATACATGTTTCGGGATCACGTTATGGATTTTAGTGGATCATGGGAAGAGAACGTTCCATTATTGGGGTTCTCGTATAACAATAATTATCAATCCATGATAAAAATGGATATATTTAAAGAATTGTATGGGTGAACTTTTTGTTCTCCACTTTGTCAGGTGGAAACACGAGAGACTTCACTAGTCGGACCAGGCCTTGTCCAAGGGACAATAAATAATATTCAGTTGATCATGAATCAAATGTAGACATCCCAGAGTCATCATAAATTGTATATAAATCGTCATTGATGGACAATTTCATTCTATGTGAGTGATCATATGTTCCTGAGGATATCTCCAAGGCTTGGACATGAATGTGTTTGGATGTAGGGAAAGTTATCTCCTCAATACATTGGTTTTTTGAGATACCGAAATGAGTTTTTAAGGTGGAATATTGGTTGGAATTTCCACTATGATTCAGTGCGGTGTATAATGTGTTTCACATATCTCAGTTGAAAATGTATCAGCCTGATCCTGACCATGTGATTTTATGGGATCACATTGAACTATATTTGGATGCTTCATTAGTACATATCCTGATGTAGATTATTGATAAAAAATAGAAAGTATTTCATGGAAAAACTATCAATCTAGTGTGGGTTTTGTGGAAACACAGTAAGATTCACAAAGAGACTTGGGAACACGAGAAGGAAATGAAAGGGTAATGGCCAAAACTATTTCAAATCAATGATGGGTTTCTACTTTCTGAGGACGGAAATACCGATGGTGGGGAGAATGTTGCACCACCAATTTCAAGTAAGTAACAATTTATTTATGCCTTTTTAAGTATGTAAAGTATATGAGTGATGTTTGGGAGAGTTTAGAGAACTTTTGGAGTGTTTATTGGGATTTTATATAGGTTCACAATTGGTGAATGGTTTGGGAAAGCCATGAAACACCTATAGGAAACCGTGCACGATGAGATAGGGGCTAAATGGAAGGCACATGGGCTACGCACAGTTTTTCCAAACCATACAGAAGCCAAGGCGAAACCGTTATTTGGTGGATAGTGTGACTTGTCATGGTTGGAGCACAATTTGGAAACCATGAAATCCAAACAAGTGAGGGTCAAACCATGAGGCATTATCATATGTACGATTTGTGCACAGTTTTCCAAACCGTGTGACTAATGATGCAAAAAATTAAATGTAAAATCCTAAAAGTGTTTATCTCACATATTTTGGTCTCTAACTCCCTCATTTATCCTCCTATGCATCCCTAACTCGACATTAACTTTTTCCAAAGGCTAAGGAATCAACTCCCATCAATCGTAATGTGATCCAATGGCTTATTTGGTGATTTGAAGCCAGATTCTTGTGGTAAGTCTTCATTCATGGTGGTTCTTGATGGGTTTTCTTAGATATACTTCTCTATAACAATTTTATTCTTATATTTATGTCTAATATGGATAAATCTAATATATTTTATACCAAATATAAATATATTTGGATTTTTTGATGATTGGATAATAGATCTAAGGTGGGTTCATAGAGATTTAACCTAGTTTCATGGGTGCTTTCATGTCGTTCTTCATTTTCATCATAAAACATGAGGTAGTTGGATTCACTCTCGACTCCTCTGTTTATAACTTGAAAGATTAGTTTCAAATTAATTAAATTGATTGAAATTTATTGTGAAATTGATAATAAAATCACGGAAAAAACCTTATTTATTGATGGTTTGTGTATTTTTGTGGAATTACGAATTGTTGCGAAAAATGATTTGTTAAATGGTTTTAAAATGTTAATTTTAAAAAATGGTTGTTTGGTTTTTATTAGTGGAGAAAGGGTTTTCAATAAAAGTTTGGTTTTATTGAAATGTTTTTTTGAATGTTTTTCAATAATTTTTTTTTATTGAAATGGTTTTTGGGCATACCTGGTGTGTGTTCATGTTGAATTACCAGTCTTGGTTGTAATATGACCATGTACTTAGTTCCAAAGGTGTAATGGAACATGTGATTTAGTTACCCTATAACGACTTGGTAGATCAATGAAAAACTCCTCATGAGTATGAAACTATCATAAATAAGCATTCATGTTTATATTTTTGGATACATGGATATGTGGATTAGAACGGGATATGCCAAATGGAATTTATGAAATGGTTTGAGAACATTGTTTGGTTTCTTTCCATGGAACTTATAATAGTTTTTTGAAAACTATTTTATAGTGGAACGTTTTTATATTAAGTTATAAACTAATTTTATAATTTTTTATATAAAATATTTTATATAAATGTGCTAACATGTTTTATCTTAGTGGTGTGGGTAGGGAATTTATTTGGGGAAAATCTATTGAGTTTTAGTACTCACCCCTTCTTTTTCACATTGGTTCTTTTTGCAGATGTTGTTTATAAATACATGGGAAAAGGTAAAGTATCAAACATCTTTAGTAGAACTTCATGATACTTGGGCTATTGTGGAGTTAGAGCATAAAGCATGTTTGTAACATGGAGTGGTCTTTAGAGTCTTTGAGTTTTTTACCTCTACTGTTTACTTTGATATTATAGTCTTCCTCAGTGGTACTTGGTTGTAGTTTGTTTTTGATAAATTAAATGTTGAGTTGTATTTCATTGTTATCATGAATTTTATAGTGTTTTTTTGGTTTTGGATTGTTTGGAAAGTTGTTTTATTCTGAAAGGGAAAATTCTCCCCCAAATGTATTGAAGACCTTCGACATTTATTTCTAGCCTTTGGTGTCTTGGGGATGTCACTTAAGGAAAAGTGAAGTTCCAATAACTTTTCAATCTAATGAGAAGGGGTGCGACATTACAAAGGGAATCTAAAGTAGACTATTAGAAATATAAATAGACTATTACATTTCAAAATATATATTCAAATTTTAAATCAACAATGTAAAACTTAAAATATACTTCTATGTCAGTTTTTACCGCATTTTCCATCTTTTTAATTTTGTCTTGAGAAAAATAGGTTATCTTGAGGTTCCCATCCTTCAATATTCAAAACCTCCCTCATAATGACGTTATATATAGGAAACCATAATTGAAAATTGGTTACTAATAAATAATTTCATAACTAAAATAAAATGGATATTAGTTCTAAATGAAGTTGAAAAGAAAAACATATGGTAGATGCATTATAACTAAGTATCAATGATTGGGTTATTAGTAGATATACCATATATATATAAGTGAACAAGTCATCACAATAATCAATGATAAGGTGGTTGGGTGATCACCATAATTAATGATAAGATGAACCAATATTAATATAACATAAACGAATATGCATGAATGGGTTGTCAAAAATCTTATCATGACTAAAGTAAAGGAATTATGTATTGTTAAGATTTAATAATACACATTACATTCCCTAAATGATAATTTTGAGATTTTAAATTTATTACTTTAGTTATTTTGATTTAATGATACGAGATTTTTATTGTCTATCAGATGAGGTCCCAATGTTATTTAGAACCCCTTATTCTATTACTGTGATCCAAATCATGACTAAAAGAATTATTTTCATGTTTTTTATAATATTTATATAAATTAATTTTAGTTTTATTCAATTTAGTTTATTATAGTACTATTACATTCTAATAATGTTTGGTTAGGACATATTAATTCATGCTTGATAAGTTTCATTTATTCTAGTTTGATTCATTTCAATTCAGTTTTGTTCAATTTGGTTTAGTTTGGTTGTGGGTGGTTCAGGAAAGTTCAAGCCTATCATCCTAAGTTAAATCTACTTTATTATAGACCAATTTGGGTCAATTCATATTAGTCCAATCCAATTTGGGGTTCTTATGAATGATTTACATTATTTTTGTTTTATTTAGTTTTGTTTAAGATTTTTCAATTTGGTTTATATCAGGCTCAGTCTATTTAGGCCACGTTGGTTCAATTTTTTCAATTCAATTCATCTTTATTTGGTTATATTTTAATTTTTTAAATTTTATTTTTTACAATCCAAATTTATTTATTTATTTTTGTATATTTTGATTTAATTATATATAATTTGGTTTAGTGTGGTTTGTTTTGATAATATTTGGTTCTATAGGGTTTTGGTTGGTTTTAGTATTTTTAATACAAATATATTCCATTATAGTCAATTTCATTTAGTTTACCTCTACTTGAATTAGTAAATACATGTTTTTTTGGTTCACTTATGTTTAGGAATTCCTAGGATAGTTTATTTTAGTTCAGTTATATTTGATTCGATTTGATTTAATTCAACATTATTCAAGTTTAGTTGATTTGGTTTGATTCTATTAGGCGTTGTTCAATTGTCTTTATGTCAAGTATTTTCAAATAAATTTGGTCAAATATATTTTATTTAGTTAGGTTTGATATAATTCTGTTTAGATTAGTTTAGTTTAATTTAGTTTAGTGTGGTTTTTCTTGAGTTTACCCAGTTTAGGTTAGTACAGTTTTATTTTTTTTAGTGTTTTATATGGATCAAGTCTATGAAGTTATCGTTAGTTTAATTTAGTTTGATTCAATTTTATTTAATTTATATAATTGTTCTTTGTGATTTATTAAGTTTCTATAATTTCCTTTAATTTGACATGGTTCAACATTAATAATGTGTAGATAGTTTATTTTAATTATAACTAGTTTAGTTTGGTTTGGTTTTAGTATGTTTGGTGTAGATGGGGTATTTTCAGTAATATTTGGTTTTGGTCAGGTTGGATTAGTTTTATTTGGGTAATGTAATACCAAGTTAGTTTTATTCAATTAATTTTTTTTATTTCATTTAATTTTAGTTCAATTCCATTAAGTTTGGGTTAGGTTAAGTTGAGTTTGTTTGTTTTGACTCAGTTTAGTAATGGTTAGTTTAGTTTAGGTTATTTCTATTTGATTCCATTTTGTTTATGTTTGTTTAGTTCATCATTAATTCCATCTTTATGATCATGTTTATCATATTCATTTTTAGGGAAGTAAAACTTGATGGAATAGCTTCCTAAGGCCTAGGAAAAAATTAAACTATGAAATATGAGGCATAATAATTATAGCAATATCATTAAGGGATAAAACATAAAATTTATGAGTCAATTCTATAATTAGTACCAAATGACTCACTTTAACTACTTTTTTGGGAAGATAATTTATAAGCCGATTAAACCTTATATTTTCATGAGATATAAGAAATTAATTACATCTAAGTAATCTAAAAATTAAATAAAATTACAAGAAAAACATCATGGATGTTTAGGGATCCTAATTTAAATGTTTTAGACCAAAAAAGTGAGTACATACTGATTCATATTTGGTTTCAACCCTTTTTCATATGTTGTATAAAAAAATATTATGTCACCAATTCATATTCAATCTCCACTACTCTATCAAAACTTTTTATTTTATTTATATAATACTTAAATAATATATTAAATAATACAAGATCATTTATCAATCCTAATTAGAAATGTAATGGAATATGGAGGAAACAAAACAAAGTTCATGTCCTAAAGAAAAATTATAAATGAGTGTCATACATGCTTCCTCTCATAGCCCGACATCGTAGTCCACCCCAAAGTGTGGAGGTATTTCATAACATCCTTATTTTTTTATTTCTTCCATAAGATTACTAAAAATGAATTTTCAATAATAAAAAATAAATTATTAATTCAAATCATGGTAATTTTCCTCTAAAAATTTAAATTTGATTAATATCTTGAACTGGGTGCTCATCCAATGAGTAATCATTTACCGATAATTTTATACCAGAAATTCATCCATGAAATGCGTGGCCTCTAAATCTATTCCAACTTGTAGCACACTATCCACTACACAAATCATGTTTATAACCTCTCCAAAACTCACCTAATTCTATGAGACATGTTGGACTCGCAGCCTCACCATCAGAAAATTTAAAATTAATCTCTCACCGAAATATTAATTCAAATAAATACAATAATAATATAAAATTAAATATAATGAAGTTTTTTACCCACATTTGTTCCCACGAATTATCCTTTACTTCATTTGGAAGGTTTCACCAAGAGAGTGGACTGACTTGAATGTTTTCAAAGTATTTGGAAAGAGTTTCCAAAAACTCCCACATTCCCAACCTGTTTTCCAATAATTTGGTTTTCTTAATTATACTCCACCATCATCTATGTGTGGTGATTCCACACTACATGAATGTGTGTACACGCACACCACTTATTGGAAGATCCAATTCATAGAGAATAGAAATAAATATTATATCAACACATCTTATAATGAATATAAATTATGGAAAAAAAGTTTACTTGAGTTATATAAATATAATTGAGGTAGTCTAATTAGGGGGAATCAATAGATCCACAAGAACTAAAGGAACATTGACCTATACAGTTGGGGTAGGTTTCAATGTATGATCTATAGGCTTAGAATATGTCAGAGTAGGAGTCGAAGTAGGAATATAGAAGCTTAGGGAGAAAGAATAAGTAAAATAAGATGGCATAGATGGTTGTGAAAATTCATAATATGGATGAGGAGTATGAATCAACATCAGATACAAGAAAGATAAGTGAAGAGGCTCAGATGAAAATGGTGGTGCAAAGATTGGCATCCTAAATATCATGGGTTTCTATAATGAAACTGTTGGATCATAAGGTGTGGTAGATGGTACGTGAGGGGGAGGGATGGGGGGTGATCAGGTATGCTGACTGGAGCACCAAGCTGTAGTACCACAACCCTCATATTTCCAGCCTATGAACTAGAACCACTAGTCTGGTTAGTGAATAATTGGCACCTTGGTGGTGGATCCTGATTAAATGTTAAAAATTAAATTAATCACATGAAATTTTATGTTTTTGATATATATATATTTGAAATAAAATAATCACAATAGGAACTAAAGTATGGTCACCCATCTCACTCATTCAGTGTTTTTTTGTCATCATTTTTCTTCATATCTCCTCAATTTTTTTTATTGAATTTGAAAAAAATATGGAATTAATTAGAAATACCTAACTAATGTATAACCCTAACCATAAATAAGATTAGACACGAATTAATTAATAAATACCACTTGTCAAACCAAATATAGGATACATAGTTATATAACAAAAACATTTTATATCTAATGGGAAAAATATAAAAACATATGACATGTCATAGAAAAAACAATATGTTCAGATTATAACGCTTATCATGGGTATGGTATAGTTTTCTTATATTTTTAATTTGATCCAATTCAATTTTGGTTAGGTGATTTGGTTCATTATGGTCAATTGTTGCATTATTTGTCTATTTGTATTTGTCTCAGGTCATTTGGTTCATATTTTGGGTTAGGTTATTTTTCCATTTGTTGGATATGTCATTATTTTCATTGTTTTTTATTTTCATATCAATTAGTTTAATATGTTCAATTCAATTCATCTTATTTTTTTAAAATTTAATTATTTGAGTTATGTTTGGATTGGTAGGTTTGAATACAGTTTAATTCAATATTAAAAAATGTAACTCAAAGAAAACCACAAATAGTAAATATTGAAAATTCACATGAAGGTCAAGTTGGATACAAAATATTTGTAATCACTAGTAAATAAAATTTTATAGCACTAAAATCAAAAAACCAAGTTGAGATAAACCAAAATAACTGAGAACATAGATGAATGGTTCTATATATTTATCACCATAACTTCAGGTTCACAATCAACTCTGAAAAATGAATTACTAGAGTCATCATAAGTAATAAATGGATCAGAGCCAATGGGATCATGGACATTTTTAATCACATAATCACCATCATAAAAAATATGTCTTGGGATTACTTTATTAATGACACCAAATTTAGGTCGAATATGATCTTTGACATAAAAAACTTGTTACTACATTGATACCAATACATACGGTTCATTAGAATCATGAGTGAGTGTCATGTAAATAAATGTTCCATGCCCTGTCATCAAATCAAAACACAATCATTTCATCATAGTGACTCGACCATGTGAGTAATAATGCAATATTAGTAATTTCTCAATGGATACATAATAAGATAAATTTTCAAATTGAGGTATACTATCTGATGCACTCGCATAATAGTTTGTTGTGGTAGTTACCATAACACCATCATGTTGTGTTCTCATGTTCTTTGCTCGTTCGGTGATAATAAATATATACCCATTGATCAAAATTGATTAGCATTCACGAAATGGAATTGAGATCAAAATAAAAATATCTCATTTCCTCAAAGATAGATTCAACATGAAAACTCAATTTTGGGAATATAAATAAATATTAAACTTAATTTAATATTGAATTTATTAATTTGTTACAATAATATTTCTACCTTCAATTTCAACCAAGAAGAAAACTACTTTCTCTGAAAAGTATCTCTTTTTCTCAAAGATAAAAAATGATGCTTTCTGTTTATCATTTTTTATGTTTCCTGCCAAAAAATATAAATAGTTTAATAGATATGTAAAATTACATGAGATGAAGTAAGATATACATGTTCAATTTACTTACTTGATATAGTCATCGAACAAGTCACAGTAAATAAAACTATGTTATGTACCATCTCTCACACTTCAAAAATTAATGTGGTCAATATATATGATCTGGGAATTCCCCCAATTTGTGGAAGTAATGGAAAACTAGGTTTAATTTTCTCATACTATTATTCTTTATTTCTCACTGGTCTGTTCTTTCTCATAGTCAGATTAAACAAATACATTGAACCTAAATCCATGCATTCTTGAGCCAAGTAACCTTTGACGATAAAACCTTCAAGATGATTTCTATTACAGACATAAAACTTCATTGTGAACATGTTTCTTTTACTTGAATATATCCAATGAAATGTTCCAGGTCCTAAGAGAAGTATATCGGTTGGAAGATGGATAGTTAGACGCAACATGCATGTGAAAAATGATGGAGGAAATATTTTCTCTAACTCATAAAAAATTAATGGTGCCTCTAACAACATTTTTTGCAAGAAATATTTGAACAACATCATAGAAAAAATATATCTAAATAAATAGCACAAAAAAATCACTAATAACCTCACATTATTGGAAAAGAGATGAAATATTTCTGTTAGAATAAACTGATATAGAAAAATGTGATAATCAAAAGTATTCAAATATTTTAGTTTTAACTCTCTTCTATTTCTATATTTTCATATGTTTCTTGAATAGGCATCATGAACTTTAATAGTCTCCAGTACTTATATAATTTTTTTTCTATAGGTTTCATCACATAAGAAGAACCCAAAAAATTCCATTTATTTTCACTAATACACACAAGATGCAATTCTGGTCTGATTCCATAATCCCCCAAGTCATGCCAAGATCATAAATCATCTTTTTTTCTTTACTAGGGAATTTGGAAGAATTTAACGAAACATTTCACATATAGTATTTTCAATGTGAATTATGTATAATCAAGGACATAACAAATTTTTTGACTAATAATGAAACTCAAAGAAGATACTCCTCTTATTCTAATTGTAACATGTTTTAGTGGAAAAATTATTCCTTTTTATAGATTTCTTCTAAACCTTCCTGAATAAAAATATAAAATCTTGAAATTGATTAAAGACATTAGTCCCATACATATACTGAGGTGGATTTTTGGTCTCCGTGGTATTTTCAAATCTTTGATGATTATTCCTATATGTATTGTCTTTTAGAAAGAATCGTTGATCTCCTATAAAATTGAAACTATGATGATATTTTCGTCTTTTGGATTTTTTTTTTATTTTTCATACAAATAGGACATGATAGTTTTCCCTTCATTATCCATCCAGACATCATTACATAAGTAGGAAAATCTTCAATCATCTACATAAGAAAAACACACATATGAAATATGTATTTCGAACATGCATCATATGGGTGCACACCCACATTCAAAATATATTTCAACACTTTTATTAAAGGATGCATGTTTACAACTATATAAATGACAGTATTAGAAGGTCTAGATACGAGTATACTCATTAAAGTGATTTTTTTTTCATACACATCCATGGAGGAAGGTTATAAATGTGTATAAAAACCGGCCATGTGGTGTGAGAAGTAAGAATCTGAACAAAGAAATTAAAACCATCACATGAAAGACCCAACCTCAAATTACGCACATCAGCTATCCATCCATACAATGGCACGAAGGCCTTCATTTTTTTTATCAATTTGGATAATCCACCTTTCAAGGGGTGAAGTGGAACCCTTACAAGGCCTGTAGGTGTATGTATTACATGGACCATAGGCCTTAGAGGAATTCATTTCCCATATGCTTCAAACATTACATACAACCTAGAAAAAATACTTGAAACTACTCCTCCCCAGCATCTTCATCGTGAAACCATCTCTCCAGCTTTTCATGGATGTTCAGCTAGGCTATCCTGTGCATGCACATGCTTATCCCGATGGAAGGTACCATACCCTCTCATTCTTGCAATCCGTATAGCTTCTGATTTGGTGAAATATCCTTTCTCATCATCCTATAGATCTTATTCCATGTAGGTTTTCTGATTTCATCTGCACTTAAGGTGGCCCAAAGGCCTTGAGGTGTCCCGAAGGCCTTACTAGCCCAAAGGTTTGGGTGGCCCGAAGGCCTTAAAGGACTCGGGGACCAAATCGGTGGCCCTAAGGCCCAAAGGGGGGAATCTTCCCAGATGCTACAGTGCCAAACAGTTCCTGATACAGTTCCCACTATAGTACTACTATAATACTTCTACAGTACTGCTACAGTACTCAGAAATTATGCCTCCGCCTGGATTTGATCCCGGGTCACCTGTATGAACTTAAGAGTCCTCACCAACCAGGATGAGGCTCATGTGCATGCACATCATCTATGAATTAGGATATTAAGCATCAAATCTCTTCCATGAAAATACACATATAGGGTGAACCAACCCATCACTATTCTTATTTCTCTTGGTATCATGCCATCACATTTTTATTGATATTTCATATAACATGAAAATATTCTAGATTTTTGGGATCAATGAGAACTGCCACATTACTCTCCATGGAACACAAGATAGTGTTCCATTAGATTTTAGATTTTATCATGATGAACCATATTTTATACAATCATTCCCTTTAGTAGTTTCCTCCTAGAATAAGCTCCAATATTTCCGGAAATCATGAATTCTATTTTTTAAAAAATATAAGTTCCTAAAATAACTTCCATGCCATATATTGGTTTGAGGGAATATCTGCATCATCTAGAATAAATTCCTTCAAAAAGGTAATAATTTAAACAATGGAAGTATTTGAAATCCCATACATTGTTTTCCCATGAAACTATCTGGTTAAAAACTACATCTTCTTCCACATTGCTGATATACTGGAGTCATGACAATATCATTCAATTTTTTCACACTATCAAAATAATAATTATTATTAGAAACATCATGTGTGGTCATATCTAATTCTTATTGGGTTGACATCCCTTTCTTCTCATGATTATAAATAAACAAAAATCGATCATCTAAAAAATCCAATAATTCAGTCCTCTCATTTGGATCATGAACATTTTGAGATTTCATTTTATCCCCATTGTGATACCACACATATAAGTTTGTCTAAAACCATATTTAGTTATATGGTAGCTAACTTATTCACTGATAAACTAAGGTTTTCCAACACAATTATAACATGGGAAGTGTATATGAACACTATCTGAAGAATTATAAAATGAAAAATCTAAAAATATCTCTAACTTGTTTTGAAAATCGCTTGATATCCAATCCTTTTCATACAAACAAATTCTATCCATTCTATAATTTTTTTTATATGTCATTTTTTAAAATAAATTAAATAATATTGAAGTTTAATTAAAAATATATTTAAGGAAAGGGGGATTTTTCAATTTATATGAAACCATAACTGACACACTAGTCTACATGATAATAATAATATAAAAGATAAAAAATACTATATATATAAAAAAAAACTATAAATATAAAACTATGATATTTAATTCAATTATATCAATGAGTAATAATATACCAAATCCATCGAGGGCCAATGATTCCTTGTAAAAATAATTTGGAGTGATTGATAACTTGATACACCATGAAGGAAGAGACAATGCAATAAATGGTCTTGAATAAGAGTATACACCTGCTATGTAAAAGTGAACCTCACTATAACATTTTAATATTAATAATAAACTCAATTTATATAAGAGTAATTTATTGAGTATTACACCATAATGATTTATATTTCACTATGAAAACGAATGTTTTTTTTGTAGTGAGGAAGGACATCACACATCAATTTGGGTGAAGTCGAGGATGATCATTCCATAATGATACATATAATTCCATAATCTAGCTATTTTTAGAATAACTTTAAAATTTGGTTTACATTAAAAAAGGATAATATTTTTCTCAAGATCTAGGCAATTTAATCACCATGAAGTGGAATGTTTTAATCACTTTAACTGAGTAGGAAACATGTATTAACATTTAAGTATTAGTGGAAATAAGATTGACCCTAATAGTAAGATCCTGGATATTTCTTGAGGTATGAATATTTCCTTTTGGATTAAATGTGTTTACTTTACTTTTTGGCTTAGACCCTAAGATGGGCTATGGGATGGTTGGGTTGTTCTTGGGAAATATAGGGGAAAAGTGGTGGAAAGTTGGCTGTAGGCTAGGCACATGTCATTTACTTGGAACACACATTGTGTACTTCCAGTACACATCATGTACTGGCCCTTCATGACATGTAACCTTTTTAGTTCAAAAAAATAGGGCAGTACACACTGTGTACTTTTACTACACTTCGTATACTGGCATGCCAGGGTTTTTTTTTATAAAATAGGCAGTAGCCTCATATTTTGATGCACAAAATCTTTTCTACCATTTTTGAGAGCCTAAAGACACTTAAACTAGTTTTTAAGATATAGAATCCATCTAGACTCTGATTCAAGCGTGGTTTATCTCATTGGAACCACATCAGTGATTAATCGATTCCTTTTTATTCATTCTTGATTCTTCAAAACAATGAATTTACTATTTGGATCTAGGCTTATATTCCCTAATATTCTATTCTTCATCTGTTCTTTAGATTTGTTCCAAACTAGGATGAATAGAGACTTGATACTGGATGAGATATCTTATAATGAGGTGTGGTATGTGGTTTATAATTTATTTATTCTTTTCTTATGCTTTTCTGAAATTTGATCGATATTCCGTCCATCATAATTTACAGTGCAACCCTGTTTTTGATCGTGTTTCTCATTGTAGGCCTAGTCAGACCTAGCGAGGATTCCCATAGGTTCCATTTAGGTGTTTTGGCACCTGTTACTCATTTCAAGGTAACCCATGGGGTGTTCGCTTTTAATTTAACCTATTTATTCCTGTTAAAACTCTCCAAGGGGTGTGTGATTGTGATTTCCTAGTTAGAGGAAGCCCTTTAGAAACCGGAATAGTTTGAATTATCTACTTAGGAAGTGTACTGCCTCCTTTCTTAGTGATATATGGATATGGAATTCATTTTTATTTTAATTAGGTTTTTAAATGGATAATATGGGTGGGTATACCTATAAAAATGATAAATGGCATGTTAAATGGATTATATGGGAGGGTAGGACCATATGCTTTGTAGTTGAAAAGTGGATTCCATGAGTAGGTATAATCATGACTTGTTCATGTTGATGTAAGTGGGTATACTCGCATGGAATGAATTCTTTAATTTGAATGATTTAAATTGAATAATTTTATTGAATGGTTTGATAGATTCCATAGACTGCTCTCCATAGATGCAGAACGTGATAGTGGATTCCTTGAGTTGACTCTGCCCCTTGGATATTGATTCTGTGGGATGCCTCAGCCCTTGATACTATGTGGATCCAGCTTACTTGTGCTCGCATAGGACATGCCATTGACATGATCCCAGGAACCCAACTAGTTCCTAACCATGTTTCCACTAGGACGCCCATGAGACTCAATGGGGTGCCTTGGACAAGCTCCTTAGATTCAGTCCTTTGTTGTCTAGATATATTACATGGATGCCCTGGTATGTAAAACCTTGGATCCATCCCTTAGGTTCTACTTTTCACTATACGAAGTGGTCGTGGGATTCTATTCTTCACTATACAGTGTGTCTGTGGGACTCTTTACTTATTTATACAACATTGTTGTGGATTATTTGGTATTTATGGATGTACATAGTGGTCATGTGACTTATTTACTTTCTTATAGCTGCCTTGTTAGGAGATGACTCTTTAGAAGGTAGCCCTGAGGGGCTGTTTAGTTTTACTTTGTAGTAGACCTATTTCATGGGAATACATACATACTTTCCTACTTTATTTAAAATTTCTAACACTTTATTTATTACTATTAGAACTGTATAGACCTAGGTGGTTTCCTACTGGGATGTTTATCTCACACCCTATTTAGGCCTCCTTGGGGACCCAAACAAATTATATGGTTGCAGGTGATGATAGAGGCAAGATCCCTGGTACAGGTTGTTGATTGTGGCTTTGGAGTAGGGGGTCATAGAACAAAGATGATGATTTCTATTCTAAGGAAACTTTTGGGTCTTTTTTTCTTTTGGGATACTTATACTGTATTGTATTTCCATGTACTATTATGGATGCTTTCTATATACTTGTATCATCTACATAATTTTTATACGAGAAACTTCTGGTTATTGATATGTATTCCTATATTATCTTACTTTTAATTGATTACAGTTTATTTTACTTATGCTATTTTCTATGCTTGTATTCTTCTGTGATACTCTAGTAATGAGGGAATAGTCCTCCCACTGACTCACCTAGGCCCTCATTGTTATTTGGAAGCCCCTGACATTTGGGGAGATGCACTTGAGGCCATGTGGCCAACTGGGTCTGGGGCACCATTGGGTGGCATCTGGGATCGGGATGTTACAAAGTGGTATCTCAGTAATATTTTCTATTTTGACTTACTATTTGGAGACATTAGTCATGGATAAGAGGAAAATGGAGTTTGGTAATAAATTGTTCTTGGGAGTAGCTACCCCACATATAGGGAAAATCCAAATTTCCTCAAATGGATTTTTTTAGGAATTTTGATGGTTAAAGTTGATTGGATTTCACTATTGGGTGACACACTTGATTTCTACTATTACTGTTGTTGCAATTGTGGGTTCTATTTTAGTTACAACCCGATGAGATGAGGGTGTTCTATATCATGCATCATATAGAAACATATTATAAAATCACATTCCATGCATTATTCCATGCCATCTAGGATGAATTAGTTATTGCATTCTATTATGATAGTTGATGTCATATTTGTGCCTACTGTTGTGTTAGTTGGGTGAAGTAGATAAAGGTGTGATTTTATCTTTCAATAAATATGGAGTATGGGCCCTTATGAATTTGGAAATGATTCACCAATGGAATTCAAATGATTAAACAAACTTGTTTTATGTATGGTTTGAATGGTATCCATGTTTTGGGTTCATGAGGTGTTATAGGCCCTCATGGATTTAGAATCAGTAAACCCTTGTTAAAATTTGATAGATAACTGAATGTGAAATAGAAATTGAAACTTGTATAGAAAATAATGAGTTGATGTAGACCCAACTTTTTACTGGGAAATAGCCATAGTTTCTAGTGGTTCGATGGCTATTCTTTATACAATTATGTCATTAGGAGCAGGTTGTGGGATTGACTTGGTTTATAGGAGGAATTTGACCTATCCGACACTTTTGAATTGTGTGCTTTGATGTTGTTATTTACTAAGGAATGTATTTGGTATTATAGAGACATTCCACCATGATGAACTCTAATGGTACACTGTGAAGAAGGCGATGAACATACATTGGAGATGGTGAGCCACAAGCTACCAGTTGATCCTACTATAGTTCTAGCTATGGAAACAGAGGTTGTTCTGAACACAGGTTCTCAGGAACAATTCCGTGAGGGGTTATTTCATTATATATAGATGTTATAGGGAGCATCACAAATATCCTTGATGATAATTTAGATCACACAAGTGTTACAAAAACAGACTCCTACAATGTTTTTTTGGGGATGGTGGACTACAGGCTGTAGAGATGTGGCTAGAGACCACGTTAGCAATTTTTGAGTGTTCAGATACACCTACAGAGTAGAGGGTCAAGCTTGCAACTTATATTCTATGTGGAGCAGCAAAGCACTAGTGCGATGTTTTGAACTAGGTTGATGGGATATAAGATATTATTTGGGATGAATTCCAAAATTTATTCTACAAATACTTTTTCCCCAAGACTCTACGAGCAGAGCGAGCTAGTGAGTTCATGCATCTGGAGTAGGGCATAGTGACTGTTATAGAATACTCAGCATGATTTACAAAGCATCAGATTTTTTCACTGACATATCTTACAAATGAGTTTTAGAGGGTGATACACTTTGAGTAAGGTCTCATACATGCTATGAAATTTCAGGTCAACATGTTTAGGTTACCTTCTATCACTGAGATTATGAATTAGGCACTTATTATAGAGTAGAACCAGAGAGAAGTTGGGGGTTCAGAATAGGGGAGTGCTGTTTCTCGACCCACTGGATCTAAATATTTAAGTAGGAAGCGTCGTTACGATGATTCCCATGATTTTGGTGCTGGTTAGGCTGTAGGTGAATAAAGTTTGATGTTTTTTCATTACTATGGTAGGTGGGGACACATGAGGAATCCATTCGACCACGACCCAACCGAGCACCGAGCATGTGGTAGGATGGGGAACATGTAGCAATTTTGCAGGACCTTCCATCAAGTTGCAAGTGGAAGGGGGTAAGCTCCAACGTCAAGATCATGATAAGGTTCCTCAACTCCACATCAGGCTGGGATATGGAGTAGTGCAGGCCGATCAGGCCCAGGCAGTGGTTCTCCTGGCCGTAGTAGCCAAACACCGGGTTCTCAGAGACAACATGGTGGATCATCTCAAGGTAGGCAGGAAGGGTCACAGGGCCATGCTACATGCCAAACATATGAAGTGAAATAAATACAATAGGAGCAGTATCTCATACCATCTATGATGAGAGGTAAAATATTAGTAGCTTCTACTATTTTATATTCACTTTTTGATACAGGTGCATCACACAGTTTTATCTTTGTAGGGGTGTTTAAAAGCCTCAGGACTATGTTTTTTCTTTTAGACGGAATTTTGATGCTATAAACACTATTGGGAATCATAATGGGTGATGTGAACTAGTTCATGGAGTGTCCCCTTGAGGATGGTGGATTCCACTTCTTCTGGAGTTTATATGTCCTCAAGATGACATGGTTTGATTTCATTCTCGGGATGGACTGGATCATAGATTATCGAGAATAAGTTGAATCCTATCACCATAGGGTGACTTTCACATCACTATAGGGTGAAATGTTTATTCATAAGGGTGAATAGGATGTACATGAAAGTATATTTAGAACCAAGCATCATGGGATGGGCTGGATGACAACCCAAATTTCTAGTTTGTTTCTGGATAATCAGGGAGTGAGTCATGTGTACTATAACACCCCAAATTTGAGGTATATAGATTTTATTTATGCTTATTTATGTGTTTAATGTTTATGGGATGAGTTGATAAGAGGTTGGGAGAGTTCAGAATGGATTTGGATATGTTTGGAGGGTTTTATTAGGGAGAACGGTTTGAGCACAGTTAGGGGAAACCGTGAAGGTTCTCTAGGAAACCGTGAAGGGGGATACAGTAGGCTTTGCATGGCCTGCCCACAGTTTTCCAAACTGTGTGAGGAAACCATGCATACCTCTCCTCTCGAAGTAGTACCGTGCACACAGTTAGCGCATGATTTTTCAAACCATGCAGGCTAACCGTGCGGCCACTTAAAAATAGGGGTTTAAAACCTGGGTTTACCCAGGCTTGCCTAATTCCTCTACAAACCCTATCCCACTGGAGCCTCACTTGGTATTTTGGGTTCTTATAGGTTTAAGGTGATCTCTCACTCGTTTTGGAAGCGTTTTGAAGAGGTTTCTTAGTGGATTTAAGGTGTTTTCTCCCGGGTAAGTCTCTCCTCTTGGGTTCTTTGTGTTTTCCTCTAGAACTACATATCCCCCTATCTCAGTTTTCTATATCTACTCCCATTGTGTATAGATATAGGGTTATGGTTTCCTTGGATACTAATTTTAAGGATTGTGGATGTTAAGGAAGGATATCTAGAGAGGGTTCGGCAGTGTGTTCACCAGTTTTGAAGAGTAATGGCTTATGGGTCGATTTCCCTAGAACCCTAAAGGTAGGTGGATTATCTATCAACTTGACTTGGTTATAACTAGTGGTTTTGGTTGCTATTAATTTGTGTTGCTTAAAATTAATTGTGTTTTTGATGTGCAAAATTGGATGGAAATCCCTTTGGGGATGGTTTTGGGTTTTCTGGGAAAAAGGGCTTGTGGAGAAATGCTCTTAATGTGATTTTAAAATGGTATTTTAAAATGTGTTGTTTTTTTGGTTTGATTAAGATGATTTGAGAAAATGATTTTCAATAAAAAGGGTTGTTTTATTGAATTGTGGTTTGGTATGGAAAATTATTGAAGGGTGTTTTCAATAAGTGTTTGATTTATTGAAGTGGATTGACATGTAATAGAAATGGTGAATTGCATATTGTTATGGACTTGGTGGGTTACATGATTGGTTATGAATTATGTTGGTAGTGTGGAAGTGGGAGAGAAGTCTCACTATAAAAGGTGAATGGGGTGGGTGGGAAGTCCCCCCATTTAAGTTTGTCAGGTAGTGGGCGGGAAGTCCTGCTAGCTGAAGATGGGGTGAATGAGTTGGGTGGGAAGTCCCACCATTTTGTGTTGTTAGGTAGTGGGCAAGAAAATCCTGCTAGTTGAAGATGGGGTGAACGAGTTGGGTAGGAAGTCCCACCATTATGGTTTCTTTTTTGTATGTTTCATTTCATAGATGGAAATTGTTGTGGAAATGTGAAATGGTTGAATTGGATTCCTTGCATGGCATGGTTGATTGGGGTTCCTTTTTTGGCATGTTTAGCTCATGGCATGATTTTTTGGATTTCCCTGAGTTTACTTGGTTTGGGCTAGATGGCTTGGTAAGGGTATGTTTGGCTTATGATAATGGACACCCTTGTGATTATTTTATATAAACCACTTCATATAAATGTGCTAATGGTGTTATCCTAGTGGCATGTGTAGGGAAGTCATTTGGTGAAATCCTACTGAGTAGTTATAATCACCCCCTAATTTGGTATGTTGGTGTCTTTGTAGATGTTGTGTATCGTGACATGGGAAATGGTAAGGCATCACCCTCCTTTAGTGGTGAATCATGATGTCTGGGTGGAGCTTGGAGCATGGAGCTTGGTGTGGAGCCATGGAGTGTGTATTGGATTATTTTGGGTCTTTTGTTGAGTCTTCCTCATAGTACTATGATAAATTATTGGTTGTATTGGTTTTTTGTTGCATTTTGAAACAACTTGGTTGTGTTTTGGGAATACATGCTTGAATGGTTTTTGACACGCATCATATAGTGGTTGTTGGTGATGGTTTGGTTGGTTTTGTCTTAATGGAAAATCATTCAGCAATTTTTTCTTGAAGCCCTCAGCATTTATTGCCAGCCTTTGGCACCTTATGAACATTAGTTAAGGCCAAGTAACCCTCACTGCCTCCTCAAGCCAATGGGGTAGGGGTGGGGTTTTACAAGTGGTATCAGCTTGTTCGGTCCTTTGGAGTTGATTCTCGGATTTGGAGTTCACATTTGTTGTGGTATATTCCTTTAGTCGGGATGATATTAAGGCGTAGGAATGTCAGAACTTGGAATTTATAGCATAAAAGGACGTAGATAACCCTTTTATGCTGAACTTCAAGTTACCAGGAAGTTGGGTGCATGAGTGTTTTGGAGACACTTATATGCATTGGATTCTCATTGTCGTGGGTGTAGCCAATGAGATGTTCATGGCATATATGGTAGAAATGACTTCCCTCTAGGATTCATATTTCATGGGTCATAATGATATATGGGATGAATTGAGAAATGGTTTTTCAAATGTGTGAAATTGTAATGTGAATAAATTTATTATTTTTAAAATGGTTTGATTTTCCAAAATGTTGAAACATAGAAAATTTGGAAAGGTTGAAATCCTCGTTGTGATAGTGTTGTGTAGTACGATGTTAAATGGGAATTCTTGATGTCTATGGAAGTGATACTCATGGTTTATTTTCTATGTATAGAAATGGAACCAGGTAGGTGTCATAGAGACCAACTGGAAGTGGCCGATGAGAACTTGGTTTCACCTGAGCCCCAGGTGAACTAGCAGTTAGTCCAGAGAATAGTGCAAGATTTCCAAGATGTGGGAAGTGTAAATAGAGAGGAAGAGCCAAATCATGTTGATTATGTGGCTCAGTTTCAAAATTAGGATCCACCAGTCTTTAGGGGTGATTCGGAATCAGAAAGGGCAGAGGCGTGGCTATCCAGAATGAACAGAATTTTTGAATTCTTGGGGATGCCGGTAGAGATGAAAGTAAAGCTAGCAACATATAAGCTAGATAATCTTTCTGTTCAGTGGTGGGAGTTGGTAGTCCAAGTGGGAACAAACCAGGGTATGATGTAGGAAGGATTTGAGGAATTTTTTAATAAAAAATTCTACCCACATACATTTAGAATTCAGTGCACAACTTATTTCTTTAGTCTGAAGCAAGAGCATATATCTGTGATGGAATATGAAACTAAGTTTATGATCTTAGTGACGTTTTCACCCAAGGTGGTGGGTAACACGTCGTTGAAGGAAAGGATCTTCGAATCAGGGTTAATGCAAGAGATCCGTTCAAAAATAGAAGTGTTGTGTATCGGTGATTACACAGAGATGGTGAACCGAGCATCGGTGGTTGAGTGGGATCTATTGGGAGCTCCAGGAAGAGGAAACATGGTGGTACCCATGGGGAATAGTGGGAACTCTAACGCTGGGTTTAAGCATTGGAGGGACACTTATTCCCAGGGTGGGAACTCTATTGCTGCTCATGTGGTTGAGTTGTTGGGTTTAAGGGTAGAAATGATGCCTTCAGTTTTGAAACATCAAACTCCTATGGGTCGAAGAGAGTGTTGAGCCTTCTTGTGTAGAGCATGTTGTGTCGTTGTGGGTGAGTTTGAGATAATTTAGAATTTCTCAGTGCTTGATATGGATGGGTATGATGTAATCCTGCGAATGGATTGGATGGTGGCATTTAAGGTCCACATCGACTGTAATGCGCATAAAATGGATTTTACGACACACGATGGCGTTAGGAATCTCTTTAGAGGAGAGAGGCATGAAAGGCAGGGTGAAATGGGTTTGTTGGAACCAGCAGTGGGAACATTATCATATTAGTTAGTGGTGTTGTCGTTGGAATCGGTTGAGGGTGTTGAGCAGAGTGTTCTTCTGGAAGTGGTGGATCAGTTCTTGGATGTTTTTCCCAAAAAATTATCTGGGTTACCTCCTGTAAGAGAAGTGGATTTTACAATTGATATCCTTATAGGGACCAATCCTATATCACTTCCATATTACCAGATGACACCTAATTAATTGTGGGAATTGAAATTCTAGTTTTAAGAGTTAGAAAACAAAGGGTTTATCTGGCCTAGCACGCCTCTGTGGGCAGCACCAGTGTTGTTTGTGAAAAAGGAAGATGAAACTTTGAGGATCTGTGTTGATTATCATCAAGTTAACCAAGTTACAATAAAGAAAAAATATACACTTCCACAAATTTATTATTTGTTCGACCAATTGAGGGGATCCTAGTGGTTCTTCAAGATCAACCTGAGGTTGGGATATCATCAATTGCGGGTGAGGAAGGAAGATATTCCTAAAACAGATTTTAGAAGTAGATATGGTCATTATTAATATGTGGTTATGCCCATTGGTCTAACGAATGAGCCAATGGTATTCATGGAATTGATGAATCAGATATTTCAGAGATATCTGGATTCATTTATGGTGGTGTTGGTAGACGATATTCTGGTGTATTCAAAGACAAGCGTGGAGAATAGAAATCACTTGACAAAAGTGTTGGGGATCTTGAGGAATCATCGGTTGTATGAAAAATTGTCAAAGTGTGACTTTTGGATAAATGAAGTCTGTTTTCTTGGCCATGAGATTTATAAAAGGGGTGTTTTAGTGGATCCAGAAAAGATAGAGGTTGTTATTTCAGGGAAACTGCCAAAGAATGTGTTTTAAGTATAGAGTTTCCTCGGTCTAGCTGGGTATTATCGGCGTTTTTTTGTGCTTTTTCACATTTTGGTTCACCGATGATAGCTTTGACAATAAATAATGTTCCATTCCAGTGGAATGAATAGTGTCAATAGTGTTTCAAAAAGCTAAAGGGTCGCCTAACATCAGCACCAATCTTGGTTTTTCCAGAACAAGGAAAAGGTGTGTGGTGTATTGCGATGCATGAGGATCTGGGTTGGGGTGCGTTCTCATATAAGGGAATCATGTGGTTGCATATGGCTCATGGAAGTTGAGGGTGTATGAAAAGAACTACCCAAATCATGTTTTGGAATTAGAAGCAGTGGTCCATGCTTTTAAAGTGTGTCATCATTATCTATTCAGTGAGAAATTCACGGTATATATAGATCATAAGAAGCTTGAAGCACATTTTATCACAAAGGGATTTGAACTTGAGTTAAAGGAGTTGGATGGAATATCTCCATATGTATTATTTTGACTTGATGTACACACCGGGTAAGAGAAATTTGGTGACAAATGCATTAAGTAGAAAATCATATGCTCAGGTGGTGAAACAGGCATCAGACCAGTGGAAGTTGATGTTAGTTATAGATGACATACGGTTGGAATGTGAGGACCGGGGCGATAGAGAGGTCTTTTTTCCAGTTTTGTTGATTTCTAATGTTGTTGGCCTAGTTAAAGAGGCACAGATATATGATTCTGAGTGTGTGACCATGAGGTCAAAACTCAATGGTCGGGAGACCATTGAGGGTTGGAAACTGAATGGAGATTTAGTTTTGTGTTTTAAGAATCAGATGGTTGTACTAGTTTCTTGTGAGGAGGATCTTCTCAGGGTGTGTCATCCTTCCAGGTGGTCTGTTCATCTTGGAATTCAAAAAATGTATAAATCATTGAAAGCGCAGTTTTGGTGGGCTGGTATGAAAAGAATTGTGACCAAGTTTGTTTCAAGATGCTCGACATGCCAGCAGGTCAAGGTAGATCATCAAAAGCCAGTGGAAATGTTGCATTCTTTACCAATCCCTATTTTTAAGTGGGAGAAAATAGCGATGGATTTGGTTACAGGTCTCCCAAGAATGACCAAGAAGTACGCTTCCATTTGGGTGATAGTGGATTGACTAACGAAGTCGACCCATTTCATCCTGATTCATGAATCTCATATGGTGGAGGATCTATCCAAAATCTATATCCGGGAGGTGGTAAAGAGGCATGATGTTCCCGTTTCAATTATATCAGATAGAGATACGAGGTTTACATCTCGTTTTTGGAAATCCTTGAATCAGGCCCTTGGGACATAGTTGACTATGATCATGACGTATCACCCTTAGACGGATGGTCAATCCAAGAGGAAGATACAAACTTTGGAGGATATGTTGTGGGATTGTGTCATATATTTTGGTGGATCGTGGGAGGATCACTTTTCATTGGTTGAGTTCTCGTACAATAATATTTATCAGGCATCCATACATATGGATCCTTTTAAAGAATTGTATGGGTTGCCATGTCGTTCTCCACTATGCTGGGTAGAAATGGGTGAGTCGTCAATGGTTGGACCAATCCTTGTCCAGGAGACTACAGAGAATATCAAGTTAATCAGAAAGAGAATGGAGACGGCTCAGAGTCGTCAGAAATCATATGCGGATCATCATCGATGACCGTTTTTGTTTGATGTGAGTGATCATGTTTTCTTGAGTATCTCTCCTAGGTTGGGACATCATCGGTTTGGGAAGCAGAGAAAGTTATCTCCAAGGTATATTGGACCTTTTGAGATTCTTGAGCTGGTTGGGGAGGTATCTTATCATTTGAATTTTCCACCTAGATTTACTGCGGTGCACAATGTGTTTAATCTGTCATAGTTGAAAAAGTATCATCCGGATCCGGGCCATGTTATTCGATGGGATCATGCTGAGCTAGAGCCAGATGCTTTGTTGGTGCACATGATAGTACGGGTTGTGGATAGGTAAGAGAAAATATTGCAGGGTAAAAGCATCGGTCTGGTTCAGGTTTTGTGGCAGCATAGCCAGATCCAAGAGGAGACTTGGGAGCAGGAGAAAGAGATGATTGAGCAATGGCCCGAACTCTATCAGCAAAGGGTGGGTTCACTACTTTATGGGGACAGAATTTCCAATGGTGGGGAGAATGTAGCACCCCCTAGTTTGAGGTATGTAGCCTTTTTTATGCTTCTTTATGTGTTTAAAGTGCATGGGATGAGTTGAGAAGAGGTTGGGAGAGTTTGGAATGGTTTTGGATATGTTTAGAGGATTTTCTTAGAGAGCACGATTTGAGCATAGTTAGGGGAAACCGTGCATGTTCTCCAAGAAACCGTGCAGGGGGAGACAATAGGATTCGCATAGCCTGCACACAGTTTGCCAAACTATGCAAGGAAACCGTGAAGACCCCTCCTCTTGAGGCAGTAGCGTGTGTATGATTAGCACATGGTTTGTCAAACCGTGTAGGCTAACCATGCGACCACTTAAAAATATTGTTTTAAAACCCGGGTTCACTCGGGCTTGCCTCATTCCTCTCTGAAACCTCTCCCACTCGAGCCTCACTTGGGATTTTGGGTTCTCAGAGGTTGAAGGTGATCTCCCACTCATTTTGGAAGCATTTTGAAGAGGTTTCATGGTGGATGGAAGGTGGTTTCTCCTGGGTAATTCGTTCCTCTTGGGTTCTTTGTGTTTTCCTCTAGATCTACATCTCCCTCTCTCTTGGTTTTATAGATCTACACCCGTTGTGTGTAGATCTAGGGTTATATTTCCCTTAGATGCTAATTTTAAGGATTTTGGATGTTAGGGAAGGGGATCTAGATAGGTTTTGGTGGTGCATTCAATAGTTTTTAAGAGTAATGGCTTGTGGTTCGATTTCTACAGAACCCTAAAGGTATGTGGATTCTCTCTCAACTCCACTTGGTTAGAACTAGTGGTTTTGGTTGCAATTAATTTGTGTTGCTTAAAATTAATTGTATTTTTGATGTGCCAAATTGGATGGAAATCCCTTTGGGGATGGTTTGGGGATTTTTGGGAAAAAAGGATTGTGGAGAAATGCTCTTGATGTGATTTTAAAATGGGATTTTAAAATTTGTTTTTTTGTTGGTTTGATTAAGATGATTTGAGAAAATGGTTTTCAATAAAAAGAGTTGTTTTATTAAAATGTGGTTTGGTATTGAAAATGATTGAAGGGTGTTTTTGATAAATGTTTGATTTATTGAAGTGAATTGACATGTAATGGAAATGGGGAATTGCATATTGTTGTGGACTTGGTGGGTTACATGCTTGGTTATGGCTTATGTTTGTTGTGTGGAAGTGGGCAGGAAGTCTCACTATAAAAGGTGAACGGGGTGGGTGGGAAGTCCCACCGTTTTGGGTTTTCAGGTACTGGGTGAGAAGTCCTGCTAGTTGAAGATGGGGTGAACAAGTTGGGCAGGAAGTCCACCCATTTTCGGTTTTTAGGTAGTGGGCGGGAAGTCCTTCTAGCTGAAGATGGGGTGAAAGAGTTGGGTGGGAAATCCCACCGTTATGGTTGCTTTGTTGTGTGTTTCTTTGCATAGATGAAAATTTTTGTGGAAATGTGATATGGTTGAATTGGATTCCTTGCATGGCATGGTTGATTGGGCTTCCTTATGTGGCATGTTTGGCTCATGGCATGATTATTTGGCTTTCCCTAAGTTTACATGGTTTGGGAAAGATGTCTTGGTAAGGGTGTGTTTGGATTATGATAATGGATGCACTTGTGATTATTTTATATAAACTACTTCATATAAATGTGATAACGGTTTTATCCTAGTGGTGTGTGTAGGGAAGTCATTTGAGAAAATCCTACTGAGTAGTTGTACTCACCCCCTGCGTTGGCACGTTGGTGTCTTTGTAGATGTAGTGTATCATGATGTGGGAAAAGGTAAGGCATCACCCTCCTTTAGTGGTGCATCGTGATGTCTGGGTGGATCTTGGTGCATGGAGCTTGGTGTGGAGCCATGGAGTATGTATTGGAATATTTTGGGTCTTTTTTTGAGTCTTCCACATATTAATTTGACATGGTATTGGTTGTATTGGTTTTGGGTTTTATTGTGAAACAACTTGGTTGTCTTTTTGGAATACATGCTTGAATGATTTTTGACATGCATCATATAGTGGTTGTTGTGATGGTTTGGTTGGTTTTGTCTTAAGGGAAAACCATTCCGCAATTTTTTCTTGAAAGACTCAACATTTATTCTCAGCCTTTGGCCCCTTGGGAATGTCGCTTATGGCCAAGTAACCGACACCACCTCCTCAATCCAATGGGGTAGTAGCGGGGTTTTACAAGTAATTTACTCCAGTGGTTGACCTCTTCAATGACGTCTTTCCTAATTTTTTTCTTTAACTCTTGAGAGAGAGGTGGAGTTCTCAATCAAGAATGTGCCAAGAGCTACCCTGATATCCATTACACCATATAGGATGGATACATTGGAGTTGTATGATCTCAAGAGGCAGCTAGAGGATTTGGAGGTGAAGGGGTTTATTCGACCCAGTACTTCTCCAGGGGTTTTCTGGTTCTTTTTGCGAAAAAGATGAATACAAATCTTAGGCTATGCATGGATTATCGGAAAATGAACTAGCTGATGGTTAAAAAATGACATCCTTTTCCATGAATAGATGAACTGTTTGATTAGATTCGAAGAGCCCAAGTGTTATAAAAAATATACTTTGTCCAAGATAACACTAGGTGTATGTTCGACCTATAGAAATACCTCATATATCCTTTTGTAGTAGGCATGGGTTATACGTGTATCTGTTTATGTCATTTGATCTCACAAACATACCAGCAGTTTTCATGGAGCTGATGTACAGGGTGTTCCATCCCAACATGGAATCCTTTATGGTGGTTTTCATGGATGATATATTGGCGTGTTCTCACAATCGACACGACCATGCCAACCATCTTGAGATCCTTTTGAATACACTAAGAGATAATTAGTTATTTGCTAGGATCAAAAGGTGCCACTTATGGATGGATCATATTCACTTCATGGTTCACATCATCTTGGATACAGGAGTATTAGTGGACCCAAAGAAGGTGAGAGATGTAGTTTCTTGGGGAAATCCCAAGAGAATTTTTGACATATGGAGTTTATTGGGGATATATGGTTACTATAAGCATTTTATACAAGTCTTCTCATGCTTAGAAGCGTTGTTGATGGGCTTGACTAAGAAGGGTGTAAATTTTGTATGGTCGGATTATTATGAGACAAACACTAAAGATATGATAGGGAGGTTCACATCAGCACTAGTACTGATACTTATAGAGATGGGAAAGAGTTACACAATTTACTCTGATGCTTTGGGTATTGGGTTGGGGGAAGTGCTGATGCAGGGAGAATGATTCATCGCATATGGGTCTAAGAAGCTAAGGACTCATGAGAAGAAATACCATATGAATGATCTCTAGTTAGATACAATTTTTCATGTGTTGAGTTTTTGGAGACACCATTTATTGTGAAATCATTCTTTGGTGTACATGGACCACAAAATCCTTAAGTATATCATTACACTGCATGATTTGAATATGAGGCTGTGAAGGTGGGTGGAGTACCTATAGTCCTTTGACTTCGATATTGTGTATATGTCTGGTAAGAAAAATTTAGTGTCTCATGCATTGAGTATGATGACTCAGATATAGGTAGAGAAATAGGCTAGTAGAGAGTGGTAGATTTTGAAATTATTTTCTAAGATGTATCTGGAGGTGAATGATAGTCTGGTGAAAAATTTTCTACCATCCTTAGCTGTGACCTCTACCCTGCTGGACATAGTTAGGATGAGGTAGCTATTGAATTCCGAATTCCTAGTTCTACAGAAGTGTGTGGCACGAGAGGAACCTCCTCCTGGTTGGAAGGTAGGCGATGATGAGATCCTGCATATCCATGGATGTGTTTGGGTTCCAATAGATATACGTGATGAGATAATGTGGGAGTTTCATTCTTCATCTTGGATAGTGAATAACAGGGTCACCAAGATATACCATGACTTGCGACATCAGTATTGGTGGATGGGAATGAAGTGTGAGTTAGCTAGTTTTGTTACGAGTTATTCCACCCGTCAGGAGGTGAAGGTGGAACATCAATGACCAAATGGGATTTTACAAAAATTACCTATTCCAGAATGGAAATGGGAATATGTAATGATGGATTTCATGACTAGTTTACCAAGGTCACCTTGAGGCAACGATGTTGTGTGGGTTTTTGTACACATGCTTATAAAGGTCACTCATTTCTTACCGATCAAAGAGAACTTCCGTGTTGATGTGTAACACCCGGGACTTTTATGTGAAATATTTTATTTTTATGTTATATAAATCATAAAAGGAATCTTTCACTACACACAACACTAGCTTGTCTTGCTTTACACGCAATCGTAACCTTCCTCGATAGCTTGCGTTGTACGCAATATCGAGTTTCACTAAACAATGATATGCTAATAAAATATTATTAAAACTAGCCGTTATGAATAGTAACAACCACTTTTTGAAATTTTATAAATTATATTTTTCAAAATGGACTTTATTTTTGGATTCGGAATATCGAAATTAGCCTAGGGTGAAATTTTGGTATTTTTCTGAAAACTTTCAATTTTTGATGAATAGCGAAACCACTAAGTGGTAGTTAAAAAACTGAATTTTTCATAAAACTTAATTTTACCGCTTCTATGAGTGGAATTTCGAAAATCCGAAAGACACGGTTGATGTCAGTAAGTAAAATTTGGTTAAATGAGATGAGAATAATTTTTTGGTGAATAGTAACTTTTTACTTTTTTTTTACCACGGTTAAATGTAAATAGGGTAATTAAGGGTAAAAATGATATTATTATTACCCTAACACATGTCCTAATTCTATTGGACAAGTTTAATTCGACCAAAAATAACCTTAGGAATAAAATATGACCATTTAGTCCCACTTGGATTAGATTAGGACATTTATTATTAATTTATTTAAAGAAGGGTTAAAATAGTTAAAAATCAAGGTTTAATAAGTATATCATTTTTAATATTGGGTTATACATAAGATAAATTCGACTATAAATATTCATTAGAAATATAGAAAGATTTCCTACATAATGTTATTTTATTTGTAATTTTTAGACATTAAATAATTTAATTTATTTATGACACAATGATGATACAATAATTATATTATTAATGAAATATTGACATAATTCATGTTATAAATACCCAAATAAATGTAATTTGAGACTTTTTATTAATTACAATAATTTTCTAGGTTAATATGAAATGTAATTATTTATTTAAGTAACTTGGTTCGAAATAATCATTCTGTTATGATTTTCACAAAAATCAATTACTAAATAGTGTCAAAATTGACAAAAATAGTTTTTAAAACAAATATTATATTATTAATTTTTATTTTATTCCTATAAATATAAGGTTCGGAAACATGACTTAGATAAGGTTATATATTTTAATAATAAACAAATTGGGGTTCGTTTGGCTTGATATAGTAAGTTTATTAACCTTATAGTGCAAGAAAACAAGAAGACACGGTAAAAGTTAAATTATCTAACTTAAAGTTAAATATAAATGATAAGGTTAAAATTGATACCTAAACTTGTCTAAATTCTATTGGATGAGATTATTTCGACCCCTAACCACCTTATCTTCGAAATATATCAATTTGGAGATATTAAAAACCGAATTTGACTTTATAATAAAAAACTATTTTTAGTTATTCCAAAGGTGCCCCTCTCCTCCCTTATAAAAGGGAACCTCCTCCCCCTCTTCCTCACACCACTTTGAGCCTTCAAGCTCGGCCAACCCCTGAAAATTTCTCCTCTACACTTCCTTAGAAACATCCTAGAGGTACTGGTCTTCTTCAAAGACCTATTTTAGTACCCTAAAAGGAGGTCTCAAAGAATCACTTCAAAGAAGAGGTAATGTCCGTTACCGATTCTTTAATCTTTATTTCTTCTTCCACTTATTCTTCTTCAGTTGTTTCAATATGAAGTAATAACATCAGTATCACTCATATACTGATATGTTATTATAAGTATGAAACAACCCTATTTCACCATCTATCCATCCTACGGAGAAAGAAATCACCGCGCGAGCGTACGTACGGAATACCGTCTCCACGCCGTGGTGTAATCTATTTTCCACCACCACCTTACTTGAATGGGTATAATGGTGTAAATAATGACTATATATGACTATTATAAAGTTATTTTGATTCTTAAATAGTATAAATACACTCAAATACAATTCCACGATCATAGGAACGATATCATCACTCGTGCGTACGTACGGAATACCGTCTCCACGATGTGATGCGACTAGTTCTACATGATCTTCATTTCATAATGATTATATAAATGAATTGAATAAATTAATATGATATATATTACACTAATACCATTCTGGAAATGAGGTATCTATAACCTAAAGATAAGAATAAGAATTTATTCAATAAAACACGCATAAGAACAAAAAGTAATAAACACCCGAATAACAAGTAGTAATGAAATATTACTAATAAGAAGCTACGAATATGACCATATATGATATCATAACAATAAGTATGATTCTTTAATAAGTAAATAACATTATTTAAATCATTATATATGTGGTTCAGACACATACAAAGCAAATCATACCTAAAGTAAGGGAAAATATCACATTCTCATTTTTATCCGAGATTGTTTATACTTTGGTATTTACTGGGGTGTATTTTATCATCCACATCCATGTTCCCTAAATATGTAATATTGTTTCCATCCACTTAAAATAGTTTAAATCCAATTTTACCCTTTGGTGAGTTTGTATTAAAGGATATGAAAGGAATCTTTTGTCATTTTTCGTACGAGGTACTTTTTGACTTTTCCGACAAAAGTACGAGAAGAATGTTTTTTTTAACTTATACGACATGAATGGATTTTTAAAACATTATTTCCAAGAAGATTCCTTTACAAGTTTTCAAGTTTATTTTTAAACAACTTCTTTTAGTTTAAAATTGTATGACATGTTAAGAAAGGAAAATGTTTTTGAAGTATAAAGGATATTTTCCTCAAGAATGGAGTTCAATAGTTTTATCAAAATTATTTCCCATCTAAGATAATATAGGGTTCTGTTTCTATCCCTATTATTACATGGATTTGATTATGTTGTGATGGAAATATTTTTATGAATTCCTTTATCTTATATGAATTGTTTTATGATGTCATGATGTTTAAGATTCCCATTTTTATTATCATGGGTTATGCAATGATGTATGATTTACGATTTTGTGGCACACATAAGAACAGTTTCATTATGAGATGGGTGGGACCTATATCAACCTCCAATTCATTGGGTAAAGATTTTATATCTCATGAGATAGACAAGGCTGGAATGGTAGGTTATACCGGTTCAGTGAAACAGGACTGAAACGAGGAGTGAACTCAGTTCAGAAATGGACTTTGTCCACTAAGATAGTCTTGGAAATGAGTCTTGACTAATAAGAAATGATTATCTATGATTATGTGTGTATTCCACAAAGTTTCATGTTTTATGTTATGATTATTGGGATTCCATTTCACTGCTATGATTTGTCCCATGTTATGAAATTATGCTCTCTTTTGAAGGTTAAGATTTCCAGAAGTTATGTTCTTATGAATATGATGTGATTGATATTTCTTTTTTTTACCCTTATTGAGCATTTGAGCTCACCCTTTTGTATGTTTTCTTTCCCCAGGTCAGGAAGAAGGTTATTAAGTAAGATATGCCAAAAGGGACTATAGATATGATGAAATAAATGGGAGACAATGTAGACGCTTTATGAACCAGTTGTTTATGTTTCCTAGTTTCTAAAGACACTATACCTATACCCTCCTTTCATGGTTTTGTTATATGTTGTAATAAGTATGCTTCAATTTTTAAGTATTAACAATGTATGTAAAGTATGGTTCATTATAGTTGGTATTAGAGGAAAGGTATAGTCAACCTTTGGAAACTAGGATGTGAACGCCTTAGTAAGAACCCTAAGGATAAGTCTAAGCATAGAACACAATCTTAGTGTTTTAGAAATGGCCATGAATAACCTAGGATAAGAACTTAAGTGTGAAATTTTATTCTTGATTATGTGGTTTTCCTATTATAATTAGGGTTGCTCACACTATTCTTCTTGGTTTTATTCAATGGATGGAACCCAAAGGAACCGTGTTAATGCGGAATGCAACGGTAAATGAAATGATTGTCCCCCTGAGCAACCAAACGTTATGGGAGCTGGAATGGAAAATCTTGTAGCCATACTCACACAACTTTCTCAAGCTATTAATCATGCAGGACTTCCAAACGAGCAAAGGAAGGAGTAACATTCTGTTGAATCCTTCATGAGACAATGTCCACCTTCATTCAGCGGGTCTACTAATCCATTAGTTGATGAACAATGGATTAGTACTATTGAAAATATATTTTCAGTTCTTCAATGTTCTGAGCATGATAAATTCATCTTAGCAGTGTATCATTTGAAAGGTGATACTGATCAATGGTGGAATCTTATTAAGAATACGTGACAAAGGGATGAAATTGAGTCCATGGAATGGGACGAGTTCAAGAACTTATTTTTCAATAAGTAATTCCCTCGTATTCTCCGAACAAAGATGGAGAAAGAGTTTCTTGAACTGAAGCAAAAGGATGATGAATCTATTGGTACCTATGAAGAAAATTTTACAAGACTTGAAAGGTACGCTTCTGGTATTATTATCCAACCTGAGAGTAAGATCGATCAATTCTTTAGTGGCTTAAAACCAAGTATTCGAAGGGCCTTAGCCATAAGGGACTTCAATAGCTACGAGGAAATCGTCCGATGTGCTCTCAAAGTTTAGATAGAGATTGGAGTAACCCATCAGTCATATGGGTTTGATAAGAAGAGGAAAATGGAATTCAAAGGAAAATCTAAAGAGCACACTGAAAAGAAGATGAGCTTTCCCTTATGCTCAAAGTGTGGAAAGAAACATGGAGAGAGTTGTCTTAAAGGGACAAGTAAATGTTTCAAATGTGGAAATGAAGGTCATCGGGCATTTGAATGTTGCGATGATGGGAAGAAGATGTCTAATGATGCCAAAAAAGGAAGGGATACACAGAATGAACCTAATACACTTCAATGTTTCAAGTGCAAGGAGATGGGACATTATGCCAATAAATTCCCTAATCCAAGGGTTGATGATGATGGTCTACGTCAAAAAACTCTTAAGGCTAAAGACAAAGGAAAGTCACATGAAATTTCTATCAGCGATGTGGAGTATGATAATGATGTGGTGAAAGGTACACTTACCATCCACTCTAAAGTATAAAATGTTTTATTTGATTCTGGATCCACCCACTCATTTATTTTTGAGGAATTTTCTATGGGTATCACCGTATTACCTCAAGAATTAGATGTTGAGTTAGCTGTTACAACACCTAATGGCACAACAGCCACATCAAAAGTTTATAATTCTTCTCCGATCGAAGTTTGTGGGAAAGTGCTTCCTGCAAATCTTGTGATCCTTCCTATAGTAGAATTTGATGTGATTATTGGCATGGATTGGCTTTCTTTATATGGAGCTCATATCAATTTCCCAAGAAGGGAAGTCACATTTCATATTCCAGATCAATCTATGATCATATATCAATGCAAGGATCAACATAACCTTCCAGTGGAAAATCCTTCTACCTTATGGGTCTTGATTCCACTAAATGAAGGTTATTTATCTCAAATGGTTGGTGATAAAATCACGATTAAGAATATTCCCATTGTACGGGAGTTTGATGATGTATTTCCGGAGGAATTACCGGGTCTTCCAACAAATCGTGAAGTTGAGTTTTCAATAGAACTCGTACCGGGTGCTTTGCCTATTTCAAATAAACCTTATAGAATAGACCCAATTGAGTTGCAGGAATTGAAGAAGCAACACCAAGAGAATCTTGATAAGGGATTCATATGCCCCAGTGCATCACCTTGGGGAGCACCTGTTCTATTTGTTAAGAAGAAAGATGGATCAATGAGACTCTGCATTGATTATCAAGAACTTAACAAGATCACTATCAAGAACAAATATCCTCTCCCACGCATTGATGACTTATTTGACCCACTACGCGGAGCTCAATACTTTTCCAAGATTGATCTTCGTTCAGGGTATCATCAATTAAGGGTCAAAAGGGAGGATATACCAAAGATAGTTTTCCGTACAAGGTATGGACACTATGAATTTATAGTTATTCCATTTGGTCTTACTAATGCCCCTGCTATTTTCATGGATCTGATGAATAGAGTCTTTAGAGACTATCTTGAACAATTTGTGGTAGTCTTTATAGACGATATTCTTGTCTATTCAAAGAGAAAGGAAGAACATGAAGATCACTTGAGAATTATATTGAAGACCCTGAGAAAGGAGAAGCTTTATGCCAAATTTACCAAGTGTGAATTTTGGCTTCAAAAAGTTTCATTTTTGGGTCACATAATCTCAAAAGAGGGGATATCTGTGGATCCAGCAAAAATAGAGGTTATCGAAAGATGGTCGAGACCAACAACAGTAACTGAGATCCATAGTTTTCTTGGTTTGGATGGATATTATCGACGTTTTGTGAATGATTTTTCACGATTATATAATCCACTCACCAAGTTGACTCGGAAAGGAGTTAAGTTTGTTTGGATGGAAGAATGTGAAGAGAATTTCAAGGAGTTGAAAAGAAGGTTATCCAGTGCACCTGTGCTCACACTGACTTGTAATGGAGAAAGGTTTGTGATCTATAATGATGCATCCAAGAATGTATTGGGGTGTTTTCTTATGAAAAATGACATGGTGATAGCTTATGCCTCACGAAAGTTGAAAATCCATGAGAAAAATTACCCAACACATGATTTGGAGTTAGCTGCGGTAATCTTTGCATTAAAGATTTGGAGGAATTATCTTTATGGAGAAAGGTGTGACATTTATACTAATCATAAAAGTTTAAAGTATATTTTCACAAAAAAAGGAGTTGAATATGCATCAAAGAAGATGGTTGGAGCTGATTAAGGATTATGACTGCTCAATCCATTACCACCCTGGGAAAGCAAACAAGGTGGAAGATGCATTAAGTCGACAAGACCATGCCAGTTTATCCATGATGAGGATCACAAAAGATCCAATATTTATGGATTTACAAAGGATGGATCTTGGAATTATAATGGAAGGGGAAAAATCTTATCTTTCACAAATGAATGTTCAACCATCTATACATGTGAAGATTAAAGAGGCACAGAAAAAATATGTCAAGTTATAAAAGAAGGTGAGAAATGTTCCTGAATTAAACCTTGATTGTGATGGGATAATAATGTTCAGGAATCGGGTTTGTGTTCCTCCCATCCCTGAATTAAAGAAGAAGCTGCTGGATGAGGCTCATAGTTCTTCATTCTCTATTCATCCAGGAAGCACGAAGATGTATAGGGACCTGAAAGAGTACTTCTGGTGGGATGGCATGAAAAGTGATGTTGCTGAATATGTCTCTCGATGCTTGGTTTGTCAGCAAGTTAAAGCTGAGAGACAGAATTCTAAGGGGATGTTACAACCATTACCCATACCTGAATGGAAATAGGAAAACATCACTATGGACTTTTTCATAGGACTTCCTAAAACATACAAAGGCAATAATGCGATCTGGGTCATAGTTAATTGTCTTACAAAGACTGCACACTTCATTGCTATTAGAGAGGATTTCTCTCTGGATCAGCTTTCCAGGATATATGTAAAGGAAGTGGTAAGATTTCATGGAGTACCACTTTATATTATATCTGATCGGGATCCGAGATTTACCTCGAAGTTCTGGTGAAGTCTTCAGAATACTCTGGATACAGAGTTGAGTTTCAGCACTGCTTATCATCCTCAGACAGACGGTCAATCTGAGAGAACAATTCAAAATCTAGAAGATATGTTGAGAGCTTTCTCTATGGATTTCAAAGGTGGTTGGGATCAACACCTACCATTGGTGGAATTTTCTTATAATAATAGCTTTCACTCCAGTATTCAGATGGCTCCTTATGAGGCTCTCTATGGAAAGAAATGCAGGACTCCAACTTGCTGGGACGAAGTTGGGGAAAGAAAGCTATTAGGACCTGATCTCATTGATGAAATGGCAGAAAAGGTCAGATCTATTCAACAACACATAAGAGAAGCTCAGAGTCGATAGAAAAGTTATGCCGACAACCGAAGAAAAGACCTATAGTTTGAAGTGGGTGATAAAGTGTTCTTACGAATATCTCCCTGGAAGAGAGTCATGAGATTTGGAAAGAAGGGGAAGTTGAGCCCTAGATATATCGGTCCTTTCGAAATACTGGATCATGTTGGGAAGGTAGCTTACCGATTGGAGATTCCACCGAATCTCTCTAAATTTCACGATGTGTTCCATTATCTCTCCTGAGAAAGTACATACTTGATCCTTCACATGTACTTAGCTCAGAAGTTGTACCGTTGGAGCAAGATCTTTCTTATGAAGAACAGCCGATAGAGATTCTGGATCGTAGCAAAAATGTCCTACGAAGCAAGACCACTCGATTGGTGAAAGTTTTATGGAGGAACCACCAATTAGAAGAAGCTACATGGGATCTTGAGGATATGATGAGGGAGAGGTATCCTCATCGGTTTGTTACAAAGTGAAGAATTTCGAGGGCGAAAATCATTTTAAGGGGGGTAGATTGTAACACCCGAGACTTTTATGTGAAATATTTTGTTTTTATTTTATATAAATCATCAAAAGAATCTTTCACTACATAGAACACTAGCTTGTCTTGCTTTACACGCAATCGCAACCTTCCTCAATAGCTTGCATCATACGCAATACCGAGTTTCACTAAACAATGATATGCTAATAAAATATTATTAAAACTAGCCGTTATGAATAGTAATAACCACTTTTTGAAATTTTATAAATTTTATTTTTCAAAATGGACTTCATTTTTGGATTCGGAATATCGAAATTAGCCTAGGGTGAAATTTTGGTATTTTTCTAAAAACTTTCAATTTTTAATGAATAGTGAAACCACTAAGTGGTAGTTAAAAAACTGAATTTTTCATAAAACTTAATTTTACCGCTTCTGTGAGTGGATTTTCGAAAATCCGAGAGACACGGTTGATGTCAGTAAGTAAAATGTGGTTCAATGAGATGAAAATAATTGTTTGGTGAATAGTAACTATTTACTTTTTTTAGCACAGTTAAAAGTAAATAGGGTAATTAAGGGTAAAAATGATATTATTATTACCCTAACACATGTACTAATTCTATTGTACAAGTGTAATTCGACCAAAAATAACCTTTGGAATAAAATATGACCATTTAGTCCCACTTGGATTAGATTAGGACATTTATTATTAATTTATTTAAAGAAGGGTTAAAATAGTTAAAAATCAAAGTTTAATAAGTAAATCATTTTTAATATTGGGTTATACATAAGATAAATTCGAATATAAGTATTAATTAGAAATATAAATATATTTCCTACATAATGGTATTTTATTTGTAATTTTTAGACATTAAATAATTTAATTTATTTATGACACAATGATGATGTAGTAATTATCTTATTAATGAAATATTGACATAATTGATGTTATAAATACCCAAATAAATGTAATTTGAGACTTTTTATGAATTTCACTAATTTTCTAGGTTAATATGACATTTTAGTATTGATTTAAGTAACTTGGTTCGAACTAATCATTCTGTAATGATTTTCACAAAAATCAATTACTAAATAGTGTCAAAATTGACAAAAATAGTTTTTAAAACAAATATTATATTATTAATTGTTATTTTATTCCTAAAAATCTACGGTTCGGCCAAATGACTTATATAAGGTTATATATTTTAATAATAGACAACTTTGGGTTATTTTGGCTTGATATAGTAAGTTTATTAACCTTATAGTGCAAGAAAACCAGAAGACACAACAAAAGTTATATTATCTAACTTAAAGTTAAATCTAAATGATAAGGTTAAAATTGATACCTAAACTTGTCTAAATTCTATTGGATGAGAGGATTTTGACCCCTAACCACCTTATGTTCTAAATATATCAATTTGGAGCTATTAAAAACCGAATTTGACTTTATAATAAAATAATATGTTTAGTTATTCCAAAGGTGCCCCTCTCCTCCCTTATAAAAGGGCACCTCCTCCCCCTCTTCCTCACACCACTTTGGGCCTTCAAGCTTGGACAACCCCTGCCAATTTCTCTTCTAAACTTCCTTAGAAACATCCTAGAGGTACTGGTCTTCTTCAAAGACCTATTTTATTACCCTAAAAGGAGGTCTCAAAGAATCACTTCAAAGAAGAGGTAATGTCCATTACCGATTCTTTCATCTTTATTTCTTCTTCCACTTCTTCTTCTTTAGTTGTTTAATTATGAAGTAATAACATCAGTATCACTCATATACTGATATGTTATTATAAGTATTAAACAACCCTATTTCTCCATCTATCCATCCTACGGAAAAATAAATCACCGCGCGTGCGTACGTACGAAATACCGTCTCCACGCCGTGGTGTAATCTATTTTCCACCACCACCTTACTTGAATGGGTATAATGGTGTAAATAATTACTATATATGACTATTATAAAGTTATTTTTATTCTTAAATAGTATACATACACTCCAATACAATTCCACGATCATAGGAACGATATCATCACTCGTGCGTACGTACGGAATACCGTCTCCACGATGTGATGCGACTCGTTCTACATGATCTTCATTTTATAATGATTATATAAATGAATTGAATTAATGAATATGATATATATTACACTAATACTATTCTGGAAATGAGTTATCTATAACCTAAGGAGAAGAATAAGAATTTATTCGACAAAACACGCATAAGAACAAAAAGTAATAAACACCCGAATAACAAGTAGTAATGAAATATTACTAATAAGAAGCTAAGAATATAACCATATATGATATCATAACAATAAGTATGATTCTGGAATAAGTCAATAACATTATTTAAATCATTATACATGAGGTTCGGACAGTTACGAAGCAAATCGGACCTAAGGTAAGGGAAAATATCACAATCTCATTTTTATCCGAGATTGTTTATACATTGGTATTTACTGGGGTGTATTTTATCATCCACATCCATTTTACCTAAATATGTAATATTGTTTCCATCCAATTACAATAGTTTAAATCCAATTTTACCCTTCGGTGAGTTTTTAGTAAAGGATATAAAAGGAATCTTTTGTCGTTTTTCATACGAGGTACTTTTTGACTTTTCCGACAAAAGTACAAGAAGAATGTTTTTTTAACTTATACGGCATGAATGGATTTTTAAAACATTATTTCCAAGAAGCTTCCTTTACAAGTTTTCATGTTTATTTTTAAACAAATTCTTTTAGTTTAAAATTGTACGACATGTTAAGAAAGGAAAATGATTTTGAAGTAGAAAGGATATTTTTCATCAAGAATGGAGTTCAAGAGTTTTATCAAAATTATTTCCCATCTAATATAATATAGGGTTCTGTTTCTATATCTATTGTTACATGGATTTGATTATGTTGTGATGGAAATATTTTTATGAATTCCTTTATCTTATATGAATTGTTTTATGATGTCATGATGTTTAAGATTCCCATTTTTATTACATGGGTTATGCAATGATGTATGATTTACGATTTTGTGGCACACATAAGAATGGTTTCATTATGAGATGGGTGGGACCTATATCTCCCTCCCATGCATTGGGTAAAGATTTTATATCTCATGAGATAGACATGGATGGAACGGTAGGTTATACCGGTTCAATGAAACATGACTGAAACGAGGAGTGAACTCGGTTCAGAAATGGACTTTGTCCACTAAGATAGTCTTGGCAATGAGTCTTGACTAATAAGAAATGATTCTATATGATTATGTGTGTATGCCACAAAGTTTCATGTTTTATGTTATGATTATTGGGATTCCATTTCACTACTATGATTTGTCCCATGTTATAAAATTATGCTCTCTTTTGCAGGTTATGATTTCCAGAAGTTATGTTCTTATGAACATGATGTGATTGATATTTCTTTTGTTTAGCCTTACAGAGCATTTGAGCTCACCCTTTTGTATGTTTTCTTTCACCAGGTCAGGAAGAAGGTTATTAAGTAAGATATGCCAAAAGGGACTATAAATATGATGAAATAAATGGGAGACAGTGTAGACGCTTTATGAACCAGTTGTTTATGTTTCCCAGTTTTTAAAGACACTATACCTATACGGTCCTTTCATGGTTTTGTTATATGTTGTAATAAGTATGCTTCAATTTTGAATTATTAAAAATGTATATAAAGTATGGGTTGTTATATAATGATCTCAGAAGGATGTATATCCGATAGGTAGTATGACTACATGGGGTCCCACACACCATCATTTTGGATAGGAACACCTTATTTAATTCTTGTTTCTGTTAGATTTTTCAGTGAGTGATGGATACACAGGTTCTTATGAGCATAGTATACCACCCTCAGACTGATGTCCAGTCAGAGCATAAGATACAAGTGCTAGAGGAAATGTTTTGAGCATGTGTACAAGATTTTGGGGGCTCTTGGGAGAGGCACATTCCCCTGGAAAAGTAATACTATCACAATAGTTATCAAGTGACGATATAGATGGAACCTTATGAGGATTTATAGGGAAGTCCATACTGATCACCCCTATGCTGGTTAGAGGCAAGAGAGACAAATTTAATGGAAAAAAATATTGTGTAGGAGACATCTAAGAAGGTATAGTTGATTCATAAGAAGATGCATACTCTATAGTCTTATTAGAAACCATAATATGATCACTGCAGACGTCCTCTAGAGTTAGAGGCTGGGGATTAGGTTTTCTTTCATGTTTCACAGAGGTTGGGACATAGGCGAATCAGGAGACAATGTAAGCTTTCACAGAGATATGTCGGGCCGTTCGAGATTTTGGACATATTTGGGTTGGTTTCCTATCAGTTGTAGTTACCTTAGAGGTACCAATCCATGGATGATGTCTTCCATGTACCTTAGATGTTCCAACATCTCTCAGACCCATCTCACATTTTCAGCCCAAGGAGGTTGATCTTTATGTTGATGTGTCCTTTGAGGAGCCTCTGATTCATATATTTTATAGGATCACAATGGTTCACTAAGTCCAGTAAATACCTCTAGTATGAGTTCTATAGAAACACGACTATTTAAAGGATGAGACTTGAGAGAGTGAGACTGACATACATGCTCAGTAGCCAGAGTTGTTTTTAGAGGAATCTTGACCACCCTTCAGAGAGAAATTTGTGGACTAATTGCTATAAGGGGGGAAGATTGTAAGATATTGGGTCTTTCATTAGGTAAAAAAGTTTACTTTTGGGTCAAATGTGTTTACTTTCCTTTTTGGATTATAACCTAAGACGGGTCATGGTCTGGTTGGGTTGTTTTTGGGAAAGAAAGGGGAAAAGAGGCTGAAAGCTGGCTCTAGGCTGGGAACACATCATGTAGCCTTTCTAGTTTAGAAAAAATAGGGCAGTACATGCCGTGTAATTTTCCTACACGTCATGTACTGGACTTATATGCTTTTTTATAAAAGAGGTAGTAGCCTCATATTTTGATACACAAAATCTTTTCTCCCATTTTGAGAGCCTAAAGCCACCTAAACTAGTTTTTCAGATATAGAAGCCATCCAAACTCCAATTTGAGCTTGGTTTATCTCATTGGAACCATATCAGTGAGTATTCAATTTCTTTTTAGTCATTCTTAATTGTTAGGAATAATGAATATGCTATTTTGATTTAGGATTATATTCCCTAATATTCCATTCTCCGTCCATTCTTCAGATTTATTCCAAACCAGGAGAAACCAGGACTTGATACTAGACGAGTTGTCTGATACTGAGGTGAGGTAGGTGGTCTATACTTTTTTTAGGATTTTATTATTCTTTTTAGGTGTTCGGTCAATATGAAATTCGTTGGACATTCTGGTGCGACCCTGTTTTTGAGAAATCTGTTTTCTATAGGCTTAGTCAGATCTAGTGAGGATGCTTGTAGTTTCTGTTTAGGTTCGTTGGAACCTGTTACTCAATTAAATGTCACCCATGGTGTGTGCCTTTTGGATTTGACCTGTTTATGGCTGTTAAAACCACCCAAGGGGTTTGTTATTCTGCTTTCATAGTTAGAGGAATTCCTTTAGATACCTGAATGGTTTGAATTATCTTCATAGGAGATGTATTGTCTCCATGATTAGTGATACTTGGATATTCTATGCTTGTTTAATTAACTAGGATTATAAAATGGTTAATATGGATGGTTATACCTATAAAAATGATAAATGGAGTGTTAGATAGATTATATGGGAGGGTGGGCCCATATTCTTTATAGTTGAAAAGTGGATTCCATGAGGGGGTATACTCATGGCTTGCGCATATTGATGTGAGTTGGTATACTCACATAGAATGAATTCTTAATTTGAATGATTTAAATTGAATGATTTTATTGAATGATAAGATAGATGGCATGGACTGCTCTCCATGGATCTGGATTGCAGTAGTAGATGCCTTGGGTTGACTTTTCCCCTTGGGTCTTGATTATGTGGGATGCCTCAGGCATTGCTACCCCGTGGATCTAGCTTACTTGGGATCATGTAGGACAAGCCATTTCCATGATCCTAGGACCCCAATCAGTGCCTAACAGAGTTTCCACTGGGATTCACATGAGACTCAATGGGATTACTTGTACATGCTCTTTGGATCAATCCCTTCATTTTCTAGATATATTACATGGATTCCCTGGTATGTGACACATTGGATTTGGCCCTTGGGGTCTACTTTTCACTATACGGCATGGCCATGGGACTCTTGACTTTTTTATACTGTGTGGCTAACCATGTGACTTGTTTAAATTGTTATAAATTCCTTGTTAGAACCTAACCCTTTTTAAGGTATCCTTGAGGGGCGGTTTAGTTTTACTTTGTAGTAGATTTATGCCATGGACATACACACTTAGTTTCTTGCTTTATTTACACTCGCTATCACATTGTTTATTTCTGCTAGAAATATATAGACCTGGGTGGTTGCCTACTGTAATGTTTATCTCACACCCTATTTGTACCTCCTCAAGGAACCAAAAAAATTATATAGTTTTAGGTGATGATAGGGGAAAGCACCCTGGTATAGGTTATTGACTGTGGCTTTGGAGAAGGGGAGCATAGGACCAAGCTAAGGCTTACAATGCGACAAACACTTTTGAGTCTTCTGTTCTTTTGGGATACTTAAACTATATTCTATTTCTAAGTATTATTTTGGATTCTTTCTAGATACTTGTATCATCTACATCATTTGTATATGAAACACTTCTGATTATTGATATGCATTTTAGTCTTGTCTTACTTTTAGTTGGATATGGTTTATTTCACTTACACTGTTTTCTATACTTGTCTTCTGTTGTAACACTTTGGTAATGATGGAATGATCTCCCCTCTAAATCACCTATGCCCTCACTTCTAGTCATCATCCTCTATAATTTGGGGAGATGTGCTTGAGGCCATGTGGCCAACCGGGTTCGAGGCACCATTTGGTGGCATCTGGGCCCGAGACATTACACCAACTATTGGTGGTATTACGATAGGGGGCTCATGGTTTGTTATTCTCCAAGTGAATAATACCCACCACAATATTGACATTAATTTATATATGTCCTTTATTATCCCTTGTTTCATTATAAATATATACCTAGATGGATCAAAACATAATATTTTATCCAAGTCGAAGGAGATAGGGTTGTTTTCACCTTCTCTTTTCTATAACACATCTTGCCAGAGGGCCTGGGAGTGACTGCCTTGATGGTTTCCTTGATCTTATGAAATGCATAGGGCTTGGGATCCTGGGAGAAATATGTGTTTATTACCTCTAAATCCATAAAACATCTCTCTCCTCTCATCGTTATTATTGACCCCAAACAAGATCCATGCAATCTTCCCTTTATATCCATGAGGACGGGGTTTCTGAAGTTTCTGCATGGGTTCCCAGACAACATTCATATTTGGATATGTTAGAGGAATCATTTTTCAGTTGAGGTGATGGGTATCATGCCACATTGTATCACACTAAGATTTCTAGAAATAATATGAAGGTCATTTTCTCTTTTGTCTATGCTAGTAATGATCATATCAAGAGGAGAGATCTTTGGAAATATCAAGAGTATCTTAATTTAGGTACCCTCTAGTGGTTCATCGGGGGTGATTTTAATTTTATCTTGGATTCTTTAGAGAAAATAGGTGGCACAACCACTAATCATGGCAGCTCCCAGAATTTTCGGGGTTTCGTGGCTGTTGCGAGTTTACTAGACTTTGGGTTATTTGGTTCCAAATAAACTTTGTTCAACAACCGTAGAGGCACCAATCGTATCTAGAGCCATCTGGATAGGTGCTTCACAAATATCCAGGGGCTTGATTATTTTCCTCAGGAAGTAGTTACTCATTTTTCCCACTCTATTTCAGATCAGGCACTGCTTCTTGTGGATCTAAGGCTAGATGTCTCCGGTGATCATGGTTTTTTATACTCCAATACTTGTCTCCAAGATGTGTTGTTCATGAAAATGTTTAAGAGTTCATGGGAGAAAGGGTTGATGGGTAGATCATGGTGTGGATTGACGAATCAGATTAAACGCCTCAAGGAGGATATTATAGGATGGTTGTCTTATAGGAATAATTACTCCATTAGGGTGGAAAACATCCAAGAAAATTCTGAGAGAATGGAGGAATACCTTCATGCCAATTGGGATGAGAATACCTTCATTATTATTTGCGATAAATGATCATCCCTCGCTAAGAAACTGTTGGAGATAGAATCTATTTACAAGTAGAGGTCTCGTGTGAGATGGATTAAAGAAGGCAATCACAACAATGCCTTTTTTCATGCTTGTATATAGGATATGATGAACAAGAAGCTCAACCTAAGTCTCGGAAATGGGGTGTTCACCTCAGACGCGGATGTGGCGGGAAGAATGACTTTAGATCACTTTCAAGGAATATTAGCTGGGGAGTCAGACTCCAACTTTGAACATTCTAGAAATGACTCGGCAAGCGAGGAATTCTTGGGATGCTTACCTCCACTAGTGGGGATGTTTGATAACACATCCCTATTGTATATTCCTCTAGAGGGTGATATCAAGGATTCAGTACTAAGGATGCTGCATGATGGTTCACCTGGTCCGGATGGTTTCCCAGTTTCTTTTTACGTTACAACATGGGAGGTGGTTGGCCTGCAGGTGGTGGAAGCCATTCAACACTTATTTTGTGGTGGAGTGCTGAATTTAGTCACTTTCTCATCCCAAGTGGTTCTTATCCCAAATAAGAAAGGTCCTAAGAATATTATTCAATGTTGAGCCATTTTCCTTTACAATTTTTCTTATAAGATCATGGACACTATTCTATCAAGAAGGTTTAATGGGGTTGTCCCAAGGTTGGTTTCGAGGGTGAAACATGGGTTTGTTCTGGGACGGAGCATACAAGGGGCAGTTGGCATTGATAATGAGCTAGTGAATGACTTACATAAAAAATATCTGGGTTCAAACGTCATCTTCCAATTGGATATGGACAAGGATTATGATAGAATGGAGTGGTGTTTAATTCTTTGTTTTATGAGGAAATTTGGGTTTTAGGAGTGGTTTGGTGACCTCTTCTTTAGGTGCTTCTCTTCCCCTGACTTTCTATATCACTCTTGGGGAAAAGTTATGGATTCTTTAAATCTATTCATGGTGTTATCCAAGGTGATCCTCTTTCCCCTAGACTTTTTATTTTGGCACATAATGATTTATCTATGAATATTCATAGAGGATTAGAGGAGGGTATTCTTTCTCCCCATCTTTTTAGGCGTGGTATGAAAGGTGTCTCTCAGTTAATGTTTGTAGATGATATTTTGATTTTTATTAACAGAAAGTGCTGGTCCCTGTCCAAACTCATGAAGATTATGAACATCTATGGTTTCCTGAGTGGCCAAAGTATCAGCTAAATGAAAATTCAGGTGTTTATTTATAATAAGTGTTCTGAGAGTGGAGGTAGAGGATTCCAGAACATCCATGGTTTCCAACAAAAACATCTACTAATTTTATACCTTGGTGTCCTGATCTCATATGGCCACATCAAAAAGTAGTATTCTAATGATATTATGAACCACCTATTGGGAAGGGTTATTAACTGAAAAACAAGTTACTTTAATTTGTTGGTCACATCACCTTGATAAAAATTGTCCTTTCATCCACCCTAATGCATCTTTTATCAATTATCAATCCCCCCAAAGGAGTCATGGGAAGGATAGAGAGAATCCTCAATACATGTATATGTGATGAAAACTAAACCAGTCACACTCATTGGGACTCCGGGAAATGATTAACCAAACTGATGCTGGGGGGGGGGGGTGGGGTGGGATTCAGGACCCCAACGAAGCCAAAAAAGTCATCTAAGGTAGGTTGGTGTGAGATATTATTGTCGGGGAGTCTCTATGGGTTGAGTTTTTCAGGGAATGGTATGGTGACCATTGTGAGTTACCTCCTTATCAAAGTGGTAAACTTAATGGCCTTGAATGTTTTATGTTTCAGCACCTGTAGATCCTACATGATAATAACTGGAGGATTATTGTGGATAGCGTCGTCAACTTCTGGTCTACCAACAGGTCTGGAGATAGGCTGGCCTATCCAGATTGCCTATTTTCGGAAATCACTTTTAGAGAAGCCACTGAGAAGTATGAGCTCATTCTTGTGGCCCTCTCCTCTACTAAGATTTAGGTGTTCCAAGGTATCAGAATGAGAAATGAACCAGACAGATGCATCTTTACTAGGTCCAACTCTGGAAGGTTCTCATTACGGGACTACAGAAGTCTCCTCTCGGCAGATAATAATATGACTGAAGATTCACCAAATGTTTGGTGAAATTATATTCTCACAAAAATGAGCTTCCTAGTTTGTCACATCTGAAATAAAGCACTACCAACTGATGAAAATATATGAAGGAAGGGTATCCCCTTGGCCACCCACTGTTACAATTGCATGAATCCACAAATGGAATCTTCTCTTTAATTGTTTTTTAGAGAAGATGGGAAAGATATCTTTGGTCTTTCTTCATGCCTTATACCTATCTAGAGTCAAGCCATTTATCCCTGTATGGTTTCCTTTATTTCTAGATTGGCGGGTTAGAGTCCAGGGTTTTAGAGTGGAATGTTCAGACAGTTATTTTGGTTTCCATCTATTGGACCATATAAGAGGCTCGCAACCATATCCGACTTGGATCCAGTTGATCTCTTCTCTTCCTATAAATGAGATTAAGGTCACATGTTTATGAACTAGATTTTTTTTAAAGGGGGACACTGATCCATTACATTTTCCAACCTGCTCAGCAAACAATGCAGGCCAGATAGAACGAGAGGGCTTTGAATCCTATGGGAACCTCCTCTTAGTGTCCTGAAGCTAAATATGTATAGATCCTTCACAGATGGGGTGATGAGGGGTGGTGGGGTTCTATGAAATTATTCGGGATTAGTTATTTTGGGGTTTAGTATCTACTATGGGCCATTATTTTTGTTGGGTGCCAAGGCACAAACGCTTTTAAACAGGCTTATACTTTGTAGGGGCTGAGGGCTTCTGGTGGATGAAGTCGAATCAAATTTGGAAGTTCTGGTGAGATCTATCTAGGGATTTAATTCGGTTCCTTGGGAGTTTATCTGCACTATTCTTATATGTTCTATAGAGACCATGAAATGATAGCTTCTTTATTATCATTTGAGGGAGTTGAACTTCGAGGATGACTCTCTGGACCATAGGGGAAGTCAGGAGGAGGACTTGATCATTTATGATTATCTGGGTTCCCTTCCTAATGAATGTAAGGAGATCACTCAAGGTGACACCTTTGGTCTCCACCACTTTCACCCCCCTTTAGGGTCTTGTGCTCTAGTTTTTTTATTCTCTTCCTCTGTTTGAAAAAATAAATGTTCAGTTAACTATAACTTACTTATAGAAAACACATCACAACCTATAGAAGGTATAGTCTAGTAGGGATGTATCACAAGGTTCAACAATGATTAAAATTTTATTCCAATTAGGATGGGGGTTACCATGGTTTTCACTATCATGTGAGATTCTCAGAGACACTCTTGAATTGGACAAAGAATGTTTTATTAGTCTTGGGTGTCACTATTGGAATTGAGTTCTGGTACTGATTTATTTAATATATTTTTAGTGATTTATTTATTTATTTGAGAATGTCACACGCACAAACACAACATTTTCTAGAAATGCAGATGACACCATTGGTGTTTCCCAATTGAGTCTTAATAAAATGATTCTCGGATGGCCATGAAAATTGGGTAGCTGAGCTACCCCACTTATTCTAGGTTCAAGTTGGAATGAGGCTGATACTTCATGATCATTTAGTACAGTTGAAATGAGAATAAATACACTGATGAGGTGAGGCTCAATGATTTCAGTAGATCCACCCATATTTTTATTAAGTCTCTATTTTTAATGTGATTGGTATGGCAAGCGATCATTTTTATATGAATATATGATTCATTTACGTGTTATCATTTTTATGTCATTATTTTTGTATATTCAATTTTTGTACTCAAATGGTAATTATGTTTTTTGATGTTTGGTTTATTTATCAATTATTACACACTTTTATAAGTTAGTGTAGTTTCCCTATGATATTACCTAAGACCATGATACTAATCGGTAGCCATTAATGCATATAGAGGCATGACTAAGGAAATGTGGAGACCTATTCTAGTTACTATTCATAGTTAGTCAGGTTTAGATGTTATAGTCTAAAACTTGAAATGAAAAATGGTTTCAAAAACCAATTTATATGTGACTAGAAAAGTGATGATCATAATGGAAATTATAATAGTAATACTTATCATAATTTTAATACATCATATCTCACATGTTTTGAGTATTGAAATAAAGGCCATATCTTGTTGGACCTATGAATACTAAGTAATGAAAGAAAGTATAAAATGATAAAAATTAAAAATAAAATAGTATTAGCTGCATGATGGAACTGTAAAAACAAATCTGATTCTAATGATGAATCTAAAACAAAGTAGGAATCAACTAACATGCGCTTCATGGATATTAAAAATGAGTCTGAATAATTATGTTTTTATTATGAATTTGATATTAATATTTAATTTGATTTTTATTGAAATATTACCATGGAAATTAAGGAATAGAATGGACAATTACAATGAGATCATTATACTTTATGATTTAAATAAAGAACTCAAAAGAATCAATAAGAAACATTATGAGAAAAACATGGATATTTCTCATTATAATGAGAAACCAAATAAAACTGTGTATATATTTAATGAAAATTCATGTAGAGAAATGGTTCATTTTCATATTCTAAATGAAAACCTTAGGAGTGAATTAGAAATCTTGATGAAAATATTTTCTACTTTTATTTTTGATAATTTTTTGTCCAGATACCTATAAAAATGATGTAATGAAATACAAAAGTTATTTGTTATAATGATAAACTATAAAAATATATAAAAATATCATAGTTAAAGGGTTGATAGGTCATATATAAACTACTATGTGTCTCAAAAATATAACGTAAGGCCACTATATTAGAAAATGATCACATAGATTGAAAAAAATATTTGAGACACACAAAAGTGTATATTTTAGATCATTATATTATATATTTTTTCTTAGTAATTATTAAAAATATCTAAGGGTTCCAAACTATATCTTCAAAAATAGAATTTTACTTAATGTGGAATAGGTAATGAAGCTTTATATTAATTTTTTTATTAAAAATAATTTTTTGTAAGTCTAAAGAAATATATAGACTATAAGGATAGTAGGCGATCTTAGTATATGATGAGACACCCATTGATATGAAGTTCCTAAAACAGATGAGTAAGGGGAACCAAACTCTACTCATATAATCTAACTAAAAAAACAAATATTCGACCCTTTCATAAGAAATATTGGAAAAATATTTATTTATAACCAATATACACATATCAACTTAATTTTTTATAGAAACCATAGACTAATCTAGTGAAAATGTAGAAGGAGAATAGAAAATGATATAATTAAAAATCTCTGATTTTATGTTTAAGAAAAACTGGAGGAATATAAAAACTTGAGGATGGGTCGCCATGGCTGGAGAAGAAGATAGAAGCACTCCTAGGGATCACTATCAGAAGAAATCAGAGGGATGGGGAACACACTACTATGAGGGTAGCACTTAGGATGGGAGGAGGGGAGCACTGCTCGGGATGGGAGGATGAAAGTGTTTCTAGAGATCAGGATGTGAGTACTATAAGGGCTTGGTATGGAAGAAGGGGAGTTCTCAAGGTAAGATCTAGATGAAAGTAGGGGAGGAGTTCCCTATGTGAGAATTTGGGGAAAACCTATGCAAACTGTTGTAAATAACCATTGGCATAGTTAAGTTATCCAAACTGTTTTTAAAAAACTGTTGGTATAGCCTTTATTAATACACCATATCCCAATGGTTTTACCAAACCATTAGGATATGGATTTAGGCATATCCCATATTATAGTTGTGGTATATGGTGGGGAATATTTATCTTCCATGTCCATGTTTCTTGAGGATATTTTCATTTTTTAACTATTATTCAATAATTGTTAAAATTAATTTTTATACATGTGTGAATTTTTACTAAATTGTTTGAAATGAATGTTTTTTTTTTCATTTTCAAAATGAGGTTCTTTGTGAAATTTCTAGAAAAAATACAAAAGAAATGGTTTTTTAACTTATACAACATGAACATATTTTTCTTATTTCCTAACGCCTTAATTTCTTGAAGGTTACCTTACAATATTACTAGTTTATTTTCAAATAAAATGTTTTCCTTTGTAATTGCATGGGTAAAAAAAATATTTTTTCAAAATGGAAAGGATATTTCCCTCAAGAATTATTTCAAGTGATCATTCAAAATTATTTTCCATCTAAGATAAAATTATTTGATGTTACTTATGCTCTACTGGGTTTATGATTCAAGTATAATAGACTTATACATTCTATGGATTTTGTATGTTTATGATGCAATGATATTCATGAAACCAATTTATTTACCATGGGTTATGTTATGATGGAATGATGTTTAAGAAACCCATTTCATTTCATGAGTTCTAATATGATGCATTATTGATATTCTTATGGAACACATATGTACAGTTTTTATTAAGTAATAGGTGAGACATATATCCCTCTCTAATGCATTGGGTAAGGATTTATATATCATGATATAGAAAGGACTGGAATGGGAAGTGAACTTAGTTTAGTAATACAATACTAGAAGATGAGTAAACTCGGTTCAGTAATACAAGGTTGGAACAAGGAATGAACCTAGTTCAATAAGGGACTTTCCATGCTATGATGGTCTTGAGAATGATCCTTGACTAATATGGAAATGATATTCTATGATTATGTATATTCAATAATTCTATAACTTATATTATTCTATAATAGATCATTTTCTTTGATTATTTTATGACTAATGTTTTATGAACATTCATGTTTTATTCCATGACTCAAGATTTTGATCTTTGATATGCATGGTATAATTTTATAATATTATGTCTATAATCACATACCCTCATTATCATCTAATGATTTATTATGATCATGGTTTTATATCTCATATGTTTACTCTTACTGAGAATATGAGCTCACCCTTTTCATATATATATTTTTCCTAGATTATAAATAAAGGTTTTAGGTAAGAGTACTAAAGGGTAAGATCTTTTTGGGAAACATGGAAGATATTTCACCATATTTGAAGTTTTTGTTCCATGTTTCCAAATTAAATAAAATATTACAGTCCTTGGGCATGTTTTTTGCTTAATGTAATGAATATTCATATAGAAAGATGTAATATCCATGTATAAAAATCCCAGGTCATTATATTAACCATGAATCAACTTCTAGATCATGGTAGATATGGATTTTTATCTTGTAATGTGGATACCTAAAAAGGTCATTCATGACTATTAAGGGATACAAGGGTTACATGTTAAGGTAGGCTAAAATATATGTTCATTATAAAAAGGATCATTAAAATAAGAAAATTAATCAATAATTTATGGAAAAGAGACCTTAAATTCTAAAATGTTTTGACTAGATTATTCAACAAGTTTCATTTATTCAAGAAATTCCAAGGTCTCTCAATAAAAAATGGTATCTTAAGATGAAGTAAGAATATGTTCAGAATCCTTTCAGTTAAGTAATTTGAAATATATGAAAGTATATCATGGAATGAGATTCAAAAATTAGTGGTACATTCATGAATTTCCTTCACTTATAATTTTAAAAAAGTTTATTTCAAAATTTATAGAAGGTGAGTAAATGGGTCAAATTAGTTTCTCAACATTAACATAAATTCAAAATTTAAAGGGAAAGTTAAATTGATCTCAACAGGATTTAAAAATAAAATAAAAATGAAAAATTAAAACATACAAGAATATTTAATAAGATGCAAAAATGTGAAAATTTTAAAAATACTAAACTATAATGGTTCCCACCCCACTCTTAAAAATTGCAGTTTACTCAATGAAATATAAAATAAATAAATATTAAAAGTATATTTTAAATGTAATTATAGTAATAAATCAATTTTTAAGGAGAGGCACAACCCAATGGTCCTCATTGATAAATAACATGGAGGAGTGTTATCTATTCTACTAGTTATTGAAGTAAGTTTCCATGGAATTTATTTAAATTGTTCCCATTAATAGTGAATGAGTTTTTATCCTTCTTTTAAAACCCTCATAAAACTAAAAGTATTGACATGAGTAGTAATAAAAGGACCTTCCCACTAAGAACAAAGTTTTCCTAGCATTACCTTTAGTCTTGAATTTTACACTAGTAATTGGAACCTTGGATTATAGTATTCTTTTTAAATGATTTTTTATGAGACACTCTATTTATTTCTTCATAAATTCTATAATTTTTAAATTCTTCTATTCTAATTTATCCCAATCCCATCAGTTATAGAGTCCTATCTTTCTCAACTCTGTACATGTCTAAATTTACCTCTCTCATACCCAATATACTTTGTGTTCAAATTCCATAGTTGGATGATAGATATTTCCACAAATAATCCTATATGGAATCATTAGGGGGTTTTATAGACTATCCAGTAAGTCCATATGTTGTCTTCTAATATTCAGCTCCAATATTTTTAGTTTGGTTTAATATTTTTCTCAAAAAACTATTCAATATCCCAATTAGAAACTTTATCATAGCCATTTTTTTGAAATTGTAGAGCATTGATGTCATATGAAGAACTCTATACTTCTTTATCAAAGATTCCACTATCATATTGAAAAAGTGATTCCCTTGATCACTAATTATGGCTCCTGGAGCTCTAAACCTATAAAATATATTAGCTCTAATAAAATCACACAAAACATTAGCATAATTAGTTTTGGTTGACTTAGATTTCAACCATTTTAAAAGATGGTAAATTGAAATATATATGTAACAATTTAAAAATTACATGGGAAATGATCCCATGAAATATATTCCCTAGATGTCAAAAATTCCATAAAAGGTAATTGTAATTTGGGGGTATTTATAATCTCTTTGTTATGATTCCAGTGAACTAACATTTTTCACATTTGTTTTCAAAATTAAAGATATTTTTTGAATAAGGAAGTATAATAAATTTATAATTTTTTTAATTATATACTTTAATGGTCTAAAATGTTCTCTATAGGATAGAGTGTGACAAAATTCAAAAATAGATTGAATTTCACTTTTAGGAAAACATCTTCTTATCATTTGGTTATTAAAAATTTTCTAAAGGTATGGATTATCCTAAATATAAAATCTAGATTACCATTTAATTTTGGAATTTTATGGGGGTTAAAATGATATGGGACTTGAGAATTTAAAAAATAATTGACCATATTAACATACTATGGTATTTATCCTTCAATTGTATAAAGCTATTCGCCTTGAATGTGGTCATTCCCTAGTTCTTGGTATGAAATTTCAATTTCAATTTTATTGTGCAGTCTACTCAATTGATCAACCACTTAGTTCTCAGATACATTTTTGTATTTGATCTCCAAATATTTTTTCTAAAGTAATAGAATATATCAAACCAACATGGGGTTTTCCATAGACTTTTTTTATCAAGTATCTATTTAATGAATCAAGATTTTGAACCCTCAAAATTAATATTATTATAAGTAGATTATGTCGCACATGACACTGAACTAACACAAAACCTGAATAAAATGAACCATATCATATTAAAATTATTTAAATAATAAAATCACAAATATATAAAAGGATAACAATTAATTAAAATAGTTATATATTATTATTCTTTGATTTATATTTTAAAAAGGATACATATTAAAGTTTTTTTATTTTAAATTAATAAATTAAATTGATCACATTTAAAATTTTATTATAATAAGTAGTATTTATATTTATAAACTAATATATAAACATTAAATTATTTATAAATTAATCTGAAATATGTTTAAAGACACTTGAAGTTTAAAATGTCACTTTTTTTGTAAAATTAGTTTTCCTTTATATACTGTATTTTCATTTTAATTTTTTTTCATAAATTTTAGAATTTTAATTAAAAAGAATTAAATTAATTGTTGGATTAAAAATTTCAATATTATATTAAGATAATTTTTTTATATTTTAATAAAATAATTGATTTTTAGGTGAATTGTTAAAAATACAGTTGTACTAAAATCATCACGTTTATGACTGTATCAAGAAGTAAGTCTAGATTTTAAAATTATAAAAAAAATTCATGATAAAATATATATTTAATGAGTAAAAGAATATATTTCAAAATATTATTATGAATTTATAAAACCTATGTTTAATAACTTAAATAATATTTTCCAATAAAAACTATTTTTGGTATTTTTTATTTAATTAAATATTATTTTGGTAAAATTTGGTGTTATAGTTATTATAAATAAAATGAAATATATGGATAATTTTACCCTACACATAAGTTTTAATCTTAAAAATAATCTTTTTAAAAAAAACTAGGTTTTATATATTACACGTGCTACGACTGACAGAAATGGCCCCAAGACATAAATTTTTATTTAGTTTTTGGATAAACCCCCTTTTAAGGGAAAAGGGGAAACCTCACATGACTTTCACAACATAGAGACATTAAAAAAATATGAAAATAAAAAGGGTAACATCCCAGAACAAAACTACATAGAAAAACCGCTCCCAACATCAACAATATTATGGAACGCCTCCACCATGCACCTATCCTGTGCAGAAATGCACGGGCCTGGTACTGATGACTATGTCATACCCTTTCAAACATCCAAATTTGAGTAGCCACGCATGATGAAGAAAAACTTCTCTAAATCCTTGTCAGAAGAAATCCTTGCAGAATGTTTGGGGCAAGAAACACCATAAAAAAATAAACCAACTAACCAACTGATACAAAACTACATTCAAAAATCAAGAGGGACCTGCCATGTCCCAGATCTCCACAATCACCCCTCGCTCCTTAACCATATCACCCTCACCAAAACCTCCACCATGTCCAGCCCCCCCTTTTTGACCATGAAAAATTTCAGAAGAAATAGTGCCAAAACCTAATTGGCAGATACACAAACCAACCAAACAACAAGCACAACAGAAGACGAACACTAGAAACGAACATTACACGAGCCGAAACCAAAACCAAAAAACAAAGGGAAGATTAAGATATCTAGAAACCATCACCAATAATCCAACCACCTTAACTGGATGCCAGAAGAAACTTCACCTTAATGAATCGATCCAAAACCGTCACCATCATCGCTTGAAGAGATTGAAGATCCAAACAAAGCACACAAACGACACGCATCTGCACCCTCGGACCACATCAGTCCAGATCTCGACCATATCGAGCCGCTATGGAGAAGACGAGACAATCGAAGGTCGTGAACATTCGACGCCGCAGAAGCCCGATGGTGGATACCGCCCACGACACCGCTAGAGAACCCAAAAACCCTCGGAAAAGGACCTCGCACCTTGACACCAAAGAAAAATCGAGTTCCAGAAAGTCGACACAGCAAGAGGAGCATACGTGAAGTTGCGGAGAGCCAAGGATGAAGCTGCAGCCGACCGAGGGAGAAGGCAGCGACGGGGAAACCCTAGTGATGGGAGGAGCCCTTTATGGGAACATCAGAAATCCTACTTCACGGTCTATGATTAAATTTGATTTTTATTACACATATAAATTTTTTCTGATAAAAACCGATTTAATATTTAGAATTTTTGGTGAAAATTATTTGACAAAGTAAAATTTATTTTTATTCATTAAAATTAAATTACTTAGTTAAAACTAGTTATCATGATAATATCTAAAATAGTAAAAATAATAAATCAAGTGGTAAAGGTCTTGAAACATGTTAAAAAATATTTATAATTGTGTTTTTTGGGGATGGTAGACATTATCCCAACATCTAACTCATTATTTCCCATTTTTGGAGCCACTTGACATGTGAAACCTACATTCTCTTTATATTTATTTGAAATAATTTAAAAAATTCCATTCTCACCTCTTATAAAAGAGGTATCTCACCAAAACATAAAGAACACTCAATTAATTTGTTTTGAACCTAAAAATATACCTATTATTATACATTTATAACCATATTAATTTTTCTTGATCCTTTGGTCACAATAGATTTTCCCATGACCTCTATTTCCAAGGAGTCTTCCAAGGGAAAACCTAATTTATTAATGTGAGTACTTTCTTTTCTTAAACTTCTTTTATTTTCTTTATTACTTTCCCAAATATAATTTTATAATTCATATATATTTAAATCAGAAATTTTTTATACTGAATTTTATTATTCTAAGGGAATAACTGTTTACCACATTTTTCTTTTTTTATTACGAAAAACGAAACTGTCATTTGTGTGTTGTGCGGACTACTACCTCCAAGATGTGACAACTTTCAATTTTTACAACCAACTCTCTTAACTAATTATAAGGGAAAAAATTAATAATAAATATAAATTATGTATTATAATTATGATTATTAAGATAATAATTATAATCCATCTTCTTTCCCTCTCATTCTTTGAGAAATGAAAATGTTAACCGTGCGTTGTGAGAACTACTACCTCCATGAAGTAATTTATCTAGTTTTTCATCTAGTTTATTTCTTATTTATTAATATTTTATAAAATTTTAATCAAAACCATTAAATTATATAAATAATATAATTTTTATTATGTAATAATGATATTTTTCCAAAATAAACTTCTTTTATAATCATAATCATCCACTAATTATGGTATGTCCATGTTTGTATCAGTCTAACCAACCACTTGAAGAATACCATAAAATAATATAATGGATGAATATGAAAACTCAAATAATGATTATATATGAAATAAATAAGTAAATAATGATTTTTTAAAATGGTAACATTAATACTAAACTCATTAATTAAGCAACTAATATTCATTTGTTAAAAATCACTGAATCATGCTTGTCCAAAATTTCACCTACAATAACCACAACTAAACTCACATATAATGAAATTATAACTTTATAAACTATAATAAAAAATAAAATAAATTAATTTATATTATATATTAATTATTAAATTTTTGAGAATAATTAATAACAACACCGCTATGATGAAACTAGTTCAAAACAATCAAGACTACCCACACCCGATATTGAAAATAAATAATAACTAATTAATATAAATATAGAGAATAATTATAAATGAAGTTTATAAAATGTTATATATATAATTATATTTTTTAAATAGGCTTTTAATATAATTATGTTTATTATATAGGGGTTTAGATCATGTTTGAGTAAGACAAAATACAATGTTGGGGTTTCTTTATCCCATTTTCAAATTCATGAGACATGTTTTATATTACACACCATAATTTATTTTATGTGGTGTGATTACTACCTCATAAATAAATTTTCCTATATGCTTGAAATTCATGGGGTTTTTGGATCCATATTCCATTTTTTTCTTTACATGGACTTTGATTTAAAATACACCAAAGTTTCAAGGGTTTCTTTGTCTTATTTTAAAATTGATGAGACATTTTTGATATTATACACCATCAATTCCTTAATTCCATTAGATTAATTCATAATGATTTTTTTTTCAATATTCATGAAATTAATGGGGTTTGAAGATTCATATCGTGTTATTTATTTACATGTAATTTTATTCAAAACATACCAAAGTTGAAAGGGATTCTTTGTATCATTTTAAAATTCATGAGGAATTTCTGATATTGCACACCATCATTTATTTTATGTGACATGATTACAACCTAATGAATATATTTTTATATATTCATTAAATTTATGTATTTTTAAGAGTAATATCATTTTATTTATTTATATGTACTTCTATTCAAAATATACCAATGTTTTAAGTTTTTCTTGTCTCAAATTTTCACTAATTGAGATATATTTCTTGTTATACACCATGCTTTATTTATAATGGTGTATATACTGAACCATTAATATTTTGTATCATGATACTCTCATTATTTATATTATTTTATATGCTATTTCCTTTTTTTATTTGGAATAATTAATTCTCATCATTAATAACCACTTTTATGATAATTTTTTTCTGAATTAATATTGTAACATTGTTAAGAATAACTCCCATTCTTACAAATGAATATTTTCTTCCATGTACATATTTTCCTTCTTGACAGTGTTATAATCTCATTTTGGAAAAAATAATATAGATTATTTTATATTATTCACATAATTATCTATAACTATTTTCAAAAGGAAAATCTAATACTCTTTTTGTGATGTGGGTTTTCAAACAAAGGTGTTTCAAAATATTAAAAAATGGTATTCCATCCTTTCAAAATAAAATATTTTATCTTCAACCCCACATTTATTTTTAAGAACTTTATGTATTTTAAAATATCTATTATTGAATTTTATTTTTATAAATTAAATAATTTCAATTTTTTAATACACCTTTTTGAAAATACTTTTTGAAAGTGACGTGTAACATAATCTTTTTACGATAATTTTACAAATGTTTTCTAAAATATATTTTTATGTTTTATTACATGAGAAAAAAGCATTCCATTATATTTTTATAATCTACAAAACTTAATCTATAAACCTTCATGGTTTCTAAAATAAATTATTATTATCGTAATTTTATAATATAATTGTTTTTAAAATATCAATGATATTTCATAAGTGATTTTTCTGAAACACCTAAAAAGTGTCTTTCATCTAAGTTATTTTCTATTAACATATTTTATACATGATCAAGGAAATTTTTAAAATGATTCTATCCAATTTCATTATTGATATGGATTATGTAATGTTCTTTTATTCTAGAGGATTGATCCATCACTTCCTTTATTTTTCCTAATCATCCACTATGTATAAATAAGTGTTCTCTTCCAATGAATTTACTTTGTGAACATTATATATTTCAATACATTGATTTAAGGGTGTTAACCTAGATTGAATATGTTGATTAATCAGGGAGATTATTGAAGTAACTCTTTACCCATTACTCTAAACATTTTAAGTTTGAAGGATTCTTATATAAAAATATATTCTATTTATTGATTAAGGAATTATTGACCATCAATATATTTTTTATTTAAAGGCTGATGTTTATTGATTTATAGGTCATTTTGGTTATGTATTTTATATTTTATTCATTCCTTCATATGATTAATTCATTGTACATAATTAGTGATGGGTGGGGCCCGATATAGATAGCCCCAGATGCATCAATAGGTCTTATGAGACAAAATAGCTTGGGTATTTTGGGTATTCATACATAGAAAAAAATATTTCCAATACATATTACATTGATAGTAAGATCATTATGTTTAAGATCATGGTGTATTGGCTGATAGAATAGAATTAAATGTCCGAAATTATGCATTTCATCTCCAAGAATTTTATTATTATTATAAATGTGATATTTTTATTTCCATTGTTGTCCATGGAAATATTATAATTTAAGTTTAATTATATTATTTAATTATTTCAGTTATCTATTATTGATATATTATTTATTCTCATCTTATTATCACTTAAGATCTTTTATTGTTATAACTTTTGTTTAACTGTACTGAGAGTTTGAGAATCACTCCTTTTTATGGTTCCATTTTCCTAGGTTATAAAGAAATGTATTGCACATGGTATTTCTAGAAGAGAAATATGTGTGGATATTTTTTTGGGAGATGTTGAAGAATTATTATGGATTAATTATTTTCTTATATATTGAAAAAATATCCACTCGATAAGAAATACATGGGTGTTGTCAGTTAAAAGTTTTTTTTAACTTTATAAAACTGAAAACCTAAAAGTTACCTCAAATACATGTGACTTAATATTTTTTAATGATATTTTAATTATTAGTTTTTAAAATTGTGTCACTTTGGTTCATCTCAAAGATAGTATATAAATAATGAATTTATTTACACTAGATTCTAGGATTGTGTGTTAGAGATCTATAATTGGATTCAAATGAGGGTTTATATAGATTTAGAGGTTAGGATGGCAGTTAAGGAAAATTTAAGGGATGATAAGTTAAGGTTGATCATAATTTTAAGGGTATAGAAAACCCTTTATGTTATTTTAGGTAATATTGAATATTTTTGGGATTATTATAAGATATCTTTAGTGAAAAATATATTATAAAAATAAAATATAAGTCTAAGTATAGAATAAAATCATGAAATTTTGGTAAAGTATATATTGTGTGGTTATCCTTGAAATTACATCCCTTTTTGGATACTATAGGTGGATGCATTCTGAGGAATATATGTACCTAGGGGTAATAACCCTAAAAAGGGAGGATTGGGTATTAAATATATCATTAACTAGTACATAACAAATAGGCCTAACTGCACACCTGGTTTAATACTCTCAAGAGATATTCTTTGGGTAATCACACTCACTTTATGAACCATTACAAAGGATTTGAGTATGATGTTAACTAAATCAGATAGATATCCTAATAAAAAAATTACCATGAATATACACGGATTGAACAAAGAGAGTCATAAGTTGAATCGAAAGTATCATATGTTAAAAAAGATGGTTTCATAGGGGAAGTCATAATTAGATTGATGTTTTTATATTCAAATTTTAGATATTATCATAACCATTTTTCTTTTATTATTCAGTTGAAATAGTATCACAGAGATGAAGATGAGAACAATTTGAATCTAGAAACCACTATGTTATATAACCAAATAAGGGAGCATATGAAAATGGTGGAGAATATTATTATATTCTTATTATTATAGAAAAGGTATGTTTCTAAGTCTTAGTTAAGGTAAAAAGGATTATATATATATATTGAAATTAAATCATGACACTCTTATGTATTTTCATGAATGGGTGATATTTATTAATGATTTTTTGGAATATTCTAAATGTTATAAGGATTATATGAAACATATAAGAATGTTTCATTATTAGTTAGACTTTAAAGGTATGTAAACATATATAACATGGTACAAATAACCATGAAAAGTGATTTTATGAAATTGTAATAATTTTGGGGATAATATTTGGTGAACATATGATCGAGGGATGTAAATCCTTAGGTTTAAATGGTTGATTCCTTTTGAAAAATTATGTTAGTATTTATTATTAACCTTTAGATTTATAATTTATTCATTATATTTTCAGTGAAGTTCATTGTATTTTTGTTATTATGATATATATTGACTAGTGTGTGACTTTATGAACTAATGGTTGAATATAAGAGTTAATTTCTTGAGGAATATAAGATTTCACTGTGGTTTAATGTATTTGTGATTCAAATGGTTTTGGAAAAGGAATGTTATGAAGAATATACGATTTGGGTATATACATACCAGGGTACATTAATATGTGAATAACTAATGTTGTACAAGTAAGGATAAGTAACTAGATATAGACTATGCGAGTAAGTTAGATTCCATATTATAATTTATATTCTAAATGATAAATATGTTAATAATACCCTCATCTAATTTCATCAGTGAGTAATAATTAAAATTGTAAGGATGTTATTTATTTAATTGGGATATAATGAAATGACTTGATATTTTAGACCCTTTAAATTAACACTATCTTCAATAGTTTACATCAAAGACAACACTGAACTAACGCAAAACTAGACTCAAATGAACCATGAAATATTACACTTATATGAATAATATAATCATTAATACATAAAAATATATTAATCAATTGAAAAACATATGCATTATTATTCTTTGATTAATATTTTAAAAAAGGATGCCTTTCGAAGAAACATTTTAAAAAAGCTATGCTATATTAACTTAATAAATTAAATTGTTCATAGTTAAAAGTTTATTATAATGGGTAATATTTAAATTTATAAGATAAAATACCAAATTTAAATTATTTATAAATTCACATGAAATAATATTAAATACATTTTAAGATTAAAAGACTATTTTTTATAAAAGAAGTTTTACTTAATATTTTTTATTTTCATTTTAAAACTAAATTTATAAATTTTGTAATTTTAATTTTAAAAAATTAACTTAATTATTGGATTAAAAATATAAATATTACATTAGGATTAATTTTTTATGTTTTCCAATAATAATTTTTTTAGATGAATAGTTAAAAATACAATTTTATCTCAAATTGTAATATTTATAACTCTATCAAGAAGTAAATATATCTAAAAATATTATAAAACAATTTTCTAAAAAGATATGTATTTAAGGAGAAAGAATATATATTTCAAAATTCTATTATTAACTTATAAAACCCATGTTTAACAACTTAAATAATATTTTCTTATTTTTTTTGGAATTTTCATTTAATTAAATATTATATTTGAAAAATTTAGTTTTTGATTGATTTTTAAGAAACAAATAATTTTTTTGTTTTATAAAAAACCAATTTCTATCATTAAAATAAAATACATGGATAATTTTACCTGACATATAAGTTTTAATCTTAAAAATACACTTTTTATAAAAATGAATTTTTACACATTATATGCGGTAGTGTTAAAATTATTTTCTCTTAAAAACTGAAATTTTATATGATAAAATGGATTTAATATTTGGAATTATTTTTTAAAAATTACTTAATAATTCCCATTTTATTTTTATGAATTAAAATTTAATTACTAAGGTAAAAATTAGTTACCATAGTCAAATCTAAAATAGTAAAAGTAATAAATCAAGGGGTAAAGGGCCCGAAAAATGTTAAAAACATGTTTCTAATTGAGTGGTTGAGAGAATATTGACCTTATATCATACTCAAATCCATTATTTACCATTTTTGAGCGATATTACCTATGAAACATGTTCCCTATTTTTATTAAGTTGAAATATTAAAAAAAATTCCATTGTTACAACTTATAAAAGGGGCCTATCACCACCCCATAAATACCACTAAAATAATTCTATCTACACCTAAAAAATTGAAAATTATTCTCTTTTTTTAATTCTATTACCTTTCCTTGAGCCTATGGTCACAATATATTTTCTTAATACCTCTATTTTTATGGAGTCTTTCAAGGGAATGCCAAATTTCTAAATGTGAGTACTTTATTTTCGTAAAATTATTTTATTTTCATTATTACTTTCCCAAATAAAATTTAATAATTCATATAAAATTAAATCATTATTATTTTTATATTTAACTTTTTATGCTAAGTTAATAAATATTAATCATATTTCCCATTTTTAACTAAGAGAATTGAATTTGTAATTTGTGCATTGTGGGGACTACAACCTCTACCAAGTGATGAATTCTATTTTCACCACTGCATATCTTCTCTGATATAAGAGTGAAATGAAATAATACATATAAAATATGTAATATAATAATTATTATGAAGATAAAAATTATTATCCACCTTATTTACCTCTCATTATTTGATATATGAAAATGTTAACCATGCATTATGCATACTACCACCTCTATTAAGTAATATATCTCATTTTTCATCTAATTTTTACTATTTATTAAAACCTCATAAAATATAATTAAAAGACTTAAAATTATATAAATAATATAATTATTATTCAATAATAATAATAATATTCCAAAATAAGACACATTCATAATCACAATCATTCAAAAATTATAGCATGTTCATGTTTGTGACGGTCTAACCCCCTACTTGAAAAATTCCATAAAATAATATCATGGATGACTATTTGAACTTAAATATTGATTATATATTAAATAAATAAGTAAATGATTCTTTTATTTGGGTTTGTAATGGTATCATTAATATTAATGTCATTAATTAAGATACCACCATTCGTTTGTTAAAACTCATTGAATCGTACTTGTCGCCAATATGGTCTACAAGAACCATAAGTCTCATAGAATGAAATTAAATCTTTATAAATTATCATGAATAAATAATTAAAATATCTCATATTACCTAGGAATGATTAAATTTTGGATAATACTGAAGAACAACACCACTATTATGAAACATGTTCAAAATAATCAAGATTATTCACACTTGATATTCAAAATAGATCATAAATAATTAATATACATATTGAGAATAATTATAAATTAATTTTAAAAAAGTTTAAATATATAAATAATGTTATTAAATGGTTTATTAATATATTTATTATTATTATACAAGTGTTTATATCATGTTTGACTAAAAAGGAATACAATGTAAGTGTTTATTTGTATCATTTTCAAATCCACGAGTCATGTATCATATTGTGAAAAAAAATTTATTTTATGTGATCTCATTATTTCTAAATTAATTTATTTTTACATATTCATGAAATTCTTGGGGTTTAAAAATCCATATAACATTCTTTATTTACAAGGAATTTGATTAAAAAATACTAAAGTTGTAAGGGTTTCTTTGTCTTATTTTCAAATTCATGAGACATGTTTGATGTTGCACACCATAATTTATTTTATGTGGTGTGATTAGTTAATATTTAATATATTTTTCCATACTCATAAAATTAATTTGGTTTTAATATCCATTTTATGTTCTCTTTTACATTCCCTTCAATTTAAAATATACCAAAGTTATAAGGTTTTCTTTTTCTCATCTTCAAATTCACGAGACATGTTTGATATTACACAACATAATTTATTTTATGTGGTGTGATTACTAAATAATTAATATATTTTTCCATATTCAAGAAATTCATTGGGTTTTAATAGACATATAATGTTTTTTATTTATACATCATTTGATTCAAAAGATACTAAAGTTGTAAGGGTTTTTTTGACTCAAATTCCCCCCCTTGAGATACAATTCTTACTATAAACCATGTTTTATTTGTAATGGTTTATATAACTCCCCTATAATATTTTTTATAATTATACTCTCATTAATCATGTTATTTAATTTTTTTTGAAATCAAATCCTTTAATTTGTTTTCATTTGAATGCATCTGATGTCATAAGGGTTTCGTCAACTCAATTTCCGATACATTGGGTCATAGTGTTTGTTACTTGAATATAATTTTAAATATTTATTTGGTCCTTCAATTTCCATATTTTATTTGAAATTTCCTCATATTATATTTGGAAATTTATTCTCATTATTAATAACTAATTATTTGATTATTTTTTCCTGAAATAAAATCACAACGTTGAAAAATTTAACTCCCAATCTTAGTAATGAATTTTTTCTCCATGTATATATTTTCATTAACTCTAATGTTATACTATATATTGAGAATGATAAAATGGATATTTTATATTATTATTATAATTATATTAACCCATTTCAAAATTAAAATCTAATAATCTTTTTATGATGTGGGTTTTCAAAAAATGGTGTTTCAAAATATTAAAAAAAGGTTTCCCATCCTTTCAAAATCAAATGTTTTTTTGTTCCTCCCCACATTTATTTGGATAAACCTTAAGTATTTTTAAGGATCTATTTTTTATGATTAATTTTTTAAAGTATTTTATTTCAATTTTTTTATTCAGTTTTTTGAAAATAAAATTTTATAGTGATATGTAACATCATCTTTTGACAATAATATAAAAAAAGTTTTCTAAAATATCTTTTTATGTTTTTCTTACATTTGAAAAAATCATTCCAATATATTTGTATTATATATGTAACTTCCTTGCTATTCCTTCATATTTTATCAAATAAATTATTACTCTCCTAGATTTATCAAATAAATGTTTTCTAAATATCATGGGTATTTCTAATTTCCAAAGGAATTTCTCTAAAACTCTTAAAAAGTGTTTTTAATCCAATTAATTACCATTTAACACATTTTATTATTGATAAGGGAAATTATTTAAATGATACCATACAAATTATTTATTGAGATGACATATTTAACGTTCTCCTTTTTCAGAGTAATGATCCGTCATTGCCTTTGAGTTGCTTAATCATCCATCATGTATAAATTAGAGTTCTCTTCTAATGCCTTTCCTATGTAAACACTCTATATTTCCCTCCTTTGATTGAAGAGTATTAAAATAGATTCCAAATTTCTTTTAATTAGGGAAATTATTTAATTAAATATTACCCATTAATCTATGAGGTTTCATTTTTAGGTATTCTCACATATAAATAAATTTCATTTATTAATTGAGGAAATATTAACAATCTCTATACTTATTATTTTAATATGAGTGTTTATTAATTAATAAGTAATGTTTGTTATATATTATATAATTTATCCATTAATTACTATGAATAATGAAATATATTTAATTAGTGTAGGGTGGGGCCCAATATAAATAGCCCCTTGATGTATCGATTGGTCTCACGAGACAAATTATATTGGGTATTTTGGTGTTTGTGAAAGGACAAATCATGATCTAGGTGATCACTAAAGGGGGAGGGAATGAATCAATTATCTTATTTTTTTTTGTTTTCTAATTAAATAAATACCCATCTACTCCTATTAGTGAGATATGAATATATTTAAAAAATATAACAAGAAAAACTATATGAACTTAAGTATTTTCATGGTTCACTAATCTGTATGAGTATCTAGTATTTGGAATGGGTATTAAGTAATACAAGACCACAAAAACCACTAGAAAACAATCCAATGATGTGGTTATAAATAATAATGAGTAACCTTAAACTTTAATCACACTATATTCAATTGATATTGCATGTGACCCTCACATAGATAAATGATATAATAATGTTTTTGTAACAATTGTATGAACCTTTAACAATAAGCTTCATTATATTATCACTATGTTGTTTTCACTTTCTACACACTTTCTTTTATACTATTAATTATTCTTATTCACATTATTTCACAACAATAGGCAAGAACCTTCTTTAGTCCATTATAAATTCATCCAATGGGTTTATTTGGTATAATCCATCAGATTTCCATCTAATATACACCATCCGACGCCTTCTTGTAGAACAATACAACTTAATGACATGCTATTTGTCTGATCAAATCAGTACCATATCTATCCAATAACACCTGATATGAAACTCTATTAATTATATTTTTGACTGATTCCTCTTCATCCTATTTGAATGATTGACTTTTCCACACCATCCATCTGATACTAACTAATGGGAAGACTTCATCTGATATTCATCAGACCAATTCCACTCTATAATGTTTTTATGACTTCCTTTAAAATTATACAATATATTAGCTAAATTATTGTAATACAAACTTATCTTATTTACAATGACCCCTTTATATAGTCATATATCATCTAATATTTTAGTTAAATGTTTTGAATCCAATTCAAACTTTCCTACTCAATACTTTGAGCATCTTTCTCAAAATATTCATTCCTTTTACTACTTTAAAACCTTCTTTGAAATAGAAGATTCCATTAAGAACCAAAATAAAAAATATTCAAAAATATTCATTAAAACTCAGAAATAATCCCATATCTTTCCTACATGATATTTGGAATTTTGAACGATCAGTGAAACATAATTACATTAATACCATTACAAAATCTTCATAAATACCTTTGAACTAGTATATATATATATATATATATTATCCATCTTTTTAATCATCATAAAAATACTTTAGAATGATGTAACTCTATGCAATGTTCTTATATAACTTCATAAAAATATCTTGGAAGTATTATTTTAGACACTTCTACCATCTGATGACTTGTATCAGAACTATTCAACCATTTCCTTTGCACACCAACCTATAACTATTGAACTTCATACAAAAACATCTATTAGATGACTTCAACCAAAAAAATCTATTCGGTGACTCTGAGTCTTCATTCCAATCATCCTATAACAACATATCTTTAAAACTTCATACATGTCTATCAGATATAAATTGTAAAAAATTAAACATCCTTCAACAGTACAAATGGTTTAACTGATGGACTCAAACTGGGGATATTGAAAGAGATTATCCAATGTTCTTTATCCAATTGGTCTTTGTCTAATAATATTCTTTAGAAACTTCCATTTATAATTCAAAAACATTCCCCTTATTATAAATATTTATAAATGATTGATCGATAACCCTTCATATAACTACTACATTAAAAGTTCATTAATTTTGGAGTATAGCCACATCTTTGACCATCAAAATTTTTCCGATGAAGTCCACATATCTTTGTAGGATGAAATTTGTACACATAAAAATTATTATTCCCTTTTCAACTTATGAGTGGATCATGAAAAAATATAGTCATAAATAATTTAGGAACATTAATAATATAAAATCATCACCAGATTTATTCATTGAACACTCTATCCAAACAAACTTCAAAAAATGATAGGATAAACATTCATCACAACACTCAATATGATCTCCTCGGTCCAATAATGCTTGTATGATGAACTTGGTCTGTTGAAATTACGGTGATCATCTCTATCCAATCACATTTATTAAAATCATATCAAAGTATATTGATTTATGTTAGACAATAAAAGGAAACCATTTTTAGAAAAACTTCTTTATTCATAACAATCCTAACCAACATCTTTGTATCACAACATCACCTCAAAAGCATACACAAACTTCTAGGTCCCAACAATCTTACTTATTGGATTTTATTTTCAACTATGGAACATAAATCCCTGAAACTTTTTAACTCATGAAATGGATTACTTATCCAATAATTCTAATCCTACTTGATAAAACTCGGCGTAGGAAACAAGAATCATTGAACAATAATACCATGATATCCATAAGCAGCGACTTAAGAAAATTTTTCATACCCTTCTTAAGAAATATTTCTTATAAATAGTTTTAAGTTATTCTTCCACTTATAATTCTCAAAAAGGAACAACATAAACCTACAATAAAAACTTTTACAACAAACAATTCCATAAACTATTAAAATAGTTCACACACATGATTAAATCACAACTTACTACTTTTAAGAACTCTCACAAATATATACTCCTTATTAAAAAGGTTAAACACATACCAATGGATATATTTATGTTACAACTATTTGTACCACTTTGATAACACTATTCAAATAAAATATTATTTAAGGGATGAGGTTTACATACCTTATTATTGAAGTGGGTGATGTTTTAATCCCATGATCAACCTTAACTTTTAAAATTTTTCCTTCAATAATGGTTTTGTGAAAATATTAGAAACTTGATTTTATATAGGAACAAACTCCAACTTTAGTTCATTATTTTCTACATTTTCATTAATGAAGTGATATTTTTTATTAATGTGTTTTGAATAAGAATTTTCACTGGATTCATAGTGATATTTATAAAACTTTGATTATCAACACCTACGATAAGGGGTAAATTTTCATTAACTAATTTTTTTCAACTATTTATTCCGCCAAATCAACTATATTTTAGCTTGAATAGTAACTACATACTCCAATGTTTCTATAAATAAAGTAACTAAACCTTACTTCATTGTATTCTAATTGAAACATCTTTCTCCCAAGAAAAAACTCCACCATATGTGGATTTTATATCATATACACTTACTACAAAATCTATATCTATAAAAAAACATATCAATCTTTCCCGCACTATCATATTTCAATCCAATGTTAGTTATGCCTTTAATATATCAAAAAAAATATTTCCTTCCATGAGATAAGATTCCTTTGTTTCACTTTGATATAGAAAACAAAGTGTAATAATATACACCATATTTATCATGGAATTGATTAGATATAATAAACATCCATGAAGTTTTCTAAACTCATTAGGATTAATATCCCTCCATTCCAAATATTTTGAAAAATGTGTTCCCACTAAAATTGGTGTAGAAATAAGGTTTGATTTTTCCATGTTGAACTTCTTCATAATTTCCATAGAATACATCGATTAATATTGGAAAATGTAGTTATTATTTTGAGATATCTATAATCCAAGAAAGTATTTAATTTCTCCCATCATTGAAATCTCAAAAATATCCTTTAACTTCTTAAAAAAATTCTCACATATTTCTTCATCATTTCTGGTGTATATAATGCCATCAACTTAAACAATCACAATGAAGGAAAAATCTTGTTTTTCTTTTATATAGAGTTTATCTTCAACTCTTCCATTCTTGAAGTTCAAATTCCATAATCAAGCATACAATTTATAATATCATGCTCTCAAAGCTTACTTAAACCCATAAAATGTATTATTTAACTTTAAGAGATACCTTTCATCTTTCCCAAGCATGAAGACACACAATTGTTCAGCAAAAAATTCCTTATCAAGCTCTCCATCAAGGAAGTATAACTTGAAATCCATATGGGAAATATTATATCTCCATTTTAAGTAATAGAAATAATTATTAGGATAGTTTCTAATATTGATACTATATAAAAGGTCTCATGAGATTCAATTCCTTTAACTTTTGAGTAAACTTCATAAAATATTCATTCTTCATTTCTTATCATTTAATTTTTTTTTTCATTCAAATTGTTTCAGAACACCAAATTTATATCTATCATATTATTATTGTTTCTTTTGGGTAAAAGTTCCCATATATTATTCTTTTAAATAGGATATAACTCTTAATTCATAGCATTTACACACTCTTGAAGCTCCATATCTTCTTCAACATCTTATATCTCAACCTGTGAATATAAGAAATTCTGTGATATTAACCTTGATGTTATTCTAGTTTAAACCCTTTTTTATTGATCTCTAAATATGTTTTTTACTTATACTTTCTTCCTTATCCTAGTATTATATGAATGTAATTTCTCCTCATCACTTGAGATATATGAGTTCAAATATTAATCTCAAGTAGCTTCAATATTATTACTATCATTAAGAACCTTGTCACATTGTTCAACTATAAACCCTTCATCTTCACTTCCTCTCATATTTTTAATTTAATGTGAATTTTCCTTAATATAATTTACAATAATTTTCACATCCACAGATTCAAAAATATTTTCTATTTATTTATTATAACATCTATATCCTCTACCATTAGTTGGATATCTAGGAAAAATTCCATTAACACATATCTAATCACACTTTATAATATTTTCACCTTTGATTTTAATAATTCAAGGACATTAAAACATCATTAGAAATTTAAAGCTTAGCATTTAATTGTAATATATCTCATAAGGAGTCATATTAGAGTCTGAATAGTAGAAAAATTGATTCTGAATATGTACTTCCACTCCAATAGCTTTCCTCTAAAAGTATCAAGATGTATCATCTTAGATCAATATTATTTGTTCCGTCTCAACCAAATTTCTATTTCTTCTTTTAGAAAAACCATTATACTATGGTGTGTATAGTTCACTAAATTACTGATTAATTCCATTATTTTGAAGGTAGTATTTAAACTTTTTATTTTTATAATCACTACCATTATCTGTTTTAATCTTCGTCAAAGACTATTCACATTCTTTTTCTACAGTTCTCCTATAACTCTTAAAAATTTTAAGAGCCTTTGATTTTTTATTCAAAAACATAATACATGTAATGTGAGTTAATTCACCCATAAAATAAATAAATATATTATATATATTTTTTATTTCTTTATCATATACCCAAAAATTTTAGATAGTATCAACTATAGGGAACAAGTGGAATGTATCTCAACTTTCTTATATATATAGTATGGAATATTCGCTTTATGTTATATGGAACAACACCAATATCTTCTTATTATCATTTCAGAAATATTGTGAATAATTTCTAAATTTTTTTGATTGATAATATAGCTCTGACACATATCTACCACCCTTTTATTCTATAGAAAATTTTATTCCATCATGCTCAAATAGCATGAACTCAATGCATCACCAACTTGAAACAATTTTCCCTTGGTTTATTTATATATTGTAATAATATTCCAATATTTAAGTCATTTAATAAAAAAACCATCTATTATGAGAATAAATTCATTACCTTTATCAAAAATTGTTGAAATACTAAACAAGTTTTGTTTCATCCCATCAATAAAAAAGGATCTTTTGGATTTTTAATTTTCTTCTCCAATGATAGAAGATCTAACGACTTTGATTTTGAGAGACTCAACAATTCCAAAAGTTAATACACCTTATTTATAATCTTTCATATTATTCAAAAACATCTAATTTACTATCATGTTTGAAGAAAACCCACTATCCAATATCCAATGTTGTTCTTATTTTGTATCTTTCAGAGAAAGTTCAACAACTAAGGCTTTTTTCCTTCCATTTTTTATTCCTTCTCATGTGAGTTTTTATATATTTTTATATAAATATTATTTTTCCAATTAAATGATAGGACAATATTTTTCAATATTTCTAGGTTGATCAAATCTTTCAAAAATAGTTTTTAAGGTTAAGAATTTATTTTCAACCTTCAAACTAACTTTCCAAAATTTTCTTCATTGGGTGAGTTAACTCCCTCTAAGACTCTACTTATAGTTCCCATTAAATTCATTATATTATTTATTATTAAACCAAAAATTTTTCTCTATATGCCCAAATATACCACAATACCAGTAACAACCATATAAATCATATTTTTATTTTCAACTAACATATTTTCTAGAGTTGTGTACCTATTTTCCATCAACTTTATTACATTACTTTATAGAACTTATTGCACACAAAAGTTTTGGTTACCTATTGATATTTTCTTTCAACCTTATCAAGATCCCCATTAGTAGATGATTTTGGTTTAGACTTTGAAACCTTAGAAACTCAAGATTTTTAACTCTATCTATTTTGGTTATGTACATGGTCTTCTTGACTTGCCTTATCTTTTGAACAACTTCATCTTTCTTATTAATCTTTGAGGATAATTTTTGTTAATCCTTATAAGGTTTAAAATTATTATATCTTCCACTAACCTCTATAACTATGTTTTAGAAACTTGTAAATCCTTTCAAAACATTAAAAATATTTTATTGGAAAATTTAAAATGATTCCTCCTTAAACATCATATTTTCTTGAAACTTGACATTGAGGATCTTATTTGGACCAATAAACTTCTTTATATAATCAATCTCTTTTAGAAACATGGATTTTTATTCAAGAAAATTTTCTTTATTGTTTTATGAAATATTTTATTTCTTTAATTTCTTATTCTCCTTACCAAGTCTTACAATATTTTCATTAAATTATTTAAACTCTTACTTAATCATAAAATAAAAACGAGTCTCTTTTTATTTTTCTTCTAAACCACTACTTTCACCACTGGTGAACTTTTCATCATTCAATTTTAAATTATATTTTTTTAGTAGTATCATCACTGGAGTTTTCAACTTCTTCTTTACTATCATTATCTTCATCATATTTAGACAAAAAGTTTCACTTTTTGTATTTAATTATCTTCTTATATTTTACCGTATAGTTGGACATGGATTTTTCTACCTTATTATTAAGAGATATTCTTGACCTTCTATCATCTCCATCACTATCTTCATATTCATTAAGTCTTGTAGAATTTATTAAAAAATTTACAATATCTACACAAATCAGTTAAGAGGTAAATTTACTTTATAATTTACTATTCATATTTTAAACTTTTTTGAAGGAAAAGACATGAATTCATCTAATTTTTTAATAAACACGTTTTTAGTGTTAGAGTCACTTGATTCCCCCTCAGCTACAACTTTCTTATATTTTATTTTCTTATCATATTTGAAAGATAATTCTAAATCATATTTATCTTTCTTTATGATGATATTTTCTCTTATAATTTCATAAGATATGAGAGTAAAATGTATATCATCCTGAGAAAGTGGTTTAGGGTCTCCATCTTCTAAGGATGAAAATTTTTGCATGAAAATTTTCAGGAATAATTTTCAATATGTTTTAAAAAATGGTTGAATCTTCCAGCTTCTCAAAAAGAAATATTATTGTTATTAAAATAACATTCACCCTTGAAAATAAGTCACTAATAGATTCAATATCAATCATCTTAATATTAACATAATTCAATCTCTATATTTTTAAATTTTATTTCTTTACTTTCATATTTCCTTAAAAGACGTTCGTCAAATTATTAAAGATGCATTTAGTAGTTTAAATTCATTTAACTCTAGAAAACTAAATTTAAGTGAGTGAGGAAATTATGAAATCTCCAGATCAAAAATAATTCTCTAAATTTTTATTATCAGTAGTTATCAACAGAAAAACTTTAGAATGAGGAAGGAAACCATTTGTAACAACCTCAAGAACTTAATAACCAATGGAAATAAGAAAATACATCATTATATATTTCAAGATATAATATTTATTCCTATTAAAGACATGAATCCCCTTACTATTAATAGAGTTCTGAACATCCATGGTAGCTTCTCTTTTATTTAAAACTCATCAAATAGTTAATGATGGGAACCTTACCTCCAATACCACTCAAATGAAATAATCAAGATATGTGTGAAGATTGAGATGAGGAGGGAGTGAATAAAGAATATTCTCTTTTTATGTATTATCAATTAAGAAATAAGCTTCACCTATTATTATTGAGAAATAACTCTACTGAAAACTAGGAAACAAGAACAACTACAGGAACATACATATTTACATGGTTCACTACTTAGTAAGAGTAGATACTCCCTAACATAGTTTTGAAATAATCCATAGCCACACAAACCACTAAAAAAATCCTTTTATGTGATTACAAAAAGAATGAAGTGTCCTTAAACATACATCACACTATATGAAATCAATAGTGTATGTGGTCCTCACATAGATAAATGATATAAAAATGTTTTTGAAACAATTGTAAAAAACTTTACCAATAGGCTTCAATATTTTGTCGCTATACTGCTTGAACATTATTCACACGTGATTTTCATTCCAATACTTATTCTTATACACATTATTGCACAACATTTTAAAATAACATTATTTAGTATAATATAAGTTCTTCCAATGGGTTCAACTAGTATACTATATCTTGTATACTCCTTCTGACTTCATCTTGTAGACTGATATAACTTCTTAACATTATATTTTACTAATCACCTCGGTAACCTATACATATGATATCACATGATATGAAACACTAGATGGTATCTTTCCAACTGATGCCTCTTCAAACTGTTCCTGCAATCAACTTGATCATATCATCCATCTGATACAAACAAATGGGAAGACTTCATTTAGTATTCATCAGACTAATTCCACTCAATAATGTCTAATCATTTTGTCCAATTCTGTAGTTCTTCACCTAAATTACTGTAAAACAAAATTCAACTCAACACACATAACCCCTTTATATAGACATAAAACACATAAATTTTATGGAAATGAAGGAAATGAAATTAAAACTTCCTGATCAATACATTGGGTGTCCTACTCAGAAAAGTATTTCCTTTAGCTAATTTTAAACCTCCTTAAAGGTTGGAGATTCAATTAAGGTTTGAAAATAGCTCGTTTCATCAAAATTTCTCACAACTTAATGAGAATCACAGATCATTCTTCCATGATATTTTTAACATTGAATGATCAATAAAAATCATTGCCTTTAATACCTTTACCAATTTTTTTTAAAGTATTTTGAACTAGTATATATATATTCCACTCATTCTTCCAATGAATCTTCCTTGAAATACTTCCAACTAATGTAACTACATCCGATGTTTCAATATAAATTCATAAGAATAACACTGAAGTATTCTAATAGACACTTCCTCCAACTAATGAATTGAATCAAAACTCTTCATCCATTGCCTTCAAAATCCAAAATATGATTGTTGAACTTAATAAAAAACATTTTTCAGAGGAATTTAACCAAAACTATTTATATAATGACTCAGATACATCTCTCCAATCATCCTTCACTTTTCACCTTTGTTAATTTCTATACAGAAGAAATTTTATAATAGTAAACATTATTCACTAGTAAAAATAGTTATTCCTATAGACTTATCCTGATCGAATTGAAAGAGATCATCTAATGTTATTCATACAATTGGTATTTGTCAAATGGTATTCCTTAGTAAATTCCCTTTATACTTCGAAAACATTCCTCTTATAAAAAAATATTCAAATATGATTGAACTATAACACTTAATAACATTACTACATCAAAACTTCATAGCCTTTTAAGTATTTCCACATCTTTGACTGAAAGAATTTTCCATTGAACTCCATAGATCTTTACAGAGTAAACTTTGTACACATTAATATTATTCAACCAATTTTTAATTATTACTAGATCATGAAAGATTATAGTGTTCATGATGTTAGGAACATTGAGAATAAAAATCATCACCATGTTTATTTATTGAACACTCTATCTTATAAAACATCCATTCATAATAAGATAATCATTCAACTCAATACCCAAGGAGATCACCTCAGTCTGGTAATGTTAATTCAATGAAATTAGTCTGATAAAATCAGTCTAATAATCTCCATAAGATAATATTTATTGGAATAATTATTAATGTAATGTGATTTATATTATACAAAAAATGGAACCCTTTTTAGAAAACCTTCTTTATTTCTAACAATCCTAACTATCATCTTTGTATCACAACATCACCTCAAAAACATATCCAAACTACTGGGTCCCAACAATCCCCCCATTTAGATTTTGTTTTCAACTATGGAACATAAATCACCAAAAAATTATAACTCATTCAATTGATTACTTATCTAATAATTATAAAACTATATAAGAAAAATCAGTGTTGGAAATCAAAATCATTGAACAAAAATACCATGCTATCCATAAACAGTGACTCAATAAATTTTTTCAAAAATATCACTTTTTTTTTTCTTATAAATAGTTAAATTTTTTTCATACAATTAGAATTTTAATCAAAAAACAATCTCAAATAGTAAGAAAAAATTTTCCTTTATCCACCACAACAAACTGTTAAAATATTTCACACACATAATGAAATCAAAGCTTACCCCTTTTAAGAAATTACTCTAAATATATTATCTTCCTTAAAAAAGCTAAGCACATACAAGTGGATAGATTTATGTTAGAAGAATTTCTCCCACTTTGAAAAAAATATCCAAAGATAGATGAGAGAGGATATGAGGTTCACATACCATATACTTGAAGTGGGTAAGGTAGTACACCCATGATCAACCTCATATTGTGAAAATTTTCCTTCAATAATGGTTTTTTAAAAATATAATAAACTTTATACATTGTAGGAAATAAATCTAGATTAAGTTCGTTATTTTACCCAGGATATTTTATGAATGTATAATTGATATCAATGTGCTTGGAACAAGAAAAATACACTAGATTATTAGCGATATTTAATGCACTTTTATTATCACAACCTACGAGAATGGGTAACTTGACATCAACCAACAAGCCATAAAACCATTCCATCATCCAAATAAACTATGTTGTAGCATGATTATCAACTTAATACTAATATCATATTATACCAAGAGTCACTAAAAATTATTTAATTATACTGTAGCCAACACATCTTTATTCCAAAAAAACACTCCACCAGATGTGTATTTTCTATCATCTACACTTCCTTCCCAATATATATATGTATAACTAAATAGATCAATCGTTCCTGTATTTTCATATTTCATCTCAAAATAAGTTGTGCCTTTAATATATATGAATTATATTTCTATAAATAAGATGTTATTCCTTTATTTTAATTTGATGCATGAAAAATAGTGTAACAACATACACTATATCTATCATTGAATCCATAAAATTTCAACTTGTTTTCTAAACTCTTTAGGATCAAATTACATTCCTTCCCCATATTTTGAAAAAAATTCCCTCTGAAATATGTGTGGAAAAATTATTTGATTTTTGTATATTGAACTTTTTCAGAAGTTCATTAACATACTTGTATTGGTATAGAAACATTTACTTATTCTATTGAGATATCTTTGAGACTTGAAAGTATTTCATTTCTCCCAACATAGACCTCTTGAAAAGATTATTCATATCCTCATAAAACTTCTCAAACATTTATTCATTATTCTCTAAGAATATAACATCATCAACATAAATTATCGTAATGATGGAAATCTATTAATTTTATTTTATATAGATATTACTATAAATTATTTATTTCACGAAGTTAAAATTCCTTAAGAAAGAATCCAATTTAGAATACCAAGTACTCAGAGCTTGATTTAACCCCTAAAAACCCTTATTTAACTTACACACATAGATTTAATATTTTCTTATAATGAATCCACACGTTTTTTCAATATAAACTTCTTCATCAAGATCTACATTAAGAAAAACTAACTTGAAATTCCTCTGGAAATTCTTATATCACTATTTTACTGTGATAATAAGAAATATTCTAATAATTTATAATATTTAAACTCTAAAATGGGTCTCATAAAAGTAAATTCCTTCAATTTGTGAGTAACCTTTAAAAACCAATCATTCATTGTTTCTTATCACTTCAAATTTTCTGTTTAATGTGTTCCAGAACACCCAATTTGTACAGATCACATTTTTATTGTTTGGTTTGGGTATAAGTTCCCATGTCTCATTATTTTCTACATGACACAACTATTTATTCATTCCATCTATCCAATATTTATTATCCATAACTTATTCAACATCTTTTGGATAAAATTTTGAATATAAATAAGTATGTGATACTAACCTTGATGTTCTTCTAGTTTTTACTTATTTTTATTAATCTCAAATGAGGTTTTGGACTTCCACTTTCTTCCTAAACCTAGGATGAGATGAGATAACTTATTACTAATCACTTTAGATAGTTGAGTTAGAATCTTAATGTCTAGTGATTCGACATTTTTAATACTTCTAATAACTTTGTCACATTATTTAACTAAAACCAATTTATCTTTACTTCCTCTCATATCTATAGTTGACTGTGAAGCTTCTTTATCTGACTAGTCAAGAATTTTCACATCTTCAGAGTCAATAATATTTCCTATTTCATTGTTATTAAATCCTTACCCTCTACCATTAGAAGGGTATCTAAGAAATAATACATCAAAACCTCTCTGATCAAACTTCTTAAGATTTTCACCTTGAATTTTAATAATTCAAGGATTGCCGAACACCCTTAGGTATTTAAACCAAGGGTTTTCTTTATAACACATATCTTAAGGATTAATATCAGAGTTTTTACTATAGAAACATAAATTCTGAATATGTACTACCATACCAATTGATTCATCCCATAAGTGTCGAGAAATATCAAGTTTACTCAACACTATTCATTCCATGTCAACCAAAGTTCAATTTCCTCTTTCAATAACACCATTTTACTATGGTGCGTATAGTGTAATAAATTGATGATTAATGACATGATTTTTAAGATAATATTTAAACCTTTCATTTTTATATTTACCACCATAATCATTTCAAAAATTCTTCATAAAATTTAAAAATTCTTTTTTTTCATTTTTCTTGAAACTCTTAAACATTTTGAGAGCCTCTAATTTATGTTACAAAAAACAATACATATAATGAGAGTTACGTTATCAATAAAAAATAAAGTACTTATACTACTATAATGTATTTAAGAAATATAGTAATTCATTCTTACTAAACACAGAAAATAAAAAATAATGTCTCATCTTCCTTAAGAAAACAAATAATCCCCACTAACCCTTCCACACATACTGAAAATATCAATGCACCTCACTCATCCCCTGACCATTACATCATATATATAACAAGATTGAAAGGAGTGAGATTATAGATCCTTGAATAAGGTAATAAAAATTAACATAATTAAACCAAACAAAATCAAATTTTATATTAATAACCACTACTAAATATTGAAACCATTTGATAAAAAATAGATATTTTCATTCATTAAATTGTGAAGAGTCAAGCATTACAAAAGGAAAACCATTATTTACTTGATAAAATATAGAATAACCCCTTAATTATTAGGATTTATAATATGAGTGGATAATAAGTCATTATAAAAGTATGGAAGACAAGAAAATAATTTTAAAATCGTAGAAGAAAATATATAGACTCTCACTAGTGTAAACTCAAACCATGAAAATAAAACTCTCCATTAGTTTGGCCTCTTACTATTTTTTTAGAGATTTAGATTTCTAATATTTCAGTTGGTCAAGATTCTACGAGATCCTTGATTTTTAATTTTTAGAAATTTTCCTTTTTCTTCATAGATTCAAATCTGTACATGATCCCGACTTCTTAAAAATCGATTTCTTTCTTTCCTTATTCCTAATAAAATATTCAAACATATTATACTCTATATAGATACCTACAATTGGTTACATGAATGATGAGGTGGAATGGTGAAGCATAGACTTAAAGTGTAGAAGATACTTTTAAATATATTTCTATATCTTTCCCAATACTTATGGTGTCCATGATAAGGTTTTCATAGTAGTGTTCATCATTACGATGTGTGGAAATTATTCTTACAAAGATCTATATGATGATTATGCAGTGTATTGAATAATGCTTACAAAGTGTCTTGGTGATGCTTATGCAGTCCATATTCATGCTTACACAACATTCATTATGTTTATATAGGTGAGAAATGTCATTAAATAATACTATACATATTTATTACGGTGGATAAATGATGGTTACACAACCAATAAGTTTTCCATATCTTTAAGCTTATTGGGGATAAATATTTAACAATCCTATAAGTAGTACAACTCTATTCAAAAATTATCTTATTATGTATGAAATCCAATGTCACATTTCATTATTCATTCCTTCATAATATAAAGATAAAGGATAATTAGTATAAAGCCATTAATATTACTCAAAAATCAATTAGGGGAATTAAATTCTAAATTTCTATATTTTGAACAATATCCACACAATCAAATTATTTGAAAATTTAATTCCTAAACTCATTAGAACTTCATTAATTACTAAACATGATTGAATAAAATTTTTTATATATCAATAAAATATCATTAATTTATAGAACTTGTAAAATATACCATGATATATAACATGAGGAATTCCTATAGGTGGATCTATTCTCATAATCCCTTTTCCTGGAGATTAGTAAGCACAACATTCATGGGAAGAAGTATCAATATAATACGAGCCACTAAAAATTGATATCTTACATTATCTCTATATGTTATATTGATTTCATCTAGATATAGAATAGATATTTAATAATACCATCATATCACTTAAAGGATTCCATCATTGTAGAGAACCACTATGACCTTTCAATGCAACACATACTCTAAGAACATTATAGAAATAATTTAATTAAGAAAATAATCATTATTTTATAATAAATTTATTAATATTCAATACTATGAATACACAAGTAATCTAAAATATAATGTAATTGGTTATAAATAATGAACTCTAACATACTCCCACATGGAGTAGATCCAATTTCTAATGACTATTAGTTCTCTAGATCTCACATGATATTCATGATTTTTTTGATATAAGGCTTTAGTCAATGATTATTCCATGTTCTCCACTATAGAAACTAATTTTACTATGACCTAAATCCTTTAGGAAAGCCCCTTAAGAGGTGATACTTCATAAGTATACTCGTTATCAATTTTGCGACCTGGGATCCTTAGACAGGGCCACTACTATGATTTTATCACAATACAATGTGATAAAATATTTACTAATATGACACACATAATGAAAATGCAAGACGTTGTATATCAACTTTATTTATTTACCTACATTATACTACTACACAACTAGGTTTATCCAGCACTAGAGATTTAATAGTGCTAGCCAAAAACACTTTTAAAACCCCCTTTGTCAGTGCTAAAAAGCATTGTTAATGGGGGACCATTATTAGTGTTTTTTTAAAAGCGCTGAAAAAGGCCCAACCTTTATTAACAATTTTTAGAAGCGCTATTAAAGATCCCCCTTTAGAATTTCTTTTTATAGGTTTTGATAAATGTTTACTTCAAAAAATGTATATTTCATTAAAAATAATATATAAATATATAAATATATTTATATTGATATAAATTTAATATATATATATATATTTTAAAATATGTGTTATATTAGTTAAATTGACATTTACACATAATATATAAGATATTTAGTGAAATGAATTATAAAATAATTTAAAAAATACCTTTAATTAATAATTTTATTATTATTAACGAGTAATAGTCATTTAATATAAATTTAAAGATAATAAAAATTAAAAAATTAATAAAAGATCTAAAATAAGTTGAAAACGTAACTCAAACTTCAAACGACCATAAATTTTGATCCGGGAGTCCATTTGGGCTCTAATACATATCAAATCAAAGCCTGTGATGAGATTTACACATTTAGTTATAGAGACAAATCTCTTCCACATTTTTCAAGGAAAAAGGTCCAAAAGGACTCTAAAACTATGTTTTTAGTCAAGGTACCCCAATTTTTAACATTCGATGAATTTTCATCCTCATTTAAGGGGGTATTTTTTTCCTTTTTCTATAGGGACTGAATTTATTTCCAGGTTATACATTTATATTGATATTGTGGTCTTTAAATTTTATAATTTTTCACAACATAATTTTATTTATAATTTAATATATCTATGTTTTCTTATATTTACTTATAATAAATCACTCATTTAAATACATATATCAACATATTTATGTAAAAAAGTATATTCTAATATATCTAAATAAATAAATATTTTAAAATTATATTTAAAGAAATATGTAACCATTTTTTAAGTCATACAAATATATTTATAAGGTTTATATATACATATATGTGTGTATTAATAAATAAATAAATAAATAAATAAATATATTTATATTATATTATAGTATATATACAATAAAATAATATATAATATATTTAAATAAATATAAATATATATACATCACACACACATACATTGTATAAATGTATTTGAAAATAATTATACAAATACATGTATATATATATAATAGGAATATCATTAAATAGATAGAAAAACAACATGGTGTAGCAGTAATGGTATTCAAAATTTGATGTAGAGGTGTAGGGTTCGAATCCAGGTGGGCACGCATGAGGCTGGAAATTCACAAAGTGCTGATAAAAGGGGTGGTGGGATGAAAATCAATGATGGGGGGGGGACCACTGATAAAGGGGTCATAATAATGATGATAAAGGGGTTCAATCGCTTATGTATGTCTGAATTTTTTACTCCATTTAATAGTGATGATTTATCATTGATAAAAAAATTTGTTAAAGGTTTTAGGCTTCTAAACGCACTTTGATTAATAGTATTTATTTAGCACTGATAAAGACCTATTCTAGCACAATTAAAGGCCTTTTTTGCAGTAGTGTTAGAATTTATAATATACTTAGACTCTACTATATAATCAAAAGAAACTAGCTACTTTGATCTCTTCCAACTCACAACTCCTCTATTGAGGGTGTAGAAATACATTGACTGTAATTTTTGATCATCCTAATTTTTCTAAAAACAATAATCTATATACATTTTGATGACTAGTGCTTCATCTTTGCTATAAATTAGAAACATATCCTTATCACACCTCATGCACTTAAGGATAATGTTAACTTTAATCCAATGGTGGTATCTAAGATCTACTTGATATCTTCCTACCATGCTCAAGGAATAGAAAAAATCAATCATGGTACATAACAAGAGATACATGACTGATCCTACTGCTGATGTGTAAGGAATCATTGCCATCCTTTATATCCCCTATTATGTCAAAAAAAAAACAATTTTCTTATAAATTTTTATTCCATGGGATACTGGAAACAATCCCCTATTGTATCATTTCATACTGAATCTATTTTAAATATTGTTAATATATATCCTCCGAATTGGTCTAAACAGGACCATTGATCAATAAAAAATGATCTCGATCCATCTTATATAGGTTGATTCACGCAAATACTTCATAAAGAATCAATTTTCCAATAATTTCCTAAAAGATCAAATGAATGGTATCTTGTTTCTAAATAAAAATATTTCACCAACACATACTACTAATAAAATGACTGCACCCCCACTAAACCACTTATAGACATAAGGATCACATTAATTCCTCAGGAAACCAAATTCCCTTATGGATTCATCAAATCAAATGTGCCTTGATCAAGATGATTAATTAACTCTATGAAATTATCTCCATAACATTCATTCCTGATTAGAATCTTATGGAGTTATAAATCCGTTTAGTTGTGTATCCATCTTCTATAAGGTTCTCATTAGTGAATGATATATTTACATCCATATAAAAAATATCATAATAATGGTAAGCTACAATGGAAAGAAGAAATATAATGTATTTTATCATATAAACCAATGAAAAGGTTGTGTTATATTCTATTCCTTGACATTTCTTAAACCCTTTATCCACTAGCCATGCCTTGTATGTTCCTAATTTACCATTTATGTCTATTTTCTTCTTGAATACCCATTTTCACACAATCATATTTACATTTACTGGAGGATTAACCAAAACCCAAACTTTGTTTTGGTATATATAATCCTTCTCAAAATTTAAGGATTATTTCGATCTTGTACCTTCTAAGTTTCTTAGAGACTCCTTATAGGATATAGGTTTATCAATGTCAACCAACAATGATTCACCACCCCCAATGATTATAAAACCATATATCACTTATTCTCTAACCAATTTTATGCTCCAAAAAAGTACTTGTGGATCTTAAACCACCAATTATAGGAGGTTTTGTGTAACTCATTCCGATGCTAACTCCCTTGTATCTTGATCATCAACTTCATCAAATTCAATCTTGATCCTATGATATTTAATAGGGATGTGGTCCCTCTCAAGTAATATGTAATGTCTTACTACCATTACCTTCTTTTATAATGAGTTATATAGTTAATATCCACTTGTTTCCATGGGATATCTAATAAATATACCGTTCATGCCCCACGGTGCTATTTTATTTCCAGAAGTGGCCCTAACAAATGCATCACAACCCCATACATGAGTATGAGACAATATCAATTTATTTCTAACAAAAACTCAAATGGAATATTGTTTTATACATTAGTTAGTACACAATTTAGTAAACATGCCAAAATATTTAATTAATATCCCAAAAGGATAATAAAAGGTCTACATGAATCACCATTGATATCATCATGTCTAACAAGGTGTAGTTTCTTATTTCGCTAAAACCATTCAAATATAGTGTATAAGGTGTAGTGATTTGATATAGAATCCCAAAATCCCATAGGTAATTCATGAACTCTTGGTTAAGATATTATCCATATAAATTCAATCAAAGTATCTTTATCTTCTTACAAAGCTGATTCTCTACTTAATTATTGAAATCTACTAATCTCTCAAAGGATTCAAGATTTACCACACTAAGTAAAAATATCCATATCTACTTAAGTAATAAAAAAAATGAACTATGAGTGTCTACCTTTATATTTTACCAGAAGATGTCCACACACATCTCTGTGTACCAATTCTAGAAGCACTATGGTCCTTTGACCCTTTACACTAAATGATTCTTTTATTATTTTTCTTTATAAACTACATTGATATATTTCAAATGGGTTTAGTTTGAAAGAATTGAAACACCCATCTTTATAGAACCTTTTCAATTGTTTCCCATTTACAAGACTAAGTCAATGATGCCACAACTAGGTGTCATATAAGTCATTTAAATTATATTTATTTATCAATTTCCAATACTTAGATTTAATATTATACTATATAAAGACTATTTTTAAGGTGTTCTATACTATAAAACATTATATCATTATAAAAGTAGAAATTTTTATTCCCAAAATTTAATATGAAGCAATCCATGTCTAAACTAGATATAGATATAATAATTTTGGTAATAATATTGATATAATAAAAAATTATCAAGACCAACATAAATCTTGTTTGGAAAGTAAGGTGGAAGTCTTATATAGAAAATGCAACAAGTATTGTTCTATTAGTAGATTAAAGATCCACCTCACCTCTAACAAACTTTTTGAATCTAGATGATTTCTATATTTGGATACAAATTTTATCACCACAAGATATATCTATACCCAATATGTAGATATGGAAATATTAAACTCAATAAAAAACACACATGAAGCTTCCTCTTACTTCCTTACAATGGTGTGAATCTTTTTCCAGTGGCCCTTCTTTCCACATGTAAAATATTCTATGTCTTATTTCTTAACCTCTATTTGGATTTTCTTCATATTGTCTAGGAAGTACATTAAATCCTTATACTTGGAAGTAGTATTGGGTCCCTTTACCTTACCGTTCCCACTGAAAATCATTTTTTTCCATTTTAAAAGGCCGGCTTATGGTTTTCCAGTATCCCAACTAACAACCACAAACATAGACAAGTAAAGCACAAACATCAGGCAATGCAAACCAACAAAGCTTTACACATCATAATAACCAGATTCATCTCCACATCCCATGCAGAAGTCATTATCTCCAGTTGCTGATTCCCAATATGGATGTCTCCAAAAGCTTCCACTTTGAACCCGACTCCTAAGCTGATCAAGGACGGAATGATCCGGGGATTCCTCCTTGACCACGCTTCCCTTTTTAAAAGCCAAAGTCACCTCATTATTCTGTTTTGAGGCCGATCTAGTCCGCATCGGCCGTGGAATATATGAGAAATCCTTCTTTGATATTCTTCTTGGTGTGGAAGATAACAGACCTTCAACTGTAGCCATAATTTACCTCCCACTTTGAACCACATCACTAAAAGAACGAACAACTGGGCCGCTCACATTTTCCTTCCCTCGCCTATAACTCTCCCTTCCTATTCCAGTTTTTTCCCTCAAAACAGAACCAGTACACCCAGAGTTGAACCCAGGCCTATGGTCTGGAGTGTTTCTCTCTATCAATGGGGACCGTCTAACCATAATAGAATCCTTTACACAACCATGGAATGCAACTCCTTCCCCATATCAACAACCTGAATACTATCTTGTATTTTCTCACCATTAACCAACCCTGCAAAATCGTCCTCAATCCTCCCAACACTTTCCTTACCTTTTAAGTATCATGTTATGGAGTTATTCGGGACCTCCTCACCAGTTGAAGTTGATGCATGCCCCATACATTCAACCTGCTGACCCTTCACGGTCTCTGCCCCACCATCACCTCCTGCAAAGACATCCTCCACTAGTTCTGCGACCAACATGTCCTCATAAATCCCTTCAAACCTGTTCCTTTGCACTATAAAAGGTTTATCTAGAGGATCATGGTTTTTGGAATCCTTAGCACTGGTCTTGATGACCACCTCCTCCTTGCTGGAAACCCTTCAAACCATGGAAGAAGAAGGTAAATCCAAGTCTTGTCTTGGCCTTTTCATAACCTCTGAAACCTTCGGATTAGCCTGATTCACCTTACCACTGGGAGCCCCATGAACTTGATTATTATTTTCTACTACTGATCCAGAAAAACGAATGCCTTACCCTAACAAATCAGACCAGGGAGTCATGATGTGCCTCCCCAATTCCAGCCCCTGAGAGCCCTCAGTAGCCCTGTTATAGCCGCCTGTTGGTTGATCCTTCTCCACTAGCCGCTGGGAGTGTAAATTCCCCCCACTGCCTTCCCCTGATTTCATCCGCGTCATCCCGGTTTCAACTCTGACTTCAAGAGCTTTACCCTTCCCACTCAACTCCCTCCTTGTTGTAGAATAAGTTTCCCAACGACAGACATCATGGTGTGGAATACCCTTACAACAAACCTCCAAAGCATGACCCAAACGACTGTATGAGGAGAAAAAATCTGACCATCTCTCATAGATGACCCGTTGCCTACCCCTATACTCCCAGCCTATCGTAATCCAAACATAATCAAAAGGAGTTCGAGAAGATTAAACTTCCACACAGACCCTTGGATTAATTGGGTGACACACTACTTCTGTGCGACTGTCCGAGCACAAAAATCTACCTACGAGATTACCTAGCATGCGAATATCATAAGGATTCTGAAATGGAAATGGGAGGTTGGGAAATCTTACCCAAACCACCAAAGATGGAGAATCACGATTCATAAGAAAGTCAAATGACCATCGGAGGAGGAAGAATAGGGGCCCGTTAACGCTGTGCGGAGCGCTTGTCCAAGCTTTGATGAGGTCTGCTTTAGATTCGAATCGAATCATAATGTGTAGATTGTCAAGAAAACCGATGGTCTCCCATTACTATAGATCCCATGAGCTGAAGATAAATCTGTCAAACGCATCAACCGGAGGTCTCCTCTGCTTGAAGCGGGCAACCAAAGTGAGATTTAGGAGGGAAGAGGTTTCAGTGAATTCAGAGATCAAAATTAAAAGATTAAATAAGACATCAACGAGCTGCAGAACTATAGGGCTTATTGAAGATTTTAGAAAAGAAGGGAGGAAATCCGGATTGGGAAAGGGGCGAAAGGCTGGCCCTATTCTCTTGATTGGTAATGAGGCTCCCTCCTCCACGGAGGGATGAGGGGCCGACACATGGTCCGCCGTCATCACCGAGGGAAGGAGAGCATCCTAGGGTTTTTCCCGCATTTCTTAAATACTTTCCCCCTTCCTCTTATCTACCATAAAGACTCCATGTTTTCATGCCATATGTCCATATTTTCTTAAAGAATTAGGTTAAGGAGTTTTAGGAGTGTCTTATCAGTATTATTCATATTAAAATTCATAATAAACGTAGAGAATATTTGAGGTAGTGAGGAAATCATGAGGCAATTTCAAAACTCATCAGGTAGCTTAAAATCTAAGATATCCAAACAGTCAATATATCTAATCATCTTGACTACATGAGGTCTAGCATGTGAACCTTCTCTAATATTAAATGTAAATAGTGACTCATAGATCTCATATAACTTTTTTCTAGCCTTATCTTGATAAATATAACTGATGTGAGACAAAATTATCTATAAATACATGTTTTTATGTATATTTTTTTATATCAATAGATATGGATGATAATATAAAACACTTGACATATTGTAGATCTTACATGTGTCTTAGGAAGAAAATGACCTCTCCTCACTTGCCTCCTTATAAGCCTTATTAAGATTAGAGGACTCTAGAATATAATACATACACTCCTTCTATAACATGATGTACAAGTTGCTATACCAAAATTCAAATTTATTAACAGTGAACTAATTATCTTTCTCCATTATATATCATAATGATAATTTCATGGACATCATACCTTTCATTTAGATAAGAAAAATAAAATATGGGTTCAGTACCTTCTCTTTATTACCAAAATAAGTGAGGCATAATATTTTTATTATCTTATTAGCCAACCACTATTTTATTAAGTCCCAATAACCATCACCATTAGACTCAAAATATCCAATTGTACAAATATTCCAATGAAAATGATCCATATTTCCCTTCTCATAATCCAAACATGGGCCTTAAAAATTATATGAAGGTATTTAAATAGGTGGTATTACCAATTAAATTAAATCACAACCCCTCGATCCATTTAGTGGAATCCCCTATCCTGAAATCATGGACTTATATTTCCTTGAATCTTTCATCCATGTTTCACCAAGTGATGCTTGGGTAGTCAATCATTGATGTTAACTTGGTTAAGTCAACCCAAAACAATAGTTAGAACTCCTTGATAATTTTAATCACCCTAACTTGGTTCTGATAGGAAATTAAAACTATGATTTCATTCAGAACTCATGTAATGAAAGGATTTAATAACTTAATATTTTCTTGTAAGTTTTTTTATCTTAGGTGTACTTATATCTTATTTTATCTTTTATATTCTAGTTAATTTTATGTGGATTTTTTTTAATTGATTAACCATGTCTGGATAAATTATTTACACATAATCTTTTTATTTTATTCCATCTTGTATGATGGTTAATTTATTTATTTTAAGTGACCATAATTAAACATCCAATAAACATAAATAAATAACCATGAAATAGACATATATAAAATTAATATATGTGTTATGATCACAAGATTTCTAATGGTCAGTTTATTGAGCAAGAAATAAAAAAACCCATGACCCTAATGGAACTTGGTTCGAGTATCCACATTTCCCCTTAGATCAAATGTATCACCTTGGTTTATTTCACCATATATTGGGTTCTAAAAAACATCTTGTCTTTAGAGTTCCATCCTTTACAGTGTGTCTACTCAGACACCAGTGATGGGAACTAGGGTATGGCGTTACATAAAACGACACATGGAAACACATGTCATATATAATAATGGATGGAGGGATAAATCATAGTCCATAAAATATAATTTAGTAAAACTTTTATCATAATAAAAACCTATGACATAAATATTAAATAAAACAGAAACCCATTACATAAATTGGTTGGTAAAAGTCATGATCATTCACATATGAAATGACTATTCATTTAATCAACTATCTAGAACTCATTTCTATTTTTTATTTATTAAGATAAATTAATTATCTTTTTAATTAGTTAATTCATTTATCTTAATTGTCAGTCCAAAAAGTCTTGGAGATACCAATATTCTATGATGTTAAATAAAATTAATTAATTAAATTGATTTAAAAGTAATTATATACATGAAATGTATTTAAGGAAATGTGACATGTACCATTAGGAACTATGAATCATCTTGTATGGTCTTTGTCTTGTGCTGTATACTAATATAGCATGTAACATATATGGTTTTTCATGATATTTCATAGTGTATAGTTCCATGAGTCATGTTTCATAGTCTTTATATAATTTATGACTATATTTAACACCTTGAATATATGTAGTGTGTATCATTGTTAATTCCCATGAAGTAAATGGTCTGTATGATGACCATACATGGTGTGTTGTTCTAAATCTCATATAGTGATTATTTAATTTAATAATTTAAAGTGATAATTAGTTTTTATTTTATTTATTTAACCCACACAATTTATAACCTAGATCAGTGTGTACTTCGTGTGAATGGGTATGAGTTACATGACATGCCTAACCTTCCACATTCCATATATTTATTTCTTTGGCCATACAAATCACATTACTAGGGAATTAGAATGTATTCCACATGAAAATTGATGTGTTACAAGGGTGTGTATATTATATATATATTCCATGTATTCATAAATGACCCATGTTACTCTACCTTTATTTAATATATGTTGTGTAATTAGTACAAGCCGCATACTTTATCCACATGGTTTCTTTGATTCCTTTAGATAAAAACTGCGTGGGGTTACAAGACATGCACACCAATTGCACTTTGTGTAAGCCATTAATCCATGTTGCATATAGCTCAGTCAATATATGGTGTTCAATGATGTCATGTACTATTATCCTATATGATATTCCAATTTTTTTGAACTCGTGATGGTTTAGTGAACATGGGTAAGCAGTGTTTAATTTTTAGTTACATTCAACATATATATGTTATCTGAATAGAATATCCAAAACCTCTTGATGGTGTCTTTAGCCATTATTAATCTTGTGTTTACCTATTCTTGATCACATGAAGGTGAATATATATGTATTATCATATTTAATAAAAATTTACTAAAAATGAAAAAATAACATCAAATGTTTAAATAATTAATAAAGGATTAATAATTTTAAATTGATACATGACTTCTCTAATACCACTTATTGTTCCTAGGGCATAACAAGAATAGTTGATCCCAGGACCAATAATGTTTTTTCATTAGTTTACTTGAATTTATCCTCCTAAAAATAAAAATAAAAATCCCAGAATCCTCAAGATAGGATATGATACATGTAATTTTTAATTAATTTATATAAACAATAATTTTATTTTTTTGAAATTATTTCTTCATTATCAAATTAGTTGATTACTTATTATTATACTATCACTGTGTCGAAGGATTAAAGTGTATAATCCTTCTAGGGTATCCACAAATTTTCCAAAAACATCATAATTTCATAGATAAATATTTTCATTTTATAAATAATGACTGATCACCTTTTATTGTTCCCATTGATCATAACTAGAATTCATTCTGTTCTTGAAGGATTATTTTGGTTCTCTTATGTCTTAGGAGGGAGGATGATGATCGATAATATCCATTCTTGAGAGAATTCTAGAGGAAAATCTCTTTAGGTTTGGGAGAATTATCTAGAGAGGATTTATTATGCACAACAACATCTTAACCTAGAAATGATATAATCGGGTCTATAAAGTTTGGTTATAGAATTGGTTATTGTACATAGGACCTTAGCCAATATCTTAATCCTTAGGGAACCCCATACCAAAAAATAATATTAATATTATTTCCTTGATGTTCACAAAACTTTATGTTATTTCAATATCTTTTATTTAAAGAAATGATATTAAATATATCATTTTTATTGAACTCTTTGACTATGCATGTTAATTCTCCTATGAAATTATCAAACCTTGAATAATAACTATTTATTAAAATAAATAAATATAATAGTATTATTCATTAAATAAATAATAATGCGATCAACATAAACTAGATAAATATTATTTCTCAAAATCGGAGAATAATATTTATTCTAATATTAAATTCAAATAGAATTTAATGAAGGTTTTGGATATACTTAGTGTTTGAACCTTCAGGCTGATTTATTAGTGGAATTATTCTAACTCACCTAAAGTCCTATATTAGTGTCTAGAAACTTGTATATGTACCCATAGATAAATAATTTAAATGTTACAATGATAATAAAATCATATGAATGTTCAATGTATAATATAATTATTTTGTCTCTGTATCTCCTCAAATAGGATGAAATCTTGTTTCACCAACCAATATTCTTGAATATATTTATTATACTTTTATAAAATTAACCTGTCGACAATGTAGACATGGAAATGGATGTAATTATTCATTTCTATTTCAACCAAATGGCTAGATATATATACTTTCATTAACTTGGAAAGGGAAAATCATCTAATAAATTATTCATTAATGTTAAATTATTTAGGATACAACCAACATATCCTACTTCACTATGAGAATATTTCATCATTACTTTTATGCATAAATCAAAGTACATGACTCATAATATACATTAATAATAATATCAAGTCTACGGTTTGATATACACATGAACAAATAGGTAATATAATGACACATATAATATTTTGAATTCATATGAATGGGTATGTTCTAATAATTTCATATCTTAGATATTACCATGATCAAAATTCATGAGAAAAAGGCTCAATATCTTATGACACCGAATACCTAATAGCTTGCATCATCTATGTTTTTAAGATAAATTTTATTTATCCATTTGAAAAATATTTATGAATATCATCATAATAAGGAACCACTAAGACCTTTCAATGTGATGGATAATCTAAAGACATTGTAACACCCTAAAATTTTAAAATAATACTATGATTGATTGATTTCTTAACATAGAACATCGGTCTTTAAGTGAACTATGATATAATATAAAAATATTATTATTTAAATGTGGCAGTTATTACCTAGTCGATAAATTGGATGTTTCGAATAATAATGGCCACATTATAAAAAATATGTATAAATGTTTTACATAATTAAAATTTATTTATTAATTCTTATGAAATAAACACTTATTTTTTAGTAAAGTGATTTTATTCTTCAAAAAAATACATTTTCTTCAAAAATGGGTTTTTATTATTTTTTAGAGTGAGTATGATAATTAATTTATAAAAATTTTATAAAGTGTATTTGTTAAAATTGATATAAGTTTTTAAATAAAAATATCAAAATTATCTTATGGTGAAATTTTTGGATTTTTATAAAATGATTGATTTTTCAATGAATAGTGAAAATAATGATTTCTGTAAAATCATCATTTCATTTTATTAAAAAATCCCAATATTATTTTAATTTGATCTAAAAGTAAAATAAGACCTATTTAATTATATATTATCTAATTAATTACATTTGAATAATCATTATACCTAATTTTTTGTAAGTTTAATTTTGGGCTAAAAAACACATTTTCCTAAAAACTATTTTTTGTTGTGTTTTTAGATTAAATTAATTTATTCTACTCAAATAAATTTAATCTTTAAAAATAGAATCCTTATTTCGAATCATGTCATCTAAAATTTTTAACTATCTCCTTTTTAATTTTTGGTCATTATGAATAGTTACTGTAATAAATATTTATCACCTCAGAAAGAGTAAATCAGGTAATTAAGGTTAAAAATAATATTATAAGGACTAAAAAAACCCTAAAAATTGAATTTAATATATTTTATGATTTATGTTACACCATAATAATCCAAAATTATTATTTTTAGAAATTTAATGCCATTTTTCTCTGAAAATGACATATATTATTTTAAGTAGAGAAAAATTTTAAATGTCACTCTATTGATTTTAAATTACAATTATATGTTCAAATAGGGATAAAAATAATTTAATAATGAATATTAATTTTTTATTTATAGAATAATGAAATTATTTTTATGGTGTCATTTTTTTGTGGTGAAATAATTACCTTAAATTCTTACACAACACCAACGTAATGCTTGTGTAAGTAGATGAAAAATCAAGTAAATGATTTTGAAATCTATAAAAGTATCATTTTGGATGATTTATAGTTCCCAAGAATTTCATAGATAGATATAACATATTATAGTTGCTTAAAATTTTATATTATAATTCAATTTCTATCTTTATGACATTAAAGTCAAAGTAAACGAATTGTTCAAAAAATGACATTAATGACATTTTATAATAAAAAATATTTTATTAAATGATTTATAATTCAAAAAAATCATATATTTGGTCAACTTAATTGGTTGATATTGTAAATATTAAAAAAATTTCCATTTACACATCATTTTTCCATTTATAGCAACTTTCTTGACCCCTAAAGTATAAAAACATTTGATATCATAGTGATCTCAAAATGGTTTATGGGGGGTTAAAACAAAGTGATAAATGTAAAAACATCACCTAAAATTGAAAAAACTATACTTTTTGAGAGTATTTAGAATCATAATCATCCTATATTCTAAATATATCAATTTTATTTCTTTTTAACATGAAATTTAATTTATATTAATTTAATACTTTTAGTAATTCCAATAGTCCCCCTCCCCCAACTTATAAAATGACACATCCTCTCCTCACATCCTCACACCTTTTAAGCACTATTGTTTGGCCTATAACTTACCAAATAACTTAATAAAATCATTTAAAATATACTATAAGTCTTATTTTTTGAATAATACTAACCTTATATAGATTATGGTGTAAAATAAATAAAGTTTTCCAAATAAGAGGTATAAATTTCAACCAAATTTTTTAGTTTAATTTATTATTTTAACTCCTTAAAAACACTTATAAACATTATGATATAATAACATAAGTCTATAAAAAATAATGATATGTTATTATGTTAAAATTTTAACCTTAATAAATCTACCATTTCCATTAAATGGAAAATGAAAACATTTTTCATGTGAACAGAGGATTATCGCCTCACAAACTGAAGTACTTCATTTTCCATCACCACCTCTCACAGATGGTTATAATGATATATTTAATGTATATTTATATGATATTAATGAAATAATTATAATTTTATAAATATAATATAAAATATATTTTCTTACATTTCCATCTATTGAAAAATGATTATGTCATTCCTGCATACTTGTGGATTACCACTTCCACAAATTGATGTGATTAATTTTTCATAAACACCTCACATGGATGGTATATATACCTGTTTTTATATAGATAATATGATATTTATTATAAAATAATTATTATTGAATTATAAAATAATTTCTTACCTTATTTCCCTCTTGTTTGTTGAAATAATGGAAACGTTACTCATGTGTACATATGACCTATCATCTCCATCATGTGACATAATTCATTTTTCATAACCATATTTCATGGTTGTATTTAAAAGTATAATTAATGTATAAAATAATACTTATTAATTGTTTATTATTTTAGATATTATGGAAAAAACCTTTTTGACCAAATTTAACCCACCAATGTCATTTTTGACATATGAGCCGAATATCATCAAAACATCCAATGTGAACTTAATTGATTATATAATTGAATATAAAATGGTAATAAATAAAATAAAATAAATAATATACATAAAAAATGGTATTAATTAAGAAAATAATTAATATATGATTATTATTTAGGAAGATAAATAATGTACGCGATGAGTCAGACTTTAGTTAATGGACACCTTACCTTAAAAAACTCATTTTAAATGTTTTAAAGATTTATTTTCTAAATACTTTTCTTGCAAGTATATATCATTAAATATATTTTATTAATGTATTTAAAAAGGCAGAAATAAATTATAAATTAAAATTTATGTCTATTTTTTCTTTTTTTAAATGTTTTCCAAAGGAATATTTTTTATTTATTTTATAAGGAATGTTTTGACAAAATGGAAAAAGAATGTTCTATTTTAATGTATACGATGTCAAAGGTATTTCTTGTAGTTATAAAAATTATTTTAGGTATGGATTCCCTTATATTATTTCATTTTTTTCAATGAAAAACCCTCCTTCCCTATGTTATCGGTATTTTCAAAAATAAAGTTAAATGTAATGGATTTTTTGATATATAGAAATGTTTTTCTTATGGGTACAAGGAATTTGTTTTAAAATCTAATGATGAAAATGAAATATTTCTTGTGTTTTTTATTATTTTATGGTTAATGGGAATTATTTATGATGATGGGTGAGCCTGATATAGCTCATGAGGATGAGTGATCCTAATATAGATATTTAATGCCTTGGGTAAAGGGTGAGAGTAAACTAGTTATATGTTTCTCCTAATATGTTATTGGAATTTACTAGACAGGTTATTAAATTTGTAAGAGTGATTGTACGAGTGATATGAAAATGATATCCAAAGTTACCTACATATCTGTATTCTTAATAATTAGTTTTCAGTGAAATATTTTTATTTCACATGGTAAGATAATGATCTTTTGTATTAAAGGAATGATTATTTCATTTTGGGTAAAAGTATGCTTTTAAGAAATTTTTTTCAATGTTTGTCATGCTTTATGAAGAAACCATCATGATTATGATTTTACCTTTATGTATTATTATAAATTATTTTATGAAAAACATTGGGAAATAATTTTGATTTCTTGTGTCGGTAAATGATTATTTTATTTCAAAATTTATTATGTTAAAGAAAAAACTCTACTATATGACCTCATGGTTTTGAAATGGACTAATGGGTCTCCTTTATTTTTATATATTTCTCTTGCTGATATTTTTTTATCATATCACATTTTCAAATGATTTTTCATATGTATTAAGGATGAGTAGAAAATTTAATAATGTCAAAGTCTTAGATATGGAAGTTACCTTGAATGAAGAAATCACATCTTTATAAATAATTTTTTTTTGAAAAAATGGATATTGTGTGAAAATATTCAATTTGAAATATTTTTTTTCTAATTCTATAAAACTATAAACCAAAAATGTACTTGGGTATGAATGTGATCTAATATTTTCTAATTATGGTTTATGTTTTGGATAACTAAAATTGGGTCATGTTTATTTGTATTAATTCTACAAATGAAAAGATTATATTTTTAACACCAAATCTGTGATTGTGGTTTTTGGGTTGTTATAGTTGGTATCAAAAGAGGGTTTATATAAATTTGGAGATTGTAATGTTTTTATGTGAGGTTAATTGAAGTGTTCTGAATACCATCAAGGATATATACGTTTAAGGACGACCATAAGTTAAAAGGATTATACCAAAATTTTGAGGTATTAAGTGATTTTATTTCGGGGGGATTAATGATATTTTGGGGGATATTTTATTAGTTTGAGTTATATATAATCATTAGGTTTAACATGATGTATTTTTTTGGAAGAATAATATTACATTTTTTGGTATGCAAGATAAAAGGTATGAGATAACCTTTATGTTTAAAAATTTATTGAATGTTGATGTTATTGAGGTTATTTGGGACAAATGATTCTTTATTTATCAAATTTTCTACATTGAATAATTAGTATTATTGTGTAAATTTTGAAGTTAAATGTATTATTTCTTCATATAAAGCTTTTTTCATTTTGAATATTATCTTATCATTTGCCAATTTTTTTTTGTTTTAGTTAAGACAGTAAGAAAAAATTTTCATCATTTTATATAACTTCGGTTAAATCATAATTTTACTATAGTTCTTTTGGAATTAAATATTCATGCTCATCATTTGGAGTAAAAATGAGATAAATGTCTAAACTTATTGGAGCAAACAACCAAAGGAATAAATTGCATTTATGGATTTAAAGAAAATAAAGTATGAATATTTCCTTATGTTCTTAGTCTATATGGTAAAATAATTCCTCAAATTTATCAAAATTATCTTAAAATAAAAATTTAATCCAATTACCTTAATTTTTGATGAATCAATGGTCTTTTTCACACCTCAATGATTAATGATTTTTTGGTCACTGACTTTCTTAAAATCATTCAGTTTCTTATGATCTATGTTCTCTATCATTCTTTATCATTATTTGGATCTTAATTTTTTGATCCATGTCCACATTTTCACTTACAATTAATGTTATCCTATTTTAAAAACTTGTTTTGTGTTATTCTAGATTAACATCTTATTTCTCTTTCCCTTTTATCAAAAGAATGTTTTATTAACCCTTTTTATGTTGTGGGTTTTCTACAAAGTTATTTTCAAATGTCAAACATTTGATCACTATGATAAAAATCAAATCATTAAGAAAGAATTTATTTAGGGGGGGGGGGATGAAACACCCATAGATTTTAAAATAACAATATGCTCGATATCTTATTTAACATGCAACGCCATGATTTAAGTGAATTGTAATATACCATAAAAATATTATTATTTAAATGTGACCATTATTAACTTGAAATTAAATTGGAAGGTATGAAAAGTAATAAAAAATTATGATTTTTTTTATAAAGGTTTTTTATAATACAAATTTACTAATTAATTATTTGGAAATAAATACTCAATTTTTAGTAAAGTGATTTTATTCTTCAAAAAACATGTTTTGTTCATAAATGGGGTTTATTTTTTTAGGATAGAATATGATAATTAATTTATAATTTTTTTAGAAATTGTATTTGATTAATATTATATAATTTTTAATTGAACATATCAAAATTATATTAAGGATGTTTTTTGATTTTTTTCCAAAAATATTGACTTTTTTGTAAATGTTGAAAAAATTACAATTTTTATAAAATTTTCATTTATTTTCATTAAAAAGTCCCATTATGATTTTAATTTGATCCAAAATAAAGATAATTAATATTTAATTATATATAATCTAATTAACTTCAGTTTAATCATCATTATACCTAATTTTGGTATAAGTTCATTTTTGGGTTTCAAAATGCATTTTACTAAAAACTATTTTTCATTGCATTTGGTGTTTCTATCTTAAATTAATTTCTACCACTTATAAAAATTGAATAATGGAAAATAAATTCAATATTTAGAACCCGGATTTCCAAATTTTGTAAATTGGCCTTTTTTATTTTTGTTTATTATGAATAGTAATGGTAGTAAATATTTGTAACCTCAGAATGGGTAAATCTATAAATTAAGGTTAAAAATAACATGATAAGGAATAAAATAACTCTAAAGCATGAATTTTAAATATTTTATGAGTGTGTTTAAACCATAATCATCCAATATTCCAAGTTATGTTAATTTTGAGCCATTTTATTTGAAAATTATATATATATATTATTTTACGTAAATAAAGATATAAATCTCACTATCTTGATTTTAAATTTATCTTATATATTAAAATAGTGATAAAAAACGAGTTTTAAATTAATATTAATGGTTATTTTGAGAAATATTAAATTACTTTTATGATGTTAATTTATATTTAATATTTAGAGATGATATAATTATCTTAAATTCTTACGCAACACTGTTATAGTTCTTGTACAATTAGTAGAAAAACCAAGCAAAATAATTTTAAAAAATATAAAAGTAATTTTTTTGGGTTATTTATTTTTTCACATAAATTTAATAGATATACATAACATATTAGGATTGTGTTAAAATTTTATATTCTAATTAAATTTTTATATTAATGACTTTAATGGAAAAATAAATGAATAGTTCCAAAAATGAAATTATATATATTTTATAATAATGATATTTTATAATAATTAATATTTTATTAAATGATTTAAAATTAATAAAAATCCTATATTAGTTTTAGTGAATTGGATATGGTTGAAAATATCAACCATGTTACATTTATGAGTCACTTGACCTTTTATACTAACTTTATTTCCCCCTAAAGAGTAAAAACAGTGGTATCATGGTAATCTCAAAATGGTTGACGGGGGGGGGGGGGGGGGGTTTAAACAAAGTGAGAAGGGTGAAAACAAAACGTATATTTATCAAAATTATATTTCTAAAGTGTAAATAGATTAATAATAATTCTACACACTACTGGAAATCAGATCTTTCCCAACACTTATATACACCCTTTCCCAACGGTTCTCCCAAACCGTTGGGAAAGGGGGGTCTTTCCCAACGGTTTGGGAGAACCGTTGGGAAAGGGGCCTCAAAACACCCCTTTCCCAACGGTTTGGGAGAACCGTTGGGAAAGGGGGGGGGGGGGTCTTTCCCAACGGTTTGGGAGAACCGTTGGGAAAGACCCCCTTTCCCACCCCTTTCCCAACGGTTCTCCCAAACCGTTGGGAAAGACCCCCCCTTTCCCAACGGTTTGGGAGAACCGTTGGGAAAGACCCCCTTTCCCACCCCTTTCCCAGCGGTTCTCCCAAACCGTTGGGAAAGACCCCCCCTTTCCCAACGGTTTGGGAGAACCGTTGGGAAAGACCCCCCCTTTCCCAACGGTTTGGGAGAACCGTTGGGAAAGACCCCCCTTTCCCACCCCTTTCCCAACGGTTTGGGAGAACCGTTGGGAAAGGTCACTCTTTCCCAACGGTTCTCAAGAACCGTTGGGAAAAAGAATCAAAAAAATTCAACAGTCGACCAACAACATTACACCCAACCAGAAACTATCCCAACGGTTTTCAAAACCGTTGGGATAGGTTCTTTACTTTTTTCAGATCCACTAACCGAGAAAATTATATAAATCAAAATTTAATATAATTATGATAATTCATATATATATTTATGAAATTATGATTACAAAAGTGATGTTAGCTTAGTGGTTAAGTGGTTCGATTATAAACGAGGGGTCCTGGGATCAAATCCCAGCGGATGTTTTATTTTTTGAATTTATATACCAACGGTTCCATTACCGTTGGTATAGATTTCATATTACCTATACCAACGGTTCCCAAAACCGTTGGTATAGGTCTATACCAACGGTTTTTGGAAAACCGTTGGTATAGACCTATCCCAACGGCTTACTTGGCTACGGTTCTCCAAACCGTTGGTATAGGCTATACCAACGGTTTGGAGGCCTATACCAACGGTTCCAAACCGTTGGTAAAGGTTAGTTTTCCAGTAGTGACACTAAAAATATATCAATTTTTTGCTAATATTACATGAAAATTAATTTATATTAATTTAATTCTTTAATTAATTCAAAGAGTTCCCCTCCCCTCACTTTTAAAAATGAACCTCCTATCCCATCTTTATTACAACTATTGACTACTCTAAATTATAAAATACTTGAAAAAATATCTTCATATCATCCTTTATCACATCCTAGATGTATTGGTTTTGGAATAATACCTACCTTATAGGGCTTAAGGTGTTAAGAAAAGGTGGTTGTTTTAAGAAGATGTATAGAATTTTAACGGACTGTTATAGTTTTATTTATTCGTCAACATTATTAAAAACATATTTTGACCATTTTGATTGAATAAAATAATTATATACTATATACTAATATTTTATAATGTTAATTTATTAACCTTAATATGTAACTTTCTTTTTATCAAATGGAAAATTAAACTGTCATTCATGTGTTTGTCAGACTATCGCCATATGAACCGATGCACTTCGATTTCCATCACCACCTATCACAGATCTTTATAATTATGTATTTAATGTGTATATTTTTTATTAATTAAATATATATAATTATATAAATATTATATATCATTTATTTTATTACCTTTCCATTAATTAAAAAATGGTAACGTTGTTTGTGCGTACATATAGATTACAACCATCACAATGAAATGTGATTTTTCTTTCATCAAAGACTCACATGGATGGTTTAATTAAGAATATTTAGATATAAAATATGATATTTATTATACAATCATACTTCTTGAAATATAAAATAATTATTACCTTTTTCCCATCAAGTTCGTTGAAAAATAGAAACTTTACTCATGCGTATGTACGCCCTACCATCTCTATGATTGTAACATAATTCATTTTTCAAAACCATTTTTCATAGTTGGTTTTAAAATTATAATTAATTTATTAATATGATAATTATTTCATGATAATTATTTTTTATATAATGGACTATTGACATCTTTTACCACAGTCAACTTACCTGAGTCATTTTAGACATATGATCCAAATATCATTAAAACATCCTACATGAACTTAATTGACTAAGTAATTGAATATAACAAGGTAACAAATAAAATTAAAGGAATAAAAAATTGAAAAAGGTTATTATTAAAGTAAATAGTTAACATTATTTTATTATTAAGTAAAATAGATAATGTACCCAACAAGTGAGACTCTAGGTAGAGGACATTTTACCTTAAAAAACTCATTTTAAATGTTTTAAAGATTTATTTTTTAAATATTTTTATGCCATGTACATATTCATAAAATTATTTTGTGAATGTATTTATATTGGAAAAATAAATTATAAAATCTATTTTTTGTATCTTTTGACTTTATTTCAAAGGATTTCAAAAGGAATATTTTTATTAATTTTATACGGAATGTTTTGACCAAAAGGTAAAAGTAATATTCTATTTCAATGTACATGATGTCAATGGGTTTTCCTTCCATCTAAAGTATTTTCTGATATTTTTCATACTATAAAATATTTTATGTTTTTTTTCAAAGATAAACCCTCCTTCCCTATATTTTGGTTATTTTTTAAATGGGGTTTTAAATTGAATGAATATTTTTAAATATGGAAATGTTTTTTATTATAGTTGAAAAGAATATTTCATTAGTATGATGATGAAAATGAAAGCTTCCAGGTGTTAATATTATGTTATGATTATTGGGATTTTTTTATGGAGACAGGTGAGCCTGATATAGCTCATGATGATGGGCGATCTTGATATAACTCTCTAATGAATCGGGTTCAGGGATATACTAAACCGGTTATATGTTTCTCTTAAGATATTATTTTAATCTATTAGGAAGGTTATTCCATTTGTAATAATGATATGAAAATGATATCCCAATTTATCCATATGAATTTTATTTTATTTCTATTTAGTTTTCATGGAAATAATTTGATTTCAAAACGTAAGATAACAATATTTTGTTTTAAAGGAATAATTATACAATTGTTGGGTAAAAAGGTATGTTTTAAAGAAATTTTTTTCACGGGTTATCATGCTTTTTGAAAAAACACTAATTATTATGATTTTTCTTATAGGTAATTTTATAATGTGTTTTATGAAAAAATTCAGGTAGTACTGCTAATTTCATGTATAAGTAAATAATTATTTGAGCTCAAATTTTATTATATTAAAGGAAATATTTTCTTATATGACCTCATGGATTTGAAGTGGACTATTGAGTTTAATTTATTTTTATATATTCCCATTATTTTTCTATCATCCTTTATTTTTAAATGATTTTTCATAGGGGTTAAGGATGATTAGAAAATTTAATAAAGTTAGAGTTCCCAAATATATAAGATATCTTGAATGGATAAAGAATGTCTTTGTGAAGAACTTATTTTGTGGAAAAAATGGATACTAATTAGAAATGTACACTTTGAAAGATTTTTTCCTAATTATTTAGAAATATAAACCTAAAAGGTTATTTGGTATAAAAATGATAGAATATTTTCTAATGACGTTGTATGTTTTGAATGAATAAAATTTGGTAATTTTTTTGGGTATCAAATCCATAACTATAATGATTATGTGTTTAATATTGAATCCAAGAGTGTGGGTTCAGGGTTGTTATAATCATTATCTAATTAATGTTATATATAAGAATAATAATCATGTGATATTTTATTTATTAATATTCAAGATCCTGAAAATGTAGGTAATCTAAAGCAAAAATTAGTTGGTTCTAGGGAACCAAATACAATATCAACAACCACTATAAGAGAATGAGAAGATTCAAATGATCACACTGCTAAGAACCCAAAACAATAACCCAAAAATCCCATTCCCGTAACCCCCAATAAAATACATGACACAAAATTTTCAAAACCAAATAAACTATAATACCATAACCTCATAAATAAGATAAAATAAGGATAGAAATAATATAATAGGAGAGGAAATCACCATGTATCACAAGGGGTCTATCTATTGATGATGAGGGACAAAACCAATGAACAGATGGATAAAGGTCTCTAAAGATACACCTATGGTCACCTAGGGTTTGAAGGATGTTGAACTAATAAAGAAAAAATAGATAAAAAAACCTGAATTTATAATTAATCTTGGAAAATAAATAATTACAAGGTGACTAGGTTCCTCACACCACTATAAAAACCCAATTAAGAATTCATGGTATGATATATCCCTAAATATCAAGGTCAAATTTCTTTAAAATTAATATATTTTACGAAGACCATGGTGTGACCAAAGTTATCATGATGAAATTACCAAACTCTTAAGGATCATTATTTGATCATGAACCTTCTCTCCTCAAAATTGATGCACCTAAAATAGGTCCAAAACATAGTAATAGTTATCATGGAATAGTAAACATCATAAAAATAGAACTAAGAAAATCGACCACCTAGGACCCCATGGTGTAAGAAGATTAATCAAACCATAATCACTGTCACATCATACTAAATCAAAGGTCTCATGTAAGGAAAACCTGTAGACCCTATTCACAAAAGAATACTTCACAAAAATTCATGCCACAATAAAAAACCATTACATTGATACAATACTTACATAAGGATAACTCAAAAGTTTCCATACCATAATCCATATCAGGTATGATTAACCAAGAATTACTCAAGACCCTTCACATAAAAACATGATACACTATGCCATAACCATCATTCAAATTTGATATAGTGAAACACCAAAAACTCACAGATTCACCCCCACACTGAAACACAAAAACCAAATTGTAGCCTAAATCTTCAAGGAATGGAACTATAGATTGTAGTAAAAACATTTTCCTCCCAATAACTCACAATGTTACAATACATCAGGAAATTCCATAATGAATCCCTCCAGCTGATATTTCATCTTCAACTCGATCTTCCTTCCTTGACTCTCTAAACACCATTAACACCCAAAATATTCAAAGTAACAGTATAAGAATGTCAAAATCATTATAGTAGATACACCTAAAGAATTATCATATTCAAAAATAAAAAATGATTCTAGAAGAATAATATCATAAAATATAGACATCCCTGGGAGATCTCTTAAAAAATAATGTCATCATCATCAAAGGAAATTGCAATAAAGGGGTAAATAATGTTAATAAAATCTACAAAAAACTAATTATCTCAACTTTAAAAAATAAGTTTAAAAAACTCGATATAATGAGTGCGCATTTATGAATCTCATTCCCAAAAACACTCTTCCAAGACACTACTAATCCATAATATAATAACCAAGAGAATGATGAACTCATTAAAAAATTTCTCCAAATTTTCCTAAATATGAATTATCTACTCTAGGCATTTCACATCATACTCAACATCAAACTGACCCAAATTAATGACATGGGTGTCATGATTGATATAATAATGAATCTATAACATATAATATAAATCGTGGATCATATCCAAATATTAAGGAATGAACAATTGATATAACACCTCACCAACACAACTTAACACCTAGAAAGGCTTGATAAACTGAGGATTCAACTTACTCCCAGGAACAAACATCCACTTCCCACAATGAGGAGGAACCTTTAAGAATAGATTATCTACAAGCCTAAACTCTAGAGGTGTTGTAAGGACATGAACTTAAATATAAATTTTTTAGTTACTTTTGACTAGAATTTATTTTCTTTAATTCCTAAAGATCTTTTAGGTCTAGAGTTTTGGAGAATTAGGACAAAATATGACATTGTAAAACCAAACATTATAAGTGGATACAAATAATAAATATCCATTTTTCCACAAAAGGAAAACCTTTTAAAATAAAACATGGTTTCGTTTCTTGTAACATCTTTAAAACTTTCATCATTTAAACTTATTTAGTCTTAAAAATATTTAATCCCTATGAAAGTCATTTTAAAACATAGGATGAGAACAAAAATATCAGTAAGGGACATAAATAAATAAAACTATTATTCTAGTAAAAAGTCATAAACCATTTATTTAAAATAAAACATACATTTTTACCCTGAAAAAGAGATCATAATTTCAAAAAGATAATTATTTTACCTTTTAAAAATCAATGATTTTCTTGAAAACTCATAATAAAAGTAGGTAACTTGGGACATATTTATACTATAATGGAATAACGATTAAGTTGACTTCCATACGTCATTCTTACAAATGGAATACACATATGGATAAAAACTATACCCACAGCATTGGAGGTTATCATGTAACCACCCATCCTAGGTTTATAAAGGAACACCCATCCTTGGTTCATCATAATACCACACTTAAAATATCCAAGTACCATTATATAATAATAACAAATAAAATATTTCAATTTATAAAATTTCACCCATAAAATTTCATTTATAATCACAAGAAATCATTTCATGGTTTTGAAATAATCAATCCATTACCAAAAAGCATTTTGAATACCAAAATAACCAAAAAGGTAATAAGATATTAATTTTTATTTTAGAAACATTAATTATTTTGGAGGAATAAAAATATCAAATAATGGTCATGGAAGTGTATAATTAATTTTTTCTGTATATGTTAAAAAAATTCGTTTTTTAATTTGTAAAGAAAGTCAAACACTTCGTATAGAAAACATAAAAATATTTTTTTGAAAACTTTTAAAGGAAATTTTGAAAAGAAATAAAATTTTATTTATAATCATTTTATATCCATATAAATAAATATGTAAAATAATATCAAGAATATTTACATGGAGAAAAATATTTGATAATTAAATCTTTAAACATTACAGGTGTCCCATACAACTTTATAAATTTAAATATTAATTCCCATGAAAGAATAAAATTAAGAAAAATTTAAATAAAATCTTTATAGATAAAATATTTATATGAAATCTCATATTATTCATATATACACCTTATAAAATAATAAAGGAGAATGTCATCAAGAAATTCCTCAATGAATGGAGATTAAGATGAAATCCCTTACCTTGAGTCCAATTTGTCTCGTGCAATATTTATCTTATTGAATAACATAATTAGGTTAATTATTTAATTTATTGATAAACTTATTAAATTTTACTATTTTTTATATAAATTAATAACATTTTATAATTATTTCTTAATTAGTTATGTTTATGTCAGACATTTTGTCGATATTCTGTGCCCGAGTCCAAAATGACTTCGTTAAGTTGAATACAATCAAAGAGGTTATTAGTACATCATATCTAGAATAATATTCATGAAATAATAATAAATTGTTCATATCAATTGTAATTTGAAATCCATTCATTAAATATGGATATTAAAAATGAACAATGTTACAATCATGAAGATGGTACGAATTATATACACATGAGTAAAGTTATCACTTTTCAATGATCAATTTGGAAAGAAGGTAAATAATATTTTATTCTTACAGAATGAACATAATATAATTTATATCATATTAATCATTTAAATATAGTTATATATTTTATCCATGTGATGTGGTGATTAAAAATGAGTCACATCACTTCATGGAGGTGATAGTTCATATGTACACACGAACGACATTATCATTTTTTGTGCATGGAAAGTGAGAAAATAATTGATGTATTATAATATTATAATGATAAATATTTAATGAATATAATATATAAACATTAATTCAATCATTATAACCAATAATGAGATATAGTAACGGAAAACGAATTATATCAGTTTGTGGAGGTGATAGTTCACACGTATGCATGAATGATTAATTATTTTCCCATTTTATGGTAGTGGAGATGGATTTAAGTGATGATGTTAACAAAATAAAATATCAGTAAATTTAAGTTATTGGAGTTATTATATCATAATAGTTGAATAATATTTTAATGATGTGGAAGAAGAAATAAAATAGAAATACTTGATTAAATAAAACGATACCTTTCCTTTGGATGATCACCTTCGATTAACCCCTTAACACCTCAAAGAAGGGTATTATACCTAAAATAAGACCTCTATAATTTGGGTAGAGATTATATAAATATATTTTGCTAGATATTGGATTAACTAAATAGGTTTTTGGGTGAGAAGAAAAGATAGGAATTAGTGCCCTTTAACAGGATAGGGTAAGATCACTCTTGGAATTATTCAAAATATTAAATTAATACAAATTAAATTTCTATTAAAAATGGTTCAAAATTGATTTGGTTCAAATATAGGTTTATTATGGGTATAAATATAATAATAGAATGAAAATTAAACAATTTTTTAATATTTTTCTAACCCTCATTGTTTTTGTTTTAACCCTTGCAACTCTTACCGTCTCATTAAGTAATTTACACTTTTAGGGTCAATATAATAACCATAACATTATAAAAGACTAATAAAAGAGTAATTTATTACATTTTAAGACTTATTAAATTTTTTTGGACAAATATTATTTAAAAAAAAAATTATATCATTTAATAAAATATTTTATATTTTAAAATACCATTAGGGTCAATTTTGACACTATTCATTTCTTGACTTTTTAAAAATATCACAACTTCATGATATAGTCAAAAACTATATTTTAAAATATCAATAAAATGTCATAGTCATCCATAAAATTATTTTATGACAAAAAATATTCCAAAAAAATATTTATATAATATTTGTAATATAAATTATTTAATTTTTCCATTAATGAAGTAATTACTACATCATCATTGTGTCTCCAATTTATTTAATTATTAACTTCATAAAAAGTGTAAATAAATTACCATAATGCAAGTACTAATTTTAAATTTCTTAACACTATTTATAGTATCATATTTCATTTATATAAACCATTATAAATTTTTTTATTGTTATGAGAGACATGATTATGACATCTTTGTGTTTACTTTAAATAAAATGTTATAATTGTCATAATAAAACCCAAGGGTCTTAAAAAGTCATAATTTTCTCCAATGTATTTTCTTGGTAAAAAATAACTCCTAAAATAAAATTATAATAAGTTTTAGGGTAGTTTTAAAATATTTGTAATATTATTTTTACCTTTAATTACCTGATTTACCTTTAACCGTGGTAAAACAATTTATTACTCAAGTTACTATTCATAATATAAAAAAGGACCAATCTACATAATTTGGACCTTTTTATTACAAATATGGAACCCAATTTTCCAATTTCAAAACACATAATTGACAAAAATAAATTAAATCTTAATCCCATTGAATATATAAAAAATGAGTTTTTTTTAAAGTAAAAATGTTCAAAATTTCACAATGTTTTTATATACAATTTCAATGTGAAATTGATTACAATGACCTAATTTGAATTAAATAATAAAAACATGATATAATTATTTTTTAAAACCATTCAAAATTATTACTTAACACAACTAATAAATTTAATGAAAAATAAATTAAAATGAATTATTTGTTTTATCTATTCCTCAAAAAATGAATCTTTTCAGAAAAATACCAAAAATTTAACCAAAGTAAATTTTTATGTACTGCATCCAAATAATATGGTTGTTTTTGTAATTATAATTTATAAAATTTTAAATACTATACTTAAAATAGGTGCAGCATTAAAAGGTGGAAAAACTGCCATTTTTTTGAAATACTTTTTTTATGTCTAAAATTTTATATATTAATATATAATGTTTAGAAAAAATTTAAAATGATATTTAAAAATTAAAATGAATATATTATTTTATATATATATATATATATATTTAATATAATTGAACAAGTGTGATATGTTTATTTATTGGTATAATATACATTTGTGCACATTCAAAGAGTTTTTGAGAAGAATAATTCCTTTTATTTTAAAAACTATTTAACATTAATTTATAATTAATTTACCACAAAATAATTAATTATATTTACATGTATAAAAAGTATTTGGTTAATAATGTTTATTGCCTCCATTATAACGTCTAGGTTTTAATGGAAACATTTAAATATTAATTAGTAGTTTGATTAAGTTTGACATGGCATATCATATATGCAATCGAACATAGTGTTTACTTTAAAAAACTTGGGATGTTACATTTTTCTCCCCTTTTGTAAATTTCATTCTTGAAATTTGAATTATGGTTCAGTTACTAATGTATGACTTTTCATAATACCTTTATTGTAATCCCACATCAGAAAAAGGATTAATAAAACTACCACTTTAAAAGAAATAAAGGGAAGTACGAAGGTCACCTAAGATAAAAAATAACATGGTTTCATGTAGAAAAAATGATATGTAAGATAAAACTAACCACAAATTTATAATGGATAGTGATAAAAAACATATTCAGGAGAATGTAAACAATCACCAAAACATAAATTTTTGATGGGTTAAATGGTCTTTGATTTTGTAGTAGGAAAAGTAAACTGAAAATATCTTTGTTTTAAGATAATTTTCATAGATTTGAGGAATTGTATTACTAACTAGACTAATATCATAAGGAAATATATTTACATGGAAAGTAGAGTTTCATACTTTAATAAATTTACACCATAAACTCATATTTTTCCCAAACGATGAGTATATAAGATGATATTTTCACACCTAAAGCACTATAATCAACTTCTAGAGACTACCATAGACCAAAAAATGTTAACTATCTATTTCTCCTATATTTATAAATTAACCAAAAACAAAATTATTAGTACAAGATAAGATAATTCCCCCAAAATAATAAACCAATGTATGATGAAAAACTACTTTTTATCTCCAAAATTCAATAATAATACCAAAAGATCAACATAGACCATTTAATAAATAACTATCTTTAAAATTTATCAAAACAATCCAAAATAAGATTTAAACCCAAAAATAAGAAGTATTTGAAAACATAGTATTCTAAGATAAATTCTAACATTCATCTCCAAATAACATCAATCACTCTTAACGACTCATACCAAAAAGCAATTACCCTAATCACATGTTCTCCAAGATAGGATAATCATTTCCGTAAATAACCTAAATTACTATAAGTCCACAATAAGATCATATATTATTCCAAATTATAATTATAAATTTACTTCCAAAATAAAATCCTATATTAGTCTAGTTACATTGATAATATAATATTCCCAAAATGCCGAATGTCTTCTAAAATAACATTCATCACTTAATCCCCAAATCATTTTCCAATATGATAAAAATTTTCTTACCAAAATCAACATATTATAATTTCATAAAATAATTTAACTAAAAATAAAAATTTCTACTAACTGGGAATTAATTTAGGAAAGTGGTTGTAGAGGCACCCTTATCTCCCTTAGGTTGTGTGTTCGAAACTCACGGCATTTCCAGACATGATGGGTTGTCACACTTTTTGTGGTTTGTTAATTTTCTAAAACCATATTAATCTTATAACATTTCAAAAATATGATAAAGTCTTAAAAAATAACCATAAAATTTTTTAATATCAAAGGGTATCTCATAAACATCATTTTACTTACCCAGATGAAATAACCCATAATTACCTAAACATGGATGTCTCTAAAAATACCGCTATCCACCATAAAATTTCATAACATAAAGGCTCAAAAGTGTTCATAAGACATTAAACATATGATCAATCATAATATTTTTAACTTAATATGATACCCATAACTCTTAAGAAAACATCATATTCTCCAAAGTTATCTAAACCCTATTTTGATACCAATTGTAAGGACCAAGCCATAAACATAAGTTATTCTAGTGAATTTTGATTGGAATTTTTTTTCTTTAATTCCAAAATATCTTTTAGGTATAGTGTTTTGGATAATTAAGATAAACTCTTACATAGTAAAACCATATATTAAAAGGGGATTATTATACTCAGTATCCACTTTCTCTACTAGAGGAAACCGTTTTAAAATAAAACATGGTTTCTTTTCTTATCTCATATTCAATTATTTTGTCATTAAAACTTATTTATCCTTACCAATATTTAATCCATATGATTTTTTTAAAACATTTCATTATATAAAAATTATCTATAAGTTACATAATGAAAGAAAACCGTTATTCCAGTGAAAATCCTTAAAACATTTACTTAAAAAATAAAACACACCTTTTTACCTTGAAAGAAGATCATCAATTAAAAAAGATATTTATATTAATTTTTAAAAATCAATGATTTTGATGAAAACTCAAAAGATAAGTAGATAATTAGGGACATATTTATACTAAAATGTAATAACGATATGGTAAACTTCCATACGTCACTCTTACAAATAAAATAACTAAATAGTCAACTTCCACACTCAATGCATTGGAGGTTATCACATAACCACCCATCCTTGGTTTATTATGGATCCACCTATCATTGGTTTATCATGTAACCACCTATAAAATGTATTAGTAGCATTATATAATCATACTACATAAAATATTTCAATTTTCAACATTTCACTCATAAAATGTCTTTTACACTCATAAGAAATCATTTCAAGGTATTAAAATAATCATTCCATTAAAAAACCATTTTTAAAAATAGAATACAAAAAAAAAGAATAAGAGATGTATTTTTCTTTTAAAAAAATTAAGTATTATATTTGAATCCACATATCAAATAATGTTCATGGTGGTAGAGTAGTCATTTTTTCCCATATACATTAAAAAACACATTTTTTTATTTGTAAAGAAAGTCAAACACTCCCTATAGAAAGCATAAAAGGATTATTTTTCGAAAAACATTGAATGAAAATAAAAATAGAAATAAAATTTACTTTATGATAATTTTATATCCATATAAATAAACATTTAAAATAATATCAAGAATATTAACATGGAGAAAAATATTTTATAATTAAATATTTAAACATTCAAGGTGACCGAGGCCACTTCCAATATTTAAATCTTATTCTCAATGAAATAATACATTTAAAAAAACTTTAAAAAATGTTTATACGTAAAATATGGATATTAAATGTCATAGTATTTATATATACACCTTATAAAATATTAAAGGTCCATATCATTAAGAAATGACTCAACGAAAGGAGATTGAGATGAAATCCATTACCTTGAGTCTGACTCATCACATACAATATTTATCTTCTTGAACAATATAAACAGGTAAATTATTTAATTTATTAATAAAATTACTAAATTTTACTATTCCTTTTATATAAATTACTAACCTATTATAAAAATTACTTAATTTTTTATGTTCATATCAGACGTTTTGTCGATATTCAGTGCTTGAGTCCAAAATGACTTTGTTAAGTCAAATATTGTAAAAGAGGTCATTATTCCATCAAATCTAGAATAATATTCATGAAACATTAATAAATTTTATATATCAATTATACTTTTAAATCCAATATTTAAATATGTATATGAAAAATGAGCATTGTTACAATTATGGAGACGATAAGCCGCATACACATGAGGAACATTTTCATTTTGCAATGATCATTATGGAAAGATGGTAAGTATTATTTTGTCCTTATATAATTATGATAATATAATTTATATAATATCAATCATTTAAATATACTTATATATTTCATCCATATAATCTGGTGATTAAAAACAAATCACATCACTTCATGGAGGTGTTAATTTACACATACACAAGAATGACATTATCATTTATATGTGCATGGAAAGTAAGAAAATAATTGTTAAATTATTCTAATATAATGATAAATATTTAATTAATATCATATATAAACATTAGTTCCATAATTATAACCATTCTTAAGAGATGGTAATGTAAAATGAATTATATCGGTTCGTGGAGGTGATAGTTCAGACGTACGCATGAACGATTAATTATTTTCCCATTTCATAGAAGAGGGGACGAATTTTAGTGATGTTGTTAACATATTAAAATATTATTATATTTATTATACTATATTTATTATATCTTCATGGTTACATAATATTTTAAGGAATTGTAAGAAGAAATAAAATAAAAATACTTCATTTAAAAAAACGATACATTTCCTTTGGACGATCACCTTTGATTAACACCATAACACCTCAAAACAAGGTGTTATGGATAATATAGGACCTCTATAACGATGTTATGGATCCTATGGAGGTATTTTGGTAGATATTAGACTAAAAAATAGGTTTTTAGGTGTGAAGAAAAGAGAATAATGGGTGCCTTTTTATAAAGAGTGGAGGGGCACTCTTGGAATTATTAAAACTATTAAATTAATATAAATTAATTTTTCATTTAAAATGAGTAAAAGTGATTCATTTCTAATATATGATGATTATGGGTTGAAATATAATCATCCAATGAAAATTAGACAAGTTTTGATTTTTTTTCAATCCTTATCTTTTTGTTTTAACCCTTAAAATGATTACCATTTTGTTAAGTAATTTACAATTTGAGGGTCAGTATAATTACCATAAAAAAAATACCAATTCAAGTGTAATTTATGAAATTTCATTAATTATTTTAACTATCTGGATGAATCTTGTATTTTTATAAATTTGTTAACATTTAATAAAATATTTTATATTTTAAAATATAATTAGTGTCAATTTTGAAACTTTTCATTTCTTGACTCTTAAAAAAATATCAATACTTCATTATATATTCTGACCAACTATTTTAAAACATAACTGAAATGTAAAATCCATACAAAAAATTATATTATTGAAAAAATTCTTCTAAATTATTTGTATTATAATATTTTTAATATCATTTATTTGATTCTTCCATTAATGAAGCAATTGTGACATTATCATTGTGTCACTATTTATTTTAATTATTTATTTCCTAAAAGTTATAAATAAATTACCATGATGTAGATAATAATTTTATATTTCTAATTAATATTTATATCCAAATATATAACTCATATGAACCTTTATTAAATTTTTTATATTTATGTGAGACATGATTATGACGTCTTTGTCTTTACTTTAAATAAAATGTTATAATTGTCATAATCACACTGAAGTGGCTTATAAAGGATATAATTTAGGCCCAAGTATTTCCTTGGTCTAAAATAACACATAAAATAAAATTAGAAGAAGTTTTAGGATAGTTTTATAATATTTACTATATTATCTTTTCCTTTAATTACCCGATTTATCCTTAATCATGGTAATAAAATTTATTACTAAAGTTACTATTCATAATGTCAAAAAATAAAAGGGAAATTTTTTCATAATTTGAACCTTATGATTCCAAATATGTAATCCATTTTTCCAAATTTGAAACATATAATTGTAATAAATTAATTAAAAATTAACCTTTTGATAGAATATGAAAACATGTTTTTAAAGTAAAAACATTCAAAAGTTAACCAAGTTTTTGTATCCAATTTAAATATGAAATTGTTTACAATCAAATAAATTTAATTTAATTATAAAAAATGATTTAATTATACTTTTAAATTATTAAAAAATATTATTTAACACTAAAAATAAATTCATGGAAAAAGTAATTAAAATGCATTATTTTATTACTATTCATCAAAAAATGAATTTTATCATAAAAATACCAAACATTTAACCAAAGAAAATTTTTTATACCCCTTATCCAAATAACAAGTTTAATTTTTCAAATATAATTTATAAATGTGAGAAAAACTATATTTAAAATAGACAATCCATTAAAAGGTGGCAGAACTTCCAATTTTGAGAAATACTTCATTTATGTATAAAATTGGATTTGTTCTTATATAATGTCTAGAAAACACATAAAATAAATGTTAAAAATTATAATGTATATTATATATATATATATATATATTTCATTAATATAATAAAAAAATATTGATTTGTTTTCTTATTGGTATAAAACAAACTTTTTCACATTTAAATAGTTTTTCAGAAAAAATGTTTCCTTTTATTTTAAAAATGGGTTTACAATAATTTATAATTAATTTTTCACCAAATAATTAATTATATATAAATTTTTAAACTATATTTAGTTAATACTTTTCATTATCTCCATTCAAGTATCTAGGTTTTAATGGTACAATTTAAATATCAATTAGTTGTTCGCTTATGCTTGACATGAAATATCATGTATGCTATCAAACATAATAATTCCTTTTAAAAAATCAGGATGTTATAGGTGTAATCCTCTAATATATATTAAAAAAAAATTATTCTTGTTTTGAATTAATCATCCCTCAAATCATATACAACTTCTTGGTCACGCTTTGTTCCACATATGGTTTCCAAAATCCACTAACTCTCCAACCTCAGTCCAACATGATAGAGATATACATATCTACCTTTAAAATGAATTTAATAGATCCATGAATGTGGAAGAGTGATAAATATTATTATAGGAAAAATAAACATAGTGTAAATGTTTCACCTAAAAACCACCAAAGTCTAGAACACATGATTCTAATATGTTATCCAATTTTTAAATGGTTTTCTCAATATGACTGTCCATATGAGGATAAGAAGTGATCATAAGGAATATAAAAGGGAAAAAAGCATAATTAAGGATACTCAAAACTCATAAGATAGAATGAGGATCCATGTAACACCACAGACACAAACAGCCACCTGAACAGTGATAAATGGGTTGGGTGTTACCACCTTAGGCACACCTCCCCAAATGCCAAAGGCTACCGGCTATTAGAGAGGGTGTAAAAAGGTATAGTGGGGAGGCTATTCCCTCTAAAAAGAAAATAAGGTACTACTCTGAGTATAATATAAAATAAGAGACACTAAAGACTTAAACCAGAGTTGCATAGCAGAAGCTCAATCGATAACAGATAAACCAGCAGAAGCAATATAGAAACAAGTACTGAAGAATGTAAGAAAAACAGCATGCTGAAACATAATGATATCTAAAAACAAAGTAAACTCCAGCGAGGCATGACCTCAAGGTCTATACCATCTCCATGCAACAACTAATATGATCTAGATCCTAAAGTTGATCTCTTTTATGAACGTAAATCCAGAAAGTCTACACGTGTCCTGAAGGGCTCGTGTATGGTGTGAGAAAAATCTCAGTAGGATACCACTGAATGGTGAATACCTAGTATATGTGTTTAATAAATCATACATATATAAAGAAATTAAACATTATAATTCATAATGTAAACAGAACATACACTAGTGCTCAAAATCCACCATGGAGTGGCACCTGCTTCAGCCAATGCTAGAATCTCAGTCATATAACTCGTCACCACGTGCTTCCTGACAACTCATCTCTCAAGTAACAACATCTTGATGTCACACCCAAACAATATTAACCAATGATAGGAAGCTCACGTCTGCCCATGGAACACCAACTATAGGACCAATGATATCTATCCTCAAATAATAATAAGAGGGACATAAATGCCTATCCTCAAATAATAATCTGAGGAACAATGGTGTCTCTCCTCAAGTAAATAACCGGAGGAAAGAGTGACATCTTTCCTCAATCTTATAACACTTTACCCTCATCGCTACCCACCAAAGGTTCCTCAACTTCCACATGGATTCCTATGGAAAGAACCCCCAAAAAAATAGTACATAAACCACAAATATTGGGGGACTCTACCCACACGAGATGTCAAAACCACCTCATCATGGAGTCATCCTTTGTGCACACGACTCAAGCCACAGGTGAGTGGTAATAACCCAATAAAGAACTCCAGGAAAAAAAATATCAGACACATTATAACCCTGCAACCATGTCACTCAAATCTTATGGCCTATCCATCCATGTAACCTAGACCATGCCCAACCTGACAGTCATATTGCCTCATTCCAACGTCCATGATGCCCAATCCTTTGGTCAAACCACTGAAGTAATCTAAGCCAAGCCCAAACTCTAATCAACATCACCCAAGAATATTTTGGCCATGCCCAACACAACCTAAAGGTTCTAGCATATTTAATTCAATAATTACATATTTATCACATTTAAAAAAAATCACATAAACAGGAAAAAAATATAAAATTTTGAAATTCACTAGCCCAATGGATATCACACAGCAGAACTAAGGTCTTGAATGCATCAAAAGCCTAACTTTTATTTACCACATTAAACATACCGGTTTAAAAATAATGTATACCAATTATATCCATTTTGGAACTTCAAGACAAAATGTCCCAATGAGCATCGACCTCTCACCCAGCCTTGATAAATCAATTTACACAAAAGGGTATTCCCAAAGGTATCCTATAGGTATAAAAATTAATTCAATATGTAATAGAAGATAAAAAGGGTCCCACTCAAAAATACCCAAAGACCCTCCAAATGCTGCACCACCCAAATGTCCACGAAAACACTAAACAAGGTATGCAACACCAACCTCATACTCGTACGATGATCCTCATCTAGTAATAACCTCTAATTAGGTCTAAAACATTATAGATACACAAAAAAAGAATTATTTATAAAACCCTTATAACTCAGTTTAGAACAGAAATAAATACTAGAGGCTCAAGGGAAATCAAGACCTTACTGAGGGTGTTCCATTGGATCCAACAATGTTCAAATCCAACTTCAAACGAAGGATTTAGAAGGGATTGAAGCTCTAGTGGCCTGGTTCATGAAACCTGGTGACTCCCTATGCCTTCTATCTCAAAATGAGGCAACTTCCCATTTTAATAAATAAATATATAAACAACATGTATATATGTGGACATACTATGTGTATCATTTTACTGTTCATAAGACGTCTAAAAATTCACTGAGGACCTTCCGCCAAGACTATATGATGTTTATGAGGCTGTACAAGGTGTGTCCTTGATTTTCCCATCTAACTCGCCGACATACCCACATGCCTTGTATATCCCCCATACACTGCAAGACTACATAGAGTGTACTAAGAGTACATGACAAGTACTTGGTTAAACATCTCTTTTTGGCCAACGCCCCTACATTCCATATATGGCCTTCTCACACAACAAGGGTACATGATGTGTACTAGTATGTACATGGCGTGTAACCTGGAAATTTATAGAACTACCTAGTTTTTCCCTGTTATCTAAAAAACAACTCAAAAATAGAAAAAAGAGAAACTCATACCTTAAAGTAAGAACCAGGTTCCTATAAACATCCCCCCTTAAAGAAATTCATCACTGAATTTCACTTCCTTGGGTGTGGAAGAAAACTACAAGCCAATCTAGACCAAAATAAAATCAAACAAAGGTCTAATGACCTATTTCCGGACTCATGGTCCTCCCGTGATGCCTTGAACCCCTACACATCATCAGGTGCTCTTGTTTCATTCCCGAAATCCAAAAAATTCCCAATCCACATTTGTTTCCACCTCCATGATGTCCTTCAACCCATGGATGCTCAAAACAAAACCTAGTGCCATGCACCTCAAGTAACCCACATCCACGATGCTCCTGATGCCACACAACTCAAAAATACAAATAAATATATCATGCACTCACAATGATGCCAATCCCACTCACCAGTGTCTAGTCAGTCCAAACATATCTTTTTCACCTTGTGCACTCAAACTGATATTCCTCAATAGGTCATTCTAGAAAGGAAAAAATAAAATAACACCTACACCCACAACATACCACTGACCATCATCGACTCCCAGCCTGCTCAGCCTCTAGAAGCTCCACGACATGCACCTAGCCTGAAGTATGACTACCTAATGCCTTACTTCCCTGTGGTACTACTCCAGTCACCGACCACTGACCCCTTAGATGGGTCCTACTGTCTTTTCCACGTCCTTCGTGTGTAGTAGAGAATCAGCTACCCTCACCTAATACTGATCCTGAATCGACCCCAGACACCACCGTTTGTCATGGTCCCTTCCTACTAACTGTCTGAGAAGGCTGTCAGAAGAACCTCTCTAGATTTCAGACCCATCCACATGCCTAGAACTCCTTTGGAGACATATCACACTGAGTCCGAACATTCCCAAGATGCCCACACTGAAAGAAAACAACTAATAAACTACCACGAGTTAGTCTAGTTGGGTCCTTGGCATGACTGCCCTACTATAAATCATCCCAAAATCGCTTCCTACTTTCTGAACCATGACCTAAAGCCACCAACTGTCTCAAACATTATTTTTACATCAAGTTTCACTTGGCTATGAGTGCCTGATTTACCACCTCCAAGAACGAGGTGAACCTGAAGATGTTTACCTGTACCTTAATGGTATGTCATAATACATTCTTGAAACGCCTCACCCTTGACGTGTCATCCCTTACCATACTTGGTGAAAATAGATATATCTCAGTGAAGGTAGATGCATAGTCTATGACAGACATGTCACCCTATTGGAGGATCAAGAACTCTCGATCTCTCTCTTCTTCTATTGTATCTTAGAATATGTTCTCGAAAAACCTGTCATCGATGTCCTTCAATGATATTCCTTCATGTCTGCAAGCCTGAACTTACACATCCCACTAATGATTTGCTGGTCCTCTTAGTATATACATCACCAGCTTCACCCTCCACCTTTGAGGCATCTCAAGATGCTCAAAGATCATCTTCATGCTCTCTATCCAGTTATCATCTACCTGTGGACCACCCACATCTTAGAAAAGTTGCACGTGCTGCAACTAGAACTCCCTCGTCAGATATTCCATAGAGGGCCTTGTACAATGTGTGCCTCTATCGATCCCCTAAAATACACATACCAGACTAGATTGGAACAGGTCGTCGAGCCATGACTCGAATGCTACCAAACCCGACTGCTACTCTGCCTTCACTAGATCCTAAACCTAATCTAGTCCCTTAGCCTGTACCTACGGCTCATGGTCTACCTATCTCTCTGGTATCTAAACTTGATCATGATCCTACAAAACTGTACAATTACCTGACTGGCATTCCATTGATCTGTCTAGGAGGAACACAATGAATACCATAAATGGTCATATAGCCCACATTATATATATATACACACACACACACACATATATGATACAGATAAAGAAAGCAATAAAGAGACAATGCATAACAACTACCCTTACTCTCCCCCACCGCAACCATTCCAATTGGCATCTCGGCCTCATGGCCACCTAACCCGTCCTCAACAGAGCCAAGTATAAAAAGTACCTTGGGCTATGCCCATCCCGACGACTATCATTGCCTCAAACCGATGACCGAGTCACCCAATACTGACAGAAACAATGCCTCATACTAATATCCAGTATGCCCAATCCTGGTGATCAACATCACCTCAGTCATAGTACCTACCTTCTCACATACTAGCCATACCCAAATGTCATTCCACCTGAAATTTTACATAATTTAATTCATGGAATATTACTTTGAAATAAACAAGTAATTCTATCAGAAATTTCACCTTTCACATTTACAAAGCTTCTATAGCATAGAAATTGATATTATTCACATGGTATTATTATTTCAAAAAGAATACGTGCAGTTATGAAATTGAAATAACCTAAAAACGTGCCTACCAAAATCTAAAAAATCACGCCTTTCCATACCAGGCCAAGGTCCAATTTCTTTCTCCCTAACCTCACGAGGTTAATGGTCACATATCACAATCAATAAAATCACATACCATGTGATCCACAAGGTGGAAATCATATGAACTGTAATTCTAGAAAAATAAAAACCACAATTCCCACCCATGGTAACTTGGTACATCCCTCTCACCTGGGTTGAAGGCACCCTAGAACAAGCTTGAAACCTAGTTCCAATAACAATCTATCCCCAGTCTACCATATCCCGAATAGTAAAACCAGTAGAAATAAAAATAAGTATTGATTTCATTAGTATTCAGTCAAAATATTCTAATAAATACCTATCAAGAACAACCTCATTTTATACCACTTTGTAATGTCCCAGACCAAAACAACCACCCGAATAGTGCTAACCGGGTCAGGTGTTTCAACCTTAGGAGCATCGCCCTGAATGCCAAAGGATACTGACTAGAACCAACGGCGTAAACAGGTATAGTGAGGAGGCTATACCCTCCCAGAGGAAAATAAGGTACTGGTCCGATTATAAAAGAAAATAAGAGACTCTATAGACTTAAACCAGACCCACATAGAGGAGGCACAATCAATAATAGATAAACCAGCAAAAGTAATATAGAAACAAGTGCAGTGGAATGTAAGAAAAACAACATGATGAAACATAATGAAATCTAAAAACAAAGTAAAATTCATCTAGGAATGACCTCAAGGTCCATACCATCTCCATGAAACAACTAATATGATCCATCTCTTCAAGCTGATCCCTTTACTGCACAGAAATCAATAATGTCTACATGTGTCCCGAAGGGCCTGTGTAGGGTGTGAGACGAATCTCAGTATGGTACCCCCCAATGGTTCATACCTAGTATAAGTGTTTAAGTAGGCATGAATCTATAAAGAAAGTAAACAGTATGATTCAAAGTGTAAACACAACTTCCACTGGTGATCAACATCTACCATGGAGTGTCACCTACTTCGCCCAACACCGGAATCTCAGTGAAATAACTCGGCACCATGTGCCTCCGGATAGCTCGTGTATCTAGTAATGACATCCTGATGGCGCTCCCATTCAATAGTTACCCATGTTCGAAATCTCATGTATACCCATGGAACAACAACCAGAGGAACATCGATGCATGTACTCAATTAATAATATGAGGAACATCGATTCTAGTCCTCAAATAAATAATCAGAGGAAACAACGATATCTTCCCTCAATGTTATAACCAAGTAGCCTCATCACTACCAACCAAAGGCTCCTCACCTTCTACATGGATTTATATGGAAAGCACCCCCAATCCAATAGTACCTAAACCAAACTATTGGGGGCCTCTACCCACACAAGTGGTCGAAACCACCTCATCATAAAGTCAACCTATGTGCACATGAATCAAGTCTTAGGCGAAAGGTAATCACCAAATAAGTAACCTAAGACCCAAAATCTCTTACACCTCATGTCCCTGCGACTATATCGCTCAATTCTGATGGCCTTTCCTTCCATGTAACATAATACATGCCCAACCTGACAGTCCCACTACCTTAATTATACATCTATGATGCCCAATCCTATAGTCAAACCACTAAATTAATCCAAAAAAGCCCAACTTATGATCAACATCACTCAAAAATATTCGGGCCATTCCCAACACAACCCAAAGGTTCCATCATATGTAATTAAATAATTACATATTTATCACATTTAAACAAATCACATAAACATGAAAAAAATCTAAACAGTTGAAATGCACTAGCCTAACAGATATCACACAGAAACACTGAGGTCTTGATTTCATATAACAAGATTAATAATTCTTTACCAAATTAAACATACCAGTTTAAAAACAAAGCAGTATAATTATAATAATTTTGGCACCCAGGCCAAAATGACCCAATGAGTGTCAACCTCTCGCTCTAACATGCTCAAGAAATTTAGGAAATAGGGTATTCCCAAAGACATCCCATGGAACTAAAAATTAATTTGATATGCCATAGTAGATAAAAATGGTCCCGCTCAAAAACACATGAAGACGCAACGTCCACAAAAACAAAAAACTAGGTATGAACCACCCACCTTATACTCATACATTGATCCTATTTAGGTTGAAGCCTCTAATTCAGTATAAAACAAGATAGATCCACAAAACAATCATTAATGCTCAAACCCCTATAATTTAGTTTAAAATAGAAATCAAGACAAAAGGCTCAAGGAGAATCAAGACCTTACTGAGGGAGTTCTAATGGATCCGAAGACATTTGAATATGACTTCAGAATAATGATTAAGTAGGGATTGAAGTCTTGGAGTCCTGGTCCACGAAACCCGGTGACTCCCTATTCCCTCTACCTCAAAATGATGTTACTTCCCATTGTAATACAAAAAAGACAATACAAGGAATTTTTATATGAGTACATGTAGTGTATATAAATTTACTATTCCTAAAACGGCTGTGAATTCCCTGAGGACCTACCGATATGACTACATAGTGTGTACGAGTCCGTACACATCGTGCCCTTGGTTTTCCCCCTCTAACTCGCTGACATACCCACACACCATGTATATCCCCCCATACACAGCTAGACTACATAGTGTGTTCTAAGAGTAAACAATGTATACTTGGTTAAACATATATTTCCAGCCAACACCCCTACATTCCATGTATGGCCTTCTCACATGGCAAGGGTACACAACATGTACTAGTATATACATGATGTGTAACCTGGAAATTTCTAAACCTACCCAATTTTTTTCTATTATCTCAAAAACAACTCAAAAGCAGAAAAAATAAACCCATACCTTAATGTAAGAACTAGTTTATTACAATAAAAATCAAAGATAATCAATCCCATAACCCCATAAAGCTTCACTATATCATCTGCACAACTCCTCACCAAAGTATTCCCAAAAATCTGCTCCTCAATCACTATGAAATGGGTTGATTTCATTAACCTATCCATAATCACCCAAATAACATCACATCCTCTATATGATTGAGGAAAACTAAGGATTAAATAAATTTATATAATCTATCATTTCCACTTAAAAACATATGAGGACTAAAAAAAACCTCTCATAACATAATGCTCTACCTTCAGCTGATAACAATCCAAGCACCATGACATGAAATCCACAACTAACCACTTCATCCAGGGAAAAAAACTAACTCCTTAAGGCACAATAAATCTTAGATATACCTAGATTCTTGGTAAATGTTGAGATATTAGACTCATGAAGATCCACCTCTTACATCTCAAATGAGATGAAAAAATTCCCCACAAATAATACCTGATGCTGTCCATCCTCCGATCATAGGAGCATCACCCAAAAATACACGATATCGCAACACTTATACCTATGAATCTCCCCATTGAGACTTCTTTATATAATAAAAATGATGATTTAACTATTATCTAATACTTGAAACCTATGCCATTGGATTCTTCTTTTCCCATATGAATCGATACAATCTCATAGATCACTCTCCATGCATGTCCAAATTTATGAACAATATATCCCCATAAACTTCTACTCAGCATGTTAGTAACTATATTCCTTTCACTAGAGTGTAGTAGATATAAAATTCATAGTCTTATAAGAACTATATCCACCTCCATTGACATAGATTCAAATTCCATCAAGAAAAGATATACCTCAATATTTTGTAATCACTAACGATAAAAAATCATTAACCAATGAGGAAATTTCACCATAAATTAAAACGAAACACAAAAAAAACTAACTCAGAATCATGGGTGGTATGGTTGTACACATGAGATAATAATTTCCTAAATCCATATTAGACCAATAGATTATGTTATATCAATTTGAAACCCAAAATAGAGAAAAAAACATTATATAAAACCTTAAAAATAACCCCTCCTCTAGAAATTAAAGTTATGAGCATTGATAAACTTATACTATATGTAGTAAAAATACTCCTAACATTAATAAGTACATATGAATGCTTGTTCAGGGATGTCCAAGTGCCAAAACCTATGATAAATTTTATTTGATCCTCCAATAATATCATGAAAGGCCAATGAAACTGCAAAACACTACGCAATTTTTGGGTATTTCTTTGGAAATAATTATTTTTATCATTGAACGACTAACTAACACTTCATATCAAGACACTAAATTATTGAGAAAATGAACCGCACAAGACTAATATTTAAACTCATGTAGTTTACGATAAAGCTGATGGTGTTGAAGGACTCCCAGAACTGTCCTCAAATGCTCAACATGATCCTCCTATAACTCTAGTACACAAGTATATTGTCAATGATAATTAACACAAACCTATCTAGGAATAAATAGAACACAAATTTCACGAGACCTACGAAAAAAACTATGGAATTTATTTTAATAAATGGAATAAAACTGAACTTGGAGTACCCATAATGATACCTGGAACTAATTTTTATGATATCCTCCCTCTTCACCCACATAGGATGTTATTCGTACCGTATGTCAATATTTGAAAACCAACTAGAATCATTAATCTGATCATACAAATTATTTATCCTTAAAATGGAATAAAAGTTCATAACCATCTATAGATTTAAATAATGGTAGTTTATGAAATACCTTTGACTACCTCCCACATTCTTGAAGAAAAACACAAGAGTACTCAATGGTTTCACACTAGGCCAAATGGAACCCTTCTGCATCAAATCATTGATAAAAATACATATCTCTTAAAACATAGAAGGTTTCATCCTATAAAGAGCCATAAAATGAAGGATACAGTTTTTTAAAACTCTATCCTGAACTCGATATCACATTAAGGGTGTAGTTTTCACATACTCTTCAAGAAAAAACATCTATTAACTCCTTGAAAACTCTTAGAAAGAGAACCACCTAAACCGCCATACAAATAAAACCAACTCTACTATTTGAGAAGATAAAGGATCTAAATTCCTATATCCCATATAATATCCCTAATCACCAAATAACCCCATAATCCAATCCTTCACATCAATAAAAAACACCCCTCTAGAAGTAATCAATAACCACATAAAAAATTATAACTAATTCAATACAAATATGTCATTTCATGGTTGTATTTATGGTTATAAGAAATCCATAAACAATTAATTCTACACAATTATTATCTCTAAACCCTAATTCACATAAAGAAAACTAGACTGACTAAAACATGCATAGTAAACATCAAGGGAACTAGAAACCTATACACATAGAGTTTTAAGGTGCAGACCAATGTAGGTGAAATAAAATAATGAAAAACTATTGAATAGAACAAAGTGAAAACCAATGTATAAGATAAATAGATGGTACATCAGATGATCACTTTCTCACTTGTAATTGACATCACCATGGAATGAAACTAACCATGAACTACTATTCTACCTCACTATTCCTACTATTGACTAACCTCATGATCACACAAATAACCATTGTACCAATGGGTTGGGGAAATCATGGGGATAAGAGCTACCTACTCTATCTCCCATATATTGACCAAAGGCCTATAAACCATTCTCTTGATAAGACATCATATAAAACTTTGACTAAGGTTGAACTAAAAGCTAATTGGCTATCCTATACTAAAAACCAAGGGATATTGTGCACTAAAATTATCAATGACCATAAAATACAAAAGAAAATAACACCAAAATGGAGATACTAAAATAGGATCAAGGACTACTATCTCTTGAGAAGCATTAAGAAGATTGATAAGGAAAACTCCCTGCCAAACAAAACTTTGACTACCTTGACATCCATGTTCGTATATATATTGATTTTCTCCATAGGAAGTTCTGATAACTACCCTATTAAGAGGACCAAAACCAAGAATTAATCCTCTCAATCACCTCTACCTCTGTGAGAACATCTAGATTCATATGCAATGTATATTTAATAACAAGATGATTAATTGTCGGATGTGATGGATTCTTAAAATATTATGATTTTTTATCTTCATTCGAGAAAAAATCTTGGGTAAAATGAATACGTTCCTTAAATTTAATCCTAATATCAGACAAACTCTTGCTCCCTTATGGAAGAGAAATAAACTCCCACCACTTCATCACATTCATCATCAAAGAAAGTAAATCTCTATACAAATTTTTTAGAAATATCCCCATGAAACTACTAACTTGTCATACAATCTATTGAATATAAACCAACACTAACACATAACTTATCTCAATTGATTGAAAACCAGTAAGATCTGATACCCCTCTTAGCACGAATCAGACTAGAGGCAATATCAAACTCTTCTACCAAGTGCTCTATATCAGGATCAAAGAAACCCACCACATACATCACCAATATTTGGGAATACAAATCACACAATTTCTTCTTCTATGACTCATACTCACTAGATAGGTCAACCCTTATGTGATCAACTAGTCTATCCTCTTGCACATCACCATATTGAACCAAACATGGATGATGAACACTAGAGATCTATACAAGAAAAAATAATAATATCTGAATCCTTAAAACATGTAATTCGTCTAAGAACATTTACTTAGATTCATTTTAAATTCCCCCAAATCACTACAATTCAATCATAGGTGAAGATATTATGATACATGTTACTCTCCTAGGTCTCTACTCTAAAATCTACATCATAGTTCCTAGAATATTAAATAAGCTTAAGGTCCTTGCATTGGATCATAGGGTGACCTAAATGTAGTCTCCCCTACTATGTAACATGCTAATTTTGATTGAAATCATTACCCTAAAAATCAATACAAACTCACCAATACATATCTTCAATCTCCAAACATAAAAACCACACAACAACTCATAATTCAACACCACAACCAATTTACACCTTATTATCCCAACCATCCACAACAACTAACATCTACCTCTCTATCCAAAATAGTAAAGACCCCATATACCATAGAAAACAATGGTAATCAAAGAAAAATAATCATATTCAATAAATTTTTATTATTTACTATTCCGTGTTCTATCAGAATTCTATTTTAAACATTAACACTATAATTATAGATTTCCAAAAAGCCAATTATTTACCAACTCCAAGTGATTAACCCATTGTTAAAGGTTATTTTGACATATTAACAACAATAATAAAGGTATATCAAAGTGTAAACCATAAAACAAGAATCACCAACATATACCAATAACATGAATCTACATAAAGCTCATGTGATTCAACTACTAACCCTTCAATATTATTAGTATAATTAACTATATTAATTAGGATAATATATACTATCCACATAATGAAAATTAAAGAATGATAATACAACAATTTAACGTAGATAAGAAACATATGTCTCTAATCCCCTTCCTCAACTGAAGATTTAATGACTTTTGTAAAAGGAAAAGAAGAATCATATGATCTCACAGCCATGAACCTATACGAAAAACCCATAAAAACTATTCAAATGAAACCCCCATTTAGAAAAAGTAGAAAAATGATTAAAACTAATTAAAACTCACTAAAATAACATCCATAAGATAGTAAAAAAAATATTCAGTAAAGATAATTGAAAAATAAATAATCTTGGATCATAAAGAGTTGATATCTTAAATCCGAGGAAAAAAAACAAAAGGATGGATAATGTGAATACCCAGAAATTTCAAGGAATTTTTTTTCTTAAATACTTTAAAATTTTACCAGTCTGTGGCTTCTGAAGGCACTTGATTCTGAGGCCCGATGTGCCCAGAATCAATTTACTAATTTTAACTTAGGTACGTTTAGTAAATGAAAGAGCGAGATTTTCTATCTTTTGAACTGGTGCTCAGAATTGAAATCCAAGGGCACCGATGAACTCGCAATGCCGGTAATTGCTTAAGGGGACCTTTACCGTAATTGTGTTTTCACAGGATGCGAAGTTAAAATTTGTGAATTAAAATAATAAGTGAATAAAAATTGTGGAACAATTTTTATTTTATATCTAAGGTAGTTATATCCTACATGGGGGAGTTGGGGTGGGACCCACAAGCTCCTAACTACCCATGTGAGGATAATTGTGAGGTGGGGACCACACGAGCACCAACCCTTCACATTCCATAACTCCTTAACCCCTTTTAAACTCCCATGTTAATTACTTGGCAACTCCCTTTTAAATTTTGTAACCTTTTCACTTCCCCATTTAAACTCTTGCCAACACACACACCTTAATTAATTAATTGAAACTCATTCATTAATTAATTAAGTGTTTGAAATTTGTATTTTTAAATGCCTGTCATGTTCAATTAAAATAAGGGGTGGCCTTATTTTATTTTGGTTGGCTTGTTGTGTGAGGATTTGGGGAGAGAACTCTTGTGAAGAAGAAAGGGGATTCCTACTTTGTTGAAGAACGCCAAATCACCGAAGAAGAACATCGACTCGGCGACCATGGTTCTTCATCCTCTTCTTCCTCAGTGGAAAGGGAGGAGACACCAACGTGGGAACTCGCTAACAATGGGGTACCTTCTATTCTTATCTCCATGATAAAAGAAGAGACGTCACTTCCTCGGGTACACACCGATGACGACAGAAACGACGCCGTCATCCACAACACTTGACAACCACAAAATTATTTTCGAGGTAAGGTGTTTTGATTCAATTTTATTGAAAATAAAATTGTCATTGTTCTTCATGAACCTCGTACATTCTTGGCTATGTGTTACCGCCTAACGTGGAGGGCACGGGCCGAACAAACACAGCTCCATGAACCTCCGCTGAAACTTATTATTTTGAAATTGGAAACTGGAGGCGGAGGAAGCATGACGCCGTTGCACCGTTCCTGGAACATGGCGAAGGAATCTGGCACCATTGTGCCGGTTGTGCGGGAGGAACCACGACCCGCATCGTGGGCCGCTTCGGCGGAAGAACCGACCGTCCCGTCGGCCGGCCGGGCGGAGGCGAACCGTGACGCCAGGAGGGCGCCCCGCTGAGGAACCGGCCGGCCCATCGACCAGCTGGGTAGAGCTGGACCGCGGTGCTAGAAGGGCACCATGCAGGAAGACAGGCAGCCCGCCCATGCGGGCCGCGTGTGCAGAAGGCCGTCCGGTCTTGCCGGCCAGTTTGGGGAAGGGTGGCGCCGCCGGTGCGGACAACCGGGGGGGGGGGGGGGGGGCTTGGAATCCGGTCGGCCTACTAAGCCGGCCAAGTCATGTGCCCCACCGGGCCGCGCCATGCTGGGCCGAGCCGGGCCGCGCTGGGCTAGGCCAAACCGAGCCGAGCCAGGCCGGCCCGGGCCGGGCAGCGCCCCGCCGGGCTGGGCCACGCCACTTCGGGCCGGGCCACGCCACTTCGGGCCGGGCCACGCCCATTCGGGCCGATTTGTGTATTCCTTCAGACCGGTCCGACACCTCTGCTGGGTCGGACCCGTAAAACTGGGTTAACTCGACCCATCGGCCCACTGGGCTAAACAGGCTGGGCCTGTTAATCACTTAAACGAGAATAACTTAAAGACCACGTGTCTGATCGACATGTTGTCTGCGGAACTAGGACCCCTTCGACGATACAGTTCTTTTTATATACTCTAAGTGAGTTTTTGATGACTGTGGATATCATCCAGGTTAAAAATGGGCGTATTTCTAACCGGGCCCCTCGACCGAAAAAGCCATTATCTCTCATACCGGGCGTCCGATTGACGCACCGGCTATCGCGTTGAGTTCCTATTGACGAGGAAGAACAATGGGATTCATCAAATCTGGACTTTGTGATAGTTGTTGTATCAACCCTCTTGGATCGTGGAGCGGATCCTCCTAGAATCGAGCATGATATGTGCGGGAACCCTAGAGCTAGCTGCGACTGCAACGAGGATGACGACTGTACTGGGATCCTACGTGGGTTCGGCAGCAAGGACGACTATACTTGGATCCTCTGTGGGTTTGACAATGATGAAGATTGTACATGGATCCTACGTGGGTTCGGCAGCGATGGTTACTATACTTGGATCTTATGTGGGTTCGGCAGTGATAACTTCTGTACTTGGATCCTATGTGGGTTCAGTAGAGGAGATTATTCAGAGGCTACATCTAATCATCTCCACCCCTCTTCATGAGAAGTATACCTGTGTGAGTTGAGTCTTGACTTTAAATCATTATCTTTGGTATGATTGACTTCTTTTCTGTGTGGAATGGATGTGCTTGGTCTTGGAAGTTGGAGCCGTACTGAGATTGTTGACTTAGAAATATGTATGGGCATATACCTAAGTAGAGTTGGTTGATACTTCGTGTTTGTATATTTCCTTTGTGGATTATGGGAGACCTTCAGGGGTCTCGGGGTACCTACTGAGTATCGTATACTCACCCCTACATGGGCATCACCCGCACTATGTTTTGTTGGTTGTAGATGACGGACAAAACTGATCGTGGTCGAGGCTTGTGGAGATGGACGGTATCGAGAGGTGTAAAACATGGTGGGACGTACACGGAGAGGAGAGACATACTTGAGTTATCGACAAGACTATCTGTACCCACCCTTATGGTGGGATTCCTGGAGGATGACCTAGTGGTTGCTATTTTACTTTTCAGATGTTGTACTTTCTTTCTCAGTTGTACTGTACTTTCAGTTGTGTTTGTATACCGACCCATTTACTTTCCAGCACTTACTTTTGTACTCAATTTACTTCGTGTCTACTCCATCTTGCGTACACTGTTGTGTTTTTTTATTTATATAAAGGCAATGCCTTCCCTTTTATTAGGATTTACGCCTTTGGTTCTAGTCGCCAGCCCCTGGCCTATAGAAGGCGGGCTTGGGTAGTCATGGAACAGGCCCCGAGGACGGGTCGTGACAAATTAGCATCAGAGGAGTCGGTTCTACCACAGAACTCAGGACTCTGATAATTTCTTCTCTGTGAAGAAATAGTGTTAAGAGTATAGAGTGTGGTTTACAATCCAGGGAGTCCAGTGTTGGTGTGGCGGCCGACGTATCCATACACCAGGACCCTGACGTCTGATTTCCGACTTAGTGCTCGAAAACACTGATTTCATGTGTGTTTCAAAAGTTTTCATTGTGATTACTTTGTGTCAGCTCACCAGGTATACTGTTTGACCATTGCACACCTTTTTTTTCTTTTCAAGATGTCCCCACGAAGGCAGGCATCTAGGGTTCCTAGTTATGTGTGAGAGGACAGCCCACCGAGCAATGAGACCTCGGTGTAGGGCCCCATTACAGCAGAGGCACTAGCGGTACCTCTACCTGCTGGGCCACCGATACCACCAACCCCAGCAGCGGAGATTGCATGCCACATGAGTGAACTGCATGAGTTTCAGTGATAGAGGCCGCCCAGGTTCCGCGGAGAGACGGACCCTTAGGCAGCTGAGGATTGGATGGAGGCTATCGTCTGAGTCTTCAAATTAGTAGGGACACCAACAGACCTTATGGTGATCCTTCCCTTGAGTCTCCGGCACGTAGCGGTGGGTAGATGGTGGAGCCTAATTCTCCAGGTGAACGACAAGGAATATCTATATTAGATGGACTTCGAGAGCCTCTTCCACTCAGAGCTTGTTCCATACAGCCTCCGTGCGGTGCACATCCAGGAGTTACTACAGCTGTGGCAGGGCAGCATGACAGTAGCCCAGTACTCTGCGAGATTTACTGACCTCTCGTGCTACTCCACCGACATGGTATGGGACCCATTATTTCGGGCTCGGACCTTCGAACAGGGACTGAGGCACGAGATCAAGGCTTTGATGAACTCCCTCAGCATTCCGATGCAGGCAGGAGTACTGGAGTGAGCCCTTCTTGTGGAGATATTCCTTGCTAAGCCGACGCCAGCAACGAGGCCTACCGCAGGGCGACACATAGCAGAGTCTTCTGCATCTGGCAGTAGACAGATGTCGCAGAGGTCCAAGCGGACTAGGCCATCAGGTGGGCGACCCAAGGATTCTGGTTCGGATGTGCGGGGAACACATAGCAGAGACAGTCATACAAGAGGCAGACAGTGCTATGCATGCGGCGGGCAGGGCCACATGGCTTGTGACTGCCCGACTCACCATGCAGAGGAGAAACAGACAGTAGAGGGACCTCCCAGGCAGAGGTAGAGGTTCGACCGTGGTGGTCTGCAGGGAGTAGGTGGAAGAGGCAGAGGATCTAGCCGAGCAGCAGGTGGTGGACAATGCTTTGAGGCTCTACCACCATCACCACCAGGAGGGCCTCCCCGACCACAGGGAGCTGGAAGATAGGGGCAGGCTCAGCTCCAAGCAGTCGAGGCCTACGACCATGGTGCACCAGAGATGATTTGAGGTTCTATCTGTGTCTACTTCACCCTTTCTGCAGTTCTTATAGACAAAAGAGTGAGTCATTATTTTATTTCCACTACCCTTGTTCAGATCTCGGAGATTCCGACGCAGCCATTGGCTCTATCCTTATGGCTAGAGACTCCTACGGAAGAAGACTCGATGATTACGCACTGGTGCTGGCAGTGTGAGCTTACTCTAGGAGGTGAGAGCTTCTGCTAGGATCTTCTTGTAGCGGAGTCGAGGCCTTATGATTTCATCTTGGGTATGGACTGGTTGTCTACTATCCATTCTCAGATTGACTGCATTAGTTTCAAAGTGTGGTGCGTCCGCACAGATGGGAATAGGTTCACCTTCACCAGCGAGAAGGGAGACTTTGCAGCACAGGATGGAATTACGTTGAGGAGAGGACAACCGATCACACATCAGTTGGCTAGTCTCATCCTCGGAGCAGTTGATGTGTGGATTCCAAGTTTCCCTGTTTTGGTGGATCAGTATGCATACGTTTTCCCTGATGACGTTCTAGGACTAACTCCTCGTAAAGAGGTAGACTTCTATATTGACCTGTACCCCGGGACAACCCTGATATCTACACCAGCATATTGGATAGCTCCTACTGAGCTTTGTGAGCTACAGGTACAGGTGGAGGACTTGCAGGGCCAGGGATTTATCCGACATAGTGTTTCACCCTGGGATTCTCCGATTTTATTCACCAAGATGGCGGATGGGATCTTACGACTATGTGTCGATTACCGTCACCTGAATTAGGTGACCGTAAAGAACAAGTACCCACTCCCTAGGATTTATGTCCTCTTTGATCAGCTCAGGGGAGAATGATGGTTCTCGAAGATAGACCTCAGGTCAGGCTATCATCATCTCAGATTTTGAGACGAGGATGTGCAGAAGAAGGCCTTCATGTGTCAGTATGGACACTATGAGTTCTTGGTTATTCCCTTCGGCATAACCAATGCCCCATAAGTGTTCATGAGCCTCATAAACAGGATCTTACACCCTTACGTCGATCGTTTTGTCGTAGTCTTCATCGATGACATACTGAGTTACTCAACTACTGAGGAGGAGAATGCCTACCACTTGAGGGTTGTACTGGACACACTCCGAGAGCACCATCTTTATGGCAAGCTCTCAAAGTGCCAGTTATGGATTCGAGAGGTTCACTTCTTGGGGAACGTCATCTCGGAGGCAGGAGTTGCTGTGGATCCTGCGAAGATAATGGTAGTACTTGGTTGGGATCCACCCAAGACTGTGATGGAGGTGCGGAGTTTCCTAGGTCTGGCTGTGTACTATTGGAGATTTGTGCCAGACTCCTCCAGAGTTGCATCACCGCTTTCATCTTTGACAAAGAAGGGGAAACCCTTCGTTTGGTCATATAGATGTCAGCAGAGCTTCCAGGAGATGAGACAGAGATTGACCAGTGCACCCATCTTGAGGCTGCTGGAGGAGGGCGTAGGGTACGTAGTTTACTGCGATGCATCAGGGACTGGTCTTGGGTGTGTTCTGAAGCAGGATCAGGTAGTGATCACCTACGGTTCACAACAGTTGAGGCAGCACAAGCAAAACTACGCTACCCATGACCTAGAGTTAGCAGCAGTGGTATTCACCTTGAAGATGTGGCGGGACTATCTGATGGGTGAGTGCTTTACAGTCTACTCTGACCACCAGAGTCTTAGGTACATCTTCTCATAGAAGGACCTGAACCTGAGACAATGGCAATGGCTCGAGTTCCTCCAGGACTATGACTTTGAGATAGTCTATACTCCTGGGAAGGGGAACCTTGTGGTTGATGATCATAGCAGGAGGTCGGGTATTCATCTACTTGGAGAGGCGACAGAGCAGTTAACCGCTTTTTAGATATCCTTCGTGGATAGAAATGAGGCATCCTTCCTAAAATCCCTCACAGTCTCTCCTCCGCTACTTCAGTGGGTTAGAGAGGCAAAACATGGGGATTTTGAATGTGAGACTTGATGTGCTCATATTCCCAAAGGGTAGGCGCCTGATGGATTATCTGAAGGAGTAGAGAACGTCATCCTCTTTAGGGGATGTACCAAGGTACCAGTTGCACTGCAGGAGGAAGTGCTGAAGAGTTTCACACTTCTCCTCTAGCGGTACATCCAAGAGTGGCGAAGATGTACTGGGACCTCAGACAACAGCATTGGTGGCCGGGTATGAAGAAGGTTGTAGCAGAGTTTGTTTCACGATGCCTCACTTGCCAGCAAGTGATGGCAGAGCACCAGGTTCCAGCAGGCTTGGTACAACCTTTAGAGGTTCCAGAGTGGAAGTGGGACGGGATATCCATGGATTTAGTGATGGGGCTCCCATGTACTTCTATAGGACATGACTCCATTTGGGTGATTGTAGAACGACTCACCAAGTCGGCCCACTTCCTACCGATCAGAGAGCAGGGCTCAGTAGAGAGCTTAGGAAGCCTCTACATTCAGGAGATCATACAGCTTCATGGTGTTTTATAATCTATCTTCTTTGATCGAGACACTCACTTTACTTCCCAGCTTTGGAAGGGGTTGCATAAGGCATTCAGGACATAGCTACACATGAGCACCACCTTCCATCCTCAGACGGATGGCCAGACGAAGAAGACCATTCAGACCCTCAAGGACATGCTCCGTGCATGTGTTCATGACTTTGGTCACAGTTTGGAGGATCACCTAAATTTGGTGGAGTTTGCATACAACAAAAACTACCACTCCACCATCGGGATGACACCATAGGAGGCATTGTATGGCCGACCATGAAGATAACCTCTATGCTGGACTAGCCCTGGGGAGCCAGCACTCGTAGGACCAGAGATGGTTCATGCTACAACAGAGAAGGTGTAGATCATCTAGGAGCGGATGAGGAGTGCACAGAGCAGACAGAAGTCCTATACTGATAGGAGGCGGAGACCACTGTAGTTCGAGTATGGGGACCATGTTTTCTTATAGGTCTCACCTCGACGTGGATTATGGAGATTTGGCCGGGGCAACAAGTTATCTCCGTGCTTCATCGGACCATTCCATGTTCTAAGTAGGGTAGGTGATGTGGCTTAACGCCTGGCCCTTCCACATGAGTTGCACCGGGTGCACGACGTCTTCCACGTATCTCAGCTGAGGAGATACTTGTATGACTTGATGTATATCATCGATCATGGGGAGCTGGACATCGATGACATGGATACTTTTTTGGAGGTCCTGGTGGAGATCGAGGATCGACAGGAGCGAGTCCTATGTGGATGGTCGATTCCTCTAGTGCACATTTGTTGGAAGCATGGGAACCTCCAAGAGAGCACATGGGAGTGGGAGGCTCAGATGCATGCTCAGTACCCTCATTTGTTTCCCTAGTTTATGTTGTAGCTTTATGGGGACATAAAGCCCTGATGTGGGAGTAATGTAAAGACCCATAAATTTAAAGGAAAATTTTTTCTTAAATACTTTGGAATTTTATGAATCTATGGCTTCTGACAGAACTTGATTCTGAGGCCCAGTTTGCCTGGAATCAATTTCTGAAGCTTATCTCAGGTACGTTCAGTAAATAAACGAGAGGGATTTTATATCGTTTGAACTGGTGCTCAGAATTAAAATCTGAGGGCGCTGATGAAGTCGCAACACCGATAATTGTTTAAGGGGACCTTTACCGCAATTTATTTTTGACGGGATGAGAAGTTAAAATTTGTGAATTAAAATAAGAAGTGAATAAAAATTGTGGAAAATTTTTTATTTTATATTTAAGGTGGTTATATCCTACATGGGGGAGTTGGCGTGGGACCCACAAGCTCCTAACTACCCATGTGAGGATAATGTGAGGTGGGGACCACATGAGCCCCAACACATCACATTCCATAACTCCTTAACCCCTTTGAACTCCCATGTTAATTACTTGGCAACTCCCATTTAAATTTTGTAACCTTTTCACTTCCCCACTTAAACTCTTCCAACACACGCACATTAATTAATTAATTGAAACTCTTTCATTAATTAATTAAGTGTTTGAAATTTGTATTTTGAAATGCATGTCATGTTCAATTAAAATAAGGGGTGGACTTATTTTATTTTGGCAAGCTTGTTGTGTGAGGATTTGGGGAGAGAACTCTTGTGAAGAAGAAAGGGGATTCCAACTTTGTTGAAGAATGCCAACTCACCGACGAAGAACACCAAATCAGTGACTACGGTTCTTTATCCTCTTCTTCCTCCATGACAAGGGAGGAGACATCGACGCGGGAACTCGCTAACAATGGGGCTCCTTCTATTCTTCTCTTCATGATAAAAGAGGAGATGTCACTTCCTTGGGTGCACACCGACGACGACAGAAATGACACCGCCATCAATGAAGGTTGACAACCACGAACTTCTTTTCGAGGTAGGGTGTTTTGATTCAATTTTATTGAAAATAAAATTGTTGTTGTTCTTCATGAACCTCGTGAATTCTTGGCTATGTGTTACTACCTAACGGGAGGGTGCCAGCTGAACAAACACAACCTGACGACCCTCTGATGGAACTTAATCTTTTGGAATTGGAAACCGGAGGCGGAGGAAGCATGACGCCGTCACACCGTGCCAGGAACATTGCGAAGGAAGCCAACATCATCATGTCGGCTGTGCGGGAGGAACCGCGACCTGCATCACAGGCTGCTTCGGCGGAAGAACCGGCTGGCCCGTCGGCCGGCCGGGCGGAGGAGAACCACATTGCCAGGAGGGAACCCCGATGAGGAACCGGCCGGCCCGTCAGCCGACCGGGAAAAGCTGGACCGCGGCACTAGGAGGGCGACACACAGGAAGACCGGCAGCCCACCCATACGGGTCGCGTGCGCCGAAGGCCTTCCGGTCTAGCCAGCGGGTTTGGGAAAGGGCGGCGCCGCCGATGCGGACAACCGAGGGGGGGGGGGGGGGGGAGGGGGGGCTTGGAACCCGCTCGGCCAGCCGGACGAGCCAGCTGCGCCGTGCCAGGCCTGGCTGAACCGGGCCGCGCCGGGCCCGGCCGAGCCGGGCCGCGCCCCGTCGGGCTGGGCCGCACCACTTCGGGCCGGGCCGCACCCCTTTGGGACAAGTTGTGTATTCCTTCGGACCGGTACGACACCCCTGCTGGGTCGGACCCGTCAAACTGGGATAACCAGACCCGTCTGCCCACTGAGAAAAAGGGACTGGGCCTGGTAATCACTTAAATGAGAATAACTTAAAGACCGCGCGCCCGATTGATGCGCCGTCTGCGGCACTAGGACCCTTTCGATGAGATGGTTTTTTTCCATACTCTAAGTGAGTTTTGTATGACTATGGATATTGGGTGGGTTAAAAATGAGCGTATTTCTAACCGGGCCCTTGGATCGGAAAAGCCATTATCTCTCAGACCGGGTATCCAATTGACGCACCGTCTATCACGTTGAGTTCATATTTACAAGATATAACTTTGGGATATATCGACTCTGTACTTTGTGATAGTTGATGTATCGACCCTCTTGGATCATGGAGCGGACCCTCTCAGTATCGAGCATGCTGTGTGCGAGAACCCTAGAGATGGCTGCAACTGTGACGATGATGATGAATGTACTGGGATCCTACGTGGGTTCGGCAGTGAGGACGAATGTACTCGGATCCTCCATGGGTTCGTCAGTTATGACGACTGTACTTGGATCCTATGTGGGTTCGGCAACAATGGTTTCTGTACTTGGATCCTACGTGGGTTCGGCAGTGACGACTTCTGTACTTGGATTCTACGTGGGTTCGGTAGAGGAGATGCTTCAGAGGGTACATCTAATCATCTCCACCCCTTTTCGTGAGAAGTATACCTGTGTGAGCTGAGTCTTGACTTTCAATCATTATCTTTGGTATGATTGACTTCTTTCCTGTGTGGACTGGTTGTGGTTGGGCTTGGAAGTTGGAGCCGTACTGAGATTGTTGACTTAGGAATATGTATGGGCATATACCTAAGTAGAGTTGGTTTATACTTCATGTTTGTATCTTTCCTCTGTGGATTATCCTTTGTGGATTCTGGGAGACCTTCAGGGGTATTGGGGTCCCTACTGAGTATTGTATACTCACCCCTGCATGGGCATCGCCCACACTACGTTGTGTTGGTTGCAGCCGACAGACATCACTAATCGTGGTTGAGGCTTGTGGAACTGGACGGTATCCATAGGTGGGCCACCTGGTGGGACGTACACGGAGCGGACGAACATACCCAAGGTACCGACGAGACTATATGTACCCACCCTTTAGGTGGGATTCCCAGAGGACGACCTGGTGGTTGCTGTTTTACTTTTTAGTTGTTGTACTTTCTTTCTCAGTTGTACTGTACTTTCAGTTGGGTTTGTATACTGGCCCATTTACTTTCCAGCACTTACTTTTGTACTCAGTTTACTTTGTGTTTACTCCATCTTGCGTACTCTTTTGTGTTTGTTTACTTTTATAAAGGCAATTCCTTCCCTTTTATCGGGATTTATGCCTTTGGTGCTAGTCGCCAGCCCCTGGCCTATGAAAGGCATGCTTGGGGTAGTCACGACACGGTCCCTAAGGACGAGTCGTGATAGATAAAGGTATCCAAATATGCACCTATGGTCACCTAGGGTTTTAAGCAAGTTATATAAATAGAGAAAAATTTATGTAAAAACTCAAATTTATAATTACTATGAGAAAATAAATAATCATGGTGTGACTAGGTGGCTCACTTTAAAATAAACCCACAATCTAGAATTCATGGTGTAATATCTCCCAAAATATCAGGTTAAAAAGTTATTAAAATTAATATATTTAATGAACACCATAGAAAAAACAAAGTAATTATTCAATATTTACCAAAAATACCACGGATCATGGTGAGATCCTCAAATTTCTATCCTCAAACCCAAAACACCCAAAACATTCCATAATGCACTAAAAGGAACCACGACACAACAAAGTCCAGATAAGAACAGTTGAGAAAATTAACTACCAACGGATCCATGATACAACAATATTAATCATGTAGTAACCACCCTCATGTTATATTAACTCATTGGATTATTTAATTTAAACTCATGAAATCCCTTTAAAAAAGAATACTTCACAATCATTCATGCCATAATTAAAACCCAACATGCCACAAGTAGAATTATATAAGAATAAATTGAAAGATTCTATGACATAATCCATATCACATATGTTTCACCAATAATTCCTTGGGGAAATTCATGATATAAAAAGATACAATGCACTAAAATTCTCCATCCATTTCGAGACAACACGACACCAAAACCTTAAGTATCCTACCCTATGACACAATAGACAAACCACATTGAAACATAACTATTCATATAATAACACACTAAAATGTAGAAAAAAAATCCTTCAGGTTCAATATACACTAAACAATATATAATTTCATTACATGATCCACCAGGGCCCACCTAGATGGTGGTAATCCAAGAAAAACAACCTAATCTCACCTCAAATAAGTTAGGGGTTGGAGTCTAGAAGTGAGTAGGTATATCACACACATGGGAGGACTTATCCTAAAGTATCTGTCTACATGAACACATCACTATACACCAGTATAATTTAGAAAAGACAAACAACTGATACTATAGATGTTTTCATAATAACTATCCCACATCAGAGTATAAAAATTAATACAATAGAAGTGATAAACGACCAAATACAAGCCCAAAAAACTATAAAAGAATTCAACCAACTGACAACATGGGGGGAACTACCCAAAACAAACTCTTGGATCTATCTGAGGTCCGTCTAGAACAACTAAGGTCCACCTACTCCTATTCCACCTAAGAATCCAAAGAAAGGCCCACTATTAGCATAATACATGACATTTATTGGATAGCCCCATTTTGGGTTGAGTATAAAGATACCTAGTTGGACACCTTGAAATCAACAAAAAATAAAATCAAAGAGAATAGTTAGATCATCACCATGAAGGAATGTTAATCATAAAATTATACAATAATCATAACAATAAAACAAATATGCTCAAAAGTAGACACAAGGTCTTAAAGTAAAGTCACAACCATAATGTCAAACTTGTATTATACTAGAGGCATAGAAGAAACACTCTTCTAGGAGAACTCACTCCACGAGTCTTTCTATCACTGATGAAACTCATCCAAGAGTACACAATCATTGGATATTTCCATGAACAAGAACCAAGGAAACTGAGAGGGACTATCTGAGATGATCACTTGATCAGAACAACTTACCAAAAGAAAATAATAATAATACAAAGACAGAGGATCTCATCCATTTACTATGGGGGATTCATGACCTCACACAAATTAAACTTTCTAGTATAGAGATCACATGACTTGATAGTCATTAATAAGATTCCTAACCCAACCTATGGAAGAAATGATAGAGGATCCCACCTTGGCCACATAGAGGTATTCTTGACTGTATTTAAAACTAATACCATTAAGAAGATTACATCCTATGATCAAGACATGATGCCTCACTGTACCCTCATAAGGATAGAACAAGGGAACAAACCTAGACTACAATAGTCCAAGAGAACTCACCCAACATCAAACTGAAGCTATTTTGAAGAGAATGAGGGAACTAACTTTCCCTTGAAGAAGTACACAACATGTCTTGTGGGTGGGTGGGTGGGGGGACAACGTGTCTCTCTGATTTTGGGACTACCCATGTCTCTCCATCTCATACGACATGTATTTATCCATATAAATGGAATTTTCATTCATAAAACACGAAATTTAGAGCTTATATGGCACATAACATGTGGTGTTTGGAAAATCTTGTGAACTATGGCTTGTTACCATGTACTATATCCAGACCGATGTACAATGTTCTTTCCTGAGTACTTTATAAAGTATACAGGGTGTACTCCACATGACATGGTGTATAGGGGTTAGGATATCACTTAGCATACACTATCTACCCAACACCACTTACCTTTTGGAGTACATATGGTTTTACCCAATAAACAATGTGTGTGAGGTCTCATGGACTCCTGGATATGTACTTCATGTACACACTAAGCTATTCACTAAGGGTTATATAGAGTGTGCGTTCACTACATAATGTGTTATTCTAAAAGACATCCTGAGCATGTACTCCTTGTAAACATGCTAAGCTTGTTGTCTAAGGGTAACATTACATGTGAGTAAATCACATAGTGTGAGATATTTAACTCAACGCGTATCCCTAGTTTCCACATTGAGGGGTCCACACAATGTGTGTTCCTCTAAAATACACATAGTGTAGTTTATAATTTCCTACTATTTTATTATTTGGATTCTCACACACCTCCACCATCACTTTGATTTTTCCACCAATCAGGAAATAACATCCTGATCTGGGTTGGGCACCCTCAATGGCCAGCCAAAAGTAAGATTTAGACTATTCTTCATCAGTAAAAATGATCCACATAAAAATTTTAGGTTCCACATGGCCTAAATCATGGGAACCACACTATCCATGCCAACATCAGACCACAACTATCACCGATGGTTAAATTAGGACCACTCATGCTCTGAATCACCCATCACTACTCCCCTATTGATATTCACTTTACCCGGCTAATAGATCTACCAATTTCTAATCCATAATTGGATTATAATTGTTTACATCACACCTCCATCATGTCACCAAAAACCCAAAGATGGACCCATTACCATGATCTGTTATACTAAATAAATAATGAATAATGGTTGGTCTTATAAGGTATCAAAAAACCATAAAACATTCAAAATAATGATGAAAAATGTAAAAAACAGAGGGATAAATAGAAAAAACAAAATGTTAACATTGAATGAATTCTATGTTCATTTTTCTATCATCATTAAAATCCAAATAATGGTGGATTATCAAAGTAGTAAGAATAAGTAAGAAAAAAAATTCAAATTCCTAAATCTAACTTATGAATATAGATCTATGAATAAATTTGGAAAGGATTAATTCAACTTTGATGAAATCCATAAATAGGGATAAAACTAAAAAACAAAAACCCCTAATTCAATTTTGTATCGATCACTAATGAATAAAATTCTTACATCATTGTTGCTGGAAAGATCCAATAGCTTATTACCTTATGACGATCCTTGGAGTACCTAATCATCAATATCATGATCATCTTCCAACATGATCTTCGCCCAAGATCTCTACCCAAGCTCTAAATCCTCTTATCCCCTCTAGGTTTATGGAGCTAAACCTAAGTAATTCACTATAATATGGATTTAATTGTGGATAATTATGTTTAGTCCGTGTAATAAATAAATAAATAATAAATAATAAATAAGTAATAAATAAAAATAAATAAATAATTAAATAAATAAATTTATTTATTAATCCATCTTTGACCACTCTTAAACCACTTTCCAGAGTGCATGAAAGTTATGTCATGTCTAGGGTAAAACCTACATTTTGGATTTAATGGATGTCTAAAATTTACCATTCAATACATCGTCTAGGAGTTATTCTATTATTTTAAAATATAATGAGTACATGATATATTAGATTTAATTTTTTATTGTATCAACACTGGGGCTCCATGGGCTTCGAAATCCCATTCTGACTCTATGACTTAATCTGAGAATATTCCTTGAAATATTATAATGTTTAACATAGAAATTTAAAATTCATTACATTCTCTCCACCTTCAAGGATTTTTATCTCTAAAAGGGAAAACCTAAATAGATAAGTTAAGACACTGAGCTCGCATCATGATCTCTCAATCCCTAAATATCTCCTAGATGGTCCCATGATTCCTACAACCATGAACCCGAGGAATAAACTTTCCCATGAAGGGTATTCTCCTACCGATTCTAAAATGACACTAGGATCCTTGAAATGGTAACTCTTCCCCCAATATTCATCTCACCCCGGTCAACATCATGCAATGGGTCATCCACTTATATGCTTAGATGAAACACTTAAAAAACACCATACACCTAGTTTAATTATAATGGTTGGGATGAGTGGTATTCCATATCACTAACCTAATATAGTAATAGGAAAAGGGAATATGATCCCTGGAGATAGCCTTCTACCTCAACCAAATATATGAAATCCTTGAATAGGTGAGATCTATCAGAACACATGATCACCTCATTAAACCCACTTGGACTCAATCATTGGTCTGAAAAGAACTACTGATGACTCTTGGTAGTCCCCATATTCCCCTAGATGCACTTCACCTTCACTACCATATCACGCATGAACTATGAGCCCATAAGCGCTACTTCCCATTGGCTTTGACCTCTAAAATAGTGACCTTTAGTGTTTTCCGTACACGTAATCAAATGGTGCCACATTGATGGTTGATGATCCACCTAGTTATGGATAAAAAATGACATGAAATACCATGAAATTTTCTCCAAGACCTAAATAGTCCACTTTACCTATCCATATATCCAGGGGTAGAAGTTCAATGCTCAACCATAACTAAGTAACAATGGTATCCAACAAAATATCTATAATTATTACATGAATCAAGTATCCCTATCTAATTTTTTTTAGGGAACTCCATAAAGTTGGACTACCACCTTTATGAAAAGGAATCTCAATATTTCCATTAAGCTCTACTCTTGGATGGTTAGGAAGTAATCTAATTGGGAGAGTCCTTATATGATCAATTAGATAACATCATAAACCATTTCTGATTGTAGAAGAATTATAATGAAAACTAAAAAGATAACACCTTATTTCCACCTCCATCCGAAACCTCAACCTTCAACTATTGGCGGGTGAGATATCAAGGGATAAAATCAAAATCCATCCACCAAATCCTTATCCAAAAAACCTGATTCCAAAGGAACCTGATACATCTTCACCACTCCATGATTTATTTCCAATGTAAAAAATGAAATCTCCTTAAAACCTTCTCTCACAGTATGACTGGTGTCATTTTCTATCCTCGAAGAAGGATGATGTGCTCCCCACCTACAGAAAATTCAATAGGAAAATGTATAGTGGATACCTATTCATGAAAGGTCATGAAATTGATATCCCAATTTTGTGCCTCCCTCACACATTGAAAAATAATAGGGGTGAAAAACACCAACTAGAGGTGCGCTGCACCATCATCATCCTTAAGGGTTAACTATAAATAGGTCAACCGTTTCATCACTTCATTCAATCACGATGAATAGAAAACTTTTTTGTGAGCATCTTCCATACCCTCCATTATCACGGGTGTGTCCCAAGATAGAACTACATTAAACTTTACTAAATCCACCATCACTCCCATGTCTAAGATTGCATATCTCAAGAAGTGGAACTTTTGAATCTAGATCCAAAACATTGATAGATTAACATAAATACATTACTCTCCTAGAACATCTAGAACAATCCTCAAGTGTCCATTATACTCTAGATTCGACGTTGAGTACACTATTATTGCATTGAATAAGACTACCATGAACAACTCTAAGAAGGGTTGATAGGTCTATTTAATATGTCCAAAAAAAATTCTTGGGAATTAAACATGCTAAAAGGTATCACCATGAACTCAATAAAACCATAGAGTATTTCGATATTCAACTATAGTAAATCCTCCTCTTGAACCTACAGATGGAGAAAACCCATCCAGAGGTCAAACACTAAGAACCACTTTTCCCTTGACCATTGGTCAAAGATGTCATCAATTTTTAGGGGTGGATACTTATTCCTAATAGTCACCTGGTTCAGGTGATACCAATCAATTCTTAAACTCAAGTTCTCATTCTCCTTCTTGGAGAATAATGATGGGATTGATCGGGGGAACACACTAGGTAAAAAAATCCTCCTCCTCTATAGATTCTCCAACCACACCTTTATCTCTCACATCTATATGAGGTCATTCGATATGATAATGAAGATATTATAATATCCTACAGTGCTTGTCTATATAGAATTCAAACTTTAGATGGGGAGGTAATAATAGAACATAATTAGAAAAGAAATCCTCATACCCCCCAAAATCATAGGAAATTGAAACCTCATATCATGGAATTATCCAAGGAGAATAAAATACAACTAATAAGGAATCATCCATATCCTCCCACATATTTTATCATCCTACTCTTTCGGGGATTCATTCTTACCAATGATGGAAAATTCCATCCCACTATCTTGGATACACTATAACCTTAATCAATAATAGTCAGCTGAGAATGGATCGTAGAAAACTAGTCCCCACCGAGGAAAACATCATAAGGCATCACTTTCAAAATGGAAATATTTCACATGAGGCTCTCTCTCCTCCCAATGTCTGGTCATATCATCATTAGAAGGGTGTGAGAACTGAATCCACTCTCTAGGGGCCTCCAAACATAAGAGTCGAGCTGAAAATATCCACTATTTCAATAGGGATCGAACAAAGGATATTTTTAGAAAAATATTTCTTGAGACTATGTACAAAAACTTCAACTAAAGCAGGGAAGACACATGTCATACCTCAAAACAAACTCAATGTCTCTAGATTACTAGATCCTACATCCTAAACATATCCCTTCACTTTTTCATCTATTCCCAAAAACCAGAGCTTATTGAAATAACTTAGCACATTATAATGAACTCAAACATGAAAGTCAAAGGAACTAAACTACCACACCTTAAAAGTATCTATTTTCAGTAGAAATGAATCTCACAAATAGTTTTATATTGAATTCGATGAAAGCGTCTAGATTAGGGAAGTTACCCTCTTCCTTGTATGACCAAATCCACATCAAACGTCACCAACACAAGACTCTACTAATTCCCTACATTAACTCAGAGAAGTCTCACCATCAAGACCACCACAAAGAGGGGTCCTATATAGGCATATTTCTCCCAACATAGGCTCCAGTTAGGCCTCTATCACCTGGGGTTCTGGCTCACCCAAAATCTTGGGTGGTTCTTGACTTTGAAACTTATGAAGCACTCTCAATATTGGTGCGTCATATGTAGATACCACTGAAACCATTTATTTCTCTATCTAATGTGGTGAATCCATATAAACCACCAGTGGTGGGTCAAAATGATACCCAAGTGGTGAAGATATCACTTAGTATCCTCATGGAAGAACCACCCCTACCAAGGTCCAAAAACTGTAGCCTTTTCTCCAAGAAGATCATAACCACAACCCCATACTAGAATTCTAGCCTGACTATAATCATGGAGACACCAAGAAGTAACCAAGATGTACCACCCTCATAATATCATATCAGGAAGCAGATTCAAGAAGGAATTTAAAACCACAAACCCACTGGGCCTTCAGGATATGTAATGGGCTACAATCCCACTGGGCCTTCGGGCTATGTAATGGGTTTCCCTTTACCCAGTTAAAAGAGGTCTTTGCTTTGATTTAATAAAAAAAATGAGGCTTCGACCCCAAACTTTAAAAAAATGTATTCACCAATGTTTTCCCTACATCCAATGCCTATATATACCAATTCAACAAAATTTGTTAGAGTATTGGAAAATGGATATGTTTCCCACTGCAACAACATTGGGTTCCCTATCCAGAGAGATGAACTTGAAACACTTTAACACCATTGTATTAATTCCCATACCAAACCTCACAACTAGAAAATTTATAAAATCCAGTCCTAAAATAACCTTTTTATACCACTTTGTTACAACTCGACCCATTGGGGTATGCCCAGCTATATGTAAGCCAATAATGATATCCCAATACCACTTATAATTGTACATGGGTTGAAAACTAACATTGATTTGGAATATCACGCACAAAGTAGGCCTTACCCAAAAGTACCTACACACACACAACTCCATACACTAGTATGATGTAGAAAAGATAAATAATTGATTCTATAAATGCACGTATAACAATTATCATACATTAAAGTACACAAAATAGTATAATAGAAGTAAAAAATGTCCAAATAAAATCCCACAAAAATTATAAAAGAACCAAACTTGTGGAAAATAAGGGGTAGTTACCCAAAACAAAATCCTAGATCCATTTTAGGTCTATCTAGAGCTACTATGCTCTACATACTATTAGCCCAACTATGACTCCAAATAAATTCTTGTCATCTACATAATGCATGACACATACAGATAGATCTCATGTTGGGGTGAGTACATATATACCCATTAGGACACCATATAATTACCAAACACAAAGAATCAAAAATAATAGTCATCACATCACTTGTAAGGATTTTCAATCAAAAAATAAGACAACAATCAAAATAATAACCCATAAATACTCAAAGGTAGACACCCAGCCTCAACGTAATTTCACAACCATACTAATAAAATATTATTATACTAGAGTCTCAAAATAAGAACACATCTAGGATAACCCACTCCATGAGTCTTTCTCTCTCTGATGGAACTCATCTAAGAGCTCATACTCATTAGATATTTTCATGAAGTAGAACCATGTTAACTGATAAGGATAATAAAAGATGCTCACTCGATCATAACCAGAAGGAAAAATACATTGATACATAGATATGGAATCTCACATAGGGTCTCTTGGGGATCCATGATCCTATATAGAGTAAACCTACTAGGATGGGAACCACATTCCCTAATAGTCTGCAACGAGATTACTGACCCAATATAGGGAAGAAATGATAGATCATCACACCCCATCCATACAGATGGGTTCCTAAATCTATCCAAGAATAATTCCATATAGGGGATCACATAATATTCTTAGGAAATTATTCCTCACTTTAACCTTGTAGGGATGAACCAAGGTAAGGAAACCACACTGAATAGTCCAAGGAAACTCCCCCAAGATTATTCTAAAGTTCCTCTGAATAGATTGTGGGATCTAAATTTCCATTGAAAGAAGTACAAAACATGTTTTGTGTGTGGGGGGGGGGGTACATGATGTGTCTCTATGATTATAGCACTTCCCGTGTTTCACCATATCACATATATATCTTTCTCTATATACATGACATGTTCTTTTATAACACATGAAAACTATAGGTTGGTTGGAACTCAACATGTTCCATATAAAGAATACCTTTTAATCTAGACCATTCTCATGTAATACAACTTTTTCCATGTACATTGTCCATTTCCAAGTACTTTCAAAAGTATAATGGGTGTAATACATATCACATAGTGAGTAGGGGTCAGACCGACACTCAGTGTGTGTCATACGCCCAAGATTGTGTACCTTCTAGACCATATGGGTTGTGCCCCATCATACATAGTGTGTGATGGAACATGGTCTCCTAGGAATGTACTTTTGATAAATGTAGATCTATTTACCAAGGGTTACACAATTCATGGGTCCACCACATGATATGTTTTGCTACATAGATTTCGGGGCATGTAATCCCTATACACGCTAAGGAAAATTGCTAAGGGTCACATGCCACGTGAGTAAATTACATGAAATCTAATATGTAACTCAACACGTAACCCTATATGTCTCATAGAGGGGTCCAAACGGTTCATGTTCCTATAAACTACACAATGTTTTTTTATAATTTCCCATAAATCCTAGTTCATCATGTGTATTTTCCTGCACCTCTACTGTTTCTTCAAATTTTCTTCTAATCATGCCAAAAAATATGGATCTAGGTTAAATACCCTCAATATTCGACAAAATATTAGATTAATTCCATTATTATTTGGAAAAAATTATCTACATATCTATCTGAGGTTCCACATAGACTAGATCATGGGAACCAGATTGCTCGTTCCAATATCAAACCATCGATGTTGCTAATGGCAGGATTCTAGCAACCTATGCTCAGAATCTCCCATTGATACTCCTCCAATGATATCTTCTCAACTCAGTTCACATATCCACCATTTTTTAATCCATCATTAAATTTCCATCATCATTTCCATACCTCTATGACATCTCTAAAAACCCAACGCCAAACTAGTGACAATGATCTATTATTCTAAATAATGAAAACACAATAATCAGTTCTCCTGGGTATCATTGAACCATCATCCAACCGAAATATTGATGATGAACATCAATAATGGAGGGATATAGGAACCAGAAACAAATTTAACATTAAATGAAGGAAATTTTTATTTTTTACATTGTAAAGAGAACCCAATGAATGGTGGATTATAAATGTAGAAATAATCAATGAGAAAAAAATAAAAAATTTATAGATCTAGGAAGTGAAAGTATACATTGGAAAAATGAACAATGATCAATATGAAAATTAATTTATAAAGGATTAATTCATGTTTATATTAATCCATAAATGGGGAAATAACCAAAAATTCAAATAACCTACATAGGGCTTGGATCGATTACTGATGAAGAAATTTTCTGTATTATTTTTTAGTGATATGCAATAGATCATTCATTGAGGATAATCCTTATGGTACCCGATCCTTGATTCAGGATTATACTCTAAGGTTATCTTTAGTAGAGATCTCTACCTGAGTTCTATATCCTCTCATTCCCTCCTGGGTTATGTATTAAAACCAAGGGAATTATCCAAAACATGTTTTAAATAAATCATGATTAGGTTTTTTCCATTTAATAAATAATAAAAAATAAATCAAATAATTTATTTATTAACCTTCCTACAACCACTCTTAAACCAATTGCTTGATGTGCACAAAGGTTATTTCATTTATATGAAAAAACCCACATTTTAGATTTAATAGAGGTCTCATATATCTCATTAAATACACGGTTTGGTAGTTATTCCATTATTTCATAAAAAATTTATGCATGTGATATATTATATTTAATATTTTTTTTATATAAAAAATTAGGCTCCTCGAGCCCTAGAATCCTGTACTGACTCCACGACTTCCTCTGAATGTATTCCTTGAAATATTCAAATGTGTTAAATAGAAATTTTAGAGTCATTAATTATAATTTCATACCATTATGCATTCCTCAAGTTAATATTTTATCTCCAACTCCATCTTCCTCCTACAAACCTTCTCCCAACACTTCCAACATCCAAAAGACATAATGTAATGGTCCAATAATGTTGGATCCCTTAAAATTAACAAATCAATTAAGGGTTACATAATTATGGGTCCACCCATCACTTCATAATGAATTATGAATATATGTTCCACATGAATATAGAAGGAATAAAAAAAATACAACATGGATTATGATATGATTAACCCTTGGAGATAAAATATGCATTCAATGTTATAAATCAGTTATATTATAAAGTAATATTTGATCAATATAATGAAGCTTAGGATATTCACACTATATATATAAAGGATATATATGGTATTAAAAAAGTAATAAAATTATCAAAAAATTATCATTATTCATAGTTGATGATAATATAAGACAAAAGTTGTGATGAATCATTTCACTCGTAGATATATTATTTCTACTATACCACCCATACACAGGAACATGGATAGATAATTATTGGATTATATTGACATATTATCCATTTATAAAAATGATACTTTTTATGGGAATACAACATAAGAAATTGTCATTTGGGTGGAATAAAAAATAGAACTTTCATAGATGTAGAAATTTTTATAAGAAGATAAGAAAATGTATAAGTTATAAGCAATGAATTTCATAGTTTTTATGTAATGTTAGAATAATGAAAATATTATCATTAAGGAATGAAATAAAAAAAATATCTTTTTAAATGACATTTAAAAAAATGAATAATTAATATTACGTAAATAATTAATTTTTAAATAAACATTGATAAAAATATATAAGATAATTAAAGAGAAATATTGAAATAATATTTATAATTTATGATGGTGTTTTAATAAAAATATAAGAATAAATCAATTTAAAACATCATTATCCATAGTTGGTTGAAATTATTTCCAAAATTTTATTTTAATAATAATATTTTCCAGTCATTAAACATTTAGAATGTATAGATTTATAATATATAAAACATTCAAGGAAGATAATATTAATGAAAAAATTCAATTTAAAATAACTTAGGGTTTGAATTAGAAGTAATACAAAGGGAATCCTAAAAAAAGAGTATCCATATAAAATAAAATAAAAGGAAGTATAAATAACATAACTGGAGATTATCATAAGGGGAAAACAAAGAATATAGTGATATAAAGGGTGATAAATAACACAACCATAAGATAAATAATATCAAGAAATTAATCTTCCGAATAATTCATGGTATAACTATTAAAAATATATAAGAGTTAGGGATACAAGTAGAAATTAAAAAATTAATAGATAATAGTACTATAAAATATCAATACTTAGGGTGAAAACACATAGAATAGAGGATAGAAAATAGATAAATTATACATTAAGAGAAAGAGGATTGGGAAGATAAAACCCATTACCTTGTGTCCTAGCACGGTTTGAATGTCCTGTAACCTCTTGAATGTTTGAATTTAATATGTTAATTACCAATTTTAGAAACTTAATAATGTTGGTTACATATTTTATAATACATTTATCATTATATCCTATTCCTTTTGATATTGCTTGTGTAGATCATTTGGGGTATCTCGGACCATAGTTACAAAGATGCTTCAGTATAATGGAATTGTTTAATAGTATTTTCCATGGTTCTATAAGATCCAGAAGTGTAAATGTATTGAAATTAATGTTATTATAGTTTTGGTTAAGTTTCATGTTAAATAGTTAGTCCAATTTTTTCTAATTTAAGAATCATGTCTCGGTAAGATTTTTTTAAAGATATTATATTAACTATTATGGTTAATTTTTAATATCAATAATATTATTCCAAATTTATCATTTAATAATTATAAAAATAACATATATTTATTATTAAATTTATACTTATACATTAAAATAATTTTAAAAACTATAAATTAAAAGTTAAAATGAAAAACATCATCCCTCACATAGGTGGTATATTTCTACCATTGTGTGAGTGTAGTTTTTAAAATAGTTTAAAACAAAACAAAAAATAAAATATAGGGATTTAACAAATTCGTTAGTGTATAATTATAAAAATATTTTATTTTTTATAATCATAACATAGATATATATGGGTGATAAGATAATGATTAAAATAAATGTGTAAGGATGGGATATTTTTTGTGTCGATTATTTCAACATTTTTGTTTAATGGTTTATGATATTATGTTATAATAGTGAAAAAGATTCTAAATATTTATCACATGAGTACATAAAATCTTTATATTAATGATATGAATTTCTTAATTTTCAATAAATTAATGGTTTTTATCATGATTATATTTTATTTATTATAGTAATCATGGTTTTGAAACGTTTTTGTTTAGGTGGTATAATCGACCATAATAGTATATTTGTAATGTTTTTAATACCATGATTATTTTATTATTGTTATTTAATATTAAAAATTATTTAAATTAGTAAAATATAAAATAATTATATATGAATATCATATTAATATTATCCATGGAAGTGATAATGAAAAATGAATTATGTCATCCATAGAGGCAGTGAACCAACCATAATATGGGTGATGTTTTAGTTTTTATAATTAATGATAAGAAGTAGGGAAATATATATTCCTATAATATAATAAAATTATATTACACCTATTTTAATGATATTATTATATCATAATGGATCTAAGATATTTGGAGGTGGTAGTAGAAGAAGAAAACCAAAAAGAGTTTGGTTAAGATAGTTTATCGCTTCCTTTGGAAGTCCTCCTTTGAAATGATACTTGTTCTTAAGGAATGAAATTTTATGATGAAAAAAACTATAAAACATGGTAATGTATTTTTGGGGAGTGATTTATATAGATATTAGGATAAATAATAAGTTTGTAAGTGAATAGGAATGAGTGTAAGTGAGGGTGTATCTATAGGTGAATAAGAGGAGAGTTTTTGGATAAAAATATTTAGTATTTTTGTTTTTAAACTCAATACTATAAGTTTTAATGATTATTATTTATATTAATAGTATTTAATTATAAAATTTATATTTTTTCATTTAAATACATCCACAACCTAATTAAATCATTACAATGTTTTATTTAAAGTAAATAATAAAAAATTGATTTTTATTAGGTGTGCATCAAAGAGAAAAGGGTGAACAAGAGGATTAATCTCAAGATCGAAGATGGTTCCTTCAGTTTGGATTTAAAGTGGTTGGTAAAATAGAATTTGATTACTTTGAAGAACTCTTTTCTAGACCAAATAGATATTATTATGAGAGGTTCAATATATAGGTCGGAGGGGAGGATTTTATGAACTGCATACCATGGTTGATGGAGAAATAAGATAATGATGTTATGATGGATATCCATGAGGTGGATGAGATTAAGGTCATAGTGTTCAGTACGAGCAAGGAAAGCGATCTCAATCCAAATGGTTTTCTGGGTGTTTTTTTATTGAAATGTGGGATATTGTTAAGATCCATGTGAGAGAGGAAATATAGTATTTTTTTAAAGGTTGATCCTTGAACCAAGACATTTTTGATTCTAAAGTGGTCCTCATTTATAAAGTTAAAGATCCCTCATCCTTGAATCAGTTTATACTAATATTCTTATGTAATTTTATATATAATATTCTTTCCACTCTTCTTAATATAATAGTTTTCAGCGTTATCCATAGAATTAATTCACCTGAAAATCAAGGATTTGTGCAACGAAGAAGCATCTAGGGGGATATTTTTATCTCCTAATAAATAATTAATGATTTTAATAGAAGAACAATTAGATCTAATACCATTATTATTATTGATATGGAGAAGGAAAATGAAAAATTAGAGTGGATATCTATTCTTAGGTTCATGAGGAAAATTTGGTTCTTAGAATGGTTTTTTGATTTGTGGTTCAAATGTTATTCCATCCCATGGATCACAATTTCCCTAATGGTAAAGGAATTTGGGTTCATTAAATCGATATGTGGTGTTAGGCAAGGTGATATACCAACACCTTCCTTTTTCATCATGGCTCAAGAAGCTCTTACAAGGAACATTCATCAAATTATTTAGGATTGAAAGATTCTTCCATATCATAATAGGTCTGGGAAGGGTATGGTGTCACATATAATGTTTTCATATGTCATGTTATTCTTTATTAATGGTAAGAAAAAGTTAGTTTCTAGGTTCTTAAATGTCATGTCCTAATACAGCAGGTTGAGAGGCCAAATCATTTACTCAAGATAGATTAGTGTTTTCATATCCAATAAGTGATCCAGAAGACGTTACCTTGATATTCAGTCCAATTTGGGTATTCAGTGGCCCCACCTTCCTATAGTTTATCTTGGAACCCCAATATACAATGGCAGGGTCAAGAAGGTTTTCTTTCATGACCTTATCAATCAGATAATGGGGATAATTTTCAACTAGAAAAATGGGTTCCTCTTATTTGGAGGTAGGATGAAAATAATTAATAGTGTACTGACATCAACCATAATGCACATGTTATCCTCCATTAATCCACTAAAGGGTACTATTTGGAACTTGGAAAATCTCATTGCCACCTTTATTTGGGATTCTATTCAAATTTGTCGCTACCACTAGGACTCATAGAAAAGAATGGCTAAACCAATTACTGAAGGGGTGTTGGGATACACGACCTAAAGGAGACCATGAATTCCATACATGCATGGTTGGTATGGGATTTTTGTGAAGGGATTTATAGTTGGTCTAAGTTCATGTCTGGAATGTATGGGGAGGACTGATGGAGTTGTGATAAGAAGTCAAGAAAGTTATCTAGCCTTGCGTGGTGCACACTCAGTCATCTGAAGAAGTTGGATGGGGTGTTTAGATGGATGGTTGGTCATGGAGACATTAGTTTTTGGAAAACAAACTGGTTGGGTGATCAAATTCATTTCCAAATATTCAGAAAACCAAATATTTTGTTTAAATAGGTTATCCTATGATCGACCTTCCTTAACACCGTTCTGAACATGAATCAAAAAGAGGTGTTTGATAGTATCATTCAGATTGACGATTCAGACATGTGTACCTTTTTGGGATCTTCTTGTAGGAGGTTCTCTATTCGTGACTTCAAGAATTTGTTCCACTATAGAATCACTTCGTATGTGTGGGATTCTAAGCTATGGTGTAAGAAGACTCTTGGGAAGATGATTTTTTTAGTTTAGTGCCTGAGGAACCATGTGTTTTACACTTATAATAATGTTAATATAATAGAAAATATTTTGGCTTCTTGATGCCAGTTCTATAGTAGGCTACAATATGAATCAACAGAGCATTTGTTCTTGCATGGTTATTAGTCCAAGGGGATCTGGAACTACCTACACCAAGCGATGAATCTTACCATCTCTACTAGTTCTATGCAGAGAATCATTGAGGAATGGTTTTAGGGATTTGGGAATATTGGAATGGAGTTCAAGGTGTGAAGTTTGTTTTTCATGGCCACTTGTTGGATTATTTGGGATACTCATAATAAAGATAGGTATGACAATAAAATTTCTAGATTCCATCTTTAGGTGCAGGTGGACCTTTTAGTGATGGAGATGGGGAAACTGATCAAGAATGCAGGTGAATCCATCCCTTTAAGGTTATTCCTTCTTACCTACTGCTTGTATTTAGTTACCAATCAACCAAATCAAGGTCAATGGGTTTGACTGTCTATCCCATGCATGGGGATGAAGCTGACCATAGATGGGTCTTGCAGGAATGGGGAGATGAGAGGGGGTGGGATGGTTCATAACTACCAAGGATCCATGTTGCTAGGTTTTTCTTCCTTCATCGGTGCAGGTAACTTCATGCATGTGGAGCCTAAATCCTTGGCCATTGGTTTCTATTTTTGTAGGCATCTCAATATCCAAATTTTAGAATTTGAGACAAATTCTTTTATAGTGGTTAAGTTTTGTATTGAAAAGGGTGACATTCCCTAGGATCTGGCTTATACTATTAGGTATTGCAGGAACCATGTCAACTAGAATATTTTGGTTAGACACACCTGACATGAAGGGAATTATAAAGTGAATTATTTTCCTAGAAAAGGTAACGAGGGAGAGAGATTGACAATTTACACCACTTTGGGAACTCTTCCTAATTATTGTAAGATTATTGTTAGGAATGATTTCCTTTGACATCACTACTTCTTCCCCTTCATCCATTTTAACCTTGGTTGTTTTTAAGTTATTTTCGAATAAAAAGTAAATTTTAATCAGTCTATTCATAAAAAATTCAACTATTTCAGAAAAAATGTGAAAAAATCACCCTAATCTAATTTCAAAATTTTGATTAAAAAGATGAGGGTAATTTTATCAAAATAAATTTCTAAATTAGGTAATTATATTATTCACCTTTCAATTTTTTTATTTTTTATTTCCAAATTCCTCTTTTTGGTAGAGTGGGAAACAGATACAATCCAATAGTAAACCAGACCAGTAGATTATGAAGAAATACAATAAAAAATGTTTCACCTAGGTACCAATAAATGATACTAAGATGATCCCCAAATAATGAATAAGGTCATCAAATAGATCATAATTCTTGGAGATACTTTATGTCATGGGGGTTGGGAGGGGGGGGGGGGTATAAGGAATTTTTCTTCAAGATGTCCTTTATCCTTATGAACATGCAGGTAGGGTAGAAAAATTGATTAAGACTCTATGTTTCCCCTCACTATAGATGTGATGTTGATTGTTTTCCATGATGAGAATCACAACCTTCTAGTTTCCAAATACCAAATCATAATTCCTCCAAATTCAATATCTATCAAGCTTTACACTGCAACCATCATAATACATCATCATTGAAAGATCATCAAAATAATAGAACAATATATACTAAATCAGATGGATTCAAGAAAAATGTCGAACAAACTTGTCAAAACATGGCCACCGAAAAAATACATCGACCACTATAACACATCACCACCCCAAAAACATAAAAGAAATAGAACACCATAAAAAAAATCATAATATTCCAAGATAACTCCCCACTACTATTATCGAAACCTAGACACCTAAAATAGGATTCCATCCATCAGATATTGAATTAACACTAGCCCTATCACCACCACCATTTAATATAATTACCTAAAAAGCATATCACCTCAAAATGTGACACCAATACCATTATTTACACTTTTATATACCAATCATATTACTACCCAAAAACCAGTTTTAAATGAAAGAAAAGAAGGACTGCACAAGGGGGAAGGGAGAGAGAACTAGTAGAAAAAATTCAAGGACCCACAAGGGAATCAATGGATAGAATATGATACTTTAAAACTCATATAAAAAGGAAAAAAATTAATGAAAGTCACACATCCTTATAAATTGATTAATTATCTATGAAAACATCCCAAACCACCCTAAAAGACCACAAAATTAAACTAATATAGGTTCTATAACATGGGATTAGGTAGTAAGAGTAGATAAATAAATGAATGAGGGATTAAATAGTTTTATATAACTTCAATGGAAGATCCAGTGAGAAAAAAATCTGAAAACCCATTCCACCCAAACAAAAAAACTTCCTAAAAATACCAATTCACCCTAAGAACCATATCAATAAGTCAAATATTGGGTGTAACATTGTGAGAAGTAAATAAATAGAATATAGGTTGAATGAGATCCTTGGTAGTGTAAATGAAAACCCAAAACCAAAGGAATAAAAAATAAATCTAAAATAGAAGAAGATCAACCTTAGAGTGGGAGGAACACAAGTAGAGAGGTCCCTAAAAACATACCACAACATCCATCAATGTAACATGGATAGATAATTTAATGAAGGGGGGGGGGATCATATATCTAAAGTTGGACGATCGGTTAAAATCAATAAAATATTAATATTATTTTTTATTTTTGATAGTTTTGTTTTAATCCATGATTTTTAGGACCATGATATACCAAAATATCCATATTTAGTTTTAATATTTACTTGAATTTTTATATCATTTTAAAATTTTAAATTTTATAGAGTATAACCATACTTTTATGTAGTGTTCTATTTTATTGAAATAAAATAGTGATTTTCTTTTTACATGTTTTATTCAATTTATTTATGGTAATTTATTTATTTATATTAATTAATATTTACTAGACCAAAATTTATTTAATAAAATCATGAAAAAAATTATTAATAGATAAATATTATAGTTTCACATCATTAAAAAAACAAAATAAATTCATTTAACACATACAGACATATAATTTAAATAATAAACTTCAAAAATATATATTCATTTATAATTTGGGATGTTATAGAAAATGATCATTATGATAACTTTGGTTGAATAAGTTGGGAATGGTTTCGTTGTGTACCATGATACCAAATTATTTCATGATGGAATTTCAGGATCCAAATAACACACATAAGGTGAATGTGAGTGTTGTTTGATAATTATCTAAATGGAAACCATCAACTCTTTAAGTTTTGATTAATCACAAAACAACATCAATTTAACTAATGTGTTTACATTAAGATTATTTAAATATTTAATAGAGTATAAAAATTATAAAAATTATCAATCCAAATAAAGTATATATATATTTGGTAATAAAACTATTTATATAAAAACCATGCCTACCATATTGAAGACATAAAAGAATTAAATTATAACCGAAGAATCTTGAAAATAAAAAAATTTGACTGAATATATTATGAAAAGCATGAAAACTAAATAAATATATTTCAATAGACACAAAACAATATATAAGTCCAAGAGAAATACAAAAGACTCAATTAATATGATATTTTTTTAAATAACTAAAATGGAATCAACTATTTTGATTGAGAAAACTAGAGGACCGTTATAAGAACTTTGATATATGAAGATTTTGGATTAGATGCTACAATTATCATCTACATGAATCTATAAATAAGTTTCATTGACCAAGATAAAAAAATATTTTTATTAAATTATGAGTTTTATCACTCTTTTTATTTTATTTTCACACATTATATCTTGTTCCCACACCTTGATCATTTTATTTTCATTTCCACAACATGATTTTTTATTTATAAATAATTAATTTTTAATTTCTGGTTATATTATCGAATAAGTCATTTATTTAGACTCATTTATAAAATTGATTATTTTTTTCGAGTGTTCAAATATCTAGATATGTGGTTAGATCCTCCCACCACTTTGGGTCATAAGTGAATAAGTCATAGTTCTTATGAACTTATATGTCAAAATCATTGAAAAATTTGGGATTATGGATTTTTTATCCTGAAAATTGTTTTCCATACTATGTTATATTATATTATAATTTAACTAATTTATATTTTAGTTGGTTTTATTTTATTTTTTGGATAACAACTGAGATTTATCTTACATTCTATATTTGCTTTATACTTTTCACCACAATGTTTGGTTTTGGCTATCCAAAATTTTGATTTTGTACAATAATTAGTTTCTTTATATGGGATTTTAGTTCATTTTTTATAAATGATAAATACACCCATATTGAAACAATATTATTCAGAGAACATTTGGTGTCATAATGAGTCTAAAAGCTTTATTTTTACTAACATATACTAGATTAAAGTCCAAATGACCGATGACATTCCAATTAGAATGAATGTATGATTAAATTCAAATAAAACTCTAATGTATGATAAAACATATTATAAGTATTGAAGAAATTTAACATATACACATTCCATCAACATGGCTGTAAAACTATACATGATGTTACTAAGTGATTAATAAATTCTAGAGAAGCTAATTTCAACTTTCATACTGGATAAAATGGTTGGGTTTTTGTTGAATTAAATTTTTTTTAATTTTATAATATGTTAAATCAATAAATATATATATATATCAAGATATCCTCATGTAAAATAGAAAACAAAATATAGAAGAATATTTAAATGGTACACATCAAAATACTGAGGGTAAAACAAATTAGCAATGATCCATGTAGAGTATCAAAATTGCTACTTTATACCAAGGGAAACGATGGATAAGATGTATCAATGGTGAATAAAAATTATTAATAGATTAAAATCACTATGTATAATTGGTATTGTGTATAAATGATGGTAGAAAATATAATAGTCATAAATGTGATTTAAATCAAATATAATTATACCATAGGATATGAAATAATTTAAAGATATCAATGTATATGAACTTATCTAAACCATGAATCCGTATGAATTATGTCTCAAGAGAGATAGGGATAGGGATAAATATAATAATAATAAGGTTTTTTAACTACTAAAACAATTAAAAATCCAATATATGGGTGATATTTTTATATAGTTGATAATGCTTTTGATTGATTAGAAAAATTAATGGAAATAATTTTTTAAATAAGTGTACCTTGAAATAAAAACAATAATAAAAAATATAGAATATATCAATATATATTGTTCAATAAGAGATATGATAAAAAGAATATAATGAATTCAATTATTATGAATTTAATAAGTAGGGAAAAATAAAACTTGAATATACTCATATTAAAAAAAGATAATAGGATGAGAATATAAACAAAAATTAAAGAGGTTTCTGAATCCAACTGACACATAGAGTTTGAACAATGATTTATTATCTAAATGTGGTTTTTATAATGATTATAACCAGATGATATCATAATTCTTTAAAACTACCTATTAAAAAATAAGAAATGTTCTTCATGTAAAACGTAATCCAATATTTATCAATTGAATCTTTAAAATTCCTCATATTTGAATAAATTAAATATAGATACTACTTTTTTGGATGAGTTGTATGACTATGTTAATAAGATATAGGGTACCTATAATATCCTTGAAAAAAAATACTAATATGATAATGAAAATATTTCCATAATTAATGAAAAAATTTCCATTATTTTCCCAAAATTATAATCCATAACTACCATTATTTTTACTTTCATAAAGAAGTGATAAAACATAAATTGGAGATAAAGAGTCTTTAAAAGGATTAAATATCCATTATTGTTGGAATAAAAAATTTACACAAGGTACTTTATTTATAGACACCATTTACATCCATATATGAAATATGATATACTTCATCTTTTTTATGACATTTTCATAATAACGATTTTTATCCATAGAGTATATATTTTTTGACTTACTAACAAATCAAAAAGAAATGGTATTAATAATTTTTTTAAAGATACCAAAATATATTAGTATTCCTAGAACTTATATCTATAATGACTTAATCACTCAATAATATAAGAGATTAAAGAAATTTTCTGTTCTATAATTTTTATTAGATAGTATTTTCAGACGTAAGAAAATTTGGGTATGAAAATATTTAGTTAAATGATTTTATGGATAATATGTTTAGTATTAGTGGAAAATATACATGGTACATGGATAGTGATCTATCCTAACATATGAATGGTGATATTTATGACTTTCAAAAAGTGAATATTTTAGAATGGGAAATTTTATTTTTAAATACGACATAGAAAGACAGATAATGGGAATAGATGATGTATCCCTCCTTGAGGAGCCTTTAGTTTAAAATTTTCTTTGTATTCCATGTTTATAAAATTATATCATCAATATAAATTATCTAGCTGAGAATTCTGTATGTTCCAGTATTTGACTACTATAATTGCAAAAGTCTTTTATTATTTTAAATGTTGAAATCTATGAAGTTAATTTTTTTCCCTAATTCAAAAGTAAAAGTACCCATCAATAATCATTTTTTGATGAGATCATAATGTATGATTTTTATTTATTTAAATTGAAACTTTTTATAATGATAAAGGTGTGAGACACAAATTTTTATCACCAAAATCTCTACAAAAAATGGGGTAGTTGAACAGAGAAATAAAAATCTTCAAGAAATTTCATGGTCTATTTCGTGTGAGAATTAAGAAGAAATATAATATTGGGATTAAGATGAGAATAATTTTAGATATAATATAAATCATATTTTATTCTATTTGGTTTAAAAAAAAGACCTTATGAATTGTGTAATGGATGAAAGATAATGGAAAGGGAATTTATGATTTTCAAAAATAAGGTGTTCATTTTGAATAAAAAAGATAATATTGCAATGATCATTCCGAAATAAAATGAAGGAACATTTATTGATTATTTCAGCATAATTAATGCCTATTGGGTGACCAAAAATATGAAATACCTTATAAGATACAATACTTATACAATTTAATGAAAATTAACCCTTTTAAGAATGTTTTTTTAAATATATGGATGATAAAAAACGACTGAGATGATATTTTAAAAAGCTACATATATTAAGAAAACCATGAGTGAACCAATAATGTTGGATATTAATGAATAATTAGTTAGTAACCTTATAGAAATGGAAAAATCATTTTATTTTCCAATACATTATATATTATTTAGGGGTGGTCCCATCGGTAATCTTATTGGTGATGTAGATCAAACAATAAAAACCAAAATATCCTTATTGAATAAACATAAAGGTGTTTCATTTTTATCTAATTTGAACATAAAACAAAAACTTATGCTTTATGTTATGAGAATTTGATGATATATATATATATATATAGGAAGAGCTCAATCATCTCAAATGGAATAAGGCACACTTATTAATAAAACATCCCGGTGATTTTACAGTTATGGGAACTATATAGGACTTCCTAAAAAAGTTTTATGAGAATAAGAAAATTATAAAAAATATACAAAAAATACTTGATAAATGATATAACTATGAATATGGTATATATTATAAATAATATTTTATCTCAGTCACATGAATTGAGTCTATATGTATTCAATTATCCTATGAAAAATATTTGAATTTAGTTTTATTTCAAATAGATGATAAAATAATTTTTATAAATGGTTTTGTTTTGGATAAAGTAGATGTTAAAAAACGTTTAGGTTTTGAAAACTCTCACTTACTAGATCATGTTTTTAAACTTATTAAAGAACTTTAAAAATGGAAATATGATCCTAGAGTATGGTATAAATGTTTTTCTTATTTTCATTCTAAAAATAGTTTTATATAATATATTATACATCCTACCCTTTTTGTTAATTTTCCTGAAGAAATAATAATAAATAGATGTATGTAGATGATATAATATTTAGATCCACATGATAAATACTTATAAAATATTTTTCAAAACTAATAGAAAGTGATTTTGAGATGATTATGATAGATAAACTTACTTTTTTTATTATGTTTCAATTTTTCTAAAAATATAAAAGGATTAATTTTTCATAGTAAAATTATACAATAGATTTTTTGATAAGTTCTAGTTTAAAAAATATATCAATAGTATGTATTATTGTAAGAATTTCTTGAATTATAGATCTATATGAAACCATAAAAATTATTGATAAAAATATTTACAGTGGATTGATTGGAAATATGCTTTCCTTAATAAATGTTTTACTATACATCATATTCAATGTATACCTATATGCTAAAATTCCAATAAATCCCAATGAATTCCATTTAAAATAAATTAAATAATTTCTCATATTTTTTAAAGGAACTTTAGAACTTTATTTTTTATCCTTATTAATCCAACTTGTCTGTAGAATGTTATTCAAGTGTTGACTTTATAGGTTCTAGGATGGATAACGAAAGTATTTCCAAAACTTTTATGATTTTAGTGGAGACACTAATTTTTTTATAGTAAGAAATTAAAAACTATTGTACTCTCTTCTACTAATGTAAAATAAATGGTAGCTGGTAGTTGTTGTAATTAGTTATTATAGATAAAGTAAACTATCGTAGTTTTTGGATTTAATTTCTCTCGTACATTGATTATTCATGATAATATATGTATAATTTCACTTTCAAAAAATATGTCACAACAATAATTCACAAACCATAGTGATATTAGACATCATTGTATTTATGATCAGATGTAAAAGGGAGACATACGTCTTAAATTTATTTGAATAGAAATGTATGGAAAAATTGAAGGTGCATGAAGGTTATTTTTTATTTTTTTTAGAATTTGGGAGTGAAAATAAAAAATCTTAGAATATTTTTGGGTTGTCCCGAAAGAAAATTTATCATTCCTAACAAAACCATGAATGGGTTTTGCGGTGAGGAAGGGATGGATTCATAATTGATTCTTGATCACCTAGTAATATGTAGTCATATCATGCATACCTAGGGTTGGACAGATAAAATAATCTATATGGATGACGCGTACTCACCTAAGACCATGTAGTTGGACCATAAAGGCACAAAATATGTGAGAAAATTAACCTTTTCTTTTCGATACCTGTACACTTGGATTTTTTAATTGAGCCATGAAAGCACTTAATAATGTCTCTGAAGATTTTATTTTAACTAGATTCAAGGGATTTTAGACTCACTTTCCGACCTTTAATATTGTGGTTTTTTTGTTCTCTCTTAAGAAAAAACCAAAATGAGTAGTATTTTGAGGAAATATTAAGTCTCAAATTGGATAAATTAATCTATTATTTTTAGGTATTTTAAATGGAAAAGGGGAACTAGGATCTTGATCATAGTGTTAGGATATCATGGTGTTATTTAGTTGAGGTATACATCTTCTCACTCACGCTAATTATTCATATATCATGGATTTTATGTGATGTTTGTTTTAAATTACATAATGAGTTTAAAATTTGTAATTATGGGTATGATTTTTTGTTGTTCAACCCATGGTTTTAGTGTGCATATTTTTGGTTGAACACAAGGTTGGTTTTCTAGTTGCATGGGTGTTTTCTAAAGAAATATGGAAAACATGTTGAGTTGATTTCATGATTGAATATTATAATTGAGTTTTCAATTTTTTATTATTAGTGTTTGATGAACATTGCAGATTTATTTTTTGAGGTACTAAACATGGTAACTTAGAAAAAAACACACTTGGTTTTAGATTTATTTTCATTAGTGGTAAGGTGAGGTTGAGGGTAGTTAATCTACTTGTGATTAGAAGATACCCATTCTCGATTGGGTACACATGGTCTAAGGGTCCATTGGGTTTTTATTGAGATATGGGTGCATGGTATTGGTTTATAATATTGAATATTGTATGGAGATATTTTTTATTAAAGTCCTGTTTGTTATTTATATTTTGAAAATTATTTATTGGTTTTATAAAATGTCATCTGGTGGGAATTCATTTAAAAAAAATGTAATCCTTGATGTGTTTTATACAAAAATAAGTTTCATGGGAAAAATTAAGGAAATAACATTAGGTCTAGTATTCTCCTCATATTCACCCACTTTGGGGAATAGGTAGATTTCACGTAGAAAAATAAAGGGAAGGGAAATGAGTGGTGGGCTATATCCATGGTAGGGTAGTTATAAAGGAGTAAGAGTTATGATAAATGGGATGACTCAAAGAGTTTTTTGGAGGCACAAAGTTATAATTAAATATATATTTTAGGGGTGTTAATTCTATGGTCATATAGGTATTCATTTTTTGTTGCACAAATTTATGCTTTTAATAAGTTTTGTAAAACTATTTCAGTTATTAATTTTTTTTATCATGCATCATATATGATCTAGGTTATTTATTCTATTACACTATTTTTTCTTATGGGTTGGAAATGCATGATATAAAAAAACCTCATTCAAAAATTTCCTATGATCTTGGAATGGGGAGTAACACCCTAGGTTTTAATATTCATTAATATTAATATTAATACTAATAATACTATTTTTATTAGTATTATTTATTTCTATAATTTTAAAGAATGTTTCTCTATTTTTTCAAAAGGATTGAAACATGATTTGAAAATGTTTCCTAAAAGATATGAATCAACCTAAATAATATTTATTCATTAATAAGTGGGACATTAAAAAAACCATATAAAAATAATTACTACACACCATGGATTATTACTCACCATGGATGAAATACAACCATTAAACGCGCATAAATTAATATGGGACAATAGATAGAAAATAATAAAATATTCATGACTATTAAATCTCCAAGATCATATCCAAACTTATGGATCACCAATAGGGAAAAAAACAATAACGAGGAAGACCATCATGAAAAAAAATCATGGTTAAAAATCTATAATATGAAATAAGAACTATTCCTAACGAAGTGAGAGTAGAATGAATGAACATTTTAGTATGTCTATATATATGAATGCAATTTTTCTCTAATAAATATATCCATTACAAATATATATGTTTAAAATATATTGATTGAAAATATGGTCATTGTTTATATATAAAATAGGTATACTAATCTCAGTGATTGTTTAGTAGTTAATTTAATATTATATAACTGACAGTTAAATAAAAATATGATATTAAAATATTATATATATATATATATTTATGTGTTATGTATAAATATTATTATTTTTATTAAAATATTACATGATGTATATATAAAATTGAAATAAATATTTAATATCAATTAAATAGTAATATTAAATTTTATAATATAAATAATTAATTTTAATATGTATCAAGTATAAAAGTAATATTTTTTTCAAAGAACCATTTTTTTAAGTATTGAAAATTTATTCTAATTGATTAAATGGAACACTTTTAAAATAATATTTTATATGAACTAACATATTTATATATTTTAAATTATTAATTGATATCAAATAATTTTATGAACACTTAATGTTTGAAAACATCATTTTTCAATAAAAGAAATATTTCGTTATATTTTGTATTTTCATTTAAAAAATAAATTTATAAATTTTAGAATATGAATTATAATAATTTAAATTTATTTTTGGATTTACAATATCAAAATTAAATTAGCATGAATTTATGTATCTTTATATAAATATTGATTTTTAGTTGAATAATGAAAAATACCATTTTTACAAATTACATTCCTTTTATGACATTATTAATATATAAGTATGACTTAGAAATTCATGAAACCTTTTCATAATAAAAAATATGAATTTTTTAATTGAATATATAATTTCTAAAATGCTTTTTTAATTTATAAACCCATATTTGACATTTATAATTTATGTTATATTTTTCAAAACATTGTTTTTAATATATTATACATTTAGTATTTAAAAATTATCATTTTTTATCTCTTTATAAATTGAATAAAAATGGATTTAAAATTTAGAATCATCACATAAATATTATATAATAACTACCATTTTATTTTTTACCATAAAGGAGAAGTTACCTAAGTAAAAGTGAGTTACTGTGGTGAAAACCAAAATGGTAAAAATGAGTAACCTAAGAGGTAAAACACAAAACATGTTAAAAAATGGTTTAATTGAGTGGTTGTGATGTTTATCGTCATTATATTTTCTCTTATTTATTATGTAATTTTTTTGGATTTCTTTTTCTTGATATTGATTTTCCATTATTGAAAAGTTTTTTGGTATTTACAAAATCGCCACCCCTTTTTCACTTAGAAAAGGGGTTCTCCTCTCCACACTTACCCTCACATTCATAACCCATTATTTTGGACCAAACTCTACCGAAACTTATAATGAAAACTCATATATATATATATATATATCTTATGGAAGTTATGTACTACTCAAAAGCCCATCCTTCAAAGGTTTAACGCTCCCCACAATGGAGATAATCCAAGTAGTGAGGTATATATTTCAAACTGCTTCTTCCTCTTTTATTTTTTTCCTTATGTGCATTTGTTAATTCTAAAATTTATTCTCAATATATCAAAATTTTAACTATATTAAACTTATTATACTGGTATGTTATTATAATTATGGTACAATATTTAACCACCCTACCCTTTTCTATTAAGAAAAATGAAAATGTGAATCATACGTTTTGCAGACTGCCGCCTCCATGATGCAACATGTTTCATTTTCCTTAACCTACTTACAAGTATGGTAATAATAGTGTATTTAGTATATAATTATTATATTTATTTCATATTTTATATTCTGAAATTATAAACCATATTACTCATTTTCCCAATGCTAGGGAAAATGAAACCATCATCTATGTGGATGTGTAGATTACCACCTATATGGAAGGATCGATTTCAAATTTTTATTTCTTCACCATCTTAATGGATGGTAATAATAATGGGTTTAATTGATAAATATTATTCATATAATATAATTTAAGTTATTAAAAAAAAACCGTAGAACCTATTAATGATATGATATAGAAACTATTATCATTAATTCAATCATTTAAAACAATCATACTAAGAGAAAAATATTTAATTCAAATTATGTAATATTTTCACATCCATTACTTATTCTAACACATGAATTATAATTATAATACATCACTCTAATAAAAATTAAATTATATAATTATTCTATAAGTGTAATTATATTTCAACTAAATCACCTTATAATCATAAATAATCAAGATATATTCTTGGTTGGGTTAGTTTGACCTCTTACTTGAACAATGATATGAAATTATATTCTAGATGATTATGAAAACATAATAAATAGTATAATATGATATAAATATTAAAATAATTATATTTTTTATTCTAGAAAGTATACATAAATATTCAACTCATTAATTAATAAAACACCCTTCATAGGTTGAAAATCACCAAAAAACGTTCACTATCAATTTGATTTTCTAGGATCATGAATAAATTAATAATGATAGAAAATTTAATCTTTGTAAATAATTATAATTAATCCATTAAAACTAAATTATTGAAATTTTAATGATGAATTTTTGATTAATAATGAATATCAACACCACTCATATGAAACTAGTACAAACAATCAAAACTGTAAACACCCGACGTTGGAAAATTGGAAGAAATAACAAATATACTTATATAAAATGATTCTAAATTAAAATTATAAGTAGTTTTAGGTATTAATATAGTTTTTATATAATATATTAAGATAGTTATGTTTTTTTACAAGATATTAGAGTGAATTTGACTAGACAGGGAAACAACATAAGGGGTTTTTTCCCGAATTTAATTTCGTGAGACTTATTTCCTAATAAGAACCATGATATATTTAATATGGGGTTATTAATGTGTAATAAATTTATTTTAATATATTCATGGGGTTTAAAGATCCATATCATGCAATTTATTTAAATTTCCATTAATTCAAATGATACCCAAATTTAAAGCTGTTTTGACCAAAATGTTACTCAAACCATAAGGGTTTCATTGCCGATATTATTTTCAAATAAAGATAGTTATTGGAAGATAATCCATTTTGGAAATTTTTATTATTTATAAAAACTATAATAATTTTCATTATATATTCATTAAGTTTTGTTTTTTCCCTCAACATGTCATTTCCACTTGAATCATATTTTACACGAAGTGTTTCTTGCATGCGAAACTGAAACCATCTCTTATTTTTACCCGATAAAATCCCCTTTCCCATGTAATAGGTAATTAGTTTATATTTTAAATATAATTACATATACCTCAATAATTTATTTTTGATATTTTATATTACATTATATTATTCAAAACGTTTTTATGAAATTTTTAACATTTTCTATATTGTTTGTTTTCAATAAAGTGTAAAAAGAATTTCTTTTTAATGATTTTCATGTGAACACATCTTTTGAAAATTAGTATCATTTTCTTGGATAATTACTTTATAATATCTAATGGTTTTATAAATGAAAACATTATTCTCCTTTATTTATGAGATATTTATTTTTAAAATGATTTCAAAAATATCATGGTTGTTTGTTATTTCCAAATCATTTTTTCTAATGCTCCAAAAAATGGTTTTCATATAAATACACATCCTTTTACATACATTATACTTAATTAAAGATATTCTTATAATGTAACGATACACCTTCTTTCTCTAGATGACCCAGGTAATACCCTTATCCTTTGGAGAAATAACCCAACAATTCCTTTTTCTTTCATAATCATCCACTTTGTGTGATCCTAAATTTTCAACCGATTCCTTTTCTTTGAAAATATCATAATTTGATTAATTTCATTGAAGGTTTTTCACCTAGATTCAATAAATCGATTGATTTTGGGAAATTATTATCTTAACTATATACCCTTTATCTAAATAGTCTAAATACCATATTCTTTATTATCTTGATTGAATTTTAACTACCAAGATAGTTACTTTATGTCACCAGATACCAATTTATTTTCCATGGGTTTATCATGTTATGATTATCGATTGAATTATAAATGATTATTTTATTTGAATCCATATGAAGACCATTTTATTTTCATGGGTTCTTTATGATGTGTCGAATGAAACCCATTTTATTTCTAGGGGTTCTTTATGATGTGATAAGTGATTGATTTAAATTAGAACTCATAAGTATGGATGATGATGGGCAGCGTCCTAAATATCCATCCAATAAATTGGTTTAAAATTTATATCTCATGAGACAAGTATTCACAAGTACATTTAAGTTTCTTAAGTTAGTGGGAACTAATGGTGTGGATATTTAAATTATTGTTCCCTAAAATCATTTTTGTTCCAAAGTTAAAGGTTATTTTAATAGTTTTATTCTTAATCTAATGAATATGTTATGTACTAATGGATCATGTTTATTGACTCATGCTTCCAAACTCATTTGATTAACGTATTATGATATGAAAATTCATAAGCCATTATTAATGATATTTTATTTATTGGGTATGATTATTATTATGTATCTTAATTATAACCATATGATCATATTATGTTCATTTATGATATTCAATTATTATCTCGTATGTTTAAGTTTATTGAGCATCTAACCTCACACATTTCTTATGTTTCCATTTATCTAGGTTATGAAGATGACTATAACATTTATAAAGTGTTTAAGGAATTCTAGTGTGGCTCAAATATATAAAAATTTTCAGAAGAATTTTAAAATATATTTCTTATATATCTAGTCCTAAAAGCCACTGAAACTGTTATTGTTGGGGTTGTGCGATTATCGATGTGATGTAATGTTTATCTTATGGAAATTTTATAAAATAAATTCATGTTTAAATTAGGTCACTATAATTGTTATCATAACAAAATTTAGTTATTTTTTAGGATTAGTTTAGTTATTTCTAGGATTATTATGAGATAACCTTAGTGAAAACCTTAGAGATGAGTCTAAGTATAAGATGGTGTCCTTAAATATTAGTAATGTTTTGACTGGGTGGTTTTCCTAGAAAATCATACCTTATTGGATAATTGAAAGTGGATATAGCTATGGATTAGATGAACCAAGGGGTAATCACCCCAAAAGGGTTGGTTGGGAATTGACTCAATCACCACACTGATGCATGAAGAGTGGGAATAAGACTACATACCAAGATAGATAGTCTAAGGGGATATGATTTGGTTGATCACAGGTCTTTACAGACAACTAAAAAAGATTTATTTTCTAGTTACATTGAGGGATTAGTTTTATATGTATAATATTACCTTACATAAAGAAACATAAATTAAACTAATATAGATATTGGTTATACTAAAGTAAATATAGGACAATATAATAATATAAAAGAAAAATAAATTTTAAAGCTGAAATCCATTTTATGATTATGAAAATTACCTCGTATTATTAATGTTTTCCACTAATGTCAACCCTTTTTTAGTAAGGTAAGGATTATAAGGAACCATGGATGAAAAGGAAACTATTAAGTTTTTCTCAATGTAAAACCCATTAGAATGTGAGTTGGAGTGAAGGAGCATGTGTTTATGCCTTCCCAATTATCAGAAAAAATATTAAAAATGAAACCATAGTTGAAATACTAAGTGCACCAAATAAGAGAAAGATGGCGTATCATGAAAAATAAAGTGATGAAGTAGATTAATTTTATATAGTTTTTCTAGTAATTTATCGCATGGGGCCTCATTTACCATGAACTGTACATAATGACTCGATCTCTCTACATCAGAAATAATCCTTGCCTGAAACCTGATGTATCATAATATACTGTATAGCTTCTTCCTGACTATGGTAGAATCATGATCGATTCTTAATTCAATCTCTCTTTCAGCTCCAGATAGGCCTTCTCATAGGATTTAGACCAAATAAATTTGACAACCTATTTATTTAAGCCTATAATAGGTGACGTTAAGTGTGAAAAGTCTTGTATAAAACACCTATAGTAACCAGATATCCCCGAGAAACTCCATATATCAATGAAATTTCTGGGATTCTCCCAGGTGACTACATATCTCATGTTCTCTAGGTCAAATGAAAATCCTACCTATGAGATAATATGACCTAAAAAGTAAACCTTGTCGATCATTATGTGACATTTACTGAGATAAGAAGTCATATGGTTCTATCTAAGTGTATTCAAAGTGCTCTCAAGATGAGTGGAATGGTCCCATCGAGTATGAGAACACTCCATGATGTCATCTATGAAGACCAAGACAAAGGAATACAGATAGTGATGGAAAAAAATATTCATCAAATCCATAAAGATGAAAAAAACATTTATAAGACCAAACAATATAATGAGACACTCGTATAAGATATACCAACTACAGAAAATCATAAATTGAATATCTGAAGGCCTAAATCAAACCTGATGATATCCCAGTCTTAGTCCGATCTTTGAGAATACCATCGCTCCTTTGAGATGGTTGAAGAGATCATGTATACTGGGTTAGGGATACCGATTATTCATAGTAAGATGACTCAACATCCAAAAATCCACACAAAACATGAGGGTTCCATCCACCTTCTTGGAAAAAAGGATTGGTGAACCCATTGGAGAAGTACTGGGTTGTATAAAACACATGTAATATAAGTCTTATAGATACCTTTTGAGATCCTACAACTCACTAGTAGCCATAGTTCAAAGAGTAATAGATAATAGTAGAAGTCCAAAAACTAGCTCGATAGTAAACTCTACCTATCTCCTTGGAGGCAGTCTTAAAAATTAATCAAGGAAAACATCCCTAAATCAATAAAATACACAAGGGAACTAAATTTGATATAGTCCATGATCATTCATGAAAAGGCTATAAATATGGGTGGTCACTCTACCTGGACCAAGATGATATGGTCTAGCTCTACCCATTAGGACATCCCACTCTCCCTTGTGAATATATGTACCACCCTCTGGTGATGTAAATGACACCATATGGAGATAAAAATCCACATCATAATGATAGGGAACCAACAAGTAAATCTAGAGAATGACATCGAAGTCTTTCATCTTGAAGACAAAGTGGTCCCATAAGAAATGATGGCTGACTAACTTAAGAGGACAATCCTTACACTAGCATACACTTTCATATCGTAAACCCAAAGGGGTTTCAAGTGTCATAATTCTACAGGAGTACTAAACATGAAGTCCAAGGCTCTCCACCATAGCCATAGAGATAAAAGAGTGTGATTCATTTGTATCGAATAAGAAAGACACTATATTAGAGGCTAATATAACAGTACATCAAATATTAGATGACCCAACACCCTACTCTTCATGTATATGATGTGTTTAAAAAATATGGATTAATCCATGGACCTCTGCTACACCCTGAATACCTGGAGTGACTTCACTCTGCTGGATCTATATATTAGAGGTCTAGATATCACGAATATAACCTACTTCTAAACCTATATGGATATTAGTATTCCAGATACCTGCTTAGTGAGGTGCTACTGAAAATTCTCTTGAAGGTGGAGCTAGCACAAATCCTCTCACACTCAAAAAAAGGGAAGGTTCTACATAAATGATATAGATGACCCAATATTTTGTATCCTCAGCACTCTACGGGGTCTCTAGGACACTGGGGTTTCTTATGCCTAGGATTTTTACCCTGGTGACATACCACATAACTATATGTGGGTGTCAACTAGATTCCACTACTCATGAAAACTATCTCATAACGTTTCTTCTAACCATTATTCAAAGCACTACTCTTCCTAGGTTTTAGACCGCCCTAGCTCACACCATCTTCTTCCCTTTAGTAACACTTAGTGACAAGGTCATGGTTATCTATATCAAATATTGTATTCAACTAAAAAATGGTCACTTAAGAATTAATTGAATACTGAAGTTCATCCTAAAAAAGTCTCAGTTTCGTTGGATCATATTCAAGGGATATAATACCATAGATAAAAAATTTATGGATGTCATTATCGAGAAGTGACATGGAGGCATTTCTAGTAAATATTCGTTGACTATTTCTTCCTTGATACACTGAGGAAAGAAATAGCCAAGAATAGGTCATTACAAAACCAAAAACACCTTCTCAATCTCTTGAATATTGTCTCAAAATAACAAGAAAATAAAGGAAAGATGCTTTGATACTAAATTGTGACATCTCAGACTCAGTTTCCACTGAATGGTTCCCCTAGCCTGTTTGACCACATGGCCTCAAGCACATCTCTCTAAATGACAGAGGCTTCATACTAGTAGTGAGAGACTTGGGTGTGTTAATGGGGATACTATTATGTCATTTCCATTTTTGATCACAACAGATAAGTAATAATAGATAAATAGCTAAATCATATATATATAAAAGGAAAAATGGAAAAAGACACTATAAATACTGGCCCATTAACCCACCGTTGTGGAAGAAGAAATAAATAACCAAGAATTGAATGATAATCAAAGTAGAAAACATTATTATATAAAATGGATGATAATTTCACATGGTTAAAAAAGTGAAAACATATGTGTATAGAAACATAAATTCAATACACCTCACACTATACAAAAAGTACAAAAGGCCAAAAAGGCCAATCCAAGCACCCTGAGTTCCTGCCTGGTCATTTTCTACCAATATCCCATCATATGTTACATATGAAGTCATGCATCCATAAGAGTACACTTCCCATTATCTATACTTTCAATCATCTAGTCTACCCAGTTTCCATAGGTTTCCCAGATATGGTATGAGATAAAATCAGAAGTCCACCACTAACGATGTCTATAAAAATATATTCAGTGTATATAATATGGTAGTGTGGATATATAACAATGAAAAATAGTAATAATAACTGTAAACAGGTCGGATCTGGTTCCTTAAGGAAAACCATATGGACACTGCCTACTTAGGACCATGTCAGAAGATCTCTAAATGAGTATAAAGGGACGCAATGCCCAGTATCATAGAATAGGGATTTCATGCCCATGTAGTATCACAAGGGACACCATGCCCATATAGTATCACAATAGACATCATTCCCAAAAAAATTCACCAGGGCCTTCATTCTTGTATCACATTATATAAGGGTTTACATGCCCATATCACATTTATATAATGGTCTCCATACCCGTAACATGAATAGGGTTTCCAAGCACATGTCATAATATAGATATTCCATGCCCATATCAATAATATATAAATGTTCGTAATGACTAATATCACATTTATATATAGGGACTCTAAGACCATATCATGAAGAGAGACATTATGACCATGTCACAATATAGGGATTCCATTCTAGTATCATCTATATATAAAGGGTAATCATGCACGAGACAAAACTTATGTAAAGGGACTCCATGCCCGTATTGATATAATAAGATCAAGGGACATCATTCCCATTTAAATATAATGAGGGTTGGGGTCGTCATTCCAATTCATCATAACTAATGAGGGTCGTCAATCTCTTATTCCATATCTATGATAAATAACCATCAGATTTAATATGATCTAATGAATAATTCAACATTCATTAACATCACAACCATTATTCCATTTAACTAAGTGATTTGGGGTCAACACTCACATTCAATTCAATTCATTATAACGGAAAATGGTGATGTCCATTCCATGCCACTAAATTTATTCCAAATAAATAAGATATCCTAATTTTCAATAAGGAAAAAGACACTATAAGGCGTTTTGGGCCTAAAATATTGGAATCCAGTTAGGAATAAGGAGGGAACACCCAAATGGATGGCCCACTCCAAGGATTACCATCATAGTGAGAGGTTGGGTTAAAAAAATATCTTTAGGTTCCAAGAAAGAAAACTAATTCTAGAAAGAAACAATTTAGGGGAAACATACGGTGAAACCAACATGCAAAAAAACATATTATAAAACACAAATACTTAAGGGGATAAATACTAGACTATCCACCACATTCTTTTAGTACTCTCCCCATCTAGTATCAACCCTTTATTTGGCCTGGTTCGATAGAAAATAGAAGAACGAACATACACTCTAAAAATAGGGAATATGACCCTACACCTTGATAACTACATCAAGAAGAAGAAAAATAGAGAACGAAAAAAGATTAATGGAGAGATTACCTGGAGAAATCTAATGATAGAAACATAATCTTGATTAAACTTGGAACAGAAGAGATATAGAAAATCATAGATTTAGGCTTTAAAGGTGCTCTAATGGGAGGAGGATGTCCCCTACATGTTGGAAATGAGGGAAATAAGAGGGAGTGTGAGTTAAAATGGAATTAAGGAAAAACTGGTATTTTCACTTAGAATACCTGGGTTGCAGAGTTTGACTGCATTGTTTACCAAACTGTACTCTAACCGGGTGAAGGCCACTACCTTAAGAGGATATCCACATGGTAAGGCCACAAAATCTAAGAAACTATACACCAACTATGATATTATCCTCTGCTAAATATTTCAGAGTGTTCCATGGATGTGTGGACCTGTGAACACAGTTTCCTAAAAACATAAATCCCTTGATGCTCTCTATCTTGTCCCACACGGTTAGGGGTAACCATGTAGCCTAACCCACACAATTTCTCCTAATCATGCAACTAATCTTCTTTTATAAAAAAGTTGGGTTCTATGCTCTAAGAAATCACTGAACACCACTAAAACACCTGTGATCTTACTAGGAATCCAAATTAGGTTCAAATAAGGTTATTATACCAAAATTTAAAGGATTCATACCTTGAATAAAAACCGGGTTCTTACAAGTAACCATTGAAGCATCCCTTTTAATTTCCACTTTAGAATACAAATTCAATAATTTCTTTATTTTTCTAAAAAATCTAGCAAGATGGTATTCCTTTAAAAGTTCCATGTTTTCTTTGAATATTTACCATAATATATATTGAGAGTTCATGAATTTTACAAAATCTTATAACTCAAATCAACCAATACAATAAAATGTGTCATTTTATTGTTTCTTGTATCTTACAAAGTCCCACAATAGGGTTTATTTTACCATTTTAACTCTAATTCCAACTCAACATAGGGTTCATTACTTATACCCTATGAACATAATGTCCCTTAAAATAGTAACTTAGGAATTTTTATTCCATTTTAACTCCACTATAGTTATTAAGAGTTTTCTAATTTTATACATTAGATCAACACAATGAAGATGTGGATACTTATGAAATGAACCTTATGATGTTCCTTATATAACCTACAATGTGTCTTGGGTCATTAGTTAGGCATATTTCAAGAATTATTTAAAAATAAATTATTCCATTTGAACATTAAATTCCATAAGTACTTCTCATAACCTCTTCAAATCCCCCCAAACCACCTTAAATACATCTAAGAATTGTTAGAGTAATTTGAAAACATTTTAGCTTATTCCAAAGGTAATTTACTTCATGTAAAAACACATTTGAGTATTCTTATGTAGCTTACTACCTCAATATTTTAGCCTCAAATTTATAAAACCTTTTTCCAAGTGATTTCATCACTGATTTCAGTTTCATTAACTAATGATTGCACATGGATGGATTATACAAAACAAACCAACTATTATTCCACATATTGAACCTATTTTAATATTTTTAATATCAAATATACAAGATTCCTATTATAGTCCAACAACCAACTAAAAACTCAACTTATTCATTCCTTAAAAATGTTATAGATAAAACTCCTCTTCATTTTACACCTATATTTTACTTGAGGACCATATCTACTGTCATATAATGAATGTAAAATCCACTTAAATCTATCCGTATAACTATTCAAGGGAAAAAATCATTTTCCATTTATTATGGAAACATCTTCAAATAATTTTATTGGTTACTAAATCCATTTCCTATCATAAAAACACATTAACTTTCCATCAACTAAAAAATTGTCAAAAAAAAAATAATACTCAATAAAAATGTATGTTTACTCTCCCCCTTTGTATTTATTTTCAATAACAACTTCATGTATAAATTCATTGACATTTCCCTCCCCTTTATTGAAAATAAATGAAAAGGGAGAGAAATATTATTCTACCACTTTATTTATATAATGGGTGTAAGGGAATCCACTTCCTTGCACTTATAATTTAAATAAATAAATATTCTACCTTTTTATTCATTCAAATTAACTATGCCCAATTTATTCCATGAGATAAGGGTGATATCACATGCTTCTTAACAATATTACATCAACTAATCTACTCTAGGTCTATATTGGCTAACCTGGTGTATAAAATATGAGTGATTAATTTAAACAAATTTTTTTTCTATGAAATAATCACAATGTGATACATACTCTAAAATTATATTCTATAAGGGATGTTTAAAATTATATTCATGAAATTCCATGAATCTATACTCACTTCAAAAAAAACACATAAAAACATTCAACTCAAATTTTATTTCTTCCCTCAATTTATAAGATAGTCACCACACCTTGGTAACCATATTAAATATAATTGAAGAGAAAAATTGGGAAGTGAAAACCAAGTTTCGGCCATAATATTTTGTAGGGGTAGTCTACATTTCTATATTTAATAATAATTATTAAATATGTAATAGATTTCCTTCACTAATATATATACCTCTACAGATTATCTCCATTCCTCCTCACCCAAGATAATTATTTTTTAGAATTTATGATACTATTTGATGTAATATACCAATTGAAAAATAAAAATGATATAGATTCCATGATATATAATCATTTAAACTATTTAAAATTTATATGTTTCATCATTACATTTTTTTTCATCACCTTAAATCCCCTATTGGAAAATGAAAATTCATTAGGATATGGGAATAAGGTAGATATTAACAGGCTCTTTACTTCATGATACATAGCTAATAATTTTCTCTCAGTCTATAAATTCATTTCATTTAAGTTATAATTATTTACAACTCTAGATTCTTGATTTATTCTTGATTTTAAAAATCTATTCCAACTTGGAAAACATATAGTTCTATTTATTTTCAAATTTATTTTTTTATGGAATGGGATTATTCACTATATTAATTTGAGTAGTTTCATTTCTTTTATATATTTTTATATTTTTAACTTCTTCCAAATGGGTAGTTCATATTGTGAAAAACTTATTTTGAGTATGATTAACATACTTACAAGGTGTAGACTCCATTTTTATAGTAACTTTCCTGGTAATTGGATTCATAGGTACCTTCCCTTTTATTTTTCATTTTTCAAGGTACAAAAATATTATATTTTAGAGCCATGAGTCCTTCCATCCTGCACCTTGCACACACCTATTCAACAATTTTTAATTTTACCTTAATAATAATATTCTTAACCTATTTATAAGGAGTGTTAGAAACTAGGTTAATTCTGTGATACCAATCTTGAATTGAATCATTTTTATTATTTCCATATTTTTCTATTTTCATTGATTTTCATGTTCTTATTAAAAATTTCCATGATGTGGTTTCTTCTACCAAAGTAAAAACATCTTCTCTTTGTAGTGAAATACATTTTTACTTTTCTAACTGGATTATTGGGTGCCCTTTGTTTGATTGTTTTTTTCTTCTTCTATAAGGAATAATTTTCATTTTTCTCTACCTTGTTCATTTTTTTGGTATTTTATTCATGTTAGTATAAGAGTTGTTATTGGTTGATATATACCATAAAATTTCATATTAGTGACCATATAAGTTTAAAAAATAATAAAATATTTCAAATACTTTAAATCTATTTAAGAAGATATATTTATACTCTTCTATGAAGTTTAATTTTATCAAAAATTTATTTTATAAATCCTATATTTTCTCCCCCTTTCCTAAATAATTATTTTATTTTCAAATGTGGACATATTGTTCCAGTAATCTATGTACTTGTGTCCAAATATCTAATAGAACCTTCACTTTCCAATAAATATTTTTCTCTCTCATTAAAAAAAATCTATCGACATTTTTTACTCTTGATATTTCTATACTATTTCCAAAATTATTAGGCTTGGTTTGGGGTGCTTAATTTCTTATAAATTCCTACAATCTCCACTGATGATATGGTGAACTTATTTACATGTTTTCTTCATCCACATTTTTAATGTTTTTGACTTAAAATATGAAAATTTAATTGGAAAAATTTATTATATACATATTCAAATATGTTATGGGATAACTTATTCCATGGGAATGAATTAGATATTTGTCAAGATCATCCCAAGATTTTTTATCTATAAGTTCAAGTATTTATAGAGATAAGACTCTGAAATAAATTTTTTTTGGAAACACTTATTGTCTTAATAGTTTGGGATTCTATAGATGGTGCCTCTTTATAATTTTTTAAATTAATTTCTAGCTGAAGTAAATTCATTTTGAGGAATTACTTCACATTCAGAAATGATCTCAGACTATATTGACATTTTATCTTTAACTTTCCAAAATTTTCCTCATGCACCTTATGTGTCTCTTTTTGTGAACAATCATGATATGTTATCTTCTTTACTTTGGCTTCTAGCTAATAATACTTGATATTTATGGAGACCATATCTAATATATTTAGTTCATCGATAACTTTAAAAAAATCAAATTACAATTTTTCATAAGACATTGTTTTTATATATTCATCAATCAAAGTAATTATTACACTAAAATGTGAGAAATATTTTTCTTTAACCTTCATATGTCTTGTGTGAGTATTGAAAATGCTTAACTTTTTGGATAATACATCTCCCATTGCATAAAAATCCTTTTCCAATTATGGATTTTCATTTTTTATCCTTTTTATGTATGAAAATGTATATGTGAAAACCTCGTGGTGTATTTTCTTCAAGTAATCCTTGACTTTAGAATAAAAATCACTAGGTGAATCATTTAAATCATCTTATTCACAAATTTTTCTTTTTTCACTTGATGAATAATAATCAATAGATTTATCTTGAAAATTAACACTATAGATACCTTAAACCAATGGCCATTACTTTTTCTTCTTTGAGAACTTTATTTTATTTTAAACCTCTTTCTTTTTCTGGTTTTGTAGTGTCTTCGCTGAAACCAGAAATTTTATTTCAACAAAGATGATTTTTTTCTATCTAAGGATATTATATTTTGAATATATACTTTATCAAATTAGGTTAAAATACAAGGGATAGAATATATAGATATAATCACAGGGTATGGGGGCTATGATAAGAATTAATATTCTTTTAAATACTAGTAAAAACCTCTATTAGGGGGGGGGGTGAATAAGGTGTTGTTAACTTTTTACCAAATACCAATTTATCTTTTAACTATTTCCCCAATTAGGTCTTTGAACATTTTTTTTCTAGTTAAGAAAAATGGATCTTTTATGTTTAATTAAAAATACACAAATATGTGAAATTTATTATAAAAATAAACCACCAAATGGAGTGTTTTTACATGGTTCATCCCCAATATGGGAAACCTACTCATTTTAATCAATTTTTCACCCTATTCATTAATTATTATCTAATAATTTTATCATCAATTAAAATCGGTTTTAGTAGTTATTGTAGAGTCCCGGAGCTTGACGTACATTGACATTACATTACATTTGCGGAATACTTAGTACATAACAAAAACACACACACAAGGACCATAATAGTTTAGTGTCTTTGGAAACTCGGAATATAATCCTCTAATCCTGGTGAAAGATCCTCAACATCTCATATAACGATCTTCCTTTTTATTATACCTAAAACCTTTCTTTATATCCTGGGGAAAAGAAAACATAAAAGGGTGAGATCAAAAGCTCAGCAAGGGTAAACAAAAGAAATATCAATCACATCATATACATAAGCACATAACTTTTGGAAATCTTAACCTGTAAAAGAGATCATAATTTCATAACCTGCGATAACTCATGGCAGTTAAATGTAATCACAATAATCATAACTTAAAACATGAAACTTTGTGGCATTCACACATAATCATAGAGAATCATTTCTTGTTAGTAAAGACTCATTACCAAGACTATCTTAGTGGAAAAAGTCCCTTTCTGAACCGAGTCACCCTCGTTTCAATCCTGTTTCACTAAACCGGTATAACCTACCATTCCAGCCATGTTTATCTCATGAGATATAAAATATTTAACCAATGCATTGGAGGGAGATATAGGTCCCACCCATCTCATAATGATACCATTCTTATGTGTGCCACAAAATCATAAATCATACATCATTGCATAACCCATGTAATAAAAATGGGATTCTTAAACATCATGACATCATAAAACAATTCATATACGATAAAGGAATTCATAAAAATAATTCCATCACAACATAATCAAATCAATGTAATAATAGGGATAAAAACAGAACCCTTTATTATCTTAGATGGAAAATAATTTTGATAAAACACTTGAACTTCATTCTTGAGGAAAATATCCTTTCTACTTTAAAAACACTTTTCCTTTCTTAACATGTCATAAAATTTTAAACTAAAAGAAGTTGATTAAAAATAAAATTGAAAACTTTTAAAGGAAGATTCTTGGAAATAAGGTTTTAAAAATCCATTCATGCCGTATAAGTTAAAAAAACATTATTCTCGTACTTTTGTCGGAAAAGTTAAAAAGTACCTCTTACGAAAAACGACAAAAGATTCCTTTCATATCTTTTACTAAAAACTCACCGAAGGGTAAAATTGGATTTAAACAATAGTAGGTGGATGGAAACAATATTACATATTGAGGAAACTGGATGTGGATGATAAAATACACCCCAGTAAATACCAAAGTATAAACAATCTCGGATAAAATGAGATTGTGATATTTTCCCTTACCTTAGGTCCGATTTGCTTCGTAAGTGTCCGGACCTCTTGTATAATGATTTAAATAACATCACTGACTTATTACATAATCATATTCATTGTTATGGTATCATATATGGTTCACTTGTGACTTTATATTACCCGTTCTTTTGTAAATTCCATGTTAAAGAGCATTTTGGGTAAAATTGTTTCATTTGTCGTCCGTGTTTAGTCTTGTAATTATTCATATGATTAAATAGATCATGATTACTTAATTCCAGAATATAAAACATGATTTATATATATATATATATATTCAGAATAAACATATATATAATAAATCAGTAAATGGAAAGAAATACACCATTCATGGAGATGGTAGGCCGTACGTACGCATGAACGCTGTTTTCGTTTCCTTATTGAGTTGAACGGAATTAAGTAGATGAAATACACATATATACAAATAAATCCAGTATCATTATTATGTCATATATTTCATGATTACTTATTATATATACTTTATAATCATTCATGAATGGTTAAAGTGGAGAATGAATCTCATCGTGTCGTGGAGACGGTAGTCCGTACGTACACACGAGCGATGATATCGTTCTCATGATCATGGGACTGTATTGGAGTGTATGTATACTATTTCAGAATCAATATCACTTTCAAATAATAATATATAGTTATTATTTACACCATTATACCCATCCAAGTAAGGTGGTGGTGGAAAATGGATTTTACCACGGCGTGGAGACAGTATTCCGTACGTACGCACGCGCGGTGATTTCATTTTCCGTAGGATGGATAGATGGTGAAATATGATTGTTCCATACTTATAATAAGATATAAGTATATTAGTGATACTGATGTTATTACTTCATAATGAAACAACCTAAGAAGAATAAGTGGAAGAAGAAATAAAGGTGAAAGAATCGGTAACGGAAATTACCTCTTCTTTGAAGCGCCTCTTTGAGACCTCCTCTTAGGGCACTAAAATTGGTCTTTGAGGAAGACCAGAACTTCTAGGATGTTTCTAGGGAAGTGGAGAAGAGAATTTTTCAGGGGTTGGCCGAGCTTGAAGGCTAAAAGTTGTGTGAGGAAGAGAGGGAGGAGGTTCCCTTTTATAAGGGAGGAGAGGGGCACCTTTGGAATAACTAAAAATATTATTTTATTATAAAGTCAAGTTCGCTTTTAAATTGTTCCAAATTGATTTATTTCGTGTCTAAGGTATGGGTCGACTTTTAGTCATCCAATAGGATTTTGACATGTGTTAGGGCAATTTTATAATATTATATTTACCCTTAATTACCTGATTTACCTTTAACTATGGTAAATAAAATTTACCGTAGTTACTATTCATAATTCCCAAAAATAAAAAGTAGCTTATTAACATAATTTGGATCCACTGATTCCAAATATGGAATCCATTTTTCCAAATTCAATACACAAAAGTTTCAGAAATTAAATTAAAATTAATCATGTTGTCGAAGGAAAACAGGTTTTCTTTAAAACATTGCAAAAGATTGAATTGATTTAACCTATGAATTCAAGGTAAAATCAATGCTAATGTCATACATTATATTAAATGGTAAAAATATATTCTATTTATACTTTAAAACCATTAAATACTATAATTTAACCACATAAGATATTACGATGAAAAAAAGTTGTTTTTAATTAAAATATAGCGTGTTTTTACTATTCATTAAAATATAAAAGTTATCGGAAAAATATCAAAACTTTATCTAATATAAATTTTTATATCCTGATTCAAAAGAAGAATTTTATTTTGTCAAATTGAACTTATAAACATGTCAAAAACTAGATTTAAAGTGGGTGCGCCATCAAAAGGCGGCAAAACTGCATTTTTTGAAAAATACTTATTTTACCAAAAAAATTTATTTTGTTCTTATACCATGTTCTAGAGATGTGTAAGATGAATAATAATGTTATAAAATTCTAAATTTAGTTAACACTATTCATAATGGCTAGTTCATGACAATATTATAATAATATATCATTGTTTATTAAAACCAAGTATTACATACAACACACGCTATCGAGGAAGGTCGCGATTGCGTGTAATGCAAGCCAAGTCAAGGTTCCGTGTTGTGAAAGAATCCTTCATTGTTTCGTATAACAGAATCCAACTATATTTCATTTATACATTGAATATATATATATATATATACTCAATGTTGCATAGAATAACTATTATCAAAAGTGTGTGTAACACGATCCAAGAATAGTGTTTCGTATACTGCAAGCTAATACGGTGTTGCGTATAGCGCAAGGTAATCTTGGTGTAGAATACAACACAAGACATTAATGAAATTAAAAGAATATTTTTCATAAAATCTCGGGGTGTTACAATTATCATTATAACACATGATACATTTTATACTAGTAAAACACACCACTATATTTAAAATTCCCAACTTCCTACTAGTCTTTATAGATTCTCACATTAGGTTACAAGCTCAACCTCCAAGCATATTTAAATAGATCCCACTAAGATGATGATGTCACTAAATCAATTGGTTCAATTTTATTCCTCACATAGATACTTCTAATACCCAATTATATTCATGAATAACTACTTAAAAATCATTCTCTATTTCAACCAAAATACTAGATCTTATAAAGACTTAGTTTTTAGGCTATAATTACACAAATATCTCAACAACCAATAAAAATATGATAATAATGCACGTAGGCCAGCCTTACTCGACTTATTATTCTACCCTTCTTCAAAAAGAAATTGGTTTATAACTTTAAAAAAAGTTTGTTTTCTCTTTCTATTCTTCTTTGAGAACTCTGGTTCTCCCATATTCTCTTAGTTATGAAGAACTATAATGTTCACTACCCTCTTTTTTATATTTTATATTTCTCTATTCAGGTCACATTTCTATACAGGTTTCTTTACTTTTCTTTATTTCATTTTCATATTATAATAAATCATAATATTATAGAGTTTATATGCTATCCAAAATAACTCAATTGTATACACACGATCATCTACGATTCTATAAATCACTATGATCTCCTTTTTATCAAATGATTGTCTCAAGGATTGTTACAAAAATAGAATTTTCTTTTTATTTATCCTCATTTGTATTTTAGAAAAATATATCTTCTATTTTAATCATGTAGGCTCAAATTTTTTCATTTAAAAACATACCATTAAAAACTATAGAAAAATCATTGTTTTAGGGTTTTATAAAAATCACACATCTATACAACTTTTGGTGTAGCACCTCAGGTTATTGTCTGAGTGATTCAACCAAACCAGTATGGATCCCATCTTAGATCTACACAAACTATCTATAAATTTATCTCTCATTTAACTTTCTCAAATTAATTAATTTTTTTTTCTGATCATTAGATTATGGAATCATAATACAAGAATCTGAATAATTGTTTTAAAAATGTTATATATAACCTTATTTGAAGATATATTTTTATCTTCTAGAATTTACCCCGTTTTGGTAATTCTTCCTATAACTTTCACATCGAATTATCATAGTTAATAATATTAAATCACACACCCTATTAGGTGTTTATAATTTTTTAAAACATTGATGAATAAATTTTTATCATACATGTTCATTTAATCTTTAGAATATACAATTCTATAATTTATTCATTTTTCTCAAAATTCTTGTTGTGTGATATACATTATTAAGTTCCTTTTAACCTATAAATATATATCGTAGGATATTCACAGGGTTCATGATTTTACCAAAATATTATAAATGAACTCATCTAGTACCTTAACCAGGATCATATTAAGGTTACTTTTACCCCACAAAGTTACGTTATAGGGTTCATTTTACCCAATTAACTCCTGAGGTACCCTATAAAATCAAGTTATCACTTAGCACAGGGTTTATTCCTTATACACAATTAATATATTGTACCTTATGATGCTACCTTATAAAGTTATTTTTACCATATGTAGTATATCATAGGGTATGTACATTTTCATATTTTGAAATTTCAATCAACCCAATAAAGATGCATTTATACTATGAAATAAACCTTATGAGGATCCTAAGGTACTCTTTTAAGTGTGAAGGGTTTAGTTCTTAGTAAGATTTATAGAATTATATAAAAATAAAATTATTCCATATCAACTCTAAATGAATTAAATACTTATTAATACCTCTTCAAATCACCTTTAAATCACCAAAAATAAATTTATGAATTATTCAAATAATTATAACAATTTTCAACTTATTCCATAAGTATTTTTAATAATGTAAACTCAACATTGAGAATTATTATACAGCTCACTACCAAAATATTTTATCCTAAAATTCCACATTATAAAACATTAGTCCAAGTGATTTTATCATTTATTTCCATATCATTATGCTTGATTTCATAGGTATGAACTATTTATAACAAGCCATATCTTCTTACACACATTGAACCAGTTTTAAGTGTTGTAATAACAACCATAAAAGATTTTTTGTACAGTCCAATATCTAACTACATCTTACATTTATTTATTAATTAAAACATGTTGTATACCATATTTCTATAAATCTAGCACTTACCTTTGACTTGAGGATGAAATATATAGTCATCATATTTATGGTATTCCCATGTGAATCTATCAAAAATTATATTCAAGAGAAACCTTTCCTTTTGTAATTATTATAGATATATATTTACTTCATTTGGATGGATACTAAATACACCACATATCATCAACACACAATGAATTTCATTAAAAAATTACAATGGTAACAAATAAAACAATCAATAAAAAGTGAAATTTAATAAGGAATGTTATTATTAAATAATTCCATTTCTTTTCCATAAATTTTATGTTATGATTCATTTAGAAAGGCAATAATTTCTATTTATCATCCAAACCTTAAGAGTAAATATTCTTACCAACCTATTATGAAGATTTTCATTAAAAATTATGTTTTATGAGATGTAATGTGAGGAATGTGTTACATTATTTATACAATGTATAAACTGAATAAGAAATTCAATCATGTGTTATAATTCATAAGATAATTAATTATTCAAGAAGTGTCCTAAGGGCTATTAAAATGAAACTGTAATGAGATGGAAGCATGTGTGATGCTTTCATGATACATGACCTAGAATCCTTACCACTGAATCCCTACATTCCTTCCACCTTTATACATAGAGGAACTATATTTATATGATTAAAGAATATCCTTCACATATAATATATAATTCATCTCATCCATGGATACCTCCATAGGCGATAGGCCTTCATCTGCCACTTTAGCGATTGACATCAAGAACATTTAATGGAGTTAGAATGTGATGAAGATATGTAGTGGATATTCAATTTAAGGAATAAATAATATTATAGAAGTTATTAATTCTGTTAATATTTCTTATTCATATTTCTAATGGATGTATATTTTTAGATGGCATTCAGTAAATTCCATTGTTGTTAATAAATAACTAGGAATTCCTTCAGTGGTATCAGAGAAACGGATAAAGGGTTATTTGATTATTGGGAACTATTACACATGATCAGTGATGAAGTGAGGATCTCTACCTATGGGATCTATTATTGAAAAATATAGTTTCATAGCCCAAGTTTTAGAAAAATGGAATTATTTTATATGTTTATATGGTTTCCATGTTGGATGTGTTAATATGAGGAATCGATATTCTACCAAATTAAGTGGTATTAGAGTATCTCATGCACATAGATTTATGAGATGATGTATATATTGAATTTTATATAAACAATAATATATAGCTTATAATTATTTGTAAAAAGAATATCATTTTTCTATGTGTTTTGTATTATGATGCATGATATGAGTTATCTTAATTCATGATACAAGCTGAATTTGTAATTTTTTTCTAGTAATTTGTTATTATGACTCAATATTGTAAGATATGATTAACCCATATAGTTTTTATAGGATACATAGTCTGTAAAGGCCCATAATTTCTGTGGATTTTTTTTCTTAAATACATTATAATTTTACATGACCATGAAAACTGACGGCCCATGATTCTGAGTCCTGGTGTTCCCGGAATCAATTTATGAAGTTTTTTTGAGTACATTCAATAAACGTACTAGAAGTGTTTTTATAAATTTTGAACCACTCTTCAGAATTGAAATCCGAGGGAACCATTGAACTCACATCACGAGTATTCTCTTAAGAATACTTTAATCTCGACGACAGATGGTCAGGAATGAAAGTTATTTTTTGGGTTTTATGTGGGAATAATAAAATAAATTAAGTACTTGTCCTAATTTATTTTTAGTTTGTTAAAATCTCTAAGTGGAGGTTGGAGGTGGGGGGCCACCACACCTTAACCTCCCATGAGAGGTTATGGTGGTGGGGCCCACTAGAGGTCTGGACACCTCTTCTTAATTAATTTGGTGGGGACCACCTGAGGTATAACCTCTTGGACCCCCATTAAGTGGAGAGAAACCCCCTTGAACTTCCCACTTATGGTGCCAACCCTCTAAATAAATTAATTGAACACATTTAATTAATTAATTTAATCCTATTTGAATTCTATTCCAACAAATTAATAAGATGTCATAATCTATTATTTTGATATCATTTGTCTTTTGGGTGGAGCTTTGGAGAAAAAGAACTCTCCAATGAAGAAGACTTATTCCGCCAATGAAGAACGATCTTCAACCGGGGAAAGGGGGGAAGTGCCGTTCTTGAAGAATACCGACGACATCGTCCTCGACTTCTTCATCTTCTTTCCCAACGTCAACGAATCAACGTCCGCCTTTCCACGACATCGTCAATGAACAATGAACCTGAGGATGTGGTTTATGCTTGGTTAGTTGTTGCATGTTCTTTGTATTTCCATCGTGGATTATAATTTAAGCCGCATGTTATCACCCTAATATGGAGGGTGTAGGCCGAACAAAAATAGCCCATCCTCTCCGCCTTTTTGTGGGATTTGACAATAAACATGGTGTGAGTCCGGAATGAGCGTTACACATAAAAAAGGGGTATGGAATGAAGGCGAAGTCTCATGGAGTTTACGATAACTTCTAGAAATAGAATCAGACCATCGGAACCCCTCCGGTGACCCGTGGAAAGATCCTCGAAGGATGGAACCGATGATCGGCTCTATGGACATCAGCGGCACAATCGCACCGCCAGAGGAGAAGTCCATGACCGATTGGACGCGGCGGTGTAGTGGTAGTCGGTTCAAGGCCGTCAGTAAAGAAATCCAGTAGCCCAAGCCACCGGGTCATTAGGGAAGGCGCGTCGCAACCGCACCGCGCGGTGGAGAAGAAGAGGGCCGCGACCCTTGGCCGCGGTGGTGCAACAACAGCTGGATCGAGCCCAGCAGTGATGAAGACCAGTGGCCCGAGCCGACAGGTCGACGGAGGTGGCATAGCGCAACGACGCCACGTGGGGAGTCGGCTGGTTTCTCGGCCAACTGGGAGGAGTGGGACCTAGGGGGTCCCATGTGACGCGGACCAGTGCCACATGTTACCAGTTTTCTTTCTCACCCAAACTACTAAGTTGTTCAGGATCCAGGGGGTGCGGCCTCCCCTTGGATGTGTCTAGGGTAGACCCGACGGGCCAGACCCAACATGGGCCGCCAGGCCGGACCGAGCACGGGCCGCCAGGCCGGGTCACCCACACGGGTTAGGCCATCCCCGTAGACCGGGTCAGACCCCAGTTTGGACCCATTTTGACCCAATTTCACCTTTTCGGCCATAACATGGGCTACGAGTATCCGATTGACGAACCATATGTGATGATATAAATCTTGGAGCTAGACGGTTCTTTTGGCATACCCCACTTAAGGTTTGGACACAGTTGGGGTATGGTCAGGTTAGATTGAACCTAAATCCAATCGGGCCCTTGGAACAGAAATGGCAATAAATCTCAGACCAGGCGTTTGATTGACGCACCGTCTACCGCGTTGTGTTCCTTTTGATGAGACAAAACTTCAGGATACATCAACAAGGGATAATGTGGCAGTTGATATACCGAATCTTGGCTTGAGGAGAAGATCATCCTTGAATCATGCATGCTCGTGGAAACCCTAAGGCTGGCTGTGCACTATAGACTATTACTGGATCATGTGTTGGTCTGATAGTTATGACGACTGTTCTTGGATCATGTGTTGGTCTGACAGTTCTAAATTCTGTTCCTAGATCTTGTGTTTGTCTGACAGAATAGCTGGTCCTAGATCATGTGTTGGTCCGATAGCTCTAGATACTGTTCCTGGATCATGTGTTGGTCCGACAATTCTGTCTTCTATTCCTAGATCATATGTTGGTCCGACAGAATAACTGGTCCTGGATCACATGTTGGTCTGACAGATCTGATGATTCAGTGGCTATATCTGATCATCTATATCTCTCTACATAAGTTGTATACCTGCATGAGCTGAGTGAGGGGCTTCTGTGTATTCCACATGATTGAGATGGGTTACTTGATAACTTAGGTATATGTATAGAAATATACCTAAGTAATGGATCCCCTTTGATTTCGTACTCTGAGGTTTATCCTTGTTGGATTTTGTGAGACCTTGAGGGTCTCAAGGTCCCTACTGAGTATTGTTATACTCACCCCTACACGGGCTATGCCTGCACCTCGTTGTGTTCGATGCAGACGACAAACATCGTTGACTGAGGCTGAGTAGCAGGATTGGACGGTACCTGGAGGTAGAAGATGAAAGTTGAGTGCTATGGAGGCTATTTGTACCTACCCTTCCGGTAGGATCCGTGGCAGACGATCTAGGAGCTGCTCTACACCTTTCGACTGTTTTTTCCCTTTTCAGTTGTACTTGTACTTTCCAACTGGTCTGGTATTTTCGACCCCTTTACTTTTCAGAACTCTTCTGTATAAACATTTACTTAGCATTTACTTTCAGCTCGTACTCTATAGTGTGTGTTTTCTTATTTTATAAAGGAAATTCCTTCCCATTTTTAGGGATTTACGCCTTTTGTGCTAGTCACCAGCCCCTAGCCTATGGAAGGCAGGCTTGAGGTAGTGACGGAACGGGCCCTGGGGGATGGGTCGTGAAAAATTGGTATTAGAGGAGTCAGTTCTATTTTAGAACATAAGACTATGATCTTTCTTTTCTGTGAAGCAATAGTGTTAAGAGTACTGAGTGTGGTTATCAGTTCAGGGAGTCCAGTGTTGGTGCGGCGGCCGATGTATCCATACCCCAGGACCCTGACATCTGATTTCCGACTTAGTGCATGAAAAACCTGACTGTGTGTATGTTTCAAGAGTTTCCTTTGTGATTTCTTTGAGTCAGCTCACCAGGTATAACTTATTGACCGTGGCACACCTGTTTCTTTTTAGGATTCCTCCACGCACATAGCCAGCTAGCGTTTCGAGAGTTATACGAGATGACGGCCCACCGAGTGACGAGGCCTCAGTGTAGGGACCTATTATAGTGGAGGCACCAACGGTACCACTACCTGTTGGGACACCGATTCCACCAACCCCAGTAGCAGAGAGTGCACGCCGCTTGAGCGCGTTGTACGAGTTCTAGTGCTAGAGGCCACCCAGGTTGAGGGGAGAGTCAGACCCGCAGGCAGGTGAGGATTTGCTGGAGGCTGTGGTGAGAGTCTTCAGACTGGTAGGGACCCCAAAAGACCATATGGTGATCTTTTCTATGAGTCTCCTTCAGGAAGAAACAGACAGATGGTGGAACCTGATGTTCCAGGTACATGACGAGGTGACACTACTCTCGGCTGACTTCGAGAGACTATTTATGGTGGAGTTTGTTCCATCCACCCTATGTGAGGTGAAGACACATGATCTATTGCATCTATATCAGGGTAGCATGATAGTGGCGTAGTACTCTGTGAGGTTCACCGACCTCTCATGTTACTCCACAGATATGGTACGAGACCCATTATTCAGGTCCCGAACCATCGAGTAGGGGCTCAAGTGAGAGATCAGATCTTCAATGATCTCCCTTAGCATCCCGACGTAGGAGGGGGTGTTAGAGAGAGCCCTCCTAGTGGAGAGTTTCCTTGCTAAGAAGTCACCAACAGTGAGACCCATCACTAGTCGACATGCAGTAGAGTCTTATACATCTGGAAGTAGATAGATGTAGTAGAGGTTCAAGCGGACTAGACCATCTAGTGGATGAACTCAGTACATAGGTTCATTTATGTGGGGCACACGAGACAGAGCCAGTCATGCCAGGAGCGGGCAATGTTACTTTTGTTGGGGGAAGGGTCACATGGCTCATAACTATCCGACCCGCCATGCTAATGATCAGAATACAGTTGAGTGACCTCCCAGGCAGAGGTAGAGGTTTAATCGAGGCGTATCGCATGGATCAGGCATATGTGGTAGAGGAGATGGTCGTGATGCTCGTGGTGGATGAAGATTTGAGGTGTTACCAACACCACCACCTGGAGGTCCACCCCAACCATAGGGAGGAAGTGGACAGGGGAGAGCTCAGCTCTAGGCAGCTGAGGCATACAACCATGGAACTCCGGAGATGATTTGATGTATGATCTGTGTCAAATCCACCTTAGCTTCAGTTCTTATAGACACCTGTTCCAGTCACTCTTTCATTTCCACTGCCCTCGTTCGGAGCTCAGATATTCTGACGGATCCATTGGTTCGATCCTTACGGCTAGAGACTCTTCTGGGAGCAGAATTGAAGATTACACAATAGTGTTGATAGTTTGAGCTTACTCTAGGAGGTGAGAGCTTCGTCTGGGATCTCCTCGTAGCGGTGTCGAGGCCTTAGGACGTCATCTTGGGTATGGACTAGTTATCTACATTCCATGCTCAGATTGACTGTATTAGGTGAAAAGTGTGGTGTGTTCACACGGATGGAAGTAGGTTCACATTAACCGGTGAAAAGGGAGCCTTTACAGCACAGGATGGACTTACTTAGAGGAGGGTGTAGCCGATCACTCATTAGTTTTCCTACCTTACCCACAGAGCAGTTAATGTAGAGAGTCCGAGATATCATGTAGTGGTGTACCAGTACGCCGATGTTTTCCCTGATGATGTTCCAGGACTACCTCCTCGCAGAGAGGTGGACTTCTAAATTGACCTATACCCCGGGATGACACTAATATCTACACTAGAACATCAGATGGCTCCTGCTGAGCTTCGCGAGCTGAGGGTACAACTAGAGGACTTGTAGAAAAAGGGATTCATCCGGACTAGTGTTTCTCCCTGGGCAGCCCCGATTCAATTCTCTAAGAAGGCGAACAAGAGATTGAGGCTCTGTGTTGACAACCGTCGCCTGAATCAGGTGACCATGAAGAACAAGTACCCACTCCCGAGGATCAACGACCTCTTTGATCAGCTGAAGGGAGCATGGTGGTTCTTGAAGATAGACTTTAGTTCAGGCTATCACCAGATCATATTTCAAGATGAAGATGTGCAGAAGATGGCCTTCAGATGTAGGTACGACCTGTATGAGTTCTTGGTTTTTCCTTTTGGCATAACCAAAGCTCCAGCAGTGTTCATTGGACTCATGAATAGGATATTCCAGCTGTACCTCAATCTCTTTGTCGTAGTCTTCATCGAAGACATTTTGATTTACTCAAATAATGAGGAGGAGAATTCCTACCATTTGCGGGTAGTACTGGACACACTCCTAGAGCACCAGCTTTATGGTAAACTCTCGAAGTGCTAGTTTTTAATCTAAGAGGTTCAATTATTGGGACATGTCATCTCAGAGGCTGGAATTGTAGTGGATCTAGTGAATATTGAGGCGGTACTTTCTTGGGAGCCACCCAGGATTGTGATGGAGGTACGAAGTTTCCTGGGGTTGGCTGGTTATTAACTAAGATTCGTGCCAAAACACTCCTTGTTTTCAGAACCACTATCATCTTTGACAAGAAGGGGAAAACCATTGTGTGTTTGGAGAGATGACAACATAGCTTTTAGTATCTGAAGAAGAGGCTAACTAGTTCCCCCATCTTGAGGTTTCCAGAGGAAGGCGTAGGGTACGTAGTCTACTAAGACGCATCAGGGACTAGACTCGGGTGTTTCCTAATGCAGGAGCCAGTAATGATCGCATATGGTTTTCGATAGTTGAGACATCATGAGAAAAACTATGCTACCCATGACCTGGAGTTAGCAGCAATGGTATTCACCTTGAAAATGTGGAAACACTATCTGATGGGTGAACATTTTACCATGTACTCTGATTACAAGAGTCTTCGGTATATCTTCTCTCAGAAGGACTCGAATTTGAGACAGTGAAATTGGCTTGAGTTTCTCTAGGACTATGACTTCGAGATAGTCTATACTTCTTGGAAGGGGAACGTTGTTGCAGATGCACTCAGTAGGAGATCTAGTATATAGTTTCTAGGTGAGGTGATGGAGTATCTAGCTTCCTTACAGATATCCTTTGTGGATAGAGATGAAGAAGAAATTCAATAGTCTCTTACAGTCACTCCCCCACTTCTTTAGGGACTTAGGGAGCCACAGTGTGGAAATGCTGACAGCGAGACACCACGTGCTCAGATTTCCATAGGGTAGGAACCTGATGGATTTTTTGAAGGTGGGGATCACGTCATCCTCTTCAGAGGACGTACCATGCTACCAGTGTCACTTCAGAAGGAAGTGTTGAGGGAGTTCCATACGTCCCCTCTAGTGGTACATCCAGGAGTGGAGAAGATGTACCAGGACCTTCGACGATGGCATTGGTGGCCAGGTATGAAGAAGGAATTAGCAGAGTTTGTCTCTTGATGCCTCACTTACCAGTAAGTGAAGGTGAAGCATAAGGTACCAGCAGGCTTGGTTCAGCCTTTAGAGGTCCCAGATTGCAAGTGGGATGGGATATCCATGGACTTCGTGATGGGTCTTCCACATACATCCAGGGGTCACGACTCGATTTGGGTGATCGTCAACTGAAACCCCAAGTCGTCCCACTTTCTACCGATCAGAGAGAAGGGTTCAGTAGAGACCAGGGTTCAGTAGAGAGCTTGGAATGCCTCAATGTGAAGGAGATTGTACGACTACATGGAGTACCTTCTTCTATTGTCTCCGACCATGACACACAGTTTAATTCCCAGCTATGGAAGGGGTTATATGAGGCTTTCGGGATGCAACTACGTCTAAGCACCACCTTCCATCCTTAGACATATGGTAAGACTGAGCAGACCTTTCAGACCCTTGAGTACATGCTATGTGCATATGTACTCAACTTTAGTCGCAGCTAGAAGTATCGCTGGCCTTTGGCGGAGTTTGCGTACAACAACAGCTATCACTCCACCATCGGTATGACACCTTTTGAGGCATTGTACAGGAGACCTTACAGGACAACCTTGTGCTAGACTGACCTTGGGGAGTCAGCATTGGTGGGACCAAAGATGGTGCAAGCTACCATGGAGAAGGTGCATATCATCCAAGAGTAGAAGAAGACTGCACAGAGTAGGCAGAAGTCGTATTATGATAGGATACGAAGACCTCTGGAGATCGAGGATGACGATCACATATTTCTACGGGTATCACGTCAACGATGTCTATGAATATTTTTCCGAGGCGGCAAGTTATCTTCAAGATTCATCAGACCTTCTTAGGTCCTTAGAAGAGTTAGAGAGGTGGCATACTTCTTAGCTCTTCCACCTCAGTTTCACTGGGTGCACGATGTCTTCCATGTATCTCAGCTGAAGAGATACGTACACGACCCATCCCACATCATCGACCATGGAGAGATGGACGTCAACGATGGGGAAAATTTTACGGAGGTTCCAGTGGAGATTGAGGATCGATAGGAGTGGGTCCTACACGGACGGTCGATACCTCTGGTGCGCATTCACTGGAAGCATGAGAACCTCCAGGAGAGAAAATGGGAGAAGGAGGCTCAGATGCATGCTTAGTACCCCCATCTGTTCCCATAGTTCGAGTTGTAGCTTATGGGGACGTAAATCCCTAAGGTGGGGAGAATTTTAAGACTCATAATTTCCATGAATTTTTTTCTTAAATACCTGGGAATTTTATGAGACCGCGAAAAAATGACGGTGTGTGATTCTGAGGTCCGGTGTGCCCGTAATCAGTTTCTGAAGTTTTGTTTGGGTACATTCAGTAAACGTACGATTGAGTTTTTATAACTTTTGAACTGGTGCTCAGAATTGAAATTTGAGGGAACCGTTGAACTTGTAGCACCAGTATTCGCTTAAGAAGGCTTTCACCTTGTGACAGATGGTCGGGAATGAAAGTTAGATTTTGGTTTTTACATGAGAATAATTAAATAAATTTATCACTTGTATTAATTTATTTGTAGATGGTTAAAACCTCCAAGAGGAGGTTGGAGGTGGGGGGCCACCACACCTTAACCTCCCATGAGAGGTTATGGTGGTGGGGCCCACCTGAGGTCTAAACACCTCTTTTTAATTAATTTGGTGGGGACCAACTGAGGTATAACATCTGGGACCCCCCATTAAGTGGGGAAAAACCCCCTTGAACTCCCCACTTATGGTGCCAACCTTCTCAATTAATTAATTGAACACATTCAATTAATTAATTTAAACATTTTTTAATTCTATGCTAACAAATAAAAAAGATGTCATAATCTATTATTTTGTTAGCATTTGTCTTTTTGGTGGATATTGGGGGAAAAATAACTCTCCAATGAAGAACACTTCTTCCACCAATGAAGAAAAATCTTCAATCGGGGTAAGGGGGGAAGTGTCGTCCGTGAAGAATGCCAACGACGTCGTCCTCGACTTCTTCATCTTTCTTCCTAACGTCAACAAATCGACGTCTGCCTTTCCACGACATCATCAATGAACACCGAACCTGAGGTTGGGGTTCATGATTTGTTAGTTGTTTCATGTTCTTCGTTTTTCCATCGTGGATTATAATTTAAGCCGCATGTTATCACATTAACGTGGAGGGTGCGGGCCAAACAATCACGGCCCATCCCCTTCGTCTTTTGTGAGATTTGACGATAAACACAGCGTGAGTCCGGAATGAGCGTTACACATCAACAAAAGGGTGATGAACAAAGGAGACATCCCATGGAGTTTACGATAACTTCATGAAAGAGAATCGGGCTGCATGAACCCGTCCTGTGACCCGCAGAAAGATTGTCAACAGATGGAATCGATGATCAGCCGCATGGACAACGGCGGCGGAATCGCACTGCCAGAGGAGAAGGCCATGATCGACTGGTTATGGTAGTGTAGCGGCGGCCGATGCAAGGCTGACCATGAAGAAAACCAGTGGCCCAAGCCACCGGGTATCCAGGGAAGGTTGGGCGCAACGGCGCCGTGCGGTGGAGAAGTAGAGGGTCACGACTGTTGGCCGCGACGGTGCAACAACTACCAGATCGAGCCCAACCGCAATGAACACTGGTGTACTGTGCTTCTATGTAGCCAGAGGGGGCGCGGTGCAACAACACCACAAAGGGAGTCAGCTAGCCGCTTGGCCACTTGGGAGGAACGAGACCTAGCAGGTCCCACGTGACGCGGACCGACGCCACGTGGTGCCAGTTTTCTTTCTCACCCAAACGGCTAAGCCGTTCAGGTTCCAGGGGGCGCGGCCTCCCCTTGGACACAACTAGGGTAGACCCCATGGGTTGTTGGGATGGACCCAGCATGGGCCTCCGGGCCGGACCCAGCGTGGGCCGGACCCAGCGCGGGCCGCCCTCGCGGGATGGGTTGGACCCGCAGACTGGGTCGGACCTGCGGATCTGGTCGGAACTGCGGACCGGTTTGGACATGCGGACCATGTCAGGACCGCGGAACAGTTCGGACCCATGGCTGGGTCGAACCCGCGGACGGGTCAGACCCTAGTCCGGACCCGTTTTGACCCAATTTCACCTTTTCGCCCATAACTTGGGCTACAGGTGTCTGATTGACGAACCGTCTGTGAAGATGGAAAGCTGGGAGCAAGACAGTTCTTTTGGCATACACCACTTGAATTTTGGATGTAGTTGGGTTATGGTTGGATTGGATTGAACCTAGAACTAACCGGGCCGTCGGAACTGAAATGCAAATAACTCTCAGACCGGGCGCCCGATTGATGCACCGTCTGTCGCATTGTGTTCTTTTTGACGAGACGGATATTCGGGATACATCAACTTGGGATGATGAATTAGTTGATGTACTGAATCTTGTATTAAAGAGTAGACCCTCCCAGAATCAAGCATGCTAGTGGAAACCCTGAGGCTGGTTGTGCCCTGTAGACTGTTTCTGGATCATGTGATGGTCTAACTGTTCTAACAACTGATCCTGGATCATGTGTGGGTCTGACAGTTCTGACTTCTATTCCTGGATCATGTGTTGGTACGATAGAATAGCTGGTCCTGGATGATTTGTTGTTCCGACAGCTCTAACGGCATTTCCTGGATCATGTGCTGGTCAGATAGTTTTGACTTCTGTTCCTGGATCATGTGTTGGTCGGAAAAAATAGCTAGTCCTGGATCATGTGTTGGTATGAAAACTATGATGATTCAGTGTCTCTATCTGATCATCTCTATCTCTCTACATAAGTTGTATACCTGCGTGATCTGAGTCAGTGACTTCTTTGTTTTCCTCATGATGGAGATGGGTTACTTGAAAACTTTGGTATGTGTGTGGGCATATACCTATGTAATGGCTACCTATTGATATTATACTCTGTGCTTTATACTTTTTGGATTTTGTGAGACCTTGAGGGTCTAGGGGACCTTATTGAGTATCGTTATACTCACCCCTGCACGGGCTGTGCCCGCACCTCTTTGTGTTTGATGCAGACGATAGACATCACTGACTGAGGCTGAGTAGCAGGACCGGATGGTACCCGGAGGTGAACCACATGGCGAGACGGTACTCGGAGGAGGCAGAATAACGTGGAGTGATGTGGAGGCTATCTGTACCTACCCTTCATGTAGGATCTATATCAGACTATCCAGGAGCTTCTCTACACCTTTCAGCTGTTGTTGTCCCTTTTTAGTTGTACTTGTACTTTCAAGTTGGGCTTGTATTTCTAGACCCTTTACTTTTCAGCACTCTTCTGTATACAGCTTTAATTAGTGTTTACTTTCAGTTCGTACTCTGTAGTGTGTGAGTTTTCAGTTTATAAATGAAATGCCTTCCCAGTTTTAGGGATTTATGCCTTCGGTGCTAGTCACCAGCCCTTGGAATATTGAAGGAGGGCTTGGGGTAGTCAGGGGATGGGCCCTGGGGGACGGGTCGTGAAATGGACAAATAAAAAATATAATATCCTAGTCTATCATTAAAAATGATATGACTTATCACATACGATGAAAATGTTTTCAGTCATAGAATATGAATGAAGGCAGGTCGAGGTATTTCGAATTCAATGATTCAAATATCAATTATAAAATAAGATTAATAAAAGGTATAATCTATGAACTATCAATCATACCATCTTATTATCATTGAATCATAGAATACAATATAAAGGAAATTTTTTATTTTTCCTTATTTTCAGATATGAACTGAATTAATAATTTATATATTTCTTATAAATAAAGAAAAATTAATTTAAGGAATATTTATTAATTTATAAGAAGTTTATAAATTATTTTATTATAAAAAATTTATTATTAATTAATAAATGTTTCTAAAATATTTATTAATAAATATTCCTTATATATTTAATGTTAACATTAAATAAATTCTAACAAATTTTACTTGGCATGTCCATTGGATTATAAATAAAATGTTTATTAATTAACCCAAAGGGGTAATTAATGAAGAGTTTATAAATTAAAAAATAATTCATAATATAATGTGTTTATATTTAAATTATTAAATGATAAAATGAAAATATCCCTATTTAAAAATTATTTAAACCTAATAAAAAATGTTTTGAGGATTGATATAATATAGTTTGAAATAAAATTATGTTTATGATATATAGATTATTTAAAACATCAACATAATAGATTATGGAGTATAAATTTTTTATAATTTGTAAAATATCATATACTTAAAATAACATTCCATATAATGTATAATATTAAATGAACATATTATAGGTATAAATAAATTATATTTATTACTATGGAACACCTATAATAAATAAAGCTAAAATTATTAGGTACTGCAATTAGATTGGTTTTATAAATTGTTCATTATTTATCATGTCATGTTTAAATTTTTGAAGTTTTCATTTATTTAATGGTTATTACCTACTTTATTATACATTGATATAAATTTATTTTATTATGAATATATATTTATGATTTATTTTAAGTTTCTAAACCTCTTATTTTAAATTTTTAATCCTTGCATTATATTCTAGGAATATCAATATAAATATTTAGTTTTCATCCACCTTGACCTCAGTTTTTAATTAAATCTATTAGATTAAATTGAGTTGTTGAATATATTCTAGAAATATTAGGTGTTAGAGTTATCATGAATTAAATTATCTCTTTAGTAATGTCTCCCCTAGAGTATGGAATTGAGGTCGGACTACCCAACGACTTAGAATCTTATTACCTATTCTTGAAATGTGAGTGGTTTCTTATCTGCCACTCTATGTTTACTCATATTGAGATTGTAAATCTCATATAATTATATGAAATTAAATGAAAAATCATATAACCTTTTCATTACATACATTTTAAATTGTGTAGATATGTTTGGCATCTATTTTTGGGTGAGTAACACAAACTGGGGATTCTGTAAAGAGTTACATATAAATATGGATTGAATTTATTTATTTAGTGGATGGAACAGGATTAGAAAACTAAATCATTAGAATAATTCAAACATAAAATGAATAATATGCGATAATATAGTGAGATTAAATCCCCTTGAAAATATTAAGTGTTATATACCTTCCACAATGACACTTTTTAAGGCATCACTCTCTAAATCTGGCTGGTTTTTCCAATAAAGGGTTCCCTTGGATTGTCCTATTGAAGAAAAATAAGTAATGGGTGGGACTAGATCATCATTGGGTAGGTCCTCCAAATGAAATATTCACCTATATTTTACTTTTCTATTATATTCTAATATTTTTCTTTAGGTTACATTATTATAGGAATCCTTAAAAGTTAGGATACGAGGGGAATAAATTCTAGTTCAATCATATGATGGATTTGACAAGGTGTTTTCAACTCAACTTTAGAAGAATCATATATGATATTATTAAGATAATTCTCTACCTAAATAATTATGTGGTGAGATGAATTCCAAATAAGACTATTTATTAGAAAAATATAGATCATACTCTGCTAATAGATACAATGAATTAAAAAGAAGACATAATTTTAGTAGGACCCATTTGGAAAAAGTCTTTGTTAATGTAAATAAAATATGATATTCATATAATAAAATATTATGTTATAGTTAATAATATAATCATCATAAAACTTTACATTGATATTATTATATTGGATGAAAAAGATTAATGTAATTAACTATTAAGAGTGGTAGCTTTTGTAATGTTCTTAAGTATAATAAAAATTATATGTTTTATTACAATACCTTATTGAGTAAACAAGTTTTGAAGTTGCTCAACAGGCGAATCTAGATTATTGTGAAGTATAGAATGATTTTATTTGGATTTCAAAGGCAATAGATTTTATATGAACTAAGGAGTTTTAGAATCCACTCATATTTTTAATACGATTGGTTATTCTAATTAATTAGGGAGACTATAAGTGTTTTCAGGGATTACTCTAGTTAATGAATTCATCCTTTTTTAATCTATGTAAGTTCTCTAAAAAGATGAATGAATTCAAGTAAAATTAACCTAATATTATCAAGTTTTTGGAAAAGATTAACAGTGCATATAATTTCTAGGTTCTAGTGCTGTATAGATAGTACACATGATTAAATATTAAAAGAAAAAAGAAATGTTTGTTAGAGATCCTGATAATGTTTCTTAGGTAGCCCATTAAGTCCATAAAAACCAATATGTGTTTATATTGAAGAAGGAATGATGATTCCATAAGATTTAATTATCTAAAATATCTTAAGTATTTGGAGAAAATCAATATAGTTTCCCTGTTAGTTATCGTTATTATAGAATTTAATACTTTGGTTTTGAATGGTATGTGATACTTAATGTATATTTTACAAGTTTTATAGATATAAAATAGTTCAAAATCAAGGTAATAATTAAAATAACATTTGGTCAACATTAAATAGATGTGGAAAAGAGTATCTATATTAAGGATTTGAATTTAAATGAATAATGGATAAATCTAAGTAATAAATATATATCTTTGTCACATTTATCATATACAATAAGTGAATTTTATTTAACAAATAGTTTCTGATAATAAATTAAGATGATTAATTTTATAAAAACGGTTTATAATTAATTTTATTATATAAAATATTTTGTAAAGGTAAAAAGTATAAAAATGATTTATCTGAGATACTTTTTCTATCTAAATATTTTTCAAAATATAAAGGAATATGTTATTGTAACTCGTCAATGGAATATTTTAATAAAGTATTCTTTTTATGGTAAAATTATACAATCACATAAAACAAAATATTTTACATGGAAAAAATAATTTATTTGTTATTTATTCATACTAAAAGAAAATAAGAGTAATTTTCTAAATACAAAAGAGTTTTTTAATGCTATAATGATATTTTGAATAGAATACATCTTCTAAGAGGCTAGTGGTAGCATGTTTAAACTTAAGGAAGTTTAAAGTTAGAAACTAAAATATTATTCCAATATAAATATTTTCAATTGATATCCTAAATATTTTAGAATATAAAACAGTATAGGAAAAATGTTAAAGTTACATTTTCTATCATGTGAAAGTTAATATTACTATTTTGTAAAGGATTATTCTATTTAAAGTGAATGAAACTTTTATAAAGGAGTTTTGGATGAATATAAAAAAATAATTTAAATACTTATATTTTTTCAAGGGAAATTTTTGATTTAATAGGATTCCAAGGATGATACAGATTAATATTATAAAATATCTATGTGGAAAATGGAATTTTATATCATGACATTTTATGTTGTGAAGTTAAGAAGTTTAAATATGTTTAAGGAGTCGAACATTAAGAATATGATTCCTAAATATCACCATTATTAAAATTTTCATTCTAAATAGATTTCAATCACCATATAGTTTTGTGGGAGGGTTTAATCAGATAATTACTTTAATATGTGTTTGGAATTAGAAATAGATGTAATAAGTTAACGTTACCCGAGAAAGTGTTAAAAAACAAGGTTGATCTTTCAGTTTATCACATATGATACAGTAAACTGATGATTATGTTGAGTTTTGAGAAATATTATTAAAATAATATGAATGATATTACATGAATCATATAAAATGTAATATCTATTTTTTTTATTATTTTGATTTTGTCTATATGAATTTAAATAAATGAAAATATTTGTTTAAATGTAATAAAAAATCACCTCTCAAAGTATGAATTTTAGTTTATCCTTAACTAATGTTCTTCATGTAGAATTATAGTTTGTGAAAAAAAATTCATATAATAAAGAGTATGATTCTTGTATGAGATAAAAAATATTCTCATGAGGCACACAAATAAAGAAAATGTTCATTTTTGTGTACTGGATGGACCAATATATAACAAACTTGTATCATTATTACACATTAATTCATGATTTATTAATAAAATTGCACATAATACCACCCATAAGATCGATAAGTTTAGTGTATTTAGGAATTATTTAGATATCATAACATCTTAAACTTGGGACGCAACAAAATTATTCAAAACCTATATAACAAGCTTCTAAAATTCCATAGTTTTTAAAACTGCAATGGATGACCTGGGGACATACATAATAAAGGGATGAAATATAAATCCCAGTAAGGGATTAAATATGGAAAATGGTGATACATGTTGGAAAATAGTTATATCAATTAGTAACAAAAGATTTGATAATCATAATCTTGAGTAATAAGTCGCGATATAACATGATAATCATAAAATGATAAATATAGAAACAACTTAAAACACTGAATAATAAACATAGGTCAAGGATAAATGCCAAGACAAAATGATAGAAAAATTTATATAAAGGAATCAGGTTCACTACCTAAACCAACATGACATATCATTAGACTAAACATTACCCAATGCATTGGAGTGTTATATAATTCTGGGCACACACATCACTTTCATTTCATTCTCAAGTTTAAGTGTGCCACATAGATAATGCAAAATGGATTCATTCAACAACATATTTTATTACATGATCAAGGAGTGTGTAATAAATACATTTAATTACCATGTCAATTAAATATAAGTTTATAAAGGTTAATACCCTTGATAGGAAATTGGTATGGTATTCAACACATAATTGTTTTGGCCTAGAAAAACCGTGGTAAAATTTTGGCAGCATAATGACATCACCTAAAAAATAATAAAATGTGTTTATGTTAGAAAAAGGGGTATATAATCATCTATAAATGAAATTGGATGTAATAGGGACATATAAATACTTATCCCAACATTATAAATTGGAAATAAAAGGCATAATATAATGAAGAAACTTGAATAGAGAAGAGAAGGTGAAGATCCCTTACTTGAGTGTGTGACTTAAAATGATAGGGAGGAGCTTCTTGAGATATTGGGGGAACCATGGTAGGACTCTATAAAGTGTATGATAGATTATGGACATAATAAAATTATTTTTAGTGAAGGTAAATGGGATATTTTGTGGGTTTATATAGGAAATGACTGGGGATTTCTTTATTATTTATCAAATTTGGTTTTAGACTCTGTATAATAAAATAACCAAAAAAAAAATATTCCCATGTTTTTCCCATGGTTTATTCAAAATGTGATTGGTTTTCATTATTTTATAAGGATAAGATCCGACCATAATAAAATAATACCCTTTCTTATATGGAAGTGAGTCATAATCTAAAAGAAATGATTTTAAAACCATAAAAAATATTAATGGTCTTAAAGGATTCATAAAGGATTTATAAAAGTAAAAAAATAAACATAAACTCAAATTATTTAAAATGTAAAACATATATTTGGTCTTTTATCCTTTTTATAGTATTTATTTCATCACTTTTGGGTCATTTTGATTTCATAATACAGAAAGTATATTCATATGGTATTTAATTTTTTACCCAAAAATTCAACTATCATAGAAAATTATGAAACATTTACCATTATGTAATTTTGGAATTATTATTACATAAATAATATTCATTTTATCTAATTTTTTTACGTATTTAAATTTTAGCTTTTAAAATAATAACCATCATTTATTTAAAATGATTGGTTGTTTTGACAAGAACACTTTTAGAACCCTTATAAATATTACCGTTGACTTCATAAAAATTATACAATAATTTGTATTTAATAAAAATGATTTGACAATAATATTTTATTAAAATATTATTTATTTTGAAAATCTATTTTTTCATCAAAATAAATTCATTAATTGAATTTTAATATTACCCAAAACACCATTTGTATTTTACTTTATAAAAATAAAAACAATTCATAAATTAAAAATACTAGGATGAAAATATATTCATTATTATATAAAAAATATTGTACATACTCATATTTATAGGATATTAATAGATACCCCTTTAATACACTATAAAACTCCTTGTGGGTAAGGTGTGCGATAATGTGACTTTCATGGGGCGGTTTAGAGAACATAGTTAGGGTCGTTATTTTGATGATATTGAACTTCTACTATAAATGGTTTCTCTCATGCCTAAGATGTTGGATATCATCTTATTCTTGGTCAAGGAAAAATACCAGTGATGCTATATCACTCAGAATCCTAGATAAATGGGATCCATAGGGTATGGACTTATTGGTTGATTCCATCACTTTGTCCATGTCAACTGGATTTGTTAAAACCCAATATTTATAATAATCATATGATCATTATTAAATGACTCTATTATCAATGGTAAAGATGATTAAAAGTCTTATAAATATTATTGGATATAATAAAACTAAATAAGGTCTTGTGTTTTTTTATAACCATACTACATAATAAGACATTTAATTAAATAATAATGTAAATTTTATTTATTACCATTGGGGTCATTATAATCTTCCCCCATTAAGAAATTTCAGCATAAAATATTCATTTACTACACTATAATAGATGAGGGTAACTCTGTTTCATCACTTCCTTCTTTTCCCATTTCTCTTCTTCAAACTTTCGGTTTCACCGTAACACTTTAACCAGGTAAATTGTATTATTTTGAAGAAATTTGTCACTAAGATAAGATATATTCAACATATACTCTTTATATGAGAGATCATTCTCCAATGGTACCACCTCTGGATTGAGTACATGTGAGGGGTTAGGTATGTAATTTATCAATAGGGATAAATGTAATACATCAGGTACTTGAGATATCTTAGATTGGAGTTCTAGTCGATAGTATAAGGCCCTATCTTTAAACCCTATATAATATTGATTTTTGATCAAGAATTTACATTCTTTCACATTAAGGATATTTTCAGGTTTAGAGTTTTAGAGAATTAGGCCATAACTACTACATTAAATCTGAAAAATTTATAAATTAGACACTTATACTCTATCCAATTTTTTCAAAATAACAAAATTCCTTAAATAAAAAAGAATTAATTTCTTGACAAAAATATTATTGAATGATTACTTTCTCTTATATTTACTAATAAGATGTGAAAAAAAATTCAGAAAAATGGGATGAGCATAAAAATATTAGTAAGGGGCGTAAAAACCATTAGTCTAGTTAAAACCTAATAACCCATTCAATGATCTTTGAGAGGATTAATCAAAACATCTTCACATGAATAACACTCACACTTTTTTCACAATGAAAAACACTAAAACCAATATCAATAAATTAAAATAAATTTAGGAGACTTAGATTATCATATAAATAAAACACTTTAAAACATATTTTAATTGGAATAACCATACAATTAACTTCCAAATTGGAGATCTATAATGGGGATCAACCTTCATATAAGCTATATTAGGCTCACCGTTTACTATAATAAGGTTCAACCCTTCATATAAGCTATGCCAGGCTCACCCATGAGCTATAATAGGGCTCAAACCTTCGTATAAGTTCTCTCATGATCACCCGTGAGATATAATGGGGATCAACCGTTCATATATGTTATATCAGGATCACCCGTTTCACACAATAATCATGTACCATTTTATGAAAAAACAAGTTCATCACCAAACCCCCTTTTAAAAGCTTCTTATAATCCCATAAAAAATCATTTCCATATAAAAATATGATTTTTATTTAAGAACCCATTTTCAATTCCAATATAACTAAATAAAGTAATAGGGTATTTATTTTCATTTTAAAAGACATTAAGTATTATAGAGGAAGGAAAATATCAAATAATGGTTACAGCGGTGGAGAAGTCATTTTAACCGTATAGGTTAAAAACATTCCTTTTTGGTTGTTTAGTAGAACAATTTGAAGAAAAAATATTCCCTTTGATTGAAATTAAAATACAAAAGGGTATATTATACAATGTATAAAAGAAGGTTGTATATAAATTAGAATATACCTCAATGAAAGGAGATTGAGACGAAGTCCTTTTCCTTCAGTCCGACTTGTCACGCTCATTCTTTATATTCAGGAATAATAAACATAGGTTAATTTATAATTTATTATATGTTTTTTCAATTTTATTATTCATTTTATTTTACTTATAATCATGTTAAAAAATACATAATTATTTAAGTTCATATTGGCCATTTTGTCGATATTTGGTACTCGAGTCGAAAATGAACTTGTTTTGTTGTAAATTGTACATGTAGTCAAAATTACATCATCTATAGAGTTATATTCATGATTTAAATATCATATATATCCATTATTTATGAATTTATAATAGTCCATAATATTTGGAGATAAGAAATGAAGTGAACTGTTCATGGAGATGGTAGGCCATACGTATGAATGAATGCTACTTGCATTACTTTTTCATATCAATGGAATGAGAAATAAATGATATAAATGAATATTATAATACCGGTATTATATTTATGTCATGTATATATCATAGGTTTAATAAAACCATCCTTTATATGTTTTATTTCTAGCATGAACATGTCATATAACTTTGAGGGGGCGGTTGTCTGCACTTCCTCAAATGAAATTATCATATTTACACATTATGGAAATAATAAAGGTAAATTGTAAATATAAATTACATAAGCATATAGAAAATATAAATACAACATATATCATATATAAATACAGTTCCATCATAATTACCACCATGAGAGGTGGTAGTTGAAAATTGAATAATCATCGTTTCTTGAGGCAGTAGTTCTCCGTACACAGAAACAATATGTTCGTATCCATTAGATGGAGGTGTTTGTAAGTGTAGTTTGAATCATTACCCTAAAAAATACTAGTATATTCATTATACTGGTTTTGTTATGTAATCATATAATATGAAGAGCATAGGGAGTGGAGAAGGAAAATAAAAGAAACAAGCATGAGAGAAGATGTTACCTCAAAATTGGATAACTCCTTTTGATTTAAGCCAAAAGGATTATTTGAATTTCCTTAAGACCAAGGTAATGCTTCTTGGATGAATTAAGAGATGATGGAAGATTATTTGAGAATAATTTGGATGATCTAATGGGATTGAGAGGTGTGAGTAAGTGGGTAGAGGTGGAGGCCTTTTATAAGAGGGAGGAGGGGCAGTATAAAAAAGTCTTGAAATATTATTTTATTATAAATTAAATTTACATTAAAACTGGTCCAAAACTCATTTAACTAAAATATAAGATTATTTTTGTTAGAATAACCATCATAAAATAATTTTTATAAAAGTTTTAAATATTTTTTATCCTTATATTTTTGGTTTAACCCTTATTTACCCTTTTTAATTTTACAATTATATCATATTATTTACACATTGTGGGTTAATGTAATTACCATATTATGTCAAACGACCAAAAAAAGTCATTTATGACATATTTGTACTTATTTTAACCATTTGGATGAATATTAAATTTTTATAAATTTAATATAATTTAATAAAATATTTTACATTTTAAAATACCAATAGTGTAAAATTTGACTTTATTCATTAGTTGACTTTCTAAAAATATCATAAAAAATATAACTCAAATAAATCTTCTGTAAATCATCTCCAAAATGTCCAATTCATCTAAAAAGTTCGTGTATTCCATAAATTCTATAAAATTATATGTATTTTATTAATTATAATATCATTTATTTGATATTTCTCTTAATAAAATAATTACATTATCATTATTGCGTCAATATTTATGGTAATTATGTAATCTATAAAAATTATAAATAAATTACCATTCTATAGATACATTCATTTTATTTATTTATTATATTTATTTTCTATGTTTAATCAATTTCATCAATACATTAATACTATTATACCAATAATAGATAATAGAGTGACATTATGTCACTTTGTTCTGTTTTAATAATAACTACATCACTTTCATAGATAAAAGTACATTAAATGAATCAATACCAACGATTATGTTATATGGGTGTACTTTTATTCATCCAATAGGATTTTGACCAGTTTTAGGGTAATTTCATTATCCTTATCATATTTTTTGTTACCATAATTCACCCAATTTACCTATAACTGTTGTAAATTAATTATCAAAGTTACTATTCATAATATACAAAAAAAGGTACCTATTTACAAAATTTTTACTTTATAATTCCAAATATATAATCAATTTTTCAAAATTCAAAACATATAATTGGAAGAAATTAATTTATTATTAATTTCCTTTGTCAAAACCAGAAAGCAGATTTTTAAGAAGTAAATGCTATCAAAAGATAGACATTTGTTTATATCTAATTTAAATGAGAAATTACTTCAAATGACCATAATTGGATTAAATGATAAAAATATATTCCATTTATAATTTAAAGCCATTAAATAATATTATTTAACCATATAAATTATCTCAATGGAAAAATCTATTTTTAATTAAAATTTAGTGAATTTTTAATGTTCATCAAAACATGATAGTTGTTAAAAAATATAAAAAATTTATCCAAAGTAAATCTTGATGCCCCAATTATAAATAAAAGGTTTATTTTTTCAAATATAACATATAAAGGTGTCAAAAACTAATTTTAAAGATGGTTCTCCATCAAAAGGCTGTAAAACTACATTTTTATAAGAATACTTCTTTTAACTGAAAAATTGAATTTGTTCTTATATAGTATCTAGAAAAAATATAAGATTAATTTAAAAAATTACTTTGAATATATAACATATATTTTTCCATTAAATATAATTCCTTAAAGAGTTATATGTTTTTATAAACACAATTATCCTCTTTTTAAAAATGGTTTTATAAAAACACATCCTTTATATTCAATTAGTTTTTATTTCCATTTCTAATAAATTTGGCAACCTATTATTAATTATTGAAACATGTAAGTGATCTAGTAAGGGGTTTAGCGGGTTAGGTCTCCATCTCATCATATCCTTCTTCCCAATTTCGCTCGGACGATAATGATTCCTCCTCGATCTTCCTAGTATGCTCAGGGTGCGTTGGCTACTTCCATGATGAAGGGTGGCCTCGATCTGAAGGCTCAGTGTTTGGTCCTACACGGAGAGGGTTTTTTTTGGTTTTTATGAATTAAGGGTGGTGATCTGTCTTTTCCGCATCGTGGGGTAAAGATTCAGTGTGGTGTCGTGGTCACAGACCTTCACTACGGCGATGGGGTTCTCGATATGGTGCGTTAGGGTCGTGGTTCAGTTCTCTGTGGAGGCGAGTTCTTGATCTAGTGTGTCAGGGTCTTTTATTTGAGGCTAAGGGTATTCTGATAAGGTATGTTGGGGTGGAAATCCTCTTGTTTTGTGGTGTTGGGGGCATGCTCAGGTGTGGGTTGGGGTTGTAGTTCAGTGCGCAATGGGGTTGTACTCTGAAGGTGGGGGCCACGACCACCCTTCCGTGGTGGTGGGGTCGTGTTATGGATACCTCTTGGGTCAGAGACCATATTCTTACATGGAATTGGATTCCAATATTTCTTTCATGGTGTGGATCATGATGTAGTATTCTCATTCTGGGGTCGCGTTTCTGATCCTTGGTGAACATGCTAGGTTCCGACGACTGTGTTGTGCTCTGACTGGGGGTTCCTTGGTTGGACTTTTGTAGTTTATGAGTGCAGGTTTGATGGAGGTGATAGGATTATTTCATGATTTATGTATGGAGTTGAAGAAGGCTTCTTGTTGTGTTGAACCTCATGGATTACATCAGTTGATTTTGAATGGTGGTAGTTGTATGCATGAATGGTTTGTTTTTCAAAGGTGGGAAGTTGGTGATACCAGACTCGACTTCATGAACATACTCCAGAGGAGGTTTCAAAGATAGTGGTTCATCTTTGTAGTGCTTCTTGTATTTTTTTGTTTAAGAGGGTATGGTTACAACCATCAGATCAGGCATAATCTTTGACTCAGGACAGTTTCATTCCAAATTACCTTACATTGGTGGAGATCTTCTTTATATTCACATTCTGGGGAGGATCAATTTAGTGATGTCATCGTAGTTTTTTAGTCTTTCTTCGTTCGATTTTATTTTCCTATGCCCATGATGTCCTTGGGTTTCCACCCTTTCATCCATTAAAAGGGGGATTTATCATATAATACAAAAAGTTAATGGCCTTCAGGCCATTGGATGGATTTAAACATATATAAACCATATTTTTATAATTCAGTTGATAATATTCATTCCCTCCATACAACGGGTAGGAATTAAAAACTATTTAAAATAATAATTATATTATTTTATTAATTTTTAGTATAACTCAATGATTTGTGCAACATAATATTTCAGAGAAACCCATTATTGTATGTCAAGTACACTATCAGACAATGTGTCCCCTTTAATGTAAAATTAATATCGTATTCATAAATATCAATAGATATGAAAATGTATTATTCTATAAATACGCAGGTCATTACATCATTCCCCCTTTTGGAAATTGTTCACTTTTAATTTTAAAATTGGGTTCGAAAACATCATTTAAAAACCCCACATCGGAAAAATATTCGATAAAACTATCACTTTAAAAGAAATAAAGAAAAGTACAATGTTAATCCGAGATAACACATACTAGGATTCCATGTAATAAAACATATATATAGAAGAGAAAACTAACCATCATGTTCTTATGGAGAGTAATAGAAAAAATGATCAGTAGAAGGTTAGCAACTAGAAAACCATAAACTTATGATGGGATAAACGGTCTTTGATCTTCCAGTATGAAAATTAAAGAGAAAACGTTTTTATTTTAATATAATTTTCATAATGTTTTGGAATTTATTTATGATCTTGAAAAATAACATAAGTAAATATACTTATATATTAATTAGAGTTTCATCATTTAATAAATTTCTACCCCAAACACATCTTTTATCCTAACGATGAGTATTCATGATGACTTGGTCACACATTAAGAAATAGAATCAAATTCTTGGGAATCACATAAACCACAAAATATTAACTTTCTATAAATATTGTCATGAAAAATTAACCAAAACCAAAAAGGTTAGTAAAATATCAGATAATCCCCCAAATATAGTAATCCTTTTTAAGGAGAAAGAATACTATTAATCTCTAAGATTCAACTATAATATGAAAAATAAAACATAGACTATTCGACAAACATTTGTCATTGAAATTACTCATATTAATCCAAACTAAAATTTAAACCCAACATTCATAAGTATTTGATCACACAGCCTTCCAAAAAAAATATTAACATTTATCTCTAAATAACATCGACTAATATTAAATTCTTATATTTAAAAGTAATAAACCTAATCACATATCCTCGAAAATAGGTTAATCACTTCCATAAATAACGGAAATCTCCACAAGTCCATAATAAAAACATATATTTTTCCAAAATAAAATTCATCCATTACTCCTCAAATGAAATCCTGTAGTATTATGTTTTCCTTAGGTATATAGTGTTTCCAAAATACCAACCATCATCTAAAATAATATTTATCACTTAATCACCAAATCATTTTCTTATATTAAGGATATCCATTTGATAAAATATAATTTCCAAAAATAAAATTATTCTTGATCCATATAATCATTTAACTAAAAAGAACAAGTCATACTAACTAGGGACTTTACGCAGTCTAGTTATAGGTGATAAATCCTAGTCACACTTCGGTTATGGGCTTGTTTCCGGCAGCTTCGTCCGACATGATGGGTTGTCACATGGTCTGCATGTTGTACATTTTCAAAAACTGTATAATTCTAATATAATTAACAAAATGAGATAAAATTCTCAAAGATAACCATAACATGTTTTAAACAAAAAGGTTATCTCATACTACACATTTTTCATCCCAAAAATTATTAACCCATAATATCCTCAAAGGTGAATGTCTTCAAAAATTCCATTAGTCACCTTAATATTAGAAATCATAAAGGCTAAAAGGGGTTCCAAGGACATTGAACTTATAATATACCTTAAAATTATAAACCCATGATGATATCTATAACCCTTAAGAAAACATCCTAATCTCCAATTTGTTTTAAACCGTCATATATTACAAACTATAAGACCCAGCCTTAAACCTTACATAATTTTGAGTTTTGATCAAGAATTTAAATTATTCCACTTTGAGTATCTTTTTAGTTTTATAGTTTTTGAGAATTATTCCATAATTATTACATTACCTCTAAAAAATTTACAATGTAGACACTTATGCTATATCAAATTTTTTCACAATAATAAAAATCCTTAAAAAACAAGAATTATTTTATAGATAAAATTATTCTTGAATTATTCTTTTATCTTATCCTTCCTTATACCCAGTGAAATTTTTTTAAATAATTTATGATAACAATAAAAATATCATTAAGGGACATATAAATAAACAAAAATCATTAGTCTTGTTAGAACCTGATAACCCATTCAATGCTCATTGAGTGGATGAATCAAAACATTTTCAAATGAATAACACTCATACTTTTTCCTCAAATGAGAAAAACTAAAACCAATATAAAGAAATTAGGAAAACATCAGGTGACTTAGAGTATCATATAAATAAAACCCTTTAAAACATATTTTAACTGGAATAACCATATGTTTGACTTCCAAATTTGAGATCTATAATGGGGATCACATTTCGTATAAGCTATATCGGGCTCACCTATGAGTCGTAATGGGGCTCAAACCTACATATAAGTCATGTCGGGCTCACCCATGAGCAATAATGTGGCTTAACCCTTCATATAAGCTGTGTCGGGATTACCTGTGAGCTATAATGAGGCTCAACCCTTCATATAATCTATATCGGTCTCACCTGTTTCATATAATGCTCATGTACCATTTTATGAATAAAACACGTTTATCACAAAATACCCTTTTGAAAGATTATTCTAATCCCATATGAAAATAATTTACATATAAAAATACAATTTGAATTTTAGAAACCCATTTTAATACCAAGATATGCAAATAAAGGAATATTGGATTTATTTTCATTTTAAAATACATTAAGGCTTATAGAGGAAACCAAATATCAAATAACCTTTACGAAAACAAAGAATTATTTGACTCTATATACGTTAAAATCATTCCTTTTTGTCATTTAGTAAAATTATTAGTAGAAAAAATATTCCCTTTTAAAGAAAATAAATTTTAATGGGATATATTATACAACATATAAAAAAAGGTCGTATATGAATCAAAATATTCCTCAATGAATGGAGATTGAGATGAAATCCCTTAGCTTGAGTATGACTCGTCTCATTCATTATTTATATTCTTGAATAATAAAATCAGGTTAATTTATACTTGATTAATAATATTTTTCAATTTTATTATTCGATTTATATTACTTATTATCATGTTAAAAAAATACATAATTATTTATGTTTATATCGGTCGTTTTGTCAATATTCAGTGCTCAAGTAAAAAATGAACTTGTTTTGATGTAAATTGTCCATGTAGTCAAAATTCCATCATCCCCAGAATGATATTAATGATATAAATATCATAAATATATATATCTAGTATCTATGTATTTATAATAGTCTATAAATTTGTATATAAGAAATGTAATGCATCATTCAAGGAGACGGTAGGCTGTACGTACACATGACTGTGACTTTCATTTCTTGTCATATTAAAGGAATAAAAAATAAATGATATAAATGTATATTATAATACAGTTATTATATTTATTTCATTTATCTATAGTAGGTTTAATAAAACCATCCTTTATACGTTCCATGTATACCATTAAAGAGTCATATTACTTTGAGAGGGAGGTAATCTGCACTTCCTCAAATAAAATTTACATATTTACACATTATGGAAGGCAAGAAAGTGCGTTGTAAATAAAATTTACAAAAGAATATAGAAAATATAAATATAATATATATCATATATAAATATAGTTCCATCATAATGGCCACCATGATAGGTGGTAGGATAAAATTGAACAATCCTTGTTTCATGAGCCACTACTTCTCCATACACAGAAACAATATGTTCTTATCCATTAGATGGAGGTGTGTGCAAGTGTAGATCAAATCCTTCCCATAACAAAATCATAGTATATTTTGTATAATAGTTATGTTATGTACTCATAAAATAGGAAGATAATAGAGATTGTAGATGGAAAATAAAGGAAATTAGCTTGAGAGAAGATGTTACCTCAAAATTGGATAACACTTTTGGATTTGAGCCAAATGGATTATTTGAACTGCCTTATTCACAAAGTAAGGATTATAGGAGGAATGGAGGAATTTTGGGAGAATATTTACGTAGAATTTAAATTATCCAATGGGATTTAGAGGTTTGAGTAAGTGGGTATAGGTGGCGGGCTTTTATAAGAGGGAGGAGGGGAACTTTAGAAATGTCCTGAAATATTATTTTATTATAAATGTAGTTTCTAATTAAAATGATCTAAAACTATTTTAATTCAAATATAATATGATTTTGGTTCGAATAATCATTATAAAATAATTTATAGTCAATTTATGAATATTTTTTTTATCCTTATATTTTTTGTTTAACCCTTATTTTACCCTTTTTAATATTACCATGATATCATGTTATTTACAAATTGTGGGTAAATGTAATTTACATATCATGTAAAATGACTAACATAAAATTTATTTGTGACATATTATAAATTATCATAACCATCTGGAATAATTTTAGATTTTTTGGAATTTAATATCATTTAACAAAATATTTTGTATTTTAAAATTCCAATAGTGTCAATTTTGACACTATTCATTAGTTGATTTTCTAAAAATACCATAATAGAAAGATAAAATCAATTTTTTTTTAAATAATCAAAAAAATGTGACATTCATCCAGAAAATTCGTGTATTCTATAAATTCTCTCAAATTATTTTTATTTTAGTAATTATAATAGAATTTATTTTATATTTCTCTTAATATAATAATCATTGTATCACTATTATATTAATATTTATGGTAATTATATAATCTCTAAAAATTATAAATAAATTACCATGTTGTAGATAATTTTATTATATTTCTTTATAATTTTTATTTTTATGTTTCATCAGTGTTATAATAATATTTAAATTATTATACTTATAATAGATAAGAGAGACATATTATCACTTTCTTTTGTTTGAAAAATAATTACACCACTTTAGTGGATAAAATTCCATTAAATGAATAAATTATGACCCTTAGGTGATATGGGTATACTTTTATTAATTCAATATGATATTTGAAGGTGTTAGGGTAATTTTATTATCCTTATCATATTGTTTATTACCACAATTTACCTGATTTACCTTTTATTGTGGTAAATAAAAATTAGCAAAGTTACAATTCATAATGTCAAAAAATAAAATGTACCTATTTAAAAAAAAATTAATTTATTATTCCAAATATAGAATTAATTTTTCCAAATTCAAAAAATATATTTGGTAGAAATTAATTTGAAATTAATTTTGGTTGTCAAAACCAAAAAGCCGGTTTTTAAGAAATAAAAACTATCATAAGATTGATATGTGTTTATGTCCAATTTAAATATGAAATTACATCCAATTACCATAATTATATTAAATGATGAAAATATATTCCATTTATACTTTAAAACCATTAAATAATATTATTTATCCATATAAATTATCTTAATGGAAACAATAGTTTTTAATTAAAATTTAGTGTAATTTTAATATTCATCACAACATGATAGTTATGAGAAGAATATAAACAAATTAATCCAAAGTAAATATTGATTCCCTGATTCTATTTTTTTATTTTGTCAAATAGAACATATAGAGGTGTCAAAAACTAAATTTAAACAGGTTTCACCATCAAAATGCGGTAAAACATCATTTTTAGAAAAATAATTCTTTGATCCGAAAAATTGAATTTGTTATTATATCATTAATAAAAAATATATAAGATGAATTTAAAACATTAAATTGAATATATAAAATATATTTTCCCATTAAATTAAAATTGATAAAGATTTATATGATTTTATAAACACAGTTATTCTCTTTTAAAAAATGTTTTCATAAAAACTCATACTTCATATTTAATTAGTTTTTATTTAAATTTATAATAAATTTGTTTACCAATGATTAATTATTTAAAAATTTATAAACCATATTTTCATAATTCAGTTGATACTATTCATCCCCACCATACAATTTCTAGAAATTAACTACCATTTAAAATATTAATATATTATTGTATTATTTTTTGGTATAACTCAATGTTGTATGCAACATAAGATTTCAGAGGAACCCATTGTTGCGTGTCGAGTAAGATATCGGAAAAAGTGTACCCTTTAACTGAAAATTATTATCTTATTCATAATTTTCAATAGATATGAAAAATTTTTATTCTATAAATACCTAATTCATTATAGGTAGGCCACCACTTTGATAAGATCAAGGATCTCAAAGGGACCAATGTATCTTGGACTAAGCTTCCCTATATTCCCAAATCTCATAATTTTCATCCATGGAGATATATAAAGGAATACCATGTCTCCAACATCAAACTCTAGGTATCATCGATGATTGTTATCATATCTCTTCTATTGAGTGTGAGTAGCCATGATGTGCTGCTGAATAGTCTTATCCTTTTCCTCCATTTTGTCGACCATTTTAGGAAATATAAGTTTTCGTTCCCCAACATCATCCTAATATGTAGTTTTTCTACACCTCTTCCCATAATGGGCTTCATAGGGATCCATTTGGATATTATAGTGGAAACTGTTGTTGTAAGAGAAATCGACCATAGGAATATGTTTGTCCCATCTTCCATTGAAGTCAATTTAGAATGATCTGAAGATGTCCTCAAGTGTCTGGATAGTCCAATCAGACTAACCATAAGTTTAATAATGATAAGACATTCTGAATCTCAACTCTCTATTTAGATCATTTTGGACACTCTTTCACAAGATAGAGGTGAATCTTGGATTTCAATTGGATTAAATTGATAGTGGTGTTCCTTGTAGCCTCAACAATTCTCGAATGTATATCCTTTAAATTTAATCGAGTGAGAAATCCTCTTGAATCGAAATGAAATGCGCAGTCACTATAATATGATACACCAAAAACCATATAGAATTATTACCTCTTGATTTATTTGAAATACTAGTGAAAAATTACATAGTGATGATTTACCATTTACATATATGTAAGGGTAATGGTTACTTCTTCCTTTTGGATTTTTTTCTTTCCACATTCCCTTAATGACATGAAATACATCTTGATATATATTTTGTAATATCCATATTCATGTTTTCTCACTAATTCTATTCTCAGAGATCTCAATACATCTGTGTGCTTCCTGGGTGGATAAAGAAGGTTGATCTATGTGTATCATCTAACAACTAATTCTTTAACTCTTGATTTTTCAGTACACATAGTCTCGACTCAAATCTCACAACTCCTTATTCATTAACGTTGAACTATGCAGATTTACATTTTCCTATAGTTTCCACTTTCTTTTGAATTCCCACATCAATTATCTGAGAATCCATTATCTTTTCTAGAAGGCTTGATTGAGAAATAATTTGTGTATGAATTGATAATGTTCCATCCTTTATGATTCCCATGTACATTCTTTTCAAATCTAATAAGATCAGATCCCTCTCAATTCTCATCAATGATATAATTTCTGGATCATTTCTACTTAGATCAACCACCACTTAATTTTCTTTACTAGTATGGTAGTGGATTGAGAAATCGGAGTCCTTGATCAGCTATAACCATATTCGTAGGTGCATATTTATCTCTTCAGGATTGAATATATATTTGAAAATTTTGTGATCCATATATATTTCAAAATTATCCCCAAAGAGATAATTACACCATATTTTCAATATTAATATTACTTAAAGAAACTCTAGATCATGTATTGGGTAGTTGTGTTCATTAACTTTAAACTACCTTAAAGAATAGGTTATGACTTTTTCATTCTTCATTAACACAAATCCCAATCCATTGATCAAAGAATCACTAGATACCATGAAAATTTATCCACTTTTGGGTAATGTGAGCACATTGTTAGTGATAATACTCCCTTTAAAATCATTGAATCTCTCTTTCCAAATCATAATTCAGGAAAAATTGACTCCCTTATGAGTTATCTTGGTTAAAGTGTTTGAAAAGTATGATAAATTTCTCAAAAATTGATGATAGTACCCAGCTAATCTAAGGAAACTATATATATTTTTCATAGATATCATCCTAGACCATCCATTAATTCCTTTTGTTTTTTAGGGTCCATAGATATACCATTTATTATGATGATATGTTCCAAGAATGAGACTTCATTTAACCAGAACTAATTTTTCATATACTTTTCATAAAGCTTATCCTTTCACAAGGTCTTTAGAACAATTATTTGATTTTCCTCATGATACTCCTTGGTTTTGGAGTATATTATAATATCATCTATAAATATTACCATTTTTTGGAGGCAATATTTAAATACTCTATTCATAATGTCTATGAAAATTGTTGGAGCATTAGTGAGCCTGAATTGAATCACCATGAACTCATTGTGCGCACACCTCGTATGAAAATAAGTCTTGGGAATATCCACATTATTTACCCTAACTTGTAATATCCTGATCACAGATAAACCTTGGAGAAGTATTATTCTCTATGAAGCTAATTGAAAAAGTCATCAATTTAAGGAAGAGGATTCTTGTTCTTTATCATGATCTGTCTTAGCTCATAATAATCAATGAGAGTGTGCATTGACCCATCCTTATTTATGACGATGAGGACTGGTGCACCCCATGGTAAATTACTAGGGCATATGAAATTATTACCAAAATTCTAATGTAGTTATTTCTTGAGAACCTCATGTTCCACCAAATCCATTCTATATAGATTCTTGGAAAATGGTAACAACCCAAGTATATGATCGGTTGAAAATTCAACCTCTTAGCAAGAAGGATGACTAGAAAATTTATTGGGAAACACATCAGTGTATTTAATCACAATGGGCATGTATTCAAGAATGATTACTTCATAAGAACTAATGATTTGATCTAGATATTATTTCTTATAGGGAAATAATATCTATGCTTGAGATGTTGGTGAAAAATAATATTTATCATCCCCACTGCACTTGTATAGAATCAAGGGGTGATTCACAATAGGTAAAGTGATTTCCTTCTCATGGAAATATATATTGGCTCTATAGAGTAAAATCCAAACTATACTCAAAATTTCATCAAATTCTAAAAAATAGAGTATGATAAGGTTTCATGGGAAGTCCATCCCACAAATTTGATAGGGGAGGAGTTATATACATGGGATGCAATAATTTACCCATTTTCCATTTTTAATGATAACTCCACTTGCATAATTTTTGGTTGTGTTTGAATAGTTATACTTAACTTTTAAGATATTAATGGATTCATCAAGAGTAATTTCTCTATACTTGAATAAATAACTATCATACCTATCAAAGTCAATTTTACTTAAAAAGTTTTGTTTTCCTTAAAAAAATTATTGTTACATCATGGGAAATTAAAGAGAGGAAAATAAAAGGAAAAATATTATTTTATTGAAATAAATAGAGTATATTAAAATATATTTTTTTTAATAATAAAATATTAAATAATTACCCCAAAAAATCCTTAAACATAAACAATCCTATATAATGATGATATTCTGAAATGAACCCTTACCTCAAGTATAAATTCATTCGTAAGTGTTTGAAACTCATGTATAATTAGTATATATTTGTTATAAATATATTATAGAACAAAAAAACATATTCAATAACATATTTTATTTACATATATCTCTTTATCACCCATTTATTAACAAATCTTTATCAAAATCGATGTTCCGGGTGTGAACTACTTCATTTTTATGTAAGTTTTGGTTCGGTAGTTTTGGTACTTATACATTGATCATGATTAAATTATATAAATAATTTTAATATTTATATAAATATCATATATATTCAATATATATTTATTTTTAGTGATCCATAAAATATAGATATAGAAAAATGAATCACACCATTCATAGAGATGGTAAACCAAGCGTACATATGAACATTGTTTTCAATTTTTAATGGATGAAAAAAGAAAGGTAAATAATAATTCACCTTTAAAGGATAATTTTTATATCATATATATCTTATATATTCATTAAATATATCTTTATTACTGTCCATGTAAATTAAAAATGAAAAATGGATTACATCACTTCATGGAGGTGATAATCTACACATACAAATAAGTGACATTATCATTTTACAATGTATTGGAAGGTAAGAAGGTAGATATGATACTATAAATATATAATCCGAATTTTTACATGTATATAATATTTAAATATTAATACAATCATAATTACCATTAATAAAATATGGTAGTGAAAAATGAATCGTATCATTATGTGGAGACGCTAAGTTGAACGTACGCACGAGTGATACTCTCACTTCCCATTTGATGGAAAAGAGGGTGGATAATGATGGTTTTGTAATAATAATAATAATAATAGTATAATAAATTGTGGATAAAAAATCTATTATTTTATGATAAATAACATATATTTATATGATGTAAAATAATAATTAAAAGGAAAGTGATCAGTTAAGGTGATTTCATCTTCTTTGAAAGAACTCCTTTAGTTATCCTTTTAAGGACCCTAGGGGTAGTTTTTTGAGAAGACCATATCCTATAGAATGTGTAATAGTAAATTTAGAAGATAATTTTTTATTCTTTTTCATTGATCTAGGTTTCTAAAAGTGGTGTAAAGAAGAGAGGTAATTGGTAGCATTTTATAAGGGAGGGAACTGAAAAACTTGAAACCACTTAAAAGATTAAAATATAATTAAGTCATCCTCAAAAAAATCATTCCAAATGTATAGATATTAAATTAAAAATATACTAACGTATAAATATCCTCATATAATGAAATTTATATAAGTTTTGTGTCATTTTAAACTTTATCTTTTAGTTTAACCCTTTGGTTAAAAAATGTTAATCTTAACCATGGTAATGAATTCATTGAATATTAAATGGTTATAACTTAATGTATAAGGTGAAAATTGGAACATAAATAGACAAGGAATGAAATTTTAGACCATATAATATCACCCTTATCTCTTTTCAAGAATTTTATTATTTTAAATAATTTAATAAAATATAATTTCCTTAACATATCATTAATGTCATTTTTGAAATTATTAATTAAATTTGACTTTAAAAACATCATGAAAATATGGAAGTCTAATACAATCCATTAATGAATCACTAATATTTTATATTCATCTATAAAATTCATGGAACACTATAACTCACTCAAATTATATTACTTTTAATATTTTGATAAGGATATATTTTATTTTTCTATTAATTAAATAAATATCAAGCTGACATTTTGTAATAATTTAAGTTAATTATAAAATCATTAAAAATAAAAAATAAATTACAATAATGAAATTAATTTCATTATAATCAATGTAAACATTAATATTTTTGCAACAATTTCTTTTATACCTATGAGAAAATATAATATATATTTAAAAGTAAGTGTGTGACATTTTGTATTTTTAATTACTTTAAATATTATATAGGTCATTTCCATGAAAAATTGTCCCTTAAATAACTAAATTTAGATCCTAAGGTGATAAGGGTTGAATTATATTCATCCAGAAAGTATTATTATTGGAAATAGTGACCTTAAAATTTAGTTTTAACTTGGGTTGACATGATTTATTCTTTATTGTTGTGATAAATTTTATCATAATTACTATTCATAATGAAAAAAAATAAATGGGGTCTATTATCCAAATTTTAACATAACAATTAAAAATATGGCATAAAATTTCCAATATTAAATCTCTATAAGTATAAGATTTTTTTTTAAAAAAAAGGTGCATAAAAAGTGATGAACCCTATTTAAAAAAAAATACATTTTTAAGAATAAAATTTGATTTAGTCTTTTCCCATGCATATAAAAAACTATAGATGAATGTTAAATTTTTGATAAAATATATATTATAAAAGTTTAATTAATATATTTTTAAAATAGTTCATAATTTAATTTTATTGAGATAAAAAAACATTGCATGCATAAAAACATTTTTTCAGAAAAGAAATTCTTTTTCCCTTAAAATGTTTCTTATTTTCTTTTAAAATCGATTTATGAATAATGGAACCATTCTATACATGTATAAAAAATAATTTTTTCATAATTTAGTTAGTTTTATTTATACTAACCATTTTAAATAACTACGTTATAACTGTTATATAATATTTTAATTATAGATCGTGGTATGTTTAAACTCGGGGTTTTGTGTAACATAAGATATAAGAGAAATTAAATTTATTTAAAATAAATATATTATAAAATCATATAGGGTTACATTGTACCCATATTAAAATAATTTTTCCCTAAAAATTATATCAATCTGATACAAACAACTAAGGATACCTTTTCTTCATTACATCGTTAGGTTCCAACATAGATTTCTTAAATTTATGGTTTCACTAGAAAAATTTACCCAATTCGAGTGGTATTATTTCCTATAAATTTATCCCTATGATCGGGAATCTACACTAGTTTTTCCTCATAAGATAGATATTTATCTAGTGGGACAACCACTAATTTTATTACTTGTGGATAATTAAGTATGTATTTCCTCCAGAGAGTTACATGGAACACATCATGAGCTTGAGAGATATTTAGTGGAAGAGCCAAATGATTAGAAACCTTATTGATATGATCTAGAATATTGAAGGGTATAATTTACCAAATATTAAAATTTCCATTATTTAGGAATATCCTTACCTTCTTATATATATAAATTAATGTAATACCTTCTCACAAACATCAAACTCTATATCTCATCAATGATTTTCAGCATAAATGTTTTGTCGACTTTGGGGTGTCGTTATATGCGTTTTAATGTTCCTAATATTCTCTAAACTTTTGTCACCAAGATCAAGTCCAAATAGATTTGTTTCTCTAACTTCATTCCATTATATTGTATTTATACACTTATTTCTATATAGGGATTCATATGGAGACATCTGAATACTCAAGTGAAAGCTATCGTAGTAAGAAAATTCCACCAAAGGAAGGTGTTGATCCAATACACATTTGAAACTCGTAGAGAAAGATATCAAACTTTATTCTAGTTTTTAATATTCCCCTTAAAATAAACATCTTTTTAAGGATGATATTTAATTCTAAAACTCAACTATTTATCCAGATATTGCTAAGGACTTTTTTAGAACTTTGAGGTAAACCTCAGATTTCAAAAAATATACACTATAATGTTTCACTACATGTAACCTTAACACATTTTTAATGTATATTCTGGAAATATTATCAAGATTAAAATATTCTTCTGATATCAATGAAGTGTTCCGACTTAATAAGAAAATTGACTACAATCCAAATAACATTATGTAATTTTGACTTTTTTGGGAATCTGAAAATAAAATAAATGGTGATGGATTACCATTCACATTATTTTATGGGTAATGGTTATAGAATTAAATTATAATTTAGTCTCATAGCCTTAAATTTATAACACACTAGGAAATGAGATATATACTCTGTAACATCAATTTTCATATCATTCCTCCAAAAATACTATTTCAGATCTCTATACATCTTCATACATCCCAGATGAATAGATAATGATAAACTGTGATATTAATCCAAAAATTCCTTCCTTATGTCTGGTATTGATTGGAAATATACTCGTTTCATAAACCCTATTATTCTAGTATGATCACGGTTGAACTTAGGAACATTACTCACCATCTATGAAAATTTAACATATTACTTGTGCACCTTCTTAATACTCTCAAGGATAGATGGTTGAAAATTAATCTAATAATGATAAAATCTTTCCAATTTCCTCATGATTTCAAGATCCGTATTCTGAAAATCCATAAATATTGTATTTATTTCAATCGTCATCATATAAAAACTAGAATTGTCTTTCTAACAAAGAGAATCAACCACATTTGTTTCCTTCGATAAGTGTTAATGTAATGGGAAATAATAATATTTGATCAAATAGAACCATATTATCTAGTACATATTCAAATTTTTTTTTGTAAATATATAATTAAATATTTTATGGTCACTATATATATCACACCTTTCACCATATAGATAATGCCTCTATATTTTTAATGAAAAAATTACCATTTCCAACTCCAAATCATGAGTTGTGTGATTTTTATCTTGAAACTTTAATTGAAGTAAGTAATATTATAATATCATATCATTAAACATGATGATGATTACTTGTCCCTTATTTGATTAATCAATATAGATCAAAAACCATTCTCTACTACAGGGTAGTATAAGAACATGTGTGATGACCAACCTTCTCTTTATTTATTTAAAACTCGCTTCACATTAATATTTTCATGAGAAATAAATCCTCTTAAAAGTCAATTGGATGAGAAGATTAGATATTCATGAGAAATATCTCACAAAGAATCGATAATATCTTGCTGAAAGAATAAATCATCAGATTTTTATTATAATGGTCAGTCTAGTCCACTGCTTAATAACTATCATATTTTAAGGATCCACTGATATACCCTCACATGAGATTATTTGAACCATTTATATAACTTTATGAAACCAAAATTCACACTTAGAAAATTATAATATATATTCTCCTTCCTTAGGGTATTCAGCACAATTCTCAATTGTTCTTCATGCTCTTCCTTTCTACTTTAATATATAAGAAAATAATATACAATGACTACCAGAAACTGATAAATGTAATATATAATGTATATATTCCTTAAATACATGAGGATAACCAGAGAATTGGTAAGTCCAAATGTAATTAATATAAATTCATAATGACCATACATCTTATATAAGGTTGTATTGGGTATATCATACTTATTATCCTTAGCTGATGACATCTAGATTTAAGATTAATCATGGAAAATATATATCCCCTTTTAATTGATAAAAAATATCATTTATATGGGGTAGAGGATACTTTTTTTTAATAGTGAACTTGTTAAGTTCCTAATAATAAATGAAAAGAAACATTGACAAATGTTTCTTCTAAGAAAAGAACAGGTACACCCCATGATGAAGAACTAGGTTGAATAAATCCATTATCTAGATTATTATGAATTTTTTCTTTAGTTCCTATAACTAAATCAGGTACATTCTATATGGAGTCCTTAAAATAGGTGTAGCACCAGGTATGAATTATTTTGAAAACCCAAATTCATGATTTAGTGGAAGACTAAGAAAGTCCTTAAGAAATACTTCAACAGGTTCCTAAACGATCAATAGATTTTCAATGTTATGTTTCTCCCCAACCATTTGAGATAAATATCCCTCATTAATAGGATGAAGAACCTATATGAATGATGTAATTTACATTGGGTGCTTAGTTTCATCCACACACTAATAGATGATTAATAGTTCATTTATAATATTGAATGTAACTTATACTTCTTGAGAATTGATGTAACATCCCTAGTAAGTAAAGAAACATGATATTTTCATACTTATTAATATTTTGTGAATTAAATATTAATTTTACTTAAAAGGGGATTCTATGTTCGATGGCGTACCCGATACGCAACAACAGGTTTCGTGAAATCTTACATTGTGCACTAATAATATAATATTATTATTTTAAATGGTAGTTAACGCATAGCCGTTGTAATAGTGGGAATGAACCGAACTAACTAAAATATGATTATACATTTTTGTTAAATGTTTTTACATTTATCCAATAAAATATAGAGGCTTAAAATTCAAATGAATCTAATTTTAAGCACAAATAGTCTAATATTCTTTAAAAGGTCGATTTACCGCCTTTTATGGTGAACCATATTTAAATATAATTTTGGTCACTTATATATGTTCTATTTGACAAAAATAGAATTCTTCTTTATAATCATGACATCAAAATTTACTTTGGGTAATTTTTTGTTATTTTTCTGATAAAATTCATTTTTAATGAATAGTGAAAATATTATATTTTAATTCAAAACCGCCTTTTAGTCTAATTTATTTATGTGGATATAATACCTTTATAATTGGGTTGAAAGTATAATTGGATTATATTTTTACTATTTAATCTAATTTTGGTCATTATAAGAAATTTCACTTTGAAATTTTACACAAACAAGTGTCAATCTTTTGATAGTTATTATTTCTTAAAAATACATTTTTTGTTTTGACAATGAGAATTAATTTTAAATTAATTAATGAAACTTCTAGTTTTTTAATTTCATTAAATAGACCTCATTTTCGATTTCGGAATATAAAATATAGCTTAGGCTGAATTTTTGGTATTTTTCTAAAAAACTTCAATTTTTGATGAATAGTGAAAACACTGAGTTATTGTTAAAAAACTAACTTTCCCAATTAAATGAAATTTTTCCGCTTCTGTAAATTAAATTTCAAAAATCCGACATACATGGTAGTTATTAGTAAGTAAAATGTGGTTCAATAAGTTGAAAATGTTTTTTTGGTGAATAGTAACTTGGGACTTTTATTTACCGCGGTTAAAGGTAAATAGTGTAATTCAAGATAAAAACAATATTATAATAATATAAAATTAACTTAAAACTTATCCTAACATTATTGGATGAGTAATGGTTGACCAAGAAAATCCTTGGGTGAGACTTTGGGCCTTTGAAAGCCACTAGGGTAAGATAATGATATTAATATTTAAAGTAAAAATAAATATATCATAAACATGTATTGTTTTGCTAAAACAATTTTAATGTGGGGTTATATAATTTATATGTTTGACTATAAATATTCCTTTGAAATATAAATATATTTCCTAGATCATGGTTTTTTTAATAATTTTTAGACATCAAATAAATAAAATTATTTATGACACAATAATGCTGCAGTGTTTACCTTATTAATGAATGATTTAAATAAACAAGATTATAAAAATTAAACAAATATCCAAAAAAATATAAAATTTTTATTGGATGATTTTATTTCGAACAAGATTCATCTTATATTTGACGTTAATGTTCTTTGGAACTTTTGAAACAAGAAATCATTATATAATAATACAATATTTTAAAACTTTTCTAAAGAGCCCCTCCTCCCCTTATAAAAAGCCCTCATCTCTAACCCATTAATCACACCTCTAAATAACCTTGGATAATCCATCCTCTTCCCAAATAAGATCTAATGATCCCTCTCTTCCACCTAGAAGGCTTACCTTAGGCAGAAGTCACTTCTAGAAATTATTTTGGTTTAAACAAAAGGGAGTTACCCAATTTAAAGGTAACATCTTCTTTTAAGTTCATTTCTTTTATTTTACATCTCCACCCCCTAAACTCTATTTATTCCTTTATTTTATAACACAAATAGTATTATAACTATACTATATTTTTTATATGATAATTATTTGAACTACACTTACTCACACCTCCATCTAATGGGTAAAGAACATACTGTTTCTGTGGACGGTGAACTATTGCCTCACGAAACGATGATGGTTCAATATTTTTCTACCACCTCTTATGTTGGACATTGTGATGTCACTGTATTTATATGTGATATATATTATATTTATATTGTCTCTATGCTTATTTATTTTTCATTTATAGGCTACATTTATGGTTTCCATAATGGGTAAACACGATAATTTCATTTGAGTAAGTGCGGGCTACCTCCCCCTCAAAGTGATATGACCCGTTCATGCCATATGTTGAACGTATAAAGGATGGAGTTAATGAAATTATATATGATATTATACTATAATTATAATATACCTATGTATAATTAATATTTCATTACATTAAATATTAAATAGAAATGAAAGTAGTGTTCATGCATATGTACAACTTACTGTCTCCATGAATGATGCATTTCATTTCTTATCTTCAAATGTATGTACTATTATAAATAAATATATGTAATGGATATATATGATATCTAAATCATGAATATTATTCTGTAGATAATTGATATTTGACCACATGAACAACTTGTAATTATAAGAAGTTCATTTTTAACTCATGTTCCGAACATCGACAAAATGTTCGATATGAACTCAAATAATAAACTAATTGTTATAGAAAGTTAATAATTTATATTAATAAAATAATAAACTTGAAAAATTTTCTTATGAAAGTAGAAATTATCTTTTTTTTATTATTAAAGATATTAAAGAATAGACAGTTCAAGTCGGACACGAGGTAAGGGATTTCATCTCAATGTCCTTTCATTGAGGCTTATTTTGTTTTATACAAGAATTTATTTTATACGATGTATAAGAACCTTTGACCTTTCATTTCATTCAAAGGGAATATTTTTCTACGAGTTGTTTAAATAATAATAAAAAATAATGTTTCTTTTAGCCTAAGAGGTGATAATGACCTTTTTCACCCCCGTGAGTATTATTTGATCTATGGATTCCCTAACAAGCCATAAGGTTTTTAAAAGTAAAATAAGTATTATACACTCTTTTAGGTATTTTGGTATTTAAAATGGTTTTGATAATGGATTTTTTATGTCAATATATTTAAATGATATATTGTGATTGAAATGTGGAAATGATATCTTTCCATTATGTTTGTTTTTTGTGTTATGAATGTGTTATGGTTCTTGGGAATTGTTTATACATACGGGTGGTTCTGTTATAAAGCAAGGGTGGGTGAGCCTGATATCTCTCTCCAATACATTGGTAACGTGATATAGGTTAACGTGAATTTTTATCCTAATATATTTAGGGAATATACAATGATGGTTATTCCAAATGTGACTCCCTATGTTGCTATGATATCTACAATGTATGTATGTTATAGATGACACAATTTACCTTTATGATTTATGATTACTATGTGTTAATCATAAATCTTATGATTTTAGGAGGTATGTTAATGAGATTATGTTATGTATGTATTGATGAATTAATGTTTTCTTTCTTTGTTCTGTAACCCTTACTAAGATTTTTAGGCTCATCCCAAGTTCTGAAATGTTTATAACAAGACTTAAAGATGAATAGGGTTAAGGATGGGATCAAGGAAAAGTCTTACTATCTAAAACATGGAACTAGACATGACACTTTTTTTCAAGAGTTTTTATTTTTTTTTTAAAACGGAAACTTAGTAGAAGTGTCGACTTTGTAATTTTTGAGATGTAATGTAATAGTTAGGGCATAATTATCTAGAAATCTAAACTAGAAAAGATCCTTAATGTGAATTATCCATTTAATTCTAGAATATGTTATGTTTTAAGGATGGGTCCTTATAGTTGGTATTAGAGGTCGAGTTAGACAGCTTTAGAAGTTTGGATATTGTTAAATTAATATCCATAAATTATTTTTAATTTAGGGTAATATTGAAATGATATACCAGTTACAGATTACAATATTTCTTTGTATACTATATTTCTGTGTTTATAATGTTATTTCATAGAGGAAACATGGAAGCTATGCTGGGAAGGAATACAGAGGGAAATGACCTTCCAAATCAGCATCCTGAGATAGTCAGATTCATAATTGAATAGTTTACTATAGTGATGGCTCCGTTGACTCAGGTGATAAATGGTGGTTGTATTAATAGATGATATTTTGGTTTATTCTATATGTAAATAGGAACATGAAATTCATTTAAGGGTTTTCTTGGAAACCTTAAAAGAAAAGAAACTATTTGGGTGATTCAGCATGTGTGAGTTTTGGTTACAATAAATTTTATTCCATATTCACATTGTTTAATAAAATGGCATAACTATTGGTCCTACTAAAACAAAGGTTGTTGAAGAATGGAAAAGAACCACAAATATAATTAAGAACCATAGTTTTCTTGGTTTAGTATATTATTACCGAAGGTTTTTTGAGAATTTTGCACAATTATCTAGTCTAATGAATATGTTAACTTGAGAATGTGTTAAGTTCATATGGACAAAAGAATGTGATGATTGTTTTCATGAATTGAAAAGAAGATTGGTGAATGCTCCTATTTTGGCATTACCTTTTAGAAATGGTGAGTCTTTTATCTACAATAATGCTTTATTGAATGATCTTGGCTATGTACTTATGCAGAATGATCTGGTAATTACTTATGCTTCGCGTAAATTGAAACCTCATGAGTTAAATTACCCTACACATGATTTGGAATTATATGTTGTTGTTTTTGCTTTAAAAATATGGAGGCACCATTTGTATGGAGTAAAATGTGAAATATATACCGACCACAAAATTCTGAAGTATATATTCACTCAAAATTAATTGAACATGAGATAGAGGGGATGACTAGAATTAATGAAGGATTATGATTGTGCAATTCATTTCCATATAGGAAAGTAAAATAAAGTGGCCGATGCTTTAAGTCAGAAAAGTATTTTTAGCATTAACCGTATTACATTTGGAATAAGATCCTTTGATTAAAGACTTGATAAACTTTGGAATATAAGTTTTTGGTGTAGGAAATTACTCTATTTTGTTTCAGGTGTTAGTGAAATCATCTCTATCAGACCGAATTAAGTAAGCACATAAGGAAGTCAGTGAGTTGTAAAAAAAGGTAGATTTGGTTCAAAACGGTATGTTGTCTGATTTTAATATTGACAATTATTGTGTTTTAAGGTTTGGGAAGAGATTATGTGTGCCTTGTGATTGAAAGTTGAAGAAAGAGTTTTTATGTGAAGCTCATAGTTCCCTATTCTCAGTTCATCCTAGAAATAATACAATGTACAGAGATCTTCTGGAGTATTACTGGTGGGATGGAATGAAAAGAGATTTTGCTGACTTTACTGTGATGTTTTTGACTTGTGAACAGGTTAAAGTAGAGTGGTAGTTATATAAAGGGATGCTTTAGTCTTTACCGGTTCCGGAGTGGAAATGGGAAAATATATCCATGGACTTCGTTGTGGGATTTCCAAAGACATCTCTAGGTAATAATGCAATCTAGGTTATTGTTGATCGATTTACTAAATTTTCTCATTTCCTTCCTATTTGAGATACTTTGTCTCTAGATCAACTTTCTCAGTTGTATGTTAAAGAGATAGTCAGGTGGCATAGAGTTCCCCTCTGCATAGTAGTTGATCGTGATCTCAGGTTTTCTTATAACTTTTGGAAAGGATTTTAGAAATTGTTGGGTACTGAATTAAATTTCAGTATAGATTTTCATCCCCAATCCGATGGGTAGCCAGAACGAACAATTCAGACCATGGAGGATATGATATGTTCTTTTTCATTGGATTACCAGAGAATTTGGGACCAAAATATTTATTTGGTTGAATTTTCTTATAATAACAATTTTCATTCCAGGATACATATGGCTCCATTTGAGGCATTATATGGGAAGTGATGTCAAACTCCCTCTTTTTGGGACAAAGTTGGTGAAATAAAGTTAATGGGACCTGAATTGGTAGAAGAGATGGAAGAAAAGGTTCAGTTGATTCAGAATCACATGAGAACAACTCAGAGCAGGCAGAAAAGTTATGCGAATAATCAGAGGAAGGATCTTTCTTTTCAGGTAGGTTATCTTGTATTTCTCAAAGATTCTCCATGGAAAAGTGTGATGCGTTTTGGTAAGAAGGGAAAGTTTAGTCCGAGGTTCATTGGACCTTATGAAATCCTTGAGAAAGTTGGATCAGTTGCATACATAGCGACTTTACCTCCATGTTTATCCTAGGTACACAATGTTTTTCATGTTTCAATGTTAATAAAGTATATTCTTGATCTATCTCATTTTTTGAGCCCAAAGTTAGTTCAGTTGGAAGAGAATCTCTCTTATGAGGAACAACCAGTCCTAATTATTAACTGAAGAGAGCAAGTGTTTCGAAATAATTTAATTAATTAGGTAAAGGTTTTGTGGAAGAACCATATGGTTGAAGAGGAAATGTGGAAATCTAAAAAAGCTATTAGGGATAAATACCCCCACTTATTTGATAAGTGAATAAAAACTGTGAGGACATAATTTCCAAAAGGGGGGAAGGATGTAACATCCCAGGTAAATAGAGAAATATGATATTGTCATTTTTATTAATATTTTTCAATTAAATATTAATTTCACTTAAAATGGAATGCTATGTTTGATGGTATACCCGATACAAAACAACAATTTTCTTTGAAATCTTACTTTTTAAACTAATAATATAATATTATTATTTTATATAGTAGTTAATGCTTAGCCGTTGTAATGGTGGGAATAAAATGAACTAAATAAAATATGATTATACTTGTTTGTTAAATGTTTTAACATTTATCTAATAAAAGTTATAGTCTTAAAATGTTAATGGATCTAATTTTAAGCACAAATAGTCTAATATTCTTTAAAAGGTCGATTCACCACATTTTCATGGAGAACCCTCTTTAAATCTAATTTTTGGCACTTTTATATGTTCTATTTGACAGAATAAAATTCTCCTTTAGAATCGGGAGATCAAAATTTAGTTTGGCTAATTTTTTTTTATTTTTCCGATAAAATTCATTTTTAATGAATAGTGAAATATACTGAATTTTAATTCAAAACTGACTTTTAATCTAATTTATTTATATGGTAAGATTATCTTTTTAATTTTTTAAAGTATAATTATAATATATTTTTACTATTTAATCCAATTTTTTTCATTGGAAGAAATTTCACATTGAAATTGGACATAAACAAGTGTTAATCTTTTGATAGTTATTAATTCTTAAAAACACATTTTCTGTTTTGACAACGAGAATTAATTTTAAATTAATTAATGAAGCTTATATGTTTTGAATTTGGTAAAATAGAGATCATTTTTTAATTCGGAATATCAAATATAGCTTAGGATGATTTCTTGTTATTTTTCTGAAAAACATTAATTTTTAATGAATAGTGAAAACACTAAGTAGTAGTTACAAAACCAACTTTTCATTTAAATGAAATTTTACCACTTCTATGAATTTAATTTTGAAAATCCAATAGACATGGTTATTATTATTATGTAAAATTTGGTTCAATAAGATTAAAATATTTTTTTGGTGACTAGTAACTTTTGACTTTTGTTTTTTGCGGTTAAAGGTAAATAGGATAATTTATGGTAAAAACAACATTATAATAATATAAAATTACCTTAAAAATTTTTCCTAACCTTATTGGATTAGTAATGGCTAACCAAGACAATACTTGGGTGAGACCTTTGTCCTTTGAAAGCCTCTTGGGAAAGATAATGATATTAATAACTTTTTATTTAAAGTAAAAAAAAACATAATCATGTATTGTTTTACTAAAACAAATTTTAATGTCAAGTTGTATAATTGATATATTTGACTATAAATATTATTTTTAAATATAAAAATATTTCCTACTTCATGATATTTTTTTATAATTTTTAGACATCGAATAAATATAATTATTTATGACACAATAATGATGCAGTGCTTACCTCATTAATGAATGTTTTAAATAAATAAGATTATAAAAATTAAAAAATATCCAAAACCAGTCCATTTATTATTGAATGATTTCATTTCAATCAATATTGCTTTTATCTTTTACTTTATCGAGTTTTGGACCTTTAGAAACAGAAAATCATTATATAAAAAATAATATTTTTACACATTCCTAAAGAGCCCCTCCTCCCCCTGATAAAAATCCCTCCGCTCTAACCCATTACTCACACCTCTCAAACCCCTTGGGTCATACATAATATACCCAAATAAGCTCTAAATATCTCTCTCTTCAACCTAGAATCCTTACTTTAGTCAGAAGGCACTTCAAGAAGTCTTTTTGGTTCAAACCAAAGGGTGTTACTCGATTTAGAGGTAACATCTTATTTTAATTTATTTTCTTTTATTTTACTTCTCCAACCCACTAAAGTCTTTTTATTACTTTATTTTATAACAACAACAGAATCATAAATATATTGTGTTGTTTTTATGAGAATGGTTCGAACTACACTGACACAAACCTCCATCTAATTGGTAAAGAGCGTACTGTTTCTGTTGACGATGAACTACTGCATCACGAAACGATGATTGTTCAATATTCTACTACCACCTATTATGGTGTTCATTATGATGGAAATGTATTTATATGAGATATATATTATATTTATATTGTGTCTATTCTATTTTATTTTTCATTTATAGCATACCTTTATGGTTTCCATAATGGGTAAACGTGATAATTTCATTTGAGGAAGTGCGGATTACCGCCCCGTCAAAGTGAAATGACTTGTTCATTCAATACGTGGAATGTATAAAGAATGGAGTTAATGAAATTATATATTGTATTATATAGGAATTTTAATATACCTATGTATCATAATGTTTTCATTCCATTAAGTACAAAATATAAATGATAGTAGCGTTCATGCGTACATACGACTTACCGTCTCCATGAACGGTGCATTTCATTTCTTATCTCTAAATGTATGTACTCTTATAAATACATATATATACTAGATATATTTGATATATATGATATCTATATCATGAATATCATTCTGGAGATAATGTACCTTTGACCACATGAACAAATTTTAATTATAAGAAGTTCATTTTTAACTCAAGTTCTGAACATTGACAAAATGTCTGATATGAACTCAAATAATTAACTAATTATTATAGAAAGGTAAAAATTTATATAAAAAAAATAATAAACATTAAAAATGTTCTTAAGAAAATATAAATTTACTGTATTTTATTTTTATGGAGATTAAAGAACGAACGGTTCAAGTCGGACACGAGGTAAGGGACTTCGTCACAATATCCTTTCATTGAGGCATATTTTATTTTATACACGACTTTATTTAATACGATGTATAAAAACCTTTAAAATTTCATTTCATTCAAATGGAATATTTTTTATGAGGTGTTTTACTAAAAAAAAGAATGTTTCTTTTAAAGTAAGCGGTGAAAACGACTTTTTCCGCCGCCATGACTATTATTTGATCTATGGGTCCATTAACAAGCCGTAATATTTTTTAATGGAAAATAAATACCCTAGAGTATTTTACATATTTTATTTTTGAAAATTCTCTTTATAATGGATTTTTTATATCAATATTTTAAAATGATATATTGTGATTTAAACGTAGAAATGTTATCTTTACATTATGTTTGTTTTATGTGTTATGAATGTGTTATGGTTCATTGGCATTGTTTACAAATACGGGTGGTTATGTGATAATCCTAGGGCAGGTGAGCCTAATATATCTCTCCAATTAATTGGGTAACATTACAGAGGTAAATTTGAATGTTTCACCTAATAGATTTAGAGAATATACTTTGATGGGTATTCCAAATGTGACTCCCTATGTTGTTGTGATAACTACAATGTATGTATGTTATGGATACTACAAGTTACCTTTATTATTTGTGATTACTATGTGTTATTCATAAATCTTATGATTTCATGAGGTATGTTAAAGAGCTTATGTTATCTATATATTTATGAATTAATGTTTTCTTTCTTGGTTTCATAACCATTACTTAGATTTTTATGCTCATCCCATGTTTTGAAATGTTTTTCACAAGACTAAAAGATGAATAGGGTCAAGGATGGGATTAAGGAATAGTCATGATGTCTAAAACATGGAACTAGACATGACTCTTTTTTTCAAGAGTTTTTATTTTATTAAAAAATGGAAGCTGAGTAGAAATGTCTACTTTGAAATTTTTTAGATGTAATGTAATAGTTACGACCTAATTCTCTAAAACTCTAAACCAAAAAAAGATCCTCTATGTGAATTTTTTATTTAATTCAAGATTATATAATGTTTTAAGGCTGGGTTGTTAAAATTAATATGAGACTTATTCTGTGAGAGAAAATCTATACCCAAAATTACATAAAATCCAAACAGAGGAAGAATAAAATGAATCAATGGAATAGTATTCTCAAAAACATCTATAAGATAAAATTAATATACATGATATAAAATCATTATACCATTAAGAGTTTTCCCACACCAACTCAATATCTAATATTTTAGGTGGTGATGTGATACCATTATAAAATTCATTATATATAAAAGATTTGGTATAACCAAAATAAAATAAATAATTTTCAATCGTGGGGTGGATGATAAGTTTACCATTCAGAACATCTATAAGAACTTCCATTTCAACTATGGTAATTGTATAAGCCTGGACTTCTGTCATTGGCATCTTTTGTAGTAAGTACCCTTGATGTTTGGGGAATTGCTTTGAATAGTTCCCCAAATCCTTTTCTTAAAGAACTTAACTTTTATGGTTTCTACCTTACCATTTAATTCATGATGATTAAGGGATTTGTTTAAAATTTATGAAAACTCCTTTTCCTTTTAAGTACGTACCAAGGTGTATCCTTTTAAAAGTATCACATGTTGGAAAATTAATCTTCTTCCCTATATATATATATATATATATATATTCTTCCATATTCCAATTCTATTACTTTACATCAAAGTCATAATTCATGAAAAAATATTTCTCTATCTTTATAATACATGATACTAGGTATTCATATGATGTGAATGTTTAAGAAATTAGTTATGCTCAAAGTATTGGATAATTCCCATAAAATAAATGATCAATCATTCTCTTTGTATTATGAACATAGTTGGCAGTATAACTTTCCAAAATTGTAAATTTATATTTATACTTAGAAACATTTTCCTCATCCTTTTGTTTTAGACTCATGAATTGTCTCTTCATATCTACTCATTATTTGTATGGAAAATATTTTTCCAAGAAAATATTCTAAAAATACTTTCATTACAATCATTTTATTTCCACATTATCCTTAGTGTTTTTAATCATTGGAAACCATTTATCCACATCCATTATGAGAAAATAAACTTCCATGAAAACCTTATCTATACCATTACTTCTTAATGAAATAAATATATACTCTAAGGAGATTATCTATTTCGCAGCTAAATTTTTTTTAGTCTTACTTAATGATGAGGTTGCTAATGCATAAAGTGTTCTAACATTGAAACACTGAATTTGGGACTAATAGGACGACTCATATAGGAACAGTTATTAGCCATTACATGAGTCTTCTACACTAGTATAGTTATAATTTGTTCAGATCCACTGAAGCTCCAGCTTCATTATCCTTCCTTGGAGGGGAATCCATAAATGGATTACATGCGTTGATATAGTTTTCATTTATGACATTAGGAAAAATTTATAAAAAATAAAATACATTAATTTATATCATAACCTAATGAAACATAATTTATAATATTGAAAGTAGTGAAAAACATAACATACATTAAAATTTATGCATAACTAATCTTAGAATCATAAATTAGATTTATTTCTGTAATATTCTAAAATCATAAAAATAAATTAAAATATTTCATAATGGTTTATAAATAAAATTTAAATTAAACTAATAATATCCCACATTAGTGAAAAAACCCAGTGTATAGTAAGGGTACACTCACTATGAACTAGAATAATGGCCAAGATACAATCGACCAACTCTTTTTAGGGTTATTACAGCTAAATGAATCTATGCTAAAACCACATCAAGTTTTTATATCCTAATAAGTATCTATTATAAAGAAAACCATATAATATATACCTTACAAAAAAATTTGGAAGTTATCATATACTTATACATATCCTCAAAGTCATTAATAAGGTCATGTTCCCAAATTTATGTTTTTCTAAATCTAGTTCCCAATGATTCTATTAAACTATTTTAATAAAAACTATAAAGTCCTTGACCCTCGTAGCCCTGATCCTGTGGTTACATTATTACATTGATATCAGATACAAGTATTCACATACCAAACGATATAATAGTTTATTATCCCTGGAAAAATAGATACATACATGAATTTCAAATTACATTTGAAAACATAAAATACAATATAGTATTTTTTTTGAGAACATCCTTATCCCCTATATAATATGCTTATATATCAATTATAATGAACATTTTGGAACACTAGGGAAAGGAAACATAAGAAAGGGGTGATATTATTTTCTCAGTAAGGGTGCGCATATAGAAAAATATATTAAGTCCTGAATAATATAACAGGAATAAATAATGATCAAATAATTCCATATAAATAATGACATGATATTTAAACTTATCCATGGATATCATAATTATTAAAATAATCACATAGACATCAATAAAGGATTTCATATTGATGGAATTCATAATGTTGGACATCTAAAACTTAGCATCGAGGCCTTCTTCCAAGACATTTAAAAATGCCATCAAGGCCTCAAGACAAGACATCTACATAAATGTGTAAGGCCATGACCAAATAACAAATCCATTCTACCCCATAATATATACTAATGAATCAAGGGTCTATGTAATTATGGGAACCAACCTTCACTTAATAAGTATAATACATTCATTATATGAATAAACAATACAACTTAATCAATATGCCTTAAAAATCATTAATTATCCGTATTAGAATAAATAATAGACAAAATGTCTATAATCAATGTAGAAAAATTGATCATAAACCATCCAAATATATATGGTGGATGTTATCATTAGATTATGTCCACAAAAAATCATAATATTAAACAACATATTTTAACATAGATGAAAAAACCTTAAAAAGATCACAAGAATATGTCTTTAAAAATGTAAGATTTCACTTCGAAATCACATATTTAAAAGTTTACCAAATATTGTGGAAAAAATATTCATTGAAAATAACCTTGAAAATTTATAAAGGGAACTTCAAATAGTTGATCATCCAAGATGATGGATTTTTTTTAATGTCATACAATATAAAAAATAAATTCCTTTCACACTTTTAATAAAAAGGAAAATGTTCTTCATTTGGAAAGTAATAAGAATACTCATTTTAATTTTTTATTTTTAAAAATAAATACGTGGGTAAAAAAAATTAATAATTAATTTTATAATATTAAAAATAATATTTAATAAATTTTATAAACAATATAGACATGGAAGAAAAATATTCTTTGTTTAGTTGAAAAACAAATCTGTTTTTCTATAGAAACATTATTTTGTTATCTTGAGTAGTTAAAAATAGTTAAATGAAATGAAAAATTTTAATTTATATAAATAAAAAAATTATAATAGAGTATTCCTAGTTTAAGATTGAAATATTAAATAATTTCTGTAGAAGATACTTAAATGTAAATAATCCTGAATAATGATGAGAATATGAAGTGAACCCTTATATGTGGTTCAAATTACTTCATAAATGTTAAAACCTACTATATTATAAATATAAATTTATTATAAATCTATTATATAAACATAATAATATATATCATACCATAGATTCATTACTTATATCATTATATTACCCATTTATTAACAATTGTTTATTAAAATCCCTGTTTCATGTGATAACTGATTCATTTTTCATGAATGTTTTTATTCGATAATTATGGTCCTTGAACATTGATGATGGTTAAATAATATCTGTAATGTTAATAATCATATTAATAACATAAATATTAAATAAAAAATTATTTATAGTCATTCACAATATATATATATATAAATGAATTACACCATTCATGGTGTTGGTAAGTCGTATATAAGCATGGATTATGTTTTCATATTTCAATGGATGGAGAAAAAAAGGTAAATAATAATTCAATGTTACTGGATCATTTATATATCACACAAACAAAAAAACACACACACACACACACATAAATATATTATATTCATTAAATTTATCCTTATCATCATCCATGTAAAGTGGAAATGAAAAATGGTTCATATCGCTTCATGAAGGTGGTAGTCCACCCATATGCATGAGAGACATTATCATTTTACAACATATTAGAAGGTAATAAGGTAGACATGATACTATAATCATAGATTTATAATAATGTCACATATATCCTATATAAACATTTAACCCATCTTAAAACCATCTATTAAAGATGGTGGTGAAAAAATTAATTATATCGCTACGTAGAGATGGTAAGACGTATACACGCATGAGCGATAATATCACTTCCAATTTTATAAAAGAGATAGTTTATAATGATGGTTTTGTAATAAAAAATATCTTTTTTGTATATTTAGGACACATAAGTTATTATTTTATGATATATAACATAGATTTAGATGAGGTAAAAGAAGAGGTAAAAGGAAAATGATCGGTTAAGTTCATTACCACTTATTGTAAAGAACTCCTTTAGATATTCAAATAAAGAACCAAGTGTTTGTATTTTGGGAAGAACAAAACTACTGTAATGTAAAAAAGAATGTTTAAAAGATAATTATTTTAGGATTTATTGATCTAGTTTCTCAAAATGGTGTAAATAAGAGAGGGAATGAGAGTGATTTTATAAGGTATAGGATAGACACACTTGGAATTACCAAAAAAATTAAAATACAATTAATTCATTCTCAATAAATGTTGTTCCATATGAAAAAATATTCAATTTTTTTCTAAGGTATAAATATAACTATATAATTAATTTTAGAAAGGCTTTGTTTCATTTTAAATCTTATCTTTTGGTTTGACCCCCTGGTTAACTAATTTTAATCTTAACCATGATAATTAATTATTTTAATATTAAAGGGTTATACTTTAACTTGTAAGGTAAAAATTGGATAACAAAAGGTCAAGGTATTAAATTCTAGACCATATATTATCCCCATATACTATTTTCGGATTTATATTATTTTTAAATAATTTAATAAAATATCATTTCCATAAAATATCATTAATGTCATTATGTGACCCTATTGATTTAATTTGACATTACAAACATCAAGGAAAAGATGTAATTAAAATATAACCCTTTAAAAAATCACTAATATGTTATAATAATCAATAAAATTCATGTAATACTATAAATCACTAAAATTATATTACTTTTAGTATTTTAGAAATCATATATTGTTTTTCAATTAATTGATGAAATACTGCGTCAACGTTGTGTAACCATTCAAAAAATTATATAATACATAAAAATTAGAAATAAATTATTATGAAAATATTAATTTTATTATTCTCAGAATAACCATCAATATTCATTCATAAATTTCTTTTATCACAATGTGAACACATAGGAGATATTTAAAAGTAAGTGAATTCCATTTTGTATTTTTCATTACTTTAAATATTATACATGGTCATTTTCGTGGACATGTGTCCATTAAATAACTAAATTTAGATCCGAAGGTGATAAGGGTCTAATTAAATTCATCCAATATGAATTAATATGAACAATGATGGCTTTAAAACTTAGTATTAACATAGATAACCCAATTTATCCTTTATTGAGGTGATAAATTACACCATAGTTACTATTCATAATGACAAAAAAGGACCTTTTACCAAATGTGAATCTCCTTATTCAAAATATGGTAACAAATTTTCAATATTAAATCAATATAAGTGGAATATATTAATTTTAAAATAAGTGTGAAAATCATAACATAACCCTATATTTAGAAAAATATAGTTTTTAGCATAATTGTTTTTTATTTTTATCCCATTCCTAGAATAAAATTAGATAGAAAAACATTTATTGAATATATAATATATACATTTAATTAAAATAATTCTCCAATATTGATTAGTTTAATTTATTAAGATAAAAACACATTTCATGAAAAAAATATTTTTTCATAAAAAAAATATATTTTTCATTCAGATGATTTTTGTTTTTATTTCTAACCAATTTATAACTAATGAATTCATTTTATATGTGTATAAAAAATAATTTTATATAATTTTTTTGTCCTATTTATATAACGATCACATAATATTTAAATTTTAGATCATGATTTTTTTAAAAATTGATGTTTCATGTATCATAAGATATTGAATAAATTTAAATTTTTAAATGAATTATATCATAAAATATTAGGGTATTACATGGATTAAACTATAAAGTAATTTTTTAATGGGATTTAAAACCAAATTATAACCTCTATTTTCTAATCAAGGCACAACAAGTAAAAATCCTACATTTTGAAATGGTGATAAAACCTAATACAAAGCACACTTTTTATAGAAGTATAACAAAATAAAAACCTATTTTTTTGGGAAAAAGAATAAAACAAGACACATGTAAATCATACTGGATAAAATAAGATATTACAACTAATAATTATAATAACTAAACTAAAAAAGTTAAAATTTAATAGTTGTAGTAGCATGTTCACTTTTAGTTTAGTATTTTTTCATGTTTTAACATGAAAATAATTTTAGCAGCAAAATAGTGATTAAAATTAGTAAATAATTCAATTAAATATTTTACTCCATTTAGTATACTTATATAGATGAATCATATTAATGGTTTTTTTGCTATCTCAACAACGTTTCCATGTTCCCATTAAACTTTTCAATCCCTTGTGGTTTTCAAATAATTTAAAAACCGATTGGAGCATATATTATTGTTCCTTTTTTCACAATTCATTGATTCCTCAATGTAGTCTTGTTGAATAAACTAAAATTATGTTAGTGAAAACTTTAAAATGAGGTAGTACCTTATATTTTGTTCACATGATAATGTACTCTCTATTCACTTATATGTACTAAGTTCTCCACTCAGTGTAGTATCATAGTGATCCTAACAATATGTTTGACATTACAATAATTAGTGAATTGTTTTTCTTGACACTCCATTGGCTCAAAAAATTATCCCCATAATATCCCCCTATGGTATGTTCATATGATGGTATAGTTTAATATAGATCCATTCAATTAATATACTATTTATAGAAGAATAAATAGGCTTATTTTTAATATATTAATAATAAAATTATCTAACATAAAACCTTGATACTCCATTATCATACTAAAATACAATTAGATTGACCGTCACAATAACAATGTTAATTGAATTGGGTCAGGATAGATAAATTTTGATATTATGATGGATCATAATGTAGCCACTTCTATATGATTCCTTACCTCTTATTATTGAATCTAAAAACACTATATCTTAACTGTGTTTCAATTTATTTGTAATGTAAAAACAAACAACCAATTTTATATAAAAAATATGGTGAGAATTAGATTTAGGTTAGCCTAGAAATAAAATCACAAATTAAACATCAAACAACTAGATTCCATTAATATAGGATCATAGTTCCAAATACATTGTGTTAAGTTTTAACCAAAACCTTCAATATATAATACATTATCTCTGATAAAGTCTATGATTCCAATTCATGATCTATTTACTCTAATGTATTATAAGTTATTCAATGTTGAATAAAATACTTCATTAAATAGAATACCAGAAAAATTTAATCCTAAACATAAAACAAAATATGTAGGAATAATTAAAATAATAATATTTTATAGATAAAATAAAAAAACTATCGAATCATAAATCAAACAATCTCTCCCTTTTTTGACTAGGAAAACACAATTAAAGAATAATATTGACACCCTTGTGTAAATGGTCACCAAATTATTTTTATTATGATATTAATGAGTTTTAGGTTTTATGGTTTCATTTTACAATATAAGGAAGATTATAATAATTTGGATAATGATAAATCACCGTTGAAGATGAGTGACCACCAAGGATGACTCACCGTTGAGGATGCTGATAGAATGATCTTTTTTGGCTCAATATTAGAATCACCCACTGAAAGCTATGTGTCGCTGCGAGAACAGTTTTTTTGGAAAGTAAAGACTCAACATTAGAGGAAGACTCACTATTAGACTATAAATTTGGAAAAGTAGGGAAAACACCTACCACCATACCTGATTACTATTTTATGTGGACATACATGCATAATAGAAATTTGAAAATGTGTTGAGATAACATACCACCGAGATGAGTCACCATTAGCATGACTCTCTTCCACCCCAAGTCACCATTAAGATAACTCACTAACAATGTTGTGTCACCATCTAAGATGTCACCTCCACTATTTCAATTCATTTTGAATTAATTATTCATAGAGGATATATTATCAAATTTAATCATGTGAATTATTTTAAGGATTGTTCTTAAGTGTTTTATAGAGATGCATTAATGTGTGTGTCAGTCATCTAGTTCAAGATAAAAAAGATCTGAATGATTCTTCCAAGTTGATACTATTAAAATAAGTAGCATACTCCCTCATTTATAAAAAAATTAGAGCTAAAATACAAGTAGACACACCTAGATATGTTCATAGACACGTCAAGAGTTCCACTTGCTGAGAGTTTAAAAACTACCTATAGCCTGCACACGATAGTGGGAAAGTGGATCTTTACAGTCACTAAGATCCTATCATACTATTAGAACAATAAAGGGTTCATGACACTCAATTTTGCTATAATTTTCAAGAACCCTACTCGGTCTTCAATTAAAGTTTCTTTCATGAATTCACTAGATACATAGCATATCAGATAGAGCAAAAAATACTTTCAACATATTTTTATTTTATATTTCAATATATTTTCTTACATTATAAGAATTATATTATTTAATTTTATTATTAACACACACAGTGTCTCTTGTGCTATAACTAGAATATACTAGATATCTTCTCAAACACACTTTACACTAGTTTTCCAATAGTGTTGTTAAAGAGGTCATTGCGTGGCCTATGTTCATATTATTCCCATGGGTATTATAGAAGAGGTCCTATGTGACCTGAAAAACTTTTATATTATACAACCAATCCAATTTTTGGATCATATATTATTTTATATAATCTTCTTTGTAGTGTGTAATTTCCAAGTAGAGAGGATTAAGTTTCTGATTTAGACTGAACCTCTTATATTTATTCTATTGCGCATTTGGTTTCATTTTCTTTTGTTTGCTTTATATCTAAGATTTAAAACTAATTCTATATTAAACATTAATCAAAACCAATACTCTAATAGTTAGTCTTAATTAGTTTTTATATAATGTTTTTGTTAAAAAAATATATTTCAAAAGATAAATTAGTTTTAAATTTTTTTTGAACTGATATTTTATCAATCTTTGAGAAATATTTTAAAATACAAGAACTTATAAAGATATTTTATTTTGATTAACTGGGATATCATAATTAAAGTAGGGGATTTTATTTAAACCTTTTTTGATATAAAATATTATTGGGTGTCAATTCACCCCCTCTTGAGATACTCACTCTGACCAACATTTGGTATCATAGGTTGTTCAAAAACTATTTAGAAATAATTTTAATTTTGTTTTAAATATATAAAATTTCAATCTTTCCAAAATTCGGTTCTTTAAATTAATAATATAATGGAAGGTTCTGCTACTAACATACATACTTTCTTTAATGGGAAAAACATTTCTTAATGGAGAATAAAGATGAAAATGCGTATAGAAAGCATGAATTGTGAGGTTTAGTCTACTATTGTGGATAAGTATGAGTTGCCTAAGTCTTATAAAAGTACATGGGATGATGATACTAATATTTTCAATAATAATAATAATTAAAATGATTTGAATTCCATTTAATGTTCCTTAGGAGATGAATAATTCAATAGAATATCTGCAAGTAAAACTGCCTATGAAATTTGGGAAACTATAGCTACTTCACATGAATGAACTACTAATGTAAAAGAAATGATACTGAAAAATTATAAAATTATATATGATACTTTTAAGATGAAACTGGATTAGTTCATTCCTAATATGTAACTCAGGTTAAATGAAACAATGAATACCATGAGCTACTTGGGAAATCATATATCAAATAAAGACCAAATAATGACATTTAACAGATATCTTACAAAGAGACAGAGATGGAAATATATTTCAATAAGATAATCCTAAAATATAAGTAAAATTACTATCAAGGAATTTATTGGGAAGCTGATTATGTATAATGTAGAGCTCAAGGTAAACTGTGAAGGAGAAGGTGAACCTAAATGAAAATATTTTTCTTCCAAGTGTACTATATCGAAACATAAAGACAAAGAAAAATTACAAGACGAATGTTATAGTGATTCAGAATCACCAACCAACAATTTTTATGAAATGGACCACCATGCCAGAAGGATTAATAAATTTTATTGTAATAAGAAAATCTTCAGGAAACCAAGCTACAAAAGAGAAGTATAATAATAAAGGAACATGAAGAAAGGGATGTAAATGAGATGACAACTCAAATGAGATTACCTACTATGAATGTAAGAGAAAAGGACATATTAAGGATTAATGTACAAAGATTTAATATAAGTAGCAGTATGGGGAAAATATAGAAAACATAATAAATCCATGATACCTACATGGAGTTCCTATGAGGATAGCTCTAATGACTCAAATTTTACTTATAAAGAAAATATGAATAGAGCTAACTTGTTCTTCAAGAAAAAAATATATGAGGTACATACTATATCTACTTTATTTAATTATGACCACTATAAAAATGAAAATGGTAATGACTTGTGAAAAGATTAAATGTTTGAGTATTATATTATAATTGAAGCTACTTTTAATTATCTCAAATAGAAATAGAAAATTTTGATGAAACAACATGATTTTTATACAAATGTTAAATCTAATATCACTGTAGAGAAATAGAAAAATGAATATTTGATCAAGTAAAATAATAAACCCAAAATTAAAAATTTGAAAATAAACGAAGGCATTTAAAGTTTTACGAATGGTAGATAAACATGAACTCATATTTTATGAAAAACATTTCTCTTAAATACATTGTAGGTATTGGTTATCAACCTAGATAGAGAATACTTGTTAAGAATTTTTTTTCCTAAGTATAAATCTAAAAATTAAACTGCTATTTATTACTCAAATGGACCAAATAAAGTTTTTATTTTTAAGAGTTTACAGTCTTCTTATTGGAAACCCATTATGAAGATATGGGTTCCTAAGGCTTTAATAAATTAAAGATCCAGACCCAAGAAAATATGGGTACCAAAGTCATTTCTAGTTTAAACATTATTTTTTTAGGAAATTTCTTTGAAGATATCCTATAGAAATTTATGGTACTTGGATAGTGACTAATCTATAAATATGATAATAGACTACTCGAGTTTCAAAAACCTCATAAAGGTTTATGGTGGTCATGTCACATTTGGTGACAATACTAAAGGATAAATCATTGTCCTTGGATAAATCGGTAATTCTAATTCAGTTTTAATTTCTAAAGTAATTTTTTGATGGTTTAAAATATAATATGATTAGTATTTCACAATTATGTGATGATTCTATTCATATAAAATTTGAACAAAATACTTGTAATGTTTTTAATTTTAAAAACGATATAGTTTTTACTTCTTGAGAAATGAGTATTTTTATATTGTTAATAATGATTTGTTTATTTCTAAAAATATTTCTTACTTAGGTTAATTTTATAGAGAATCATGGATTTGGAATAGAAGGCTAGGACACTGTAACATTCACCCACATAGAAAGATTACTGGAAAAGGGTTAGTCAGGGACCTAACAAAAATTAAGTTTCCAAATGACAAATCTATAACCCCTATCAAAAATGGAAACACAAAAAGGTTTTTTTAAATTTAATTAAATAAATTTCAACTTCTCTACCTCTTAATTTGGTTCACATGGACTTGTTCATACCATCTAGAGTTTGTAGATGATAAGGGGAGAACTATGTCTATGTACTTTTAGATGATTTTTCTAGGTATACATGGGAATTATTTTTATCTCACAAAAGTGAAGATTTATCTTATTTTTTAAAGTATGTTAAATCTGTAGAAAACCTATTTGGAATTAGAATTAAGACATTAATAAGTGACATGGTGTGAGTTTGAAAATCAAGAATTTGAATACTTTTTGTCATAGAATAGATATAGTCATAATGTATGTCCTCTTCAGATCCCTCTACAGAATTGAATTGTAGAAACCAAAAATATAACACTTTAAGAGATAGCTTAGACTATGCTTAATGAATATGAATTACCTGTCAAATTTTAAGTAGAGGTTGTAAACACAACCTACTATATAATCAATAGTGTGTTGATGGTGACTATTTTAAATAAAACCACTTATGATGTTTGGAATAATATAAATACTAAGGTTAATTAATTAGAGTTTTTGGTTTCAATGTCTTTATTCTTAACACTAAAGATAATCTTGAAAATTTTTCCTCTAAAAGTAATGAAGTTATATTAATTGGTTATTCAACCTGTATAAAATACCATAGTGTTTTTAATAAAATATCCAACACTATGGAAGATTATATTCATGTAAAATTTTATGAGATAGATCCACATGATCCTAATGCCCCATTAGTAAATCATGAGGATGATTTATCCACTTTGAACATAAATTAAGAACCTTATGATTCTACCATGAATCAAGAAGAAACATTATCCAGTTCATAGGAACTTCAAGAGACTAAACCTAAACCTATAAAATACCTTGAGGTGACTAACCCTTCATTTTCTCAATTTATTAGGGTTCTTATATTCCATCCTTCAAATGCTGTGGTTGGATACATAGATAGAGGTGAAAAAACTAGAGTTTATCTACGAAATCTGGTTGAACATGAAGAATTCATATTAAAAAATGTACCTAAGAACATCAATGATCAAATTAATTATAAATTATGGGTAATGGATATGCAAGAAGAACTTAATCAATTTGAAAGAAATAAGTTTTGGGAACATGTTTATAGACCAAAGACACCTTGACTATAGGAACTAAATGTCTAATTAAGAACAAGTTTGTTGAATTTGGCACTATACTAAGAAATAAGGCTAGACTAGTTGCACAAGGGTATAGTCATGAAGTGGGTATAAACTATGAAGATAAATTTTCACCTGTTTCCATACTTAAATCCCTTAGAATACTTATTTCCTATGAAACACATCTATATTTAAAACTATATGAAATGGATATCAAAATTTCACTCTTGAATGGATATATAGTTGAGTATTTTTATGTTTAAGAACACCAAGATTTAAAATTCATCATTTTAAAAAATTTATTTTCAAATTAAAATAAGATTTATAAGGTTTAAAACAAGATCCTAGATCTTGGTATGATAGACACATCTCTTTTCTCAATTTAAATGGATTTAAAAAAGGTGTATAATATCCTACTATTTTTATAAAAAAAATTCAAAAGATGTTTTAGTTTTTCAAATTTATATAGATGACATGATTTTTGGATATTCTAAAATCACTATATGTACTGAATCTTAAAAAATGATAAAAAATGAGTTTTAAATGAGTTTAATGGATGAACTAATTTTTTTGGAGTTTTAAGATTTTTAAAAATAAATAAGGAATTATTTTATATAAAATTAAAAATAATAAAGTCGTTTTAAATATTCTTAGTTCGGATAAAAATAAGAGAAGTGATACTCCGGTGAGTACCACCTGTAAGTTGGATCTTGATGAAGCTATAAAATAAGTGGATCAAACCAGTTATAGAGGTGTGATTAGAAGTCTTGTTCACTTAACTACTAGCTGGCCATATATTATGTTTAGTGTGTGTGTGTGAGTGCTCATTTTCAAGTAAACCCAAAAGAGTCTCACTTATTTTATGTAAAAAGTATTTTTAAATACCAAAATTAAACTACCAATTTAGGATTTTTTTTTATAAAATAGGACTAGTATTTGATCTAGTTAGTCAATCAAATGCTTAGTTTGGTGGTTTTAAGTTAGATAGAAAAATAACCTCTAGAACATGGAACCTTTTGATAAAGTCTCTAGTATCTTGGTGTAGTAAGAAACAAAATTCCATTACACGGTCTACTACTAAAGCTGAATACATAGCTACAAGTAGTTGTGGGGCTCAGATTTTGTAGATGAAACAGACATTACTATATTATAGATATCAATTCTGACATTTCCCTATAATTTGTGATAAAAAGTGATATAAACATTTCTAACATCCCTATTTCTCAACAAAGAACAAAACACATAGATTCATGACATCACATCTTGAGAGATCATTTTTATAACGATGATATTACTGTTGAATACATTTCTACTGAATATAATCTATCTGATATTTTCACTAAGGACTTGAATCTTGAGAGAATGAACTACATCAAACATGAATTATGAAGGATTAATTTTGGTTAAAATTATTTATTTGAAACCAACTATTGAGTTTACCCACCTTTTAGTTGTACTCACCATTGGAATTACTCACCATTAGTTTTTTCTCACAATTATATTTTTGTACCATTTATTTTTTTACTTTTTCAATTTTTCATTGCTTATGGTTAAGTCACTGTTGTTGTTTTTTATGGATTATTTATTTATTTAATTATTTATTCGAATAAAATTTTATTCCATGTTTTATTATTTATTTTTCAAATCCCTAAAATATCTAAATGATATAAATTAGGTGTTTGTTTAATTCCAAACCTTACATCCCTCACACCTTTTTATCTTCAAACATCTTGTGACCCTTTCTATTTTGACCTTTTAACTTCCCTCACCATCAGAATATTTTCATCCTCAAAAAAAGAAAAAAAGGTGATTAATCTGTTTATTGATTCCTAATCCAATGGATCTTAAGCTTGTGAATAGGGTTGTATTACCTAAAAAGATGTTCAGGTTGAGTAGTTTCTATTAAGAAAGTCAATAGTGTTTAATGTTTTATTGGACTAGGGACGGATGGAATGGTTCTCTACTAATGATATATCCTTTTATCCTAGGTTGGTGCATGAGTTTTATTATTTCTTTGAGTACCGTTTCAAGGAAAATGAAGATTGGGTAAGAGGTACAATCAATGGACATAAAGTTTTATTTTCTTCAAGATAGTGGAATATCGATTTGAGTGTTCCTCAGGAATGAGTTGAAAAATACTATCAAGGAACCATTCAATATGGTTGTGATAAATTTTTTTATGAATATTCATTGAATGAGCTCACCTTTGATGGAATAGTTATATGCCCAGTTGCCTCTAAACTTAATAGTTAATGTAGGTGTATATTCAAGTTTATCAATCATATTCTATGTACAAGGAAATGAAACTTTGTCACAATGAACTATTATGATGTATTTCTATTATATCAAATAAAATAAGGAGAAGAAATTAACATAGGTAGTTACTTAATCCTTCATATGATGGATATTTGAAATCCTTCCTATATATCCAATTCCTAAATATATCCTATGTTTCATTTGTATATGTTAGAATCCAAAAAACTATTTTCTAAAGGTGATGAATTAGTATTGAACTGTGTATGACAAGGATAATTTTTAAAAGGATAAAAATCAATTACAATCCTTGGAAAAAAACATGGGTTGATGATATTGAGAGGATATATGATGATTTCAATCAATTTGATAATCCTTATAGACTAAAGTACATTATGGACCTTGTCTTGGAGCTAGATGAGGTTTTCGAGTATTCTGATGAAGAGGAAGAGGAGGATACTTCCTCTAGTGGTAAGGAAAAGTAATTTTCTATGGATGAAGTTAGTGACCCGAATTTAACTCAAATTTACCTGCAATATCTTTTAGTACTCCTAGTCCACAATGGTATCTTTATGATAGAGATAAACTCTTAAAAGATGGTAGTGAAGAAGAGAAAACTAAAATCTATGGTGAATAATAGTTAAATATTTCTTCCAAATCCAGTATAGTTAATGAAAATGGTTGAAATATTTATGAGGATAAAGAATAAGATGAGGAAGATGATAAATATTATGATGGATGTGATAGTGATGGAGGTTCACATAGTTATGTTGGATGAATGAGTGTTGGGGATATGAAAATACCTCATAAACTTATTAATTATCTAGGATTATTTGTCTCTAGATCTGAAGAGAGTGGAATCATTTTTGAAGGTGTTGATAGGTAAGCTATATAAGGGAATGAAGCATTAGTTGAGGGGGAAGAATAACCATTTATAGAAATTAATATAGTTGAACCTAATATTTTTGGATACCACAATGTAACTACTGATGAGTTTCAGAAAAATGTTGTGTATTTAGTTGTGGATCAACCAATTAGTGAGCATATAGAATTTGGGCATGATTTTGTTATGAAGAAAATGGTTTTAAAGATATCAATTGAGTAGTTGAGTGTTTTACCTACTATGTTTGTACCTAATGTTTCTAGTTCTTATGTTGTAAAATATCATGGTATGCTATTTGTTGGTAGGATGATCCCAATGTTTTAGGAATGGTTTTCCACCAAAGAATAGTGAACCTGCTATTGGGGAAGAAAGAAATATTAAGGGATATTTAGTAGATTAGATTGATGATTCAGATCAATTAGAGAGGTTTTATTCTAATGATCCTAGCTGTTTTGTGCATGAATCACCATTAACTATCCCTATTGTTCCCCCTGCGCTGGTAGATGTTTTCCCTAGAGGTGACTTGGATTCAATAATTGAAAATCATCTCTCAGATGTTAGTTTTTTTATTGAAAAATAAATCCTCCTTGGTTACCAAGGTCAGGGATAAGGATGCATGATATTTTTTGGGGCTTATGATTCAGCACATTCAGCCCAAGATGATGATTCATATTTGATAATTATTAGTGGAAAATAGAATGTTGGAAAAAAAATGGAATCCATGAGAGAAAAAAACAAATGTGATGAGATCTTCTTTCACATATTCCATATATTTTTTGCTAGAGAAGATGGGTAATCTTACTTTTGTGGATTCTTCATTATGTTAACCACCTCCACCTCATGTTTATATTGAAATGACTAGATCTGTTATGAATTAAGAGATCTGGGCTTCTTCAAGTGATGTTATTGACCTACCTCAAAAGACTTTGAGAAAAAAAGACAGAATAGTGACCAAGTCCATATGACAGTCAAGTATTATATAAAAGACATGATGTTTGATAGAGATACTATCACTAAGTAAATCAATTATTATCTGTTTAGGATATATACTAAGCCTGAGTTGAATTATCATATCACGTTCTTGCATAAAAATCTATGGATGCCTTCAGTTACCCAAGTGATTAAAGAACAAGTGAATCAGTTAAAGGTATAAAATCCTATGATTATGTTTTTAAGGAAGAGAATAAGTATTTATAAAATTCTATAGAGAGAGTTGGAAGCATAATTATGTATTTCATAAATATGATTAAACCATTTCTACATATTTCTGGAACTGTAATTGTGGATCAGGATTCCATACATGTTACAACTCATACGATACCTCCCAATTATGAACTAGAGTTGTTCAGGCCAGGTATAACCAAAGTACCAAACGGTCCTCTACAAGATCATTTAAATCCTCTCTCTCTCTCTCTCTATCTTCTAGGGAATCCATTCAATATCTCAGGAAAATAATCATCATAGAGACTAACTCTCTAACTAATGTCCCAACTACTATCCCTCGAGTTAGTTCATCTTCACCTACCGATCCTTCTACTTCAGAAAAAGGTAAAGGAAAATCACCCTTGATTCTTTCAGACTAACCTAAGAATATTTGATGATTAGAATATTTTTTATGTGATGGTTCTTGTTTTCTATATTTTTTTGAAACATTTTGGATACACATTATATTACTTTACTAATGGTAATTTTGTTCATCTTAATATTCTGTTCTTTTTTATTTAATCTTTTATTTATATGTTTTGATAATCCCAAAAGAGGGATAAGATTATATGGAATTTAATTATATAGTATTATTACATTGATATACTAATGATAGTAATTTTTTTATTTCCATGGATACTTTAGGTATCCTCTTTAATGTTAACATTAACCTTCAATTCCATGGTTTATAAAATGCCACTTTTTGTGATCATCAAAAGGGGATGATTGTTAGAACCATTGTTTTAATGATAAAAAAATCATGATTATTATGATATTAAATAATTTTTTGGTTTATGGTATAATTTTACTATATAAAGAAGATTGGTGAAATTTGGATAAGGATGAATCACCATTAAAGATGATTCACCTCCAAGGATGAATCACCTTTGGGGATGCCTAGAGAAATAATTTTTGGCTAAGTATTGGAATCACCCATTTTCAACTATATTTCATCATTAGAATGGTTTTTTGGAAAATTATGGAAAAGAATCACTATCAGAGGATGACTCACCATTGGAACAAAAAATTGAAAAAGTATGGGAAACACCAACCGCTAGACCTGAACCACCATTGAATTTGATTTACTCCAAGAATATAAAATTGAGAAAATATTGAGAAAACATACCATTGAGATGAGTCACTGTTTCCATGGATCTCTAATAGCCCAAGTCACCATTAGGATGAATCATAACTATTTTTTTCCATAGTTAAAAGGTGTCACTACCACTATTTCTATTTATTTTGAAATAAATATTGATAAAGGATATATTATCAAATGTATGGTTGTGACTTATTTTAATTATTGTTTTTAAAAATTTTATAGAGATTCATTAAAGTGTGTGTCAGTCATTCAGTATGAGGTGAAGAAGATAAATATAATTCTTCATATATGCTGTTATTAATATAAGTAGTAGACTCTATTAAGAATATTCAATTTAGAGCTAATAAACAAGATTACACACACAGATATGTTCACTGACATGTGAAGAGTGCCACATGTTTGGAGATTTCACATTGCATCTAGAATACTCAAGACCAAAAAAATGTGGAGCTTCACATTTATATAAATCCTATCATATAGTTATAACTTTGAAGAGTTCATGACACTTTTTTTGTGATTTTCAAAAACTCAACTCAAGATTCACTTCATGTTTCTTTGTAGAATTCTAGAGATACAAATAAAATCAGATAGAGGAACACAATCTTCCTACATAATTTTATTTTATCTTTCTATTTATTTTCTTTACATTATAAGCAGTGGGTGTTTTATCTACATTATTAAAACATACACTATCTATTGTGATATAACTAGAAGATATTGGATATAATAGGAAACACTCTATACACCTATTTAACTACAATTTTATGGAAGAGGTCCTTGTGTTGCATGTTTTCATTTTATTCCCATGGGTATTGTGAAAGATGTCTTGTGTGACCTAGAAATATTTTCTATTGTACACATGATATAGGTTGTGGACCATCGATTATTTTATATTATCTTTTTGAAAGTGGGTGATTACCAAGTGAATAGGATTATGTTTCAGCTTGCGACCGAACTTCTTGTATTTATTCCACCATGTGTTTTGTTTTATTTTGATTTATGTTTTATTTCTAATCTTTAAAACTGAATCTATTTTAAACTATAAAAAACCAATACTTGGATAGTTAGTCATAATTAGTGTTTATATAAAGTGTTTATTATGTTAATAGATTTATAAATTTTAAGTAGTTTAAAAAACATTAACTTGGATTGAATAAATCGTTGAGAAATCTTTTCAAAGATGAAAACTTATATTTATATGATATTTTGATTAACTGTGATATTTTAATTAAATTGGTGGATTTTATTTAAACCTATTTTTGAATGAAAATTTTATTGGGTCCTCAATTCACCGCTCTTGAGATACTCAGTTTGACCAATAAATAATTTAAAACAAGGTTATTGAAATAGTAAAATAAAAAATTATATCATATAAGTAAAATATATAATAGAATTTAAAAAAACTCCCTATGTTTTAATCAATTCATACCAACAATCATCTTTTCTAACAAACAACTTCTCCCCCTTTGTACTTGTCAAAATAAATAGAAATATATGAGTAAATTAAAGAAAAATGGATTAAAATTTATATCATATGAGACACAATATTATTATAAAATAAAAAATAATTACAAATTAAAACCATAAATAATAAGAAAAAAATTAAATTTATCATTCTTATCCATAGTATTCATTTTTAACCTTTTATCTCTTTTCTTCTTTAGTTATAGTCTTAACCACTAAGGTAACTAATGCATTTTCCATGATTGTTCTTCTATATAAGTTTCAAAATATCTAACTTTAAGTAGAACCTCTTCTATTTTTTATTCATTTATCATATCTTGAACCTCTATAATTACCAGATTATCCTCTTTAAAAAATGAAACCAAAGTAGAAATATTCTAAATAGGAACATCTATTTAGAAATTTTAGATTATATTTGCTTAAGTCTCTATAGGAATCATCGAATCTATTTAGATAAAGATAAAATATGTGGTAAAATTTTTAAAGTGGATGTAATTACCCAACAAGATTCACCTGAATGAATCTCAATAAGGTTTTGTCAAAAGACTTCAAGTGCAACTCTCTATACTCTAGAGGTTGTGTGTAATGTCCCACTGTAGTGACCCAAATATTTTACTAATGAAAAATAATACTAAAATAATTAAATAAATTATTATGTAAAATAGTTATATAAAACATATGTTCTTATTTGTTTTTATGTTTTCAGATTATAAAATACTGTTAAGAATTGTTACCGCTACTAATATAGCTATTAAATAGTGATCACATGAGTAGTATAAATATAGGGCTTTAACAAATACAATTTACTCAGAAAAAGGAAGTGATAGCCTCATCCACTATAATTGATCCATACGAAGCCCATTTGACGAAGCTCAGAAAGGAGGTGTCATCACTTGACTTTTCTCTTAACCAATCCCAAGATGAGATTCAGTATTTTAAGATTCAATGGAACTACCTATGGGAGAAATGAAAGTTGATAGAGATTACCACCCGAGCGATGTTATCCGAGCCACCCCAAGAGTCGTTCACCACCGCACACCTTACCCTTAGGTCATATGTAGGTGTTATAAGGGTTTATGTAACAATACCCTAGCTCTATGATTATAGGTATTATTTTTGTATAGAATAAAGAATGTACATTCCTTTTATTATTGTTACGTTGTAAATATTTTTTAAATTAGAAATAGTATTTTTAGTTAATATTAAATTAAGAAATATATTTTAATGAATTAATGGATTTTCAAATTAAATAATATTTTAATAAAATATTATTACTAAATTAATTTTTATTAAATATAAATTATCGTATAATATTTATGAATACAATTGTAATTTATATTAAGATTTGAAAGCTGTTTTTGTCAAAATCCATGAATTTATGATAAATGTAGTTTTTTATTTTAAAAGTAAAAATTCAAATATTTTAAAAGTTATTTAGATAAGATGAATATTATTTTTTGAATCCAGATGTCAAAATTATCCAATGGTTAATTTTTCATAATTTTCCAAGATAGTCAATTTTTAAGTAAAAATTAAATACCGTAAAAATATATAATGTGTTTTATGACATCATAATGACCGAATAGTGATGTAATAAAATTCTAAAAATGGTATTTTCGACCAATATATGTTTTCAATTTAAAATAATGTGTTGTTAGTTTTTTTTGATTTATTTTACAAAGCCTTAGTGGACACTCCAAGACTTATAAAAAATTTTAACATTTTAAAATGATTTCCTTGAGAGTGTGACTCACCTCCACAAATTAAAGCCAAATATTTTAATACGTTAGACCATTAGCCTTATAAAATAATGTTTCCACTTCACTTTGGAAAAAACCATGGGCAAAAACCATATTATGGTATGTGGTTTTGATAAGTTTAATGTGTGGTGTTCCAGACCTAAATAATAAAGAATCCCATCACCCTTCCAATATAGACTCAATAAATCTCCCATTACACTTCATTAAAACCATTTAGAGCTCAAAATAAACCTTCCAAACTCTCTCTAGAATCCTCCAAAGTTTCCCCAATCACCCAAGAATCATTTTTGAAGACTCTCCTATGCCTTTGGAATCACACTTCTTAGTAAGGGATCCTCACTTTCCTTCCTTATTTATGTCCAAGTTTCATTATATTGTTATGCTCTTTTATTTTCAATTAAATATTTTGGGGTATGACTTCTCACCTCCACTATACTTTCCAACATACGTTTTAATAATTATATACCCCTTTTTCTCACATTAATTCCCCCCCATTACACTCGTTACCACACAGAAATTATATAAAGGATTTCGTTTTTTTTTTCCTTTTTGTCCAAATTTCATTATGTTTTTATTCCTTTTTTTCAACTAAAAATGTTGGTGTTTGATTTAGAACCTCTCCAAAACTTCCCTAATTATGTTTTAATTATGAGATAACCCTCTCTATCTCTCATCAATGCATCCCATGTACACCCATTACCATGATGAAATTCTATAAGGTATTTTTCTCTCCTCATTTAAATTGAAGAAATTATTTTATATTATGCATCAAAATTACATTACATATGTTGTTACATGTATCTATATTACCCCTTAATGTAAATTTCATTTAAATATGAAGAGATACACCGTTTTATCACACTAACCATTTTTATGAATTCTTATGTCACGCCGTTATGCTGTCGAATTTGCACCACGATTTTCCAAGACAAAGTCACTGTGTTGTGAATACCTTACCCATTTCTTTATCAAGGGTGTTCAACTTTATACACATTTAATTATCGATTACATAGTTTCACATATGTATTCCACATTTCATTATAGTGTAATAAATGATGTTGTTGAATGATTCCATGTTGTATGATTCATGTGGTACAGTTATGCGTAAAATGAAATGATTAAGAAGTGTGTACCCTGATAGCACTATAATGCATTGGGTAAAGATTAGTATCTTGATACATAAAGTGAAATGAGGGATTAATCATGCTAATTCATGTGAAATGTGGGTTTACTCATTCTACATTTGCAATGTTTCTTGGCTCATACTAATATCATGTTAAATGTTGTTGCCACATTTCTATGTTATGATAATCATGTTATATATTGCCTTCATGTTAATGTTTCTCTTGTGGTCCATTGATATGACTATTTCTTAACATGTACTATATTCTTCATGTTATTCCTTTTTCACTCTGTTAATGTTCTTTATTAACCACCCTTTTCTTATGAATGTCCTCCGGTTATCCCATGCAATGCTATGTACAAAGGAATTTTATGGTCACGTAAAATATGTTTTCAATAAAGATTTCAGGTTTTATGTTCTATGTTGTTATGTAATGTTCTTAGTTTCCCAAGACACTAGACCTATAAATACCTAGAGTTGTCTTAAGTGCAATTTTATGTAATAAATCTTGTTTATGTATGTATTAATGATCATTGTTGTTATAGTTTGTATCAGATGATAGGTTTAGTTATTTTTGCGATTAGGATTAGAAAACCCTAGTGAAAGAATTAATGATAAGACTAAGTATAATAACAAAATCCCTAAATTTTGGTGAGTATTGGTTAAGTGGTTTATCAAGAGATTACATCCCTTTTTGGATACCAGTAGGTAGAGGTGGCAATGTCATAGATTTATCTAGGGGTAAAACCCGAACACACCACTTTGAGCTAGACTCAAACGGGAACTAGTGCACGACAGTGGGCCTTGTTGTACTATGGGTTAAAAAACTCCCAAGGGATATGCTTTGGTAAATGCATAAGGTTAGTATGAACCATTATTAAGGGAATAAAAAACATTCCCCTATGAATATATATTGGGAAGTAGATCGTGGATAACATAGATAGGTTAAGGAAATAAATGTAATTTATAAGTTATCCCCTTTTATTATTGTATTCCGCATTATTTGTTACCCCTAACATTCCTTTTATTCCATCCAATGTCCAGTAATAGGAGGAATCAAGCTTGTAACTGATGCAAATATCAATGTGATCACTATTATAATTAGATTCCCAATTCTATGGGGGGTAGGAATCAGAAACTTAATCATGATTATCTCCAAGTTAACTTAATATTTGAATAGAAACATGGGTCAATAGGAACATTAACCCCCCCTAAGAAAGAAAAAGATGAAATTAAGAGCTTCATGAGACAAAGGCCTTCAACTTATAATGGATCATATGATCCCTCAATCTTAGAACAATGGATAAAATCCATTGAGAAGATCTTATCCATCCTTAATTGTTTTGAACCAGAGAAGGTACTTGTTGAAGCTTATCCTATGGAGGGTGAAGCTGATCAATGGTGGACATTGATAAAAAATATAAATCTTGAGGAGGAGATTGAGGTGTTGGAATGTATGGTTTTTCTATAAAATGTTTTCAATAAATATTTTCCTTGCACCCTCCGACTGAAGATGGAAAGGAACTTCCTTGCCCTCATGAAAAAAGACGATGAATCAATTAGAGGGTGTGAGGAAAACATCACAAGTCTCTCATGATATGCCTTAATATTTGTTTTTACCCCAGAATGCAAGGTTGAATTCATATTTTATGGGATAAAACCTAGCCTATGGAAATCCCTAGAAATCCATGACTTCGAGTGCAATGACAATTTTTTCCGATTTTCCCTCAAAGTTGAAATAGAGATCAAAGAATCTCAGGTGTATTAGGGGTATAAAAAGCATGTGGTAAACTTTAATTATGGAGATCCGATGGATAAATCTATTAGTGCTTAGAAATTACAGCTCCCCAATTTCCAAAGGTGCGGGAATAATCAACCCATAAATTTCTTAAAGGGGACAAGGAAATGTTTTAGGTGAGGAAGAGAATGGCACTTTGATATTAACTGCAGACAAGAAAAACCTCCTGCTGCGATTGAGCCGATGAATCCTCCATTTGACCCTCAAAAATTTTTTCATTGATTCAACTACAAAGAACCAAGAAACTTTGAAAACAAGTGCCCTAATCCAAGGGTTTTTAGAGCCAACCAACAACCTCCAAGGTAGAAAGGGCCATAATTTTCCATCACTACCACTGAAGAAAACCCCAACAATGAAGTGGTGATAGGTATGCTAGGTATTCATTCAAGAATAGAAAACATACTGTTTGATTATGTTTCTATGAATTATTTTATATCTCCAAAGTTTAGTAGAACAATCCAAACACCACCAGAAATCATGTATGTAGAGATGTCGGTGAGAACGGAAAATGGGGTAATCATCGAATCCCATGAATATAACACCTCCCCTATCAAAATTATTGGTTTAAAATTACCGGGGAACCTCATTATACTCCCTCTAGTAGAATTTTATGAAATTATTTGCAAGTATTGGATTTCCCTATATAGATACAACATAAATTTCCATGAGAGGGAAATAAATCTCTATATGGAGAATCGACCCCCGATTCTATACAAGTGAAAGGAGAAGGATGAATCTTTTTTAGAACCATCATCTCAAGAGTGGATATTACTGACTTATGAGCCTGTTTATCTTGCCCATATTATTGATTCTAACGAAGAATCCTTCCTCGAAGACATTCTTATTGTGAGGGAATTTCCTGAAGTGTTTCCTGAGGAATTTCCAGGTCTTCCTCCTAAAAGGGATGTTGAATTCTCAATTGATCTTATACCAGGATAATTGTAAATATCCAAGACTCCATATAGAATATCTATTTTAGAGCTTTAGGAGATGAAGAAACAACTACATGAAAATCTAGATAAAGGGTTTATACATCCAATTTCTTCAATATGGGGTGCACCAGTCCTCTTCATCATGAATAAGGATGGGTCAATGTGCCTTTGCATTGATTATTACGATCTCAACAAAATCATGAAAAATAAGAAGTATCCTCTTCCTGAAATTGATGACTTCTTTGATCATCTATGTGGAAAAAATACTTCTACAAGCTAGATTTACACTCATGACATTGCCATGTAAGGGTGAAGAAGGAGGATATCCTCAAGACTACTTTTCGTACAAGGTACAGGCACTATTAATTCATAGTAATTCCTTTTGGACTCACTAATTCTCTATAAATCTTCATAGTCTTGATGAATATATTATTTTGAGATTACCTCAAAAAATGGTGGTAGTCCTCGTAGACAACATTATAATATACTCCAAAACAAAGGAGGAGAATGAGGAGAATATAAGCACTATAATAGAGACCTTGAGAAAGGAGAATATCGATGAAAAGTATAATAAGTGTGAGTTATGGTTGAAGTAATTCTCATTATTGGGTCATATCATCACAAGAAATGGGATATCTATGGATCCCTCCAAGATAGATTCAGAAGAGGGGTGGCTGAGGCCAACATCGGTGATGGATATCCATAGCTTCCGAGGGTTAGCTAGATATTATCATCGATTATTGAGAAATTTCTCATTATTTTCAAACACTCTTACCAAGATAACTTGGAAGAGAGTGATGTTTTGTTTGAGTGATGATTGCAAAGAGAGGTTCAAGTAGTAGAAAATGAGGCTTATCACAATGCCTGTGCTCATTCTACCCACAAGTAGTGAACTTTTTGTGGTATTTAGTGATGCTTCAATGAAGGGAATGGAATTTCTATTGATGAAAAATGAAAAAGTAATTGCCCATGCTTCAAGGAAATTGAAATTTCATGAGAAAAACTATCCAACAAATGATTTGGAGTTGGCTATAGTAATATTCACTTTAAAAATTTGGCGAAATTACCTCTTTTGGGAGAAGTGTGAAATATTCACAGGTCAAAAAATCCCCATGTATATATTACATAAAAAAAGTTGAACATACTCTAACGAAGATGGTTACAGCTGATCAAGGACAATGATTGCTCAATCCATTACCACCCTCGAAAAGAGAAAAAGGTGTAGGGTGCTCTAAGTATAAAGGACCTAATGATTATATCATTGATAATAATTAAAAGGGATCCAATATTATTATATTTTATAAAGGTATAAATGGTAATCTTAAATAAGGTAACATCATCAATCCATTCATAAATTATTGCATAACCATCTATTTTGGAATGTTTAAAGGATGATCAAAAGGACGATGTGGGAATTCAGAAGAAATTGGAAACTGTCAGAAATGGGAAATAATTTGAGTTCAATGTTAATGAAGGAGGAATTGTGAGATTGGAGTGAAGACTATGTGTTCCATAAATTCCAGAGTTAAAGAAATAACTTTTGGATGATACACATAGTTAAAATTTCTCTATTCACCCAGGAAACACAAGGATGTATCGAGATCTCCGAGAGCATTATTGTTGGGATAAAATGAACAAAGATATCACTAAGTATACATCAAAGTTCCTGGTATGTTACCAAGTAAAGGGTGAGAGGAAGAAGTCTAAGAGGATAATGATACCATTACCCATACCAACATGGAAATGGGATAACATCACCATGGAATTTGTCACTGTATTTTTAAAGACATCCAAAGGAAACAATGCTATCTGGGATGTTGTGGATCATCTTACCAAGACTTCACACTACATTTCAATTTGATAGGATTTCTCATTGGTTCAACTTGCATAAATATATATCAGAGAAGTGTTAAGGCTGTGTGGAGTACCACTGTCTATTTTATATGATTGAGATCCAATAATCACCTCTATGTTCTAGAAGAGTCTTAAATATTCTCTGAATACTAAGATGAACTTCATTATATCTTATCATCCTCAAACTGTTGTTCATATAATCATACAATCCAAACACTTGAGAAAATGTTGAGATCATGCTCAATGGACTTAAAAGGTTGATGGGATTGATATCTTTCTCTGGTTTAGTTCTCTTACAATAACATATTTCACTCAAGATTCCAAATGTATCCTTATGAATCCCTTTATTGGAAGAGGTGTAGAACATTGGAATGTTGGGATGAAGGTGGGGAGAGAAAACTCCTAGGTCCAGAAATGGTGGAGAAGGTTAAGACCATCCAGTAGCACATTAAAGTGGCTCAGAGTCGACAAAAGATCTATGATGATAATCGTCGGTGAGACATAGAGTTTGATGTCGGAGACATGGTATTTCTTTGCATATCACTATGGAAGAGTGTTATTAGATTTCAGAAGGAGGGAAATATTAGTCCATTGTACATCGACCCTTTTGAGTTCCTTGATCTCATTGGAGCAGTGTGCTATCGACTAGCACTCCAACTGAACCTATCTCAAGTACATGATGTATTCCATGTATCACTCTTGAGGAAGTACATACCTGACCAATCAAATGTACTCAATCAATATGTTGTACAATTAGAGAATGACTTCTCCTATGAAGATAATCCAGTGAAGATCTTTTATCGTAGAGAAAATGTTATACAAAATAAGACAATTCCCCTAATCAAAGTGTTGTGGTGAAACCACAAGTTTGAAGAAGCAACATTAGAATTGGAGGAAGTGATGAATTAGAGTTACCCTCATCATTTTTTAGTGTGGGAAAAGTAAATTTCAGTGGAAAATTTATTAATGGGGGGAGATTGTAACGACCCAAACTTTTACTAATGAAAATTCATCTTGATATGATTAAATGTATTATTATGTAAAATGGTTATATAAAAAATATGAACTTCTTTGGTTTTGTGTTTTGGGATTTTAAAATACCTTTAATTTTTTTACCAATGCTAATATATCCATTCAATAGTGATCACATGATTAGTATAAATATAGGGATTCAATAAATCCAATTTACTCAGACAAAGGAAGTGATGACCTCATCCAGTAAAATTGCTCTGTACGAAGCCCGTTTGTCAGAGCTTGTAAAGGATGTGGTGTCATTGGGATTCTCTCTTGAGTAAACCCATTCTGAGCTTCAACTTTTTAAGCTTGAATGGAACCACCCATGAGAGAAGTTGAAGTTGATAGAGATTACCACCCGAGCAATGTTATCTGAGCCACCCCAATAGTCTGTCACCATCTCACACCTTACCCATAGTTCAAATGAGGGTGTTCTAAGGGGTTATGCAACAAGAACCTAGAACTATGATTATGTGAATTACTTTTTTTATTGAATAAATAATATATATTTATTTTATTATTGTTACTTTTAAATAGTTATTAAAGAATAAATAGTATTTTTAGTTAATATTAAATTAAGAAATATTTTTTGATGAATCAATGTATTTTGTAAATTAAATAATATTTTTATCAAATATTATTACTAAATTACATTTTATGAAATATATATGATTTTATAATTTTTATGAATATAATTGTAATTTTTAATAATGTTTGAAAGATGTTTTTGTCAAAACCCATGAATTTTCGATAATGGTCAGTTTTTATTTTAAAAGTAAAAATTCAAATATTTAGAAAATTATTTTGATAAAATGAATATTATTTTTTGAATCAGGATGTCAAAATTATCCAATGGTGAATTTTTCATAATTTTCTGAGACAAATGATTTTTTTAGGTAAAAACTAAATACTATTTACATATATAATGTGTTTTAAGACATCATAATGACCCAATAGTGATGTAATAAGATACTAAAAATATAATTTTTGGCCAATATATGTTTTGGATTTAAAATAATTTTATTTTAGGTTTGTTTTTTTTATTTTACAAAGCCTTAGTAGACCCTCAAAGACTTATAAAACATTTTAACATTTTAAAATGTTTTCCTTGAGAGTGTGACTCACCTCTACATAATAAACCATAATATATTAATAATTTTTTCCATTTTCCTTATAAAATAATTCTCTCTACTCCACTTTTGGAAAAAACATGGGAAAAAACCATGGTATGGTATGTGGTTTTGATTAGTTTAATGTGTGCTATCAAAAACCTAAATAATAAATAATTCCCTCTCCTTTCCTATATAAACCCACTCAATCTACCATTCATCTTCACAAAATACTTTTTGAGGTTGTCCAACCCCAACCATCCACTCTATAGAATCCCCCCAAGATTCCATAAGTTCCCAAGAAGCCCCAATCAAGCCTCTCCCAATCATTTGGGATCACATATTCAAGTAAGGGATCCTCACTTTCCTTCCTTATTTATGTCTGTAATGACCCAAACTTCTATTAATGAAAATTTCTGTTGACATAATTAATTTCCTTTTTATGTAAAATGGAAATATAAAGCATATGAAATTACTTGGTTTTAGGTTTATGAATTTTAAAATACTGTTAATGTTTTTTACCATTTATAATATAGCCGTTGAATAGTGACCACATGATTAGAATAAATATAGGGCTTTAAAAAAATCAAATTTACTCAGACAAAGGAAGCAATAGACACTTCCCGTAGAATTTATCCATACGAAGCCCAATTTTTGGAGCTCAAAAAATGTGGTAGCATAACAGATATTTTCTCTTGACCTAGCCCAAGGAGAGCTTCAACACGTTAAGCTTGAACAAAACTGCCTACAAGAGAAGTGGAAGTTGATAGAGATTACCACATGAGTGATGTTATCCGAGCCACCCCAAGAGTTTATCACCGTCCCACAACATACCCTTAGGTCATATAAGGGTTTTCAAAGGGGTTATGGAAAAATACAATAGCACTATGATTATGTGAATTATGTTTTAATAAAATAAATAATATACATTCATTTTATTATTGTTACTTTTTTTAATAGATTTTAAAGCACAAATAGTATTTTCAGTTAATATTCAATTAAATAAATATAAATTAATGAATTAATTTATTTTTTAATTTAATAATATTTTAACAAAATATTATTACTAAATTAATTTTTAGTAAATATAAATTATTAAATAATTTTTTTGAATACAATTATAATTTTTATTAACGTTTGAAAGCTGTTTTTTTCGAAACCCATAAATTTTCTATAAATATCGGTTTTTATTTTAAAAGAAAAAATTCACATATTTATAAAATTATTAAGATAAAATTAATATTATTCTTTCAATCAGGACATCGAAATTATCCAATGGTTAATTTTTCATTATTTTCTAAGAAAGTTGATTTTTTGGGTAAAAATTAAATACCATTTAAATATATAATGTGTTTTACGACATCATAATAACCCAATAATGCTGTAATAAAATAATATAAAATGGTTTTTCGGACAATATATGATTTAGCTTTAAAATAAAGTGAATTTTTATTTTTTTGATTAATTTTATGGTGCTTTAGTGGACCCTCCAAGACTTATAAAACATTTTAACATTTAAAATGATTTCATTGAGAGTGTAACTAACCTCCACATAAGAAAGCCAAATATTTTTGGAAGTTAGGTAATTGTCCAAATAAAATAATTTTTTCCACTCCCCTTTGGAAAAAATCATGGGTTGGTTTGTGGTTTTTATTAGTTTAATGTGTTGTGTCAAAAACCTAAATAATAAAAAATTCCTTCTTTTTTCCTATATGAACCCACCCATGATCTCAATTATCTTCACTAAAAACCCTTTTAGAAACTCGCTACCCTACCCTAATCTCTCTAAAATCCACCCAAGGTGACCCAATATCACAATAATCTTCTCTCGATCCCATCCAAAGCCTTTCGGATCACACTTCAAAGTAAGTGATTTCTTTCTCTCTCAATTTTTTCCAAGTTTTTTTATGTTGATATAACCTTGTCATTTCAATTAAAAATGTTGGGGTATGATTTCACACATCCCCCATACTTTTTCAATTATATTTAATTATGGTAGACCCCTTTATCTCTAATTAATTCTGCCCATATACACCCTTTACCATGCCAAAATTCTATAAGAGATTTCTTCCTTTCTCATTTACATTCAAGCAATTATTTTGTATTATGAATCTAAATTCCATTATATATGTTGGGAAAAGTATCTACATGACTCCCTTATTTTACATTTCATGTGAATATTATGAGGTAAAAATTTCTATCTCATCAACCATTTTTATGAATTCTTATGTCACGTTGTTATGCTGCCGAAATTGCATCGTGATTTTCAAAGCCAAAGTCATTGTGTAGTCAATACCACGCCCATTTCTATATCAAGGGTATTGAACTTTATTCATATTTACTTTTATATTATAGAGTTTAATTTATGAATTCCATGTTTCTTTATTCTGTAATAAATGATTATGTTTAATTAATCCATGTTATATGATCCTTATGGCACATTTATGCATGAAATGAAATGATTAAGAATGGTTCCCCCTGATAGAGATCCAATGCATTGAGTAAAGATTAGTATCATGATACGTCAAGTGAAATGAAGGTTTACTCATGATAATTCATTTAATATGAGGGTTTACTCATTCTAATTCAAGTGAAATGATTTTTTAATCATGCTCTATGTGCACTGATCCCTGGTTCACACTAATATCTTTTAAATGTTGTCACCACATTTCCATGTTATGATAATCATGATATAGAATGAATTTATGTTTATGTTTATCTTATGATCCATTTATATGCCTATTTCAAAACATATACTGTATTCTTAATTTATTCCTCATTTACTCCCTTACTGGGCTTTATAGCTCACCCTTTCTTATGCATGTCCTCAGGTTATCCCATGTGACACTAAGTATGAAGGAATGTTGTGGTCATGTAAAAGAAGTTTTCAATAAAGATGTTGTGTTTTATTTTCTAAGTTGTTATTCAATGTTCTAAATTTCACAAGACTCTAGACCTCTCGATCCACAATTTTGACTTATGTGAATGTTTATGTAATAAATCATGTTTAAGTGTGTATTAATGAGAATGGTTTTTATTGATGGTATCAGAGGATAGGTTTAGTTATTTTTGGGATTAGGTTTAGAAAACCCTAGTGAAAGCCTTAGGGATAAGAATAAATATAATAAAAACATACCTAATTTTTTTATAAGTATTTAATAAGTGGTTTATCAAAAATATTCATCCCTGTCTGGATACGAGTAGGTATAGGCGGCTCAGGCACAAATGTATATAGGGGTAAAACTAGAAAACACTACTTTGAGCTAGCCTCGAACAGGAACTGGTGCACGAAAATGGTCCTTGCTGCACTCTTGTTTACTAAACTCTTGAGGGATATTATTTGGTAAATCCATATTCTTACTATAGACCATTGTTAAGGGAATAAAAAAATTCCTCTAAGAATATATGTTGGGAAGTAGATCATGGATAACATAGATTGAATCCTATAAATTCATAAGTTAAGTAAATAAAAGTAATTTATATGTAATTTGTTTTTTCCATTGGCTTACCATTTATGTGTTACCCCTAAATTTCATTTTTTTCCAGTTAATGGTCGGTAATAGGAGGACTAAGGCTAATAATCGATGCGAAGATCATTGTGATGACTATTCTAATGAGATGCCCAATCTGATGGGAGCGATAATCACAAACTTTTTCATAATATTCTCTCGGTTAACTCATGTTTTTAATAGAAACAAGGGACAATAAGAATGTCCAACCCCCCCCCCCCCATGAAATAACAATTCATAATCGAGAGCTTCATTGGACAAATTCCCTCTACTTTTAATGGATCCTCAGATCCCTTAGTCGCCGAACAATGGATAAACTCCATTGAGAAGATATTATCTATCCTTTAATGTTCAGAAAAAGAGAAGTTAATTCTCAATTCTTATTGTATAGAGGTTGAATTTGATTAATGGTGTTGATTGATAAAAAATACAAAGTCTGAAAAGGATATGAGACATTGGTGTGGAAGGATTTCTAGAAAATGTTTTTGGATAAATATTTTCCTCAAACCCTCTGACTTATGATGGAAAGGGACTTCCTTACCCAGAAGAAAAAAGATTATGAATCAATTAGAGTGTACAAGGAAAACATTATAGGTCTTGAAAGATACACTACTGGCTTTTTCTTTACCCCCTAAATGGAAGGTTGAACGCTTCTTTGGTGGGATAAAACCTAGACTATAAAAATACCTAGCGATCCGTGACTTAGACTGATATGAAGAAATTGTCAGATGTTCCCTCAAAGTAGAAATGGAGATCAGATAATCTTAGGGTTATAATGGGGATAAGAAGAATAAGGTGGACTTTACTTTTGCCAGTATGATGTATAAATCAAACATTTATAAGAAAATCCCTCACCCTACTTTCCAATGGCATGAAATGAAGCACCCCGAAAATTGACTGAAGGGGATGAGGAAATGCTTTAGGTGTGGAAGAGAAGGGAATCTAGCCATTAACTGCCAATATAAAATACCCATAGCTGCGATAGAGGAGTGGAACACTACATTCGACCCTCAATGCATTGTTCATTTCTTCAACTACAAAGAACCATGGAAATTTTCAAACCAGTGCCATATTCTTAGGGTTTTCAAGGGCAACCAACAACCTCCAAGGCAGTAAGGGTGAGATTTTTCCATCACTACCACTGAAGTGAACCCCGACAATGAATTAGTGACAGGTACACTAGTTATTCATTCAAGAATAGTAAATGAAGTTTTTTTATTGTAGTTCTATGCATTCTTTTATATCCTAAAAATTTTGTAGAATAATCCCAACACCACCAAAAATTAAGGATGCAAAGAGTTCAGTGAGAATCAGAAATGGAAAAATCACTCTATCCCATGAATATAACTCTTCCCCTATCATAATTTGAGGATTGAACTTCCCAGAAAACCACATTAAACTCCCTATGGTGTAATTTTATGCAATTATTGGCATGGATTGGCCTTCCTTATATAGAGCCAACATAAATTTCCATGAGAGGGAAATCAATTTTTATAGGGAGAAGCAACCCCCGATTTTGTACTAGTGTAAGGTGGAGGATGAATCTTCTTTAGCACCATCATCTATAGTGTGGATATTACTGCCCTATGAGCTTGAATAACATTCTTAGATGATTGAGTATAAGGAAGAAACCATCATTGAAGACATGCCTATTGTGAAGTAATTCACTGAAATGTTTCTTGAGGACTTATCTGGTCTTCCTCCTAGAAGAGATGTTGAATTATATATTGATCTTATATCTGGGGAATTTCCAATATCCAAGACTCCATATAGAATGGATGTTGTAGAGATTTAGGAGATGAAGAAATAAATACAATAGAATTCAGATAACATGTTTATATGACCAAGTGGTTCACCATGGGGTGCACCGGTTCTCTTCATCAAAAAGAATGATGAGTCAACGCGACATTTCATTGATTACCGTGAGCTCAAAAAAAATCAAGATAAAGAAAAAGTATCATCTACCATGAACTGATGACTTGTCTGATCAGCTACAAGGAGCAAAATAATTCTCCAAGGTGCATCTATAGTCGAGATATTATCAAGTAAGGGGGAAGAAGGGGTATATCCCCAAAATAGTTTTTCGTACAAGTTACAGGCATTTTCAATTCATAGTAATTCCTTTCAGACTCAATAATGCTCTAGAAATCTTCATAGACAAGATGAATAGAGTATTGAGAGATTATCTCGACAAATTTTTGTTATTATTAATACATTATATTCTAATATACTTCAAAACTAAGGAGGAGCATGAGGAACATATAAGAACTATAAAAGAGACCTTGCGATAGGAGAAGATATATGCAAAGTACAATAAGTGTGAGTTTTGGATGAAGGACGTCTCATTATTGGGTAATATCATCACAAGCAATTGGATATATGTGGATACCTCCAAGACAACAACAATGGAGGGATGTCCAAGAACAACATCGGTAACAGATATCTGTAGCTTCCTGGGGTTAGCTGGATATTATCGCCAATTTTTGAGAAATTTCTCCTGATTGAAAAACCCTATTACCAAGCTAACTCAGAAAGTAGTAAAGCATTCTTGGAGTGATGAAAGTGAATATAGATTCAAGGATTTGAAAAGGAGTTTCATCAATGTACTCATTCTCACACTACCCAAAAGAGGAGAACTATTTGTGGTATTTAGGGATGCTTTGAAGAAGGGCATGGGTTGTGTGTTGATGAAAAATGATAAATTCATTGCCTATGCTTCAAGGGAATTAAAATATCATGAGAAAAAATATCCAACACATGATCTGGATTGGGATGCAGAAATCATCTCTTAAAAAATTTTATGACATTACCTATTTGGGTAGAAGTGTGAAATATATACGAATCACAAAAGCCAAAAATATATATTCACACAAAAAGTGTTAAGCATGCACCAACAATGATGGTTAGAGCTGATCAATGACTATGACTGATGAATCCATTACCACCCTGGGAATGTGAACAAGGTGGAAGATGCTCTATGTAGAAAGTACCCATCGATTCAATCATTGGTGAAAATTTAAAATGATCCAATCGTCTTAGATTTGATGAAGATGGGTATGTGAATCATAAATAAGGGAACATCATCAATCCATTCACAAATTCTTTCTCAACCGTCTCTTTTGGAAAGGTTAAAGAATGCTCAAATAGATGATGTGGTAATTTAAAAGAAAGTTGAAAATATCAAAAAAGTAAATCCTCAGAGTTAAATGTTAATTATGAAGGAATTGTGATATTTGGGACAAGAATTTGTATTCCATCAAATCTGGGGTTAAAGAATGAACTTTTGGATAATTCACATAGCTCAAATTTCTTTATTCACCTAGAGAACACAAATATGTATCAAGATCTATGAGATAATTATTTGTGGGATAACATGAAGAATAAGATCTCTGAGTATACAACAGAGTTCCTGGAATGTCAGAAAGTGAAGGTTGATAAGAGGATGTCTAAGGGTATGATTCAACCATTACCCATATTGATGTGGAAATGGGAGAACATCAACATGGACTTTGTCACCGAAGATCTGAAGACATCCAAAAAAGCAATGCTATCTAGGTTGTTGTGGATCATCTTACAAAGAGTTCAAACTTCATTGAAATTCGAGAGGATTACTCACTGGATCAACTGGCATAGATATATATCAGAGAAGTAGTAAGGATTCATGGAGTACCACTATCTATTATATCTGATTGTGATCTAAGATTTACCTATACGCTATGGAAGATTCTTCAACATACTCTGAATGCTGAGCTGAACTTCAGTACGTATTATCATCCTCAAATGGATGGCCAATCTCAGTGGACTATCCAACCACTTAAGGAAATTTTGAGAGAATTATCAATGGACATCAAAGGAGGATGAGATCAATATATTTTTCTAGTTGAGTTCTCTTACAATAACAATTTCCACTCAAGCATCCAAATGGATCCTTTTGAAGCCCTTTTTTAGAAGAGGTGTAGGGGAGAAAAAACTCATAGGTCCGGATATGGTTAAAGAAATGGTGGATAAGGTTAAGACCATCTAGTTGCACATTTGATCTGCTTAGATTTGACAAAAGATCTATTCTAAAAAATCATCAACGAGACCTATAATTTGATGTTAGAGACATTGTATTCCTCTACATATCATTGTGGAAGAGAGTTATGAGATTTGGGAAGAAGGGAAAGCTAAATCCAAGGAATATCAACCCTTTTGAGATCCTTGATTGAATTGGAGAAGTGGCCTATAAACCAGAACTTCCACCGAACCTATATCAAGTACATGATGTTTTCCATGTATCACTCTTGAGAAAGTACATACCTGAGCCGTCGCATTTACTCAATCTAGTGGTGGTACTATTGGATAATTAAATCTCCTATGAAGAGAATCTGGTAAAGCTCTTAGATCATAGGTAAAACATTATACAAAATAAGACAATGCCCCTATTCAAGGTGTTGTGGTGAAATCACATGTTTTAAGAAGAGACATGGGAATCAGAGGATGTTATAAAGAAGAGTTACCTTCATATGTTTTATTGTGGGAAAATAAAATTTCGTGGGTGAAATTTATTTGGGGGAAGGGGAAATATAGTAACGACCCAAACATCAATTAATGAAAATTCCTTTTAATCTAATTAAATGTCTTATTATGTAAAATGGTTATATAAGACATATAAACTCCCATGTTTTTATGTTTTTTTATTTTAAAATACCATGAAGAATTATTACCCTTTCTAATATAGTCGTTGAATAGTGACCACATGATTAGTATAAATATAGGGCTTTAAAAAATCCAATTTACTCAGAAAAAGGAATCGATGGACTCATCAAGTAGAATTGATCTATATGAAGCCCATTTGCCAAATTTCAAAGAGGAGGTAGCATCACTAGGCTTCTCTCTTGACCAAGAATAAGTCATGATTTAACATAATAATCTTGAACAGACCCACCTACGAGATAAGTGGAAGTAGATAGAGATTACCACACAAAAGATGTTATCCGATCCACCCCAAGAGTCTGTCACCGTTGCATACCATAACCTTAGATCATATATGATTGTTATAAGGGGTTATGTAACAAGATCCTATCACTTTTATTATGTTCAGTATTATTTTATAGAATAATGAATATATATTCATTTTATTATTGTTACTTTTTAAATAGATTTTAAAGCACAAATAGTATTTTTTGTTAATATTTAATTAAGAAATATATTTTAATGAATTAATGGATTATATAATTAAATAATATTTTCTTAAAATATTATTAAAAAATTACTTTTTATTAAATATAAATGATCGTATAATTATTTTATGAATACAATTTAATTTTTATTAAGGTTTGAAATATGTTTTTGTCAAAACCCCTTAATTTTTGATAAATGTAGGATTTTATTTTAAAAGTAAAATTTTACATATTTATAAAATTATTTAGATAAAATGAATTTTAATTTTGGAATCAGGACATAAAAATTAGGCAATGATGAATTTTTCATAATTTTATGAGATAATCCAATTCTTGGGTAAAAATTAAATACCGTTTAAATATATATTGTGTTTTATGATATCATAATGACCCAATAGTGATGTAATAAAATATTATTAAAAGTTTTTTAGGACAATATGTGTTGTATCTTTAATATAATGTGATTTTATATGTGTCTAATTATTATTATTGTGCCTTAGTGGACCCCCCAAGACTTATGAAAGATTTTAACTTGAAAAAATATTTTCTTGAGAGTGTAACTCACCTCCATAAAAGAAAACCTAATATTTTAAAAATTTAGGCCATTTTTATTATAAAACAATATTTTCCACTCCCCATTGGAGAAAAAATATGGGTTGGTTTTTTGTTTTGATTAGTTTAATGCGTGGTTTCCAAAACCAAAATAATAAAGAATTCCCTCTCTTTCCGATATAAACTCACCTAAGATCCCACTTAACATCACTTAAAATAGTTGGAGCACATCCCTACCCTTCCCTCCACTCTATAAAATCCCATCAAGGTTCCCCAATCTCCCATGAAGCCTCTCTCAATCCCCTCCCAAGCCTTTGGGATCACACTTCATAGTAAGAGATTTCTTCCTCTCTCATTTTTTTCCAACATTCTTTATGCTGCTATACCCTTGTCTTTTAAATTAAAAATGTTGTGGTATGATTTATCACCCCAATATAATTCCATACATATGTTTTAATGATGGTATAACCCTTTATTGCTCATTAATGCTTCTAATGTACACCTGTTACCATTCTGAATTCCTATAAGTGATTTCTTCCCTTCTCATTTTTATCCGAATTTCATTTTGTTGGTATAACATTTTTTCAATTAAAAATATTTGGTTTTGATTTATCACATCACCCATACTGCCATAATTATTTATGAATGATGAGACAACTCTTTTTATCTCCTTAATTCCTCCCATGTACACCGATTACTATGCCGAAATTCCGTATGGAATTTCTGTCTTCTCAATTACATTCATGAAATTATTTTATATTATACATATAAATTACTTTAAATATGTTGGGAAATGTATCTATATGACCCCTTACTATCCATTTAATTTACATATTATGAGATACCCCTTTCTCTCTCATTAACCATTTTTAGTAATTCTTATGTCATGCCGTTATGCTGTCAAAATTGCTTTGCGATTTTCCAAGCCACAGTCATTGGGTAGTGAATACCTTGCCCATTTCTCTATCAAGGGTATTCAACTTTATTCAAAATTACATATTGATTATAGAGCTTCATGTATTAATTCCACATTCCATTATAATGTAATAAATGATGATGTTTAATGAATCCTTGTTATATGATTCATGTGGCACACTTATGCATGAAATGAAATGATTAAGAAGGGTGCACCCTGATAGCACTCCAATGCATTGGTTAAATATTAGTATCCTGATAATTTAAGTGAAATGAGGGTTTAATTATGATAATTAAAGTTAAATGTGTGTTTAATCATGATAATTAAAGTTAAATGATGGTTTACTCCTGATCCATGTGCAATGAGCCTTGGCTCATGCTAATATCATGTTAAATGTTATTGCCAAATTTCCATGTTATAATAATCATGATATATCATGACTTTATGTTCATGTTTCTATTATGATCCATTGATATTACCATTGAATATAATTTAATGTACTCTTCATTTTATTCCCTTTTTACTCCCATACTGGGATTTATAGCTCACCCTTTTATTATGCAAGTCTTTAGGTTATCCCATGTAATGCTAAGTACGAAGGAATATTGTTGTCACATAAATGAAGTTTCCAATAAAGATGTTGTGTTTTATGTTTTAATTTGTTATGTAATGTTCCAAAATTCCAAATACACTAGACCTATTGATCCTCACAGTTTTATTAAGTTTAAGTTTATGTAATAAATTATGTTTAAGCATGTAATAAAGAGCATGGTTGTTATAATGTCAAAGTTTCCTTATATTTTTATTCCCTTTTATTTTCAATAAAAAATGTTGGGGTATGATTTCAAACCTCCAATATACCTCCCTCATTATGTTTGAATTAATATATACCCCTTTGTATCTCATTAATTCCTCCCATTACACCCGTTACCATGCTGAAATTTCGAAAGAGATTTCTTCCATTCTCATTTTGTCCAAATTTCTTTATGTTGTTACGACATTTTTTTTAAATTAAAAATGTTGGGGTATGATTTTTAACCTCACCTATAATTCCATCCATATGTTTTAATGATGATATACCCCTATCTATCTCATTAATTCCTCCCATGCACACCCGTTACCATGCTGGAATTCCGTAAGGGATTTCCCTCTCCTCATTTACATTCGAGTAATTATTTTATATTATAAATCATAATTACATTATATATGTTGGGACATGTATATATATGACCAAATTAATTTAAATTTCATGTAAATATGATGAGATACCCATTTATCTGTCATCAACAATTTTTATGAATTCTTATGTCATGCAGTTATGTTGCCGAATATGCACTGCGATTTTCCAAGCCAGTGTCATTGTGCAGTGAATACCATGCCCATTTCTTTATCAAGGGTACTCACCTTTATACAAATTTACATATCTATTATATAGTTTCATTTATGTATTCCATATTCCTTTATCGTGGAATAAATGATAATTTTAAATGATTCCATCTTGTATGATCCATGTGACACACCTATGCATGAAATAAAATGATTATGAAGTGTCCTCCCTGATAGCGCTCCAATACATAGGGTAAAGATTAGTATCATTATATTTCAATTGAAATGAGGGATTACTCATGATAATTAACGTAAAATGAGGTTTTACTCATGCTTCATGGGTAATGAGCCTTGGTTCATGATAATTTCATGTTAAATGTTGTTTCTGCATTTCCAAATTATTATAATTATGCTATATTATGCCTTTATGTTCATGTTTCTCAAATGCTCCATTGATATTAATATTGTCTCACATGTAATATATTCTTCATGTTATGACGTGTTTACTCCCTTACCGGGCTTTATATATCACACTTTTCTGATGCATGTCCTCAGTTTATCTCATGCAATGCTAAGTACGAAGGAATGATGTGGTTATGTAAATGATGTTTTCAATAAAGATGTTGGGTTTTATATTCTAAGTTGTTATGTATTGATGTTAATTTCCCAAGACACTAGACCTCTCGATCATTACAGTTGTCTTAAGTGCAATTTTATGTAATAAATCATGTTTAAGTGTGTAATAAAGAGAATGGTTGTTATACCCACTACATTAGACCAGTGTCTAGTGGTTAGGAAAGTCTTTTTCACTATACTCTAGTGTGAATTCCCATACAATAGAGGCTATCGACTAGTGGTGAGGGCCTAAGAAATTATCATGGGGGAGAATATGTCTTCATTATCAGAGTTCAAAATATAATAGTTAATAAAAAATAAATAAAAAAGATAAATAAAATAAATAAAATAAATAAAATAAATAAAATAAATAAAATAAATAAAATAAATAAAATAAATAAAATAAATAAAATAAATAAAATAAACAAAATAAATAAAATAAATAAATAAAATAAAATAAAGAAATAAAATAAAATAAATAAAATAAATAAATAAAATAAAATAAAATAAAATAAATAAATATAATAAATAAAATAAATAAAATAAATAAAATAAATAAAATAAAATAAATAAATAAATAAATAAATAAATCAAATAAATCAAATAAATAAAATAAATAAAATAAATCAATTAAGTCAAATAAATAAAATAAATAAAAAAATAAACTATAAAATAATAAATACATATCCATATAAAAAACACAACATAGGAATGTACAGATAATTTTAATAAAACATTAGATGGAGAAATAATTTAATTTTCTATATATACCAAACCATATCCCCATGGGCAGATCATACATAAGAAGTCAAAAAAGAATAAAACAACTGAGTTAGAAAACATAACACCAACTATTATTGAGTCATACCTGGTCATATATTCTGACTCCAACCTAGGATGGAAATCAATAATAATTAATATTGGAATTTAACATGAAACCTATAATTATAAAAAAAGAGCAGTGTATTCTATAGTACACAAGAACAATGGAGGCCTAAGAAGGTTGTGAGCATAAATCAACATGCCACCTCTAATGATGTATCTCAATATAACCAGTCTAATAACACTTCATGAAAAAGTACTCAAGATAAAAAAGTACAATTACCACTTTTAAATAATCTAAAAGTAAAATAAATATCGAATGCTAAACCAAGGGGCTGGGTTCACCCTGGAGATGGTATATACCTACTTCAGCCAATGCCTAGGTGTATCTGACCAGGTCACAATTGTAATGACCCAGACTGTTATAGATAAATTTTTATTTTTATTTAATTAAATGTATAATTATGTAATATGGATATAGAAAACACACAAATTCCTTTGATTTTATTATATATTATTTGATATAAAAGACTTTCATTAATTATTTCCGTTGATAATATATTTGCTGAATAATGATCTCACGATTAGTATAAATATAGGGTTTTGACAAATCTAATTGACACAAAAACATGATGTGATGTAATCAACTAGTAGGATCATAACCTATGATGACCAATTATGAGATATTTAGATGGAGATAACATCTCTAAGATTTTACCTTGACCAAGACCATGTTGAGATCCAACAACTTAATCATGAGAAAACTGTTTACGGGAGAAGTTCAAGCTCATTGAGGTCACAACCCAAACCATGTTCAACGAACCACCCCAAGAAAGCCTCACAATCATGCATCTTACCCTTAGGGTATTTTTTGGTGTATTAAATGGATATTTATCCAGACCAGAATAATATGATTATGTACACTATTTTTTATAGATTACTAAATAAATTTTATACTATTATTATAACTTTATAAAATATTTTTTTTGATACAATAAAAATCAAATAGTATTTTTAGTTAATATTAAAAATTCAATTAAGGTCTTTATTTTGATTAATTAAGGTATTTTTTAAATAAAAAATATTTAAATAAAATATTATTATTATATAATTTTTATTTAATATAAATGATAATATAATTTTTATGATGCAATATGTAATTCTTATACAGGTTCGAAAAATATTATTGTCAAAAACAAATAATTTATTAACAAATATAGATTTTATTTTAAAAGTTTAAATTAAAATATTTATAAAATTATTTAGATAAAATGAATAATATTTTTGGAATTATAATGTCAAAATTATCCAAAGGTGAATTTTTCATAATTTTCTGAGACAGTCGAATTTTCAGGTAAAAATTAAATATCATATAAATAAAATTTTGTGTATTATGACATTATAATGACCCAAAATCTATTTAATAAATACTATAAATGGTATCCAATACCAAATATATGTTTTAATCTAAAATAATGTGGTTTTATATTTTTTTTGTATTTTTTATATCCATTATGAATCCCCTCAGAATTATAATACATTCGAAGGTTTTTAAATCATTTCTTTATGTGTATGACTCAATTTCACATAAGTACGGATATTTTTTTTAATCTTATCCCCTATTCCTTTTAAATTTTTTTACACTCTCATTTTTTAGAAATCATGGGCAAAAACCATGGTAATGTTTTTGGATTTGGTTATTTTATTATATAGAGTCCAAAACCTATGTTTAGGAAATAACAAATAATTCCACACTCTTTTCCAATATAAAGCCACCCAATATCCCATTTCTCTTCACTAAAAATATTTTTATAATTTCTTTAATCTGAAATCCTCTCTCTAGTGTCCTCCCAAGGCACCCCCAATCACTTAGAAATCCCCTCCATGCATTTGCTGTCACACACTCATGTAAGGGATCTTTCCCTTTCTCATCTTTATTCATGTATCTTCTTTACCTAATGTATTTTATCTTAATTTACTTATATAGGGATATATTATTCTATACCCCCAATAATTTAAAATTTACTTCCAAATTATGATATAAACATTTCTCTCTCATCAACCAATTTTATGATTTTTTAGTGATGTCGTTATGCTGTCAAAATTTCCCCATAATTTTCTATACCAAAAAAATTGTGTAGTGAATACCATACATATTTCCAATAAATAGAATTCACATTTATGCACCTATAATTCATTGACTTGGGAATAATTTTTTTTTATTTCATACTCCTTAATATTAGAATAAAATATGATTATTAATGAATCCATGATGTATGATATATGTGGGACACTTAAGTATAAGAATGAAATGAATGTGATGGGTGCACCTGAAATTATATAGTGATCCAATGAATTGGGTAATGTTTAGTCTCATGAGAAATAATGTGGGGATAGGGAGTGAACCAAATTCCATTATGTTAATTTTTCCATCATGATGTCTTGGATGTTATCCTTGACCTATGTTTATGATGCAGTGTTTTATCTTTTTTCCACATTTCCCATGTTATGCATCTAACGGCCCGAAGGCCTTAAATTTTTTTATTATAATAATAAATTCCCATTTTAAAGGAATAAGGGAGGAACCCAAACAGACTTCATGAACACATACATAACATGACCCAATATTCTTAGAGAGTAAAACCAAACTAACAACATGAATTTTCCCCTTCCAATTATGTGATCATGATGAAGCTCTCCCATGATACAATTATCATGCTATATAATGCCTTATTATTCATGTTACTTTTATTCCCCATTTATATGCCAATTTCATAACATGTATTAAATTATATCGTTATTATTACCTTAATTTAACTAATAGATTACCCATTTCTTATTCATTCCCCAGGTTATCCCATGCAGTTTTAAGTGTGACCATGTTAAATAATTTTTTAATAAGGATAATGTTTTTACTGTTTTAAATTGTTTAGTAATGTACCTAATTACCAAAGTCACTATAATTCTCAATCTTCTAGGTTGTATTAAGTGTAATTTTATGTAATAAATAATTTATTAACATGAAATAGTGAGAAGGGTTGTTATAGTTAGTATCAAAGGGGGGTTTATTTATTTTTGGAATGAGGATTAGAAAGCTCTAGAAAAATCGATAGAGATAAGCCGATGTATAAGAAAAAATACCTAAAATTTTATAAGTGTAGAGTAAGTGGTTTATCAAGATTACAAATCCTTGTCTGGATAATACAAGTGGAGATGGTTCTAGAACAAATATACCTAGGGGTAAAAACTCAGATAAGGTGCATCGGTCCTGACTCGACGTAACCTCGAACAGAAAATGTGCTATACTACGCACCTTGTCTAACAATCATGAGGGATATTAAATGGTAAAATTATAATCACATTAAGAAATATTATTAATAGAATAAAAAAATTCTAATAAGAATATATGTTAGGAAATAGATCCTGGATAACATTGATTGAAGATAAGAAATTCATTTTTTAAGGTAATAAATATATGTTGTAAGATATCCCTTTAATTTTCTTAAATTACTATTTATGTATTTAATAGTTTAAAATTACTCATCCCTAATTTTCCCTTTATTCTAAACAAGGGATGAAAATATGTTTAATTTATTAAATAATCAATGCGATGAGAATTGTGATGACTTCCCCAATGAGGTGACCACCCAAATGGGAGCGGGAATCACAAAATTTGTTATGATACTTTATTAGATGAAATAAGTCCTGAATAGAAACCTAGATCATGAGGAGAGCCAAAATCCCCCTAAAAAGGAACACGTTTATATTTAGTCCTTTATGCAAAAAAGGCTCTTGAATATCAATGGATCATCTTATCTCTTAATCGAAGACATTTGATCAAATCCATTGAGAAGATATTCTCCATCCTTCAATGTTCCGAACACGATAAGGTTCTACAAGACATATATCGTATAGAGGGAGAAGCTGAGCAGTGGTGGACATTGATCAATAGTAAAAATCTTGAGGAATATATATATGTAATGGGGTGGAAGGTATTTCAATTTTTTTTATCTATGATAAATATTTTCCAAGCACTCTCTTACACAAAATAGATAGGGATTTCATTACCCTTGATAAAAAAAGTTGATGAATCTATTAGGCATTATGATGAATACATCATATTACTTGCATGATACACCAATAGATTTTTCATTATCCCTAAATTCTAGGTTGAACACTTCTTTTTTGGGGTAATAACTAGTCTATGAAAATCCCTAATGATCTGTGACATTGATAGCTATGAAGAAATTTTCCAATGTGACCAAAAAGTCAAAATAGAGATCAGAGAATATCAAGGGTATAATGGGGATAAGTAAAATAAAGTTGAATTTAATTCTTGTGGTATGATGGAGAAATATAACGATTCTATGAAATTTCAACATCACATTTTTCAAAGTCATAGAAAGAAGAATCTAGTAAATTATTTAAGGGGAACATGGAAATGTTTTAGGTACATGAAGAAAGGATACCCAGCTAGAGATTTTCGATTGGACAAACCCAATAATATGTTGGAAGAGAAGAATTATTTGGTAAACCGTCAACAAATTTTACATTGATTAATCTACAAGGATCCATGGATCATTTTAAACCAATGCACTAAGACTAGGGTTTTCAGAGACAACCATCAACATCCAAGGCAGAAAGGGTGAGATTTTAACCTCACAACCACTAAGGGGGATCCCAAAAATGAAGTGGTGAAATGTACGCTAGTTATTAATTAAAGAATATAGAACATAAGTTTTTTATTATGGTTCAATACATTACTAAATATCATGAATGTTTATTAGAACTATTCAAACCCCAATACAAATCTAGGAAGTAAAGTCATCGGTGAAAATGGAAAATGGGGAAATTATTGTATCATAAGTATATAAATCATACCTTTTCAAAATTTATGGGATCAACTTCCCATAAAACCTTTTCAAACATCCATTGGTGAGATTTGATGTAATTATGGGAATATATTGGCTTTACCTATATAGATCCAACATAAATTGCCGTGATAAAGAAATCACTCTCCATATTACAAATCATCATTCAAGTCTATACAAGTGAAAGGAGGGAGATGCATCTTTTGTAACACCAACATCTAAAACTTGGATATTATTTACCTATGAGAATGTTTATTTGGATCAAATTATTACATATAAATAAATTACTATCTTTAAGACTTTCCCACTGCGAGGGAATACACTGATGCATTTCCTAAGGAATTTCTTAGTCTTCCTCCTAGCTGAGAGGTTTCATTTTCAACTGAGATTATACATGGGTAGTTACTATTATTGAAGACTCTATATAGAATGACTATTATTGAACATCATGATTACAAGAAAATACAATAGGAGAATATGGATAAAGGGTTCATATGCCCCAATTCATTACCATGGGGTGCACCAATCCTCTTTATCAAGAAGAAGGATGGATCAATGGACCTTTTCATTGATTATTGTGAGATTAAAAAAAATCACAATAAAGAAAAAGTATCTTAATCCTCAGATTGATGAATTCTTTGATCCGCTATATGAAGCACAATACTACCCCATGGTGGATCTATAGTTGATATGTTACCAAGTTATGGTGAAGGAGGAGGATATCCCCAAGATTGCTTTTCAGACAAGGCACATCCACTATGAGTTCATAATAATGCCATTAAAACTAACTAATGCTCTCAAAAATATTATGAACATGATGAATAGAGTCATTAGGGATAACATAGAAAATGTTTTGGTAGTATTTATAGATAATATTCTCATATACTCTAAAATCAAGGAGGATCATGAGGATAATATGAGCACTATTCTAAAGACCTTACGAAGGGAGAAAATTTATTCCATGTACAACAAATACAAGTTTTGGTTGAAGGAAGTATCATTACTGGGGAATATCTTCTTAAGAAATGGGATATCTATGGACCCATTAAATAGAGAAGAAACTGAAGGATGGATGAGTCCATCATTTGTAACAAATATCTGTAGTTTCCTTCATTTGTCTGGGTATTATTTTTGATTTGTGAGAAATTTATCATGATTGTCAAACACTCTAACCAATATAACTAGGAAGGGATTCATGTTTTATTGGAATGATGAACGTGAAGAGAGCTTCAAGGAGTCTTATTAGTGAACCTATTCTCACACTACCCACAAGTGGAGAACATTTTGTGATATTCAGCGATGATTTGAAGAGTGAATTGGGATACGAGTTAATACAGAATGACAAAGACATAACCTATACTTCAATGCAGTTTAAATTTCACAAAAAAAAACCAACACATGATATGTAGTTGGATTTAGTGATCTTTATGTTGAAAATATATTAGCATTATCTGTTTGGGGAGAAATGTGAGATATATATAGATCACAAAATCCTCGATTATATATTTACATAGAAATTTCTAAATATGAAATAAAGAAGATGGTTAGAGCTGATCAGGGAATATGACTACTCAATCCTCTACCATCCCTGTAAGGAAAATAAATTGGTGGATTATATAAGTATAAAGGGTCTAGAAACACTATAATTGTTGAGAATTTATAAGGATACGATCTTCTTAGATTGGAAAAGGATATACCTAGAAATCATAATGGAAAAAACATCATCAATCCTTTAAAAATTTATTTCCCAAAAATATCCTCTAGAGAGGTTAAAGGATGATCAAAGAGATGATGTAGGAATTCCAAAGAATGTGTAAACCATAAGAAAAGATAAATACCAGGAGTTCAATGTTAATGAATAAGGATTTGTAGGATTCGGTTCACGATCATGTGTAATAAAAAATCTCGAGTAAAAGAAGGATTTGTTGGATGATTCACATATTTTTACCTTCTCTACCCATACTTTTAGCATAATGATATATCTAGATCTCCAAGAGAACTATTGGTGGGGAAATATGAATATGGATATTGTGTATTATACATTAAGATGTATAGTATGTCATTAAGTGATAAAGTAAAGGAAAAAAATACAAGGGGATGATGTAACCATTACTCATACCTAAATTGAAATGGGAAAAAATTACTATGGAATTTGTCACTAATATTATGAAGGAATAGAGAGGAAATAATTTAATCTAGGTTGTGGTGGAAGATATTACAAATACTGCGCACTTCATTGTGATCTAAGAGGACTTATCACTGGATTAAATTGCATAGATATACATAAAAGAAGTGGAGGGACTACACTGAACACCACTATCGATTGTAACTGATCGAGATTGAACATTCACCTATATGTTCTGAAAGAGTATCAACAATTATTTAAAACCTGATTTGAACTTCAACATGACTTATCACCTTCAAACTGATGGCCAATCTAAGTATACTATCTTGAGAATTGAGGAAATTTTGAGCATATGATCAAATGAATTTAAAGGAGGATGTGATAAACATCTTCCTCTAGTCGAGTTATATTGAAATAAAATTTTCCATTCAATAATCCAAATGCATATCGATGATTCCATTTATGGGAATAAGTATAGAAGAATTACATTTTGGGATGAATTTGGGGAAAAAAAATCTTATAGGTCCTGAAATGGTCGAAGAAATGGTGGAAAAGGTTAAGACCATTCACAAGAACATCAAATATGCTCAAAGTCAATAGAAGATCTATGATGAAAATATTTGACGAGACCTAGAGTTTCTTGTTTGAGATATGGTATTCGTCTTCATATCACCATTGAAGAATGTGAAGAGATTTAAAAATAAGGGAAAGCTTAGTTTAAGACACATCAACCCTTTTGAGATCCTTGATCACATAGGACCAGTGTCCTACCGACTAGCACTCCCACCTAAACTATCTCAAGTAAATGATGTATTCCATGCATCCTTATTAGTAAAGTACATACCAGACCCCTCACATATACTCAATCTCAATGTGGTACCATAGGATATGAACTTTCTTATGGGGAGAAGTTGGTGAAGATATAAGATTGTAGAGAAAAGGTTGTACGAAATAAGACAATAAATCTTGTAAAAGTGTTATGGAGAAACCATAAGTTTGAATAAGTGACCTGGGAACCTAAGGAGGTAATGAAACACAATTACCCTTATCTATTTTAGTGTGATAAATGAAACTTTTGATGGACAAATTTCTTAATGGGGAAGATAGTAATGAATCGAACTATTATAAATAAAATTTCCCCTGTGAATTAATTAAATGTATTATTATGTAATATGGTTATAGAAAACCCATGAACTCCTTTGGTTTTATTATATCCCATTGGATTTAAAAGATCATCAAGATAATTTACATTAGATAATATATCCATTAAACAATGATCACATGACTAGTATAAATATAGGGTGTAACAAATCCAATTAACAGAGACAAAGGATTTAATGCCCTCGACCAGTAGGATAATACTTTATGAATCCCATTTATCGGAGCTTCCATGGGTGATAGAATATATGAAAATTTTCCTTGACTAAACCAAAGATGATATCCAACAACTTAAGAATGAGAAAAACTTTTTACAGGAGATGTTAAATCTCATCAAGATCACAACCTAAACCATGTTCACCAAACCACCCCATGAAAGTCTGACAGTCACTCACCATACCATTATGGAGTTTGCTGATGTATTAAAGGGATATTTATTAATACCCTATAGAAGAGAGTATTTACACTATTTTTTATATAATAATTAATATATTTTCATCCTATTATTATTACTTTATAAATGATATTAATTTTGATACAGTAAAACACAAATAGTATTTTTGGTTAATATTCAAATTCAATTAAAGAGTTTATTTTGATGAATTATTGGATTTTTGAAAAAAAAAATATTTTCATAAAATATTATTATTAAATAATTTTTATCAAATATAAATGATAATATAATTTTTATGAAGTCAAATGTAATTTTTTTAAGGGTTAAAAAATTGATATTGTCAAAAACCTAACATTAATTAAAAAATGTAGATTTTATTTTAAAAGAAAAAATACAAATATTTAGAAAATTATTTTTTTAAAAGGAATATTATTTTTCTAATTAGAACATCTAAATTATCCAATGGTTAAAGTTTACTAATTTATGGAGATAGACAAATGTCTTGGTAAAAATTAAATATTGTAGCAATATACTTTATGTATTATGACATAATAATGACCCAAAAGTGATATAATAAATAATATAAAAGGTATAAACGAGAAAATATATGTTTTTAATTTAAAAAAATATGGCTCTATGCTTATTTTTTTATTTTATATATCCATTATGAATCCACCCAAACTTATAATACATTTAATGGATTTTAAACCATTTCTTTAAGAGTGTCACTCACTTAAAAAAAAGAATCGATGTTATTTTAATATGTTTGGACCTTGGACTTATAAAATAATTTAAACCAATACCATTTGGAAGAAACCATGAGAAAATACAATGGGAATTTTTTTTATTTTTATTATTTTATTATATAGATTCTAAACCCTATATTGGAAGAATGATATAGAATTCCCCACTCTTTTCCATATAAACCCACCCAATATCCCATTTATCTTTACTCCAAATCTTGTGATCATGTCCTTACACTTCCATACACTATCTAGAGTCCCCCCAAGTTGTCCCCAAACTATCAAGAATCTCATCCCAAGCATTTGGAGCCACACACTCATGTAAGGGATATTTCCCTTTCTCCACTTTATTTAAGTATCTTATTTTCCTTATGTCTCTTATCTCCGTTTACTTAGGATGATATATGATATTACATATACCAATTAATATTAAATTTATTTCCAAATTATGATATACCCCTTTTTCTCTCATCAAACAATTAGGGATTTTAGGCGACACTGTCCTGCTGTCAAAATTTTATTATGATTTTCAATGAAAAAACAAATGTGTAGTGAATACCATACCCATTTATAATCAAGGGTATTCACATTTATAAACATGTAATTCATTGAATCCGATCTTAAATGTATGTATTAAAAAATGATTAATCATGGAATAAAATATGATGAAGAATGGATCCATATTTTATGATCTACGTGGCACACTTAATTGTGAGAATAAAATTAAAGTGATGGGTGAACCTGAAATTATATAACACTCTAATGCACTGGGTAATGTTTAGTATCATGAGATGTCATGATGGGATATGGAGTGAATCTGATTCCTTTATAGTATTTTTTACATCATGATGTATTGGCAGTTATCCTTGAACTACGTTTATGATACACTATTTTAAGTAGTTTCAACATTTACCATGTTAAGATTATCAGGCTATACCATGACTTATTATTAATGTTACTTTTATTACCCATTTATATTCATATTATCTAACATGTATTATATTATTTTATGATTATCCCCTTATTGGTATTTATTGTTCACCCCTTTCTTATGCATGTCCCTAGGTTGTCCCATGCAGTTTTAAGTGCGACCATGTTAAAGAAGTTTCCAATAATTATATTGTTTTTCCTATTTTAAATTTTTATATAATGTACCAATTTCAAAAATAAACTATAACTATTGATCTTTGGTGTTTTATTAGTTGTGATTTTATGTAAAAAATCATGTATTAATGTGAAATAAACATAAGGTTTGTTAAAACAACAATTATTCCAACCTATCACCCTATGAGGGTAATATAACCATTTCCAACCAAAAATATGGTATCCATGGGTAATATACTCATCCCTATAAACCCAACGTCCACCCAAGGGATGTGTTCACCCTAGGTTTAACCATCAGAACTATTTACACCATAGATTCATATTCAACCGGAGTTTAATTATCACAACTACATCCACCAGAGGGTTGAGTTCACCAAAGGTTTAACTATCACAGTTGTGTCCACTAGAGGGTCGTGTCTATAGAGACCCATAATTTTTATACAAAATTTTTAAATCTTATTTGATTAATATCCATGAAATAAAATTATAATCCATGCTAGAACCATAAAATTTTAGTGTCTTTGGAGACTAGATACATAATCCTCTTATTTTAAGAAATATCTTCAATGTTCCCCACTATATTCTTCACAACTATCATCCTTATTAGACACATCAAAATTAATTCATTTCTTCATATATTGGATAAAATGAAACATAATATAGGGTGATCATAGATTCTCATTATGGGTATACATATGAGATATCAATTGATTATCATATGTAAGAATAAGATAATTATAACGGTATGAGGGCATGATCAGAACTTAAATAATCATACCCAATCAGTCAAATATATTTCATCAAGAATCATGTTTTATGTTTTTGTTAATCATAAGAAAGAAGAGTGAGTAATCATAAATAATCATTCATTATCCAAGAGAACACACAAAAAACACAAGGCATAAGTTTGTGGCTTACACATAAGCATATAAAATAATTTCCTTAACCAAGGCTCATCGACAAGCCTATCATAAGAGATTGAGTTCACTCCCTATTCCATTATATTCTTAGTAAATGTTCACTACCAAGAATATGATAGTGTAAATAGTCCCTTATTTAGTAAGGTTCACTCCCTATCCCAGTTCTTATTGTATCATGAGAATACCATCATTATTAAATGAATTAGAGGGATATATAAATTTTGGCCCACTTATAACAAAATGAAAACCATACATATTAATTCCATCAGGTCATATAAACATTATTATATCATCATATCATAAACCGTGGAAAGGTAACATGTTTCATATTCATATCATCATTTCATCATAGCATAAACCAAGGAAAAAAGGGTTTTGTAAACATATCATAATCATAAACCTTTTAGAAAAAAATAACATTATTGTCATGGAATCGTATGCCCTATAAAGAGTAAGTAACATAACTAGATATTATCATAGATGAAAAATTCCTTAAAAAATCACTAGAATATTTCTTAAAAAAATACACATTTCAATTCGAAATAATTTATTTAAAATGTAAAAATTTCCAGAATATTATGGAAAACACTTTCTTTGAAAATAACAATGGAAACAAGTAATGGAAACTTTTATGTATTAAAAATTCATGATTTTAGGAAATTTTATTATCATTCCATAATCATTAAAACAGAGATTTGATCACACCTTTAGTAAAAAGTACCTCATTCTAAAAATGATAATAAGATTCTTTTATAAAAATTATTTTTGTAAAAATTCAAAAATAGGTAAAATTAACTTTAAAAAATCATCGAAGGATAGTAAAAAACATTATTAATACCATTTTAAAAAAAATGTATATGGATGAAAAACTAATTACAATTGAAAGTGGAAAATATGGTCAATTATTATTGAAACATTTTAGGGATTATTTTTAGTTCCAATGTAACACCTTGTAAATTAAATTTAAAATAATAATAGGATCAATTTATTTTTTAACATGAAACACTATGATTTAAGATAATAACAACATACTATAAAAATATTTTTATTTAAATTATACCATTATAATATAGATATTAAAATAGAGGGGAATAAAATGAGTGAACAAAATTATGAAATATATGCATAATGTTCCATGTTAATAAAAATTTATTTATTAATTCTTATGAAATAAAAAAATAATTTTTTACCGAAGTCATTTTTATGCTTCAAAAATATGTTTTCTTAAAAAATGGTTTTACTTAAATTTTTTTCCAGAAAATTATAAATAATTTATTACACTTTTAGAAATTTTATTTTATAATATGAACATAATTTATGAAATCAGAATATTAAAATTATCATAGTGTGAAATTTTGATATTTTTCTAAAATGATTTCATTTTCATTGAAAAATGAAATGTACAGATTTTTAAAATACTCTCATTTAGTTTTATTAAATCATGTAATTAGAAATTTCCATTAAATATTGGATTTTTTATAAAATTAATACATTATCAATTTATAATCTAATTAACTAAATTAGATCCATCTATATTCTTTATTTTTTATAAGTTAATTTTTATGCATGAAAACATAGTTTTTCTAAAAACTATTTTTCATTTCATTTTATAGATTTATATTAAATTTGGTTTCTGCTAATTTTCAACATTTATTCTTGAAAAATGGATTAAATATTTGGAATTAGGAGGTTCAAATTTGGAAAATAGGTCCTATTTTATTTTTTTCATTATGAATACTAACAATGATAAATATTTTTCACATCGGTAAGAGTAAAATGGGTAAAACAGGGTTAAAATCATGAGATAATTCATCAAAAACAATCCAAAAAATTCATTAATTTAATTTTATGGGATATATCTGACCATATTCATCCCAAATCCTAGAATATGTAATTTTGGTTCCATTCTCCCTTAATAATGGAATTTATTTTATTTTAAGAAAAGATAATTCCAAAATGTCACAATCTTAACTTTAATTATAAGAACTTAGATCTTCCTTTCAGGTATGGTTTTTTGATTCGGGTTGTTTTTGAAGAAAAATGAAGAAATGGAAACTTTCTAAGTACACGCAGTGTACTTTTGAGTATATGTCATGTACCCAGTTGTTCTGGGTTGTAGTGTTTTTTCTGTGTAACGGACTAGTACATGGCCTTGTGGGTGACCTGGAAGACAACCTTAGGTGGGGGCTGGTTAAGACTACTACATGGTGTTTAAAATAAATTAACACACCATGTACTTTTATTTTTATTTGATTAATTGGATCAGGGGTGCGTATCATCTCTAGAACCATCTTATTCTTCTTGTGTTTCATACAGGAGAGTGATGAGATGACCAAGAACATCGAACCCCTACCGTTCCTCCATCCAGACTCCGATTGAGAGGACACATGGTGCATTGGATTCCCACTGGTGATTTATATAGTTCCATATAGCCTCTCTTCCTAACTTATCCTCTCTCTTGAGTTATCGAGGGTTGATCCTTTTACCCTTTTGTAGATCTACGTTTTTTTGGCCAATTCAAGGGACGACATTCAAGATTATTCATCGTAAAACATCGAGGTATGTATTTTGTGCCTTACATTGATTATCTTTGGATTATATATGCTCAAAGTGATGAATACCCATGATTAGGGTATTTCATATTTTGGATATTTTACCCTGTTTAATACCTATTATGGTGTGTTTGTTTGAGAAAGAGCTATTTATTATGCATAAGATTGATTTCTTTGATTATGGGTGTGTTTCCCATGTTTGATTTATTATGAACATTTTCTCAAAAAAAAATGTTAGGATTTCTTTGTTTTCCATGCCTAAGGTTGTTAGGGTGGATTTACTGTTTATATGAGAATGACCTATTTCGCATTGTGAAAGTATGAACAAGGGGAATTGACTATGAGATCATCCCAATGTAGAGTCATTTATGTATTATTTATTTTTTATGTTTGCTAAAAGGTATTAACCGTGAGAGATACCGGGTGGTCATAGACCAAAGGGGTTAGACCGTGAGAGTTACCCAGAGGGTCATTATTAAATGATTATTAGACCATAGGGAATTGAGTGTGAGAGATTCCGGGGGTAATTATAATTTATTATTGATATGAAAACCAGAGGTAATTGACTGTGAGAGTTACCTAGGTGGTCATTTGTAAATGTTGAGTTCTATGAAGGACAAAGGGGTTAGACTCTGTGATATTTATTAGAGGAACATGTGACAAGAATAGTTTATTTATATATGTTGTTATTGTTTATATAATCAGTATTTGGCTATTTACTTCTGTTGTATGGTATTACTACTTCTTCTATTGTTTACTCTATTGTTCCACTATTTTACTCTGCCAATGAGGTCTTAGATTCCCCAATATCACATCCAATTCCCTCTCTACAAGCCAACAGTCTCTAGGGTTTGGTGAAATGAGCATGAGGAAATGTGACCAACTGTATATGGGACACCTTTGGAAAGAACCAAAAACCAGGACATTACATTAAAATCTATAATATTATTACATAACTATAAAATATTATAATTTAGGTTCTAAATGAATATTCTAGAGATTAATTAATTTTTTACCATAATTTTTTTTATTTTTTGTGATGAAATAATGACCTTAAACACTTATACAACACTAATATAATGTCTGTGAAATAATAGATAATAAAATTAAATGATTTTTAAAACATAAAATGTAATGTTTTTCAGATGAATATTGAAATGAAATTAATTTTATATGGATGATAGGAAGTACAAAAATACAACTGTGTATCCCGAGCTTGCTAAAGTATTCTCCAAAACATTGATGTGAACCTTGAATCTCGATCATACACAACTGAATGTGATACTACATATATCCTTTCCACTTATTTAATGTATGTCTAGGAATGATGATAAAGAGAGAAATATTATATAATAGCGATGAAATGTACTGACTTCACAATATGATCAACTTTAACCCAAATAACATTATTCCATTTATAATTCTTAGGGTGTATTATAATGAAAAGCATGACGACTTTTTTCAATTTCCGTATAGGTATAGGTAATGGTTGTAACATCACCTTAGGATTATTACACTAATCCTTAAATTGTTAGAATAAAAATAAAATTTATACATACTATGAAATATATAACAGCATTTTATCCCACCATAAATTCTCCGTACTGTCTCTATACATCTTCATACTTCTAGGATGAATAGAGACTGATGATCTATGACCTTAATCCAAAAGGTCATTTAATTATCCTATAATAGATACTCATTCTATGTTCTTAAACCTTATAATTCTATCACAATAAAGGTTGATCTTAGAATCATTTATCAGCATCTTTTCGATAACTACATATTCATTCTATTCCAATTTAATCTTTACATGCACAGAGGATTTAACACTTATTTGAGAAAGATAAGACTTATCCCCTCCGTTTAAGATTTCATGGATCATCCTTTCCATATCTATAAATATATATTTTTTTATCCTCTACATAGATAATAATAAATTACCATTCAAATCAAAGTAATATCCACCTTGTTCACTTTACTAAGGTGTTAATGTATTCAAAAATCATAATATTTAATCAACTGTAACCATATTTATTCGAATTATTATCCGACTTATTTATATAAATTCAATATTTGATTAACTAATAACTTTCTTGTCCATACATTTAGAATTTACTAGTCTTCTTAATAAAATTTCTACCATGATATTTTCCACACTTAAGGGAAAAAGTAATACTCATATTCTTTCCAATATAGTTTTTAATTATTATAATTTCATTTGAATTACATATTTAATTTTATATAAAAACCATTATATTGTTGGGATAATATGATCTCCATTTATTATTTTATAGTTCATTGATCAATTTATTTATAGCTACTAAGGTCTCTTATGGATAACACCTATTAAATAATTTTTTTATGTCAATGAAGAATTGATCAATATTTATTTTAGGTTGGATGATAATACAGAAAGCATACATTAAATATCCTGTAAAAGATCCCTTATATGTAATAATGGATTGACCATACCTCTAATTTAGCTTAATTAATTCATTATCTACTATCATATGAAGAATATGAAGAAAATAATTATTAACAATACTCTCCTAAACTCATTCCAATCTATAGATTAAATTTTTTTTATTGCCTTATGTTATTTGTTAGGAGTCTACCATTGATTTACTTCACATTCAAATTGAAAGGAAAAGATTTCATGCTCTGAGCAGTGAAGAATAAAAAATATATTTTTAGTTATATTGATCAATTACATAGAAATATTGGATTAGTGGACCCACTAAAATAAGGCAGATGACTCCTCATGAAGGAATAAATAGTATGTTGTTTCTTCCATTACTCATTTGGAATATCAATATGATTCATATCTTGATAAATTTTTGTAATCATAGAAAAAAGATCTTTCATTCCATATCCCATAACATTTAGTTTCTTATTATTCTAACCATTTCATTTTCCATCCAATTTAGTGTTAACATTAATCCTATAAGTTCTATATATTGAATAAAACCAAAAAATAAAGTGTGAAAAACAATAACCTTAGTGAGAAATCAAATAATTTAAAAAAAATCATTCATAGAATGTATAAATCATAACAATTTATTTTAAATATATGAAACATTAGGTTTAAACTAGGTTATCCATGGTCATTATTTATTATATTTTTTAATAATGGTTTATAAATAAATTGTGAATCAAAAAAAAATATCCAATAGGAGTGTCATGAAAAGTGTACATTATTTGGCCCACTTATTATGCATTGGTGATGATCATGTTATTACACAATCTTCCAATTTTAGATTTATAGCCCCTAGGAGCTTCTATTCCACAGTTGAATCCACTTTAAAGTATATATATAGAGATTTATTTCTAAGAAAACTACACAATATTTACTTTACCAATGCTTCAAGATGTTTCATATAAATAGATATGTCCATAGGGATTTTAACAAAGTTATCTAATTATAATCTCCAAAAATAACTAAACCCTACTCTGATTCCAACTAATGTGACCCAAACATTACATACATAAATATTAAATCATCTTATATGAATATTAAATATGTATCATAATAATACACACCATATAATCACAAAGGAATATTTTATTTGAAGTCTAGATACATAATCATTTTATTTTGTGAATGATATTTCATAGATTCCACAAATTTCTTCTTACAAAGTACCTCTATTAGTTATACCCTACATAAAAAATTTATTCATAACCTAATGAAAGGAGACAAAAGAAACTGTGAGCTTAGATACACAATAAGGTTAAACATGGTAGGTATCAATTAATTATCATATATAATCCTAATATAAGAATAAGGGTATAATAATATAAGATTAGCATTTTTAAATCGTACCCAGTAAATAATAAATCATAATAATTAAAATAGACTTTTCTAATTCAAAATACATGAATCATAGAAGAATCAAAGATCACAAGCCATGAAATGATATCATAAGAAAAAGATAATTTTTTAAGATAGTGTCATAAAGTGTAAAAAATTTATAATCATAGATATGTTATGTCAAGGCTACCCATCAATAAATCCATCACATGTTAGGATTGGTCCATCCACTGGTTTGCCTACTTTGGACTTGGAATAACCACCTGTGGGTCATATTTTGGACTTGGGATAACCTCAAATGTACCATTTTTTATCTTAAACCATTATTCACTACCCAATTAATTATAGAGATAAAATAGACCCACCCATCATATTATCTTAATGCATTAAAAAATGTTCCACAATACCATTTAAACATTTATAATTTATTCATATAATAATACATGGAAACGAAAATGGGTTTCATCAATATTATGTCATCATAATCATAAATCATATATAAAAGAAGTAAATATGTTACCATTGGATCACAACCCCAAATAATCCTAAGTAACGGTAATAGATATTTTCATAAACAAAAGTACCTTTAAGATTCACTAGAACATTCCTTGAGGAAAATAACCATTTTATTTTGATGTCACTTATTAAAAATATAAAAATTTATGCAATATTATGAAAAATAATTTCTTTGAAAATAACCGTGGAATATTATAAAAGAATATTCAAATAAATGATTAATCATTATGGCAGTAACATCCATTCATGTATTATATGTTAAAACAAATATTTTGTTAACACCTTTGGTATAAAGTACCTCATTAAAAAAAAGATTATGTTTAATTATTTTATAAATTTTAAAACATGGGTAAAAATTACTTTAATAAATCATTAATTAATAGTAAAAATATTATTTAAAACATTTTAATGAATATATGAATGTGGATGAAAAATATTCCTATCAGAACAAATAGACAAACTCAGTTTTTTTAAAAAAATATTTCAGAATTTTTGGTACATAACAAGAGAAAAATGAAAGTAAAAATTATAATATGTAGAAATAAACAGATGGGAATAAAATAAGTGGCATTAATGATATATATATCATATAGTTTTATCAACTAAAATTTAATCCTAAACAATCCCAATAAATAGTGAGATTGTAACATAAAACCCTTTCCTCAGGTCTAGATTGCTTTCTTAGTTATTTTAAATGCATGTATAATAAGTTTTAATTTATTATAACTATATAAAAGAATCATATTCATACTTAAAATATGAATCATATTTTATGTAACACCCCAGGACATTAAAATATATTCCTTTTAGAATAAATTTAATTTTATTAATAGCACACAATACATGCAACAATGACTTTCTTCAGTGACTTATGCTAAATGGAAGACCATGTTTTATCAAAATTATCATATATAATTACTAATAAATTTTTTTTAATGAGTAGGATTAAATAACATAGTAAAATATATGGTTAAATTATATGGTCCCTAACTAATTTGAAAAGAATATAAATACTAATTCAATATAAAGGAAATTTTTTTCTACACCAATGGTGTACAACCTTAACAGATAAAACCAATTACTATTAGTGGATAATACAAATGAAATTTATGAACTATATATTCTATATTTTTTTTATTATAATATATTTTATAAATATAAGATAAAAAAAATCCTATTTTACCTATAAAAACAATTATTTTTCTAAAGACGAGGTTTCCAACTTTTAATGGCACGATTTTCCTAAAAATAAAATTTTAAAATTGTATATATTTTATTGGAAAAAATAAAAAACATTTTTTAAATTGTAATTCAAAAATTATTTTATGTAAAAATTTTGGTATTTTTCTGAGAAGTTTTATTTTTTGATGAATAGTGAAAAATACAGAATTTTAATTGAAAACTGACATTCTTTATAAATAACTTATAATGATAAATTATATATTAAATTGGTTTTAAAGTCAAAATTGATAAATTATACATCTTTTAATACAATTTAGTCCATTTTAATCATTTTTACATTGAATTAAGAAATAAAAACTTAGTAAACCATTGAAGATTTTCATTTTAAAACCCCACTTTCTCATCTCATCTACAAGATTAATTTTAATTTAATTTCTTCCAATTTTGTGATTTGAATTTTGAAAAATTGATTCAAAATTTTTAATAATGATAATTTATATTTTATAATATTTTTAACTTATTTTTTGAGAAAAATTATTTGTGACAATAGTTAATGTTTATCATTACGATTAAGGTAAAAATGAAATTACTTAATGGTTAAACTCAGAGTATAAGGTGTAAAAAAGGATATAAATTGTCAAAAACACATTTTATGGCCATATTATTACAATATACATCATTTTATATAAAATGGTTCATCATTGGAGTCAAATGGGATAAGGGAAACCCCAAATATTGTTTACTTTTTGATATTTATAAGAATTCGAATCCTCCACTATAAATGGGGAATCACTCTCCAATATTATTCCCACGTATAAATAAATTTGGATTGAAAAAAACCTGAAAATAACATCCAAAATTCAATCTCATCATCCTATAATAATTATTTTGGGAACAAATACATCAAAGTAAGGCTTAGGGTGTAAACCAATAAAAGTTACTCGAAGAAGAGGCAATGTTCATCAATATATATCTTTGTTTTATTTCTTTATCCACACCCTTATATTATTACTATATCATCATTATATGATAAAATAAATGTATGAAAAATAATTATATTATTTTATGATAATATTAAAACCTAAAACTACACACATATCCATCAAATGAGATATTAAATCATCATTCATGTGTACGATGGACTATCACCTTGTGAACCGATGTTGTTCATTCCTTCATTACCACATTTCATGGATTGTGATAATGATGGATTTATAGTTTATATATGATATATATAATATTTATAACTTTATTATGATTCTATAAGTATTTTACCATTCACACATTCATGATTTCTAATTTTTGGGAATATAATAATGTCGTTTGTGTGTAAGAAAGACAACCTCCTCATGAAGCGATGTGATTTGTTTTGAATTTACATGAAATATAGTAAGGGTGGTATTAATAAAAATATGTGATATAACTAAAATAAATATGATACTTGAATAATAATTTACATATATATCATTTAACTCTCTTTCCTTTAATACGATAAGAAAATGGAAGCAGCATTCATGCATATGTGGGACCTACCATCTCCATGAACAATGTATTTCATTTCTTATCAAAAAAATTTATATTTTACTATAAATAAATATATATAAAATATAAATCATGTTTTAAAATTTTTATATGGTAAAAGCACGATCTAAGTAATAGGGGGAAAAATAACAAGTGAAAAAATATTCGAAAAATAAATAAATTAGCTCCTGAAACAATGAAAACAATGAAATACTATTAACAATCAAGTGATAAGATGTTATAATAGAATAATATATGAGATTATAAATTTAAATATGGTTCTGGTGAAAGTAAATAACATGATTTAATCCATAATATAGGAGGTCAAATGGAATCCAACCAAAAAGGGGTGTAAGGTAAAGGATTTTATCTCAATTTACATTCCATTGAGACTTATTTGTTATTATGGACACTGGCCCTTCGACATATAAAATAATGAATACTAAATTATTCATGATATTTTATGTTTCAATTTAATTTAATTCGTACAAGTTGATTTTATATGAAAAGTGATAATAGTTATTGTGGAATCTCACTTTCTTTTGTGATTGTTAACTTTCACTTAAAAAATCACTCAATGAAATCATTTTCATTAGACATTAAATTTATATTAAATATTCATATTCCTATGTAATATATATGATTATTTCCTAAACCACATACCATTTTTATATATGGTTTTTTATTTAAATGTTATTTTTCTAACTTCAAAAATATTGACAAATCTGTATCCTTTACTCAATATAGATAATTGATAAGGAATATTGTTCACGAATTAAATTTATTATTCAATATATGATGAATGATTTGGAATAAAAGTGACAGTTGCAGCTTGGAATTTATATATCCCTTCGATGCATCGACATGTATCAGGAGACAAATCCGTTGGAAAAAATTAAGTGGGTTTCCACATGTAGTTTTGAACCATCTTATTAATGTACTTGACGATATAGGTTTTCATGTACCTAAAACACGATTCCCAATAAATAATCATTTAATTTATTGAGAATTAGGATATTATTATTATTTATCTATTATATTTTCACTTGGAGAATATCTATGGATGCATTTCATTCCCAGTTTATTTATTAAATGGCATATGTTTCAGTTATTTACCATTCCATATTGATAATACCTTATACAGTTATCTAAATGGAATGCATATTTAGTTTATTACCTTTCAATATTGATTATTCATTATGGATTGATGATAGTTTTAACTATACTTAACCCTTAATTATCATTTGTTTGTACCCCTATTCTGATTCATTTCCCCATGTTTTGAGGAATAGATATTTGAATGAGTTTAAAGGATGTAGTTTGTGTGAATTTTTATATATTATGATTTATTTTAGTTTCCCAATGTAATATGGGTTACATTTATATAACCTTTTTTCCAAAACTGCAAATCTTTTTTATCGTTTCATATTTGAATCATTTATCTATGTTAACGTAATAAAGAAAGGCACTAACTCTGGTATACTAGGGCCGAGGTTGTACAAGTTGGTATTAGGGGAAGTTTAGTATAATCTTTGAAAAATATATTTAGGAAAACATAGATTAGGGAATATAACAATAAGATAGAAACATATGACAACTATATAAGAACATCATAATAGTTTTGTATGGTAGACATTATGTGTGATTTCTTATAAGTAAATATCTATCTGGATACTACATGTGGATGTGGTTTTATGACATATATACCTAGGGGTTATAACTAAGAATAGTGAGGTACGATCTTGAATCAAGAATAACCTGGTACCTAACAACGAGCCTTATTTCACACCTTGTTTAACACTCTTGGGGGGATATGCATAGGAAAATTCAAAATTTCATTAAAACCATTATAAATGTTTTGAAAGTTAATATGATCCCAAAGAAACCTCTTGTCATAGAGGGATACTTAAGAGGGGGTGAATTGAGTTATTATTAATTATTTCTGCTTAAAAGATTTATATTTAAATCCCCCAATTCATAAAATAAGTTAAACTATAGTGAATTTATAAAGATTGTAAGTGTTCAATTAGTTTCTCAAAGATTGATTATTTCTCTGTTAACATAATCTGAAGATTATGTTTTCTTTTGAAACTAACTTATAGGCTAGTAATAATTACAAAAAATTGCTAGGTCAACTATCAGAGATATATTAAAAAAGATTTGAATTTCAAAGTAATTAGCAGCTGAATATTAAAAAAAGTTTTATCTAAAATAAGATGCACAGAAGTTTTAACCAAGTGGTTCAGTCTCAAGTTGAGACATAGTCCTCTCAAACAGTTTATATATAACTTTGATCCACACCCTAGATTGAGGTGTACAATAATACTCAGACTGTTCAGGTCCTAAGACCTTTACCATAGTTCTACGTGGGAAAGCAACAACAACAACACCCAGGATGTCTTGGTCCTCAGACCTCTACCACTATTGTATGTGGGATACACAAAGGTATAAAGTGTCTGGTGTGGGGATTTCAGTATCCTACAGATCATATTTGGAGTCAGTGTGTGTCCAAATATATAGAAGCACAAACACTACTCATAATTTAATAAAAATGATCACAAAATATCAATAATATAGAGATGAGTTTAAAATGATCTTATGTGATGTCAATGCAGCTCTGAACTCCATTGGATTGAAGTAGATGAAGCATTGAGTCCTTCTCTAGATGTTTTTTGGAAAACAGAGTGTCGTGGTTCTGTTCCTTCACTTCCAGTACAGGTGTTCAACTTGAATGTGAGAGTATTCCTTGTAGCACTTGAACCTCCTCTTTGAACTTCTGTTCTTGATGTGTATGAGTGTTCTTCGAGATCATCATGTGTTCTTCTCTATATGTACATGTGTATCTTCTTGTATGTATCTTGTATGTATCTTATGTTCTTCCTTACGTATATGTCTCTCTTCTCAAGTAGCTTGATATTTCTTTTATTCCTTTAGCTCTAACAATGGGAATGATTACCATTTACCGGTACGAGGTGTGGTTCCTTGTCATGAAAACAACCCACATTAATTAATATTAGTTGCATTGAATTAAGAAAATTTGACCGTTAGCATTATATTAATAATGTTGACAAAGTATAGAGTTTGAGTAACAATGACTAGTTAACAGTCATCTTCCATCAGTATCTCTCTGTCGGTAGACTTGTAGAGGTAGATCTTGTAATAATATCTCATGTATCCGTAGCACCATGTGTAGCAGTAGCTCCTTGTGTTTATAGCTCTTTGTAATGGTGTACTTCTGTTGGTTTCTCTTCCTTGAAATCAGTATCTATTATCATCGGTAGTGGTAGCTCTCTATCAGTTGCTTCCTTTATCAGTAGCTCCATTCTACTGGGTATTGTGTACCAGTGGACTTGTATCAGTGAACTTGTGTATCAGTTACATTGTATATCAGTAGACTTAGTCTATCAGTGGAATTTTCTAACAGTGAACTTGTATTAGCGAGGTAGTCTGTATCAGTCAGAATTATTACTATCAGTGAGTTAAGAACATAAATGCTTACAATATACCTATTCTATTCATATTAGTTCCAGACTGAATCAATATCATACTTCATCATTGTTAAACAAAAATAAACATTGATTAATATATTCCGTGATATTATATGACTATTTTGACATCCATACTAACTCTAGAATTTGAAAGCATAATTATGAAACATAATTATTATATAGATAATCATTATTTGGGATTATTATAACATATCTAATCATATTTAAGATTATCAAAACAGGTGAGTCCAACAATATCCCCCTTTTTGATAATCGCAAATTATGGCATTATCATCTAGAATAAACTTTAATGAATCAAAGTAAAATATATCTAATGGAATTTCTCACTGTGTTCAGATCATAACTCTCAAATGTATCAGACCTCCTCAAATGTATCATATTTAGACTAGGGACAAAGATAAGAGTAAAAAGAAATATAATATTTATTTCCCTCAAATACACATATTATAATTTACTCCCCCTTAGTGAAATTTCTCCAAAAATTGTAAGTTCTCCCATAATTGTATGTTCTCCCCATATTATGATTTTTCTCCTCCTTTGTGATTAGAAAAAAGAAAAAAACAATGGTTCAAATCATAAAAGAAGAAGAGAGAAAACAAATATTTTCATTACACATGGAAATGTTAAATGAGATATCACAAAGATTCCTATCAAAATTTCTAGCCTCATTCATTCAACCTCTTGGATATACACATTAGATTTCACTTTAGGATTAGATCACTGAAGCTGGGTAGGGTGAGATGTAGGCTTGGGTACTCCAATAATTATCAATGTTTGTTCAGCTACTTAAACACTTCCAGGTATATAATGAGTACTCCTCTGTGTGATCATAGGAGTCAGGCTTTTGATTTCCTGAGTAGGAGTCATTTGTGTTGTGGAACCAGTAGAACTAGTGGCAGGTAAGGTAGGAGTCATAGTGATAGGTGTACTATCCACATGCAGGAATGGTAGTAAGAGATTCCTGAAATCCCAAATGATACCTCCCCCTTTCTCCATGGTAGAGTTGAAATCATCCTTGTTCTCCATAAAATTTTCCAATGCAGGGGTCAACTCCCAGAGCTTACTAACTTGTTCTCTAAAGAATTGAGTAACTGGGGCCAATTTCAGATTCTCTAACAATAGTTTGAAATGATTTGTTAGCTGATACGTGGTGTAAAATCTCTGAAAATAATAATCAATTTTGTCATTGATTTCCTTCCAGGCTATAGTAGAATCTCTCATATAATATTGGACGATTTTTCTGATTTCCCTTATGGTAGTAATTACCTGAGAATCAGATAAGCTACTGGCATGAACTTGACCAAGTTATTATTTCAGCACAGATCTAAATTGTTCCACATAAACTGAATCTTTGGATGCACCAAGAGGTGCTATAGTAAAGGCTATCATTTCTTTGAATGACTGAATCAAATTAATTATCAATTTTTTCACAAAAAAATCCCGAGTACTGACATGCATCTTTATGGTCATCTTAAAATCTTCAAATACATCCACAAACTATTTCACTACACCTCTAATGTAGTTGATATCAGTATCAAATTGGTATTTATAACTAATGAAGGTATCGATTGAAGCAACAAATTCCCTTAGAGAGTCAACAACCTTTGATAAACTTTTAACTTGATATTGAAATTCTTTTACTTAATCCACCACTTCTATCACAACACTTGACGACACACATACCAGAGAAGATACCAAAGAAAATTACATATTACTTATCTCTTCTAAAAAACAAGTTTTCAATTCAGATTTCAGTGCATCATGATATCCTTTCATCAAAATGTCTTTAGGTAGAGCTAGAGGAACTACTGGTTGAGCAATAACTTCCTCTGAGAAAATATCGTAAGACAAAACATACCTTATAATGGATGTCTCATCATCAGAATCAAAATAGTATAGTCCCAATACAACAAATCCTAGATCCACAAACCAATATTCTACTTCATAGGTCCCAGAAACGTATCATATCCTTACAAGTTGCTCCCCCTCAAGCTGATATTCCATCACCATATCTGCAGCAGCAGTAGCATCAGCCTAATTGGATACTTAATCTCTAGAAGACTCATTTACAACCATATTTATATCCAAACCAGGTGGCACAGGCAGGGGTATATTAGCAGTATGTACTGATCTGTCCACTTCAATAATCTCCTCAATAGGCATAATAGAGCTCTTAATCAGAGGACTAAGACTAAAAAAGGTACTTCCATTTTAAGATAATTTTTCTTCTTTGTCATCACTACTATCGGAATCTGGAGCAGTCTCCTTATGATTTTATCTGGGCAGGTCTTCCTCATTTACAAAGATTTCTTCAACACTTTCTCCCAGAACTACTTTCTTTCTAGGTAGGGTCAAAGGTGGACTTGCTCTTCCATATGATAACTTTTCAACAGCTGGGCCTGGAGGTAAATTAGGATCCCCTCCTTCTTCTATATAGGTATCCTCCTCAGCATCATCATCACTATATTGAGGTTCCTCCATTTCAGGTCCAAGACCTAGATCTCTCGCATCCTTTGGTCTAAAATAATGGTCCACAGGATTGAACTTTTCATACAGCTTCCCTACATCACTGACCGATTCTCTTCACCATGGGTTTAAGTTAATCTTCATGTATTTTCAAATGGTTTTGGTGATACATTAGTTATCAGTCACAACTATAGTCTCATATTGAGACCTAGCTATTCCCTTCACTTTAAGCATTTAGATATCAACTTGGCAATGAACAGGGCATTTGTTTTTGATTTTGGACTTGTCATATCTTCCATTTTAATCATCAAAAGCCTACAAAGATTTACTTTGAAACCATGACATTTCAGATACAACAAGAATATATCTTGAAATATGAGGTTTGAAAAATATTCTCTTCTTGGAGTTAAAACATGATGGATGAATTTGAACAGAAACCAGTTTTCTCCATCCATTTCAATAGCAACTTCTTTTCTTGGTGTGCCATCTCCAGTTAACTCTTCCAAACCAGTTTCATACTCAAAAACATCACAAGTAGGGGGGTACATACTTTGAATAAAAATTCAAGATACATTCATGGGTACCCTCAGACAATCAACCCATTCCACTAAGGAGAATGAAACTTCTTTTCCAAAAACAAATGAGAAGACCCGATTCTCATTATCCAATTTTTCAAATTTAAGATAGTCATAGAAAGATTTAAACAACTTAGGATAATACAGTCTATTGTTGTTTGAGAAGCACTCATCCCATTATTTCTTTTCAAGCACTCTTAGAATTAATGACTTACTGGTCATCAACCATTCCACGCATAGCTCTTTCTCATCTACTATTTCCATTTTTATGAGATACATGTTTATAGGTTTCTTTACTTCACTACAACTAATAGAATCTCCTTTGAGTCTCTTGTCATTCGACTCATCACCCTCTTCATTGACTACATGTCTCTTCACTCGTGCCATTCTGTGAATCGTGAGGCTTATGGTTTGGGAGAAATGAAGGTTTGGGAGCTAAGGATTGAAGGTAAAGGGTTCTAGGTGGATTGAAATGAGGATAAGAATAAGGTTTTATAATTTAGCAGTAAAGAAATAAATAAATAAAACATAATAAATATAATACAAATGATAATGATTCTGGCGGCTAAACAAAAACATGATGTTTAAAACAACTCAAGACAGTGGTTACATATACCACCGAGGATTCCGAACGGTGAGGTCCACAAATAGTGAGGTTCTAACAGGGAGGTCCATACTAGTGAGTTATAATGTTGAGGTCCATACCAGTGAGGTATAACGGTGAGGTCCATACCAGTGAGGTATAACAGTGAGGTCCATACTAGTGAGGTATGGCAATGAGGTCCATACTAGTGAAGTATCCTTAAAAAGTTAGGAAACATTTATCATTCCTAATTCATGTTTGATGTAATTTAACCTCTCTAAAATTAAAGGTTTGGTAAATATATCATCCAACTGATGTTAAGTGTCAATGAAGTCAAGAGTTATATCACCTTTTTGATAATGATCTCTCAAAAAGTGATGTCTTACATCAATATGTTTAGTCCTAGAGCGAGACAATGGATTCATGGAAATATTGATTGCACTGGTGTTATCACAGTTTATAAATACATGTCTAAATTGATATCCATAGTCCAAAAGAGTGTGTTTCATCTAAAGAATATGTGCACAACAACTACTAGCAGCTATGTACTCTGCTTCAGCAGTAGATAATGCAATTGAATTCTGCTTTTTACTACACCATGATACTATGGATTTACCAAAAAGTGACATGTTCCTGATGTACTCTTCCAATATAACTTACAACCAGAAAATTCAACATTTGAATAACTTATTAAATCAAAATATTGTATTTTTGGATAAAATAATCCAAAATTAGTAGTATATTTAAGATATTTGAAAATCCTTTTGACAACAAGCAAGTGTGATTCTTTTTAATTAGCTTGAAATTTTTCACACATGTACACACTAAACATAATATCTGGTCGACTAGTAGTAAGGTAAAGTAAACTCCCAATCATACCTCTGTAATTTATTTGATCTAATGGTTTCCTAGCTTCATCAATATCCAATTTACATGTGGCAATCATAAGTGTATCACATCCATTATTACTATCCAGACAAAAACATTTTATAAGATCAGTTGTATATTTTATTTCATTTAAACAGATACCATCATTATTTTAAAAAACATGAAATCCAATAAAATATTTGAGTTCCCCCATTAAACTCATTTAAAATTCACTTTTCATACTCATTGAAAAATCAATACACAAACCATTTTTAGAATATCCGAAAATAATATCATCAACATAGATTTGTACTATCAAAACATCTTTATAAATCCTTTTAATAAAAAGAGTTGGATCAACAATCCATTTAAAAAATACTTTTGAAATAAAAAAAATTACTAATTCTATCATACCAAACTCGTGGAGCTTGTTTTAAACCATATAAATCATTAGAATACTTAAAAACACGATTTGGAAAATGAGGATTAGTAAATCCAGGTGGTTGTTCAACAAAAATATCTTCAATTATAAGACCATTTAGAAAATTACTTTTAACATCCATTTGATATAACTTGAAATTTAGATGAGCAGCATAAGCAAGTAGAATTCTAATAGCTTCTAACCTGGATACAAGTGAAAATGATTCCTCATACTCTATTCCTTCTTCTGGACTATATCCTGGTGCAACTAGTCTTGCTTTGTTTATAATGATATTTCTCGATTCCTCAACTTTATTTCTAAACAGCCATTTAGTGCCTATGGTCAAAATGTCCTTATGTTTGTCTACTAATTCCCAGTCTTTGTTTATTTCAAATTAATTTAATTATTCTTTCATATCCATTACAAAAAATTCATCATTGAAGGAATCATTGATATTTTTAGGTTTTGGTTGTGAAAGAAATTCTTGATGTTCAACCTGATTTCTTATAGAAGACCTAGTTGAGTTATTCTATCTAAATCTCATACTACAAAATATAAATGATGGTTTTTAAGGGCCCTAGTTGGTCAAGTAAAGGTAGGTCTAGAAATTTCAGGTTCATTTATAGGTTTGGGCTCAACAGAAACATGTTTTGGAAACTTTCTAGAACTAGTTGTCTTAACAACAAGTTCACTATTTTTGTCATCGAGGATTAGAATTGAAAAATATTCTTCAAGATTTTAAAGAGGGGTATTAGGTTCATGTGGATCAGTTTCATCAAATTTGATGTGTAGAGATTTTTCCACACATTTTGTCCTCTAATTAAAAACTTTATAGACATTGCTTGATATGGAGTAACCTAGAAAGATTCCTTCATCGCTTTTGGATGAAAACTTATCAAGATTATATTTAGTATTGAGGATGAAGACTCTATAACCAAAAACTATAAATTAATTAATTTTATGCTTCATATTATTCCATATATTATAAGGGTTCCTTCTGAGAATTGGTCTAATAACGACTCTATTTATAATATAACAAGCTGTATTGATAGCTTCATCCCAAAAGTAAACATGTAGATCATATTCATTAAGCATACTTCTTACAATTTATTGAAGTTTTTTATTTTTTCTTTCTACTACACCATTCTGTTGAGGTGTTCTGGGGGCATAGAAATTGTGACTATAACCATTATGTGAGCAATAAGTTTCAAACTCATGATATTCAAACTCATGACCATGGTCACTTCTCAAGGTCTTAATCTTATGTCCACATAGGTTTTCTAAAAACTTGGAATATTTAATGAAATAATGACAAGCTTCACTTTTGTGAGGTAGAAAGTACACCCACGTATATCTAGAAAAGTCATCTACAAGGATATAGACATAGTTCTTTCCATTCAAGATAGAAACTCTAGACGGTAAAAATTAATACAAATGAACCAAATCTAGAGGTTGAGAAGTTAAAACATAATTCTTTGATTTGAAATAAACATTATGTTGTTTTCCCTTTTGAAAAGGATTACAAACTTTATCTGTTGGGAATTCTATTTTGGGAAGGTATCTAACTAAACCTTTCTTAGTTAGTTTCCTGAGTGAATGAAAATTTCCATGTCCTGGTATTCTATTCCATAGCTAGGAATCTTTAATAAAAGAATTTAAACAAGTAATATTTTGTTTATCAAAATAATTCAAATCTACAACATATACATTTTCATTTCATAATGCAGTAAATACAAAAATATTTTTATAATTAAAAACATTACATGAATAATTTTCAAATTTTACATTGAATCCATCATCACACAACTGAGAAATACTTAACAGGTTGTATTTTAATCTATCAAGAAATATTACTTTAGAAATTAAAATTGAATCAGTGTTACCAATCTGGCCTGAGCCGATGATTTTTCCTTTTGAGTTATCCCCAAAGGTGACATGTCCTCCACAAAATTTGATTAAGCTCTTAAAGCATGAGTAGTGTCATATCATATGCATTGAACATCCACTGTCCAAGTTCCATATCTTCCTATAGGAACTTTTCAAGCAAGTTAACTACAAAATATATTTAGACAGAATATAATTTTGGTACCCAGGTTTTCTTGGGTCCAGAATGGTTAGAAAGTAAAACTTTAGGCATCCCTATTTGTCTAATGGGTTTCCTATAATTAAAAATTTGAAAAGATCTTGGTAAATAAATTTTGTTTGGTCTATAAGAATTTGAATAGCTAGATGAATCATAAGAATTTCTAGAACTTGAACTTGCATCATTCGGTCCAGATTTTGGAATAAATTTACTTTTAACAATCTTTCTTTGTCTAGGCTGGTAACTTATACCAGTAGTATACTTTTGTGCAACTTGTTTTCCAAGAATTTGAGTGAGAGTGTTTTTCCACATGTAAACTTTTCTAAGTCTTTTCTATGTTGCTCATTAGACAATTTAAGTTCAGTATTCTCCTTCAAGAGTTGATCATTCTTTTCCTTTTCTATACTAAGATCTGAACTAACAATATTAGTCATGGCATACTGCTTATTTAATGATTTCTACTTATCTATCAGCTCATTACAAGTATCTTCTAACATATTAAAATATTCAAATAATTAAGTTTTAGACATATTATAAACATTATTTGAATCACTTTCATTCCCAGAATAATAATCATTGTGCATAGGGGAATTAAGTGTTACCTTAGATGTTTCAGTCATGAAACACATGATGGAATGATTCTTTTCTTCAGAATCAGAAGATTCAGATCAACATGAGCTGTCTTCAGAAGCACTCCATATAGATTTCATGGATTTCTTGTATTTATTATCCTTACAGTCAAACATTTTCTTAAATTTTAGTTTTGGACAGTCATCTTTGACATGCCCTTTTATTTTTCACTTATAGAAAACTATTCCATCATCTTTATCAGTTCTCCTCTAGCCTTTCTTCTAATTTTCTTGTCGATCATACTTACCCTTATAATCATATTTTCTAAAAAAATTCTTATTTTTATAGAATTTATTGAATATTATGGCCATCTGAGTCATCTCTTCATCACTGTATAAGTTATAATTTTCACTAGTTGAGCTTTCTTCAGTTACCCGAACCTTCTATTTGTCCTTGATCATTGAAGTAGTGGACTTGAATGCCACTGACTTCCTATTGGGTTCAACATCATTATCTTTATTAACTTGTATCTATTCTTCATACATCATCAATTTTACAATCAGCTCCTTCATAGGTAGCCTGTCAATGTCATGTGATTCTCATATAGAGATAGAGGTTCTTGTCCATCGGTCTGGTAGGCATCTCAGTATCCTCATGATTTTACCTTTTACTAGAAAAGCTTTTCCGAGTGAGCTAATTATATTATCTATCTCATTAAACCTAAGTTATATATTAGAAATAGATTCATTATATTTCATTTTAAAATTATCATACATAATAGTGTATGTATTTAGTATCATTTCCTTACTATTAGTTGTTCCCTCATGGGAAACAACGAAAGTATCCCAAATTTCATAATCAATCACACAAGAAGATATTCAATTAAATTATCCATCTCATAAAGCACAATAAAGAGCATTCAGTGCTTTATAATTATTTTTTTAATCATCTTTTGTAGGTTCAACCCAAGTAGTTCTAATGGTTTTTGGAATCTTATATCGTGTCTCTACAACTGTTCAAATGTCAAATCTTATACCTTCCAAATGGATTTTCATTTTTATTTTACATTAGGAATAGTTGACACCATTAAAGAAGGGCTTCCTGTTGGTAGCTACACCTTCTAATCTGTTATCCATAATAACTGTGTTTTTATAAATATATATAAAGATATAAAAATTTAGACTTAACAAAAATTTTGAGATCATTAAGATACAACTAAAATAAAAGATGAAAACTTTTCACAAATGTTGTATATGTGAACTGATACTAAATGTTTTCCCATAGTAATACTCAAGAGGGGGGTGAATTGAGTTCTTGTTAATAATTTCTATTTAAAATATTTATATTGAAATCCCCCAATTTCTAAAAGAAGTTAAATTGTAGTGAATTTATAATGATTTTAAGTGTTCAATTAGTTTATCAAAGATTGATTATTTCTCATTTAAAAAAAATATGAAGATTATGTTAGATTTTGAAACTAACATACTATATAGAAATAAACAAACACTTTCAAGTTCAACTATCAGAGATACTTTAAGAAATATTTGAATTTCAAAGTAATTAGCAGCGAAATATTGAAAATAGTTTAAACTAAAATGAGATGCACGACAATTTTAACCAATAGTTTCAGTCTCAAGTTGAGATTTAGTCCCTTAAAACAGTTTATATATAAATTTTATCCACACCCTAGATTAGGGTTTACAATAGTACTTAGACTTTCCAGGTCCTCAGACCTCTACCACAGTTCTACATGGGAAAGAAAAAACCACATCACACATGTTGTCCAGGTCCTCAGACCTCTACCAAAGTTCTACATGGGATACAAAAAGGTATAAATAATTTGGTGTGAGGATTTAAGTATCCTCTATTTCATATTAGGAGTCAGTGTGTGTCAAAATAGATAGAAGCACACACACTGCTCGTAATGTAATAAAAATGATCATAGCATAGAAATAATATAGAGATGAGTTTAGAATGATCTTGTGTGATGTCAATGTAGCTCTGTACTCCTTTGGGTTGAAGAATATGAAGCATTGAGTCCTTCTATAGATGTTTTCTTGAAAACAGAGTGTCGTGGTTCTCTTCCTTCACTTCCAGTACAGGTGTTCAGCTTGAATGTGAGTGTATTCTTTTTAGCACATGAACATCCTCTTTGAACTTATGTTCGTGATTTGTATAAGTGTTCTTTGAGTTATTCTTGTGATCTTCTATGTATGTATGTGTGTATCTTTTTATATGTATCTCATATTTATGTTCTCTTGTTCCTTACATATATGTCTCTCTTCTCCAGTAGCTCGATATTCCTTTTATTCCTTTAGCTCCGACAATGGGAAAGATTACCTTTTACAGGTACGAGGTATGGTTCCCTGACAGGCCAACCACCCACATTAATTTATAGCAGTTTCATTGAATTAAGAAAATATGACCGTTGGAATTATATTAATAATATTGACAAAGTAGAGAGTTTTAGAAATATTGACTGGTCAACAGTCATGTTCCATTAGTATCTCTCTGTCGGTAGACTTATAGCGGTAGCTCTTGTAATAACATCTCATGTATCAGTATCTCCATGTGTAGCGGTAGCTCCTTATATCGGTAGATCTTTGTAACAGTGTACTTCTGTTGGTAGCTCTTCCTTCCTATCAGTAGCTGTTATCATTGGTATTAGTAACTCTCTCTCTATCAGTTGCTTCCTCTATCAGTAGCTTCATTCTATCAGTACCTTGTATCAGTGGACTTGTATAGGTGAACATGTGTATCAGTGACCTTTTCTATCATTAGACTTAGTCTATTGGTGGACTTGTCTAACAGTGAACTTATATCAGTGAGCTAGTCTGTATCAGTCAGAATTATAACTATCAATGACTTAATAGCTTAAATTCTTACAAAGTTAGTATTCTATTCATATTAGTTCCAGATTGAATCAATATCATATTTCATCATTGTCAAACATAAATAGACATTGTTTAATATATTCCATGATATTATATGATTATTTTAACATCCACACTAACTCTAGAATATAAAATCATAATTATGAAACTTAATTATTATATAGATAAGCATGATTTGGGATTATCATAACATATCTAATCATATTTGAGATTATCAGAACCGGTGAGTCCAGCAAAACAAAAGTTTATGATTGTAATATTAACAATGCATAAATTCTTAATTTATGTTGATCCCTATATTTTCAACTATACAATATGATTTAAAATGCCTAATTTTATGAGATAATCCAGTATGTGAAATTTTTTAGAAATAGAACCTATAAGGAAGAATGGTATCAACATTCATGGAATATTTAGAGATTTCTCTACTCAAGAAGCCAATATATGTGGTATTGGAATGGAGAAAATTATGTCTATATTAGGGTAACTTAACTGGGTTATGACAAATAACCTTTCCCAGATCTAGAAACCTATTCCATTGTGAGGTTATTGTACACCTGATCAATTTATGTGACAGAATCCACCATCATTTAGCAATACTACTAGTACAATTGTATATGATAAATTTATTAAATCTCTAGAGATGATACTTATGGACTTGGGATGTTGTGAACAAAGAGGTTACACTTGAAATGTATTGTATCAAAGGTGATGCTGGTCAATTGTGTTCATTGATCCCGAATACTTGGTATAAAGTAGAAATAAAACTAATGGAATTGAATGGTTTTATGGATACATTCTTTGATAAATATTTCCCTCATGAGAAACCAGTTTTGATAAAGAGAAAGATTCTTATATTATAGAAAAAGTTAGAATAAAGTTTCACAGATTATGAAGATACCTTTACAAAGTTTTATAGGTATTCTCAATATGACATGCACTACAAGGAATGAAAGATTGGCCATTTCATTGATAGTATTAATACAAGTCTCCAAAGCACGCTGTTATCTAATTTTTTTTCATCTTATAATGAAATAGTTTTATGTTAAATAAACAGTAGATATAATTACCTAAATATTACATATTAAAGGGAAACTAATAGAAGAAGAGGCCATTATTGCACCATGAAAAAGGTGATGCATCAAATAATAATAATAAAATGAAATGTTTTTCACCTTTTGAAAATTATGAAAATAAGAACCTTGGGAAATGTTTGAATAGATTTGGATTTTGTTATAAGTGGAGAGAGAGGGTCACTAGGCTTATGAATGAAGGGGGAAGGAACAAATTAATGATTTCTAGTGCTTCAATTTTAATTATATGTGGAAAAATTAAAAATAATTCCATAATATCCAAATAAATCCCCCCCGAGAAGAGGCCAAGGAGAGAAGACTAAGATTATGTGATCACAATAACCGAGGTGGAAATACCAAATGATATAGTGGATGGTACTTTAATCCTTTATTAAAATTTTACCAATTATTTATTTTACTACATATCATATCACTCTTTTATATATAACCATTCTCTATGAAAATTAGACATTTCCCATTTTATTTAATACATTAGTTGTTTGTGAAAACTTCTAAGGGATGTCTTGTTGCAAAAAATCTGTTTCAGGAAGACCCCATTATAAAACATAAACCATCATTTTTTTCTAAATTTATCATCATAACTATGTTTGAATTTGATATAATCCTCAGTGTGGGATGTATTTCAAAATATGATGAAAAATTTTAATTCAAGAAGAAAAAAATTATTATTTTTGATGAATATGTAGACTTCCATGCCTTTATAGCAGAAAATTCATCATATTATTCTTATCTAGATCCACCTATAGTATATACACTAAATGAAATTATTGGGGTAGAATATAAAATAACATATAGGGATGAATAAGGAAATATTAAAATTTTGGATGTACCTATTGTAAATGAAAACATTGATGTATTTCTGGATTTATTTATAGGATTGAACCCAAAGTGTGAAGTTGAATTTTCCATTGATTTAATCATTGATGAATGATGAATTCAAAGACTCTATATAGAATGACCACTATAGAATTACTGTATTTGAGTAAACAACTAGATTATTTGGGTAATAATGGATTCATTCGCCGTAGTGTTTTTCCATGGGGATCCCCTATTCTCTTTGTTGATAAGAAACATGAATCTATGAGGCTGTGAATTGTTGATAAAGAAATCAATGCTATAACGATAAGGAAAAGGTATCCTCTAGATCACATTAATGTCTTATTCTATAAACTTCATCGATCCAAATATTTTTTGAAGATTAATTTTCATTTTGGTTATCTTTAATTTCTAATAAAAAAGGAACACATTTTGATGACAAATTTTTAAATGAGGTGTGGGAATTTTATGTTTATAGTAATTAAATTTTGATTGACTAATTCACCATATGTTTTTATGGATCTTATGAATAGAGTATTCAAGGAATGTCTTGGTGATTTTTGTGTTATTAATTAATGTTATTTTGGTATATTCTAAAATCTATGAGGACCATGATAATAAATTTCATATTTCTATTAATATCCTTATAAGGAATAATATATATGGGAAATTTATTAATTTTGATTTATGTCTTTAGGAAGATTATTTTATTTTCCATATTTTCTCCAAAAAATAGAATCTTAGTTGATCCTACAATGACCATGGTAGTCATAGAATGGCCTACAAAAAACAAACATAACTGAGGTACATAGTTTTATTAGTTTTGTAGGTTACCATTAGTGACTTGTTTAGAAATTTTCCTCATTGGATAACTCGTTAAAAAAGATTAAACATAAATGGGGTTTGTTAGTTTGGATGAAGGAATGCGAAGAATATTTTTATAAACTAAATATGATATTGGTCAATGATCTGATTTTAAATATAACATCTAGAAGTGATGGGTTTTTTATAAATAGTGGTTCATCAAAGAAGGGAATTTGTTGTTTCTTAATGAAAGGTGATAAATGTATTTCATACACATCAAGGAAATTAATGATTCATGAACAAAACAAACTGACCCATGATCTTGAGTTGGAAACTGTGATATTTTCTGTGAATAAATAGAGACATTATCTTTATAGTGAAAGATGACAGATATACATGGACCATAAAATACCGAAATACATATTTTGAGAAAAATAAGCTCAATATGAGATAAAGGATATGACTTTATATACTTAAAGATTATGATTTCTCAATACACTACCACAAAAAAGATAAGGTAGCATATGAATTCACTAGAAGGATAATAGATTTATAATTAATATGAGTGTTGAGGGGGATCCCAAGTTCATGGATCCTGTAAATATGGAAATGGGAGTTACTAAGAAAGGGTCTACATTAATAATTTTACAAATAATTGAAAAAACATCTTAATTAGAGAAGATAATTAATTTCTAATCTACTAGTGAGAACTTTTAGTAGAAGATTAATTCCATGAATGATGAGAAATTAACAGACTTCATTGTAAAGATGATGTCCTAAAATTTGGAAGGAGATTATGTGTTCTATCTATACCTAAGCTAAAAATGGAGTTTCTGGATGACACCCATATATTAAATTTCTCTATCCATCGTGGTAGTACAAAAATTTATAGGTATTTGAAGGAAATTGTTTCGTGGGTTAATATGAGGTATGAAATTGATTATTTTGAGTCTAGATGTTTTGTTTTTCAACATGGTAATGATGTGAGGAAGCATTTGAAAAGAGTCATGAAACCACTTCCTATTATTATATGGATGTGGGATGACATTATTATAGACATTTTCATTAGATTATTAAAGACTCCAATAATGAATGATGTAATATTTTCTATCAAAGACTGTTTAACAAAATTAGAACACTTTTTTACCATAAGAGAAGATTTAACTCTTGAGATCCTCACATGTCTCTATATTAATAAGGTTTTAAGAATTTATTTCACACATATCTCAATTTTTTATGACCTAGATCCCCATTTCACATAACAAATCATGATGATTATACCGAAGGATCTTGATACTGAGATTCATTTGAGCACCGCGTACCATACTCAAATTGATGTAAAGTCTAAAAGGAAAATTCATATAATTTAATACATTTTGAGGTCATGATCACTAAACTTTCTAGGTATGTAGGATCAATACTTAAATTCGACAGAGTATTACTATAACAATAGTTCCATTCAAGTATTCAAATGACATCATATGAATCATTATATGGCAGGAAATGTCGTACTCCAACTTGTTGGGATGAGTTGGTGAAGGGAAAATCATAGGACAAAAACTTATTGAAGAGACAATAAAAAAGGTAAATTCTATTTAGGAACACATTAAGGTTTCAAAAAGTAGAAAAAAGAGATATGCTGATAATCAAAGGAATTATTTTAAATTACATGTGGAAGATCAAGTTTTCCTGAAAGTATCTATATAAAAGAGTGTTATTAGTTTCAATAATAAATGGAAAATGAGCCCTAGGTATATGAGACAATTTGAAATTGTTGAAATAATTGGATCCTTTTTATATCTTTTTTCAATGCCACCAAACCTCTAAAAATCACACGATATGTTCCATATATCATTGCAAAGAAAGTACATACCAAACCCAATGCATGTGATCACCTATGATGAAATATAGTTGGAACTAGTTCTATAATACTATGAATAGTCTATCCAGATTCTTGATACTAGAGAGCATGTTTTCAGGAATTAGATGACTCATCTTCTAAAGGTTCTCTAGAAGAACCATAAAATAGAGGAAGAAACATGGGAATGCGAGGATATTATGATAAGAACTACCCTCATATATTTTTAAAAGGTAATAAACATGAAATTTCAAAGAATAATTTTTTTATGTGTGAAGAATGTTACATCCCAAGATAATAAAATATTTTCCTTTAAGAATAAATTAAATATATTAATAGCTTACAATACATATAATAATGAATTTCTTCAATGGATTGCACTCTACATAATACCATGTTTTACCAATATTATTATTTAAAATTTCCTATAAATTTGGTTTTATGAATAATATTAACTAACATATAAACCTATATAGTTAAATTTATTGGTTATAAATTAATTATAAATGAATATAAAAACTAATTGAATATAAAGGAAAGATTTTCATACGCCCAAGTTGAATTATATTAAAAAATAAAGTTAATTACTATTAGTGGATGATATTAAATAAATTTAAAAATTATATATTCAGTCAAAGGTTTTTACATTCATCTAATATATTTCATATGAATAATATAAGAACTAATCAATTTTTACGCATAAGAATTTGTAATTTTCAAAAGGTAGTTTTGATGCATTTTAATGGCACACTTTTTTCAAAACAAAATTCCTAAAATTTTAGAAATTTTATTGGAAAAAAACCTAATTTTGTAAAGTTTAATGTAAAAATTATATTAGGCCGAATTTCTGGTATTTTTATAAAAGTTTTATTTTTCGATAAATAGTTAAAAGCATTGAATTTTAATAGAAAACTGAGTTTTCATATCAATAATTTATAATGATAAATTATATATTTAATTGGTTTAAATGTAAAAATAGATCAATTATAAATATATTAATCCAATTTAGGTCATTTTAATCATTTTTATGTTGAATTTAAATATAAAAACTTAGTAAACTTTTGAGCATTTTAACATTAAAAACAAGCTTTATCATCCAGTATGTGGGATTAATTTTAATTTAATTTCTACCAATTATGTGAGTTGAATTTGAAAAATGTAATAAATATTTTAATAAGAATAATTTATAATTTATAATATTCTCAACATAATTTTTTACCCAAATAATTGGTGAAAACAATTAATATTAATCACAATGATTAAGGTAAAAATGAGTTTACTTAGTGGATAATCTTAGAATATTAGGAGTAAAAACAACACAAATCTTGTAAAATACCAATTTTATGGGCATATTTCAATATTATCCCTAATTTTATTAGAAAAGGTTCTTTATTTGAATCACATGAAGTAAGGGAGACCCTCGATAGTGTTTACTTTTTGGTATTTACAATAATGCCACACCCCCTCAATTATAAATGGGAACTCAATCTCTCCACCTTATTAAAAAATATATATCCTTTTGGATTGATGAAATCATAACAAAATCAACTGCATAATTTTCTCCTCAAATTCTAGAACCCTTAATTTTTTCATAAATTCATCTTAAGAAGGTGTTTGGTGAAAATAATAAAAGTAACTTGAAGAAGAGGTAACATTCATCAATGTAGATCTTTGTTTTATTTCATTTTACACCCTTTAAATTATTTTTGTATCAAGATTATATAATAACCTCCATATCATAAATATATTTATATTATTTATGTTAATATTACTTCATACCACTTTACACACTTCCATCAAATGGGAACACAATCATCATTCATGTGTGCACCAGACTTCCACCTCGCGAACCGATATTGTTCTTTTTTCCATTACCACCATTAAAGGTTGAGAATAATGATGGATTGATAGTTTACATGTGATATATGTGATATTTACAATTTTATTATAATATTTTAATTATTATATCAAAAAAACCTTCATTATTTCCATTTTTAGTAATATGATAACGTCGCTCGTGTGTATGACTGACTACCGCTTGGTGAAGCGATGTGATTCATTCCCTATTTACATAAAACATATTAAGGGAGGGATTAATAAAAAATGTGATATATATAAAATAAATATGATACTATAATAAAAATAATATACATATATAACATTAACTTTTATTTCTTTTAATAAGAAAATAAATTTGAAGCACCATTTAGTAGTACATACGATCTGTCGTGTCAATGAACAGTGTAGTACATTCGCTATCACCAGATTTTATATTTTACTATTAATACATATATAATAAATATATATGACATTTACATCAATTTTTAATTTTTGGATTTTATTAAATCATTATATAAATAATAGGGTAAAAATATTAAGTTAAAACATACTTGAAAATAAGGCTATTACACCAAAAAAATGAAAATAATGAAAGATTATTAACAATAGGGTGATAGGATATTATAAAATAATTATATATGATATTATGAATATTAAAATGGTTTTTGTGTATGTTAATAACATAATTTAAACCATCATAACAGGGTATAAAAGGTGTCCAACCAAATGTGAGTGTAAGTTTATAGATTTCTTCTCAATTTACATTCTATTGAGAATTATTTGTTAATAGGCCCCATTTAACTTCTATGTGGGGTATATACATCCCATTTGACATGTAATATCATTAATAATGCATTATTCATGGAATTGTATCTTTCAATTTAGATTATTTCATCTAATTTGATATTATTTTAAATGTTATAAACGTTATTGTGAAATCTCACTTGCTTTTGTGATTGTTAACTTTCTCATGAAACGATAACATTATTATAATAATTTTTCACTATATATTATATTTATCTTAAATATAAATATTCTTATGTTATGGATAATAAATATTTCCAAGAATGTATACCATTTTTACATTCATTTTTTTTAAATTTAATGTTATTTTATTAACTAGGGAAGTATTGATCCATCCATATCCATTAATCAGTATAGACAATTGATAAGGCTTATATTTAATGAATTAAATAAATCATTTTATATATGAGGAATAATTTGGACTAAAAGTGATTGTTGGGGCCCAAATATTATATATCCCCTTGATCCATTGCCATGTCTTATGAGACAAATCAATTTTAAAAATTAAACAGGTTTCTACCTGTTGTTTTAAAACTTCATGTGAAAGGTCTTGATGATATAGGTTTTCATGTGCCTCAAACACTTCATCAAATAATTAAGCATCACCTTAATTGATAATTTATTATTATTATTATTATCCATGATATTTTATCTCTGAAATTATATATGGATGAATTTTATTTACTATTTACTGATTAAGTGGAATGTGTTTTAGTTATTTACCTTGAAATATGGATTATGACTTATGCAGTTACCTAATTGGAATTTGCGTTCAGATAATTACATTTCCATATTGATTATCCATTATTGACTGATGATAACTATAGTTGTACTTAACCCTTGTTAATTATTTGATCTCACCCTTAATTTTTTTCCCAAGGATATGAATAAGAGATATTTGAATGAACTTTAAGGATGAAATCTATTATCTTTTCTTATGAATTATGTATTATTTTATTTTCCCAATGTAATATGGGTATCATGTATGTAATCCGGTTTTCCAAAAATGCTAAAATGTTTGATCCACTGGGATTTTAATCTTATATCCTTGAAAATGTAAAAAATTAATAAACTAGGTTCAGGATACTGAGGTCGAGGTCAGTATAGTTTACTTGTGATATCTTATAACCCATTCATTAACAATATTTATTTATCTTAATTATTTTGGGTGATAACTATATTTTTTTTCTTATATATTTCGATTTTGATGTTAGGATCATTGCATATTGACAATGGTTACATCATATGTATAATATAAATCATTATATAAATTTAATATATATTCATTATATACATATTTATAAACTTTCTTAAATGTTAGATATCAAAAAAAGTATCACACTATTCATGGAGACATTTGTTTATACTTACTCATGAACAATGTTTTCATTTCCAAATGAAAATACGGAAAGAAATATAAATAATATTTTATCATTACATAATAATAATTGTACAATAAATAACATATACATTTATTAATTCCAAAATTATATCCATAAATATGAGGTGGTGATGGTAAATAAATCGTATCACCATGTCGAGGCCGTAATCCACACGTGTGTGGGAGCAATATTTTAATATCCCATTTAATGGAAAGGTGGTGGGAAATAGTTTTACCATAATAATAATAACATATCAATATTTTTAGGATATTAGAGTCATTATTTTATAATGGATACAACAGATTTAGTGTAATTATAAGAAAAAATAAACTTTGAAAAACTCGGGTAATATAATTACCTCTTCTTTGAAACACTTCCATTATATTAAAACTTAAGCCTTCTAAGGATGGTATTAGGGTAATATTAGGAGATAATGAATTAATGGAAATAATCTCAGAATTTTTTTGGGTAGTTATTTTTTGATCTATAGGGATATTTTTTTAATTATGGAGAAGAATAAGTTACCATTTCTAATTGAGGGGAAGGATACACATGGAATTTCTTAAAAGATTTAAATAATATAAATTCACTTTCTTCAAAAAGTGAATCAAAATGAAAAAAACTAAAGGTAAGAATATATAAGGTCAAAATCTATTTAAAAAATAATACTATTTCAATTATATGTGTAATTACAAACCTTATCTCTTAGTTTAACCTTTGGTAAACCCTTTTTAACCAAAACCATGGTAACAATTTTTTTTATCATTTTCACTATTAATTTTGAAAAAAATGGAAGTGTCCTCCTTAAAAAAAATTTAAAATAAAATAAAAAATAAGGAATAAATTTTATCAAATGAAATTTCATTATTGGTAGATATTAATTTTAAAATAAATATGTAAAACACAATGGAAACCATTTTTTGAAAAATGCATTTTTAAGTATAAAAAATAATTTGGTTTCATTACTCGAATTCTAAAAATTATTAGATGAATGTTAAAATATTTGAATGAATATATATTTTATATATTTTATTAAATTTTTTAATCAATGGTGATTTATGTATTTAATTAATATAAAACAAATTGCGCACATAAAAAGTGTTTTTAAAAAAATAACTATTTAATCTATAAATTATTTTATCTTCATTCCTAACCACTATAAAACAAATGTATGAATAATTTTTTTTATGAATAAACCATATATTTATTTTTAATAAATATTTAATAGTGGTTAATATATTTTTCAGTATAAAAATTGATAACACCGAGAAAAATATATTTTTTTCAGAAAGTTTGTTTTTTACTCATGAAATGGTTTTATTAAAAATTTAATGATTTCTTATTAAGAATCAATCAATAATTTTTAATTAACGAGAACCTTAAAAATTTTGTAGTGTTTTTAATCCTATTAACACCGACCAATAAAAGGACTGGGTTTTAAATTTTATAATATATCTTGGTTTATTTAGATGTGGGGTACTGTATAAGGAAATATATAAAACACTTAAAATTTATTTCGAAGGAATACATATAAAATATTAGGGTGTTACATAAACTATAAAATTATACTATTTTAGTATTTTTCTATTTAATTGTCTACTAAAACGTATGGTTTTAAAACAATTTTTAGACTAATTTCTGATAGATAATAACTCTATTCACTCCAAGATTTTCTAATTTAATTGAGTTGACAATCCTCTATATTATTCTAATAAAATTGAATGGATTTATGAAATGAATGAAGATGAATTGGTAAATATATTACAAATTAAAATTATTATAATATAAAATACTAGAGTTAACAAGAACCTAGATAAAATTTTGAGAAACATTATTCTATGCCTTCAATTGGGATATTCTTAATACGTTAAAGGTAGATTTCCTAGGAAGCCTCTTCTGAGTTTCTTGTGGTAAAAATTTCTTCTCTTAAAGAAAATATTTTTAACAGATAGAAAAATTATTAGTGTTACCTAAATTAAAAAAATAAATAATATCACTAGAGGATACCATAATATATACCATTTTTTAACGAAAATTGGTGACCTGAATTGGTTTCCCAATTCATGTCGCCTATAGAATTTATTAAAGTCAAAAAAGAAGGACAATACAACCTTGAGGTGTAAAGAACTTACACCAGCAGGGATTTAAAGGGGTTATAAAAAAGCTCACTCAAAATAAACCTATTCTTGAAGACAACCCAGAAGAATCAACAGTCAATTTTATCTTTCAAAGCTGGATCTTCAAATATGCAGTCCATCCAACAATTCAAGGAGTTATCCTATTGGAAAAATTAGAATAGTCTGAGCCTTCCTCCCCTGAAGTCAGCATGAACTGCTAGAAAGCATGAGGAGCAGATGAAAAACGAATCAGGCAGTGGGTTAAAAAGATAAAATAGATGGTTAAAATAGAATTTCATCCCCTGCTAACTGATTAAACTAGAAATTAACACATCAAATACAACAATTAAAGCAAGCTAATGCCCAGATCCTCCAGTATACAGTCCAAGCTAGATCGAAAAAATACAATCAGAGCTAGAATGAATACATTTTGCTTCCATATCTTTTTTTACACATCCATCAAACAGAAAAAGACATACTGGTCCAACCAAAGAATCATAATACTTAAATCCATCACATTAAGCAGGTATAAAAAGTCTTTAAAATCAACCAGAGTCGAGGCAAGAACAAGCTAGAGGTCTAAAAAATCCAGACCTTGTGGTTGAAAACAGCAGAAATCTCCAGAGAGCAGAATAATAGTTCACCAAACCACATAAACATGGTGCAAACAGAAGGATAGAAAATCTAAAATTCTCAAATATAGACATCAAAGAAAACTCTCAAACAGATTCAAAATCCATAAACAGATCATGACAACCCAATAATCAATACAGTCAAAGTCAGCAAGCACCAGTAAAAATGAAAACATCTACAGGAATCAGAAAATACCAAATCCTGCAATGCAGAGGCCGAAAAAACATCATAGATTAATTAAGGAGTTTTTTGAAACATCATATTCAATCTCTCATTTAATATATCCTACTCAACTGATCATTTTTTATTCATCTAAAAAATTATTTACCTTTATGAAATGCCACTTTAACCCATTAATAATGTTTTCATCATTAACAAATCCTATGTATAAAATTAATTTGTAAATAATTAATTTTTTCTTCGAGATTCTATAAATATATATAACCCTAAATTAATGATTCTGAAAATGAATCCTTCTTACCAGATCCCTTATTTTATAGTGAAACCATATTAGGTTTTTCTTTTAATTTTCTGACAAGATATATAAGAAACTAATAACCATAATATTATTTATTATTTTGTACTGTAAAGACCCGGAAATTTCAAGGAAATTTTTTTCATAATTTTCCTTGGAATTTTACATGAACGCAGTTTCTGACGACGCCTGATTCTGAGGCCCGGTGTGACCGGAATCATTTTCGGAAGTTTGGCTCAGGTACGTTCAGTGAACGAACCAGCGGGAATTCCTATCTTTTGAACCGGTGCTCGGAATCGAATTCTAAGGGCACCGATGGAACCGTAGCGCAGGTATTTGCATAGGAACACCACTTCCAAAGTTGCGTTTACACGCGATAAGTTGTTAGAATTTGTGGAAGTTGAAATAAAAATTAAACTACAATTTTTATTTTAACTAAGTGGATTAGGCTTTGGGTGGAAATTGGGTTACAACCCAACTTCCCAAGGGAGGTTATGAAGGTGGTGGGTCCCACATGAACCCTACCACTTCACCTTCCCTAACCTTCCATAACTCTTCACATTCTTTAACCCCCCTCAACTCACATTTAATATTTGAAAACTTAAGTTTAATAACTTATGTTATTAATTAAGTGAGTTAAGTGTGGTTATTTGAATTTTAAACTCTTGAAATTCAAATTCTTGTTATGTTAATAAAATAAGAGGTAAGCTTATTTTATTTTGGGGTTGGAACCTTTGTTGCCTGAAAGGATTGGGGAGAAAAGCTAAGGAAAGCTAGAGTTCTTCATCTTCTTCGTCGAAGAACACGAAGAACGTGAAGAACGCATCGTACTCTGTCGAAGAATGCCGAGTCCTCAGAGACCGACTAGGTGACGCCTTTTACCGCGACGGTTCTTCCACGACGTCTTCTTCCGCGATTTCTTCTTCCGCGACATCTTCTTCCGTGACGTCTTCTTCCGCGAAGTCTTCTTCCGTGGCATCTTCTTCTGTGACGTCTTCTTCCGCGACATCTATTTCTGCGACGAATCCTCATTTGACGAACCTCTGTTCAAGCTCGCATGAGGTAGGGGGTTTACGTATTTTCTATATGTGATTATCTTCCTTCTTTTATCCGCGTCTATTTGGACCGCATGATATCAGTTAATAGGAGGAGGCCGGACCACACAAACACGACCGTCCCCCTCAATTTTTGTTTTTCTTGTTATTGCGGATCGAATGAAATTGACGTGGTGTCGTCGCACCGTGCGGGATCGAGCGGCAAGGATGCGCGACATCGTCACGCCACGCGGGATCGAGCGGCAAGAATGCATGACGCCGTCACGCCGCGTATTCAAATTTTAAACTCTCGTGCGTGGGTTTCTAATTGCAAGGCATTCGTATAATTTACATTGGATAAATTATACCCTCGTCAATGATTAAAATCATCTGTTTATTATTAGCCAATTGATAACACCTAACGCGGAGGACGCGGGCCGAACAAACACGGCCCGAAAACCCTCCGCAGCTTGTTTATCGATGTGCGGATCAACAGACGATGATGAAGCAGGCCTCTATGGCGTTTGAATCCCTTCACAGTGAAGGTCGGGTCTCGGAAGGACCGTTGGCGAAGACGGAAGGAGAAACGGACCACCGAAGCGCGTCCGGTGGTCCGCGGAAGGCGGTGGCGGCGACGGTTGCTGCCGGCTCCAATTAGCGGCGAGGGGGGGGGGGACCGTGCACCCCGCCCGTGGCTTCCGCTTGGCCGCTATGGCCAAGCCACGGCCGGCCGGGCCGGGCCCATCCGAGTCGGACCCGGGTTGGGTCGACCCGGTTCGAGCCGACCCAGGGGGGGGGGGGGTCGGGCCGGGTCGGCCCGGGCCCGGACCCCCCGTTTTCAGACCCTCTTTGGTCTTTTTCCCATATCTTGGTCTACGGACCTCCGATCGATGCACCGTCAGTTGAATAGCGATCCTTGGAACGAGACGGTCGTTTTGGTATATCGCACTCAAGGTTTCGGAACACTTGAGGTTCGGCCGGGTTGGTTGGGATACGAAACCAACCGGGCCCTCGGAACGGAAATGCTTATATCTTGAGCTCCGGACGTCCGATTGGCGTGCCGTCGACTTTGGTGGATTCCTCTAAGTGAGACAGATCTTTTGGTTTACTCCATTCGAGGTTTGGATGCCGTCGGAGTGCGGTCGGGCGGGTTCGCTCACGAAACCAATCGGGCCCCTAGAATGAAAAAAGCGAATAACTTACAGACCGGGCGTCTGATTGACGCGCCGTCTGTCTCGTTGAATTCCTATTGATGAGAAGGAACTTTTGGCATACTTTGCCCAAGTTTTGGATGCAGTTTGATAGTGGCCGGGTTGGATTGCACCTGAAATCCAACCGGGCCCCTATAACGGAAAAGTTGATATCTTTCAGACTGGACGTCTGTTCGACGAACCGTCAGCGGCGTTGGTGATCACGTTGAGAAACAGTCCCTATGAGTATACCCTATAAGAGTTCGGGGTACAGTTGAGATACGGCCGGGTTGGTTCGCTCACGAAACCAACCGGGCCCCTGGGACGAAAAGGCTAATAACTCACAGACCGGGCGTCCGATTGACGCGCCGTCTGTTGCATTGAGGCCCCTAGGAAGAGGTGGTCCCTTGGGATACTTCTTCGTGGGACTTTGAGATACTTGGAGTATCGATTTTTAGCTCGTGGAGCGGACCCTCCCAGAGACGAGTGTGCGGAGTACGGAGACTGTGTAGCCAACTGAGACCTAACGACTGCTTGATCGACTCAACTTGGAGTGAGTCGACTAGCCCAGTGGACGGAGCACTACTTTGTGAGGTGCAGACCCATGGAAGATGGAGAACTACCTGTGTGACAGTGAAGAATCGCGGTACTCGTCCGGAGAGTACCTCAGCAGGCTACTAGGGGGTGTGCACTACTGTGTTTGGGTGACATACCCCGGCGGGAGGTACTACTGTGTTTGGGTGGCTGACCCACAGTACTCGACAGGAGGAGTACCTCAGCAGTCTTAGGTTAGTGAGCAGTACCTCGGAGTCGTGACAGGACCACTGTACACTCCAGAGACGGGGCTCTTCAGCAGTTACAGTTTCGATAATGAAAATCCTGGTTTGAGCTCAGACTTTTGACCTTTGTGTTTACCTCCTGATTGAGATGGGTCACTTGATAAATTAGGTATATGTATGGGCATATAACTGGGTAGTGTTTATCCATTGATTTCATGATCTTGGTGTTTTCCTCATGATTGAGATGGGTTACTCGATAACTTAGGTATATGCATGGGCATATACCTAAGTAGATGTTATCTATTGAGATCTTATTTGTGGTTATCCTTGTTAGTTTTTAGTGAGACCTTGAGGGTCTCAGGGTCCCTACTGAGTATTGTTATACTCACACCTACACGAGCTATGCCTACACCTTGTTGTGTTGGTTGCAGACGACAGGCAGTGCTGACGGAGGCCGAGTGTTCGGGGATTGGACGGTACCCGGAGGTGGACTACACGACGAGTCTGTATCCGGAGGTGGACTTCACGATGAGACGACACACGGAGGAGGTTGATGGGAGAGAGTGTTGTGGAGGCTATATATACCTACCCTTAAGGTAGGATCCGTGGTGGACGATCCAGGAGCTGCTCCATCTGTACCTACCCTTCAGGTAGGATCCGAGGAGGACGACCCAGGAGCTGCTTCCGTCCTTCCAGCTATTGTATTTTTTTGTTGTACTTTTTTCAGTTGTATTTGTACTTTCTTTTGGGTTTGTATTCTGGACCAATTACTTTTCATCACTTCTCTTTGTACTTAGTGTTTTACTTCCGCTTGTACTATGTGGTGTTTTGTTTACTTTTATAAAGGCAATGCCTTCCCAGTTATCGGGATTTACGCCTTTTGTGCTAGTCGCCAGCCCCTGGCCTATGGAAGGCAGGCTTGGGGTAGTCACGGCACGGGCCCCGAGGACGGGTCGTGACAAATTGGTATCAGTGGAGTCGATTCTACCGTAGAACTTATAACTATTATATTCTTCTTTCTGTGAAGCAATAATGTTAAGAGTACCGAGTGTGGTTTTCAGTTCAGGGAGTCCAGTGTTGGTGCGGGCGGCCGATGTATCCATACACCAGGATCCTGACAACTGATTTATGACTTTGTGCATGAAAACACTGATTGCGTGTGTGCTTTCAAAGGTCTTCCATTAAAACAGGTCAAACCAGGTCAGCTCACCAGGTATAATCGTTTGACCATGTCATGTTGTTTCTTTCAGGATTCATTTTCACAGATGACCAGCTAGAGCCCAGAGGGATGTGCGTACTGACAGCCTGTCGAGCGACGAGGCTTCGGTATAGGGCCCTCTTGCAGTTGAGGCACCAACGGTACTACCATACGTTGGGCCACTGATGCCACCAGCCCCAGCAGTAGGCGATGCACGCCACTTGAGTGTGCTGCACGAGTTCCAGCGCCAGAGGCCACCCAGGTTCAGGGATAGACGGATCTGTAGGTGGATGAGGTTTGGCTAGAGGATGTGGTGAGTGTCTTCAAGCTAGTGGGGACGCCTGCAGACTTCATGGTGATCTTTGCTGCCAGCCTCCTTCAGGCAGTAGCAGGCAGGCGGTGGAGCCACTTGTTTCAATTTTGCGACGGGACGACCTTCACATGGGAAGACTTCGAGACCTTCTTCATGGTGGATTTTGTGCCAGTATCTCTACACCCCGAGCATGTACAGGAGTTTCTGCCTTTGCCGCGTGTTTTTCGATTAGTAGCCGAGTCATCTGTGGGCAGTAGACAGATGATGCAGAGGTCTAGGAGGACCAGACTAGCAGTTTGACGATCACGGGTTTTAGGACCGGTGGTGCGGGGCACCCGAGGTGGGGTCAGAGCCAGGCGTGCCAGAAACGGACAGTGTTACTCCTGCGGCAGGAAGGGTCACCTGGCACGTGACTGTCCGACTCCTCGTACAGTTGATCCGCAGGCTTTGGACGAGCCACCGAGGCAGAAGCAGTGGCTGGTGCTTGAGAAACATCCGAGTAGTGGACAAGGAAGTAGAGCTCCAGGAGCAGGTAGAAAGGATCAGAACTAGTGGATACGTCCCTTGTACTTCTAGTTCCATGTTGCGGTTGTATTCGTGTCTTTGTAGTATAAGCTGCAATAATAAAAAGACACTTATCTTTGTTTTCTTTCATGTCCTTTTGTTTGGTTGATACTGAGTGGTCCCGGTTAAAACTGTTGACTTGACCCTCACTTTCGATATTTCTACTGGAGGAGACCCAGTAACCTCACACTGATGCCGGCAGTGTGACTCGACCCTTGGAGACGAGAGTGACAGTTGGATCTCTTGGTAGTTACGTCGAGGCCTTACGACGTCATCCATGGCATGAATGCATCCTTCATATCAGGATTGACTGTATTAAGCAATGAGCATGGTTCATCCAGGGGATGAGACCGAGTTTCTCTTTTCGGAAAAGGCTAAATTTTAGCAGCTCTTTCAGATCATAGGAAAAGAAGGTGCAGATCATCCAGGAGTGGATGAAGAATGCACAGTGCAGTAAGAAACAGGAAACCGGTGCCAGTCTTAGAGACTCAGGCGTGTTAAATGTTTGAAGAAGAGGATTATTTAAAGAGATATGAGTCTGTGAAGCGGCAGATGTGGAGGCAGAGCTAGGAGAGCAGCATGAGGTGGTGTACATCGTAACATGCTACAACCACCCGCTTTTGTTATCCCCGCCAGGCTTAGGGAGCTGGAGGGCAGAGGAAGAGTGCGGATACATGCGGTTAAGGAGTGTGACCCAATGGATCTAAAAAATGATTCAAGGGACAGTCTGTGTCCACTACTAGCTGTTGTAGTAACATACATTGATATGAATCATTCCTTGCTTTCACAGATCTTGTCCCAGACCTAGAGTTTCCAGTAAGCCGTGGACTTGACCCTCACTTCTGGAGATACCTTAGGAGGAGACTCGATAATCACACTTATGCCGACAGTGCAGTCAGACCCTCAAGGCGAGAGTTTCGGTTGGAATCTCTTGGTGTCAGCGTCGAGGCCTTACAACGTTGGTCTAAGTATGGATTGGATCCACAGTTCATACACGGATTGAATGTATTAGGCAAAAAAGGTTGTGGTTTAACTACGACGTCGGGATGGGTTTTCCTTGGTCGGTGGAAAGGAAACCCCAGGCAGCATAGGATAAACTCTTTCACAGGAGGGTGCGACTGATCACTCTTGAGTCGGTCAACCATACCCTCGTGGCAGCAGTCATTTGAGTTTCAGTTCTAACTAGAATTGGAGACTTCTAGAGTTCGAAGATGACGATCACGACCTTATACGGGTCTCACATCGACGAGGTTTACAGAGATTTGGCCAAGGCGACAAGTTATCTCTGAGGTTCAGTGGACCATTCCTAGGACCTCAGTTGGGTAGGCGGGATGGTTTACCGCTTGAACCATCCACCTCAGTTGCACCAGGTGCACGACGTCTTCCACGTATCTCAACTGAGGAGATACGTGCTCGACCCTTCATATATCATCGACCATGAGGAGTTGGACGATGGCGATGGGGTGAATTTCATGGAGGTTATAGTGGTGATCAAGAATCTACAGGAGCAGATCCTATGAGGACGGTCGATACCGCTTTTGTGACCCTAGTTTGTGTTTAAGCTTTACGGGGACGTAAATCCCTGAGGTGGGAGTAATGTAAAGACCCGGAAATTTCAAGGAAATTTTTTTCTAAATTTTCCTTGGAATTTTAAATGAACTCAGTTTCTGACAGCGCCAGATTGTGAGGGCCAGTGTGCCCGGAATCATTTTTCGAAGTTTGGCTCGGGTACGTTCAGTGAACGAACGAGCGGGAATTCATATCTTTTGAACCGGTGCTCGGAATCGAATTCCGAGGCCACCGATGAAACCGTAGTGCCGGTAATTGCTTTGGAACGCCACTTCTGAAGTTGCATTTACACGTAGTAAGTTTTTAGAATTTGTGGAAGTTAAAATAAAAATTAAACCACAATTTTTATTTTAACTAAGTGGATTAGGCTTTGGGTTGAAATTGGGTTACTACCCAACTTCCCAAGGGAGGTTATGAAGGTGGTGGGGCCCACAAGAACCCTACCCCTTCACCTTCCCTAACCTTCCATAACTCTTCACATTCTTTAACCCCCCTCAACTCACATTTAATATTTCACAACTTAAGTTTAATAACTTATGTTATTAATTAAGCGAGTTAAGTGTGGTTATTTGAATTTTAAACACATGAAATTCAAATTCTTGTTATGTTAATAAAATAATAGGTAAGCTTATTTTATTTTGGGGTTGGAACCTTTGTTGCTTGAATGGTTTGGGGAGAAAAGAAAAGGAAAGCTAGTGTTCTTCATCTTCTTCGTTGAAGAACATGAAGAACGCGAAGAACGCATCGTACTCCGTCGAAGAACGCCGAGTCCTCGGAGACCGACTACGTGACGCCTTTTACCGCGACGGTTCTTCCGCGACGTCTTCTTCCGTGAAGTCTTCTTCCGCGACGTCTCTTTTCGCAACGAATGATCGTTCGAAGAACCTCTATTCAAGCTCGCATGAGGTAGGGGGTTTACGTGTTTTCTATACATGATTCTCTTCTGTCTTTTATCCGCGTCTATTTGGACCGCATGATATCAGTTAACGGGAGGAGGTCGGACCACACAAACACGACCATCCCCCTCCCTTTTTGTTTTTCTTGTTGTTGAGGATCGAATGAAATTGACGCGGTGTCGTTGCACCACGCGAGATCGAGCGGCAAGGATGCACGACATCGTCACGCCATGCGGGATCGAGCGGAAAGAATGCGCGACGTCGTCACGCCGCGTATTCAAATTTTAAACTCTCGTGCGTGGGTTTTTGATTGCAAGGAATTCGTATAATTTACTTTGGATAAATTATACCCTCGTCAATGATTAAAATCATGTGTTTATTATTAGCCAATTGATAACACCTAACGCGTAGGACGCGGGCCGAACAAACATGGCCCGACAACTCTCCGCAGCTTGTTTATCGATGTGCGGATCAACGGATGATGACAGAGCAGGCCGCTATGTCATTTGAATCCCTTCGCAGTTAAGGTCGGATCCCGGGAGGACCGTTGGCGAAGACGACAGGAGAAACGGACCATCGGAGCACGTCCGGTGGTCCGCAGAAGGCAGGGGCGGCGTGCCATGCCGGCACGACGACGCCGGCGACCGGAAGGTGGGCGGCGGCGGTTGCTGCCGGCTCCAATTAGCGGCGAGGGGGGGGGGGGGGACCGCGCACCCTGCCCGCGGCTTCCGTGCGGCCGCGCTGGCCGAGCCGGCTGGGTCGGGTCGACCCGGTTCGGGCCGACCCGGGGGGGGGGGGGGGGGGGTCGGGCCGGGTCGGCCCGGGCCCCGACCCCTCATTTTCAGACCCTCTTTGGTCTTTTGCCCATATCTTGGGCTACAGACCTCCAATCGACGCACCGTCAGTTGCGTAGAGAATCTTGGAACGAGATGGTCGTTTCGGTATATCACACTCAATGTTTTAGAACACTTTGGGTTCGGCCAGGTTGGTTGGGATACGAAACCAACTGGGCCCTCGAAGCGGAAACGCTTATATCTTGAGTGTTGGACGTCTGATTGACGTGCCGTCGACTTTGGTGGATTACTCTAAGTGAGAAGTATCTTTTGGCTTACTCCGTTTGAGGTTTGGATGCGGTCGGAGTGTGGTCGGGTTGGTTCGCTCACGAAACCAACCGGGCCTCTCTAACAAAAAAGCCAATAACTCACAGACCAGGCTTCCGATTGACGCGCCGTCTGTCTCGTTGAATTCCTCTGGATGATACGGAACTTTTGGCATAGTTCTATTGAGTTTTGGATGCAGTTGGATAGTGGCCGGGTTGGATTGTACCCAAAATCCAACCGGGCCCCTGAAACGGAAAAGCTGATATCTATCAGACTGGACGTCCGTTTGACGAACCGTCAGTGGAGTTGGTGATCATGTTGAGAAACGGTCCCTATGAGTATACCCTATGAGGGTTTGGGGTACAGTTGAGATATGGCCGGGTTGGTTCGCTCACGAAACCAACCGGGCCCCTAGGACGAAAAGGCTAATAACTCAGAGACCGAGCGTCTGATTGACGCACCATCTGTTGTGTTGAGACCCCTATAACGAGGAGGTCACTTGAGATACTTCTTCGTGGGACTTTGAGATACTTGGAGTATCGACCTGTAGCTCTTGGAGCGGACCCTCCTAGAGACGAGCGTGCGGAGTACAGAGACCGTGTAGTCGACTGAGACCTGGTGACTGCTTGATCGACTCGAATTGGAGTGAGTCGACTAGCCCAGTGGACGGAGCACTACATAGTGAGGTTCAGACCCATGGAGGATGGAGCACTACCTGTGTGACAGTGCAGACCCGCGGTACTCGTCCGGAAAGTACCTCAACAGGCTTCTAGGGGGTGTGCACTACTGTGTTTGGGTGACATACCCCAGCGGGAAACACTACTGTGTTTGGGTGGATGACCCGCGGTACTTGACAGGAGGAGTACCTCAGCAGTCTTAGGTTAGTGAGCAGTACCACAGAGTCATGACAGGACCACTGTACCCTCCAGAGACCGGGCTCTTCAGCAGTTATGGTTTCGATAATGAAAATCCTGGTTTGAGCTGAGACTTTTGACCTTTGTGTTTACCTCATGATTGAGATGGGTCACTTGATAACTTAGGTATATGTATGGGCATATACCTGGGTAGTGGTTATCCATTGATTTCATGATCTTGGTGTTTTCTGCATGATTGAGATGGGTTACTCGATATCTTAGGTATATGCATGGGTATATACCTAAGTAGAGGTTATCTGTTGAGATATTCTTTGTGGTTATCCTTGTTGGTTTTTAGTGAGACCTTGAGGGTCCTGGGGTCCCAACTGAGTATCGTTATACTCACCCCTACACGGGCTATACCTGCACCTTATTGTGTTGGTTGAAGACGACGGGCAGTGCTGACGGAGACCGAGTGTTCGAGGATTGGACGGTACCCGGAGGTGGACTACACGACCAGTCAATACCCGGAGGTGGACTACACGACGAGTCAGTATCCGGAGGTGGACTTCGCGATGAGATGACACACGGAGGAGGTTGACGGGAGAGAGCGTTGTGGAGGCTATCTGTACCTACCCTTCAGGTAGGATCCGTGGTGGATGATCCAGTAGTTGCTCCATATGTACCTACCCTTTAGGTAGGATCCGAGGAGGATGACCTAGGAGCCGCTTCCGTCCTTCCTGCTATTGTCTTTTTCTGTTGTACTTTGTTCAGTTGTAGTTGGACTTTCTTTTGGGTTTGTATTCTGGCCCAATTATTTTTCCGCACTTCTCTTTGTACTTAGTGTTTTACTTCCTCTTGTACTCTGTGGTGTTTTATTTACTTTTATAAAGTCAATGCCTTCCCAGTTATCGGGATTTACGCCTTTGGTGCTAGTCGCCAGCCCCTGGCCTGTGGAAGGTAGGCTTGGGGTAGCCACGACATGGGCCCCGAGGACGGGTCGTGACATGTACAATTTTTAATGATTTTTATTTCCTATTACTCCTATCAAGATGAAGTAAGAAATAAAAAAGAGAAATTGAAAAATCATTATTGGGTCAATGAAGATCAAATAATAATAACATGTTATCAAAAAAATGATTCAATAAATAAAAAATTATATTTTATTTAAAATAAGTATATGAAAAAGACTAACAATGGGTTAAATAATTATTCAAATTGAAAATTAGTAAACCATTAAATTTAATTGGCGATTCATGGAGAAAACAATATCCCATGCATTAACTTTTAATTTAATATTGAGTCCTTGTTATAGTGATAACAAAATATGTGTAGGTATATAAGAGAAAATCTTAATGTGACCTATAGATTTTCAATATCTTAAAATAAAATTTCAAGGATATAATAATATACATCAATTCTTGGGATTGAATTTACAACTAGCATAAACTCACATAAAGTCTTCATATAATGTCATAGTTTCAATGTGTAGTTTCATTTTAGATTAGGAAAAAGATTTTGTATTGTTGAAATGACACAAAAAATTATAATAAATCGTTGATTCCAATGTGTTCTATATAGTTGAAACCTATTGCTTGTGGGGCATGGGTGAGTTGGTTAAAGGAAGTGGCGTCCTGACCCCAAGGTTCTGGGTTTGAGTCCTTGCAAGGCAACACACACTATATGATAAAAGACCTCTCGTGGGACCCTATACCCTAGTGGGAAATAGACTAAGCCCAAGGGTTGACCACTTTGGGCCTCGCTAGAGATGTGCAGTCTACAGGTGGGGAGGCCACCCCAATAAATCATTACACAACAACACGTTTAATTTTCTATAAGAATAGCTGCTAAAATCTGCATCCCCCTCCCGATGACCTAGATCTATACCACCGGGATCTGATCCCCCTCCTTATCGGAGGGGGGAGTTTCATGTTCGTTGCTGCATGGGAGGGATGATCCTTCGTCATACCATGGTTCTTATCCACCCTTTCCTAATATCTCTATCACCTCAAATGTTCTGGTTCTCTTCCGAGAGGCGCCCCAGCTATATCTTCTCCCAACTGAGCTAAACAACACTGCAGATCTATGCAGTTATACCCTAGTGGATCTTTTTTCATCGTCATCGATTGAAGGTGGAAGTGTTTGCTCATGTCACCTCAAAATCATGGGAACTTTATGAGCATAATTTCATTGGGTTACTTGATCGGAGACATATTATGGTTCGGTTTGGATCAGAGGATGATGTGATTATCGCTTGGTCCAGGGCTCTTAGAAGGTGCGATGATTCTTTATTTTAGTTGTTCTAAAGGAGATTATATTTTCATATGTAGAGTGACATTTCATCGATTGCGAAAAAGGTAAGTGTCCTCAGTCTCCATCTTTCTTTTCAAAATCATTTGATTCCCTGTGCAATTGGCAATATGATATGGCGATATATTTGTTCTGATCAACAAATCGAGTCTGTGTCTCATCTGATTTGTCCACGGATATGTGTTGGGGTCGATGTTGTGAGACCTCCTATGCGTTGTTTTTGGATTACTTATGAGAATGAGTTTTTCTGGATGAAGGAGGTTGTCTTTGAGAATTTGGTGGTAGTTATCTGCAATGGTGGACTAAGCATTAACTTGAAAGTGTTGGAAGGGAAAAGTGTTGATGGATGTAGGGTATAACACCCCAGGTAAATAAAGAATATGACATTTTTATATTTATCCCTATTTGTGAGAAAATATTAATATTACTTTAAAGGGAACTCTATGCTCGATGGCGTACCCAATACGCGACAACGAGTTCCTTTGAAATCTTACGTTGCACTATAATAATATTATTTTAAATGGTAGTCAACACATAGCCGTTGTAGTGGAGGGAATGAACCGAACTAACTACAAAATGATTATATATGTTTGTCAAATATTTTTACTTTATACAATAAATGTTAGAGGAATAAAAATGTGAATGAATTAAATTTTTAAGCGTAAACATTCTAATGTTCTTTAGAAGGTCGATTAACCGCCTTTTGATGGAGAACCTCTTTTAAATCCATGTTTTGACAATTTTATGTGTTATATTTGAAAAAATAAAATTCTTCTTTAAAATCGGGACATCAAAATTTACTTTGTGTAAATTTTTGGTATCTTTCTGATAAAGTTCATTTTTTTAATGAATACTGAAAAATGATGTATTTTAATTCAAAACCACTTTTTAATCTAATTTATTTATATGATTAGATTATCTTTTGAATTGGGTTTAAAGTGAAATTAGAATATATTTTTACCATTTAATCCAATAGTGGTCATTGGAATTAATTTCACTTTGAAATTGGACTTAAACTAGTGTCAATCTTTTAATAGATATTGTTTCATAAAAACACGCTCTTTGCTCTGACAGCGGGAATTAATTGTTAAATTAATTAATGTAACTTATATGTTTTGAATTTTTTAAAATATACATCATTTTTGAATTCGGAATATCAAATATATCTTAGGGTGAATTTTTGGTAATTTTCTAAAAAACTACAATTATTGATGAATAGTGAAACCACTAAGTGGTACCTATAAAAACTGATTTTCCGTTTAAATGAAATTTTTCCACCTTTGTGTTTTGAATTTCAAAAATTCGACATACATGGTTGTCATTAAGAAGTAAAATGTGGTTCAATGGGATTAAAATAATTCTGTGGTGAATAGTAATTTATTAAGTTTTTAATCGCGTTTAGAGGTAATTAGTGTAGTTTAAGGTAAAAATAATGTTTTAATAATATGAAATGACCTAGACACATGTTTTACCCTAATTGGATGAGTCATGGCCGACCCAGACAATCCATGGGTCAACTTGGGGACCCCATGGAGCCACTTTGGCTGGAAAATGACATAAATACATTTTTATTTAATGTTAAAATTAAAATGTCACAAACATGAGTTGTTTAACTAAAATTTTTTTACATGGGGTTATACAAGTAATATTTTTGACCATAAATAGTCATTGGAAATATAAAAATATTTAATACATAATAGTAATTTTTTTATAATTTTTAGACATTAAATAAATTAAATTATTTATGACATCATGATGATCCAGCGATGACCTCATTATTTAAGGATTTAAATAAAATGGAAAGATAATGTAAAATCTAAGACCTAAACATGTCCAAAAACTATTTTATGGGTGTATTTTGAACCCTTATCAACTTATCCTCGAAACACATCGATGTGGGACTATTAAAATCCGAAACACATTCTAAAATAAAGTAACATTTCTTTACTTTCCAAGAGTGCCCCTCCTCTCCTCTTATAAAAGGCCCCCACCTCTACCTCCTTACACACACTTCCAAAAACTTTGGATCGGACAAACCCTGCCCATTTTGTCTCTCCACATCCCTCTCTTACTCCTTGAAGCCTTACTTTGGGCAGAAGTCTTCCCAAGGAAGCCTTTGAGCTCAAACCAAAGGGAGTTACCCGATTTAAGGTAATGTCTTCACTTGTTTCCTTTTGTTTTATTTTTCTTCTCCAACCCCCTAAACTCTTTTTATTAATTTCTTTTGTAACAACTACAGTATCTTAAATATACTAGGATGTTGTTATAATAATCATTTGAGCTACACCTAGACACACCTACATCTAATGGTTAATGAACATACTATTTCTGTGGATGGTGAATTTCTACCTCACGAAACGATGATTGTTCAACACTCATATAACACCTTCAAAGGTGGCCATTAAGACGTCAATATATTTATATATGATATATAATATTTTTATTTTTTACTTAAGCTTCTGTATTTTTCTTTTTTGGCATAACTTTATGGTTTCCATTGTGGGTAAGCACGATAATTTCATTTTAGGATGTTCGGACTACCGCCCCCTCAAAGTGATTTGATTCGTTAATGCCGTATGTGGGATGTATAAAGGATGGATTTAAAGTTATTATATATGATGTATGTTACATATAAATGATGAATATAATTCTGGAATTAAAATATACATACCTCTCATTTGGTTTTAATTTCATTAATATGACATCGAAATGAAAGTAGCGTTCATGCGTACGTACGGCTTACCGTCTCCATGAACGGTGCATTTCATTTCTTACCTCTAAATGATTATGTAATATTGTAAATACATGTATATTCTGGATATATATGATATATATGATATCCAAATCATGAATATCATTCTGGATATAATGAACCTTTGACCACACGAACAACATGTAATTATAAGAAGTCCACTTTCGACTTAAGAACCAAATATCGACAAAACAAACATTATTAACTTAAATGATTACATAATGTTTATAACATGGCAATAAGTGATATAAAAGGAATAATGATCTTAAAAAAGGTTCTTAATAAAGTAGAAATTAACTCAAGTTTACTATTCAGGACGTTAAAGAATGATCGAGTCAAGTTGGACCCGAGGTAAGGGATCCTACTCCTCTCTTTCTTTTTAAGTACACTCTTTTACGTCATTCCTTTTAAAAATCATATTTATTGTTATTGGGATGTTATTTCATATTACTCTTACTGTAATTTTTATGTTCATATGATGAGAGACCCTATTCTTTCCCATCAATCCATTTTGGAATTTTTGAGTGGTGCCGTTAGGCTGCTGAATTTTCGTAAGAGATTTAACCTCTCTCTTTCATTTTAAGTACTCTTCTTAATTTCACTTCTTTTAAGCTCCTCTTTTTTATTCTGGGGGATTTTATTTTATATTCCTATTTCTGTACATTTTATGTTAATATAATTAGAGACACTATTTGATCTCATCAATCCATTTTTGGAAGTTTTAAGTGGCGTTGTTAGGCTGCCGAGTTTTTGTAAAGGATTTTTCATCTCAGTTTTATTCCCGTGAGATTTATGCTACATTTGCCAGCATTTCCTTTGAGTGGTGTATGTACTGCCCATTATTCTACTATTTGTGTAATATACTTTATTTTATGAGTATTTACATCAATGTTGTATTTTCCTTCCTTCATGGGGTGTATGTTTCGAAAGATACCCAAGTCGGTAAGGGAACCTTTCACCCTCCTCTTTTTAAAAGACTTCTTTTTTTGGGTATTTTAATTTACATATTTTAACTTTGGGATATGTTCTTCTATATCCTTATTGATGTAAATTTTATTTCCAAGTGATGAGATACCCTTTTTATCTCTCATCAACTCATTTTCTGAATTTTGTAGTGGTGCCGTTAGGCTGTCAAATTTTTGCAAGGAAACTTCTTAACCCAATTTTGATTCTTTGGGATAAACTTGTACTCCTTGAATATGTCATTCTATGAATATGTGTGAATAACATCTGATTGTTTTACACTTAATATCCACTTATATTGGGTGTATTTATATTTTTCACACATAATTATGAGATTGATTTATCCTTAATTTAAGGATACCTTCTTTATAAGGGATTTCATCTAATTTTAGATTTCTACTAAGACTTAATTGTTGTTATGCACCAATTCACTCTTATATGGTGTATATACTGTCCTTTGGAATATTATATCATGAATCCATTTATTCTCATGATATTATAAAGTTATGATTAAATGTTATTCCTCAATTATTGTATTCAAGTGTCTCTCATTTTGTTAAAAACCCTTTAACTAAAATATCGTTTTAAATGTTTTAATGATTTATTCTTATAAATATTTCTCATTAATATACATGTTTCCAAAATGTTTTTAATGATTTATTTATATGTATATTAATCATTTAAAATGTTAAAATCTTCAAAGTGGTATGGGACACTTTGTTTCAAAAATATCTTTATTAAATGTTTTAAATGGTTTTGAAAATGGTTTTTAGAATGGATTCATTATTTAAATATCTTAAAATGTTATATTGTTTTTACAATGTGGGAATGTTTTCTTTCCATTGTGCTTAAGTTATGTTCTATGATTATGTTATGTTTCTTGGGCATTGTTTATGAATTCGGGTGGTTCCGTGATAAACTAAGGGCGGGTGAGCCCAATATAGCTCTCCAATGCATTGGGTAACACGAAGGGGTTAAACGTTAAGGTTTCTCCAAAGAGATTTAGGGAATATACTTTGGTGGGTATTCCAGACGCAACCAAGAGGGTTACTCCCTACGTAAGAATGTTATGAATGCCTCAAGTTACCTTTTATGTCTTATGATTTCTAAGATTTATTCATGATTTGATGAGGTATGTTAGTGTGGCTTTGTTTTATGGGTGAAGTATGATTTCATTCTTATGTATATATGAACTCATGTTTCTTTTCCATATTTTTTTAACCCTTACTGAGCTTTTTATGCTCATCCCATGTTTTTGAAATGTTTTTCACAGGTCAAGGGAAAGGTACATGATGTGATGATAGTGTCAAGGATGTGTCAAGAAAGAATCCGTGTTTTATTTTAAATATGTTTACATTGATGGTAAAAATGAATACTATCTTTTATGTAACCACTTTTTTTAATTGTGGAATGTAATGAAAGTTTTATGATCTAATTCTCTAAAACTCTAAACCTGAAAATATCCTCAATGTGTAATCTTGTAATAACTCAAGATTAAGTAAGGTTTAAGGCTGGGCCTTACAGTTGGTATCAGAGGTTGGTTTAGATAACTTTAGAGGTTAGGATATTCTTTAATCATAGGTGACATTACCATAATGGTTAGGATCTCAGAAAGAGTCCTAGTTTTAGATAAAGTGAATGAGTAAGTATATCTTAGTGTTTACCTTCCTCATTAGTACATGATTGTTTTGTTGATATACTCACACTGAAATTTCTATTTTTAGTGAATGGATGGATCTAGCAGGCACCAAAGAGACAACAGGTTTGAAGGAAACTATGGTGGTTCTCTGATTAAGATACTAGATAAAATGGGGGATTCAATGAGGAAACTTGTGGTTGTTCTAAACCAACTAAGAAGGAGTCATGATCAACCATTTAAACCTTGGTATGATCTGTAAAGCATCATGTATGAGATGACCAATCGATGTGGAAGTTCAGGTAATAATTATAAGGGTAACCATTAGAGTTTATATGATCCTTACTTTTGAGGTAATTATGGGTTATTATATGTTATGATGAAAAATGAAAGGCATGAGATAATCTTGAGGTTAAAATATTCTATGATTATTTTTGAATATTTTATCTCATTTTGGGGATTTTTTTACGAATTATATAGTTTTGGAAAAAGGACAACACACAAACCGTGTGGCAACCCGTCAGGTCGGACAAAGCTGCGGGAATCAAACCCACAACCAAAGTGTGACTGGTATTTATCTCCTACCACTGGACTATGTGAAGTCCCTGGTTAGTTTGACTAATTATTTTTAGTTAGATGATTTTAGGAATCAAGAGTAAGTTTATTTTGGGTTATCTATGGAAATTATTAACCTATCATGGAGTATATGTTATTAGGTTAATTACATTTCAATATGATAATTTAAGAGCATCTGATGTTATTTGGAGATAGAAGTTAATTTGTACCTTGGAAGACTATGTGATTAAATCCTTCAAATATTTGGGTTTCAATCTTAGTTTGGTTTACATTGAATAATTTTATGGACAAATTTTTTATCAAATGGTCCTCGTTGAACTTTGGGTTTTTTGGACAAATTTTGGAGATTAAGAATAGATTTTCATTTTATAAAGGGTTATCCTTTTCTAGATTATCTGATCTTGTACTAACCATTTTGGTTTTGGTTTTGGTTAAATTCTAAAGACATGGGAAGTATATAATTCTCTTTTTTGGATTAGGTGATTCTCTAGAAGTCGATTATAGTACTCTTAATGTGAAAAAGTCTTCCTAAATACTAGTCTTTTGGAGAAAATATGAGTTTGTGTAAGAAATCTAATAAAAGTTGGAAGTCAACATGATAAGTGAATATGTTTCCTTCTGAAAAAATTCATCAATAAAAAATAATTAAAACAAAAATGTTGTCTATTAACTTTTCCTACTGGGGAATCGAATACCGTTTAACCCATCACAAGTTTGTGATTTTCTTGTGGTTAACTTTCTCCTAAACATGTTTTCTATCACTCTCCATCAGAACATGACCCTATGTTTTCTCCTCCATTTCCATGTTTTCCTACATGGAATCCTAGTATGGATTAACTCGGGTGACCTCTGTACTTCTCTTTATTTATTTTAAAGTGACTGTTTTACCGACTCTTGTTCCAATGTGGGACTTTCAAGGATGTTTCCGAGCCCAATTTTGAAATTGCGAGGACGCAATTCCCAAAAGGGGGAAGAATGTAACACCCCAGGTAAATAAAGAATATGAAATTTTTATATTTATCTCTATTTGTGAAAAAAAAAATATTAATATTACTTTAAAGGGAACTCTATACTCGATGGCTTACCCAATACACGACAACGAGTTCCTTTGAAATCTTACGTTGCACTATAATAATATTATTTTAAAAGGTAGTTAACACATAGATGTTGTAATGGACGGAATGAACAGAACTAACTACAAAATGATTATTTATATTTGTCAAATATTTTTACTTTTTACAATAAATTTTAGAGGATAAAAAATGTGAATGAATTCAATTTTTAAGCGTAAACATTCTAATGTTCTTTAGAAGGTCGATTAACCGCCTTTTGATGGAGAACCTCTTTTAAATCTAATTTTTGAAAATTTTATGTGTCATATTTAACAGAATAAATTCTTCTTTAGAATCGGGACATCAAAATTTACTTTGTGTAAATTTTTGGTATCTTTCCGATAAAGTTCATTTTTTAATGAATAGTGAAAAATGTTGTATTTTAATTCAAAACCACTTTATAATCTAATTTATTTATATGATTATATTATCTTTTGAATTGGTTTTAAAGGTAAATTATAATATATTTTTACCATTTAATACAATAGTGGTCATTGGAATTAATTTCACTTCGAAATTGGACTTAAACTAGTGTCAATATTTTAATAGATATTGTTTATAAAAACACGCTATTTGCTCTGACAGCGGGAATTAATTGTTAAATTAATTAATGTAACTTATATGTTTTGAATTTTTTAAAATAGACATAATTATTGAATTTGGAATATCAAATATAGCTTAGGGTGAATTTTTGGTAATTTTCTGAAAAACTTCAATTTTTGATGAATAGTGAAACAACTAAGTAGTACTTATAAAAACTGATTTTCCGTTTAACTGAAATTTTTCCACCTTTGTGTTTTGAATTTCAAAAATCCAACATACATGGTTGTCACTAAGAAGTAAACTGTGGTTCAATGGGATTAAAATAATTCTTTGGTGAATAGTATTTTATTACGTTTTTAATCGCGTTTAGAGGTAATTAGTGTAGTTTAAGGTAAAAATAATGTTTTAATAATATGAAATGACCTAGACACATGTCCTACCATCATTTTATGAGTCATGGCCGACCATTAGAAACCATGGGTCAACTTGGGGACCCCATGGAGCCACTTTGGTTGTAAAATGACATAAATAACATTTTATTTAATGTTAAAATTAAAATGTCACAAACAGGAGTTGTTTAACTAAATGTTTTTTTACATGGGGTTATAGAAGACATATTTTTGACTATAAATATTCCATGGAAATATAAAATGATTTCCTACATCATAGTATTTGTTTTATAATTTTTAGACATTAAATAAATTAAATTATTTATGACATCATGATGATGCAGCGATGACCTCATTGTTTCACGATTTAAATAAAATGGAATGATAATGTAAAATCTAAGACCTACACATGTCTAAAACCTATTGGATGGGTGTATTTCGAACCCTTATCACCTTATCCTTGAAACACATCAATTTGGGACCATTAAAATCCAAACGCATTCTAAAATAATCTATCATTTCTTTACTTTCCTAAAGTTCCCCTCCTCTCCTCTTATAAAAGGCCCCCACATCTACCTCCTTACCCACACTTAAAAAGCCTTTGTCTTGGACAAACCCTTCCCATTTTGTCTCTCCACATCTCTCTATTACTCCTTTAAGCCTCACTTTGGGCAGAATTTTTCCCAAGGAAGCCTTTGAGCTCAAACCAACGGGAGTTACCCGATTTTAAGGTAATGTCTTCACTTGTGTTCTTTTGTTTTATTTTTCTTCTCCAACCCCCTAAACTCTTTTTATTCATTTATTTTGTAACAACTAAAGTATAATCAATATTATAGGATGTTTTTATAAGATTAATTAGAGCTAAACCTACACACACCTACATCTAATGGTTAAAGAACATACTGTTTCTGTGGATGGCGAATTTCTGCCTCATGAAATGATGATTGTTCAACACTTATATAACACCTTAAAAGGTGGCCATTAAGATGTCACTATATTTATATATGATATATACTATGTTTAGTTTTTTACTTAAGCTTATGTATTTTTCTTTTGTGTCATACCTTCATGGTTTACATTGTGGGTAAACACGATAATTTCATTTTAGGAAGTGCGGACTACCACCCCCTCAAAGTGATTTGATTCGTTAATGCCATATGTGGGATGTATGAAGGATGTATTTAAAGTTATTATATATAATGTATTTTAAATATAAATTATGAATATAATTCTGTATTTAAAATATACATACCTCTCATTTGGTTTTAATTCCATTAATATGAGATAGAAATGAAAGTAGCGTTCATGCGTACGTACGTCTTACCATCTCCATGAACGGTGCATTTCATTTATTACCTCTAAATGATTATGTAATATTATAAATACATATATATTCCAGATATATATGATATATATGATATCCAAATCATGAATATCATTCTGGATATAATGAACCTTTGACCACACGAACAACATGTAATTGTAAGAAGTCCACTTTCGACTTAAGAACCAAATATCGACAAAACAAACATTATTAACTTAAATGATTACATAATGTTTATAACATGGAAATAAGTTATATAAAAGGAATAATGAACTTAAAAATGTTCTTAATAAAGTGTAAATTAACTCATGTTTATTATTCAGGACGTTAAAGAATGATCGAGTCAAGTTGGACCCGAGGTAAGGGATCCTACTCCTCTCTTTCTTTTTAAGTACACTCTATTACATCATTCCTTTTAAAGCTCATATTTATTGTTATCAGGATGTTATTTCATATTAATCTTACTATAATTTTTATTTTCATATGATGAGAGACCCTATTCTCTCTCATCGATCCATTTTGGAAGTTTTGAGTGGCGCCGTTAGGCTGCCGAATTTTCGTAGGAGATCTAACCTCTCTCTTTCTTTTTAAGTACTGTTCTTTATGTCACTTCTTTTAAGATCCTATTTGTTATGTTGGGGGATTTTATTTTATATTCCTACATCTTTAAATTTTATGTTAATATGATTAGAGACCCTATTTTATCTCATCAATCCATTTTTGATGTTATAAGTGGCGTCATTAGGCTGCCGAGTTTTCGTAAGGGATTTTTCATATCACTTTTATTCCCGTGAGATTTATGCTACATTTTCCACCATTTCCTTTGAGTAGTATATGTACTTCCCATTATTCTACTCTTTGTGTAATATAATCTCATTTATGAGTATTTACATCAATGTTGTATTGTCCTTCTTTCATGGGGTGTATGTTTCGAAAGATACCCAAGTCGGTAAGGGAACCTTTCACCCTCCTCTTTTTAAAAGACTTCTTTTGTTTGGTCTTTTAATTTACATATTGTAATGTTGTGATATGTTATTATATATACTTATTGATGTAAATTTTATGTCCAAGTGATGATATACCCTTTTTATCTCTCATCAACTCATTTTCTGAATTTTGTAGTGCTGTCGTTAGGCTGTCAAATTTTTGCAAGGAAACTTCTTAACCCAATTTTGATTCTTTGGGATAAACTTATACTCCTTGAATATGTTGTTCTATGAATATGGTGAATAACCTCTGATTGTTTTACACTTAATATCCACTTATATTGGGTGTATTTATATTTTTTACACATAATTATGAGATTTATTTATCATTAATTTAAGGATACCTTCTTTATAAGGGATTTCTTCTCATTTTACATTTCTATTGAGACTTCATTGTTGTTATGGACCAATTCACTCTTATATGGTGTATATACTATCTTTTGGAATATTATATCATGAATCCATTTATTCCCATGATATTATAATGTTATGATTAAATGTTATTCCTCAATTATTGTATTCAAGTGTCTCTCATTTTGTTAAAAACCCTTTAACTAAAATATCATTTTAAATGTTTTAATGATTTATACTTATAAATATTTCTCATTAATATCCATGTTTTAGAAATGGTTTTAAGGATTTATTTATATGGATATTAATGTTTTAAAATGTTAAAAGCTTCAAAGTGGTATGGGACACTTTGATTCAAAAATCACTTTGTTAAATGTTTTAAATGGTTTTGAAAATGGTTTTTAGAATGGATTCATTATTTAAATATTTTAAAATGTTATTTTGTCATTACAATGTGGAAATGTTATCTTTCCATTGTGCTTAAGTTATGTTCTATGATTATGTAATGGTTTTTGGGCATTGCTTATGAATACGGGTGGTTCCGTGATAAACTAAGGGCGGGTGACCCCGATATATCTCTCCAATGCATTGAGTAACGCGAAGGGGTTGAACGTTAAGGTTTATCCATAGAGATTTAGGGAATATACTATGGTGGGTATTCCAGACGTAACCAAGAGGGTTACTCCCTATGTAATAATGTAATGAATGCCTCAATTTACCTTTTATGTCTTATGATTTATATGATTTATTGATGATTTTATGAGGTATGTTAATGTGCCTTTGTTTTATGGGTAAAGTATGATTTCATTCTTATGTATATATGAACTCATGTTTCTTTTCCATATTTTTTTTAACCCTTACTGAGCTTTTTATGCTCATCACAAGTTTTTGAAAATTTTTTCACAGGTCAAGGGAATGTTACATGATGTGATGATAGTGTCAAGGATGTGTCAAGAAAGAATCCATGTTTTATTTTAAATATGTTTCCGTTGATGGGAAAAATGAATAATATATTTTATGTAACCACTTTGTTTAAATGTGGAATGTAATTCAAGTTTTATGATCTAATTCTCTAAAACTCTAAACCTGAAAAGATCCTCAATGTGTAATCTTGTAATAACTCAAGATTAAGTAAGGTTTAAGGCTGGGGACTTATATAGGGTGCATGATGCTGTGAGGCCAGCTCAGGTAGCTGTGAAAGATGGTCGTGTGGAAGGGGATATGAGTATCCCTGCAGAATTCGGTATGTGTATCAGATATGGAGGTTCATCTGTATAGGGAGATCGGCTGTACTATTCTTGAAATACATGTGATTTGGTTGAAATGAAACTTGATGGAAATGTGGAGAGGGAGATGAGGTAGTTTCTTCTTGCTGATGTCATAGGCCTTGCATGTGGTTTGATGATGGTGCATACACCTTTGAACCCAACAGTGATACAAGTATTTGACAGATTGAAGAGTGATCTTAGAGTGGAGTCCTGATCTACGATGGAGGGTAGTGCATGCCATCTACAGCTGGTTCTCTCTTAGGAGCATTTGTACACTACAAGGGGTGATCAAGAGGTTTAAAACATGGGTCCTAATAGAGCTGGTAAATGTTTGAGATGCAATTTTTCTGAAAATCTGGTTCATGAGGAAATGCCAAAGGTGATGGAGGGTGTTGTTTCACAGGATATAGTCATCAGCAATACATGTGTTTTGGAGGAGGCAATAGAGAAGGAATCCTCTTTTGGTCCTGGATTGGTCAAGAAGGTTGTTGATTGTAGTGGTGTGAAAGTGAAGTGTTCAGTAGGGCTGTAGCCACGGTCTGTGAAGGAAGTGGCCGACAATGAGCTTGGTAATCATTTTGTTGGATTGGTGATGGATGACGTGGCTTTGGACTGAGATTGAGTTGTGTATTCAGATGACAAAGCTTCTAAGGGGAAAGGCGCTGTAAATCCAAGTGTTTATGTTGTACCATTTCAAGGGAAGGAAGACGGTAATGATGATGTTCTTGATGCTGGCTCCACAAGTTACTATTCAGAAGAACTATGGAATGGGAAGTTCTCTAATATTTAGGAGGATATTTAACTCAATGAAGATTGTAGTGCTTCTACGGAGGTTGTAGCTGGAGATGCTATTGTGAAGAAATGGAAATATGCTGGCCACAAGATTGTGGGTCACTCACAGTGTGTTTCCATTCTTGAAACCAACAACCAATCTCAGTTGGAACAGGTTGTGGAAGAGGGTTACCGTGAAGTGCCCATTTCTAGAAAATGGGGATATTATCTTGATAGTGTCACATAAAATGAATGTGGCATGGTCCTAACTTCCTATAGTGATTTTTTCCACAGTGGGAAAAAAAGGTGTCTGGGAATGCAGAAGAGATGACTACCCCACCATGAAGAAGGCTGAGTAGGGATTATTCTTATCTGCCTAAGCTAATGACCACCAGGTATTTAGTCATAAGGGAAAGATGGGTTGCACAGTATTCTAAGGAATTTCTATCTTTGGAGATGTTGAATCATAGAAGGAAGTACACAATTATTTTGAACCACCATGATAGTTCAGAGTGGGAATCGGCTACTGCGGAGAAAGGAATCTATCATGGGTATGGTGACGGGTCTGACTACAATGATATGTAATTGTCCTTTCACTTTGTTGTAATTTTTTGTTGGAATTTTCATTTCTTTAATAAATGGACATAGGCTAGCCTATGAATGAGCTTCTCAGGTAAATATTTGAAACCTGTTCCATTGGAAAAACTGATGTATCCTTATGTATTGAAACATCTAACAATGAGATTAACATTCTCATAAGTACCAACACACAAAATGTTCACTGAAAAATGTATTAATAGAGTCTAACACTGACATAATTATATATATGATTCCTAGAAAAATAAAAAATTCTACTTAACATTTAAATATCCCAAATTCATTAAATATTACTAAATTATTTAAATAGTACTAAAAATCTACTATATCCCCATTATAGAAAGATTAGTTTTGATACTCTCGAACTTAGAATCATCCAGTGGATTGGTAAAGAAATCTTATTTCTATTCTTAAAAAGTAATGGATTCTATTAATATGTATCCCTTGTTTACATGGACTCATAAAAAGTGATTTATAACTTTAAAATTAATGGTTCTTGAATATTTAAGTGGATTATTTGAAATGGAAATTTTTTAAGAGTTATCAAACCAAATCATAATTTTCTCATAGTTTGTACCAAAATCAGATACAATTTTTGTTCTCTATAATATCTATGAATAATATATGAATAATAAAATACACTTATATTTACCTATTGAAATATTAATCAAATGATACATCATGTAATTCCATGAAATAAAAATATTATCTATAAAATGACACATTCCATTCAAGATTTACCTATCAATCATAAAACCATAGAAATCAGATTTCAAATAACTCATTAATTTAGAAAAATTCATTCCATGCATGAATATTCAAATATTCATAGTAACTTTAACATACTCTCCAATCCAATTCTCTATAGTCATGTTGAATTTATAATTAAATTATTGAAACATAGAATATATGGACCCATTGTACATGAAATTTAGCTTATTTTATTTTAAATTTAGATTAATATAAATCATCCCTCTAAGAGAATTGTGATCAAAAGACCTGATAGCATGATCATTATTTAATATATGTGATGTTATCATTGGTGGGATTTTTCTCTTACACAAATCTAGTCCAATACTTTTGTCTAATTAATTTTAATGTTTACCTTGATTTAAAAAAAGCGTATCATATATCTCGTAAATATAAAATCCTAGAAGGAATTTATTCTCTCCAATGAGACTCATCACAATCTCATTATCTATTAAATCTTGGAACACCTTAAAAAGAGAATAACCAATATCTCACATTCCTTTATATTAATAAATCTTCAAAAGAATGTTTGAAAACCTCACATACCTTACTCAAGGTTCATGTTTTAGTCTATATAAGGGTATACTAAGTTTAAACACTTGATTTGAATTTTTCTCAATATCAAAACATGTGGAAATATCACATATACATTTTCCAAAATAAAATAATTTATAAATACAATATTAAAATATTTTTAATATAAATTAAATACATTTTCATTTATATATTCCAATATACTGAAAAGAGCTTCCATCCTTAGTATTGGTTAAAAATTATTACAATAGTCGATACCTTCCTCTTGAATATAAAAATGAAAAACCAACCCTTCTGTATTCCTAAAAAACTCTCAAGAATTATCAATGTTATACTTAAACATCCATTTATTTCAAACATTTTTAAAATTTTAACTGGTTAATTAATTCCAATACCTAGTTCCCAATAAACTGGTTAAGACACTCTTTTACAAAAAATACAAATTCTTGTTTCTTTAATGATTTATAAGAATTATTTTTAACCATCTATAAATAATGTAGAATGTTTAAAAATATTCTATACCACATTTCTTATTTATACCCTTGAATAAACAAATCTGATCACTATCTAAATAGAAAAATCATGAAGTGTCTTCTACGCCCTCAATTTTATCGGCTCACACTCCCACTAAATAGGTATGTTCTATCCTTTAACTATATTTTCGATCAACTGAAAATTTATTTGATTAAGTTATAAAAAAGATTCATTAATTTGATTTATTATTATTGATTTTTTATAAAGGATTCTTACCATTGAACTTGTCATGAAAAAATTCTTCCACTATCACAATTCACTTTTGGAAGCTTTTTATGCTCTACTGTGGTTAAAATAACTAGAAAGGATACCTTAAATTGACTTGGTATCAAACATATCCCAATTTTACTTAGTTTAAATGATGTAAACCTTAAATTATAACACTCTAAAGTATCCTACCTTGAATCCCATACTTTCAGTTTATTTCCTCTCAAAATATAATAAGGAATCTTATTGATAATTGGAAATAACAAAATAAAATTCAAAATATAAAAGGCTATGAGAATAGCTTGTGTAATGACCTGGTATTTATAGAATAATACATTTTCATATATACTAATATTTATGAATAAGATATTAATTTTATTTTAAAGAGGAAAATTTTTCCAATATATTACTCAACAAGTAACAATGGATTTATTCCAAATCTTACATTGCAAACAATGTTGAGTTATATCGAAAAGTAGTATAGTAGTAATATTATTTTAAATTGTAGTCAATGCCTAGCCGTTTTATTATCGGGAATGAAAAAAACTAACTAAAATGTAATTATACATGTTTTTAAATGTATTTAAATTTATCCATTAAATTTTAGAGGCATAAAATAATAATGAATCTGATTTTAAGAATGAAAAACTCTAATTTTTTTAAAAGGTCGTTTAAGAGCCTTTTGATGGAGAATCCTTTTTAAATTTATTTTTGTCACTTTTTAATGTTCTATTTGACAAAATAAAATTATATTAAGAATAGAAACATGGAAATTTACTTAGGATGAAATTTTGGTAATTTTCTGATAAAGTTTATTTTTTAATGAATAGTGAAAAATACTGCATTGTAATTCAAAAAATATTTTTAATCAAATTTATTTATATAGTTAGATTATACCTTTAATTGTTCTTAAAGAGTAATTAGATTATATTTTTATTATATAATCCAATTTTATCCTTGGAATTAATTTCACTTTGAAATTACACATAAACATAAGTCAATCTTTTTGAAGTTTTTTACTTCATAAAAACACACTTTTTGGTTTTGACAACGAGAATTAATTTAAAATTAATTTCTGAAAATTTTGTGTTTTGAATTTAGAAAAATTGATTCTATATTTGTAATAAATAGGTTTAAATTGTATAAATAGGTATATTTTATTTTTAGACATTATGAATAGTAACTTTAGTAAATATTTTATTTACCTTGGTTAAATGGTAAATTTGGAAAATAAGGGTAAAACATAAGATTATAATATTATTAAATTACCCTAAAAAATGTCTTAACGCTGTCAGATGAGATATTTAAGACCATGTTCATCCTTGAGTCGATTTCAAGACCACATGGATCCACTTATGTGTGAAAATGACATGTAATTACTTTTAATTTGAAGTTAAGGAAAATATAACCAAAACATACATCTTTTAGTAAAATTTTTTTTATATGGGGTTATATATGTGATAGATTTGAATATAAATATTAATTGGAAATATAATAGTATTTTATACATCATGGTATTTTATTTATAATTTTTAAACATCAAATAAAAATATTTAATTATGACACAATGATGATGTTGTGATTGCTTCATTAATAAAAGATTCAAATAAATGATATTATAAATATTAAAATAAATAAAATTTTGTTGTTTTGATGTGATGAAAGATTTTTTTTGATTCTAGTTACATTTTATCTTTGTATTAATGATGTTTTTTCAAAGTAATTAAGTTTTTAAGGATAGTTAAACAAGCCATGATATGAATTCTGTCAAAATTGACATAATTCATATTTTAAAATATAAAATATTTTATTAAATATTATAAAATTACAAAAAAATATAATATTTGGAAAAATAGATATCATAAGTCTAAAATTATATTTTTTTCTCTTTAATTGGACATTTTTCTAGTTTTTTTAATTATTTTGATTCAAAAAGTGCTAAATGCTTGATAAAATGGTAAGAGTAAAAAAGGGTTAAATAAAAAAGATAAGGATTAAAAAATATCCAAAACCTATATAATTCTTATTGTATTATTTTATTTCGACTTATATACATCTTATATTATAAATAACTAAATTCGGACTCATTTTTATTCAATATATAATTTCTAATAAAATAATATTTCACGAAATTTCTTAAGTTCCCCTCTTTACTCTTATAAAAGGCCACCACCTCAAACCCTTACTCACACCTATAAACCCCACTTGGTTCATCCAAACTCTACCAAAATAAGCTCCAAACATCACTATCTTACTCTTAGAATCCTTACCTAGGAAATAAGGAAATTTTATAAGGCCTTTTAGCTTAAATCACAAGGAGTTACATGATTTAAGGTAATGTGTTCTCTAAAGCTTCTTCCATTTATTTTCCTTCTCCAACCCCCTAAAATGTTATTATTATATTATTTTATAATAATACCAGTATCATAAATATTTTAAGGTTTTTTATGATAAGTATTTTACCTACCCTCACACACACCTCCATACAATGGATTTAGAATATACCGTTCCTATGGATAGTGAACTACTTACTCACGAAATGATGTTTGTTCAATTATCTACTACTACCTATCATAATGGAATTTTTATTCATCTCTATTATTTTTTAATTATCATTTAGAACATACTTTGATTCCTTTAATATTGTATAAATATGATAATTTCATTTGAAGAAGTGCGGACTACCGCCCCCTCAAAGTGATATGACTCATTCATGCAATACATGGTACATATAAAGAATGGAATTAATGAACTTATATAACATAAATAACATAGATATTATACTATAATTAAAATATATCAATGTATCATTTAGTTTTCATTCCTTTAAAAATGAAAAAGAAATGAAAGTAGTGTCGATGCGTACGTACAACATACTGTCTCCATGAACGTTGCATTTCATTTTATTATATACAAATGTTATGGAATATTCTAAAATACAGACATATATATAGGAACTAAATACATATATACTTGATATATTTGATATTTAAACCATGAATACAATTTTGGAGATAATGTACTTTTGACCACATAAAAAAATTTGGAATTATAACAAGTTCATTTTTGACTCAAGTACCAAACATCGACAAAAAGACCGATATGAACTTGATTAATTATTTTATTGTTATAATAGGGTAATAAGTGATATAAAAAGAATAATAAAGTTGAAAAAGGTTATTAATCATGTATAAATAACTTTAGTTTATTATTCAGGGAGATAAATAATGATAAAGACAAGTCAGACACAAGGTAAGGGAACATTTTACCCTCATATTTTAGTCAAAATATTCTTTTATGTTATGTATTTTAATTTCCATTTTATTTTGTTGGCATAAGTTATTCTATATAATTATTGAAATTAATTTTATGTCCATGTTATTAGAGACACTTTTTTCTCTCATAAACTCATTTTCTAAATTTTTATGTGACGTCGTTAGGCTGCTGAATTTTTGTAAGGGAACTTACTAACCCAATTTCCATTATTTGGGTTTATCTATTTATGTCGTGCTGTGATTATATGAGAAATGACTTTAGATATCTTATTTTGTATTTAAACATTCTCTATGTGTACTTATAGTGAATACAAATAATTGATTTATTTTATTTATGAAATGATCTTTGTAATGGAATTCATCTCAATCTCCTTTTATTGAGACATACTTTGATTTATACATGATTTTCTTTTATATGGTGTATAAACCCATTTGACATTTAATTTCATTCAAAGGGAATATTTTTTCTATGAAGCATTTTAATAAATGATACAAGGAATTTTTTTTAACATATGCGGTGACAATGACCTTTCTGCCACCACGAGCATTATTTGATATTTGGATTCAATAAAAAGCCATATTGTTTTTAAAAGGAAAATAAATACCATATACTCTTTTTATATATTTTTGTATTGAAAATTGTTTTGATAATGGTTTCATTATGTCAATATATTATAATCATATATTGTGATTGCAATGTGTAAATGTTATCTTTTTATTTTTGTTTTATGTGTTATGATTATGTTATGGTTTATGGGTATTTTTTACATTTATGGGTGGTTATATGATAAAACATAGGCAGGTGAGCCCGAGATAGCTCTCCAATGAATTGGGTAACATAAAGGAGGTAAATGTTAATGTTTCTCCTAAAATATTTAAGGAATATACTGTGATGGGTATTCCAAATGTAACTCCCTATGTTGCGGTGAAAGGTACAATGTATGTATGATATGGATGCCACAAGTTACCTTTATGATTTCATATTTCTATGTGTTATTCATAAATCATATGATTTTATGAGGTATGTTAAAGAGATTATGTTTTATGATTGAAAAGTATGATTTCATTGATTCGTATATATTGATCGACTAATGTTTTCATTCTTTTTTTTGATAACCCTTTCTAATCTTTTCATGATCAACCCATGTTTTTGAAATGTCTTTCACAGGGTATAATAAAGGTTAATGGAATGGAAGAATTCAAGAAGATTTATATAAAGAAAAGAATTAATGTTTTATTTAAGGAGTTATATTATTGTGAAAATAATTGGATATATTAGAAGTGTCTACTTTGTAATCTTTTGATATGTAATGTAATAGTTATGACTTAGTTGTCTAAAACTATTAACCTGAAAATATCCTCAATGTGAATTCTTTACTTAACTCAAGATTATGAAATGTTTAACACTGGGGCCTTATAGTTGGTATCAGAGGTCAATTTAGATAACTTTAGAGGATAGGTTGTTATCTGGATATAGGTAAAGGATCCCATATAACCAAGAGGGTTATTATCATATTGAAACATTTGGAGGGTTAATGTAAGATAAGTTTTTTTGAATAAAAAACTAAACAATGGAGATATAAGGTGGATGATGTATTAGAGTAAAGTAAATGTTTTTATGTTATATTTAACCTATAAGGGATTATTTTTATAATATTTAATTTCATGTTTAAGTGTTGATTATTTTCAACAGATTAATAATAATTTTTCAATATGGAAGGAAAGAGATCTTTCACAACCTTATTATCCCTCCCCGGCTACATGATCATAACTATTATGGAAAAAGCCTGTTCGAATGATTTTGATAGCTTCTTGAGTATTCAAATCACCTGAAAGAAATTGTTTGAGCTATCCAACACCTTCTCATTTATAAAACTATTTTATGGGTCATGGAATCTCATTCATATGATTTCAAGATCTCAAATTTTACAATTCTATTGAAAAGTGAAATTATAGAAGTAGAGAGAACATTTAGTTTATGAATGTATGACAACATGCTGAAAGAGAAAGGGATCATCCTAAAGATCCGGATATATAGATTAATGGTATAATTTAATTTCTTATCCAATAAAATGAAGCATCTTTGGATTTATATTTATAAATGATGAGGATATTCGATCCACATGAATGATGTATTAAGAAATCGTGTATAAATTCATAGTTAATGGATTATTAAGAGCACTGAATTAGTAAGAAGTCAACATATACGGGATTCAAGAGTTATGGTAGTTTGTAGGATGATGAAATATTTTAATGTATTAATTATCTTTTGATGATGAGGTTACATTGGGATTGATTTTTATAATATTTGTAACCCTGATATTTGATATGTGAAAGTGTTATTCAAGGAATAATTACTTTTTCTTCTGTAGACATATTGGATAACCTTAGGGGTTCATATGATCTATTGTTTTTGAGGTGATTAATGGTTATTACATTTTGGGATGAAAAATTAAAGGTATTAGATTAAATTTTAGGATACAATAAGGTATGGTAATTTTTGAGGAAAATATATTATTTTTTAGAATGTTGTAAGAATGATATTGTTTTAGAAAAAGGATAACCATTAGTATGGGTGGAAACCTATTATGCCTGGCACGATGACATGAATCGAACCCAAAACCAAAGTGTGACAAGGGCATATCACCTACCACTGGACTATGTGAAGTCCCAGGTTAGTATGACTTATTCTTTTTAGTTAAATGATTTTATTGACCAAGAATAAGTTAATTTGGGATCTTTATGTTTTATCAAATGGATATCATTAGTATAATAAAATGATTTGGTGGTTAAGTGATAAAGGTTATTTTGGAAGACATTTTCTCTTTTTGGGAACACTATATTCCTAAGGAAAATACAATACTTTGGGATTTCAATTGAGGAGTAATGGTGGAATTTTATTTTGGGAGAATCTTTTTTTTATTATCGAAATTTACCGATTTGGATTATTTATTAAAATGACTATGCTATCATAGAGAATATGTGATTAGGTTAATTACTTTTCAGTATGATACTTTGAGAGTACTCAATGTTATTTGGAGAAAAATCATAAGATTTTTCTGGAAGACTATGTGATCAAAACCTTATGAATTTTGGGTTTCAAACTTAGTTTGGATTATTTTGAATAATTTTAAGGAAAATTGTGTATTAAATTGTCTTTGTTGAACTTCAGGTAATGATGATTCAATTTGGAGATTAAGTGTAGTATTTATTTTTTATAAAAGATAATACTTTTTAGGGATTATCTGATCTCGTACTAACCTTTTTTGTTTTAGTCAATGCCTAAAGAGAGGGGAAATATATGGTTCATATTTTTTGGATCATGTAATTATCTAGATGTTGATTATAATGCTTCAGGTGTGACCAATTCATCTTGAATACTCATCGTCTGAAAAAATATGAGTTTGTGATAGAAATTTATTAAAGGATGAAAATATACATGATAATTAAGTATATTTTTTTAGGTTCTTAGTCAATCTCATAAATAAATTCCTAAACATTATGAAAACTAAATAAAAAGAAAAACATTGTCCACTAAATATTCCTAATAGGGAATAAAAGACCGTTTAACCTATCAATAGTTTGTGGTTTTTGGGTGGTTAACTTTCTCCTGATCGTGTTTTCTATCACTCTCCAACAGAACTTTACAATTAGTTTCTCCACCGTATCCATGTTTTCTTGGGATAATAGTATGTGTTATCTTGGGTGAAATTCTTAATTATCTTTATTTATTTTAAAGATATAGTTTTAATTACTCTTTTTCCAATGTGGGGCTTTCAATGAAGTTTCCAATCCCAATTTTGAAATTGTGAGGACATAATTTCCAAAAGGGGGGAATGATGTAATGACCCAGGTATTTATAGAATAATATATTTTCATATCTATTAATATTTATGAATAAGATATTAATTTAATCCTAAAGTGGACACTTTCTCTGATATCGTACTCAACACACCACAATTTTTTTCATTGAAATCTTAAATTGCACTCAACATTGAGTTATCCAGAAAATAATATAATAATATTATTATTTTAAATGGTAGTTAATGCATAGTCATCATATTAGTGGGAATGAAAATAAATAACTAAAATATGATTATAAATTTTTTTAAATTTTTTTAAATTTATCCAATAAATTTTAGTGGCATTAAATCATAATGAATCTGATATTAATCAAGAAAAAATCTATTTTTTAAAAAGGTCATTTTACTGTCTTTTGATGAAGAAACCTTTTTAAATATAGTTTTTTCACTTTTATGTGTTCAATTTGAAAAAATAAAATTATTCTTTAGAATAATAAAATCAAAATTTACTTTGGATGAAATTTTTGTATTTTTCTGACAAAGTTCATTTTTTAATGAATAGTGAAAAATACTGCATTTTAATTTAAAACTACCTTTTAATCTAATTTGTTTATATAGTTAAATTATAATTTTAAATTTTTTTAAAGAGTAATTGGATTAAATTTTTATCATGTCATATATTTTTTGTAATTGGAAATAATTTCACTATGAAATTGGACATAAACACATGTCAATCTTTTTGTAGTTTTTACTTCTTAAAAGAATGCTTTTAGGTTTTGACAACATGAATTGTTTTTAAATTAATTTTTCAACAAATATTTTTTGAATTTAAAAAAATGGATTCCATATATGAAATCAGGAGGTTCGAATTGTGTAAAAAGGTAACTTTTATTTTTAGACATTATTAATAGTAACATTAGTAAATATTTTATTTACCATGGTTAAAAGAAAAATCATGTAAATAAAGGTAAAAAGTAATATTATAATAATATTAAATTAACTAACACATGTAATAACCCTATTGGATGAGATATTTCTGACCAGGGGAATCCTTGGGTCGATTTTAGGACCCCATGGAGCCACTTGTGTGTGGAAATGACACTTAATTACTTTTAATTTAGAGTTAAGGGAAATATAACCTAACATATATATTTTAGTAAATCAATTGTTATATGGGGTTATATAAGTGATATATTTGACTATAAATATTATTTGGAAATATATAAAGATCTTATTTATCATGGTATTTTATTTTTAATTTTTAGACATCAAATAAATAAATTTAATTATGACACAATGATGATGAAATGATTGTTTCATTAATAAAGGATTCAAATCAATGTTTTTATAATTGTAAAAATAAATGTATTTTTTTTTATTTTGAAGTAATCCATGATTTTTTAGAATATATTTACATGTTATATTTGTATTAATGATTTTTTTTCTATGTAATAAAGATATTATGTTTTTTTTAAAAGTCATGATATGAATAGTGTCAAAATTGACAAAATTCATATTTTAAAATATAAAATTTTTTATTAGATATTACAAAACTCCAAGAAATAGAAGATTCGGAAAAATAGTTATCATAAGAATAAAATTGTATTATGGACTCTTTAATTGGATATTTTTCTTGTTTTGGTAACTATATGGATTCTCAAAGTGTTAAATGCATGATAAAACAGTAAGAGTAAAAAGGGTTAAATAAAAAATACAAGGATTAAAAAATAATCAAAACATATCTAATTACATGAGATGATTTTATTTCGAATTATATTAATCTTATGTGAGAACTGACAAAATTTTTACTCTTTTATAATTGAAATATAATTTATAATAAAATAATATTTCAAGATATTCCTTAAGTGCCCCTCCTCCCACTTATAAAAGGCCACAACCTCTAACCCTTAATCACATCTCTCGAACCCCCTTTTATCATCCAAAATATCCCCAAATAAGAATAAAAAATCAATCTATTCCTCTTATAACCCTTAACTAGGTCATAATTCAATTCAAAAAGGTCTTTTATCTTAAATCAAAAGGATTTACCCAATTTAAGGTAATGTCTTCTCTCATGCTTTTTCTATTAATTTTCAATCTATAATGCCTTAACCTCTCTTAATTCCATTATTTTATAATAAAAAAATATCCTAAATATGTTAGGATTATTTTATGAGAATATTTAGACTTACCCTAACACACACCTCTATCTAATGGATTTAAACTATATTGTTTTTGTGGACAATGAACTACTGCCTCAAGAAACGATGATTGATCAATTATCTTCTACTGCCTCTCATGGTGGCCATTATGATGGGAAATTATATTAAAAATTATATTGATGATATATATTTTATAACTATGTTTCTTTAATTATAATTGAGAACATAACTTATGATTTTCATGTTGTATAAATATGATAATTTCATTTGAGGAAGTGCGGACTACCGCTCCCTAAAATTGAAATGAGTCATTAATGATATACACAGAACGTATGAAGGAAGAAATTAATGAAATTAAATAACATATATAACATATAAATTATAATAGAATTATAATATAACTATGTATAATTTATTTTTCATTCCTTTAAAAATTAAAAAAATGAAAGTAACATTCATGCGTACGTATGGCTTACCATCTCCATGAATGATGAATTTCATTTTATAATATAAAAATGTTATGAACTATTATAAAATACATATATACTGGATATATATGAAATTTAAATAATTAATACATTTATGGAGATAATGTACTTTTGACCAGATGGACAGTTTTTCATTATAAAAAGTTCATTTTTTCCTGAAGTACATAACATCAACAAAAAGACCGATAAGACCATGAATAATTATATGATTGTTATAGAAGTTTAATAAGTGATATAAAAGGAATAAAAAATTGAAAAAAGTTCTGAATGAAGTATAATTAAATTATGTTTATTATTCAAGGAGATAAAGAATGAACAAGACAAGTCAGACACAAGGTAAGGGAACCTTTCACCCTCATCTTTTAGTCAAAGACTTATTTTATGTCATGTATTTTAATTTCCATTTTATTATGTTAGAATATGTTTTTATATATACATATTTATGTAAATTTTATGTCCATGTGATTATAGACCATTTTCTCTCTCATCAACTCATTTTCAGAATTCTTAATTGATGCCATTAGGCTGCCGAATTTTTGGTAGGGAACTTCTTTACCCAATTTCCATTATTAGGGATGATCTTATACTTATTGCTTATGTCATTATATGATTATTTGAGAAATGAATTTTTATATCATATCTTGTATTGATACTTTTTTTATCTGTACATATAGTGAATACACATAGTTGATCTATTTTATTTACAAAATATTCCTTATAAGGGACTTCGTCTCAATATTCTTTCATTGAGATACACTTTTATTTATACATGATTTTACTTTATATGATTTATAAAACCCTTTTAATTTTAATTTCATTCAAATGGAATATTCTTTCTACAAGGTTTTTTAATAAACGACAAAGGGAATGATTCTTTTTAACGTACACGATGATGATGACCTTTCCACCACCACAAGCATTATTTGATATTTGGATTTCTTAACAAACTGTAATGTCTTTAAAAGGAAAATAAATACCATATACTGTTTTTACATATTTTGTTATTGAAAATGGTTTATATTATTGTTTTATTATCTCAATATATTGACATGATATATTGTGATTGCTATGTAGAAATGTTATCTTGATTTTTTTCTTGTTTTGTGTGTAATGATTATGTTACAGTCATTTGGAATTTTTTGCGTATATAGTTTGTTCTATGATAAAACTATGGTGGATGATCCTGAGATAGATCTCAAATGCATTGGGTAATGTGACTTAGGTAAAAATTCATGTTTCTCTTAATAGATTTATGAAATATACTATGATGGGTATTCCAAATGTAACTCCTTATATTATTGTGAAAGCTAAAATGTAAGTATGATATGGATGGCACAAGTTACCTTTATGATTTAGTATTTCTATGTGTTATTCATAAATATTATGATTTTTTGAGGTATGTTAAAGAGGTTATTTTTTATGATTGAAAAAAATGATTTCATTGACTAGTATTTATGGATGGACTAATGTTTTCTTTCCTTGTTTTGTAACCCTCAGTGAGATTTTTATGCTCATCCCAAGTTTTTGAAATGGTTTTCACAGGGTATAAGTATGGTTAAAAGAATGGAATAATTCAAGAAGAATTATATCAAGAAAATAATTATTGTTTTATTTAAGGAGATTTATTATTGTGATAAAAATTGGACAGAGTATATGGTCTACTTTGTAATATTTAGAGATGTAATGTAATAGTTACATCCTAATTCTCTAAAACTCTAAACCTAAAAAGATCCTCAATGTGAATTCTTGAATTAACTCATGATTATGTAACTTTTAAGGCTGGGTCCTTTTATATTTTAACACTACATACTTAGGTTGTTGATACAAATTTAGTATGGTTTTTTTAATTTATTAATTTATTCAATTTCTTTATATAACTACACAATTAGGTTTTGGTGTACTTGTGGATGAAATATTTTATCACTATCCAATATATTTATAGAATTTATAAATCTATCGGTTTCAAAATTTACTTAAATGATCAGTTTTGATTGATTTAATCATTTAATATTTTGTATTCCACAAAATATTACCGAAATCAAAAAAATTAAAATATTTTCACTCTTGTGAGCCAATAATATACTTAGTTTAATATTATGAAGTCACCCAAAATGAAAAACCAATACTTAATACCTCCAAGTATAGCAATCTATGTTTTTCAAATAAGTTAATATGAAATAACTAAATTAATTTAGTGGTATTAATTATCTTGATTAACTTAAAATACACCTAGCACCACTTACCCTTTATAAATAAATCAAAAATAATTATGCTTTTCCAATTTTTGTTTAGGTAGTTATAATACTCTTTTATATTTAGTAAAATTGGGTAACAATATAAATTCAACATTATGAAGCCTCTTATTCCATAAAATATTATTTTTATAGGAAATATTTTAACACTTTATATAGCATATAGTTAGTTTAGAAATGTTAATTGTAAAAAAAAAATATCCATACATTTACTAAAAAACAAAACCTAATAATCCATAACAATATTTTTTTTTATCATTTTAGAATTTATCAAGTATTCTATCATCACATAAATGAGTCATGTTTATAAGATCATGTTGTAATAATTAAACTAAATAACATTACTAATAATAATAAAATATGAAAAAAATGACCTCCACAAAACCATTTATCATTCCTTTGAATTTTTCTCTAAAATTGATATTGCCTCCATAATTTATATTTAATGATTTCAAATTTTATGGATTTCTAGTCACATTCTGTTGGAATCCACTTTACATGTACCATACATACTTCTTAAGACACCAATGATACTTTCTTGAAAGGATTTAACAATAAATATTTTTAGTAAATATACTCCTTTGGGTTTAATTAGATAATTCATGCAACCTTTAGGTACCCATAAATATTTAAACCATTTTTTAATAGGGGATGTACCAGAAAGATTTTTTGAAATATATAATTTGGTATATACTAAATACACTCGGTTTATAAGATATAATTTACTAGTCTAATGACCTTGAATTACATAACAAAACATAAGTAAAATACGAAATACTAACTTTAGATCTATTCATAAATATGTTCCTATACATCTTATGAAATTTCCCATTATAAACAACAACCTTATTCTAACTAGTCATCCTCTATAATGAAATAATTTTATATTTGTTTTTTCTGCCATTGATGAATTTGGAAAATGTATCACCCAACCACTCAGTAAAACTATTTTGCTACTCAAATTACATAGTATTAAATTATTCACTCATGGCCATAAAATTCATTAACTTATTGAGTTAAAACCATATTTTCCTTAAAAATATTTTTATAATTTTCCTTGAGGTTATTATACAAAAATTGATATTAATTATGTAGTTTTTCAATTTTTTAACCATTCCATTAAACTAATCAACACTAGGATTATCATATTAAGAATAATAATTAGAGTAAAAAATTTAACTCTAATGCACACTAGGAAAATATTTTTCAGAATCCTTCTCTTTTACTATATCATCACTAAAATATGTATCTTCACTGTAACTCAATTATTAACCAATTATATATTTCTCCCTTTTATTTTATTTGTCGATATTTTCTCATTCCTAAACAATAGATAATAATTGTTTATATTTATTCTATTCCTTCATAAAAAATGGTAATATATATAGTATTGAAATTTGAACTAGAATTACCATTCTTAATTTCTTTTTGATCATCCCTCTAATGATCGAATCTAGATTTCTTCCTATAGAATATATTTATCTTCATGTATTTATTAGACACCTTTCATATCTCTATCTATCATTTTCAATTTCTTGTGTTTTACTATCATAATTTTTAGTAGAAACAACATTTATATATTTTAAAGAAATACATTTCTTCTTGGTGATATATTCTTCAATGACCATTAAATCCAACTCTTATTAGATTATAGTTCTAATAAGATCATACAAATTTTAGTACATGGAGTTATTTACATCATATATGGATACATTATTGGGATTCCACATCATTTTCAAAGATATTAGAACTGTTTCTACCCCAGAATTATTTTCATGTGTTTCTCTAAATGACTTTATCTCATTCATAACAATTATGAATCTATATAACATTTGATTAATAGTAGGAATTTATCCAATATTGAAATCATGGTTCTTAGCAATAATCATCCAAATTTTATCCCTCTTCAATTTTTTTTGTTATAGAATGATCCACTAAAATAATAATACAAATATCATAAGAAGTTTTGCAAGAATATATAAGAAAAAACCCTGTATTCAGTAACACAATAGAGAATATTCATGATAAAAAAATTAAGATTATACCCATTCATGTTATTATAAATGAGTGTATAATGATATACCCAAATAATTTTTTTATGGTGTAAATATTAAATTCTAGTGCTCAATGACTAATTTCTTTTTAAACACATCTTTTCTTGTCTTCCAGTATCTATAATAATTTCTTTATATGAATAATAGGTTTTGTGGAATCCGTTCATCATTTACCCCTTGACCAACCCTAAAACATGATATTTTCCTTATACCTTTTATATTCTAGGATATAGTAACTAACAAAAAATATTATTTCAATAGATCAAAAGAATTGACAATAGTTTTTCCCTATATGATTTCATAACCAGTGCTCAAGAGTTGGGTGAATTGATAAAAATTTAAAATTATTGCTATAGAGAATGTAAATAAGGTACCCAATGATTTTTATAGTAGTTTGGATGACAAAATTATATATATTCTCTTCATATACTCTCTAATTCATGGGTGTTGTGAATTACACTAAAAACTGACCTTTCTAGGGGAGATATTGCCTAATTATAACCTGTTTTTTTCTAATGGTGGAATAATTAGTACAACTCATGCAATTTATTCTGGTGGTATACTTGAATAAAAGAGGAACAATTTATGACATGTAAAAAAATTATTTCTTGAGAAAAAATAATGACCAAAATGTAATTAAATCACATTTGATAAAATAAGAAATTATAACAGAAAACTATAAGATCCAAACTAGAACATTAATGCTTTAATAGTTATATAATCATAATATCTTTTAGAAAAAATATTTCATCTCTTTATAACAAAAAATGAATTTCATTATTAAAAAATTATTTATTATTTTTAAATAATTAATTTAAATAACTATTTCACTTTGATCTTTTTATATAGATAATAGGCGAACCTTGCAACAAGAATTATGTACATATGCTTTATTTTTCATTATTTAGTTATTATTATTATTTTATTTATTAAATGGATTCATTTTTCAATATATTATAAAAAATATTCCAAAATTTAAATTCATTGAAAATAAATTATTCAACCGGATACACCCGCCTCCTTAGGCTTTGAAGTCCATGATTTCATTAATTTATATAAGATCCCACATGTTCAGTCATGGTGAATTTGTTAGTTAAAATGATCTAAATGTAAACTTTTCATAACACAAAGAATGTTATTAATGTTAATAGAATACCAATATTTAATGAAGCGAATGATAAATAATGTAACAGTTGAATGATATCACATCTACGATGCCTTAGAATGAATGTTTTTACAATAGAAAAGGATAAAATTAATGTATGTAATCCAACATAGATATATTTACTAGAAACAAATAGGAAATTATTGAATATATATTTTAAGAATAAAAATTATTTGTCTACTGATCTATCAAAAATTGTATGCATGTAGTTCATGATTATCCTTACATCCAGGTAAATTGGAAATAATTTATTAAATATATAGGAATATGAACTCAAGGTATAACTTGTAAAAATTCAAATCCTAAATAATTAGTTTGTATATTTAAATGTCTATTTGAATGAAATCACTAATGAATTCTAAAAATTAACTAGTGATAAGGTAAAAACTAAAAATTATAAATAAAAATTTAAATATAAATGTACCATTATACAATGAAAAGATTTTTGAAATTAAAAATGTGATCATAGTCAAGATACTACAAATCAAATATAGAATAGCCTAGTGTCTAATGATATGAGATTCATGTTGGAAGGGTTATATTTTAAATTAGTAAATGTTTATGGAATTCATGATAATAAAAAAGCTATAATTCAATAATTAATAGGATAACAAGGTAAATGTGAGTGATCCTTTTATATAACTTATTGAAAAATTGTTAAAGAGATAAAAAGTAAGGTCTCATGGTAAATTATAATTGAAATATTTTAAATGAAGATAATTTTTCCACATCAATAAAATATTTATAAGATAACTAGGGGAAATATAATGAGGCTAATTTTTGAAAGCTAAGGAAAAATTGGTTCCCTTTTGAGGAGAATAATATGTATATCATTAGTAACCAATAAACAACACACGATGTTTATAAAAAAAAATCCATATATGTAAGGAGAATAGTAATAATTAATCCATCTATAAAGAATATAGAATCAAATTTAATTCTGATATGGAAGATGCTCATATAATTATAGTATATAAACATAAATTATAATTGTATATAAAAATTAAAAATAAATAATCATTAATCTAATGGTATAGATTGAATGTGATTTTGAGTTGATAAAAATTTTAGGAAATAATAAAATTTGGTTAGTGCGCTGAAATACTTATATGATTATTTTAAAGAACAAAAAATTTAAATAACCATACTAGAACAGGTGGTTGAAGATAATTTAGTATCTTAAAGAAGAAGTAAATATACGTTTAGATACAAGTTTGTTATTTCATATAAATATATGGTAATCAATGATATCAATTATTATATATAATTAATATGAATGTTTATAGAATCTATTGAATAAGAAGTAGTGAAAATTAATAAAAAATTTAATGCTAAATTTAACTCTAGAAATATAAGCAAGTAGTTGATGTTTATAAGATTAATTTCATTAATTTTTAAATAAAAAGATGAAAATTCCTAAAATAAAGATGAATAATTATTTGGAAATAAATGATCCTCCATTAAGGGAATAAATGGACATGGGTATGAAAAATATTCATTTTATACACCCACTTTAAGGGTTATAACATCAAGATAAATAAGAGAAGTGAATAATTTTTTTGAATGAAAATCTAAAATAATATCTCCTAGAGTATCTAATTTTTTTTGAAACTGTATATATTAATTTTAAAGGAGATCAAAGAAAAATTTTCATATAAAAAGTGTGAGTTCTATGTGTATTTTGGAAACATTATAACATATTGAAAAGTGTAAAAAAGATAACTAATAGGAAAATCATGTTAAAAGAAAATAATGTAGGGTAATAATATATCCCACACAATGTAGTAGAAATTCCTTTAAAAAAAGTTATTTTTAATATTCAAACAACGATCCTATGTTGTATGATTTTTGTTTTAAAATTGCTAAAATAAATGTTGAACACTATATAATGAATTATGATTGATTATTGATGAATTCAATTCCTTTTATGAGAAAAATTTATATAATTAAAGTTAGAAAAAAAGAATGTTATGACCATGATTTAAAAAATAAAGAGAGACATAATTTTTTTTTTCAAACTCGTATTATCTCTCATGGAATAAAAATAACAATACGGAGAAGGGAAAAATAGTTTAAGTAGAATTGAAAACATATAATAAAAATAACACATAGATCCTTGAAAATGGGTACTTTTAACACATGATGGGTTTTTTAGCTTTCTAAAAAACATGAATATTCATATATATAGAATGATGTTTTTAGAAATAATAGATATTTTTATATCAATTTTAGTTCCAAGATATATATACTCAAATGAAAGTTGAAGAACACTTGAGTTCCCTTTATAAACGGACTTCATCAAAAAAATTTTAGTGCAAGACAACATTATTATACACATTTTGTATAATATAATAGTATGGTTTATATTATCAAATATACATATTATAGTCTTTTATTTCACGTAAAGAGGAAAATGGTAATATTTATCTTGTGGATAACAAGTAGGTTACAAGTTTTGTTACATTTAATGAAGATAATAGAATAAGAATCATTTACTTAGAAATATTCAATAAAAAATCATGAATACTATATATAATATTAAGGAAATTGATAAAAACAATAGTTTGGGTGGTGGAATCACCGATGCCATGGGATTTGAGTTTGAGTGGTTTGATGCCTCATGGCGACTTTATCATCATTGGCCCTGGTTGGTTAATGGTGATGGCTTTGCGATTCGGCTCGCGGGAGGCTCGCTTCTTGTGCACTGCTCTGGTTTCCAGGTTCTTCACACTCTCTCAGGTCAGTTGGATGCATTGACTTCCAAGGAGGATTTAGGATGTGTTTGTGTGTGCAGATGGGTTCCCATGGAGCTACGACTAGTGATTCCTATCTTTGATTTCTTTTGATGACATAGATATTCCTTTTTGTGATTTTTTGGGGTTCTAGCGATGTGTATGGAGAGGGGAGTTCTTATGATGTGTGTGTAGTGGAAGCTGATGCCGAAGGGTGATTTTGGTGGTGAACTTGACGAAGTGGACATTGGTGTCGAGCGATGATGCTGGCAACAATGGTGATGGATGTTCCGACGACGACAGGGGCGATGATGTAAATGATGTTTGGAGGATGGATATGTTGTCGCCTCGAATCGAGGCAGGTGACCGGATCAAGGTTTATACATCTTGATGTGGATCTAGGATCAACTCATAATTATGAATGTTGTGGGAATGTGGTCTGATAACCAATTAATTGTTTCTGAAATTTGAATTTGATTTCCCTATTGGTGGTGCAGTTGTGAAGAAGTGAGATCTCCAGAATTTGGAGCATTTGTGCAGTTGTGGTGAATTTTTTTGAATCTTTTGATGTACGGTTACCACATATCCTTAAAATGGATTTTATAAAATATCAAAAAATGGATTTGGAGTGGGTAAGAGGATATGAGGCAGACTCATCCCATTAAAGGGATTATTATCTTTTACATAACTCTTTTATATTTTTGAGTCATGTTTGTTAAATATTTACTGGTAATAATACTATTTTATTTTTATCTCTCTCATCCCTAGTGAAGATAAATATTATGATGCAAGGGATTGATTTTATTTGATTCATTTGAAATGAAACTATATAGTTTAGTCATCTCATTCATGGAGCATTAGTGATATCATTATTATCATATGGGTGTGTGAGAATGGTTATACTATAGTTAACATATTTATATAAAGGAATTATGAAGTCAAAAACCATATAAGATGGAATTAAGGATAACACACTTCAACTTAAAGATATATGGGCAGACATGGAGGTTACCATAGATTTTAATGCTGTCTTGGATGGCTTAAGATGAAATTCTAGAGTTTAATTTTATCCAAGAAACCCAAAGGTTTCAATTGATAAAAAGAAATTCTAGGAAGTCTTTAAATGGTATGTTAGAGTTTAATTCCATATTTTTTTTGAGTTTATTATCCTTAATAATGACATAAAATAACTCATTATTTATTTCTTTTTGTCATTTATTAAGGTTTAATGTATTTCTTTATACAAGTTTTTCTTTTCATGGAAGTAAACACGTTTTATACTGTAGTTCAGTGTTTTCTAGGATGAAAAAAGGTTACACAAGATGTTATGGTCCTCTATAATGACTTAACATTATTACACTAGAGTTTACATCTATATAGAATGGATTAATATGATTATAGTTGAGTTTAGTTTCATTAAGGGAGGATAATATTTTTGAGATTGATTTTATAGTTAGCTAACAAGGATAAAGATGATTACACTAGTGTTTAGTATTACCTAAGAAGGATTAAAAGAGTCCACACTAAAATTTTATACCATATGGGAAGGATAATGTTTTATTTTTATGTTATGTATGGTCTATGAAGGATTATGATTATTACACATAAATTTAATTCCTTCAAGGAAGGTTAAAGGTTTGAAATGAAATGTAAGGTATCATAATATTGGGATTGATCATCTAGAGGGGTTCCTATAACACACATAGATTTTATGGGAAATATTATTTTTAATTTCTTTGGCATATTCTATTGTACGCTTCACCAAGATTATCTTTCACTATACACAACACTGTATTATCTTGTAGTATACACAAACACTATTCTTGGCATATGTTGCACGCAAGAGCGACCTTCCTCAATAGATTGTGTTGTACGTAATACCGAGTTTCACTAAAAAATGATATATTGTTATAAACTAGCCGTTTGGAATAGAATTAACTAAAATTTTAATTTTATTACATAATAATTCATCTTAGACATATTCTGGAACACGGAATGAGAACAAAATAAATTTTCCAGGTAAAATTAATTTTCCAAAAAATGCAGTTTTGCCGCTTTTTAATGGCGCACCCACATTAAATCTAGTTTTTGACACATTTATAAGTTCAATTAGAAAAAAATAAATTTATTCATTGCAATAATGATATAAAAATTTACTTTTTATAAATTTTTTATATTTTTCTGTTAACTTTTATATTTTGTTGAATAGTAAAATTACGCTAATTTTTTCTTCAAAACAACTTTTTTCATCAAGATAATTTATATGGTTAAATTATAAAATTTAATGGTTTTAAAGTAAAAATAGAATATATTTTTTCCCTTTAATATAATTTAAGTAATTATCATTAATTTTACATTGATTTCATAGGTAAAACATTTCAATCTTTGGCATTGTTTTAACTTTGAAAACAAATTTTCTTAACAACAGGATTAATTTTCAATTAATTAATGAAAATTATGTGTTTTGAATTTTGAAAAATAGATTTAATATATTAATTCCGTGGGTCCAAATTATATTAATAGGTAACTTTTTTTTGATATTATGAATAGTAACTACGATAATTTTTATTTACTATAGATAAATGTAAATTGGGTAATTAAGGGTAAAAATAAGATTATAAAATTACCATAACACCTGCCAAAATTCTATTGGATGAATAATAGTAGGCCCATATCACCTAAGGGTCTGAATAGATTCATTTAATGGACTTTTGACCGTGAAAATGATGTAATTTTTATTAAAATCAAAGAAAGTGACAACATGTCACTCTCTTATATCTTATAAGTGTAATAATTTTAATTTAGTGATAAACTTCATAAAACATTGAACATTAATAGTATCAAAAAATATAATAAAATTATATATATAATTTGAATTTATTTATAATTTTTGGGGATTAAATAATCATCATTAATGGTGACACAATAGTGATGTAGAAATTATTTTATTGATTGAAATATCAAATAAATGGTTTTAAAAATAATAAAATAAAAATTATATGAACTATTTAAGGTGCTACACCAAATATGACATGTTAGGAATCTATTAAATATTTTTTTTTGAATATATCCTCTATGTGGATTTTATTTAAATTAAAATTAATGAATTGTGTCAAAATTGACACTATTGTTATTTTATAAAAATAAAATATTATTAAATTGTTTAAAAATCAGAAAAATTATTAAAAATTATAAATTTAAATTTATATTGTCTATAATGTAATTAATTATTCAATTATGTACAATTAAAACACATAAGTAATTATTTATAATAGTTTAAAATTTAGAATATTATTACCACAAATAAAATTAAATAGATTAAATAAGGATAAATCAAGTTGATAAGGTTTAAAATAAATTCCCAACATGTATAAATTTTATAAAATGATTATATTACAACCCTATATCATCTAATATACTAATTTGAATAATTTTGGAAGATTTTATGTGGGGTTTGGGTTTATTATAAATTAATATTTTTAAAGGTTTCGAAAAGTGCCCCTCTCCTCTATTATAAAACGGAAACTCCTCCCTCTCCTCTTCACAACATTTTGTTCCTTCCAGATCAGCCAAACCCTATCCATTTCTACACTATGCTTCCCTAGAAACATAATAAGGGTTCTGTTCTTCTTTAAAGACCAACTTTAGTGCCCTAAGAGGAGGTTAAGAAGAGGCATGTCGAAGAAGAGGTAATCTCTTTTACCGAATCATTAAAATTTATTTCTTCTTATACTTCCTCTTAATTTTATTTAATTATAAATTAATAACATAAATATCAGTCATATAATGATTTTTTATTATAAATATGAAACAACCCCATTTTACCTTGTATCCATCCTATGGAAAATGAAATCACCACGCCTACGTACATACTGAATACTTTCTCCACACCATGGTGTAATCTTTTTTCCACCACCACCTTAATTGGATGGGTATAATGGTGTAAATATTAACTATATATGGTTATTATAGCATGATACTAATTTTGAGATATTCTATCATACACTCCAATACCATTCAATAATTATGGGAATGATATCATCGCTCGTGCATACGTACAGATTACAGTATCAATGACGTGATGAGATTCATTATTCATGTTAACTATTCAAGAATGATTATAAAGAATATATTGAATAATAATGAAATATATTACATAATAATGATACTTTATTTATGTGTATATATATATATATGTCATCTACTTACTTCCATTCATGTCAATAAGCAAAGGAAAACAATGTTCATGCGTACGTACGGCCTACCATCTCCATGAACGATGTATTTCATTCCATTTATCGATCTATTATATATATTATGAATATATATAATATATAAATCATGTTTTAAATTATTTAATTAAGTAATCATGATCTAAGTAATCATATTAATAATTATAATTCAAAACACAGACGATAAATGAAACGATTTTACCCAGAAGACTGCTTTAACAGGAAATTGACAAATGAATGGGTAATATAAAGTCATAAGTGAATTATATATGATATCATTAAAATTATTATGGTTTTTTACTGGTTAATAATATTTTTAAACAAACTATACATGAGTTTCAGACACATATGGAAGAAATTGGACATACGGTAAGGGATAATTTTGCAATCTCATATTTATCTGAGTTTGCTTATACGTAAGTATTTACTGGGGTTATATTTTTCATCCATGTCCATAGAATGTTTTTCATAAAGTTTTTAATATTCTTCCATTTATTTTTGAAGTCATTTTTACCCCTCTTTGACTTTTACATTGTGCTATGAAAGGAATCTTTCTTTTGTTTACCATACATGGTACTTTTTGACATTTCCAGCAAAAGTACAAGTAGAATGTTTTTGTAACTTATAAGGCATGAAAATATTTTTACAGTTTCATAATGACTTATTTTCATGAATATTACTCAACAATATTTAATCATTAATTTTAAGAAAAACCTTTTCTTTTAAAATTTCATGGAATTTTGTGAAAAGAAAATGATTTTGAAGAAGAAATGATATTTTCCTTAATAATTCATTTCAAGTGTTTTATCAAAACTATTTCCCGTCTAAGATGAAATTATTTAGTATCATTATGTTTCAAGTATAATGTCTCTATTATTTACATGGTTTTATTTTTCTTATGATGAAATGACATCTATTTGTTTTTTATGGATTATGTTATGATGGGATGATGTTTATGAAACCCACTTTATTCTTTGGGTTATGATGAATGATTTATGTTTATTTTTTGGCACATGTAAGAATGATTTCATTATGAGATGGGTGGGACCTATATCTCCCTCCAATTAATTGGGTAAATATTTATATGTCATGATTAAGACATGGCTGTAATGGAATGTGAATCCGGTTCAGTAATACATGGCTGGAACGAAAAGTAACCACGGTTCAGTAATGAACTTTATCCACAGTGATGGTCTTGGCAGCAATGCCTTGGCTACTAGGAAAATCATAACATGTGACTAATGGTTTCCAAAATTACATGTTTTATTCCCATGCTATTTTATCATGGTTAATTTTACCTTATGATATATGCCTTATGAACTGCCAAGATTTATGTCATTACTCATGATTTTGATTTTTTATGTTCATTTTCTTATGTTAAAATGATTAGGGATTGTTTTATGTTCTCCATGTTTATCCTTACTAAGAATTTGAGCTCACCCTTTTTATGTTTTCTTTTCCATAGGATATAAATAAATGTTTTAGGTAAGAAAACCAAAGGGGAAGATATTTATAGGAGATGTTGAAGATCTTTCACCTTGATTAGAAGATTATGTTCCGAGTTTCCAAAGACACTAAACTAATACGGTCTTTGGGAGTCTGTTTTTATTATGTATTAAGTATTCCTCAATATTAATGTAATTACCATGTAAATCATGTATGGTTTTCTATAGTTGGTTTCAGAGTGAACGTTTAGTCATACTTTGGAAACTAGGATGCAGATTCTTTAGTGAGATCCCTAGAGATATTTCCAAGGTATGTCTAGGGATGTCCCTAAGGTTAAGTATACATATAAGTTATACTACTAGAATTATGGTAAAGATATTAGAATTAAACCTAAGATATTATATTTTTAAGGTACTCCGCCTTTATTATGTTGTTTTCCTAGCATGTGTTTTGCCTCTCACACTATTCTTTTTGGGTTTTAGATGATGGCTAAAACCCAAAGGAACCGTGTTGATCAATATAATAGACAATGCAATGATTGTCTTCATAAAAAAACTATTGTTATTGGAGATGGAGTGAAAAATCTTATTTCTATACTTACATAAGCTATGAATCATTTTGGGCTTCCAAATGAGCAGAGAAGGGAACAATATTCTATTGAGTCCTTCATGAGGCAATATCAACCTTCTTTTAGTGGGTCTTCTGATCCACTTGTTGCGGAACAATGGATCAGTACCATTGAATAGATATTTTCCATACTTTTCTTTTCAGAGCATGAAAAATTTATTTTGGCTATTTATCGGTTTGAAGGTGAAGCAGACCAGTGGTGGTCTCTAATTAAGAATACAAGGCCCCAAGATGAAATTGAATCCATGGAATGGGATGAGTTCAAGAACTTGTTTTTCAATAATTACTTCCCTTTTATTCTTCTAAAAAATATAGAAAAGGAGTTCCTTGAGCTTAATAAAAAGTATAATAAATCTTTTGGTATATACGAGGTGAATTTTACAAGGATTGCAAGGTATGAATCTAGCTTTATCATCCAACCTGAAAGTAATGTTGATCGATTCTTCATTGGCTTAAAACAAAGTTTTCGAAGGGAATTATCTATAAGAGACTTCAGTAGCTATGAAGAAATTTTGTGTTGTGCTATCATGGTAGAATTGAACGTTCGTGATACATATCCATATCGTGGATTTGATAAGAAACAAAAGATGGAGTTCAAGGAAAAATCTCAAAACAATGGTGAAAAGTATATGCATGTTTCTTTATGCTCAATGTGTGGAAAGAAGCATGGTGGATATTGTTTTAAAGGGAATAGAAAATGTTTTAAGTGTGGAAAAGATGGACATCGAGCAGCTGAGTGTCTATGTAATGGGAAAGGGTAGTTAATGATGTGAATAGATAAATGACTATCGAGAATGCACCACCTACACTTCAATGCTACAAGTGAAAGGAAATGGGGCATTATGCTATCCAATGCCCTAATCCAAGGGTTAATGATGATCGACATCAAAAACCTCTTAAGGTAATGGACAAAGGGAAGACACATGCAATCATTATTGGCAATTTTGAGTATGATAACGATGTGGTGTAATGAATAAGTGTTTATGTAAAGGGATTCCAAAATAATGTTGTGGAATCTCATTTATAGTATCATAAAATATTGGAATATCTATGTATTGGTTTATTGTGGTTTTCAAAAATTATATGGTACCGGTAACCATGAAAAGGGATTGAAATATTTTTGAAAATTAGATTTTATGTGAATAATGAAGGGATAAGGAGAAAATAATATGTTTGATAGTATTAATGAGATCATGACTGATATAAGGACAAAGTGATATCATGGTTTGAGTATATAGAAATTTTGGGATTTTGGTATGCGGAAAGAGTTAACTTTTGACAGCATTCATGTTCTCACTAAGGTTCTACGGTAATTAATGTTTCAAGAGAATAAATGATTAAGGTATTCACATGTTTGGAATGTGACCAACAAGATATATCTTATGATATATGGGGGATAAATGATTGTATTCACAAGCTTGGTAGATGACCATTCTAGTAATCGTTTTCTTTATACCATGATATTTGATAGAAGTATTTTTGATAAGCCTAAAGGTTGGAATGGATTAATTTAGAAATCAGATAATATTGCTTAAGGCTATAAATTTTTGATTTTTTTTGAAATGTTATAATAGTATAGTTTTAGAAAAATAATAACCCATAGAACGGGCGACAACCCGTCGCGACAGATAGGGCTGCGGGAATCAAAACCATAACCGAAGTGTGACAGGCCTTTATCACCTTCCACTAGCCAAGAGGATGTCCTTGGTTTGTATAAAATAGTTTTATTTTATTAATTGGTATGATATATGAAGTATTAGTCCATTTTTGGAGCCATATACGATTAATATCACTATATATGGACTTATGTATATTTGATAACATTTTCTAACCTTTTTTTGAGACAGATGGAATGACCGATCATTCTATCACATGATCTTCTAACACTTCACGAATGACAAATTCAAATTAATTTCTTTAAGATATGAAGTGGAAATTGTTCATGGAATGACCAATGGTGAGGTTGTATCAAAATCAAGTAAGTATTTCTTCTAATTCAAATTCTTCAACTTTAGGGAAATGATCTTGAAAACCCAAAACGTTGTCCGAGTACCCTCATCTCCGATGAATTAGGTGGTACCTTAGATCATAAAAAATTTATTGAATTGTGATTTTTGGCTTTTTCATAACCATGTTCTCTACCACTCTTCATCAGAACATGATGGTTAGATTTCTCTTCCATATCCATGTTTTCACATATGTTCTCCTATGTGGAAACCCGGTGATGAGTTACATTGGGTATCCATTATGTTTCTAACATAACTTTTTAAAATAAAGTCTTTTTATTCCTTTTTGTTATGTGGGTTTCTATTAAAGAAAGTTTCAAGTAGTAAACGATTTATAACCACGACGAATTTCAAGGGTGAAATTCATTTTAAGGGGGGTAGAATGTAACACCCCGAGATTTTATGAGAAATATTATTTTTAATGTATTTGACATCTTGTTTTTTACTCTTAACCAAGATTATCATATGCTATACGCCACAATCTATTAGATTTTAGTATACGAAAACACTATTTTTGGCTTATGTTGCACGCAAGAGAAACCTTCCTTAATAGCTTGTGGTGTACGCAATACTGAGTTTCACCAAACAACGTAATATTGTTATGAACTAGAAGTTATGAATATTATTAAATAAATTTCGAATTTTAATACATAATAATTCATCTTAAACATATTCTAGACCATGGTATGAGAACAAAATACAATTTTCAGGTAAAATATGTATTTTTCAAATAATGTAGTTTTACCGCCTTTTAATGGCGCACCCACTTCAAATATAGTTTTTGACATGTTTATAAGTTCAATTAGACAAAATAGACATATTAATTGCAATAAGTATATAAAAATTTACTTTGGATAGATTTTTTATATTTTTCTCTTAACTTTCATATTTTGATGAATAGTAAAAATTTGCAAAATTTTTCTTAAAAACAACTTTTTTTCATCAAGATAATTTATATAATTAAATTATAAAATTTAATGGTTTTAAAGTATAAATAGAATATAGTTTTACCCTTTAATATAATTTAAGTCATTATCATTAATTTTTCATTGAATTCATAGGTAAAAACATTTCCATCTTTGGCAATGTTTTATGTTTTTGAACCCATTTTCTTAACAACATGATTTTTTAAATTAATTACTAAAACTTATGTGTTTTGAATTTTGAAAAATGGATTTAATATTTGAATTAAGTGGTTCCAAAATATGATAATAGGTTACTTTTAATTTTTTGATATTATGAATAGTAACTACGTTAATTTTTATTTACTACACTTAAAGGTAAATGAGGTAATTAAGGGTAAAAATAAGATTATAAAATTACTATATCACCTAACAAAATTATATTGGATGAATAAAAGTCGACTCATATCACCTAAGGGTCAGAATAGATTCATTTAATTGACTTTTGACCATGAAAATGATGTAATTATTATTAAAACCAATGAAAGTGACAACATGTCACTCTATTATATCTTATAAGTGTAATAATTTTAATTTAGTGATAAACTTCACAAAACATCACACATAAATATTCAGAAGAAATATAATATAATTATACACATCATTTTAATTTATTTATAATTATTTAGGATTAAATAATTATCATTAATTGTGACATGATAGTGATGTAGAAGTTATTTTATTGATGGAAATATCAAATAAATGGTTTTAAAAATATTAAAATAAATATTATATGAACTATTTAATGTTCTCCATGAATTTTATATAAAAATATTACATTTTATGAATCTATTAAATATTTTTGTTTGAATATATCCTCTACGTGGATTTTATTTAAATTCTAATAAATGAATAGTGTCAAAATTGACACTATTATTATTTTATAAAAATAACATATTATTAAATTGTTTACAAATCACAAAAATATTTAAAAATTATAAATATAAATTTATATGGTCTATAATTTCATAAAATATCCAATTATGGACAATTCACAACACATAAGTAATTATTTATAACAATTTAAAATTTAGAATATTATTACCATAAATAAAATTAAATAGATTAAATAAGGATAAATCTAGTTGATAAGGTTTAAAATAAATTCCCAACATGTCTAAATTTTATTTTCTGATAATATTACAACCCTATATCATCTTATATTATAGTTTGTATTATTTTGGAAGTTTTTATGTGGGTTTTGGGTTTATTATAAATTAATATTTTAGATATTTCGAAAAGTTTCCCTCTCCTCCCTTATAAAAGGGAACCTCCTCCCTCTGCTCTCCACCACATTTTGAGCCTTCAAGCTCAGGAAAACCCTGTCCATTTCTCTTCTCCACTTCCCTATAAACATACTATAGGTCTTGGTTATCTTCAAAGACCAACTTTAGTGCCTTAAGAGGAGGTTTAGAAGAGGCGCGTCGAAGAAGAGGAAATCTTCTTTACTGATTCGTTAAAATTTATTTCTTCTTCTAATTCCTCTTATTTATTTGTTTAATTACAAAATAATAACATCAGTATCAATAATATACTGATATTTTATTATAAATATGAAATAACCCCATTTCACCTTCTATCCATCCTACAGAAAATGAAATCATCGCGCGTGCGTATGTACAGAATACCGTCTCCACGCCGCGGTGTAATCTTTTTTCCACCACCACCTTACGTGGATATGTATAATGGTGTAAAGAATAACTATATATGATTGTTATAACATGATAATATTTCTGAGATATTCTATCATCCACTTCGATACCATTCAATAATTATGGGAACTATATCGTCGCTCGTGCGTACGTACAGATTACAGTCTCCACAACGCGATAAGATTCATTCTTCATGTTAAATATTAAAGAATGATTATAAAGTATATATTTAATAATAATGAAATATATGAGATAATAATGCTACTGTATTTATGTATGTATATATACGTCATCTACTTACTTACATTCAAGTCAATAAGGAAAGGAAAACAACGTTCATGCGTACGTACAACCTACTGTCTTCATGAACTGTGCATTTCATTCCATTTATAGATCTATTATATATATATATTATGAATATATATTATATATAAATAATATTTTACATTATTTAATTAATTAATCATTATATATATAATCATATGTATAATTACAAGTCAAAACACAGATGATAAATGAAACGAATTTACCCAAAATGCTGATTTAACATGATGTCAAATGAACTGGTAATATAATGTTGTAAGTGAATAATATATGATATCATAAATATTATTATGGTTCCATTAAAAGTTAATAATATGTTTAAACCCACTATACAAGAGGTTCAGACACATATTAAAGAAATTGGACCTATTGTAAGGGATAATTTTGCAATCTCTTTTTTATCCGAGATTGCTTTTACAAAAGTATTTACTGGGGTTATATTTTTCATCCATGTTAATAAAATGTTTTTCATAATATGTTTAATGTTTTTCCATGTATGTTTAAAGTCATGATTACCCCTCTTTGACTTTTAATCTGTGTTATGGAAATATTCTTTCTTTTGATTACCATATGTGGTACTTTTTGACTTTTTCGACAAAAGTACATGTAGAATGTTTTTTTAACTTATACGACATGAGTAGATCTTTATGGTTTCATAAAGTGTTATTTTCATGAATCTTACTCTACATGATTTCATGATTATTTTCAAAAAAATAATTTTCATTTAAAATTGCATGCCATTTTGTGAAAAGAAAATTATTTTGAAGAATAAAGGATATTTTCCTCAAGAATTAATTAATATTTCCCACCTAAGATGACATTATTTAGTATGATTATGTTTCAAGTATAATGTCTCTATTATTTTCATGCTTTGAATTTTCTTATGATGAAATGATATTCATTTGTTTTTTATGGATTATGTTATGATGGGATGCTGTTTATGAAACCCATTTTAGTCTTTGGGTTATGAAAAATTATTTAGGTTTATTTTGTGCCACATTTAAGAATGATCTTATTATGAGATGGGTGGGACCTATATCTCCCTCCAATGCATTGGGTAAAGATTTATATCTCATGAGATAGACATGGCTAGAATTAAAAGTGAATATGGTTCTGTAATAAAGGGCTGGAATGACAAGTAAATCCAGTTCAGTAATGGACTTTTCCACTATGATGGTCTTGGAAGCAATGCCTTGGCTACTATGGAAATCATAACATGTGCTTAATGGTTGCCACAATTACATATTTTATTTCCATTCTATTTTATCACGGTTAATGTTCCTTTATGATCTATTCCCTATGCACTGCCAAGATTTATGCCATTACTCCTGAGTTTGATGTTTTATGTTCATGTTCTTACACTTAAGTGTTTATGGATTGTTTTATGTTCTCCATGTTTACCCTTACTGAGAATTTGACCTCACCCTTTTTATGTTTTCTTTTCTCAAGGATATAATGAATGGTTTATGTTAGAAAACCAAAGGGTAAGATCTTTATGGGAGATTTTGAAGATCTTTCACCATGATTAAAAGATTATGTTCCGAGTTTCAAAAGAAACTTACCTAATACGGTCTTTGGGTGTCTGTTTTTGTTATGTATTAAGTATTCCGTAACTGTAATTTAACGTCCACGTACGTCATTTTTTGGTGTCTACTGTTTCTATATATCATCTATAAGGAGAATAAAAATACACATAGTTTAGTTCCATAGATAAAATCTATTTGAAAATGTGGTAAATTAGTCCTTGAAAATGAGGCTTGTAATTTTAGGCCATAAAATATTCTGTAACATATAGATTAAATCCATACAAAAAATGGAATTTTATATAGTTTATCACATCATCAAGGAACGTCTAAATCCAATAACAACACTTAAACCCCACTAAATTCTCATACAATGTTCTAAAACCTAAACGACAATTCACGAAGTAATGTACATGTATATACACATATGGTTAAATATTAAAGAGATCGACTTCCAAAATATCATATTTATATTCCTCAATCCATGTTTGGCCATATCTAAAATGAGTTCATACCAAGCCTTTTCATCTTATCAAGGAACAACCTCATACCAAAATTTATTAATAATTAATTATAAACATTAACAATTAATTATATACCTTTAAATCAATTAGGAATAAACTATAAAATATTACAAAGATGCCTCCCCTAGAAGAAAAATTAAGTAACTACACAACAATGTCTAGTGGCACGCCTCAAAATCACCTAAAAAAATCCCCATCGATCCGAACTAAATAAATTTATCAATCTAAATTAAATTGTATAAATCACTATAAAATCAAATTTAAAAACTTACTTTAATTGAAAAAGTGATAAATGGGCTACATTTCTCCTCTATCAATGTACTCTATCGACCTAACTATGAAACCCCATCATTTTGACCAGATTCCACAATGATTCGGTGGAATAAACATCAAATTAGTAATTAAACCTTATTAAAATAGGATAGTAGAAAAGGAATGTATAATATGTGATATAAGAGGGAAGAAAAAAATATTAAATTACTAAATAACCCCTCTCAAACTGTGAATGTCATTTAAGGGGGGTGGTAGGATGATATAACCCAACGCTGGTGCCTCTCTCATATGTTTGCATGACCTTGTGGAAATACCCCAAAAGGGATCATTTCAAAAGACCCCATAGAAAAAAATCACCCCTACTTAAGTGGGGGGGGGGGAAGCTCTCATTATCGAACTTCTGAAGCACTTCTAATGGAATATTTGTGGCCACCAGGAGTCAACTATAGAACCACCCATGTCTTGGTGGAAGGGATAGTGGGTCTGTCCCACTATTAATCTAACCCTAATTTCGCTGGGATTCAATAGATATTATATTTGGAACTTAATATACCCAAAAGTTTCCATCCACTCATATGTGCCCATAGATTTTTTTCTGAGCCTTCCTAAACCATTCTTCTACATCCAAAAAATTAATCTACACATCCAAAATACATTTAGAAGATTCTCCCTATTAATCTATTAAAAAATTGAAATTCAGAATATCTAAATCCTACATAATCTACCCTTATTCAGTTCAAAAAACCCATAATGATATAGGTCATTACAATTAGAATGTTGGAATAATAATTTGGATATTAATATATGGGTTTAAATGTGGATGTTGTGAATAATAAATTAATATGAGTTGGAGAAATGTTTATTGGAATTAAATATGCTATATGGATTGAAAAAGAAGAATGAAAAAGGTTCACTTAGAAAACTTAATAACGAGTATATTTAAAAAACTAAGGCTTATAGTCAATTATTAAAACTGAATAAATAATTATAGGATCTATTTATGGATGTAATGATTCATGTGGTGATATTTTTTTAAAAAAAAGTACTAATGAGATGATGAAGAACCTGATAAAACATTTTTTTTCAAAAAAATTAAAATATTGTATCACATTATCAAATATAAGGTTAAAATTTAATTATCAAGGTACATCATAATAGACCACATCAACAAGTGTCATATATATATATTAACAATAACATTTTATAAAATGAAATTTGGGAGTCGTCAGTTGAATTTTATTACTCAACCACCTCCCAAAGCTTCAGGGATTTTGGAAAATCCTCATTCCCCATATGAATTTAAAGTTCAACTTGTTTTTTATTTTTAAAGGGACATTAATGTGACATCAAACAGGTTATTGGTTGATTTTATTTTTGAGTGAAATTTATTTATATTTCTATTCTTGGTGATTTTGGGAATTGGAGGTTAAAATCCATAGGTTTTGGGGAAAAAATATCTAGTTCATGGGTAGTACATAGTTTATATAACCCTGTGGATAACCATTATAAAGAGGGTTTTAGGGGTATATTTGGTGGGAAGGGGGGGTTAATGGCTTGAGAACTGATTTTCAAAAAATGTGAGTTTCTCTAGAATCTAGAAGTGTTTTGTTTTGGGGAGGCATTGGTTCCTGTATGGTTGGCGTAAAATTAGACAATCCATGAGGTAAAACAATTGGGTGTGTCTATATTTTTTTTTTAAAATGTCCTTTTACTACATTACCATTTTTCTTTTTATGGGTTCAAACCCCCATTTCCTCCTCCACACCATATATCTATTATACCTTGTTTTTTGAGGGATTTTATGAATATTATAGTTATTTCATTCAAGGTATGATTGATTTATCCATGAGTTATCCATTTTCCCCTGGTTATACCTTTAAAATTACATTTTTACGGGATAGAAAAAGCATATCTTGTGCTTTGGATGAATACAATGGTCTTGATGGAGGGTTTGTGTAATTTATTTACATATTAGGTGTGTGAGGACCCATCTTACCCGATTAAAGTGGTTGTCATTGAAGGAGACATGTTTTTATTAAGTATCATAATTGGTGTCTCTATTTAGGGGTGATTTTCCTTGTATTTCCATTTATTTTATATTTTCTATAGTTCTAGTTTATCAAATTACTTTTATTTTATGTTATTGTTGATGTTTTATCCATTATTGATTAATTTATTGATGTTTATTGGTTATTTTATGGATTAAAGTGTATTTTTAATGTCAGATGGAATTAATGATTTGAATGAGTTTTATAAAATGGATTAAAGAGACTTATGGTTTTAATTAGTTGGGGGGTGAAAGGGGTTTACCTTGTGAAATGTGTTTTATTAAAACTGGAATGTTTTTTTATGAAATTTAATTTTAAATGGATTATTAGATTACCACTTGTTGATGTTTGTGTACTTTTAATTATGAAGCACATGGGAGACCTTGGGTGTCTGTGTGCATGAATTTAACAAAGAGAGTGTCATTTAGGGGATTTATGGATCCTTTAGAAGGATTATTAATGGAGATTAAAAAATATAGCAATGTAGACTTGGAGTTCCCAGGGAATTAATGTTGGGTTCAGGGAAGACCGATATAGATTCAAAATTGGTGAAATTTTTTAGACCTTTAGGAAAACATTATCTTAGACTAAGTATCACTAGAATCCATTCTCTAAATCCCATGGTGCATATTACTAATGCCTGATTTATTTATATGTCTTTTATGATCCTATTACCTTTATTGATTAAAATATTTTATACTAATTCTTATACCCATCTTACTTTATATAGTTAAATAATAATGATCATGTTTATGCTCATGACTATTCTTTATGTGGATGTATTGAGAATTCATATACCGGGTTTCCTTATGTTCCCCTATTTGATCCTTATTTATGAATTTTTTGAAATGGTATGCTATTTTGAGAAAATATAGGGGATTTCAAGAAAACTATGTTAATGCAAGATTGTTTTGAAGGGAATCATGGGTTTTTAAACCTTGAGTTTTTTAACCAAACTTATTTGTTTGAGTGTATAATATATATAATCTATAATGGTATCTCAATGGGATTTGTTCCTCACACCCTGCATATACCATTGGGTGTATTCTGACATTATTTTATAGGATTTGTGTAGTGTTAAGGGAACCATGAAGTTTAGTAGACCCTCTTGATTACTAACATACTTATCTAGTTGGTAGAGTAGAGACATGTTCTCACATATCTGGCCATGTGGATTAGTTTTTGTATTTTATTTGAGTGTATCATGTTGTATTATTCTTTTAGTCGTATTCCATGTTTTTGGATTTTGACTATGGGAATCATGTGGATATTTTATGTTTATATATTGTGATGTTATGATGTTTTGGAATCCATTTACGTTCATGTTGATTTTACTATATAAAATTTTTTATATGTGATTCTACTTATTATGTTGGTGTGGCTATCAAATTTATGGATGGGTTATAATGGATTTTAATGGGTGAAACCATTCAAAATGTTTATTTGTTATTCCTTATTATTGTCTCTATATTGTGGTGATTGGGAATAAAATTTAATCATTATAATGCCATGACTTCGGTGATGGGTTGGGTTGAGCTGGGGAAGTTCACTAAAAAATGATATCTAGGCCCTATTTTTATTTGGGAGTTAGTGGTATTGAGGAGATATGAGTATCAGGGCTTGACGGGTAGGTGTAGAGGAGTTCCTGGATATCTCTTCATCATACAAAAACACGAGTTTCCAAGGGTTTTATGGAATTTGTTTTGTATTTTTATCCCAATTTTCTAATGTTTTCATTGGAGTTAATGTCTATCATTATTGGTTATGTGTTTTAGGAAGAAGCCTTGTGATGTTTTGAAAAATTTTGATTTTTAAACTAAAATGAGGGTGGAAAGAAGAGGAAATTTTTTTAGGATCATGGTTTAGGAACATAGTTAGTTATAATAGTGTAGATACTATTTAGTCATATATTCAATGAAACCAATTTTTTCGTTTGATTGACACACTGTTTGTTAAACAGTGTTCCCAGACCTCAAATAGTGGAAGAAAATGTATAAATTATTGACATTTTCCATGTTTTTTTATTTTATGCATTATTTATAATGATGTTATTTGTTTGAGACGTATTATAAGAGTTTATTATGGCTTAATTTATATTAATTTAGATTTAATTTTGTTTTTATTGAGTTTTTATATTGTGTTTTATAGACAATGACTCCCAGAAGGTCCTCTTCTAGATGAAGGGAGGGTGTTACATGGAATGTTCTATAAGAAACATCTATGGGTGATCCTGAATTAGTTTTATTAGTGATCTGTACCATATATTAAATTGGTTATAAGGTATAAGGAGGGAAGGACTAGATATTGGACCATCCTAAGGCGTTTACTAAGTAGAATCCACTTATCTTTCAATGGGGGAAAGGGTACCGAGGAGCCTGAGGAATGGATAAAAATGATCAATCATATTTTTTATTTTCAAATATCCCTAAGACCTCAAAAGTGAGATTCCACACTTATTTATTATAAGGGACAAGTAAGAAGTGGTGGGAATCTATACTGTAAGGGAAGAGACATGATGCTCACACCAAGACCACATTAAAGAAAAATTGTTTTAATTAGCAGTTTTATCACGAGACCCTAATGGTGGAAAAATCTTGTAAATTCATGATGACATATCAAGGAGAAAATTCAGTGATGGAATTAACTACTCATTTTTATATGTTAGTTCATTTTCCTATGGAGATCCAAATTAAAGAATATCTCAAGGTTGGACATTTGAAAATGGGCTTGAAGGCCAAGATCAAATTGAGGTTTATTCTCTTATGTCTACCAAATTATGATGAGGCGATGGAAAATATGGTTATGAATGAGGTAGAATTAGTATGGAAGATATGAATCAGTAGGTTTTGTTCAGTATTTAGCGATATCCAAGGATCTTCCTCTTGCTAGAAGTTGAAGTTGGATGAACCCTATTGAAGTACTTGAAGGAATTATGAGATATCATCAGGTTTGGAACCAGTGGTATATTCTAGGTGTAATCCAATGACTAGTTACCAGTGTAGAAAGTCTATCAATACTATACCTAATTTCCTAGAAGATCCATGGAAATTCCACTTGTGTAGGAGTTTAGATTATCTTTATCAGTTTTTTATGGATTCTCTTTAGGGAAGTGGTGTTGGATATTCATTCTCTAATGAATTTTAGGTGTGATAAAATGATAATAAGGGCATGGGATCTATCCCTATGTCTAAAGGGTAATCTGATGTAGCTATGAAAGAGTAGGTTATGTATGAGTCCATACATCTTTATGCAGTGGATGTTTCACTTGAGGACTCTGAATCTCGGCTAACAATAGTGAGTGGTATGGTGTTTATTTTTTTCTATGTATTTATCCTCTTTTTATATTGGTGATTCCCATTTATTTATATAATTAATGTTTCATGATACATTGGGTTTTAAAGATTATTTGATTACATTTATGATTGATTTGAAAACAATTTTTGAAAGGAAGAAGGTGAATGGTTTTAAGTGCCCAATGTTTTTCATTTTGATCACTATCAAGGAAGTTTCATGTGAAATCCTCATGCTAGAGCTAAATATTTTCGATTCTATCATTAGTTTGGATTCGATGATAAGTTCCAAAGCTCAAATTGACTACTACTATTTTAAGGTGTAGTTTTTATCTCTTTAAAGGAGTACCCACATCATTGAGTGTGTGTGGGATCCAAGGATAGGGTGGGAATGACTGATTTCACTAGGTGTGGTGGTGATATCATTCATGTTTCCCTAGTAGTTATTTTATGATATGGAGCTGGGTTAACATGTTCATCTTCTATAAGTTTTGAATCAATGCCCTAAGAACTTTACAAATGATTTTTGGGGTTTCTACCTTAATAAGTGGTTGTGTTCACTTTTTATCTACTCCATAGGATAAGCCCCATCTATTTTCCATGACACCTAATTGTTCAAACTTTGTTAAAAGAGTGGACGTTTAAACCATAGGAACTTTAAATCAAGGTATTTATTCATCCTAGAGTTCCATAATGGGATTTGATAATGTTTTCTTCTAAGATGGAAGATTGGAGTCTTTGGATTTTCATAGACTATCATAATATGAATCAGGTGACCATTAAGAATAAATCACCACTTACTAGAATGAAAATATTTGGGATCATCTTAAAGAAGATAAGCGACTTCCTGATATTTTAAGTGATATTCACCAGATTGTGATGCCTCAAGTGAAGGATTGGGGTGCGTGATGATGTAGGATGATCACGTGTGGCCAATGGATCAATTTATCTATTCCCTCATGATAGGAATTACACCACCCATGAACTTTAGTTAGAATCCAAGATTCATGTGTTTAAGACTTGGAAGCATTTCCTCTTTTGGCATAAATTTACAGTTTATTCGGATCAGAAGAGCCTACATTATATTTTAACTTTGAGGGACTTGATCCTTATGAATAATAACTGGGCTGATTCACCTAAATGTTTTTATTTCAATACATAATATATACCTTGGAAGGGTAATATGGTCATTTATTCCTTAAGTAGAATCTTTTAAATATAGGTAGTTAAAGAATTAGTGGATGTGTAGAGTTTGGTGTGTTTGTTTGGTGATTGGAGTTTGGAAGTGTAGGAGGATGGAGAGAAGGTGTTATTAGACATTTTTTAGGCCACACCATCAATATTTTATTAGATTATATGAATTTAGACATGAAATCTGAACTTCAAGTAGATTAGAAGAGTTTTAAATGTTAGGGAGACCACATGTGATTAGTCTTGTTCTCCCAATGGCAACATATTATCCATGAAATTGTTGGTTTTTCCATTGACCTCGAGGTAGGTGGTGATGCATGAGGGGAATTATTTTAGTTGAGTCATTCAACTGAGAGATGAAAAGATATTTTATACTATTATGAGTTCATTCTGGTGGCTTGGGTTGATACATACTATTGTAGATTTTGTATCCTGTTGTTTTATAAACTAGAGGATCAAAGTGTACCATCAGTGACCAGCATGGTTGCCAAAGACTCTTTATATTCGAGTGTGGATGTGGTAGGAGATATCTATTTACTTCATGATTACCCAACCACATACTCTTAGTAAAACTTATGCTATTTGCGTGATTATAGATCATTTTATTGAGTCAACCAATTTTGTTCTCATTAGGGAGTCAATGAAGGTAGAGGATCTTGAACAATATCATATCTAAGAGATAAAAAACTTCATGGAGTCCTTCAATGATATTTTACAACTAGGATACCCATTTTGTTTATTTGTTTTGGAAGAGTATCCATGACGCTATGGGAACTCAGTTGAAGTTGGGGACAACATATCACCAATATATAGATGGAAATAATGAGTGGTCCATCCATATTCTTGAGTATATACTTCATCCACGGGTTGTTGACTTTGGGGATTCAAGATAGAGTTATTTTTAATTATTTTAATTTATATACAAATATAGTTACTAGTATGATATCAATATTGATCCTTTTTAGGTGTTGTATGGGAGGCAGTGTCAGTCCCCTTCATGTTGGATTGAGCTTAGTAAGAATTCCTTATTTGGATAGATCCTTATCCAAGAGATGATAAAGAAATTAAAGTTGATAAAAAATATATTAGTGATAGATCATAGTCAATAGAAATAAAATGATGAATTTTTTAATCACCCATTGATGGTTGAGTTTTGTGATCACATGTTTCTATGGGTATCTATTCAATTGAAACATCATCTCTTGGTAATGTATTGGAAGTTGGCACTGTGTTATGTTAGGTAATTTAAAATATTGGACCATCCTGAGAATGTAGAATATCTGTTATAATTTCTACATTGGATGACTTAGAATCATAAATTGTTCCTTGTTTCCCAATTTTAGATGTACCATCTCGACCCATATCATGTGATAGAGTGGGAGGATATGTAGGTGGAACTTGACATCGCCATCCTGGAGATTCCTATTATTATCCTAGATAATTAGAACATATTTATCCATGGTAAGTTGATCATGTTATTATATGTTATCTAGAATCATGGAGGATATATCAATAAGATGTGGAAACATATATCTTTGGTGACAGAGTAGTAGCAACACCTATTTTATTTTGATAATCCCTAATTACCTTTTGGGAGAAGAAAGTGGTATGATGTAGAGAATTTTGACACCCTACAGGTCACTAGTATTTTTTATTTTTATTTTTTATTTGCTTTTGTATTATTTATAGGATTTTCTAGGAGTTGGAGGTTGAAAATGTAGAGTTTTTTAGAAACAGTACAAAGAAGACAATTTGTTTGTCCACAAGGATTACTATGTGAATGATGGTTTCAGGGGATAAAATCAATATTCCTAGATTGAGTAGAATTTTTATAACCCTTCGAGTTTCTCCAAATACCATACACATTTTATTTTGGGGAGATAGTGTATCTAGCATGGTTGGAACGTAGTTTGTCTAACTGTATGGAAAACCTATGTAGTATTTATAGGTCAATAAGATAATAATTTTTTCCATTTTTCATTTAGAGTTTTCATGGGTTTTAACCCCCATTTCCTACCCCATGTGTTGACATCCCTCTCCACTCAACCTAGAGCCCTCCTTCCAACGTTTTTGGTGGATTTCGTTCTTCATTTGGTGATTTCACTCCACATATACATTATTCCTTCATTGTTTCTCCTTATTTTACCTTGTTCTACATTTTTTAATCAATTTCTTTAGAAGGTGGAAACCCTAGAATGATTTTTAGAGAAATATAGAGGTTTTGTATGTTGTTTACTTATGTTTTAGGTATATGATGACCTCTATGACTCTATTCAAGTGGTTTTCTTCGAAAGAGGTTTTTTTATTAAGTATATATGTAGGTGTCTCTATTTAAGTGTTATTTTTTTAAATTTACATTAATTCTTAATTTACCATGGTTTTTATTTATCATATTTTCTTTTTATTATGTTATTATTGATGGTTTATCCATTCTTGATTAATTTATTAGTGTGTATTGGAGATTTTGTGTTTAATGAAAAATTTCCAAGTAAAATGTATTTAATGGATGCAATGTGTTTGATAAAATTGATCAAAAAGACTTTATCTGTTTAAATTGATTTTAAAGGGTTTTTTGAATGTTTTTCACCGTTTGAAAGGTGTTTTATTAAAATGGGAAAATTGTTTTTGAAACTAACTTTTAAATAAATTATTAGACTGTTAATTTTTTTATGTTTATGTGTTTTGAATTATAAATCACATGTAGGACCATGGGTGTGTGTGTGCATGACATAGAAAAAGAGAGTATTATCCAAGGGACTGAGGGAACCCTTGAGAGGTAGAATAATGGAGCTTCCAAAATGTGTCCATGTTAACTAATAGTTTCTATGGAATTATTATTGATGCCATGGAAGAATGAGAGAGCTTCCAATGTTTTTAGCATTCTTAACCAACCTTGAAAATATTGTTTTAGATTATGTCTCGAAAGAACCCATTGGTTAGAGCCCATGTCACATATCACTTATGACCAATTGATTTAAATGATTTTATCATGATGAACGTTCATTGATTAATTGAGATATTTTATATAATGATTGTGTTAATTTTATTTTATTTGGTTATTTGATGATGTTCATGTTTATGTTAATTTTTTTCAATGTGACTTTAATTTATTGGTTCTCGATAACTCAATAAATTTTTCATACTAAGGAATATATTTTGATAATGGTTTCTCCATTTTGTAATAATCATTAGATGTAGATATATCCCTATGGGCCTCATTTAATGAAATAACTGATTTTGATGAACTAAAATTAGATATACCTTCTGATAATGTTGATACCAATGCCTTTCACAACATAGAGTTATTAAATGTAGCTTCTTCTACAACTTCTATTGGCTTACTGTATTTTCCCCAATATCCAAATATAGATGTAATTGTACCAAAAACATATATTTATTAATTTTTACATTAAAACTATAACACCCAACTATTTTAGAAAATAAAACTATGTTTGATATCATATATGGAACACAACATTGATCCTAAATAAACAATGAGATATTATTATTAAAATATTGTAATTATAACATAGCTGAAAAATTAGAATATATTATTAGTATTAACCAAATTATAAATTTTTTATAAAATTTATATTAAATAAAAATGTTCCAATAAATTCTTATTAAATAATGACTGAATTTTTCAATAAGGACAGTTTATGCTTCTAAAATATATTTTATTCAAAAATGGGTTTTATTTATTTATTAGATAAAATAATATAATAATGTTTTGGAACATTCAGAAAAAAATATTATAAAAAAATATTATTGTTTAAATCATCATATGAAAAAATTTTAAGGGTGGAATTTTTGAATTTTTCAGAAAAAAATATTATTTTTAATTGAATAGTGAAAATAAAATATTTTGTAAAACTATCAATTATTTTCATTAAATTATGTAATATACAATTTCCATTATTATTTTAAATTTGATTTAAAATTAACATAAATATTATTTAGTTATATGTAATATTATTAATTAAATTTGAACAATAATTATATCAGATTTTGTTATAGGTACATTTTTTTTAGAAACACATTTTTAAGAAAAACCTTATTTCATCACATTTTATGAGTTTAATTTTAAATTAAATTATGAAAATTATATGAATGTAATTTGGTAAAATTAATTTCATATTTTTAATCACAATAATTTACAATAGGTAATAAGTTAAACTGATTTTTTTCATAATGTGTAGTAAAAACGGTAAATCATTGTTGCCTAAGTTATGGTTAAAATAGGTTTACCAGGGGGTTATACCAAACAAAATGGCCAAATTATTTTTATAATTTATATTTTATGTCCATATTTAGACCTTATATCATCTAATATTTGTTAATGGTGCATTTGTATCAATTTATAATTAATAAGACATTTATAAATTTTATTCTTCTTGAAAATTCCAAGTGTGTCTTCTCCCCAACTTATAAAAGGAAACCACCTACCCTCTACTATCCTCAATTAATGATACATTTGGTTCTCATAATTACTTCCAAAATTACTTCCTTAAATCACTTAACAAGACCAAGATTATGACAACCATGCTCTTTATTTCACACTTAAACATAATTTATTAAATAAAATCATCACTTGATACAAAATAGAAGATTGAGAGGTCTAGTGTCTTTGGGGATTTGGAACGCTAAATAAAAACGTAAAACATGAAATCAACATCTTTATTGAAAACTTATTTTACATGACCAAACACATTACATCATACTTAGCATTTCATGGGATAACCAGAGGACATGCATAAGCAAAGGGTGAGCTAGAAATACCAATAAGCAAGTTAACAAGGCATGACATTAATAATACAATAAATTTTAGGAAACAATCATATCAATGGAGCATGAGAGATAATGAATATAAAGCCATGATACAACATGATTATCATAACATGGAAATGTGGTATCAACATTTAACATGATATTAGCATGAGATAAGGCTTATTGCACATGGAGCATGAGTAAACAATAATTGCACTTGAATTAGCATGAGTAAACCCTCATTGCACATGACTTATCATGATACTAATATTTACCCAATGCATTGGAGTGCTATCAATGCTCACCCTTCATAATCATTTCATTTCATGCATAAGTGTGATACATGGATCATATTACATGGATTTGTTAAACATCATCATTTATTCAGTGATAATGTAATGTGTAATTCATAAATTAAAATATATAATAAAAAAGAAAACGTTCATAAAGGTGAACACCCTTGTTAGAGAAATCAGGATGGTATTCACTATACAATGGTTTTGGCTTGAAAAATCATGGTGCAATTTCAGCAGCATAACAACGTGACATAAGAATTCGTAAAAATGGTTGATGAGAGAGAAAGAGGCGTCTCATCATATGTAAATGAAATGAAAAGTAATGGGGGTCGTATGGATACCTATACCAACACATGTAATAGAATTTATATTCATAAAACAATATAATTTCTTTAATGCAAATGAGGATAGAGAAATCCCTTATGAAATTTTGGTAAGGTAATGGGTGTACATGTGAGGTATTAATGAGATATAAAAGGGTATATCATCACTAAAACATAAGGAGGGAATTGTGGGGGTGGTGAGAAATCATTCCACAACATTTTTTATTGAAATGAAAAGGACATAACAACATAAAGAAAGTTGGAAATAATGAGAAACAAAGAAATCCCTTATATCGAAGTGTGATCCCAAAGGCTTGGGAGGGGATTGATAGATGATTCTTAGGAGCTTAGGGTACCTTTGGAGGATTCTATAGAAAGGAGGTTAGAGTTTGGTCGAGATCTAAAGGCTTTTAGTGAAGAGTAAGTGGGAGTTTGGGTGGGATTAAATAGGAAAAGAGAGGGAATTATTTAATAATTAGCCTTTGGACACTACACATTAAACTAATCAAAATTGGAAACCATCCCATGGTTTTTTCCAAAGTGGAGTGCAAAAATTAATTTTTAAGACAAATGGTCAAACTTCTTAAAATATTAGGCTTTCTTATGTAGAGGTGTTTCACACTCTCAAGGAAATCAAATTAAAAAGTTAAAAAGTTTTCTAAGGCTTTGAGGGTCTAGTAAAGCGTTGTAAAATAAATAAAACAAACCTAAAATGACATCATTTTAATGGTAAAACATATATTGGATGAAAATATCATTTACAATATTTTATTACATCACTATGTAATGGGTATCCCTCTACCCAGTTAAAAGAGGTATTTGTTTTGATTTAATAATAAATGAAGCTTCGACCTCAACCTTTGAAAAAAAAGTATTTAATTTTTACCCAAAAATTCAACTATCTCCAAAAATTATGAAAAATTGACCGTTGGATAATTTTTACATCCTAATTAAAAAATTAAAATTCATTTTATATATATAATTTTATAAATATATGAGTATTTAATTTTAAAATAAAACCATGACATTTATCCAAAATTCATGGGGTTTGACAAAAACTGCTTTCAAACCTTAATAAAAATCACAATTGTATTCATAGAAATTATACGATCATTTTTATTTAATAAAATGTAACATAGTAATAATATTATATTAAAATATAATTTAATTAAAAGATCCATTAATTAATCAGAAATATATTTCTTAATTGAATATTTACTAAAAATTCAAATTTTTTATTTAAAAATAGTTTACAATGTAACAATAAAAAATGATTCTATATTATTTATTATATAACATAATAATGCACATAATCATAGCTATAAGGTCTTGTTACATAACCCCTTATAAAACCCACATAAGACCGAAGGGTAAGGTGTGTGATGGGGAAACACTATTAGGGTGGCTCGGATAACATCGCTTCAGTGGTAATCTCAATTAACATCCACTTCTTATATAGGCAATTTCATACAAGCTTAATTTGTTAAAGATCGACTTGGGATTGGTGAAGAGAAAATCCCAATTACACCTCCTCCTTTCCGATCTTTGACAAATGGGCTTCATACGGAGAAATTATATTGGATGAGGCAATCTCTTCCTTTGTCTTAGTAAATTGGATTTTTTATAGCCCTATATTTATAATAATCAATGGATCACTGTTCAATGGCTATATTAGCAATTTTAAAAATTCTTAACAGTATTTTGAATTTCAAAAACATAAAAACAAATAAGTGCATATTTTTTATTTAACTATTTTACATAATATGAAATTTAATCAGATAAAGAGGAATTTTTATTAATAAAAGTTTGGGTTGTTACAAGCTTCCCCCCTTAATAAATTTCCCCCTCTAAATTTCATTTTCCAATACTAAAACAAATGTGGGTAACTATGGTTCATTACTTACTTTGATTCCCACGTTGCTTATTCAAACTTGGGGTCTTTTTCACAACACATTTTTTAGGGGAATTATCTCATTTCGTATAACTTTTTCCCTTTGATCTAAGATATTCACTGAATTATCTCAATAGGAGAGGTAATTTTCCAATGGTACCACCTCTAGATTGAGTACATTCGACAGGTCAGATATCTACTTCCTCAAGAGTGATACATGGAATACATCATGTGCTTGAGATATGTTCGATGGGGGTACATGTCGATAGGCCCCCGCTCTAATGCGATCAAGGATTTCAAAAGGTCCGATGTGCCTTAGAATAAGAATTACCTTATTCCCAAATCTCAAAACTTTCTTCCATGGTGATATGAGAAATAATACCATGTCTCCGACATCAAACTCTAGGTCTCATCGATAATTATCGACATATCTATTTTTTCAACTTGTAGCAGCTTTAATGTGATGTTGGATTGTCTTTACCTTCTCTACCATTTCTTCAACCATTTCTGGACCTAGGAGTTTTTTCTCCCCAACTTCATCCCAACATGTTGGTGTTCTACACCTCTTCCCATAAAGATCTCCATAAGATCCATTTGGGTGCTTAGGTTGAAACTATTGTTGTAAGAGAACACAAATAGAGGAAGATGTTGATCCCATCCTTCTTTAAAGTCTATTGATTATTCTTTCAACAAGTCCTCAAGTGTTTGGATAGTCTACTCAGATTTTCCATCAGTTTAAGTATGAAAAGTCATACTGATGTTCAGCTCAGTATCCAGAGCATATTGAAGACTATTCCAAAACATAGAGGTGATTCTAGGATCTTTATTAGATACAATCGATATTGGTACTCCATGCAGCCTTACCACTTCTCTGATATATATCAGCTCTAGTTGATCCGATTAGAAATAATCTCGAATTGCAATGAAGTGTATAGTCTTTTTAAGATAATCCAAAACAACTGATATAACATTGTTTCCTTTGGATGTGTTGGGAAGTCCGGTGACAAAGTCCATGGTGTTGTTATCTAATTTCCATGATAGTATGGGTAATGGTTGCATCATACCATTAGACTTCTTCCTCTCAGCCTTCACTTGGTGACATACCATGCAATTTGATATATACTCAACGATCTCCTTCTACATGTTATCCCACCAATAAATATCTCGGAGGTCTCAATACATCTTTGTGTTTCCAAGGAGAATAAATAATTTTTAACTATGTTCATCATCCAAAATTTCTTTCTTTACCTATGGATTTTATGGAACAAAAAGTCTTATAAAAAATCTCACAATTCCTTCTAATTTAACATTGAAATCCAAGGATTTCCCTTTTCTAATAGTTTCCACTTTCTTCCTAATTCCCACATCATTTTTTAAGATTCCTCCAACCTTTCCAAGAGAGTCAGTTGAGAAATAATTTGTGAAACTATTGACGATTTTCCCTTCTTTATGATTCCCATGTCCGTCTTCATCAATTCTAAAAATATTGGATCCTTTTCAATTATCATCGATGATTGAATTGCTGGTTCCTTTCTACTTAGAGCTTATGCCACCTTGTCATCTTTCCCATGGTGGTAATGGATTGGTAAGGCATAGTCTTTGATCAACTATAACCATCTTTGTTGGCTCATATTAAACTCTTTCTGTGTGAATATATACTTAAGGCTTTTGTGGTCCGTGTATATTTCACAATTCTCCAAAAAGTGGAAATGCAACAAAATTTTTAAAGTGAAGATCACTGCATCCAAATCCAGATCATGCATTGGATATTTTTTCTCATGAATATTCAATTGCATTGATGCATAGGAAAATACATTGTCATTTTTCATCAACACATATACAATACCCTTCTTTGAAGAATCAATAAATACCACAAAAAATTATCCACTTGTGGGTAGCGTGAGAACGAGCACAGTGATAAACCTATTTTTCAACTCAGTGAAGAACTCTTCGCATTAATCACTCCATGAAAACATTACTCCCTTCTTAGTTATATGGGTAAGAGGGTTGGAAAATTATGAGAATTTTATCACAAATTAGTGGTAATATCCATCTAACCCCCCAAAAGATATGAATATCCGTTACCGATATTGGCCTCAACCATCCTTCAATTTCAGATGTCTTGAAGGGATCCACAGATATCCCATTTCTTATGATGATATGACCCCAGAATGGGAACTCCTTAAAAAACCTACATTTTCTGTACTATTCATAGATATTCTCCTTTCACAAGGTCTCCAGTACAGTTCTTAGATGCTCTTAATTCTCCTCCTTAGTTTTGGAGTATATTATAGTATCGTTTATAAACACTACCACAAATTTTCCGAGATAATCTCTAAATACTATATTCATTATATTCACGATCATTTCTGGAGCATTAGTGAGTTTGAAAGGAATTATTATGAATTCATAGTGCCTATACCTTGTACGAAAAGCAGTCCTGGGATATCCTCTTTCTTCACCCTTACATGATAATATCCCGACCACTAATCCACTTTGAAGAAGTGTTGTGCTCCACATAGCTTATTTAACAACTCATCAATTAGTTGTATATGATACTTTTTCTTTATCATGATTTGTTGAACTCATGATAATCAATGAAAAGGTTCATTGACCCATCATTCTTCTTGACCAAGAGGACTAGTTCACCCCATCGTGAAGCACTTGGGAATATATAACCGTTATCCAGATTCTCATTATTTTTTTAGAGCCTAAAGCTCAATAAAAGCCTTACTATATAGTGTCTTGGCTATTGGAAATTCCCCAGGTATAATATCAATTGATAATTCGAAATATCTTCTAAAAGAAAGACAAGGAAATTCATTGGGAAACACTTTAGAATGTTCCCTCAAAATAGGTATGTCTTGAAAAATGGTTTCTACCTTAAACTCAATAATATGAGAAAGATACACATGCTCATAGAGTTGTAATATCCACATTTTAGATGATGGTGCTTAAAAATATTCATCTTCCTTGTTGCTCTTGAACAGAACCAAGGGTCGAATCTCCATATAGAGAGTTATTTCCCTCTCATAGAAATTTATGTTTTATCTATATAGGTAAAGCTAATCCATGCCATGAATTGCATCAAATTCCACCTGAGGGAGTATAATGAGGTTCTTTGGGATGTTCAATCCATAAATTATGATAGGGGAGCAGTTATATTCATGGGATGGAATGATTACCCAATTTTCCATACTCACTGACATATTTAGTATAATGATTTGTGTTGGTGTTGGTATTGTTCTACTAATCTTTTGAGATATATAATAATGGTTAGAACATGAATAAAAAATTATGTTCACCAATCCTGAATGAATAACTAGCGTACCTGTCCCAACATCATTTTGAGGGTTCACTTCAGCAATAGTGAATGAAAAATATTCCACTTACTACCTTGGAGGTTTTTGGTTGCCTCTAAAAACCATTGTCTTAGGGAACTGGTTTTCAAAGTGCCCATGTTCTTTTTTACTTGAAGCAATGAACAATGCGTTGAGGGTCAAATGGAGAGTTCCTCTCCTCTATCGTAAAAGCGGGTTTCTCCTATTAGCAGTTAATAGCCAGGTTCTCTTTGCTTCCACACCTAAATCATTTCCTTGTCCCCTTAAATCAATTTATAGGGTTCTATTATTTTCCATTTCCTAGAATAAATGAAACGTTAGGGGTAACACAGAAAGTGTAATCCAAATACAAAAATAGATGACTAATAAATTACTTTTATTTCCTTAACTAATGAATTTATTGGCTTCAATATATGTTATCCATGATCTACTTCCTAACATATATTCATAGGGGAATTTTTTATTCCCATTATAGTGGTCTGTACTAATCTTACAAATTTACCAATGCATATCTTTGAGGAGTTGCACAACCAAGAGTGCATTAAGGCCCGTTGTCGTGCACTAGATACCGTTCGAGTCTAGATCAAAGTGGTGTTTTCGAGTTTTAACCCTAGATACATTTGTAATAGAGTTGCCTCTACCTTGTTGTATCCATATAGGGATTGATTTTATTGATAAACCACCTAATAAATACTCACCAAAATTTAGGTATGTTTTTATTATACCTAGTCATACCCCTAAGGCATTCACTAGGTATTTCTAATCCTAATCACAAAAATAACAAAACCTTTCCTCTAATACTAACTATAACAACCCTGCACTATATTTCACACATAAACATAATTAATTACATAAAATCATCACTTGATAAAATATATAAGATCGGGAGGTCTTGTGTCTTTGGTTCTTAGAAGCATTACATAAAAATATAAAACATGAAAAATGCATCTTTATTGAATACTTCTTTTAAATGACCAAACACATTCCTTCGTACTTAACATTGCAGTGGATAACATGAGGACATGCATAAGAAAAGGGTTATCTATAAAGCCTAGTAAGGGAGTAAACAAGGAATAACCTGAAGAATACAGTACATGTTAGTCAATAGGAATATCAATGGAGCATGAGAGATACATGAACATAAAGGCATGATACATCATGATTATCATTACATGAAAATGTGGAATAAATATTTAACATGATACTAGTATGAGAAAAGGCTCATTTAACATGGATAATGATTAAAACCTCATTTCACATGACGTATCATGAATACTAATCTTTACCCAATGCATTATATCACTATAAGTGTACACACTTCTTAATCATTTCATTTCATGCATAAGTGTGCCACATGGACCATATAAAATGGATTAATTAAACATCATCATTTATTACATGATAATGGAATGTGAAATTCATACATGAAACTATATAATTCATAAGTAAACATGTATAAAGTTTAATACCTCTGATAGATAAATGGGAATGGTATTTACTAAATAATGAATTTTTCTTGGAAAATCGTGGAGGAATTTCAGCAGCATAACAACGTGACATAAGAATTCATAAAAATAGATGATGAGAGAAAAATTGGTGTCTATAATATATACATTAAACAGAAAGTAAGGGGTTCATATAGATACATTTCTCAACATATTTATTGTAATTTATATGAATAACCCAAAATAATTTCTTGAATGTAAATGAGGAGAGATAAATCCCTTACGGAATTTCGACATGGTAACAGGTGTACATGAGCAGCATTAATGAGAGAGAAAGGGGTCTCTAATAATTAAAAAATAAGTAAGAAAGTATGGGGGAGGTGCTATATCATACCCCAACATTTTTGAATTGAAATTAAAAGGGCATAACAGCATAAATAAAGTGGGACAAAAATGAGAAATGAAGAAATATCTTACATGGAAGTGTGATCCCAAATGCTTGGGAAGGGATTGAGAGAGGCTTAATGGGATCTTGGAGTGCATTGGGAGGATTATAGAGAGAGGTGGGAAGAATCCTTTTGACAACAAATGTATTTTAGTGAAGAGGAAGTGAGATATCGGATGGGTTTATATACAAAATGAGTGGGAATTATTTTTTATTTCGGCTTTGGACACCACACATTAAACTTATAAAAAACAAAAACCATCCCCCAGTTTTCTCCCATGATTTTTTCCAAAGTGGAGTGGAAAAAATTATTTTATAAGGAAAATTTCCTAAATTCTTAAAATATTAGGCTTGATTATGTGGAGGTGAGTCAAAATCTCAAAGAAATAAATTTAAAATGATAAAATGATTTTTAATTCCTGGAGGGTCCAGTAAAGCATTGTAAAATAAATAAATAAAATACTAAAATAAAATTATTTTAATGGTAAAACATATATTGGCCTAAAAACCCATTTATAGTATTTTATTACATCACTATTGGGTCATTATGATGTCATAAAACACATTATATAATTAAAGAGTATTTAATTTTTACCTAGATATTCGACTGTCTCCAAAAATTATGAAAAATTAACCATTGTATAATTTACACATCCCAATTAAAAAAATTAACTTTATTTTATCAAAATAATCTTCTAAATATGTGAATTTTTTAATTTTAAAATAAAAAAACGACATTTATCTAAAATTCATTCGTTTTAACAAAAACGGATTTCAAACCTTAATAAAAATATAAATTGTATTCATAAACATCATACGATCATTTTTATTTAATAAAAAGTAAATTAGTAATAATATTTTTTAAACTTATTATTGAATTCCAAAATCCATTAATTCATTAAAATATATTTCTTAATTAAATATTAACTAAAAATACTAATTGTGATTTAAAAATTATTTACAAAGTAACAATAATAAAATGAATGTATATTATTTATTATATATAAACATAATGCACATAATTATATTGTTAATGTCTTGTTACATAACCCCTTATAACATCCACATAACACCGAAGGGTAAGGTGTGCGATGGTGACCAAATATTGGGGTGGCTCGGATAACATCGTTCGGGTGGTAATCTATATTAACTTCCACTTATCCCGTAGAAAGTTCTGTTAAATCTTAACTTGTTGAAGCTCAGTTTGGGATTGGTCAAAAGAAAATCCCAATGAAGCCACCTCCTTTTTGAGATCAAAAAAATGGGTTTCATATAGAGAAATTATACTAGATGAGGCCATCAATTCCTTTGTTAGAGTAAATTGGATTTGTTAATTTCATATACTTATACTAATAAATTTATCATTGTTCAACAATAATATCAACAACAGTAAAAATTATTAATAGTATTTTGAAATCCAAAAACATAAAACCAAGGAAGTTCATATGTTTTATATAACAACATTACATAATAAGACATTTTATTTTATGAAGATAAATTTTCATTAGTAAAAGTTTGGGTCATTACATAAAGTGCCCAGTTTGATCATGAAACCATCCTAGGAAGGATTTAGGTATAAACCTAAAGAGGTTGTCTGAAGAAGAGGAATAATTATTTACCTTGATTTTTATATTCTTCTAACTACATAAAATTTTATTAATAAATGAATGAAAAACAACTACTATATTATCTATACTATGATTTTATAATGTTAATGGAATAACCTATATCCATATCATATTCCATAAAATGATGACCGAAACCATCATTCGTGTATACAATGAATTACCACCTAGCGAACTAATATAATTCATTTCCTATAAATTCATCTCATGGATGGATATTATGATAGATTTAGTATATATATATATATTATATTCATAAAACATTTATCATTCTTAAAATGTAATATATAATATATTTTATTACCATTCCACTCACTATAAAATCATAATGTCATTTGGGTGTATGATTAGATTACCACCCCCAAAAAGTGATGTGATTCAGTTTTCCATAACACATCACATGGCTAGTATACATAATTTTATTTAATGTAATAATATTTAAGTTATCATATAATGAACATTTTATAAATTCAAAATAATACATACCTTATTTCCATAATGGTCATTGAAAAATGGAAATGTTACACATGCAAATGAATGACCTACCATCTCCATGATTATAATGTTGTCCATTTTTTGTAACCATATTTAAGGGATGGTTTTAAAAGTATAATTTATTTATAAATATAATAATTATTTCCTGATTATTATTCCAGAGATAATATAATAATATTACCATTGACCTTTTTCAACCTACTAAATTCCTCTGGGACATATGAGCTAGATATCATTAAAATGTACGATAATAAATTAATTTGTCTAGTAATTGAATACAACATGGTAATAAATTAAATAAAATTAATAATCCAAATTTAAAATAGTTCATAAAAAATTTATTATTTAGGGAGATAAGTAACGTACATGTCAAGTTAGAATCGAGGAAATGGATCTCCCTAAACCACCATTTCATTTAAGTTATGACCATTATATCTCTAACTCACTTTATATCTCAATTTAATGTTATGGGATGGTTATAAATTTTTAATGTTTCTATCACATATATACCTAGATTATTATTTATTCCTATAAATGGTTAATACAAGAATTATGATCAGTTATAAAATGTCTTATTTAGGAAATATCATTTTATTATGATATGAGGCAAGATTATAGAATCCATTTATTTCCACAATCAATTCTTAGGATTATGCCTTATGATTGAATTATTTTTTGTGGAATATATCATCGTGAATATGTTATTATGGGTTCTCCCAAATATCAGTCCAATTCACTTGGTAATGATTTTGTCTCATGAGACATTATGTATGGTATTAGGGAGTAATCTTAATCCACTATGGGACTCTGTCCATCATGTGATGTTGTCTTGGAGGTTATCCTTGACTTATGCTTATGTAATGTTTTGTGTGATGGACACAATTCCTATGTTTCCATGATCATATGATACCATGTTATTTATTTTATTCTCCCATGTGATTACTCGTGATTCTTCTCTTTTATGATATCATGTTATACATTTGACCCAAAAATTATGAACCCTTATCATGTTAATCCCTATACTGGGCTTTTTAGATCACCCCTTTGTGTCAATGCGTTCTCTATTTTATTCCCTGATATTTTAGGAGATATAATAGATTTATGAGCTCGTTATAGATATTAAAATAATTTTTTATGTACTTACTTTTCTAAAGGCACTATGAGTTTCCAAACATTATATGTATTTAATGAATATTTATGTTTAAAAATCATGTAATAACATGTGTAAAAAGTCTAGTGTCATTATAGTTACTATAAGATAATTTAGTATTTATTTTTGTGATTAGGACTAGAATACATTAGTGATAACCCTTGGGAAATTTCTATGTATATGAAAAATTATAATGGATAACCTATATTGAAACCTAGAGACTCATAAGTTGGGGTATACTTAAAATTTTAATGTTATACCTCCTATGTTTATAAGTTTCTACATTTATGTACTCTCAATATGTTTTTATTTGTTTAGTTAATGATGGTAAATATGAAAAACTCTTACAACAGACAATGTGATAGGAAATGCTTTCATTTCCCTAATAATATGCCGATCCTTATTAATGTGGGATATAGAAACTTTATGGAAGTATGGATTCAATTAGACCATGATATGAATAAATTTATGAATCATGAATAACACCCTCCTCCTAAAAAAGATAAAACTTCAACAGAGTGTTTTACGGGACAAATTACTCATAACATTAGTAGATCTTTTGATTCCCTAATAATAGAATAATAGATTTACTCCATTTAGAAGATATTATTTATCCTCCAATTATCATAATAAGATAATGTTTTTCTAGCCATTTATTGCATGGAGGGGGATCCCGATCAGTGGTGGAAGATTATCAAGAACACAAAGTCCAAAAAAGATATAGATTTCCTGGAATGATAAGAATTAAATAACATATTTTTCAGTATATTTTTGATAAAATCTACATAATAAAATGGGGAGGGAGTTCTTCAGAATGAATAAAAATAAATATGAGTCAATTTGAGCGTATGAAGAAAATATCACAAGGATTTCATGGTATGCCCATGGATTTTTCGTTAACAATGAATGTAAGGTAGAATATTTATTTAGTGGGTTAAATCAAAGTCTATAAAACTTTTTTATGAGATTCATAACTTTGATAGCTATGAAGATATTTTCAATTGTTCCATCAAATCTAAGATAGAAATGAGCGACACTCAGTGGTCTCATGGTCTTGGAAATAAAAATAGAGAAGTAGAGTATTATTTTGGAGGAAAAATAGATAAACCTTTTGGTGGGAAGAAAACCCAACATACCATATGTAAAAAATGGGCGAATAATCATCATGGAAACAATTGGAGGGGAATTGGGAGACAACTCAAGTGTAGAAAATAAGGGAATTTGACTAATCAAAGATGAAGAGAGATAATGAAACCCACTATTGTGATTAATTGAAAAGGACTAGATCAACACTCATCCTACATTAGAGTTTTTAAACTACAAGGAACATGAGAATTATTAACTAAAATTTCTTAAGACATGGTTCAACAAATGAAATAATAAAAACTCCAAGGCATATTGGTCAATGGAGAGAATATGATATCACTACTAATGAGGTGGATTCAGATAGTGACGTGGGGATATGTATGCTAGATAGTCATTCATGAATAGAAATAATACTTCATGATTCTATTTCAACACATTCTTTCATACCATTAAATTTTAGTAGAACTATTCAATGACCACCACAAAATATAGGGGTTGACCTATTTATGAGAACAAATAATAGATAAATTATTGTAACCAAATTATATAAATCTTCCATAATAAATATTCGTGGAATGAATCTTCAATAAAATCTCATATTTTATCTTTTAGTGGAGTTTGATGATATTTTGGGAATGGATTAGCCATCCTTATAGAAATATTACATTAACTTTTGGGAGAGGGAGATCACTCTTCAAATCCCAATACATCTAATGATTATATATAACTGCAAGTAGAAGGATTAATATACCATGGAATCTTATGGTCAAGAGTGGTTATTATTGAGTTAAGAGTAATAATTTATTGCTCAAATGGTTGAGATTAAATAAAGAATCAATCTTGAAGACATTCCCATTGTGAGAGATTATACTGATGTATTCCCTGAAGTGTTTATTGGTCTTTCTCAAGAAAGGGAGGTTGAGTTATCAATTGAACATATACCTGGATCTCTTCCAATATCTTGTACTACATAAAAAATATCCACCATTGAGTTAAAAGAGATAATGAAGAAGTTATAAGAGAATTTGAAAAGGGTTTTATACACCTTAGTTCTTTACCATGGGGTACTCCAATCTTCTTTAACAAGATGGAGGATAGGTCAATTCACCTCTATATTGATTGTCATAGGCTCAATAAAATAATGATAAAAAACCAGTATCCCATGGTACAGATATATGACTTGTTTGATCAACTATGTGGGCATGATATTCCTCTAAGGTGGACCTTTGGTAAAGATATCACTAACTAATGGTGTATAAGGGAGATATCCCCAAATTTTTATTTTGAATAAGGTATAGGAACATTGAGTTTATAGTGATTCCCTTTGGACTCACTAATTCTCTAATAATCAATAGGGACATAATGAATAAAGTCTTCATATATGACCTCAACAAACTTGTGGTAGTATTTATAGATGATATAATGATATACTCCAATGTAGGGAGAAGAATTTGGAGAATTTTAATACTATTATAAAGAATTTATAAAAAGAGTATATATATGAAAAGTAAAGAAAATTTGAGTGATAGATGAAGGAACAATCATTAGTGGGGAATTTTGTCACTAAAAAGGGATATATGTGGTCCCTTATATGATAATGGAAATTATGGAGTAGCCCAGACTAGAATCTCTAAAAGAGTTTTGTAGATTACTTAAACTAGATGGATATTACTTATGATTTGTGAAAAACATCTAACAATTGTCAAACATACTAACCAATATCACATGGAACGGTTTAACATTTTTCCAGAACAGGGAATTAGAAGACAGATTTAAGTAGTTGAAAAAGAGGTTTATCATTGTTCCAATACACACACTACCATTTAGTGTACTTTTTATGGTATATAGAGATGATTGAAAGAATATTTTGGGATGTTTACTGATGAAAAAAGACATAGTGATAGCCTATATCTCATGGTAGTAGGAAGTTCATTAGTATCACATCAATTGGAGTTGTCTTCAATAATCCTTACATTAAAAATGTTGCTGAATTATCTCAATGTGGAGAAGTTTATAACATATAAATATAATAATATCCTCAAATATGTATTTACATAAAATAATCCTAATATGTTTTAGAAATATGGATAGATAAGATCAAGGACTATGTTCAAACAATCCACTACCATCCTAGGCAATTCAATAAATTAGAATATTTTTTAACTATAAAGGATACAAAAACTTATAAATGAAGAGAATTTAGAAATCTCCAATTATCCTAGACTTGTAATGTATAGACATGATAATCATAAAAGAAAGAACATTATGGTTCCTTTATCAATGGATTTCTCATCCATCCCTTTTCAAGAAGATAAAAGACGCTGAAAGAGACGATGTGGAAATTCAAAAGAAGGTGGAAGCTATAGGAAAAGGGGTATCATTATAGTAAATAGTTGATGATTTAGTATTTGTATGATTTGGGTCATGATTATATGTACGGTAAAATCATGAGACAATGAAATAGTTTTTGAATGTTTCACATAGATCTGACTTCTTTATCCACCCAGGAGGAAAAATATGTATTGAGATCTCTGATAGCACTATTTGTGGGACAATATAAAGAAGGATATCTTAGAATATACTTAAAAGTGTTTAGTATGTTTTCATGTTAATTTTGAAAGTAAAAATTTTAGGGGATGATGCAACCATTACCGATATCTATATAGAAATGGGAAAACATCACCATGGACTTTTTCATTTCTCTTCTAAACAAATCAAGAGAATATAATTTTATATGGGTTGTGGTGGATCACCTTATGAATATTTTTCCCTTCATTAAAATTTATGATAACCTCTCACTCAATCTGATTTTAAGGATATACATCAAATAGTTAGTGAGGTTTAATGGAACACCACTATCAATTATATCTAACTGTGATCTGATATTTAACATCATTTTATAAAAGTGTATCCAACACACTATAAATAAATAGATTATATTTATTATATATTTTTACCCACAAACTAAGGACCAATATGAGAAAACTATTTAAAACTGGAAATCTTGTTGAGAACATGATCGATGGAATTCAAAGGAGGATGAGATGAATATCATCCTTTGGTTGAGTTCTCGTACAATAATATTTTTCAATCAAGCATCCATATGAATCATTATGAAGCCCTTTATGGTAATAAACATATAAAACCAATGTTTTGGGATGATATTGGTGAACATTAGTTGATAGGTCCTGAAATGGTAGAGGAAATAGAAGAAATGGTCAAGACCATTCAGCAAAAAATCAAATATTCTCATTTTCGAAAAAATAATTTTGCTGAAAATAATTGACAAGACCAATAGTTTGAGGTGTTTGAAAAAGTTTTTCTAGGAATATATTTATAGAATGGAGTCAATAGATTTGGGAAGAAGAGAATATTAATACCTAGATACAATGAACCCTTTGATATTCTCGATCGCATCAATCCTATGGCTTATCAACTAACACTCCCACCAACATTTTCTCATGTACATGAGGTATTCCTTGTACCCCTCTTAATTAAATATATTAAATACACCTCACATATAATAAATTTAGAGGTGGTATATCTTGAAATCGATCTATTATATGAAGAGTAATCAGTGAAGATATTTGACCATAGAGTTAAGGTTCTACAAAATAATACAACTCACCTAGTAAAATTATTATGGAGGAACGATAAATTTGATGTAGAAACCATGGAACCAGAAAAATCAATGAAGAGGATATAACCTCATCTATTTTTACCTTAGTATTTAATATGAAATTTTAATGGTGAAACATCTTCATGGGGGAATAATGAAACAACCTAATATTTCTAAAATTAAACAATGTTCGATAGTGTATACAAAATCAAACACTGAGGCTAAAAGAACCATGAAATATTATTATTTAAATATAACTGTTATAACTTATAAATTAAATTGTAAGGTACAAGTATGATTAAACACATTATGAAATATACATAGAGGTCCTGTAATGAAATGGACCTCTAAGATCCATTACTTTGAAAAAATATTAGTGTCTAAGGTGTTTTAGGAAGTCAAGGTGACTCATTTCAGAACATTGAAAAAAATAGTTTTCCAATGGTGTCTTGCACCAACAGTGCGTCACCCTGGTGGTCTATCACTGGAGGTCAGTTTCCCAGTATTGGCTCATTCCTAATGGTAGGATGTCTAGTGGTGTCTCTCCAAATAGTCTCTCACTAACAGTGGGAGGCATTTTATCATATAGTGCCTCATCCAACGTCTCCTTGTTTAGTTGTAATTTGTCTGGTAGTGCCTCACGGGCGGTGCATCATCAAGCAACACCTCGTCTGGCGGTGTTTCACAAACAATGTTACCTGATTCTTCTAGTTCTACCATTTTTAAATCTCCTTTGACGTAAAACGTTTTTAATGCCTTATTTGAATGTATTTGAGACTGATTAAAATCCCATAAATCATATCTTAAATTTCCTAAAAACAAGGAGGATTTAATTTATCAAAATGTGTAGTCTTGACTAGATCCTCCTTTATTGGAAAACAAAAATGTATCTAAACTCGTGACACATCTTAGATATTTCCAAACCAAAGATATCCATCCAATTGTTCTTCATTCTTAATTTATCTTAGTACGATACTCCCCAAACCATTCTTCTCAGAGGAGTCATGTGGTCGGGCTATAGACTTTGGTTTGTGATTCCCTAGTGTTTTTCCTACTGCATGCACACCCCTATTTGTGTGAAACTAAGATGTGTTGATCATAAAATATTCCAAGTAGGTTTCACATCATATTAATTAATTGGGAAATTTGGAATTATGGTTATATATATGTTTTCCCCTGTAAGGATAGTTGATTCTAGATTAATAAGGATAATCAGATCCGTTTAAAAACCAATATACAGTGTGCTGGGAAAGTTATGCATGAACTTTCTATGTTATTTTTTTTCGATATTATGATTTGTATGGGCTAACTATCCACTGAAAATCATGGAAATTGGGGGATTTGGTTGACCATTTTATAGTTTATGTAATAAATGTTGTTTTATTTCATTGAAAACATTATATGAAAATTGTTAACCACGTATATTCATCTAATAAATTGATTCCCCATTATCAAACTATTTTTGTGATAAGTCTATGAAATAATTAAGCGGAATTAGTAATGGGATATCATATTAAATATTAGTATGTATTTTTTAGTTCATGTGGTGATGAAGTGGTGGGAAAGACTATGCATAGGGGGTTATTTTTTTGATGTGGTGATCTGGGTGTGGTATGTTTGTGTAGTGGGGTTGCAGAGCAAGTTGTGTCTTAATGTGTTTCAAGATGTGGTAGTGAGTTCAGGATTATTTTGGTTAGTTGGGTGGTTTGGACAGGATGAATTTAAAGTATGATGCTAGCAGTTGGTATGGGTTCTTCACCATTGAAAACATGCATAAATATTCACCCCATATCTATAGATAGATATATGATATATCATGAATGGGTAATAAATTTGGAGGTCATGGAATAATGTGTCTTCAATTCTATGCTTCATTTATTTAATAGGATCTTCACCTTTTAGAATGGATGATTTTGTGTTACTTAGTTTCCTAGATATTGATGAAACTGTTAAATTATTTTTTTAATAAATAATCAAAGTGGTTAAATAAATTGGTTGAGAATGTGAATTGTGTTTTGTGGTGAGTTGTGTTGTGTTTGTATTTAGATGTAACAACAAAGATGGTAGTGTTGTGACTTAGTGATCTATTTGAGAACCCATAGTTTGGGTATGAGTGTTTGGTATTATATATGTATATATATTTATATTACTTTTGATTTATATACACACCCCACCCTATTTTAGAACCATGTTCCGAACACCCCCAAAGTCACGGGGGAGGGTGTCTTTCTCAAACATCTTAGTGGGAAGAACAATGGTTGGCCACCCACTCTTCCCTGCTCATTCTTCTAGGTAGTGATAGGCCAAATTCCTTTGGGTAGGATGTGGTGAGATTTGGTTTACCAAGTGTCTGTGGGATAGGTGGTCTGTTTACCAAGTGTCTTTTAGATTATTTGTGATGTTCTTTCTTAGGTGTCTTCTTGATGATATGTGATGTGTTGTGAGGCCCATGTGTGTGTGTGGGATATTTTGGGAGGCCCATGTGTGTGCAGGAGGGATGTGTTGTGAGGACCAGGGGTGTACATGTAGTATTTGTTGTGAGGACCACATTTCTGTGGGAAGGATTTGATGTGGTATATTTAGAAGAGGTGGTATCACTATGACATTTTTCATTGGGGCATGAGAGGGTCTAATCAGTTGAAAAGTGGTGCAGGGTACCCTATCATCGACATAATTTTTATTATATTTCCTATCTTGTGTTACTTGTTTAGTGGGGCTTGGTGAGGTTGGGTTTGGTTAGTGTACCTTCTTAGGTGCTGTTTGGTTATGCTATTTTCTTATGGGTGTATTAGTATGCCTCATTCACATTTGAACAACATACCTTGGTTTTACTCCTATGTATATATGTATGCTCACCCAATATATATATAAACTAATTTCAAGTTTGTAGGAGTATTTCAGGAACTATGCTGGGACTTAATAGATAAGATCGTGATAGTTGTTACATCACTAATCCACATTACTTTTGGGTATTTACTTTGGAGACATTGTATTTGTACTATTTCTATTTTCCACATGCATATGGAGTGGTTTTGGATTTATTTACATTATGTCTTAGAGTTTCTTTGTGGGTGATCCATCATATATCCTGAAATTGTTTCTAAAAAAGGGTAATGCCTCCCATGTTGTGATATTTGTACACCCATGGTGCCAGTAACCAACCCTAGGCCTACAAGAGGTGGGAATCAAGGTTCATCATCTCCCTTTCTTCACTGCCAACCTAGGAGGTTTATATTTGGGGGGAGGGTTAATGATAGAGTTGTATTATAGGTGATGGTTGAGATATAAGATGAATTTTGGGGTTAGGTATAGTGAGGATTACACGGGTTGGAATGTAAATTGTCCCAGTTGACCTTGGATCATGACATATTCTAGGAAGATCAGATGGGACATGGGATTTTAGGGAACCCATGATCCAATGCATTGACTATGATCTTATTGAATGACCAAGTGAGATGGACTTTCTTGTAGGGTAGAGACATAGGAAATGTACATGCATCCTAATGAATTGTGTTTTGGTTTGAATTGGGTTATTTCCATAAATTTAAACTAAGTTATAAAATGAATTAAATTATTTAAATTAAATGTTAGTAAAATTTCATACTACCAAAGATTCGGAAATATTTTTTTTCATTTCAGCTATGCATCCAAGTTGTCATCCGTGCGTGGATCAGATAGTGGAGGTTCAGCGTGTTGATATGTTTGATCACTGTAGGGTTGATCCAACTGATGAGGATGATTAGTGACAAAGGACGTTGTATTGATTCTGGTGGTAGGCCCCAGGAAAGTATGGGGGAAACATTTTAGATGTATAGAAGGAGATATAGTTAAAGGAGCTTGAGATTTCCTTCAGTTTGATCTAGGACCTTATAAGATACTGGGTCCCTTTGGTGGTCAGTCAGATGTGGGGAGATTTACATCAGTGGTGGACACTCTATTTGGGTGTGTAGATGGAGGGAGATATTTTGTGGGCTGACTTCCTGAAGGAGTTATAGATTTAATTCCTTTTGTCGACCATGAAGTTTGAGAAGAAGCATGAGATAATCTTTCACCCGCAATGGAGTATGTTAATGTGGTAGCTTGGGATCAAGTTCAAGGATATCCTTTGTTTAGTTCCAGATTTGTTCCTAAACGAGGAGCCTCATTAGAGGCGTCTTGAAGAGGCACTACATCCTTATATCCAATATGATGTTACTCCATTTATGTTACTAATGTATCTAGAGGTTCTGAAGAATGTGGAGGTGATCAAATGGATGCACATAGAAGGAGGCCTACCATGAGAGGGAAAACAATAGAGTTATTCAAGAGGTAGTGTGGTCAGTGGAAGATCCCAGGCGCGAGGACCTTCAGGTTTTTTACTAATGGGGAGATGACTCGTTATCTTCTATTCCATCCTTATAGTGCTGATCATCTTCGTGCCATTCCTATGAGCTTGGGATGATCTGTTTATTTTATGGAGTTTTCATCTATCGTCAGAATTAGTGGCTAGTGGCCACCCGAGCTCAGTTTGGTGGAGGTGGACAGTATCAATGTTCTCCTCAACATCAGTTCCTGGTGTGACCATTTTAGTAGTAGGGAGATAAAGATTTTGCTCCACTAAGGGGGGGTGGGGCAGGTAGAGGCTGACCTCTGGATGATCCATGTTTTTTGGGGCTGTGACCTAAGTGTGGCTATGAATGTAGTCATCAGTAGAGAGGTATAATAGTTGAGCGTGGTTAGTTATATACATCAGAGGTAGTATTTCAAGGGGGGCAGAGATCATCAGAGGTCTGATAAGTAAGTTTAATAGACATGCTTGTGCTTTTTTGATTCAAGATAATCACACTCCATTATTTCTCTAAATCTAGAAAATGATTTGGGACTAGATGTAGAGGGGATTCCCATTCCCCTGGTATTGAATATTCATGTCGGAAGCTAGACCCAGTTGTTTAATGTGTGCTTGGGGTGTAAACTAATGATGAGAAAACATCAATCCCATGGAGAAATTTTCTTTCTATAGATGCATCCATATGATTTCATCCTTGAAATCGACTAGTCATATTCTATACATGATGTTATCAATTTCACCCAAAGGAGGGTCATGGTTTCAGATGTGGATGGCCAATATATGGTTTCATTAGTGAGAAGTTTTTTCATTTGGAAATTCGGCATGTGGATCCCCTTCCTTCCTTGTTAGATGAGTTGTTGGTGAATTTAGTGGATGCTGAAATGGTGGAGGTTCCGAAGGTTTTTGTAGAGTTCCTGGATGTTTTCTAAGTGGAGGTTTTGACACTACCCCATTATGGATATGCTGAGTTCAAGATAGACTTACAACCTAGTGATTATCTGATTTTGATGGAACCTTATCGAATGAAACCTTATGAGCAGTGGGAGTTGAGGATTCAGACAAATTATCTGATGAAGAAGGGTTTTATCCAGCCTAGTGTGTCTCCATGGCGTGCTGCAGTGTTGTTTGAAAAGAAAGAGGACGATGGTATGAGGTTGTGTATAGACTAATGGAGGTTGAATCCAGTGACTGTTAAGAACCATTTCCATCATACAAGGTTAGATGATATTTTAGACCAAATGAGAGGGGTGAGTTCGTTTTCCAAGATCGATTTTCGTTCTAGATATCACCAGTTGAGGGTAAAGAAGGGTGATATCCCAAAGACTGCTTTCAGATGCCCATATAGGAACTTCGAATGTTTAGTCATTCCATTCGATGTAAGGAACACACCAGCCATGTTCATGGGACTTATAAGAATCATTTTTCATGAGTTCATGGATTTATTCATTATAGTATACATCGATGACATCCTAATATACTCAAAGTCATAGGAAGAGCACAACGAGCATCTCATAACTATCTTGTATGTTCTTCGATGGAACCGAATCTATGGAATGTTGACCATGTGTATATTTTGGATGTGGGAGGTTAATTTCCGTCAGAATGTGGTGTCTCTGTAGGGTTTGGAATTAGATACATATAATTTTTAATTAGTTGTTTCTTGGGAAACACCTATGAATTTGGAATAGGTTCGCAGTTTTCGTGGCCATATAGGATATTATCAGATATTTGAACCCAGTTTCTCTTGAGTTTCATACCCATTGATAGATTTTACTAAGAAATACCATTCTTTTTTTGGTGATCAAAGTCATGTAGTGTTTGTTTTCTTGAAAGGGGTGTTGGTTCGTGCTCAAGTGATCCTTTTTTTAGGATGGGGTGACGTTTTAGGTGTTTTGTGATGCTTTCTATCTAGATTTGGGATGCATGGTGACTCAACAATGAGAAATGATCTCATATGGGTCTAGTCAGTTGCATCCCCATTAACGTAACAACACCACCCACAATCTGGATCTAGTAGTTGTAGTGTTAGTTCATAAAATGTGGTGGCATTACCTCATAGCAGAACACCATGTGGTCTTCATGGATCACAATAGTTCGAGGTATATTTTTTGCCAGTGTGACCTGAATCTACAATAGTGGTGTTATATGGAGTTTATTGAAGAATATTATTTCTAGATATCCTACAACTTAATAAAGGTAAATGTCATGGTCGTTCCATTGAGAAGAAGTTTTTAAAAAGAGTTTGTTCAAGAATATGCATATTCTTGGAGAGGAATGGAGGAGTTGGTAGCCTTGAACAAAGATTAAAGAGTGGATGGTGTTAAGGGTTGTTTGTTTCAGATGATAGAATAATAATTTACAATGAATCAGGTGGAGGAGTCTCATTGTGGGGGGGGGGCTCAGAGGAATAGGTGATGCACAATCATGTCGGCCTTGGTGAATCTTTATAAGGATGACGGGAGGATGGTCATAACATGATGTTATTTCATGTAAGATTGTTTCTTCTTGTGGAAATCCATGATGGGGTCCTTCATGAGTTACATAACTCACCATTAGTGGTACATCATAATGTTTCTTAAATGTACCATGGATTGAAGATGTTTTTTAGTGTCCAAGGATGAAATAAGAGGTGGAAGATTTTTCAACAAGGAAATTGGTTATTTAATAGGTAAAGGATAAGCATCATGTTATTGGTGGTTTATTACAAAATTTGTATATTCTAGATTGGAATTAGGATGACATATCAATGGATGTTTTCATAGGTTTACCAAGATCTCAAGGAGGTTGTGATGCTATTTGGGTGATAGAATATCAGTTGAAGAAATTGACTCAGTACTTTGTGATCAAGGAGTCAGGTGTAGTGGATGTGTTGGCTAAGAGGTATTTGGATGAACTGGTGTATCTATATAGAGTTCCAATATCCATGGTTGCAGGTCGGGAAACTTGATTTACCACACGAGTCTGGAGGGGTTTACAGCATGATTTGGGCACCCATTTATGCCTCAACACTGCTTTCCACCCCCAAATAGATGGAATGAAAAAAAAGACTATCCAGACATTGTAGGATATGTTTTGAGAACATATCTTGGACTTTGGTGGTTCTTGGGTATGATACCTTCCCTTGGTAGATTTTTCTTATAACAATAGCTATCACTATTCCATCAGCATGACTCCATTTGAATCATTGTATGTAATACCATGTCGTTCACCATTGTATTGGACTGAGGTTGTTGAGACAACAATTCTTGTTCCATATGTGGTGTAGAGCACAACATAAAAGGTTCAACATTTTTCATGGGAGGATTAAAGTACCATAGGACTGGAAGAAGCTGTATGTTGATCACAGGATGAGGACCCTATAGTTCAATGTTGGAGACCATGTAATCTTTATGGTTTCCCCTTGATGTGGTAAGTGAATGTTTTGCAAAGGGAGTAAGCCTTATCCCATGTTCATTGAACCCTTTGAGGTGTTGGGGTGAGTTGGCTAGGTGGAATACCATTTGGAGTTTCCACAATGGTTAGAGAGGATCCAAGATTTCTTTCATGTCTCTCAACTTCATCGGTAGCATCATGAAGAATCCCATGTCATTGATAGGGGAGAGTTAAATATTGAGTATGACGCGACATTTTTGAAGCAACCAGTAGAAATCCTAGATCATCAAGAGTAGTTTCTATGTGGACGGACCATACCATTGGTTCGTGTGTTGTGGAGGCATGGTGTACAAGAGGAGAGTTCTTGGGGGAAGGATACATAGATTCTTTCATATTATCTAGAGCAATTTTGAGTTTTTCTTTTCTTTTTTCCCTTATAATGTGATTATTAAATCAAATTTATTTTTAAACGAGTTTTTCTCCTTGGTTTGAAATGTGTGATGTAATGTGGGATGAAGTATTGGAATATGAAAAAGTGGAGAACTTGATTCCTAATCAATATGAATTAACTATGATGTGATTAAACCTGTGCGGGTGAGCCAGTTCCACCCATAGAATATAATATCTTGACATAGTGAATGGAATTCCTCGATTCATGTGTTCAAGATCATTCTTTTTTTTTTGTGATTTTATTGAATGTTTCTTGATCAGGTGGGTTGAAGTTCTAGTTAACAAATTTCAAATGTTGTATTCATCGATATAGATATGTCCACTCCAGCTTTCTAACAGCACATGGTAGTTTATTATGGAATGTTAGTGTGTTTAATTGATAGAAGTGTTTCAAGGGTATTGAGATCCTTTAGAGTTATATCGAGGGATGGTTTTTAAACCCTTACTCTATTTTTTTCTAAGTTGTTTTTGAATTCTTGAGGGTGCGAATTGTTTGAGTGGTATATGATGTAATAGCCTGAACCTCTCTGGTCCATTACTTTTTAATAATCTTGGTGTCTTAGGTTTTTTGAGTGGTCAAGGTGACTCATTTATACCATTTCAAAAAATTTAAAATTTTCCATGTCTTCAAATAGTGTCTCACACCAGTGATGGGTCACCATGGCGGTGTCACCCAGGCAGTCACTTACTAGCAGTTTCTTGCTAGTGGTCCTTCATTGGCGGTCTCTCACAATACAGTGCCTCTTGGCTGATAGTAGGACGACTGGTAGTGTCTCTCTTGACCTTCCCTCACTGATAGTGGCAGGTACTTAATCTGACAATGCCTCATCCAATGATTCCATGTCCAGAGGTACTTTGTTTGGTGGTGCCTCGTCGAGCGACACCACATCTGACGGTGTCTCATGAACAATGTTACTAACTTATTCCAATTCTACCTTTTTTTTCTTTGTTGACGTTAAATGTTTTTAATTAATTATATTAAAGTATTTGATAGCAATTGAAAGACAATAATTCATATCTTAAATTCCATAGTAGTGAGGAGGCTTTTAATTGGTCAAAGCTCGTGTTATTGACCCGATCATCCTTTATTAGAAATTCAATACGTATCTAAACCTATGACATAATTTGTATATTTCCAAACATGAGATATCCCTCCCCTTGTCCTTCCTTCTTTATTTCTCTTGGTATGGGACACTTCAAACCTTTATTCCCATAGGATTCATGTGGGTTGGTAGCATCCTTTGGTTTGTGATTCCCTGGAGTTTTTCCCACTTCATGAGTACACCTATTTTGGTGCAACTAGGAAGTGTCGATCGTCTCTTATTCCATGTAGGTTTTTCTTTATCTTTCTTAATTGTGCATCAGGTGGGATGGATATATATATATGTTTTACCTAGTGAAGATATTTGAATCCATATTAGTAAATATAATCATATTGGTTTGAAAATAAATATACAGAGGGATGTGAATGTGGTTCATGACCTTGTTGTGTTATTGTTTTTGTTTATATTGTGATTCGTATGGGATAACTACCATCTGAAAATCATTTTCATTAGGGGACCTTGGTTGCGCATGGGATAATTAATGGAATGAATTTTTTTCTTTGCACACTTTATATTATAATTGTTAACCATATATATTTGTCTAATAAATGGATTCCATTGGTTCAAAATGATTCTGTGATAACCCAATAAAATAATTAAGAGGAATTAAATAAGGAATGTAATGTTAAGTATGATTATGCATTTATTTGGTTCATGTGGTGATGAAGTGGAATGAATGGCAGTGAAAAGGGATATATTTTTGGTTATGTGGTGATCTGGGTGTGGTATGTTTGTACTGTGGGGCTGTAGATCTAGTGGCAGTTTAATGTGTTGTTGGATGTGGTTATGAGTAGGAGATTTTTTGGATGTAAAATTGTTTTGGATATGATGACTTTGGAGAATGATGGTTGTGGTTGGTATGGGTTATTTTCTATTGAAATCATTAAACAAGCTTCACCCTCTATCTATATATATGTATATGTTATATCTCGAATGGGTGTTAAACGGGGAGGTTGTGGAATTAGGTGTCTTTAATGTGAAGATATCTATATTTACGAGGCACTTCACCTTATAGAATGACTACTTCTATGTTTCTTAGTTTCCTAGAGAGTGATGGAATGGTTAAATTAATTATTTACTAATGAATAAATGTGGTTAAATAAATTGATTGCGAATGTGAATTGGGTTTTGTGGTGTGTTATGTGGTGTGTGGATTTAGAGGTTGAAACAAAGTTGGTAGTGTTGTGACTTGGTGGTATTCTTGAGAACCCATAGGTTTGGTATGATAATTTGGTATTATATATGTATATAATTGTATGTTCCTTGTGATTTCTATACACTCCTCACCCAAGTTGAGCACCATGTTTCAAACAACCCCATAGTCATGTGGGTGGGTGTCTTTCCCAAACATCCCAGTGAGAGAGTGGATAGCTGGCCACCCTTTCTTCCATACTCCTTACAGGAAGTGACAAACCATGTTCCTTTGAGAAGGATGTGGTTAGATGTGGTATCCGAGGTGTCTATGGGTGAGGGTGTTTGTTTCCCAAGTGTCTTCAGGATGAGTTGTGACGTGCTTTCCAGGTGTCTTCGAGAGGATAAGTGATGTTTTGTGAGGCCTAGGTCTATGAGGGAAAGATATGTTGGATGCCCATCTGTGGGTGGGAAGGATTTGTTCTGAGGGCCAGGTCTATGTGGATAGGATGTTTCATGAGGCCAGGGTGTTTTCATGCAGGATGTGATGTGGTATATTCAGAAGATGTGGGAGCACCAAGACATTTTACATTAGGGCGTGAGAGTTTCTAATCAATGGGATAGTCATTCAGAGTACCCTATCATATATGCTCCTTTTATTATATTACATGACTTTCATTACATAGTAAGGCGACTTGGTGAGGATGGGTTTGGTTAGGGTACTTGTTTAGGTGCTAATTGGTTTTTTATTTTATCACAAGTACATTATTTTTCTTAATTCACATTTTCATGGGAGACCTTTCTTTTCCTACTGATTATACATGTGTTCTCACCCAATATATTTAAACTGATTTTATTTTTACTAGCTCGAATCTTGATAGTTTTTCATCACCACTTAGCTTTACTTTTGGGTATTTAATTTGGATACATTTGTATTTGTACCAGTTCTATTTTACACAAGCATGTGGGATAGTTTTTTATTTTTTTATAGTAATTATTGGAGTTTATTTTTAGATGATCCATCACATCTCCTAATATTTTTTATTAAAAAGGGTAATACCTACCATGTTGTGAGATTTTTATTGGTGATTGTCACCATCTTGGGGCCAACTAGAGGTGGGACTCAGGTGACATTATCTCATTTTCTTCACTTCTAGCCCATGATGGCTATCATTAAAGGGATGGTGTAATTAAGAGTTCTTTGAAATAACAATTTATTGATTAATTATTGTTAAATAATCATACAGTTTTAATTAATGACATTTTATGCTTTAAAAATACACTTTCTTCAAAAATGTTTTTTTTTATTTTTTGGAAAAAATAATATAATAAAAATCTAGAACATATAGAAATATAAATTTTTAAAAATTATGTAATTTTTTAAATCAGTATATCTAAATTATATTAGGGTGAAATTTTATAAATTTTCTGAAAATATTGATTTTTACATGAATAGTAAAAATATTGATTATTGTAACTGTCATTTTTTTCGTTAAATAAAATAATTTTAAAGTACCATTTTTATTTTAATATTACTTAATATTAAAATAATTATTATTTATTAAGATATAATTTAATTATTTTTTTTGATTCATAAATATATCTGAATTTTGGAAAAAATACATTTTTTGGGTTTAAAAACAATTTTTTTTGAAAAATAGTTTTATGTCTGTTTTGATGGTTTAATTCTAATTTAAATCATGAAAATTATGAGAAATTAATTTTATGAAATGAATTAAATACATTTAATTAGAATAATTAAAATTATTTAATATGGTCAAATTAATTTTTCTCCATAATGAATAATAAAATAGTAAAAAATCTTTTACCATTGTTAAGGTTAACACCGGTTTACCAATGGATAATGAAAAACGTATAAGGGTAAAATGGACTAAATACATGTAAAATTTCTATTTTATGGAATTATTTAGACCATATATCATATTATATTTTTAATGATATAATTTGGAGCTATATGGTGTGAAAAATAAATTTACATATTTTTTTCTTTTCAAAAATAGGAAGGTGTCCTCTCCCCCATTTATAAAAGGACATTACATATCCTATTCTGTACATACATAAATCGTATTTTTTTATATTAGATAAATTAGAATATAAATTATCAAAATCCCTCTCCAAGAACATGAGTCCCTATTTTGGTAATAAAACCATCAGATGAATGATTTAGGTATGAACCTAAAGAGGTTATCAAAAGAAGAGGTATAATTCTTAACCATGCATTATCGTTTTATTTCTTCTTCCACATCCAACCAATATTATTAAATAATTATGAAATAATGAAACTAATATATACCAAATAATGATATTTTATTATTTTAATGGAAAACCCTATATCCATATCCCCTTCCATCAAATTAAAAATAAAAACATCATTCGTGTGTAAGGTGGACTACCACCTCGTGAACTGATCTAGTATTTTTGCCCTCATCGACTCTCAAAACTAGATATAATGATATATTTATTGAATATATATATATATATAATATCCTTGACATATTTATATTTTTATAAAGCTAATAAATCATATATTTAGTTACTATTCCATTCATTGAAAAATGATAATCTCATTTTTGCATACGAGTGGATTATCATCTCTACAAAGAAATGTGACTCACTATCATTAACGAATCCCTTGGATGGTATATATAGGTGTATTTAAATTAATAATATTATATTTATAATATAATTATCATTATATAATGATAAAATAATACTTAACTTTTTCCAACAATGATCATTAAAATAAGGAAATTTTACTCATGCGTACATATGACTTACCATTCCATGATTGTAACATTGTTAATTTTTCCTAACATTATTTCATGGATGGGTTTAAAAATGAAATTTATGTTAAAAAATGAAAATTATTTCAGGATAATTAATCTATATATAATAAAATACTAAACAATTCACCCCTTTTCAACATACTGAATTCATTTTAGATATTTTAGCTAAAAATAATCAAACTGCCTGATGTGAAATTAACTGATTAAGTAATTGAATATGAAATGCTAATAAATTAAATAAAAATAATAAAAAACATAAAAAAAGTTCTTATGAAATTAAATAATTAACAAAATATTATTATTTTTGAAGATTAGTAACGTACATGACTAGTGAAATTTGAGGTAAGGGAGATCTTTGAACTACCATTTTCTTCAGGTTGTGACCATTCTATATCTTACCAAATTTCTATATGACTTTAATTTTATGGAATGATTAAAAATTATTTATATTTTTCCCTCAAATATATACCTATATTATTATATATTCCTTTTATGGGGTAATAAATTCCTTATGATCATTTCTCAATTGACATCTTTATGAAATCTCCTTTGATTATGATTTAAGGGATGATTATAAAACCCAATTATTTCCATGGATAATTCTTATTTTTATTCCTTATGATTTATTTAATTTTTAGGTCACATATAGTCATGAGCATGTTATTATAAGTGTACCAATATAGTTATCCAATGTATTGGGTAAATCTTTCATCTCATGAGATGTTATGCATGGGATTAGGGGGTAAACAAAATCCACTATAGGACTCTGTCCACTATGTGATGTTGTCTTAGAAGTTATCCTGGACTCGGGATTATTTCATTTTTTGTGTTGTTTCCACATTTACCATGTTTCCATGATATTATGATACCATGTTCTTTATGTTATTCTCCCATTTGATTACTCATGAGCCTTCTATTTTTTGATATCATGCTATATGTTAGACTCACACGTTATGTTTCTATATCATGTTTATCCAATTATTGAGATTTGGAGCTCACCCCTTACTTTCTATGTATTCAATAGGTTATTTCATATAGTTTTAGAAGATCAAAGGGTTTTAGTATCTCATTAAGGAGATTAAAATAAAGTTATTTTTATGTACCCAGTCTTCCAAATGCACTAGGAATTTTGATCATTATTTTGTATTTAATGAATATTTATCTTAAAAATAATGTAATACCCTATGTATAAAGGATTGGGTAATTTTAAAAACATTTCTTCATGTATTATATAAAACATCAGACTAATATGAACATTTTTTAATTTCTTTATGGTATACAATTATAACAAAAAATTAAATTCACTACATGATATATTAATGAAACATAATTTGAAAATTTTAAAAATAAAAAATATATAAAGTAAATAAAAATATAGAAATATTGAAATACTCATAATCTTGATCTTACCTAAGGTTTATACCACCAATAATAATGAATGAAATAATACAAAACATTTTGAATGTGATATACATCCTTTAAAAAATAAATGATGGAATGAGTTGAGTAATTTTGATGATGTTTTAAGGTTATATATCATAATATAATATAGCCATTATATATATGGTTTTTGGTATTATATAGCCATATGAATTTTACAAACCTTAATAATTCATAATTTTTGACTCAATAATTGTATATAATAATAATTAATTAGCTAAATTTGATTAAAATGTGACTTTTATAACATATCTGTTGAATTAGTGAGTTAAAATAGAATTAAACACAATATAAAATCTATATAGAAATTAAAATTATTGGAATAAAGTAGTATAATATTATTTTATGGTATACATTATATAATCAAGGAAAATATGTATAATCACTTGGTTTTTCTATACATCAAGACTAGGTAAAACGTCAAAATTTATGAATGGAGAGAAATCCTCCTTGGGAGTTGTTCAAGATCATGGAAATTGTCATGCCCCACACCAAAATTCATTTAACTGGTTCCCTGATACAACATGAAATATGGTCTTAGAAACACTATCTTGTACGCTAGAGGCTATTGGGTCTTTTTAAGGGCATTTAAGGAAAATGTGGGGATACTATTCCTTGGTATCATAGTTTCTATAATAGAAGATGAATTGAGTAACATGAAAAATAAGCCAAATAACCGTCACAGATAGAGAAGGGAAAGTTCCATAAACTAATATAGTAAAAAATCCATAAAATTATATATTTCATAAATTCCACGGACCCCCTGTGGGTGGGTCATATATATAAAAGAAATACAGATAATATATATAAAATAAGAGTTCCTCCAAAATTGGCCCTATGTCATTCCAACTCCCATTATCCATATCCCCATCGAAATATTGATCCACCCACGTTCAACATTAGACCTTACCTTATAATTGTAAACTATGACTAAATAATGTTATCTACATGGGTACCCATGTGAAATGGAATCCTGATTAGGGTGTGAGTTAATGTCAATATTCCACCACAAACGAAATCCCTAAAATAACCAGTATAAAATGGAAGTTCATGTTGATGTGATCAAAGTAAATAGTTTAAGAGTTTTCAAAAAAATTCAATAAAATTGATAAAAAAATAAATAAAAGAGACATTATTTCCTTGAGTTCAAGATGATACCAGAGGCTAACAGGACACTATGAGTCCTCAGGTCCATGATCATGGTCAACCAAACCTACATCGACTAGTGTTGAGGTTTATCTAAGAACATATTGTTAATTTTTCTTACCATAAATAATAATATGGTATCCAGGGTTTAATATGGAACTCATAGAACCCCAAATTATCACATGTAATCCCATCTATTATCCCTGAAATCCTATGAAATCCAAAAAAAACATGGAATTCATAGTTATCAGTCATAACATGGAATCCAGATACCCCTCCCATTCTGGTGGAATCTAAGAACGTAAACTATAATTCTTAATCATTGTGAATCATATAGGTTTAAGAGCTCCTCCTGGCCATCCAAATTCATTATGATGCACATGGAATCCAAAATACCATCACAAAATTACCAATAGTAATAAATTCTATGTAATCTAGGTGACCATTCTTGTATCCCTAGTAACATATATCATGTGGAATCCAATGAGATCATCCGGATATTACTAATCATTACACATCATAATCCAAATTTATAATTTTTCTAAAATAATTTGAATCATAATTTCACATTACCAGGAATCACTTTATCTCTTAAATTAAAATTCTTGACTTTTATATTTTACCCAAGCCATCACAATCTATAATCACTGTTTCACATTTTAATAACAAAAAAAATAAAAGGCATAATATACCATTTTTAAGAAATAAATATTTTTAATACTCATATCACAATTTATAAAAAGGGCCGTATCATTTACCAACTCATCTATCCATTTAAAGTTCCCAATCCAACAAGACACTAATGTTTGTGAAATTCCATTTCACTACCATTTAATAAATTCTATAAACCTTCTTTCACATTCCACATAAGAGTCCATTTAACATTATTTAATTACATTTTCTAGAACAACTTACCATTTAAGTAGTTAATAATAAGGTCAAGCCCATCACCGAAGTGATTTACTAGGGGTCTCTCATTCCAAAGTTTTAAGGTACACTAAGAGGGGTACTTAATTTGGACAATTGAAATTTGGAAAAATTAATTAAACTCTAGTAAAGGATTGACATAAATGGCTTGTATTCACTAAACATGCAATCAAAAATAAGAATAGAAAATGGGATAAATACAAGTAACAACCGAAATTAGCATCATAAGAGTATAATCATCGAGTATCGACTGCTGAATCAGCCCAAATTAAGGGAAAATGGGAAACTAGAAAAATGTTAGGGAATATTAGAAAAAACTAATGAACAAATAATCAAAAGTGGGTGAATAAAGTATATGGTAGTAATATTCTCTCTAAGAGCTCTAAAACATAAGATAAGACACTCGATTCAAACAACATATCGAGGAAATCCACTATTAGGAAGAGAAGGATCAAGGGTAGTGCTAGGACCAAAAGGGGCCTAGATACCCTTAGAGGGGGGGGGGGGGTGAATCAGTGTATGGATATTCGTTTTCAAAATATTTCCTGCCCCATTGGATCTTGACCTCTTTATTATTAGGGTAACTTTGTTTTCTCTTGTGTGTTTATGTTGACCACTTATTGTTATCTTAATATAATGGTGATGATTTGAATGCAATGTAGGGAAGAAACCAGGCAGACACAAAGATTTTTACTTGGTTTACCCTCATTGGGTTACGTCCAAGGAGCATACAACGACGACGTGCCGCTGTACAAAATCCACTAAAAGTGAACTACTGTTTACAACGTTCAAGATAGATCACTTCTATTCCCAGGATCACTTCCTTTACAAAGTTTAGGGTCGGATCACTACTTTCCCAAGGGTCACACCCTATTTCTCTCTCTCTGGCTCACTACCAGTGGAGAGGATCACCTTCTTACTCTTCCTTTGCTCACTGCTTTGGAAAGGATCCACTCAAAGTTTATAGACCTGTAGGTCTCTTCATTATCACTAATTAATGAATCCTCTGTTGTATGTAGATGCTCCGTTGAAGTCCAACTTTCACCCATAGATGAATCTCACCTTACACCGAAGGTATCGGGAAATCTTCTAGCTTTCACGCAGCCCTGAATTACCACCATGAATCATCCTTACCTAGTGCCATTATCAAAGATGGTGTGCATGTTCGGCATGCAAGTTATAGCTGGTGCATAAGTCCACCTCAACCACTTGCGTGTCACGATCTTTTTCAACTCCAAACTTGCGTGACTCACACCCTTTTACGCCCATACCAATATTGGCATGCAACCACCAACTACCGCGCTTCTTCGAAAGAGGTGTGAAAGTTCTCTTCAACCACTTTCATGGCACAACCTTCTTCAACTAAATACTTGGGATACTCCCTTCCTTTCTCTCCCAAACCACTCTGGACACACATCAATCAACTGGCGCGTAACTTCTACTTGCGCGACCACACACCACTTGCACGACCACCACACCTGTGTGATGGGAGATCTGATTTTCTCTAAGTATTGAACTCTTATAGAATGAGGAGGGGTCAACCTCTATTTGTAGGAATTTTTACACGCTTCAAGATGGTGCGCAAGTCTCTCCTCAGTGTCCAAGTTTCAGCGCGCAAGTGTCTGCCGTGCAAGTCACTTGCACGACCAACCCTAAAACTTGGGCGCCCCTTATCTCTTTGCCATATTTTGATGTTCTGATCTTGAAAAACATATGGGGAGAAAGTTCCCTCTCTTCTAAGAATTCGGTGTGTAAGTCCCTTTGCCAAAACCACTTTTCTCCATTTTTCAATTTTCAGGCCCAAAAATTTGGCAAACAATGGAAAATAGTGTCACCTTGTATCTTCTCTTATTGAATCACCTTTAGATCGACCCGTACTTTGTTTACATTCTTGAAACAATCATGGAACGTTAAAAACATCCCTTGAACTCAAAATTCCACTATTAAATCCACTTTGTTAATGAATTTGTACATCATGGTTTGCTTTGTCAACAATCACAACACAGACTTCCACTTTGTCATCAAACACAATCACCTCAAAAATGCTACAATGATACCTTGAGGGATTTTTTCCCAACAATATCACCCTTTGGGTTTGTTGAAAACTCTTCCATAAAAAGATACACCATTAATTATTCAGCCACTATTCGCATATTGCGACTCTGATAGCGATCAAGGATTTACTCAACCCATACTCTAAGTCCACATGAGCAATTCTCATCATGAGAAACAAGAGTAAAAGAAAATATCATCAATGAATCACTTCACCTCTGACACCCACTGTTGACACCAAACTGATACCAATTTTTGGAAATATTATAACCACATTCCAACACCACTCTTCTGCTTTTATCATGATCCTAATCTATCATGATATCTATTCTTTGATTGATCACTTCTAGCATCATCATATTTAATACGCTCCCCCAATATTCTCACATCTTTAACTCTTGTCAGCTGAAAATCCCCTTTAGCCCAATTGCTTGTGTTGTCCAAGCTAACCTTTGGCTATGCACTTCGAACCAGCTTTAACTCCCCCTATCTAGTTGATCCACCTGTCAGCTTCACCCCGTATCTTTCATGATTTCTCAAATAGCCACACTGTCTCCCCCTTGAACAATCACTATTTTCTCCGCCTTTGTCAATGAATCCAAAGGTCACTCCTTTGAAATCTGTAATAGAGTAGATAACACATATTTTCACATTAGGGAAAAATAGATCATACCGCAGGGTGGGGGGGGGGGGGTCTACATCCATAGTCTTTTAAGTTCGGGGAGTCGACTGAACTCTCAGAGCCAGTCGATGCCTTTCAAACACTACCTTGGTTAAGGCCTTTGTCAGAATATCTGTAACCTGTAGCTCTGTAGGTACATACTCCAACTTTACAATCCCTTTCACCAACTTCTCTTTGATGAAATGATATTTGATCTCAATTTGAGTTTTCCTTGAGTGATGAACAATATTCTTGATAATATTTATAGCACTTGAGTTATCAAACTGGATTTCGATCGGAGACTTCACTTCAAATCCCATATCTTCAAGCTGCTGCTTTATCCACAAAAACTGTGTGCATGCTTGAGTGGCTGCAATATACTCAGCCTCTATGGTGCTCAATGAAATTCAATCTTTTTTCTTTATTAGCCAAGAAATACACAATCCGCCAAGATAGAATTCACATCCTGACATTGATTGTATGTCATCTGCTGATCCGACCCAATCTGCATCCGTGTAACCCAATAACACTGATTGGGATTTGTCATTATACATCAGACCAAAATCCATGGAGCCTTTGATATACTGAAGTATTATTTTCACTTGCGATCATGTGTCTTTCTTTTGGATTTCTTTGGTAACGTTATTCTTGGAATGTGGTGAAAACAAGACCAGGTCTTGTTGCTGTTAGGTACAATAGACTTCCGATAACTTGCCTGTATTCAGTGATACTAACTGCCCTGCCACTATCATCTTTTGATAATTTCAACTGGGTAGCAACCAGAGTCTTCATTTCCTGGGAATTCTCCATTCCAAACGTTCTCAGAACCTTCCTGGCGTATTTTTATTGAGAAATAAAAGTGCCATTACTACCTTGTGTCACCTGTAAACCAAGGAAAAATGTTTTCTCTCATATACAACGCCTTCTTCAGTCTATAAAATTTATTCTCATCTTCATTCATGATAAAACCATATGGCTGCTCAATGTACATCTCTTCTACCAGAAACCCATTTAGAAATTAAGATTTGACGTCCATCTAGAACACTTTGAACTTTATTTGCATTGTTATGGAAAAAAATAATCTGATTATCTCCAGCCTTGCAACAGGTGAAATGTTTCATCCACATAAATACCCTCTATTTGGGAGTATCATTTGCACACCATTCATGCTTTGTTTCAAATCACTATGTCATCTTTGTTCATCTTGTTGTGAAAGTCCCATTTAGTCCCGATGACATTATTATCTTCTGGCTTTGAAACAATCTCACACGTCTAATTACAAATTATATCTTTCATGTTCAAATGTATCTTGACTCTTCATCTTTCATGCTGATATAGATTTGAATTCCTCAGGTTCATTATTAGTAGTTGATTCTTAATTACCATGTTCCACTTCTTCTCCCCATGAGTCTCTCACCATGTCATTACTTTCAATAGACAACTACTCTTTGTGTCATTGTTCAGTGGCATCATTTCTTTCAACGAATATTCTGAGCTTCTTGTAGGAACTCGGTGTAGGAAATAAGAGAGAATGTCAATAACACAATAAATTTATACTGCGCTCTGTTTCTCCCATTTATCTTCAACTTGGTACCTAATTTGATTCAATCGAAACTGTAAAGCATATCATCTCGTCCCTTCTTTTTTTAGATGCCACATACCCTTGGATTGTATCTCCCTAAAAACTAAACTACAGGAATCGTTAGTTATCAAAATTTATATAGATAGGGAGTGGGGTTCTTCTAGAAACCTCAGGATGAGGATTGCAGTTGATCCTGATGGGTCAACCCTTTGATTCTTTCTTATAGAGCTTCACACTCTTTCCTTGCTTCTTCTAGCTGCCTGGTCAACTTCAACTGTTTTGGCCATATGACTAGGAAATCTTTACCCACATTCTAAGACTTTTTCTAATATGTAGATTCTACAGGCTTTTCATTTTGCACAATTTAGGGTTTATTCTCACTTTTATACACTTCTATCTTTGATGTTCCACAAAAAATAGACTTCCATTAATTTCTTCTTTGGGTAGGAATCTTTCTACTTTTCACCTTCCCTTTCTTCTTCCACCATTTCAGGGGTCTTTATCTCTTCTCCACTTCTCGCTACAAAAAACCACATTTGAATTTTTCAATGAATTATTTGTTCATCTTTATTTTATTAGATATCAGAGTCACCAAACTATTTCGTATTGGTGGGAGGTCCTCCACTAAACATACATTTTTCTTACTCACACCTGTAGCATTTCCTCCCTTTTTCATCCAGATTTGTTCGTGTTCTCTCATAGAGACCAGTTTTGAGTGTGACATATGCGGTGATTGATACACCTTTCATTCAGCTCCAAGTGATTCCCCTAAGGCTCTAAGCCTATTCTCCAATTTTCCACTTTGTCTTCCAGTGTATGATTTCTTATTATACACCACTGGGGTTCTAAATCTCATTTCAGGTTCCTTTACATTTCCTAGTTTATTATTGCTGCAATGTCTTTCCAAATTGCCATAATCAGAACATATAAAACATTTTCCATCAAAGGAATACCTCATTTCATCATTTTTATGTCGATATGTTGATGCATCTTGAGTTCTTCCTCTAACATTGAGCTCCTGAGCTTCCTGACACATAATCATGGAGCATCCCATTCTTCCACAGTAATAGCATAAAATAAATGCTTTACATTGAGAGACTCCTCTTTAAGATTTCTCATTACACTTCTTCTTATTCTCATATTTAGTAATGGCTCTATTTTGACAGCCCGAAATTTATTCCTGAGCCTCTGAACCAAATATTGATATGTGTCCATGAATCCTGCAAAAATAGCACATGTTGACACTACTTTTTGTAACTATACTCTTAGGCCTGTCTCCAGCACCTACATGATATTATTCACATATGGAATTATTCACAGCTCTATTTCATTCACGCAAAAGAGAGAATTCATCAAATACAATACCAGTTTTTTCCAAACTGTATGGTCTTTGAGATGAGAAAATTTGTTCTTACCTCTTTTTCAAAATAGAAAATTTTCTTTTCATTTTATCATCACCGACCGAAGGATAATCAAATATCTAGTGAAGGGAATCCATCATTTTAGCCTTTCCTCTATCATTAGACTTCTCTACTTCCTTCTTTACTGATTAGAGCTCTTCTTCCAACATATGAATCTTCATATCACTTGATTCAAGTTGGGCATTGAGTTATCTTCTGATATTCTTTACACAACTCATCTCATCTTCCATTTCTTGTGTGAGATTTTCTACAATATCACTCTTCTCCTTTACTTTCAATTTTTCATGAGAAAAATATTCAGAGATAGATACATTCTCTTGTTGTAGCCTTTGATTCTTCTGAACAAGTTCAGATAGCTGTGTAGCAAGATTATCATTTTTAGATTTCAAATTTTGAATCTCATCTGTGTCCAAATTTTTACCTTTGACACCATCTTTCTATTTTTCTACCTTTGCAGATCTCTTTCGCAATTCTTCATCCTGAGAATCATTTTTCTCACTTAGATCAGTAGCTACATCAATAAGCCTTTGATTCAAACCTCTTATCTTTTTAATCTCAGTTTTCATTGCTTGTATCTGAATATATTTTGATTTAATTTCATTAGTGAATTTCTGATCCAATTCCTTCTCTTTGTGGACAGCTTCCACTTTTCTACTTTTGATAGTTTCTTCATCATCAGTAGTTCCAAAATCACTTGGAATGTCAGGTTCTTCACTTATTCCATCATCATCTTTTAATGAGTATCTATTTTCACTGTATGTTTCATCAATCCCATTCTTTTGTTCACTACATGATTATTTTAAATGAATCACACTCTTACCATTGATACTTCCACACCGAGGGACATCACCAGACTTATGATTCTTCTTTGATGATTTCCCCTTTTTCATGGAACAATGAGATAAGAGTAGATTGATTTAACCACACAAATTGACTACACCAAGTCTGAGCAAAAAAATGTGATAAAAGAAACCTTCCATCTGGTACCAATTGTTAGGACACAAAAGGGGCTTAGATAACCTGAGGGGGGGGGATAAATCAGGGTATGGATATTAGTTTTCAAAATTATTCTTTCCCCAATGGATCTTGACCTCTTTATTATTAGGGTCACTTTTTTTCTATTGTGTGTTTATGTTGATCACTTTTTTTATCTTTATCTAATGGTGATGCTTTGAATGCAATGCAGGGAAGCAACCAGGAAGACACTGAGATTATTACTTTGTTCACCCTCACTGGGCTATGTCCAAGGATCACACAACGGTGATGTTCCATTGAATGAAATCCACTAAAAGAGAACTAATGTTCACAAAGTTCGGGATATGCCACTTCTATTCCCAAACTCACCGCCTTTACAAATTTTAGGGTCATCTCACTACTTTCCCAAGGGTCACCCCCTGTTTCTCTCCCCTGGCTCACTGCTGGTGGAGAGGATCACCTTTTTCATCTTCCTTTGATCGCTGCTCTAGAAGAGATCCACTCACAGTTTATAGACCTGTAGGTCTCTAAATTATCACTAATGAATGTATCCTATGTTGTATGTAGATTCTCTATTGAATTCCAACTTTCACCCGTAGATGAATCTCACTTTGCACAAAAGGTATCAGGCAATCTTCTGGATTTCATGTAGCCCTAAATCACTACATCGAATCAACCTTACCAGGAGCCCTTATCTATGCTGACACGCAAGTATCGGCATGCAAGATACAACCGTTGTGCAAGTCCACCTCAACCACTTGCGTGTCACAATCTTCTGCAACTCCAAACTTGCATGACTCACACCCTTTTACAGCTAAACCAATATTGGCAAGCAACCAGCCACTATCATGCTTTTTCAAAACTGGAACACAAGTTCACCTCAACCAATTTCACAACACAAACTTATTCAACTCAAAACTTGGGCGACTCCCTTCCTTTCTCGCCCTAACCACTCTAAATGTGCATCAATCAACTAGCGTGCAACTTCTACTTGCGCAAGCACACACAACTTGCGCGACCACCACACCTTCATCACGAAAGCTCTAATTTTCTCTAAGTGTTGAACTCATCCCAAATGAGGAGGGGTCTAAATCTATTTATAGGAATTTAGACACCCTACGTGATGGGGCACAAGTCTCCCCTCGACGTGCATGTTTCGGCATGCAAGTCTCTACCGCGCAAGTCACTTTCGCGACCAACCCTAAAACTTGGGCGCCCATTATCCCTTTTCCAAATTTTGATGTTCGGATCTTGAAAAACATTTGGCACACAAGTTTCTTCTCCCCCAAGACTTTGGCTTTCAAGTACCTTTTCCAAAAACACTTTTCTCCATTTGTCGATTTATAGGCCCAACAATTTGGCAAACACTGGAAAATTGCATCACCATGTATCTGCTATTTTTGAACCACCTCCAGATCGACCATTCCTTTGTCAACGTTCGTGAATCTATCATGGATCGATAACAACATCACTTGAACTCTATATGACACCATGAAATCCCATTTTTCAATGAATTTGTATGCCCTGGTTTTCTTTTTCAATAATCACAACACAGATGTCCACTTTGTCAACAAACACAATCACCTCAAAAATGCTACAATGATACCTTGAGGGATTTTTCCCAACAGGTAGGGTTCACATATGTGGTTATAGATAATGTGGATGAGAGAAAAGGTTAAACCATTAAAGGATTAGAGGTACATAAAGTTAATTTTACCCATTTTAATGAGGTTTATGGTTTGCATTCATGGGGTTTTAAACTGTGCACTATATTTGAAGGCCTAACTATTCATGGAACAACAACTCACAAAGTTAGTGTGAAAAGATTAATATATCATTTGACAAACCACTTCAGTTTATTACAAATTATTCATAGTTGTATAGATCCCATATCAAAGTTTAAAAAAACTGTTCACCAATAAAAATTAGGCCTCATAGTTGGAGTGAGTAGTAAACCCAAACTGTGGGATAATCGTTCACCCGAGGAAATTATTTACCAAAATGAAAACATTAATCCCTAAAGTTCCAAAGACATATCCAAGAACATGAGGAACCTATAGGGCCTCTAAACCATCTAAAAACCCCTTTAATATTTTAAAACTCTTGAATTCATGATTTTACACTTGTTTATAAAACATAAAATCCATTAAACTCAAAATATACAAATTCTCCTTGAGAATCAATGGATGACCATACTATTGGGATTTATAAACCACCATCCATAACAATTCTCATCCTTGAGATCTGATGGTGGTTATTCAACCATGTCACCCTACCTATGCTGATCCCTTAAATGAATCCCCATGGATGCATTCCAATCCTAAAAACCAAACTAACATTCAAAAAATAGCCCCAAATAATAATCAAGGCTTCCCAATCCCATGTCAATGGTCATAATTCCATCGAACACATATATGATTACAACATTGTTTGCCTATTCAGATACACTCTACTATGTCCATTTAGTTGAATTTCCAAGCCTATGATGCTCCCAACCATATGAATTATCCCACAAGGGTGATTCCAAACCTATATTCCTTCCACTACTGAAGTTTCCTAATTAATCTTTCTCTTAGGGGTCCACCAACACTCTCAACACACTTCCCAATGCACTATACCTCAAAATGTATAAGGGATTTGGTCAACACATGAACATAAATTCTTTAAGTATCCATTCATAACCCAAACATGCTAGGGATTCATTAGAACTCCCCTCCATCTACCGAACAAGGCCCTTTGGTAATCCATGTTTTAAAGGTGCTCCATTAAACGGAGATAAGAATTCTCATGGTGTCTTTGATGGATGAGGTCCAAAAAAACTATTTTTTCAAGGGTTTTGAGACCAATGTACCTAAACCCATGAAAAAATAGTTTTTTGGACCTCACCTAGCAAAGACACCATGATAATTCTTATCTCCCATCAATGGAGCACCTTTAAAACTCATAAACACTACACCCTTATCTCCATAGGTCTCTCGTGGTGATTACCATCACACCATGTGGTGTAAACCCAACCTCCGATTCCATTCCATGGTCTAAGACCATCCACTAGTACTAAATTCCCATGTTCTAACCTGAGCACCAACGTTCCACCTCACCGAACCAAGCATGCATCGGACCACTTATACCGAGGATAACGAAACAGCTTATATTTTCACCAAGAACACTTAAGAACATATCTATGTAATTCCTTAGGGAATCAATCTTATATAAAAGGTACATGCACACCAGTATCCTATCTACCACAATTGTTGAAAGACTTGTCCCAGAAAAGAACACTTCTTCTTGAATAAGTGTCACATGCCCATGACTGGTATGATGTTACCCACTATAAAAGTGTCTTTGTCTCCATTCCATGTAGTAAAATACTGATCCCACAAACCTCAAATTCTCTATTACAGAACATAATTTTAAAAATTCATCCAACTCACTCATACTAGAGTTACATTACAACCATAAAACATTCCCCACTTTTGGATCATAGAACTATATCCTTTGTATTCACTAGATCTCCCCATTGTGAAAGACATTCCTTCCATATCTCATAGTGGAATCCTCACCATACAAATTCCATTACATAGAACCCTGATCACCAACCATAAAAGGTCCTTTAATTACCACACACGTGTCACTCATCAAGAGTTACAATCACCATCCCATATCAACCTATAAAGGATTGATCTCACAGATTTACCAAGTCACCACTCTCCAATATAAAATAAAACAGATCATTACAACTAAGGGTACATACCTGTTTCCCAAAAAATTGATGTACTTTCCCACAACATCTCATTAAGGTTAGTGGTCGTTGACACAGAAAAAGATTTTTTGCAGCCGAAAATATAGTAGGCACCATACTGGTTATCCAACAATAGATCGATCCTTTCAATCAAATTGGGTTTACACTCACACACTAACAAATCATCTATCTAGAACCATGCTCCCAGGAGTCACAGAACATCCAAAATAGGCTTTCTTTCCTAAACTATTGAATATGGACTTGTGAATGTCACTCTTATTCAACCAATAATATCCTCAATAACCCTCTCCAAAACAAACCATTAGATGTTCCAAGGTTACTGTGTGACCACCCACAAGATGATGTCATATTGAAACAAGAAGAGTCTACCCATCTCATAATAAGTTGTAACATGAACATCACAACATAACTGGTTAGAGACCCATCCTTTCTTTCCCTGAACCCCTAACATGGTACTATAAACTGTGAAACAAGTTCATTCCCATTAAAATTCATACAAGGAATCACTATTAATATATAATACACCTTCTCCAACCTCACATTCACAAATCGAATCTCCAAGATACCAATTTGATTCCATCATGATAGTGGATTATTTTTCTCACATAGTATAATACCATCGATACTTGAGGCCAAAACCCCACCACAGATCATTCACAAAACATGACTCATCATCCCATGAGTTTAGCATCACCTGTTCTAGGAACAGATGTTTAACCAAGAAACATATCATGTTCTTATCGTGTTACTTCCATTAACCAGAGGCATCCAAAATTTTCTCTTACTATAGGGATAACACTATTAATTCATCATGGCCATGAATATGACCCCACACCATCTCAGACAAAATTTTAATAACCGAAACAATTTACACATTCCACTATTTCATAAAAAAATAAAACCACATGATAAGATCCTGAATCTGAATGATCATGACCTTGGAAACTAGCCTAGACACAAAACAATAACACTACAAGCACTCAACTACAACTACTCAAAATCCTGGAAGCACTAAAAATGAATTTATTTTATAGAAAAATTTACCTAACCTTTACGTACACCTTATAATGAATCTCAGAAGATTGGTTCAACCCTTATTATAGGTTTTCCTCAATAGTCATAAAGCCTAGACTCATTAAACCCAAGTCTCTATAAATAAAACTTAGGTTCTACCACCTAGCCCTTAAACTGAGGCCATACTATAGTCACCATTGACATGATATTACACTTAAATATCTCAAGGAAAAAGGGTATGTAGTGTTACAAACATCCAACTACGGGTTTTCACAAACTAAGCTCTCTCCCTAGCCCCTCATACCAACACCATGGATCATCCAAACACACAAGGCCTACATGTCACCATGGTCAAAAAGATTTCCAAAATTTTCAAGGGGTTTTCATTATTTTCTATTCCATAAAGTTATGATTTTAATAGGACTAAAATTATTTTAATTTCTTCCATGAATTAACATTTCATTTCCATTTAAATGAAAATTTTTATTATTTTTTGGATTTATTAATATTTCCATGTTTTTGGGTCTTGATTCAATGAGGTTTCATTCAAATTATGTGAGGGAAAACACCTTATAAGATACTCACTTGAACCATATTTAATAAATACAACCACCCATACATTTATATCTATATATGAATCAAAATATAATTAAAATAATTATTCAGGTAATATTCTACCATAGGTGTTTATAGAAATCACCTTATATGACATTATTAACACAATAAAAACTAATACCATTATTAATAGTAGACGTCATTCCATAGGTAGATATGAATCAGAAAGATAGAATCAAGTGAATATAAATAAAAGAATACCTAAATTACAATGTGGATGAAATCGAAATGTAAAATCCTTTTACCTAGTATGAAGCATGTTATGTGAATCCCAACATGCCTAAAATAGTTCATGTACAATACCACAACCATTTTACATGCCAAGAGAAGTGTATAAAATCCATGAACTAATAATATCACAGCCTTGTGTCTCACCAATGGTGAAAATAAAATATAACTATAACAAGTGTATTCCTAGAACAAAAATTCCTATATCTGGAAACTTAGTCCTTCTCCCATGCATGAGTTGATCTCTCCTAGTTATGATCTGATTACCAAGAACCGACATATTACTAATTTCATTTTTACCATGCACTAATAATAATATATATAAAGCATGTGCTCATACCACTTTGTGATGCCCTGACTAATAAGCCACTGAACCTGTGTCCCAGGACAACACACCACATGGCCTCAAGAGCACCTATCCATATGAAAGATACTACCATATAACAGCGAGGTTCTATGAGGTTAAATAGGTGGGACTTTTACATTATTTTAGATTAGCTAGTGTAGGATAAGTATTGTGTAACATGAAAAACAATTCAAATTTTCATCACATATAGATCGAGTAAATTTACATAAATAACAACATTAAATAAAATATATGAAAATAGATATTACATACATGTCAAGGATCCCCACATTGGTGGATCGTATTTAGAAAAATAATTACATAGAAAAAATTTAAACTAATAAATCCTCCCGATGTTGTCCCGAGTCATACCCAATCCTGTCACCCATATCCCTAATAGAATATTGATCCAATCACCGTAAACATTTGGCCTTTTCCCATACATGTAAAACATAAACACATAGGGTTACTTTATTGGGTACCCATTTGATATGGTGGTCTAATAAGGGTGTGTGAAAAACTCATTAATCTATCACTAACGTTATCCCTAAAATAACAAGTGCAAAATAATATTACATTTGGAAGTTGTTAAAGTTAAAAATTTATTAAAATTTAAAAATTTAAATAAAAGTGATAGATAATAAAATAAAAAAAAATTATGTAAATAAATAAATAAAACACTAAGGACCCATGTTTAGGATGACACCCGAGGTTGGTTGTATGTTGTTGATCCTTAGGTATATGACCATGATTAAACATACCTTCTTCAACTAATGAAAGGGTGTCTCTGATCATGTCTCGATGAAGGTTCCAACCATAAATGACCATATATAATCTGTAGATTAATATTTTGTTTCTAGTACTTTGATATATCATGTAAAATCCATGTTCTCATCCTATAATTCCCCTGGAATCCAAACTCCCAACATGAAATTCCTAATCATTTGTCATCTCATGGGATCTAGATGATTATCCTATAATTTTAGTGGGATCTGATCACCTATCTAGACATTACCAATCATGGTTTATCATAAAGGTCTAGGAAATCCACCTAACCTCCCCATGTTGTCATCAATAATGTTTAATTCAAGTGATTATCCCAACATTACCAGTAACATATGTTATGTGGAATCCAAGAAGATCATCCCAACATTCATAATCATTACACATAATAATAAAGGTTTATAATTTTAATCCAATAATTTGAATTATAATTTCAATTTACCGTAGATAAATTTATCCCATGCGTCACAATTCATTATGTTAATATTTTACCCCTACCATCATAATCCATAATCACTCATTCACATTTTAATAACCAAAATAGAAAAAAATAATTTACCAACTTGAAATACCATATCATTGAAATGCCCACATCACATTTTATAAAGAATTCATTTATATATACTAACTCATCAATCAATTTAATGTTCCAATTACTTTATGAAACTGATGGTTGTGAAATTTAATTTTACAACCTTCGAATCAATTAACCAAACACACTTTAAAATTCAATGTAAGAGTCCATTTAATATTATTAAATTTAAATTTTCAAAAAACATACCGTTTATATAGTTTATATAAAGTTAAATCCTATTACCGAAGTGATTTACTATGGGGATCTCATTAGTAATGTTAAAGGCATATTAATAGGGGAATTGAATTCGGAAAACCATAATTTATAACAATTAAATAAACTTAGGTCACGGTGCAACATAGATGAATTTTTCTCCCAAAATAATAAAATATAAATATGATAAACCATCTACCATAGCCTCATATGAGTTAATACATCAAGTATCAACTCTTGGTTTGTCCAAAATCAAGGGAATAAAAGAAACCATACATATACCCAAAAAAGGGAATATTATTAAAAAATAATGGTACACAACAAGACAATTAAAGAAAACCAATATATAAAGAATAAGAGTCATAGAATCACTATTATAACTTCAATGTATGTAATGAAAGATGATTCATACACTTGATGGAGGAAATCCACCAAAGGGAACAGAGGTAAAAATGAGAGGGTGTGCAAAAGATTTTCTTACTAAAGGGGAGGATAAGAAAGGGTTAAAAACATAAAATATATAAGAGTAAAAAAGTCAATTTTACTAATTTCTAATAAGATCATTTTTTTGGATACATTGTTTTCACAACCATGCTATAACTATAGGGACCTCAACATCTTAGAAAAAACAACTCACATGGTTAGTATACGTGGTTTAAAAGAATTACGTGACACACCTATACAATTTATTATAATGTTTTCATAGTTTTATATATCTAATGAGATTGTTTAAAAAACTATGTGCCTATAAATATGAGGCCATATGGTTGGGTGGAATGGCTAGTAATAACCGTGTGGTGTTCCAAGATGTTATTTCCCAAAACTAGAACTTCAAACAATGAATCTCCCTAAAATTATCCAGGCACCAAAGAACATCAAAGGCCTCTAACCAAATCCAAACACTCATTTTAATATATTACAACTCTAAAATTATAGATCTGACATTCATTTTTTACAAACACACCATCTTCCAAACTGAAAAGCTCAAAATTCTAATTTAGACTCAAGGACCATCCATATTTTTCGAGTCTTATATAAATTATTTTGAGATCTATGTTAGGTAAATCCCTATCCATGGATACCACCCTTAATTATCATACACTAATATATTATAAATAGGTATTTATGTGTTTTTAACTATATTATAGAATGATATAAACGTGTATGTAATAAATAATTATCATATTTTTATTATAATGCATATTTTTATATATTTAGAATGTTTATAAAATTTTATTTCAAAGAGTGAATTTAAATAAATACTAAATTTTGTTCTTAATAGAAATGAATTGAAAAAATTAAATTAATCTTTTAGATAAATAATAAATTTAAAATAATTATGAATTTAATCATTTATTATTAAGAGATATATTTTTCAATGATTTTTTATGTGTGACATATTTTTAAATTATTTAATTTAAATAATCAATTTTAAAGAATGATTTTAATAAATTTGTTAGAAATATATAAAATAATATAATTTAACATTCATATAATGTTTATTAAATGGAAATTAACATGAATACATTAATTATTCTACTTAAACATACATCTCTCTAAAAAATGAAATTTATGAATTATGCATTTTATATTAAAATTATTTTTTTTTCAAAATTTTAAATTTAATTAAGTAAATTTAATTTGTTATTTGAAATAATAATTTCTAATTTTGTAAATAAAGCTAATTTAATTTTTATCCATAAAAATAAGACACTGACATGAAAACTAGGTTACCATTTTAAATGTAAAATAATATAAAATGGATAAATTATGTCTGAAGTTTCATAAATATCAAAAAAATTATCTATAAATGTATGTATTAATTCGTGGTCAAACATACCTTATCTTATCTATTATTTTTCCAGTTTTGGTATAAATTCCATGTGAAATTACATTCCTTCTTAATGAAAGAGGGGGTAGATGCGAAAATACTATTCACGGTCATCTATAAAGGACCCCTCCTCTACTCACTTCATAAAAAAATGTTCTTCAAGTATCCTATAAAATAAAAACCCAAATTATATCCTTAGAGATTCTATATGGATTTTGGTAACCCCTTTTTAGAATAAGATGTCCCAAATCCTTAATTTTCATGAAGCTCCTCAAGAGAAGGTCTAATCCTTAAACATAAGTATTTTTAACACCTTCTTTACAATTTCAACCACCTCTTTGATAATATATTTTAACACTTTAATATATGGTTTTATATCGTTAATATTGTATAACAGTGATATTATTACTATATAATAACATGTTGTTACACATTTAGTTTTAAAAATGCGTTGTTGTTTGGGCATGTTCCACCACCTACAAGAATAATACTATTTTTTCATATCATGAATGATTAAAAAGAATAAATAATGGTAATATGATATAATAATAATAAGTAATTTAATATTTTTTAAAATTTTGGAAGGGATAAATTATGTATATTCTTTAATATAACAAAATCATTTTATTGAATATAAATTCACAAAGAATATTTTAAAATATCTTTCCTCACTATAGCCATAAGTTCTATAAAATGAATATTTAAATTATTAAATATATAAAACAAACCAATATGATCTCAATTTCAATTATTTAGGTGGTAAATATAAGAGTAAGGATAAATTATCAAAATCTTCATATCAAAGCCAACATAGGACAAACTAGAAAACTGAATGTCAAATATTTTTTTAAAAAACAATCAATAAATGGGTAATAATAAATTATAAATGTATGGTATCAAGTAATATAAATTTAAATATAGTTATAATAATTATGAATAATAATCCTAAATTTATTATATTTGAGTTTAGAGCATGTCTAACCAATAATGAATCCAAGATAATGGTTTTATTAACTGAATTTCTATTTCATTGGGTTAGAATCATAATTCCATGGATATGATATACTAAGTGTGTTATATTATTTTATTTCACTATTTGATATGGTATTTTTTATTTCTATATGGATAAATTTAAAAATCTTTTCAAAATCTTCTTATTTGATGGATTTTTTTCTTCATAAAAATATAACACTATTAAGAATAAGTCCCAACCCCTCCATTACTTCTTTCTTCTCAATGGCCATATTATTTTTAACCACTAAGGTTTTACTTTCTTATTTTTAAATAAATTTTTTTTATCTTATATAATGTTAATATTTATATTTATCACTTTATAAATGTAAATGATATAACTCTTTAATTGATGTGGGGTTTCTATAAAACTACCTAAAAAGAATAAAAGGAATTTCATTTCATTTAATTTTATTTTTTATCTTAAACTCAAAATATTTTACATAAATTAAATTTCATTTTATGTTTCAATTATCGAGGAATGTTTTAATATATTTTTTATAAAATATTATAGTCACCTTAACAAAAAGTATATTTTTTAAAAGTGACTTATAACATATTTTTTATGATAATATTTAAATTTTTTATGAAATCTATTTTTATGATTTCTATTCCATTTTAAAATCTGTTTGTGAAATATATATATATATATATATCCTATGGAGATATTTATATATGAATTACTATTTAAATTACATGATGTATGACTTTATGGAGCTTCTATTGATGGATGTGATGCCCTAGACCATGAGGGCCTTCAGGACCCATCCTCTAGTTACAGAGGAGTGGGAATTTAATCTAATGTATGAGGTTAATCCTCTATTAAATCAATTCATTGATTTTGGTTTCCTTTCAGTATTTCATTTGGATGATTTTTTTCTTTAAATTCATAGGTTTTTGGGAGCTTTCCCTTTATTTTTTATCCTTCATCAAGTGTTTTTTGGATTCATTTATCCATGATTTGGAATTAGTGGAAAAATTTATTAACCATTAACCTTTTATTGATGAGTTTTATAAGAATTAAAACATGGATATGGGATTGGTGAATCTTGGTTTTCTTGGTATTATAAATTCTTGTCAAATGTTGGTTCTTATTTCATAAGATTAAAACTTTGTGAGGGCCTGTTGAATTTATAATGAGTCTTCATTTACTTTAAATTTTCTCTCCTTAAGCAATCCTTTTCCTTTCTCATATGATAAGATAAATCTACTATGGTTGTGTGGGTGTGTCTTTGGATCTCCACTTTCTATTTTAAAACATATAAGTTTTTTTGACTTTGGGGAATTCAACTGGATGCTTCCTCTGTTCAAATTATAAGATAAAAACCTTTAAAATCCATATGGATTCATAGTTATATCAAAATATGGATCTAATGAATCATTTTATAGAATTTATCTGGATTAATATATATTAGGAATATAGGTTCAAACAACATATATTTTTTGAATATTAGGTTTAATTTTTTTATGTTGTTTGTGGTAGGGACACAAGTCTTCCTTATGTAATCAGAGAATACCTTTGTGATTGAATATAAATTTTAATGAATACAAACATTTCAAGAGGGTGACATCAATGGGAAAACATGTTCTATGTTTTCTTGAGTAAAAATAAGGGGGACTCTGAAGATTGTTATTGATTTAATTTTTTCATAGATATTAGGTGTGAGGTATGAGTGGAACCTTGTTTCTTTTTCTTTGGAATGAAGGCTTGTTTCATTTTCACATGATCATTTTGTGGGTTAGAAGACTGACTCCACCAAATCAGTTTTCAACAGTTTACTTGAAAAATAAGGGATATCTGATGTCTATGGATATAAAGTGTGGGATTCTATTTTAGTTAACCCATGTATGAGGTGGGGTTTCTCAGCCAAATATGGAAGTCATAAGGGTGTAGAGACTTGATTAAAGAGGGAGTGAAAGTATCGATTGGGTGGAATCTTTCAATTAGTCTTATAGGGGTTTGTGGGATCAAATATTCTTATGCTACAGTAGTTATACCTTGGTCATCTTTGGAGTAATACATGAGCGGTGGGTCCATTAGTCCAAAAAAGCATCACAACTCAATGATATATGGTGTCTCTCAAGGTGGGAAGATATATTATTTGAAACACCAGGAACCTATTATTTTTTATCATTTGATATAGAATATTGTAATATCTAATGGAAATTGGAAGGAAATGTATTATTCAATGTAATAATATCTACATGGAATAAATGAGGCCTATATTTGTAATTAAAATCAATACATATGAGCTTTCCTTCCTAGTAAAATGGTAGGGACTCCCCCAAAGTTGGAAAGGAAGAATCCAATTTCTCATCCAAGCCTCCAGCTTAGGAACTATTTCAAGAGTTTAGAGTAGTCTTATTTACAAAATTATATGGGATATTAATATATGGTAAAATAATAGAATAAGTCAAATATTATATGGGAAGTTGCCTTGTTTATTGAGAAAGATGATGTGCGGATTTAGGATATTTATTCCAAACGTACTTATGATGATAACCTAGATGATGAAAGTATATCTTTAAAGTTGTATACTTATGAATAGGAAATGCATCTTGAAGATCTCAATGTTATAGGGAGGAAAAATTGATAAATCTAAAGATGTAGAATAAAATGCGTAAAGATTATTCCCATGTGAATTGGTGGGATTTAAGTGTAAGATTATGGGATCTGTTGATCCAAAGAATAATTCTCACTTTATAGATCCTAAGAATGTTTCTATATGATTATATGACCATATCTAGATTGAGGATAGTAGGAGATAAGTTTTTAAGGATAAAAAATACACATACCCAACACTCTTTTTAGATTTATTACATCACTCCAAGGAGGAGGAGGTAGAAACGTATTTCAAATTCAAAGACTCCAAGGAAAATACTAAGAGGATATATGCAATAAAATATTATGTTAATGATAATAAATATTAAAAGGAATAGAATTAAAATAATGATCTTATTCTAATTCACTATTTTAAAGATGTTAAGATCACCATAAAAAAATATATCCAAATTTTTGGCAATATGGATTCCAAATTTGACGATATATTTCATGAAGAACCAAAATAGAATTGATTTTGTAAAGACTAGAGACTATGTAAGGAGTCCAAGTCTAACTAATTCATTTTTATTTTGATATTTTCATAGTTTATCATTTTAAATTAATCTCCTTTATGTTGTTCAAATTTTTAGGTTCCAATTTAACCAATAAAAAAATATTTTTATAAAAGTGAAAAAATATATGTTTGGAATGAACTGGTAAATTTATTATAATATACATAATTTGGGAGATCATCTATTTGGCATCAACTAATCTATTCTTTAATGAAATTTTATATGATACCATTTTAAAATCTTATATAACCCATATTTTTCATATGATATTACATAATAAAATTTATTATTTATTTCAAATGGAACACATATGTTTGTTTTATCATTATGTGACCAGAGGTCCGATACATCCCTAAAATGAATTGGGTAAATATTTAAATATGATAATATATTGATGTTAAACGTGATGATATTAATTGCCTTTATTCATGATCAAACTTTTATGCATGGTATTTATTACATGTGCATAACTCTGTGTGTAGACCTGTTTGTGTTTAGTAATGCTAAAAATTATATTCATTAACCAGATTTCATACTCAAAACATTATGTGTGGACCTGAATACGATTAGCTCTATCCAAAATATTATTATTTCATATGCATAATCTTGTTCTGTATTTATATATTATGAAATTTTTATATGTTATGTTCCATGGATCATGATTATTGTCTCATGTCTCTGATTTCAAACACTATGCTATATGTATGATCCATTGAGGTTATATGTACTTCTTTCATGACATAGGGAAAACTCCAATGGTTTAATGCTAATTTTAATTATATATTTATTCTATGTCCATGTTTTTTCACTTGATTAGGAGTTGAATTGTTTATTTTTCGAGCAAACTTCTTATTATGTTTACCATTTTTGTAAGAAATTACATATATGAATGTGTTTGGAAGGAATTCATGTGTGTAAAACTGTTTGGGTGGTGTTAATGAACTAATGTGCAATAATAAATTTATATATCTAATATCTAGTGACACTAAAACTATGGGTTTTGGTATTTGTGTTTATTTGTGAGATGTAATATTAGAAATAGCGAAATTGTAATTATTATATATGTGTTATAATTGTATCATCTAAATTAGTATGAGAGTGGGGTTTACTTATTTTTGGGGATTAGGTTAAGAAGTATAAGGGAACTGAATATAATGAAACCAAGGATAAACTGATAGTATCATAATATAGAATAAATGTGTCATAGTGTAATACATTATGATGTATGATTTTTATATGGTTATTTTCTCTAATTTGATTAAGATAATTTTTTTTATTTCTTCTGGTTTTATTAAAGGATGTAACTAGGAGGGACTACGTTAAAAATGAATGTAAAGGATAATGTAGTGATTTCCCAATGAGAAACATAACAGGTGGGAGATGGAATACAAACACTCATGGAAATTATATCTTAGGTTATGGGATATAACCTAAACTACGTTGAGATATTGAATGATCTAAATTGGGGGAACCATTCTATTGATTTTTTCATGATTCAATGACTACCATCCTTTAGTGGACATTCTAATCAACACATTTTTGAGAAATGGTTTAACATGACAAGAAATATATTTTATATTTTTCAATTCTAATAAAAGAAAAATTAATCTAGGATATTTATTAGTTGGAAGGGGAAGTAGAACAATAGTGGAAATTTATAATGTACTCAAGGTTAATGTAATAAGTTAACTCGATGGGAATAGTGTAGTTTGAGAAAATATTCTTCATCCAATATTTTCCTTGAACTCCATGCATTAAAATAGAGTGATAATTCCTTGATTACACAAAAAAGAGGCTGAATCACTTCATTAATATATGGAAAACATTATTATACTCTCAATTTATACCTCTAGTTTTATTATTCCACCTTAAAGAAAAATTACCCTTTTTTATTTCCCAAAAACAAAGTAATCAAAATGTTAAAATGACATGGAGGAATGAAAATTCATCCACCTAAATGCAAAAAATGTGGGAAGAATCATTTAGGAAATTTACTAAATGGAATGAATTTTTTTTCGAGTGTAGAAGGGGAATCCATTGTCTCATGATTATCAAAGACATATAAATATTTCTATCAATAAAATAGAGGATAATAAGTACCTTACTAATTCACCACCAAAACAAGAAATATTTCAAAGGTATAGAATTTTGGTATTAAAAAAATAAATGATTCAATAAAATAATTAACAAAGTTAATATACATTTTAAACCTTAAATACTTTATGATCTATGAAGACACTATATAATTACTATCACTATAGTAGGCCATGATAAGTAAGCGATGGAGTTCTAATTATTTTCCAATATATATCTAAAAATGCATTACTTCATTATAGTTCTCCAAATTATTTCATATCATAATTTTTTTCTATGAATGTTTATTCACTTACTCAAACATTGGATATAGAATTATCAATAAAAACACCTAGTCATGGTATTATTTTATCAATGGAATATAAATCTTTTCTGACCGAGGTCTATGAGATAATAATTACTTCAAATCTAGTTATTATTCCCCCGGTATAATATTATGTGATACTAGGCATGGATTATATATCCCTAAATTGAGATCATATTAATTGATGGGATATGGAATTATAATTTCATATCCCAAAATCACCTCATTATGAAATATCGATATGTGTATGCTGATGAAATACCTTTGGAAACAAATTCCTTTATATGAGTTTAGAATCCCAAAAATAAGGTATACCTATTTAAAAGGGTTGGTGATAAACTCAACATTGGATAAATGATAATTATATAGGAATATATTAATGCATTTATAAAAAAAATCCATTTTTTCATTATAATTTGAGGTTATGTTTTTAATTCAACTCATACTAGTGATTTTATAATATTGAATAGTCCTTACAGAGTAACCCCCTTTGAATTAAGAAAATTCACAAATTAAATTCCATTTAATTTTGAATTTTTTTATATACATATTTTCTTCACTATGATGTGCACTAGTTCTATTTTTCTATAAGTATAAATCAATCCACCTTTGTATTGATAATCTTGAACTTTAAAAAGTCATGATCAAGAAGAATTATCCTCTACCCAGTATTGATGAATTTCGTATCAAATTATTGGCGATTGATACTTCTCAAGGGTGTATATTCTATTTGGATACCATTAGATAAGGGTTAAGAGAGAATATTTACCCACAAGAACCTTCTTCAAAAGACACAAATACTATAAATTTACAGTGATTCCATTTATACTTATATATTACCATTCTATCTATATGTATTAGTTGAAAAAATTCTTTATTGATTCTTTTGAAAAATATGTAATAGTTTATGTTGAAAGTATTATTATATAATCATGGATCAAGGAGGGACATGAAGAGAAATTGAATATTTTACTAAAAAACATTAAAAATGAGATATTCAATTCCTTGTTTACCATGTGGGAATTATGGATACAAAAAGCATCCTTCTTAGGCCATGTAATCAAAAGTGTGGGTATATCAATTGGTCCTTCAAAGAATGTGGTAATTGTAGAATTTCCTAGACCTTAATTTGTAATAGAGATAAGTAGTTTTATTGTATATTTTGGTTATTATTTTTTGTTTTTGTGAAATTTCTCATTATTTTTTGATCTATTAACTAAGTTAAAAAATACTTGTAAGAATATAAGATCTTCAGAATCACTTATTATCCTTAAACCAGTGGTAAATATAAAAATACCATTTAAACTATGGATGATATGCTAAGATCATTATCAATTGATTTCAAAGGAAGTTGAAATAAATATATACCACTAGTTGAGTTCACATATAAAAATATCCATCATTATAGTATTAAAATGGAACCATATGAAGCTATATATCGGAATATATGCAACAATACGACAGACTGTGATAATTTCCAAGAGAAGAAGCTGTCAGGACCTGATCTTGATTAAGAAATCAAATAAATAGTTCAAACCATTCAAAAACATTTCAAAGTTTTGTAAATTTGATAGAAGATACACGATAATAATCATTTATGAGATATGGTGTTTAATATTAATGTAAAATTATACCTTCAAATATCTCTTTGGAGAAGGGTTATGAGACACAAGAAGAAGGGAAAGATAATCCATAGTTACGGTGGTCCTCTTGATATTCATGATTATGTTGGTACTATATATTATTAATTATCAATCCCTACATACATATAATATTTTCACGATGTGTTCTATGTATTTATTTGGAGGAAGTACATAACATATAAATTATATGTAATAAAATAAAAAAATTGTTAAATTGGAACATGATCAATTTTATAAGGAAAACTATTCGAGACAATTGATTGAATAGATAAAGAGTTGGAAACTAATACATCCAACCTAATCAATGTTTTGTGAGAAAACCATAAGTTTTATGGTGGTATGTGGGAAATTAAAGATTTAATGTGACAATAATACCCTTATTTTTTCATATGGATATCTAATTATTGAGGGTGACATTTCATTGGTGGGGGGGGGGGTAGAATGTAACACCCAAAACATATAACACTAAATTATTAATTTAATGTTATTATAACATATCTTACATTACAAAGAAGTCTAAAATGAACATTTATTTATTGATTTACAATAAAAATAACAAAACATAATGACATACATTATGGGATATCTAAATGATAAATAATTAGTATAATTACCAAAGGAATAAAACCAAAATTAAATAATAATATAAGAAAAATGAAAAATTTTTCATCATGATCTTCCAAGAGGATTATAAAACTGATAATAACTATGGAAGGAATAAAAAACATTAAGAATATGATAAACATCCACAAAAAAATAAAATGATAGAAATAGATGAGTGTTTTTAATGAAGTGATCAAAGTTATATATATGAATGTAATATAAATTTTATAAATATGGTTATTAGTGTTATATAGTCATTGAGGATTTGTGTACATAGGGATTATATGATTTTTACACCATCATTGGTCATAGGAATAATTAAAGTGTGATATTTGATAAAATGCGACCATTATAACATAGTCATTGAATTGGATGATATAACTAGAAGTAACCACATTGTGAAATCAAGGTACACAAAAATGGAATCAAGTAGAATATGTGTTTAGTATGAGGCTCATTCATCTAATATTTCAATGGAGGTAACATCACTAGGGTTTACCCTAGACCAAGCCCAATATGATCTTATTTGAGTAAAACTTGAGCGAAATCATCTGTAGGAAAAGTTCATACTTATGGAAATCAGTGTAAGATACATGTTAGCTGAATCACCTATCACGACTACTTCCATTACAAATCCTACCCTAATGTCTTATGTGGAGGTATTGGGGGCAGTTTAAGTATAATATTCGATGATATAAATAAGTATAAAATAAATGATAATTATACTTCCACTATTGAATTTGTATTTATTTAGTATTCATTTTTTTAAAATTTACAATTAAAGAATTAATTTAATTTAAAAATTCTTTTTGATAAAAATTTATTGATAAAATTCAACAAATGTTTATTAAATAAACAATTATATTTAAACAATTAAGTATACAATAATTATCTATTAAGATAAATATTATTCAAATAGTTTTTTATATTTATAATTTCTTTTATATTATTAAACTAAACTAATCACTTATATAGAATTATTTTAATTATATTTATTGATAAAATATTAAGTAAAATTAATTAACATTTATATTAATTTTTAATAAATGTTAAATAATTAGAAAAAATAATTTTTATGAATAAAAATTTAATTTGTTAAAAAATTGTTTTTTATGTGTTATGATTTACTATATTAAAATTAATTTTGACCATAGTTAAAAATTTAATATAATAATATCTATAAAAAATATTTATTAATTATGTTCAAATTAGGTAATAAGTTATTTTTCATTTTTAGGTATAGAAATAAGTTATTTGGGTAAAAATTGAGTTACCCCCGAAAAGGCCAAATATGGTAAAAATGTGAAAATAGTGGTAAATTCCTTAAAAAATAAAAAAACATTATCTACAAGTATTTTTATTAAGGTATATTATACCTATAAATATTTTATAGGAATTATTTTTCTACTTTAAATCTTCTTTCAATGAGAGATTAATTTCCTTATTCATTAAAAGGGGGTATTTGTGAAAATGCCACAAAATCTTTGATATTAAAAGGACCCTACTATACCCACTTTATTCCACACCTTTAATTAGAATAATCTTGAATAAAAAAATTATCTACTTAAAAAGACTCTCTCATTTTTGGTAACCTCTAATCATAAGGACTCCCAAATCCTTCATTTCCACGATGTTTTATAGGGGATGTTTCAAGTCTCCAATATAATTATTATCCACCCCATAATAGTTTATTCTTTATATTTTTCATCCAAATATTGTCCAATATAATATATCACCTAAAAAATGTATTTAAATTCATTTATAATCTATAAAAGTAATATTATTACCATATAATAACATGTTTTTACTCATTCAGTTGTTACAATGTATTCTTATTTAGGTCGGCTCAAGCACCCACATAAAACTTTCTATATGGTTATATTATGAAAGATTTAGAAAAAATAAATACATCTAATATAATATAATAATTATTAATTTAATAATATTTTGGTTTTTTGGAATGTAAATATATATAATTATAATCAATAAAAAGTTAGTTCTTTTTCTTGAATCTAAATTCACAAAAAGGATAATTAAACTGCTCTTTATGAACCATCACCATAAATTCCATAAAGGGAATGTTATACATAGACATAATATCAAATTTCACCTTTTTTAAATCCGTACACAATTTAAAGTGATTAAAACTTGATATAGGTTTAATGATAGAAATCCGTATATCAAATCTAGCGCTAGACAAATAAGACATTTGATACCAGGATATTACTTTTTATAAAAATGGATTATAAATTGGGAATAAGAAACTATAAATGAATGGAATCAAGTAAAATAAGTATAAATATGGGTTTTATATATATTAATAATAAAAAAATTGATTATAACATATGCTAGAGCATGTCCTATGAAGCATGAATCTATTGAAAAGGTTTTTGTTAAATCAATTCCCAATTCATTGGGGGTATAATGTTTCTTACTTGACTACATTATTCTTATTATGTTATATTATAAAATTTATTTATTTAATATTTAATTTTATATTTATCTCTGGGTAAATTATATATTCATTTCCAAATTTTTATATTTTATGGATTCATTTTATCTTGAAAATATATTGTTATTAAGAATAATTTTCATTCTCTATATTATCCCTTTCTCCTCCTTGTTCATTTAATTTATTACCATATATTTTCTATTTTATTATTGTGAAATAAAAATACTGTATATATTCAATACCAATTATATTTTCCTTTTTTTTACAAAATGAAATTTTATGACTCTTTCATAAATATGAGGTTTCTCCAAAACTGCTGAAAAATAATAAATAATCATTCATTTTCACAGTGATTTTTTTTTATTTTACAATAATCATTTAATAAATAATTTTTTTATGAATAAATTGATGAATAATCCTTTAATATATATTTCTAAATAATTTTTCTTCTTGGATTCTCAAAAATTATTTATTTATAGTTACTTTTAACTTATATTTTTAACAAGATGTTAAAAATGTTTTATGAAAACTATTTAGAGTTTTGATTACATTTTCATCTATATTATCTAAATATCTACTTATTATTGAGTTATGTTTCATAATTGAAACTATCCATACTTTTATGATACAATTATGTTGGGAGTTTGGTTTTTTAGTAACAATTGTTCTAATTCATGATGTTATTCTATGTGATACAAATTGAAAATGTTTTTTAGCCAATATTTTTTCCAGGTATTTTCATCATAAGATGTACGATTGATTTATGATCCACACATATGTATGGTTTATAATTATTTGATAAATGATTCAGATCTATATCTACAATTCATTGGGTAAAACTTTATATACCATGATATAATGATGTTTTGTGTAAACCCAATCACATTTCTTCAACTTCAAAATTAAATGTATGGACTTGATTCTATGTCCATAACACTATTTAAATGCCTTTTTTCAATATAAATGCTAATAATTCTATGTTTGGAATTGATTTCATTTATAAATAAATTATATGGACCTTATTGTGATTATATTTCATCATAAGGTTATAATTTCATATTCTTATACTTTTGAAACATTTATAAGTTATGACATAGGCCTATTTTATGCTCTATAGATTATAATTATTATCACATGACACTATATTTATAATCCATGTTATATGTATGATACTTTGAGTTATATGTATCTCTTTTATGTATTATGGATCACATGAACTTTTAAATTAGATATTTCTTCCTTGTCCATGCATTCTTCTAAGTGTATTTTTTAACCCTTTATGGCTCCTTGAAATGTTTCTCCTTTACCAAGTGCTTATGCTCATTCCTTATTTTGTTTCCTATTTCCCTTGGGAATTACATGGAGAGATAGGTTTGTAAGGAATTCATTTGTGGTGGATTTTATGATAGATGTTGTAGAAATATTGTTTAATAATATATTAACATATCAAATCTCTAAATAAATTGAACCATAGAGGTTTCAAATAGTTCATTTATTTAAGAAATTTAATGTTTAAATTTTCGAAATTATGTAAAATATATCCATGTTATACTTTCCTTTTCAAGACTATTCATTTGATAAAATAATTTTTTTTAGCATCTTGTGGTTACCAAATCGTCTCCCTCATCATAAGTTGAGAAAGTAATGTTCTTTAAATATTCATATATAATTAAAATTTTAATTATAGATATGTTTTCTTATATTTAATTAATTATTAATTTATTTCATTAACTTTTTATTTAGTATAACCAAAAGAATATTTATTTCTCTTATATTCTAAGAATTTATTTTTGACTTCATTGACCTTCCATTTGCATCCATTTCTATATTTTTAAAATGAATCTTTTATAACTCATGAAAATTTTCAAAAAAATATTCTTCTTCTTCTACTAAGAGGATTTAGTTTCTAAAAGATCTTTGGGATACTTCCATTTATTTAAATGATGTATCTTGGATTACTTAGCTACTATATGATAATCTTACATTCAATTATCATCCATTTATTTAAACTATGTATCTTGGATTACATAGATACTATATGATTATCTTACATTCAATTATCATCAAATTTCTTGTCAATAGAGTCATATATTAGCTTCATCATGGTGATAATTTCATTATTCAATGGATTTTCCTTAATTCCATTAGGATTTTTAATGTTCATCACTAATTATTTGTCCAAAATATCCACTAAGATATAATATGATATTCTAAAGTAAGGAAGTATCGTCAAATAACAAGAAATAAAAAAATATTATCAATATAGTCCCAAATAAATTTGAAAATATTTAAATTCATTATTCCAAAGAGGTAAAATAACTCAGATACATATTGAATTTCAATTATGTCCTTATCTCTTATTCATGAAAGTAACCGTCCTTAGATCCACTAAAAGATTGTCATTTCTTCTATTTCAAAGAAATTAATCTTGTGACCTCTTACCTCTACATAGAACACACATCCCATAACTTTAAAATTATTAAATTATCCAAAAAGATTCCAAGGTTTATAATAAATAAATTGAGATTCATCTTTTAGTGGTAATTTGATAAATTTAAAAATTTGATTTTCTTAAACTTTTATGTCATCTTCTTCTTTTTTTACATGATTAATATTAATCCACTGATGAATAAATTTTATATATAATACGGGGGGGGGGGTAATAAACTAATACCATGCACTTAGAAATTAAATATTCTTGTAGCCTTTAAATCTAATAACCATGTCTAGTGATGTGCTATACTTATTAAATCACCCCAAATCAATAAATCATTCACAAATTCATACCATTGATATAATAATTCATTATTATTTAACTAATATAAGAATTTAATGAATAGGGAATAAAAAATAATGATCCAAAAAATGTAATTCTACATAAAAAATGAAAATAAAGAAAATAGTTTCCACAATTATTTATACAGAAATATCTCTTATCCATTGATCTAATTCTAATCATACAGTCAAAAAAAATATATTAAAAACCCATTATGTAAAATATCTTGAAAGAATAAATTTTGAAATTATGAGATGATAAATCTAGTAAAATCCAATAAAAACATATACAAAAATAAATGAAAGTAATTACTATTTAAGAAGTCATAATATACCAATGAAAGTGTTTATATTCTAAAATTTATTCTATAATGCGTACATATGATATTAATTCGATTTATATGGTTCTAGAAGATGTTCTAGAAACATTTGACTAATACTTCATTGATGTTTTAAAGAATTTTTTTTTCAATAAAGGTACCCAAAAAACACTACCCCTTTCTCAAGGAGTTAAAAAAATATGTAGAAAATATTTCAAAATAATATATCTTATGTATAATTCTGAAAATAATATTTTAAAGTGATAAATTCAATTTGAAAAGTTAACAAGTAATTATTGTTTCATTTTCTAGTATGGAGCTTATTCATATGAAAAATAACATATGTATTTAATAACTAGGCCTACTTTGGTATGGAAATGTTTGAGAATAAAACGTTTTTCACTCCCATTTTTCCATCTTTAAGTTTCTAAATAGCCATGATATCCCTAAAAACAAAATTTCTTGGATTTCCAAAATAATTTACTTGAATTAATGAGAAATTGTTTTTTGAGGTATAGAACATTGAAATTGGGTAAAAAATGGTTCACACTTCAGAATAAAGTAGGAAAAATGATAATGTAACCTTTAAGTAAGTGTATACCCAACTCAATAAGATGTCCACATCAGATTTATCTATATATAAATCTTGAAAAAAATATTCCTTTTATATGTAAAGTTCAAAATTTGTTTTTTCATACTCTCAACCCCAAAATTAGTAACGTCCCAACCTAGATCACTGTGAACAATAACCAGAATATCCACCACATGACTTTAGGCATACTAACCTCTATTTCAGAGGCTATCGAATAGAAGTGTGAATCTGAGATGGTACCATAGGGAGACTATACCCCATGTATCCAAAAATAATTAACATTTAAAATAAAAAAACTATGTTACACATAAATCATATTAGATAATAGATATATAACACATAAACTTAATATGTTATAAAAAAAATATCCTATAGGTAGTCATCTACAATTTGTCACCCATTGGGCTGACACATATAAAAGACAAATATAAATGAAAAAATAAAAGTATACAAGAATCCACTACTAACTACGAGACATACATAAAAACTTAGCTCCCATAATGTTGAATTTATCTTTATTGGTCTAAGAACCCAAAAAATATGCTCCACAATATAATTAAAAACCTGTTTTCCACCATATCAATCTTACATTTTTTCCCAACCTTAAATCAAACATATGGTTTTTAGGAGAACCAAAGTGGTCATATAGAGGATGGCAATATAATCCTCAACATGCCATCCCCTATAATGGAACTATAATTTACTATAATATGTTAATTATTATGTAATATGTGCATCCAAGTCAATAAATATAACAGGGAAATAAATAAATAATAAAAAAAATAATCCACCACCCATCTGGACCAATTACTACAAAAAAATTATTGACCATTGTGGATCCTCAAGTCTGTGACCTCGATCAACCCTACATTATTCAGTGAGTGATTGATTTTTTCTGAGGATATCGTGATGACTAGTGAAATAGTAATATTAAATTAAAGGTATTTTAACTTAGTATCTAATTGTTACAAAATGAGGGATTAAATCACCCCGTTATATAATATAATGACATTGGGAAATCACTATCCCAATATTTCAACCCAAGGGCTTATCTATCCTAGTATTAAATGTTTTCTAGATGTCGAGCCCAAATTGTGTAGGAAACTCAACAACACCTTCCAAATACCTTACAATCCCTAGTTTATCATATAGGGAACTAACTATCGTCTCAATGAAACCAATGTACTACCGACTCAAAATCCATGGAAACCCCTCCAGTAGTGTTAGAGACCGCCCTTTAAGGATTTTTGTTTAATCCTTACATAACACTTTATTGGTTTTTTTAGTAGTCATAAAATATATCCCCACAAGAGGTATTTTCTTTAGTTATCATAGACCTACATATAAGGGGGGTTTTCCAAAACAAATGAAGGACCACTCCATTTGTGTTTTCCTAACATATCAAAACCACCATGAGGGAACATTCTATACCACACCATAACCACATATAAGGCATATTAAATCAATTACAAGACCACCTTATAAAGAATATTCATACTAATAATATAACTCCAACACCAAATTTATTTTATATAATCATTTAACATGCCATCCTATAAGGGGATCCTATATTTAATCCAAAGTAAGGGACATTACTAACATGAAAAACATCCCCAAGAGCCCCTCATTGTCCAATTATTGATCCTAGATAAAAAAAAACACCCAAATATCATACCCAATAGCATCACAATTACAAAAAAAAATTTATTATAAATGGTTCCCATGACCTATTTAAGAGAAAGAAACGCCCAAATTGGATCCTCTATCACAAGGGAAACCACATGGAAAATACCATCATAACAAAATCTCATATGACCTCTTTGAAATACCACCCCTACCCAAGTATTATATCATCCATAAGAGAATATATAATGGGTACCTCAGACCAATATTAATTTAAACCCAATAACACCCAACCATACCTGGAACCCCCATGGTTCCATCACATCATAAAGGTTCTTATAAAACTAAACCTTGAAAAAAAACTATCCAAGGTCATTCAAGAAACCACATAATCCTAACTCCTAGAAACATTCAAAAACATACCTAACAGAAAGACTTGGAATCTATAATTCAAGGAAACTAATAACATCACAACCATCACCTAGGGAGTTCCTCTCACATCTTAACACATAAGAGGACCCTGGATCAAAAATCTAAATACATCCTATCAGTAAAGACCCATAAAATTCAAGGGAATTTTTTTTCATAATTTTATTTGGGATTTTAAAATAACTCAGTTTCTGATGGCACTGGATTCTGAGGCCCGGTGTGCCCGAAATCATTTTTCGAATATTGGCTCGGGTATGTTCAGTGAACGAACGAGCGGGTTTTTCTAACTTTTGAACCGGTACTCGAAATCAAACATCGAGGGCACCGATGGAATCGCAGCGCCGATTTTTTCTTTGAAACACCTTTTGAGGAGTTGCATTTGCTCGGGTGTGGTCTTTAAATTTTCGGGTTAAGTTAATGAATAAAATAAAATGGTGCACCCAATTTATTTTATTTTATTTTTTTTAACCTAAGTTAAGAGGTGAAAGTGGGACCCACAATATCATACACCACTAGGTAGGATATTTGTGGGGTTGGTCCCACACGAGATCACCTTTTTCAACCCCCCTCTTTTAATTAAGTAATGCACCCGCACCCCCCCTTTTAATGAAGTCAACCCTTGCATTTAATATGGATAATAAACACCTCATAAATTTGGCACTTTAAACGTTGAAATTAATTCACTTAATTGATTGTTTTGTTTTTTAAATTCATAATGTTGGTTTATGTGTTAATAAAATAAGACAACTCTTATTTTATTAAGGGTTGTCGGGTTGTGAGAGGTTTGGGAGAAACCACTCAAGCCGTGAAGCACTCCTTCCTCGACGAAGAACACAAAGTACACGAAGAACACGAAGAACGCATAGAATGCGAAGAACATGAAGAACGTGAAGAACGCCATCCTCCGACGAAGGTCGACAAGAATGCCGGATTCTTTAGAGATCGACGACGCGACGCAGAAAAATCCTTTCTCCGCGACGCGCCGATCCCCCTTCTGCGACGCCTTCTTCCGCGAAGTGCAATTCCGTGATGAACCCTCACTCGATGACGCTTGAGGTAGGGGTTTTGGTTCAATTAAATCTTTGCGATTTATATCCTCGGCATGTGTTTAAAATTTTTCAGAAGCCGTTTAAACAGCTAACACGGTGGGTGCGGACCAACAAACAAGTCCGAACCCACTGTTTCTTCGTTCAAGGTGTGCGGATCAGCGGGTGACGACAAAGAAGGCCGCAAGGGCATTTTGAGGTCTTCTTAGTGAAGATCCGATCCTGGGAGGACCGCTGGCGAAGATGGAAAGAAAAAAGGACCACCGGAGCGCATCCGGTGGTCTGCAGAAAGCACTGCCGGCGGCCAGAGGCGGCGGCGCCCGGCGAGCCACCGGGAAGGGCCGCCGCGGCTCAATCTGCGGTGGCAGGACGCTGGTCCCGCGACCGTGCGGGACTGAGGGAGGCGGGACACGGTACTCGGCCACGTCTGTTGGCAAGGGGCGGCCCCCACGTGGGGGGGGGGGGGGGGTTCATTCAAGGGGGCATCGCCCCCCTTTTGCGCGGCCGCTCGACCAGCGCCGAGTCGAGTCGGACCCGGACCCGGGTCGGGTCGACCCAGTTTGGGCCGACCCATGGGGGGTTGTGTTGGGTCGGACCGGGCCTAGACCCCCCATTTTCATACTATTTCGGTCCATTTCCCATAACATGGGCTACGAACATCCGACCAACGCACCATAAGTTGTGTAGCGATCCTTGGATCGAGGCAGTCATTTTGGTATATTACACTCAAGGTTTCTGAGAACTTTGAGTTCAGCTGGGTTGGTTCGTACACAAAACCAACCGGGTCCTCGAGGCGGAAACATTTATAACATGAGCTCCGGATGTTCGATTGATATGCCATCAACATGGTTGGATTCCTTTTAGTGAGACAGAACTTTTGGCTTACTCCACTCAAGGTTTGAACGCAGTTGGAGTATGGTCGGGTTGGTTTTGACAAAAAAATCAACCAGGCCCCTGGCACGAAAAATCCAATAACTCTCAGACCGGGCGTCCGATTGACACGCCGTCTGTGACGTTGAGTTCCTATTGTCGATACAGAACTTCTGGATACATCAACTCCGGACTTCATGTCAGTTGATGTATCAGCCCTAGGATCGTGGAGCGGACCCTCTCGAATGAGCTTGTTGTGTGCGGGAACCCTAGAGCTGGCTGCGACTGCGACGACGATGACGACTGTACAGAAATCCTCCGTGGATTCGACGACGACGAATATATAACTAAGTGAACCTACATGGATCAGGGCTACAGATCCTGTGTGGGTCAGTGCTCAGCGGTCCTGTGTGGGCTAGTGCCTACAGATCTTGTGTGGGTCCGATCCTGTGTGGGTTAGATCTTGTGTGGGTCATTTTGGGGGTTAGTTACCTATAAATCCTTTGTGGGTCATTGCAGGGGTTAGTACCTATCGATCCTGTGTGGGTCTGATGGCTTAGATGAATCAGTGGCTATATCTGATCATCTTTATCGTCTTACGAAGAAGTATATCCTGTGTGAGCTGAATCTTGACTTTCAATCCTTATCTTCGATAAGATTGACTTGACATCCTGTATGGATTATGTTATTCTTTCTTGTGTGGATAGGGTTTTTATTTTCCTATGTGGACTGGGTTGTACTTGAGCTCGGATGTTATAGCCTAACGAGAATTGATGACTTAGGTATGTGTATGGGCATATACCTAAGTAGTGTCGGATGTTACTTCGTGATTGTATGTTTCCTTTGTGGATTATACTTTGTGGATTCTGGGAGACCTTAGGGGGTCTCGGGGTCCCTACTAAGTAGCTTATACTCACCCCTGCATGGGATATGCCCACACTACGTTGTGTTGGTTGCAGAAGACGGATGACACTGATCGTGGTTAAGGCTTGCGGAGCAGGACGGTACCTGGAGGTGGTCCACTGGGCGGGACGTACTCGGAGTGGACGGATGGACCCGAGGAGTTCTGGAGGCTATCTATACCCACCATTCAGGTGGGAATTCTAGTGGATGGCTCGAGGCCGAAGCTTTACTTTTCAGTTTCTATACTCCCTTTTTCATTTCTACTTTACTTTCGGTTTGGGTTTGTATTCTGGACCACTTACTTTTCCGCACTTACTGTTGTACCCAGTTTTTACTTAGTATTTACTTATGCTTGCCTACTCTGTGGTGTTTGTTTACTTTTAAAAGGTAATGCATTCCCTTTTTATAGGGAATTACGCCTTAGTGCTAGTCTCCAGCCCCGGGCCTATGGAAGGCGGGCTTGGGGTAGTCACGACATGGGTCCCGAGGACGGGTCATGACAAATTGGCATCAGAGGAGTTCGGTTCTACTACAGAACTCAGGACTCTGATATTTTTCTATGTGAAGCAATAGTGTTGAGAGTATTGTGTGTGGTTATCAATCCAGGGAGTCCAGTGTTGGTGTGGCGGACGACGTATCCGTACACTAGGACCCTGACTTCTGATTTCTGACTTAATGCACGAAAACATTGATTGCATGTGTGTTTCAAGTTTTCATTGTGATTAATTTATGTCAACTCACCAGGTATACTTTTTGACTGTGGTGCACCTGTTACTTTTCAGGATGGCCCCACGACGGTAGCCAGCTAGGGTTCCGAGCATTGTGCATGACGACAGCCCACCGAGCGACGAGGCCTCGGTACATGGCCCTTTGACAGCAGAGGCACCGACGGTACCTATACCCACCGAGCCACTGATGCTACCAGCCCCAGCTGCTGACGATGCACGTCGCCTTAGTGCACTGCATGAGCATCAGCATCAGCGACCGCCCAGGTTCCGTGGGGAGACGGACCCTCAAGAAGCCGAGGATTGGCTGGAGGCAGTTGTATGAATTTTCAGGTTAGTGAGGACACCAGCAGACCTCATGGTGATCCTCGCAGCGAGCCTCCTTCACGCGGCAATAGGCAGATGGTGGAGCTTGATGCTCCAGGTGCACAACGAGGCATCTCTCCTCTGGACGGACTTTGAGAGCCTCTTCCGCTCAGAGTTTGTCCCAGCCACCCTCCGTGCGGTGCACATCCAGGAGCTACTACAGGTGCGGAAGGGCTTCTTGACGGTCGCCCAGTACTCGGTGAGATTTATAGATCTCTCGTGCTATTCAACAGACATGGTATGGGACCCATTCCTCCAGGCCCAGACCTTTGAGTAGGGATTGAGGTCGGAGATCAGGGAATCGCTGAACTCCCTCAGCATTCCGACATAGGGAGGGGTACTTGAGCGAGCCCTTCTCATCAAGAGCTTCCTTGCTGATCCTACATCAGCAGCGAGACCTACCGCAGGGTGGCATGTAGCAGAGTCTTCTGCAGTAGGTAGTAGACAGATGAAACATAGGTCTCGGCAGGCCAGACCCTCAGACGGACGACCTCAGGACACTGGCTCAGTGGTGCGGGGCACAAAGCATGGAGCCAGTCTTTCGAGAGGCAGACAATGTTACACATGCGGCGGGCAGGGCCACATGGATCGTGACTGCCCGACCCGCCATACCGAGGAGTAGCAGACGGTTGAGGGACCACCCAGGCAGAGGCAGAGGGTCGACCGTGGAAGTCCGCAGGGAGCAGGCAGACGAGGCAGAGGGGCTGGCCAAGCAGAAGGTGGTGGGCAACGCTTTGAGGCTCTACCACCACCACCCCTTAGGAGGTCTACCCCGACCACAGGGAGCTGGCGGGTAGAGACAGGAACAACTTCAGGCAGTGGAGGCCTACGACCATGGTGCACCCGAGATGATTCGGGTTACTATCTGTGTCCATTCAACCCTTGCTACAATTATTATAGTCATAGGAGCGAGTCATTCTTTCATAGTCACTGCCCTTGTTCAATGCTCGGAGATTCCGACAGATCCGTTGGCTCGATTCTTATTGCTAGAGACTCATACGGGAGAAGACTCGACGATTACGCACTAGTGCCGGCAGTGTGAACTTACTCTAGGAGGCGAGAGTTTCGGCTAGGATCTTCTTGTGCCGGCGTCGAGGCCTTACGACGTCATCTTGGGTATGGATTGGTTATCTACAGTCCATTCTCAGATTGACTGTATTAGGCGCAAGGTGCGGTGTGTACGCACCGACGGGAGCAGGTTCACCTTCACCGGTGAGAAGGGAGCCTTCATAGCACAGGATGGATGCTTGCAGAGGAGAGGACATCCCATCACTAATCAGTTGGCTAGCCTCATCCTAGGAGCAGTTGACGTGCAGAGTCCTGGTTTTCCTGCAGTGGTGGATCAGTATGCGGACGTTTTACCCGACGGCGTTCTAGGACTACCTCCTCGCAGAGAGGTAGAATTTTACATTGATATGTACCCCAAGATAGCCCCGATATCCACCCCAGCATATCGGATGTCTCCCGCCGAGCTTCTAGAGCTACGGGTACAGTTGGAGGACTTGCAGGGAAAGGGATTCATCTGACCCAGTGTTTTACCCTGGGATTCCTCGATATTGTTCGCCAAGAAGGCGGACGGGAGCTTACGACTTTGTGTCGATTATCATCACCTGAACCAGGTGATCATGAAGAACAAGTATCTGCTACCGAGGATTGATGACCTCTTCGATCAGCTCAAGGGAGCACGGAGGTTCTCAAAGATAGACCTCCGGTCAGGCTATCATCAGCTCAAAGTTCGGGACGAGGACGTGCAGAAAACGACCTTCAGATTTCAGTATGGCCACTATGAGTTCTTGGTTATGCCATTCGGCGTAACCAATTCTCCAGTAGTGTTAATGAGACTCATGAACATGATCATTCATCATACCTTGACATATTTGTTGTGATCTTCATCAATGACATTTTGATATACTCGATGACTGAGGAGGAGCACGCCTACAACTTGTGGGTTGTACTGGACACACTCCGAGAGCACTAGCTTTATGGTAAGCTCTCGAATGTTAGTTATGGATACGCGAGGTCCACTTCTTGGGACACATCATCTTTGAGGTGGGAATTGTGGTGGATCCTGTGAAGATCGAGGAAGTGCTAGCTTGGGAGCCACCCATGAGCGTGAAGGAGGTGTGGAGTTTCTTGGGATTAGCTGGGTACTACCGGAGATTTGTGCCCGACTTCTCCAGAGTTGCAACAACACTCCCTACTTTGAAGAAGAAGAGGAAACCCTTTGTGTGGTCAGACAGATGTCAGTAGAGCTTCCTGGAGCTGAGACAGAGATTGACCAGCGCGCCTATCTTAAGGCTACCAGAGGAGGGAGTAGGGTATGTAGTCTATTGCGATGCATCAGGGACTGGACTCTGATGTGTCCTGATGCAGGAGCGGGCAGTGATCGCCTATGGATCATGTCAGTTGAGGCCACATGAGCAGAACTACGCTACCCATGACCTGGAGTTAGCAGTAATAGTATTCGCTCTGAAGATGTGGCGACACTATCTGATGGGCAAGCGCTTTACAGTCTATTCTAACCATCAGAGTCTCAGGTATATCTTCTCACAGAAGGACCTGAACATGAGACAGTGGTGATGGCTCGAGTTTCTCCAGGACTATGACTTTGAGATAGTCTATACTCTTGTAAATGGGAACGTAGTAGCTGATGCACTCAACAGGAGGACGGGCATTTAGCTACTTGGGGAGGTGACAGAGCATCTAGCCACTTTGCAGATATCCTTCATGGATAGAGATGGAGCAACCTTCCTTTAGTCAATCAGAGTCACTCCTCCACTACTGCAGTGGGTCAGAGAGGCACAACGTGGGGACACCGACTGTGAGACGCAGCATGCACAGATATCCTCCGGATAGGCACCTGATGGTTTTTCTGTAGGAGGAGAGCACAACGTCCTTTTCAGAGGATGTACCTTGGTACCAGTTTCTTTACGAGAGGAGGTTCTGAGAGAGTTTCACACTTCCACTTTGGCAGTACATCCTGGAGTGGTGAAGATGTACTAGGATCTCAGACGACAGCCCTGGTGGCCGGGCATGAAGAAGGTTGTGTCAGAGTTCGTTTCTCGATGCCTCACCTACCAGCAGGTGAAGTTAGAGCACCAGGTACCAGAAGGCTTCGTACAACCCTTGGAGGTCCCAGAGTGGAAGTGGGACGGGATATCTATGGACTTCGTGACTCAACTTCCACTCACTTCCAGAGGTCACGACTCCATTTGGGTGATTGTCGACCGACTCACCAAGTCAGCTCACTTCTTACCCATCAGAGAGAAGGGCTTAGTGGAGATCTTGGGACGTCTCTATGTTTAGGAGATTGTATGGCTTCATGGTGTGACATCATCTATAGTCTCTGATCGATATGCTCGCTTTACTTCCCGGCCTTGGAAGGGGTTGCAGGAGGCGTTCGGGATGCAGCTACGTCTGAGCACTGCCTTTCACACTCAGACAGATGGTCAGACGGAGAGGACCATTCAGACTCTCGAGGACATGCTCCGCACATGAGTCCTCGACTTTGGTCGCAGCTGGGAGGACCACCTACCCTTGGTGGAGTTCACGTACAACAACTACCACTCCACCATCGGGATGGCACCATACGAGGTGTTGTACGGCCGACCTTGAAGATCTACTCTATGCTGGACAGACCCTGGGGACATAGCACTTGTGGGACCGTAGATGGTCCAGGCCATGACTGAGAAGGTCCAAGTCATCCACGAGCAGATGAGGACAACTCAGAGCTGGCTGAAGTCTTATTCTGATAGGAGGTGGAGGCCACTGGTGTTCGAGGATGGAGACCACGTCTTCTTGCGGGTCTCACCTCGACGTGTATTACGAAGATTTGGTCGAGGCGGCAAGTTGTCTCCACGCTTCATCGGACCATTCTAGGTCCTCAGCAGAATTAGAGAGCTGGCTTATCGCCTGGCTCTACCACCTCAGTTGCACCGGGTGCACGACGTCTTCCACGTATCTCTGTTGAGGAGATGCGTGCACGACCCTAAACATATCATTGACCGTGGGGAGCTAGAAATTGATGATATGGAGACATTTGCGGAGGTCCTAGTAGAGATTGAGGATCAGAAGGAGTGGGTCCTATGTGGACGGTCGATTTCTCTTGTGCACATCAGATGGAAACACGGGAACCTCCAAGAGAGCACTTGGGAGCGGGAGGCTTAGATGCACGCTCAGTACCCACATTTGTTCCCCGAGTTTATGATGTATCTTTACGGGGATGTAAATCCCTGAGGTGGGAGTAATGTAAAGACCAGTAAAATTCAAGGGAGTTTTTTTCTTAATTTCCTTTGGGATTTTACAAGAATGCAGTTTCGGATGGAACATGATTCCGAGGCCCGGTGTGCCCGGAATCATTTTCTGAAGTTTGGATCGGGTACGTTCAGTGAACGAACGAGCGGCTTTTTCTAACTTTTGAACTGCTACTCAGAATCGAATTCTGAGGGAACCGATGGAATCACAACGCCGGTTTTTGCTTAGAAACACCTTTTTAGGAGTTGCGTTTTCTCGAGTGTGGTCATTAAATTTTCGGGTTAAGTAAATGAATAAAATAAAATGGTGCGACCAATTTATTTTATTTTAAGTTGTTTAACCTAAGTTAATTAGTTAAAGTGGGACCCACAATATCCTACACCACTAGGTAGGATATTTGTGGGGTGGGCCCACACGAGCCCACCTTTTTCAACCCCCTCCTTTAATTAATTAATGCACCCACACCCCCCCTTTTTAATGAAGTCCATCATTGCGTTTAATCTGGATAATAAACGCCTCATAAATTTGGCAGTTTAAACGTTGCAATTAATTAACATAATTGATTGTTTCATTTTTGAAATTCAAAATGTAGGTTTGTGTGTTAATAAAATAAGACAACTCTTATTTTATTAAGGGTTGTTTGGTTGTGAGAGGTTTGGGAGAAATCACTCATGCTGTGAAGCACTCCTTCCTCGACGAAGAACACGAAGAACTCCGACCTCCGACGATGGTTGACAAGAATGCCGGATTCCTTGGAGATCGACGACGCGACGCTGACGAATCCTTTCTCCGCAACGCGACAATCCCCCTTCCGAGACACCTTCTTCCGCGACGTGAAATTCCGCGACGAACCCTCGCTCGATGATGCTTGAGGTAGGGGTTTTGGTTCAATTAAATTTGTGTGATTTATATCGTCTTCATGTGTTTAAAATTTGTCGGAAGCTGTTTAAACTACTAACACGGCGGGTGCGGACCAACGAACAAGTCCAAACCCACCGTTTCTTCGTTCTTGGTGTGCGGATCATTGGGCGATGACGAATCAGGCCGCAAGGGCATTTGTAGGCCTTCGTAGTGAAGTGTCGATCCCAGGAGGACCGCTGGCGAAAACGGAAAGCAAAACGGACCACCGGAGCGCGTCCGGTGGTCCGCCGAAAACATCGTCGGCGCCCGATGCGCCGCCAAAAAGGGCTGCCACGCCCGAAGCCGTGGCGGCAGGCCACTGGTCCCGCGACTGCGCGGGACCGAGGGAGGCGGGATGCAGAGCTCGGCCGCGTCCGTTGGCAAGGGGCGGCCCCCATGCGGGGGGTGGGGGGGGGGGGGGTCATTCAAGGGGGTGGCGCCCCACTTTTGCGCAGCCGCTCGGCCGGCGCCGAGCCGCCCCAGGCCGGACGGGCCGCACCGGGCTGGGCAGCGCCGGCTGGGCCGGGCCGCGCCCAGCCGGGTCGGGTCGACCTTGTTCAGGCCGACCCAGGGGGGTTGGGCCGGGTCGGACAGGGCCCAGACCCCCCATTTTCAGACTGTTTCGGTTTTTTTTCCCATAACATGGGATACAGACCTCCGATCGACACACCGTAAGTTGAGTAGTGATCCTTTGATTGTGAAGGTTGTTTCGGTATATTACACTCATGGTTTTAGAGTACTTTGGGTTAGGCCAAGTTGGTTCATACACAAAACCAACTGGGCCCTCGGAGCGCAAACGCTTATAACTTGAGCTCCGGACATCCGATTGACGTGCCGTCAAATATTTTGGATTCCTCTTAGTGAGACAAACCTTTTGGCTTACTCCGCTCAATGTTTGGACATAGTTGGCATACGTTCGGTTTGGTTTTGACTTAAAAACTAACCGGACCCCTGGGATGAAAAAGGCAATAACTCTAAGACCGAGCGTCTGATTGACGTGCCGTCTATGACGTTGAGTTCCTATTGTCGATACAGAACTTTTGGATACATCAACTCCAGAATTCATGTCAGTTGATGTACCAGCCATCGGCTCATGGAGCAGACCCTCCCGAACGAGCTTTCTATGTGTGTGAACCCTAGAGATGGCTGCGACTGTGACGATGATGATGACTGTACCGAAATCCTCTGTGGGTTTGACTGCGATGACTACAGCACTCAGTGATCCTACGTGGATCAGTGCTACTGATCCTATGTAGGTCAAATCCTGTGTGGGTTAGCACTCAGCAGTCCTGTGTGGGCCAACTCCTACAGATCCTATGTGGGTCCGATCCTGTGTGGGTCATTGCGGGGGTTACATACCTATCAATCCGGTGTGGGTCAGATCCTGTGTGGGTCATTGCGGGGGTTAGTTACCTATCGATATTTTGTGGGTCATTGCGGGGGTTAGTACCTATCGATCCTATGTGGGTCCGACGGCTTAGATGAAATAGTGGCTACATCTGATCATATTTATCGTTTTATGAAGATGTATATCCCGTGTGAGCTGAATATTGACTTTCAATCCTTATCTTCGATAAGATTGACATGATATCCTTTGTGGATTATGTTATGCTTTTCTGTGTGGATCGGGTTGTGATTCTCTTGTGTGGACTGGGTTGTAATTGCGCTCGAATGTTAGAGTCGAATGAGAATTTATGACTTAGGTATGTGTATGGGCATATACCTAAGTAGTGTCAGATGTTACTTTATGATTGTATCTTTCCTTTGTGGATTATCCTTTGTGGATTCCGGGATACCTTCGGGGGTCTCGGGGTCCCTACTGAGTTACATATACTCATCCTTGCACAGGCTATGCTCGCACTACGTTGTGTTGGTTGCAGACGACAGACAACGTTGATCATGCTTGAGGCTTGTGGAGCAGGACGGTACCTGGAGGTGGTCCACTGGGCGGGATGTACTCGGAGCGGACAGCTGGACCTGAGGAGCTGTGGGGGCTATCCGTACCCACCCTTCAGGTGGGACTTCCAGTGGACGGCTCGAGGCTGTGGATTTACTTTTCAGTTGTTGTACTCCCTTTTTCAGTTGTACTTTACTTTCTGTTTGGGTATGTATTCTGGCCCACTTACTTTTCTACACTTACTGTTGTACCCATTTTTTACTTAGTATTTACTTCTTCTTGCTTTCTCTGTGGTGTTTGTTTACTTTACAAAGGCAATGCCTTCCCTTTTTACCGGAAATTACGCCTTGGTGCTAGTCGCCAGCCCCTAGCCTATGGAAGGAAGGCTTGGGGTAGTCACAACACGGCCCTCGAGGACAGGTCGTGACACTATCACCAAACCTCTCCCAGTCTAAATAAACTATTCAGGTAGCCTCACCATGTCAAAAGTATTCCAGCATCATGATTTAGGTGAAAAAGTGATCACAATAGATTAATCATAAGTCCAATTCTATATCTATGGATAAAAACCAAGAAAACACATTCAAGGAGGTCTTACACAATGTTTACTTTTGGTACACAACATTTAACTCAAGATATCCTCCCCGACCATACACCACAACCCACTAGACATGTACATTTCCCATGTACATGGTCTTCAATTTACCTACATGGAGTCCCAACCAAAAAGGTAGAATGGTCATTTACCATTCCATGTACACTAAACATGGTTAGAAATTATATGTGACATGGGTTTTAGTTGTGTACTATACCTAGGCTGGGGTTTTGGTTCATAAAAAACCATGTTCCTCCGACATTGTGTTTCTTGAGGAGTGCCTAGACCACAATCTGAGTCACCCCTACATAGAGTTTCCCAAACACTCTTTCCTTGTATACATATTCTTTATCATATTATTCTAAAATAATAATTCATTGAAAAGTTTCTTGAACTACACATCATGTAATCAAGGTTTCTCTAATGTGATATACTAGCAATTAATTGAAACACCTAAATCTCCCCAAAAACACATCAGATCCACTGTGTATTGATCCCAAAAAAAATAAAAAACAATATTAAAACTTGAAACAACTAAAATATAAATATATTTTCCGAATAAAAAATTAAAATACGAATACCTATGGGAATAAAATGACAACAATTCACCTGAATCTATGCTTTATAATTGTGGGACATCGATCCAACATTGAACGAGCTCTGCGGTTGAACCTCCCCTACCCACCCCCTCTATCTAAATATCAATATCTTTTATCATGATTGATAAGGAAACATAGTGGGATGACAATGATATACCCCAAAAATACAAGGGAGGAAGAATGAAAAGGAAAGAACAGCAAAGAAGAAGAAGAAAAAGAAATGAAAAGGGGGCCCGACCCTTGCCCCATCACCTCTAATGAGATTATTCCTCATATAGGTAGAACCTCCTATTACAAAATCAACTACATAGTCTAAATATAAATAAAAAACTCTGTTTAAACAATATAAAAACTTGAACATGTGTAAATAAATCAATATTTGTTAATTAAATAATAAATATTTTGTGAAACTTTTAAATGGCCTAGAATTTCACAAAACTCCCATACTAGGGTAAAAAACCTATTACAAAACCAATAATGTGGGTAGATACATTATTTGAGATCATATTACATGGTAAAATTACTATTTTACACATCCTAAGAATCCAAAACTAGGAAATTCATATTTCCATTGAATATCACATATTGAAAAAAATATGGGTGTTTAAAACCTCCCCACCGGTTTTTTATCCTTATGAATACTTGGTGGTATTCCAACCACATATAATTACCTATCTAGTTCATCATTTAATAATATGATCATTTTTTTCCTACCTCACAACACAATGAAATATACAAGTTTGTAGCTCATCACATGAGGCTCATAACCCATAAAAGATCAAGCCACCACTTTCTATCATCAAATGATTTCCAAGATGGTTCCAGAATACAACTATCCATCCTTTGATAGCACAACGTCACCCATGATTCTTCATTACGTTTATTGTGCTCCCCAACACCCATGTTACTCTGCATGCCAATCTCATCAAGTCAGGATCACCCTCATTGTCCCACAAAATTAGAAACTTCACTTGTACTATGGTCTATCATGTGATCTCCCTCCAACCTAGGAATCATTTTCACAATAAACAAGCATCCATTCATTCTATTACCATGATGATGGAAGAATACCCAACTCTATAAGCCTAATAATTGGATCGGTCCTACCGTCTATCCCCAACCCCGATACGAAGAACTAGCACACAATGTGATTTCATGTTCAAGATCCTATATGAAATAACAATTCCTATACTATATATCTGGAAGCACACACGTTCAGCAATCTATTAACTCAAATAACCTACCTATTATCCAATATATAAAGCACTCTCATGCTCATAGTAACCCTAACACGAGCTACCCTATCATAACAAAACTCATAGAATCTGAAATATCCTAAGTCTCATCCAAAGGGACACTACATCCCACATGATCCCATCTCAAATGTACCATGACATCTCATGTGACTAAAAACCCCCTCAAGGGTTATATATTCATACACACCCTATAAATCCCATGATAATATCACCATCTACTCATAGGTCATCAAACCTCCCTAAGAATCTACTCAATAGAATACTCATAAGAGGATCATCTCACATCCACATAAATAAAAAGAATACTAATATCTCCATAAGATGATCTATATCCATTGAATTGTTGTAAAAAGAGTCTAGTTAAGTATAATTGCATTAAAATATATATGGGAAACATGATATAGGTTTTTACAAACACTTTAAATAACTAACCCCCAATAATAACTAAACCCAAATAATAACCGCACCAATGGGTTTATCATCATGTTATAAAATTAATGTACTAAATATCTAGGGTCACCCCATATCCAATACACTGAGGGACTATCATGAATGAGCATCTCACCATAGATTGGAACGAACTACCATTAGAAGAAAACATACGAATTTTGGTCTAATTAAGTTTAATTAAACCAATAACATATATGGGAAAATAACATATGAGATATTATTGAAACATCAAAGAGATGATCCTCTGTTTTCAATGTTAACTATCACACAAGAAGGACCCTACATGTTAAGTTAATCATATATTCCTGATCATGATGGATGTGATGCCTCTTTCCTCTATAGACCAAGATCAAATAATCGAATAATAAATCATGAACATAAACCACCATATCTATCACTTGAGATGGAAATCAAACAATGGTAACATCAAAAATCAATAACATGACTCCCACAATTAGTAAACTTGATTTCCAATAAGAAATGGGGGTTATGATACACCAATCTAAGGCACAACAAAAGATATAACATATTATTATATCCCATGGATACTATGAATGAAATATCAAGATACGTAAAAACCCTCTAATAACACTTATTAACTTTCCAACCCATCTTATGTTGAATAATAAATGGACCTATCACTACATGACGTTAGGTACACCTCCATGTACACCAAAATTTGGGGACTAGCTATGGGGGTCTAAGTGGTACAATGCATAGACTATAACCATTGTATAAAAGTATCATAAATAGTGGAAATAAAAAAATATCAAACACATAAATCATATAAAACTATTTAGATAAAATAAATAAACTAATAATTCCATAACAAAATTAAATGTTTCATATATGTAGGCATCTACAGCTGGTAACCCACTAGGATGAAAAACAAGAAAGATAAATGAAAAGGAAAATAAGAAAATACAAGGATCCACTACTAACTCCAAGACATAGCTGAAACTAAATATCCATGATATTTGAACATATATATCTCTGTTCAATACACCCCACAAGAAGCTATTCTCAATCATGAAATATATGGCCTCCATCCTAACCATTATGAATTTGTACCCAACTAGAAAGAAGACACACGTTCTGCATGATCACTAAGGTGCTTATATAGGGGTTTTTAATATAATCCTTAGAATCCACCCTCAATAGTGGTACTTTTATAAATTATCAGAATTGTATGATCATGAAAAATGACATTCATAATCAATAAATATATGAATGAAATAAATAAATATGATTACAAACAAAAAAACAAAAAAACAGTGGCAAAAATTCCTATCATAAATCTAATAAATAGTTTTTGTCCTTGGGTCCATGATCCTGGTCAATAATACCAAATTTGGCTAGTTTTAGAGTGTCTCTCATCACATAGTGATGACCATGACAACCATAATAATGAACTATGGGTCTTTCACCCTCATATATGATAATTGAAACATAGGGTTTAAAATCACCCTAGTATACAATATAATAATATAGGGTGAGGTCCATCCCAGTACTGTAAACAGAGGGATGACCCATCTTAGTATTTAATGGTTTCCATATTCTAAAATCCAACATCACCAGAGACTTGACCACACCTAAAAATGACACCACAAGCCTCATTATCTCAAACATTGAAGGAAATATCTTCTACCTAGACCTAATGTAATCCCAGATCCCAATATATGGTGGCCCCACCACTGGTATCAATGATCACCCCATATGTATTTTTCTTTAGTCATCACAGACCAACCTTCAATGGGAGTTTTCATTAGTCAATATATAACTCCATACAATGGGAATTTTTATTTAGTCATTTCAGATGTCCTTAGGAAGATATTTTTCTATATAAATCATAAACCATCCCAAGGTAGTTTTCTATATGTATCATATCCTTAATAAGGTCTCATACTATACCACCTCATAACTACCTCTAAAGAATTTTCTAACAGTTCCATTACCACTTCATAAGTATTTTTCCATACCAATAAAATAACACCACCCAAGGGAGATTTACATAATGATAGAATAAGACCCTATAAGGGGATCCTCTATACAATCCAATTCATTGGAGAATACCAACATGAGAAACATCCCCTAGAGGCCCTCAATAGCCCACCAAAGACCCCTAATCAAGAACATTCCCGTGCGATAATATAATAGAATCATTATTTGAAAAAGGCAATTCTCAACAATAACCATTATATAATAAAGAGTAGAAAAATCTATATGGATATCCTAATTTATAGTTAAATCCTCATGTAAAATATCTTCAAAAGGGATCATCTGGCCTCTATGACATACGGTCCATCCTCATGTATTATCCCACCCAATACAGAATTCCTAATGGGTCTATCACACCCATCTTAAGTTCCACCAAATGTCACCCAACCATATCTAGCACCAAATTGTACCACACCTACCCAAAGTATTTAATAGAAATATACCTAAACCAATAGACTTGTGTAGCTCATCCAAGAAACCATCTGATCACAACTCCTAAAAACTACGAAGAAGATCCCAAACTAAATCCATTTTTGTCCTCAATATATAAAATCTAAAAAGGTCATGAAAATAACCCCGGAATCACCTCCAAAATCCCAAAAAACATGAGTATCTTGAATCAGACACTCAAATAAATCCTCCCATCAAACCCTTGTCGAACCAAAAACACCGTCGATATATCTGATCAATGCAAAAATGATTCCACTGTAGTGATCTTGGTGATAAAAAACTAAAAATTTATTACTAAAAAGTATAATTATATCTATAGGGTGAAAAATAAAAAAATAACTGCTAAAGAGGTATTACATAATTTTTACCTCAAGACAGACTCTCGATCCCTGAACCACAATGCCCCTGAATTTCACTTTTTCCAAGTACACGATGTTCACTCTTACAACCTATAATTTTACCCATATAGGGTTTATGGTCATGTACCTAGCCATATGTACCACATGGGGCCTATCTATATATTTCCCATGGACTCTAACCATGTACTATACTTGGTCTTCATTTGTGTTTCCTATAATACCATGTTATTTTACATGGGGTGTCTAGCTGTGTAACTTGACCAAATAACGAGTCTCTCCTATACAGTGTTTCTAAAAAAACATTACATGTATTCCACTTTGTAAACCACTCATCTTAATATAACAATTAGTGGAATGTGTTCTTTAACTACACACTATGAGATTTTACTTTCCTGAACTAAAAACCATTCAAATCACTAAGAATGTTGGATTCACCATAAAGAAATGATCAACCCTATAGGGGTCCCTAAAAAACTAAAAACCAATATAAAAGACACAAAACAACTAAAATTCAAGGTTTTTTTAAAACATAAAAGGGCCTACCTATGGGTGTAAAAAATTTATTCTTTATAAAAATATCTTCCACCTAATTATCTCATGTTGAACCGACATCAGATAAGCATTGCGGCTATGCATCCCTATACCCATACTTCTATCAATATATATATATTTTATCTCATATTAGTGAAAAACATAAAGGGTGTGGTTATGGTGTACCTATCCATCAATTGGATGAATAAATTAGATGGAGAAAAATAAAAGGATAAAAGGAAAAAAGAAATGAAATGGGGCCCCAAGCCCGACCCCAACACCTACAATGGGATTATGGCTCCCCTAGGTACTATCCTCCATTAAAAACTCTAGGATAATGTTTGAATCTTAATAAAATACTTCATTAAAAAAATATCACCATTCAAACATTCATGAATATATTAAAATTTTATTAATTAAATTTTATATATTATATAAAATTTTTAAACATCTTAGAATTCTACCAAACTTATGTCCTAGTGTAAACACCATATAACAAGACCAACGTTGTTGTTAAATAAATTATTTGAGATAATCAAATAGGTGAAAATGAAGCTTTCACCCCTAAGAAGCATAAAAAAGTTCATATTTTCAATGAATTTTACATCTATGAAAAACATTGGTCATTAAAAAATTATCCATCACAAATATGTTCATATAATATTAATTTGAAACTAAAACGATCATTTCATTCAGTTCTGAGGTTAACTTTAAAATGAAAATTTTAGACTTTTCTGTCTTGGTCTTTAAATTAGTATATTTATAATATAATTATTGATATTAATCCTTTATTTTTGTTATATAATATTTTATCTCATCATATGACTATGATTATTAAAAATCATCATCTAATGAAAAAGAAAATTATAAATCAAGTGATAATTTCAAAATAAAATCAAAAAAACCATTCCATGTAAAATTAAATTTATTTCATGAATATTTTCCATAAAAAATAGTTTATTCTTAAATATCAAAACTATCTAAAGAACTATATAATGTATTATATTCTTCACTTTTGATATAAGTTTCCCATACCTTTAACACTTCCTTTGGTTACTTAATTTATTTGGATTCTTTATCAATATTCTCAGGCTTTGGAAAATAATGTATAATATAGAAATGATTACTATATTTATAACAGATAGCTTCACAATGATCTTTAATACAATTTATTTCTATCTTTTCCTTCAAATAATTCGTATGAATGTTATTTTTAAAAAATAAAATTTAGGAATCTGTGAAAATAATCTTTCAATAAGTTATCAATAATTATCATCCAAAAACATATTAGTATTTATTTTAAAAATACTCATGTTTAATGTATTATAACTAGGTGTTATAGAAAAATTATGTCAATTACTCTACATATAACTACCCAATCTATTTGAATGATAATTATTCCCTAAAAATGTGCATTTTATTATTTTTTACTCAATACTACAATATCCATTTTATAATGAAGTGAGTATAATTGAGATGTTACCATTGGGTTTTGATCGTTACATGGTATTTGATCAATTATGACCATTTTTTAATATTATTGTTGGAAACAATACTCATAATAATTATTTTAACTTTATAATTATTATTACAAATAGAAACAATAATGGTTAATTAATGTCGAAAGAAGAGTCAATGGCCTCCTCCAGTAGTGTCATGCCATATAAAGCCCATTTATCAAAAATTGGGAGGTAGGTAGAATATTTGGCCTTTTATATTGACCAAATTCATGCTGAGATTCAACAAATTAATCTTGAACTAAATCACATATGGGAGAAGTTCAAGTTAGTGGAGATTACCACAAGAGCGATGTTAGCCGAGCTGCCCCATGAGTCTATCACTATCACAAACCTCACCCTTAGGTCATATGTAGATGTTATAATGGGTTATATATCAAGGCCTTAGTTACTTATTTTATGACCCCTTTGTATAAATAATTTTGTTTGTACAATCAAATTAGTTTTAAGTTTAGTTTTTCTTAAAAATGTGATAAATTTGATAAATAGTTTTTTTGACAAAACATTTACTTTTCAGAGAAGATATAATTATTATAATAGAGTAATATATTATTAATAATTTTTATTTTAACTAAATAGTATGATTAAAAAACTCTTATTTAAATTTAAATGACAAAATAGTTTTATTTTCTTTCATGCGTTAGAAATTATACCATGCAATTTCTGTTTGTTATTAATTTTAATAAATAACGATTTTTATTTTAAAAAGTAAAATTTATAATACATAGAGAATTATTATGATAAATGAAACCTATTTTTTGAAATCATCACATAAAAATTAAGCCAATGCGAATTTATTATAATTTCCTAAAATATTTTATTTTTAAGTGAATAATAAAAATACATTTTTATTTTTCGATGAGTTTATTGATATAATAATGATATAATAAGTAATATAAAATGTTTTAGACTATTATTGATTAAAATAAAAAATAAGTGTCCTAAGTGGTCAATTATATTGGAAAATACCATAGTAAAGCTCAGGGTTTTGGAAATACCCTTACTGAGGTGACCAAGGAAATCAATAAACAATCTATCACTTTTACAATAAATAAGAACTCATTTGACCATTATATTTCAATAAAAATTCATCCACCATGAAGATATAATATTTTTACCTCCAAATGAGTCATTTAATGTTTTCTCAAACCCAAAAGGTCCCAATATTGGAGTTTTTTTAGTTACTCTTCAATGTCAGGTAAATCTCAACTTCTCTTTTCATTTCAAGTTAACTTTTTTATGTGGTAGCTCTTTTAAATTTCCATACTATTTTATCATGTCAATTTTATTCTATTACATTACTCTATGAAGACTCATTTATTAGTTTTATACCAATATCCACTCTATTTTTAATGTTTTCTAAAACCATGTTTCATACCCATTATGCTGCCAGATTTTCTTTTCAAAATTTCTCTCTTTTTCTCAAGAAATACTCTTATTTTATTTTGTTAATACCCAAAACACTTTTTTTCTAGGTTTAATCAAATATATTTCAAATATATTTATTTAATTTTTGGATTATCATATGTGAATCCCACCTTCCTTTTTCTTGGATTAATGATGACTTAAAGATACTGTCTTTAAACACCTCTTTTTAAAACACCATAATTTTTATATGAAACCCACTTATTTTATTGTCCAAGGATTATTTATGAAATGTTTCAATGTTATATATGTAGATAAAATTAATTAATACATATGAATTTTGGGCTTTGATATCAATCTAATTAATTGGCTAAATAATTTAATCTCTAGAGATGACATGTTTTACAATAACATAGTGAATAACCGTGATAATTTTTATGATGACTTGGTGAAAAAACAACATGATATGATTATGAATGTATAATGTAAATGTTGTAGAAAAATTTCTAAGTTATTATTTATGTTATTTTATTTATGATATGCATATTGTTATATTTTCATTCCATAAGGATATTTTTCATATTCTAATTGATTTTTCTCAAGATCACATGTAAATTTTTTCCCTTACATTTCCTTACTGAGCCTTATGCTCAATCATTATTTTGATTTATTTCCCTAGATTTTGATATGAATTATTTTACATAGGATGAATTTTTTATGAGTCTTTTCAAGTAGAATAGATTAAATTTTTTATTTTTCATGTATTATGTAATTTTCTTCTAAGAAACTAAAATCTAAAAGATCATCTATTTTTTAAATTGTAATGAAAGTTATGTAATAAAAATAAAGGATGTAATAGTTTATATCCAAGGTTGGTTTTGTTATTTTTTGAAATTAGGATTCTAAAACATTTGTAATGACCTTAGGCAGAAGATAAAATATAGGAAAACAACGTGGTATTTCGGTGAAGTATTAAGTAAGTGGTATATGAGAAAAGAAATCACTGTTTGGATATGAACAAGTATAAGTGGCTCTAAAATAGATGCATATAGTGGTAAAACCAAAAATCATCACTTTTAGATAGACTCAAAAGTGAACGGGTGCATTAAAACATGAATTTATTTACTTATTTTTTGACACTAATAGCTGATATGTTTGGTAAATCATAAGATTTTTATGAACTATTATGAAGGATTTGTAGAGAATATATTTTTTATTGAAGAATAATATATTTAAGGGTTTTGTTTTATGACATGACATTCCTTTAGAATTAGAATATTAATAAATGAAACATGTTTCTCAATATGGTTTTATTGCTTTCGAAAATTAAAGGAAAGAGAAGAATTTGTGTTAATGGTGAGTGAAATGGTCCGGGAACTGAAAACCATATGAAGAAATATTAAATGAAAACATTTATGGGTATGATGAATCATCTGACTTCAGTTATGGGAAATAACATGAATCAATATGAGATACCATATTCAAATTAAATGGGACAACTTTTTTTGATTACTTTATGAGTGAACAACCACCATTCATTAGTCAATCCACCAACCAATTTATTTTTCAATAATGGATAAGATCTACAAAAAAAGATTTTTTATATACTTTGTTGTTCCAAATAATATATAGTCACCATAGTTGTGTACCACTTAGAGGGATAATATGATCAGCTATGGAAACTGGTTAAAAACATAAATATAATATGGGGTATTGATTCAATTAAGTGGGACAAGTTTAGTGGGAACTTTTTTTTAAAAATATTTCCGTCATTTGATGAGAACGAAAATGGAGAAAGAATTCCTAGAGCTATAAAATAGAAAATGAATCTATGGTATGATATGAGATGAAGATTAAAAGAACTTTTCACTACACCTATATCAATGTCATGGATCTTAATGTTATGGTTGATATATTCTTCAGTGGAATAATACCATTAAAGAATCTACCCAATAAAGACTATGACTACTAGAAGCAGATCATGTGGAGTGATATGAATGTTGAACCGAAGTTCGAAGAGAAACCATGGTCCCATTGATCGAATGAAAAGAAGAGATATTTGGAGCCAAAAAATGGGGGGATCTTTGATCAAGGAATAGGAGGAAATAAAGTGTAACTTACCATGTGAAAAAATATGGGAAAAAGTATTTGAGGAATTTCCTAGTCAAGAGTAGGAAATGTTACAAGTGTGGAAGAGATGGTCATATTTCTTCTAACTATCATAGTAAGGTGAAATCTCAAATTCTCAACACTAATGAAAATGGGAAGACGGTGTAGGCTGAGCCTCATGTCTAATGTCATAAGTGGGATATCTTGGGAACTTTTCCAACCCTTGTAAAAATTAGAGGATAATGGACAGGAATCACCATCAAATGTAGGATATGTTGAGGGAGAAAGGTTATGTATTTTCTGTCATGACAGCTGAAGTTGATACTCCAAATGATGCGGTGTAAGGTAATATTTTTTGTACCCTCAAAGAGTGAAATTACGTTGTTTGATTACAGTTCTATGTATTCATTTATTTATAATATGTCTACAAAGAATATAGAATCAATCCTTGAATCGATTCAAGTAAAACTATATCTCAAGACTCGTTGTGGGATTATCCATGAATCAATAATTTATAGAAACTCTAGTATTTACTTGGGGAGTGTAATCTCATAAAAAATATAGTAGTCATTTCCAAGATTTAATTCAATATTATACTAGGTATGGAATGGATCTCAAAATATAATTTTAATATAATCTATAGAAGCATGGAAATATCAGTAGCCTTGAATGAAAAACCTACAACCCTTTTCTTAGGAGAGATATCTCAACCTGAGTTTTGTCTAGAAGCACATCCCATATCCTTCTTTTAAGAAATGATTGATGAAGATGAAGAAGGAAATGAAATTACATGAATAGAGAATCCCCCCATTATTGAGGAATAAATTGATGTAATTCCGAAGGTGTTACCTAGAACTCCCTAAGAAACCGAGGTAGAGTTCATCATTGATCTCATTACTTGTTCGAAGACAATTTTTGTAATGACCCGGAACCACCTGGTCTATTACATTTCCAAAACACGGCTCCCTCGTGATGGTCACACACAGATCATGGTAGCACCGTGAGGGTGAAACCATAAGGGTGACACAATGACGGTGGCACCGTGTCCTCACCAAGCAGTCTTTCCCAGTTCCCGAATTTTCCACTCCCGCAACATATCTTTTGACATAAAAATTATTTAATGTTCCCTTTCAAAGCCAATTAAAGATCATAAATAATTTCTAAAATCCCCCAAAAGTCAGGAAACCGTTAACTTACCGAAACGTGTGGTTTTTACTCAGTGGCACACCCTTCCCCATACCTTCCAGTTCCGCCCCTGTTACACGTTTCCTTATCGTTAAAGAAAACTATTTAATGTATAGCCGTTATGACCACCCCTCCGAGGAGAATAGTTAAATGACAATTAATTCCATCGTTCATAACATCCCAATCGCGTGGGGAACCACAATCCGAATTTAAATCCATTCAAATTTCAAAATCCCGTAACAACGAGATCTCATCTTTATATCACCCTAAAAGTTCTTTCTTCTTTCGCTTGGATAGCCTCCTTTTCTTCCATGTGTGTTTGGAGTTCCCCTTCTTGAGGAAAGTGGTGCGCCTGTCCCGGAGCCTTTCTGCTCATCCTTGGAGTCCTCTACGTTCCTACCCTTCATGTTGCATATCCCTAGTTCTTGGAATGTGTTGAAGAACATCGGTTCTTGATCAACCGGGTAGGGATTTTTCCTTACTATATACTTATTGTGTATCATGCGGTGTTGGTACACTACTATTTCTGTGGGAATGGATGAAACCAACCCTGAAAGAAGATAATAAACAGAATCTTGAAGAATGATGGGGTGCGTTTGACAATTCTTATGTACTCTTTTATAATTTCTATTATTTTGTGAACTGTATGGGATTATGATCACTAAAAATCATGGTTGTTGGTGGTCTTTCCCTGTGCACTAATGAACCCTTGACTTCTATAATGATTAAATTACTATAACATGGAAATTGGTTAATCACCTAAACTCGGTTGGTTAAATGGATACCCAGTGAACATCAATCCTTGTGTGGTCACCCCGATTAACTGACATAAAGAAGAACCTGATGAATGATGTGCTTGAACTTGGAAGTTTCCCTACTATGTTTTGGTAGTAGGTCTGTTGTTCTGTTTGATGCTTATGGGGTGATGTGGATGAGGATGGGATCCTATGTTGTGGCACAGTTGTTGGTTGTGAATCTGAAGTTGTGTGGCGCTGTATCTCGAGGCTTGGTTTTGGTTCCAATACTTTTAGGGATCTCACTGATACCTTTGTTGATTGGACTTCATAAGGGAACCTGGTGTCAATGCTTAAATTGTTGTTTGGCTGTTTCTCTTTATCTAGATTGTGGTTATGCCTGTTAGTTTCCCAGTAGTGTAGAATTCACCTAAATGGGATCACTTGAACATGAAATCAAGAACGAGTTAAATGGGTAATTGGTTTTGTCAATGAGTTGTGACTTGGCCATGAGCACTGTGCCTTTCTTTTATGAATGAATAGTAATGAGGGTGTTTGTGCTTAGGTTAGCCTTGGAAACCCTAGGATGGTATGAGTGATTGTTACCTATACAAATGATTGTAGTTCTTATGTTTCTTATTCGCACTCCACCCCAGGTTGATCACATAGTTCCGAACACCGCCATTTCATGGGGGAAGGTGTTTTTCCCAACACTCCTATGAGTGGCTAGTTATTAGATCCTTTCTTGATCCCTTTCCCAAATAGACCAAGACTCTTTAGGCTAGCTGTGACAGCCTGGGGACCATTATAGCACATGATTCTTCGGGCATGGTAGTTGTGGTGGTTGACCCAGGTGTGTGCAGGCAGGTTTTTTCCCAAGAGTCTTCGGGATGAGGACCAGGTGTCTTCGGGCATGGAAGTAGTTATTCGGGCCCAGGTGTTTGTGGGTGTGGTTACACGTGGTGGTTGTGGCCGAGGTGTTTGCGATCACGATGGTGTTTGTGGCCCAAGTGTTTGCAGGCGGGATGCGTGGTTGTGTCCCATGTTTGTGTGGGCGGGGTGTGGTAGTGGGACTACGATGAGAATGGCAGGAGAGGTTCGATGCGTAGGATGTCTTCAATAACTAATGGGAATGTGGGGTGGGGTACCCAAACCTCGAGGTGCGATTACAATACATTACTTGAGTTGTGTTATTTGGGGAGTGTGCCTTGTCGAGTCTTGGGCGGATAGTTTTCTTTGCTAGGTGCACTGGTTATCTCTTTTCTCACAGGGCATTATAATTTCTCCCCTATTGTGCACGAGAGTCTTTGGTTTTCCCTACTGAGTATAATTTTATGCTCAACCTACGTATATAAAACTGCTTTTAGTTTTCCAGGAGGACTTCAGGGATCGTGTAGGGTCGTACTAGCTTGGACATTGGGACATTTGCAGTTGTTGTTTTTTTCATTCATGGTACATTACCTTTGTAGTCTCCTTTTACTTTCTTGCATTTACTTTTGTAACATTGAAACGTGCGGCCACTTTTCGCCTATCGACCGGTCAAAGTTCCTGTGCTCTGCTAATGTGTATAGAAACACTTGGGTCGAATCCTCGGCAATGATACTTGAAAATAGTTGTTTGTCTTTAGTTGATTGTATTTTGATTAGGGGGGTTTGTTTCCAGAGCTTAACTTAAATGATTGATTTTATATAATTGATTTCACAAATTGATAAATATTTGGTTGAGTTCATCATAAGGTTAGTTAATCTTCTGATATCCTTGATCTTTTCTTTATATTTCACTTAAATTAACACCCATGTCACAAGATGATGATGATTAGAATTCCTAAGTGTTAAGGCTTTAAACCAAGCCTTAACTTAACATAAGGATATAATATCAATCAGATATTATTTATGATGGTGTATTTGTGGTTCCAATAATCCATGTAAACCACATGTTAAACAAAACAAGTCATTAATCCATGACATGTTAAGTCCAACATACACAATGTTAATTCAAAGAATATTCATCGAGCAGAAGCTATCAATCACTTAACATACCTAAATTATAACTCACCCCAATGAGACATTTACTCATCCATTTGGGTGTTAAATAATATGGTTTTAATTATTATTATTAGAAATTAATAAGAGAAGAAAAAGAAAGGGATAAGAAAAGAGTGGTTCGTCGACACACACACACACGAACAATGATGATAATTAAAAACGAACATTCGATTGAATGAGGAATCTAAAGAAGGGAAGGGGATTGAACTGAATTTAAACTATTTTAAGAACAAAAAAATTAAACTACATATGTTGGATGAGAATATGAAATTAAGAAGAATAAAATTGCTTTAAAACAGAATTACAAAGACAAACACTTTCAAAATTACAACGGAGAAAAATGAAAAGGTAAATGAAAACAAAGAGAGGAGGAAAGGATTATCAAGTGAAAAATTGAGTTTGGAAGATCCTCCCAAGCCTTTGGTAGGGCCTTGGTACTTCCAATAAATCCTCTTTTGCTCTGAAATGCCAACCCTTTTGAAAGGAGAGGAGGGGATGTATTTATAGCCCGAGGAGTGGACTGTTTACATTCCATCAATACCCCTCCACTTGGATCGTAGATATGGACATAATGACAGCCAAATCTCGAGACATCTCCTTTTTAAAGTTTTATATAATAAAGTTTTCCGACTACTCTCAAAATTTGGAGTCATTTGGACTTAAGGATCAAAAGTTTTGGCTGATTGATTAAACAAAGTAAAATTGTCCATTTCAATCCAGTCTTTTTGAAGTCCAGAATGTGAAAGGGTTTTTGAATATGAATATGCCTTCAAATTCTAATGGGTCCTTCAACATATTCTTCCTCCTATATCTCCTCTTTCACATTACAAAATCTCATCTCGATTGGATTCTTACATAATGAGATATTTCTTGCATACTATACTGATATTAATTCTCGGCCAGAATGGTGGGATGGATTTCAAAGCTTCATTTGTTCCCCTTGTACTTGGGTTTGGGACTTGAAATTTTTATCCAAGATGAAATTTAGTGTCCCCCGAATTATGGTGGAGATTTAATGTTTCCGGACTTCTGTATTGAGCCCAGTAAATCAATCTGTAATGATGGTCCAGTTTGTTCACAGATTCTTTGGTCTTGTTGGTGAGGACCATATGACCCTTCAAATGGAAGAATTGGCTCATGGTACCTTCTAATTAAATGTTTTATATTGAAAGGAGAATCCGAAAAAACATGAACCACACAATTTGGATCAGTATAGTGATAGTTATTATTAAAACATTAAACTGGCTCAATTAGACTACTTTTAAAAATGCTCAAAAATTATACATAATATTAAAACATTAATATTTCACACAAATTTTGCACATTTCAAATAAAATAAGTAAAGAGAGTATATAATAAGTCATGAAAAATATTAATAACATCAAATTCCCCTCACTTAGTTGTGTTCATGTCCTCATGTGCAACAAATATAAAAAATGGGAAAATCATTTTTACTCACCAATAGATATTAAATTTTTTTTCTCCAATCTGGGGAGGCTTTGACAATTTCACTCATCCATTTTGAAATCCACCACAAGTTTTAACAGAAACAATGTTCCAAAACTAATTCATTTTTTTCATGCTCAAATTTATTAATGGAAAATGTGGACACTCAAAAATCACAACTCTCAAGATGATAAAATTCATTTGTGAAGGTTCACTCTTTCACCAACCAAAAGTGAAAATCATAGAGATTGAAAATATAACTCAGGTTACAATCCCTATCCAAAGTGAACAAGAATCAAGAGGTCCTTTTAAGGGGTTTTTCTGTGGCTATGGGTTGGTAGGAATATAATGTCTAAGAAAGATAAGAAGAGGGTTAAAATACCAACATATAAAAAACAATGCACATTTTTTTTGAAATGAAACATGGAAGGAAATGAAAAAACATATTTACAAGGGAATGATTGTGTGATGAAAGACACAATAGAGGAAGAAAATATTAAGGTAATGAGGAGATTTAATATTTACAAAACAAAAAACTTCTCCCAATAAGAATATAACACAAGTGTTCTTTTTTTTTCTTTTCCTTTTTTTCTTTGTTTTTTCGAAAGTTGACCTTGAAACAGATCTCACACTAATATCCCAAACCATGTTTGATCTCCTAATGAAAATAATTGTAATAGATATAACAAGATCAATGGTTGAGGAAGAGTTATTTTTGACCTACCAAAGACAGAACCCATTTTTTTCATTTTTTTTGATTTTTTTTATTTTGATTTTTTTTCATTTTTTGAACACTTGTCAATAAAATTTAAAAAATAAAATAAATGGAAGTTCATTACATTCCCCAAAACACACATAATGAAAACCACTCCCCCGCACTGAAATGGATTATTGTCCTCAAGCAGATGATAACTCGTTTTAAAAATCAATAATAGGGTACCAAAATAATGAAATCCATTCCCCCCACACTTAAATTTCAAAAAAAACTATGCAATTAAAATCCATGTTGATATTGGGTGGGAAAAGGTATTGGGCTTGTAATGCGGCTATCAGAGAAAAGGTTTTCATTGGCTCGAAGGGGCTTTCAAAAGAAAGATTAATGTAAGGGAAATGAGAGGCTATTTAGCTGTTGTGATTTTCATGTGGTTCAGAAAATGCTTCTATCGTATTAATACACACTAAGGTAGGAAATTTTGCTCGAAGGTCCACAAACTCAAGACTCCCAAATGGGGGTGAAAACACACATTTTGAAAAGATGTCCATAGGTGGCCTTGGCATGAATGAAAATGTTTGTTCTCACAGTTGGGGAAAATAATTTTCCAAATCAAAAATTGAGCATTCAAAATGTGTTGGTTTTGGCACAAAATTCTTTATCCAAAGTCATAATGAAAATAAAAATTTTTTGAGATGAAAACATGCCTGTTAACTCTCCAAAATGGTTGTACAAAATTTCAAAACTCTATGGTGAGTAAACATGACTCTTTTTTTTTATTTTTTTAAGTGATTGTGTTTTTTTGGGTTTTTTTAGTTTTTAAGGTTTTTTTAAAATACACACCCTCACATGAAAGAAAAAAAAGGATTGAAAAAAAATGGTAAAAAAATGAAGGAGAGAAGAAGAAGAAGAAAGAGGTAGAGAGATGAAGATATAGAGATAGTTAAAGGGAAATAGGTACCCCCTGGTTTGGATTTGGCGGGTTGCCTTCTCCATCTAGTTGTAGGTCTGCTAGATAATTTGGGAATTCGGTGGATGTCGAGGTTGATCCATGATTGTGGGATGTTACCTGAAAAAGAAAAATCATTATTCATATAATAAAAAACTAAAATTAAATAGAAATTTCATAAAAGTAAAAGAAAACATGGGTTGCCTCCCAAGAAGCGTTGCATTTATTTGTCTATAGCTGGATAGTTGCAGTGGACTACCCATAGTCTAACAGTGACCATCGTATTTTCTCAACTCCGGTGTTCTTCCAGAAAAACTTTTTCTTTGGAATCCCTAGTGATTCATTGGATAATTTCTTCCCATATTTGTTTGTGTGCTTTAAATTCAATGGGGTTGGAAGGAGAATATTTCTTTCCTCACTTTGTTCTTCATCCTAAGGAATGATCTTATCCACAAAGTGCTGGTTTTCTATGCTTGGAAATTCAGGAAGATGGCTCAATTATGATGGTTCATTTTTGTAAGGATCAGATAACACAAAACCACAATATGAGATCCCAATTGTTTTTTACTCATTTATTTCATCACTTACTGATGTAGAGTAATGAGGATCAGTGGAGTCTTAAGACTGAATAAAATTTTCAATATCATTTATTTCAATATTGTTCGCCAAAGAATTGTCAATTTCAACCTCAAAAGTGATCACTTTATTAATTAGGGAAAAAATGTCACAAACATCACTACCATCAGGACAATATAAACACATTGGTTCAGGGTTCACTTCACATATAACAGAATTTTCAGAATCATGGATAGGAAAGGATGAATGTGGGATAATCATATTTGAATCAAAAAATGAGCATTGAAGTTCATTTTCTTTATTACCATTCATGTTAGAGCATTGGAGGTTAGGGGTGAGATGAGATTCCAAAAATTTTTCAAGATCCTTTAGATCAATGGAGTTTGCATTTGTAATGTCAACATCAATTTCACCATTTATGAATCTGTTAGTCATGGTGCAGATTTCAAAAACTCCTCTATCAGTAGAACAGGAAGAACATGATGGATTGGGATTCATCACACTCTCAGAGAGACTTTCGGAAGCCTGGATAGAGAATACAGATTTATTCTCTAATGGGTATCGCATGGATTGAAAAATATTGAACATGAAAATTTGGTCACCAAATTCCATGTATAAGATGCCAGCATGAACATCAATTTTGGTTTTAGATTTCATAAGGAATGGTCTTCCTAGAATTAGGGGAGATTGAGAAGAGTTCGTCTCACCTTCCATGTCATGGACATAGAAATCAACAGGGACGATAAGATCATTAACTCATACAAGAACATCCTCAATTATTCCATCGGGACTAGCTGTTCTTCGATTGGGTAACTGGATGACAACACCAGTTGGGTGTTAATGACCTAGACCAAGGTTGGATAATATGGATTTGGGCATGACATTAATTGATTCTCCTAGGTCTATGAGTGCATCATCAAAGTTGTAACATCCAATTTGGCATGGGACTATAAAGGTCCCTGGATCTTTGCACTTAATGGGTATAGACTGCTGGGTGGAAACATTTTCAAATTTCCTTAGTTGCCTCTTGTGGGTGAACAATTCCTTAAGAAACTTGGAATACCTAGGAATTTGTTTTATGGCATTTAAGAGGGGAATGTTGACTTCAACACGTCTAAACATGTCAAGCATTTCAGGATCAGGTTCAAAGGAATTCCTTGGTTTAGAAAAGTCTTGAGGAAAAGGAATTGGATTCCTAAGTGGAATGGAAAGAGGTGAGGGAATGGATTCAGATTCCTTTTCAATTTTCTTTTTCTTTTCATTTTCTAGGTCAACATTCAAAGGAGGGATAGAGGACTCATCTTGAGGCATAACAATGTGCTTTCCCAATCTAAGTGCAATTTCGCTTACATTATCCTTGGGGTTGGGTAATGGTTGAGCTGGGAGTTTGGAAGAATTTGATTGTTGTTGCTGGCTCAGGTGGGATGCAAGTTGACCTATTTGAGTTTCAATGTTTTTAAGGCTAGAATGGGTGAAGGAGGCAAGATCTTCCACTGCACTTTCCCATGGTTTCTTGGAAGAATAGGCTTTTCCCTGGTTGGGATTGCCTTGATTTTGGTTCTTGGGAAATTGATTGTATTGGTTTTGGAATTGGGATGGCTCACCAGGATAATGGAATCTAGGAGGAGGATTGTTCATTTGAGGTTGAGGAACAAAAGGATAAGGATGATGGAAGTTACCACCACCTTGACCATATTGGAATTGGTTTGGGTCTTGAGCATGGAATTGAGGGGGATGAGAGACGGGATTACCATACCTCAATCCTTTGTTAAAGTTAGAGGATAAGGGCTCAGAGTGAGGTTGGTTGATGTTCCTGAAAAATTGACCTGATAGTTGAGGATTGGTGTTCCGCTGAGCATATGATGCATTGATCTCCATTGGTCCAGATGAATCGGATTGATCCTCTTGAATTTGTAGACATGTGTCATTTGGATGAGATGAAGAGTTGTAGATTCCACAGTTTTTGATTGGTCCAAGAAACATTGATTGCAGAGAAGACGAGGTTGGGGATTTGGTAGCTACAGCTAGCTGTCGCACAAGACCAGTAAGTTCACTCATCCACTCAGTCATTTTGTTCAGCTCAATTGATTGATTATCTTGGGCTTGTTTGACATGAGCATGTGCTCATGTATGGAATTGTTGTGTGTTTGCAGCCATGTTACTTATGAGATCTCTTACTACTGCAGGAGTTTTATCAACAAGATAACCGCTACTTGCGGCATCTATGACAGTTCTCTCCATAGCCAATAACCCCTCATAGAAGTCTTGGATCAAGAGTTGGTCAGGAATTTGGTGGTGTGGGCATGTTGCAACAAGATTTTTGAACCTCTCCCAGTAATCATGGAGTGATTCACTTGGGAATTGACGTATACCACTTATTTCCTTTCAGATAGAAGCAGTACGAGAAGCAGGAAAGAATTTCTCTAAGAATAGTTTCTTCATGTCATTCCATGTAGTTATGGAACCAAGAGGTAGGTAGTAGAGCCATGACTTAGCAGTGTCATCTAGGGAAAAGGGAATGCTCAGAGTTTTATTTGTTCTTCAGAAACCCCTTGAGGCTTAATGGTAGAGCATACTACTTGGAACTCTTTAAGGTGAAGATGTGGATCCTCACCGGCTAGCCCATGAAAATGAGGGAGAAGATGAATCAAACCCGATTTGAGTTTGAATTTAGCTTCTATACTTGGATATTGAATACCAAGATGTTGGTAATTCATATCAGGGGTAGCGAGTTCTTTTAGGGTTTGTTCCCTAGGATTGGCCATTTCAATTTCAACTTTTTGGATGATGACTGGTTCTTGAATTATTTGAGTATCTCTTATGTTCCTTCTATGTTGGAAAAGTGATCTCTCAATTTCAGGGTAAAACAAATCCAAGGGATAGTTTGGAAGGCTACGAGGAATTCAGAGAGATTTTGGAAGAAAGAGGAAGACATATTTTTCTTTGTATTTTTTCAGTTTATGATTTTTATGAGAAGATGGGTTTTTCTTTGTAAAATTTTCAATTTTTTTGAAATTTTGTTTTTTTAGGTTTTTTTGACAATAACCAGAAACTAATGACTACTTAAAGCACCATCCCCAGTAACGACGCAATTTTAAATGTGCATCTGATTGTCGCCTATCGACCGGTCAAAGTCCAGGTGCTCTGCTAATGTGTATAGCAGCACTCGGGTCGAATCCTCGGCGATGATACTTTGAAATAGTTGTTTGTTTTTAGTTGATTGTATTTTTATTAGGGGGGTTTGTTTGCAGAGATTATCTAAAATGATTTATTTTATATAATTGATTTAAAAAATTGATAAATATTGGGGTGATTTCATCATTAGGTTAGTTAAGCTTGTGATATCCTTGAGCTTTGCTTTATATTGCATTTAAATTAACACTCATGTCACAAGATGATGTTGATTAGAATTCCTAAGTGTTAAGGATTTAAATGAAGACTTAAATTAACTTAAGGTTATAATATCAATCAGATCTTATTTATGTTGGTGTATTTATGGTTCCAATAGTCCATGGAAACCACATGTCAAACAAAACAAATCATTAATCCATGACATGTTAAGTCCAACATACACAATGTTAATTCAAGGAATATTCATCGAGAAGAAGATCTCAATCACTTAACATACCTAAATTATAAATCACCCCAATGAGAGATTTACTCATCCATTTTGGTGTTTAATAATATTGTTATAATGATTATTATTATAAATTAATAAGAGAACAAAAAAAAAGGATAAGAAAATAGTGGTACGTCGACACACACACACGAACAATGATGATAATTAAATACAAAACTTTGATTGAATGATGAAGATAAATAAGGGAAGGGGATTGAACTGAATTTAAACTATTTTAAGAACATAAATATTAAACTATAGAATGGGGATGAGAATAAGAATATAAGAAGAAGAAAATTTCATTAAAACAGAATTACAATGACAAACATTTGCAAAATGACAACGAAGAAAAATGGAAAAATAAATGAAAACAAAGAGAGGAGGAAGGGATTATCAAGTGAAAACATGAGTTTGGTAGATCCTCCCAAGCCTTTTACAGGGCCTTGGTACTGCAAATCAATCCTCCTTTGCTCTGAAATGCCATCCCTTTTGAAAGGAGAGGAGGGGATGTATTTATTTCCCAAGGAGTGGATTGTTTACATTCCAGCAATAACCCTCCACTTGGCTCACAGATATGGACATCATGACAGCAGAATCTAGAGAAATATCCTTCTTCAAAGTTTTATATAATAAATTTTTACGACTACTCTGAAATTTTGGAGTCATTTGGACTTAAGGATAAAAAGTTATTGCCAATGGATTAAACAAAGTAAAACTGTCCATTTCAATCCAGTCTTTTTAAAGTCCTTAATGTGAAAGGGTTTTTGAATATGAAGATGCCTTCAAAGCCGAATGGGTTATTCAACAAAGTCTTCCACCTATATCTCCTATTTCACTCTGCAAAATATCAGATCGATGTGATTCTTACAGAATGAGATATGTCATGCCTACAATAATGATTGTAATTCTCGGCCAGAATGGTGGGCTAGAGTTCAATGCTTAATTTGGGCCCCTTGTACTTGGATTTGGGCCTTGAAATTTTTATCCAAGATGACATGTAGGGTCTCCGTAATTATGGTGGAGATTTAATGTTTTTGGACTTCTGTATTGAGCCTAGTAAATCAATCTTCAATGCTGGTCCAGTTTGTTCACAGATTCTTTGGTCTTGATTGTGAGGACCATATGACCCTTCAAATGGCCGAATTAGATCATGATACCTTCTACTGAAATGTTTTATAGTCAAATTAGAATCCTAAAAAACAATAACAACACAATTTGGATCATTATAGTGATAGTTATTATTAAAACATTAAACTGACTCAATTGGACTACTTCTAAAAATGCTCAAAAATTTTACTTAATATTAAAACATTAATATTTCACAGAAATTATGGAAATTTCATATAAAATAAGTAAAGGTAGTATATAATAATTTATTAAAATATTAATAAAATAAAACATGAATATGGGAATTGTTTTCTTGCCTTACTTTTTAACCCCAAGTTTGGGTGTTGATGGGATTTACTGTCTTATCCCCCGATCCTATTAAATAAAAAGGGTAATGCCTTCCATCTTGTGTGTGATTCTATACCCTTGGTGCTAGTCACAACTCTAGGAACAATTTATGGTGGGTCTCAGGGGTCATTATCTCTCTTTCAACTTGAAGAAGGAAGGGTCTAGCAACCTACTATCCCTTCTCTCATCTTGGTGAAGGTGGGTCGTGACAGGATGGTATCAGATGGGAGGTTGAGAGATAGTATGGAGTCTGGGGTTAGAAAAAGTGAGGATTGCATGGGATGGTAGGGAAACAGTGTTGGATGATCTTGGTGTGTGAAATAGTATAGGGAAGATAGCTAGGACATGGGATTTTAGGTCCCCACGTGATCCAATGCGAGGACTCTGGGCCTACCGAATGACCAATTAATGATACACTGATTGTAGGGTAGAGACACTAGGGAAGGTACATGCATCATAATGACTTGAGTTATTATATTTCATGGGTATTATTTTGGGGATTTAAAATGAGTAAGAAGTCTCATAAAATTTAAGAACAATATTCTACACTACTTGGGCTTAGGCATTCCTTGTTAACCTTGAAGCTATGGAACCTGGGAGACGACCATGAGTAGTGAGGGTGATCGAGGCCCAGGAGGTTGACTTCGCTGATCGACATTGTAACACCCCGAGATTTTATGAAAAATATTCTTTTAATTTCATTAATGTCTTGTGTTGTATTCTACACCAAGATTACCTTGCGCTATACGCAACACCGTATTAGCTTGCAGTATACGCAACACTATTCTTGGATCGTGTCACACACAATTTTGATAATAGTTATTCTATGCAACATTGAGTATATATATATATATTCAATGTATAAATGAAATATGGTTGGATTCTGTTATACGAAACAACGAAGGATTCTTTCACAACACAGAACCCTGACTTGGCTTGCATTACACGCAATCACGACCTTCCTCGATAGCGTGTGTTGTACGCAATACTGGGTTTTAATAAACAATGATATATTATTATAATATTGTCATGAACTAGCCGTTACGAATAGTGTTAACTAAATTTTGAATTTTATAAAATTATTATTCATCTTACACATTTCTAGAACATGGTATAAGAACAAAATAAATTTTTCGGATAAAATAAGTATTTTTCAAAAAATGCAGTTTTGCCGCCTTTTGATGGCGCACCCACATTAAATCTAGTTTTTGACATGTTTATAAGTTCAATTTGAAAAAATAAAATTCTTCTTTTGAATCAGGATATAAAAATTTACATTAGATAAAGTTTTGATATATTTCCGATAACTTTCATATTTTAATGAATAGTAAAAACACGCTATATTTTAATTAAAAACAACTTTTTTCATCGTAATATCTTATGTAGTTAAATTATAGTATTTAATGGTTTTAAAGTATAAATAGAATATATTATTACCATTTAATATAATTTATGACATTAGCATTGATTTTACCTTGAATTCGTAGGTTAAATCAATTCAATCTTTTGCAATGTTTTAAAGAAAACCCGTTTTCCTTCGACAACGGGATTAATTTTAATTTAATTTCTGCAAATTTTGTGTATTGAATTTGGAAAAATGGATTCCATATTTGGAATCAGTGGATCCAAATTATGTTAATAAGCTACTTTTTATTTTTGGGAATTATGAATAGTAACTACGGTAAATTTTATTTACCATAGTTAAAGGTAAATCAGGTAATTAAGGTAAATATAATATTATAAAATTACCCTAACACATGTCAAAATACTATTGGATGACTAAAAGTCAACCCAAATAACCTAAGTGTCGGATTAGATTCATTTAATGGGCTTTTGTCCATGAAAATAATTTAATTATTATTAAAACCAAAGAATGTGACAACATGTCACTTTCTTAAATCTTATAAGTATAATAATTTTAATCTAGTGATAAACTTCATGAAACATAGAAAATGAATAGTCTCCAGAAATCTAATAAAATTATCTACACCATAAGAATTTATTAAAAAAATTTAGGGATTAAATAATTATCATTTATTATGACATAAAGATGATGTAGTAATTGTCTTATTAATGAAATATTGACATAATTTATGTTATAAATGCCCAAATAAATGTAATTTGAAACATTTTATGAATTAAACTAATTTTATAGGTTAATATTACATGTTAGTATTGATTTAAATAACCGTTTTTGAACTTATCATTCTGTTATGATTTTTACAAAAATCAATTACTAAATAGTGTCAAAATTGACATAAAATAGTTTTTAAAACAAATATTATATTATTTATTGTTATTTTATTCCTAAAAATCCATTTTCGTCCCAATAACTTTGATACAGTTATATATATTAATAATAAACAACTTGGGGTTCTTTTGGCTTGATATAGTAAGTTTATTAACCATATAGTTTAAGAAAACAAAAAGACACTGTAAAAGTTAAATTATTTAACTTAGAGTTAAATCTAATTGATAAGGTTAAAATAATAACCTAAACTTGTCTAAATCCTATTGGATAAGAGGATTTCGACCCATCCCCACCTTAGCTTCGAAATATATCAATTTGGAGCTATTTAAAACCGAAATTTATTTTTATAATAAAATAATAGTTTTAGTTATTCCAAAGGTGCCCCTCTCCTCCATTATAAATGGACACCTCCTCCCTCTCTTCCTCACACAACTTTGAGCCTTCAAGCTCGGCCAACCCCTGAAAAATTCTCTTCTACACTTCCTTAGAAACATCCTAGAGGTTCTGTTCTTCCTCAAAGACCAATTTTAGTGCCCTGAGAGGAGGTCTCAAAGAGGCGCTTCAAAGAAGAGGTAATTTCCGTTACTGATTCTTTCACCTTTATTTCTTCTTCCACTTATTCTTCTTAGGTTGTTTAATTATGAAGTAATAACATAAGTATCACTCATATACTGATATTTTATTATATGTATTAAATAATCCTATTTCACCATCTATCCATCCTACGGAAAACGAAATCACCGCGCATGCATACGTACGGAATACCGTCTCCACGCCGTGGTGAAATCTATTTTCCACCACCACCTTACTTGGATGGGTATAATGGTGTAAATAATAACTATATATGATTATTTTAAAGTGATATTGATTCTAAAATAGTATACATACAATCCAATACAGTCCCACGATCATGAGAACGATATCATCGCTCGTGCGTACGTACGAACTACCATCTCCATGACGCAATGAGATTCATTCTCCACTTTAACCATTCATTAATGATTATAAAGTATATATAATAAGTAATCATGAAATATATGACATAATAATGATACTGTATTTATTTGTATATATGTGTATTTCATCTACTTGATTCCGTTCAACTCAATAAGGAAACGAAAACAGCGTTCATGCGTACGTACGGCCTACCGTCTCCATGAACGGTGTATTTCTTTCCATTTACTTATTTATTATATATATGTATATTCTGAATATATATATATATATATATATATAAATCATGTTTTATATTCTGGAATTATGTAATCATGATCTATTTAATCATATGAATAATTACAAGTCAATACACGGACGACAAATGAATCAATTTTACCCAAAATGCTCTTTAACATGGAATTTACAAAAGAACGGGTAATATAAAGTCATAAGTGAACCATATATGATACCATAACAATGAATATGATTCTGTAATAAGTCAATGACATTATTTAAATCATTATACAGGAGGTTCGGACACTTACGAAGCAAATCAGACCTAAGGTAAGGGAAAATATCACAATATCATTTTATCCGAGATTGTTTATACTTTGGTATTTACTGGGGTGTATTTTATCATCCACATCCATGTTTCCTAAATAAGTTATATTGTTTCCATCCACATACTATTGTTTAAATCCAATTTTACCCTTCGGTGAGTTTTTAGTAAAATATATGAAAGGAATCTTTTGTCGTTTTTCGTACGAGGTGCTTTTTAACTTTTCCGACAAAAGTACGAGAATAATGTTTTTTTAACTTATATGACATGAATGGATTTTTAAAACCATATTTCCAAGAAGCTTCCTTTACAAGTTTTCAAGTTTATTTTTAATCGACTTCTTTTAGTTTAAAATTTTATGACATGTTAAGAAAGAAAAAGTGTTTTTGAATTAGAAAGGATATTTTCTTCAAGAATTAAGTTCAAGTGTTTTATCAAAATTATTTTCCATCTAAGATAATAAAGGGTTCTGTTTTTATCCCAATTATTACATTGATTTGATTATGTTGTGATGGAATTATTTTTATGAATTCCTTTATCGTATATGAATTGTTTTATGATGTCATGATGTTTAAGATTCCCATTTGTATTACATGGGTTATGCAATGATGTATGATTTATGATTTTGTGGCACACATAAGAATGGTATCATTATGAGATGGTTGGGACCTATATCTCCATACAATGAATTGGGTAAAGATTTTATATCTCATGAGATAGACATGGCTGGAACGGTAGGTTATACCGGTTCAGTGAAACAGGACTGAAAAGAGGGTGACTCGGTTCAGAAAGGGACTTTGTCCACTAAGATAGTCTTGGCAATGAGTCTTGACTAACAAGAAATGATTCTGTATGATTATGTGTGCATGCCACAAAGTTTCATGTTTTAAGTTATGATTATTGTGATTACATTTCACTGCTATGAGTTATCCCAGGTTATGAAATTATGATCTCTTTTACAGGTTAAGATTTCCAAAAGTTATGTGATTATGTATATGATGTGATTGATATTTCTTTTGTTTACCCTTACTGAGCATTTGAGCTCACCCTTTTATGTTTTCTTTTCCCCAGGATATAAAGAAAGGTTTTAGGTATAATAAAAAGGCAGATCGTTATGGGAGATGTTGAAGATCTTTCACCAGGATTAGAGGATTATATTCCGAGTTTCCAAAGACACTAAACTATTACGGTCCTTGTGTGTGTTTGTTTTTGTTATGTACTAAGTATTCCGCAAATGTAATGTAATGTCAATGTACGTCAAGCTCCGGGTCTCTACAGTTGGTATCATAGGAAAGGTTTAGTCAACCTTTGGAAAATAGGTTGCGAAAACGTTAGTGAGATCCCTAGATATATTTCTAAGGTTTGTCTAGGGATGCCCCTAAGGATAAGTATAAGTTTAGGATATAGTCCTAGAACTATGGTAACGATATTATATTAAACCAAAGATGTTAGATATTGAAGTTACTCCCCCTTTATTATGATTTTTACGTCGCACACTATTCTTTTTGGGTTTTAGAAAATGGTTGGAAACAAGGTGATTCATGATAATGGAGGATATGATGGACAATGGAATGATATTCTTCATGATAAACCAAATGAAATGGGATTTGGAAGTCCAGACATCATTATTATGCAGAATCAACAATCTCATAATATGATCAATAAAGTAAAATTTGGTAAGTTTCCTGACTCGACTAATAAGAGAAAGATGGAGTTTCATGATGATCATAGAGGAAAGAAAGTTCAATTTCCCCTATGTAAATAATGTGGGAAGAGGCATCAAGGAGAATGTTTCAAAGGAACTGGAAGATGCTTTGGGTGTGGAAAAGAAGGACACAAATCCAGTAAGTGCAAAGGAAAAGGTTCAGTTAACACTAGGGATGAGGATAATGGAATTGCTACGATATCAACAATGGTTAAATGTTTTAAATGTGGAATGTACGGGAATTATGAAAACCAATTCCCTAAGGGAATGTCTCATGAAGAGAATCAGTATGGTCGTATGGGTAGTATTTATGTGGATGATGATGAAGGGACTACAGATGATATATGAGATGAAAGATTTGTTGAAGCTCGGTCAATGGTTTAAGAATGTAGTGGAATGATTACATGTTTATCATGTGTAATGTTGTATAAGTAATCTGATGGTACTATGGAATAAAGAGACATCTAAGGATTGTTACACTGTTGCCTTTCCTTGAGTTTTGAAAGTGTATGATTAATGTTACCAGTATCCATGAAAGGTTATTCAGATATTTTTAGAATGTAGATGATATGCACATAATGAAGGGATAAGGAGAAAATTAAATGTTTGATAGTATTCATTAGCTCATGACTGATATAAGGAGAAGGTTATATCATGGTTTGAGTATATAGAATTTTTGGGTTTTGGTATGTGGAAAGAGTTAACTTTTGAAAGCATTCATGTTTTCACTATGGTTTAATGGGTATTCATTTTTCAAGAGAATACATCATTAAGGTATTCACATGATTGGAATGTGACCAACAAGATATATGGGGGATAAATGATGGTATTCACATGCTTGGTTGACGACATTTCAAGTTATCGTTTTCTTTATACTATGAGCTTGGACCGAAGTATTTTAGATAAGCCTAAAGATTGGAATGGATTATGTTAACCATAAGTTAGTATTGTTTAAGGATATAATTTTTTTCGATATTATTTATGTGATGTTATAGTAATGTAGTTTTAGAAAAAGGACAACCTACAGGACGGGCGACAGCCCATCGCATCAGACAAGGCTGTGGGAATCGAACCCACAACCGTAGTGCGACTGGCCTTTATCGCCTATCATTGGCCTACAGGAAGTCCCTGATTAATAGAAACTAGTTTTATTTTATTAAGTGGTATGATATATGAAGTATAAGTCCATTTTTGGAACCATATACAATTAACCATAAGATGGACTTATAACTTTTTCTAACCTTTTGTTTGAGACAGATGGAATGACCCATCATTTTATCACATGATCTGCTAACACTTCACGAATTACAAATTCAACTTCATCTATTTAAGAGATGAAGTGGAAATTGTTCAAGGCATGAACAATAGTGAGATTGTACCAAAATAAAGTAAGTATTTATTCTAATTCAAATTCTTCAACTTTAGGGAAACGATATTGAAAACCAAAAATTTTGTCCTAGTGCTCTTATATCTGATTAATCAGATGGTACCTTAGATCATCACAAATTAATGGATTTGTGATTGTTGGAATTTCCATAGCCATGTTCTATACCACTCTCCATCAGAACATGATGGTTAGATTTTTCTTCCATATCCATATTTTCACCTATGTGGAAACCCAGTGATTAGTTTATTTGGGTAACCGTTACATTTCATACTTTTGTTTTTAAAGATTGGGTTTGGTATTCCTTTTTACGATGTGTCTTTCTATTAAAGAAACTTTCGATTAGTAAACCATTTATAACCCCGACGAATTTCGAGGGCCAAATTCATTTTAAGCGGGGTAGAATGTAACACCCCAAGATTTTATGAAAAATATTATTTTAATTTCATTAATGTCTTGTGTTGTATTCTACACCAAGATTACCTTGCGCTATACGCAACACCGTATTAGCTTGCAGTATACGCAACACTATTCTTGGATCGTGTTACACACAATTTTGATAATAGTTATTCTATGGAACATTGAGTATATACATATATATATTCAATGTATAAATGAAATATGGTTGGATTCTGTTATAAGAAACAACGAAGGATTCTTTCACAACACGGAACCCTGACTTGGCTTGCATTACACGCAATCGCGACCTTCCTCGATAGCGTGTGTTGTACGCAATACTGGGTTTTAATAAACAATGATATATTATTATAATATTGTCATGAGCTAGCCTTTATGAATAGTGTTAACTAAATTTTGAATTTTATAACATTATTATTCATCTTACACATTTCTAGAACATGGTATAAGAACAAAATAATTTTTTCAGGTAAAATAAGTATTTTTCAAAAAATGCAGTTTTGCCGCCTTTTGATGGAGCACACACTTTAAATCTATTTTTTAACATGTTTATAAGTTAAATTTGACAAAATAAAAATCTTCTTTTGAATCAGGGTATAAAAATTTACATTAGATAAAGTTTTGATATTTTTCCGATAGCTTTCATATTTTAATGAATAGTAAAAACACGCTATATTTTAATTAAAAACAACTTTTTTTCATCGTAATATCTTATGTGGTTAAATTATAGTATTTAATGGTTTTAAAGTATAAATAGAATATATTTTTACCATTTAATATAATGTATGACATTAACATTGATTTTTCCTTGAATTCCTAGGTTAAAACAATTCAATCTTTTGCAATGTTTTAAAGAAAACCCGTTTTCCTTCGACAACGGGATTAATTTTAGTTTAATTTCTGCAACTTTTGTGTATTGAATTTGGAAAAATGGATTCCATATTTGGAATCAGTGGATCCAAATTATGTTAAGAAGCTACTTTTTATTTTTGGGAATTATGAATAGTAACTACGGTAAATTTTATTTACCATAGTTAAAGGTAAATCATGTAATTAAGGGTAAATATAATATTATAAAATTACACTAACACATGTAAAAATCTGATTGGATGACTAAAAGTAGACCCATATCACCTAAGTGTCGGATTAGATTCATTTAATGGACTTTTTTCCATGAAAATAATTTAATTATTATTAAAACCAAAGAATGTGACAACATGTCACTTTCTTAAATCTTATAAGTATAATAATTTTAATCTAGTGATAAACTTCATGAAACATAGAACATGAATATTCTACAGAAATCTAATACAATTATATACATCATAGGAATTTATTTAGAATTTTTAGGGATTAAATAATTATCATTTATTATGACACAAAGATGATGTAGTAATTGTCTTATTAATGAAATATTGACATAATTGTTGTTATAAATGACCAAATAAATGTAATTTGAGACTTTTTATGAATTACACTAATTTCTGGGTTAATATGACATGTTAGTATTGATTTAAATAACCTTTTTCTAACTTATCATTCTGTTATGATTTTCACAAAAATCAATTACTAAATAGTGTCAAAATTGACATAAAATAGTTTTTTTAAAAAAATATTATATTATTTATTGTTATTTTATTCCTAAAAATCCAGTTTCGGCCAAATAACTTATATAATATTATATATATTAATAATAAACAACTTGGGGTTATTTTGGCTTGATATAGTAAGTTTATAAACCATATAGTGTAAGAAAACAAAAAGACACGGTAAAAGTTAAATTATTTAACTTAGAGTTAAATCTAATTGATAAGGTTAAAATAATAACCTAAACTTTTTTAAATACTATTGGATAATAGGATTTCGACCCAGACCCACCTTAGCTTCGAAATATATCAATTTGGAGTTATTTAAAACCGAAATTGATTTTTATAATAAAATAATAGTTTTAGTTACTCCAAAGGGGCCCCTCTCCTCCCTTATAAAAGGACACCTCCTCCCTCTCTTCCTCACACAACGTTGATCCTTCAAGCTCGGAAAACCCCTGAAATATTATCTTATCCACTTCCCTAGAAACATCCTAGAGGTTCTGGTCTTCTTCAAAGACCAATTTTAGTGCCCTAAGAGGAGGTCTCAAAGAGGCGCTTCAAAGAAGAAGTAATTTCCGTTACCGATTCATTCACCTTTATTTCTTCATCCACTTATTCTTATTAGGTTGTTTCATTATGAAGTAATAACATAAGTATCACTCATATACTGTTATTTTATTATAAGTATGAATCAATCCTATTTCACCATCTATCCATCCTACGGAAAACGAAATCACCGCGCGTGCGTACGTACGGAATACCGTCTCCACGCCGTTGTGAAATCTATTTTCCACCACCACCTTACTTGGATGGGTATAATGGTGTAAATAATAACTATATATTATTATTTTAAAGTGATATTGATTCTGAAATAGTATACATACACTCCAATACAGTCCCACGATCATGAGAACGATATCATTGCTCGTGCGTACGTACGGACTACCGTCTCCACGACGCGATGAGATTCATTCCCCACTTTAACCATTCATGAATGATTATAAAGTATATATAATAAGTAATCATGAAATATATGACATAATAATGATACTGGATTTATTTTTATATATGTGTATTTCATCTACTTAATTCTGTTCAACTCAATAAGGAAACGAAAACAGCGTTCATGCGTACGTACGGCCTACCGTCTCCATGAACGGTGTATTTCTTTCCATTTACTGATTTATTATATATATGTATATTCTAAATATATATATATATATATAAATCATGTTTTATAATCTGGAATTAAGTAATCATGATCTATTTAATCATATGAATAATTACAAGTCAAAACACGGACGACACATGAAACAATTTTACCCAAAATGCTCTTTAACATGGAATTTACAAAAGAACGGGTAATATAAAGTCATAAGTGAACCATATATGATACCATAACAAAGAATATGATTCTGTAATAAGTCAATGACATTATTTAAATCATTATACAGGAGGTTCAGACACTTACGAAGCAAATCAGACCTAAGGTAAGGGAAAATATCACAATCTCATTTTATCCGAGATTGTTTATACTTTGGTATTTACTGGGGTGTATTTTATCATCCACATCCATGTTTCCTAAATAATTAATATTGTTTCCATCCACATACTATTGTTTAAATCCAATTTTACCCTTCGGTGAGTTTTTAGTAAAATATATGAAAGGAATCTTTTGTCGTTTTTCGTACGAGGTGCTTTTTAACTTTTCCGACAAAAGTACGAGAATAATGTTTTTTTAACTTATACGGCAAGAATGGATTTTTAAAAACTTATTTCCAAGAAGCTTCCTTTACAAGTTTTCAAGTTTATTTTTAATCAACTTCTCTAAGTTTAAAATTTTATGAAATGTTAATAAAGGAAAAGTGTTTTTGAATTAGAAAGGATATTTTCATTAAGAATGAAGTTCAAGTGTTTTATCAAAATTATTTTCCATCTAAGATAATAAAGGGTTCTGTTTTTATCCCTATTATTACATTGATTTGATTATATTGTGATGGAATTATTTTTATGAATTCCTTTATCGTATATGAATTGTTTTATGATGTCATGATGTTTAAGATTCCCATTTGTATTACATGGGTTATGCAATGATGTATGATTTATGATTTTGTGGCACACATAAGAATGGTATCATTATGAGATGGGTGGGACCTATATCTCCCTCCAATGCATTGGGTAAAGATTTTATATCTCACGAGATAGACATGGCTGGAACGGTAGGTTATACCGGTTCAGTGAAACTAGACTGAAACGAGGGTGACTCGGTTCAGAAAGGGACATTGTCCACTAAGATAGTCTTGGCAATGAGTCTTGACTGACAAGAAATGATTCTCTATGATTATGTGTGCATGCCACAAAGTTTCATGTTTTATGTTATGATTATTATGATTACATTTCACTACCATGAGTTATCCCAGGTTATGAAATTATGATCTCTTTCACAGGTTAAGATTTCGAAAAGTTATGTGCTTATGTATATGATGTGATTGATATTTATTTTGTTTACCCTTACTGAGCATTAGAGCTCACCCTTTTATGTTTTATTTTCCTCAGGATATAAAGAAAGGTTTTAGGTATAATAAAATGGAAGATCGTTATGGGAGATGTTGAAGATCTTTCACCAGGATTAGAGGATTATATTCCGAGTTTCCAAAGACACTAAACTATTACGGTCCTTGTGTGTGTTTTTTTGTTATGTACTATGTATTCATCAAATGTAATGTAATGTCAATGTACGTCAAGCTCCGCATCTCTACAGACATAGGGTTGTCCAATAGGGGGAGGACGATCCACGGTAGAAGACACTTTGGTCCTTTCAGCGGCAGACCCTGAAGAAGTACGAGGGAAGCATATCTGAAGTGGAGACGGAGAGATGGCTAGAGGAGTTGGTGATATATTTGAGTTTGATCCGGGCTCCAACAGAGTACAGGGTTCCTTTGGATGCAATCCAGATGTGTAGAGCAGCGCGTCAGTGGTGGACGCTTTATCTTGGTGAGAAGACGAAGGCTGAGGTGATGTGGACTGACTTTGAGAAGGAGTTCTGGGTGGAATTCCTCTCTTCCACGATGAAGGCTGAGAAGAGGCAAGAGCTAATCTCCCTCCAGCAGGGGAGTATGTAAATGAGAGATATGGGGATCAAGTTCAAGGATCTCCTTCGCTTCGCTCCAGACCTTTTTCCAGATGAGGAGTCTTGGGTGAGACGTTTAGAGGAGGCACTCTGACCTTCTATTCAGTATGTCGTTACTCCCTTTACCTTACCGACATACATGGAGGTCGAGAAGAAGGATCATGTGGTGGAAAGGATGCACACGCTGGGAGGTGTATCGTGAGAGGGAATCCAGTTGGGCTCCTCAAAGGGGAAGGCCATCAACAGCAGGCCTCCAGCATTAAGACCCTCTAGGTTTCGACCAGTAGGAAGCATGCCTCAGTAGATCCAGTTCCGATCTCCCGGCCCTCGCCCTTTTCTTTCAGGCATAGGGAAGAGATGCTTCATCTTTGGAAGCCATGGGCACCTTCATAATCAGTGCCCGGATAGAGTGCAGTACGGTGGGGTGGGAAGGTTCAACGCCCACCTCAGTAGCAGCTCTTTCTAGCTAGGCCCTTTCAGCAGCAGAAGCAGGGGCAGCAAGCTCCCGCTCCTCCGAGGGCAGGCGTTGTAGGAGGGGGCTGACCTTAGGGCACTCCTCAGGGATCTCGAAGAGGGTGCGGTTAGGGAGGCATCCAACAGTAGAGGGGTAGGGGAGCTATGTGTGGGCAGTTCCATAGCGCAGAGGCATCAGTTCCAGCAGGGCCAGAAGTCGTTTGAGGTACGATCATCTTGTTTAGTACTCTTTCCTATTCCTTGTTCAAAACAGGAGCTTCTCACTCTTTTGTTGCACACAGTCTGGCCCATGCTCTTGGTTTAGATGCTGAGATACTTCTAGTGCCCCTGGTTCTGAGAACACCAGTCGAAGTTCATAACGACTTCTTTTATGTTTGCCGAGGGTGTAGACTGATGATATGGCCACATCAGTTTATCAGGGATCTTCTACTATTGCAGATACAACCATAAGATGTCATCCTAGGAATTTACTAGATGTTCTATGTATGTTCCATCATTCAATGCTTCTGAGGAAAGGTCGTGTTTTCACATTTTGGCGGCTGACGTGTAACTTACATCGGCGAGCGGGGTTGCCAGAAAGGCAGCAGGTGAGTGGAGCCACTGCTTTCCTTATTAGCTGAGCTATCAGTGGAGTCGGTGGATGCAGAAATGGTGGATGTTCTAGAGGTCTTCAATGAGTTTATGGACATCTTCCCTGAAGAGTTAGCGACTCGACCCCCTTGAAGTGATGTTTATTTCGGGACAGACTTGCAACCTGGTGCCCGTCCGATCTCGATGGCTCCCTACTAGATGACACCTTATGAGTTACGGGAGTTGGTAATTCAGATTGACGTTCTAATGAAGAAGGGTTTTGTTCGACCAAGTGTGTCACCATGGGGTTCTCCAGTCTTGTTCACAAAGAAGGAAGATGGTGGTATGATGCTGTGCATAGACTAAAAAAGACTGAATCAGGTGACGGTCAAGAATCGCTACCCTCTTCTGAGGATAGACGATCTATTTGACCAGATGAGGGGAGCAGGATTGTTCTCTGAGATTGATCTGTGTTATGGATATCACCATCTAGGGGTTAAGGAGGGTGAGATCTCGAAGATCGCCTTCAGGTGCAGATATGGGCACTTTGAGATTTTGGTCATGACATTCGGCGTTACGAATGCTCCAGCTGTGTTCATGTGGATCATGAATTATGTCTTCCAGGAATACCTGGATCAATTTGTAGTCGTTTTTATTGAAGACATCCTGATCTACTCAAGGTTATAGGAAGATCATGCTGAGCACCTGAGAAAAATTTTAGAGGTCCTCCGATAGCACCAACTCTATGGGATGTTGTCAAAGTGCAAGTTATAGATGTGAGAAGTGCACTTCCTTGGGAACGTGTTGTCCCAGTAGGGAATAACAGTGGACCCATCGATGGTTTAGGTGATTGTTTCTTGGGCAGCACCCAAGAACGTGGCAGAGGTTCGTAGTTTCCTTGGACTAGCAGGCTACAATCAAAGGTTCATGGCCAAATTCTCCTGAGTTGCATCATCGTTGAAAAGATTTCACCAAGAAGGACTAGGATTTCGTGTGGAATGGGCAGTGCATGGAAACCTTCATATATCTGAAGGATAAGTTGGTAAGTTCCCCAGTGCTGAGGTTTCCAGAAGAAGGGGCGACATATGAGGTGTTCTGTGATGCTTCAAGACAAGGCCTCGAGTGTGTGATGATGCAATGGAAAGGGGTGATCTCTTATGGGTATAGATAGTTATTTCCTCATGAGCGTAATTATTCCACCCATGATCTAGATCTTGTTGTAGTTATATTTACACTAAAGTTGTGGTGACATTACCTCCTTGGGGAGCGCTTCATGGTCTTCACGGATCAACAAATCTTGATGTATATCTTCTCCTAGTGGGACATGAACTTACGGTAGAGAAGGAGGATGGAGATCCTTCAGGACTACAACTTCGAGATTTCCTACACCTTAGGAATTGGGAATGTGGTGGCCGATTCCTTGAACAGGAATTCGCAGAAGGATGCGGTTTGAGAGTCGGAAGATTCTTGGAAGGCGATGGAGGAATTAGCGGCCCTACACCTGGATGCAAGGACAGATGGTGGAAGGGGTTGCCTGTATCAGATGACAGTGCAGTCTTCTCTATTATGGAATGTATAGGAGTATCAATGGGGAGACTCAGAAAGTGAAGTGATGTGTGACCGGGTTAACCAAGGCGATGCTCCAGAAGGGTGGGCGGAGGATGGGCAGAATTAGATGCTTTTCTCAGGGAAGTTGTTTGTTCCTAAAGCGATGCATGAGAGAGTTCTTGGTGATTTCCACAACTCACCCTTAGCAGTGCACCCGTGAATTTCCAAGATGTACCAGGGTCTGAGGAGTTAGTTATGGTGGAATTGGGTAAAGCGGGCGGTGGCAGAGTTCGTGGCCAGGTGCCTAGTGTGTTAGCAGGTGAAGGCTAAACGTCGTGTTCCAGGCGGTTGGTTACAACCTTTAGATTTCCCCGAGTGGAAGTGGGATGAAATATCTATGTATTTCGTCATATGGCTACCCAAGGATCAATGAGTCTACGATGCTATCTGGGTAGTCGTGGACCATTTGACTAAATCAGCTCACATTCTGGCGATCAAGGAGTTGGGTACAGTGGATGCCTTAGTACGAAGGTACGTGGATGAGGTGCTGTGATTCCATGGAGTTCTGAGGTCCATAGTCTTGGATATGGATGCACGGTTTACCTCATGAGTTTAGAGGGTATTTAAGAATGCTTTTGGCACTCACCTATGTCTTAGTACTTCCTTCCACCCCCAGACATATGGGAAGATAGAGCGCACCATACAAACAATGGAGGATATGATACGAGCATGTGTGTAGGATTTTGGGGGATCGTGGCTGCAACACTTTTCTCTGGTAGAGTTTTCCTACAATAATAGATATCACTCTACCATTGGAATGGATCCCATCGAAGATTTGTACGGAAGGCCATGTCGCTCACCCGTGTGCTGGGCCGTGGTTGGAGAAGCAGGTGTTCTTGGCCCAGAAGTGGTGTAGAGAAAGATGGATAAGGATCAACTTATACCGGATAGGATGAAGGCGGCCCAAGACAGATAAGTATAATATGCAGATAATAGGAGGAGACCCTTGGAGTTCGTGATCGGGGACCACGTGTTCTTGAAGGTCTCCCCTCGGTGTGGGCAACAGAGGTTCGGCAGGGGAATTAAGTATTCTCCCAGGTTCATCGGCCCGCCCGAAGTGCTGTGGCGGGTCGGTGGAGTGGATTATCAGCTAGCGCTTCCACTGCCACTACTGAGACTCCATGATGTCTTCCATGTGTCTTAGCTCTTATGATATCTACACAACGATTCACACGTCCTCGACTGGGGAAAGTTGGATGTCGAGGACGGAATGACTTTTGTGGAAAGACCAATGAGGATTGAGGATCATGAAGATATGGTTCTCCATGGATGGACCATTCCTTTGGTTCGTGTGTTGTGGAGGCATAGCAGGATCAAAGAAAGTACCTAGGAATGGGAGACAAAGATGCACGCCCAGTACCCAGAGATGTTTTGAGTTTTGTTCTATTTTTTTTTGTACTTGTTTGTGATGGAACACTTTACCTTGTTAACTATGGAACGCGTGGGTTTCCTTATTCTGTGGATGTGTGTGAAGAGTCTTGACTATGGGGAGGGGAGGACCTGATCCCTAATCAAGACGCATTAAGGTGGATGTGATTAAAACCGTGCGGGCGAGTTAGTGCCACCCAAAGTGGATAGTATCTTCACATGGTGGAAGAAACTCCCTAACCCATATGACTGGATAGTTTGATCTTCGAATGTTTCCTAGTTACTTGAGGGAGAGGTGTTCCTAGATGTCGATGATGTTTACTCCTAAGAATTTTCTTTCGAGGTGGTTGTTCTAAACCCCACTTTATTCGGGTCTAGTTTTGATTATCGAGGGAAAGAATAGTTTGAGAGGTATCTGATGTAATGAACCGGACCCATCGGGTCCATTACGTTGTCAAAACACGGATCCCGCATGACGGTCGCACACCAATAATGGTGGCACTATAATGGTGTCACTGGTCAAGGTGGCTCAGTGGAGATGGCACCGTGAGGGTGGCACTGTGAGGGTGACAGCATGATGGTGGCACCGTGAGGGTGGCATCTTGACGGTGGCACCGTGAGGGTGGCACCATGAAGGTGGCACTGTGAGGGTGGCACCGTGAGGGTGGCACCCTGACAGTGGCACCGTGAGGGTGTCACAATGAGGGTGGCACCGTGAGGGTGCCACCGTGACCGTGGCACCATGAGGGTAACACCGTGTCATCACCATGCGGTCTTTCCCAGTTCCCAACTTTTCCACTCCTGCAACATATCTTTTGACGTAAAAATGATTTAATGTTCCCTTTAAAAGACATTTAAATACCATAAATAATATCTAAAATCCCCTAAGATTCGGGCCACCCTTAACTTACCAAAACGTGTGGTTTTTCCTCGGTGGCACGCCCTTCCCCGTACCTTCCTGTTCCACCCCTGTTATGTGTTTCATTATGGTTAAGGAAAACTGTTTAACGTATATCCAGTATGGAAACCCCTCTGAGGAGAATTGTTAAATTTCAAATAATTACATCGTGTGTAACTGCCCAAACGCATGGGGAACCATGGTCCGACTTTTAAGCAGTTCAAATTTCTATATCTGTAACAATGGGATCTCATCTTTATATCACCCTAGAAGTTATTTCTTCTTTCTTTTGGCTAGTCTCATTTTCTTCATTGTGTGTTTGGATTTCCCCTTCCCGAGGCATGTGGTTCACCTATGCCGGAGACTTTATGCTCATCCTTGGAGTCCCCGAAGTTCCTCCCCTACAAGTCGCACATCCCCGGTTCTTGGCGCATGGAGAAGAACTTTGATCCTTGAGCAAACAGGTTGGGATTTTTCATTCTTATCTCATTATTGTGTATCATGCGGGGTGGGTACGCAACTTTTTATGTGGGAATGGATGAAACCAACCCTTAAAAAATATAATAAACACACTGTTAAATAATTATAGGGTGAGTTTGAAAATTCTGTTGAACACTTTTATAATTTCTATTATGTTGTGAACTGTATGGACTTATGCTCACTAAAAATAATGGCTGTTGGTGGTCTTTCCCTGCGCACTAATGAACCATTATCTTCTGTGATGATTAAATGATTGTTACTTGGAAATTGGTTAACCACCTTAACTCGGTTGGTTAAATGGATACCCAGTGAACATAAATCCTTGTGTGGTTACCCTAGTTAACCGACCGAAAGAAGAACCTAATGAATGACATGCTTTAACTTGGATTTTTTCCTACTCTATTTTGGTAGTAGGTGTGTTGTTCTATTTTATGATTATGGGGTGATGTGGATGAGGATGTGATCCTCTATTGTGGAACATTTGTTGATTGTTAATCTGAAGCTTTGTGGGGCTGTATCTTGAGGCTTGGTTATGGTTCCATTACTTTGAGAGATCTCACAAATCCCTTTTTTGTTGTGACTTCACAAGAGAACTGGGTGTGAATGCTTAAATTCCTGTTTTGCTATTTATATTTATCTGGCTTGTGGTTATTCCTGTTAGTTTCCCTATAGTGTATAATTCACCTAAATGGGACACTTTAACATGAAAGAAAGAATGAGTTAAATGCGGAATTGGTTTTGGGAATGATTTGTGACTTCGCCATGAGCGTTGTGCCTTTCTTTTATGAATGAATAGTAATGAGAGTGTTTGTGCTTTGGATGGTCTTGGAAACCCTAGGTTGAGATGTGTTCATGTTAACTATACATATGATTGTAGTTCTTATGTTTCTTATTCACGCCCCACCCTAGGATGAGCACTTAGTGTCGAACAGCCCCATTTCATCGGGGAGGGTGTTTTTTCCAACATGCATATGAGTGGCTGGTTATTAACTCGTTTTTTGCTCCATTTACCAAATAGCCCAAGACTCTTTGGGAAGTCTGTGATGGCCTGAGGTCCATTATAGCCCATTATTATTTGGGCAGGGTAGTTTTGGTGGTTGGCCTAGGTGTATGCGGGCATGTTGTTTCCCAAGAGACTTCGGGATGAGGCCCAGGTGTCTTTGGGTGTGGTAGTAGTTGTTCTGGACCCGGTGTTTGTTGGCATGGTTACACGTGGTGGTTGTGTCCCAGGTGTCTGCGGTCATGATGGTGGTTTTGGCCAAGGTGCTTGCGAGTGGGATGTGTGGTTGTGGACCAGGTGTGTGCGGGTGGGGTGTGGAAGTGGGACTACTGTGAGAATGGCGGGAGAGGTTCGATGCGTAGGATATCTTCAATAAATAGTGGGAAAGTGGCGCGGGGTACCCAAACCTCGATGTGATATTACTATACATTACTTGACTTGTGTTATTTGGGGAGTGTGCCTTGGTGAGGGTTGGGTAGATAGTTTTTCTTGCAAGGTTCTTTGGCTCTCTCTTTTCTCACAGGGCATTATAATGCCCCCCAACTTGTGCATGCGAGTCTTTGGTTTTCCATTCTGAGTATACTTGTATGCTCACCCTACATATATAAAACTACTTTAAGGTTTCCAGGAGGACTTCAGGGATTGTGAAGGGTCATACTAGCTCAGACGTTGGGATAGTTGCAGTTGGTGTTTTTTTCTTTCTTGGTACATTACCTTTGTAGTCTCCTTGTTCTTTGTGGAATTTACTTTTGTAACATGCATATGGGAATGGTTTTCTTGGATTACTTTTTACCCCCAGTTTTGGTGTTGTTGGGATTTACTATCTTATCTCCTGATCCTATTAAATAAAAAGGGTAATGCCTCTCATCTAGTGTGTTATTCTATACCCTTGGTGCTAATTTCCACTCTGGGACCAATTGAAGGCAGGTCTCAGGGGTCATTATCTCTACTTCAACTTGAAAAAGGAAGGGCATGGAAACCATCAGTCCCTTCCCTGATCTTGGAGAAGTGGGGTTGTGGAAATTTTAAAGACCTCATATAGAATTGAAAATGTGGAGCTTCAGAAATTAAAGAAGACACTCCATGATCTATTGGAGGATGGGTTTATCCGACCATGTGTGTCTCATTAGGTAACACATATTCTCTTTGTAAAGCAGATGGATAGATTAATGTGGATATGAATTAATTACAGAGAACTTAACAGGATCACTATAAAGAACACGTATCATCTTCCAAGAATTAATGATTTTTTGACCATCTTAGTGGGGTTCAATTCTTATCCCTGATTGGTATTTGATCTAGTAATAATCAACTAAGGGTAAAGAAAGAAGATATTCTAAAGACTACCTTCCGAAAAATATATGAGCATTATGATTTTTTTGATATGTTGTTTTGATTAACTAATGATTCCTCTATTCTTATGGATTTGATGAATAAATTATTTACAGACAAACTTGATTACTTTTTGGTAGTTTTTATTGATGATAGTGTGATATATTTCAAAATATTCAAGGAACATGTGTAGAGACCCAAAAAATGACATAAATGGACATTAAATTAATTTTTCGGAATACTTAATACATACTAAAAACCAACACTCAAGGATCGTAATAGTAAAATGGCTTTGAAAACTCGGAACATAATCTTTTAATCATGGTGAAATATTTTCAACATCTCTCATAAATATCTTCCCCTTTTTATTTCTTACTTAAAACCTTTCTTTATACCCTGGGGAAAAGAAAACAAATAAATGGTGAGATCCAATTCTCAGTAAGGGTATGCATGTAGAAAATAAAACAAACCATATATATTTGAACTTAAAAACATGAACATAATGTTTAAACATCAAAATCTTGAGCAATGAAATAAAACATGGCATTACGCAAGGCATAGATAATTATGGAACATCAATCATGACAAAATAGCATGGGAATAAAGCATGTAACTATGGAAAACCATTATTCACTTGATATGATTTCTATAGTAGCCAATTCATTGCTTCCAAGACCATCATAGAGGACAAAGTGCCTTACTGAATCGAGTTCACTCCTCATTACAGTCTTATATCACTGAACATGATTAACTTTCCATTCCAGCCATGTCTATCTCATGAGATATAAATATTTACCTAATGCATTGGAGGGAGAAATAGGTCTCAACCATCTGATAATGAAATCTTTCTTACATGTTCCATAACATAAAAATAAATCATTCATCATAACCCAAAGAATAAAATGGGTTTCATAAACATCATCCCATAATTACATAATCCATATAAAACAAATGGATATCATTTTATTATAAGAAAATTGAAACCATGTAAATCATAGAGACATTATAATTGAAACACACACATATGAAATAATTTCAACTTATATGGAAAATGGTTTTGATAAAATACTTGAAATGAATTGTTGAGGAAAATATTGTTTCTTCTTCAAAGTCATTTTCATTTCCCAAAATTACATGCAATTTTAAAAGAAAAGGATTTTGTTGAAAATAGTCATGAAATCTTGTAGTGTAAGCTTCATGAATAAAAGGCGTTATGAAACTGTAAAAATCCATCTAATCTGTATAAGTTAAAAAAACATTCTTCTCGTACTTTTTCCGAAAAAGTCAAAAAGTACCTTATAAGGTAAACAAAATAAATAATCCTTCCATAACACAAATTAGTAGTCAATGAGGGGTAAAAATTAATTTAAACATACATGGAAGAATATTAAAATCTTTATGAAATCATTTTTATGGACATGGATGAAAAATATAACCCTAGAAAATACTTACGAATAAACAATCTCGGATAAAAATGAGATTGGAATAATTATTCCTTACCTTATGTCTGATATGATCCGTATGTATCCAAACCTCCTTTATAATGATTTAAATGATTTCCTTGACTTATTACATAATCATATGTATTGTTATGATATCATATATGGTTCACTTATGACTTTATATTAACTGTTCTTTTGTAAATTCCACGTTAAAGAAGTGTTTTGTGTAAAATCATTTCATTTAACATACATGCTTTGATTTTTTGTTCGTGATATTATTAATTATATCCTGATTTACTTAACTACATAATGTTAAACATGATTTATATATAATATATATTCATCATATAAATATATATGATAGATCGAGAAATTGAATGAAATACACCATTCATGGAGACGGTAGGCCGTACATATGCATGAACGCTGTTTTCATTTCCTTATTGAATTGAATGGAATTACGTAAATGAAAAATATCTGAACATAAATACAGTATCATTATTATTTAATATCTCTCATGATTATTAATTATATATAAACATTATAATCATACTTGAACGGTTAATCATGGAAAATGAATCTTATCGTGTTCGTGGAGACGGTAGTCTGTACGTACCCACGAGCAATTATATTATTACCATAATTTTGGAATAGAATTGGTGTGAATGATATAATATATCACAATCAGTATGATGTTATAATAAACATATATAGTTATTATTTACAACATTATACCCATCCAAGTAAGGTGGTGGTGGAAAAACTAATTACACCACGACATGGAGACGATATTCTGTACGTACGCACGCGTGGTGATTTCATTTTGTATAGGATAGATAGAAGGTGAAATGGGGTTGTTTCATATTTATAATATCATATAAGTATATTAGTGATGCCAATTGTATTACTTCACAATGCAAAAACTAAATAAGATGAAATTGAAGAAGAAAGAAACTTGAAAGAATCGGTAGAAGAGATTACCTCTTCTTCAACACACCTCCTTTAAAATTCCACTTACGGGACTAGAGTTGATATTTTGAGAAGACCAGAACCTCCATAATGTCTCTAGGGAAGTGGAGAAGAGATATGTGCAGGTTTTGGCCGAGCTTGAAGGCTCAAAATTTTGTAAAGGGCAGAGGGAGGAGGTTCCCTTTTATAAGGGAGGAGAGGGGCACCTTAAGAAAAACTTAAAATATTATTTCATAATAAATTCATATTCAGTTTATAATTGCTCTAATGTGACATATTTCGAGGCTAGGGTGGGGATGAGTCAAAACCCTCTCAACCAATAGGTTTTAGACATGTTTATGTTATCATTTTAAACATATCATTTAGATTTAACTCTAAGATAAATAATTAACTTTTACCCTGTCTTCTTGTATTCTTACAATATATAGTAATAAACTTACTACAAAATCCCAATAAAACCCCAATTGGTACATTAATGTCATATATATTATTATATAAGTCTTTTGACAGAACCTTATATTTTTAGAACCATTATATCAGTTAATAATATAATATTTTTTTAAAACTATTTTTTGTCGGTTTTGACACTATTTGGTATTTTGATTTCTCTAAATTCATAACAGAATTATAACTTACAAAAAAATAAATCTAACAAACCATAATATGTTATATTAACCTATAAAATTAGTTTAAGTCATAAAAAGGATCAAATTACATTTATTTGGGTATTTAAAATATTTCATTAATAATGTAATCACTGGATCATCATTGTGTCATAAATAAATTAAATTATTTAATGTCTAAAAAATAAAAATAAAATACCATTATGTAGGAAATAGTTTTATATTTCTAATTAATATTTATAGTCTAATTTACCATATGTATTACCCTATATTAAAAATGTTTTAGTTATTAAACTTTGATTTTAACTATTTTAACTCTTCTTTAAATAAAATAATAATAAGTGTCCTAATCTTATCCAAGTGGACAAAATAGGTTCATATTTTATTCCTAAGGTTGTTTTTGGTCGAATTAAACTTATCCAGTAGAGTTAGGACATGTGTTAGGGTAATAATAATATCATTTTTACCCTTAATTACCCTATTTACTTTTAACCATGGTAAATAAATGTAAAAAGTTACTATTCACCAAAAATTATTTTTTTCTTATTGGACCACATTTTATCCCTTTATATTAACCATTTCTCTAATTTTTTTGAAATTTCACTCACAGAAGCAGTAAAATTATGTTTGATGTTAATTTGAAAATTCTCATAGGAGGTGGGTAAAAGATGGAGAAAAGTTCAATAAAAATTTTATATACCTAAAATTATTATAAAATGATTCCAATGAATTACATTGAACATATATAGGTATTATTTATATATTTTGACCTAAAATAAATTTAAATAAAATAAATAATTATTTAAATAAAAATTCGATTTTAAACTATTACTCAGTGTTTTCACTATTCATCAAAAATTGAAAGTTTTCAGAAAAATACCAAAAATTCACCCTAGGATAATTTTGATATTCCAAATCCAAAAATGAAGTCCATTTGTAATGATAAAAATTATAAAATTTCAAAAAGTGGGTATTACTATTCATAATTGATAGTTTATATGATATTTTAGTAACATATCATTGTTTAGTTAAACTCGGTATTGCGTACAATGAAAGCTATCGAGGAAGGTTTCTCTTGTGTTTAATGCAAGAAAAGTGTACTGTTTCGTATACTACAATCTAATACGGTGTTGCGTATAGTGCAAGATAATCTTGTTGTAGCATACAACAAAAGACATCAAATAAATTAAAATGAATAATTATCATAAAATCTCGTTGTGTTACATTCTACCCCCCTTAAAATGAATTTCTCCCTTGAAATTCATCGGGGTTAGAAACGGTTTTCTACATGAAAGTTTCTTTCATAGAAACCCACATTGTAATAAGGAATACTAAATAATCATTTTAAAATGGAACGTTAGAAACATAATGAATACCCAAAGTAACCCATCACTGGGATTCCACATATGAGAATATTGGAGAAAATATGGATATGGAAGAGAAATTTAACCATCATGTTCTGATAGAGAGTGGTAGAGAACATGACTACGAAAAATCCAACAATCAAAAAGCCATTGATTTTTGATGATCTAAGGTACCATATGATTCATCAGATATGAGGGCATTAGGACAACATTTTTGGTTTTCATGATCATTTCCCTAAAGTTGAAGAATTTGAATTAGAACAACATTTTTGGTTTTCATGATCATTTCCCTAAAGTTGAAGAATTTGAATTAGAAGAATTATTTACTTTATTTTGGTACAATCTCAACATTGTTCGTGCCATGAATTTTTTTTACTTCATCTCTTAAATAAATGAATTTAAATTTTTAATTCATGAAGTATTAGCAGATCATGTGATAGAATGATGATTCATTCCACCGGTCTCAAACAAAAGGTTAGCAAAATTAATCAAATATACATATGTCCATCTATGGTGAGGTTAATCGTATATGATCCCAAAAATGGACTTATACTTCATCTATCATACCTCTTAATAAAATAAAACTAGTTTTTACTAACCAGGGACATCCTGTAGGCCAGTGGTAGGCGATAAAGGCCTACCGCACTTCGGTTGTGGGTTCGATTCCCGCAGCCTTGTCTGACGTGACAGGTTGTCGCCCGTCCTGCAGGTTGTCCTTTTTATAAAACTAAATTATTATAACATCCCATCAATAATATCTAAAAAGTTCCATCCTTAAATAATACTAACTTATGTCCAACATAATCCATTCCAATCTTTAGGATTATCTAAAATACTTCTGTCCAAGCTCATAGTATAATGAAAAAAATTACTAGAAATGTCATCTACTGAGAATGTGAATACCATCATTTATCCCCCATATTTCACAAGATATATCTTGTTGGTGAAATTCCAAACATCTGATTACCTTAATCATGTATTCTCTTAAAAAAATGAATACCCATTGAACATTCGTGAAAACATGAATGCTGTCAAAAGTTAAATCGTTCCAAATACCAAAATCACAAAATTTATATATACTCAAACCATGATATATCTTCGTCCTTATATCAGTCATGAGCTCATTTCATATTCTCTTTATCCCTTCATCATGCGCATATCATCTTATTTCCAAAAATATTTCAATCATTTGTCATGGTTACTGGTACCATATAATTATTGAAAACCAATACATAGATATTCCAAAATTCCACGATACCCTAAATGAGATTCCATGATAATATTTTGAAATCCCATTAAATAAACACTTAATCATTACACAACATCATTGTCATACTCAACATCAAAAATACTGATCGCATGTGACTTTCCTTTATCCTTCTCCTTAATAGGTTGCTCACGTCGATCATCATCAACCCTTGGATTGGGGCATTGATTAGCATAATGCCTCATTTCCTTGAACTTGAAGCATTTAAGTGTTGGTGGAGAATTCTCTATAGTATTTTCTCAATTCACATCATTAGAAACCTTTTTCCCATTACTTCGGCACTCAGCTGCTCGATGAACTTCTTTTCCACACTTGAAACATTTTCTTGTACATTTTAGACAATCTCCACCATGCTTCTTTCCACACTTTGAGCATAAAAAACATTCACCATCTTTTCACCATTGTTCGGAAATTTTTCCTTGAACTCTATCTCTCTTTTCTTGTCAAAACCATGAGATGGATATATAACACCGACATCCAGTTCTACCTTGATAGCACAATGCATAATTTCTTCATAGCTACTGGAGTCATTTATAGCTAATTCCTTTCAAAGAATTGGTTTTAATCCACTGAAGAATCGATCAAATTTACTTTTAGGTTGGTCACTAAATCCAGATACATACCTTGAAAGCCTTGTAAAATTCGCCTCATATATACCAACAGATTCATCATCTTTTTTCTTAAGCTCAAGGAACTCCTTTTCCATATTTGTTCGATGAATATAAGGGAAGTAATTATTGAAAAATATGTTCTTGAACTTGTCCCATTCCATGGATTCAATTTCACCATGGGGCCTTGTATTCTTAATTAGAGTCCACCACTGGTCTGCTTCACCTTCTAAAAGGTAAACAGCCAGAATGAATTTTTCATGTTCCGAACATCAAAGTACGGAAAATATCTTTTCAATGGTACTGATCCATTTTTCAGCAATAAGTGGATCAGAAGGCCCACTAAAAGAAGGTGGACGTTGCCTCATGAAGGACTCAATAAAATATTGTTTCCTTCTATTCTCATTTGGATGTCCAGAATGATTCATATCTTGTGTAAATATTCTAATAGGATTTTGCACTCCATCTCCCACAACATTGGTTTGTTCAGGAGGACAATCATTGCATTACCCATTACATTGATGAACATGGATCCTTCGGGTTCCAGCCATCGTCTAAAACCCAAAACGAATAGTGTGAGAGGCAAAACTCAAGTTAGGAAAACAACATACTAAAGGGGGAGTAACTTTAATATATAACATCTTAGGTTTAATTCTAAGATCGTTACCAGAATTCTCAGACAATAACATATACTTATAATTAACCTTAGGGACATCTCTAGGCATACCTTATAAATATCATTAGGGATCTCACTAATGTTTTCACATCCTTGTTTCTAATGGTTGACTAAACCTTCGCTCTGATACCAACTGCAGAGACCCCAAACTTACATACAGGGACATTACATTAATTTTTCAGAATACTTAATACATAACAAAAACCAACACTCAAGGATCGTAATAGTATAGTGTCTCGGAAAACTTGGAACATAATATTTTAATCACGGTGGAATATCTTCAACATCTCCCATAAATATCTTCCCCTTTTATTTTCTTACCTAAAACCTTTCATTATATCCGGGGGAAAAGAAAACATATAAAGGATGATATCAAATGATCAGTAAGGTAAAGCCTGGAGAAAATAAAACAAACCATACACATTTGATCTTAAATACATGAACATAACGTTTAAACATCAAAATATTGAGCAATGAAATAAAACATGGCAGTATGTAAGGCATAGATCATAATGGAACATAAATCATGATAAAATAACATGGGAATGAAGCATGTAACTGTGGCATAGCATTAAGTACTTGATATGATTTCCATAGTAGCCAAGGCATTACTGCCAAGACCATCTTAGTGGATAAAGTCCCTTACTGAATCGAGTTCACTCCTCTTTCCAATCCTGTATCACTGAACCGAATTAACATTCCATTCCAGCCATGTCTATCCTATGAGATAAATCTTTACCCAATGAATTGGATGGAGATATAGGTCCCACCAATCTCATAATGAAATCACTTTTACATGTTCCACAACATAAACATAAATCATTCATCATAAACCAAAGAATAAAATGGGGTTCCTAAACATTATCCCATCATAAAATAATCCATATAAAACAAATGGATATCATTAAATCATAAGAAAAGTGAAACCATGTAAATCATAGAGACAATATACATGAAACATACAAATATGATATAATGTCAACTTATATGGAAAATGGTTTTGATAAATCACTTTAAATGAATTCTTGAGGAAAATATCCTTTTTTTCAAAATCATTTTCTTTTCACAAGATGCGATGAAATTTTAAAAGAAAAGGATTTTTTTGAAAATATCCATGAAATGTTGTAGAGTAATATTCATGATGAAAAGGAATTATGAAACTATGATAATCCATTCATGCCTATGAAGTTAAAAAAAACATTTTTCCCATACTTTTGCTGGAAAAGTCAAAAATTGCCTTATATGGTAAAAAAAGTTTTCCTTCCATAACGCAAAGTAAAAGTCAAAGAGGGGTAAAAATGACTTTAAACAAACATGGAAGAATATTAAACACTTTATGATAACATTTTTATGGACATGGTTGAAAAATATAACCCCAGTAAATACTTATGAATAAACAATCTCAGATAAGAATGAGATTTGAATAATTATCCCTTACCTTATGTAAGATATGATTTGTATGTATCTAAAAATCTTATAAAATGATTTAAATAATGTAATTTAATTATTAAATAATCATATTAATTGTTATTATATCATATATGATTCACCTATGACTTTATATTACCCGTTCTTTTGTAAAGTCCATGTTGAAGCAGTGTTTTGGGTAAAATCGTTTCATTTATCGTACGTGTTTAGATTTGTTGTTCTTGATATTATTACATATATAATGATTTACATAATTCTAGAATGTAAAACATGAGTTATATATATTATATATTCATCATATAAATATATATGATAGATCGATAAATGGAATGAAATACACCATTTATGGAGACGCTAGGCCGTACGTACGCATGAACACTGTTTTTGTTTCCTTATTGAAATGAATGAAATTAAGTAAATGAAACATATATGTACATAAATACAGTATCATTATTTTGTAATATATTTCATGATTATTTATTATATATATACTTTACAATTATACTTGAATGATTAATCATGGAAAATGAATCTCATCGAGTTCATGGAGACGGTAGTCCGTACGTACGCACAAGCGATGATATCGTTCCCATTATTATTGAATAGAATTGGTGTGAATGATATAATATCTAAAAATATGTATGATGTTATAATAACCATATATAGTTATTCTTTACACCATTATACAAATCCAACAAAGGTGGTGGTGGAAAAACTAATTACACCACGACGTGGAGGCGATATTCCGTACGAACGCACGCGCGGTGATTTTATTTTCAATAGGATGGATAGAAGGTGAAATGGGGTTTTTTCATATTTATAATATCATATAATTATACTATTTATACTTATTGTTTTAATTTACAATGAAAAAACTAAATAAGAGGAAGTTGAAGAAGAAAGAAACTTGAAAAAATCGGTAGAAGAGATAACCTCTTCTTCGACGCACCTCCTTTAAGCTTCCTCTTAAAGGACTAGAGTTGGTCTTTTGAGAAGACCAAAACCTCCAGAATGTATCTAGAGTAGTGGAGAAGAGAAATGGTTAGGTTTTGGCGGAGCATGAGGGATCAAAATTGTGTAAAGAGGAGAGGGAGGAGGTTCCCTTTTATATGGGAGGAGAGGGGAACCTTAGGAAAAACTTAACATATTATTTTATAATAAATTATTATTCGGTTTATAATGGCTCCAAAGTGACTTGTTTCAAGGTTAGGGTGGGGATGTGTCGCAATAATCTTAACCAATAGGTTTTTGAGAAGTTTAGGTTACCATTTTAACCTTATCATTTAGATTTAACTCTAAGTTAAATAATTTAACTTTTACCGTGTCTTCTTGTATTCTTACAATATATGGTTAATAAACTTTCTATAAACTTAAAATAGGATCCCAATTGGTTCATTAATGTCATATAAATTATTATATAAGTCTATTGGCCTAATATTATATTTTTAGGACCATTAGATCAATTAATAATATAATATTTGTTTTAAATACTCTTTTACGTCAATTTTGACACTACATGGTATTTTGTTTACTCTAAATTCATAACAGCATTATTACTTAAAAATAAATTCATCTAACCAACCATAATATGTTATATTGACCAATAAAATTAGTTTAATACAAAAAAGGATCAAATTACATTTATTTGGGTATTTATAATATGAATTATGTTAATATTTCATTAATAAGGTAATTACTACATCATCATTATGTCATAAATAAATTAAATTATTTAATGTCTAAAAAATATAAATTAACTACTATTACTTTGTAAATATCTTTACCATTCTAATGAATATTTATAGTCTAATTTACCTTATGTATAACCCTATATTAATTATGTTTCAGTTATTAAACTTTAATTTTGACTATTTTAACTCTTCTTTAAATAAAATAATAATAATTGTCCTAATCTAATACAAGTGGACCAAAGAGGTTCATATTTTACTCCTATGGTTGTTTTCAGTCGAATTAAACTTATCCAATAGAGTTAAGAAATGTGTTAGGGTAATAATAATATCATTTTTACCCTTAATTACCCTATTTACTTTTAACCGTGATAAATAAAAGTAAATAGGTACTATTCACCAAAAATTATTTTTATCTTATTAGACCACATTTTACTCTTTGATATTAACCGTGTCTCTATGATTTTTGGAATTCTACTCACAAAAGCGGTAAAATTATGTTTTATGTAAATTTTCAAATTCTCCTAGGAGGTGGGTAAAAGACGATGAAAAGTTCAATATAAATTTTATATATCTAAAATTATTATAAAATGACACCCATGAATTAAATTGAAATTATATAGGTATTATGTATCTATTTCGACCTAAAATAAATTTAAATAAAATAAATAATTATTCAAAAAAAATTTGGTTTTAAACTATAACTTAGTTTTTTTCACTATTCATCAAAAATTGAATGTTTTAAAAAAAATACCAAAAATTCACCCTAGGCTAATTTAGATATTCTGAATCAAAAAATGAAGTACATTTTGAAAGGTAAAATTTATAAAATTTAAAAAAGTGGGTATTAATATTCATAACAGCTAGTTTATATAATATTTTAATAACGTATCATTGTTTAGTGAAACTCGGTATTGCGTATAACACAAGCTATCGTGGAAGGTTGCTCTTGCATATAATGGAAGACAAGAATTGTGTTGCCTGTACTACAAGCTAATACAGTGTTGTGTGTAGTGAAAGATAATCTTGGTGTAGCGTATAACAAAAGAAATCAATGTAATTAAAAAGAATAATTCTTATAAAATCTTAGGGTGTTACAACATGAGAATCATATAAGGGTTATATTTCAATCTCTATGGAAGGAGAAGAAATTTGGAATGTTTTAAAAATGTGAATTTTGGTTAAAAAATATTTATTTATTGGGGAACATTGAATCAAATAAATGAATATTAGTTGACCCTGCTATGACAAAGGTTGTAGAAGAGTGGCCTCATACTACAATAGTAACTGAGATTCATAGTTTCCCAGAATTTTTGAGATATTATAAGTGGTTTTTGAAAAAATATTCGTGACTTTATAATCCACTAACCTTGTTAACTCAAAAAGGTGTTAAGATAATCTAGATAAAGGAGTGTGAATAATATTTCCCATAGATGAATAAATGATTGGTTAATACACCCATTTCCACTCTACCCACTATCATAGAAGGATTATCTATTTTTAGGGATGAATATTGAAAAGGGATAGAGTGAGTCCTCATAAAAATTCATAAGGTGATTGCTAATGCATCACGATTGTAAAAGAAACATGAGAAGAACTATTCTACACAAGACCTGGAACTGGATGAGGTTATTTTTTCTATGATGATATGGTGACACTATCTTTATGGGGGGAAATGTGATATATACATAGACCATCAAAGTGTGAAGTATATTTTCACACAAAAGTAATTGAACATGATACAGAGGAGATGGTTGGATCTTCTTAAAGGAAATTATTTTTCAATTCATTATCATGCCAGAAGAGGAGATAAATTCATTAATTCATTAAATAGGATTGACAGTATTGTGATAGAAATGATGGGGATTCAAAATAGATCCTTTGGTAAAAAAACGAGTAAAACTAGAAATAGGAATCATAAGGGAGAATAAATTATCAAAAATATCCAAAATTGTCTCTCAACCATCATTGATGTATAATATCAAGAAATATCAAAGAGAAGATCCTCTGTTAGAGATAAAGTTAGAGGTTGTGAAGAATAATAACTTTTCTTAGTTCAATATTGATTGAGAAGGTGCTCCTGAAATTTTAGAAAAGGATATGTATTCCATGTATTTCAGAAATAAGGAATGATATTATGGATATAGCTCATTTATCTGCTTACTCTAGACATCTAAGAAACATGAAAATGTATAGGTACCTTCATTATCATTATTGGTGGGATAAAATGAAAATTGAGATTTCTGACTAAACTATTAGGTTCCTTGTGGGTCAATAGGTGAATTACAAGTGGAAACATCCTAAATGTATGTTAGAACCACTACCCATACCAAATTGGAAGTGGGAAAATATCATTATGGACTTTTCCACTAGTCTCCCAAAAAATCCAAAGGAAACAATGTGATTTGTGTTATAGTTGACCGTCTCACCAAGACTTCCCGTTTTATCTCTAGTTGGGAAGATTATCCTATTGAACCACTTAAAATATATACATAGAATAAATGGTAAGTCCAAATAGAGTTCCACTTTCTATCATTTCTGATCGTGATCTATGTTTCACATCAAAATTATGGAGTAGTTGTCAGTATTCTATAAATATTGAATCGTATTTCAGTATGACCAATAACCCTAAATTTATGGCCAATCTAAAAGGACAATTCATACAAATTGGGACATGATGAGATGTTTTTTGATAAAAATTAAAGGTAGATAGAGGAAAAATGTCCCATTAAGTGAGTTCTCATGCAACAAAAACTTCTATTTGAGTATTCTTATGGAACCCTATGAAATACTATATGGGATGTGATATTGAACTCTTACTTGTTGGGATGAAGTTGTTGAGAGAAATATTCTTAGGCCTACTATTGTGTAAGAGATGTTATAAAATGTTCATTCCATCCAACAACACATAAAATATTCTTATATTTGATAGAAGATCTGTAAATAGACCCCTGCAACTCCAATTTTCAAAGGGCGATTGAACTCTTGAAAGATGAACCCGAGAGAGGGGTCTCATTACACAAATCCTTCTCCCATGTAGTTCATACCTACTTGGGGGGACACATAATGGTCCACCCTCACTAGGGAGATTCTATAAACTAGCACCTGGGCAACCCACTTAGGTGACCCACCTGGTTGAAGAGAACATGGGTGACCCACCTGTGAAAAGAAGACCTGGGAGACCCATCTGCGTGATGTACCTACATGAACCACTTGGGATCCCCACCTATGTGAACCTACTGATCCATAAAATAAAGGATTTACACCCACACCCCAACTCAGGATCAGAACTAGCATGTGTTCTCAACCCTCAGGGCTTGTCCCTTCTCTTTCTCCACTAATCCCCATGAAAAATGGAGAGTCGTTCTGTGAAATTTTCAGGTCGGTTGATGAAATTTTCTCATAAGCTTTATATGATATTAAAATACACCCAAATAATACCACAATTTGATATATTCTTCCTAACTCCATAAAAATTTGTTGAGTTGACATAATCCTCTCAGTTATTTTCCAGTGTTATGGGTTGAGATTATCCTCGTGTATTCCTCAAGAAACTTGAGTAGAGAAAATCTGAAAGAAACTCCTCTAACCTCATCACCAGAAAAATGAAGTCCATTTTGAAAGATAAAATTTATAAAATTTCAAAAAGTGGGTATTAATATTCATAACAGCTAGTTTATATAACATTTTAATAACATATCGTTGTTTAGTGAAACTAGGTATTGCGTACAACACAAGCTATCGTGGAAGGTTGCTCTTGCGTATAATGCAAGACAAGAATTGTGTTGCCTGTACTACAAGCTAATAAGGTGTTGTGTATAGTGAAAGATAATCTTGGTGTAGCTTGTAAGAAAAGATATCAATGAAATTAAAAATAATAATTCTCATAAAATCTCAGGGTGTTATAAAATGAGAATCATATAAGGGTTATATTTCAATCTCTATGGAAGGAGAAGAAATTTGGAATGTTTTGAAAATGTGAATTTTGGTTAAAAAATATTTATTTATTGGTGAATATTGAATCAAATAAATGAATATTAGTTGACCCTGCTATGACAAAGGTTGTAAAAGAGTGGCCTCATACTACAATAGTAACTGAGATTCATAGTTTCCCTGAATTTTTGAGATATTATAAGAGGTTTTTGAAAACATATTCATGAATTTATAATCCACTAACCTTGTTAACTCAAAAAGGGGTCATGATAATCTAGATAAAGGAGTGTGAATAATATGTCCCATAGATGAAGAAATTATCAGTTACTGCACCCATTTCCACTATACCCACTATTGTATAAGGATTATCTATTTTTAGGGATGAATCTTGAAAAGGGATTGAGTGAGTCCTCATGAAAATTCATATGGTGATTGCTAATGCATCACGATAGTAAATGCATAATGAGAAGAACTATTCTACACATGACCTGGAACTGGATGAGGTTATTTTTTCTATGATGATATGGTGGCACTATATTTATGGGGAGAAATGTGATATATACACAGACCATCAAAGTGTGAAGTATATTTTCACACAAAACTAATTGAACATGATACAGAGGAGATGGTTGGATATTCTAAAAGGAAATTATTTTTCAATTCATTATCATGCCAGAAGAGGAGATAAATTCATTAATTCATTAAATAGGATTGACTATATTCTGCTGGAAATGATGGGGATTCAAAAAAGATCCTTTGGTAAAATATCAAGTAAAACTAGAAATAGGAATCATAAGGGAGGATAAATTATCAAAAATATCCAAAATTGTTTCTCAACCATAATTTATGTATAAGATCAAGAAATATCAAAGAGAAGATCCTCTTTTAGAGAAGATGTTAGAGGTTTTGAAGAATAATAACTTTTCTTAGTTCAATATTGATTGAGAAGGTGTTCTGAAATTTCAGAAAAGGATATGTATTCCAAGTATTTCAGTAATAAGGAATGATATTATGGATAAGGCTCATAAATATACTTACTCTAGACATCTAGGAAGCATGAAAATGTATAGGGACCTTCATTATCATTATTGGTGAGATAACATGAAAATTGAGATTTCTGACTAAACTATTAGGTTCCTTGTGGGTCAATAGGTGAATTACAAGTGGAAACATCCTAAATGTATGTTAGAACCACTACCCATACCAAAGTGGAAGTGGGAAAATATCATTATGGACTTTTCCACTAGTCTCCCAAAAACATCCAAAGGAAACAATGTGATTTGTGTTATAGTTGACCGTCTCACCAAGACTTCCCATTTTATCTCTAGTTGGGAAGATTATCCTATTGAACCACTAAAAATATATACATTGAATAAATGGTAAGGCCACATAGAGTACCACATTATATCATTTCTGATCGTGATCTATGTTTCACATCAAAATTATGGATTAGTTTTCAGTATTCTATAAATATAGAATCGTATTTCAGTATAACCAATAACCCTAAATTTATGGCCAATCTAAAAGGAAAATTCATAAAAATTGGGACATGCTGAGATGTTTTTTGATAAAAATTAAATGGAGATAGGAGAAACATATCCGATTAATTGAGTTCCCATGCAAAAAAAACTTCTATTTGAGTATTCTTATAGAACCCTAGGAAACACAATATGGGATGTGATATTGAACTCTTACTTGTTGGGATGAATTTGGGGAGAGAAATATTCTTAGGCCTTATATTGTGTAAGAGATGATATAAAATGTTCATTCCATTCATCAACACATAAAATATTCTTATATTTGACAGAAGATCTATAAAGAGACCCCACCAACTCAAATTTTCAATGGGCGATTGAACTCCTGAAAGATGAACCCGAGAGAGGGGACTCATCACACAAATCCTTTTCCAATGTAGTTCATAACTACGTGGGGGGAAATATAATGGTCCAACCTCACTAGGGAGATGCTCTAGACTACCACCTGGGCAACCCACTTAGGTGACCCACCTGGTTGAAGAGAACATGGGTGACCCACCTGTGAAAAGAAGACCTGGGAGACCCCTCTACGTGATATACCTACATGAACCACTTGGGATCCCCACCTATGTGAACCTACTGATCCATACCGTGAAGGATTTATGCCCACACCCCAACTCAGGATCAGAACTAGCATGTGGTCTCAACCCTCAGGACTTGTCCCTTCTCTTTCTCCATTGATCCCCATGAAAAATGGAGAGTCGTACTGTGAAATTTTCTGGTTGGGTTCATGAAATTTTCTCAAAAGAATTATATGATATTAAAATACATCCCAATAATACCACAATTTTATATACTCTTCTTAACTCCCTAAAAATTTGTTGAGTTGACATAATCCTCTCTGTTCTATTCTAGTGATATGGGTTGAGATTATCCTCTAGGATTCCTCAAGTAACTTGAGTAGAGAAAATATGAAAGAAACTCCTCTAACCTCATCACCAGACTCCTATTCCAGGTTTAATCAAATTGGAATCCTCTTTAGGAGTAATCTCCAAAGAATCCTCAAATGGTGATGAGGTTAGAAATTATATTTCCCTCAACTATGTCACATTTCTATTGGAAATAGCCATGGAGTCTTATAGGTAAGTACATGGGGATATCTATTCAAGGGGATTCCACTCAAGAGTTTGCTGCATACTGGTTCTAGGGTTCTAGATAGTTTTTATCGATATTAAAATCCTTGTTGTGGTTCTCAGAGTGGGTTTTAGGATATTTTGGAAACAAGAAACTCAATTTGGGGAAGAAAAAGTACCTAAAATATTTGTATGAATATTATTTTAAATTTCATAGTGACAGAACTTAATGTTCTTCTCAAATTAGGGGAGTTATCGGTCACTTAATGAGTGTTTTTTCCGATGAATAGTTCTCCAATTATGGATAATGGTTGTTCTAATCAGGGAATATGGGTTACATGGGAATGAACCCATTTCAGGATTAATTTGAATGTGGATGGATCTTTTGAGCATAGGGTTATGTGAGGAGGAAACCTGGAACATGATGAGAGTTTCTTGGTGCTGTTGGGATTAAATATTTTATATATTCTAGGGAACTCTATTAGGGATATATTATGGTTTATGCATAGTGGTATCTTGCTTTGAGAGCTTTAGAATCTTAACATTTTAGTGATTGAGTCAGACACTCCTATTACAGTTGGGTTTCTATGAATTAATACATCCACTCCTTAGAACCATGATTATCTTATTGCGGAGTGAAAATTGATCCTAGATCAATGAGCAGATGTTAGTTACACATTTAGAGAAGTGAATTTCATTATGGTTGTCATGGTCAGCCATGAAATTTTTATTGGGGACATTATTATCTCCCATTGTATTGGATATATCCCCCAAAATTTTATGTTCATTATTTATTGTGAAGTTCTCGAACTCCAACCCTTTCTCCCCTAGGACTCACATTACACCTTCAAATGAAAATAAAAGGTGATATTTGAGTGAGTGATATCCCTTATTCAAAGGTAAATAATATTTCTTAGATTAATACATTCTTTTCCATATGATATGCTCAAATTTTATAATATGATATAGATAAAATAACTTAACATATTCATAGAATTTTGGACATATGTCCACTAGTATCACACTTAAACTAAATCCCCGTAAACATTGTTCAATTTTATTTTATATTGTATCACATTTAATTAATTAAGAAATAATATCCCAAAAATAAATTTTAAAATACTATAAAACACTTTTTGAAAGATATCATTGTCTTAACCACGTATCATATGAAATATTCTATGAATAAATATCAAAAAATCATTTTAGAAAAGCTCCAAAACATTTTCATGGGAACTCTATGATGTTCATCAAAATAAATTCCAATTTACTAAAATAAAAATGATAACCTCATAGACCATTATAGGGTTCAAAAAATTTATGGATTCATAAATTCCCAAATTTAAGAAAATCGAAAAATATAGAAAAGCATAAGTATTACTCAATATATAAAGGGATTTAGGGTTATCTCTAATAAACACAAGAATATACGGACTAATATCTACAATTGTATCATATAAAGGAATACATTTTCATATGATCATTTTTTCTAAAGCATTGAGTAAACACATGACAAGGTTTATATCAATTAAACATAACTACTCTTTTTTTATGGATTCATAAATTATAGACTAACTATATGAATGGAAACTTCACTTGTCATTTACTATGATGGATGAGAACATAAAATTACACTTATCTAAGAGAAAATGGAATCACATGTCACTTATCTAGGTATAATCATACATTCCTTTATTCAATATCAACTGAGGAACTGAATGTCATTCTCTTCATATAAGATGATAACTTCCATATTTATTAAAATAAGCCTATGAAATGATTAACAACATACCTAATAACTCCCTAATTGGATCACCATCAGGTTTTGATTAATAAAGGTTTGAAATTATTAATATTACTTACCAAATAAACTATCATGTTAAATAAAAAGTATTATTAAATCTCTCTCTAAATTTTTTAGATGAAATTTCTAAAACTTGGAGTATTAATAGATAGTGACTATGATTACATTCTACTATAGCATGGGTGTATTCAAGATCAATTCCTAATGTAACCCATGCTCTCACATTTTATAGGTATTCTATTTGGTTTAATCCCTCATCACTCTCTAATATCTTTCTTTTATCCATCCAAAAAATCAACATAACAATCATAGAGGTTTAGTGTTTCGAGTGGTGGTTAACCAACTCTATTTTTTTTGACGATTCTAATGAAATATTTTACTATTATATCTATACATCCATAAAAAAATTCATTAAGTATCATCCCTATTAGTTTCATTTGATATATTTTTCCAATATTATAATATCTCAAACTGATGACCATCATCGTACTGATCAAAGATATTTTTTCATTCAAATATTCACAAAATTAGATTTCATACTAGAATGGTATAATGACATCCAATTAATTGATAAATATAGGTCTATCCTTTTTTATTGGACATTATATTTTTATGAGAAAACAAATCTCATCAGAGGTATTATGGGTGTGCTTTAATAGTTTTTATTTTTCCCTTACATAATAATAATATTCTAAAAGGTATATGAGAATCTTATGGGTGATTAATATATGTAGATAAAAAAATATTGATCAAGAGGCACATAATTGATTCCCACATATATAGTTATATTTATTTATCATTTCTCCTATCACAGTGCATGTCACTTAATGCAGAAACGTATATCTACTTCTAAAAAAATTATCATTGTTAATAAAGTAGGAGTTTATCATGGATGAAACCTTTGAGATAAAATTGAAGCTACTTTTAATTTATTTTCTAATAATCCCATATGTAATCCACTAAATTTTCATAAGAAACTCAATATTTTCCCCCTGGCCAATGAATGACATCTACTCAAAAAAGGATCCATCGTCCCTTTTACCTAGCTTATTATTAATTAATAACGAGTACTTCTGCATTAGTGTTTCATACCCTACATAAGGGGGATAATTATGATATATAATAGGTTTATTTTACATATTAGTCATTATTAGATGTTTGAATATGTACATGCATAGATAAATTAGAGATCAAAATCATACTATAACTTATCTAAGTTGTTTTTTTGATTTGTTATTCCGATGATATTCTTCATCATTTATCTTGGTTTATCTCTTGAGGAAAATATTTAGTATTTTAGATCAATATGTTGTATTGGTGATATATTATTTAATGAAATAATTATACTTATAGATTACTAATTTATAAGAATTGGAATATATCATTACAAGATGGGGAGTTGGATCCTTTAAGGGTAAGTATAGAAAAATAGAAATATCATATATTTCATTTTGGGATGATTTTTGAACTTTCTTAATAGAAAATAAGGAAACATTAGATCCTATAGTGAAATAATTATAATATATAAAAAATTTAATAGAAATTTAACCAATGCATGAAAAATAAATATTTATAATTTTCCTAGGTGCCCAACCTGGTGAAATAATTTTCTTGAACATTTTCCTAGTTTTACCAAAAAGGATATCCTCATAGAATATTTTCAAAATCACTATCAAATAATTAGATTATAATTAAATAATTTAATGGGTCAGTCAACAAAATTGTTTTAGAGAAACATGAATCAAAAGAACTAATTCTTTTCGTTTAATGGTGTGATGGTTCTAATAAAAACATGTAGATACCTAAGACTGTCCATATATCTTCTAAATCAAGGTCCCTAAGTATGTCATGAAACATATTGAAATTATTCTACCCATTTTCCACTAGGATTATTAGTTTTATAGTTATGAAAAATGGGTCAGTTGAATATGGTTATTGTGACCACCTGAGGAAGAAGGAATTAATATTTATAGTTTGGCCGATACCATGTGTGACAAGAAAGAGAAATTATGCTGGATTACAAATTTAAATAATTCCTTATGGAAATATATTTATATGTATAAATATAGACATATCGATAATTCCTTACCCAAGGAAGGCATATATTCATTACCTTTATATCATATCTTCAAAGTATACTTAGGAATCCTCTTCGGATATTCATGATGGGTTATTTGTATGGGTGATATTTCATTCTAGAATAATTAGGGGATAATGGATTGGTTTTCATTTTTTTATTATCATTGAAATGGAAATCAATTTATTTTACACTATTCTTGAATTCAATAAAATAGTCATGGACTTGAAGAAGAAAGATATTTTAAATTTTATTTAACTTCTATGTCATCACTCTTGAGATGTTTAGTGAATTACCTATAAAATATTTTCACAATTTTGAAAACTTATATAAATATATAGAACAATATGCAAAAGCCTTATGATATAACATGATTATAATTAAGTTATTCCTTGATGTTTTTAATTCATGTAACTGATCACTACCAACTGAAATGAAATCCAAATAAGTGGTACTCTATTGTATGAAAATGATTGTTCTGTAACATCCCAATGATAGGAAAGGAGGAAAATCCCTTTGTTGATTGAGGATGGGTGGTATATATCAAAAATAGTTTTATGAAAATTGACTAAATTTTCATCCATGAACTCAGTAACTATTGTACTAGTGTTTTTGAGTTATTTACAATAATTTTTATGAATGGTGAATTCGAAGTCATTCTTTTAAAAAAACAATTTGGACCCTTTTTTATTCGAATGAAGGACTTAAAAATGATAATAAAATTTTCATTTTTTAGACTCAATTTGAATTAATTATTTTTTATCAAGGATATAGAGAAGTCTCTAGCTGATAATGGTTCCTACACTAATATTAGAAGTATAAAACTATTACACCCTATTCAAGAAAAGGTAATAATGAAAGTGGATGTTGAATTTTTTGGCAGCCCTTATCCCAATAATTTTAAATTAATATGGATGAAACATGAATAAATGATCTCATGAGAGGTGGTGGAATGATTAAGAATGATGGGGCATAGTGGTCATGGACATTAGGTAATATTATAAATATTTGAATCCAATCATGTTAGAGGAAAACGATTTTCATAGTGGGATTCTTCTATGTATTGAAAATAATATTCAATTGATAATACTATATATGGATTCTAATAACAATTACAAATACATGAAAATACCCCTTACCAATCCTGAGTCGGTGACCTATATTTTTTTTAAATGAAATATATTGCTACGGAAGTACACAGTGGTTTGAAATACATAGAGGGAGGGTAAAAGGGAAGAAAATTTATTGGAATTAGAGTCAATTTTTGGAGAGGGTTGTCTGGTTTTTTTAATCATAGGTTCCATAACTTATTATTTTATCAATTTAGTGATGAGTGAAACCCTTTTTTCACTATGTTAGAACTTCTTGATATTTTCATGTGTGAGTATAGCCATCCCACTTAATAAAAATAAATCTTTTAGAGTAAATTATAAAGATTCTCTGGTTATTATTTTTTAATATTAGGTAATTAGGAACTAAAAATATGAATTATATATCCCATGTATACCAAAAAATAATTTCTAACCCTACATGTTGAGTACTTTATGGGTTATCCAAGTCAAAAAAGTCATTTTTACCTCATGAGTATATTATCTTTCATGATGTAAAGTATTAAACATGTTAATTTTAAAATTTCATCACAACCTATAATACTCCATGAAAAATATCCATTAGGGGTAAATCAATGTCATAATATGATAAGTTAATTATTACCCACTTTAAGCATCAAATTAATGCAACATGAAAAAATAATAAAAATGATAATCCTTTTATATAACATGGTTCATTTTATTATATTATTAATATCATTTCAGAATACAATAAAACCTCATACATTAGTTCTAGTCTAATATCTCATAAAAAATAATTTTATAATGACTTATGTTTAATCTACATTGGGTTTTATTAAACTCATTACATCTGACTATAATTCATACCACATCTATGGATGTATATCTAATAATAAATATGATACTAAAATAATTTAATGTGTGACATATATAAAATTTATATCATTAATAAATTTGATATTATGAATCATATTCCTTTTGATTAACAAATTAAAAATGTATTCAGTATCATTTACTTTATAATATCAAATGTTAAAATGTTAATAACACATGTTGTCAATATAAAACTCTTATTAAGTTCATCATCATCAACTTGGAATATTTTCATTCTAACTTCTAATTTTAGCTAATATAGTGAAAATTTATTACGCTTTGGTTAATTTTATAATTACCAACATACTCTAAAATACATTAGGAAATAAAGTGACATTCACTTTGAATCTTGAGTTGTATAGTTTTTTATCCTTTAAACATCCCAAAATACAAATGTACTCTTAACAACATCATAGATACTATATTCTTTATAAAATACCATTTTATAATATAAAAACTTTTCTAAGTTGATGAAATAACACTTTTCTTCCTTTTATGGGATCATTTCAGTAGATAAACTTTTACCATGCATATCTCACATGGTATTCTATGTGTTTGTATCTTTAATTTAAAATTAATAATTTTCTCTTTAAAATGTGCCCGTAGTCATGATGGGATATATTACGATCATATTTTAAAAAATATATTAGATAATATATTATATACAAGATTTTTTTTTGACTTGTATCCTTTTTAGAAAAGTTCATGATTTTGATGAATCAAAAAACATGCATATGATAACATTATCTCATTTTATTTTTAACAACACTTTGGTAAAAATTAATTTCTCTTATAATATATGAGAAATAAGATATGAATACACATAAATTATTTATATATATTAGGGAAAAAATACTCATTTCATTCCAAATATTAATTATAAGAACCATTTTTAAATAGTATGAATGAAAAAAATATTCATGAATTTTTACCCTAATTTTGAATATTTTAATGGCTATATTTGATATTATAAACCCATGAAAATAAAATATATGATATGTATATCATTAATACCTCATATGGACTTTCAATGTATTCTATCAAACCCCTTCTAATATCTTAGACAATTAAATACATTAGGATCATATCCCCTCCTTCTTGATAAATCATTTGGGTTCAAATAACAATTACTATCTACTGGGAGATTGAATATTGGATCTTACAACAATAATTTGTTCTTTTAATTTGAAATTTTATCAATTTTTAAAACCAATAAAGAAAAAAATCTATAAATCTCATGCATATATCATATATCTTCAATACACTGAGAAAACAGGGCAATCATTAGTTGATATTATTAAGCACATTGGGTCTTTTAAAATAATTGTTATAAAATTAAGTCCATATCTGAAATAGTTCTTAAAAGAAAACTATAGTCTCACCAATTCATTGATATACACAATCATATTGAGTACATGGTTGAAAGATAAATATCATATTGTTATTTTATACTTATAAAAAACATTTAAAAAATTAATTTAATTTATTAATACTTTTCAAAAGCATGTTGATCCACTAATTGAACAACTTCAATATTTGTTTTCATACAAAGGTATTACAGAAACATATAAAATTCTACCTCCCTACTTAAGAAAGATATATATGTTCTTATACCAATAGAGGAATTTTCTTACATTAATATTTTTCATTCTCTAATATTGTTATCAAAGTCATATATGATGATGATGATATCGTTTATCTACAATAGAATCATCTATCAATGAGTATAATGTTTATATTCACTTAATAAGAATAATAATAAAACATGTTCCCAATAAAACGATAGATCCACTTTAAATGCATCATATGCGTTATTGGTCCAAGATCCACATTTCAATATGTGATGAGTCATATTTGGCATTCCTCTCAGCATGTAGATATACAGATGGACCATTATTCCAATCATACCAGATATTAATTTTAGATTGTTTATTTGATAATTCATCATCATAATTTTTCAAATGGATTCACTTAACATTTCTGATATGGTATCCTAATACTTCGTATTTCCCAGGATTTTTTAAGTACAATCTCATAACAAGATGTAGTTACCAAATTTTTAGGGTTACCGATTCCCACCATGCCTTATATAAGATAAATCATGGATACCCTAATACCTGGTTGAATTATTGAGGTCTTGAAATGTATTTTATTTGTAATAAATCTCATAACTAGTATTTTTTTAATCAGTTTTGAAAATATCACCATCATATCTCATGTATTCCCTTTTCCTGCACGGATGAAACAAATTATTTAATTTTGGATATTACCAATTCAACTAAATTATAAAGTTCAAACCATATTGATGTGTTACCCACAAAATATTTTTTTACTGACCCAAATTAAAATCCAAATTGAATTTAAACATATCCAAATTAATCCAATGCATAATATACCTACACCCCTTCCATGTAAAGGATTGTAATAATATAAAACCCATAATCCTTATATGAGTAATCATATACCTACAAGCAGATGACCCTCAATTTTCTAGATAGAGCCTATTCTCTTAGTCCAGTGGGCAGTTAGACCCAATGTCCCCTACCTATGGTTCTTTACTCAATAGGGACCCGAATTAAATTATAATTCTAACACCTAATCTGTATAATATATAATTAACTTCATAATCGATGCTCATAACCATTTAAAATTAAAATTCAAGAAAAAAAAATACAAAATCAATTATCATACCTTGCTTGTAACTCCATAAATGAATGAATGATAATTTAAAGAGGAATTTTAAGCCTTTGAACTAAAGAATATATCAATTAATGCAATAATTTTTTTAATTATCAATGAAAAATAGAATAAAACTAAATATATTAATATTTTATAAATTTAGAAATGAGACAATATTTATGAGAAATTGGTAGCTAATGATGTTATAAAAACATTATAATTTAGTAATGAATTATAAACATTCGATAAATAAATAAATAAAAAGAGATGATATTTATTTCTAATATGAGCTACTTAAAACTATCCTTTTATATGTACCTTATTTATTCATATGATTTTAAATAAAATATAAACAAGTTATATTAAAAATATATTATGTTAACTATTTATATAATAAAACTATAATATTTTTTTAACCATGATCATATCAATAATCAAAGCTACGTTTTATTTAGTTCAAATAAATTTCACTAATAAGGTATTTTCAATTTTAACATTGCAATATTATATTTAAAAAAATCATAATTAAATATTAAAATTTTTATATTTTTCCTTACTATTTAATTTATAATTATTTTATAAATTACTTTTGTATTTTTATATAAACTTCTTTATGAAATGATTATAAAACCTTTATTATGTTATTATAACATTTTATAGTTTATTAATGTATAAAAAATTATAAATTAATTAAATATCCCATTTTTCCATTTTCCTTAATTTATAAACAATTTATACATTATATAATTTTATTCATAATTGGGAAATGAGAAAAATTGAAATTTTTTATAGAATATTTATAGATATGGAGATGCCATAAGGCGTGAATCAGTCTGTAATCAATATTATGATTTACGATTGGCATGTCAAATCCTATTATTAAAAATATATAATTACCAGTTGTATTTTACTATATCTCCCTATAATATATGATATATTCGATATTAAAAATTATGGTAATACTAAAACACCCTTTAAGAATCAAGGGTATTCTTTGACGACATTAAAACTATGTACTCTGGGGCCATCATATAGGATGATTATCTGCATTATATGTTAAAATATCATGAAAATTGATGAAATTACATACTAATTCCACCTATGATATCCTATATCATAATGTAGGAGAATATCATGGATTTTCGTATCATATATCATAATTCATGCAAAAAAAACTACATCCTATTTAATTATTCCAAATATAATATCTTATATTATTCATTAGAATCATAAATTCTAGAATCATTTGATGTGTTCAAAGGATCAGATACCATTAATGGGATTTGAAGGATACAATATCACTTATTCAAGTAGTGAGAAATATAATGAAATCATATACCAAGATCTCAATGATATTAAAATGATACCTTGTATAAAAAACATAAAGAATATATGTCTTTACATTTTACTAAATTTGGCTATATCTATTTTCTTAAATCACATTTTTATTAAATATCATAGAGTGGTATTAATAATAATCCATTTATTGGGGTTTATCCATGGGTTGAACTAAATTATTAAACTCTTAGGTAGGATCCTTTTAAACTACCATGATATACTAGTACATCTGAATAAAAGGAGGAAAAATAAAAAATAAATGGTGGAATGAATAAAGAGGATCCATATCTACCATTTTAGTGGCAATAAAACTATTTATATATGACTAGGTGATGATCCCTAAGCCACCATTCATATATTTTAATTTTATAAAACCTTTGAGTAAAATTATTTAGTTAAATTACTCGTCACCTTCACTAGATCATCTATGCATTTATCTTATAAATAAATTCAACAATTCTCCCAAATATTTAATATTATAAAATGAATGTTATTAATGAAATTTTTTGTGGTTGATGGTTTTGATATGAACATTTAACATTTGGATACTTAACTTATTTGTAAGATATGATTCACACATATCATAATAATTAAAATATAATTTCATCAAATAATACATTATAGATAAAGGTAGTGGTACAGTATCCTATATCATACCTTATGATATACCTTATACCAAGGAAAATGTTATGGATTGACTTCAGGTAAGTCAAACCCTATAACATTCCAAAATTTTACAATAAGATATAGCAAATTGTAATATATATATAGGCTTCAGGGAATATCTCCATAAAAAGGATTTCATAACACAGAGGGATGTGTAATACTAAGGAATACACATACTCAATGAATCGTTCTTAAAGGATCATTCTCTATAGAGTCTAATTGTCGGAATAAGTAATAACTAAAGTCTATGTAACATTCCATAAAGGGTCACATACTATCCAAAAAGTGTTATTATAATGACTACATGTTTCCTTATAATATTAAAAAAATATTTTATTTATCGCGTTGCATTAAAAAAAGAATTAGTGCCCAGTAGTGACATGAAACCACAACTAAAATATATAATGAAATTACTATTTCATAATATGATTATTCAAAATCAATGTTTTTTAGTCACCATAGTTTCTATGGATGACATTAGAGAATAAATATAAATCAAGACCATAGTAATAATTATAAATATACATAGAATAGGTCCCCTATAAGCATCATAAAAGAAATTATTTTTAAAAAAAATAAAAATTTAAATTTAACACCCCAAGATTTCATAGAACATTATTTCTTCAAATTAATTCAATAACTTGCACTACATATAACACCGAGTTCAAGCGCACCACGAATTATCAAACTAGCCATTAAAAAAAGGTTATGAATAGAATTAACTAAAATTTCAGGTTTATATAACCCTTATAATTTTAGAATCCATATTATGAGTTTCATAGACATAATGAAAAAACAAATTCATTTTTTAGATAAAAGAAGTATTTTTAAAAAAAAATGCAATTTTACCAACTTTTATTGGTGAACCCTTTCTAAATCCAATATTTGAAACTTTTATATATTCAATTTGACAAAATAAGATTCATTAATAGTATCTGGAAATATGAATATAGTTTCAATAAATTTTTGGTGTTTTTCTGATAACTTTTATATTTGGGTGAATAGTGAAAATACTATATTTTAACTGAAAACAACTTTTTAATCAAAATAATTTTTAATATTAAATTATAAATTATAATGGTTTGGAAGTATAAATAGATTATATTTTTACCATTTAATCCAATTTTATTCATTAGAAATAATTTCACTTTAAAATTGAACATAAACAAGTAACAATCTTTTGTTTGTTATTATTTCTTAAAAACATGCTTTTTGGTTTTGACAATGGAAATTTATTTTAAATTAATAAAAGAAAATTCTATGTTTATAATTTGGTAAAATATAAATAATTTTTGAATTCAAAATATCAAAATTATCTTGGGGTGAGATTTTGGTAATTTTCTAAAAACTTTCAATTTTTGAGGACTAGTGAAAAACACTGAGTTATTGGTTAAAACTGAATTTATATTTAAATAATTATTTATTTTTTTTAAATTTATTTTTGGTAAAAATAGATACATAATACCTATATAAGTTCAATACAATTCATTGGATTCATTTTATAATAGGTTAAGATATTTAAAAAATTTATTGAACATATTACCGTCTTTTACCCACCTCCTAGGAGAATTTTAAAATATTCATAAAACTAAATTTTAACATTTCTGTGAGTTGAATTTCAAAAATATGAGAGACATGGTTAACCGCAGTAATTAAAATTTGGTTCAATAATATGAAAATATTATTTGGTGAATAGTAACTTTGGACTTTTATTTACCACGGTTAAAGGTAAATAGAGAAATGTAAGTTAAAAAGAATATTATAATAATAAAAAATTACCTTAAAAATTCTGCTAATCATATTGGATGAGTCATGGACGACCATGAAAAACCTTGGGTCGATTTTGGGACTCCATGGAGCCACTTATTAATGATAATGTCACTTTATTTCTATTAACTTAAAGTAAAGGCAAAAATGATATAAAGAAATAACTTTTAGTAAATCAATTTTTACATGGGGTTATATAAGTCATAATTTCGACTATAAAAATTCAATGTAAAGATAAAAATATTTCCTAGATAATGTTATTTTATTTATATTTTTTATAAATTAAATAATCTAATTTATTTGTGACACAATGATAAAGCAGTAATTACCTTATTAATGAAACATTAAATTAATTGATATTATACATATCCAAATAAATGTAATTTAAGACTTTTTATGAATTAAACTAATTTTTTAGGTTAATATGACATGTTAGGGTTGATTAATTTTTTTTTGTGAAGTGATAGTGCTGTTATGAATTTAACAAAAACTAAATAGAAAATATTGTCAAAATTGACATAAAAGAGTTTTTAAAACAAATATTATATTATTAATTGATATTCTATTCCTAAAAGTATAAGGATTAGCCAAAGCTATTCAATAATGTTATATATGTCATTAACGAAACACTTTAGGTTATTTTTGAGGTTTATAGTAAGTTTATTAACCATATAATATAAAAATACAAAAAGACTTGGTAAATGTCAAACTAATTAACTAAGAGTTAAATCTAAAAGATGAGGTTAATATAGTGACCCAAACCTGTCTAAAACATATTGGTTGAGTTTTGTTAGACCCATTCCCACCTTATCCTCTAAATAAATCATTTTGGATCCATTAGAAACCCAAAATTATTTTATTATAAAATAATATTTCAATCTTTTCCTAAAGTGCCCCTCACCCCTCTTATAAAAGGGAACTCCCCCTTCTCTCAAATTGAAACCTTCAAAGCCATTTGGATTAGCCAATGCCTACACAAATATATTATAAACTATCCCACCATCATCCTAGAGGCCTTACTTTAGTCATAAATCCAACCGATGGAGCCCTTTTGATCAAATCAAATGGAACAACCCAAAGAAGAGGTAAATATTTCATCACCTCTTTTAAGTTCAATTCTAATTACGCTTCTTCTTTACTTGTTGTCTCTATACTAAAATAATAAATCTAGTATCTTTTATATACAATGATGTTATTATAAATATGTTACAACAATATTCATTATTCAATCCATCCTTTGAATGGCATGTCACCATACATGCATACGTACAGATTACCATCTCCATGTCGTGGTGTAGTTGTTATTCAATACACTATTATTTGGATGGGTATAATAATGATGTATAATTTATTTAAATAGTAAATATGACATGATAATCATTCTGTATATATGATATACCATACAATTATATACAATTTTAATATCAAAAGAATGATATTGTCAGTCGTGCGTACGTACGGATTACCGTCTCCACAAACACGATGAGATTCATTTCCCATAATAACAATTGAGGAATAATTTTCATTTGATAATTAAAAATAATTTTTGTAGACTTGATATAATTATGGATATTAGTAAGAAACATCCCATACATAAAACTCATGACTCATGTAATAATTAATATAATGGAAAATGAATCAATTAACACCTGAAACTACGATAATACTAAAATATCATAAACAAAGCATTATTAGAAAATCATATATGATATAATAATTATGTATATGATTCCTATAGAATTTAATAACAATTATTCAACTATTATACATGAGGTTAAAGTACCCTCTACCAAGTAAAATTACATGGTAAGGGATAATTCTACAATCTCTTCATTACCTGAGTTTGTTTATACGTTATTATCTACTAGGACCTTTTTATCATCCACATCCATGTTTCTTAAAATGTATTTCAAAACATTTTTAATATTTACTAGATAACAAGTTAAATTAATTTATACCCTTATTTGACCTTATATGTTTTTAAGGGAATCTTTATGTCATTTTCCAAACAAAGAATTTTAAAACCTTTTCAACAAAATTAAAGTGAGAATGTCTATTTTAACTTATATGGAGGGTGTATCTATTTTCCGCCATTATAACATCGTCAAAGCTTCCCTTACAAGATCATAAGAATATTTTCCAAATAAACGTTATCTTTATAATTATGTTACTCTTAAATGATTTCAAAATATAATGATATATTTCTCTCAAATAGTTTGGATTTCATCTATGTCAACATACTTTGATTAATTTTATGCCTTTTTGAAGTAGATTTATTAGGATAAAAATATTCTATATTTTATTGATGGTTTTGTGATTTGTTTGGCTGTGGATGAGTTATTTTTAGGGCTTTCATGGTTTATGGTTAATGTATTAACATTTCATATGCTAGTTTTAATATGAATGTTTATGTTATATTTCAATGTTTTCATAAGATGAATGTATTGGACTGGTATGTTCCGGGTTGGGGACCAATAAAATTAAGCTCTCTGTGTTGGGGTATGGTTATAGCAAACCCTCTAGGTAGGAGTCCGGTTATAGAGGATCTATGGGTTGGAGTCCGGTTACAGAGGCTCTCTAGGTTGGATTCCAATTATAGAGGCTCTCTGGGTTGGGGTTCGGTTACAGTTATCCCCCAGGTGCTGGAACAAGGCCTTGACAAAAAAATTAAAGTCCGGTACTATACATTCCCTCATTATGAAATTAGTTATTACATGTGATTATTAGACTATTAGGATTTCCATGTCCATATTTATATGGTAATTTTTTATTTATTTACTCCATATAATGTTCAAGTTTATGTTTAAATGGCTGTTGTTTTTAATACACATCCCTCCTTAAATGTTTATAGCTTCTACTAAATTATTTACCCTTTCTGAGCATCTGACCTCAACCCTTTCTTATTTTTTATTTTCCCAGGACCCCTGGAAGTGTTTTATGTTTAAGATGCAGAGTTATGCTAAGGTAAAAATGGCATTCTCGAAGGAATATTTTTTTGTGTTGTATGTTGTAAAGTCTAATGTAACATTCATGTATGTAATCTATTTTCCAAGACTACTAAACTGATCAGTCTTTTGGGACATGATTACTTGTAATCATTCCAATGTATTAAAATAATTCACCAAATCTAGGAATCTAGGGTCAGAGCATTACAATTGGTATCATAGGAAGTTTAACAATAACCATGGTAACTAGATTTAGATAAATTCTGATTAGAGCACATTACCCTAAGATATACTTTGAGGATCAGTGTAGAATAACTTTCTAGAATTTTGATAATGTATAGATTTTATGAATTTTCCAAGAAAATATATCTCTGTCTGGATACAAGCAGGTAGAGGTAGATTTGTCACCAATATACCTAGGGGTAAAACCCAAAAACACCACTTTGAGCTAGACTCGAACAAGAACTGGTACACGACAACGAGCCTTAGTGCACTCTTGGATACAAAACTCCCAAGGGATATGATTAAGATAATTCTAATTTTCTTTATAAATCATTACGAAGAATTTATGAGTATATACCTCCTCAAAGAAAATATTTTTATGATTATTTTTTATATCCATAAACTGTTCAATTTACATTATGTATTTTAAAAGTTTGGAATTATTCATTATAATTCATAAACTGACATAGTGTGTTCCATTTTAAAGAAATGGAACCCATTATAAGGAATGTGACATCCAGCAAACCGTATGATTCAAAGAGTAATAAGGATCATATCTTCCATGATATTAAGAAAACATTTATGAGGGAAATAGTCAGCCATGTTTTCTCAACATATGAAGAAATAATATCATGTGTTAATAAGATAAGAAAACAATTATCTGAGTCCTATGGATTTTAATGGAAGTAAGAGAAGTAAATGATGGAAGAGAGAAAGATGGATAATTGGAAGAGGGAAAAGTAGGATTTCCCCATATGTGATAACTGTGGAATGAATCACCTTGGTAAATGCTTGAAGGGAATACGGGTTTCTTACACGTGTGGAGAAAAAGGACACTATGTACGTGTTTGCAAGGGTAAGTAAAAAGTTTCAAATGTACAATGCTTTATCTGCAAGGCACTGGGACACTACATGAATCAATGTCCCAGTCATCAGAGTATACATTAAATGATACTATTGGATAATAATCAAGTTATGATACTACCTCATATGAAGAGGAATTACTAGTGTTCTTATGTTGTTATTATAGAATTATTTTATTTGAGTGTTGTATCAATAATGTACTAGTTATATGAATTATGGAGATAAATAAAGATTGTAATTCAGTAAAATTTTATTAAGAATGTTAGATTATATGGTTCTCTGACAAGTGACTTAATAGTAATCTACAGTTTTTGAAAAAATACTTGGTTGAAGGAAATTTAATCCTTAATATGGTCCTAATAACGAGGAAGTGATTTTGGAATAAGAGATGGTTGATTTGGATAAATTATATTGGATATTCTTGACTTCCTTGGAATAGATTATTAGTTTGTTTATTTCATCATTGTGGGAATATTAAATATTTTTGGATATAAGGAATATATCAAGTATTATATAAAGGATATGGGAGCATGACTGTAATCAATAATGTTTTATGGTAATTCAGGGTGTTACCATGTTTTAAAATAATACATGATGAAGGTGTTCACATGTTATTTATTGGAAAAAAGGATCTTTATTGTGTTTTAATTCCTTATAAATTTTGGACTGTGAGTTTGGATATATGTATTTTGGATATGTATAAAGGTTGGGATGGATTATGTATGAAATTTGATACTATTGTTAAGGTTATTTGGGGATTTAAAAAAAAGGACAACACGTAGACTGTGTGACAACCCATCACATCGGACAAAGCGTTGAGAATCGAACCCACAACCATAGTGCGATTGGGATTTATCGCCTACCACTGGACTACGTGAAGTCCCTTGATTGTATAATGTAGTTTATTTTATTAAATGGTCTGATAGGTGAATTATAAATTCATTTCTTTGAACCCTATAAAAACAGGATAAATAAAATATCTTTTTAAGTTATATTACCTTTTAGAGTGATAGATGAGTTTGTGGTAGAATTTAGTTAAAGGATGGAACTCTACTTGTCATGTATATATATATATTTTCTTCTCTTATTATATGAATAAATTAATTCATACACTTTTTTAAGGGATCTTAAAACTAAAAACATATTATCCTAAGACCTTATGTTTTGTTGAACCGATGATAATATAAATCATCATAGATTGATGGATTTTAGGCCCTCAATTATAGAATTGTTTGTGACTGGTGACCTCAATCACACCCTATAAATATTTATGTTTTCCCTCCAATTATGTGTATCTAATTCAAGCAATGTTCTCCTAATCGAGATCATAATTTGGTGGTGACTTTTCCATTCCCCTTTTCCTCTTATTATGACTAAATTTTATTAACCCAATTTTTGATATGGTTTTTCCCACAAAGGTAATTTCTATTTTCATCCTTTTATTTTAGAAGAAAAATTTCAAATTGCAATGATTCAATTTATTGAAGGCAGTAATGATGTAACACCCCAAGATTTCATAGTATGTTTCTTCAAAGTAATTCAATAACTTGCACTACATGCAACACTAAGTTCAAGCGCACCAACACTTACCTAACTAGCTGTTCAAAAGAGGTTATGAATATTATTAACTATATTTTGAACTTTATAAAATCCTTATAATTTTAGAATCCATATTATGAGTTTCTTAGACATAATGAAAAAATAAATTCATTTTTTTCTGATAAAAGAAGTATTTTTTTAATGCAATATTACCGCCTTTTAATAGTGAAACCTTTTTGAATCCGTTAATTGAAACTTTTATATATTAAATTTGAAAAAAATAAACTTCTTCTTTAGAATAGGGACCTTATAATTTAGTTTCAATATCGTTTTGGTGTTTTTCTAATAACATTCATATTTGGGTGAATATGGAAAAATACTATATTTTAACTGAATTTTTTTTAATCCAAATAATTTGTAGTCTTAAATTATACATTTTAATGGTTTGGAAGTATAAATAGATTATATTTTTACCATTTAATCCAATGTTATAAATTGGAAATAATTTCACATTGAAATTGAACACAAACAAGTATCAATCTTTTGTTAGTAATTAATTCTTAAAAACACGCTTTTTGGTTTTGACAACGGGAATAAATTCTAAATTAATAAATTAAAGTTATATTTTTCGAATTTGGTAAAATAGACTTAATTTTTGAAATCATAAAATCATAAATATCATGGGGTGAAATTTTGGTATTTTTCAGAAAACTTTTAATTTTTGATGAATGGTGAAAAACAATTTGTTATTTGTTAAAAACAACTTTTTATTTAAATAATAATGTATTTTATTTAAATTTATTTTAGGTAAAAATAGATACATAATACCTATATAAGTTCAATATAATTCATTTTAGTCATTTTATAATATATTTAGATATAAAAAATTTTTATTGAACTTTTTACAGTCTCTTACCCACCTCCTAGGAGAATTTTAAAATTTGCATAAAAAAGAATTTTACCATATCAATGAGTTGAATTTGAAAAATATGAGAGACACGGTTAATATAATTATGTAAAATGTGGTTCAATAATATGAAAATAATTTTTGGTGAATAACAACTTTTGACTTTTATTTACCGCGGTTAAAGGTAAATATGGTAATTTAATGTAAAAAGAATATTATAATAATAAAACATTACCTTAACACTTGTCCTAACCTTATTTAATGAGTCATGTCTAACCATGGGCATCCTTAGGTCCATTTTGGGACCCCATGGAGCCACTTATAAATGATAATGACACTTTATTTTAATTAACTAAAAGTAAAGGCAAAAATGTCATAAACAAATAATTTTTAGTAATTCAATTTTTACATGGGGTTATATAAGTAATAATTTCGACTATAGATATTAATTGGAAATATGATGTTATTTCCTACATAATAATATTTTATTTATATTTTTTAGACATTAAATAATTTAATTTATTAATGACACAAGGATGAAGATGTAATTTCTTTATCAATAAAATATTAAAATAATGGATATAATAAATATCAAAATAAATGTAATTTGAGACTTTTTATGAATTAAAATAATTTTATAGGTTAATATGACATTTTATGGATGATTAAATAAATTTTTTCCGATGTAATAATGCTGTTATTAATTTTAAAAAATATAAAATATTGTAAAATTGACATAAAAGAGTTTTAAAAACAAATATTATATTATTAATTGATATTCTATTCCTAAAAATATAAGGTTCATCCTAAGGTATCAAATAATATTATTTATGTCATTAATGAACCACTTGTGGTTCTCTTGGAAGTTTACAATATGTTTATTAACCATATAATATAAAAATACAAAAAGACATGGTAAATGTAAAACTAATTAACTAAGAGTTAAATCTAAAATATGAGATTAATATATTGACTCAATCCTATCTAAAACCTATAAGTCGTGTAGGGACTTACCCATCCCCACCTTATACTCAAAATAAATCATTTTTGAGCCATTAATAACAGAAAATTATTTTATTATAAAATAATATTTTAATCTTTTCCTAAGGTGCACCTCACCCCTCTTATAAAAGGGAACTCCCCCTTCAATCAAATCCACACATTCAGAGCCATTTGTCTTGGCCAAAAACTACCCCAATATCCTCTCAATATTCCTTCCTTCATCTTAGAGGCCTTCTTTTTGTCAGAAATCCAACCTAAGGAGACCTTTTGATCAAATCAACAGAAAGAACCTGAAGAATAGGTAAGCATTTCATCACCTCATTCAAGTTCTTTTCTTCTTCCACTTCTTCATTCCTTGTTGTTTCCACTATAAAATAATAACTCCAGTATCTTATATATATTTTGATGTTATTATAAATATTTAACAACCATATTAATTATTCTATCCATCCTTTTAATGACATGTCACCATACGTTCGTACGTACGGCTTACCGTCTCCACGTCGTGGTGTAATTCTTATTCAATGCATTATTATTTGGATTGGTATAATAATGATGTATAATTGATGTAAATAATATATATAACATTATAATGATTCTTTATATATTATATACCATCAAATTATATATGATTTTAATATCAAAAGAATGATATTGTCACTTGTGCGTACGTATGGGTTACCGTCTCCCCGAACACGATGAGATTCATTCCCCATCATAACCATTTATGACTAATTTTCATTTTATGACTAAAAATGATGTTTAAGGACATGATATAATTCTGTATATTAACAAGTAACATCCCATCCATAACAAACATGACCCACGTAACAATGAATATAATGGAAAACGAATCTGCTAACACACAAAACAACGATAATACTAAAATATCATTAACAAATCATTATTATAAGATCATATATGATATCATATTATATATATGGTTCTTTTATAAATTAATAGAAATAATTTAACAATTATATAGGAGTTTAATGTAACCTCCACCAAGGAAAATTACAATGTAAGGGTGAATTATACAATTTCTTCATTATCCGAGGTTGATTATACGTAATTTTCTACGGGGACCTCTTTATCATCTACATCCATGTTTCTTAAAATGTATATCAAAACATTTTTACTATTTACTAGAAAATGAGTTAAAGTCATTTATACCCTTATTTGACCTTATATGTTTTTTAAAGGAATCTTTCCATCATTTTACAAATAAGGTACTTTATAACCATTTCGACAAAATTAATGTAAGAATGTCTTTTTTAACTTATACAGTAGGTGTGGCTATTTTCCCCTGTTATAAGATCGTCAAGGCTTCCCATACATGATTATAAGAATATTTTCAAAACAAATGTTTTCTTTATAATTATGTGACTCTTAAATGATTTCAAAATAGAAAAGGATATTTCTCTCAAATAGTTTTGATTTCATCTATGTCAACTTCCTTTGAAAATTTTTACGCATGTTTGAAATTGATTTATTAGGATAGAAATATTTCATATTGTAGTGAGGGTTTTTGATATGTTTGATAGTGGATGAGTTATTTTTAGTTCATTCATGGTTTATGATTAATGTATTGAAATTTATTATGCTATTTTTAATATGAATGTTTATGTTATATTTCAACCTTTTCATAAGATGAATGTATTGGAATATTATGTTCCGGGTTGGGGACGAGTAAAAGTAAGCCCTTTGGGTTGGGGTCTGGTTACATAAGACCATCCGGGTTAGATTTTGGTTACAAAGGCTCTCCGGGTTGGTGTCCAGTTACAGAGGCACTCCAAGTTAGATTCTGGTAACAAAGGCTCTCTGGGTTGGGGTCATGTTACAATTATCCCCTAGGTCCTAGAATGAGGCCTTGACATAGAAATTAATGTCATGTACTATACATTCACTCATAATGAAATTATTTAATATATGTGATTATTGAACTTGTAGAATATCCATGTGCATATTTATATGGTAATTTTTGATTTCTTTTTTCCATATTATGTTCACGTTTATGTTTGAAAGGCTGTTTTTTTATTACACATATTTCCTTAAATGTCTATAGATTCCACTAAATTATTTACCCTTACTGAGCATCTGAGCTCCCTCTTCCTTATTTTCTATTTTTCCATGATCCCAAGACGTGTTTTATGTTTAAAATGCATGGCTAAGCTTTGGGAACAATGGAATTCTCAAAGTATTTTTTGTGTGTTGTATGTTGGAAAGTGTAATGTAACGTTCTTGTAAGTAACCTATTTTACAAGTCTGCTAAACTAATCGGTCTTTTGGGAATTGATTCCTAGTAATCATGACAATGTATTAAAATAATTCACCGACTCTGGGAATCTAGGGTCGGGGCGTTACAGTTGGTATCAGAGGAAGTTTAGCAATAACCTTGGAAACTAGATTTAGATAAATACTGATTAGATCACACTACTCTTAGATAGACATTGAGGATTAGTATAGAAGAACTTCCAAGAATGTTGGTAATGTTGAGATTTTGTGAGTTTTCCATGAAAATGCATCCCTGTCTAAATACGATCAGGTAGAGCCGGCTCTGGCATAGATGTACTGTCATGACCCACTCCTCAAAAAGTGTACCCCTCCTAGGTAGGCAATGTGAGAAGGGAGATAATGACCCCTGAGTCCCGCTTCCAGTAAGCCCCATGTTGGCGACTAGCACTGAGGGTATAGTAACACACAAATGGGAGGCATTACCCTCTAAGAGAAAACATGCGGAAGAGAGAGATAATATAGACACCAACCAATTCCAACTGAAATATAAAATATTCCTATGTTCATATATGAAATTCCATGGAAACGTACTACAACTAAAAGGGGAAACTAAAAGTACCCAGAATAATGGAAAGACAATAGCAACTACAAGCCCGAATAGCTCCTACAACCACAAGATAGTATTAACCAGTCCGATCTCCAACCTGCTCCAATTGACCTAAAAAATAGTTTATATATAGGCAGGGTGAGTATAATAGTATACTCAGTAGGATCCTCCCCGATGCCTCTCGTGAAAATGTAAAGAAATCATGATAAATCATAGTGAACAACAACTGAAACTAACTCATCACCTAAACATGTATAATAAGTTCCAAACCTTACCATGGCTACTCTCATGAAGTAACACATACAATAATATAGCATATTGTAATGAATATCAAAGGTACCCCGCTACAACATCCCCACTAGTTTTCCACATTTCCCTAACGACATACATCATGTGCATCTCTCTCCGAAGGCTTTCCCATATAAACATGGGAGAATCTCCACAATCTGCACCACGTGCACCGCAAAGGCTTTCTCGCAGACACCTGGGCTAAACACCACACCACCCTCACAACCCAATGTAACCAGGTAGTTTCTAGGAGCCACCAAAACTCGCATAATGTGTATCATATATCGGGTATTATACCTCAAGACATCACAGCCCATATGCTGAGTAAGGTTCCTCAAGCCATCACAACCTATACACGTTACACCTATAGTAGTCCATAGGATACTATATCCAGAATTTATGTGTATGAAATAACCACAAGACATTAAATCCCTATACACACATATATGGAGAAAACTAACCACTGTGCCTACCAGAAAAAATATCTACCAAAAGAAGAGACCGGGGTCAAAGGGGGTAGTCAGCCATTCAACCTCCCATAAGAATGTTGGGGAAAACACCCCCTAGGGCTCAGAATCCTCGGGGTGTCAGTTTACCTTTCCGAGAGGGTGGAGTAGCATTTAGAAACAAAAAAAGTATAGAATATATATATCTCACAACCACACTATGGGCATAACCTAGTCTTAGACACAACTGTAGCTAACATCTCTCAGACTCCAGGCTGCCACATCTATGAATAGGTATCCTATAAGCAGAGAACCAATTAAAGAACTTCAATAGGTTACATCATTCCTTATTTGAATAATTCCACTTTACGTTAATTAAGTCTTTGCACATTAACTAACCATGAACAAAACCACATTAAACATCGTTGGCATACACCAAGGGTCCACTTTCCCCTTTTCAAATTACATCCTCATCATTATGTTCTGGAAAATTCCAACCACATGGGTTAACACCATTTAATCAATCTTTCATTATAGAAATTACTTTCCCATATTCCCAGAAATTCTAGAAAAGAAACCTATGCTACTAAACACAAAGGGGGCACAACACGGTGAGTAGATATGCTACCCGTCGAGTCTTTGCCGCCTATAGCAAGAGCATAGAACCATTATCCCTCGAGAGGCTAAACACGGAAAGCATGTGGCATACCCTGCGTGTCTTTGCCTCCTTCAAAAGAAGGGTAAGCAAGACCAGATGCCTTGAGCCATGGGGAAAAGTAAAGTAGATAAACATTCAATCAAACCACCTAACATCCATCCATCACATCCATCCCATACCATCATCCTTGGTGTCCTCCTCGACACCCACATGTATAAACTGATGCATCTTGCCACTCTAGGCGTCATCTGCTGCCATAACCACAAGGCCTCCCTAACCCCACATACCACCACAGCCCTCCAGGGTCACATCGCAGCACAAGCAGTGGGAAATCAAGCATCACATCAAATAGGCTCTTGGCCCTTTAACAAAGCATCCATCCTTCATACAAAATGAGCACTCATAGCTCCAAACCACAAGGCATTCGGCCTTACAGGCAAGATGGTAACTCAGAACCCTGTCCAACATTATCTTTTAACAACAACAAGTTCTTTAATCCATATTGAGTTAACCAGTTCACTATTGGTAGGTTCCAACTACTGGAAAATTAACCAAAAAGCTATCATAGATATCACAATTCAATTAAACAATTAACATGACATTCCTTTAAACAATAAGAACCAAGAACACCAACCGTATTCGTTCACATGCATATTTATCTTTAGCCAATTATTTATCAATTAATTCCGGCTTTACGTTCTTTCTCAGTTCATCATGAACAACATGATAACAAAAAAGACATAGATATCACACTATCTAGAAAATCAAGAGGCAAACCGTTATCATGGTACAAAGCAACATATGTGAGCAAACCAATTCATTTAATCTGGTTCAAGTATTTAATTAGGTCAATATCATTGTGATCTAAAGGGATAAATCATGAAAAATATATGATTGCACATAATCAATTAGAGAAGCCACGAATCCCCCACCTTCAAGAGTTCTTGACGTTATTTATCCACACAACGGGTCACAATCCTCCACTCGCGACAAATGCATCCACCCGAGGATTCCACGGTACGACAACACCAACCAAACCCCAAGAAAAACCCATTATAAGCATGGAGATTACATGTTATAATATGGAAAGGAGAATAAGAGAAGATGATCCCAAAAGTAATGTCAATAAAACATACCTTATATGAAAGATTCACTAACACTGCTCAGTTGCATCCAAAATAGAACGAAACCAATCGAAGGAGTAGTTTTTGATTGTGAAAATCATTTAGAAGGTTTGAAAAGTTCTAACATCTCATAATAGAGAACAAAGAGGAAGAACAAGGGAGAATGATATCTTCTTCCTTTTTGAATATTTAATTAGGCGACAATTTAAGATCTGATTAATTCTCCATTAAAAATGGATCGCATTATCCCACATGGTTTGACCAAGTAAAAACATCTCAGCCTTAGGAATAATTAATATAGTATTTATGGCCTTTGAAATGACCTTAAGAGCCCTTAAAATAAGTATTTAAATGTATTTTATGTCAAAGGAAATTCCAAAAGGGGAAAAACTGTAGGAATCTGGAAACACTGTTCACCCACCGTTACTGTACATGAAACCAATCTGTGAGACCGATCTGTGAGACCGATATCTGAGATCAATCTGTCAGACTGATTTGTCAGACTGATCTATCAGACCGATATGTTAGAGTGGTCTGTCAGACCTATATGTGAGACCGATCTGTGAGACCAATCTGTGAGACCAATCTGTCTGACCAATCTGTCAGGCTGATCTGTCAGACCGCTCTGTGAGACCGATCTGTGATACCGATATGTAATAAAGATCTGTGAGACCCTTATGTTAGACCGATCTGTGAGAGCGATCTGTGAGACCAATTTGTGAAACCGATCTGTCAGACCCATCTGTCAGACCCATCTATCACACCGATCTGTCATAACAATCTGTGTGACTGATCTCTGAGATCGATCTGTTACAGTTCATAAAACTATAAAAACTGTTCACAGAACTGGAAAATTGGAAATGTTTTGGGGATAAGTCACATTGACCTCCTGGAACACCTCCAACACCATATTTTCAAAATGTAATGGACCGGAGAGGTCCAGACCATTACATCTGATACCTCTCAAAACATTATCATCCTCAGGAATTTAAAACCAACCTAAAGAAAAGAGGGGTCCGAACAACCACCCCGTAAAATACCTCTTAGGGGAAAACCACTCTGAGTGGTTCTAAAGCTACGACAAAACCACGACATCTGAGAGAAAGGGGACAAGAAATCCATATCCAAACAATTCAAACATAACGTCTCATCAAAGGAACATAATATAAAGGATCAAATAAAACTCATCACAACAACTTATAATAGCTCTGGGTACTTAACACGCATATGTGACTCACGTTCCGATGTACTCTCCTCCATGCAACTGTGTTGCCACAATACACTAACTAAGGGGATAGAACGACCACACAACACCTTCTCCTTGTGGTCTTGGATATCCACAGGTCGCTCCTCGAAGGTCACATCATCATCAACATCGATCTATCCCCAATCGATGATGTGAGAGTCATCATGAAGATAATGACAGAGTTGTGATACATGGAAAACATCATGTATCTGACACATCTGTGGGGGAAGTGCTAATTGATACGCCACAACTCCAACATGAGCTATCACCTCGAAAGGCCCAAAAAACTGGGGAGAAAGCTTACTTCCATGACCAAACCTTCGCTACCCATGACAGAGAGTCACCTTCAGAAACACATGATCCCCAACATTAAACTCCATGGGTCTCCTCCTTTGATCAGCATATGATTTCTCACGATCTTGTGTTGTCTTCATCCTCTCATGAATCACCTAAACCATCTCTGTTGTATTCTACACTAGTTTTGGTCCAAGAATTTCTGACCCTCTGACCCCAGTCCAGCACAACGAATAACAGAAAGGCCGGCCATACAAGGCTTCAAACAGTGCCATATCGATGGTAGAGTGTAAAATATTATTGTAAGAGAACTCTACCAAGGGTAAGTGCCTCATCCATGAACCTCCACAATCAAGAACACAAGAGAACAACATGTCTTCAAGAGTCTGGATGGTTCACTCTGTCTGACCATTTTTTTAGGATGAAAAGCAGTGCTAAGGCACATTTGAGAACCAAATCATGTTGGAGACCTCTCCACGCCCTCGATGTAAAATGAGGATCTCGATCAGAAATGATCATTCTATGTACTCCATGAAGTCTCACCACCTCTTCTAGATACTGCTAAGGGTGAAATACAGAACTCTAGAAGAACCGTCTCGCGCATTGCCAAGGGAACAAAAAGCCTTCCATGATACAACACTCTGTGTTGTTCATCCTCCGACCAACCATCAAGGGCCTCACCACAATAAACTCTGTCTCTCCAAACTTCCACCCCTGGATCACCCAATTGGGACTCTTCCACCTTCTGCATCAGGGATGACTACACCATCATCTGGAAAATACAACCTCTACCTCCAACATATTCCATATCAAGATGCAAAGATGACAGTTCCTCCATTACTCTCTAGGGATCACCGGATTCACGCACAGCATCACTACGTGAATTTCGGCTCAACACATTAGCTACAACATTCACTTTTCCAGGTTTATACGATATTTTGAAGTTGTATTATTGTAATAACTCCATCCACCTAAATTGTCGTATGTTCAAGTCACGTTCAGAGAAAACATACCTCAAACTATTATGATCGGTGAAAACCATAAAGCGCTCACCAATGAGGTAATGTCTCCACAACATCAGCGCAAACACCACGGCTGCCAAATCAAGATCATGGGTGGAATAGTTGCGTCCATGGGGACGCAACTTTAAAGACCCATAAGAAACAATTTACCTCTACTGCATGAGAACACAACCTTGCCCCAGATGTGATGCATCACAGAAAACATCAAACTAGACTCCCTCAGCTAGAAGACAAATAACTGGAGCACTTACTAACTTCTAATTTAGATACTCTAAAGACTCCTGACACAGATAAATCAATACGAAGGCCTGATCCTTCCTGGTCAAAGATGTTAGAGGAGTCCCAAACCGTGAGAAATTGGCTACGAACCTCCTGTAGTAGCCTGTGGGACCAAAGAAACTTCTCACCTCTGAAATTGTCTTGGGGGATGCCCAAGACACAACTGCTTCTATCTTTGATGGATCCACAACTACTCCCTGTTGAGACATAACATGCTCCAAGAAACAGACTTCTTGAGCCCAAAACTCACACTTCGACAACTTCCCAAACAACTGATGTTGGCGAAGAACTCCCAAAATGGCTCATAGATGCTCTGCATGCTCCTCTTCAGATGTGGAGTGGACAAGGATGTCATCGATGAAAACCACCACAAACATGTCCATAAATTCACGGAACACAGCATTCATGAAACCCATGAAAACAACTAGAGCATTCGTCTCACCAAATGGCATTACAACAAACTCATAATGCCCATGACGACAATGGAAAGAAGTCTTCGGGATATCCTCATCCTTCACATGCATTTGATGATATCCTGAACACAAATTGATATTTGAGAACCAACTTTCACCATTCAGTTGATCGAAAAAATCATCAAAATGTGGAAAAGGATAGCAGTTATTTATTGTCACTTTGTTTAAGCGATGATAATCAACACACAACTGCAAACTTTCGTCGGCCTTCTTCACGAACAAGACCGGTGCACCCCATGGTGTCACACTTGGCTGAACAAAACCGCACTGTAATAGACCATCAAGCTGTATACGTAGCTCTCATAACACAGAAGGGGCCATCCTATACGGAGACATAGAGATATGAGATGCTCCTGGGTGTAGCTCAATCCCAAAATCAATCTCTCGTCGAGCGGGTAATGCTACAACCACTTCTGGAAAGACATCATGGTACACCTCCACGACCCTAGGAAAATCCAACTGCTGATCCTATGATGAACTCATCATCAACTTAGCCATCAAGGATGATAAGGATGGAACTCGTCTATGACCAAAATGAGGATCTCTCTCACAAACAAACAACACTTGATCTCCATATGCATCAAAGAAAACAATCATCTTCTTGTAGTAATCCACGATATCCTACAACGAGTACAACCAATCCATGCCGAGGATGACATCATATGGTTATATTACTAAACATAGGAAATATCCCCAAGAGCGGTTCTTCCCAAACACCAGCTCACAATCTCTACATACTTTAAACAAGATAGCTCGACCTCCAACTAGCGTAGTCAATGCCAAGGGCACTGGAAGCCTCTCTACCTCAAGTCCCAAAACATGGAAAAGGGTAGGTGATATGAAGGAGTGCATCTCTAATGAATCAATAAAGGCATACACCAAGGTATAAAACAAGCAAAGGGTACCTCAGACGTTGTCTGGCTCGCCTAGAGCTAGCAACGTTAGAGAATGAAGCTGACCACGACCTCCTCTACGGCCTCTCTGACCCTGATGACAACCACCACCATGGCCGCGCTCTTCTCTCTGAGGACGAAGACGTCATGGGGATCTTCTATACCTAACCCATCTACGCTCTAGTGATCTAAAACTGGTGCTTCCTTCTACTATTGCCTCGGCTGGAATTGCCTCAATGTAGGAACCTGTAGCGGAGCACCCGGTGCACGATGACTGCTCGAAAAAGTCAGGCACTCCCGCTGCTGATGACCACGACCACCACAAGAAAAACAAGCGCCTAATCCTTTGGCATAGGCCTGAGAGTTGCTGCCTCCAGAAAAACGAGATGGGAACGGCTGGGACCTACCCCCAGGTGAACGGAAACTCTTATGTCCTGAAAACTGGGAATCCTGGACCACAACTCTGCTTCGTGAGGAATCATGACGATTCCCCTCTCGTGACAATCCGGTCCGGGCCAAAGTTCTATCAATAACCTATGCCCTCGTCAACACCTTAAGATATGTCCTCAGCATAAATGGGGTGACCTGGCGTAGGATCTCGGGATGCAAAGCCTCCTCCAAATGCCTCGCCCTAGCCACCTCATCTAGTAACAGGTCTGAAGCATATCATAGAAGGTTCCTGAAACAGATTCCAAAATCTCGAACACTGAAGCTCCCTTGTCGAAGGGTAAGAAGCTCTTGATGACTGGACGCCTTCGCGGTCGAAGAATGGAACTCAACTCTGAACTTTTCCCGAAACTCCTCCCAAGAGATCGCTGACTCATCACGATCCCTGAGGAACAAGAGCCACCACTGCCTCGCTGCTCCACACAGCATCGTCACAACCAAGGACACCCAGTGCTCCTTCCAAGAACATATCAAACTGAAGATGATATCGACCTCCTCTAACCAGTCTTCCGGGACTGAATCTGAAGCTGTGCCCTCGTACTTTTGCAGACTCTAGCCTTGAAACACTCAGAGTGTCTTCTTCCACGTGTCGTCGTCCTCAACCTCTACCCGGCGGTGATCGGATAGAACGGCCTGCTAGACATTTTCTTCGCAAACCTGATAAGGAAGTCGACCTGGAGCCATACCTTCAAAAGAACAAACCATTAGAGCTTCCAATCCTGGATTATGGCAGACTCAACATTAATTAATTTATTGTTTTCATTTGTTCGTTTTAGGCTAACCTATCCCAAGGTCTACCCATTCAAATACAGGTGCAAGGAAGAATTTTGCATGATCCTTTCCTAGGTCTCTACCCTACAAACATTATCACCTTGTTTAGTAGCCATCGTAAACTTAAAGGTCCGTGAAATAGATCATAGGGGGCCCAAAACGCCTATGTCTCTACCGGTCTCCAATGTTTACCCCACTTTCTAAACACGAAGGAAACCATTTCCCTACAAACCATGAAACCTCAACTGTTCCAACTCCAATATCCATCCTATCCCTCAACCAGACCTCTAATACCAATTTGACATGACCCCTCCCCACAAAGTGTACCCCTCCTGGGCCGACAATGTGAGAAGGGAGATAATGACCCCCGAGTCCCGCCTCCAGTAGTCCCCTGGTTGGCGACTAGCACCGAGGGTATAGTAACACACAAATGGGAGGAATTGCCCTCTAAGAGAACACATGTGGAAGAGAGAGATAATATAGACACCAACCAACTGCAACTGAAATATAAAATAAACCCAAGTTCATATAAAAAATTCCATGCAAAAGTACTGCAACTAAAAGGGGAAACTACAAGTACCCAAAATAAAGGAAGGTTTGCAGCAACTACAAGCCCGAACAGCTCCTGCAAGCACAAGCTAGTAGTAACCAGCCTGATCTACAACCTGCTCCAAGTGACCTGAAAAATAGTTTATATATATGTAGGGTGAGTATAACAGTATACTCAGTAGGATCCTACCCAAAGCCTCTCATGCAAATGTAAAGAAAGCATACTAAAGCATAGTGAACAACAAGTGAAACTAACTCGTCACCTAAACATGTATACTATGTTCCTAGCCTTACCATGGCTACTCTCACCAATTAACACATACATGAATATAGCATATAGTAAAGAATATCAAGGTCACCCAGCTACTACTTCCCCACTGGTTTTCTACTTTTCCCCAAAAACATACGTCATGGGAATCTCTCTCCAATGGCTTGCCTGTATAAACTTGGGCTAAGCTCCATAATCTGCACCATGTGCACCAAAAAGGCTTGCCCGCAGACACCTGGGCTAATCACCACACCATCCTCACAACCCAAAGTTACCAGGTAGTCTCCAAGAGCCACCACAGCTCGCATAATGTGTATCATACGTCAGGTATTATACCTCAAGCCATCACAGCCCTTACGCCGAGTAAGGATCCTCAAGCCATCACAGCCTATACACTTTACACATATAGTAGTCCATATGATACTATATCCAGAATATATGTGTGTGAAATAACCACAATCCATTACATCCATCTACACACATATTTGGCGAAAACTAACCACTGTGCCTACCAGCAAAATGATCTAACAAGAGAAGAGAGCAGGGTCAAAGGGGGTAGTCATCCATTCAACCTCCCATCAGAATGTTGGGGAAAACACCCTCCGAGGGCTCAGAATCCCTGGGGTGTCAGTTTCCCTTATCGACAAGGTGGAGTAGCATTTAGAAACACAAAAATTATAGAATATATATATCTCACAACCACACTATGGGAATAACCTAGTCTTAGACACAACTGCATCTATCGTCTCTCAGACTCCGGGCTGCCACATCTAAGACTAGGTATCCTATAAGCACACAACAAGTTAAAGAACTTCATTAGGTTACTTCATTCCATGTTTCATCAATTCAACTTTATGTTAATTAATTATTTTCACATTAATTAACCATGAACAAAACCACATTAAACATTATTGGCATACACTAATGGTCCACTTTCCCCTTTTCAAATTACCACGTCATCATTATGTTCCAGCTAATTCCAACCCCATGGGTTAACACCATTTAATCAATCTATCGTCACAGAAATTACTTTCCCATATTCCTAGGCATTCTATAAAAGAAACCTATGCTACTAAACACAAAGGGGTCTCATCACGGTGAGTAGATATGCTACCCAGCGAGTCATTACCACATATAGAAAGAGAATAGAACTATTCTCCCCCGTGAGGCTAAACACGAAAATCACATGGAATATCCCGCGTGTCTTCGCCTCCTTCGGAAGAAGGGTAAGCAAGACCAGCAGCCTTGAGCAGTGGGGAAAAGTAAAGAAGATAAACATTCAATCAAACCAACAAACATCTATCCATCACATCCATACCATACCATCATCCTTGGTGTCCTCCCTTACACCCACATGCATAAACCGATGCATCTCGCCACTCTAGGAATCATCCGCTGTCACAACCACAAGGCCTCCCATCCTCCACATATCACCACACCCCTCTGGGGTCACATCACTGAACAAGCACCAGGAAATCAAACAGCACATCAAATGAGATCTTGGCCCTTTATCAAGGCATCTAGCATTCATACAAAATGAGCACTCATGGCTCCAAACAACAAGGAATTCGGCTATACAAGCAAGAGGGTAACTCAGAACCCTATCAGGCATTATTTTTTATCAACAACAAGTTATTTAATCCATATTGAGGTAACTAGTTCACTATTGTTAGGTTCGGACTATGGGAAACATAACCGAAAAGCTATCATAGATATCACAATTCAATTAAACAATTAACTTGACATGATTTTAAACAACAAGCACCAACAACAACAACCATATTCGTCCACATGCCTCTTTATATTTAGCCAATTAATTGTCAATTAATTCCAGCTTTATGTTCTTTATAAGTTCATCATGAAAAACATTCTAACAAGCAAGGAATATATATCACATTATCTAGAAAATCAAGATGAAAACCATTATCACGGTACAAAGCAACATATGCGATCATACATATTCTTTTATTCCGGTTCAAGTATTTAATTTGGTCAATTTAATTGTGATCGAAAGGGATAAATCATGATAACTCTACAATTTCACATAAACAATTAGAGAATCCATGAATCCCATACCTTGAAGATTTCTTGACGTTCTTTATCCACACAACGAGTCACAATCCTCCTCTCGCGACAACTGCATCCACCCAATGATGCCATGGTACGACAGCACCAACCAAACCCGAAGAAAAACACAGTAGAAGAATTGAAATTACATGATATAATATGGAAAGTAGAACAATAGATGATAATCCCAAAAGAAACCGTGATAAAACATTCCTTATATGGAAGATTCACACACACAACTCGGTTGCATCCAAAATAGAGAAAAACCAATCAGAGGAGTAGGGTTTGATTGTGAAACTCTTGAAGAATGTTTGAAAAGTTCTAGTGTATCATAACAGAGATCAAAGAGGAAGAACAAGGGAGAATGATATCTCATTCCTTTTTGAAGATTTAATGAGGCGACATTTTATGATCCGGTTAATTCATCATTAAAAACGGATCTCATTAACCCACGCGGTTTGACCATGTAAAAACATCCCGACCTTAGGAAAAATTAATATAGGATTTATGGCCTTTAAAACGGCCTTAAGAGACCTTAAAATAAGGCTTTAAATGTATTTTATGTCAAAGGAAACGTCCCAAGGGGAAAATAGTATGAATATGGAAACACTGTTCACCCACCGTTACTATACATGAAACCGATCTATGAGACTGATCAGTGAGACCGATCTGTTAGAACGAACTGTCAGACCCCTCTCTCAGACCAATCTGTCAGACCGATCTGTGAGACCGATCTATGAGACCGATCTGTGATACAGATATGTCAGACTGATCTGTCAGACTGATCTGTCAGACCGATCTGTGAGACCAATCTGTGAGACCAATCTCTGAGACCGATCTGTCAGACCGATCTATCAGACTGATCTCTCAGACTGATCTGTCAGACCGATCTGTCAGACCGATCTGTGAGACCGATCTGTGAGACCAATCTATGAGACTGATCTATTACTGTTCATAAAATGGAAAAAACTATTCACAGAACTGGAAAATTGGAAAAGTGTTGGGGATAAGACACCTTGACCTCTCGGAAGACCTCCAACACCATATTTTCAGAACGTAATGGACCGGAGAGGTCCGGGACATTACATGTACCTAGGGGTAAAACCCAAAAACACCTCTTTGAGCTAGACTCGAACAAGAACAAGTTCATGAAAATGGGCCTTACTGCACTCTTGGTTGCAACACTCCGGGGGGATATCCTTAGGATAATTATCATTTTCGTTAAAAATCATTAATAATTATTTATGAGTATATAACCTCTGAAAGAAAATATTTTTATGATTATGGATTATATCCATAAACTGCTTAATTTTTGTTATGTATTTTACAAGTTTGGAATTATTCACTTCCATTCATAAACTGACGTATTATATGCTATTGTATGGAAATGGAGCCCAGTATAAGGAATGTGAACTCCAGCAATACATATGATCCAATGAGTAAGAAGGATCATATCTTTCACGGTATTAAGCCAAAATTTAGTAGGGAAATAATCTCTCATGTATTATTAACATATGAAGAAATAGTATCATGTGTTTATAAGATAGGTAATGAATTATCTGAGTCCTATGGCTTTTAAGGGAAGAAAGAGAAGAAAATGATGGAAGGGAGAAAGATGGATAAAGGGAAGAAGGAAAAGAAGGATTTTCCCATATGTGATAATTATGGAAAGAATCACCTTGGTAAATGATTGAAGGGAATGATAGTTTGTTATAAGTATGGATAAAAAAGACACAGAGTACGTGATTGCAAGGATAAGAAAAAAATTTCAAATGTACAATGTTTCATATGCAAGGAGTTGGGACACTACGTGAATCAATTTCCCAGTCATCAGAGTATACCTTAAATGATGCTATTGGATAATAATAAAGTTATGATACTATCTAAGATAAAGGGGAATGACTAGTGTTCTTATGATGTTATTATAGAATTATTTCATTTGAGTGTTGTATCAACAATATACTAGTTATATGAATTATGGAGATATATTATGATTTTAGAACAGTACTATTTTATTGAGGATTTGAGATTATATGGTTCTAGGAGAAGTGACTTAATAGTAAGCTACACTTTTTTGAAAAAATACATAGTTGTAGGAAATGTAATCCTTAATATGGTCCTAATAATGAGGTAGTGATTTTGGAAGAAGAGATTGTTGATTTGGATAAATTATATTGGATATTCTAGACTTCCGTGGAACCAGTTAATAGTTTGTTTATTTCATAATTGTTGGAATATTCAATATTTTTGGATATAATGAATATATCCAGTTTTATATAAAGGATAATGGAGAAAGAATGTAATCAATAAGTTTTTATGGTAATTCAGGGTGTTGCCATGTTTTAAAATAATACATGATGAAGGTGTTCACATGTTATTATGTGGCAAAAAGAATCCTCATTGTGTTTAACTTCCATATAAATTCTGGACTGTGAGTTTAGATAGAAGTATTTTGGATAAGAATCAGGGATGGAATGGATTACGTTTGAAATTGGATACTGTTGTTAAGGTCATTTTTGTATTTTTATAAAAAGGAAAACACACAGGCCATGTGACAACCCGTCGCATCAGACAGAGCTGCATGAATCGAACCCACAACCATAGTGAGATTTGGAATTATCACCTACCACTTGACTACGTGAAGTCCCTGGATTGTATAATGCAGTTTTAAAGGTTATGATAGGTGAATTATAAATTCATTTGTTTTGGAGCCCTATACGAATAGGTTAAATATAATATTTTTTTTAAGTTCTATTATATTTTAGAGTGAAAGATGAGTTTGTGATAGAAATTAGTTAAAGGATGGAACTATACTTTTCAAGTATATATTTCTTTTCTCTTATTCTATGAAAAAATTAATTAATAACCTTTTGGTAAGGGGTCTTAAAACTAAAAATGTGCTATCCTAATAGATAATGTTTTGTTGAACCGATGATATTTTTAATCATCTTAGTTTGATGGATTTCAGGCCCATAATTCTAAAATTGATTCTGACTGATGACCTCAATCACTCACTATAAATATTTACATTTTCCATATAATTATGTGTATCTAATTTCAACCAATTTTTTTCTAATCGAGATATTAATTTTGTGGTGACTTTTTAATTTCCCTTTTCCTCTTATTAAGACAAAATTTTATTTATCAAATTTCTGATGTGGGTTTTCCCACAAAGGTATATTTTATTCTCAACATTTTATTTTCGAAAAATAATTTCAAATTGCGAGGACGCAATTTATTGAATGAGGTAAGAATGTAAAACCCCAAGATTTCAAATTACATTATTTTTTCAAAGTAATTCAATAACTTCCACTACACGCAACACTGAGTTCAAGCGCACTATGACTTACCAAACTAGTCGTTCAAAAGAGGATACGAGTAATATAAACTAAAATTTTAACTATATATAATACTTATAATTTTAGAATCCATATTATTATTTTCTTAGACATAAGGAAAAAAAATTCATTTTTTCAGATAAAAGATGTATTTTTTAAAAAATTCTATTTTACCGCCTTTTAATGGTGAACCATTTTTACATCCAATATTTGAAACTTTTATATATTCAATTTGACAAAATAACCTTTTTCTTTAGAATCGGGACATAAGAATTTAGTTTCAATAAGTTTTTGGTCTTTTTCTGATAACTTTCATATTTGGGTGAATAGTGAAAAATACTATATTTTAACTGAAAACGACTTTTTTAATCAAAATAAATTTTTGTGTTAAATTATAAATTCTAATGGTTTGGAAGTATAAATAGATTATATTTTTTCCATTTAATCAAATTTTATTCATTGGAAATAATTTCACTATGAAATTGAACATAAATAAGTGTCAATCTTTTGTTAGTTATTATTTCTAAAAAACAGGTTTTTTGGTTTTGACAATGGGAATTAATTTTAAATTAATAATCGAAAATTCTATGTTTAGAATTTGGTAAAATATAATTAATTTTTGAATTCAAAATATCAAAATTATCTTAGGGTGTAATTTTGGTATTTTTCTGAAAACTTTCAATTTTTGATGAATCGTGAAAAACACTGAGTTATTAGTTAAAACCGATTTTTTATTTAAATAATTATTTATTTAAATTAAATTTATTTTAGGTCAAAATAGATACATAATACCTATATAATTTTAATATAATTCATTGTATTCATTTTATAATATGTTTAGATTTATAAAAATTTTATCGAACTTTTTACCATCTTTTACCCACCTCTAGGAAAATTTTAAAATTTGATTAAAACATAATTTTACAATTTCTGTGAGTTTAATTTCAATGATTTAAGAGACATATTTAACCTTAGTTAGTAAAATATGGTTCAAATATGATGAAAATAATTTTTGATGAATAGTAAATTTTTACTTTTATTTACCGTAGTTAAAGGTAAATAGAGTAAATCAAGATAAAGAATTATTATAATAATACAAAATTACCTTAACACTTGTCCAATCCTTATTGGATGATTCATGTCTAACCATGGAAATGCTTGGGTCGATTTTGGGACCCCATTGAGCAAATAATGAATGATAAGGACACTTTATTTTAATGAACCTAAAGTAATGGAAAAAATGACATAAACAAATACCTTTTAGTAAATCAATTTTTTATATGGGGTTATATAAGTCATAATTTAGACTATAAATATTCATTATAAAGATAAAAATATTTCCTACATATTGGTATTTTATTTATATTTTTTAGGCTTTAAATAGTTTAATTTATTTATGACACAATGATGAAGTAGAAATTACCTTATCAATGAAATATTAAAATAACTGATATTATAAATATCCAAATAAATGTAATTTCAGACTTTTTATGAATTCCAAAAATGTAATAGATTAATATGACAAGGTAGGGTTTATTAAATTAACTGTTTTTTAAGTAATAATGCTTTTACGAATTTAACAAAAACAAAATTGCAAATAGTGTCAAAATTGACATAAAAGAGTTTTTTAAGAAAATATTATATTATTAATTGATATTCTATTCTTATAAAGCTATGGTTTATCCATATGTCATAAATAATTTTATACATGTCATTAATTAATCACTTGATGTTATCTTGGAATTTTATAGTAGGTTTATTAACCATATAATATAAAAATACAAAAGAGGCCCTCCCCGTTACAGTTATCCCCTTAGTCCCGACACGAGGTCTTGACACAGAAATTAATGTCCGGTACAATACATTCTGTCATTGTTAAATTAGTTATTACATGTGATTATTCTACTACTAGAATATCCATGTGCATTTTTATATGATAATGTTTGATTTTTTTCCATATTATGTTCAAGTTTATGTTTAAAAGGCTTTTTATTACACATCTTGCCTTAAAAGTTTATAGCTTCCACTAAATTATTTTGCCTTACTAAGAATCTAAGCTCACCCCTTAATATGTTTTATTTTACCATGATCCCAAGAAGTGTTTTATGTTTAAAATACAGGGTTAATGTAATGGAACAATGGAATTATCAAAGGGTTTTTTTGTGTTGTATGTTGGGATGTGTAATGTAACGTTCATGTATGTAATCTATTTTCCCAGACTACTAAACTAATCGGTCTTTCCGGACTTTATTCCTTGTAATCATGACAATGTATTAAAATAATGCACTGACATTTGGAATCTAGGGTCGGGGCATTACATTCAAGACATGTCTTGGAATATATATGAAAATATCAAATTTCAGGAGAGAACATTGGAGATAGATTCTTGGAGAAGTGGTTAATAGAATATATAAGATGATAAGAGAGAATATGATTATTGAATATAACTAATTATATTTTTTTTATAACTAGTATAAATAATCATTATATATATGGTATAAATACCTCTTAGATTTTTTAACATTTTATATAAAAATAACATTTTTATTCTATAAATATTTATTAAATTTTATGAAATAAAAAAATTGCTTTAATTGGATGTAAGATATCATATTCTATAAAAACATTATTTTATTAATTTATAATAGGTTTTTCAGATAATAATTTAGTTTATCATATTTATTAATTATTTTTAATAAAATAAGGAAATTTTTTGGACTATAAATATCAATATTATGTAATTGTGTTTTTTTAATATTAATTTATATTCAAAAACAAGATATAGTAAATATATAAAGATGACATCATAATATCAATATATCATCCAATAGGTAAAATTAAATTAGTTCATATTAAATGAGTTATTTACTACTTTTTTCACGAATGAAGTCACTATTTTAAATATTTTTTTTAAAATATATTTTGTTTTCCCATATCTTTCACTTTTACCTACAAATACCCCCTTTTACTACTCAATGAAAGACTATAAAATATTGACTAATATAGAAACACATTACTCAAGTAACCTCTCATAATTCACTTACTCCCATTGGTGATATTCTTATTATAAATAACACGTAAGATTTAAATCATAGAAGGTCACTAAATAAATGGTTTATTTCAAACAAGAGGTAATTACACTTTATATATATATATTATTTTTATTTCTATTAAATATATTTATTTATCAAATTATATAGTTTAGAAATTTGAATTAAATTTTATAATGATTTAATAACATTTAATTTCTTTAAAACGATATATTTAATATAATACCAATATCTTACAATATTTCCACATAATAGTTGGTTTAACCACATACATTGGAGATGTTATTCTATGATCAGAAAAATATTATAGTATGGTTATTATAATAAAAATCCTTTTCGATATTTTGTTTTTTATGTATAATATTACAGAATTATGTAATGAATATTCATAATATTGGTTGAAACAAATTATATTATGGTTAGTTATGTTTCATAAAATAATTGAACTGAAAATACTAATTATGAAAATCATATCCATAATTGTAATACATCATCATGAAAATTAATAACTAATATAATTATTATATACCATATAAATTTTAATTTAAATATACGATTATATCATATATAAATAATGAATTCCATGATAAAAATTGAGAAATGGCCATGCTTGACTTTGAAAAAATCCCATATACTGAGTTATATTCCATAGCAAACTATTCATTATTTTGATAAATATAAGTTACTTTTAGGGGTTAGATGGAACCCATATGAAGTCTTAGTCCAATTCCATATGTACCATTTAGAGGGCCCAACACATTCAACCACAACGAATATATACCAAAACTCATGTAGTATCCTGAAAAAATAATGAATCCCAATGAAACATATATTGATAAGCAACTAATTAATAACCAATTTATAATAGAAATAAATTATGAAAGATAAATTAAATGTAGATAAAGAAGGTTATGGAGTAAATAATTATGAAATGAAACTTTAATATATAAGAAGTTATAGTTTCATAAAGAAACTTGGTACTTGAGGAAAGGGGATATCTCTCATTCCGTCTCAAAATCACTCTTTTTATTTTTATTTTTCTCTACATTTATTGTATATATTTTCATTTTAATTTATTATATTACCATAATTGAAATTATTTTATTTTTGTTGTAATTCCCTTTTACTATTCTTTTGTTTATTAATTCTTTCATCATTAATTGCGAAATTTATAATAGGATATATTCTAAATTACCACATTAGATATTTCTTGAGTTTTCTTTTGTGTTACCTTAATTTCTCTAGGATATATATATTATATATTTTAATATTTTTTAAAGTAACTTTACAATATCTTAAAAATTTCCCACTTAATTTATTGGGGGTTTATATTTTTTTCTTATTTATCCTTGTTTAGTGTTAGGTCATTTTATGTGGGACAATTATGAAACACATCCCTATTTATTCCAGAGAAATCCATATTATAAATAATTATATATATAGGATTATTTTTAACATTTTCAATATATGTGGAGCATAGTGTGTTGTGATTATTATAATTTTATGGCTAGACTTATATGTATATAATACCTCAAGGCATTGGGTATTGTTTATATCTAATGTAATTCTGTGTATGGTATATGGATATTTTATCTATCCCAACAATTTTATGTTGTATTAACACTAATAATTGAAATATGATTATCATTTCTTGCTATTTTGTTATTTTTCACATTCACATGATATGTTATATTCTTATTCAATATTCATGTTTTACTATGAGCCTTATTATCTCAATATTCTTGATATTGATTGATTTTATAGTAATTTGTCTTTTATTTCCTCAATGGTCTATTTTAATACTCTTTACTCATTGTATATCATGTATTTATACAATATGATAAATTTATAGATGTTTTAATATGATCCATTTAATAAATTTTTATTGTCTTATAAGTGACGATGATGTAGTATGACTAAAATGTTTGATGAAAATATACCTTTAGATTATGGGATGTGTAATAATATTTCAATTATTATATAGAATTATATATAAGATTTTTAAAATTATATATGTGATATAGGGATCATTATAATTATAATAAAAGATTTTTTTTGATATTTTTATAGATTAAGTAAGATATATATAAATGAAATACAATAAATATAACCTATGTTGAACCAGAATGTGCTATAATATAAAGTATAATAAAAATATAAAGATCAAATCTTCTAAATTAATATTATAATAATTCATCATTTAGATAATTATATTATTATTTTCCCATACAAATTTTATGTTTTTTTGTAAATTGTTGGAATAAGGAGAAATTTAGTTAACAACCAATGTGATGGATAATTCACTTATTTTCAAAATTATCTACCTAATGTGATTGATGTGGGAGTTAAAACCCTAATGTATATTATAATATATTTGTATTTCATTTTGAAATATAACCTAAAAATAGTGGAGTATCCAAATTCACCAAAATAGAAGAAAAAAAGTAATTTAGTACATTATATGGTAGTTCACACCTTTACTTAATAGATATTCAAATCTAATAATTTTTTAATAAAGGATCAACACAATAATTTTTTTTATTATTTTGAGAAATAAAATCTACACTCGTTATTGCCTATTTTGAAGGAGAAGTGGATCAGTGGTGGTCAGTAATAAATAATTAGAATCCTAATGATAGATTTGATTTTATGTAATGTTGTGAATTATAATTTTTTTATTATTTTCTATTCTCAATAAAATATTTATATCATAATGGAGATTAAATTATGAGAGATTAATAAATTAAAAAAATGAATCTTTTGAAACCTATAATGATATTTTTATAAAAAAAATTCATGTAATGCCTCATGTTTTCCTCAATTCCAAAATGAAAATTTACATGTTATTTAGTATGTTAATAAAACATCTCCAAAATATTTTAAAAATTAGTGGCTTTGGAACTTATGATTAAATGGTTTGATGTTATCATAAAGTGAATATAGATTTTACTGAGTTTCAATGATATCTTAGATCTATATACAATAATAGAATTTAAATGCTTAATCTCAGGGGGTGGGGGGTTCAAATTAAGAGTTTCATTTTGGGAATAGTAATCCATTTAACATATATATAAACCATGAAGTAGTACCGAAATAATTTTCTTAAAAGAAAATTAAAATTATTCAAATATAAAAAATTAGGTCACTAAAATCATTTTATTGAAGAGACACAGAGTGAAAAATTAATTTGATAAATAAATATAAGGATTCAATCAATTGGATTAATTAAATTCCATACTAGGTATACAATAGATTTATTTATAAAAATCCAATATTAACTTTAAATAAAATTAATTCTTACTCTATATCCATTAATATCTTAGGCTAGTATATAAATATAAAGAGAATTATTAATATTATTTTTAAAATTCATCCACAGATATGGATCTTCTTACATAATATAGAATAATATTTACCTCATATTTTGGAGATAAAATAAAAAAATTAATATTCAGAAAATTAATATTATATTGGAATACACTGATATATTTTCAAAATAATTATCTAACCTTACCCTATATGAGGAGGTCGAGTTATCAATATAACCTGTAAATTTTTAAATATGTATTTCAAAGATCCCATAAAGAATATATAATAAAGAATTAGATGAATTAAGGAAGTAAATCTATGGAATTATTTTCAATGGATTTTTATGGACAAGTTAATCTTCCAATTGGGTCATACAAGTTTTCTTTTTCAGGAATAAAGATGTATTATTGAAAATTTTCATTTATTATTGGGATCTCGTCAAGATAAAAAGCACGAACAATCATCTTTTTCCATATATTAGGGAATTATTTGATCAACATCATGGATATTAGTACTTCTCAAAATTGAATATCTGATGATAAATATTCAGTTGAATGTGAAATGTGAGGATATTATAAAGTAAAATACTTTCACCTAGAATGAATACTATATGTTGAAGGGGATTCCATTTGTATTTATAAATTAAATTGAAATATTTATCGACTTGATGAGTAAATTTTTTGGATATTAACTCAATAAATATGAAGGGTATTTATAAATAATATTCTTATATATTATAATAGATAAAAAGATCATGAAGATATTTTAAGAATTTTTTGTAGAATATTATATTGTAGAATTTTTCTTTGAATATTTATAACATAACTTTTTGATGAATTAATTTACATTAATGGGGATGTGATGATAAGATGATAAGTATAGGGATATATATAAATCCTCATAAAAAAATTTATTAAAAAATTTCCTAAGACAACTATTATAATATATATTAATAGATTTCTTAAGTTAGATGATTTTTATCAATGATTTGTAAACAACATATTAAAATATTCCAATAAACTCAAAAAACAGAAATGGGTAATTTTTTGAGATAGAATATTGTGAATATTGATTTCTGGTGCTTAATAAGTGGTTTGTTACTGAACATATATTCATACTAACTATAAGTATAAAATGTATTTTCATAAACAATGATGATTTAAAATATGTATTTATATGTGAAATAATGAAAATTGATAATTATATATCTTGTGTATCATGAAAAATGATGATCCATGATGAAAATTAATCCATCTAAAATCCATGGTAAACAATTTTTATTTATCAATTAATGATATGGTGTCATTATGTCTAGGGTGATAATTAGAATATATATAACAAAAAAAATCTAATGGTATATATTCACATAAAAATATATTAAATATGGTAAAAATATAGTTAAATCTAATTAAGGAGTATGATTTCCCAATAAAATTATATCAAGAGATTATTTACAATGTTACAAATGACCGTGGAAAAGATTTTCCAACTACCTTATCAATGATAGTGGTTAAAAACATTACCTTATTATAAAAATATGAAAATGATATACATGTAAATACTTATGTAAGGGATAAAATCCTAATTTACATAAATAATTTCCCAACCATCTATTCAATAAAAAATTAACAAGGCAAAAAATAAAAAATTTAGAACAAATAAATAATGTAAAATAAATTGAGGAAAATATTCATAAAATCAATATTGATAATGATCTATTCCAGTTGTTTTTAACACAAGTATATATGTCATCAAATAAATAGTTAAATAAAGAGATATTATATTATGTACATAGCTAAAAATTTTCTATTCATTAAGGAAGTACAAAAATGTATAATGATATTTATGGGAACTTATAGTGGGATAAATTAAACAAGAATATTATATAATATACATTAATGAATTTAGTATGCTGGTATGTTAATCAAAAATTTCAGAAATCAAGGAAAATTATTCAATTGTTTCCCAGGTCAGTATGTAAATGGTATAACATCATCATATATTTTGATAATATTATTTCAATGGATCTCTTAGGTAAAAAACATTATTAATTTAATTATTGACCATATTAAATAAGTTTCATTAATAATTTACATTGGTGAGGTTTCCTCTTCAGTATATATACCCACAACCTAGTTATATAGTTTTATAATAATATAATCCTTAGTTTCACCACCTTTCTGTATTAATCTAATTTTTTCTTTTATATTCATTTCTGTTGTGAAATTATGTTCATATGGTTTATTAATTAGATCCAAAATAGTTTTCTTTTTTTACTTTCCTAAATTTATTATTTAGGGATCTGATATAGGATTCATATTTTTAATTCACTTTAAATAATATAGGATCTAATTGATATAAAAAGGTTTTTATATAAATGATCTTCATTCCATGGGTTTGTGTATGTAATTTTTCACTTAAGATATTTGATTAGACTATTTTTATTCTCTAGTATTTCTTTCTAGTTTGACATGTATAATGATTCACATAAACACCTTATTTATATTTACATTATACATCATTTTGTATGTTTTGAGTTATAAAATGAGGGGATTTAACATTATATTCTCGATATTTTATATCTATATGAATTTATTCTTAGGATGAATTAATTTGGCTATTTATATATATATCATAAAATAAAATCAAATAACTTCACTCAATAACATTTTTGATTCCCTTATTAAAACATTTTTAAGTATTCCTATTGTTAACATTTCTAAGGAATATTCATTTATCAATTGTATCACCATATTTTCCTTTAATTATTTTTATATTTTTTAAAAAACATTTACATACAAATACTCTTAAATATTTTAGAGTTAGTTAAATTTCATTTAATAAAAAAATGTTATACACACATTTTAATAAAGACTATGAAAAGATGCTCATAAGTGTGAAATGTAGTGAGAGTACCTTATTCTACAAAGAAGTCACGAACCATCCCCTGGGGCCCAAGCCGTGACTACCCCAAGCCCACCTTCCGTAGACCATGGGTTGGCCACTACCACCAAAAGGAATATCCCTAAAAAAGGGTAAGGCATTTCGCTTAAACCTAAAAAAACACAGTCCAATAATAAAACCCATGTAGTATACTGCAGCAGTTAAAATATGTGTACCGAAAGTAAAAATGGCGAGTAATGTATGTAAAGGGGCCCCGAATACAAGCCCAATAGAAAAGTACAACTATAACAGAAAAACCGCTCCTGAAATCGCATGACAAGGTTCCTACCTTAAGGTTAGGTACAACTCATGGTCTGTCGTCACTATGTCACATCTCATCTAAAGGTCAACCTCTGAGAACCATCCTGTCTTAGATCCCAAACATCAGTCAAAGATGTTTGTTGTCTTCACCAGACACAACAAGGTGAGGGCGAAGCCCGTGCATGGGTGAGTATAATAGTAATCAGAATGGACCCTGAGACTCTCGAAGGTCTCCTAGAGCTCCAAAAAGGAAAGACCATAAATAAAGGCTTCAATCACAAAGAATGAAGTGATAGTCAACTAAAAACAGGTTTCAAACACAGTGATCATTAATACAGTTGATTATTCTAAGGCTATATCATCATATTCCATTTAGAAGTTCCATAACTGATCCACAGAGAAGTGGTTTTAATATCTATCCACTATTGGACATAATTTGTTTTCCATGGTGTACCACAATAAGGCCAGTCCTTGTCGGGTCACACTATTATTGATGCACACAGGGTCGCTAGAATGATCATCCAAAAATGGTTGCTAGAATTTTGATCAACACACGGTCACTAAATGTATATCCATATAGGGTCGTTGAATGCTGATGCACATAGGTTTTCTGAATGCAGACTCACATAGGGTCACTAGATGATGACCCACAAAGGGTCACTCAATTCTGATCCCCACAGGGTCACTAGATGTTGATACTCGACAACCCGCTCTAAAAATGGTCCTCGTCGGGTAGAAATGATGCTGATATACACAAGGTCGTAATGATGTTGATCCATATTGGGTCTCTTCTTCAAGTCACACAGCCAAAATATTCCTCACGCCTGTTGCACTCAAGTTATGTAGAATCTTCTACTAGAGATATTGGTCCTTCCTAAAACATCACTAAACACTAAAATGGAGTAACCAAATGGACCTTCATGTTGTAAGGGTTCTAACACGACAGACGATGCTTTAATCAGATGCCTGGTTTGTGAGTTTTAATCGGAGTTCCTGGTTGTATTTGGGTTAGATCCAACTTGACCATACCCCAACATACTCCAAAATTTTAGTGGATTATACGAAATGACCATATCACTCCACAGATCCCAATTCCACAGATGGTTCGTCAAAAAGACGTCTAGATTTGGAGTAATGTCAATTTAAGAGAAACTGGGCCTGGTCGGGTCCGGGTCCAGTTCGACTCGGTTGGACTGACCTGGCCTGACCGGACCTAACTCGGGGCCTACCTGATTAGGCTTGGGGCCAACCCGACTGGGGTGGGGTTCGACTTGACCCAACTCAGGTCCGAATCGACCCGTATTGGGTCTAACATGGCCAGGTCCGAACCAGCCTGGGCTGGCCCGATGGGGCAGGACCGCAGCTGGCTTGGCCCGCTCGGACGCTGTCTGACCTGGCCCGTAGGTGGCATGACTAAGACTGCAGGGTGCGCGACTCGCCTTGCAGGAGGGCGCAGCCCAGACCGTAGGGGGGCGCAGCTCTTCCCGCTGGAGGGTGTAGGGCCCTCCCTAGCTGCCATAGGGGGGGGGGGGGGAGCATTTCCCATATTTTCCAAATGGCTATACCATTCATAATTGAAGAGAGGACAAAATGTGGGGCTGCTAGGTTGTCGCGGCACTCGGAGGGGGTGAGTCCCTCCTCTACCACGACCATCCCTAGCGGTGCACGGTGACGTGCATCTTAGCCACTATGGCCGACTGGTGTCGGCCACCCTTCTCAAACACCGCGACTGAAAATCTGTGACCTCATCCTCTTACGGTGCGTGATGGTGCACCAACTCACCTCCACGGTCGACCAGTTCCAGCCACTACCATCATCACCCAATGCCGATCCATTGTGTCATTGCACTGGGGCCTCACCGTCAGTCTTCCACGAGAAACTATGTGAGCTCTGGTGGTCCATTTCTCTATTCGATTTCACCTATTGGCTTCCTGGGTCATCTCCTACTCTTCTTGACCCTCATATTTGGGTTTTGTCCAACCCTAGAATTCTCATGTGAAGAACACAATGATAACCAAGAGGCAGAGGGACCGTTCATTATTCGTTTGTCCCGTGCCCTATACTTTGGAAACATATCAAGGGAGAAGATATATGATTCAATAATTCTTGAAATTTAAACAAGGAAAAAACCATATTTCATTAGTTGTTGGAGAGCATCCCACGTTTGAATATGGGTCAGCGTTCGTCTATCTCGAAGCAATCCTCCAACGATGCCACTCAAACGACGTTCTTTGATTCCTGTTTGATGGATCCGTTCTTCATCATGGGGTTCCTCCAAATTCCTCCTCTCACATTCCAATGAAAAAAACTCTAAGAGAGAGAGAGAGAAGAGGTGACTTATATTCATAACACACAATTAATATAGGTTCATTAATTGGTGCAATTAATGAACCTCCTTAATTTCATGTAGAATGGTTACACAATTTTGTGAAAACAGGCATTTAATGTCCTTCAGAAAATTCCCGAGCACCCCTTGTTGACCCAGCCACCAAACCTAATGAATGGTGGAGGGTGTTTTAAAATAAAATAAATTTATTTTTACTAATCCTCCCCGAAAACTGCAAAAACCAACTTATTCCCTCAACCCACTACGGTTGAGGTTATGGACCCCTTAAGCAAATCCCGACCCTACGAGTTCAACGGTACCCTCAGATTTCATTTTCAAGCACCAGTTCAAAATTTATTATTTCCCTATCACATGTTTACTGAATTTAACTAAAAAAATTTCAGAAATTCATTCCAAGAACACTGGGCCTCAGAATCAAGCACCGTCAAATTTCACAAACTCAAAATAATTCCATATAATTAAAAACAATTACATGGAAAATCTTGGACTTTACAAAAGAAGACGTGAATGAGATATCCATGGGCCACATTATCTCATAAACAACATGGAATGACGATTAATTAAACAAATTACCAGATGTGGTTGTGTGGTGATGAGAACCTCCTATCATAAGTAGTTCGTAGATTCCATCCACCATTGATGTGAAGGCTTCTAAAATCATTCATGCACTAATTTCAGTTGTAAAAGACATAAAAATAACTTATGGAAATAAAAAATAATGACATAATCATATTCCATAATTAAGGGTAAATAAATATATTTGATTTTATTTTATAGCTTGTGGATCTAAAAAATACAAGTAAAATTAAATTATAGTAATTTTATATTCATCATTTTTTGGTTGATGAATAAAAATTTGGTGAAATCATATTTATGTAATAAGTTATGTTTAATTAAATCTTATATGTACCACATTAACATATAGTAGTCTTTTTAAACGCAAATAGAATCAATTTCATATAATTACCATAATCTATCTCTTATTTAAAGGATTTAGATATGAATATTTGGAGAGGAACTCAAATAACCATGTTACATACATGATTTTTGTGACCCATTGAGGAATCACCTACATCCAATTAGTAAGCCTATAAAATAAAAATTCATGAAGGAAAGTGTTTATTTTTTATTATCCCTTACAGTTAGACACTCATGATTCACATGAACCATATATATAGCTTATATATAGGCCACTTGATCCCGATAAATAGAAGACCAATCTATGTGGTGTAACCACAACATACCCCCATCATGAGGGATAATCAAACTTTTATAAGATATTTAATCCATTATTAGGGAACAAGTAACCACATACCCCATTTATAGGGTATCTATAGTGTTTTACTCATAATATGGGGCATATGTGACTATGTACCCAATAACTGGTACTTTTAGGTTGTGTGTCTCTCACATAATCCTTATGATATGTCAATGCCAACCAACCATGTACCCATATTAATTCAATTACAAGAGCTTTTATATTACTAGGTAAATTCATATTTGTGTGAGTTCTACTCAATTAGAAAACCTACCGGATCATTTACCCATTTGATAATGGAGATTCTATATAATTTTAGAAATTTCCCCCAATTTCCTCTTGGAAATGATCTAGAAGTTGTGGTAAATCAAAAAAATCATTGATAATAAAGGACCATCTTCCTGGTAATCCCATTTATTTCTACTATTCCATATATTTTCATTAGATTGTAGAGTAGTCACATGAATTCATAAGTTTACATTTCAGTATCTCCTGTACACTTTCATCTGAATCTTACATGGATCAATTTCAAGGATCTTTTTAATTAGTTCCCTTTTTAAATAGAATTCCTTATAGTAACAGCCTCATACACCACTAGGTTTTTCTTATCTAGGTCCACCTCTTTGGTGTTATGCCCACACGTTCACTATATTTTTTCAATAATTTGAACTTTTTGATCTGCTCATTCAAATGTCATGTAATCATAAAATTTTAAGGTATCTTTTTACTGAATGGAAAATTAAGGTGAGGTTTAATTATAAGTCATTTGTCCAAGATTCATAAATTTATAAGTAACAATATTTGTCATCATTTCATTAAATTAAAAAGTATGACACATAAGTATATTTTTCAAGACCTTAAAAAGTAATACATTCAAACATTCTACATGAAATTGTTTATAATAATTTTATACATAAATGTTTTTGGATTATATAAGGGATACATAGGTTGTGACCAAATAATATTATTTATAAACACCCTAATGGGAACCCTAGGGAATGCACATACCCTTATGTTTTATTTTTAGGTATAAATTTTATCAAGGGTTATATATGAAGTGGTTTGATGGATATTTGGGTGATATGATTGAGGAAGGACATTGGTTATGTGGATATGTCTCCATATTTCATTTGGATTTTGTTTACTCTATTTTTTACTATCATGAAATTCAAATATTTATCTTTGACATTCGTTAAACATGGGTCTCATTATTATTATACCATATTGTTTTTATTATTGATGGATAAAATAATAAAATGAATACTTATGTTTAGTATTCTATTTTATTTTGATTCAATTATATATATATAAGCCTATTTGATTGTGTTTAGAATATAGTATCCTCAGGTTGGTTATAGGTTCTCATCACTATCCAACTACCTTTGGCATACATGGATGAGTGCTTGAGGTGATGTGGTTCTCTAATGACGACCTATGATTGAGCCCCAAGGATGAGGAATTACACTTACACCAATAAGACATAATCAAGGGTAACTAAAACATACCACATGATTTTTTTACTATAGTGAAAATTTTTTCCTTCATATTTCATTAAAACAGTATTGCCGAAATATTTACAAAATAGTTTTTTTCTAGTATCATTAAAATCAAGTCTAAAAAACTCATGTCATTCTTTAACAACAATTTACATCTATAAGCCTTTTATTTTCTTACTTCCCATGTTTATTTCCTACCATTATTACTGTTGGAACCATCTTGTAATCATGAATATAAAATCTTTTTAACATCTTATTTTTATATTTTTATTGGTAAATAAAAGTACAACCAATATATTTATTAGCTTATAGACCATGAAATTAATTGGGTTCACATGTCTCTAAAATTTCAAACATTGATCACTTTAATATTGTAAACACTTCCTCTAATTCTATCTTATTTCTACCAAATAAAACATCACTGACATACAGAAGAACCACAAGATTCTCTTCCATTTATGTATTCCCATAATGGTTACAAAAAAAATCCACATATCTCTAATTTTTACTTATTCGAGTATAAATAAATATGACAATATAAATCCTATGATTCTAACATAAAAACATATAATTTTTTATTTAAATTACACACATTTTCATCAAAATAACTGATTTCAAATCCCATAAGTTGTTGAATATAAACATCCTCTTTATGAAATCCATTTTGAAATTCAACCTTTACATGGATTTGAAATATGTCATCAAAACATTGAATTATAATAAGATGGAATAGTAAAATAAAATCAATTAAAAATTCCAATTAAAAGAATTATTCCATATTTATGTGTTCAATTTTATCATATCTACTAACCTGACATATTTTATTTCGTTACCATGCACATAATATTTATTTAAAAACTCCCACTTTGTTCTAATGATATTATGATCATCTGAACCCTTTAAAATATACTATGTTTAATTATTTCATATTTGGTATATCTCATTATTTATCTACTTAACCCATAATATAACCCTTATTACTTTTTTTAGATGACCTAAACACTTCTTATGATAATACAGTAGTGTTCTTACAAATCCTTATTATTTTAGATTATGCTGGAGCTACCTAATCTATAATAATATTCATTTCAATATTATTAATTTTTTATCTCATAATATTATTCAATAGTTTACTCTCTCCAATATCTATATATGCGTCTAATTTAACCTCCTAGTTTTCATTGTAATATTTTACTTGTGGTTCCCAATAATTCTCACAAATGATCATTATTTTCTTCATAAAATTCCTCCAAAACTAAATTTTTAAATTTATATCCATCATTATATTTAAAAATATTTTCTTAATTTATCTATACTACCACATTAATTATATTATTAAAATACTTATAGGATTCACCCTATATTGAATAACCGAGAAACTATCCTTTATCAGATTCATTTATATATCTTTCTTGATTAAAATCATTTTTATGGGAAAATCATTTACTATAAAAAAATTTAATGTATTTCAGATTATTCATCCTTTTATTCCACATCTCATATGGTATTATCTTCTCCATGGAGATTAAAAAATCTATATTTTTTATAAAAAAAATCTTTTACAACTTCATTTAAATAGTTTTAGGATAGATTACTCTCAATGAGTAATTTTTTAGGTATGTTATTCACAACAAAATTTACCTTTTCAACAATTCCATTTTTTCATATAGTTATTAGTATTTATACGTCATATTTTTACCCATTTAATTCTATATAATTTTCAAACTTAATAAAAGTTCACCTCATACAATTATATAATCACAAAATATTGATCTTCCCCTAGATTTATTTTATAGTTAACCTCTAGTATCATTTGACACATTCCACTAATTATTTTTTTCATTACATAAATATAATATATTCTATTATGATATAGTCATCCATAAATAGGTTAAAATACTTTTCTTTTAATTTTTTAATATATTCCATAGGTATGGTATCACAAATGTGATCAAAATAAGGAATGTTTAAATATTGTTAATTCATTTTACAAAATTATGTTTAATGTGTCATACCTCTCATGTAATAATCCCATGTCTTCTCTCTAAATATTTTTCGATTTTTAATATATTAAGTAGATTTAGGGTTTATGACATTTTCCATTATTTGTTAAAAAATGTGGATATACATTTTATGGTATAATTTATTATAATATTCCACCAGGATAGTAAATGAGTTCTCTTTTATGACCACATGATATAGATAAATATTTATTCTACAACTATGAATTAATTAATTTTTAACCTTTTCATTGGATTGAAATCCATTTTTACTAAATGTAACAATGAGTCCCAAATTAAAAATTTGAATTATAATCTTAATGTTATAAAAAAATTCATCAATATTAAAAACTTACAAACTCTTCACCACATATCCAGTAAACCGCAAGTTACCCCTTCATATTGTTCTAAAGGATCCTTTCTTTCCAAATAATAAAATTCCTTCTACACAACCCTTGAAATTATTCAAAAATTTCATATCTTAAATAACATGTAATGAAACCCCACTATCAAGGATCATCATACAATTATTACTTTTATCTATATGTGAAAAAGTGATTGCAATTTTCTTCTCATTCTTATTATTTTCCTTCTATAAAAACATTGATTGAGTTGGAATATAAGTGATTCAATGATTAATATTTTCATCATGTGATATAATATAATCCTCATATTTTACTAATGGGTAAAATCTATTTATTAATGGAATTTTTATTTTATCAACCTCTATATTCTACTCAAGCCTCTAATTATACTATTTTCAATACTTCTGCTTCTATATTCATAGGATTTGATGAAAAATTTATTGTAATTAAAATAATATCCATATAAATTATTTCTTCTTTTACGTGAAAGATATGTTCTTATCCTTATTTGATGATAACTAGGTTATTTTCTACACAAATAGATCTTTTACTAATCATAATTGTTAAAAATATGACCAAAATAGACCTAAAATAGACACTTTATCATAGAGAATATTTTTTCACTTTCAATCTATACAAATTATGCATTTGAATAAATTATTGATATTTATAAACTCCTCACTGATTGAGAGTTATATCCCACATTTTTATTTTCTTTATCCAATGATCATACTATTTAAGATTTTATTTACTCATCTTTAAATAATATTACAATTTTCCCATATTATTGGACCCTTGAGAAATCATCTAACCTCCAAAAATCATAATCCCCCTTTCAACGATTTCATTCAAATCATTAACCATGAACCTTATTACTAAAGAACCTTATTTGATTGAATGATTTTGTATTGACATTTGTCAACATATTAGAAGGATTAAATTAATAGTTGTAAGGATAAGTAGAGAAGATAAAAATAAATTACATGGTGGAGGGTGAATTAGTGTTCTTAACTTTTGTAAATTTAAAAAATAGTCTCCCTAATTAGTATTCAACTACATGTTCTCAGCCCACAACAATGCAAAATATAAATTGATATAAATTTTTTTGTTACATTTATCTCTAATGTGGATGAGTATGCATGAGTTTTTATCTATTATAATGTTTCTATTTTATTATTAAGAATAATCAATTGGAATAGGTATAACTATAAAACAAATATAATGTTTCTATTGACGAGTAATAAAAAAGCAGTAACATCTTTAAAAAAACAAAAAAAAATATTCTTGAATAATAATCACTATATGAAGCAAGAATCACCAATAGAATATAAGAATATGATATTTTCCCTTGGTATCACAATAAGGCTTATTTTTTATCCCTTATCTAAAATATTGATATTAAAAAATCCCTCTTTTAAAAAATGGAAATATATTTACTATTTGACTATGGAAACATCATGAAAATAAGAGTATGATATTTAATATATTAAATTGGTCAAATATTTACAAATAAAAACATCATATTTAATCATTGGTATCATGAAATAACTCTTGGCCTTTTTTGAAATCGAATAATTACTATTATAGGGTCCCCTACAATTTTTCTTACCTTCACTTTTAATTCCCCATAATACTTACATCTTCTACATTACTAATAATTCTACAAATTTTGAATCTCTTTTAAAGATTTGTATACTCACATGTACATAATAATTATGATGCAATGGTATTAGGTAAAAATTAAATATATATATTTTTAAATATAAAAACTAATATTTTTAATCACAACTTATACAACACCATCATGTTATTTGAATCATGAAAAATATCTTAATATCATCATATTGGATCATACAATTCTCTTGAGAAAACGCCTTTTAATCTTACATGATCACTTCAAAGTTACTATGTATCCACATAAATCCTAAAGATACTCCTACATATCCTCATATGTAACATTATATAATAAGTTAAACTTTGGTGTTATTCTTAAATATCCTCAAATTATTCTTAAGTGAACTATGAGTCAATCTACCCTCCCTCCACGTGAACTCATAATTACAATTATGAATCCAAATAATTTTTAAATTTATACACATGAAAGATCATACAAATGGAATTTATAAAAATATACACTCCTACATATTCATCATAACATTGGAGTTAATATTATATAGTCTATTTGAATTATTGATTAATCTTACATGACTCAGCATTTTGTAAAAACATCAACACATTCATATAAAAACATCTAAAACCCAATTCTAAACTTATAAAACTATCTCAAACAATCCAATAAAACCTAAAATTAATCTCAAATTTATTGAACTATAAAAAATGTATTGAAAAAAAAACAATACACCATCATATATAGTGCTCAAAATAGTTCACCAATATTTTTATTTCTCTAATTATTAACATATTAATCCGTTAGAGCTCTATTATGATCCTATTTAAGATCCACCAAACAATTCTATTGATTCTATAATTTATTTTCATATTGATGTTTTTTAATTATCACTATAATTTTTTCTTTATAATTTCAGTTGAACATAATTTTACCTTCTTTAATGGCAATTTGATCATCATATTCCCTTTTGAAAACTGAAATCATTATTTGAAAATTCATTCAAGACAAATTTATGTGGTTTATATTCCTTTTAGGGGAAATTTACTTTTATATTATTATGAGTAATTATCCTCACCATAATTACCATAAATCCACCTTGTTATCCAATTAATATGTGACCAACCATTCAATACATGAAACAAATTTTTTTTTCATTTAATCTAACTTTGAAAAAAAAAATGAAAACAGTGATGGGAATCCATAAATTATATATTTTTCTCCACATTGAACTTGAATTTTTTTTCTATATAATTTAATGAAATTTTCTCGGAATAATAACTCATCAATTAGGGACTCTTATCATATTACACTGTAGTGGTGCGAGGCAAGCCTGCATCGACTAGGCCTAAAAATGTGTTATCCATTTTAGAAAACATTTAATATGGATCCAAAAAATTGTTTTTGGTTTGGTATGTGATTTAGGATGAATAATTAAATGTTTGATCCCCATTAGTAATGAAGATTTAAAATATTTTAATTAAATAATTAATAAATATAGTATTAAATATTATAAAATATTATAAAATTTTAGATATCAGATAATTATTAATATATATATATATTCATAAAATAGTTAATATATATGTTTTTCATAAAAAAACTGACATTATATTGAAACATTAAATTCAAAATAAAGAAATATTTTTTGTTCCAATGGAAGATATTTATATTTTATGGCTATTATACATAAGCCCCCAGTATTTTTTCATACTATATTTAAGAACATTAAAAAAGTGGGACATATTTTTCTACACTATATCACCCTATAAATGTAAGATGGTGGATCTATCCCACATTTACAAGGACCATAAATCACCCCAATCCTCAATCCTTCTAATTTTATATAAATTTTATATGCTATAAAAATACTTCTCAAAATTTCCAATGATGGATCCACCAGGTTTCCTTTTTCAAGAATCAATGACCATGGATTATAAAAAGGTGTAAATCTCTTTTATATATTCTTAAAAATCATGAAATACTTCATCTTATCACAAATTCATTAATTGGATCCAAAAATCTCAAAGATTTATTTGAAGAATATGTCAATGTTTTCATTTAAATACATATTCATGTCAATGAATTTATTTTAAATTGCTTGAAACTTCACATCCTCGAAGTTTCTATCTACTTGATAAATAATATAAAAATTATCCCAAATATATTCATCTGAAGTGAAACACATCATTTTAATTTAGATTCTATTTTAAAGGGAACTAAATAAGATATTTTTTACTTTTTCACGAGTGTTGATAGTTTTGTTATCCATTTTCATCAAGGCTATCTTGATCAGATGAATAACGTGTTTACATGTATATAAATTCAGAAAACATAAAGTTTAAAATTTCATATGTGTGATATTATTTGGTCCTTAATTATATGGTAACTACACCCATTAAATTGAGGAAATCCTTTTTCATTAATGACATTCTCAATGTTGAAGATCAATTTGTAATAGATTCACTAAGAATTATTTTTCTTATCTGATATTACATATTGAGACCAAAATTATAAAAAAACCATAGGGTGTGAATTTGGGTGTCCAATTTCATATTTTTCAAATTTATATTTCCCCTAAGTAAGTAATGAAAATTAAAACTCTAAATCCACACAATGTATTCAAAATATCAAAATATAAAAAATAAATGAAGTGACATAAGGATTTCACAAATTCAACCACACAGAAATACAAAAATAGAGCATAAAATGATCATTAGTTGATCAAACATAGAAATCACTAACACACATCCATTATTCAAATGTGTTGTACTAACTCACAATTGAGTCCAAGGGTCAATTCATATTTCTATGCTTCTCCCAATGGTTCATGATAGAGTCACAAGAGATATGAAAGACAAGTAATAAATAATAAATGTATCAAGATACAATAAAAAAACATCTATTATTGGGTTTTCTATTTTACATGTTATTAAATAACATGATAAGATCTTCAATCATGTTTTTAATAACAATTATCTCCAATCTAAAAATGTTTAATATCATTCTTTTTTGTTCTATGTGTTTTTATTTTTTTTCTTATAAATTATTTGATCTCCATTTTTTACTATCTTTAAATAACTTCTCTAAAAATCTATCCCTCTATATGTCACAAGTCATAATATGATTTTGAATAAAACATGTCCTTCATAGATGAATAAAAATCCTAAAAAACCCCAAAAAATATTTCCCACATTTGAATAATACCCAAATATATATATTTTTATATTATATAAATATTAATGGTATAAAATATAACGTTGTAGCATAATGATATTCGGTTACAAGATCTAACAAAAAATCATGCGCCCATATCCTTTTTAAGATTCAAAAATAATGTGGTTGATATATCAAATATTAAATAGATTAAACTATTATGAATTAACCAAAATCATCAAGGAATGGTAAAATAATGCTCTCCGACTAATGATCTTAAATTCTAAACTAAATTGTGGACCATAAAAAATAACTTTGTAACTTTTTTTAAACCTATTCCACCAAAAATAATGGGACCAGGTTTGGATATATTTTCAAAATTCAAACCCATCATAAACTCATTTATTATTGTGGATTCCCATTTTTGTCTGAGTTAGTATCCATAATTTACAACACTATAAAAACTATTTATCCTTCCACATCAAAAAATTTTAGTATATAACCTTTATTTCATATCATTTAATCCATCATAAATAAAACTATTATAAAACCAAATGAACTGACTATGATTTGATGTATTTTTTTCAACAATAATTTTTAAACGTTGAAGTTGTTTATAAATATTTTAAAAATAATTTTCAAAGTGGTTATGAGAAATTTGGAATATTTTAGAGGTTATAAGATACTATTTTATGGAATTTCATATGAATTGATATAAATAAACAAGATTTTTCATTAGATGTATATGATTCAAAAGGATATTTTGAATCAATGTAAGAATAGTAATAATACTTCAAAGTCTACAGACGAGAAATCAATTTATATCATTTGATTAAATTTTAAGTTTCAAAGGTTATGCAAGAATAATATTAATATCACGTATGAATATTATAAATCACACTTCAAAGTGATCTGACGACTAAAATGGTTTATTAAGAGAAATCCTATTTCTGTGTAAATTCTATGCATGTTTTTTTGGGGTTTAAAATTTCAATATGGTTATATAAGAGTAAAAATAAGTATCAAATAAATACATATAATTTACTAAAAAAATTTAAGGCTTATGTAATATTAATTTGTATTTCATGTATGATTAAGGATATGTTTCAAAATCTCATACAAGAGTAATTTTATTTTTCATATGAATAATTTGAGATCACATATGTGATTATGTAAGCTACATAACATTAAAATCATGCTATATAAGAATAATTTTCATGAACATGCGATATTTTTTAGTTGAATTAGAAGTTTATTTTATATTGAATTAAATAATAAAGACATGTTTTAAAATTGTTTGAGGTATTTTGAATAATAATTGATGATATTTAAATAATATCAATTGTTTTCTTATTTTAAGGAATTTTTTTCATTATTCTTAAATAATAATTGGACCAAAAATGAACGAAATTCATGATATAGAGGAAAGGTAAATTTTTTCAATATTAAAATATCTAAACAATTAAAATGATAGTTATAATGATTTAAATAGAAATAATGAGACAGTAAATAAAAATGAGTTTGGAGAAAGACTGACATGCTGTTGTTCGTAAAAAATATTTTCAAAACATTGATGTTATATTCAATGAAGGAGGAGGATATTAATCAACTATATTCTAAAATTTTAGAGTGGTTTTCATTTTTAATTATAAATAAATATATAATTATTTGAATATTTTTATTTTATTTTAGTTTGAACACCCTTTATAAATATATGGGATTGTGTATAAAAAGATAGTTGGGAGACATTAACTATTGGGAAATTAATTTCTTTAAGGATAATTCGTTAATTAGGTTTATTCAAATTATGATTATTAGTGGTGTAATTGTGTTATTGATTTAATTGAATTCAATATGGACTTAAACACCCCTATTCGGGGAAAACAATTTAAAAATCTTTTGTACATTATGTTCTTGTTTATTTTTGGCGTACAAGTGTACATGAGTTTTCACATTGAGATAATCTTAAAATTAACCAGTAAAGGAGGTTAATTTAAAAAGTAATTATAAAATTACGAAATAAAAATTCAACCCCCTTTATTAGTGTTACAAAATAGATAATATATGTAGCTCATATTCAGTAATAATTATAGTATGATCTATAATTTTCAAGAGTAATTTTTTTCTCCTCTAAAAAGATAACTCTAAATATAATTTAAACATCTCTAAACATCAGAACTTATTCACTAATGCTGGAAAAAACAAAATATGAAACATTTAAAATGACTTAAACCAATTTTGATCATACATGAACAATATCTCCCTTTTAAACCTAGGGTCAAGAAATCAGGTAGAGTATATGTTTTACGATGACCCTAGTGAGTATTGTTTTACAGAATCTCTTACATAGATAATTTATGCCAATAATATATTTCACATTTTGGTTATGTTGGAATATATTTGGATTCTATCATTTGGGTGATGTATGGGAGTTGTTGTAGTTAAAGATCATAGGAGAAGGTTTTTTGAGTTTCATGTCTTCTCTATTTTTTCTTTTATTTGGTATTGGATTGAGGTTATCATATTTATTATTATTATATTTTATTTATTCATTCTATTCATTAATGTATTAATAATTTAAATTGTTATGATTATTTGTGGATTATATTAATTCTACATGGGTCTCTTAAATTTTAATCATGTTACATTTGGTTTTTATATTATTATTATTATTATTATTATTATTATTGGGTAATGTCTCTCATACATGATATTACAACCTCGTCATTAGCTTCTTACACATGGAGTATTGAAGGTGTTCTTGGTGAGGAACTAATCCTCTCACTATAGACCTATAAAGGGCCCTAGTTGGGCTGATCCATCTAAGTTGAATGTTCAGTGCATTATATTATATTTGTATTACATAAAAAAAATATGTTGAAAATTTTCAAGTTATGTTCATTATTTATACACAATATATTATCATAAAATATATTTATAAACATGTATTTATTATTATAGAATTTTTTTATATTTAATTGATATTTGTTAAATTTACTAGTGGAAAAGTGGTATTTTTATGATGAAATAATGACCTGGGGTGAGGTTTGCAGAGTTCCCGGTGGAGATAGAGGATTTATAGGAGAAGGTAATTTGTGAATGGTCTATTTCTTTTCATACACGTTTGATGTCATCATGAGAATCTTTTAGAGAGAACATGGGAGCGGAATTCTCAGATTCGTGCTCATTACCCCTATTTGTTTGTTTATCTTCGTTGTGTCTTATAGGGACATGAATCCCAATACGGGGTAGTAATGTAATGTTCCAGAAATTATGTGTAATTTTTTTAAATTATATGGAATTATTTTGAGATCAAGCTTTGAGACGGCATGTGATTCCAGGGTCGGGGGTGCCCGGAATGGTCCATAAAAAATTAACATTTTAAATAGATCACATGAGGGGTTCTCTAGAAAAAATGGAATAACTTTAAAACAGGTGCCCAAATCTGAAATCTGAGGAAAACATTTCATTTAGTATGACATGTTTACCCTACTCAGGACTTAAGTTTAGTTGGAGCAGACCTCCAGTGAAAAAACCCAAAAATGGAATAACCGTAAAAGAAAATAGAAAAGAATTATTTTATTTTTCAAATGCTAATAACTCAAGAAAAGTTACCCAGATTGAATATTTGAGACAACCATTGAGATTATAAGGGTATTCATTCCTTAAGAAGCTCCAATAATTGTCCGGCGTGGGCCAACATGGGATGTTAGTTTTTTGCCGTAAATACAATAATTAAGTAACTATTATTTTATTGTCAAATACTTATAATTCCAAAATGGTAACTCGAATTGGAAATCTAAGTGTATTGTTGAGCTTGTGAGGGTGTGTTTCCCTTAGGTGGAGCTTAACCTCAACCGACTTGGGTCATGGGTGAAAGATTTTTTTTCTGAACATTCTTTAGTTCATTTAAATAAATATGAAAGCGACTTTTTCACATTTAAAACCAGTCCTCAGATCAAAAATATGAGGGAAATATTTAACTATAAAACTAAAGATTCTCCTAGAATGGACATAACATCCACCAGTAAGGGAGGACTAGAAAATATAATTTTCAGACCTTTCAGAAAAAAATAAAATAACTTATAAAGTTATTTTTTCCAACTGTTGGGAGGTGGAATGGTGGCACTACGGTGTGGTGAAAAGGCGATGATGAGTCCCATTAAATGAATCTCATTAATGGATTGTAAACGTGTAGTGTAATGATTCCTTAAATGAAGTGTATCCAATATGTTGTTTCATAAATGAAACAACATAACTATGTGACAACACAACGTAATAGAAATATAGCGACGTGTTTTATTTTAATGGGTTAATGTGTTGGAGAAATGAGGAGAAAATGGTGGAATTTCAATAAAGATACTATGGTGAGAATTCTCTCCAATGACGAACAAAGAATGTAGGAGAATATCTAGTGGCATCGATACATCTTGATGAATGAGACTGAAGAGCATCGAACACCAAAAAAACATGAATCCCCACAGATGTATCTCTTTAACGACGAACTCTAATTAGGTAGGGGTTATTTTGTTTCATGTTTTCCGATCATTTCTTTTAAAGAGAAAAATGAAAATATACCCAAGAATAGGTTGATATGTAGATCAATCATTCTTGTGGGAGGGTGTTTTTCATGGGTTTTATATTCCAAGATTAACTATTGGTTAATAGAACCTCAATCCCAAACCTCCCCATGAATAAAATTCTAATGCCGAGGGTGCGATCCGACATGAACAACGACTGAGGCCCTCCTCCTTTTGAATTTTTTTGGCCATACCATTGAATTGGAAGTAAGAAGGTTTCAAGCATTTCACAGGAAATATAGCATCCACTGAAAGTTGTAGGCATAAGAAGTGCGAAGAACGGACCACCACAACAGTCCTGGTGGTCCATAGAGAAACTCTCCAACAACCATCAGTGGTGGCCCAGGGTGGAGGTCATGGGTTGGTGGTGGCACACCATGATGGAACACTAATGGCACTAGTCGTGGATGGATCGGGCCATGGCGAAGATTCTGGTGATGCTGGCTGGGTGAGCGGTTGTTGGATGAATTTGGCCCCCTTTCCATGTTAGTGGAGTGCCCCATTGCCATGGTCCCCATCTTTGCATAGGCTGTGGTCACCTAACAGCATGGGGAAACTAGGTGGCCGGTTCGACCGGCTACATGACACAACCCTAGATGCACTACACATTTGGGTAGAAGAGAGCTAGTCCACTAGTGGAAGACTAGGCAGGGCACTACCTGGCGGGATGGACCCCCGGCCGAACCGGGTCTAGCGAGGCCCAACGGGAGTGACCCATTGTCTAGGCTGGGCCGAGAAGAACCAAATTAGAACCACGTCAGGATGGGTTAGTTGAACTAAACCATGGCATGTGGGGCCCTCAGACTAGGTTGGTCGGACTGGGCCTAGAGGCAACGAGTCCCTATTTACTAAAACAATTATATCTTACAAACTAGACATCTGATTAACAAGATGACTGCAAAATTGGGACCCTTCCGATGAGGCGGATCTTTTGGAATAATATTTGGAATCATTAATGGATGTTCAAATATGATGAATTACTTGAGGAGTGGTTCTTCTAGAATCAAGAGCAATATGTGTTGAAACCCTACAGTTGTCTGCGACCTGAAGATTGCTGACAAGCGACCCAATGCAGATCAGATATGATGGCCCAGTGGAAAGAAACTCTCTATGATCCAGCGTTCCCACAGTGGGGAGAAGCTCTATGTTACCCTATAGACCCACAATTCTCAACAGGAGGAGTAACTCAGTATTCCCAAGGTGGGAAGATGCTCTATCTAACTCGACATGCCCACGATGGGAAGATGCTCTGTGGGACCGAGCATACCCATGGTACATATCAGGGATGAGTACCACAACAGTCCAAGGTTAGTGGTAAGTGTCTCTATGTAACCCAATAGGACCACTATACACATTTATGAGGAGTTCTCCAACAACACAAGGTGTTCAATGATATGATAGATGGTCTTACTTTCCTACTATATATCATACCTAGTTTGAGGTATCTTGCTTCATGATCATGCATCATGGTTCATTTCATGGATGTATTTTTTGTCTTTACATATTGGTTTTAGGTTCCCTTCTAAGTTTTGTGTTACTCGCCCCTTCACGGGCTTCTCCTTCACATATCGTGTCTGGTGCAGACGACCGCCGCCTTGATGGAGGACACGTTGGCCCATTACCCAGTGGTTCCCAATGAGACTAGGAAGGTGGGGCGTACTTATATGGATTCCAGTAGCTACTATATACTTATCCATCAAGTGGTATTTTCAGTGGACTACTTTTAGAGTTTACTTGCACTATCCTATTTTCAGTTCTTTTTTTTGGTTTGTATTCTATCACATTTTATTTGCAATTTTTACTTTTACTAAGTGTTTGTTTAGTGGAATTAGTATTTACCTTTATAGTTTTGGGACATGGTAATGTGTGCAAGCATATAAGTACTTTGGAAAATGCATCCCACTTGCAGGTTGAGGCCTTCGGTGCTTGTTGCCAACCCCTGGCGTTCGGGAGGTGGGCTGGGAGATGTCATTGCACGGGCCCCGTGGGATGGGTCATGGAAATCATGATACCCTAGATTCAGTTCAGAGATGAGGGACATCATTTTCCATTAACCACTGTCATCTCATACGTCATGTGCCTATGTTTTCCAAATCTAGATATCCACCACCACATTTACTTACCCTGACATATAGGGAAAATATAAATCAAAGGACTTAAGATATTCAGATAATATTAATTATCTAAGATTAAATTCAATATGTTTAAATATATATTTGAGGATATTATAGTACATAAAAAAAACAATGTTCACATCGATCAGATAGTTTCTCCAGCCATGTAATTCATGGACAACTGCTTCTAGATCAAGGATGTGAATTAGATAATTTATCCCATGAGGCCTCAACTATTGAGATTTGTATGCAAAAAATTATTATTTTAGCATCAACACTACTCCAAAGATGATTCTTGATGAATAACAGAACACTATATAGCCCCTTCTAGGCTTTAGAAGAATATTAATATGTGATGAGACAAGCCTCCCTGTTAGTTCCTAAAATTCATTCTCACACAATTTTGAGCACATGAATTTAATGACCTTATTTGCATGACCTGTAAGGGGTAAAGAATGGTGTGAATAGTGCTGTATGAAATTCCTTTAATATCCATCCATCCCTAAGAAACATCATATAGAAAACATTTTGTTGGGTTTCTCTTAGGAAATCACGCCACTTTGTTTCTCTAGGTCAATATATACTCCCAATTATAAGATAATATGACCCAAGAAGTGAACTTTTTCAATCCAGAAGTGGGACTTCAAAAACTTTTCGTAACTTTGATTCTCCCTTAGTGTGCTCAAAATGATTTCAATGCACATATCATTGTCTCTACGAGTGCAAGAGTACAACATTATTTTATCAAAAAATATTATTACTGAAGAGGTTGAAACACTATATTCATCAAATACATGAAATCAATTGGTGTGTTAATGAGACTATATGACATAATGTGGTACTCAAATAAATCATGATTCATAAGGAATGTTTTACGATTTATGTATGATTTTTTAAATCAAACAAGATAATATCGTAATATCATGTTGATTTATAAGAAAACCTTATCTCCATAGAGCTAGTAAAAAATATCATCTATACGTCGAAGTGGATACTGGTTATTGACTGTAAGATGGTTAAAATTTCTATAAACCATGAACATATAAAGGGTCCTATCAACCTTCTTTAAAAAATAATTGGTGAAATCCAATTGTAAGTAGTAGTCCATATAAAATTTTTGGGCTCATTATCCTTTAATTGCTTCTTGGGCTCCTGGATCTTAGAATGTGCCATACTATATGAAGGAAAGGACACTAGAGATGCTCCTAGAAAAATATCAATATTTAAATTATACCTATCTCTCAGGAGATACCTCAAAAAAATCATCAAGAAATATTTACTGGAAAAGGTATACTACAAGTGGGAATTCATCCTGATGTAAACCCCGATTATACAAGAAGATATTAGAAATACCGACAGTCACTCCACCCATCCCATGATTCTATGGTCCAGATCTACTAGCATGGACATCCCACTCACCCTTTTGTTCATAAATACTTATCTTAGAGTATGTAAATTACACCATGTGGCAATAGATATCAACAAAGGAATGATATATAAGAAACTAATCAATCGTGAGAATGAATTATAATATCGTCATATCATGAAAAAATAGGTCCCATAAGAAAGTGTAATTGACTACCTCAAAGGTACAATCCCTATATTGGCATATCCCATTTGACCATACTCCCAATATTGTATCTTGGGTCATTACACTACAATAATAATGTATCCCGAGCTTTCGAATTTCCCAAATAGATAAGGAGATGACATAGTGTGAAACAACTATATCAAATAAAGAATATAGTGTAGTGGATTATACTGGAATAATAACTCATACCAGTGATGTTCCTATAGCCTGATCCATTGGTATCGGTTTTAGTTCATGCAACTCTCCAGATCCACATACTAGTGCTATAGCAACCCGACCCGAGAATACCCATAGCTGATATCTACTACCATTACATTGACAAGATGATAAGGAATAAAATACCAATGGAGAAATTATTTTAGTAGTTTTGGTACACTTGATGCATTTATAAGTCTTTTATTACAAATGAATATACTAATTAAAATATAACATATATTTTTATTTGAGGATATTAACACTATTCCATCTAGCACATCCATGTATAAAATTATTAGTACACTTAATGGAATCTTATGGAATAGAAAAAATTTCGTGCAAACTCAAATGATCAATATGGGTCAATTATACCAATAGAAACCACAAATCAATGAGAATAGTCAATATAGAAAGGTAATAACTGAGGACACATGCCACAAAATCATTAAAATAGGAAGGAAGTGCGTAAATAATATAGAAAAGTAAATAAATAGAAATACATTCCATTCAAATTACTAGATTAGAAAAAATAAATATATAAAGTTAAGAAACAGAAAACACATCCCATTTAATTAGTAAACTGAGATTGAAATGCATGCATAGAATTTATAATAGTGAATGTCTCATAGATAATAAATAAAAAAATAAAATTTAGGCAATGGTTAATTATTGGATTTCATTTCTAAGGGACATGAAGTCCTATAATATCAAGACCATTCACAAGAAGATTTAAAACGAATTTTAGAAACATATTTAATTTTTAAAACAAATTTATCTTAGTTGTACTTATTTATGCATCAGGTGACAATATAATGTCTGAGCCCCGCCCTTCATTAAGCTTCCAAATCATTCCTCATATAGAATAATCTAATTAAACAATATTCCTTATGAAATATCTATATTGAATAAATAATATGGATTTATAAATATTTCCACATATAATCAAATAACTATCAAAGTAAATACCTTATGTATAAATGGTGTACGATTTAGAAAACAAACATATCAATGATAGATTACACTGATAATTTGGGGATATTTGATGTCTAATGATTATAGGAAACTGAATATTTCAAGGGGACTAGTAAAGGAACCAAGGAAGTGAATGTCAATACTATACATGGATAATTAAATCTTAAACCATTCAACATAGGAATAAGGATAGTAATAATTTACCATATCCCAAGTGGGGTAATAATAAAGGGTAATTTTAATTGATGAATAGAAGTTATATAATAATATATTTAAATTAATTCATGGGGAAATATCCATTCTATTTTTTGATAATCGTGTCATTATAAAATAACTTTGGAACACTTTTTAAATAAAAACTAACCTTTTAATCTTGAAAAGAAAGAATCATGGAAATGATTTTAGTTAAATCCATACATTTCGTACGAGGTAAAAATAACATTTATATGGTATGATAAGTTTTTTTGAAAAATGAATTGTTTAGAAAGAGACTAGATGATTCGTTTGAAATTTTTTGTAAGAGATAAAATGGTAAAAATTACATTCATAAATTATTTTTAAAGGATTAAAAAATATTTTAACGCATTTTTTTAATGTTGTGTTTTTAGAAGAAAACAAGTTCTCTGAATAAATAGAGAAATTGAGTTGAGTTTTCATAAAAACACTTTCTAAAACATATTGTGTAGAAAAGCATGAAAAATGGTAATTTTACTAGAAAATGGTTATGATTAACTAGAGGATAAGATAATTTAAGGCTTTGTTGAAAAATGATCCAATAATTTTCACTAATAGAAATCCATGTATAAATAATCCCAAATAAAATGAGATTGTCAAGTAATATATTGAAAATAATATAACCTTGATATGAGAATAAATTAATAAATAGATTATGTGTATCAAATGTAAAACCCAATAAAAAAGTGCAAATACAATAATATATAGTAAAATGTGATTACACACATAATCTTAGAATATTAACGTCACTGAGGAAGTAATATAACCCGAAGAATAGAAATTTGGTTAGGAAATTCTTTTCCACTTGGTAACATATAATTCAAATACCCTTGGATGTAATAATTCTATTTGAAACTAAAAATTCCCTGAATAATAGATGAATCATGATAATATTTTTAAAATTGTAAATATTTACACCATATATAATAAATTAGGTTCATGATAATAAAATATGTCCCAAATAATGGAATTTAAGTCAAAGTCCCTTACTACTTGGAACTTTTGAATTATAATCCCAATGAAAGATATAATTTCAAATGAAAATCTAAATACCATGATGATAAATGTATTCATGATATAAAATACAATTGGGGAATTATATACACCACACAAAATAAATTATTAGTGATAATGGTGTATGCCTCGTGGATAGAAAAGTGAGACAAGAATCTATTACATTGCATATCCTTTTGGGTGAACAACCTTTAATATAATGTATAATGGTTTTAAATAGTACACTAGATTATAACGACCCTATACTCATATTTATAATATATTATGTAGTCTTATTATAATATCTTATTTTCCATTTGTAACAATATTTCATTATTTTCATTATTTTAGATGTTAATTGCCTTGTTTGTTGAGTATGTTTTAACTTTTTAGCTTTTTATTCTTATTAATAAGATCATGATTTTTTAATCTATAGAATTTGAAAAATTATAAAAAATAATACATATCCAGTATATATTTATTTATAATAATCCATAAATTTTGGATTTATATAATGAAAAGAAGCATTCATTGAGATGGTAGGTCGTACGTACACATGAATGTTACTTTCATTTCTTTTCCATATTTAAAAGAATGAAAAGAAAATGATATGTATATATTATAATTCAAGTATCATATATATATATATATCATATATGTCACATTTTTTTTGTAATTATTCCCTAATACAATTCAGGTATATCGTGAACGAATCACATCGCTTTGAGGAGGAAATAGTCTAGACTTCCACAACTGATGTTATCAAATTCCCACAAAATTAAATAAATTAAAGAATGTGTTATATAAATATTTTAGAAGAATAATAAAATAATAAATATCATATATAACATATATAAATAATTTTTCTATTATAATTACCTACTATGAGAGCTGGTAAATGAAAAATGAACGAAATCATTCAGTGAGGTGGTAATCCTTTGTACAAATAAACAATAAGTTCGTTGCCAATTAGATGGAAGTATTTTTAAGTATATGATTAAATATTAGAATAAAAAATCCTAGTAGATTGATTATAATGATGTTATTATATAAATATTAAATAATTATATTTTAGGTTTTGAAATTTGAAAAAAAAACAAACGACCTTGAGAAAGGATGTTACCTTTTATTCAGGTAACTCCTTTTGGTTTATAGCAAAAAGCTTCAGTGTATGGATTTATTCCTAAAGGAATGCTTCTAGGATTAGGGAAGTTATTTTTAAGATCTATTTTTTTGAAGATATTGGTCTTTCCATAGTCGATTTGGAGATTGGTATAAGTGGGAGGTTTGAGTTCCTTTTTATAGTTGAGGATGAGTGACATTCTTGTAAATTTATGAAAAGGGAAGTCAAAGCAAGTTTTTCTATGAGATCTGGCTCCAATAATGAAGAAAATTCTAGAAAAATTAGTATAGGGTCAAAAAATGACTATCCAATAGATTTTTTAAAAGTGTCTACATCATTTTCCCATTTACTTTATTATTTATTCCATTATTAAACAAATTTTTCTCCTAATCACTTTCACTAATTTTTATCACTTCCACTAATTATATTTTCAAAAAATATTATGAAATTAGAAGAAAATATAAATTATTCAGTTTAAAAATATGGATTTAAATTTTTAAAATTCAAATCATTGAAGAGGAACAAATTAATTTAAATTTAATCCTGCATACAGGATGATAAAGTAGGTTTTTCAAGTAAGACATTCATAAGGTTGCTATGTTTTTTAATAAATTTTAATGTGAAATTGAAAAAACGAAATAAATTGGATTAATTTATATAAAATTTATCTAATAAAAATTGAAAACCAATTAAAAATACAATTTATCCTTATAAATAAATTAGATGTAAATGAAATTCTGAAATAAAATTCATTATTTTTCACTATTCATAAAAAAATGATGTATCATGGAAAACTACAAAAAATTCACCCTAACCGAATTATAATGATTGTTTTTAAAAAGATAATATTATTTTAGAATATAAAAGTTATGAACGTGCCAAAAAATTGATTTAAAATATGTTCTCTATTAAAAGGTTTTAAGATTTCCTTTAGAAAAATATTTATTTTTATGTAAAATATTTTATTTGTTATTATCTTATGTCTACTGAATCTATCAGATGAATGTCAAAAATATTTTAATGAATAATATATATATATATATATATATTACATTAATATCAATAATTGTTTGTAATTAATTTAATTTATTAAGATAAAAAATCTTTGTGGGCAAAAAAAAATTTCTATAAAAACATTCCCTTAATATCAATTTTGTTATTATATTCATTTCAAATTAATTTTAATCCAATGAATTAATTTTATATTTGTTTAAATAGTATAATTTAATAATGTAGTAAATAATATTTATTGCCTCTAATTAAAAATCTAGGTTATATATTATTATATATAATAATATTTTTAGTAACATATTCTTTCTTGGTAAAACTTAGTCTTACATGTAACGTAATCTATCGAATAAAGTTCTTTATGCGTACAACTCAAGATTAATCAAAATTGATTGAATTTGAAACTATTTATTGAATTAATTAAAAATTGAAATTATACTGTAATGTATTGAGATATTATATTCTCTTTTTCTCTTGGTGTACCGTGTCATACACACTATCAAATATAATATTTTTATTTTATAATTTTGTAGTGTTACATGTGATGTAGTGGGATTACCATAAGTATAACTACATTGTTGAAGATATTAGTGATTATATGTCTAGATACCATGGTCATGACCTCCTCCTTGGAAAATCCTACAGGTGCTACTCAAACTCTCCGCTTGACGTGTCGTAAAAGAACCTTCCCCTGACTGTGGAGCTGGTGTGGAACCTCTTCCACTATAAGATGATGAAAATTCCCAAAAAATATCCAAGGGTTCACAATATGGCTATAATACCAAAACTCTATAGGGTATCTATTACACTAAGCCTTCATGTTCCCTGTAATCCAAACTGATGAAACACCATAGAGCTACAGGTATGGGTACTTTGGATGCCACTACCATGATAAAAAAACATGGAGAAAATGTTCCCATCTACTAGAGGAACTACATGGTATCCACTATGCAGATCCTATATGCCTAGTACTATCATCACCTCTCATGTTTCACTCAGTGATAAAATCCTGATTAACTATTTGAGAGAAGGTAGGTAGGTAAAAGACAATCACCTGAGTATGAATGGCATACATGATCCTATACTCGAAGCGTCTACCATACGAAATCTCATCATCGTTGAGAAGCGGTGGAATGAACTATAAATCAATGAAACACACATAATACTCATTGACCAACCTAGATACATACTCAAGGTGAATGAACTCTTTGTATCTATCAGCTCTTAGCATTTGAGGAAACAACAGATCCTATAAGGTATTATGGAAATCAGCCCATACCAAACCCTGATGCCGACTGACCTGGGTAACTACATCCTACCTACCCTTGTATGAATCAAAAACAAATGTACATAGAAATCTTGAAACTATGATCTGGAGGAATATCAAGATTCTCAAAGATAGATAAGGTGGATTTTATCCCTAAATCAGCAGCCCATGGACCACCACCCAACAAGAATGTTAGAGGATGGGGATGCTGGAACGCACAGGTCAGATCAATTTTCATTGGTTCAGGTCATGAAGCATCTTTCATATACTACATCAGATCTAATAAAGAATCACATAGTTATGTTTCTGTTCCTAGATTAGGTATAATAGGTGGTGCATCACATGGCACTCTTATTGGTAAGATTGAAGTCTCCGGACCCACCATATCTCTATCATTGTTGTTTCCACCCTCTAAGAACACGACATAAGGACTTCATGGTGGTGTTGGTCTATAAATTTCAAGAACACAACTCAAAAAAATATTTATGTAGATATATAAAAACACTAGTGGAAGATGAAAAAATAGAAAGGGATCACAACCCATGGTATACAACCAACGTACCCACTTAGAAGGACAGATAATGGTAATACCTCTTATTTAAATTATAGGGGTCCCAGTAGACAAATGGTCAACTATACCTTGCCCCATCATTTACTAGAAACAATTTCATATTAAAAGTCATGATTTGATTTTAATGTTTGATTTTCATATTTCTATATATCATGCTTCATTTAAAATGAGTTTTCTATCCTAGTGAATTAGGACCCATAATCCTTATCATTAAGATTAACTCCCATTTAAATTAAAATTAAAGTCTTGACTTAGTAAATTACTCATTAGAACCCATGAGTTCCTATAAAACTCATGGATTTAAATAGAAAATCACTCAATCACAGCCAAATTGTAGAACAATAAAAATATAAAAACAAGTATCACTCCACAATAATAGGTATATCAAGCATTGTATGTAGTGATATGAAACTATATGGAACAACATTATGCATGGAATGAAAATTATATGTTCCTATAATGATTCATGTAACAATGATACTTAACCTCATATCATCAGTTCAAGGATGAATAAATCCCTCAAATAGAATAATAATAATAACCACTAATTAGCATGTGCATCCCCAAATGATGAAATGATATGAAATTTAATAGGAAAAATAGAAAAACAATTATAATTTAGGAGGCTTGGAATTTACCCATAACATGGGTTAGTAATTCCCAAACACAGATTATAATGTTGTTCCCATAATTTAAAATCTTATAAATATTGTCTCAAAATAGTTAATCAAGATATGAAAGATTTAATACAATTTTGTGATGTCTCAGACCTGGATTCCACTTAGAGGTTCCTCGAGCCTAGGGGGACACATGGCCTCATGAGAATCTCCCCAAATGACAAATGATTCTGACTAATTGAGAGGGCCTATGGGGTTTCCCTGAGTAGAATATTCCCTCACACCATAGTGTATTACACTAGATAAATATAAAAATAGAAGTTGAATAATAAATGTAGAAAAGGTTAACTAATATAACAATATAATCATAAAATAATAATTATACAAATATTATAATTGATATAAATATAAAAAATTTGATAATGATATAGGTCATGTATCTATAATTATTAAAAAACATTGGTAAATAGTAGCAGATATGCATTATATACAAAATTAACAAAAAAAGAATCTATTAAAACTATCCATAGTATCCCAAGATCTAGCTCAATCATCTGTTACCAGCTCCATCCCATGCAATCAAGCATTCAAGGTTCTAAAGAGATGTACTCCCCTTTATGAACACTAGAATACATGTAATCTCTCAAGGTGACAATGGTGGCATAGAGAGGGTGTGAGACAACTATCTGCAAGCCTCCACAAACATTGGCTACAATATCATGTCCTTATTGTAAGGGTTGGTGTCCTGAGGACCAACCATTTTGTACTTTGATTACAAGAATGTAATATTATTATACATTGTTCATTATTCTGCATAACTATAATATAATAATGTCTGGGAATATTTGTTACATTAATAAGGTCATGGAAGATCCCCGCTATGATGTGTACCTTGAAATTCTATAATAATATTCTTAAATAAAGTTCTACTGTTGCATGACATACTATGATAGGTCACATAGTATACAGACCGTTATGTGAGAGTACTCTTAAGAAGAAGAGACTCTCTCTCTTGGAGTTCGCACTTGGTAATCTCCAAGATGGGAGATTATAAGAAAAAACCCTCCAGTAGCAAGTCCACATGTCTTGGTGTCATCGGACATTGCTATCTACAAGCGTGTGTAATGTTACTTAGACTAAAAGATTATCATTAACTCATGTCATGACTTGCACACATAGATTTACTAACAAAAACCATCACCCAGACAATTGGTGGGATGTAGGGTACGTTGGGTGTGTTAGGAGTGACATGTTTTTAATGGATAAGTCGAGGAAGGATTTGTTGATTCCATTTATGGAAGTTGATATCTCGGCCCTTTGGTTGAAATATAACTATCGCATTAAATTACATGGCCATGGTGTAAATGACAAGTTTATTTCAGGTAGTCAAAGAATAACAGATCAAGTATATAGGTTTATGGCACTCCCATGAAACCTACTTGATGAGATATTGAGACAAAGGGATTAAATTACACAGTAAGCATTTGTATGAGGTGATTCATCAATGCGGCGTCAACATCTTTCTCCTGAGTTCCTTGACCCGTTGCTAGACAGTAATCTTGGACATTAGGCAAGCCCGCCTAATGCCAATGAGAATGAGGTGTATAGGGTCACACACTAAGTGTATTATTGTATCTCAAGTAGAATAAAGATTATTCCCATAAGTGGTTTAATAATTATTCAAGGAAGCCTAAATCGTTATAATGTTAGAGGACGAATAAATGAAAACATGTACACATCATGTATTAATTATTACACGCCGTGTTGTTTTTATTTTGAAAACAAATACACACTATGTATTATTAAATGCACACGATGTGTACATTTCATTTTGGAAAGGAAATGGATAAATGAAAGAAATATACACATTCAGTGTCCATTAAATGTACACGCCATGTAGTATTCAATGGAAAAATTACACACCATGTAATTATTATTAAACGCCATGTAGTTTTTCCGGTCGGGATTTTGAGGATATAATATTATTTTATTAAATGATATTCATTATAATCACTATGAGAGCATGTATAGGAATTAATTATTCGACATGGGGGTTTTCAATAAGAGTTAATGAAATAAATGAAATGCATAACACGTTTATTTATTTTCATAACTCTACAACCTCAAAACTCGATTATAAATATCCTCACAACCCCAACTATTTTCCAACACAAGATAATCATTGTGCACAACAATTATGGAGAATTCATTCAATGCTGAAAGAGACTCTTCCTCCAAGAAAGCTCTCATGACCAAGAGATATCCTCTTCCATCAGATCAAGATGATCTAAGGCGGACAATTCAAGAAAAGGATTCTCCACACTAGCACCAGGAGACTCCATTGGCGACATCCCGAGATACGAGGTACACATGTGGAACACCACTAGAGGAACTCTACACTTGGCTTCTGCGACGCAATGACGAATCACATCAAAATGTGATCAAGAACATCAATGAAGAAAGAACACCCAAAAGGTATTTCTTTTTCGATTGATTAATTATAATCAACCTGTAACAATCCCACATTGTGGTTCGGGGATTTCCTTTTCTTTGACTATTTTTGTGATTTGATCCGTAGATACTGGCGTTTATCATCGTATTAATCATGGATTGATCATTGTTAATGAAAAAATGAAAAGTGGGACATCCACCCACGCGCTTCTGCTGCACCCGGAACCTTCAAATGGTAGTAGAGGGAGGTTATAATGTTGTTTCTAGTTATTTAATTTTCATTGATAATTTATGAATATATATTTTATTCAATTCAAGATAAATCATTCTCTAATCTGAATAAACGAGATCTGTTCTTCCTCCTTCATTTAATGATTCATATGATAGAAACAACCTTTTAATATTAATTTTTTATTAAAATAAAATTGAGGAACTCATCCGGAGGATCCACTCTTTCTGTCTGTATAACACAGAAATACACAGAGTGCAATGAAAACTACATATCATGTACATAGGTTCAAAGAACTGGTACTCGTCCTCCAAACTGTGTCGTGTGAAATGATTACACGTAAGCATTTATTACCCCATGTTTTCTAGAAATTAACAGCGAATGGGAATAGGAATACACGATGTGTATGTTGGAGCAACACATCGTGTAGTCTGATCTGACCCAAGTGAAACCATGTACAATGGAGAAGCTGCGTACCACGTACACAGGATCACCAGGCCGGTTACTGTGAAACAAGGAAGTACACTCCATGTATGATTTATCGACATGCCGTGTACTCCAAAATTTCCAAAGTACAGAAAACATGCCAAATCCCCTGGCATGTACTTTGGATAAAAGGTGAAAAGAAATACACGCTGTGTAAATATAAACTACACTCTGTGTACTCTCCAGAAATTTCACCAGGTTTCCTCCAAATGTACCAATACCTGTACAAGTAATATTTTTGAGAAGAATCCCAAGGATTTTCAGAAAGGAATTTAAGATAAAGATTTGATTAATTATAAGATCATAATTAATTGAATTCGAGCACGACTTATCTTAAATGAAAGAAGGATTAAAAGAATTTAAATTCTAAATATGCGTAAATGTATTTGAATTCTATGGATGATCATGAGCTAAACCAAATAACTTTTGTATATGTGTATGGTTTCATTTTAATTTTTTTCATTTAAAATCGTTGACCTTTGAGCCCTCTTCCAATAAAATGTAGGGCCTGTGTGCCCATGGTTTCTTTAATGTAAACCCCATGTAATGGAGGATCTCCAAAGCTAGAGGAGACAGTTCGAAATCCAAATTTGAGGAAAAACCAACCTAAGAAGATACAAAGGTGGATAGGTGGGAGCTGCAAAACACAAACCAACAGGTTCAAGGTGTTTTTCCTAGGTCCGGACTAGCTTATCAAAACTGCTAGATAAGCTAACCAATAGAAGCTCATGATCATTCCATCTTATTTTAATTCTATCAGATTGAATGGTTTATTTATTATGTATGTGTTTTTGCGATCACATAATTAATAAACACGCATGAAAATATGGAATAAAATAAAACCATACTATGTTAAAACATTATCAGAACATGGTTAGTCACTTAAGCTAGCATCACATAATATTAATAAGCATGTGATAATGAAAAACTACACTTAAAAGATTAAAATCCCTTAATACCATATTAAGTCATACCAATCCGTCCATTACTTGATTAAGGTAAAGAATCAATAAAACTATCTATTTGACCAACCCTTGTTGGGACACTTAATTTCATAAAGGAAGCCCTTATGAAAGGTTTTGGGTTGACTTAACCATATTACATAAAGAGGATTAGCCCTTTCTAGACATGATGTAATATTGTAGGCAAAAGTTGAGGAAATCCATGTTAGGATTTCAGGATTGGGGAGTCCACTCAATAGATCAAGGAACTGTAAGCTCACAGTTAGAAAAGACCTGCCTACCTAAATACCTTCAAATAGCATGACAAACCCTTATTGGGGTTATGTGAAGGGGAATATGGATCCATTCCACTAGAATGTAATAGAATCTAGAAATTACGATTTCAATGGTTAGGGCCATTGGGACATGATAAAATATTGGGAGAATTAATAAATTCATTTATTATTTATCAAAAAATGTAATCAAGAAAGTACTGATAAATCTGCTCTTTTAATTTGTAGAATCAATATGAAAAACTCATCAACCAAATTTTCTCTGTGATCAATTCTGGATAAAGACAATATCATCACTGACAGTATCTTTCAGGAATGGGTTAGGCATCTTCATGTTATCTTACACCATGAACGAAAGTTTTACGTGCTGGATTCCTCACTTCCAGATCCGCCTGCCCAAGGGGCGAATGATTATGATTTCCTGGTCTATGATCAACATTTGAGTGATGCACTCAACGTTGAATGTTTGGTGTTGTCATCAATGTCTATTGAGCTCATGAAGTCTCATGAAGACATGGATGGATACAACATGCTCGAGCACCACCGTGTTCTATACCATGAGAGAGCAAGATAGGAAAGGTTTGAGATCTCCAAGGCTCTATTTCAGAGAAAGCTTGGAGAGGGTGCCCCAACCGGGCCTCATGTAGCCATGATCATTGGCTACATTAAAGGCTTGGAGGTTCTAGGTTTTAAACTCCCCGAAGAATTGGGTACCGATCTCATTATTTCACCACTACTACAGAGCATCTCAAACATTGTTGTGAACTTCAATATGAACAACATTGAGAAGTCTCTATCTGATCTTCTTATCCTCATTTTCCAAGTGGAAAATAACATGAAGCGTGAAAATCCTTATGTACTAATGCTGAATAAAAGAAAAGGGAAGGATAAGGGATATAACCCCCAAGTTTCTTCAAGGCCTTCCATGAAAAGGAATATCAAAGGAGAGTTAAGGGAACCAGATGTTGTTTGTTTCTCATGGGGCAAGAAGGGCCACTGGAAGAAAAACGACACCCATCCAAGGAAGAAAGGGGAAGCTTCAGGTGCGTTTGTTATCCAATTAAATCTATATATTTCTAATAATTGGGTATTAGATAATTCTTTTGATTCTCACATCTGTATCCAAATACATGAACCAAGTAGATTCAGAAAGATTGACCGAGGTGAGGTGGATCTACGAGCAGCCAACGGAGCCAGACTCACTGCTGTAGCTGTAGGTGACTACCATATAACATTTCCTACTAGGATGGTCTTGGTTATAGAAGGATGTTATTATGTACCCTCTGTAACCAAAAAAATTATATCATAATCCAAGTTAGATATTGATGGATTCATCTTCATGTTTGGAAGTGAATGTTGCTTCTTTTATAAAGATAGCATTGGTTTTGGTAGGGAACATTTATATAACGGCCTTTATGTGTTAGACTACACAAACCATGTAATGGAAATCGATGAAAAAGTTAATTCACATGAATCATAACACACCCAACTTTGTCATTGAAGATTAGGTCATGTCAATGAGAAAAGTTTGAAAAAATTACATCAAGATGGGTATTTAGATTCATTCATACTAAAACCACTTGGTGTATGTCATGCCTGTCTACAAGGAAAAAATGACCAAATCCCCATTTAGTGGGAAAGGTGAAAGGGCTAAAGAGATTCTAGAATTAGTTCACACAGATGTGTGTGGAACATTTCTAGTTGAATCAAGGGGTGGGTTCTCGTACTTTATAACTTTTACTGTTGATTTTAGTAGATATGGATATATTTACTTAATGAGGTATAAGTCGGATTCTTTTGATCGGTTCAAAGAATACAAGAATGAATTTGAGAACCAACTTGGTAGGAATATTAAGAAAATACGCTTAGAAAAAGGAGGAGAATATCTTAATCAGGACTTCATTGATTTCTTACGGGAGTTTGGGATTCTATCTCAACTCACTCCTCCTTACACACCTCAGTGGAATGGTGTAAGTAAAAGGAGGAACCGCACCCTGTTGGACATGGTGAGATCAATGATGAGTCACAATAGTCTTCCATTATCCTTTTGTGGATCTTCATTATAGACATCATCACACATTGTAACACCCCAATCATCCAAGGTACGCTTTCCTTTGAATAATACAGTAGCGTGTGTGGTACGCAACTACGAGTTCTAACACACACACCACAACCAATCAAACTAGCCGTTATGAATAGTAATACCCAATTTTTTAAATTTTATAAATTTTATCTTTCAAAATGGACTTCATTTTTGGATTTTAAATATCGAAATTAGCCTAGTTTAAAATTTTGGTATTTTTCTGAAAACATTCAATTTTTGAAGAATAGTGAAAAAACACTGAGTTATAGTTTAAGACCAAATTTTTATTTAAATAATTATTTATTTTATTTAAATTTAATTCAGGTAAAAATAGATACATAAAACCTATATAAGTAAAATTTAATTCATTGGAGTTAGTTTAGAATAATTTTCGATACATAAAAATTTTATTGAACTTTTCACAGTCTTTTACCCACCTCCTAGGAGAATTTGGAAATTCACATAAAACATAATTTTACCGCTTATATGAGTGGAATTTCGAAAATCAGAGAGACACCATTAATATCAATGAGTACAATGTGGTTCATTGAGATGAAAATAATTTTTGGTGAATAGTAATTTTTTACCTTTATTTACCACAGTTAAAAGTAAATTGGGTAATTAAAGGTAAAAATGATATTAATATTACCCTAACACATGTACTAATTGTATTGGACAAGTGTATCTTGACCAAAAACAACCTTAGGAATAAAATATTATCATTTAGGTCCACTTGGGTAAGATTAGGACATTTATTATTATTTAATTCAAAGAAGAGTTAAAAGAGTTAAAATAAAAGTTTATTTACTAAAACATTTTTAATATAGGGTTAAATATTATATATAAATTCAATTTTAAAAATTCATTAGAAATCTAAATATATTTCATACATAATGGTATTTTATTTATAATTTTTAGACATTAAATAATTTAATTTATTTTTGATACAATGGTAATGCAGTAATTACCTAATTAATGAAATATTACAATAATTGATATTAAAAATATCAAAATAAATGTAATTTGAGACATTTTATGAATTAAACTAATTTTATAGGTTAATATGAAATATTAGGACTGATTATATAAATATTTTCGAAGAAATAATTCTGTTATGAATTTATCAAAAACAAAGTACCCAATAGTGTCAAAATTGACCTAATAGAGTTTTTAAAACAAATATTATATTATTAATTTATATTCAATTCTTAAAAATCTAAGGTTCGGCCAATAGAATTATTTCATGATAGGTGTATCATTAATGGAACACTTTGGGGTCTCTTAGAGGTATATAGTAAGTTTATTAACTATATAATATAAAAAAACAAAGTGACATGGTAAGTGTCAAACTAATTAACTAAGAGTTAAAACTAAATGATAAGGTTAATATAATGACCCAAACCTGTCTAAATTCTATTGGTTGAGTGGTTTTTGACCCATCCCCACCTTAACCTTTAAATAAGTCACTTTGGAGCAATTAGAAACCATATATGAATTTATTATAAAATAATATTTCTAGCTTTTCCAAAGGTGCCCCTCACCCCTCTTAGAAAAGGGAACTCCCCCTTCTCAATAATTCACATATTCAAAGCCTTTTGGATCAGCTAACCCCAAAACAAATACTCTCTAAACTTACTTCATTTCAACCTAGAGGCCATAGTTTGATCAGGAAGCCAACCTAAGGATCCCTTTTGATCAAATCCAAAGGAAGAACCCGAAGAAGAGGTAATGTTTTCACCAACCTCTTTCAAGTTCCATTCTTCTTCAACTTTTTCTTTATTTGTTATTCCCATTCTAAAATAATAAATCCAGTATCTTATATATAATGTGATGTTATTATAAATATGGTACAACCATATTCATTATTCTACCCATCCTTTGAATTACATGTCACCATACGTGCGTACATATGGCTTACCATCTCCACGTTGTGGGGTAATTGTTATTCAATAAATTATTATTTGGATGGGTATAATAATGATTTTTAATTCATGTAAATAATAAATATAGAATGATAATTATTTTTTATATATTATATACCATCCAATTATATATTATTTTAATATCAAAAGAATGATATTGTCACTCGTGCGTACATACGGACTACCGTCTCCACGAACGCGATGAGAATCATTCCCCATTATATCCATTCAAGAGTAATTCTCATTTAATGATTAAAAATAATTTTTAAGGCCTTGATATCATTTTGGATCTGATTAAGATACAACCTATCCATGGCAAACATGGTTTATGTAACAAATCATGTAAAATAAAAAGAGTAAGTTAACAGCTGAAACGGCGATAATACTAAGATATTATTAACAAAGCAATGTTAAAAGAACATATATGATATCATATTAATGTATATAATTTTTGTATAATTTAAAAACAATTATTTCACCATTATAAAGGATGTTAAACTACCCCAAACCAAGGAAAAGTACAAGGTATGGGTTTATTTCGCAATCTCTTCATTATCCGAGGTTGTTTATACGTAATAATCTACTGGGATTTCTTTATCATCATCATCTATGTTTCTTAAAAATGTATTTCAAAAAATATTTACTATTTAAAAGAACATGGGTTAACGTCATTTATACCTTTTTCTGGATTTTCATAAGAGTTTTATAAATTAATCTTTCCGTCGTTTTCCAAACAAGGTGCTTTTTAACCTTTTCAACAGAAATAAGGTAAGAATATCTTTTTTTAAATTATACGGCAGGTGTGACTATTTGCGACCGTTATAAATTCTTCGAAGCTTCCCTTAAAATATTATTAGAAAAGTTTCAATGTAAATGTTTTATTTAATAATTATGTGACTTTTAAATGATTTCAAAAAAGATATATTTCTCTAAAATAGTTTTGATTTCATCTATATCAACATCCTTTTATTGTTTTAATCTTATTTGCAGTTGATTTATTTTGATAAAAAACTTCCATATTGTATTGAAGGTTTTGTGATATGTTTGACTTTGGATGTGTTATTTTTATACCATTCATGGTTTATGGAGAAAGTATTGACATTTTGTATGCTAGTTTTAATACGAATATTTATGTTATGTTTAAACCTGTTCATATGAGGAATGCATTAGACCTAATAAGTGATGGGTGGATACCGCTATAGCTATTTGATGCATCAGTAGGTCTCATGAGACCAACTAGTTTCTTGATATAAGGCCTTGAAAAAATATTATTTGTAGTCTTGGCATGAGGCCTTGACTCTGTGGTTATGATAGTACGACATTATGAATTCCATCATTTTGAAAGTGGTTATTGATATTGCATGTGATTATTCGGCTAGTAGAATATCCATGTGAATAAGTATATGGAAATATTTCAGTTTATTTCTTCTATATTATGCTGAAGTTCATGTTTTAAAAGGCTTTTTTAGTTATAAATTTCCTTAAATGTTTATGCATATTTATGAAAGTTTCCTCTATATTGTTATCCAAAATGGGCATTTGAGATCACCCCGTTCTATGTTTTATTTTTCCCAAGATGTGAAGAAGTATTTTATAAATGGCCTATAGGGATAGTATGAGGGGATAAGAGTGTGGACTATGGAGACTATATTTTTTTAGTTTTTCATTTTATGATGTAATGCAAACTTTATGAATGTATCTAGTTATTCCAAGGATACTAAACTAATCGGTCTTTATAGACTTTATCTTTCTTGTGATCATGATAATTTTATGTAATAATGCACCAAATATGGGTAACTGGGGTCAGGGAATTATAGTTGGTATCATAGGAAGCTTAGTAGTAACCTTGGAAGCACGATTTAGATAATCTCTGATTGGAGCACATAGACCTAAGATGGACTTTGAGGATTAGTATAGAAGAACTTCCTTGAATTTTGGTATTGTATAGATTCTCTGAGTTTTCTGAGCAATACCTCCCTGTCTAGATACGAGTAGGTAGAGGCAGCTCTAGAACCGATGTATCTATGGGTAAAACCCAAAAACACCTCTTTGAGCTAGACTCGAACGGGAACTGGTGCATGAAAATGGGCCTTACTGCAATCTTGGTTACAACAATCCCGGGGGATATGCTTATGATAATTCTAATTTTCATTACAAACCATTATGAAAGGTTTATGAGTTTATACGTCCTCAATGAAAACATTTTTTTGATTATGGATTATATCCATAAATAGTTCAATTTATGTTAAGTGTTTTATAAGTATGGAATTATGTATTTTGATTCATAAATAGATCTAGTTTATGCCATTATTTATAATTGGCGCCGAGTGGAAGAAATGGAATCCGTATCAATGCACGCACTCTATGTAGGGATTTACAACATGCTCAAGATAATTATTGTGGAGATGGTGATGCAACTGGTACTAATCAACAAATTACCATACTGGGACAACTCACACATGTTATGAATAATAACCTTACCCATATGGAGTACACTGATCCACAGCGTGGAGGATCAATGTTAGATCACGTTTTGAGGAAGAAACCACCAACATTCAATGGGAGTACAAATCCATTAGTACCTGAGCAATGGATGAGTTCCCTAGAGAAAATATTCCAGGCTTTGGGGAGTAGTGAAAGGGAAAAAGTTGTCATGGCAGTTTATCGCCTCACTGGAGATGCTGATCAATGGTGGTCATTGATTCAAATCACAAAGGAAGATGATGAAGTATCAAATATGGAATGGAGGGAGTTCAAGGATCTGTTTTTAGAAAAATACTTTCATCGTGACCATCGAGCAGATATGGAAATACAATTTCTGAGTCTGAGACAAAAGGAGGATGAGAATGTCACAAAGTATGAGGCTAACTTTACAAGGATATAAAGTTATGCCGGATATTATATACATAACTCAAGAAGTAAGATTGATCATTTCATTGGTGGTTTAAATCCATTTCTCCATCGAGCATTAGTCTCACAATCCTTCTCGTCGTACGAAGACATTGTCTCATGTGGTATGAAGACAGAAAAGGAATTCTCTAAGTCTTATGACTTTAAAGAAAAGAAAGTGAAGAAGAGATCTGCTGATCAATCTGGGAATGGAAATAAGGGGAAGAAGGGAAAAGTTGAATATCCATCCAACAGTAAATGTGGGAAGAAACACCCTGGTACTTGCTTAAATGGAATGGGAGTTTATTACAACTGTAGTGAAAAAGGCCACCAAACTCGTTATTGCAAGGGGAAGAAGGAAGCTACTGATGTCCAATGATACAATTGCAGGGAGATGGAACATTATGAAAATGAATGTTCTATGTGTAATGGGAACTTACCTTAGAAAAGGCCAAGGGATCAAGTCCGAGCTTATACTATCACTACTGCTGAGGTAGAAGCTCCGAAAGACGTGGTGAAAGGTAATTTAATGGTTTCCTCAAGTTTTAGAAATGTATTATTTGATTCTGGATCATCACATTGTTTCATATCTTCCATGTTTTCTAAGAAAATTAGATATTTCTGATTTGATTTAACAAGGGAGTTGTCAGATAAAACTTCTAAGGGAATTGTCATTGCAACAACATTTTGTGAATCAGTGCTGATTAGAGCACATAAATTTTCTTTATCCGCTGATCTAATCGTCATACCTATGATTGAGTTTGATATAATCATCGGTATGGATTGGATTTCAGACCATGATGTGATGATTTATTGTAAGAAGAAGGAGGTTATGATTTTTGATGATGATGATAAGGAACACCTTACCTTTAGAGAAAAATCATCACCACCAAATTCTTATTTAGATCCACCCCCAGTAGCTCAACTAAATTCAATTATTGTGGGGGAAGAGAATGAAATGACTGTGGGTAATGAAAGGAATGTTCAAGTAGAGGATGTACCTATTGTGAAATAATATGTAGATGTGTTTCCAGAAGATTTACCTGGACATCCTCCAGAACGAGAAGCTGACTTTTCCATTGATTTAATTCATGTATCAAGGCCTATATCGAAGAACCCTTATAGAATGGCCACTATGGAATTAGTTGAACTAAATAATCAACTAGAGGAATTGAGTAATAAGGGATTTATTCTCCCTAGTGTTTCTCCATGGGGAACCCCTATTCTTTTTGTTAAAAAGAAAGATGGATCTGTAAGGTTATGTATCGACTACAGGGAGACCAATGCTATAACAATAAAGAAAAAGAATCCCCTACCTCGCATTGATTATTTATTTGACCAACTACATGGAGTTTAATACTTTTCAAAGATTGATCTTCGATCTAGATACCATCAGTTGTGTGTGATGAAGGAAGACATTCCTAAGACAGCATTTCGAAGAAGGTACGAGTATTACAAGTTTATAGTATTTCATTTTGGGATGACTAATGCCACCTCTGTATTCATGGATATAATTAATAGAGTTTTCAAGGACTATCTCGGTGATTTTGTGGTGGTATTTATTGATGATATCTTGGTATAATCCAAAATATAAAAAGATCATGAATATCACTTGTGCATTATCCTGATGACTTTGAGAAGACATGAATTATATGGGAAGTTTAGCAAGTGTGAATTCTGGCATTAAGAGATTTCTTTTCCTGGACATATTGTCTCTAAAGATGGAATCTCTATTGATCCTTCTATGACCAAGGAAATTCATGAATGGCCAGCACCTACAAGTATAACTGAGGTATGTAGTTGTATTGGATTAGCAGGTTATTATCGATGTTTCGTCCAGAATTTTGCCCGATTGGCTAACCCATTAACAAAGCTCACACGTAATGGGGTTAAATTTGTTTGGAAAAAACAGTGTGAAGAATTTTTTGAAGAACTGAAGAGAATATTATTCAATGTTCCTGTATTGAATCTACCTTCATTGAATGATGGGTTCATTATTTATAGTGATGCATCGAATAAAGGACATGGTTGTGTCTATATGAAGAATGATAGGGTTATTGCCTATGCATCACGATAGTTGAAAATTCATGAACAACAATATCCTACTCATGATCTCGAGTTAGCAGCTGTGATATTTACTTTGAAGATATGGAGACACTACCTCTATGGTGAAAAATGTGAGATTTATACTGATCACAAGAGTTTGAAGTATATTTTCTCACCAAAATGATTCAACATGAGGAAAAGTTGATGGCTTGAACTACTCAAGGATTGTGATTGCACGATACACTACAACCCGGGGAAGGCAAATAAGGTGGCGGATGATTTGAATAGAAAAGATCATGGAGTTTTGAAAAATATGAGAATTTAAAGGGATCAAATTTTCATGGATCTAGTGAAGATGGACATAGGAATAACCATGGAAGTTGAAACATCGATGCCTTTTCAAATGGTTGCGAAACTATCTTTACTATAATGGATAAAGATTTATCAGACTGATGATGAAGAGTTTAAAATGAAGATTAAAGCTATGAATGATGGGAGATTGAGAGAATTTGTTTATAAAGAAGGAATTTTAAAATTTGGGAAGGGAATTTGTGTTCCCAATATACCTGATCTGAAAATGGAATTGTTGGATTATGCTCATAGTTCCAATTTCTCTGTACACCATGGGAGCACCAAAATGTATCGAGATTTGAAGGAACATTTTTGGTGGGACAACATGAAGAGGGAGATTGTAGATTTTGTGTCAAGATATATGGTTTGTCAATACTTGAAATCTAGAAGGCAAAAGCCTGGTGGAGTATTGAAACCTCTTCCCATACCTGAGTGGAAATGGGATAATTTTACGATGGACTTCGTCATGGTGCTACCAAAGACTTTTGGAAAGAATGATGCAATATGGGCCATTGTTGATCGTCTTACCAAGTCAGCACATTTTCTTGTTATAAGAGAAGATTTACTTCTTGAACGTCTATCAAGACTATATATTAATGAAGTTGTGAGACTTCATGGAGTACCCCTATCGATTTATTCTGATCGTGATCCCCATTTTACTTCAAGATTCAGGAAGAGTCTTCAGAAGGCCTTGGATACTGAACTTTGTTTGAGCACTGCCTACCACCCTCAAACAGATGGACAATCAGAATGGACTATTCAAACCTTAGAAGACATGTTGAGATCCTACTTACTCGACTTTCAGGGTATGTGGGATCAATATTTACCTTCGGTAGAATTTTCCTATAACAATAGCTTTCATTCGAGTATTCAGATGACACCATATGAAGCGTTATATGGAAAGAGATGTCACAGACCAACCTGTTGGGATGACGTTGGTGAATGAAAAATTGTAGGCCCAAAACTAGTGGAGGAAATGATGGAAAAGGTGAAGGTAATCCAAAACCACATCAAATCAGCTCAAAGTAAGCAGAAGAGATATGCTGACAACCGATGAAAGGATTTGGAATTTCAGGTAGGAGATCATGTTTTCATGAAGGTATCTCCATGGAGGGAAGTTATACGTTTTGGAAAGAAAGGTAAATTGAGTCCCAGGTACATCGGCCCTTTCGAAATTCTAGAACGAATTGGTGCTGTAGCTTACCATTTGGAAATGTCGCCAAGTCTCTCCAAAGTTCACGATGTATTCCATGTATCAATGTTGAGGAAATACATGCCTGACCCAACGCATGTACTCACCTCTGAGGAATTATAACTGGAACCCGATATGTCTTTTTGAGAAGATCCCATCAGGATTCTTGATATGAGAGAACAAGTATTGAGAAACTAGACGACTCGTCTGGTAAAAGTTTTATGGAGAAACCATAAGATGGAAGAGGCAACGTGGGAACCTGAGGAACTTATGATGAAGAACCACCCAAGTATTTTCATGTGGTAGTATTATAGAAATTTTGAGGACAAAATTATTTTAAGGAGGGGAGAATGTAACACCCCAAGCTTCCACGGTACTCTTTCCATTGAATAATACAATAGCGTGCGTTGTACGCAACTTCGAGTTCTAACACACACACCACAACCAATCAAACTAGCCGTTATGAATAGTAATAACCACTTTTTGAAATTTTATAAATTTTAGCTTTCAAAATGAACTTCATTTTTGGATTCAGAATATCGAAATTAGCCTAGGGTGAAATTTTGGTATTTTTCTGTAAACTTTCAATTTTTGATGAATAGTGAAAAAACACTAAGTTATAGTTTAAAACCAAATTTTTATTTAAATAATTATTTATTTTATTTAAATTAATTAAGGTCAAAATAGATACATAATAACTATATAAGTTCAATTTAATTCATTGGAGTTAGTTTAGAATAAATTTAGATATATATAACATTTATTGAACTTTTCACCGTCTTTTACCCATCTCCTAGTAGAATTTGGAAATTCACATAAAACTTAATTTTACCACTTCTATGAGTGGAATTTTGAAAATCTGAGAGACACGGATAATATCAAGGAGTAAAATGTTGTTTATTGAGATGAAAATAATTTTTTTTGGTGAATAGTAACTTTTTACCTTTATTTACCACTGTTAAAAGTAAATAGGGTAATTAAGGGTAAAAATGATATTAATATTTCCCTAAAAAATGTCCTAATTCTATTAGAAAAGTGTATCTCGACCAAAAACAACCTTAGGAATAAAATATTATCATTTAGGTCCACTTCGGTTAGATTAGGACATTTATTATTATTTAATTCAAAGAAGAGTTAAAAGAGTTAAAATCAATGTTTATTTACTAAAACATTTTTAATATTGGGTTATAAATAAGATAAATTAGATTTTAAATATTAATTAGAAAGATAAAATTATTTCCTACATAACGGTATTTTATTTATAATTTTTAGACATTAAATAATATAATTTATTTATGACATAATGATGATGCAGTAATTACCTAATTAATGAAATATTAAAATAACAGATATTATAAATATCAAAATAAGTGTAATTTGAGACTTTTTATGAATTACACTAATTTTATAGGTTAATATGACATATTATTATTGATTATATAAATTTTTTTCTAAGTAATAATGTTGTTATGAATTTATCAAAAACAAAATACCCAATAGAGTCAAAATTGACATAAAAGAGTTTTAAAAAATATATATTATATTATTAATTTATATTCAATTCCAAAAAATCTACGGTTCAGCCAAGATACTTTTATCATGATAGGTGTATCATTAATGGACCACATGGGGGTCTCTTAGAGGTATATAGTAAGTTAATTAACTATATCATATAAAAATACAAAGTGACATGGTAAGTGTCAAATAATTAACTAAGAGTTAAAACTAAATGATAAGGTTAATATAATGACCCAAACCAGTCTAAATTCTATTGGTTGAGTGGTTTTCGACCCATCCCCGTCTTATCCTTTAAATAATTACTTTGGATCCATTAGAAACCGAATATGAATTTATTATAAAATAATATTTCTAGCTTTTCCAAAGGTGCCCCTCACCCCTCTTATAAAAGGGCACTCCCCCTTCTCACTAATTAACGCATTCAAAGCCATTTGGCTAGGACAAAACCTGCCCAAATACTCTCTAAACTTCCCTCACATCAACCTAGAGGCCTTAGTTTGATCTGAAATCCAACCTAAGGGGCCCTTTTGATCAAATCAAAAGGAAGAACCCGAAGAAGAGATAATGTTTTCACTACCCTCTTTCCAGTTCCTTTCTTCTTCAACTTCTTCTTTCTTGGTTATTACCATTATAAAATAATGACTCAAGTATATTATATATACTGTTATGTTATTATAAATATGTTACAACCATATTCAGTATTCGATCCATCCTTTGAATTACATGTCACCATACGTGCGTGAGTACGCCTTACCGTCTCCACATCGTGGTGTAATTGTTATTCAATAAATTATTATTTGGATGTGTATAATAATGATTTTTAATTCATGTAAATAATAAATATAAATTATAATTATTCTGTATATATAATATACCATCCAATTATATATTATTTTAATATAAAAAAATGATATTGTCGCTCGTGCGTACGTACGGACTACCGTCTCCACGAACGCATTGAGATTCATTCCCCATAGTATCCATTCAAGACTAATTGTCATTTAATGATTAAAAATAATTTTTATGGAATTTATATAATTCAGGATAAGAATAAGATACAAAATATCCATGATAAACACATCTTACGTAACAAAACATATAAAAGAAAATGAGTAAGTTAACACTCGAAACAACGATAATACTAAGATATTATTAACAAAGCAATGTTAAAATATCATATATGATATCATATTAATGTATATGATTCTTTTATAATTTAATAAAAATTATTTCACCATTATACAGGAGGTTAACCTACCCCCAACGAAGGAAAATTACAAGGTAAGAGTTTATTTCACAATCTCTTCATTATCCGATATTGTTTATACATAATAATGTACTGGGATTTTTTTATCATCTACATCTATGTTTCATAAAAATGTATTTCAAAACCTTTTTACTATTTACAATAATATGGGTTAAAGTCATTTATACCCTTGTTTGACTTTTTATAAGAGGTTTATAATGGAATCTTTCCGTCGTTTTCCAAACAAGGTGATTTTTAACCTTTTCAACAGAATTAAGGTAAGAATGTCTTTTTTTAACTTATACGGTGGGTGCGGCTATTTTCTACCATTATAAAATCTTTGAAGCTTCCCTTAAAAGCTTATAAGAAAATTTTCAAAGTAAATGTTTTATTTTATAATTATGTGACTTTTAAATGATTTCAAAAAACAGATATTTCTATCAATTAGTTTTGATTTCATCTATGTCAACATCCTTTGATGGATTTTAATCATATTTGAAGTTGATTTATTATGATACAAAAATTCCATATTGTATTGATGGTTTTTTGATATGTTTGAATGTGGATGTGTTATTTTTATACCATTCATGTTTTATGGAGAAAATATTTACATTTCGTATGCTAGTTTTAATACGAATATTTATGGTATGTTTAATCCTGATCATATGATGAATGCATTGGACTTAATAAGAGATGGGTGGAGTCCGCTATAGATCCTTGATGCATCGGTAGGTCTCATGAGACAAACTAGGGTCTTAGGACTACGCCTTGATAAAATCTTATTTGTAGTCTTGGCACGATGCCTTGACTATGTGGTTATGATAGTCTGGCATTATGCACTCCATCATTTTGAAAGTGGTTATTGATATTTCATGTGATTATTCAACTAGTAGAATATCCACGTGAATAATTATATGGAATTATTATTTTTATTTCTGCCATATTATACTTACGTTCAAGTTTTAAAAGGCTTTCGTTTTAGTTATACATTTCCTTAAATGTTTATGTTTTTTTATGAATGTTTCTTCTATATTGTTATCCTTACTGGGCATTTGAGCTCACCCATTTCTATGTTTTATTTTTCCCAGGATGTGAAGAAGTATTTTATGGATGACCTACAGGGATAGTATGAGGGGATAATACTGTGGACTATGGAAAATATATTGTTGTAGTTTTTCATTTTATGATGTAATGTAAACTTTATGAATGTATCTAGTTATTCCAATGCTACTAAACTAATCAGTCTTTGGAGACTTGATCTTTCTTGTGATCATGCCAATGTTATGTAATAATGCACAGACTCTGGGTAACTGGGGTCAGGTCATTACACACATACTAAACCAAGTACCAACTAAATCGATAAATGATATTCCATATGAGTTATGGAGTGGATGCAAAGCCATGTTATCGAATTAACATTTTTGGGGTTGCAAAGCACTTGTTAATGCCTCTTCATGTAACAATCTTGCACCCTGAGGCAAAACATGTATCTTTATAGGATATCCCATGGAAATAAGGGGATATTACCTATAAAACCCCTCATAAAATAATGTTATAGTGGTAAGACACGCCATATTACTTGACAGGGATTATATCTCCAAAAGAGATAGGGGAGCTAGATAGACTTTAATGAAGTCGAGACTCAAGATACATAAGAGTTGGTACAAGAACAGATTCCACAAAGCCCTGAAGAAGAACAATCTATTCCAGAGACACATGAACTGCATAGGAGCACGAGATTGGTGAGAGAACCAGAACGATATGGTTTTCTTGTCACCGAGGATGGTGACTCATTATTGGTTGACAATGATGATCCTCTTAACTACAAGGAAGTAGTTGAAGGCACAGACACTGCCAAGTGGCAAGAATCCATGAATTTTGAAATGGATTCCATGTACCAAAACCAAGTCTCGATTTTGGTAGATCTTCCAGTTGATGTAAAGCCTATTGGTAATAAATGGGTATTCAAGAAGAAAATGGATAGGGAAGGAAAAGTCAACACCTATAAGACACGACTGGTTGCAAAAGGTTTTAGAAAACATCAAGGAATTGACTGTGATGAAACCTTTTCACCGGCTGCAATGCTGAAATCCATCAGAATCCTATTGGCTATTATTTCTTAACATGACTATGAAATTTGGAAAATGGATTTCAAAACAGAATTCCTCAACGGGAACATCCAGGAAGATGTCTACATGACACAACATGAAGGGTTTGTGACTCCAAAGGATGCCAACAAGGTTTGAAAGTTGTAGAAATCCATTTATGGATTAAATCAAGCATCGAGGTCATGGAACATTAGTTTTGATGAAGCTATAATGTAATTTTTCTTTTTTAGGAACGAATGTGAGACATGTGTCTATAGAAGGATTAGTGGAAGTGTACTCGTTTTCTAAATAGTATATGTGGATGACGTATTACTAATTGGAAATGAAATACATGCCTTACAGTTAGTTAAGGCATGGTTGGATAAATTATTCTCTATGAAAGACTTGGGCAAGGCATCATATATTCTTGGGATCAATATCCATCGTGATTGATCCAAGAGAATGTTGGGCCTGAGTTAAAGTACATACATTGAAAAGATACTGAAGAGATTCAGTATAGATCAGTCCAAGAGGGGATTGTTGCTATTGTCACATGGCATTAATCTTTCCAAGAAAATGTGTCCTCAGATACATGAGGAATAAAAGATAATTTCAAGGATCCCTTACACATCCGCAATTGGGTCAGCCATGAATGCTATGCAATGTTCGAGGCTACTTGTTTCTTACACATTAACTGCAGTAGGAAAATATCAAGCTGATCTAAGAGACCGCCATTGGATGGAAGTTAAGACTATCCTTAAGTATCTGAAGCGTACTAAGGATATGTTCATGGTTTATGGGGGAGATTAGGAACTATTCATCAGAGGACATGTAGATGCTAGTTTGAAGTCTAATCAAGATGACTTGAAGTCGCAGACTAGATACATCTTCAGTTTGTATGGAGGTGGTGTGAGCTGGAAGAGCTCAAAGTAAAGTGTTGTGGCAGATTCTGCAGTGGAGTCCGAGTATTTCGTAGCTTCTGAGGCAGATAAATAAGCCGTATGTAAGCGAATGTTCATCCAAAAGATGGATGTAGTACTTAGTAATAAAGATCTTATCACACTCTATTGTGATAATACTGCAGCGGTGGAACATGCAAAAGAGCCAAAGTCACATCAATGGAAAAAGAACATAGTTAGTAATTATCATCTCTTGAGGGATTTTTCTAAGAGAGGTGAAGTTGTAGTGAGCAATATTTCCATGGAAGAAAATGTGGCGGACCACTTGACTTAATCCTTGACTCAGAAGAAACCTGATCATCATGTGAGGTCTAGCAGACTAAAAGTTGTAGGCAGTTAGCTCTAGTCGAAGTGGGAGTTTGTAAGGTTTGGTGTCATGAGAACCAATTGTTTTGTACTTTTATTACATGAATGTACTGTTATTATATATTGTTCATTGTTCTGCATGACCATAACATAATAATGTCCTGGAATATTTTTTACATTAATAAGTTCCAGGCAGATCCCTGCTATGATGAGAACCATGAAATGCTATAAAAATATTCCTAAATAATGTTCTACAGTTGGATGAAATACTATGATAAGACACATAGTATACAGACCATAATGTGAAAGTACTCGTAAGAAGAATAGACTCTCGCTCATGGAGTTCACACTTGGTAATCTCCAAGATGGGATATTATGAGAATAGACTCATGAGTAGCAATTCTACATGTCTTGGTGTCATCAGACATTGCTATCTACGAGCATGTGTAATGGTCCTTAGACTAGAAGATTATCATTAATTCATGTCATGACTCACTCAATTAAATTTATTGACGAATACCGTCACACAGACAGTTGGTGGGATGTAGGGTACGTTGGGTGTGTTATGAGTGGCATGTTGTTAATGGAAAAGTCGAGGAAATATTAGTCCCTTCTATTTATGGAAGTTGATAACTCGAATCATTGATTAAAATAAATGTGTCACATTAAATTCCATGGCCATGGTGTAAACATCGAGTTTATTTCAGGTAGTCAATGAACGACGGATTAAGAATATAGGTTAATGATACTTCCATGAAACCTGCATGAGGAGATATTGAGACAAAGGGATTAAATTACACAATAAGAGTTTGTATTAGGTGATACGTCAATGCGGTGTCAACTTCTTTCTCTTTGGTGCCTTGACCCGTTGCTAGGAAGTAATCTTGGACATTAGGCATGCCCACCTTATGCCAACGAGAAAGAGGCCTAGAGGGTCACAAACTAAGTGTATTCATGTATCTCAAGAGGAATAAATATTATTCCCGTATGTGGTTTAATAATTATTCAACGAAACCTAAATGGTTTTAATGTTGGAGGAAGAATAAATGAAAACAAGTACACAACATGTATTAATTATTACATGCCATGAAGTTTTTATTTTGAAAACAAATACACTCCGTGTATTATTAAATGTACATGCCATGTAGTTTTTATTTTGGAATGGAAATGAATAAATTAAAACAAGATATACAAGCCCTGTATATTAAATGTAAATGCCGAGTAGTATTTATTGAAAAACAAGTACACACCGTGCATTTATTATTACATGCCATGCACTTTTTCCAGTCGGGATTTTGAGGATATAATATTGTTTTATTAAATAATATTTATTATAATCTGCATGATCACATGTCATGGAATTAATAATTTGACATGGGGGTTTTCAATAAGAGTTAATGGAATAAATGAAACGTGTAACGCGTTTATTTATTTTCATAACTCTACAAACTCAAAACTCGATTATAAATATCCTCAAAACCCCGAATCTTTTCCAACACAAGGGAATCATTGTGCACAACAATTCTACAGAATTCATTCCAGGCTGAAAGAGCCTCTTCCTCCAAGAAAGATCTCATGAACAAGAGATATCCTCTTCCATCAGATCAAGATGATCTGAGGAGGACAATTCAAGAAAATGATTCTCCACACTAGCTCTAGGAGACTCCATTGGTGACATCCCGAGATACGAGGTACACATGTGGAACACTGCTAGAGGAAGTCTACACTTGGATTTTGTGACGCAACGACGAATCACATCAGAATGTGATCAAGAACATCAATGTAGAAAGAACACCCAAAAGGTATTTCTTTTTCAATTGATTAATTATAATCAACCTGTAACGATCCTACATTGTGGTTATGGGATTTCCTTTTCTTTGACTATTTTTGTGATTTGATCCACAGAGACTAGCATTTATCGTCATATTAGTCATGGATTGATCATTGTTAATGAAAAAACAACAAGTGGGACATCCACCCACCCGCTTTCGCTGCACCCGGAACCTTCAAATTGTATCAGAGGGAGGTTACAATGTTGTTTCTACTTATTTAATTTTCATTGATAATTTAGGAATTTATATTTTATTCAATTCAAGATAAATCATTCTCTAATCTGAATAAACGAGATCTGTTCTTCCTCCTTCATTTCATGATTCATATGACAGAAACAACCTTTTAATTTTAATTTTTGATTAAATTAAAAATGAGGAACTCATCCGGAGGAGCCACTCTTTCTGTCAGTCTAACACGGAAATGCACGGACTGTAATGAAAACTACATGTCATGTACTTAGGTTCAACGAACTGGTACTCGTCCTCCAAACCGTGTCATGTGAAATGATTACACCTAAGCATTTATTACCCCATGTTTGCTAGAAATTAACTGCGAATGGGAACAGGAATACACGACGTGTATGTTGGAGCAACACGTCGTGTAGTCTGATCTGACCCACGTTAAACCATGTACAAAGGAGAAGCTGCGTACCACATACACGGGATCACCAGGCTGGTTACCGTGTAACAAGGAAGTACACTCCATGTATGATTTATCTACATGCTGTGTACTCCAAAATTTCCAAAGTACAGAAAACATGCCAAATCCCCTGGTGTGTACTTTGGATAAAAGGTGAAAAGAAATACACGCTGTGTAAATATAAACTACACTCCGTGTACTCTCTAGAAATTTCACCAGGTTTCCTCCAAATGTACAAAGACCTATACAAGTAACATTTTTGAGAAGAATCTCAAGGAAATTCAGAAAGTAATTTAAGATAAAGATTTGATTAATTATAAGATCATAATTAATTGAATTCGAGCACGACTTATCTTAAATGAAAAAAGGATTAAAAGAATTTAAATTATAAATATAGCTCATGTCTTTGCATGCTATGGATGATCACGAGCTAAACCAAATAACTTTTGTATGTTTGTATGGTTTCATTTTAATTTTTTTCATTTAAAATCGTTGGCCTGCGAGCCCTCTTCCAATAAATTGTAGGGCATGTGTGCCCATGGTTTTTTTAATGTAAACCCCATGTAATGGATGATCTCCCAAGCCAGAGGAGACGGTTCAAAATCCAAATTTGAGGAAAAACCAACCTAAGAAGATACAAAGGTGGATAGGTGGGAGCTGCAAAACACAAACCAACAGGTTGAAGGTGTTTTTCCTAGGTCAGGGCTAGCTTATCAAAACTGCTAGATAAGCTAACCAATAGAAGCTCATGATCATTCCATTTTATTTTAATTCTGTCATATTTCATGGTTTATTTATTATGTATGTGTTGTCGCGATCACATAATTAATAAACAAGCATGAAAATATGGAATAAAATAAAACCATACTATGTGAAAACATTATCAGAACATGGTTAATCACTTAATCTAGCATCACATAATATCAATAAGCATGTGATAATGAAAAACTACACTTAAAAGATTAAAATCCCTCAATAATATATTTAGTCATACCAATCCTTCCATTACTTGATTAAGGGAATGACTCAATAAAACTATCTATTTGACCAACCCTTGTTGGGACACTTTATTTCATAAAGGAAGCCCTTATGAAAGGTTTTGGGTTGACTTAATCATATTACATAAAGAGGAGTAGCCCTTTCTAGACATGATGTAATATTTGAGGCAAGAGTTGAGGAAATCCATGTCAGGATTTCAGGATTGGGGAGTCCACTCAATAGATCAAGGAACTGTAAGCTCACAGTTGGAAAAGATCTGCCTACCTAAATACCTTCAAATAGCATGACAAAACCTTGTTGGGGTTATGTGAAGGGGAATATGGATCCATGCCACTAGAATGTCATAGAATCTAGAAATTATGAGTTCAATGGTTAGGCCCATTGGGACATGATAAAATATTGGGAGAATTAATAAATTCATTTCTTATTTCTCAAAAATGTAATCAAGAAAGTACTGATCAATCTGCTCTTTTAATTTGTAGAACCAATATGAAAAACTCATCAACCACATTTTCTCTGCGATCAATTCTGGATAAAGACAATATCATCACTGACAGTAACTTTTAGGAATGGGTTAGGCATCTTTATGTTATCATATGCCATGAACGAAAGTTTTACGTGATGGATTCCTTACTTCCAGATCTGCCTGCCCAAGGCGCGAATGATGAAGATTTCCTGGTCTATGATCAACATTTGAGTGATGCACTCAACGTTCAATGTTTGGTGTTGTCATCAATGTCTAGTGAGCTCATGAAGTCTCATGAAGACATGGATGGCTATAGCATGCTCGAGAACCTCCTTGTTCTATACCATGAGAGAGAAAGATAGGAAAGATTTGAGATCTACAAGGCTCTATTTCAGAGCAAGCTTGGAGAGGGTGCCCCAACCGGGCCTCATGTAGTCATGCTCATTGGCTACATTAAAGGCTTGGAGGTTCTAGGTTTTAAACTCCTCGAAGAATTGGGTACCGATATCATTATTGCACCACTACTCCAGAGCATCTCAAACATTGCTGTGAACTTCAATATGAACAACATTGAGAAGTCTCTATCTGATCTTCTTATCCTCATTTTCCAAGTGGAAAATGACATGAAGCGTGAAAATCCTTATGTACTCATGGTGAATAAATGAAAAGGGAAGGATAAGAGCTATAAACCCTATTTTTCTTCAAGGCCTTCCATGAAAAGGAATATCAAAGGAGAGACAAGGGAAATAGATGTTGTTTGTTTCTCATGGGGCAAGAAGGGCCACTAGAAGAAAAACGACACCCATCCAAGGAAGCAAGGGGAAGCTTCAGGTGCGTTTGTTATCAAATGAAATCTATATATTTCTACTAATTGGGTATTAGATACTTCTTGTGGTGCTCACATTTGTATCCAAATATATGAACCAAGTAGATTCAGAAAGATTGACCGAGGTGAGGTGGATCTACGAGCAGCCAACGGAGCCAGACTCACTGCTGTAGCTGTAGGTGACTACCATATCACATTTCCTACTAGGATGGTCTTGGTTATAGAAGGATGTTATTATGTACCCTCTGTAACCAAAAACATTATATCAGAATCCATGTTAGATACTGATGGATTCATCTTCATGTTTGGAAGTGAATGTTTCTTCTTTTATAAAGATAGCATTTGTTTTGGTAGGGAACATTTATATAACGGCCTTTATGTGTTAGACTACACAAACCATGTAATGGAAATCGATGAAAAAGTTAATTCAAATGACTCATAACACACCCAACTTTGTCATCGACAACTAGGTCATTTCAATGAGAAAAGTTTGAAAAAATTACATCAAGATGGGTATTTAGATTGTTTAATTCTAAAACCACTTGGTGTATGTCATGCCTGTCTACAAGGAAAAATGACCAAATCCCCATTTAGTGGGAAAGGTGAAAGGGCTAAAGAGATTCTAGAATTAGTTCACACAGATGTGTGTGGACCATTTCCAGTTGAATCAAGGGGTGGGTTCTCGTACTTCATAACTTTTACTGTTGATTTTAGTGGATATGGATATATTTACTTAATGAGGTATAAGTCGGATTCTTTTGATCGGTTCAAAGAATACAAGAATGAAGTTTAGAAAAAACTTTGTAGGAATATTTAGAAAATACGCTCAGAAAAAGGAGGAAAATATCTTAATCAATACTTCATTGATTTCTTACGGGAGTTTGGGATTCTATCTCAACTCACTCCTCCTTACACACCTCAGTGGAATGGTTTATGTAAAAGGAGGAACCACACCCTATTGGACATGGTGAGATCAATGATGAGTCATGAAAGTCTTCCATTATCCTTTTGGGGATCTTCATTATAGACATCATCACACATAGTAACACCCCAATCATCCATGGTACACTTTCCTTTGAATAATACAGTAGCGTGTGTGGTACACAACTACGAGTTCTAACACACACAACACAACCAAACAAACTAGCCGTTATGAATAGTAATACTCAATTTTTTAAATTTTATAAATTTTATCTTTCAAAATGGACTTCATTTTTGGATTTGAAATATGGAAATTAGCCTAGGTTAAAATTTTGGTATTTTTATGAAAACATTCAATTTTTGATGAATAGTGAAAAAACACTAAGTTATAGTTTAAAACCGAATTTTTATTTAAATAATTATTTATTTTATTTAAATTTAATTCAGGTAAAAATAGATACATAAATCCTATATAAGTTCAATTTAATTCATTGGAGTTAGTTTAGAATAATTTTAGATATATAAAAATTTTATTGAACTTTTCACCGTCTTTTACCCACCTCCTAGGAGAATTTGGAAATTCACATAAAACATAATTTTACCGCTTCTATGAGTGGAATTTCGAAAATTAGAGAGACAACATTAATAACAATGAGTAAAATGTTGTTCATTGAGATGAAAATAATTTTTGGTGAATAGTAATTTTTTACCTTTATTTACCACAGTTAAAAGTAAATTGGGTAATTAAGGGTAAAAATGACATTAATATTACACTAACACCTGTCCTAATTGTATTGGAAAAGTGTATCTTGACCAAAAAAACCTTAGGAATAAAATATTATCATTTAGGTCCACTTGGGTTAGATTAGGACATTTATTATTATTTAATTGAAAGAAGAGTTAAAAGAGTTAAAATCAAAGTTTATTTACTAAAACATTTTTAATATAGGGTTAAAAATTATATATAAATTCGATTTTAGAAAATCATTAGAAATCTAAAAATATTTCATACATAATGGTATTTTATTTATAATTTTTAGACATTAAATAATTTAATTTATTTATGACACAATGGTAATGCAGTAATTACCTAATTAATGAAATATTACAATAATTGATATTACAAATATCACAATAAATGTAATTTGAGACTTTTTATGAATTAAAATAATTTTATAGGTTAATATGAAATATTAGGATTGATTATATAAATTTATTCAATGAAATAATTCTGTTATAAATTTATCAAAAAGAAAATATCCAATAGTGTCAAAATTGACATAAAAGAGTTTTTAAAACAAGTATTATATTATTAATTAATATTCAATTCCTAAAAATCTATGTTTCGGCCAATAAAATTATTTCATGATAGGTTTATCATTAATGGACCACTTTGGGGTCTTTTGGAGGTATATAGTATGCTAATTAACTATATAATATAAAAATACAAAGTGACATGGTAAGTGTCAAACTAATTAACTACGAGTTAAAAATAAATGATAAGGTTTATATAATGACCCAAACCTATCTAAATTCTATTGGTTGAGTGGGTTTTGACCCATCCCCACCTTAAACTTTAAATAATTCACTTTGGAGCCATTAGAAACCAAATATGAATTTATTATAAAATAATATTTATGCTTTTCCAAAGGTGCCCCTCACCCCTCTTAAAAAAGGGAACTCCCCCTTCTCACTAATTCACACATTCAAAGCCTTTTGGATCGGCTAACCCCTACCCAAATACACTCTAAACTTACTTCAGTTCAACCTAGAGGCCATAGTTCGATCAGGAAGCCAACCTATGGGGCCCTTTTGATCAAATCAAAAGGAAGAACCCGAAGAAGAGGTAATGTTTTCGCCACCCTCTTTCAAGTTCCTTTCTTCTTCAACTTCTTCATTATTTGTTATTCCCATTCTAAAATAATAACTCAAGTATCTTATATATAATGTGATGTTATTATATATATTTTACAACCATATTCATTATTCTACCCATCCTTTGAATGACGTGTCACCATACATGCGTACGTATGGCTTACCATCTCCACGTTGTGGTGTAATTGTTATTCAATAAATTATTATTTGGATGGGTATAATAATGATTTTTAATTCATGTAAATAATAAATATAAAATGATAATTATTTTGTATATATTATATAACATCCAATTATATATTATTTTAATATAAAAACAATGATATTGTCGCTCTTGCGTACGTACGGACTACCGTCTCCACGAACGCGATGAGATTCATTCCCCATAATATCCATTCAAGAGTAATTCTCATTTAATGATTAAAAATAATGTTTAAGGACTTGATATCATTTTGGATCTGAATAATATACAACCTATCCATGACAAACATGGCTTACGTAACAAATCATTTAAAATAAAACAAGTATGTTAACAGCTGAAACGGCGATAATACTAAGATATTATTAACAAAGCAATGTTAAAAGAATATATATGATATCATATTAATGTATATGATTTTTTTATAATTTAATAAAAATTATTTCACCATTATAAAGTAGTTTAAACTACCCCCAACCAAGGAAGAGTACAAGGTAAGGGTTTATTTTGCAATCTCTTCATTATCTGAGGTTGTTTATACGTAATAATCTACTAGGATTTCATTATCATCAACATCTATGTTTCTTAAAAATGTATTTCAAAACATATTTAATATTTAATATTACATCGGTTAAAGTCATTTATACCCTTTTTTGGATTTTCATAAGAGGTTTATAAAATAATCATTCCGTTGTTTTCCAAACAAGGTGCTTTTTAACATTTTCAACAGAAATAAGGTAAGAATATCTTTTTTTAAATTATTCGACAGGTGCAGCTATTTTCATCTGTTATAAATTCTTCGAATCTTCCCTTAAAATATTATAAGAAAAGTTTCAAAGTAAATGTTTTATTTAATAATTATGTGACTTTTAAATGATTTCAAAAAAGAGATATTAATCTAAAATAGTGTTGATTTCATCTATATCAACATCCTTTGATTGATTTTAAGCTTATTTGAAGTTGATTTATTTTGATACAAAACTTCCATATTGTATTGAAGGTTTTGTGATATATTTGACTTTGGATGTGTTATTTTTATACCATTCATGGTTTATGGAGAAAGTATTGACATTTTGTATGCTAGTTTTAATACGAATATTTATGTTATGTTTAAACCAGTTCATATGAGGAATTCATTAGGCCTAATAAGTGACGGGTGGAGCCCGCTATAGCTCTTTGATGCATCGGTAGGTCTCATGAGACAAACTAGTGTCTTGATATAAGGCCTTGAAAAAATATTATCTGTAGTATTGGCATGAGGCCTTGACAATGTGGTTATGATAGTATGGCATTATGCATTACATCATTTTGAAAGTGGTTATTGATATTGCATGTGATTATTCGGCTAGTAGAATATCCATGTAAATAAGTATATGGAATTATTTCATTTTATTTTTTCTATATTATGCTGAAGTTCAAGTTTTAAATGGATTTTTTTAGTTATAAATTACCTTAAATTTTTATGCTTATTTATGAAAGTTTCCTCTATATTGTTATCCATAATGGGCATTTGAGATCACCCCTTTCTATGTTTTATTTTTCCCAAGATGTGAAGATGTATTTTATAAATGACCTATAGAGATAGTATGAGGGGATAAGAGTGTGGACTATGGAGAATATATTTTTTTAGTTTTTCATTTTATGATGTAATGCAAACTTTATGAATGTATCTAGTTATTCCCAAGGCTACTAAACTAATTGGTCTTTTGGGACTTTATCTTTCTTGTGATCATGCCAATTTTATGTAATAATGCACCAACTCTGGGTTAACTTGGAAGCTAGATTTAGATAAACTCTGATTGGAGCACATAGACCTAAGATGGACTTTGAGGATTAGTATAGAAAAACTTCCTAGAATTTTGGTATTGTAGAGATTTTCTGAGTTTTTCGAGCAATATATCCTTTTCTGGATACGAGATGGTAGAGGCAGCTCTATCACAGATGTACCTTTGGGTAAAACCCAAAAACACCTCTTTGAGATAGACTCGAACGAGAACTGGTGCATGAAAACGGGCCTTGCTGCACTCTTGGTTACAAAACTCCTGGGGGATATGCTTAAGATAATCCTAATTTTCATTAAAAACCATTATGAAAGGGTTATGAGTATATACTTCCTCAATGAAAACATTTTTATGATTATGGATTATATCCATAAATAGTTCAATTTATGTTAACTATTTTATAAGTATGGAATTATGTATTTTGATTCATAAATTGATCTAGTTTATGCCATTGTTTATAAATGGCACTGATTGGATGAAATGGAATCCTTATCAATGCACGAACTCCATGTAGGGATTTCCATCATGCTCAAGATAATTACTGTGGAGCTGGTGATGCAACTGGTACTGATCAACTAATTACCATACTGGGACAACTCACTCATGTTATGAATAATAACCATACCCGTTTGGAGGACACTGATCCACAGCGTGGATGATCAATGTTAGATCACTTTATGAGGAAGAAACCACCAACATTAAATGGGAGTACAAATCCATTAGTAGCTGAGCAATGGACGAGTTCCCTAGAGAAAATATTTCAGGCTTTGGGGAGTAGTGAAAGGGAAAAAGTTGTCATGGCAGTTTATCGCCTCATTGGAGATGCTGATCAATGGTGGTCATTGATTCAAAACACGAAGGAAGATGATGAAGTATAAAATATGGAATGGAGGGAGTTCAAAGATCTGTTTTTAGAAAAATACATTCATCGTGACCATCGAGCAGATATGGAAAGACAATTTCTGAGTCTGAGACAAAAGGAGGATGAGAATGTCGCAAAGTATGGGGCTAACATTACAAGGATAGAAAGCTATGCCGGAGATTATATACACAACTCAAGAAGTAAGATTGATATTTTCTTTGATGGGTTAAATCCATTTCTCCATCGAGCATTAGGCTCACAATCCTTCTCATCGTACGAAGACGTTGTCTCATGTGCTATCAAGACAGAAAAGGAATTCTCTAAGTCTTATGACTTTAAAGAAAAGCAATAGAAGAAGAGATCGGCAGATCAATCTAGAAATCAAAATAAGGGGAAGACGGGAAAAGTTGAATATCCATCCAATAGTAAATGTGGGAAGAAACACCCTGGTACTTTCTTAAAAGGAATGGGAGTTTATTACAACTGTGGTGAAAAAGGCCCCCAAGCTTGTGATTGCAAGGGGAAGAAGGAAGCTACCGATGTCCAATGCTACAATTGCAGGGAGAAGGAACATTATGAAAATGAATGTCCTAAGCGTCATGGGAACTTACCTTAGAAAATGCAAAGGGATCTAGTCTGAGCTTATACTATCACTACTGCTGAGTTAGAAGCTCCGAAAGACGTGGTGGAGGGTAATTTAATGGTTTCCTCAAGTTTAGAAAATGTATTATTTGATTCTGGATCATCACATTGTTTCATATCTTCCCAGTTTTCTAAGAAAATTAGATATTTCGGATTTTATTTAACAAGGGAGTTATCAGTTAAAACTCCTAAGGGAATTGTCATTGCAACAACGTTTTGTGAATCACTACCCATTAGAGCACATAAATGTTCTTTATACGCTGATCTCATCGTAATACCTATGATTGAGTTTGATATAATCATTTGTATGGATTGGATTTCAGACCATGATGTTATGATTTATTGTAAGAAGAAGGAGGTTATGATTTTTGATGATGATGATAAGGAACACCTTACCTTTAGAGAAAAATCGTCACCACCAAATTCTTATTTAGATCCACCCCTAGTAGCTCAACTAAATTCAATTATTAGAGAGGAAGAGAATGAAATGACTGTGGGTAATGAAATGAATGTTCAAATAGAGGATGAACCTATTGTGAAAGAATATGTAGATGTGTTTCCAGAAGATTTACCTGGACATACTCCAGAACGAGAAGTTGAGTTTTCCATTGATTTAATTCCTGTTTCAATGCCTATATCGAAGACCCCTTATAGAATGGCCACTATGGAATTAGTTGAACTAAATAATAAACTAGAGGAATTGAGTAATAAGGGATTTATTCTCCCTAGTGTTTCTCCATGGGGAGACCCTGTTCTTTTTGTTAAAAAGAAATATGGATCTATGAGGTTATGCATCGACTACAGGGAGACCAATGCTATAACAATAAAGAAAAAGAATCCCCTACCTCGCATTGATGATTTATTTGACCAACTACATGGAGCTCAATACTTTTCAAAGATTGATCTTCGATATAGATACCATCAGTTGTGTGTGAAGAAGGAATACATTCCGAAGACAGCATTTCGAACAAGGTACGAGCATTACGAGTTTATAGTATTTCATTTTGGGATGACTAATTCCACCTCTGTATTCATGGATATAATGAATAGAGTTTTCAAGGACTATCTCAGTGATTTTGTCGTGGTATTTATTGATGATATCTTGGTATAATCCAAAAGCTACAAAGATCATGAATATCACTTGCGCATTATCCTGATGACTCTGAGAAGACATGAATTATAGGGGAAGTTTAGCAAGTGTGAATTCTGGATTTAAGTTATTTCTTTTCCTGGCCATATTGTCTCTAAAGATGGAATCTCTATTGATCCTTTTAAGACCATGGAAATTCATGAATGGCCAGAACCTACGAGTATAACTGAGGTATGTAGTTTTATTGGTTTAGCAGGTTATTATCGACGTTTCATTCAGAATTTTTCCCGATTGGCTAACCCATTAACAAAGCTCACACGTAAGGGGGTAAAATTTGTTTGGAAAAAATAGTGTGAAGAATTTTTTGAAGAACTGAAGATAAGATTATTCAATGCTCCTATATTGACTCTACCATCATGGAATGATGAGTTCGTTATTTATAGTGATGCATCGAAGAAAGGACATGGTTGTGTCTATATGCAGAATGATAGGGTTATTTCCTATGCATCAAGATAGTTGAAAATTCATGAACAAAACTATCCTACTCATGATCTCGAGTTAGCAGCTGTGATATTTACTTTGAAGATATGGAGACACTACCTCTATGGTGAAAAATGTGAGATTTATACTGATCACAAGAGTTTGAAGTATATTTTCTCACAAAAAGAATTCAACATGAGGCAAAAGTGATGGCTTGAACTACTCATGGATTGGGATTGCACGATACACTACCACCCGGGGAAGGCAAATAAGGTGGCCGATGCTTTGAACAGAAAAGATCATGGAGTTTTGAAAAATATGAGAATTTAAAGGGATCAAATTTTCATGGATCTAGTGAAGATGGACATGGGAATAACCATGGAAGTTGAAACATCAATGCCTTTTCAAATGGATGCCAAACTACCTTTACTAGAAAGGATAATGATTTCTCAGACCGATGATGAAGAGTTTCAAAAGAATATTAAAGATGTGAATGATGGGAGATTGAGAGACTTTGTTTATAAAGAAGGAATTATAAAATTTTGGAAGATACTTTGTGTTCCCAATATACCTGATCTAAAAATGGAATTGTTGGATGATGCTCATAGTTCCAATTTCCCTATACACCATGGGAGCACCAAAATGTATCGAGATTTGAAGGAACATTTTTGGTGGGACAACATGAAGAGGGAGATTGCTGATTTTGTGTCAAGATATATGGTTTGTCAACAATTGAAATCTAGAAGGCAAAAGACTGGTGGAGTATTGAAACCTCTTCCCATACCTTAGTGGAAATGGGATAATTTTACGATGGACTTCGTCATGGGTCTACCAAAGACTTTTCGAAAGAATGATGCAATATGGGCCATTGTTGATCGTCTTACCAAGTCCTCACATTTTGTTGTTATAAGAGAAGATTTACTTCTTGAACGTCTATCAAGTCTATATATTAATGAAGTTGTGATACTTCATGGAGTACCCCTATCGATTATTTCTGATCGTGATCCCCATTTTACTTCAAGATTCAAGAAGAGTCTTCAGAAGGCCTTGGATACTGAACTTTTTTTGAACACTGCCTACCACCCTCAAATAGATGGACATTCAGAATGGACTATTCAAACCATAGAAGACATGTTGGGATCCTACATACTCAACTTTTAGGTTATGTGGGTCAATATTTACCTATGGTAGAATTTTCCTATAACAACAACTTTCATTCGAGTATTCTGATGACACCATATGAAGCGTTATATGGAAAGAGATTTCACACACCAACCTATTGGGATGACGTTGGTGAATGAAAACTTGTAGGCCCAGAACTAGTGGAGGAAACGATGGAAAAGGTGAAGGTAATCCAAAACCACATCAAATCAGCTCAAAGTAGGCAGAAGAGATATGCTGACAATCGAAGAAAGGATTTGGAATTTCAGGTAGGAGATCATGTTTTCATGAAGGTATCTCCATGGAGGGAAGTTATACGTTTTGGAAAGAAAGGTAAATTGAGTCCCAGGTACATCGGCCCTTTCGAAATTTTACAACGAATTGGGGCTGTAGCTTACATTTTGGAAATTCCGCCAAGTCTCTCCAAAGTTCATGATGTATTCCATGTATCAATGTTGAGGAAATACATGCATGAACCAATGCATGTACTCACCTCTAAGGAATTATAACTGGAACCTGATATGTCTTATTGCGAAGATCCCATCAGGATTCTTGATATGAGAGAACAGGTATTGAGAAACCCGACGACTCGTCTGGTAAATGTTTTGTGGAGAAACCATAAGATGGAAGAGGCAACATGGGAACCTGAGGAACTTATGATGAAGAACCACCCATGCATTTTCATGCGGTAGTATTCTAGAAATTTTGAGGACAAAATTATTTGAAGGAGGGGAGAATGTAACACCCCAAGCTTCCACGGTACACTTTCTATTGAATAATACAGTAGCGTGCATTGTACGCAACATCGAGTCCTAACACACACACCACAACCAATCAAACTAGCCGTTGTGAATAGTAATACCCACTTTTTGAAATTTTATAAATTTTAGATTTCAAAATGGACTTCATTTTTGGATTCAGAATATCGAAATTAGCCTAGAGTGAAATTTTTGTATTTTTCTGAAAACTTTCCATTTTTGAAGAAGAGTGAAAAAACACTAAGTTATAGTTTAAAACAAAATTTTTATTTAAATAATTATTTATTATATTTAAATTAATTAAGGTCAAAATAGATACATAATACCTATATATGTTCAATGTAATTCATTGGAGTTAGTTTAGAATAATTTTAGATATATAAAACATTTATTGAACTTTTCACCGTCTTTTACCCATCTCCTAGGAGAATTTGGAAATTCACATAAAACATAATTTTACCGCTTCTATGAGTGGAATTTGTAAAATCTGAGAGTCACGGTTAATATCAATGAGTAAAATGTGGTTTATTGAGATGAAAATAATTTTTTGGTGAATAGTAACTTTTTACCTTTATTTACCACAGTTAAAAGTAAATAGGGTAATTAAGGGTAAAAATGATATTAATATTTCCCTAAAAAATGTCCAAATTCTATTGGACAAGTGTATCTCGACCAAAAATAACCTTAAGAATAAAATATCATCATTTAGGTCCACTTCGGTTAGATTAGGACATTTATTATTATTTAATTCAAAGAAGAGTTAAAAGAGTTAAAATCAATGTTTATTTACCAAAACATTTTTAATATTGGGTTATAAATAAGATAAATTAGATCTTGAATATTAATTAGAATGATAAAAGGATTTCCTACATATCGGTATTTTATTTATAATTTTTAGAGATTAAATAATATAATTTATTTATGAAAAAATGGTGATGCAGTAATTACCTAATTAATGAAATATTAAAATAATGGATATTATAAATATCAAAATAAATGTAATTTGAGACTTTTTATGAATTACACTAATTTTATAGGTTAATATGACATATTATTATTGATTATATAAATTTTTTTCGAAGAAATAATGCTATTATAAATTTATCAAAAACAAAATACCCAATAGTGTCCAAATTCACATAAAAGAGTTTTAAAAAATATATATTATATTATTAATTTATATTCAATTCCTAAAAATCTAAGGTTCAGCCAAGGGAGTTATATCATGATAGGTGTATCATTAATGGACCTCTTGGGGGTCTCTTAGAGGTATATAGTATGTTAATTAACTATATTATATAAAAATACAAAGTGACATGGTAAGTGTCAAACTAATTAACTAAGAGTTAAAACTAAATGATAAGGTTAATATATTGACCCAAACCTATCTAAATTCTATTGGTTGAGTGGTTTTCGACCCATCCCCACCTTAACCTTTAAATAATTACTTTGGAACCATTAAAAACCGAATATGAATTTATTATAAAATAATATTTCTAGCTTTTCCAAAGGTGCCCCTCACCCCTCTTATAAAAGGGCACTCCCCCTTCTCAGTAATTCACACATTCAAAGCCTTTTGTCTAGGACAAAACCTTCCCAAATACTCTCTAAAATTCCCTCAAATCATCCTAGAGGCCTTAGTTAGATCTGAAATCCAACCTAAGGGGCCGTTTTGATCAAATCAAAAGGAAGAATCCGAAGACGAGATAATGTTTTCACCACCCTCTTTCAAGTTCCTTTCTTCTTCAACTTCTTATTTCTTGGTTATTACCATTATAAAATAATAACTCAAGTATATTATATATACTTTTATGTTATTATAAATATGTTACAACCATATTTAGTATTCTATCCTTCCTTTGAATGACATGTCACCATACATGCGTGCGTACGGCTTACCGTCTCCACATCGTGGTGTAATTGTTATTCAATTAATTATTATTTGGATGTGTATAATAATGATTTTTAATTCTTGTAAATAATAAATATAAAATGATAATTATTCTTTATATATAATATACCATCCAATTATATATTATTTTAATATAAAAAAAATTATATTGTCGCTCGTGCGTACGTACGGACTACCGTCTCCACGAACGTGATGAGATACATTCCCCATAGTATCCATTCAAGACTAATTGTCATTTAATGATTAAAAATAATTTTTATGGACTTTATATAATTCTGGATAAGAATAAGATACAACATATCCATGAAAAACACGGCTTACGTAACAAAACATATAAAAGAAAATGAGTAAGTTAACACTCGAAACGATGATAATACTATGATATTATTAACAAAACAATGTTCAAATATCATATATGATATCATATTAATGTATATGATTCTTTTATAATTTAATAAAAATTATTTGACCATTATACAGGAGGTTAACCTACCCCCAATGAAGGAAAATTACAAGGTAAGAGTTTATTTTACAATATCTTCATTATCCGATGTTGTTTATACGTAATAATGTACTGGGATTTGTTTATCATCTACATCTATGTTTCGTAAAAATGTATTTCAAAACCTTTTTACTATTTACAAGAATATGGGTTAAAGTCATTTATACCCTTGTTTGACTTCTTATAAGAGGTTTATAATGGAATCTTTCCGTTGTTTTCCAAACAAGGTGATTTTTAACCTTTTCAACAGAATTAAGGTAAGAATGTATTTTTTTAACTTATACGGTGGGTGCGGCTCTTTTCTGCCATTATAAAATCATCGAAGCTTCCCTTAAAAGATTATAAGAAAATTTTCAAAGTAAATGTTTTAGTTTATAATTATGTGACTTTTAAATGATTTCAAAAAATAGATATTTCTCTCAAATAGTTTTGATTTCATCTATGTCAACATCCTTTGATAGATTTTAAGAATATTTGAAGTTGATTTATTGTGATAAAAAAATTCCATATTGTATTGATGGTTTTGTGATATGTTTGACTATGGATGTGTTATTTTTATACAATTCATGTTTTATGGAGAAAGTATATACATTTCGTATGCTAGTTTTTATATGAATATTTATGGTATGTTTAATCCTGATCATATGAGGAATGAATTGGACTTAATAAGAGATGGGTGGAGTCCACTATAGCTCCTTGATGCATCTGTAGGTCTCATGAGACAAACTAGGGTCTTAGCACAAGTCCTTGATAAAATCGTATTTGTAGTCCTGGCACGAGGCCTTGACTATGTGGTTATGATAGTCTAGCATTATGCACTCCATCATTTTGAAAGTGGTTATTGATATTTCATGTTATTATTCAACTAGTAGAATATCCACGTGAATAATTATATGGAATTATTATTTTTATTTCTGCTATATTATGCTGATGTTCCAGTTTTAAAAGGCTTTCGTTTTAGTTAAACATTTACTTAAATGTTTATGATTTTTTATGAATATTTCTTCTATATTGTTATCCTTACTGGGAATTTGAGGTCACCCCTTTCTATGTTTTATTTTTCCCAGGATGTGAAGAAGTATTTTATGGATGACCTACAGGGATATAATGAGGGGATAAGACTATGGACTTTAGAGACTATATTGTTGTAGTTTTTCATTTTATGATGTAATGTAAACTTTATGAATGTATCTAGTTATTCCAATGCTACTAAACTAATCAGTCATTGGAGACTTGATCTTTCTTGTGATCATGCCAATGTTATGTAATAATGCACCGACTCTGGGTAAATGGGGTCGAGGCGTTACACACATACTAAACCATGTACCAACTAAATCGATAAATGATATTTGATATGAGTTATGGAGTGGAAGAAAAGCCATGTTATCGAATTAACATGTGTGGGGTTGCGAAGAACTTGTTAATGCCTCTTCATGTAACAATCTTTCACCATGAGGCAAAACATGTATCTTTATAGGATATCCTAAGGAAATAAGGGGATATTACCTATAAAACCCCTCAGAAAAAAATTTTATAGTGGTAAGACACGCCATATTACTTGACAGGGATTACATCTCCAAAATAGATAGGGGGATCCAGATAGACATTGATGAAGTCGAGACTCAAGATACATAAGAGTTGGTAGAAGAACAGATTCCACAAATCCCTGAAGAAGAACAATTTGTTCCAGAGACACATGAACTGCATAGGAGCACGAGAGAGGTGAGAGAACCAGAACGATATGGTTTTCTTGTCGCCGAGGATGGTGACTCATTATTGGTTGACAATGACGATCCTCTTAACTATAAGGAAGCAGTTGAAGGAATAGACACTGTCAAGTGGCAAGAATCCATGAATTCTGAAATGGATTCCATGTACCAAAACCAAGTCTCGATTTTGGTAGATCTTCCAGTTGATGTAAATCCTTTTGGTAATAAATGGGTATTCAAGAAGAAAATGGACAGGGAAGGAAAATTCCGCACCTATAATACACGACTGGTTACAAAAGGTTTTAGACAGCTTCAAGGAATTGACTGTGATGAAACCCTTTCAACGGTTGCGATGCTGAAATCCATCAGAATCCTATTGGCTATTATTGCTTATCATGACTATGAAATTTGGAAAATGGATTTCAAAACAGAATTCCTCAACGGGAACATCTAGGAAAATTTCTACATGACACAACATGAAGGGTTTGTGACTCCAAAGGATGCCAACGTGGTTTTCAAGTTGCAGAAATCCATTTATGGATTAAATCAATCATCCAGGACATGGAACATTAGTTTTGATGATGCTATAATGGAATTTTGCTTTGTTAGGAACGAATGTGAGACTTGTGTCTACAAAAGGATTAGTGGAAGTGCACTCGTTTTCCAAATAGTATATGTGGATGACGTATTACTAATTGGAAATGAAATACATGTCTTACAGTCAGTTAAGGCATGGTTGGAAAAATTATTCTCTATGAAAGACTTGGGCAAGGCAGCATATATTCTTAGGATCAATATCCATCGTTATTGATCCAAGAGAATGTTGGGCCTGAGTCAAAGTATATACATTGACAAGACACTGAAGAGATTCAATATAGAACAAACCAAGAGGGGATTGTTTCTATTGTCACATGGAATTCATCTTTCCAAGAAAAGGTGTCCTCAGAAACATGAGGAATAAAAGATAATTGCAAGGATCCCTTACACATCTGCAATTGGGTCAGCCATGAATGATATGCTATGTTCGAGGTTACATGTTGCTTATGCATTAACTGCAGTAGGAAAATATCATGCTGATCAAGGAGACCGCCATTGGATGGAAGTCAAGACTATCCTTAAGTATCTGAAGCGTACTAAGGATATGTTCATGGTTTACGGAGGAGATGAGGAACTATTCATTAGAGGACATGTAGATGCTAAATTGAAGTCTGATCAAGATGACTTGAAGTCGCAGACTGGATACATCTTCAGTTTGAATGGAGGTGGCGTGAGCTGGAAGATCTCAAACAAAAGTGTTGTGGCAGATTATACATTGGAGTCCGAGTATATCGTAGATTCTGAGGCAGCTAAATAAGTCGTATGGATGCGAAGCTTCATCCAAAAGATGGATGTAGTACTTAGTAATAAAGATCTAATCACACTCTATTTTGACAATACTGCAGCAGTGGAACTTGAAAAGGAGACAAAGTCACATCAATGGACAATGAACATAGTTAGGAAGTATCATCTCTTGAGGGATTTTTCTCAGAGAGGTGAAGTTGCAGTGAGAAATATTTCCATGAAAGACAATGTGGCGGACCCATTGACTTAAGCCTTGACTCAGTAGAAACATGATCATCATGTGAGGTCTAGCAGAATAAAAGTCGTAGGCAGTTAGCTCTAGTCGAAGTGGGAGTTTGTAAGGGTTGGTGTCCTGAGAACCAACTGTTTTGTACTTTTATTACATGAATGTACTGTTATTATATATTGTTCATTGTTTTGCATGACCATAACATAATAATGACCTGGAATATTTGTTACATTAATATGTTCCAGGCAGATCCCCGCTATGATGAGAACCTTGAAATGCTATAGAAATATTCTTAAATAATATTCTACAGTTGGATGAAATACTACGATAAGACACATAGTATACAGACCATAATGTGAAAGTACTCGTAAGAAGAATAGACTCTCACTCATGGAGTTCGCACTTGGTAATCTCCAAGATGGGATATTATGAGAATAGACTCACGAGTAGCAATTCTACATGTCTTGGTGTCATCAGACATTGCTATCTACGAGCATGTGTAATGGTCCTTAGACTAGAAGATTATCATTAATTCATTTCATGACTCAATCACTTAAATTTACTGATGAAAACTGTCATACAGACAGTTGGTGGGATGTAGGGTACGTTGGGTGCATTCTGAGTGGCATGTTGTTAATGGTTAGGTCGAGGAAATATTTGTCCCTTCCATTTATGGATGTTGATAACTCATACCATTTATTGAAATAAAACTGTCGCATTAAATTCCATGGCCATGGTGTAAACGGTGAGTTTATTTCAGGTAGTCCAAGAACGACAGATTAAGAATATAGGTTAATGACACTTCCATGAAACCTGCATGAGGAGATATTGAGACAATGGGATTAAATTACACAGTAAGAGTTTGTATGAGGTGATACGTCAATGCGGTGTCAACTTCTTTCTCTTTGGTTCCTTGACCCGTTGCTAGACAGTAATCTTGGACATTAGGCAAGCCCACCTAATGCCAATGAGAAAGAGGCCTAGAGGGTCACAATCTAAGTGTATTAATGTATCTCAAGAGGAATGAATATTATTACCGTATGTGGTTTAATAATTATTCAATGAAAGCTAAATGGTTTTAATGTTGGAGGAATAATAAATGAAAACAAGTACACATCATGTATTAATTATTACATGCCATGTAGTTTTAATTTTGAAAACAAATACACTCCGTGTATTATTAAATGTACACGCAATGTAGTTTTTATTTTGGAAAGGAAATGAATAAATTAAAACAAGATATACAAGCCCTGTATATTAAATGTACATGCCGAGTAGTATTTAGTGAAAAAAAAGTACACACTGTGTATTTATTATTACACGCCATGTACTTTTTCCAGTCAGGATTTTGAGGATATAATATTGTTTTAATAAATAATATGTATTATAATCAGCATGATCACATGTCATGGAATTAATTATTCTACATGGGGGTTTTCAGTAAGAGTTAATGGAATAAATGAAACGCGTAACGCGTTTATTTATTTTCACAACTCTACAAACTCAAAACTCGATTATAAATATCTTCACAACCCCGATTCTTTTCCAACACAAGAGAATCATTGTGCACAAAACTTCTGCAGAATTCTTTATAGGATGAAAGAAACTCTTCCTCCAAGAACCCTCTCAAGACCGAGAGAGATCCACTTCCATCGGATCACGACGATCTAAGGCAGACTACGCAAGCAAAGGTTTCTCCACACTAGCACTAGGAGACTCCTTTGGCGACGTCCTGAGATACGAGGTACACGTGTGGATCACCGCTAAAAGAATTCAACACTTGGCTTCTGTGACACAATGATGAATCACATCAGAACGTGATCAAGAACATAAATGAATAAAGAACACCCAAAAGGTATTTCTTTTCAATTGATTAAATTAATTATAATCAACCTGTAACAATCCTACATTGTGGTTCTAGGAATTTCCTTTTATTTTTCTATTTTTGTGATTCGATCCATGGAGATTGGTGTTTATCATCGTATTTATCCCGGATTTATCATTGTTAATGACAAAAATCCATGCAGGCACATCCACCCACGCGCTTCCACTATGCCCGGAACCTTCACTTGTAGTATAAAATAAAATAGTGTTCTTGAATGAATATATTATAAAAAATAATTACATTATTGTAAATAACGAAGTACTACCTTTAGACATTGGTTGGTGTATGAATTTATAACCTATTAATTAATTAATTAGGATCTAGTTTATATAATTATATCATGTGAGATAAAAATATCATGACATCATGACATAATAGTAATAGTTAAGGATCCAATATGTAACAAGTAATCATAATGATAATAATAATAAAGAGGTTTCAAGGTATTAACCAAGGTAACCTTGACAACAAGTCTCAACAAATCAGTAGTAACTACAGCCTGGATAAGGGGTATGCATTTAATCCTAAGAGAAACATACAAGGAATTCCGCAATAATGAATCTAATTGAGTCATATGAAAACATACAATGTAAAACAAGATAAGAAATTTCTAGGACCAAGGATGTAACCATGGAACCACATGTCCATTGAAGCCCAGTCAGATCTAAGGAGTGTAACCAAGGCATTATTTAATAGTAATAGAGGTATCATGTGGTGTTATACTAGGAATCCATTAATTGAAAAAGATTGGGTTCCAAGGTGGGTCTCACCCTTGGCAATCGACATCTCTGAATCAGAATAGAATCCCTAAGTGCTCATTGAATTACCTCTAGAATCTAAAAGAAAACTCAAGTCTGAACACTCCTATTATGATGTAAAGTTTCATATAAAATTAGGCACCACACAATTGATTCACTTATTAATTAAACTATGTAATGGTCGTAAAATTTAAATAATCAAGTTCAAGTCATTTTCATTAATTAGTGTGATAAGGGTAAGGGGAATGAAAACATTCAGTTAATTTAATATTTAAGTTGGAATTATTTAATATGGTTCTGATGCACATCTGTCGAAGGTCATGGAAAAAACAAATTATTTTCCTAATGCAGCACATAGGCTTTCTAGGGTTGTCTCATTTGAGGAGATTTATTTGATGTTGACTCACATAATCCAATTAAACTAAACATATTCTTTTTAATAGTTTTTATTTTATTTATGATTATAATTTAAATTAATTTATATATATAATAAAACTAACATGCACTGAAATAATGTAATTAGTGATGAAATAAATTAGCCTTTATGGCTTGGTTTAAGGGTTAGGTCATTCTTTTTATTAGTGTTTAAATTATAATGGATAATTAAATTCTGAGATCTCATTCATGAATTATAATTCTATTATTTATTGGTGTGGAATATTAAATTCATTTAGAAAGATTACCTTTACCTCCTCCAATAATCATGGTTGATGGGACACCTCGATCGAGGGTGTGACATCTTCTATGACCAGACCCCATCATATGAAATTTCTTCTACTGAATGGTTCAAATCCATCATATGCAGATATATTATTTAGTGTAAGGGAGGGAAAATATTTATTAAAATAATAATAATGGGATTTAGTTTAGTGTCTTGGTGGAAAACTACCACACCCTTTCACTTCACTCTTTCTCATCACAAACATAATAAACCATAAAAATTTTAGTGTAGAATAAATGAAATTTACACATACCTCTCCTAGACCAAGACTCGAGTTAGACCCTCATTTTTAGAGTAAGTGGTAACAATGTATAGGATGAGACTAAGACAATAAGAAAGTAAGGATAAAGTATGGAGAATAAAGGAGGGTGGTTGGGTGGATGAAAACACAAAAATAAAAACCATTAATTAATTTATTAGAAATTAAAATTACAAATTAAAACTAAAACAAAAGTAAATAAAAAATTAAATGGAGAATAAAATTGATAGATTTGTGGCTAGCCTCCCTAAGTGGATATCGTCTCCTTGGTGCCTCAGATGGAATGTAATGGAGTAGAATGGAATTATTTAGGAAGGATGAGCTATCCGAATTTTATAGGATAGAATATGTCCTCATCAATTTATCATGTTTTGACCGATTAAATGTAATATTCACACATTACAACCTTTATAAAGCATGTTCAAACATCTATTATGCTATCACCCTCCAAATTTTAGAATAGCTGAACATTGTACTAATGGTTTTTGGAATTTATACGAAGATGGATGGTTTCTGGATTGGAATTCTAGAATTCATATTTAAATGTATAATATCCAATCACATAATTAATGAGTTGAAAACTACCTCACATTAATTTTAAAAATGATAATATGTGTCATAATTCTATTACTGGTAGAATAATCTCAATTTGAGGCGTGTATCTTGATTTATGCCTCTGTTACGGAGGTGGGGTCTATATTGTCTTCCCAAAAAAGTTTTGTAATTTACTGATTTTTTTGGACTTCAAGATGGTCGAATCATCTCTATTTACTGATGAAGAATTCTCATAAAATAAATGAAGTAATCCTAAAAATACCCTTCACCCAAATTGGATAACTATTTTAACAATTATTCCCAAACTACCATTGTGATAAAATTTGATCAAAATTCCATATTTAAACAATTTTTACATTTTTTCTCAAAACACACTATAAATCCAAAATTGATCCATATAAGCTCAAATTAAAAAATTGGAAGGGATTAATTAAGTGAAATTCATATAGAAAAATGGTAAAATATTATCTCAATCAATTCCTCTACTGATAAACCATGAATGTCCTCAATCATTAAATCTCAACATGTAATTTTGAGGCTATCAAGGTTACCAATATGCCAATTCCAATTTAATAAAATCACACAATTTTAAATTTCAATTCAAACTATAAAAAATCCTAAAAAAATATCAATTTAAGAACACATTTTTTAAAGAATGAATCAATTCTTGTATTTTACTTTTCCCTTATATAAAATTATGTAACTTCCGCATTTATTCATTCAAGCTCCTCAATTAATTATTATTAAACATGTCATCTAATTATTTACCTCACTTTTGATTCATTTCTCTCAAAAATAATTATACAATTCAAGTAGAGTGTTTGTATATCATGATAACATGGTCATTATCTATAGGATTTTAAATGAACCACTTTCTCCACATTGTAAAGAAAAAATACACATAAAATCATGAGGTCATTTTAATAAAGGTTTAAATGACTTTGAGGTGAAATGTTTATAGAATTTGATTCTTTAAAAATTAAGGCTCATGGAGGAGATTTACCCCTTAAGAAAAATACATGATATCAAAAAGTGTGATAAAATTCTCCACTTCAAATTAAAAACTCCCAATTCCTAAAAATCAATGTATAGTAGTGATTAAATTATGCATAATGAATTAATTTTTCACCCTCGTGATTTTTTTCCAAATATGTTTTTTCATTTTATTCATTTTTCTAAAGTTATGTTTGACAAAAACTACAAAACCATCACCTAACCAAATATGATAAAAATCACCATTCTGGTAAGGGTTATTTCTTGGTTTTCTCAAATCAAAAAAAATTTTAATGTCATTTTTTCTATATTTTCTAGTTTTTTATTCAGAAGGGGAAAACTAATAATGAGTGAAATGAATGAATCAAATGACCTTTCTCATTTCCCAAAATAGAATCCCAACACTTCTCCCTTAAAATTTATATCATCCTTTCTACCAAGATTAATTTTACCCCAACAATTTATCTTTAAAATATCATGAAAATACCACGATTAGGGTATGAAGTGATAAAAATGTCTTGAAACAAGGATCATCCTTATAAAGGTCATTCTTGGTATTTATGGAATAAATAAATATTGATGTAAAGGTGGTATTTTATGGATATGTGGTTAATCAAAATATGACTGAATGATGTTAAATGTGTTATTTCATATTCATAGATTTGAAAATTTTATAGTGATAGTTCTGGTTAGTGATATGTCCCAATATTAGTAAAGAAATATTCTCATGATAAAAAGAATAATATGTGGTCTAGAAATTGTCTTGGGATTGAGACATGTGATTTGGAAAATCACTGATGGAATGATTAATAACAAGAAACCAATTTTCAATGATTTAATAAATTCAAATCCAGAAGATTATAGGGAAATTTCATTTACATGAATTAACATATTCCCTCAAACCACGAGTCCTCATTTGAATATCAATGATCTATATTAAACCATCAACTATCCATTTTAGCCATAAAATTTCATTAACATTGAAATATAAAACATGAAATTAATGGATTCCCATCAAATTGATGTCTTTTAAGTTATTAATTTAATGCATTAATTCAAATGTGTCCATGTAATCATTATCTCTAAATATCAAAAAATGATTTGGAAAAAAATGTAAGGAGCATAAAAGTTAAATAAATAAAAATAAACTCCCTTTACCATAAATCATAGTCCTTATCTTCAACTACCAGACTCTACATTCTACCGTCATGAACCTATAAAAGATATCAACTCAATTAAGTACAAGGATCATGTCGTTAAATCTCACTAATATACGTGTGAGGAGGCTGCTTGATAGACTAAATCCCAAGAATGAATTTGAAATATTAGTTGAAAAGATATAAAATGAATGTTTTATAAGGAAAGTAACGAATAAATCTTTGTATAACCCCCACATGTGTGCCCTAAATTTTTACAACCTCCAAAAGGTAGTACCAGCTATTATCCATAATGAGATGTTGGTTGAGGATTCCTGGTTTTGAACCACCACATTTTGATCATCCCTACTTTCACATCATTATTTTTGGTGAGTAATGATCCGTTGATAGAGTACACCCAATCCCCCCTTCAAAATTAGGTAATTATTTCATGGGAGGGTTAGGATAAAGTATCTACCATACACATTTGTTTTTACATGTGAAAATTCTTCTTCTACATATAGTGGTTCCTCTAGATAAGACTTAATTTTTTCAGCATCAATATTTGGTTCTCTAGGTAGAGCCATTGGGATCTCTTATTCTACTCTCTAATGTAAGTGTTCATTTTGTTAATGGAGAAATACATGTTCCTCAATAGGTTCATTTTCATTTTCAAAATATCCCTCAAGGGAATCATACTAGTTTTCAAAATCTGAAAATTAAAAATTATTAAGAGTGATACTCAAATTAGTTTCAATAAAATCAAATGTATTTGAGTTCAAGAATGTATCATCTCACTATATTGGTTTGTCTTTAATCTAATTTTTAGGGGAAACCAACTTGGGAAATAGCATATGGTGTCTGGTAGTCATGATCCTCCGTTTCATGGATATACATTGAAAAATCATGGAAGACTAAGGGGGATTATTATTGGACCTTCACTACTTGATAAAATTCTAGAATGTAATGGGAGAACTCAGTTAGCTCCCAATCCATCACGTCAAAAAAAATTATTCATGTCCTCCATCATGATAGTTCTGAATTATTTAAATTCATGACCCCATTATTATATTTCCAAAATGATCTTCCCAATCTAATAATAACAAAAACACCATCCACTATAGAAAAGGGTGAGTCAATAATTGTTTCTTGCACATATGGGTAAATGTTACCCAAATTGAAAAAATAGTAAGTTTAAACCATCATGGAAAACAAAATGTTTATTGATTTTTTTAAATTAATGAAAATCTATAAACAATTTAAAAATAGGAAAATTAAATAAACTACTGATTAGATCCCCTTCAATAGCTCCAGTTTTTATGCACACAAGTCTATGGCGTGGAAAAGCAAATTATTTTCCAAATGCATCACATTGACTGACCAGGGTCATCTCACTTGGGGAGATATCACATATGTTTGCTCACTTAATCTAATTCACCTAAATTAGAAATTTTCAGTTGTTTTTATTTAATATATTAAGGTAATTTAAATTAATTGAAATTAAAGATAAAAATAAAATGCAATGACAAAATATAATTAGGGAAGAAATAAATTGGCCTTTATGGGTTGGTTTTTGGTTTCCATCATTCTTATTATTTGTGTTTAAATTATGTTGGAAAATTCAATTATGAAATCTCATTCATGAATTAATATTATTTTATTTAATGGGGTGAAATATTTAATACATTTAGCAATCTAAACTCCACCCCTCCTATAATCAAGGTTTATAGAACACCTCGATTGAGAGTGTGACATATTCCAAGAAATGGCACCATCATATACCATTTCATTTAATGAATAGATAAAATTCATCATATGAAGTTCATGTATTTAGTATAAGGGAGGGATATGATTTAATAAAATAATAGAAATGAGTTTGAGTTTAGTGTTATGGTTGATGATTTCTAGATCTATGCACATAAATCTTACTCATCACAAACATAATAGAACGTAATAATTTTAGCACAGAATAAATGAAATTTCCACATACCTACCCCAGGAAAAGCATTTATTTATTCCATCATTTATGATGGTAAGAGGTCATGATAGATATGATGAGAAGAATAAAATAAAAAATGAAGTATAAAATATGGAGAATAAATGAGGGTGGTTGGTTGGAAGAAATCTCAAAAATAAAAACCATGCATGAATTTATTATAAATTTTAATTTCAAAATAAAACTAAAACAAAAATAAATAAAACAAAAAAATGAAGAGGAAAAGGGGTAGATTTTTTTTTCTGGACTCTCTCAGTAGAGATATCATTCTTGGGGCCTCAGATTGAATGAAATGAAGTGGATTGGAAGGATTTGGGAAGGAGGGGATCTCCTCTTTTATAGACCAAAATCTTTCCTCTGATAATTATTTCATTTAGGAAAAATTAAATGGGAAATTCACACATTGAATCCTTCATAAACATTGTTCAACAATTCCATTTTCATTCACCCTCCAATTTTCAGCTTAATTTTCCACAAGAGTAATGAGTTATAGAATCAATACTAAGATGAAATGTTTATGGATGAGAAATCCAGAATTATTCATTAAATGTAAAATTTCAAAAGGGAAACTTAATGAATGATAAAATACCCCACATACATTATAGAAATGCGGATATATATAATAGTTATATAAAAGGTTCAATCACCTCAATTTTAGGTGTTTACCCCAATTTATACTTCTGTTATATAGGTGGGGGCCACATAGTCTACCCGAACAACTATTTAAATTTACTAATTTTTTCACACCTCATGTTGGTTGAATCAGCCCATGTTCATGATGAAACATTTACATATAATTAACAATGAATCCTAAAAAAATAATCAATGAAACATGATTAATATTTTAAATGTTATTTCCAAATTACCATTGTGATAAAATTCTATCAAAATTCCAGATTTTAACAATTTTTTCATTTTTTCTCAAAACACACCTTAAATCAAAAATTGATGCATATAAGCTCAAATTAATAAATTGGAAGAGATTAAATAAGTTAAATGAATATAAAAAGTTAGGAAATTATTAACTCTATCATGTTCACATTAATATCGTTCATTAAACATTGAGCGGGGTGATACAAACTTACAACCCATCTATTTAATTATATTCAATTTATCCAATTAATATTTATAACATATACTTTCTATTTCCATTTTGAGTTTATTAATAAAATTTATGCAACTAGATTAGGATGTTTAATAAGAAGAAAACATGGTGTTATCCATTTATCAATTTACAATTTGTTTAATTAAATGGTATTACCATTAACAAGGTCAAGCCATACACCTCAAAAGTGGAAAAAAATGATCATAATAAACCATAATGGCATAAATTCCACTAAAATCATAAATATACAAAACTACCCACATGGGGTGGTAGACATTGCTGACATAAACACGAATAGTGAATCACAAATATGGAAGTGGTCTTATAATATTTTCATAATGACTACAATAATTGAATAAAAATTAAATAGATGATGCCAAATGAAATCTATGTACCCCCACATAAATTTATAAAAAGATAAATCTTGAGGAATGAGTTATATACAACCTACTTATACTCGTAAAAATCTCATTATCCAGTATCAGCCTTTAATTCAACCTACATTAAAAGAGATCTTATAAATTGATCAATACCTTAAAAATATGTCATATGGGCCTATATCTAAAAATAACTGTCGAAAGAATGAAAAATGATGAATGAAAAAAATGAATTATGACCTTATCGATATGAATTCATCATAGAAATTTACAATTAAAATAGACACCGAATCAGAGATCATGATTAATGTCCACAAAGAAAGCTTCAAATGATCGAAAAATGGAGAGGAGTGGGTGATCTATAAGCTAGACAAGAGAAGTAAGAAGGGGTTGATTTAATTATATAATTTAAGGAAAAAATAATAAAACTACAAAAAAACCAGCCTCACATGGTTTGGACTCACGGTTTTACAAACTATGCCTCAACTGTTAATAATAATCTGTAGAGAGGGGTCACCCACATGGTTTCATTGCACTGTTTAGGAAACCGTGTTCCAACCCTATAGAACACCCCTACAATTTATTTTGTTGTTTTTGAAAAGCTGTACATGTCCTATCACACTGTTAGGGAGAATTGTGAACCCTATAACACCCCACCTTACAGCCATTCATGATGAAAATGAACCATGCATCCAATCTAGAATGATTTCATCTAATCACAAGACATACCTTTTTCTCCCAAAAACCGTGTTTCGAGATCTGAAAAATCTATAGACACCCCCAATAAAGTCACGAACTCATTAGGAATCCATATTAGGTCCAAAATAAAGAATTATACTAAAATCAAAAGGATACAAAATTGAGTGAAAAATTGAGTTCATAAAACAAAAGAGTTAGACATGGGCTCCTGAAATTTCACAATACTACTTGAAGTTACCTTATTTGTTTTCATCATAAGAGGGAGAGCCCATGAATGGAAACCAGAGTAGTAGAAGTATTTGGCACCTTTTATTCTATAGTTGACCATCCTTTTGAGATGTCGATGAGGGTATAGAAACCCCTAAATCTAAACATACCAGCATCCTTAGTGGGATCATTTTGATCCCACAATTGACTGATGTACATTTTAGAGACACACATTCCATGAGTTCCATTCTGATTTGAGGTTGGTAGAATGCCCTATAGGCTACTAAGGAAAGGGAAAACAACAATTCCAACTGTAATTGAGAGGCTCTGTCCAAAATGTTCTAAATTGGTAACCACCCTTTAATTCTAATCATGGGGAGGATATTGTTCTAATTGACTCAAGACCTTCACACAAATATATCCCTATATAGTCTTCCCATAATCATATATGGAATACCTTACATGCACCATTCCTAAAAAATATCCTGCTAGATCCCATTAGAATTGGAATATTCTTGGACATGCATTTGGAAGGAACCTCAGTATCTCAATTTCTATTTACCTTTTGAGATTTTAAAGAAACCATGAATTTCAATTATAATAATTTATGATCAGCATCCTCCTATATTGAAAGTTTAAAATATGTTTGACCACTGAGTAAATGTTTTGTAACTTTCTCTATATTGGTGTCTGATATTGGAGTACCTTGATTGTAACATCCAATCATTAATCCACAAATAATCCTTCAAACCATCAATGATATGTTTTTTCCTCCCATGTTTCATATTTCAAGTAACACATCTCATTCATAAATTATCTATTAGATTAAAACCCGAAAACACTCCCCACATGCCGATTAACTTGATTATTACCCTGGTCTTTCCTAGAACTTGATGCTAACTAACGTTGGGAACCCAACAGAACAACCTCGTTCCCTTATCCCTCAAAATAAATCCTATGGATAGATTTTTTTTAAAAAATTTCATCCATGTAATGAATTAAATATCTAGTATTACCTTTCATTTATACAGTAACATCATGGTTTAACCTCAAAACCATAGAAGATGAGGGACCATAACTGTAACATCTCAAGTAAATAAAGAATATTAAATTTTCATATATATTAATATTTGTGAATTAAATATTAATTTTACTTTAAAGGGGATGCTATGTTCAATGGATTACCTGATACGCAACTACAGGTTTCTTTGAAATATTACGTTGCACACTAATAATATAATAATATTATTTTAAATGGTAGTTTACACCTATCCGTTGTATTGGTAGGAATGAATAGAACTATCTACAATATGATTATACATGTTTGTAAAAAGTTTTTACATTTATCCATTAAAATTTAGTGTCTTAAAATATTAATGAATCTAATTTTAGACGTATGTACTCTAATATTCACTAAAAGGTCGATTTAACTCCTTTTGATGGTGAAACCTCTTTAAATATAGGTTTGGTCACTTTTATATGTTATATTTTACAAAATAAAATTATTTTTTATTGTAGGGACATAAAATTTTACTTTGGGTAAATTTTTGGTATTTTTCTGTTACAGTTCATTTTTTAATAAACAGTGAAATATAATGTGTTTTTATTCAAAAATGACTTTTAATATAATCTATTTATATGGATATATTATCTTTTTAATTTGTTTTAAAGTGTAATTATATTATATTTTTACAAATTATTCAAATTTTGGTCATTGGAATAAATTTCACTTTGAAATTGATCAAAAACAAGTGTCTATCTTTTGATAGTCATCATTACATAAAAACATTTTACTTGTTTTGACAACAAAAATAAATTTTAAATTAATTAATGAAACATCTATTTTCTGAATTTGGTAAAATAGAAATAATTTTTTAATTTGGAATATCAAATATAGCTTAGTCTGAATTTTTGGAATTTTTCTGAAAAACTTCAATTTTTGATGAATAGTAAAACCACTTAGTAGTAGTATAAAAAATAACATTTTCATTTAAATGAAATTTTACCTCTTATGTGAATTGAATTTAGAAAATCAAACAGACATGGTTCTTATTAGTATGTAAAATTTGGTTCAATAAGATGCAAATAATTTTTGGTGAATAGTAACTTATGACTTTTATTCAACACAGATAATAGTAAATAGGGTAATTCAAGATAAAAAGAATATGATAATAAAATGAAACTGCCTTAACACATGTACTAACCATATTGGTTGATTCATGTACGACCATGGGCATCATTGGCTTGATTTTGGGACCCCATGGAGCTACATGGAAGTGATAATGACACTTCATTTTAGTTAACTTAATGTAAATGCAAAAACAACATAAAAAAATATATTTTAGTAAATTAATTTTTACATGGGGTTATATAAGCTATCATTTAGACTATAAATATTTAGTGGAAATCTAAAAATATTTCCTATGTCATTATATTTGTCTTATAATTTTTAGACATTATATAAATTAAATTATTTATGACACAATAATGATGCATTATTTACTTCATTAATAAAACATTTAAATACATAAGATTATAAATATTAAAAAAATAAGAAAAACCTGTCCAATTATTATTGGATGATTTTATTTCGAAAATAAGTCATCCTATATTCAACTTTAATTAGTTTTGGACGTTTAGAAACCGAATATCATTATATAATAAGATAATATTTTCACTTTCCTAACGAGCCTCTCCCCCCTTATAAGAAGACCTCACTTAATAGTCATTCCTAAAACCTCTAAATCTAATTTGATCGTCCCAACACTTAACTAATAAGTTCTAAATATCCCTCTATTAATCCTAGAAGTCTTACCTTTGGTAGAAGGCACATTAAGAATTATTTTTGGTTCCAACCAAAGGGAGTTACCCAAATTAAAGGTAACGATTCCCCTTAACTTAATTTCATTTATTTTACTTCTCCAACCCATTTAATATTTTTATTAAATCCTTTAATAACATAACTAGTATCCTCAATATACTAGGGTTTTGTTATGAGAAGTATTTGAACTACACTTACAGACACCTCAATCTAATGGGTGAAGAACATATTGTTTCTGTCGATGGGAAACTAACATCTCATGAAATGATTATTGTTCGATTCTCTCTTACCGCCTCTCATGGTGGCCATAAAGATGACAATATATTTAGATATGAGATAAATTATGTTAATTTTTTCTTTGTGATTCTGTATTTTAAATTTATATCCTACCTTTATGGTTTCCATTATGCGTAAATGCGATAATTTCTTTTGAGGAAGTGTGGACCAGCACCCCCTCAAAGTGATATGACTCGTTCATACCATATCTGTACATATAAAAGATGACGTTAAAGATATTATATATTATACTATATGGAAATTATAATATATCTATGTATCATTATGGTTTCATACCATTAAATAAGAAATAGAAATGAAAGTAGCGTTCATGCGTACGTAACACTTTCCGTCTCCATGAACGGTGCATTTCATTTCTTATCTCCAAATGTTATGTACTATTATAAATACATTTATATACTAGATATATATGATATATATGATATCTAAATGATTAATATCATTCTGTATATAATGAAATTTTGACCATGTGAACAACTTATAGTTATAAGAAGTCCATTTTTGACTCAAGTACCAAATATCGACAAAACAAACATTATTATCTTAAATGATTACCTAATGTTTACAACAAGGAAATAAGTCATATAAAAGGAATAATGAACTTGAAAATGTTCTTAATCAAGTATAAATTAACATTAGTTTATTATTCAGGAGATTAATGAACTAACGGGTCATGTCGGATGCGAGGTAAGGGACTTCGTCTCAATCTCCTTTCATTGAGGCATATTTTGTTTTAATACATGAATTTCCATTATACGTTGTATAAACACCTTAAAATGTTACTTTCATTGAAAGGGGATCTTTTTTCTACAATGCGTTTTACTAAACGAAAAATAGAATTTTTTTAACGTTTACGACGATAATGACCTCTCTGTCACCGTAATCCTTATTTGGATTCCTCTACAAGACTTAATGTTTTTTAAAATGTAAAGGAAATCCATTATTCTGTTTTTGGACGTTTTGGTATTGAGAATGGTGTTTGGAATGGATTCATAATTTCAATATCTTGAAATTATTTATTGTCATTGCAAATTAAATGTTATAAGTGAAATTTTTATATTTTCAATATTTTATTTGTTATGATTTTATAATGGTACTTGGACATTTGAATGTTGGTTACATGATAAACCAAATTATGGGTGGTACCTTGATAAACCAGGATGGGTGGTTACGTTATAAACTCCAATGAATTGGGTATGAAATTCAGCCATATTGCTTTTCTATTTAGTGATATTTGTGGAAGTCGACAGTGTGGTAATTACCCTTAAGAATGTTTATGTCCCAAGTTAGCTTTATATGTTATGTGTTATTTGTAGGGGTTTTATGGTAATCTTTTGGTTTCAAAAGGGTTAGAAATGATATTATATTCAGTGAAGAGTATTTACTACTTCATCAAGATGAATTGTATTACTTATGATAAAGAATTCATAGTTTACTTTTTGTTTTTGGAAAACTAACAGTTTTATTTCATTGTGTATCCTTTACTGAGATTTTTTATGCTCATACCATGTTTTGAAATGTTTTTTACATGACTTAAAGGTGATTAGGGTAAAGGATGGGATTAATGAAAAATCTTGTTGTCTAAAATAAGGAACTAGACATGATTCTTTTTTTCAAGAGTTAATATTTTATGATAAAAAATGGATACTGAGAATAATTGTTTACATGTAATATTCATTTTGTTATGTAAATGTTGTGACCTAATTCTCAAAAAATCTAATCCTGAAAAGATCGTCAATGTGAAATATCCATTTATTTCAAGAATATGTTATGTTTATGGTTGGGGCCTTATAGTTGGAATCAAAAGTTGGTTTAGATATCTTTAAGAGTTAGGGTATTGTTAAAATAACATCCATAAATTAATTTTTGTTACTATTGAAATGGTATAACTTTTACAGATTACCATGTTGCTTCTCCTATGATATTTTTGTGTTTAGAATTGGTTTCCACAGAGGAAACATGGCAGCTATGTTGGGACGACATCAAGAGGCAGAAAAATTTCTAAATTAGCAACCTGATATGGTAAAAATCAGAACTAAACTGTTTGTGGCAGTGATGGCACAGTTGAATTAAGCTATTAATGGTGGTGGTATCCATGCATGAGTTCATCCAGATCAACCATAGAGAAACATGTCAATAGTGGAGCATTTTAATGAGGAAACATTTCCCATCATTCAGAGGATCATCTAAACCCGTTCTTGTAAAAGGGTGGATTAAAGCGCTAGAGAACAATTTAGATGTCATGGGTTGTTCAGAACATCAAATGGCTTGTCTCGCTGTTTACTGTTTTGTAGGTGAAGCTGATCAGTGGTGGACGATGGTGAAAAATATCATGGATAGTGAGGAGATTTATTCTCTTGTTTGGGATGAATTCAAAGGTATTTTCTTGAAGATATATTTTCCTAAAGTGGTTTGACTTATGATGGAAAACAACTCTTGTAATTAAGGAAGGAGGATGACTCAATAGCTATTTACAATGGAATGTTCACATGAATGGAAAGGTATGCTGCAAATTTCATTCGAGATCTTGATAGCAAGGTTAATCAATTTTACTCAAGACTGAAGCCGTGATATCTAAGATCATTATCCTCTCGTGAGTTCAAAATTAATGAAAAACTAGTTCGTTGTGCAAAGAAGCTAGAAATGGAGTTCACCGATGATGAGGTGCTCATTAACAAACAACATAATAAGAGGCCGAGGTTGAGAAAGGGAAGAAATAATCAAAAAAGTCTGATGGTAAGAAACATAAGATTACAGTTTGTGAAAATTGTGGTAAAAATCATGCTGGGGAAGGTCTTTTGAATTCTGGTAAGTGCAACTGATGTGTTAAAATGGGGCATAAGGCTCAAAATTGCACTGAACAATATCATGTTAATAGTAAGAAACAATACGATTTATAGTCAGTAAAATGCTTTAAGTGCATTGAAATGGGTCATTATGAAAATGAGTGTCCAACGAAAAACTCAACTCAGGGAAAGAATCTATACTACAAGAAAAAATGGATGGTGAAATCCTTTGTAACTACTTCAGCAGACGTTGGGCCATCAAATGAATAAGTATCAGGCATATTGGTTGTTTTTTCAGATTATGACAATGTGTTGTTTGATTCAGGTTCTACACACTCATTCATTTCCAAGAATTTTTCTAAAAAAATCGGAAGAACATACGGTAAAAACACCTGGAGGAAATGTTGTGAAAAAAAGAAATTATAAGAACTTTCCTATCCTTGTGTGTAATAAGAATATACCAAAAAATCTTGTTGTTTTCCCCTAGTATAGTTTCATGTTATTTTGCGTATGGATTGGCTTTCTGTTTATCATGCTATGATTGAATGAGGATATAAAGAGGTTTCTTTTTCGAAAGATTTTAATTTTGTTTACAAGAATGAACCCTTGATTTTTATAACATATCTGGAAGCTGAGAAACTTGTAAAAGGTGGAAATGAATGTTACTTTGCTCATAGTATTGAAAATAAAGGATGTGTTTAGATTAATGATGTGCCAGGGGTAAATGAGTACCTTGACATTTCTTCTGATGAGTTTACCAGTATTATTCCTAATCGGGATGCTGAATTTACTGTTGACATTGTTCCCGATACTAATAGAATTTCAAAACCTCCTTATCGAATGGATCAAATTGAACTTTTAGAGTAAAAGAAGCAATTGAAAAAGTTATTAGATAAAGGTTTCATTCATCCAAGAACATCACCATGGGGTTCTCCTGTATAGTTTGTTAAAAAGAAATATGGTTCAGTGAGACTTTTCTTTTACTATAGAGTATTGAATAACATCACTGTTAAGAACAAGTATCCTTTGCCTCGTATCAATGATTTGTTTTATCATCTCTCGGGAGCTCAGTATTTTTTGAATATTTACATAAGGTCGGGGTACCATTAGTTTAAAGTAATGGAAGCCGACATTCTGAAGACTGAATTTCGTACTAGATATGGACATTAAGAATGAGTAGTTATGCCTTTTGGTTTAACCAATGCACCTACTGTATTCATGGATCTTGTGAATTTTAATTTCCATGAGTTCTCTGATAAGTCTGTGGTTGTGTTCATTCAGGATATTTTGGTTTATTCAAAAAGTAAATACAAACATGAAATTCATTTAAGGGTTCTCTTGAAAAGCATAAAAGAAAATAAATTGTTTGGGAAATTCAGCAAATGTGAGTTTTGGTTACAGAAAATTTCATTCCTTGGTAACATTGTTTAAAAAAATGGCTTAACTGTTTATCCTTCAAAAATAATGGTTGATGAATGGCCAAGAACCAAAAATATAACTAAGATTTATAGTCTTCTTGGTTTAGCAGGTTATTACCAGACGTTTGTTGATAATTTTGCATGGTTATCTTATCCAATGACTATGTTCACTCAAAAAGGTGTTATTTTCTTTTGGTCAAATGAATGTGATGATTGTTTTCAGGAATTGAAAAAAATATTGGTGAATGCTCCAGTTTTGGCACTACCTTCCTGAAATGGTGAGTTTTTTATTTACAGTGATGCTTTGTTGAAAAGATTTTGATGAGTCCTTGTGCAAAATGATAAGGTAATTGCTTAAGTTTCACGTCAATTGAAACCTCCTAAGTCAAATTACCCTACACATGATTTGGAATTTGCGGCTGTTGTTTTTGGTATAAAAATCTGGAGGCATTATTTTTATGGAGTAAAATGTGAAATATATACTAATCCCAAAAGTTAAATGTATATATTCACTCAAAAATAATTGAACATGAGATAGAGGAGATGGGTAGAATTAATCAATGATTATGATTGCATGATCCATTACCATATGGGAAAAGAAAATAAAGTGGTTGATGCTTTGAGTCAGAAAAGTAATATCTCATTATCCATGCGATGTTTAGAAGAAGATCCTTTGGTTTTTGATTTGATGAAATTTGGTATAGAAGTTGTCACTGCAGGAAATTCTTCTGTTTTGTTTTAGGCGTCAGTGTGATTAGCTCAATCAGATAGAATAAAGAAAGCACAGAAGAAAGATAGCGAGTTGCATAAAAAGGTAGAGTTGGTTTAGAAGGGTATGTTTCCTGATTTTAACATTGACAATGATTGTGTTTTGATGTTTGTAAAAAGATTATGCGTGCCTTGCGATTCACAGTTGAAAAATGAGTTGTTATGTAAAGATCACAGTTCCCCATTTTCAATTCATCCTGGAAGTACTAAGATGTACAGATATCATCAAGAGTATTACTGGTTGGATGGAATGAAAAGGGATATTGCTGATTTTAATGTAAAGTGTTTGAATTTTCAGCAGGTTAAAGAAGAAAAACAGTTACCAAAATGGATGCTTCAGTCTTTATCGGGGCCAAATCCAAAATAAGAAAATTTATCCATAGACTTCATTATGGGATTATCAAAGATGTCTCGAGGTAATAATGTAATTTGGTTTATTATTGATCGGTTGACAAAATCTGCTCATTTCTTTCCTATTCGAGATACTTTGTCTCTATATCAACTTTCTCGGTTTTATGTTAAAGAGATAATCAAGTGGCATGGTATTACCCTCTTCATTGTATCTGATAGTGATCCCAAGTATACTTATAACTATTGTAAAGGCCTTAAAAAGTCATTTGGTACTGAATTAAATTTTAGTATAGATTTTTAGCCGCAATCAGATGGGAATTCCGAATGAACAATTCAGTCCATGGGGGATATGTTAGGTGCTTGTTCACTGGATTACGAGGGACGTTGGGACCAACATATTTCTTTGGTTTAATTTCATTATAATAATAGTTTTCTTCCAGTATACAGATGGCTCTATTTGAGGAATTATATGGAAAGCATTGTGGAACTCCATCATTTGTGGGATGAAGTAGGTGAAAGGAAGCTGATGGGACCAGAATTAGTAGAAGAGATGGCAGAAAAAAATCAGATGATTCAGAATAACATTATAATAGCTCATAGGATATAGAAAAGTTATGCATATAACTAGAGGAAGGATCATTCTTTGGTGGTAGGTGATAAAGTATTTCTCAAGATTTCTCCATGGAAAGTGTGATGCGTTTTGGTCAGAAGGGAAAGTTGTGTCCGAAGTTTGTTGGACCTTATAAAATCCTAGAGAATATTAGACCAGTTGTGTACAAAGAGGATTTACCTCCATGATTATCCCAGGTAAAAAATGTTTTTCATGTTTCAATGTTTAGAAATTATATACCATATCCATCTCATCTGTTGAGTCCAGCGGTAGTTTAGTTGGAAGAAAATATCTCTTATGAGGAAAAACCAGTCCAGATACTTAACCGTAGAGAAAAAGTATTGTGAAATAAAGTAATTCACCAGGTAAAGGTTTTTTTTGGAAAAACCATATGGTTGAAGAGGCAATGTGGGAATCTGAAAATTCTACGAGGGATAAATACACCCACTTATTTGATAAGTGAAAAACATTCTGAGGACGAAATTCCCAAAAGGGGGGAAGGATGTAACGTCCCAAGTATATAAATAATAATACATTTTCATATATATTAATATTTGTGAATTAAATATTAATTTTAATTTAAAGGGGATTCTATGTTCGATTGCTTACCTAATACGCAACAACATGTTCCATTGAAATCTTACACTGCACACTAATAATATAATATTATTATTTGAAATGGTAGTTAATGTCTAGCTGTTGTATTGGAGAGATTGAATAGAACTAAATAAAATATGATTATATATGTTTTTTAAATGTTTTTACATTTATTCGATAATAGTGAGGGGCTTAAAATATGAAATGAATCGAATTATAAGCATAAATAATCTAATATAAAATAAAAGGCCGATTTACCGCCTTTGGAAGATGAACCCTCTTTAAATCTAGTTTTGTTCAATTTTATATGTTCTATTTTAGATAATAAATTTATTCTTTATAATCAGGAAATAAAATTTTTATTTGCGTAAATTTTTGGTATTTTACTGGTAAAGTTCATTTTTAATGAATAGTGAAAAATACAGTATTTTTATAAAAAAGTTCCTTTTAATCTAATTTATTTATATGGTTATATTATATTTTTAATAGGATATAAAGTGTAAATTTTTTTTACGAATTAATTCAATCTAGGTCATTGGAATTAATTTCACTTTGAAATAGGACATAAACAAGTGTCAATATTTTGATAGTTATCATTTCATAAAAACACAATATCTGTTTTGAGAACAGAAAATAATTTTAAATTAATTAATGAAACTTATATGTTTTTAATTTGGTAAAATATACATCATTTTTGAATTTGTAATATCAAATATATCATAGGCTTAATTTTTTGGTATTTTTCTGAAAAACATCAATTTTTGATGAACAGTGAAACCACTTAGTAGTAGTTTAAAAACTGACTTTTTCATTTAAATGATATTTTTCTATTTATGTTAATTAAATTTAAAAAATCCAACATACATGGTTATTATTAATAAGTAAAATTTGTTTTAATAAGATGAAAATAATTTTTGGTGAATAGCAAATTTAAATTTTATTTACCGCGGTTAAAGGTAAATAGGGTAATTCAAGGAAAAAAGAATATCATATTAATACAAAATTACCTTAACACTTGTCCTATCCTTATTGGTAGATTCACTTAAGACTATTGTCATCTTTGAGTCTATTTTGGGACCCCATGGAGCCACTTGGTAGTGATAATGACACTTTATTTTAATTAACTTAATGTAAAGGAAAAAATGGCATAAACAAATATCATTTAGTAAATTAATTTTTCCATGGGGTTATATAAGCTATCTTTTTGACTAAATATTAATTGTAAGTATAAAACGATTTCCTACATCATGGTATTTTTTTATAATTTTTAGACATAAAAAAAATTATTTATGACACAATAATGATGAAGTATTTACCTCATTAATAAAAGATTTAAATAAATAAGATTATAAATATTAAAAAAATATCCAAAACCTATCCAATTTTTATTGGATGACTTTATTTCAACAATGAGTCATCTTATCTTCCACTTTAATTAGTTTTGGACCTTTAGAAACTGAATATCATTATATAATAATATAATATTTTGACACTTTCCAAAAGAGCCCCTCCTCCCCCTTATAAAAAGCCCTCACTTCTTACTCATTCCTCACACCTCTAAAGTCCCTTGGATCACCCAACCCTAGACCAGATAAGCTCTCAAGATCCCTATCCTCCTCCTAGAAGCCTTACCCTAGGAAGAAGGCACTTCAAGAAGTCCTTTTGTTACAAATCAAAGAGAGTTACCCAAATTAAAGGTAATGATTAATCTTAACATCTTTAATTTTATTTTACCTCTATTACCCATGAACTATTTTTATTCATTTATTTTATAATAAAACCAATATCCTCAATATACTAGTATTTTTTTTTATGAGAATTATTTTAACTACAATTAAACACACCTCCATCTATTGGGTGAAGAACATACTGTTTTTGTGGCTGGCAAACTAATGCCTCAAGAAACTATGATTGTTCGATTATATCATACCGCCTCTCATGGAAGAAATTAAGATTAAACTATATTTTTATATGATATATATTATGTTTATGTTTTATTTATGATTTTGTATTTTACATTTATATCCTACCTTTATGGTTTCCATTATGGGTAAACACGATAATTTCATTTGAGGAAGTGCGGACTACCGCCCCCTCATATTGATATGACTCGTTCATACCATATGTGGTATGTATAAAGGAGGGATTTAATTATATTATAAATGATACTATACTAGAATTATAATATACCGTTGTACAAATATGTTTTCTTTCCCTTAAATACGAAATAGAAATGAAAGTAGCATCCATGTGACATACGACTTACCATCTCCATGAATGGTGCATTTCATTTCCTATCTCCAAATGTTATGTAAAATTATAAATACATGTATATACTAGATATATATGATATATCTAATATGTAAATAATTAATAAAATTCTGGTTATAATTAACTTTTTACCACGTGAAAAATTTGTAATTATTAGAAGTCCATTTTTGACTGAAGTACCAAATATCAACAAAATGAATATTATTAACTTAAATGATTACAAAATGTTTATAATATGGAATTAAGTGAAATAAATGGAAAAGTGAACTTGAAAAAGTTTCTTAAGCAATTAGAAATTAAATATATTTTATTATTCAGGAGATTAAATAATGAACGGGTCAAGTCGGACATTAGGTAGGGGACTTTGTCTCAATCTGCTTTTATAGAGGCATATTTTTTTTTAATACCCAACTTTTCGTTACATGCTGTATAAACAGAATTTAATTTTACTTTCGTTCAAAGGGAATATTTTTTCTACAAAGCATTTTACTAAATGAAAAATGGAATGTTTTTAACATTTGCGGTGACAATGACCTCTCTGCCGCCGTAATTATTATTTGGCTTCCTCAATAAGCCTTAATGTTATCTAAAACTATAAGGAAATCCCTTATTATTTTTTTGGGCGTTTTGGTATTGATATGGTTTTTGAAATTGATTTATTATTTAAATATCTTGAAATTATTTCTTATGATTTCAAATTAAATGTTATTAGTGAAATGTTTATATTTGCAATATTTTATGTGTTATCATTCTATAATGGTACTTGGACATTTGACAGGTGGTTACGTGATAAACCAAATGAAAGGTGGTGTTGTGTTAAACCAGGATGGGTTGTTAAATTATAACCTCCAATTCATTGGGTATGGTAGTCAGCCATATGGCTATTCCATTTTGTGATATTTGTGGAAGTCGATTGTATGGTTATTCCTCTTAAGAATGTTTTTGTTCCATTTTACCTTTATATTTTATGTGTTCTTTATATGGGTATTTGGCAACCTTTTGGTTAAAAAAGGGTAAGAAATGAAATTTTATTCAATGTAGAGTATTTAATACTTCATAAAGTTTAAATTTATTGATTATGATAAAGTATTCATGGTTTAATTGCGTTTTGAAAAACTAACAGTTTTCCATCTTTGTGTATCCCTTAGAAATCTTTTTTTATGCTCATCCCATGTTTTGAAATGTTTTTCACAGGACATAAAGGTGAATGAAACACGCGGATGATTGTCTCCTATCGACTGGTCAATGTTCCGGTGCTCTGTTAATGTGTATAGCAGCACTCGGGTCGAATCCTCGGCGATGATACTTTGAAATAGTCATTTGTTTTTAGTTGATTGTATTCTGATTGGGGGGGGGGTTGTTTTCAGAAGATAATTGAAATGACTAATTGATTATGATTTATTTAACAAATTGATAATGATTGGGGTGAGTTCATCATTATGTTAGTTTAAGCTTGTGATATCCTTGAGCTTTGCTTTATATTGCATTTAAATTTACACCCATTTCACAAGTTGACGTTGATTTTAATTCCCAAGTGTTAAGGCTTTACTCCAAGCCTTATCATAACTTAGGGTTCTAATATTGATCATATCTTGTTTATGGTAGTGTATTTATGGTTCCATTAATCCATGGAATCCAGAAGTTAAACAAAACATTTCATTAATCCTTGACATGTTAAGCCCAACATACACAATGTTATTTTAATGAATACTCATCGAGTGAAAGTTCTCAATCTCTTAACATACCTAAATTAAAACTCACCCCAATGAGAGATTTACTCAGCCATTAAAATGGTAATTAATCTGGTAATATACGCGGAAGTTGATGAATTATAAAGAGAAGAAAAAGAAAGGGATAAGATAAGAGTAGTGCACCGAACACACACACAAACGATGAAGAAAATTAAAAATGGATTTTCAATTTAATGAGGAAGCAGAAGAAGGGAATAGAATTAAACTGAATTTAAACTATTTTAAGAAAATAAATATTAAACTACAGAAGGTGGATGAGAATAAGAGATATTGAACAAATAACTTTCATTAAAACAGAATTACAAAGAAAGAGAATTACAAGATTACAAAAACGATGAACACGAAAGTAAGTGAAAACAAAGAGAGGAGGAATGGTTTTTCAAGTGAAAAATTGAGTATGTAAGGTCCTCTAAATCCTTTGTCAAGTCTTTGGTCGTTCCAATATGTTATCCCCTCTTCTTAAATTCCAACCCTTTTGAAAGGAGAGGATGGGATGTATTTATAGCCGAAGGTGGTGGACTGTTTATATTCCAAAAATACTCCTCCACTTTGCTCACCAATATGGACATCCAGATAGCAGAATCATGAGAAATATCTTTCTTGAAAGTTGTAGATAAAAATGTCTTCTATCTACTGTGGAAATTTGGTGGCCATTGGACTTATGGAGCCAAAATTATATCAGTTTTAATAAACAATTCTGATCTGTCCATTTCAATGCATACTTTTTAAAAGTCCATAATGTGAATGGGTTTCTGAATAAGAGTATGCCCTCAAATAAAACTAATTTATTCAACAAAGTTGGCCACCCAAATATCCTCTTTCACAATGCCAATTCTCAGCCATAATGGATGTCTACATCAGGAGAAATTGCAATGTTAGTGTGATGTTTTTAATTCCCGGCCACAATGGTGGGATGGACTTAAATGCATCAGTTGGGCCCCTTGTATTTGTTATTGGGTTCTGAAATTTTTATCATGGACTCCTTGAAGTGTCCTCTGCACATGGGAGGATAATTAAGGTATTTGGACTTCTCTATTGAACCCATTAATTCAACATTAATATATGGTCCAGTTTCAACACAGTTTCCTTGGGCCTTCTTGTGTGGTCCATATGGCCCTCTAAATAGACGAATTTGCCAAAGGTGGATTGTAATGAAATGTTGGAATTGTAATTGGGAACCCTAAAAAATAATAACAACACAATTTTGATTAGTAGGGTGAGATTTATAAATAAAATAGTAAAGTGACTCAATTGGACTGTAGCGACTCAGGTTTTTGGCCCTGTCAGGATTTGGAATATTTCTACGAATAATTCCAGAGCTAGGCGCGAAGACGGCGTGCGATTCCGAGGCCCGATGTGCTCGGAATTAATTTTTATAAAAATATTAAGTTTTTTTAATACTATGCACGTGGCGGGGGTGTGATATCTCCTAAACGGTAGCTCAGAACGGGAATCTGAGGGCACGGTTGCGTCCGGAACGTGCCGTTCACCCTAGGCGGGGTGTAAACTTTGCGGGCGCGGGCATGCGGTGAGAAACGCCACCAGGGGCGTTTCCGTAAATAAGTGGCAAGTTTGTGTGCGAGCGTCAGCTCAAATAACTTCTGAACGGAGTCTCGGATGGAAAATCTGAGACCGCCGTTGCGTTCAGAACGGCGCGTTAACCCTAGGGGTGACCTTACTTTTGTTCGCATCGGGCGTCGGGTCCGAGGCGGGTTTGGCGCCGGCGGGCCGCTGATATAAATATCAGCGCCCCCCCCCCTTTTAACCATTCTTCGCCGTTCTTCACCGTTCTTCGCTGCCACTCTGCCGAATCGAGCCAACAGAGCGCCCACGAGCTCAGAATTTGACGGCGGACGTTCCAGGAGCGCGCAGCGGAAGCTCGGGAGCGCGGATCTGAGGCAGAACGTCGGCGTTTCGCCCGCGAGGTAGGCGGTTTGAGTTTTACAATCCCGGATCCCGTTTTTGTGTTGTTTTTCTTCAAATTTTAATAAGATTTGTATAGTCCGGGTCCCGAGCTTTCCGAATCTTTTTTCGGATCTGAATTTGGAGCACCGGGGTGCTCCCGGTGGCTCCCGGAAGTTTTCCGGTGAAAACACGGTTTTCCGGCAATGAGGGGCAGCGGCCAAGGCGGAATCCGGCGATGGCACGGCGGCGGGGCGGCGGTTTCCGGCGGCGGTGGCGGCGGCGCGGCGGAATCCGGCGGCGGCGCGGTGGTTTCCGGCGAGCCTGGCGGTGGTCCGGCCAGGATTTTCCGGGGGTTCTTTAAACCCCTGTAACTCGCAAACCGTAACCCCGATTTGCGAGCCGTTTGCGGCGACGCGCTCCTTGCGTTGAGACGGACCTTTTGAACTCACCTTGAGGGTTTAAGGGTTCGGGATCGTGGCCTGGGAGTTAGAAACGTCGTATAAAATAATATTATTTTATTATTTTACGACTTCGGGCCATTGTAACTTCTACCCGGAGCGTCCGATTGACGTGCCGTCAGTGGCGTTGAGACCCTGATGGTATGACGGACTTTTTGAGATGGTTTCCAGGTGTTGGGTCTGCAAACGGTGTGCGGGCCCCACGAGGCCGGGTTTTGGCGTTTGCGGAGAAACGCAGCTTTTGCACCAGGAGTCCGATTTTGGCGGATGAATAGTCAATCCTGAGTGTTTTTCCGAGAGGATCGCAATGGTGCGATCCGTTTGATGAGTTTCGGAATCCAGGCGTGGGCCCCACCTGAGCCGGCCTTCGGTGAATAGTACCTTTTTCACTGGGTGTCCGTTTTGGGCGAGCGAGTAGTCGATTCCGCTAGTTTTTCCGAGGGGATCATCGTGGTGTGATCCGCTCGTTGGGTTTCGGGATCGTTGTATGGGCCCCGCACGAGCTAGCTACGGTGAATAGTGCCTTTTTCACCGGTGCTCCGTTTCGGGCGAGTAAACAGCCTATCCTGCGTGTTTTTTCCGCGTGGAACGCGATGGTGGCCTCGGTTTTGGCCTAGGAGGTGTGCAGTGTGGCGTTATGGCGGGTCGCTCGGGTTAGCGACATTTGGACCAGCGGTGGTTGAGGGTTCTCCCTTGGTTCCTTCCTACGAGTGTTTGTGTGGTATCACAACCTTCATATGGGTTTGTGATCCTCTCGATGGGATGTTTAAACTGTTAGAGTTGTGGTGTCCCTCCGGTGGGCCCGGAGCGGATCGTCTGGCATCTTTATCTAGATCGGGTTCTTGGTATCGTTGTGACCGCTTATTTATGGGCGGCGATCCCCTATCTAGAAGGTTAACCCCGTAGGGTTTGTGGTATCATCGGAAATATGATCCCCTACACGGTGGGCCGTGCTCAGTAGGGTTGTGGCATCGGTGGGTATACGATCCCCTACTCCGCATGTGGTTAATAGTAGGGTTACGGTATCGTTGGCTATGCGATCCCCTACTCAGCGCGTGGTTTCGGTAGGGTTGCGACATCGTCGGTTCGATCCCCTACATCGTGAGTTATACCAGATAGGGTTCCGGTATCGTCGTGACCATCTTTATATGGACGATGATCCTCTATCTGAGTGTGGAGCTTCTGTCGAGTGCCAGATCGGGTTGTGGTATCCCCCAGCGGATCCTGGGTGTGATCCCCTATCTGTGAGAACTACGTATGCCAGATCGGGTCGTGGTATCCCCCAGCGGACCCTGGGAGTGATCCCCTATCTGTGAGCTACGTATACCAGAGTGGGTCTTGGTATCCCCTAGCGGACCCTAGCGGCGATCCCCTATCCGAGGAGTTTGGTGGTTATGTTGTTTCAGTGATGTTATCCGACAAGCGTGGTCTCTCGGGTGAGCGTCTGAGATGTTTGTTTGGGTCCCGGGGGAGTGTATCTCTCGGTTGAGTGTCATTTGGTATGACAGTGTTCGTGGTGTACTCTCCTGGTTGTGGACAGTTGCTGGTGATGAGGTCAGTACCTCTTGTGGCTTTGTGGCGTGAGCTGTGTATATCTGGATTGTTCAAGGTGTATGTATGGGCATACACCTGAGCTGAGCTGACTAGTTGTGTTTAGCCGAGGATGGTCACGAGATGGAGTTTCTCTCTCATCTGGGTTCCCTCTGGCTGGGTTGAGTGGACTGTTGCCTTTCAGTTGCTCCCTTGGGTTTTGGGTTTTTGGGGTGCCTACTGAGTATGTTTATACTCACCCCTGCACGGGCTTTACCCGCACATGTTTTTGTCTTGTGCAGACCACAGGCCTTTTGACGGAGTCCCAGGAGGACCCGGAGCAGGCGGAGCTTAGTGAGCGTGTTGACTGGGGTGTTTACAGGAGCTGTGCCGAGGGAGCTTTCCGGCGGGTGTTTGTGGCAGCGTTTCCCTTCTTCAGAGCAGGTTAGACGCACTTTGTAGTTTTCTTTTGGTGGGCCCTGTTTTGCCCTTTTACTTTTTCTGTTGCACTCTGGTTTGGGATAGATTGTATGCATGCATTTACTTTTCAGTTTCTATATCTCTGCACTGTTGCATGGAGGTGTTTGTGGGTGCGTGTGTACAGGTACCATAGGCTAATGCCTCCCATGTGTGTGATAGCCTACTCGGCGCCAGTCGCCAGCCCCTGGCCTATTGGAGGCGGGCTTGGGGAGTCGCGGCTCAAGCCCCGTTGGGTCGGGTCGTGACAGAGTGGTATCAAAGGAGGTTCCACCTTTGGGATCTCTGAGCATAGCTGGTCTAGCTGTGAGCTTGTTTTGGGTTGCATAGCGGTAGTGTTAGGATGTTTCGAGTTCGACTTTCAGGCCAGGGACTCCAGTGTTGGTGAGGCGGCCGACGTATCCATACACTAGGACTCTGATAACCTGCCTTTTGACTCGGGACATTCGTACACTGGTCGCGGGGACATAATGGTGCATGCATCATATAGGACTGGGTTTTGGGTTTTCCTTGTCCTTCTTGAGTCAGCTCTCCAGATATACTCTTTGACTGTGGTGTGTCTTGAATGTATTTCAGGATGCCTCCACGATGACAGCCAGCGAGGGTTCCGCAGCAGGATTGTGCTGATGACCCGCCCCGTGTAGTGGCTGTGGAGCAGGGCGCAGGTTCTGAGGTTGCACCTCCAGGTGGCCTACCAGTTGAGCCACCACCTGTTGAGCAGCTGGTTGTGCCGGCGGTGCAGGACGAGGTTGCACGCAGGCTGAGTGCGCTACACGAGTTCCAGAGGCAGCGACCTCTGAGGTTCCGGGGTGATCCAGACCCCGAGGCAGCTGATGACTGGCTTGAGGCAGTCACCCGAGTTTTCCGCCTAGTGAGGACACCTCCAGATCAGATGGTGGTCCTAGCGGCGAGCCTTCTGCATGGTTCTGTCGGGCGATGGTGGAGTTTGGTGACGCAGTCCCATGGCGAGGAGACGCTCACGTGAGCAGAGTTTGAGCAGCTCATCAGGAAGGAGTTCTATCCGGTGACGCTGAGTTCAGTGCGGATCCAAGAGCTTCTACAGCTTCGACAGGAGAGCCTAACTGTGTCGGAGTACTCAGCGAGGTTTACAGACCTGTCGCGCTACTCCCTGGATATGGTTCGAGACCCGTTCTTTAGGGCTCGGACCTTCGATCAGGGATTATGCCGGGATATCTAAGCAGGTGTGGTTTCCCTGTGTCTTCCCACCTATGCTGGAGTGCTGGAGCGAGCGCTGGTGGTGGAGAGCTTTCTGGCCGAGCAGATCTCGCCTGTTAGTGCTGGGCACTCGAGAGTGGAGACTTCGTCGGTCGGATCGGCATCTGGTAGCCGACGTCAGACTCAGGGGTTTGGACGTGGCCGACGTTTCAGGAGGCGACCCCAGGATGGGGGGTCTGAGCTTCGGAGCTCACAGGGCTCGCATGCCAGTTTTGGTCAGCCGCATGAGAGGCGGTGTTACGCTTGCGATGGTCGGGGACATCTTGCTAGAGATTGTCTGACCCGACGTGCTGCTGAGAAAGAGCCGGTCGATGGACCGCCTTGGCAGAGGCAGCGTCTTGAGCAAGGAGGTCCGCAGGGCGTCGGACGTGGCGTCGGAGCTGGTGCAGCGGGAGGCGGTGGTAGACAGTACCAGTTGCCACCACCCCCACCCCCAGGTGGTCCACGCCAAGCTCAGGGAGCTGGTGGTCGAGGGCGAGGACAACTGCATGCCCTGAAGGCTGTTGACCCAGAGGCACCACAGATGGATAGAGGTACGCCTTGTGTCTTTTCTACTTACTGCAGTTGTTTGTCAGACACTATTTAGCGGTATTCTTTCCTTTCGTTGCTTGCTCGAGTTTTGTTCAGGGCGTTGGTAAGACCCTGAGTGGTTGTTGCTGGTGGGCTCGCTGGTGTGTGAGACCCAGTTGAGAGTTCAGTCGCTTTCCTTGTGCTTGTGGATTTTCGGGGACGAAAAGTTCTAAGGGGGGAGGATGTAGGGACTCAGGTTTTTGGCCCCGTCAGACGTTGGAATATTTCTACGAATAATTCCAGAGCTAGGCGCGAAGACGGCTTGCGATTCCGAGGCCCGGTGTGCTCGGAATTAATTTTTATAAAAATATTAAGTTTTTTTAATACTATGCATGTGGCGGGGGTGTGATATCTCCTAAAAGGTAGCTCAGAATGGGAATCTGAGGGCATGGTTGCGTCCGGAACGTGCCGTTTACCCTAGGCGGGGTGTAAACTTTGCGGGCGCGGGCCTGCGGTGAGAAACGCCACCAGGGGTGTTTCTGTAAATAAGTGGCAAGTTTGTGTGCGAGCGTCGGCTCAAATAACTTCTGAACGGAGTCTCGGATGGAAAATCTGAGACCGCCGTTGCGTTCAGAACGACGCGTTTACCCTAGGGGTGACCTTACTTTTGTTCGCATCGGGCGTCGGGTCCTAGGCGGGTTTGGCGCCGGCGGGCCGCTGATATAAATATCAGCGCCCCCCCCCCCTTTTAACCGTTCTTCGCCGTTCTTCGCTGCCACTCTTCCGAATCGAGCCAACGGAGCGACCACGAGCTCAGAATTCGACGACGGACGTTCCAGGAGCGCGCAGCGGAAGCTCGGGAGCGCGGATCTGAGGCAGAACGTCGGCGTTTCGCCCGCGAGGTAGGCGGTTTGAGTTTTACAATCCCGGATCCCGTTTTTGTGTTGTTTTTCTTCAAATTTTCATAATATTTGTATAGTCCGGGTCCCGAGCTTTCCGAATCTTTTTTCGGATCTGAATTTGGAGCACCGGGGTGCTCCCGGTGGCTCCCGGAAGTTTTCCGGCGAAAACTCGGTTTTCCGGCGATGAGGGGCGGCAGCCATAGCGGAATCCAGCGATGGCACGGCGGCGGGGCGGCGGTTTCCGGTGGCGGCGGCGGCGGCGCGGCGGAATCCGGCGGCGACGTGGTGGTTTCCGGCGAGCCTGGCGGTGGTCCGGCCAGGATTTTCCGGGGGTTCTTTAAACCCCCGTAACTCGCAAACCGTAACTCCGATTTGCGAGCCGTTTGCGGCGACGCGCTCCTTGCATTGAGACGGACCTTTTGAACTCACTTTGAGGGTTTAAGGGTTCGGGATCGTGGCCTGGGAGTTAGAAACGTCGTATAAAATAATATTATTTTATTATTTTACGACTTCGGGCCGTTGTAACTTCTACCCGGAGCGTCCGATTGACGTGCCGTCAGTGGCGTTGAGACCCTGATGGTACGACGGACTTTTTGAGATGGTTTCCGGGTGTTGGGTCTGCAAACGGCGTGCGGGCCCCACGAGGCCGGGTTTTGGCGTTTGCGGAGAAACACAGCTTTTGCACCAGGAGTCCGATTTTGGCGGATGAAAAGTCAATCCTGAGTGTTTTTCCAAGAGGATCGCAATGGTGCGATCCATTCGATGAGTTTCGGAATCCAGGCGTGGGCCCCACCCGATCCGGCCTTCGGTGAATAATACCTTTTTCACTGGGTGTCCGTTTTGGGCGAGCGAGTAGTCGATTCCGCTTGTTTTTCCGAGGGGATCGTCGTGGTGTGATCCGCTCGTTGGGTTTCAGGATCGTTGTGTGGGCCCCGCACGAGCTAGCTACGGTGAATAGTGCCTTTTTCACCGGTGCTCCGTTTCGGGCGAGTAAACAGCCTATCCTGCGTGTTTTTTCCGCGTGGAACGCGATGGTGGCCTCGGTTTTGGCCTAGGAGGTGCGCAGTGTGGCGTTAAGGCGGGTCTCTCGGGTTAGCGACATTTGGACCAGCGGTGGTTGAGGGTTCTCCCTTGGTTCGTTCCTACGAGTGTTCGTGTGGTATCACAACCTTCATATGGGTTTGTGATCCTCTCGATGAGATGTTTAAACTGTTAGAGTTGTGGTGTCCTTCCGGTGGGCCCAGAGCGGATCGTCTAGCATCTTTATCTAGATCGGGTTCATGGTATCGTTGTGACCGCTTATTTATGGGCGGCGATCCCCTATCTAGCAGGTTAACCCCGTAGGGTTTGTGGTATCATCGGAAATATGATCCCCTACACGGTGGGCCGTGCTCAGTAGGGTTGTGGCATCGGCGGGTATACGATCCCCTACTCCGCATGTGGTTAATAGTAGGGTTACAGTATCGTTGGCTATGTGATCCCCTACTCAGCGAGTGGTTTCGGTAGGGTTGCGACATCATCGGTTCAATCCCCTACATCGCGAGTTATACCAGATAGGGTTCCGGTATCGTCGTGACCATATTTATATGGACGATGATCCTCTATCTGAGTGTGGAGCTTTTGTCGAGTGCCAGATCGGGTTGTGGTATCCCCCAGCGGATCCTGAGTGTGATCCCCTATCTGTGAGAACTACGTATGCCAGATCGGGTCGTGGTATCCCCCAGCGGACCCTGGGAGTGATCCCCTATCTGTGAGATACGTATACCGGAGTGGGTCTTGGTATCCCCTAGCGGACCCTAGTGGCGATCCCCTATCCGAGGAGTTTGGTGGTTATGTTGTTTCAGTGATGTTATCCGACAAGCGTGGTCTCTCGGGTGAGCGTCTGAGATGTTTGTTTGGGTCCCGATGGAGTGTATCTCTCGATTGAGTGTCATTTGGTATGACAGTGTTCGTGGTGTACTCTCCTGGTTGTGGACAGTTGCTGGTGATGAGGTCGGTACCTCTTGTGGCTTTGTGGCGTGAGCTGTGTATATCTGGATTGTTCAAGGTGTATGTATGGGCATACACCTGAGCTGAGCTGACTAGTTGTGTTTAGCCAAGGATGGTCACGAGATGGAGTTTCTCTCTCATCTGGGTTCCCTATGGCTGGGTTGAGTGGACTGTTGCCTTTCAGTTGCTCCCTTGGGTTTTGGGTTTTTGGGGTGCCTACTGAGTATGTTTATACTCACCCCTGCACGGGCTTTGCCCGCACATGTTTGTGTCTTGTGCAGACCATAGGCCTTTCGACGGAGTCCCAGGAGGACCCGGAGCAGGCGGAGCTTAGTGAGCGTGTTGACTGGGGTGTTTACCGGAGCTGTTCCGAGGGAGCTTTCCGGCGGGTGTTTGTGGCAGCGTTTCCCTTCTTCAGAGCAGGTTGGACGCACTTTGTAGTTTTCTTTTGGTGGGCCCTGTTTTGCCCCTGTACTTTTGCTGTTGCACTCTGGTTTGGGATAGATTGTATGCATGCATTTACTTTTCAGTTTCTATATCTCTGCACTGTTGCATGGAGGTGTTTGTGGGTGCGTGTGTACAGGTACCATAGGCTAATGCCTCCCATGTGTGTGATAGCCTACTCGGCGCCAGTCGCCAGCCCCTAGCCTATTGGAGGCGGGCTTGGGGAGTCGCGGTTCGAGCCCCGTTGGGTCGGGTCGTGACATGGACTACTTCTAAAAAAGCTCAAAAATTATTCTTAATATAAAAACATTAATATTTCACAAAAATTATAAACATTTCATAAAAATTCAATAAATGTAGTATATAATAATACATGAAAATATTAACAATATCAACTCCCCCACACATAGTCTTGTGCATGTCATCATGTGCAACAAATATAAAAACATAACAAAATCATTTTCACTCACCAACAAATATTAAATTTTTTTTATCTCCAATCAGGGGAGGTTTAGAATATTTCACTCATCCATTTTGAATTCCACCACAAGTTGTTACAGAAACAATGTTCCAAAACTAATTCATTTTTTTCATTCTCAATTTAGAAATGGAAAATGTGTACACTCAAAACTCACATCTCTCAAGATTAAAAAATTCATTGGTGGTGGTTCACTCTTTCACCAAGCAAAAGTGAAAATCATAGAGTTTGAAATAGCTCTAAGCTTCAAATACCTATCCAAAGTGAACAAGAATCAAGAGGAATTTTTAAGGGGTTTTTGTATTTCTATGGGATGGTAGGAATATAATGTCCATGAGAAAGAAGAAGAGGGTTAAAACACCAACATAGAAAAACAAATGCACATTTTTTTTGAAATAAAACATGGAAAGTAATGAAAACACATAATTAAAAGGGAATGATTGTGTGAAGAAGGACACAATAGAGGTAGAAAATAATAAGGTAATGAGAATATGGAATATTTTCAAAACACAAAACATCTCCTAATATGAATATAATTCAAGTGTTCTATTTTTTCTTTTTTTTTCATTGATTTTTCGAAAGTTGACCTTGAAATAGATATCACACTCATATCCAAACCCATGTTTGATCACCTAATGACACTAATTGTAATAGTTATAACAAGATGAAATGTTTAGGAAGTGTGATTTTTGACCTACCCAAGACAGAAACCATTCTTATTTTCAATTTTTTTTGATTTTTTTTTTGAGTTTTTTGAGTTTTTTGATTTTTTTGAACACTTTGAAAAAATATTTGTACAATATTTCATAAACATACATAAATTCCAAAAAATCACTGAATAAAAACCTCTCCCCCACACTGAAATGGATTCTTTCCCTCAAGTAGATGATAACTCATTTAAAATCAATAATAGGGTACCCAAACAATGAAATCCATTCCCCCCACACTTAAATTTCAAAAAATTATGCAATGAAAACCCATGTTGATATTGGGTGGGAAAAGGTATTGGGCCGGTAATGTGGATATCAAAGAAAAGGTTTACATAGGCTCTAAGGGGATTTCAAAAGGAGGATTATTGTAAGTGATATGGGAGGCTATTTGGCTATTGTGATTCTCATGTGGTTCAGAAAATGCCTCTATCATATTAATGCACACTTAAGTTGGAAATTCAGCTCAAAGGTCCACAAAATCAAGACTCACAAATAGGGGTGAAAACAAAAATTTTTAAAAGATGGTCATAGGTGGCCTTGACATGAAAGAAAATGTTATTCCTCATGGTTTGGGAAAATCATTTTCCAAATAAAAAATTGGGCATTCAAATTTTTTTGGTTTTGACACACTATTCTTTATCCAAAGTCACGATGAAAATAAACAAAATTTTGAGATGAAAACATTCTTGTTGACTCCCCAAAATGTTTAAACAAAATTTCAAAACAGAACGGGGAGTAAGAATGACTCTTTTTTTTGTATTTTTTTATGTGATTGTTTTTTTGGTTTTTTTATGTTTTTTGGGTTTTTTTAGTTTTTTTAAAGATACACCAACAAAAAAAGAGAAAGTAAAAAAGAATGGTTTTGAAAAAGTAAGTGGTAAAAAAATGAAAGAGAGAGGAAGAAGAAGAAAGAGGTAGAGAGAGGAAGAGATATAGAGAGTTAAAGGGAAAGAGGTGCCCCTGGTTTTGATTTGGCGGGTCGCCATCTCCATCTGGTAGTAGGTCGGCTAGAGATGATGGGGATCCAGTGGAAGTCGATGTTGATCCAGGATTGTGCATCCTCTCATGTTTATGCTTTAACAGATGTCCATTAACCGTGAATTTCCTTTTGGAAGAGGGGTCTTGGACTTGCACTACACCAAATGGGTAAACATTAGTAATAACCAAAGGCCCTTACCAACGAGAATTTAGATTACCTGGGTGAAGCTGAAATCAAGAATTGAAGAGAATTACCTTTTCACCTTCATGAAATATCTTTCTGAAGATGTGTTTATCATGGAGTTCCATGGATTATTCCTTATAGAGATTAGAATTATCATAAGAATAAAGTCGAAGCTCCTCCAGTTCAGCCAATTGCAACAGTCTTTCTTCACCAAATTTTTCACAATCAAAATTACAGGTTTTCATAGCCCAAAAAGACTTATGTTGTATTTAATCTGGTAGATGACATGATTTACCAAAAACTAGCCTAAAAAGAGACATCCCAATTGGTGTTTTATAGGCAGTTCGATAAGCCCAAAGTGCTTCACCAAGTCTTTCAGGCTGGTATTTTCTGGTGGGTTTTACAATTCTCTCTAGAACCCTTTTCACTTCTCTATTAGAAATTTCAGAAATTCCATTTGTTTGGGGGTGATATGCTGTTGATGTTTTATGGAAAACCCTATTCTTTTTCGAAAGAGATTCCATGGTTTTCTTACAAAAATGGGTTCATAAGTCACCGATCAAGGAACAAGGAGTAAAAAATATGTGGAAGCTGTGTGTCTTTAGGAACTCACAAATAGCATGTGAATAATCCTTTCTAGTGGGTTTGGCCTCGACCCACCTAGAAACATAATCAACTGTTATAAGGATTAACGAGAATCCATTGGTAGGTGGAAATGGTCCCCTACTATTGATACCCCAAACATTGAAGATCTCATAGAAAATTAAAGGCTTTTGGGGCATTTCATTTCTCTTTGAAATTGTGCCAAAATTTTGGCGAGTGGGACATGATTGGAAGAACTCAAGTGAGTCCTTGAAGAGAGAAGACCAGAAGAATCCAGAGTCTAGGACCTTTCAGGAGGTCCTTTGTGGTTCAAAGTGGCCACCCCTGGGAAGTGAGTGACAGAATTCTAAGATGGAAGAATGTTCATTTTCATCGACACATCTCATTATTACCATGTCAGCCCTAGTTTTCCAATGTTTATTTTCTTCCCCAAAATAGTATTTTCAATCACTTTTCAACTTCAATTTTTGTTCTTTTGAAAAAATTTAAGGAAAAACACCAGAAACAAAGTAATTTACAATTTGGGCATACCATGGTATTTTTATAGTGAGAGATGAACAGTTCTCAGGGGGGAATTCAGGATCAATGATTTCATAATGAGAAGAATTAGCAATTATACTCAAGTGATCTGCCACATGGTTTTCTTTTCTGGGTCTATCTTTTATTTCAATGTCAAAATCTTCGAACATTATGATCCATCTTATTAGCCTTGGTTTGGAATCACTTTTCATGAGTAATAACTTTACAGTAGAATGGTCTGTGAAGATGATGATATTGGAACCTAAGAGATAGGGCCGAAATTTATCTAAGGAAAAAACAACTGCTAAATGTTCTTTTTCAGTGACAGTGTAGTGAGATTGAGTTTCATCCAATGTTTTTGAGGCATACTAGATGACATGAGAAATCGTTTCTCTTCTTTGACCAAGAACAACCCCAACATGTCTATCAGAAGCATCACACATCAATTTAAAGGGTAATGGCCAATCTGGGGGTTGGATTATCGGGGTAGATGTAAGAGTAGTTTTGAGTTCAATGAAGGATCTCTTGAACACATCATCAAAATGGAAAGTGACATCATTTTGGAGAAAACGAGTGAGTGGGAGGGAAATTTTACTGAAGTTATGGATGAATCGCTGATAGAAACCAGCTTGACCGAGGAATGAATGGATGTCTCGAATAGAGTTGGGTTCAAGAAGTGATTGGATCACTTCAATTTTGGCAGGATTGACATGAATACCATTTATTGAAACTATGTTCCCTAGAACAATCCCATTTGCAACCATGAAGTGACATTGTTCAAAATTTAACACAAGGTTTCACTTGACACACTTTTGGAGGACAAGGGAGAGTGAATTCAAACAAGATTCAAATGACTCACCATAAACGGTGAAGTCATCCATGAAGACTTCCATGCATTGTTGAATGAATTCAGAAAGGATACTCATCATACACCTCTATAATTTTGAAGGATCATTGCAAAGTATAAAAGGCATTCTTCTATATGAATATTTTCTAAAGGGGCACGTGAAAGTAGTCTTTTCTTGGTCCTGAGATGCGATTGGGATTTGGAAGTAGCCGGTGTATCCATCAATAAAGAAATAGTGTGAATTTCCGGCTAATCGTTCTAGCATTTGATCAAGTAATGGAAGAGGGTAGTGATATTTTCTTGTTTCAACATTCAATTTCCTATAGTCGATCCACACACGCCATTTTTTCTTCACTCGAGTTGTGAATACCTCTCCATGTTCATTTGTGACAACAGTTATCCCACCCTTCTTAGGTACAACTTGAATTGGACTAACCCATTCAGTATCCGAAATTGGGTAGATAATACCAGCATGATGAAGCTTGGTGATCTATTCCCTCACTACCTAAAGTATGAGTGGATTGAGTCTTCTTTGTGGTTGTCTAATTGGTTTGGATGACTCCTCAAGATGGATGTGATACATGAAAATGGTAGGGTTGATTCCTAGTATGTCATCTAGGGTCCATCCTAAGGATTTTGTTTTCCTCTTACACTTGAACAAGTTTGGACTTGTCGGTTTCAGTAATTGTGGCAGAGATAATGACAGGATATGAGTGCTCATGGAAGAATAATGCATATTTCAGGTGTGTAGGAAGAGGTTTCAGATCCGTCTCATCTTTCAGTTTTGGGCTAGACAAGTCAGGAATGGAAGAAGGGACTTCATTTCCTTCAGGGTCATTTTACTTAATATTGACCAAGGTAGAGTAGTGGAGATCAGAGTTGATGTGTGATTAAAGAGAGTTTTCATGTTCCTCTAGATTGATGGAGTCTATGAATGATAGGTCTACATCAAAATCACCATTTATGACTTGGTTAATCCTGGTGAAGATTTCACAAGATTTTATCTCTTCAGAACAAGATGAACATGATGGAATGGGGTTCAATTGACTCTTAGAAGTGTCCTCAGAAGCATGGATTGAGAATTCAGAGTGATCCTCAGATGGGTATCGCATGGCTTGGAAAATGTTGAATTTGACCAGTTGGTCACCGAATTCCATGGATAAGATGCCTGAATGGAAATAAATCTTGGTTCTCGCAATCATGAGGAATGGTCTTCCTATAATTAGTGGAGATCAAGAAGTGTTTGTCCCACCTTCAATGTCAGGGACATAGAAATCAGCAGGGAAGATAAGATCATTGACTCGGACAAAGACATCCTCAATTATTCCCTCAAGACAGGTTGTGCTTCGATTGGCTAACTAAATTACAACACTCGTTGGATGTAAGGGACCTAGACCAAGGTTGGAGAAGATGGATTTGGGAATGAAATCAATTGAGGCTCCTAGGTCTATGAGTGTGTCATCAAAATTGTAACTTCCTATTTGGAAAGGAACTATAAAGGTCCTTGGATCCTTGCACTTTATGGTAATAGACTACTGGGTGGAAACATTTTCAAAGGTCCAAAGATTCCTCTTGTGGGTACACAACTCATTGAGAGACTTGTCATACTTAGGAATTTGTTTTATAGAATCTAAGTGGGGAATGTTGACTTCAACACATCTAAACATGTCGAGAATTTCAGGATTGGGTTCAAAGGAATTCTTTGGCTTAGAAATAGCATGAGAAAAAGGAATTAGATTCCTAAGTGGAATGGAAGGAGTTGAGGGAATGGATTCATGTTCCTTTTCAAGTTTCATTTTCTTTTCATTTTCTAGGTCAACATTCAAAGGAGGGTCGGCGGACTTATCTTGAGGCAAAACAATTTTCTTTCATGATGTATGTGAAATTTCACTTACATTACCCTTGGGGTTGGGTAATGGTTGAGCTGGATGTTGGGAAGAATTGGATGGTTTCTCCTGACATTGGTGGGATGCAAGTTGAGCAATTTGGGTTTCAATGTTTTTGAGGCTTGAATGGGTGAAGGAGGCAAGATATTCCACTACACTTTCCCATGGTTGTATGGAAGAAGAGGCTTGTCCCAAATTGGGATTACCTTGATTTTGGTTCTTGGGAAAGCGATTATATTGGTTTTGGAATTGGGAAGGCTCATTAGGATAATGGAATCCAGGAGGAGGATTGTTCCATTGAGGTTTAGGTATAAAAGGATAAGGTTGTTGGAAGTTACCAACACCTTGACCATATTGAAACTGGTTTGGGTTTTGAGGAGGGAATTGATGAGGATGACATATGGGATTACCATACCAATGGCATTGGTTATAGGAAGAAGAGAAGGAATCATAGTGAGGTTGGTTGAAGTTTCTAACAATCTAACCAGATAGTTGAGGTTTGGTGTTCCACTGGGCATATTCTACATTGACCTCCATTGGTCTAGATAAATCGGTTTGATCCTCTTGATGTTGTGGACATGTGTCAGTTGGATGTGATGAAGAGTTGCATATTCCACAGTTTTTGACAGGTCTAGGAAACATTGATTGTGGAGAATATGAGGTTGGGGATTTGGTATCCACATCTAGTTGTCACACAAGACCTATAAATTCACTCATCTGCCCGGTCATCTTGTTTGGCTCAATTGATTGATTATCTTGGGCTTGTTTTACTTGAGCATGTGCTCGAGTATTGAATTGTTGTGTGTTTGCAGCCATGTTACTTATGAGATCTCTTGCAGCTGCAGGAGTTTTATTAACAAGAGATCCGCCACTTGCGGCATCTATGAGAGTTCTATCCATATCCAATAACACCTCATAAGAGTATTGGATCAAGATTTGGTCAGGTATTTGATGGTATGGATAGGTCACAACATGCTTTTTGAACCTCTCCCAGTATTCATGGAGTGATTCATTTGGGAACTGACAGATACCACATATTTCCTTTCAGATAGAAGCAGTACGAGAAGTAGGAAAGAATTTCTCTATGAATATTAGCTTCATGTCATTCCATGTGGTATTGAACCAGGAGGTAGTTATTAAAGCCATGACTTAGCAGTGTCAGCTAGGGAGAAATGGAATGCTCAAAGCTTGATTTGTTCTTCAGAAACCCCTTGGGGTTTCATGGTAGAGCACACTACCTGAAACTCTTTAAGGTGGAGATGTGGATCATCACTGGCTAGCCCATGGAAATGTGGAAGAAGATGAATCAAACCTGATTTGAGTTCCAATTCAGATTCTATGTTTGGATATTGAATGCCAAGAGGTTGGTAATTCATATCAGGGGTAACAAGTTCTTTAAGTGTTTGTTCCCTAGGATTTTCCATATCTAATTCAATTGGTTGGACAAGGACTGGTTCATGAATTATTTTGTTATCCCAAAGTTTCCTCCTAAGTTGGTGAAGTGTTTTCTCAATTTTAGGGTCAAACAAATCCGAGAGATTGTTTGGAAGGCTATGGGGAATTCAGAGATATTTTTGAAGAAAGAGGAAGATGACTTTTTCTGTGTGATTTTTTTTCAATTTTTTTTTTAAAATTTTGTTTTTTTGGTTTTTTTGACAATAACCATAAATTAATGACTACTTTAAGAACCATCCTTGGAAACGGATCCATTTGAAATGCGCGGCCGATTGTCACCTATCGACCGGTCAAAGATTCGATGCTCTGCTAATGTGTATAGCAGCACTCGGGTCGAATCCTCAGCGATGATACTTTGAAATAGTCGTTTGTTTTTAGTTGATTGTATTCTGATTGATGGGTTTGTTTGCAGAGCTTAATTGAAATGACTAATTGATTATGATTGATTTAACAAATTGATAATGATTGTGGTGATTTCATCATTAGGTTAGTTTAATCTTGTGATATCCTTCACCTTTTCTTTATATTGCATTTAAATTAACACCCATGTTACAAGTTGACGTTGATTTGAATTCCCAAGTGTTAAGGATTTAATCCAAGCCTTAACATAACATAGGGTTCTAATATTGATCATATCATGTTTATGGTTGTGTATTTATGGTTCCATTAATCCATGTAAACCACACGTTAAATAAAAAAAGTCATTAATCCATGACATGTTAAGACCAACATACACAATGTTAATTCAACGAATACTCATCGAGAGAAAGCTATCAATCGCTTCACATACCTAAATTAAAACTCACCCCAATGATGGATTTACCCATCCATTAAAATGTTTATTAATCTGGTAATATACTTTTATGGTGATGAATTATAAAGAGAAGAAAAATAAAGGGACAAGATAAGACTAGTGCGCCGAACACACACACAAACGATGAAGAAAATTAAAAATGGATTTTCGATTGAATGAGGAAGCAGAAGAAGGGATGGGGATTCAAATTAATTTAAACTATTTTTAGAACATAAATATTAAACTACAGATGGTGGATGAGAATAAGATATATTGAAGAAGTAACATGCATTAAAACAGAATTACAAAGAAAGATAATTACAAGATTAAAAAACGAAGAACACGAAAGTAAGGGAAAACAAAGAGAGGATGAAGGGTTTCTCAAGTGAAAAATTGAGTATGGTAGGTCCTCCCAAGACTTTGGAAACTCTTTGGTCATGCCAATATGTTACCCTCTCTTCTGAAATGCCTACCCTTTTGAAAGGAGAGGTGGGGATTATTTATAGCCCAAGGTGTTGAACTGTTTACATTCAAGAAATACCCCTCCACTTGGATCCCCGATATGGACATCCAGACAGCCGAATAATGAGAAATATCCTTCTTCAAGGTTGTAGGTAAAATTGACTTTTGTCTGCTGTGAAATTTGTTTTGCCATGATTCATATGGACCCAATGTTATAGCGGTTGTAATAAACAATTCAGATCTTTCCATTTCATTACATAATTTTTCGAAGTCCATAATGTGAATTCGTTTATGAATATGAATATGCCATCAAATAAAAATAACTTCTTCAACAATGTTGGACTCCCAAACCTCTTATTTCACACTGAAAAATCTCAGATCTATTTGATGTCTAAATCAAGAGAAATTTCAATGTTAGTGAGATGTTTTTAATTACTGTCCAGTATAGTGGGATGGACTTCAATGCATCCGTTGATCCCCTTTTATTTGTGATTGGGTTCTGAAATTTTTATAATGGAATCCTTGATATGTCCTCCGAAATTGGGAGGAGAATTAAGGTATTTAGATTTCTGGATTGAGCCCAGTAATTCATCCTTCATATATGGTCTAGTTTCCTCACAGTTTCCTTGGGCCTTCTTTTGTGGTCCATATGACCCTCTAAATGGAAGAATTTGCCAAAGGTGACTTGTAATGAAATGTTGGAATTGGAATTGGGAACCTTAAAAAATAGTAACCACAAAATTAGGATCAGAAGAGTGAGAGTTATAAATAAAATAGTAAACTGACTCAATTGGACTACTTCTAAAAATGCTAAAAAATTATACTTAATATTAAAACACTAATATTTCACACAAATTATACACATTTCATTAAAATTCAGTAAAGGGAGTATATAATAAGACATGAAAATATTAACAATATTATTGAACATGGTCAAGTATTGGGTCAAGGAAATGTAATGTTTATTAAAATATGGAAATAGACATGACACTTTTTTTTTCAAGAGTTTTTATTTTATGAAAAAATCGATACTGAGTAGAATTGTCTACTTGTAATATTCATGTCGTTATGTAAATTTTATGAACTAATTTTATAAAACACTAAACCTAGAAGGATATTTAATGTGAAATATCCATTTAATTAACAAATATTTAATATTAAAGGCCGAGACTTATAATAACACTACCCATGAAAATAATCACCTTCTAGCCCATTACTCTCCTTGTGTATTGCCTCTAATTACCCCAAGATATGCCTTTATCACCTAAAATATATTACTTGAGAATCCACTTTTAATCCTTATATATATGACCTCCCCTGTATTTTTCTTTAAATTTGAAATATATAAAATATTTATCCTTGGAATTACCAAATTAATTATTATCTTCAAAGAAATATTAATTTATTATATTTAATCATCAGAATATGATTATCATTGTTTTTAGATAAAATAACATTACTGATTAAAATGGGGTTGAGATCAAACTCTACTATTACATTGATGATATACCAATTGAAAAAGTTATGTTTCTTTATCCATCCAAATTGGAATTCTATTTACAATAGTAATGTTTTAAATAACATTTGGATGCAAATGAAGCCAAGACAATCCATGATTCTAAATCCATAGTCATGGAAAATAATTCCTAATAGTGAAATGATCAAATTACAAATATCATTCATGTATGTGGAAAGAACTATATTTCAGATATAACAACCCCAAACCTCAAGCATTCCTCAAGAAATCATCATAAGGTCATTAAAAAATAAATAATTTGTGAAAAATGGAGACACATTTCAAATCAAAGAAAAACCAAATAGAAGATACATGGCCTACTTGAACCGCTATTCTCCTTGGTTTAATACCCTGGTGAAAATAATGTTTTATAAGAAGGATGAATTTTAACATTTAAAATATCTCATAAAATACATCCAAATTTACTTCCACACGAACTATTAAATCTTTATTGGTGTTCCTCTACAAAGTATAATCTTTAAACAAGACTATTGGGAGAGAAACCTTTAACCTAGTATTCAAATCATCAAACAATTCCTATAAATTTTTCTAAGAATTCAAATATAATTATCCAGAATTATATTTTCATTTAGAAATAAATTTTTGATGATCCAAATCAACATTTTGATGAAAATCTCTAAATTAGAAGAATAAATCACTATTACAATGACCCTAATAATCATTGTTATTTATAAGGGAAGGAATTATTTATCTATATATCAATTCATCATAAAAGTAATTTAAAATTATTTAAATTTAAATTTTTTTAATAAAAATATAAATAAAAACATTATATATATATATTTTAAAAAATAAATATATAAATAAAATACCACCACTAAAAAATAGATAAAAAACTACCATTAAATTATTCTCAACAATGAGATTCATGATGTATTTAAAAACCATTATAAATCATTTAAAGACGATATAAACCACTACTGTATTTTAAAATATGACTACTTTTCTAACATAGGTAGTGATATGATCACTTTACCATCTATTATGAGCCTCTTTTCTTATATAGTTAGTGTGATTATTGATATGTGACACATCCTTTTTTCATGGAATAGTCTATAAAACTCTTTACTATGATACAATGTGTGATGGAACTTTATATTATATATCCTAATTAAAATGGAATTAATGAATCCCATTATGTTTTTATTGTTATGGTCAATGGGAAATGTTAATATCATTACACAAATTTTTCTTTTATCATGCGAAATATTATCCTCATAACATTGCCTCCATCACCACCTCTTTTTAATTCCAAAAGTTATAAAACCTATGAAAACCTAATATTAATGCAATATAGTTGATGAGATTATATAGGGTTCTAAAATATTCAAAAAAACAATTTCAACAAATAAAGGAGATACAACATTATACATCAAGGTATTTTTTAACAATTCCTTACAACATAATATTTTTTTAAATTACTATACAAAAAGAATACCCCTCTCAAATCTCCTTATTAAAATTTTACCCTTCATTAAAAACTCCCAACCTTGAGTTATACCTTGTAGCTATTACCTATAATATCTTCACTTTTATAAAATATAGAACATCTTAGATATCAATATAAACTAAAAACACATAAGAATACATGGGAAACATTCTTTGTGAGAAACTAAAAATATTAAGGAAGAAATTATGATTTCCCATTAATATAATGTAAACAACAACTTTATATAATACTTCAATATTCATCAATTTATAAACTAAGCATGAAATTATTATAGGGTTATAAAGGTTCCCCATATAGGATAGGATCATATGGTGTTAAACACTGAGGAATACCTAAGGTTCTTAAATAAGAATTTATGAAGATATTTAGGGAGTGAAATAACTATGTAATTTTAATTAGGTGTGAATTTAAAATTTTTGTTGTTCTGTGTAACCTTACTCAGTATAAAATGATATTTTAGGTCTATATACATTATACTGGAGTAATTAAAATGACTCTCCCTCAAATTTATTTCTTAAATATTACACGATGAATATAAATAAGAAGCATAATTATCTTAATAAAAAACATAAGTAAATATCACATCCATGTATTCTATTATAGGAATATATATTAGTAATTTATTAAATATCTATTTTAATCCATGAAATCTATCATACTAATTTTTCATACATGAAATTTACATATAACTCAAAATCAAATCTTCTATATAGGTTGAATTATTTTCATAAATTTATACATCAAAATCTAAATATATGAAATCAAAATTAAAATATTTATAACCTGAAACATCGTAGAAAACATAATCAATAGTTCCTATAATATATATCATTTTTCAATTTACTACATCATGATGTATCTCATAAAGAGAACACTAAAATATATAACAATGATATTTAATAAATGATATATTTTCCCAAAACTCAATTAAATGTTGAAAGTTCAAAATATTTTAGATGAATTCATTGAAATATTTCTTTTCCATCGTCATCATTTAAAATATTGTTTCTAGTTGTAATTTGGGTGGAAAATAACTTATTGTATTCCATGATAAACTTCATGAATATCTTGTTTTTATCCATTAAAAATTAAATATAATTTTTAACCCAAGAAGGAAATTCAACTCTATAATTAGAAACATCTCAAATTCTATTTAAATAAGAGAAAAAATATTTCTATAGACATTAGTTATAGATCCTCTAAATATTAATCCATAGACATATGCTAACACAATCATTTGACTATTATAACTCCTCTATACATATATTTTTTTGATAAAATCCATATCTAATGAAGCTCATTTTATTAATTATATAATTAGTTATTATATATGAACCTCATGGTAATTAAATTATTTTATATAGTTCTATTATTTGTTACAGATATTATTTCCATCTCTTTCTATTTTAAAAACAGAATGTCAATTTATATAGGCTTCCTCTTAGAGTAATATAATAATAGAGGTATATAAGAATTTATATTTAATAAACCATGAAACTATTATATATTACAAATATAAGAATAAATATTAAGGATTCTAATATTAAAATGAGAATGAAGGTGTCTTCTATATCTGCACCATAAAATTGTGTATACCCTCAAACACAATCCTTTACATATTACTAAATCCCCCTATTGATAATTCATATTATTATTATATTCTCATCTAGTTCTCATAACAATTTTGTTAATAGGTATCATAACCAAATCCCAATCCTTGTTATTCACTATTCAGTTTTTTTAGTCATATATTATACCCATTTCAAATATCTTATAGCCTCATAAAAATATATATGATTAAATAAAGATAATAAGGGTATTATTTTAAGACTCTTCATTCTCCTGGGTTTAGCTAGATCTAATTTATTACCCACCGAGTTCTCTTTATTAACTTATTTACTCTTATACTTTCATTTTAAATTATAAAACATCAATGTATTTTTACTTTTCACCTTTATCATTTATTTACACCATAATGTCTTTATATGCATTGTAATATATTGAAATGTAATTTCTAAATTCATAATGATCTTACTCAATTTCAACTCCTTATTCACACATCACCCTCTACCCTTCATCTACTATAACATATGTTCTATCAACAATATCGCTGAGTAATTTTTAATGGATCAATATTCCGTTATATTGAACAGGTAACCGATGAATATATATTGATTTTATTAAATTTTTATTATATAAAATATACTATGAATGATCTTATAATACATCATAGCGGGGGATCTCTATAACTATAGTTCACATGGACTCATTTGTTTTCTTTGGAAAAACATTTCTATTATGTATTTTAAAAAATATTTGTAAAACCACATTTAAATAGTTTCACAGAACCTTATAGTTCTAGTCATGCTATTAATTTTTTTTCTCCATTTTGATAAACCATTATATAAGGTAGTTATTACAATAAATACTCAATTTATAATCCCATAATTCTCTTTTTATTTATCAAACGAGTTGTTGGTAAGATCTTTCCAATTAAAAAAATCTTTAAACCCAGATCTTCCAAAAAAATTTTTAAAATATATTCTCTTGTAAATATGAAGATAATAATATTTTTCCTAATATCCAAGGTAATATATTAATCCATTATAGAATAATCATGGAAAAAATGAGGGTAATTTTTTTTTTCAATTTTAGTGTTATTTTATCACATAGGCATTCAAAAATAGTATGAATGAAATCTATCACAATCAACATTATCATATTATTATTATTGTAAGAATTAATGAAAACCATGACATCTTATCATTATTCATAAATATATAACCTATCACATCTCAAATTCAAATCATTAGTTGAAGCCTTGTAACATGAAAGTTGTTGTATGATATCTTAATTTAAATATCATAACCTTTTATTATAAACAGTATTTTTCATCTTTATTAGCAGATAAATATCATCCATTATCTCTATATAGCATATATAGATTATCATGATTTTTTCCAATAATAATAATATTTCTATCTTTTCAATTGATTATGAACCCAATTTTAGTGATGTTGACAAAGTATCTAGTATAAAAAAGATGACATACAATATAAATATTATCTTTTCGGCGTTCTATAAACAATACATTCACAATATATATCTATTAACCACCATGAATTACTATCAATAGTAATTTTATTTATAAGGAACTATAAAATTTAAATATAAAATTTTCAGTTATTATTTTCATTAAATTATTTAAAAAGTTTATATTCTCTGTCATGTGTGAGGAATACCGACTATCTCGTGTCCATACTTCATTATTATCACTATCTTTCATATAAACTAGATTCAACTGAGATTTTTTTATTCTTACACTTCTTCACCTATTTATAGTCAATATATATTCCAAGTGTTTCATTATAACCTTTTTTGATCTTATATGGGACAAAATAATCATTATCTATCACATTAAATGAATTATAAAACATTAAATATTTATCAAATTAATTACTCACATGAATTTTTATCAAGGAATACCTTTATACTATAATACCATAACCTCTTTAATAGAATCAATCTCTCTGAACAAATTATCTAAACAAAAAAATATCTAGAAAATAAATTAGTTCTACATTTTGAAGAACTTTTTTTGAATTAAATTTAATTCTGATAGATTATATGTTTCATATACATGATCAAGATATACCCAAAGCTACTATAATAGTATGAATTTTATGTATTACAAATTTATTTATAATATCTTGGGGTATTTTCATTCCCAAGTACCAATTACATTTATTAATAGTAAATGGATCAAATAATAAATTAGATTTACCCCTGAAATAAGATCTATGGTTTTTAAGAAAATTATCCATCTTCCTAAGAGAGTGAATATATTATTTATTTAATTTAAAAAACTCAAAAACATAATATATAACTTTTTTGAGTATCTTTATTTTAGAATACCTCTTTATTTTAGTATCTAATACCCTACCTTATAGTGTGACAATTTTTAGCCTTCTTCATTTTATATAGTTTTGTCACATTATCAATGATCTTTTATTTCTCCTCATTTTACCACATGGAAGTTTTTCTAAATAATAAGTTGTTTCAGAAGATTATGGTTTCTAAAGTGATATTTTATATAATGGGAGAAATTATTAATTTATGGATATAATTTATTTTTCACTGAAGGAAGTTATATCTCCTATTTCAACACATAAATCACATTAATTTTCAGAAGTTCTATGTTTTTTTTATTTTAGTTAAAGTGTATTTGGAGGTCCCTCATGCGATTTATGAAGTGATGAAATAAAATTATTTTAATGTTTGAATTTGTATGTTTCATTAAGAGAATACGATCCAAATATTTCATACTGTTTTGGAAACTACACTATCATTCATTTATTAAGAAATAATATTTTAAAGGACTATAAAGATTAATGGACTGGTGATCGTGGCCCTTGATGTTTCTTTTTGAAATAATCTGTGAAAAAATATAATGAATAAAACAACACTATGATTTTATATACATGGGATTGATTTTAACATAAAAATGGTAATTTATTGAAGAACTATATGGTGTGTTCATGGTTTTAATTTAGTGATATAAAAATGAAAAGATAACTGCACCATGGTTTTTATATTGGATTAATGGTTTTATCTGTGGTTGTCATGGTTTTTCAAACATTGTTATAATTAAGAAAATGATTCAAAATAGAAAATAAAAATGGTAATGTTAAAAAGGTTTGGTATAAATTTTATTCTAGTTATTCTCAAATTAGAAGGAGTTATTTTAGAGAATTCTGTGTGGGTGTAGAAAAAAAAAATTTATTTCCACTCACCACACCATGAGTTGTCTTGGAATATAGGGTTGAGTGGTTTTAATAATGAATCATCGAGTGTTCCACATGGGATACTCGATATTTACCCTCAACGAATTATAATTATATCTATGTTTTTTATAAGGTCTAGTATGATATGAATCATAATAATATGGGATATTTGATTAAAGTTAATTGTATATAGTGTTTTTAATTTAAAATTAAAAATTTAAAAGACTGATAAAATGAATGGGTTTTTATAAATGAGGCTATGAAAAAAAATTGAATATAGAAGAAGAGAAAAATGTATAGTGGAGGAAAAATAATATTTCTAATGAAAATGAATTATTAAATTTATTATCAATATAATTTCTGAAGGAGTGATCCATAGAAGATAAGAAATTAAATATGAATATTCCTTCTTTTGGCTGTGTAGTGATATTTTGTGGTTCTACTTGTTAATTTATGATCTAACACTCATCTATACTTAATGATATCTTGCTGGAAGAGGAAATAAGATTTTTTTTATTTTGAATATGAGTATATTTTTTAAATTTCAATTTTTAGTGATCAGTGAGGAGAAATAGATGTTTAAACTATTAAAAATACATAGATATTGTTATGTGAAGTTAATGACAATATTTATTTCTAATGATGAGTTGCCTTTTAGTGTGAGATTAAAAATAAAACTAGTTAAGAGTAATTATTATTAAAATTATTTTGGAGATAAAATTTTCTCATTGTAACCATTGGATGATACTATTGGTTTATATGAAAATGTATGATATAATGTGTAAAGTCTCCAAATATTTGACTCATGTTGTTAAAAATTATTTCTAATTTTACCTTGTAGTTTTGGGTTCATCCATGTTTTTGTGGTTCCTTGAGGATTTTGGATGACTTTTACAGATTTTGAGACCTTTTTGGCTTAATGTGGGAATCACCATGGTCAGGGTGTAGGCTATGGTGGTCTATCATGAGACTTTTTCAAAACAAGAAGATGAAACATGGAAGGTTAGTGTTTGGCCATGGGTGCAGAGCAGTGGATGAGATTTTATAGTCCATGACATGCATGGCCACAACACACCTATGGTAGAGGATGTGGTTAGGGAAGATGGTATTGGATCGGAATACATATCATAGGCACAAACCGTGTTTCTTAATGCATTCAATAACACCATAACCACGGTAATGGTCAAGGTGGAGGCCATGGTGGTGGTATTGTGGCTTTTGAAATGATCAAAACCATCATTATTCTTTAAAAATCAATTAAATTTAAATAGGGAAATACAATAAACATAAATTATGGGTTTTAATATGGTTTTAATTTGATTCAACCAAACATTAATTAATGGATGTCCCTTCCCTTGTAGATTCTTTCAGCTGAGACATATTCCGATCAATTTTCTTGTATTTTTAGTGTAATGATTCAAAATAAATTCCTTGAATATGATATGGAATTGGGTGATTTTTTATCATCAAATATTGTTTTTTGGAAATTTCATGTAATCTATATTGGTAGGTATTAGGTAATCTTATTGAACTATATTTATGAGACCCATGAATCTCTTCCATTATCGCTATGTAGGAGAAACAAATATTCTTCTTCCATCTAATATACCTGAATTCTTCCAATGACATTGTTGAATGTTGGGTAAGTGTTAGATAAACCCATTTTCTTGATTTCATCTTATGTCTCATTTTATGATCCATTTCAAGAAAAATTGGAATCAGTTCTAGGATTTCTTTATGTGAAAACTAGTTTTATTTGGTATGTAAATGTCATTCGAGTGATGATTCTCTTGATGATTCATAACACGGATATTGAAAACCTTGAGGTAAGAATTTACATACTAAGTAGATGTCATATATATTATTTTGAACAATATAAAATATTTTGTGCTCATTCTTTTTTGAACATTTTTCACTTTTATCAAATGTTTGAGTATGTGTATCCCATGAGATCGTGTTTGACATTTTACCACATTTGCATCCATGTGTTGCATGTGTGACCCATTCTTCAGTTTTATAACATGTTTGTGTGTTTGGATATTGGTTCTAACTCTCTATAAGTTATGTTTTTCCTTTTTATATTATTCAACATTTCAATATGATATATTTTTTATATATTACATTGTTGTAATTTCATGGAACTAAAGTGACATGTATCCCCATTATAGATTAGTAGCTCTAGAGGGGAGCACGTTCAGGTGTTTCATGTGACATGATGATTGAAAAAATATATAAAATGGGTCATGAAGATCTTATTTAGAATTGAATAAGGGAATGCTGGTCTTATAAGATCTAACATGTGATGCAATAAATGGAAATGATGGTCGTCGATGACCTGACCAGAGATGTATTATCCTGATATAATTGCATTATAGATTGACCTAAGGTTGTTTCGAAATAAAATGGCATTTTGGCCTAACCATGAGAGATACAGGGCTTGATATCCTTCTGGAATTACCCAAGAATTTTTAGCCTTGTTTTGGAAGTGAGATATATGTTTGACCTTGTGTTCAACATTAGATCATGATTTTTTTTATGACTATATTTCTATAAGGGGTTCAAATAGGTAATGTTGTAGGTTTTTGAGGCTTATCCAATGCATGACCACAGAATCCATTATTGTATATTTTTTTCATTTTATTTTATTTACTATCAAGACATACATTTTTATGCTCGGGTAATCTTGTTAAGGACACATTGGAATAGTATTTTTAGAATTATTCTCATACTCTGCAAAAGAATATTGATGATTATGTAGTTTTTATGGTCAAGGATGTAGGAAAGGGAAAGGACCTAGTGATAGGGATATATGAGTCGAGGAATGGTGTTCAAATTAAGTACTTGTATGGAGTTTAGAAGGATTCCATGATACTTTATTTACATACCACTATTACTCATCCTCTTATTTGATGTGACACTTTGGGGGTACATGGTTAATTTTTTAATTCCAGAGATAATTTCCATACCATTTTTACATATTTATTTATCTATGTTATCTTGTGTTACTATTATCGTTACTGAAACTATTGGTATACTATCCTCATTGATGGTGTTCAAACAATCACAATTATCCAACATACACATTCATTTGGGGAGATGCACCTGAGTCCTTGTAGCACTCTAGTTTATATTTAATTATTCGGTTTGGGTCATTACTAAGTAGTATCTGAGAAGGGGTTTCGTATTTCATTCTTATAAACTATGTTTTTGGGTAAGATAAAAAATAGTTAGGCTCTGCGTGAGTTTGGAAGGGTTGTTACATGTGTTCTTGGAAAACACATGTGTTACAGACCTCTAAGATATTATTGTTAGGAAAGTTGCCTTCGTGAGGGTTTTATAGATTCATATTGATTCTTAGAATGTTTATTTTTACATTTTAATGGGATTTGGGTACATTCATGAATCATAATTTGTAATTTTTAATAAAAAATCATATATATAAACCAATTGCATGTTCTGTGGTAGTGATGTATAAATTCATTGATACGTGCTTCTCTTTAGTGATATATTTTATTTCCCTAGTTTTGTGTTATATCTATTCTAGTAGTGATTATAAAAATATTAGAATACATGTTGTTATATATATATATATATATGACTACGACTGGCATGAAATAATGATGAAATAGTACTGAACCTTCAGAAGTATGGGGAGGGTTGTGAATTGTTATTGTTGATAGCCTCATTGGAAAAGTTTTATAGACTCCTTGTGTGTTTATATATGCTACTATAGGGGTTATAAATGTTTTGTTGATATTTTATATGAATTAAACCTCATAGATTCTGGATAGTAATTATTAGTGGAGTATCCCAGAATTATCCCACAAGATAGTATATTCCTGCTCTACCCAAAGTCATGTAAGAAAATATAGCTGATCACGCTCCCATATCCACTCTAGTTGTTTTGCCTAAATTGAAACATAAACTAAGAGTTTTTTCCATTATTCTTGTCCAATAAATAGGTATTTTTGGAACTATGGTCATCTATTCTCAATAATATTAACTCGAACATCCTACATATTTATATAGAACTAGAGGCCATTGGGATGTTGAGGATTGGATTCACATCATTAATCGAATATTTTATATTGTAAAGAATCTAGAGGACCATCGAGTGAAGATGGATTCATTCTTTGTTTCATTGACACACTAAGAGGTGGTGGGGTGTCATTAATTTGGATAGGATATATTAAGGATTGACAAGGATTTCTAAAAAGATCTTTTCAGCATAGAATTATTCTTGGATATGATAAAACTAGACTTTGATAATGAGTTCATCGAACATCAAAAGGTCTTAATGAAAGTGTCTACTTACTCAACAAATTTAATTTAATCACTAAAATTGTATCCTATATTGGATATGAATGAGGCACAAAAGAATAATAAATTTTGGATCAGAATCTGATCTGATTTGAGAAATCTAGTCGAGATCATTGACAGGACAGTGAATATAGTGGTTCTTTACAAGGATCTAATGATTGATAAGGGTCAAGAGGAATACAAGGGTATGGTTTTTCTTCCAGCCTTTAGTATACTACTCAATGATACATCCATTATTTGAATGTGAAATATATTGGATTCATGCTTGGGTGGAGGAATAAATACAATGAAAATAAAGGGTTATTCAAAACATGATCTAGGAGTAGGAGGTCCTAACGGTTTAAATATGTTAAATGTTTTCAATATCACAAAAAATTATCAAGTCCTTGGATCATGTTTTATCAATGTAAATATATAGGGAATATTCGATAGGTTTTTGTGAGGGAATTATAGAAAGGTACTAATTATGGTGCAGAAAAGATATAGTTTGTGACTCAAGGGTCAATATGGGGTTCTCAATAGATTTTTAAGACCTACAGACTTCAAAAACTTAGGCAAGTATTCCAATACATTGGAATGGATGTAGTTTTAATGAAGTAATGATATATGCAGTAAACTTGGTTCAAGGTGAATGAGGTGAGGGAACAATTAACTTCTAAGGTATAGTCTTGACTAAATTTAGGCTTTATACTACATTTTTTGAAAATCGTACTTCCTATTTGTTTATAAAATTTTCAATTATTTATTGGATTGACTTAAATATAAAATTATCTTTTGAGTTTCTACATTTTAATACATCATTTGGGAAGAAATTAGACCATCATTAAGGGTTCCTAATATTTTCCACTGTATTTTCTATGTATTGATATCTATGGGATTTCATTGATATTCAGATGAATAGGTTCGATGTGATATTTCTCTTGGTAAGGTTGACTAATTAAATTCACACAGTGACTTCTATAAGAGAAAATATCCCTTTCTACACCCAAGGGGGAGAATTCAGTGTTGACTAGTGAATGTGGTGTCAAAGTAAGAAGAGTGGGGCTACACCTGAATCAGGTTACAGACATTATATCATAGGTACCTAGAATGGTTCTTATAGAGAGTCCAGCCAAGTCCATCCCTTTCCTTTCGTGGTGGACCTAAATTAGGATGTATTCCTAGATGACCTTTTGAGTCTCCCTCTTAAGAGGGGACATGACATCTAGATCAAACTTATTCATGGGGCACAATGTATATCAATTCCCCCATAATCTAAGACAATAGATGAGTTGATGGAAGGCAATTTACAACTTATTTATGTAGAGGTGAATGGTTTTATAAACCCCAAAACACCACCTTTGGATGATTCAATGTTGATAAAAAAGAAGTTGTATGGTAGTATTTATAATTTTGTGTACTAAATGACGATGATCCAAGTGACAATGAAGAATCAATATTTTTTTGAGGATCAATGAATAGTTTGACTAGTATTTGGGAGATTAGTTGTTCTCTAAGATTGAATAATGATCATACCACCACCAACTTTGTGTCATAGTGGATGATATTACCATGATAAAATTCACAAGAAGATATAGACGATACAAGTATCTTTTCATTCATTTAAGAAAAAAAATTCACCAATGGTTTTCCAGGATTACATGAAAAAGTTATTTCATCTATATATTTACTCATTATTTGTTGTATTTGTTTTTTATGTCCATATATACACATTTACTTCAAAAAACACATGAAATATACTTTTATATTGTATTTATTTCACTTCATGCACATTGGATCTATGCCAAAATGTTGAAGTGACACTATGAGATTCAACATGTGTAAATACTTTGGAATATAACTTCTAAGGTGGTACTTTATATGGATACATAGAAGGTTATGGTTTTGATTCCTTTGAACAGTTGAGGTATGTGTTCTAGATCAAGATATTTTATGGTATTTCTAGTTACTACAGATGGTTCATATAAGAATTCACCCGTTTGGATCCGCCTTTATCAGGGCAGCAAAAGAAGAGATTCATGTTTGAGTGGAGAGATCATTGTGATGAGTCCTTCCTAGAGTTTAATATAATATTTTAGATAACCTCAATTATAACATTTCTAAATCCTAATATAGGATACATATAGTACTATAATACCTTACATGTTGGTTTAGTAGGTACAATGATACAAAGGGACCAAGTAGTATATTATGGTTCACATCATCTGTGACCCCATAAGTGGAACTACTTGATACATGAATTGGGGTTGGATGTTATTATCCATGGTCTGATGTTTTTAAATAATTATCCATTTAACAAGATATTTATTATCTACACGGACCAGAATATTCTCCCTTATATATTCTTTTAGTGGGATCTAAATTTGAGGCTGAGTCATTGGGTGGACTATCTGAAGAAATTTGACTATGAGATGACCCATGACTTAGGAAATCATAATGTCATTGTAGATAACATAAGGATGAAAATTTCAGAGACACATGAGATTGGAGATAAGTATTCGTAATAGGAATAATACCTTATAGTTTAATAGAGGAGTGACTTGTGGAGTCATGATAGGAACATGGAGTTGTGATCTGTGTGTCCTTGGTTTCCATGTGTATAATAGTGGTCAAGTTGAAGACCAGACTAGCGATAGACCCTATGTGAATACTGATGAGGGAATGATTGTTAGAGGACGATTCTATACCAATATGGTTCATAGATTATGATAATGTGATATACATCCATGGAACAGTAGTAGTTTCAACATTCATAAGGGATTATATAATGAGTGAATCATATTCATTGATGTTGTAAATGTATCTAGGGTCGATGATGTAGTACCATGACATCCAACATGAGCTTTAGTAGTGAGGAATGAAGAGATACATTGATTATTTCATTCATGATGTATTACTTTCAAAATGGTAGAGGGTGATAATCAGTGTCCTGGTTGGATTATACAACCACTTATAGTGTTTTTGTGGAAGTGGTATGAAATTAAGATGGGATATTTGATGTGGTTACATAGGACCTTATGGAGTCATGATTTAATTTGGAAGACAGTTGACTGATTATCATACGTGTCACCTTAGTTAACGATCTAAGAGACTCACTCTGTAGATACGTTGGTAATGAGATATGTTAGTGAATTTTTATAACTACTTGGTGTTCCTTCTAGTTTCTTATTAGACATGGGAATATGTTTTACATAATGGTTTTGGACGATTGTCCATAATGTTTTAGGAATTAGCTGAAACTGAAAAAAACTTATCATCAATCTACTAAAGAACAACTAGAGTCGAAGAATCAAGTTATTGAAGATATTATTTAGGCACGTGACTTGAACTTTAGTGGATAATGTGATGAGAACCTATCCTTGTTATATTTCAGGTAAAATAATAGTTTTTAAGACTATATTTATAGGGAAAATTTTGGGGCTCTCTATGGAAAACAATACCACTCATCGCTGTGTAAGAATGAGGTTGGTGTGGAAGTAGTTCTTGGGTAGAGTATGATGTATGTGACTTATGAGAGAGTATAGATGATTATGAAGTGGATAGTTACCAATCATAGTAGGATGTGATCATATGTCGACTGAAAGAGTTGACATTTTTAGTTTAATATTGGAAATTGGAATTTTTTGTGGGTGTCACATTGTTTTTGGAAGCACCATTTGAAGATGTAAGGGAAGCCCATACAATGTTTTGTGAGGAATTTTAAGATCAAAAAATGTATCATAGAATTGGTTTAATGAAAAGAACATCCTTAACATTATATATTAAAAGTTGATATGATCAAAAAATATCATCTTTAGAGGTAAATGCATGATCTTATGTATGTTATAGAATATTAGGACATTGATTTGTATATAGAAGAATATATTTTGTTGATTTCATGGTGTAGATCATTGGACAAAGTGATAATGTGTTTCATGGGAAGAATATGAAACTTATTTGTGTTTATGGAAACATGGATGGATCTGGGAGGAAACATGAGAGTGAGAGTTTGATTTATAATCTCAATATCCTATGTTGATTTATCATAACTAATAGAGACACTTCTTGAGGGAGATAATCACTATAAGGTCGAATTATAATGTATGGGAATTTTTGTTTCATGTTTGTAAACATTATTTCTATATTACCCTTCAAGATTTGGTCTTATCCATGTTTTAGTGAATTATTATAGATTTTGAGGGGATTTTGTGGGATCTAGAGTCCCATTTAAACCAAAATAGGCCTACACCACAACTATGGTGGTCCTAGATGACCCATGTTAAATTTGCATAGGTGAAATAGCTAATACTTGGGTTTGTCCCTAGTCATGGAGCATTATTCGAGATGGTGTGGGCCATGGATAGGGTAACAACAATATGATAGTGTTGGAGGATGTATGGATTAAAATAGATTATGATAGCGAAACATTTCCTATGAACAAGCTATGTTGATTTATGTATTCAATAACACCAAGACCATGGTGTATGTGATAGTAGATTGATTGATTATAGTCACATGACTTTGTAAATGACCAAAAAATTCTCAACTTTAAGTGGTCACATCAAATTCAAAGTGTAAACTCATGAATTATAAATGAGGGGCTTGAATGTGGGTTTAATGTGATTCTACCCTCTTTTAATTTTTGAAACTTATTACCTTGATGATTCTTTCAAGAAGGACAGATTCTAGACATTTTTTCTAGAATTTTATGGAAGGAATTTGAATGAAACTCCTTGTATAAGTTACAAACTATGAAGATTCATCATCCTTGAATATCCTTTTCTTAACCGTGATGGGAATCAAATCTAGGAAGGTGGAGGTTGATCTTCTCAAACCTAATTCTTGTGATCCTTGTATCTCTTTACTTTTCACTCTCTAAGAAAAACAAAGCTTATTCTTTCTTCAAATGTTCTCAATTTTAACCAATGATGGTTTTGAAAATTGGGTAAGTGTTAAATCTACCCCATTGATGGATTCATTGTTATATCATATTCAAGAACCTATTTTAAGTTGGATCAGAACCATTCTTTTTGTGTTTGTGGGATGAAATATTATTTAGGTTGATGTGTGACTGGGGTTTGGATGATGATGCTCTTGATGAATTGTGAAATTTATGTCTAAAACCTTGAAGTAGTAAGTTACCTATCATGTATATTCTATTTATATGATTATTAGCATGTTATAATGTTTTATTATTATATAAATTATACCATTTTTGTGGTTTATTGCATGTGTGTTCGTTTGTATGTCATGAGATAATGTCTAACCATTTATCACATGTGCATGAATGCCATGTCTTTGAGTCCCATGTTTTAGTTTGATTACATGTATGTGTGTTTGGATACTATTTCTAACTATTGATATTATTTGTTTTACCTATGTATGTTATAAAATTTTTCATGTGATGTATTTGGTATATGTTACATTATTGTTATATGAATGGTATGAATGTGATAGGTGGACACATCATGCCTCTGTAATGCTAGAGGGGTTTCATGTTAAGATGTCGTGTGTGACTTGCAGACAGTACTGAGCCAAATGATGGGGCACAGTGGCCTTATGTGGCATGAACTAAGGATGAGACGGTCTTATGATATTTTACCCCCATGTTAAAAGTTTAGTATGATTATAAGGATCTGACCTTTACATTATATAATCTTGTAAATTCTTTTAGAATTTACTTTCTAAAATTTCAAAACATATTTTTAGGTTAGTGTTTTAGAGAATTAGAAAATAATTCATACATAAGAAACCATAAGCATATAAAGTGGGTGACACTAAAATATTTTTCATTTATTCCATAATACCAAAGTTTTTAATAAAACATGAAATCTTTTCATAAAAAATATTCACAACATTCATTTTGGAATCTTGTTTCCTTTTACCCTTACTTAAACCATATTTTAAAAAAAAAATTATTAGCACAAATAAAATACTAAGGTACCTAAAATTATTTAAATCACTAGTTCATGAATACTTATTAACATTAGAAATTATTTTCAAAAATACATACTTCTCATACATATGTATCATATACAGAACATGTGAAAACAGTTGATTTCTTAAAAGCATAGAAATAGTGAATAAATACATATAGGTGTAACATCCCAAGGTTTTCTAAAAATAAATTGAAAATGCATGAAATTTTGTTTAAGGTATATATTTATAAGTATCCTTTAAACATAATTTTATTTCTTCTAGGATTTGAATTTCAAGAAACTATCATCTACAATTGGGTTCAGTATGTTATTTAGAGTCTGTTGAAACAAACTTGTTTTTTTGGTGAATAGTAACATGCCCTTATGAATAGTAATATGAATAGTAATATGAATATTAATATGACCTCATGAATAGTAAATAATATTATTATTTTATTTTTCCATGGAAATAGGATAATGGGATCATAATTAATTTTCCAATGTCACATGAAACTAGTTGCACTTAAATATTGTTATTTTTCGAATTAACTGTGACCTTATTTAAAAATTAAATTAATAATATTTAGGAAATTAGTTTTGAAAAATGGAGTTCATTTTTGTATTCTACACATCGAAAAATGTTTGGGGTAAATTTTTGGTATTTTTCTGAAACTCTTGAATTTTCGGTGAATAGTGAAATACGATAAAATACCGTATAATCAATTTATCGGTAAATATGCACTATTTATGACATCATAAGTGATGAAAGGACACTTGCCTCGAACTCACTTGATATTTTAACTAATTAGGGCCACTTTATTTTAGATTATTCATAGTCTTGATAAAAATATTATAACAATAATTAAACTAATCTAAAATACCTCCCCTCCTCCACTATTAATATCACCCTCACTCCCCTCTTCCTCCCACACCTCTCAAGCCTTGAGATTTGACTAATTTCTGCCAAATTACCTCCCCAATCTTCTTCCCCACGTCCTAGAGCTACTGGTCTCACCAAAAGACCAAAATCAAATCCCTTAAGAAGGATCTCAATGAGAAGAGATCAAGAGGTAAACATCCTCTTTCATTTTCATTCTTTCCTTACATTTTATGTTATTCTCTTCCTTTCCCTTTGTCTTTTGTTGGGATATTTCATTAAATATTTCCCCTTACTGTCAAAATATTGTATGAATGATGAGATATTCCCTTCCTCTCATCAATCTTGTTTTTATGAAATTTTAAGAGACGCCGTTAGACTGCCAAATTTTCGTAAGAAATTTCTCATGTTTTCTTTATTTCATGATTCCTTTTCTTCTTCCTTCACCCCCTCTTATCCAAAAGGCATAAAATATCCAGAATCATGTATATTCTGGATTTTTTCTTGTTTATGGAAAATTACAAATCATTTTTCCTCTCCTCTCTCACTTATTTAAGGAATAAGAACATTGTCTGTGATGTGTCGAATTACCGACATCGTGGACGATGTAATTTCACTTTCCATTAATTCTTTCAAGTCTGGTCATGAACCATTTATATGGTTGAAATAGGTTATAAGATATGTTTTATGAATCATATAAGGTTCTGGAATTCTTTTGTACTCATGATACAAATTTATAAGACTAAATGAAGTTGTAATTATCAAAGAACCACTTAAATGATCAAAACGAACATAATTAATGTTTTAACTTATAAATAATCATAATATAAAGAATAAAAGTGATAAATGGTATCATTTATTGTACTGGAAATATGTAAATACTAATCCATTCCAATTCTGGAGTTTCTCTTCCAATCAACAAGAACGATTCATCATGAACCAATTGTGAAAATCACAAAAGAACTCACCCAAAATAATGCAAGGAACAAAATACTAACAAATAAGGGGTGAAATGAGGTTATTAAATGACCATATAAGATGTTATAAACATGAAAATGTTTCTGTAAAATACTAATATCACTCTTTTAACCATTATACAGGAGGTTTAAACAATTTTGAAGTAAGAAAAGCCCAAGGTAAGGGAATTCTTAACCCGATTTCCATTCTTTGGGTTAACCTTCTACTTTATAATTTATGTGTTATTTAAATTGTTTGTGTGATGGGTTCTGTTTATATTATGTTTAATTATGTGTATTTACAGAGTATATACATATTCCATCCACTCAATTAAGTCTCACTTAAATTATATGATGTTTATAAGGGACTTTTCTTCTAAAATCCTCTTTTAAAATTCTGTTTTATAAGATTCAAAGGCAATGTTTTTATGCTATTGTTTATGTTGTATGATTATGTTTTGGTTATTGGGAATTGTTTATGATGAAGGGTGGGAACTATATTTCCCTCCAATTCATTGGGTATGAGTAAGTTGGAGGTCGGCCGTATGGTTACTCCAAGTGTAATTGTGATGGTTACACAAAGTAAGGTAGTCGTGAGGGTTACAAATTTTAAGGTAGCCAAGATGGTTACAATATTATGTAAGCAATGCCCCAATATACCTCTATGATTATAATTATTTTAGTGTGGATCATGTGTAAATATCATGTTACACAAAATAAGATTTTATGGGTGGAAAGCATGTCTTTTGAAAATGTTTTCATACGTCATGCGTATTCATGGACTAATGTGATTTTTCCTTCTTTTTCATACCTTACTGAGCTTCTGTGCTCATCCCAAGTTTTTAAATGTTTTTTCACAGGTTAATGGATGAGTAATACAAGGAAGGAAGACATGTTAAATTTTGAAGAATTGACAAGGAGTCTTGTTTTGTGATTTAATGTTTTATATTCTGAGGAAAATGGAAACTGATTTTATGGTATCCACTATGTAACAATGTGTAATGTTATGAATGTTTTGTCTTAATTCCCTAAAGATCTAAACTTGAAAAGATCCTCAATATATAATGAAGTTTTTTCTTGAATAAATTCAAGATTATGTATTAAATAAGTGCGGGTCCTTATAGTTGGTATCAGAGGTCGGTTTAGACAACTTTAGGTATTAGGAGTTCTTGTGAGACACGTGATTAGTCCCTATATCTATCATTTCAGTTAAATCCTTGTTTTATAACTTTTTTTTTCAGGTCAATTAAAGTTTGTTACGAATGGAAGAAGAAGGATCTAAAACGAAATTCTTATCTCTTCCTGATGACATTCTTGCAATAATTATTGCAAAGTCATCTTCAGATGATTGTGAAACTTTTTCTAGCATACAACTCACTTGCAAGAAGTTTTTTGAGATATCAAACACCTCCTCTATACCTCATTATCATCGTGGATCGTCGGTTGTTTTTATACAAATACTATTTTCACAATATTCACATAATTTCAAGAAAGGTAAATATTATCAAGGTATTTTCAAATATTTTACCTTATCACAAGAATTTGAAGCATATTATGATTTTAAAAATGGTGCTAAGGAAGGAGACCCTTGTGCAAACTATTTATATTTGCTTTTAAAATATAGTCTCACATCACATACTTATGGTATTTTAAAAGGACCAATAATAGAAAGTTTCAACTCAATTTCGGTCCGACTATTTTATAGAAATCATGTTTTATCAGATGTTTTGGAATTATATGTCATACATGATTATTTTCCAAAACTGTTTTTCTGTGAACACCCATATGACCCATGTTGTACGAGGTGTATTTGGATGGAGGAAGCAAATGATTTCGAAGGATGTCTAAATCATTGTTGTAATGCATGGGACTTCTACCTACGTGAACAAGATGATGATGAAACCGAGTGGACACCTTGATCAAGGTACCCTCAATTGTTTAATAAGTAAATAAAATTGGGAGGACGCAATTTCAAGAAGGTGGGGATAATGTAACATCCCAAGGTTTTCTAAAAATTAATTGAAAATGCTTGAAATTTTGTTTAAGGTATATATTTATAAGTATCCTTTAAACATAATTTTATTTCTTCTATGATTTGAATTTCAAGAAATTGTCATCTATAATTGGGTTCAGTATGTTATTTAGAGTCTGATGAAACAAACTTGTTTTTTGGTGAATAGTAACATGCCCTTATGAATAGTAATATGAATAGTAATATGACCTCATGAACAGTAAATAATAATATTATTTTATTTTTCAATGGAAATAGGATAATGGGATCATAATTAATTTTCCAATGTCACATGAAACTAGTTGCACTTAAATATTGTTATTTTTCGAATTAACTGTGACCTTATTTAAAAATTAAATTAATAATATTTAGGAAATTATTTTTTAAAAATGGAGTTCATTTTTAAATTCTACACATCGAAAAATGGTTGGGGTAAGTTTTTGGTATTTTTCTGAAACTCTTGAATTTTCAGTGAATAGTGAAATACGATAAAATACCGTATAATCAATTTATCGGTAAATATGCACTATTTATGACATCATAAGTGATGAAAGGCCACTTGCCTCGAACTCACTTGATATTTTCACTAATTAAGGCCACTTTATTTGAGATTATTCATATTCTTGATAAAAATATTATAATAATAATTAAACTAATCTAAAATACCTCCCCTCCTCCACTATAAATATCACCCTCACTTCCCTCTTCCTCCCACACCTCTCAAGCCTTGAGCATTGTCTAATTTCTGAAAAATTCCCTCCCCAATCTTCTTCCCCACGTCCTAGAGCTGCTGGTCTCACCAAAAGACCAAAATCAAAGCCCTTAAGAAGGATCTCAAGGAGAAGAGATCAAGAGGTAAACATCCTCTTTCATTTTCATTATTTCCTTCCATTTTATGTTATTCTCTTCCTTTCCCATTGTCTTTTGTTGGGATATTTCATTAAATATTTCCCCTTACTGTCCAAAGTTTTTATGAATGATGAGATATTCCCTTCCTGTCATCAATCTTGTTTTTATGAAATTTTAAGAGACGCCGTTAGGCTGCCGAATTTCCGTAAGAAATTTCTCATGTTTTCTTTATTTCATGATTCCTTTTCTACTTCCTTCAACCCCTCTTATCCAAAAGGCATGAAATCTCCAGAATCATGTATATTCTGGACGTTTTCATGTTTTTGGAAAATTAAAAATAATTTTTCCTCTCCTCTCTCACTTATTTATGGAATAAGAACATTGTCCTTGATGTGTCGAATTACCGACATCGTGGACGATGTAATTTCAATTTCCATTAATTCATTCAAGTCTGGTCATGAAACCATTTATATGGTTGAACCAAGTTATAAGATATGTTTTATGAATCATATAAGGTTCTGGATTTCTTTTGTATGCATGATTCAAATTTATAAGACTAAATGAAGTTGTAATTATCAAAGAACCACTTAAATGATCAAAACGAACATAATTAATGTTTTAACTTATAAATCATCATCATATAAAGAATCAAAGTGATAAATGGTATCATTTATGGTACTGGAAATATGTAAATACTACTCCATTCCAATTCTGTATTTTCGCTTCCAATCAACAAGAACGATTCATCATGAAACGATTGTGAAAATCACAAAAGAACTCACCCAAAATAATGCAAGGAACAAAATACTAACAAACAAGGGGTGAAATGAGGTTATGAAATGACCATATAAGATGTTATAAACATGAACATGTTTATTTAAAATACTAATAACACTCTTTTAACCATTATACTGGAGGTTTCAACAATTTTGAAGTAAGACAAGCCTAAGGTAAGGGAATTCTTAACCCGATTTCCATTCTTTGGGTTAACCTTCTACTTTATAATTTATGTGTTATTTAAATTGTTTGTGTGATGGGTTATGTTTATATTATGTTTAATTATGTGTATTTACAGAGTATATACATATTACATCCACTCAATTAAGTCTCACTTCAAGTATATGATTTTTATAAGGGACTTTTCTTCTAAAATCCTCTTTTAAAATTCTGTTTTATAAGATTCAAAGGCAATGTTTTTATGCTATTGTTTATATTGTATGATTATGTTTTGGTTATTGGTAATTGTTTATTATGAAGGGTGGGACCTATATTTCCCTCCAATGCATTGGTTATGAGTAAGTTGGAGGTCGGCCGTATGGTTACTCCAAGTGTAATTGTGATGGTTACACAAAGTAAGGTAGCCGTGAGGGTTACAAATTTTAAGGTATCCAAGATGGTTACAATATTATATAAGTAATTCCCCAATATAACTCTATGACTATAATTATGTTTGTGTGGATCTTGTGTAAATATCATGTTACACAAAGTAAGATTTTATGGGTGGAAATCATGTCTTTTGAAAATGTTTTCATACGTCATGCGTATTCATGGACTAATGTGTTTTTTCATTCTTTTTCATACCTTACTGAGCTTTTGTGCTCATCCCAAGTTTTTAAATGATTTTTCACAGGTTAATGGATGAGTAATACAAGGAAGGAAGACATGTTAAATTTTTAAGAATTGTCAAGGAGTCTTGTTTTGTGTTTTAATGTTTTATATTCTGAGGAAAATGGAAACTGATTTTATGGTATCCACTATGTAACAATGTGTAATGTTATGAATGTTTTGTCTTAATTCCCTCAAGCTCTAAACTTGAAAAGATCCTCAATATATAATGAAGTGTTTTCTTGAATAAATTAAAGATTATGTATGAAATAAGTGCGAGTCCTTATAATAGGTAAGTTAGGGAATTACCTAATTAAAATTTTAACCCTATTTACTACCATATGAATTATAACCCTTACAGATACCATACAATGTAACTCTACGACTTCCTTATGATGTAAACTTTTCAATTACAGTTTCAATAATCATTAAGGTAGAATTCAAAAATCAAAATACCCAATCAATTTGGGGGAGATATAGGTCACAAAATTGTACATATAAAATTCCTTATAACTATAACATAACCTTAAAATAATAATGCTTGCATCATAAAATGATTCCCTTTGAATTAATAAAAAATATGAATTTGAAATAGGATTTTAAAAGAAAAATCCATTACCTTGGCTTTTACTTCCTTAAACTATGTTAAAACCTCCTGTATAATGATACACAGAGTGTTATTAATTTATTATAATATAATATTAATATTTATAATAACATATATTATATGTTTATAAAAACTTTCCAACTATTTATTGAAAATATTTTGTTATTTTCATTATTTCAGGTGCGTTAATTTCATGGATTCAATTTTTGGTTCATCATGGAATTTCATGAATAATGGATGAAAAACGTTAGATGTGGAATGATATTATATAAATATGTTTCTGTAATTTTATATTATAACATATATCAATTTTTTTATATGAGGAAGCATCATTAGATAAAATATTAATGAATATGAACAAGTTTATTTTTATATTATTTTATTGAATATCATGTTTATATAATATTTCCAGAACATTATATAAATTATGATACATATAATAAAATTTTATTCAACCATAATAACGGTTTTACGACTAGCCTTGATGGTAGTAAATAACAAGAAAACACATTGTCCATGATGATGGTAAATCGACACATTAGAGATGATGTTTCCATTTTTAGAATAAAAGGAGAAGAGGAGAGGTTTGATGATGAAAAATCATTTAACACAATTAAATTATAGTATATGTAAGATAGATGATTTATAATGTCACTTGGATGAGGGGTGGTGAGGAGAGAATATGAAAAGAATGAAATTTAAAATAAAATAAAAGAAAATTAAAGAGGATTTTACAACTTGAATTCTTCTCTTTGAGAACCACCTTAAGGCATGTGGTTTTGGAATTTTTGAGGGAAAAACAAGTCTTAGGTGTGGGGAAGAGGCTTGGTAAGGGAACTGGGTAAAAATTGTAACAATATACAAGGATTTTTTAGGTTTTAGGAGAAGAGTTTATGAGGGATGGTATATATAGTGGAGGTGAGGGTGTTTATTGTTTATTTTATTAACTCGTTTATTAGTTTGTCACAAGACTATGAATATTTTTCATTAGCATGACTAAATACAATAAAAGGATAAGTAGAGTTATAAATTATGTTCTTTATTCATCCATACATCATCCAGGACTCAAAAATTCATGTAGATTTTATATATTGTAAATTAAAAAATTTCACTATTCACCTTTATAAAAATTAGCACGAACCTAAGAATTTTTTATTGTTTGAAATTAGAAATTGAAATCCATTTTTTTAAATTAATTTACTAAATTTGAAAATTTTAATTTTTTATTTAAATCATTTTTTATACAAAAAATACTGATTCTAAAATTAAAACTGGTTTTATAACTTTTTGAAAAATTAATTAATGTCTCATAAAATTAAATTATTATCACAAGACATTGAAATATTAATTTATGAGTATATTATATAAAGATAATTATCTTTTAAATAATTATATTAATTTCAAATTGTAGATAAAAATTTATGCGTCACAAAAAATACCAACGCTTAATTTATCATTTGAAAATCATTTATTTACATATTCCATAATATAAATAAATCATATTTTCACTTATAAGATAAAAAAATTTATTTATAATATCATAGGTGAGGTTACTATTATATGTTTATAAATTTGTTAATTTCTATAAAGTTCACTAATTTCATTATACATTTAAAACGAATTTATCTATTAAATTGTAGAATGAAAACACATTATTTTATAAGTTCCTGGGTTGTTGCATTATCACCTCCTACTTGAAATTACATCCTCACAATTTTTACTCACTTATTCAACAAGTAATGATACCATTACTCATAGAATTTTCAGATTCACATGTTTCTTATTCCACCAAGCGGTTTCCCTACAAAACCTTAACCTAGTAAATTACATTATTCCTAAATACTTGTTCTCTATGATCATGAATATGAACAGGTTTAACTTCATAATAAAGTTTCTCTTCTTGCTCAGATACTTCTAGGCTCAAAACATGAGTTAAATTAACGAAATAATTTCTTAACATTGAAACATGAAAATCATTGTGTACCTAACATAAACTCAATGTAATGGAAACTCAGTAGGCAACTGATTAACTTTCTTACAAAACATTATATGGTCCAATAAACCATTGACTTAACTTTCCTTTCTTAAAAAAATGATAAAACTTTTCAATTGAGATATTTTCATATAAAAATGGTCACCTACCATGAAATAAAATTATTTCCTCTTATTATCTATATAAAATTTCTACCTACTATGAGCTTTCCTCATATGTCACTGGATAATCTTCACTTTCTCAACCACCTCCTATATAATTTATGGTCCCATCAAATTTCTTTCCATAACATCATACCAAAATGCAAGAGTTTGACCCCCCTATTTAGGCATAATGCCTCAAATGATTCCATCTATATAATGGAATTAAAATTAATATTATAACGGTACTAATATATGTAAATATGATGATCCCAACATCCCTAGTAATCCATTGAACAAGCATGTAACATGTCTTCCATGGTATTAATTATTCTTTCTACCCTTACATCCTATTGTGGATGAAAGGTTATAGTTAACTTTAATTTATTATCCAAGGACTTTGAAAATAATTTTCAAAATTTATAAGTCATTCTAGGATCCTTTTAATGTACAATAATATAGATTAACTCTTTATAAACTAATTTTTTTTGGAGGTACATTTGAGAAATATGATATAGAGAAAGTGTCTATTAAATAGGAAGGAAATTTTAATATTTAGTCAGTCGAACAACAATAACCCAACTAAAATTATTACCTCATGATATATTTGGTTGTCACAAAAAAAGTCAATGGATATATTTTCCCATTTTCTCTTTGGTATTGGAATCGGATGAAGCATACCCATTTTAGGGTTTTCACTACATTAACCTGTAGACATGTCAAACATGTCATGGTAAAAAAACAATATCTCTTTTAATTTCATCCCACCATTAATACTCCCAAATGTCTGTATAAATCTTAGTGATTCCAGGATGTACTAAAAATTGAGAATTATGAGCATCGGATTATAAATCTATCGTTAACTGTGAATCATATGGTGCACATAATATCTTACCAAATATACAAACACAATCTTTATCAACATTAAATTCTAGAAGCTTAACCTACTTAACCAATTTTTCATTTTTCTGTAACTCATGGTCTTACTTCTGTGTTTTCATAATGATTCTTGAGAGAGATGACTAAACGGATGCCTGAAAAAATATAGAGGATTTTCTAGCACCAAAAAATTCAAAACCAAAATTCATTATGTCATTAATCAAGGATTCTTATTACAAAACGTAACATGGTTAATGTATCATGATGTTTTCAAGCTAAGGATTCCACAAAATTGTTTGATTTTTCTGTACGATAATTGATAATGTAAACATATAATCATTTACCACTTCAATCAATCTTTTCTTCCTCATGTTCAATTATTTATTAGTGAATATATACTTTAAGATTATACGGTCATAATATATTTTACATTTGGATCCATATAAATAGTGTGTCTAAATTTTCGATGTGAAAACCAAAACTGCTAATTCCAAATAACATGTAGGATAATTTTACTAATGATGTTTCAATTTTCATGATGAATAAGTAATTACCTGATCATTCTACATCATAACACAAGAAATTATCTTTAATTAAGAATCACTATTGATGAAAGACACTATTTATAGAAGGAAGGGACAAAACTAGAGTATTCACCAATAACCTTTTCGGTTTATGAAAAAAAGCATAGTCTCATGTAAAAATATATTTAAACCCTTTTCATGTTAACTTAGTCATTGGGATACGTACTGTGAAATTTTTCTAACAAACCATTGGTAATCGCCTATTAGTCCAAGAAAAGTGAGAATATTAGTTTGTTTTGTAGGTTTTGGATAGTCAACAACATTTTTCTTTCATGATAAACTATTATATTATCCTTTCATAAAATTTTCCCAAGAGAATAGATCTATTGCAATCAAAAATAAAATGTGACAAATTTCTTATATAACTTATTTTATATGAGAGTAATCTATAAAATACATAAATGGTTTTTACGATCTTCATAAATGTTTGAAAATGAAAAAATATCATTAATTAAAAAACAATAGTCATATATGAATATTAATTAAATATTATATTCAAAAGATCCATGAATAAAATAATAGAATTTGTCAAACCAAACTGCATTACAACAAAATCCTAATTACCATATTTAAATTTTGGAATAGTGTTTTTGGAATTTTATCCTCCTTTATCTCCAACTGATGGTACAAGGATCTCCATTCAATAGTGGAAATATATTGAGCTCCCAAGAGCTGATCAAACATGTCATCAATATAAGGTAATCGATACTTATTCATAATAGTAACATGATTCAAATATCTATAATCCATGAAAACTATCATCATACCATCTTTATATTAAACGAACAAAACATTATCACCCGACGTTAAAGTGCTAGGATGAATGAAACCATTATCAAGAAACTCCTCTAAATAATTTTTTATTTCTAGAAGTTACAATTGTGACATTCGATAAGGTGGGTTTGAGAATAGATTATCATCAATAACTAAGTAAATCCTAAATTCAACTTCCAGATTAGGTATAACACCTAAAAACTCATCAGAAAAAACATCTAGGTATTCATTTAACCCTGGAACATTATTAATCTGAGCAGTTAACCTATTTTAAAAAATTTGTGCAAGATAAATTTAATTTCAATCATTTAAAATATTCTCTTTTTCATAATATATTATCAATGGTATGGGTTCAATCTTTTATAAAAACTAAAAAACTTTCTGAATAATGATTTCATTAGCTCTACAATTAATATTTTCATGATAAAAATAAATCCTTTCCATACATAGAATAACATAATACACTTCTGAGTGAAAAAATAAGGATTTCAGTTAATTTAATTCCACATAAAACTACATAATAATTCTTATAATGTTTTTTGATTTAATATTTTCCACCGAGTGTTTTAACCATAAGATATTATTTCATTTATTGTGGTAAAATTTCCAATTTACATAAAACTTTTGCAGAAATAAATTAATGTGTGGACACTGTATAAAATAAGACATTAGAAAAATTTGTGTAAACAAACAATATACCTGATGCTACTTCATTGGATGGGCCATCATCTATTGAGGTAGTTGAAAAGGACTCCACTATATATTTCTCTTTATAATATGGCTTCTTTCCATTATTAAAATCTTTCTTTGGGAAGGTATTTACATAATTTCCCATCTCACTACATTTAAAACACTTTATTGTTTTCCTATAAAATTAAATGTAACTACATTAAGTCAATTTTCATTACAATATCGGGACATATGTCTAAACTTACCACATCTAAAATATTTCCCAAATTTGTTAATTTATTCCCCAAAGTTCTTTTTACAACACATTCTACAAACTCAAAACTCGATTTTCTTACCTTTAGATTTATTTTATTGATAGTTAGCCATTTCTTTCCATATCTACCACTTCTTTTTCATGTCGTAAAAGTACACATTATCATTTAAAAACTCCATTTGTACCATCTTGTCACATCGAACAAGTTTTTCATAAATTTTAAATTCATGGGATTCCAATTTACTTCGATAAACAGGTCATAATATAATGTAAAAATGATTGATTTTACTATCAAGATCATGAGTATGATTTGGAGAAAACCTTGAAATTATTGTGATATTTTCCTAATAATTTTCCACTAAATATTTTTCCATTTTTTTCAATTCGAGGAATTTTTTCCTATCATAAGTTGAATTTCTTTAGAAAAATATGTCTCAAGTAATAGATTCTTATATTCATACCATTCCAACGCATCAATCTCCTCCATATCCTTGATATTCTAGACCATTAACCACCACAGGTCGAATTCACCATATAAACGAAAAATAAGAAGACTAACCATTTGATTTTATTAACGCCTAATGACATAAAAAATAATTTCAAGGGGTTTATTCCAACCTTCATCCACCGTTAGGTCAAAAGATTCACTGAAATCAGAAGGGTGTTACCTCATAAAATGTTCCACTATCATCATATTCCATTGTGGTATATCTGGTTGTTATATTTCATGGATTCCACCGCCAAATATATCATTCATAAATTGATTTGTTACTTTAAAAAACTACTCAATTCTATTTCCCACCATTCCAGATTGCTTATTCAGAAAGATATCATCCTCTCAGTGACTTCCTACTTCAATTTCCATGTTTCTTCTGGAGAAAAACATTATGAAAAGAAAAATCAAAGACAGATAAACATGGTAATATTTAAATTACATATCATATTAACATAAAAATAATGTAAAAATAATTTATGGTATTCTATTAACATTATCCTAACATTTAATTTTATCAAACCCAATGGCTTCTACCAACTATAAGGACTTGACATTAAAATTACATTATATAGTAAATTCTTTTAGAATTCAGTTTCTTAAATTCTTGAAGACCATTTTAGTTTATATTTTTAGAGAAATAGGAAATAATTTATATATATCAACCCAAAATCATAAAAATTATGTACTTATAAAATCTTATCAATTTATGTTATAATACAATTTTTTTAAAAAAACATGAAATATTTTCATCAAAAATATTCAAAACATTCATCTTAGCTTCTTGATTTCACTAATCCTTCCTTAAAACCTATGAAAAAACATTTAAAACATGGAATGATAAAAAAATATCAGTATGGGACATAAAATAAAGAAGCACATACATTCATAAGTACTTATAAAGATATGAAATAATTTTCATAAGGATATACTTCTCACCCATAAAGTATGATATACATAACTTGTGAAAATTAGAGATTGCTATAAAAATAGAAAATGTTAATATAAAAATATAGCTAAATAAAGGAATTACTTAATATATTAACCCTCTATTCTACCATATTATTTGTAACCCTTTCTACTACCTTACAATGCCACCCTCGTGACTATATTTTGATGTGACCATCGTAGTTACAATTAGAATTACCATTACAGTCAATATCCAACATAGACCTACCTAATGATTTGGAGGGAGATATAGGTCCCACAATTAATCAAAAAAATGACCCTCAAATATAAAATAATAATAAAATAATAATCTATTCATCATAAAAACATTCCATTTTAATTTTTAAAAAATAGAAATTCAAAAGATGATTTTTAAAGGAAAGTCCCTCACATTGGATTTGACTTCATTCAAACATGTCCAAAACACTTTTATAATGGTTCAAAGAATTTTATTAATTTATTACCTAACTATGTTCATATTTATAATACCTTATATTATATTTTTATAATAGCTTTCTACAAATTTATTGATAACATTTTGTTATTTTCATTGTTCTGGGTGAATTTATTTCATGGTTTCCATGGTTGGTTCATTATATATTATCATTTAGAATGAAATGAAAACTTATAAAGTGGAATTAAATTGTCTTAATATGTTTCCATAATTTTAAATGATACCCTATATCTTTTTTTCATTTACCTAGAAGAATCATTAGATAAAATATTAATGAAACTGATTTAGTTTATTTTGGTGGTTTTTACAAGCATAAATAAATATAGATAATTTTATTTAATATCATTTTTATATAATGGTTCTAGAACATTAATTAAAATATAATATTTTTAATAAAATTTTATGTAACCATAATAATTTTTTTATGAAAATCCTTGAAGGAGTTAAATAAAAATGAAAACACATCATCCACAATGACAGTAAGTCAACACATTAATGACGATGTTTCGTTTTTTAGAATAAGATAATAAGAAAAGGGTATTGATGATGGATATTCTATTAATAAAATAAAATAATATTATATTTATGATACAAGAGTTATAATTTCACTTGGATTAGGGGAGGATAATATAAAATTTGAAAAAAAAATGTAATGAAAATAATGGAAAATGGAAGAGGATTTTATCTCGTGAATTATTCTTCTTGAGAACCTGCTAAAGGGACTATGTTTTGTAATTTTAGTGAGGCCCTATGGTTTTGGACATGGTCTGGAGGATTGTAAATGGAAATGGGTATAAATTAAACAATTTATAAGGCTTTTGAGGTGTGAGGAGAAGAGGTAGTGACCAATGCTATTTATAGTGGATGAGAGGGGTATTTTTTTGATTATTTTATTAATTGTTTGTTATTTTTGCTCAATAATATGAATAGGTTTGATGAACATGTGAAAATAAATAAATAATATAAGTATAGTAAGAGAATATGGTCTTATGTCATCCATACATAATCCAGTAATCAATAATTCATGTATTTTTTAAATAATATAAATTATCGTACTTCAATATTCACAAAAAATTAACCAATTTTAGGAAAATACCAAAAATCCACCCTATATATTTTTTGAAAAGAGGAATTAAAATATTAACTCCATTTTCAAAAATACATATCAAATTATAAAAAATATAATTTTTAGTTAACATCATCATTTATTTGAAAAATGCAGATTTTTAAATAATAACTGATTTTGTAACACATTGAAAAATTAATTAAGGTCTCATAAAATTTTTATATAATCATAATTCAAAAAAATATTAATTTATAAATCAATTTTTTGAATATTAATTTTTTAAAATAATTATATTTAATATAAGATTGAAAATAATAATTTATTTGTCAAAAAAATACCAACACTAAATTTACCATTTTCAAAACATTTATTTACCTATTACATGATATAAAAATATCATATTTTCACTTCTATGATATATAAATATTATTTATAATTTCATAGGTAATGTTAACATTCTAGTTTTATAGATTCCTTAATTTATGAAAATATAACTTATTCCATTAAACCTTTATGATGAATTTTACTATTTAATTCTAGAATGAATAAAAATCATTTTATATGTGCTTAGGTTGTTACATTCATGGTCTTAGGTGACCTTAACTAAGACAAAATGTTTGTATATGTTGACCTTATAGTTTGACTCATGGTAGTGTTAGAATACAATGGCCATATGGCCTGAATGCAAGAGACACATGGCTATATAGCCTTATGATCTAACCCAAGACTCTTTATCCTTGTGTTGAATGTTGGATATACGAAGGTGCATTGTGATAGAATTTAGAACATGAATTATTTAATAAATACATTTCATATAAAGAGATAAATTAGATAGATATAGGGGTCTGGTTTTGACCAATCTATACATGATTATATGTTTTTTCTTATGGGTTTATTTATTATCATGAATAAACTATTTTTCACGAGCACTCTTGTTACAAATACATTAGTGGTGTACTAATCAGAGTATACTGAAATAATGCACATGCATTTTTATATGCATTCAATATTTATATTATCAGATATAATAAAAATTAAGGACCTAATGTTTTGGGGCGTGGAGATGAATCATGGTGTTAAAATGTGATTCCATGATAGACACTAAAAGGATTCATAAATTATTTTTTTACATAGTTATCATACTAAACATTTAGTTTGAAATTCTAATTAACGAGTCCTTAGTAATTTTTTATATATTACAGAAGATACTATCCATTTCATTGTTATATCATTTCTTATTTATTCCATTTTTTATCTTGTTTAATTATTGTATTCAATAATACTAAGGATATAGTATCTCATATGATTATGTTTGGACACTCATTACTAGTTAGAATACTCTTGATTATAGGGAGAAGTGTGGGAGCCTATGTTTTACTCTATCCTAGACTCAATGATTCAGTTTGGGGTGTCACACCATTCCATGATAAGGATTTATGCCATAAATTGAAATAGTGAACCTTATAAATCTATGTGTTCAATTTGGATGTCTGGATGTGGATTCGAAAATAGGTTTCTAAATTAATTTTATTACTTCTTGAAATATAGTATTTAAATATAAATATTGGAGGATAACTTATTTATAATCATCTTAACCAATGATGAATATTGATTAGTCAATAATTATAAAGGATTTATATTCACCGATTCACCCTTAATAATTATTATATAGTGTAATACGTCACTAAAATTGGATGAAGTTATTCTATAATTATTATTAGAGTAGAACTCGATTAATGTTGGAATATATTAATGTTTTTTAAAGAGGACATTTTCAATTGATTTAGGCTATGAAACTAATGTTGGGTTTTAAATTATTAAATCCATCATTGACTATTTTAATCACGTGAATCAAGTTTTTTCAAAATTTTATAAGAAGAAATTCAATGTTTGGAATGAAATAATGTTACATTAATTTCTTCCATTGACCATGGATGTTTTTAAATTTGTAACTAATTTTTTCACTCCTTTCATGAAAGGTGTTATATTAAATAATGTTGATAAAAATAATATCGATATTGATAGAAATGAAAGAAAATCCAATCATAGAGACATTTTTATTGATGGAATCTATAAATGCTTTGGGCAGTATGAGAGTAAAAATAATTTTTGCTAAGTTTCATAATATTCACAGAGGAAACTGTAGTGTAAAGAAGAGAAAATAACATATAGTGTAAATAATTTTAATGAATTTAAATTCTTGATATTAATATAATGGATATTTTTTTACAACAATTAATTAAATTTAATATTTATAATAATTTTTAGAGAAACTTTTGTTCATTTTATGATAGGAGTTATGTTGATCCCTATCTCTTTGGACATGTTTGTTGTTAAAGATTCATCACATAAAGATCATAAATTTATTTCATTTATATTAGATAAAATTCACAATGTGATGGTTTTATATGGGATCCATAAAATTGATTCTTAAAAAAATATTGAGGATGAGAAAGATTATTCTTTCAAATTATTTAATAATAAAAACACTTTTAAAAAGTTTTATGAAGGAGTTGAAATGTTAGATTCTATTGGAGATGTTGATGGGAAGTTTGAAAAGATCATTCCATTTATCATTTGATATTTTAGGTGAAATGGTTGAAATCATGTTATAATTTCATTAATGTATTTGTTCTACGGTATCATTTTAAAAATTTTCAAAACATTATATACGGATTAAGGAAGAGGAGGTAAAGATGAGGGTGGTTCATCAAAATTCATCAAAAAGAAGAATTATTCTAAATCCTTATTTAATAAGTCCAATTTTAAGGGAAACTAATTTTTTTAAATTAAAATACATGATTTTTTTTTCAAGGTTGGAGGAAGTATATTGTGATGATAGTGAATGTTTAGATTCATCACTTATCTATCATTGTGAAATTAATTGACTACCAAGGTGAATCAATAAGAGTTCACTACTAAAAGGGAGGAGGAAGAATCATACATGGAATTCATATTGAAATGATAATTAATCAAATTTATCATAAAGATATATAAATTTGAGAATAAATATATGATGTTTGGAAATCTAACTCAAGTATCAAATGAGGTCAATAAGTATCAAAGGTAAAATAGAGTTGCAATTCTTAAATACAAAGTTTTATTGTGTCATCATTCTGCGAAATAATCTGAATGATAAAATTACAAAAAACATCAAATATAAATTTAATTAACATAAAAAATGTCATTAAAAGTATTAAAGTGTAAATATATATTAATTAATATTATGATAAATTTTGAAAAATCCATGAAAGATGTTGGTGAAAGTTGAATGTTCAATGGGAAGACTTCTATAGAATCCAATATTATTTGTGATCATTATATTCATCAAGAACATTTCTCCGTAGATTTAAAATTAGCAAATCTAACGAAGAGAGGGATAAAGATAAATAAAAAATTATAAAAAATATTAAACATCACTAAAAAATAAAATTATATAATACTGCTTTTTTAGAAATTGTGAATAGAAGAAGAAATATGAAAATAATATCAAATTAAAACAAATCAAGGAACATGTTCAATATATAAGGGTGTATTTTGGGGACACCAAAAAACGTTGGTTAAAAAAATATAAGATTGTTTTTATAAATATTAGGGAAAAAATATACCATTTTTAGACAAAAATAGTATATTCTTAAATGTTTTCCTTTTTTAGATATTCTAATTTTTTGGTGTGGATATGGGCATTGAGAATTTTTTTTGTTCAATACCATGTATTTCAAAAAATAACAATAATTTTTAATAATGTATTTTTGGGGGATAATTAAGATCCCTATTTTACATGGTTGGTGAGTTTTAGATAAGGAATATCTTTATGAGTTTAATTGAAAAATAGAGAGTTGTGAACTGATCTCAATTGATAAATTGTGAATATAGTGTTTATCATTATACAGAGAGTTTAAAAAATCATGAATAAACAATTTTATCTTATGATTTATTTTATATTACTTACATATTGTGATAATAATATGATTTTTTTAATCAGTCATTAATGATTCATAAAAATTATTTTATTTTGTAATTATTGGAAACATGATCATGGATGTTTTTAGTGATGATAAGATTTGAGTGGGGTGAAAAAGAATGAAAATATAATAAGGTGGAAAATATAAAAAGATATGAAAATTCTTTGCACACTATTATAGAGTGAGGTATAAGAAAAATATTATTATTAGACAAATATCATAATGCAACCCTAGTCATTATCCATGAAGCAATTTCGTTGATGAATAACGGGGACATAAAAATAAGGATTATGGTATGATGAGGTGGATCAGATTTATTAAAAACATGTTTTCTTGAGGGATACAAATTACTACACGATATAAGCGAGTTGTGATGTTGTAACTAGAGATTTCCCACCACAATGAGAACATTCCATGATTTTTTTGTGTTGATTTTTTATAGGTTAGAACCCTTACACCACATAATATTTTAATTCACATATTGCCTCTCCAATATATGGAGAGACAAAAATACCAAAACATATCCTATATAATAAAACATAAATATTTATCTTTGAATCTTTTTAGTATTTTTAAATTCATATAGGCTTAATATATTGGGACAAAATATTATGTAATAATGAAAGACAATACAAGACAACACACGTAACGTCTTTAAATAAATAAATTAATACCCAATGAAAAGTGTGAAAATTTTTATATAACCATAAATATATTAGGGAGTTCATTATATAGACTATTTTCATGATATTGAGGAGAATAAAAATGGTTCACACAAGATCCAATTATCAAAGGCACATGAGGTGGCTACTAAGATCAAATGCATTCTTAACACACATGTAAACATTTCTTGTACTTTGAGTATAAAAATATCTTCAAAATTATATAGATTTTTATTTTTATTACAATAATAGAACATGGATAGTTGGATTAAAACCTTTTAACACTTATTATTGCCTACTAGATAATAAGAATGAGTACAGTTTTTTAAAACTATTATATAGTGTGTATTATTTTAGTCTCTATTCTAATGTTATAATTTTATTCATTCATGCTTCTATTCACTAACAGGTGAGGGGAAATATTTTTTGAGAGTTATTATATTAGGTTCCATTATTCCACCCTATTTATGGAGGTATAATCTACCGCCAATCCAAATAAAGTGGTACCCGAGCATGGTATAGTTATTAAATTAATTATCTATTAAAGTTCTTATTATATGAATTATCACATTACTTCTGGGAATTGTTGAAGATAATAAATTTTTATTATTTTTAATAATATTTTTATTAAATAGGTATATAGAAATCATGAACAACATCAACAAAAAATTAGTTCCAATTATAGGTAGGAAGGGATTATATCTGTGGAAGAAGGATGATTTAATATTGTTTTAATCATGGACAAGATAGAATTGATTTCAAAAAGAATGGTTTACATATTATTAAATATGGTAGAATAAAAAATTTAATTAAAAATGAAAATATTTAATATATAGGTAGATTTCACATTTAATTACATTAATCCGCCTAAAAAAAGACTTTACTTGAGTGATGGGTAAAAAACAGTGAATTGAATTTTGAGGAAACTCTATGATAATTATGAGGGAAATAATAATATTAAGGAATAATTATTATATATTTTTCATTCTCAATTAACATATATAATAGTGGAAAAATATTATTCCGTATATGATCTCTTAATTTGGGTAAATAATATTGTCATTTCTATTTGATGTTATGGAGATACTCTATACGATTATACACGAATGATGAAAATTAATGAGTGTTATCTTTGAGAAGGTTTATTTTAATTTTTCTACCATTGAGGATAAATACTTGGATGTGTTGAACATTTTTAAGCTTAAAAATTAATTTATATCTTATAAAATGATTATATGGTTATTTCTGAAGTAAAAATTAAAATTTGAAAAGGATATTTCATATAAAGCTTACAACGGTTCAAAAAATATTCAGCCTACATGTTTCAATGGGAATGTTTATAATATGTCCCCATAAACATGCTTTAAAACATGGTGAGACCATTAAATAAATTAAAATTTTATTTCAATAATATATATGAATTTTATGTTTTTTTTGGAACTAGTCCTGTATTATATCATAAAATTATATAATACCACAAACATGTATTCAAATGCATCATAATGATTCATAAAGATTATGTAAGACATCTAAAATATATCTCATATGAGTGTTATATAGGGTGTGTAGTTGGGGCCACTTATTGTGCACCAATTAAATTTAGAGTTAATACAAAACCACACTTTTTCTAGTTGTTACACCCAGGTTCATTTGAGCGAGATACTTCATCCACTCATAGTATCTTGAGAGGGATATCAATGCTAGGAATACACACTCTCATTAATTTACATAAATTTTATGATTTTGCCTATATTCATAATTACCCATATGGTTTTAAATAAGGTATTCTTGTGATAATTTCTTATAATGGTTAATCCATTCTTTGATAAAAATTATAGTAGTAATATCTCGACTCGGATTAACACTAAACCGGTAGCTGGACCAGTGGGTCTTATGACCTCAAGCATGCTTCCTCATATGCTAGAGGCTGATGACTTTATGTGAGGGTCTAAATTGTTGATAGTTGGGATACTATACCTTCCTATCAATTTTCCAAATCGTTATAATAGAATATAAGTAACATATAGTAGCAGAAGTAGTAAATAATATTTGAAAAAGAAGAAAAAGAAAAAAATTAACAATTTAATAAAGGTGACCAATTACATATTATAAAATAGATGAATTCTTTAAATGGTAATTATAAATGATGAAAAGTGGTAAACAATACAATATTTATTATAATATAGTTTAATAACAAATAAAAGACAGCAAAGCCCCACGGGTGATATCCCTTAGCATCCTGAGCTCAAACTGAGTCCATTATTCCAAAAATCTTGGTACGAACATCACAACATAAGAAATCAATCATGGCCCATAGTCCAGTGAAAAAAATGCACTATTAGGGTACCCCATGGCAGTGGCTGTCCGAGTGGGGTGTGTGATATAAATCATAGTAAGTTGGAATCTCCAATGTCTAGATAAATATAGACAATGCAACATAGATTAAAACCCATGTCATATTAAAATAAATTCAAAGTGATAATAATTAATAACAAAAACTTGATCCCACTTCTTAAATAGACACCTATCCCATAACACCTATTAAAACCTATGTTAGAATTCTGAAACGTAATGTTAACGAAACAACAATATATAAACAAGGTCAAATAGTGACTTGGAAAACGAAGGAAGGAAAATCCCCAATATTGTTATTTATGTTGGGGTCCAAATCTCATGTCATCACATAAGTAATCTTGTGATGTAAGGGAAATATCCCAAGTGCAATCAAAATATATAATAGTAAATAAGGATGCATCTGAATCATTTACATTAAAAAAAATAATTTCAGAGGTGGGGTCGGAGCCTATCCCTAAGGAATCGCTACAACACATCCATTAAAAACATCCAAGTCCATATAGCCCATCCCTAAGGTATCAGTACAACACATCCATTCAAAATATCCAATTCCACTGAGCCTAACCAAGGAGATCCTTTCGAAAGTCCATGTATAATTTTGGGAACGATAACCATCATTCCATATAGGGTATCACACATAAGGGACTATGTATCAAACGACGATGGAGTGGAAATTTTGACAATGATTCCATCATCGGTTACCCTTTTTGGGACTGGTATCACACAATAGTATAATAGAAATCTCAGAGGAGCCCTTTTTTGGTGAGCCTAATACGTCGCTTCACCAGTAATTAATCTTATAACATAGTGAGAATGGATAGTCCAGTTGTGGGTTTTCAATATGGGACCCACATTCTATCCCCAAACCGATATAATTTAAAAAAACAAGTGATGAAAATTTCACAGAGAAAGAATGGTATGAGGCTTTTGGTATGGGGAATTAGACTTTCAAAATTTCTTGTCAACACATGCAACTAAATTTAACAAGCTAGAAACATTAACACAGAATTTTATATGGTTCAAGCCAGTAACAAGAGCATAATAAATAAAGAAACTTTTATAATCAAAGAATTATAAACAAGGAATGTTGCATCAATATGCCTCTTAGAAATATGTCATCAATGTCGTTTCATCATCTCAAGCTATCAAGATTTACCAACATTCACAATCCATACAATCCATTTAAATGGCTCAAGAAAGGAGCACCAAACAAGGAATAAGGAGTTCATTAATAGGCAAGGTACACATGTAACATGAAACGAGTAATTTGTTATGTAAGGAATATTGTATTCAAATAAGCCTCAGGGGTGCCATAGGTGGGAGGCACCAGACATGGGTTGAATAATTTTGTTTAATCTCAGTCATTATCAAGAGTGACCCAATTCACAATTCAATTATAATTTAAAGAATTAATAAGGTTCTCCGCACAACCCATGGTAATTTTTCTACATTTTATATAAAGGTATCATAATCCATTTAGGATGGTAACTCCCAAAGGGGTGGTCAAGTGTCATGGAGAACACTCTGAACATTTTTCTCCCAAAGAAAAGGCCACAATGAACATGATAGATCAAACCAAATAAATTAATACAAGTCAAACAATTCATTATTGCTAAAACATTCATTGAAGTCTTTCCGTATGGTATGATTCATCCTACTAAAGGTCATTATCACTCCATTTTCATACAAATGAAAAATTTATTTTAAGCTATAAGTTCTAATGGTTTAATGTTCACTACGCTTATGGGATGCTGCCAAATTTCATAATTCCTTATAACCATTTCATTCACATCAATCATTTCATCTAACTCATTGTGACATAGAAACATCACTATAAGGTCTCAGGCACCTAAAAATTCCATTCATCAATTTTACCTAATGAATAAAGAAAATAACACGAATATATGGCGAGAAACATAAAAGTGTATCTCTATATTTTTATCATGAAGGAAACACATCTCTGTTGGAGAGGTTTTTTTAATAAAAGGACGTTGTTATAAAACAAAAGATATATCACTTTTATTCATTTCACTAACATTATCAAGGAAGATTGTAAAATAAAAACCAAACTGTATTAATTTAAATTTAAGAATGGTTCATTATATAATTAATTAAAGCATTACTAAAAATTAAAGGTGAATGGAAATGGACCATACCTCAAGATGGAACCAAGTCGAACACTTCAGATCTTGACTCTGTGTAACTCAAATCTACTTCTACCCCCACTGATCATATGAACCTTCACATACATATAAGGACATCTAGCCAATATGAACACATACCCATGGCAATGAACATGGGAAAGGGGATACATACAAATATGATTATATAAATATACCCATCTACACTCACCTACGTACGCATTTTCATATATATATATATACACATAGGCAAACCTAGACCCATACAAGTATATTCATTTCCATGGATGAATATACACATAACGAGGGACTAAAATATACTCCAGTGCACTTTGGAGGTGACACCCACAAAATTAACCCGAAACACCTTTCCTTCGACGGAGAACATCAAAATCACACGACAATGTTAAATGTACCAAAAACATTAACGGGCAGACCAAAATACTTTGAACTGCTTCACCATCAGTAATGGTTTCTAGAATACCAACCAAGGAGTCCTGATAGACCCCTTTCACAACCTTATAGATTCCAACAAGTGTCATAAAAAAATTAGATGAATTTGGAAACTGAAGGATGAATCGAGAGGTGTGACACACACAACCAAGGAGAGCCTAGGGAGATGATGTGTCACATGATACTAGAGGGGGAGAGGGAGATTCACATTGAGGGGTAAGGGAAACCCCTTATGGGTTTGTAAAAAAAGTAATAATAATAATATAATAACAATAATTTTATTGTTTTTATTTTTAAAACATTTAATTATTACATATATTTATATTTAAATTATAATTAATTTAATAAAATTTATTTAAAAGACACATCACAGTGTACTCTCTTAGAAAAAAAATTGTTTTTTTTGTAATTTGGTTCAAAACACAAGGTGTCAGAATCATCCCACAATAGAAAATATTATCCCTGAGAAGCCTTTAGGAACTACGAAAACGTCCCCCAACCTAAAAGTGTCTGGAGGATTCACTCAAACAATCAAATTTCATTTTCAAAATCAAAATACACTATTAAGAATCCCTTCAAAAACATGGAAACATAAGAAATAAAAACATGATCTAGTGCTCGTTCTCTAACTGAAACACCAAGATGACTCTTACCCGAGCCTATATAGCAATATACATGATTATATCATCATCTTTTCGAGAAACTGTCCAAATGTTACTTCCAACCATAGGCTTTAACATTAAGCAGTGAATTCGAAACCACGACACTTACCACCTTCTGAATTTCCGACAAATAACACCTCTAAGAATTTTAATTATGCTTCTCACATGATTTTCAAAATCGTTTAAATATTTTATTCCCTATGAACCTCAAAACTAAGCCGATCTACCTTTTCCTGAAAATATGTAGTCCACACAAACCACACTTCTACCCACCTGATGATGTTCTCAATCATGATCCTTAACTGGCCGTGACATCGAAAAAATGGAATACATGTTCAGAATCTATAGATGAACATTAAAGGAGATTTTTAGATTATACAACATGCATTTTACAAGAATAACTGTGATGCATCCTTCCATGTCATCTCACATTCACCATGAACACATCTACTGAAGTACATAGACAACCTTCGATGACATTCTTGACCAAACCACAATTAAAACCATGTATCGACTGTGAAATATCGAGAGAACCATCGAACTGGATCAGTAGCATTTAATTCATTATTGTGGCTTAAGACTGATGCTCTCTTAGTGTATCTAGGATGAAATTATGATAGTGGACATGATAATCACTAAACTAGAGTACACTAAGAGGTTTCTTAATGATTACTATAATGAAAATGGTTGAACAACTACTGGTTGATATGTTAGAAGAAACTTGTCTTTACCTGCCGATGCACCATAATTAACTTATCACTGAGACATTACCATTTGAGGCATCATGTGATCGTTAAATCATAACCATCGTAGTCTACCCACAACTAACAATGTTACTCAATGGCTTTATTCACCACCAACCCCACCAATGCTTTGTTTCCAAGCAAGAACCGACATGATTTAAAACTTTCCGGCCTTATGAAAATTTAATAAAGATCAATTATTCTTAATGGTCCTATATTTTGGGTTTCATACATCTAGAAGGAAACATTTATCAAACATGACATGACACACCCCACCATAGGAGGGTCCTAATCATCGAAAGAAAGGTGATAGTCTAGTCACTAATATGTACACGAAATCCTAAATCAGCTTAAATGTACACATAACACTCCTCCGAGCCACTCTGAAGTACGTCAATGAATTCAAAGAATGATAAGATTAAACCTACCATCATGTTAAAACAACCGAGTCTCATAGAATTCATCATGGCCATTGGTATTATTTTGATTCCATTGACATAAAAGTTACTCTACTATAGAGATGACCGAAGAAGAATTTAATATCAAAAGTCATAATGATTATAGTACTCTCATATGGTTTATTACTACATTAATCACTCAAAGGTATCACATAGATTAATGCATACTACTTTATTATTATTGATAATAATGATGATTTTGAATTTTGATGACGATGTACTGAGTCATCTAGCAATGTGGAGAAGAGAGGTTTGAATGACCTATAAAGGAGATGACCATGAATGAGGCATGTATAACCTGATAAAAATGATCATTTAAAGATGCTAAATTCCAAAAAAATTCAAGGATACCATGACCACCCTTCAAAATGAGGGTGTCATCAAGAAGTTAAAAGTCCTAATAAATAAAAAACCCCTAGAATAGATGCAAACATCAGAAAACTCACTAAAATTATAAACTATTATAAGTTCTACAGGTTTTACCTACCACAGGCTATCCCCTTAAGAAGTGAAAAATTTGACCCTAACACCGAGTCATGCTGAATGAAGTCAATAGTCTTAAAATATAGTCCTCTATGCCATTGGTAAAAAAATGGAACATACATAAAATGCTCACACTTCCATTCCAAGTCAATTCGAAGAATAATTATCTACCTTTACACGAGGGTCTTAAATAGAGGACACCTATATAGTTTTAATTTCCAAGACCATAATATTTAAAACCATTTCACAATAAAAAAATAATATCTACAATATTCCAATCATATGGGCATCTATCTTCCAATACATAAAGCGCCCATACACTTTATAGGCGGCATTTGGCTCCCATTTAATTGCATCCAATCCATTTAGACCATGAAATAAATTATATAAAAACAAAAATAACATGTCAGAACAAGTATATAACATAGAGAAGACATGATATTGGAATAGAAGTAGGGAATATTAACACATAGGAAGTTTATAAAAATAGTAATGCTAATAAGCATAACAACATGGCATGGAATTCTAAGAACTCAATCACATCAACAAGAAACCTATGAATTCCACTACATGTCATGGAATATTCATGACATATGAATCCCTATGGGCCTATTGTGATGCATGTAATGCTTCATCCTTGCCTTAATAGGCCATGGTCGAAATACTATAGACTCTATAAATCCATAAGAAATGGAAATTACACCAATAACTCGAGGTGAAATAATATAAATTGTAATATTGAAAATCATGAAATTCAATTCTCATCCCTAGAAACTTGGTCATTTCATACATGTGGGGTGATAAGTGTGATGAAAAACTATTAACCAAGCACTGAAAAGTTCCTACTCTCCTGTATTCCAACCCAAAATGTTAAGATAATGGAAAAAAGTAGACACTTTGATACCACTTTTTAATGTCCAGAACCAACTTACCACTAAACCGTTAATTGGACCAGTGGGTCACATGGGCTCAAACACACCTCCTCAAATGCGAGAGGTTGCTGGATATTAGTGAGGGTTTAAATAGGTTATAGTGGGGAGACTATACCATCATATCAGAATTACACAGTGATATAAACTAAAATAAGAAAAAAATATCAAAAAAAGTTTTAATTAATAAATGACAAAGTAGTGGAAGAAAATAATTACATTTTTAAAAAATATGGCCAATCCCATATTGTACAACATATTAATGCATGACATGGTAATAAAACAAGGCATAAAGAAGTAAATACAAAATCATTCTTTACAATATATGAACAATAATAAATATAAGATATAAAATCCCCATGGAATATCTCTATAAGCATCATGAGCCCCAACTAAATCCATTTCTCCTAACATCAAGTAAAAATAGAAAAACATAAGCAATCAATCATAGTCTGCATCCCTGCAAACAAGAAAGGTCTACTGAGGTACCCCAATGAAATGGAAACCCGGGTAGGGTGTGAGATATAAATATTAGTAGACCGACACCACCATTGTATATCATAATCCAAAAAATTCAATATAAATTAAAAAGTGTGTTATATAAAATAAATACTGAGTGATAACAATTAATAATAACAATTCAGTTAGAGTTCCTCAACATAAACCCATACCATACCACTTGATTCCTCCTAATCATGAAATTTAAAATGTATGGTTGAGCAATGAAGAATATATAATCAAGTGCCGATGGTAACATAGAAAACTAAGGATGGAAAATTAAAAAGTTTTTTATTTAACTTGTGGTTTAAATATCAGGTCATTAAAAATGCAATCTCATAATGTAAGGGAAACATACCAAGTCAAATAATAATTTATTATAGTAATGAAGGATTAATCTCAATAAATTACATTAATAACCATAAATTTCAGAGGTGGAGTCAAATACCATACCTAAGATAACACTATGACACATCAATTTATAATATATAATGCCACTAAGACCATCCAAGGTGATCCTTTTGAATGTCCAAGAATCGCTCATGGTATGGTAAATATGAGTCCATATTGGGTATCATACATAAGGGGACTAGTATCAACTGAGGGTTGGCATAGTTATATTCCCAATGGTTACATCCATGGTTACCCTTAGGGAACTGATATCACCCAATAGAATAACATAATTCGTGGGGAATCCCTTTCCTAGGGAGCCTAAAACATCACTTCTCCAATGCATCGTGTTATACCCTATCGATTATGGGGATTTCAAATGTGGGTTTTTAATATGATACCCATGTTCTCTCTCCAACCCAATTTCAATTAAAACATAAAGAGAGAAAAAAATCACTATGAATGTACGGTATGAGTCTTAATATACATGGGATAAACCTTAAACAATTTCATGTAAACACATGAAACTCGATTTAACATGCTAGAATCATTAATAAGGAATTTAATATGGTTCAATCCACTAACAAGGGAAAAATATATAAAGAAACATAGATAATCGTTGAATTATAAACAAGGCATGTGGCATAAACTTTCATCTTACCAATATTTCATCAATAGAATTTCATCATCTCAAGTTATCAAGCTTGACCAAGAATAACAATCCATCCAAACTATTTAAATGGCTCAAGAAAGGAGCACAAAACAAGGCATAATGAGTTCTTTAATAGGAATAATACTCATTTAAATTTAAGTTAGTAATTTTTTATGTAAGGTATATTTCATTCAAATAAGCCTCAAGTGTGCCATAGGTGGGAGGCACCACACATAAGATAAAAGATAATGTTCATGAATTTCGATTATCAAGGTGGACACAATTCATAATTAATTTAAAATTTAAAGAATTCATATGGAGCCATGAAGAAACCATAGAAATTTTCCATATTTTATATAATGGTAACATAGGACATATAGGACGGGCACACTCAAAGGGGTGTCCATGAGGCAAGGTGAACACCCGGAACAAGTTTCTCCACAAGAGAATGCCTCGATGGATGCGATTGAAAGACCTAAATAGTTATTAAGAGTCACACAATTAATTATTAATAAACTATTTATTCAAGAAATAACATTTGGTATGATTCATCCTACCAATGTTAGTTCTCACTCAATTTTCCAAAACATGAGAAATTTCTTTTAAGGTATAAAAAAGGGTTCATGTTCGTTACTCTTAAGGGATGCCACTAACTTGCCTAAGTAATTATAACCATTTCATTCACATCAATCATTTAATTTAACTCATTGAGACATAGAAAGTATATTATAATTTCTTAAGCACCTAAACATGTTTGTGAAAAATTTAAACTACATCATAAAGAAAACAATAATGAAGTATGGTATGAAACATAAAATATCCACACCTTTTTAGATTGAAAGAAGTACACGTCAATTGGAAGGGTTTTATTCAAAAAACATGACCTTTTTGTCAAACGAAACATATATCCCTTTTATTCATTTCACTAAGTTTATCATTGAATATTATAAATTGAAAACCAAACTAAACATACGGATATATAGACCTTATACACACATCCTCATGTCCATGAACATGTTCCAGGAGATCCTTACACATGTACTTATATTAATATACCCATCTCTACTCACCTATATATGGATTTTTTGTATATATACAAAGTAACTCCCAACCCCATACATGTATATTCACTACCAGGGATGAATATAAACATAACAGGGGCACACACACACACACAGACACACATATATACAAACACACAAACACTCACACTTACCTATGAATAAAAAAGCGATTCGCCTTATACCTGATAACTATAAAACACTTTAAAACATTAACGTGTTGAAGGAAACTCGATCAACTCAAAAAATATCACCTTTAGGGGTGAACACCAAAATTACATGGTAGGGTTAAATGCACCGAAAATGTTGATAGAGGGACCGAAACACTACAAACTACTTATACTTCAATAGTGGTTTCTAGAATTCAAACCAAGGTGTTCCAATAGACCAGTTTCATGCCCTTAGAGATTCAGCCATGATTCATCAAGAAAACTAGTTCAAATTGAAAACTTAAGGTGGAGCCGAGAGGTATAACGTGTGTGGCCATGGAAAGACCAGGGATGGGCTATTTCATGTGATCCTATAGGAGGAGAAGGAGAAGCCCATAGAGTGGTAAGGGAACCCCTGTATGGGTTAGTACAAATCTTAAAAAATAATATTAATAAAATTAATAATAATTATAATAAAATTATTATAAAATTATTATAATAATAACAATAAAATATTATTATTATTTTTATTAGAAAATTTCCTTATTTAATTTAATTCTATTTAAAATTTAAATAATTTTATTCATTTTATTTGAAATACATATCGTAGTGTCTACTCTGAGAAAAAAATTATATTTATTTATTTTTTTGGTTCAAAACATGTGACATCACAATAGAAATTTGAGTTTCAAAAAAACATTACGTAATTTTTTTAAAAAAATCATTAAAGCATCACCAAGGAATCTGGAAGCCTAGTATATTTTGGATATTAGGTAAATAATACTTGAAAATAAACATAAGAAAAACTATTATTATTTAAATATTTTAAAACATTGTCTTAAATATCATTAAATTTTTATTACTACATAGGATATCTTGGGGAAAATACATAAAAGTTAAATATGAGCTGTAATGTCATATAAAGAAATTAATTTCCAGGATTAGTTATAAAATGGCTAATGATGTCAATGAATTGAGATCCAAAATTTCTTGAACAATTTTTTGAGAAATTCCATAAAAATATTATTAAAAACATTATTGTGGATAAAATAAATTAAGAGAATGGACCACATGAGATTTTATATTGGTATAAGTAATAAGTATCCCATTTTCCATCCCACCAACATTGTATCGACGTGCTTGGTGATTATTATATTTTCGAGTCCTTTTTATAGTGAATTCATGACTTGAATGCAAGTAGTTATCACTCGGTACTAATAAAAAAGAGGGGGATTTTATTGGGCTCTCTCCATAGGAAGTACAATAGCCTTCACCCACACTCAGTAGAATGAGTGTGCATATACTCAAGATTATAAAAGATATAGAAAATAATCTTTAGTAAAGTAACAATTATACAAGCATAAAATGATAGTATAAAAGTATTATCGGAGAATAAATTTTTTCATTAAAGTAACACAAGTATTATATTTGGAGTCTAGAAATGATATTTCTTGAAAAAAATTATAGTTTAAAAATTTTACAAGTCATCCAATTTTGAAGTATAATAGAGGTAGTTATAGTACAATGAAGAATATTTTTTATATTAATAATGAGGGATTTACTTTATTTCACACATATATACCTATGCATTTTATTGGACTTTTATATATCCTCATATGAAACGTCTATTGAGGATAAAATTATATCAATACAAAAAAACTTTTATAGATCGATATTTCCTTTCATATATCTACAAAATGGATGGAAGTATAAATAATGTAGTTATTTTTATAATTGATGGAACATTGAACATTGGGAGATGTTTCCCATTCCATATTAACTCAGATCTGATTCCAAAGATTCTAAAAGCCTCTTACTTTTACATAAAATACTACAATGATTAAAAATAAGTTGAACTGAAATAAAATGTATTTAAAAAAATATTTTCATAGTAGAAATCAATGCTTCTAATACCATGTATTGGGAATATATGAATATATTCCAAACTACATATGCGATTGGTACACATCACCAAATCGCTATATGAAAAAATTAACTAGATTCAATTATTCTAAATAGCCAATTAAATATTACCAAAAGAACCAAACAACCAAAATAAAACACATCTATTTCAATTTAATCAAACTCATTATGTAGAAGATTCTATTTATCAAAATAATCAATGTAAGTGATTATGTATAGCTGATGTTTATACATATGTGAATTCCATGTGGCCTATTTAATTATGTAGATCAATTCGAGTTAACATAATTCATCGTGTTATCAAATTATCATATATATATTTGCAGCTATGATTTTAAAATGTAGATAAAAATTTCTCCATAACATAACTTTTATAGACTTAAAAAATCATTATTTTATTGGTGGAATTAACAATAATAAATGACAGTATAATCAAAACCTATTTAACTACACTAAAAGAGACATTTATAATAAACATGGGAAAGATATGTTGTGAGAATTAAATCAAATGATACATGAGATATATTAGAACAGAATTAGTTTACTAACATTATCTTTATTTCGTATGATCACCTGACCAATAATAAAGAGAATGAAAATTTAAATATTTTGATAAGAGGAAAAGATATCCAAAAAATTTTAAAATACATAAATCGTTCATAAAAATATAATTTTTTTTATTTTCAATTATAATCCCCATTATGTTATATCAAAATGGAATGTATAAAAAAGGATTAAAAATGACCAATATGGAATAAAATTGGTGCAAACTATATGAATTTATTACTAAATGGAATAAAATGTAGACATAAACATATATAAGAGAAACAAATGTAACAGAAAAAAAAAGAAAATAATATTTTTCACAAATGAATTGGTGAAACATGAATTTCATTAATTTTATTAAAATTTTGATTTCATATATACATGAATCCATTTGGATCAAGAATTAATTATAGGCCCAAATTCATGTTTTCTATGAGGTGGTGGTATCTTAATGGTTTGATTGGTAGAAGGTAAAAATGGGGGTTTCACCAGAGGAGGAATGAAATCAATGCTAACATTAAATTCTGAATTTATTTCCCCTAAAAAACCAGTTATATCACAACTATAGAAAATTATTAGGGTAGCTAGAATTTTCTCATAGTGCCATAAATCTACATTTAAGTCATACTCTCTAAAGTAATTGAACAACATGGGTTTGGAATAAGTAGTCGGTGAATATGATTTAGTAGCCTCATCTAACCACTAAATATCTTATTAATAAAATATAGTATAATAAAAAACATGAACCAAATTCTACCGAGAAACTGCATACAAATTAGGTGGTGTAGGGAAAATAGATGTTCTTCTCAGATATGGAACATATAATCTATACAAATGTCAATCCATTTACAATATACTAAAGAAAAAATTTTAGATGGTCTTAAATCATTTACATTTTTTTAGAAAGAAGTCCATGAAATAGGTTCACCAAACCATTGAATGATTCCAACTGAGATAATGAAAATCGATGATATGTGACAAAACTAGACAATGATGAAATTGATGTTGGAATACTATAATTTCCATGTAAATTCCTTGTAACCTCTTCTAAAAAATGACAATTCAATAAACTAGTATCAAAGTATAAAAATATCTAATAAATATTAACATTCTATTCAAATAACTCTTTAAAAATATGAAAAACACATTCTGAGATAGTTTTTATATATAAAATAATGTAGAAATTGAGACTTGAACATGAGAAAAAAATACTAGAGGTATATACAGACTGGTAGTGGCTTTGTAAAGTAGAACATTTTTTTCATCCCTAAAATTATATTTACCGAGTTTTGATTGTGTGGGTTGAAAATAATAAAATTTTCAAGAAACCTATACAATTTCATTCAATTAGGTGAGAAATATTTAAAATTATTGGTTATAGGGATGACACAATTTTCTAGCTAATGTTTAATGATATTGGAGATCACATTATATTCATTCACCTTTGATTGAATAGGGGATAGAAACAACTCATGGAATCCCAGAAGTCTAACTAGTTTCAAATCAGTGACATGGATTCCATTGTGAACATCATTACATACTTCTTGAAACATTTATTATAGATCATTTCTTTAATCTTGTAGTAACAATGGACATATCGAGTCACACTAAAGTGGGGAAAGCTGGTCATTCAGAAAAATCATATATTAGAAGATATAATCACATTGTAACTGAAGATATTGACTGAATATTTTATAATAAAAAGATTCTTTCGATGGTTTTTTTGAAACTCAAACTAAATAGTTACCATATTTTTCATCTGGTGAGAGTTATCTGCTTTAAACAAATTTAATTCCTCCTGTTTCATTGATAACATTCTCCATCAATTTTATTTTACTTTAGATAGATTATTGATCATTTTTATAATGATTCAACCATTAAACTTAGATCATTAAAATAGGATATAGTGGAACAAATTTCCTTTAATTAAATTACTTTTATTTTTGTTGAAATATTATCCTTATCATTTATAGGAGATAAGCCTAGTTGAACCATTTTTAGAATCATAAGCGTTTTATTCTAAGAAGCAACGGTCTCCATTATTTTATTGAAATATTTTTTTGGAAATTTAATTTACATGATTGATTTTCAACTCCAATTGAGTGTATTATAACTCATCCTTCAGCTTAGTAAATCCACCTGTAATATATTAAAAATCATTTTATATTGATGCAGAAAATGACATAACACGTTTTTCAATACATACGATTTATTAATCCTTATTCATTAAAGGTGGATTCCCATGAGTTTGATATCAAAGATCTCTATACAACACTTTTAGGATCCTTTTAAAGGTATGAATATGATAAATACTAATAATATAATATTTAAGGACTTAATCATTGAAAACATTATTAGCTATATAGAAATTAGAGTGACCTAATCATTTTTTACATATTATTACCTAATTTTTTACATAAAATGACATTAATTTAAACCTAATGATAATGTAGGGTAGTGGGTTTGGAATTCATGATTCATAATACATCAAAGTGAGACTAAAATATAACATTTAGTTTATTTTATTCTCAATAATTTGATTCTTAATCCTTTAGATATCATAAACTATTTGTGATTACCTGATGAACACATATAGAAAAGAGGTGAGGTAAAAATTCTAGTAAGGGAAAAACATGATAGGTAAGCATAAATTGTGACTCAAAGGTATAACATAACATCATATAAAATAACTATCAAGAGTAATCACATGAGATTTTAACATAATGAACATTACATAACAAGATTATGGCTTCATATGAAATGAGGCCGGAATAGATAAAATGACATAAACTTGTGCCAATGACAAATTCCTAAACAATATCACATGGTGAAAAAAGTCCCCTAAGGAATTTGGTTTACTCACTAATCCCACACATGGTACCTCATGAGACTAAATCATTACCCAATTAAGGGGATATCTATCTAGGAAATCCCATCACTATATTTATACGATTATGTGTTCTATTAAGGGAAAAAAATCACGAGTTATAAACATACGAATTTCCCATGGGAATAAATGGGTTTTATAGTCTTGTCATATATCATAATCAACAGAAATTATTTATGGAATTCATTTGAGATATGAATGAAAGGAATTTATTAAACCATAAAATTAAGTCAGAATAATATAGGTATATATGTGTAATGAGCCAATTTTTTTTAATAATATTTTGTTTTCTGAAAATGTATGTTTTACTTTGTTATAATCAATAAAACTATATAAGTATAATTAAAAAGTAAAAATTTAGTTTTGTCCATTATATGACCATTAGTTAATATGTTAATAGGTTAGTATTTATGCTGGAAACCATAATATTTTTTAAAGTGATAATATTTTTTTATAAATAGAAATTAATGTTGATAATTAATATAGAAAGAAGAGTTGATGGCCTCTACCAGTAGAATCCTTCCATTCAAAGACCATTTTTCCGAGCTTGGGAAAGAGGTAGCATTATTGGAATTTTTTCTAGAACAATCGCATGTAGAGATTTAACATGTTCATCTTGAACTAAATAACATACACGTGATGTTCAAGTTGATAGAAATCACCACTCATGCAATGATGTCTGAACCGCCCCATGATTCTATCACCATTGCACACCTTACACATAGGTTCTATGACGGTTTTATAAAGGGTTATGTAAGGTTTCCTTATTCATTTTTTAATCCCTTTGTATAAATAAAATGGTTATTTCATTATTTCCATCGGAAGAATAGTTTTCTTAATAAGATGTATTTTTAATTTAGATAGATTTGACAAATTGATTTTACAGGTAACAATTGTACTTTTATTAAGATATTAAAATACTTATTTATTAATAATGTGTACTATAATTATATAGTATTATAAATACACTTTTATTTATTTAAAAATGATAAAATAATTTTATTTCTGTCAAGCGTGGAAAATTATACTATTCGTGACATTATGCATTTTTATTCTGGTATTATTTTCAATAATAAACTTTCTTTATTTTTTAAAATTAAATTTATCATATTTAGATATTTATTATGATAAAATAAATTTCATATTCAAATTCAGAAAAATTATTTTAGGTTACGATGAATTTATGCGATTTTTTGAAATGCTTTGTTTTTATGTGAATAGTAAAAATACACTTTTTAGTTTTCGGTATGCTTAATGACATAATTAGTGATCGAATAATGTAGTAATAATTCTGCTGGAAACCTTAGGAATATAATATTATATGAGGTTTACCAAGTGAAAAATAACATTGGAAAATACCATGTTAAATCCCAGGATTTTTCAAATACCACTAATGAGGCGTCCTTTGAAATAAATAAAAAACTCCCACTATTTTACAATAAATAGCCACTGATCCCTTAATTTATCATCGTTAAAAATTCATCCTACATGAATTTATTCTAGTTATACCACCCAAGTAGTCCACCTATGGTTCCTAATTTCTAAGATATCTCGATCATATAGTGTTTGAAGGTACTCTTCAAGGTAAGGGAATTTCCAAATTCTCTTTTCCTTTCATGTTCACATTTATGTGGTATACCTTTAAAATTTCCTTACAATTTTATTATTTACATATTATTATATACCTATACTATATTATGATTATTTTATGAATGGTTTACCATTTACCCTTTCTTTTTATTGTTTTATAACACTATGTTTCTTACCAATTATGTTGCAGAATTTTCATTTCAAAATATCTCTCTTTTTTTCAAAAAATTATTTTATATTTTTATATGAATACACTAACCTATTTCATTTACAAGGGTATCACTAAAGAGATAAAATTATTTATTTTATTTTATAATTTATAAACATAAAATCATTATTCACTTTCTATGGGAAATAAATGACACAATGATTTAGTATTAATCTCTTTTTAATAACGCCATGATTTTGATATGAAACCCATTTATTTCATTATATTTGGGATATTTTTGAAATTTTTGGATATTATTTATTTTTATAAAATAAAAATAAATACATATTAATGTTCCACCCTAATAGTGCTCTAATTCATTGGGTAAAAAAAGTTATCTCTAGAGATGAAAAATTTATGATACTATGTTAAATAACCTTCGTAATTTTTATGACACCTTTGGGATGGACATTGTTGATATGATTATGAATTAATAAAACAAATTATTTAGACACTTTTTCAAGGTATTATTCATGTTATTATTATCATCATATTATTCTTTCTCATTCCATTATAATATTTACTCATGTTCTTATTATATTGTCTCAAGTTCACATGAAAACTATTTTCCCTGTTTTCTTTTACTAGGCCTTATGCTCCACTTTTCCACTAATGTATTTCCCTAGGTTATGAGATGAAGTAATTGAAAATAATATTAATATTTAAGGAATTATTTAATTTTTATTTAATGATTCCCATATTTTTTCTTGTATTATGTACCCAATTTCAAAGACAATAGACTTCAAGGATCAATTGTTTGTAAAATTTAATAAAAAGATATGTAACTTAAAGGTGGGATACCATAGTTGGTATGAAAAGATAGTTTAATTATTTTTAGAAATCAAAATATGATATTTTTTTGAATAAAACTATATAAATTTTAAAATATATGAATGCTTCCTAGTATTTCGGTGAAATATTATGTAATTGGATTGAAAACAAATAAATCTCTACCAAGATAAGAACAAGTAGATGTGGATCTGACATAGTTGTATCTAGGGGTAAAAACTAAAAACACCACTTTGATATTGACTAGAATGGGAACTGGTAAATGACAATGGGTCATATTAAACTCCTTGTTTGGCACTCTTGGGGTATTTATTTGGATAATGACATGGTTTTTATGAAACATTATGAAGGATTTATAGAAAATGTAATCATTGAGAATAAATGAAGTGTTCAAGAATTTTTTTAAGAAGTAACAATCATTTAGAGTTATAAGATAATTAAATAAAATATGTTTCCCATTAAAGTTTTCATCATTTATAAAATTGTGTGAAATAGGAGGAATTATGCAAATGGTGACCACAATGGACCATGCACTGGCGACCCTCCAATAGAAGCTATAATGGATGATTTAATGAGAATTATGAATAAAATGGCACATGTTATGGGAAATAACTGGAATAAATATGAGAGTATGATTTTAAAAAGAGCAGAATGAAATTTCATTGAGTGCTTTATTTATTAATGACCACCAATGATCAGTGGATCTAATGACCCATTTATTGCAGAATAGTTGATAAGATCTACAAAAAAGATCTTTTTTGTACTTCATATTTATGAATAAGATAATGTCACCTTGGATAATTACTGCTTAGTGGGAGAATATTATTAGTGGTTGTATAGGATTTAAAACATGCAGCCAAGGGGGTATATTGAATATTTTGAGTTGAAAGAGTTCAGAGGGATGTTATTCAATAAGTATTTCCCTCACTCGATGAGAAAAAAAGGAGACCAAATTTCAGAAGCTAAAGTGGAAGAATAATAAATGTGTTGGAATCTAATACTTGAACCTCATAAGGCTTTCCTGTTACACCTAAATATTTGTCATGGAGCATCATAAGAATATGGATAGATTCTTTAGTGGACTATGAACTCATCATCAAAAGAATCTATCCAACTGATATATATGAGGAGATCGTGTAGAGTGCAATTAAAGTCAAACTGGACTTTGATGAGATGTATTAGTCTCTAAAATATAATAAAAAAAGAGATCAATGGAGCCATGATTATGGAGGATCTTTTAACTAGGATGGGGAGGGGGAGAAAGTACACATTTCCATATGTAATAAGTGTGGGAAAGAGCATTCAGGGAACTACCCGCTCGGGAGCCGGAAGTGTAACAAGTGTAACAAGTGTGGAAGAGATATCCATATCGCTGGGAACTTTCACAGTGAGGTGAACCCTTAACTTCCCAATACTAATGAAAAAGGGAATATTTTGTAGGATGTATCGTAAGTATAATGATTCAATTATGGATAGATTGATAACATTTACAATCACTGTTCGAATCTGAGTGCAGTGTAGGGGAATCACCATCAACATTAGTATAGGCCAAGGGAACACGATCATGATTTGGCTATCATGAAATTTGAATTTGAAATTCCAAAGGATATGATGGAATGTAATCTTTTTGTTCTCTCAAAATATAGTAATTACGTTGTCTGATTCTAGTTTTTCGAATTACATTATTTCTTCTATCATTTCAAATAATAAAGAATCAATCCCTAAACTTATAAAAGTAGAGTTATCAGTAAAGACTCATGGAGGGATTATCCAAGAATAAAATATGTTTATAAACTCTGGTATTTACTTTAGAGTGAAAAATATTATCACCAATCTAGTAGTCATTACTATATTAGAATTTGAAATTATACTAAGGTCTGACTAGCTCTCAATGTATAATACTAAGATCAAATGAAAATGTAAGGAAATATTAATAGTCTTGAATGGAAAACCTATAATTATCTTCTATGGAGAGATATCTCAACCTAATAATTATCTAGAAGGACCTATTATAGACTTCATTATGGATTTGATCAGTGGAGAATAAGAAGGAAATCAGAGTATAAGGATAGAGAATATACTCATAATTCAAGAATAAATTGATGTATTCACAGAGGAGTTACCTGGAACTCCCCTAGAAAGAGAGGTAGAGTTCTCCATTGAACTCATTCCCAATTCCAAGATGATTTCAAAAACACATAAATAACATTGAATGTAGAGCTGGAGGAGTTAAAGTAGCAACTAAAATATCTTTTAGAGAAGAGGTTTATCTGAACAAGTTTGTCTCCTTAGAGAGAACCTGTTATCTTTATGAAGAATAATGATGGATTAATAATGTTCTACATTTATTATAGATAACGAAATGAGATCACCATAATGAACATGTTCCCTCTTCCAAGTATTGATGATTTATTTGACCAGCTTCATGTGGATCAGTTCTTTGTTAAGATTGTTCTTTGAAATGGTTATCAAAAATTGACGGTGAATAATGAAGATATTCCAAATACCTCCTTCAGATAAATATATGAGTATTATGATTTTTTTTATTCCCATAGGATTGACTAATTCACCTACTATTTTTATGGATTTTATGGATAAAATCATTAAAGACTACTATGATAACACTGTGGTAGTTTTTATTGATGATATTCTAATATATTCAAAAATATGGGAGGATCATGAAGATCATCTAAGGGTTATATTTGAAAATATGAGGAAGGAGAGGATATTTTGAATTATTAGCAAGTGAGTGGTTTGGTTACATAAAGTTGTTTTCTTGGGGAACATTGTAATCGATGAAGGAAGCCCAGTTGACCTCGCAAAGACAAATGTTATAGAGGAGTGGAGTCATCCTATAATAGTATTTGATATTTTTAGTTTCCTGGGATTTGAGGGATAGTATAAGTGGTTTGTGAAAAACAATTCATTACATTATAATCCATTAACCTTGTTAACTCAAAAACTTATCAAGTTAATATAGACAAAGGAGTTTGAAGAATGTTTCGAAGAGCTGATGAAAATATTGGTTGATGCATCTATGTTAACTATACCCACAATCAAAGTAGGATTCATTATTTTCAGAGATGTATCTATGAAATGGATTGGGCTCATTCTCACGAAAAATGAAAAATTCATTTCTTATGCATCTCTACAGTTGAATCCTCATGATAAGAATTACCCTACACATGATTTTGAGCTCGCCATAGATTTTTTGAAGATATGGAGGCACTAATTTTTGGGGAGAAGTGTTATATATACATATTCCATTAAAGTTTGATGTATATTTTCATGAAAAATAAATTTAACATGAGATATAGGAGATGGGTGGAACTTATTGAAGACTATGATTGTCTAATTCATTATCATCCCCAATGAGAAAACAATGTTCCTGATTCCTTAAGTAGGAAATACCCTATTGCTCTTGAAAAGACGAGGATTCAAGGAGATCCCTTGATCAGTGTCCTAGTGAAACTAGACATGGGAATTTTAAGGGAAGGGACATCATCAACCCTATCATAAATTATTTCTCAATCTTCATTACTAGAGAAAATAAAGAAACATAAAAAAGAAGATCTATTTTTATAGAAGAGGTTTGTGGCAGTGAAGTATGAGAAGTTTCACAAGTCCAATATTGATGAAGAACATGTATTGAAATTTTGTACAATATATTGTGATCCATTTATTCTAGAAATAAATATGAAACTAATGGATGGAGGTCATATCTCTATATTCTCTATACATCATGGAAGCACAAAAATGTATAGGGAACTTCATGATCTTTATTGAGGGGATAATTTGAAAAGGGTGGTTGATTAATACACTACAAGGTTCTTGGTATGTCAATAAGTGAAGGAAGGGTAGAAATTTATTAAATGGTTGTTACAACCACTACCTATACCAGAATTGAAGTGGGAAAGTATCACTATTTAATTTTTCATAGGTCTCCCGAGAACATCTGAAGGAAACAATGTGATATGGGTTATAGTGGACTGTCTTGCCAAGAATTCTCTATTTATCTCTATTCAAGAAGATTTATTTATTGATCCAAATTCTAGGTTTTACATGAATTTTGTTGTAAGACTACATGAAGTTCTAATCTCTATCATATCTAGTCGTGATCCAATGTTCACATCAAAATTTTGGTGAACCCTCCAACATGTTCTATGTACTGAATAGAATTTTACTACAGCATATCACCCCTAATCTAATGGCCAATCCGAAAGGACTATTCAAAAACATGAGGACATGATAAGAACATGCTCAATGGAATTTAATGACGGATGGGACCAACATATCCCATTAGTTGAGTTATGTTACAACAACGACTTCTAATCAAGAATTCAAATCAAACCCTATGATGCTCTATATAGGAAGAAATGTAAAACTCCTAATTGATAGGATGATTCTGGGGAGAGAAAGATTCCTCGGCCAAATTTTGAGCAAGAGAAGATAGAAAAGGTTCATGTCATCCAAAAACAGATTAATGCTACTCAGGGTCGATAGAAGATCTATGATAATAACCGCCGAATGGACTTGGAGTTTGATGTTGGTGCTAAAGTATTCCTTCAAATTTCTCTATGGAAGAGAGTCATGAGGTATGCGAATAAAGGTAAGATCATACCTAGGTACATTGGACCCTATGTAATTTATGATTGCATAGTCACAATGTCCTATCACCTTTAACTTCTTCCAAATATAACTCATGTTCATGATTTATTCCATGTATCCCAATTAATGGAGTACATACCCGACCATTCATATGTACTGAATCTAGAGGTGTTACCATTAAAACGTGACCTCTCTTTGGAGGAACAACTGGTGGAGATATTTGGTCGTAGAGACAAGATTATATGCAATAAGACAACCCACCATGATAAAGTGTTTTCGATGAACCGAGAATATGAAGATGCCAGAAGGTATCTGGAGGAGACTATGAGGCAGAAGTACCCAAAAATTTTCTCTTCTAAGGTTACGAGTTGAAATTTCGAGTATGAAATTTCTTAAGGGGTGAAGAATATAATGACCTGAATTTTTTGAATAATAATTTGTTTCCCAAAAATGAATGTTTGACTATGTTATAATCAACATAACTAGGTAGGTATAATTGAAACATAACCATCTTGTTTTTACCATTATATGAACATTGGATAATATGTCCATTGGTTAATATGATCATTGGAAACCATAATAAATTTTAACGATATAATTATTGCGTATGAATAGATATGATAATGGATAATTAACGTATAAAGAAGAGTCAATTGCATCTACCATTAATATCATTTCATACGAAGCCCATTTGTTGGAGCATGGGAATGAGGTATAATCTCTTGGATTTACATTGGACAAATACCAAATCGAGCATCAACATGTTAAGCTTGAAAAAAATCACATATGGTAGAAGTTCAAGTTGATATAAATCACCGCTCGAGTAATGTTATTCGAACTACCCACAGATTTTATCACCATTGCACACCTTAATATTAGTTTCTATGCAAGTGTTAATTAGGGTTATGTAACGAGGCCTCAGTTACATTGTGAAATCCCTTTGTATAAATAAAATATTTATTTCATCATTTCCCTTTGATGAATAGTTTTTCTTATGAAGATATATTTTTAATTGAAACAAATTTGAAAAATTGATATTAATGGTAAAAATTGTAAATTTATTACTATATTAAAATAAAAATTTATTAGAAATGTTTATTAAAATAAAATAGTGTTATTAAAACACTCTATCTTATTTAATAAATCATAAAATAATTTTTTTTTGAAATGTCGAAAATTATACTATGCAAGTCACTATGCATTTTATATCCGCTATTATTTTTAATAATAAAATATTTTTATAGTTAAAAGATAAATTAATCACATGTATAGATTTTTTAAGATAAAATAATTGCCATTTTTTAATTTAGAATGTTGAGATTAGGTTGTGATCAATTAATGTGATTTTTATAAAATACGTTGTTTTCAGTAAATATTTAAAATATACTTTGGGAGTTTTCAGTATGTTTAATGACATAATTAGTGATATAATAATGTTTGTCTATTCTCAATGAATAAAATATGATATGAGGTGTCCCATGTGTCCAATATCATTGGAAAATACCATGGTCAATCCCATGGCTTTACAAATACCAATAATGAGGTGTTCATTGAAATTAATAAAAAACTCCCCCTCTTTTACTATTAATACCCACCCATACCATTGTTTTCTTCAATCCAAATTCATCATAAAAGATGTTCTTGATGTTCTAATTCCCAAGGATCCATCAAAAAGCCTCATCAAGACCTCATTGTCTCGATGAAAAAGTTTTAGTAGTTAATTTTTAAGGTACGGGAATTTCCAACTTCACTTTTCTTTTGAAGTTCTCTTTTATGTGGTATGTATTTAAAAATATCAATACCATGTTCTTATATATAATTTTTTATATCCCTTTAATTAATTATGATATTTTATGAATTGGTGACTCATGTCCCCTCTATTTTAAATGTTTTATAAAACTATGCTTCATGATCGTTATACTACAGAATTTTCGTCTCAAAAGCTCCCTCTTCTTCTCAAGAAAGTATTTTATTTTCATTATATGAAGACAAAACCTCATTAATTTCATGGGTATTCATCTAGGAATAAAAATTATTTATTTCATTATGTAATTGAAATACGTAAAACCCTCATTCCCTTTATGCGTGTTATAAATGACATAATTATATTGTTTTATGCACTTTTTATAAACACCATGATTTTGATATGAAACCCATTTATTTTATTATATTTGGGTTATTTATGGAATGTTTGATTATGATATATATATATCAAATGAAAATAAATAAATTTTAAGGGTTATACCAGATATAACTCCAATGAATTGGGTAAATAAATTTATCTATAGAGATGATAGGTTTATGATACCTTGGTGAAAAACCACATGAATGTTTATAAAACCGTTGGGACAGACCATGATTACATTCTTATGAATGTCTAAAATAAATTTTGTAGCCCAAATTTAAATTTAATATTCATGTTCTTATTATCATGATATTCATATTTTTAATCTTTTATTATACTTACTCATGTTCTTATTGTATCTCTCAAGCTTACATGTAAACTGTTTTACATATTTCCCTTTACTGGACCGTTGGATAACCCTTTCATTTGATGTTTGTCCACAGGTTATGAGATGCAAAAAATGAACATATGATGTACATTTAAATAATACTTTAAAGTGGATTTAAATAAATTTATATGTTTTTTTGTATTATGTACCTTATTTTTAAGGCATTATAAGTTCCTCTATTTGATAAATTTAATGAAATGTTACAAAATAAAAAAGGAAAGATGCCATAATATGTGAGTGAAATAAAAAAATATTTTAGAAGCAGTCCATAAAATAAATTTCTCTCATTTTTGAGGAAAATATCATCCAAAAAATATATGGAAAATTTATTTAGGAAAATACTATTTTTACATAGAAATAAAATCTTAAAAATTAAAAAAAATCAAAATAATATTGGAAATATTTTCATTAAAAACACTAGAAACATATATAGTATGTTTTAAATAATTCAGTGATCATGAATACATATAATACTATACATTCTATATAATTTATGAAAACATTCATTCCACATTGTTATAAAAATCATAGAAAGTGTGTCATTCAGAAAAATACAAAAAGATTCAATTCAAAAATATTTTGTAAAAATTTTAAAATTTTTAAAAATGTTATTAAAAAATCATTTGAAAATAATTTAAAACATTCATGAAATTATATTCATAATATTGGACATGGAAGGAAAAAAATTTGACTGAAGGGAGAAAGAAATTAATTATTTCTTAAAAATATTGTTTTTTAATTTTAAATACCAAATAGAGGAATATAAAACAAGTACATGATCTTTTCATGAATAAATAGAGTGGAAGAAAATATATTGGGTTTAAGATAAAAATATTAATCAATTTTTCCAAGTGAGGCTTAAATACAATCAATCCCAAATAATTATGTGATTGTGAAATATAACCTTACCACTTTAGTAAATTTTGAATCATCATCAAATGAATTAAATAAGTTTAAATGGAACTTTAAATACCATGTAGATGAATAGAATCATGGAATAATATTCAAAGGGTTATTATATACACCACACAAAAGAAATAAGTGGTGAATATGAAAAAATGTCTCACAGAAGTAAAAGTGAGATGAGAAATCCCTTAATTCATGTAAAAAATGGCCTTATATTTCATTTATATCCTTTATAATAATATTATATCAAATATTTTCTTATGAAAAGTTTCCTGTTTAGTGAATTATACATAAAAAATTTATATAATAAAATTTAATTAAATTTTTAATTACTTATTCACTTATATACAGATCACATGTTTGAGGATGCTCAGTTCATAATTCCAAAACTCCATCGGTGTGTAGACCATTTTGAAAGGGTTCATTATTTAATCATATCCAGAATAAAATTAATAACATAATTATCATTTTTATAAAAAATTATTCATTTTCCAACCATTAAATATGGTTATGATAAATGAACTACATTATAATCATGAATACAGTATGTTGTTCGTAAGAAATAGTGGCATTTCCATTATTCATAGATTTGGATGGGATAAAGATAAATGTTATGTTTTCTTAAAATAATTATAACTATATCATAAATATCATAATTTTTTTAAATTCCATTATATATATACCATCCATGTGTTGTGGTAAAAAAATGAATCACATCGCTTTGTGAGGTGGAAGTCTTCCATACACAAAAACGATGTTATCATATTTGAATGATTGGAAAAGAAAAAGGTATATGATATGTTAATTTTATATAATTATTATTATTTAATGAAGATAATATATAAACATTAAATATGTCATCATTAATTTTGATGAGAGGTGTTGTCTAAAAATAATATACATCAATTTGCGAGGCGGTAGTTCTCTGTACACATGAATGATGTTATATTTCCCAATTCATGGAAGAGGTAATGGATAAATATTTTATAAAAAAATATATCATATTAGTATATAGTATATAATATTGATATTATATAGTAATAATAAAAAAATATATGATGTTTTAAAATGAAGAATTAAAAAGAAGGATCACATTAAAGCCGATTACCTTCACATAAAAGAAACTCATTTAGATATCATATTTGAGACACTAGGGTTGTTTTTTGGGAAAAAAAGCTATATAATGAGAATTTATATTTTTTGGAGAATTGTTTTTGGGTTTTGGTTATGACAAATGGTTTTATCAGTGTGAATAGTGAGCTGGAGGGAGTTCCCTTTTAAAATTAAGGAGTGACATTTTTATAAATACCAACAACTATTCAGTAACGAGAAGTCAATGTCAAGAAAAGTTAAAAAAAGATAAATAATAGAGTTCATGGGTGATATTATCAAGACACACCTCCACCATTCATAAGTATACATGTTTTAAACATTCTATTACATTTAACTCTAATGTTACTAACTTTTACCATTTCAGTTTTTCACAATGGTAATTAGTTTTTTAACAGTTTTTACTTTACATTATGAAAAAATTTAAGTGAATCTTATTCTATAATGGTAATTAGGATGACTAAAATAATTTTATAAATTTTATCAAATTAAAATCACTACATCTTTAGAATTAAATATAATATTATTACAGAGAAATGTGTCGAATTGTTTTTTCAAGAAATGAATTTTCCAAGAAATAAATGATGTTATGTTAGCTATATATCTGGAAATTATCATTATATAAATTCTAATTAACATATATATATTTTTAATATATGAATTTAATTTAAATATTTCCACAATATTATGTATTTAAATTAAATAAAATCGATAAACTCTATTCATTTGAAAACAATTTTCATGAAATGTGTTTCTATGCAAAAAAAAAATTATAACAAATTAAAAAAAATTATCAATTAAAATGAAATTAATTAGATTATTATAAATAAAATGGAATATATTTTACATAATTTATAAAAATAAAATATAATTTAACTTTTTTATTACTCAGTTTAGTGAAAATATATGGCAGTATTTGAAAAATTAACAATTTCCACTATGCACTGATAAATTAAACATTTCATAAAAATCCCAAAATATAAACCTATTTTAATTTTGATATTATGATTTCTAAAATTATATTCAATTTAAAAAAATGTCTTATTTCTATAAATGAATTATAATATCTTCGCAACGAAATAAATGATAATCATTTTTTAGGGAAATATATTTTTATAGAATAAATATATCTATTAAAAGCCGAGTGATTATTTATTTATAATTTATTAATAAATTTATATTGAGTAGGGAATTTATATATATTTTATTAAGAAGTTAATACTATAAATAAATACCCATTTAAATTTTTAGGTTATAATTATAATATATTTGATAGGTCATTTAAGCATAGTGTTCTGTGTCATATACACTATCAGACAATATGTTATTATTTTAAAAAACCTGGGTGTTACATTGTCAACCCCTTTAATAAAATTTTCCATATAAATTTGAGATTAAACATAGTAGTCAAATATTTTACAATTGAAAATACCTTTTTTTAAATTCCACATCATACAAAGGTTTAACAAAACATCATATTAATAAGAGATTCATAGAAGTATGATGGTCATCTAGAGTAAAACAGAACAATTATTCCAAGTATAAATTGTGTTTATGGGATTTGAAGATACGTTCATGGATAAAAATAATAATTCCCAAATGATGATGGTGAGTTACAATGATCATTGATCATAAGAATGGGAATAATCAGGATAATGTTAGTAACTACAAAACTATAAACATGTGATGGGGGGAAAGACCATAAATTCATTAGAAATTATGGTAATAGGAATAAATTTTTATTTTAGGATCCATTTCCTAGATTTGTGTAATTATTTTATCATTTAGAATAAGAACATAAGGAAATATAATTACTTGATATTTTTATATTTCATATGTACAATTTCATATTCTTTTTGTGCTTTTAACAATTTACACTTCATCTCTTACTCAATGGAATGAATATAAATTATGATTTTTTTATTCATAATGCACTAAAAATTACATCTATGGTATCATAAAGATTATAAAATAATAATAATATATTCATCATATATTTAAATATTTACCAATATTTAAATAGACACTACAAGTTAAGAAAATGTCCAAAAACATTTTTATTAATATGTGAGGCCAATGTTTAAAATAAATCATTCAATAAACCTACCTAAAAAATTACCTCATCATTCTAAAATTTTATTTTTTATTCTCCAATAATATTTTATGCTAAATTACATGATTTTTATTTAGGTTACATATAACTCAACTAAATGAAACATTTCCTAAAATATCGTTAATCCCATCAATTTTGTACAAAAATAAAAATATTGGATCCTAAAATTTGTTTCAAAATATTAACTTAATATTAGTTTTTCAAATTATGTATGTAAAAAAATTTAATATGAAACAATATATCACATACTCTATTGTTCAATGTTTCACCCTTATCACCATTCAGTTGTGGGTTCAATCCACACAGACTTTCCAGAAATTATGAGTTTTCTCCTCGTATATAGGTTGTACTTTTTCAAGAACTATATTTATATAATTCATATAACATTACCAAATTATGACGAACAAAATAAAATTAATATTAATGATCAAATAATTTTGTAACCCATAAGGTTTTCTTTACAACATATTTTCCCCCTAAAATCAAATTATAAAAATGGAATATTATTGCCTTAATATCATTGATATGATAAACCCAAAAGGTTTCCAATACCACCAACATTATTTTTGGAAAATTTTATAGTAATTTTTTAAAAAATATTTTTTTTACTAAAACCCACAAGAATTACAAAGGTTATATTACCATAAATGTATCCCAAAATAATATCAATCATATTATACTTCGATTAAATAAAACCTCAAAATGGGTATTTATAACTTTTAACATATGATCTAGATTAGAATTATCCAACCATGAAACTATATGTTTAACCTATGTCATCCATTATTTTAATATATTCACGTCCTATATGGGGGTTTCTAAAGAACATCTAAGTCTACAAAACATGTCTCCTAGTAGTATAAAATATAATTTTTTTTGTAATTCCCATTTTCATGAACTACGTATTGATCAAGTCAAATACAAAGGAATCATTTTTGGATTTTCTACCCCTAGGTACAACTATTACAGAACCATATCTACTTATTGTATCTATAAGGGGATATACTTTATTTGAAACTACTCTCTCTAAAATTTATCAATATTCTACGATATTTCACTATACATGGACTTATTCTCAATATTTTCATTAAGGTTATCACTAATGTATTATAATATTAATCAAAAAAATGAACTAGAAGTTTATCTGATACCAACTACAGATTCCATATCCTTTTACATATATTATTACCTTTTTTTAAAAATAAAATTCATTAATTACAACCCAAATATTGTGAGACCAAGTGTATTTGGATAAATAGGTTCATAATAAATCAATGTAAGAATAAAATAAAATATTTTTATTTTATTCTTTATAATGGGATAAAAAAATCCATTCAAGCTTTTAAACGTCATAGAAAATCTTGGGGAATGAATAGATAAATGGGGTGATCTTAAAATCAATATAATAGAATAATAATGATAAAGAAGTATAACTTGTGAGTCAAAAGTAAAACATTATATCAGAAAAGGGAAGGATATAGAGTAACCAAATGTGAGAATATCTTAAATTCCTTGGTATCATAACATCATGGAATCATAGAAAACAATATAGAAATATATAACATGATATAAACATGATTAAATGATATCTCCCTAGATAATATCAAACGTTGGATAATGTCCAACAATAAATTAGTATTACTCCCTAATACCGTACATGATGCCTCATGAGGCTATGACATTACTGAAATAATTTGAGAAATATTTTGTAACAACCATCACAACATTTTCATGATTACGTGTTACATAAATGGAAATCAATTATATGGTATAAAAAAGGAATTACACATGGAATGAAATGAGTTTCATAATATTGTCTCATATCACAATGAATGGAAATTTTGTAATAAATGAATTTCAGAGATGAAAATATGGTTTATATTAAACTATCAATATAAGGGAGGATAACATTGGTATATATGTGATAGACACACACACACATATATATAATCTATAAGGAATATATAACATCTTTTTTTATCAATATTAATGAAAATGTATTTAGAATATTACTTGGAATATTTATTTGAGGAAGACAACCTTTTCAATTTCAAACCACCTCTTTAAAATTATTATAATTTCCAAAATATTGGGGAAAATGTTTTCTTTAAAAATAAAAAATAAAACTGATAATGTAACCTTCAAATAATTTAATGTTCATGATGGAAGGTAATTCTATACAAGCCGTAAAATTTTAAAATCATTCAATTCACACTATTGTAAAAATGTTGAAACGTTCCGCATTTAGAAAGATATATGAACACTCCTATAAAAAAATTTTAAAAAAATTGAAATATAGGGAAAATGTTTTTACTAAATCATTTGTCGAAGATTAGAAACTTTATTTGAAAACACTAATATGGAAGACAAATGATTTTCGACCAAAGTGGGAAAAAATGTAGTTTTTCAAAAAATAATTTTACGAATTATGTTAAGTACCAAATAGTGTAAAATGGGACTTTTACATTATAATTTCATGAATTATCATATTATAATAAAATATTTTTGGTTTAACATATAAATATCAAACAATTTGACGAAGGGATACTTAAATATAATATATATCAAATAAATATAAAAGTTTTAAATAAACTGTTGCCACTTTGGTTACATTTGAATCAAAAACCTCATGAAAGATGTAAAATTCCGTGAAGTATTAAATTCCATAAAGATAATATATTCATTATATAACATTAAAATCAGTAGTATATACACAAATAAAGATATAATTGGTGAATATTGAATACATATCACAGATGTAAAATTTAGATATGAAATCCCTTACTTCAAGCCTATACATGTCATGTATATCCTTTATATCCTATATAATAAACATATATGAATTTTTATTTTTCTTAATAACCATATGATCATTTAATTTATTACACTTAGAAAATGTATTTATTTTATTCTTGTGATATATTTTACTACTTATTCAGTTATGTCTACATCAAGTGTTTTGAGGATGCATAGTTTGTAATTTCAAAACTGTATCATAGTGTCGACTATGGTAAAAGGGGTCATTGTTAATTAATCATCAAAATAATAATTATGAAATAAAAATAATTTTAATAAATAAATTATAATTTTAACACAACCTATAAAATATGTTCATGAATATGAACTATTGTACAATCATAGAGATGGATTTTCGTATGTACACATAAATAAAGATTCAAATTTTGAAAAATCATGATAGAAATATGTTAATTATCTTTTTATCAATATATAATAATAATTATATCATAAATATAATATAATTACTTTAAATAACCAAAAATATGCAATCCATGTGATTTGATAATAAAAAAAATCATATAGCTTCACGGGGCAATAATCTGATATACACAAAAATGATGTCCTCATTTTTCAATGGATGGTAAGGTAAGAAGGTATATGAGATGATAATTTTCAATAATTTTTTAAATTTCATCAATATAGTATAAAAAATAAAATCCATCATCCAGAATAGACCCGAGAGGTAATGATGAATATCAAATTACATCAGTTTGTATGGTTATAGTCTGCCATCCACACGAATGATGGTGTCATTTCTCCTTTGATGGAAGAAGAGATGGAAAAATTTTATGAAATAAACATAAGAAAATATTTGAATATATTATATAAATATGATATTATATTTTTATTGTTATGACATAAATGAAGGTGGACAAAGAAGAAAAAATAAGGATCTTGGTGAAGATAATTACTTTCACTTAGAATAACCTCCTTCGTATTTCTTATTATGAACCATAGGTTTGGTCTTTTGGGAATACAAAATAACTAGAATTTGTATAAAGATTATAGAGGAGATATTTTGGCTAGTTTGGGTCCTAGAAAATGGATTCAGTGGCGCAACGAGTGAGGGGTGGGCCTCCATTATAATTGAAGTGGATTGACTTTTTTTTAAATACTCAAAAATATTCAATAATGGGAATCCAATATAAGTTAATTTTCCTATGAAATTGGTAAATATTTTTATTTTTTGGTGATATTTTATAGAAAAAATTGCATTTTAAAAAATAAATTACTTAAAAATTTTATTTAACTTAGCTCTAAGTTTTCTTACTTTTAGCATTTTAGTTTCCCCCTTAGTTACTAGTTTTTTAATTGTTTTTATTATTTATTATGAAAAAATATATATAACCATTTTCATAATATTAATTATTAATATTGAAAATATTTAATCCATTTTATAAAATAAAAATCATAAAATTCAAACAAATAAATTTAAAACTATACCCCTTGAATGTGTCAAAAATGGAGTTTCATGAAATCCATTTTTCATTTAATATATGATCTTATTTGGACTTTTTAACTCACTGTAATAATTATATTAATTTTATTTCATATAAATATATTTATAATCTATTATTTTCAGTTAAATAAATCCTTAATAGTGATTATTTTTAATAACTAAATGGAAAATCATTATGCATAATACAACAGTTTACCGAAAACAACGTTTTAATCATAATAATAAACATATAGAAAAATAATGACAATTTATGAATCAAATTAAAATAGTATAATATAATAAATAAAATGGTAAATATGTAACATTAATACCAAATCCAAAATATAATTGAACATTTAAATTATTTTATTTTAATGAAAAGATATGATAGTATTTGAAAAATTATAAATTTTTATTATTCACTGGTAAATAAAACATTTAAAAAAAATCAAAAAATATCACCATAAATTAATTTTTATATTAAAAATTAAATAAATACATTAATTTCAGAATTTTTTTATAAACTTTCCATAAATTATTTATAATATTTTCTTCCAATAACCAGTAAAAAATATTTTTTATGGGAACATATTTTTTGTAGAATAAAATATCTTCATAAAATGTTGAGCTATTTTTTATTAATAGTTAGTTAATAAATTTATATTGAATATGGCCTTGATAAATATTTCTGAAATTATTTAATACTATTCATACCTACCAATTTAATTTATACGTAATAACTGTGATATATTTCAAAGGTTTTTTACGATTATTGTTTTGTGTCATATACACTATCAAACAATGTGTTTTTATTTTAAAATATTGAGGTGTTAGAAATGTTAGTATTAGAAATTACATGATGATTAGGTGATCCAATAGGTTAATAAACTTCTTTATAATCAAGAATATACTCCTCCATATGAATCATAAGAGAATAATTATTTTAAGGCTCATATTCTATTTTCACATCTATAGTTTCAACTTCAGAAACATCAAAAAGAGAAGAAGAATCAGTATCATGTTTTTCTATAACCTCAAGACTAAAATCTCTAATAGGATCCTATTTTTTCCATACTGGGATCTATAAATTCAACCCTACTGTGATCCCCTTTAAAATATTTCTATATCCTTATTAGGAATAGCTATGGAGATATATTCCTTAATAGGAGTAGTATGTAGTGTAATTAGTTCATATTAATCCTTCCTTTAAAATATTCAGAAACATAATTAAGGAAGAGTCTCATGAGTACTCAAATTTTTTTAGAATAGTGTCTATGAATGAATAACATTTTTAACACTTTAAAAACTTACCCTCATCCTACTCCACATCATTCCATTTAAATAAAAGTGAACAAATCCTATAAAAAGGATAATAATTCATATTACCATTTCCTTGATAGAAATGATACATTTGGTTTGTCATGTATAATGGAATGTTAACATTATTTTCATTCAATTATAGGTACACATGATACTAATCGTGTAAGAGATACCTATAAAACTCTCATTTCATGTGAAAAATTACAGTTTGAGAGAAATTATACAAAACATATATTTTATTTTCCCCATTATTAATTGCCTTTTTTGAACAAATGATTTCTCAAATAGGGATTAAATAAGCTCTTGAGGGTTAACCACATCTGTACTCATCTATGTTTGGCTAAAATAATATCTTACTTTGTGATTATGGTCAATTATTTCACCAATTCATCAAACGATTTTAAAAAATAATTTATATTTATTATAAAAAAATATTATTCACACACAACACAAAATTTATTAAATATATTAATATAAAATTTACAACCTTATTTATCAAACACAAACCCCGATCCCTTTCAAAAAAAACACAAAACCTTAAAAAAATATAAACTCTATTTAGAAATATATCTTGACTATTTAACCTATCAGGATTTATAGCCTTACCAGAAAGCACTCAATGCTAAAATCAAGAACACTTGCCTTATTTAAGGGTCGTCAAGCACCTTCCTCTATCCTTTTATAATTATACATTATTGATCTAAGTATAGAAATCCAAGGACCTTGGTTTTCAATGGTTCTGGAATTGGATTGAATATATTTATTTGATGGATCACATGCATAAGAAAATTGTGAAATGAGATAATTTGTATGAGATTTTGTGTTCAAGGTTTTTTAGTGCATATGTTTTTTGGTATTTGAGAAATGGATTTAAGAAAAAAAATATTAAAAAAATAAATGGATTTAAATAGTGATAAAATATTTACACCCTGACGCCTCTAGACTACGGACAATGCATTAATTATTAAATTAGCATTATTAAAAGAATTGAAATACCAAAGGAATGATCATTTAACTATTCATTGTAAATCTAGAGGCATAAATGAATATTATATTATAATGAAAAAGGTACCAATGTAATATACATAACAAAAACTAAAAACTGCATCCATAGAAACTCATTAAATGATCTCTTATTCAAAACTAACTATAGGTAAAAAAATGAAAGGGGAGATCTCAAATTCTAATTAAGGGATAAAAATAGTGGAAGCATGATTCAATAATAACTGAATCATAAAAATCTGGGCATAGTCAATATGGAAAGATGAATAAATGAATAACTCATGCCGTTAATAAACTGAGAAAGATACTATATCCATATATATTGTCATAGATAAAACCTAATAGATAGTAATAAATGATATTGAATAAAAAGAACTATTTTAAATTGGAATTATTGTATCTGGATCATGATTCCATAATACCATTAAAACAGTTTAATTCTATGGGTAGAAACCTGTCTGATTTTTTGGAATCAAACTCGAAGTGTTTGTCACCAACTGATTATCTCATGAGACCTGTCGAAGCATCGAGGGGCTATAGTAAGGCCTCCACATCACTAAATGTCCAAATAATTATTTATAAATTGATTCAATATAATAGAAATATATATTTAAATTATCCACATAGATTAGAGGATACAGATTCATCAACACTTCCATAGTTAAAACAACATCCAAAATAAACACCGTATGTAAAATTGAATAAGGCCTAGAAAAAAATGATATCCATGATATGAGAAAATGAATATTTAAAAAATATATAATTTCAAATGAAAATTTATCTCAACTAGGTAGTAGGTACATCAAATAATAATTATTAGGTTCCCAATACAATGTAAGTCACAATGAATGTGAAAATTTTGACAAAGTCCCTTGCCACAATGTAATCAGTCGAATTAGATGAAAAAACATAATAAAAATAAAATTAATCATTTAATTCCATGAATATAAGTAGAATAATTATATTATATAATAATTTGATTTACACATACAAAACATTCATGAAATAAGTGGCGAACAATGGAAATCTCATGTAAATAAAAGTGAGATGAGAAAACTCCTTAAAAACATTTCTGCATGGTAATAGGTGTTCTAGTGAGGGATTGATGAGAGGTGAAGGGGTATCCCAATATTTATGTATAATAATGGAAGCATGGGTTAGGTGAAAAAGCATACCCCATCATTAGGAATTAAAAATTAAAGTTCACATCATAGGGGGAATTCTTGAACAAAAGTGAGATAGAGGATCCCATACCTTATGCTCAATGGTGTTGTTGATTGTTCTTAAAGACCTGAATAATCAAATTTAGCTCCATTAATTTATAATTCTAGAACCTCATAAACATTTAAATTTTATTTTATAACCATATTAGGTTCATTAATGACCTTTTTGATGGGTTTAAGAGGTCCAATTTTATTGTTTTGGAATCATTTTCTTTCTTGGTTTTCATAATCCGTTTACTTGTACTCATGAATGGAAGTTGATTTTAAATGTTGTAAAAAAAAGAATAATTAATATATATTATTAGTTACATTAAATAGATATAAATTATCTTATATTTATTTTGGTTATATACCATGAGGATGACTAATTTGATAAGTTAATGATAAACGCTTGGATTTAGCTTGGCAGTTTTGTGAATAATGAACTTTTTTTGTATTATTATTCATTATAATAAGTGTTTAAGGATTACAGAACATTAAATAAGATAAAATAAATATATATTTATCTATATAAACCATTAAAAAGGGTTTCATGACCAGTCTGAAAGATAGTAATGCAAATTTAAAACTAGTCTTCCTTTAGTGTGATAAATTTAAACTTCATGGATGGTGTTTGAATTTATTGTATAAAAAGAGGTGAAAAAAAAGATATTATGATAAAATATTCTATTATCAAATTGAAAATACAGTACATGTAAGGTAATAGAATTATCATGGAATTTTAATGAGGTGTGGTGAGAATATATAACAATTGAATGGAACTTGTAAAAGAAATTGAACGAAAAAGGAAGATAGGTTCACCTTTTGAGTACTCCCCCTTTAGAATCTCTATAAGGACTTTGTTTTTGGACTTTTGGTGAGACCGGAAGGCTTTGGATGCAGGGAGTGGTAATGTGAAGAGTATTTGGTAGAATGTATGCATGTATTGAAGCTTGATTTGTGTGGGAGGAACAAGGGGTGAGGGCTGGTTTATATATTGGAGGGTTGGAGTGTTTTCTTAATATTATATCATTAATTTATTATTTATTCCCAAGAATAGATAGAGAGAGTATTACATGTCCTATAATAGTAATATTTGAATGTGAGTTCGCGATTTGGGTGGTTACATCAGTCATGATGCTAGGAATAGTTAATTATAATTATAATTTTTTATACTGTAAATTAATATATATTACTATTCAAAACAATTAATGTTTTTCAGAAAAATTAAAAAAATCATCCCTAACCATTTTTTATGTGTAGAATCTAAAAATGAACTCCATTTTTGAAAAATAATTTTTTTAAATAATAAAAATATATTTTTTAATTAATATAACTATTTAATCGAAAAATACAAACACTTAAAATATTCATATTACTTTTTAAGGTGCCTAAATTTATTTATACATTCATGGGTATGGATACCATTTATAAGAGTCATATTAATATTCATATGTTATGTTACCATTCATATGGGTAGGTTACGATTCATATGGGTAGATTACTATTCACCAAAAATTATGTTAATTCTATCAGACACTAAATATCACCCTCATCAAAACCGTATATGTCTATTCATTAAATTCAAAAAACCCAAGTGGAATATTTTAGTTCAAGGGATAGGTTATGACTATATCCTATAAATAACCAATTTTTTTAACATATACTTAGTGATTCATGGAATATATGCTATGAATTGAAAATATTTAAGAGAAATGAACTATAAAATGCTTGGAGTGTTATTTTATTCCCTCCTTTAGAAATATTGTCCTCTATTTTTTTTAATTTATGAAGACCTTAAAAAATATATGGGTGGTTCTTCTTCATAACATCCTCAGGTTCCCACATTTCATCCCCCATGTTATGGTTTCTCTAAAGAACCTTTACTAGACTATTTATCCATTTTCTCAATACCTTCTCCCTTGATTCAAGAATCTTCATATGCCTTTCACAATATGAATTATCAGGTTCTTGTTCTATTTCTTCATAGGTGAGTACATGCATTGGGTCTGTCATGTAGTTCTTTAAAAATGACACATGGAACATATCATGAACATTGCAGTGACTTGGTGACATTGCTAAATGGTAAGCTACAACTCCGATTAATTCCATATTTTCGAATGGTTTAATGTACATGGGGATTAGTTCCCCTTTCATACCAAACTTAAAGAAACCCTTCCAAAGAGAAACATTCGGAAATACATGAACTTTAAAATGGAATTCCATATCATTTTTCTGGTTATCAGCATAAATCTTCTACCTACTTTGGGATTCTTTAATATGGGTTTTAATTGTCTTTACCTTTATCGTGGAATCTTCAATAAGTTCTGGCCCTATAACTTTCCTCTCACCAACATCATCCCAAAAAGTTGGAGTTTGATATATCTTTCCAAATAATGATTTATATAGAGTCATTTGTATACTAGAATGAAAGATATTATTGTAGGAAAATTCCAGAAAAGGGAATTATTGATGCCACTTACATTGAATGTCAAGAAAGTATGATCTCAACATGTCTTCCAGTGTTTGAATAGTCCTTTCCGAATTTCTTTATGTATGGGGGTCATAAGCAGTACTCATATGAAGCTCAGTATCGAATGCCTTCCAAAACATTTACAAAATTTTGATCTATATCGGGGATATTTATTGGAAACAATTGATAGAGTTTCACCATGAAGTCTTAAAACATCATTAATATAGATTCTTTTTAGGCTCTCATGTGGTAAATCCACCCTTATATAAAGTAAATGTGCTGATTTTGTGACATGATCAACAATTACCCATATTGCATCAATCTTTCTAGGTGTCTATAGTAGTCCTATAACAAAATCCATTGTAATGTCATCCCACTTCCACATTGGAATTGATATATGTTGAATCATCCCTCTAGGATGTTGTCTCTATTCCATTACTTATTGAAAAACTAGAAACATTGACACATAGTCAAAAACTTCTCACTTCATATTATCCCACCAAAAATATTCTTTCAGATATCTATAAATCAATGGGCAACCCAGGTGTAAAGATAAATTTGATCTATGAGAATCATCTAATAGCTCCCATTTTATCTCAGGAACTGATGGAACGCGAAAACTCTTAAAAAATTTCTGAACTCCATACCCATATACGAAGTCTACAAATCTCCCATCATTAAGAACATTAATTTATTTATGAAGATTCTCATCATCAAATTGAGAGATTTTTTAACTTCTCTAGTAAAGATGGTTTAACAATCATTTTAAAGAGAAAATATGTTTCCCATTCTTTAATGATTCCCATATCCATCTTTATTAGATCCATGAATATATGATCTCTCTCAATCTTCATTTGGGTCATAAGTCCATGATATTTCCAATATAATGCATCTTCTACCTTATTTTCCTTTTCTAGGTGGTAATATATTGAATAATCAATATCATTGTGTTACTCTAGCCATCTTCTTTACCTCATGTTGATTTCTTTTTATGTGAAAATGTATTTCAAAGTGTTTTGATCCATTTATATCTCATATCTTACCCCATAGAGATAATGTATCAATATTTTCAGTGAAATGATTACTGCTGGTAACTCAAGATCATGAGTTGGGTAATTTTTCTCAAAAGTCTTCAACTTCCATGATACATAATGTATATCTTTATCATTTTTCACAAGGATTGAACCCACTCCATTCTTTGATGAATCATTGTATATCACAAATCCATCATTTCCAAATGTAAGAGTCAAATATGCAACATTAAACAGTATTATTTTCAATTATTCAAAGCATTCTATACATTCTTTTGTCTATACAGACTTGACCTCTTTTTGTGTGATCATGGTATGAGGGTTAGCCAGCCGGACAAAATTCTAAATGAAATTCCTATAGTAACCTTCTATGCCAATATAACTTTGTACCTCAATTATGTTTGTTGGAGTGGGCCATTCTTTGATTTACTTTGTCTTCGCAGGATCAACTATGATTCCATCCTCAGATAAAATTTGGCCAAGAAGATATACTTATTGAAACCCACATTCATGCTTGCTAAACATCCCATATAATTCATTTTTTCTAAGAGTTTTTTGAATAATTCTCAAGTGATTATCATGGTCTTCATAGCATTTGGAGTACACTTGGATAACATCAATAAATATGACAACAATGTTTTCAAGATATTACATGAAAAAACTATTCATTTAAATGATGAAAACATCAGGTTCGTTAGTCAGTTCAAATGGAATCACTATAATCCCTTAATTCCCATACATTGTTCAAAACGCTGTATTTGGAACATATTCCATCCTTACACAAACTTGAAGATATCTATATTGAAGGTAAATCTTTGAAATGTATTATGATCCATGTAGATGATCAAATAAATCATCAATTCATGTTAGATGATACTTATTATTTATTTTAATAGAGTTTATTTCCCTATAATCAATTCATATCCTTATGGATCTATATTTCTTCCTGACAAAGATGAAAGGGGATCAAAATAGAGGAAAACTGGTTTGAATAAATCATTTGTCACTTAATTCCTCTAGTTATTTATTTCACTCCACTAATTTCAAAGTGGCATTTTTATAGGGAGTCTTTGATATATGTCTTTCAGCAGAAATTAAATCTATATAGAACCCAACTTCCTGCTTTAGATAATGACTAAGTAAATCCCTTGGAAATATATCAATGTACTATTTCACTATTATACATCTTTAATTTGAAGATTTATTTCTTCACCCTTAGAGACTAGGGTCTCTTCCTCTCCAAGAATTGCGTTCATTAGGGATATTGGGGGTGGATCTAGATAAGAATAAGATGGTGATGTTTCCTCTCTAATGATAAGGGATTCTACACCATTTTAAAAAACTGTAACTTCCTTTATCTAGCAATAGATATTTGCATCATAATTTGATATCCATTTCATACCAACAATTATATCGAAGCCAATAATTTTTATGATGATAATGTTATCAACTAAAGCACGTTTATGTGTCATGGGGGGGGGGGGGACTGATCGACACACCATTATTGCAATGATACATCCCCTAGGAGTTCTCATTGACAACACCATTATTAAATGAAATTGGAAATGTCTAATTTTCTTCAAAAAAAGGGAATATATAAATGAATGTGATGATCCAAAATCAAATAATAAATTTCCCATGTTTTAATAAACAATTAAAGTACCTTCCTCCACATCATTAGGAACCCCATTCTCAATGGTTGTAATTTCATATGCTTTCCCTTTCTCTAGTGGCCTTTTCTGTGACATGATTCCTTATAGATTAGGAAACTAATTTTAATAGTTTCCCATATCTCTATAATTGTACCATTGAACATCATTAAATTTTTTCTTCCCATTTCACTCATTATATTGATGAACTTTTTCTCCAGAGTAGTAAAAGTCCCCCATGCCTTTCAATCATTTCCCACGAGGATTCTTTCCAGAGTTCTCACATAATGGGATTTTCTTTGACTCCATGTTCTCCTAGGGGATATCACAATTTATATGGTTATAAGAGTACCTCTTTTTATTTTGATTTCCCTTGAACAAATTTGATCTAGAAAACTCCATCATAGTTTTGATGGAACTTAATAATATTTCATCATATGATGAAAATTGTTGAGAATCAAGTTCCCCTTGAAGACTTGGCTTATGACCTTAAAATAAATGATCAATATAGTCTTCCATGTCATGTAAATAATATATGGCATACCTGGTTATTCTTGCGAAGGTATGCTCATAATCTCCAGCACACTCTTCTTACCTTTGCAGAAAACCAATGAATTTCCTCTTCATTATGCTTCATTTCTCATGAGGTAAATATTTTCAAAGAATATTTTCTTAAAAGTCCTACATTACAAATATTTTATCCTTTCTTCATCCATGGTATTGTGTATCAAGGACCAACATTGATCAGTATCACCCTTGAGAATATACACCTCCAACACTACCTTTACATTTTCATTCCATATTAATGCCATGGATATCTTTTCAAGGGACATGGTCCACTAATAAGCTTCTAATGGATTAGTAGTCCCACTAAAACATGGGGTATTTTGCAGCATGAAGCTATCCAACATAGGTATATAATGGTTATTCTCCATAACTTGAAAAAGTTGTCTCTATATGGTCATGATTTGATCTGCTCTAACATTGACAGTGTTGACTTTCTCAATGGGGAAATCTTTACATCTTCAACGAGTATTTATTCCCCTATTTCAATTAGGTATTATTTATAAAAAATTTCATACACTAGATTAGGTTATGAATCTTAAATATCAATGATCATAACATATATTGAAATTTTATGCATAGCTAATCTCATAAACATGGTTTCTCTGAGGAAAAATTTACATTAAAATCCTTCATAATGGATTGTAAAGAAAATTTGAATTATCCTATGGATATCCCCGAGGAGTTTCAATAGCAAGAGTGCAACAAGTCCCACTAACATGTATGAGGATACCATGGGTCATGCCCGATACTCCTTGTCGGAGTTTTCACTCCTATGTACATCTGTTCTAGAGCCACCTCAACATATTTGTATCTAGATAGGAATGAATTTTCTATAAATATCCAGAAAATTTATTCCTTAACAAAATAATAATATGTTTTTTTATGTTTATCATCAAATACTACATTAGGTAATTGTTCCCTAATCTACATTTTCTAATCTAGTTTCAAAATTTTCTACTAAACTTCCTTTAATACCAACTATAACACCCCGACCCCTGTCTACCAGAGTAGGTTCATTAGTTATTACTTTGGAATTATTAAAAGGAATGAAATCATGAAGGAACAATTTTTTTATTATTATTGAAGAAACTAGAAACATACATGAAACTAATATTACAATGAGAAAGGATACAGTGTACAATAAATAAGAAAAACTAAAAACTGGATCCACTGAAAGTCAATAATTGATATCCTCTTCAAAACATGCTAATGGTAAACAAATGAAAGGGGTGAGATAAAATTATTAGTATGGGTTAAAAATATAGTATTCATGAATCGAAAATAACTTAATCATAAACAACTTGGAAAAGTCAATATTGCAGGGTGAAAAATGAAAAACTATGGCAATTAATAAACTGAGAATGAAACTGCATCCATAGATTTTATCAAAGTAAAACCCTAATGGATAGTAATAAATAATAATGAATAAATATAATTATTATTAATTGGGAATCATTAATATGGACATGATACCACAATAGCATTAAAAAAGTTCAGTTCTGTGGGTAGAATCTCATGTGATTTTTTGGAAACAAACTCGAAGTGCATGTCACCAACTGATTATATCATTAGACTTGTCATTGTATCGAGGGGATATAGTAAGCCCCACCCATCACTACATGTCCAAATAATTCCTTATACATATATTCAATACAATACCAATATTAATTTACATTATCAGTATATATTAGAGGATACAGATTCCTCAATACTTCCACAGTTAAAATAACATTCAAAATAAACATTGTCTGTAAAATGATATAAAACTTAACAATAATCATATTCATGAAGAGAGAATTTTAATATATAATAGAAATATAATTTCAAATGAAAATTATTCTCAAATGGGAATTATGTGCACAATACAATGTAAGTCACAATGAAAGGGAAAATTGTGAAAAAGACCGTTACCACAATGTAATCAGTCGAATAATATAACAAAACTAAATAAGCATAAAATTAATCATTGAATGACATGAATATACATATAATCATTATATTATATGAAAAATGTCATTACAAATAGAACACATTCAATAAATAAGTGTCGAACATTTGAAATCTCACAGAAATTCATGTTCTCCGGGAAAACCCCTTACAAACATTTCGTCATGGTAACATGTGTTCTTATTAGGGATTAATGACATGAAAAGTGATATCCCATTATTTATATATCCTATGAAAAGTATTTTTTAGGTGTGAAAACATACCCCATCATTTGTAATTAAAATTAAAAGGGCACAACATAGGGGGATTCATGAATAAAAGTGAGAGAGACGATCCTTTACCTAATGCTCGAAGGTGTTCTTAATTGTTCTTAACGACCTGAATAATCAAATTTAGAATCCTTAATTAAAAATTAAAAAACATAATAAACTTGTATGTTCTATATTTTGAACTTATTAGGTTCATTAATTTCCACTTTGATGTGTTTAAGAAGTTCAATTTTATTGTTTTGGAAGCATTTTTTTCCTTGGTTTTCGGGATCCGTTTACTTGTATTAATGAATGGAAGTTAATTTTAAATGTGGTTAAACATCCATAATTGTTAATATATATTATTAGTGACATTAAAATGAATATAAATTATCTTATAATGATTTTTTTATATGCCATGATGATGACTCATTTGATAAGTTAATGATAAACAATTGGATTTAGCTTGGCAATTTTGTGCACAATGAACTTGTTTTGTATTATTATTCCATATTTTGAGTGTGTAAGGATTATAGAATATTAATTATGATAAAATTAATATATTATTATTTTTTTAAACTATTAAAAAGGGTTTAATTACCAGTCTGAAGATAGTAATGCAAATTAAAAACCTGTCTTCCTTGAGTGTGATTAATTAACACATCTCCTATGGTGTTTGAATTTATAGTAAAAAAAGAAAGGGAAAGAAGATATTATGATGAAACATTCGATCAGAAAAGAAAAAATCTTGTACAAGTAAGGAACATGAATTATCATGGAATTTGGATGAGGTGAGGTGAGAAGAGTGAATAGGAGAATGGAACCTGTAAAAGAAATTGAATGAAAAAGGAAGAGAGGTTCACTTCTTGAGTACTTATCCTTGAGAATCTTTTATGGCTTTTTTTTGGCATTTTGTTGAGTCCAGTTGGCATTGGACGTGGGTAAAGGACATGGGAATAGTATTTGGTAGAATTTAGGCAAGGATGGAAGCTTCAGTGGTGTCAATGTAAGATGGGGTGAGGGGTGTTTCATATAGTGGAGGGGAGGTGAGTTTTCTTAATATTATAATCATAAATTTATTATTTCTTCACAAGACAAGAAATAGTGAGTATTTAATGATCAATAATAGTAATATATTCTTGTGAGTTCTATATTTGTGTTCTTACAGAACTCATGATTCCAGGAATTATTAATTTAAATTATAATGTATTTAAACGGTAAATTAATGTATTTTACTACTCACAAAAATTCATGTATTTCAAAAAAAATATTAAAATTAACCATATACATTTTTTGACATATATAATCAAAAAAATGAACTCTATTTTTTAAAAATAATTTTTTAAATCTGATAAATTTTATTTTTAATTAAAATCATTATTTAATTGAAAAATATAAAAAATTATAATATTCATCTTCATTTTTAAAGAGCCTAATATTTTTATACATTCATGGGTATGGATACCATTAATAAGAGTCATATTAATATTAATAAGTATATGTTTATATTAATAAGGGTAGGTTACTATTCATAAGGGTAGGTTACTATTCATAAGGGTAGGTTACTATTGACTGATAATTATGTTAATTGTATTAGACTCTAAATATCACCCTGATCGCAACCAAATATGTCTGTTTTTCGAAATTCAAAACCCACAAGAGGAAAATTTATGTTCAATAGATAGGTTATGACTATATCCTTTAAATAATCAATATTTTCACATAGACAAAGTGCGTCATGGAATATAGGATATGAATTGAAATTATTTAAGAGAAACGTACCATAAAATGTTTGGGGTGTTATAATTATAGTGTCCCAAAATAATGATTTAAAATAATATTAAAATTATAATGCATAAAATATTAGTAAATTTAATTACATAATAAAATTCATGATAAATGATATCCTAAAAAATCATAAAAACATTTTTAAGGGAAAATAAAATCTTTTCAATAAATTTGTTTTAAATAAAATAAACATGTTTCTCTTTTATGAACAAATAATATATTTGAAGAGATAGTCTTATTAATGATAGCTGGTAATTTAGTTTTCATATAAATAATTTCAAGAGACATATCACATTTCAGAGAATAATCTCTCAAAAAATAATACCTTGAATAAATTTGATTATTTCTAGAAAGGTATATTTGTTTGTTAGAATTTACAATAACACCAGTGTTATAAAACTTTATTGTTTTATGATTAAAAATAAATATGAATTTCATTAAAGTCCCTTTAACCCACATAAATTAAACACAAAAACTATCAATAATAATGTATTTGGATTCAACATTAAATAATCTGATGAAGTTTTGCTTCACACATGAACCTAAAACTAATTATTTACTAAGAATGTGAAGGGTTCTTGAGGTTTATTTTATATCTAATCAAAAACTTCAAAAAATAAAAAATAAAAAATTGATTAAATTAAAATCAGTTGTTTTTGGGAAGGTAAGAGTATGAGAGTCTGATCCTTTCAAATACCATAATGATTTTCAACATTCAAATTATATTCACTATGATTTTCATGAAATTTAGTACATAAACATACCAGAAACATAATTTCTTGTCTTCTAGCAGTAATATACTGTAAAATCCCAATAATTTATATATATAACTTGTTTAAAACATGTTTCACAGCTTAATAAAAATCAATTTTTATTATAACATCCCATATTTTTCTAGGTACATATGTCTCTGAGTTTGAAGTTTTGGTATAAATGGGTTATGTGATTCATGGGATATTGGTGAGATAAAAAAATTTAAAAGAGGATTAGATTATTTAAAAGGAATGTGGGGTGAAAATTAACTGAAAAACATTTACACAACATGTAGTTTAATTAAATGTCATGTAATTGTGCGACGATTTGAATAAAATAAATTCAAGGAAAAAGTGGTTTTGGCATATTTCATTAAAAAATTATAGGATGTGTAATCACATTACATGTCATGTAAATACATGACCTGCAATTTTAAAAATGTTCTCAACAGAATTTTCATTAGATTCAGAAAACAAATTTTATTCTATTGACCATATGGATTTCTCTAGGCTATATGAGGGTTCCAATTTCACATTTTTACATCTTGTTTCTGTTTGCAATCCATATTTTGATATAGGAACCTCTTTTCTATTATCCCCACCTTCTTACTCATGGTTATTGGATGTGGAAGTATTTTTGGAATGTTAGTTAATAGTAGGGGGTCTATAGTTCAAATACCAAGGACATTATTTCTATCACATGTATGTAATTGTATAATTTCTATTAGATGGTAAGAAATTCAGTTTCATAGATTGAATTGATTAATTTGGTGAACTAATTAATTGAGCAGTTTGTGAATTGAATAATTAGTTATTGAATTAAATATGGGATATCAAGATTTGGAATTGAAAATGTAATTGTTGATTTTTTATGGAATATTTTGGATTGTGGATTGGTATAATTAATTGTCAAATTAATAAATGGTATTGATGTGCCTAACTAATTAGTAAATTTATTAAGGGGATTGTTGTGATAAACTAATTGCTGAACTAATAATGAGATAAATGTTATTAATTAATTATTGAATTAATTAATGGAAGTATGTGACCAAGGGATTATGGAATTTTATTAATTAATTGGTGAAATAATTGATTTTTTATTGCGAATTATGTGTTGCATTGAATGATTAATAGTAAAAATGAAATTCATGTGAGACTTGAAATGATGAATGGTCATAATGGAATACTTTTGTGTGTTAGAATGATGAATGGTAGCAGTGGAATTAATGTGGGACTCAGAATGATAAATGGTAATAATGAAATTTATGTGTGATGTGAAATGTTGAATGGTAACAATGGAGTTCATGTGTTACTGGAAATGATGAATGGTAAAAATGTAATTCATGTGTGACATGAAATGATGATGTGTAATAATTGAATTATTTTGTGAATTAAGTTGATGAATAACCACAATGGAATTATTATGTGTGACTAGAAATCAGGAATTATAATAGTGTAATTCCTATTTGAATGAAGATTTTGGGTTTCCTAGGGAAACCAGGTGTTATGGTGTTAAATAAAGAGTAACTATGTAAATATAAATTGTTAACTTTATTTATTTTATTTATTCTTTATACAACTGGATACACTTTTATAGACTATGTATTGTTTTAGACAAAATTTTTGGTGGCCTACCTAGTTGTAAACATAGCCTACTGGGGACGCCTGATCGTTACCCGAATTTACATCATGTTTTCCGAATTGGATAAATAAAAAGGCCCTGTGTTAGATGAATGATTTGTGATTGATCATGGATGGGGGAACCCGATGAGGTTTGGGAACTATTTAAGATTTTTCAGTGTCTTTTCCTTTTGTTTTTCACAATGATACATGGAAAATACTTTATAATGGCATTTATACTATCCGGTTTTGATGTTTTATTTCTAGTTTTGTATATATTGTGACATTGGTTTTTTGTTCTCATTTGGTTATTCTTGTTTATTTATGTTGTTGTGCTACACTGATAAAGAGGGTATAGTGTCCCCATGATTGATATTATACCCTATGTACTTTTTAGAAGCCTATTACATAGAGGGATTCCTACTCAAAGTCGTGTGACTGACTGAATTGGTGAACCATTGTGTGGAACCTGGTTTAGCATTTTATTACATGGTATCAAATGCTGTTTATTTTGTCTTACAATATGTGGAAATGTATAAAGGAGAATAGGATGGGTCAAGCCTTGGTTAAAGAGCTCATACATGGGAGTAGCTAACCCATGTATGAGGACAAAAGACAAGTACCTAGGGTGGGATTATTGTTATTGGATATTATTGTTATATTTGATGCTATTTAACTATTGGCGAGGCACTAGTTTTGTGATGTGATAATTCATTTGAGATTTTAGGAAATTTAAATTTTTGACTGGTATCAAATGATAGTTGAGTTGGTATGAATTGTTCTAGGATATTAGGATTATTATATGAACAAAATCATATTAGTAACTCATATAAAATGGGTTTTAGGTATGTTTTTCAACATGAACTATTTTTATTTGTATGTGAAACTGAACCGAAAATGGTGCCTATTAAGAAATTTCAAAAATTGAAAATAATTAAAGATGAGAATAAATGGGTGTCTAATGTGAAACTAGAATAATGTGAATGATTTTAAACTTCTTCACTATAAACTAGATGTATGATGGTTAAGGGTAGTTGTAGAACCACTATTGTGACCATGACATATGAAATGGGTGAAATTACTTGTTATGGATTTTGTAATATCCAATAAATATTTTATCATTATGTTACATTTCCTATGGTTCATGTTTATAATTTTATAGATATTTATATATTATAACGCAAGTTGATTGTAGGTAAATATGATATATATAAAGTTGATCTACCAGTATTGGAACCTAAGGCGCCAATAATGCCAAATTTGGAAGCTAGAGAGCAATTTCAAGCCAACTATTCTCACTTCATGAAGTTTATGGAAAGATATATAGAGTGAGTTGTGAAGAGTATGTATGGCCTTATATTGTAGTTTGAGTTATATAACCCTATTTATTTTACTAGTGAGGGTGGACCTGAGGAATAAGTGTTCCTGATTTAGTATATCTAGACTATATTCGACCATTTGGGGTATATACACCCTCACTTTTCATACATATACATTACTTAACTTTTTCAGAATAATTTAAACATTAAACAAAAATGAGTGGAAAGCTAATTTCAAAATTCTAAATTCAAAAATGGATTTTATTTTATCAAATTAAATTTCCAAATTTTTATAAAATTTATTATATTATTTTTCACAAAATTGCATTAAAATAAGTTCATTTGAGAAAATTGTATTTATAAACATATACATACTTTATAAAAAATTCAATATTTAATTATCAATATATTTTGTTTCTATAAAACCATTATAAAAAAAATATTTGAAATGAATTTATTAATATTTATATTACTATGTTTAAAGGGTAGGTTTCCATTGTCAAATTTAAAAAGGTATAAGAAAAATGATGCTTTATAGAAACTCAGTGTTTCATAAAACATAAACTATTTTGGTGTTACGTGTAGTGCAAGGAGAGTAGGTTATGTGAGAAAGGAATATTTGAATTAGTGATTTAATATAAAAAGTTATATTTTCAATTATGCATGAAATTAAAAATATAGAAATATTAAATTAAATTTAAAAAATATATTTCAGAAAATCTTAGGGTGTTACCTTCAACCCCCATTAAAATGAATTTATCTGTCAAAATTCATTTTGATTATAAAACGATTAATACTTTGATGTTAATTTAATAGAAACCAATATCATAAAAATGAACACTAATACTTCCTTCTAAAAACAGAATGTTGGAACCATAGCTGTTACCCAAAGAAAAATATGACTAGGTTTCAACATAAAAGAACAGAGGGTTGGAGTGAAGATTGGACATAGAGGAAAAATTTAAATATTTATAGGGAGTGATTGGTCATTCTCATGGGTTCATAATTAAGAAGGCATGCTTGTTTGTAAAAATTGACTGAATTAATGAGCTTTTGGTTTTTTTGAAAGATTGATTTTCTCAGTTATCAAAGATTGGTGATAGACCAGAGGATGAAAAATTGAACTAGTAGAAGATTGTAATAGTTTTTGTTAAAAATAAAAAAATTATGGTTCAATCACAAACAATTTAACGATCAAAGAAAATTTGAAGGCCTTAAGGTAATAAATATTTAGTGATTTATAAGGCCATTAGTTTAAAAAATGATGTTATTAGGATTTTTTGTGGTTATTATCCTTTCATTGTGTAATTATTTTATTGAATAATAATATAAGGTAATATACTTACTTGATATATTCCTTTAAACAAAATTTCATTCTTTGGATCTGCCTTTAAATATTTCTAATTCATTTATTACTTCAAGAAATGGATGTCCAAAAATAAACATTGATGCCCGAAGCAATAAAATACACTTGAACAGAAATTAAGGCCCAAAAAAAAAGAAAAATATAATTATTTATCTATAAATATTGTTAATAATCAATATGGTTAATACATCAATCTTTAAAAATAAAAAGAAACACAACTATTTCATCATTAATAGCTATACATAAAAAATAATTATACATTAAGAATGGCATCACATAGGCTAGTGGTAGGTGTGATACCCTTATCATTCTTTGGTCATGGATTAAAGAGACATGACCTTGTTGGACTGGGTTTGTTATCACCTGACATTCATGACATCCTTTTCAAAAACTATAATAATATAATTTCCAAAATATGATGGACATCCTTAAAATAAGGTTAATCCCTAAATATTATTTTACACATGGTTTCAGTACAATATAAATACATAAATACTACCACTAAATTTTATCTTAAAATTTTAATGAATAGTTAACTTTATAACCCCTTTGAATGTTGAAAATACAAAACATTAAAAAATATATAAAAAATCATCTTATCATTGATCCATCATATACCACAATGTTTCTCTTGGTTGTCACAATCCAAACATGTGAATAGCCTAATAGAAAATTTTCCTAGAAAGTGGTAATACTTGAATTACCCCAAATCTATTGGGAATGCATGTATACTTCCTTATCTAATGATTACTGGAAACATTCCATAATCCCAAGAAGTTGTAAACATCGTCCTAGATTGAATGAACTACTTATCAACAAGTCCTCAATTAGTTTCTAGGTAATCAATGTCATCCAATTTACTTATTCATATCCCACATATCATTATAAAGAAATATTTTAACATAAGGAAGATATTAAGGGTAATGTTTTACTTCATCATGTGTTTTATACGGACATCAATTTTGTATTAAATACCTTTTCATTTCCATTGGATTCTTTTAACATGTTATTGTAAATAAATAGAAAAAAATTTACTGGGAAATATAAATATATTTCACCTTTCATATTTATTGATTAAAAATACCTAAAACAACAATTACTTCATCCTTATTCCATTTACAAGGATAACCCATACTATTACATAACATATCATTCCATTCACTTTTCATCTGTAATCTCTTTATCATCTGCAATGTAACTATTAATAGCACTAATTTACTGATCCTTTTCAGGTTATTTCTTATTAGGACATCGATTTCCATAATAAATTTTTTATTCCTCACATAAACCACTTATATTTTTAGGATGTTTTAGGGATGCCAATATTCACATCCATTTCATTAATTGTAGTCATCATTTTTCCCTTATAATCCCTTGATTTGTGTACATCATTTCTAGAATCAAAACATCTTCTTGTTTCTATTTGAGATTCACTATGGTGATTCTTTCCATATTCTTGACAGAGGGGAAACCAAATCATCTTTCATCCATGGTCTCTTTTACCTAAACTATCAGAAAACTCATTCTTTCCCTTTATTTCTGAGTCTGAGAGTTGGTTAAGGTACATGTTCTTAATCAAGTTCCATTAAAACTGGCTGGGAATGTTCACAAAAATATTTCAATCTATTGATCATCCCACTTGACTACTCACTAGAAAACTTTCCTTCACATTCCACAGTAATCTTATTCCTTCCAATTAACACAATTTTATAAAACCAGATGCATTGAGTGAGCATTACTTATCACATAATAATACCACATATTCATGAAAATAATTACTTATAGGATGCCTAAATCAAGACAAATTCTTTAATATATGACGCCCTTGGTTCATCCTAGGTTATTAATTTCCATATTATATTTAAATACTTCATGATGCTTCTTGAAATGTTTTTGAATTTGCAACGAAAATCCACCGAGAGTGTCAAACCAAGTGTGAATTTAGGCCCATGGTCATGTACCAGATTACCTTGAGTCAGGACCATAGCATCTTGTCAGAGTTATTACCCCTTCGTACATCTATTCCAGATCCAAAAATACTTGTATTATCCATATATGGATGAATTTCTATAAAACCCATCAATCTATCATTTACAAAATTATAGGAAATTTTACGATAATTTTCCTTATACTTATACTTATTCCTAAATATTTTCTTATTGTTCTCACTAAGGTTTTTTAATCCTATCATCCAAATGATAACTAATCCTTTTACTTGATAGCAATAATAAAAACCCTCACTTTACATACCTTAAAATTACTTAACCCATTCATAATAAATAAAACATTAAATAAAATAATTCCTAAAGCTAATTTCCACATTCAAAATTCAAAAATGATGTTTTTTGTCATATTAAATTTCTAAATGTTTCTCAAATTAATTTTGTTATTTTTTACAGAAGGATATTAAAATAAGTTCCTCCAGAAAATATAATTTTTAAACATATAAGGAGTTTACAAAAAAGTATATTTTTCCCTTTGAATATGTTTTATTTCTATAATATAGTTATAAAAAATACTGAAAAGTATTTACTAGTATTAATATTACATCATTTAACTTCCAGGTTAAAATTATCTTATTTAAATAATTATAACGATAAAATAATGCTTCATAGAAACTCAACATTGGGTGTAACGTACACCTAGTCAATGTTTCATGATGCCAAGTCTAGTATGTTCCATGTGAATGGAATGTTTTTCATTGTTACTGGATATAAAAAACTATTTTCTTTGTTAAGTGTCAAGAAAAGATGACGGGATGGGACAAAACTTCGGAAATTTAGGGTTTCATGGTAGCGAACTCTATCCTTCTCTATGGATGGTTTGATAGACATATTTATGGCTTGGAGGAATGTGTCACTATTATGTCTAATGACTTCAAGGATAGATCAAATATAGATGCGTGCACAGGTGTTTCGACAGTATAGAATCGAGTTGGGGCTGTGTTGAATGATGCGGCGATGAAGGTCGACATGCAAATCCCGATAGGTGTAGTGTCTGAGTTCTAAGCATCGGATCCCTGGACCGGGTTTGACCCGAGAAATGTGGTGAACATGCCATCCGATGAGGCTTTAGGTTACATTTCGGGAAGTGTGAAATCAGAGTCACAGTCCTGTGATATGGTCAATGTAACAATCAAAAGCATGGTATGATGTTCATGACAAGGGAGTCTTTGAGATGCATGCCTTTTTTAACATCAATTGGGTTATTGATTCTCCTATTCAAAAGAAAGGAACCATTCCCCAAATTATTGTTGACCCAACTTTTCTCTCAAAATGTATCAAAATGGGTGATTTCTCAATCATTGCTTGGTTATTTCCTCTTAAGGGCTCAGAACCTCTAAAAATTGATGAACTCAAAGAGCTTATTTTATTGATCTAGGACATTTCATCCTAGAAATGTGTCTCATAAATATGGGGATATTTCTATATGTTATTCCAAAATGAGAAGCTAAATGTACATGCTTAGGGATTCAGTTCTATTGCGCTCAAACATGGAATTATTCACTTTCATGAATGTGCTAAAAAATTCAACCCATTTGAGGTGAGTAACACCACTACAAAAATGTGGGTTAGGGTTTATATTTTAAATTGGATTCTCTACATTCCAAAATTATGTATGTCATTCCTGTATCTATTGGGATCATGATTAAAATAGATAATGAAACCGAAGTGGCTCTATTTGGTCACTTCCACAGGTTCTTGGTAGAGGTTGAACTGGGCGCGACTCTAGTTGAAAAAGTAATGCTTTCCACTGATGATGATGTTATAGATTTGAAGATCATTGATGAAAAAATGCCAAAATTCAGCAAGATCTATAATTTCATATTTCATGAATCAATTACATCTAGATGCTCTATTATACACAGTTTCTACTCATTGCATGGACACAATGTCAGCGATTGTACTAAAAATTAAATCTTTTCTGGAAGGTAGATATTCCACCACTATTACAATCTGAGGATAATAATGGAACCTGCAAAAATCATGATGGAATTAGAATTGATGCAGATATTTTAGATTAGAAGAAGGATGCACATGGAATTGTTCCCCGGGATGTTGTCAGGCCTCCGTTTTGGGGAGACTGACCACATGACTCGCCTAATTCTGAGAAAGAGATGATGTCTTGGGCTACCATATTCTTGTTAGAGGTTAATGTCTACAATGATGATCCTTTTTGAAGAGGTACGAGTGTATAATTACATTAGTCTCAAATACATTTGGATTTAAATATTACAGGTGGTGATGATGATTTGATTATTGAACAAGGGTACGAAGAAGAGATACAAAAAGATGGCGATCATCATCTTTCGAAGGAATTCATGGTTACCTTATGCAATAAAAAGGGTAAGAAAATTTTATAATTAGACTCTCCAGTCATTTTTGAAATCTGTTCAAAATATATTGTGGATAATGAGGGATTTCATCTTGTTTCCTACAAAAAGACAATGTCTTTGGTTGTGCCATCAATGAAATCAGATGCAGGTAACATCTCACTTCTCTCTCAAAATTATGTTGGTAACATGAAGATGCATGAGTCTATGCTACACTCTCCCGATGAGGCTAGGCCACAAGAGACTATTACTACTCCTAAATAACAACAGGCTGAGGGGATGAAGACACCACTAAGAAGAGTTACCTCTTAAGAAAATTGTGAGGTGCAACATGAAGATAGATATGACTCTGAAAGCACTGATGTTGTGACATTACATGAAAGTCTTAAATACCTTCCTCCATGAAGCGGAAGGTCGAGAGGTCGAGGATGTAGTCACGATCGATGTAGAGTTTGATAGCATGGAATTATCGAAGAGGAAATGAAACTAATGGAATGATCGATGAAAAAGATAGACATCTTTCCTTTTCCCATCAGATTTTATTTTTCTATGTTTTCCCCGACTATTTTGGACTCCTATATTTTTATTGTCATTAATAAAATAGGTACAACCTCTATCTCTCTAAATAACTCTTTCCTATGTTGTGAGAAATAAAAAATATCAAAAGATTAAATTAATTCAGAAGAAAATATTTCACAAAATATCTAGGAATAAAATGGAGATTCTTTCCTAAAGAAGGTTCATGTTATATACTTATATGTTGTGAGGATTAACAGATCACTAGTGGGATGTTCGGAATCAGACTGGAAAGGCCGGTGGTATGTTATGGAAGGAATTCATAGAGATGTTCATGGAAGAATATTATCTAAAGACGCTATGAAATGAGGGAGTAGCTAAGTTCATGATGTTGACCTAGGGGAGTATGTATGTAATGGACTATACTGGATGATTTATATATTTGCAGTGCTTTTCTCTAACATTAGTAGGGGATGGAAAATCTATAATGATGCATTTATCATACCTAAAAAATTTGAGATAAATTCCCTTGTTACCCTTTATTATTTATAGATGTTTAATGAGGTGGTGGATTAGGCTCTAACAGCTGAGGGAAACCTGAAAGAGTCTTCTATTTCATTAAAAATGGTTTCTTATGGAAGTTCTGGAGGTAAGTATTATTGGATAAGGAGGCATCTCTAGGAGGGTGTTAGTCAGGGTAGTGGAATGTAGAGTGACCATACAGAGGGGTTAGTTACATAAGACCTTACCAAGATTTTATATCATCAATGTTGTAGGTAGGTCCACTATCATAAACACTATTTGAAACCACTAGTAGTGTGCCGATCTTCTGACAATATGAGATATCTATAGAAGTTCTGCAAGAACATGTGACAAATAGTTAATAATAGGGGATCTAGACATAACCCGGGTGCATGGAGGTAATATTCTACACCATATCAATTTGAAAATTGGATTTCTATTTGAAATGGTGTTAGAGGTAGTGGATTCCATACTTTGGGGAAAGAGATCCCTTATCAGTAGAGTGGTGCAACTGAAGGAACTCAGACTACATTTTAGGGAGTATGGGTAAGATAGTTGTAGGTAGTTTATCTGACCATTGTAGATAGCGAGGCCATAACATTGACAATGAGAGGTACTATTTTTGTATCTTCTATACTAGATATTTCCTTATTTGATACTGGTGACTCTCATTCATTTATTTTATCATATCATGTGAATTTTTTTAGCCTATTTATGGATTTCATGAGTTGGGTGTTGATGATAGATAAATTTTTTAGTGTATGGTAGAGACACGTATTTTTTATGAAAAGTGTTTTCTATTGAAGTATGATAATATAATTTTCTATGGGATCTTTATATTCTTGATATGTTAGTCTTGGAACAAATTTTTGGTATTGAATAATTAGAAGCACAAGAAGAACAAATTGATTGTTACTATAGAAGAGTAACCTTTATGTCTCCCAAGGGCGACAATTACACTCACCATGGGGAATTGGATACCATGGTGGGTCATGTAGGTCCAGTTCGCTAGAAACTAGGAAAGATTACCACACAAGATATAGGTTTGTCATGGGTTGACGACAGTCTGATGCATGATGTCTTTCCACCATTATTAGATAGGTTTCAAGACATGTTTCATGAAGACTAGTCAGACCCCCCACCTGAGAGAGATGTAAAATTTATAAATGATCTCATGCCAAGGGATAAACCAGTTTCTATTCCACCATAAATATAGAATGAATAGGGATTCAAGAGATTAAGAATGAACTGTAAGAGTTTGGATATAAGGGTTTTATCCATACGGGCATGATTCAATGGGTTTCTCTAGTTTTGTTCTTTATGAATGTTTACATGACTCTATATTTATGTGTTGGTTACAGTATGTTTAACCAGATTAATGTAAAGAACTTGTATCTTATTACACATATCAACGATCTTTTTCACTAGTTGAGGTGATCTTGTGTATTCTCAAAGAGAAACTTCATATCAGGGTAACATTGGTTGAGAGTACGACCTTCTAATATTCCAATTCCTACATTTAGTAGTAGATGTGTCTGTTATGGGTATTTTTTAATGTTGTTTGGGTTGAATAATGAACTATTGGTGTTTATGGCCATGATGAATAGAATCTTCCATTTGTAGTTCGATCAGTTTGTTTTTTTTGTTTTTGGATGACATATTTTTTACACCAAGACTCATTAAGATAATGTCTATCATCTTGAAATTTTGATGAGTACCCTCAGAGATCATTAACAATACCCCAAGCTAACTAAGAGTCAGTTTTGGATTTATTGGGTACACATTGTGGGTCACATAATCTCAGATGAAGGTGTATTAGTAGACATAGTTAAGGATCAGGGAGTTGTATCTTGAGAGTAACAAAAGAATGTTTTTGATATCTTAAGAATTAATGTATTAGATTTTTATTACAAGAGATTCATTCAGTACATTTCCCAATTTAATGATCTGGTTTCAATATTTAATTAAAATGGAATAATGTTTTAATGGGTGGAGTCATGTGAGAATGATTTCATAGAGTTGAATAAGAACCTGACATCTACAAATATATTGATCCTACCCAATCTGGGTGAGGAGTATATGATGTATTGTGATGTTTATAGTGTTGGTATTGGAGCACTGTTGATGTTGGGAGATCGAGTAGTTATGCATGGATTCCAATTGGTGAGGCCACATGAATGGAATTACCCTATGCATGACCTTGAGTTGGAAGCATTTGATTGTTTGTTTTTGTTTTGGGTAAATTATCATTAGGTAGAAATGTTTATAGTTTATTGTTATCATAAGATATTGAAGTAAATCTTTTCATAGACATATTTTAATCTTCGGTAGTGAATGTGGGTAGAGTATATTTTGTATGTAAATTTTGATCTAGCATATAATATCAAAAAAGTAAATAATGTTTCTGATTCATTAAGTAAGAAGTAATATACTCAGGTTGTTCAAGAGTCTATTAATAAATAGAAGATGATGGCGTTATTGGTTGAGATTCATATTGTGGTCCAAGAGAGTCATGAGAAGATGAATCTCATGCTATTTTTAGTGTACTTTAAAACTTTTATCCACATTAGAAAAATGAATTATAAGGATTCAGAGTGTCTGAACATGATGGAATTACTTGAAGGTGGTGAGTGTCCTACATATTGGATCATAGACGTGGATGATATAATCTATGTCATGAATCATGTTTTTGTGCTTATGATCATGAGGAACGAGCTAATGTGTGAGTTTAATGCCTCAAATTGGGTGATAATTATTGGTTTTACCCAAAAGTATCATGACATACAATGATATTTTTGGTGGTCAGGTATGATAAGAATATAGTAGTGTTTGTGACATGATTCTACACATGTCAATATGTGAAGGATGAGAATCTATGACTTGGTGGTTTTCAACATCAATTCGACATTCTGAAACGATTTTTGGATGAAATTAGTAAACATTGATTGGTGGGTCTACCAAGGATGACATGTAAGAATGATTCTATTTGGTTGGTTGTAGATTTTTTGACATGGGTATTTCAGTTCTTGCCTATATGAGTTAATTTATAAGTGGAGTAGTTAAAAGATTTTTAGGTTTAAGAAATAGAATGTCTTCATGGGGTGCCACTTTACTTTTTTTCTGACCCTGACTCACATTTTACTTCATGTTTATAGAAGGGATTATAAAAGGCATTTGGTACACATGTTTTTCTATGTATGACATTCCTCCCACATATATATATATATATATATATGGTAGTCTGATCTGATTATACAGGTTCTTGAGGGTGTACAATTTGCAAGCGTTCTGAACTTCGTTTGGTCATGTGAGAGACACCTAAATCTTTTAGAATTATCATATATGAAAAGATATTATGATATGACATAGATGACATCATATGAGGCAATTTATGGTAGGATAAAAATATGTCCTCTATTATTAATGGAGGATTGAAAGTCAGAGATGTTGGGACTGATAATCATGCAAGAGAAATCAGAGTAGGTTTAACTTATTCTAAAGTCTATTGCAATGAATCAGAGAAGATAAAAGGAATATATTCATATATTTCAGTGAACCCTATAGTTATTGAGGGTGACCATGTATTATTATGGGTAATGCTTAAGGTCCTAATATTATTTGGAGATAGGAATGTTGGCGTCTAGGTCTTTTTGACCATTTGAGGTTGATGATAGGATTATGCTATTGGTGTATCTATTACCTCTACCATAGAGGTACAGTTCTATGCATGATTTCATTAACATGTCACAACATCGTTAGTATCACCAACAACCTTCTCATCTAATCTATATAGATGATTTTGAGAATGCAATAGATGTGTCCATTGAGGAGCATCTTATACCTGTTGTGGATTATAGTGAGAAAGTTTTGTAGGAAAAGTTTGTTATGATAGATCATGTATTGTGACAACACAGACAAGTTGAAGGGAAAACATCAGAAAGATATATAAGTATATATGAAGGCATAGTGGCCCATTATTTTTGATGTTCTATTGTACATATACATGGTAATATATCACAAGGACAATCTATTATATGGTGGGGAGATTGTAATATCTCATATTTCTCTAGATATATCTCTGTTTGATTTTTTTTATTCTAGGTATAAATGGGTTAAGTGATTCATGGGTTCTTAGTGAGATTAGAAGCATTAAGAACGATTTGGATTGTTTAAAAGAATAATGATCCAAAAAATAAAGTGAAGAAAATTTACACTCCATGTAATGGTATTACACATTGTGTAATTTTTCGAGGGATTTAATTGAATTAATCTATGGTGACAGTTTTTTCAGTGAATTCCATTAAAAATATTTAAATGATGTGTAATCAAATTACATTCAATATAAATTACTGACCTTGTATTTTAAATATTATTTGTGATTGAATTTTCATATTTTATGTTACAAAATTTATCCTCTAAACCATAGGACATTCACTAAGAAATGTTTCGGGTTCCAAAATCCCTGATGGACATCCTATTTGTGTGAGAGATCCCTGTTTTGATATAGGAACCTCTTTTAAATCATCTGCACCTTCTTCCTTATGGGATTTGGATGTGGAAGCAATGAAGGATTGTTTTTTAAAGGTAGGTTGTATATAATTCAAATATGAAAGCCTTTATTATTATTATATGTATTTAATTGTAGAATTACTATTAGATAAATAGTAATTGAGTTTCATAGAATGAATTAATTAATTTTGGGAAATGATTAATCAAGTAGATTATCAATTGAATAATTTATTATTGAATTAATTATGGGATATCAGGATTGTGAATTGAATAATTAATTGTTGAAATTAGAAATGGGATATTTCTGATTTTGTATTGTGAAAATTAATTTTCAAATTAAATAGTGGTATTAATGGGATTAAATAATTGGACAATTAATTAAGATGATTGATATGACGAAATAATTGTTGAATTAGAAATGAAATGTATTAGAAAAATTAATTTTTGAATTAATAAATATAATTACATGAACATGAGATCATTGAATTTGATTAATTAATTGGTGAAATAATTAATTTTGTATTTTTATTTACATGTGACTTTGAATGCTTAATGTTAATAATGGAATTCGTGCGTGACATGAGAAGATGAGTGCTGATAATGGAATTGTTTTCTAACTTCGAAAGTTTAATGCTAACAATGGAATGCATGTGTGACTTTGGATAATGAATATTAATAATTGAATTCATGTGTGACTTGAAATGACAACTGGTAACAATGATGTTAATTTTTTAGATGAAATAATGAATGATAACAATGAAATTCATGTGTTAACTGAAATGAGGAAGGGAAATAATTGAATTCATATGTGAATTTAAATGATTAATAATAACAATGGAATACAAAAATGTGACATGAAATGATGAATACTGATAACAAAATTAATATGTAAATTGAGAATTCAGGTGTGCTTAGGAACCTAGGGGTTGTGCAGTTAAATAAGGGTTAATTGAATAAATGTGAACTATTCACGTTATTTCTTAAATTTATTCTTTATACAAATACAAACACAATTATTGAATGGATATTGTTTTACACACCATTGGTTGTGGGCTACTGAGTTATACTCATATCCTATTTGGGCTACCTAATCAGTACATGAATAGATTTCATGTTAATAGGATAAGATAAGGGAAAAGCCCAGTTTTTGATAGATGATTTGGGGTGAAGCTTGGATGGGGGAAGTGGATGTTGTTAGGGACCCTCTTGGGAGTTTTTAGTTCCTTTACGTTTTGATTTTCTCTATGACTCATGAAGCATACAATATCATGGAATGTCTACTTTCCAGTTTTGATATTGTATTTCCATTTTTGGTCATCTTATGACACTGGTTTTGTTCTCTCATTTGGTTATTATTATATATTTCTTATTTTGTGATACATTAATAAAGAGGATATCATCTCTCCATGATCGATATTAGATCCTCAGTCTTATTTGGCGGCCTCAACTGTATGGGGAGGCATTCTTAAGGCCATGTGACTGATCGGATTGAGGGAATTAGTGTGTGGAACCCAGGTCGGGGTGTTACATTTATATAGAAACTCATAGGAATTTACATTACAATACTCTTATCAACACCAAATTTCCTAAGTAATTAACATGTGTATTTTCATTTATTTAATACATTTGTAATTTCCTTTTAATTAATCTAAAATCGATGAAATAATTTTATCTCATAGATTATGATATTTTAAAATATCTCTACTTGAGTATTTAGAAATTATTACAATGTTTTGGTTTAATTTATCCAAGAATAACATCATAAACACTTTTTTTGAATAATAAATATATCCTTTTATAATTTCTTTCAAAAAATGGAATGATTATGCATTTATATAGAAAAATAATTTTAAATAAATAATAGAAATTAATCTTTCATTCTAATATCTAGGGGCTTTTTTATCACCATATATGGATTTAAAAAATTGAAATTACAATTTGGAAAAATTTAATTTACAAAACTAGGATGGAGTTCAATGTAAAAATCTTCCCTTACTAAACTACTTAGAAAATATTATTTAACATCAATATTATATAATTTAAAATTAATATGAGATGCATAGGTTAGGATAATCTTAATAATTTATATTCTAACAATATGGGAAAATATTCTATTATAGTTTATTATTTATTCTTGATTTTGGCCTTTTGCAATAGTTCAATTTTTATTTATAATGATCACATCATGATCATCTTTATTATTTATATAGACCCAGATAGCTCCTATAAAAATATAATAGGGGGTTTATCAACTAATTTACATAAATTGTTATTTTTGAACTCATTTAATTCACGAAAGAAAATACCCATCTCTCAGAAGCTAGGGTTTATTCTATGATTTTAGGTTTAAGATGAGAGATAATGAAATATAACATGACAATGATTACTAAAAATATGACACTTCATACCCATTTATTTAATTTTTCTATAAATTTCACTTAAGAGTCTTAATTTAAGGTTATAGTATTTCTAGAATGAACACTTTTAGGTTCACTGATTTCTATTCTTTTAGTACAATTTCATCAAAAACCAGGTTCCTAATCATCATTATTTTTTAATTAAAAAATAGGGTCAAGTATCATGTTTTATATAGAATCACAAAACTCATTAAAATGATTCTTTTTTTTTTGATTTGGAGGATCACTTACATCAAATTTCAAATGAGTTTCTTCTTCAAAAATCTCAGACATTATCTTTTCAAAACACTATGAGATTTAACATTATAGGATAAAGAAGAAGTATTCCTTCATTAGAATTTGGATAAAACTTTTAAAGATTATACTTCGTGTTATGAATATAAATTTTTCAGTAAAAACATTTAAGTATCCCACTTTTGGGTATATAATATTCTATAGATCATATATATTCTTCTTTAAAATTAGCATGATTATATTTATATTTATGAAATATCATATTTTGTTAATATATTTATTGAAAAAATGAGTTTGTGTATGATATTCAAATAATATAGTCCATGATGTTTTGTGTTGTATCAAATTACTCCTTTCAATAACAACATTATAAAAAGGATTAATATGGGAATAAAAATTGGGCTTTATACCAATTATGGAACAAATAGAATAAAAATCATGATTTTAAAATTCACTCCTATAATTTAATTTAAATAGTTAACTTTTCTAATAAAAAATTGTTTTAAAATATTTTCCAAAAAATAATAAAAATATGAAAAGATTATCTTTTATGTCTAATAATGAAAACCCAGGTAAATATAGATAAACTTATAACTAAAACCTAAACAAAAAGTTTACCTCCTAGGATATCTAATACAGTTGGTAAAAAATTCAGTTCAGATATATTCTAAGTGTATAGAATTAGTATCCTATTTAATTGATTTTAAAAATACAAATTCCTTTAACACGTTATTTAGGCATCATAATGTGTTTTGACCCAATCTATGTTGATGAAAATGTGAAAATAAATTTCATTTATATAACTTACTAGAGGAATAAATATTAAAATGTATAAGTTTTATATTCCTAATAAAGGATTAATTTACTTCATTGTCTAATAAGTTTCTATTTTCTCAACTAAAAGTTTCAAGATCGAATGTTTAGATATTTTCATTTCATAGTGCCTTTATTTTAAGGGACTTCTCTTTAATGATAGATCATTCTATAAAAGAATAAGCTAAATTATAAAATTTATAACAATGTTAATAAAAAATCAGGTATTTATTTAAACCTTTAATGTATATAAATTTATGGATGGAAATTAAATAGATATTTCTAAATGATCCATCTTCATCAACTCTACCTTTAACATTACCACTAAAAGTTGAATATCCTCGGTGATTTTTGTGTAATGGGTGAATGTTTGAGAATATATACACATATGTATTGACAATCCATTTACCATATACCACTTATAATTTATATTATTATAATTTTTTTCCAACAAAAAAGATCAAACACAATGTGTTTTAAAAAAATATTATATTTTTCCCATAAATATTAGTGACTGAATAATTTTGAATCAAAATATAATTTTCTTGTATTAAAATCTTAGAATTTAATTTATAAATATTCATCAAAATAAATTCATGATTAAGAGAATAAAAATGAGGATTTCATAGACCAGTAAAATTATCATAATATCAATGTTCTCTAAAAAAACAATAAACTTTTAAAAGTTTTTTTATAGAACAATTTATAAAATAATTTATATATATCTTAGGAATATCCACATTACTAATTAAACAAAATTTTTATTTATTTTTTCTATTTGTTCAATGTATTTGATTGAGACAATTTTATCCCTTATCAAAAAATATTATAGTATCTATATGTGATTGTATCTAATTTTGAAATATTTAAATTTTATCAATATGATCTAAAAAAAGAAAACATATTTATCTAGGTTTGTTTTTAGGTATGAAATTTACTTAAATGGGGTATAATTTTCTCTTATATCAATATAATATTATTTTCAAAGAGTTTTTTTATTTTTTTTATTCTCTGAAAATTCTTTTAAAGTAGAGTACAATATTCAATCGAATCTTGAAAAGAGAAATTTTAATTCTCAAAATTAGATTCATTATCTAAAGAATAAAAAGAATTTAACATAGGTTATTGTTCTATAAAGCACATACTAGATTTTTTATTTTGAAATTTCAGCTTCTATTTTAGAATATGAGTCATTACATGAATTTTAAAAAAAAATCCATGTATACATATTTTATATTTTATCCTTTTATTTTGAGATCTATATTTCTTTTGACTTTATTTACATATTCATTTTTCCCTTTTAGTTGAGGGTTTTCGATTATTATCCATTCAATATTTTTACACCCATTGATTTTAAACACCTTAGTTTTATCATAACACTTATCATATTTGTTGAATGGATTCTATAAAACAATTATTTTCTTATAAAATGTTTTGAAAACACTTTTCAATTGAGAAATATCACCAATTATGTTAGATAAGTTATATAATAATATATCTTTTGAATTATGTTCTCTAATTGAAGTGGAAACAATCAAGGGAACAATTTCTTTCATAACCAATATATATTCTTTAGCTTAAGATTTCATTCCATATTCAATCATCATAAGTGTACCAATATGGTCTTAATTTTTAGATAATTCACATGTGTGGACAATCATATAGAAATATATATACTATTACATTTTGATGACAATACTCTTATAAAATTATGTGATTGATCTGGTAATGGAATATGTGTTCCAAGAGATGCAAGATTAATTTTCTTTTTTATAATTACTTTTTAAATATGGGGATTGTTTCTCTATCTATGTTTCTGAAGGCCTAAAAATTCCATATGGAAGTATTTTATCTTATTTGTATAACATTATCAATTCTGTCATATAAAATAGAGATTTTTTCCAACATTTCATGTGTTCTAGGACTTTGAAATAATTAACTAAATTCATTTGTTGACAAAACACACATGATGTAATTTACTTCTTTAGTGTTTAAATCATATTAAACATCCTATTTAGTTATAAATAAATTAGGATCACTAGAAGATATCTTATAATGTTTAATAAAAAACTAATAATAATGAAAACCATGAGTAATGAGATAAATAACATTTTTGAACTTCTAGATACCATAATATTCTCCATGAAAAAAGGTTATCTAATCATGTACAATAATTTTTTCACATTAATTATTATATTAGCAGTATAGATAGATTTTTAGACATCATTTGTTCAATGGTTGAGAACTCCATGTCAATCATTTGATTCTAAAAGTTCCCTAATAATAGTTATATTGTAACCCAAGAGGGTTGAATTGATCTTTAAAATTACACATCAGAATTTTCAATCCTATAATTATAATTATTATATACAATAAAAAATAGAATATGATAAATTAACATATATGATTTTATAGTGGTTTGGGACATAAATATACAATTTTCTACCCCACGAACACTCTCGCAAGGAGCATGGTGATTTTCACTATGTATATTCCCTAGCCTTGGGACTTACTGAACTGATTGAAAATTGAAATAACTTTGTAATAAAAGATATTTTTTTAGGATCATGCTACAAAAAATACAATATCTTTAACCCACACACATTATAATGAGTGAGTAATTAATCAATACTGGAAAAGATATAGAAAATTATACCTAGTCAAGTCAGATAGTAGAAAGAAGTAACTGATAGAAGGGAAGTCATCTAGGAGAATTAATAACATTTTATGACTAGATAAATTTAATAACTTATTATTGTTCAAATGATCCTTCCTAAAATCTCATGAGTTGTATAATTTTAGTATAATATTTAATTTAATGTATATCATAGATAGTTTTAGTTCATGGAAAAGGATTATGTATAGTGATAATGAAATATTTATTTTCTTAAATGCATATAAATCATCGATTTTTTTTCATATTATATATCATCAAATGTAACATCTATTAAGGTCCCAATATTAAATCAATAAAAAAATAAAAACATTTCTTGATCAATATTTTCTATATTTTTACTATAATAATCGTTGAAGCATAAATAATGTTGTGGTCTTTACCATTAGTGGAAATTGATTCATTTAAAGAAGTTATCTGTTTCATATTTACTTATCTCTTACCCCAAATATAAAAATAAATTACTTCACATTAAAATAGTCTAATGGTAATAAATATGTCAAGTTACAATATCTTGTATACAAAAAATAATTGTTATAAAAAAATCCACACAGGTAAAATCATGTATGTTCAATATATCCACATATCCAAAACATCATTTGTAACTAGTTTATATAAAAAAATCACCATCATAATGAATTTTATTAATCTTAAAATTCTTTGAAATCGATTTTATGAATACGAAAGAAACATTTTTCCAAAAATTTCACGTATCTGATTCTACATAACAAAATTCATTACATAACCAACTCTATATAGATAAATTATCGACATAGAAAATTCTATGTAGATAGAGTATGTATATAATGTAATTTTACATATATTAATATTTATTTATGTGATTATTCATAGTTATACTCTAGGATATAACATAATTTTCATTTATAGATTCTTACATAACAAATTTTGAAATAGACAAAAATTTCTATTAAGGAGATTTATTCCAAACCTAGAAAACTTAATTTTATGGAAGAATTAAATTCATAAAATTAAGGTGCAATGAAAACCTATTTAAGAACACATAAATATATATCTATTAGAAACATAAGCATTTTTTTATGTGTGAAAACATATGAAACATGTTGTATGTTGATACAAAATTTGTATTCTAAAAAGAATAATCAATGTAAAACATGGTGAAAAAAAAATCAAGAGAAACGTCATGATTTTGTAAAATAGAAGGATTATATAAGAAACAACATTGAATAAGGAATAAAATATCAATATATAATAGAATCATAAGAATTTGGAGACATAGTAAAGCATGAAATCATAATTATAAGTCAATTCCAACTTTTAAGGAAGCATAACATAGTGTGCTAGGATAACATCCCAAGGACCATATAGAATATTTCATGGGATGAAAATGTTACCCAATGCATTGGGTGTAGAATAATTTCGGTCCCACCTCTCACATCATAATATGCATATAAATATGTGTTCCACATATGGAAAATAAATCCACACATAAATCATAAGCATGATGAAAACCCTAAAAAAGAAATGGGTTACATAGTTTTTGTCTCAAACAATAATGAAATGAAAAATCCCAAATAATTATTTGTAAATAAGGGATTATAGTTTTTCGGAAGTTTATATTTAAATAAGGACAAATAGGTCATGATTATTGAGTTCATGTGAATAAAAATTCATAATAATGGGCAGAAAAGTGAGTATTTAATTATACCTCTCAAATAGTGTATTAGGAAACAAGTAATGAACCTTTAATGAAGTTAAACCATTTTGTTTTTCATAAAACCAAAATGAACAAGATTTATTTAATATGAAAAAGTAATTTTTTAGAAATTATAGAATATTAAAACATTTAATTTCTTTGTTCATAAAATAATCTTAGATATAGATAAATTTCCATTAATAAAACATTCTAAAATAAAGGAATTGAGAATAGAACATAAAAAAAACAAATACCACCCAAAGAAAAAAATGTGATTTAAAATAGGTATATATATTTGTTGAATTTAAATATAGAATATAAAATAAATAAATGATAATAATATAAATAAAAACAATGTTTTAGTGAAAAAGTCCAAAATAGAAGAGGTTGGTTTCGAAGTTACCTTAATTTTGGTCCTGTATCACTTGGTTAATGCCTATTGAGTCATGTCTAATAAAATTACGTTTATTAAATACTTGTTCAAGAACCTTTTAAAAATTATATTATATTTAGTACTAATTTTTTGTTACTTTATAAACACTTTATTGATATATCATGTTTATATCATTGTATTGTGGTCATTCATGTTATGGTTTCAAGGTCACATCAGTTTGAAGATAAATATAGAAGTTATTTTTGAATTATTCCATATGTCCAGATGTGTAAATAAATTATAATCATGTAATTAATAATGTATAAATGTTTTGAAATATCCATATTTTATTCATTTTATTTATGGTTTGTTGAGTGTAAATGTTATTGTTTGATGGTTAATTCATTTTGGATGGTTTTGCAACCATGTTGAACTTATTTTATCTAATTTAATTCTCATGTGTATTGATGAATTAATAATATGAAAAATTAAAAAATATTATTATTATTACCATATATTTCAATTACATTATTATTATATCGATACATGAATGTGATGAGGAATGATGAAATATATTTTTCATGGAGGTGATGAACAAAGCATAATATTACTATCAATTTCATTTTATAAAAAAATAATGGGGTTTTATAAAATATATATTCTACTAACTTAATACCATTTCATTAAAATTATGATAATAATTTCATAATTTCATCTTTTATGGAATATATTTGAAGAAGGTATAATATAAAATGATTAAAATATATTGGTTAGAACATTACCTGATCTTTTGGATTCCCTCACTTAGACTACACCTTAAGGCTATTTAGAATTATATTTTGGTGAGAAAAAACACCAAATATTTGAGAATAAATTTGGGGACATATTTTTTGAGAATTTTTTAATATAATATTTTTAAGGAGTTACAGGATGTGGGGTGATATTTTATGGGGAAGAGTGTGCTATTTTTAATATAATGTTATTTTGTTTATTATTTTTGTTTAAGACTACCAAATGTGATGATTTTTGTGACTATAAAGAGTAATTATTTCTTATGAGGTTGAAAAAATGTTTTTTTATGTGATACATTTTATGGGAAGTCATTCCGTTAACTTGTAATAAAAAATAGCATATTTTTTTATATATTTTACTATTCATAGAAATTCATTTTTTTTAGAAAAAAATGTTAAAATAATTTTGATGTACTAATTATAAAAATTAATATACTAATAACAAAACCATTTCATGAATTTGAGAAATTTTATTTTTAAAATAAAATCATTATTTATTAAAAAAAAAATTTTATGATATGATCAAATTTTTGATCCATAAGAAAATCAGTTACGGTTGTATAAAATTAATTTATTATTTACATAAAATTAAATATAGTTTTTTGAAACCATTTAAAAACCCATATATAATAAATTTAAAATTTATAAAAATATATTTTAATACAAAAAATATATTTGTTTTCCAAAATTTACAATAATGCTTTCTTTTATCAAATTTATGCTTTGTCATATATAAAACTTATTTAATTGTTTTATTATAAAAAAATACAGTATATTTTTATTTCATAAGACACAAACTTTTAGTTTACTCTTCCAACCCTATGGATACTATTCATAATGGTCGAATTACTATTCAAATGATCATATAGTTTTTCAATTTCACATAATACCTATTTTATCATTCTTTTCTCATTAAAATACATTTCCCTCAAGTTTATATTATTTAGTTTCAATAAAGAAGATTAAGATTATAATTTTTTACTATTTGTAGTATTTTTTGTGAGTGTTATATTTTAGGGGACTAGAGTGATATAAAGCTTCATGATATAGATATTACATTTTGTGAGTGTTTATTATCCAATTATATTATTTTTTAATTTAACTGGGTATATTTACCCTCTAAATTTTGTGTTCCAAATTATCCTAATGTAATTTTTATAATAATTATTATTAATTGCATGAGTTTTATACCTTAATCCATTACTAAATATGGAACAAGATTATTTAGACGGAAAATTTCATATATAATAGTCTGGAACCTTAAATTTTCATTTCCTTTAGAAATTTCATATTGGAAATTTTATTTCATTCCCATATATGAAAAAATATGAGTAATTTTTTTATTACAACCTTTTATTCCCTTATTCACTCCTCATCAACATTTCCTTCTAATAAAGATCAAATTACAATTATTATATTCTAGATTTAGTACATGTGACAGATCTAATATATACATCTTTATGTAGGATGCATGGAACACTTTAGGCCCTTGTGATAGGTTTAGTAGGAGTTTTAGTATGTAGGCTACAAATTTGATGCGATCATGAATCATAAGAGGAGATATCTATCTAGGGATTATATTTCTCTTGTTCTTAAACCTCATAAATATAGTCCATATATATATATAGGAAAAATTCGTCTATATCCTTATATTCTATGTATCATTAAAAATTGTTAAAATTTACTTTTCCATAGAATATTTGCTTCATTGATGTGTTGTTGAATGGATTTGACATTCTATTCCATTTTATTAACAAGTTCTAGTATAAATATAATAAATTTTCTACCATCATTATAAAATTTTGTTGATTTACATTTCATTACGTAGGGGTCTAAATTAGGATCCATCTAAATGCTAAATTGAAATCTTATGTTATATAATAACTTGAATAGAGGAATATATGGATCTCAAATTCCTTTTAATCCCATAGATTTGGACCTCAATGTATTGAAGAACATATGGATATTCCATTCAAAATTTCAATCATTATGTGGTTGATAGTTCATGCTGAAGTTCACGTTTATTATCAAGGCTTGCTGACGTCTTTTCCAGCACATTGAGGTGATCCTTGGATCTCTATTATATAAATTTTATAGTGGCCTCCCATAAATCCTTAAAAATTTGTGGATGTTTATATTTACAAGTTGATCAATTCAGACGTCCTCATGAGGGGTGATTTGTGATCAATCATGTCATAATGGTCCACTAAGACCAATTTTTTCTTCTTTCCATGGAATGTATTAGAATGACCGGTGAAAATATCTTGGATAATATTCTCCCATTTCCATGAAGGAATGAGTTACGGTTTTATCAACCCCTTGGAATTTTATCATTATTTCTTAAATTGGTAACATACCAAGAGAATTGATGTACTATGAATAATATTTTAATTCATATTGTCTCACCAGTTGTAATGTCTGAGTTCCAGAAGCTGCCCATAGGTGCCCCATACACAGTTGGTCACATAGGCTCAAGTGCATTTCCAATAATTTCATAGGCTTCTAACTAGAAGGGAGGGCCTTGGGTGTGATAGTAGGGAAACTACACCCTCATTTTCAGAGTAACACAACCGAAATAAACAGATAACAATAACGGGAGCAGTAATAACACCATACAATAATATACAACGGATGAAAAAAGAAATAAAAAACCAAAGCACAAATATAAATAATGCGTGATACATATTTCTAGGAAAACATCCAATCAAGTCACAATGATGGAATATAGTGATAAACCCAAAGTACAAAGAAAAGAAATAACTCCAGCAACATCACAAGCCTCATCTTGGTCCCATGCTCTCAAACGCCACAACAATCATGTACCTAATGTAGAAGGGCTCTTTCCCATATTTCGACCTACAATAACATAATTTGTTTGGGCCCAAATGCATGACCCAAATAGGGTGTGAGACTAATCCTACTAGGCTACCGCCTAGTCATATGTTCTTAATAGGCAGTGAATATATATGGCATGCAATATGCAAAAAGAGGAAGTAAAAATGGATGTACTCAAAAGTAAACAATCCAATAGTTCAATTGCATTCAATTTTACATAACATGTAAGTATGTAATCAAAAAAATGTAACCCTCTAAGAAGTACTGATAGTCTAAGCCCTCTGGGTTAGCTTTTGAAAAGACTCTTTGAAGAAGAACTCACCGTCGATTCCCCATGTGGTCTTTTGTCGATAAACTCGAGACACTCTAGGGAAGCACTCAATGCCCAATTACCTATATGATCTCACAATGAGGAACTAAAGACACTCTATGGGAACAGTTATTTCCATCCCCAATATGGTCTTACAACGTAATGTTAACAGACATTGTAGAGAATCCCTCAACGTCCATTCCCTCAATGCTCTACTATAGGTGGTTCGCACGACACTGTGTATATCAATCGTACAAACAATATATGGCAGCAAAAGTAAACCTCCAAAACTACTTGGATAAATAGTCTACAACATATCAATTCATGTCAGATAAAACCAATCCATCATAACAATACTAGGCTTAGAATACAAAGCATCCTAATAGGCAAGGCTAGAACAAACGGTCATAATCAAGTATGTATAGTAAAAAAACCATAGCATGAAAAATAACCCTATTTACAATCATAAAACCTCTAGTTAAGAACACAATACATAAGAGGAAATAAAAGGGATAAAAACCATAAACACATAACACCCTGAACAAGTGTATTGGGAACTTTTGCGCATATAACTAAATGATTAACAATGTAATGGAAAAAATAACCTACCTCGATGTTTTACAAATGATATACATAACCCTCAGGACATGAATCAGCCTAGAACACCGTATATATACAAAAAAATCCAAAAATGTTCGACCATAAATATCTCATGAAAGATGATAAATCAGGTGTAACGCCCCGACCCCAGCTACCCAGAGTCGGTGCATTACTTCGTAACATTGGCATGATCACAAAAGATCAAGTCTCGAAAGACCGATTAGTTTAGTAGCCTTGGAAACACTAGATACATTCATAAGTCTTACATTACATCGTAAAGTGAAAAACTAATAACAAATCCTTCATAGTCCACACTCATATCCTCTTCCGACTATCCCTACAGGTCATTCCTAAAATACTTCTTCACATCCTGGAAAAGATAAAAACATTGAAAGGGGTGAGCTCAGATGATCAGTAAGGATAACAATATAGTGGAATCTTGTATCAATAAACATAAAAATTTAAGGCAATGTATAACTAAAAAAATCCTTTTAAACGTGAACTTCAACATAATATGGAAAAAGTAAAATGAGATAATTTCATTCACTTCATCACATGGATATTCTATTGGTCGAATAATCACATGCAATATCAATAACCACTTTCATAATGATGGAATGCATAATTCCAGACTATCATAACCACGTAGCCAAGGCGTCGTGCCAAGACCACAAATAAGATTTTGTCAAGGCCTCGTGCCAAGACACTAGTTTGTCTCATGAGACCTGTCGATGCATCGAGGAGCTATAGCGGGCTCCACCCGTTACTTACTAAGTCCAATGCATTCCTCATATGAATGGGTTTAAACATATCATAAACCATAACATAATCGTATCACATAAAACATGCATAAAGGAAACATAACATTTCTGAATTTCAATCACATGATTTCAATACAACACATTGATATAATAAAAACGCTTTCAAAACCATTTTCAATACCAAAATAAAAGAAAGGTAAAACATGGTATTTATTTTTCTTTTAAAAAAAGGTATGGCTTGTAAAGGAAGCCGAAACTCAAATAATGGTCACGGTGGCGGAGAAGTCATTGTCGCCGCATATGTATGGAAAGAAAAACATTCCCTTTTTTTCGTTTAGTAAAACGCTTCGTATAAAAAAGATTCCTTATGAATAAACGTAAAAGTCAAAGGGTTTTATACACCGTATAAAAGAAAATTGTGTATAATACCAAATATGCCTCAATGAAAGGATATTGAGACAAAGTCCTTAAAAAGATCATTTTTAAAATAAAATAGATCTATTATGTGTATTCACTATAGGTACACATAAAGAACGTAAAAAATATAAAATAGGACATAATAATATCATGACATAATTTGAAAGTAGGAGATTAACCCAAAGAATGGAAGTTGGGTTAAGAAATTCCCTTACCTCGTGTCCGACGTGACTCAACCGTTCTTTAACCTCCTGAATAATAAACTAGACTTAATATCTACCATATTAAGAACCATTTTCAATTTCATTATCCTTTTTATATAACTTATTACAATGTTATGAACGTTATGTAATTATTTAAGTTAATAACGGTCGTTTTGTCGATCTTTGGTACTTGTGTCAACAATAAACTTCTTATAATTACAAGTTGTTTATGTGGTAAAATATCCATTATATCCAGAATTGTATTCATTATGTATATATCATATATATCATATATATCCAGTATATACATTCATTCAAAATATTACGTAACATTTAGAGGTAAGAAATGAAATGCACCGTTCATGGAGACGGTAAGCCGTACGTACGCATGAACGCTACTTTCATTTCTATTTCGTATTTAATGTAATGAAATCATAATTATATAAATGTATAGTTTAATTACAGTATAATATAGCATATAATACCATTTACTCCATCCTTTATACATCCCACATATGGTATTAACGATTCAAATCACTTTGAGTGGGCAGTAGTCCGCACTTCCTAAAATGAAATTATCGCGTTTACCCATAATGGAAATCATAAAGTATGACATAAATTAGAAATACAGAATCATAAGTAAAACATAAACATATTATATATCATATATAAATATAGTGACATCTTAATGGCCACCTTTGAAGGTGTTATATGAGTGTTGAACAATCATCATTTCGTGAGGCAGAAATTCGCCATCCAAGGAAACTGTATGTTCTTTAACCATTAGATGTAGGTGTGTGTAATTGTAGCTCGAATACTTCTTATAAAAACATCCTAGTATATTGATAATTCTGGTGTTGTTACAAAAGAAATGAATAAAAAGAGTTTAGGGGGTTGGAGAAGAAAAATAAACCAAAAAAACATTAGAGAAGACATTACCTCAAAATCGGATAACTCTTTTTGATTTGAGCCAAAGGCTTCCTTGGGAAGAGTTCTGCCCAAACTGAGGCTTCTAGGAGTAAGGGGGGAAGTTGGGAGAGTATTTGGGCAGAGGTTGGCCGAGCCAACTGGCTTGAATGTGTGAATGAGGTGGGGGTCTTTTATAAGAGGATAGGAGGGGCACTCTTGGAAAGTAAGGAAATTTTACATTATTATACAATTATTTTCGGATTATAATGGTCCCAAACTAATATAATTCGTGGATAAGGTGATAAGGCTTCTAAATCTACCCATCCAATAGTATTTGAACAAGTGTAAGCCTTGTATTGTACATTATCATTTCATTTTATTAAAATCGTTAAATAATGAGGTCATCGCTGCATCATAATGATGTCATAAATAATTTAATTTATTTAATGTCTAAAAATTATAAACAAATACTATGATGTAGGAAATCTTTTTTATCTTTCCAATGACTATTTATAGTCAAAACTATGACTTGTATAACCCCATGTAAAAATTGTTTTAGTAAAACATTTCATGTTTGTGTCATTTTTTACTTTAACATTAAATAAAAGGTATTTATGTCATTTTCCAACTAAAGTGGCTCCATGGGGTCCCCAAGTTGACCCATGGATTTTCTTGTTTGGCCATGGAACATCCAATGAGGGTAGGAAATGTGTCAAGATCATCTCATATTATTAAAACATTATTTTTACCTTAAACTACACTAATCACCTCTAATCGCAATTAAGAACTTAAAAGTTACTATTCACCAAAAATTATTTTAATCTCATTGAACCACATTTTACTTCTTAATGAAAACCATGTATGTTGGACTTTTGAAAATCAAAACACAAAAGTGGTAATATTTCATTTAAACGAAAAATCAATTATTTAACTACCACTTAGTGGTTTCACTATTCATCAAAAATTGAAGTTTTTCAGAACAATGCCAAAATTTCACCCTAAGCTATAATTGATATTCTGAATTCAAAAATGAGGTCTATTTTAAAAAATTCCAAATATATAAGTTTCATTAATTAATTTTATATCTAATTCACACCGTCACAACAAATAGCGTGTTTTTAATAAACAATATATATCAAAAGATTAACAATTGTTTATGTCCAATTTCAAAGTGAAATTAATCCTAATGAAAACCATTTGATAAAATGGTAAAAATATATTTTAATTATACTTTAAAACCACTAAATAGTATAATTTAACAGTATAAATTATTTTGATTAAAAAAGTTGTTTTTAAGTATTTTTCACTATTCATAAAAAATTAGAAGTTCTCAGAAAAATACCAAAAATTCAACATAGGCTAATTTTGATATTCCGAATCCAAAAATGAAGTCCATTTTGAAATATAAAACTTCTATAATTTTAAAAAGTGTTTATTACTATTCATAACAGCTACTTTGATTAGTCGCGGTGTTTTAGAACTCGAAGTTGCGTAAAATGCAAGCTATTGCATTATTGAATGAGAAGCGTATTGTGGAAGCTCGGGGTGTTTTGATTCTCCCCTCCTTCAATAAATTGCATCCTCACAATTTGAAATTTATCTTGGAAAATAAAAGGTTGAAAATAGAAAATACCGATGTGGAAAACCCACATCGGAAATAAGGTTAATAAAATTTAGTTTTGATAAGAGGGAAATGGAAATAAGAAAGTCACCACCAAATTATGATCTCGATAAGGAGAACATTGGTGGTAATTTAAGACATATAATTGGAGGAAAAATGTAAATATTTGTAGGGAGTGATTTTGGTCATCAATCATAATCAACTGTCAAATTGAGGGCCTCAAAGCCTTCAATCTATGTTGATTTCAAATATCATCAGTTCAACAAGACATAAGGTATTAGGATAACACATTTTTTTGTTTTAATATCTCTTTACTAAAGTTTAAGAATTAATTTATTCATTTAATAAGAGATAGGTATATATATATTTATGCTTGACAATTAGAGTTTCAACCTTCAACTCATCTTTCACTCAAAAAGATAATAGAACTCAAAAATATTATACTTATCCGAATTGTATAAGGTTCCAAATTTTAACACATACCATTTAGATTAGAAAAACTATTTTGTAAAAACCAGGGACTTAACGTAGTCCAGTGGTAGGCGATTAATCCCAATCGCACTATGGTTGTGGGTTCGATTCCCACATCTTTGTCCGACGCGATGGGTTGTCACTTGGTCTGCGTGTTGCCCTATTTATAAATATCCAAAAATAACCTTAACAATAGTATCCAATGTAAAATATAATCCATTCCAACATTTATAGTTATCCAAAATACTTCTGTCCAACTCACTGTCCACATTTTATGAGGAAGGTAAACATAATGAAGCTCCTTTTTTTCTGCGTAACAACATGTGAACACCTTCATCATGTATTATTTTAAAACACTACAACATACTGTATTACCATAAATCCTTATTGATTACATTCATGATCCCTTATTCCTTATAGAAAACCAGATATACTCCTTCTATCCAAAAATGTATACAAATCATTAATCAGTTTCAAGGATGTTAAGAATATCCAACATAATTTAACCGAATCAATCATGTCTTATTCCAAAATCACTATCTCGGTATCAGAACCATATTATGGTTTATCTTTCTCTCAAACATATATTTTCCAAAAATTTAACCTACTGTGGAGTCACTTTTCATGTTTCCACACAATCTCATGTCCTAGATGAAATAGTACTGCATTACAATCCTTATATACACCATAATTATTATAACCAGTACATCATTGATGCAACACTCAAATTAAAAAATTCTTTAATAACAACAAAAGAACTCTAATCATTCATCCTCATCTGTGGTAGTATCATAACTTGATTATTATCCAATAACATCATTTTGGGGCATACTCTGATGATTTGAACATTGGTTTGCGTAGTGTCCCCACTCCATGAAGATGAAGCATTGTACATTTGAAACCTTTTTCTTACCCTTGCAGTCACACACTTGGTGTCCTTTTTCTCCACACTTATAACAAACTCCCATTCCCTTCAGGAAAATTCCAAGGTGTTTCTTCCCACAGTTATCAAATATTGGAAAATTATTCTTTTCCCTCATCCCTTTATCCATCATTTCCTCTTCTATCCTTTTCTTCTCTTTCATCCCTTCAAATCCATAAGACTCAGAGAATTCTCTACTTATCTTATTAACACATGATAATATTTCTTCATATGTTGATAACACATGGGAGAATATTTCCCTTCAAAATGTTGGCTTAATACCATGAAAGATATGATCCTTCTTACTCTTTGGATCATACGTATTGATGGAGTTCACATTCCTTCTACTGGGCGCCATTTCTATACAATGCCCTAAACTAGATTAGTTTATGAATCAAAATACATAATTCCATACTTATAAAATACTAAAAGTAAATTGAACTATTTATGGATATAATCCATAATCATAAAAAGGTTTCCTTTGAGGAAGTATATACTCATAACCGTTCATAGTGGTTTGTAAAGAAAACGAGAATTATCCTAATCCTATCCCCCGGGAGTGTCGTAACCAAGAGTGCAGCAAGGACCGTTGTCGTGAACCAGTTCCCGTTCGAGTCTAGCTCAAAGCGGTGTTTTCGGGTTTTACTGTCACGAACCGAATCTGGACACCGCCAAAACTGGCACCAAACCCAGACCGTGACAAGTCCCGAAGGGCGTTCCCGATCCCTACGGGCTGGAACAAGTGCCCGGGTATCATAAAATGATAATTGGGAACGATTTACCCGAGTTTATAAACTTAAAACGACATAAGAATCCAATGAAACGAATCTGGATTCTTCTAACCAAATAATCTTTTTCAAAAATTCAGAACTGAATTACACAATTTTAATCAATTTTTAAAGACCATTACAAAGGTAAAAACCCACGAAAATACAGCCCAAGAACCTCCACATGGAAAGAGGCACCGCCCTCAAGCCATATCCACAACACTCCATCACGATGAACCGCTAAAAACCCGAACCAAAGGCATAAAACCTGTACTCAAACCTGCGAAATAAAATAAGAAAGTCTACTTACACCCAAAGGTGTAAGTAGGGTGTGAGAGAAAGCCCAGTAGGATACCACCTCTATGAGATTCCATGTGATAAAAATTTCATGACAAAAAGCATTACAGGTTTTGTAAATAAGAAATGCTAGTTACAATATTCTAAAGGATGAAATGATAAATGAAAACAGTTTCCATGTGAGATAATTTTAAAGGAACAACAATTTTAAAATAAATAACAAAGCTACTGAATTTTCCCACCAACAATACCGTATACCGACGGTAAGTACAAAGGATCTAATGAGCACAATTAATAGGAAATAACCCCTAGGCACTAGCTAGCTGTGGGTCCCAGGTACCTCGTATCTCGGTGAGAGTAACCACAAAAAATATCTGTTCTCGTGCACGAGCCACTAGTAGGGATCATAACCATAACCTAGTGGTCCCCAATCATCATCATCATTGTTTAGTTAGAGTTGTAAGTATCAATCTTGCTAAGTGAAACTGAGGCCAAACCCCCCGGATTCACAAGCATACTAGTACACGTCCACCCACCTAGATACCCGGGTTTTCCCTTTGTGCTCAAACAAGTTCAACAATCCAAGAAGTATAGTTTTCACATCAAAATATCAATTCCACATCAAAATATCAATTCCACATCAAACATTAACCAAATAGCCCCATGTAGATCACACAAGTAAAAAATTCCACTATTTATTCAAATGCATTTTGAAATCAAACTCACACCAAAATTCCCTACAACACTTTTCAAATTTCTTTAACACTTACAAAAATCCTTTAAACGATTTTATAAAACCGTTATAAGATATTCAACTCACATAACAGCCCACACACATGTCACATAATACCCTTCTCACCTTCACAATTCATTTTATCAATAAACTCACACGAAACATCCCACACCCATGTTTCACACACAAAACACAATTTAGTAAAACATTTCTGCAATTTATAAAACATTCTAAAAATGTTTGACATCTCAAATCACCACTTTACCATTCAAAAACCCACATTAGGTGAACACACTCACCCAAGCAGTACATATACACCCTTTCCCAACTTTGATTAACAAAATAAAACATTTTCAATTTTTATAAAACAAACCCAAGAGGTATAACCATTGTTTGCACACTAAACCTATTTCAAACCCCTCATTCAAAACCAAAATCATTACAATAACAATCCAAAATAAAATTTTAAGCCCTAAAACAATTATTAAAGCACCCCCAAATGTTATAAAAATACATCAAATAATACCACAAAGATACACATGAAAAACACATGTTTTCATAAATCTCCTTCAAAAAGTACAACACGGTTTTACACCTTAAACTCATTCAAAAAAACCACTTTTAAAGGCCCACATGATAATAAGTAATTAACAAAACAGAATTGGCAGCCCCTTTCAAGACTAATAAATCACTTTCATATGTTATAAACTAAACCCAAACATTACCCCAAAAGTCACACATAAAAAGTACCCAATTCCAAGCTAAAATACAACTAAAAATTAAATGTTTAACCAAATTCATCAAAAACAGCTTTCAAACCACACAAGACAGATTATAAACATACTAAATTAATAAAACAAGCAATCTAACTCATCATAAAATGGTTACACATGGAATCACCTACCTTTTGAGTCGAAACCCTCAAAACATGGTGCAAAACCTTAAGCGCACCACCGCCGCACCACAAGAAATATAAATCCAGACCTAGACCACCAAAAATTGACCCAAAAGATACCAAATAAGACCTTAGGATCGAAACCTAACTTCTGGACATGAGGAACTTCAAGAAATATGAAATAAAACTAAAAGAGGATGGAAGGAACCAAGAAGGAATTCCCTTACTTGAAATATATTGAAGAAATTGGCCCCAATCCACCTAACTATGAATCTCCAAGTACCCAAAACTGATATGTATGTCCGAAGGAGTCATATTAGGTAATGTGGGGACTTAAATGGGTGGAAAAGGATGAACATTGAAGGAGTTATAAAAGATTCATTTTACCTCATCAAATCTGGTCTATTTGAGAAAGATTGAGCAATATCGTCCCAATCCGCGGGGTATATGAGCTCCAAAGAGGAAAACGCGATACAGGGGGTGAGGCTGAGGTTTTTGGCTTCGAGTGAGAGGTTGAACCACTGAAAAACAGTAAACAACGAATGAGATATTGATATTTTAAAAAAATAATTCAAAGCAGGAAATGGGCTTACGGCAGGCCCATTACCTTAATTAAAAACCCAAATCCATCATGATTTGGTATTTCGATGTGGTTCAAAAGGATATGGTGATTTTAATATATTATGGTATGCCAATTGGGAAGTGGAATGGGTTTAAAATAGTAAAAATTGAAGGAGTTATATAAGAATCAAAATTTGTTTTTAAATCTGGATTTGGGCTCACGGTTTGGCCCAAATTTTCAAAACCCACCATTTTCACCAAAATGAGTGGTAAACCCCCAAAACAAATCGGTAAAGGAAATTAAATGAGTAATGAATTTAAAAAAAAATTCATGGGTGTGACAATTCTTCCCACCATAAAACTTTCCGCCCTTGAAAAGCCACATCACTGATAAAGCAAAAACCAAACCCAACCGAAAGGCATAAATGGACTCATTTGCTAAGTTTCGCCCCCAAAGGTCAAAACACCTCCAGTGATCAATTAAGGAAGGAATACTTCACAACCAAAACATACATCTCATTACTGAAATTATCAAACACATTCAAGATTTATCCTAAACAAAACTCCTCAAACACTATCTGAACAAGGCTCAAGAAATTTACCCAAACAAACAAGAACATCGAACAAGGTTACACTTACCTTGATATAACTAAACAATTGGGAAATCTCCAATCCCCACGTTTACTCAAGGAATATGTATGTGGTTATATAGCTCCGAACGAGACTTCCCACATCCAATCTAAGACCATGTACAAAAGTGAGTTACTGGTACAAGGATACACAAATGGGCTCCCCAACCATAAGAGACAACTTAAAATTTTTTTTCCAATAAAGAATCAAGACACTAACAGGGGAGCCCCGAACAAACTCCGTAGTACAAGGGGTTGAATCCCATTAGGTATTTTCAAAATAATATACATGAGACTCATAGTGGTTCTCCCCACCATAAAAACCATCAATCTTAACTGAACAATATGAGCCGGCATAGAAAAACCCCAAAACTTAAAGTGTTGGGACGACAACACGGTTAGCCCGCGCAGTTTGGGAAACTATGCTCTAACCATGTGGATCCTTATACCTACATGGTTTTCTGATGAATGGTTACTAATAAATGTTCACTCAACATGTCTATACAAATCCAAAACCTTTCCCCAAACCCAAAGGAAACCAAAGGGGAAAAGAAAGTCATTGGGAGATAACATGGGGATGAGGCACTCCACCTCTTTCCACCAAATGGGAACAAAATAAGAAATATGAAAACACCAAATTTTTAAACTATTCCCATCTCTCATACTAAGAACAGTTCTTTTTTCAAGGTTAAAAACTACCATGGGATTTCCTTTGACTACGTTCCAGCTTCTCTCCGGGACCTATGGCTGGAGCGGGAATGATTGAAGCATCTTCGGCCTCACAGTTAGGATTTGGAAACCCCTAAATAGAATTTCTTCTTCCGATCCTAAAAACAACTACACGTAATCTGATATGGGTTCACCCAGACATAACACACTCCAGAACTCACTTTACCCTAACTTTTAAATTCACTGAAATAAGGGTTTAGAGGATGCACTCACATCACACCCTGCTTCTTCGGGTGAGAAACAACAGAAATAAAGGACACATATAAACACCTTCCTCTAAAATAGAGGATGTCGAGATCTCCCAAAAGGAAAATTAGTTTTGAAAAAAAATAGACTCTAATAACATTTTACAACTTCACGTTTTCAATCAAACGAGCACGTGACATCACATCACGTCACCGAACAAGTCCAAAGCGACTGAGAGAAATAATTAAAGGAGGGGGGAATTATACAATATCACCAAATATCACAGCATTCCAGAAAGTGTCCATAACAGCCTCTCATGTCCAGATTTCCCACACTGGTAGTTTAACATAAACCCCTTCTACAAAGAGACTATGAAGGACATAGAGGCCCTCTTAGACACTATCCATACTGACAACCCCAGACAACTATCACCTTCGATGAATTAGGTAGCTTAAGAAACTAAGGTCTCTTTCAACCATCCACGAGCACTCTTAAGCAACAAGAGGATCCAAAAAAAACCAATAATGTAAATGGTGTAGACTCATTCCACAAATCTCAAGAAAATATTCCTTACATTGATCAACTGGAGGATTTTTCTAATGGTGAAACAATCCGCATTGCACTTCAGTTGTGCACTAAATCTTAATGGGGCATACCTTATCCAAAGAGAGAACCCAAGGACCCAACCAAGCTGGTCCATTGGTAAAAACATACCACAAAATAGATCCAAACTCGTTAATGGAACCATCTTAATGGTGTCCTGAAACATATATCATAGGAGACTACTAACCAGACCTTTTACCCAGCTTTCCGACCAAACACAACCCCAAAAAAAAAACAGTTCGAACAGGAGGGGTTCTTGGACTCAAAACATCCCACAACATCAACATTTTCAAAAACCCATAATAAAAACCATCCCAAACTATTCATCAAGAAAAAATGTTTTTCTTTAAAACCATTTCTGAAAAAAACGGTTCAACGGTGAGCGTATCCACCAATGGTACCCCATGGGCCTCACACATGCATGTTTTTCTGCCACACCAGGCACCCTCCTCATATCTGTCCTGGCACTCATCCAGTCATGCCATCAACCATATATCATCAAATATAACCCCATGCATGTGGTCACTCATGGAAATAACAAAGGTCAATGCACATATTCTTTCCACTTTTCAAAACCAAAATGGTCAACCAACACATCATTCTTATCAAAACCGCTAACCAGGAGGTCGAACCCAAATTACCGCATTAAATAAAACATTCAGAAAGACACAATTGCTCCAATGAAAACTCAAATTCAATTTATTTACATCAATTTCAAAACATCTCATCCCATTAAAAAAACTTTTAATAGTGTAGAAAACTCTAATGGGAACACTTTTTCAAAACCAACTTCAATATAGTTTCTGCTTTCAAAAGAGGTGTAAGAACACAATTCTCCATTTCAAAATAATTCTGAATATTTAGTTCTTCCATTTCATAAATCAAACCATTCCATATTTATTTGAAAATAATTTCACAAAAACATTACACTTCCTAAAACCATGTCACTTTAAAACCTAAGTTCCAAGATTTCAAAACTAAAGAACACTAGACAATGCGAGAGGAAACTAGTTTCAGTGGGTGACTTGGACATATGGTTGGCAGCCATATTCCAATCACTTCACTGTCACAGAGAGTGTTCTAGGGAATATCCCCAACTCCACTTGGCTTTCCAGACCCTGCGAGCTCATTGAGACCATTAACCCAACTCTCTTTTCATTTCCCCTAATCATCATCAAACCAAGAAAACCAAAAGACCTAGACAAATCCCAACTTCCCCTGGTGACTTGAATCCTGAAATTAGGTGTGGTGATCAAGAACACTACCCATAACCATAATTCCATGTCCCAACAATCATAACTCTAGACTATCCCGACTATTTCCCAAATAACATGACTCCAATGGAGCGAACCTCCTTTGATACCATTTTGTCACGAACCGAATCTGGACGCCGCCAAAACTGGCACCAAACCCAGACCGGGAACGCCCTTCGGGACTTGTCATGGTCTGGGTTTGGTGCCTGTTTTGGCGGCGTCCAGATTCAGTTCGTGACATTTACCCCTAGGTACATCTATGCCAGAGCCGCCTCTACCTGCTCGTATCCAGACAGGGATGTATTTCTCGGAAAACTCACAAAATCTCTACAATAACAAAATTCTAGGAAGTTCTTCTATACTAATCCTCAAAGTCTATCATTGGGCTATGTGCTCTAATCAGAGTTTATCTAAATCTAGCTTCCAAGGTTAGTAATAAACTGCCTCTGATACCAACTATAACACCCCGACCCCAGCTACCCAGAGTCGGTGCATTACTTCGTAACATTGGCATGATCACAAAAGATCAAGTCTCGAAAGACCGATTAGTTTAGTAGCCTTGGAAACACTAGATACATTCATAAGTCTTACATTACATCATAAAGTGAAAAACTAATAACAAAGTCTTCATAGTCCACACTCATATCCTCTTCTGACTATCCTTGCAGGTCATTCCTAAAATACTTCTTCACATCCTGGAAAATATTAAAACATTGAAAGGGGTGAGCTCAAAAGATCAGTAAGGATAACAATATAGCGGAAGCTTTCATCAATAAACATAAACATTTAAGGAAAAGTATAACTAAAACAAAATCCATTTAAACATGAACTTCAACATAACATGGAAAATGTAAAATGAGATAATTCCATTCACTTCTCCACATGGATATTCTACTGGTCGAATAATCACATGAAATATCAATAACCACTTTCATAATGATGGAATACATAATGCCAGACTATCATAACCACGTAGCCAAGGCCTCGTGCCAAAAACACAAATATGATTCTGTCAAGGCCTCGTTCCAAGACACTAGTTTGTCTAATGAGACCTGCCGATGCATCGATGAGCTATAGCGGGCTCCACCCCTCACTTACTAAGTCCAATGCATTTCTCATATGAATGGGTTTAAACATATCATAAACCATAACATAATCGTATCACATAAAACATGCATAAAGGAAACATAACATTTCCACATTTCAATCAAAAGATTTCAATACAACACATTGATATAATAAAAACGCTTTCAAAACCATTTTCAATACAAATATAAAATAAAGGTAAAACATGTTATTTATTTTCCTTTTAAAAAAAGGTATGGCTTGTAAAGGAAGCCGAAACTCAAATAATGGTCACGGAGGCGGAGAATTCATTGTCTCCGCATATGTACGGAAAGAAAAACATTCCCTTTTTTTCGTTTTGTAAAACTCTTCGTATAAAAAAGATTCCTTATGAATAAACAAAAAAATCAAAGGGGTTTATACACCGTATAAAAGAAAATTTTGTATAAAACCAAATATGCATCAATGAAAGGAGATTGAGACGTAGTCCTTAAAAAGATAATTTTTAAAATAAAATAGATCTATTATGTGTATTCACTATAGGTACACATAAATAACGTAAAAAATACAAAATAGGACATAATAATATCATGACATAATTTGAAAGTAGGAGATTAACCCAAAGAATGGAAGTTGGGTTAAGAAATTCCCTTACCTCGTGTCCGACTTGACTCAACCGTTCTTTAACCTCCTGAATAATAAAATAGAGTTAATATCTACCTTATTAAGAACCATTTTCCATTTCATTATCCTTTTTATATCATTTATTACAATGTTATGAACGCTATGTAATTATTTAAGTTAATAACGGTCGTTTTGCCGATCTTTGGTACTTGTGTCAACAATAAACTTCTTATAATTACAAGTTGTTCATGTGGTAAAATATCCATTATATCCAGAATTATATTCATGATGCAGATATCATATATATCATATATATCCAATATATACATTCATTCATAATATTACGTAACATTTAGAGGTAAGAAATGAAATGCACAGTTCAAGGAGACAGTAAGCCGTACGTATGCATGAACGCTACTTTCATTTCTATTTCGTATTTAATGTAATGAAATCATAATTATATAAATGTATAATATAATTCCAGTATAATATATAATATAATACCATTTACTCCATCCTTTATACATCCCACATATGGTATTAACGATTCAAATCACTTTGAGGGGGCGGTAGTCCGCACTTCCTAAAATGAAATTATCGCGTTTACCCATAATGGAAATCATAAAGTATGCCATAAATGAGAAATACAAAAGCAGAAGTAAACCATAAAAATATTATATATCATATATAAATATAGTTACATCTTAATGTCCACCTTTGAAGGTGTTATATGAGTGTTGAACAATCATCGTTTCGTGAGGCAGAAATTCTCCATCCACATAAACCGTATGTTCTTTAACCATTAGATGTTGGTGTGTGTAATTGTCGCTCGAATCCTTCTTATAACAACATCCTAGTATATTGAGAATACTGTTTTTGTTACAAAAGAAATGAATAAAAAGAGTTTAGGGGGTTGGAGAAGAAAAATAAAACAAAACAACATTAGAGAAGACATTACCTCAAAATTGGGTAACTCTTTTTGATTTGAGACAAAGGCTTCCTTGGGAAGATTTCTACCCAAACTGAGGCTTCTAGGAGTAAGGGGGGAAGTTGGGAGAGTATTTGGGCAGAGTTTGGCCGAGCAAAATGGCTTGAATGTGTGAATGTGGTGGTAGAGGTGGGGGCCTTTTATAAGAGGAGAGGAGGGGCACTCTTGGAATGTAGGGAAAGTTTACATTATTATACAATGCATTTCGGATTCTAAAGGTCCCAAACTTATATAATTCGTGGATAAGGTGATAAGGGTTCAAAATATACCCATCCAATAGTCTTTGGACATGTGTATGCCTTGTATTGTACGTTATCTTTTCATTTTATTAAAATCGTTAAATAATGAGGTCATCGCTGCATCATAATGATGTCGTAAATAATTTAATTTATTTAATGTCTAAAAATTATAAAAAAAAATACTATAATGTAGGAAATCTTTTTAAATTTACAATTACTATTTATAGTCAAATATATGACTTGTATAGCCCCATGTAAAAATTGTTTTAGTAAAACATTTCAGGTTTGTGTCATTTTTACTTTAACATTAAATATAAGATATTTATGTCATTTTCCAACTAAAGTGGCTCCATGGGGTCCCCAAGTTGACCCATGGATTGTCTTGGTCGGACATGGAACATCCAATGAGGTTAGGACATCTGTCAATCTCATCTCATATTATTAAAACATTATTTTTACCTTAAACTACACTAATTACCTCTAATCGCGATTAAGAACTTAAAATTTACTATTCACCAAAAATTATTTTAATCTCATTGAACCACATTTTACTTCTTAATGACAACCATGTATGTCAGATTTTTGAAAATCAAAACACAGAAGTGGTAATATTTCATTTAAACGAATAATCAGTTATTTAACTACCACTTAGTGATTTCACTATTCATCAAAAATTGAAGTTTTTCAGAACAATGCCAAAATTTCACCCTAAGCTATAATTGATATTCCGAATTCAAAAATGATGACTATTTTACAAAATTCCAAACATATAAGTTTCAATAATTAATTTTATAATTAATTCCCGCCGTCACAACAAATATCGTTTTTTTTAAGAAACAATATATATCAAAAGATTAACAATTGTTTATGTCCAATTTCAAAGTGAAATTAATTCTAATGAACACCATTGGATAAAATGGTAAAAAATATATTCTAATTATACTTTAAAACCACTAAATAGTATAATTTATCACTATAAATTATTTTGATTAAAAACGTTGTTTTTAAGTATTTTTCACTATTCACAAAAAATTAGAAGTTCTCAGAAAAATACCAATAATTCAACATAGGCTAATTTCGATATTCCGAATCCAAAAATGAAGTCCATTTTGAAATATAAAATTTATATAATTTAAAAAAGTGGTTATTACTATTCATAACGGCTATATTGATTAGTCGTGGTGTTTTAGAACTCGAAGTTGCATACAATGCAAGCTATTGCATTATTGAATGAGAAGCGTATTGTGGAAGCTCAGTGTGTTACATCAGGACACACGACTCTACAAGAAATGAAGATCTTTCCCTGTTGATTCCAACGCAATCGACGATGGTCGAATCAGAGATCAAATGAACTGTCAGAGGCCTGGAGAAGATTCGAGCCATACAGATGCTCTTAAACGAGAGTGGTCGAGAAGGAGGAGGTTCTATCAATCAGAAGTGACCCTTAACAATTTAATGAAATAAAATGAAAAATACATGGTCTGTTATATAAAAGTACACAACGTATACATACATTTACCGAACTCTTCTTTGGGAATCCTCCAGGTCACACACATGGCCAGGTGTTCGGCTGTTATATGACCAGCACAGGACAACCGGTGGAAATCGAGTACACGATGAGTACTTATAAGTACTCGACGTGTACTCTTGAAATTTATAGAAACTCATATTTTTCTCAGAAACACCAGAAAAAAAGATTAATACCTGAAAATAATATTTGGGTTCTTACAAACTTCCCCTTAAAGAAATATATCCCTGAATTTCCCTAGGAAGGCAACATTGAAGGAGAATCCTTGAACAGCTCTGGCCATAATGTTGATATATTGTCCTCTCTCTACCAAGTCTCATCCTATACTCGCATGTTTTGTCATAGCACTCATACCAGAGGAATAGACTATCCACATAGAACTTTCGAACTGTGATCAACAATCTGGATAGGATACTCCTCAAATGATGCATCTAGCTCTATCTCAACCTACTCAAGTTGATAGACATGAGATGGATCTGAGAAGTAACATCGTAGTTGTGAAACGTGGAAGATTTCATCCATATCCCGATACCACTGAGGTACCTACAACCAATAGGTAATCGGCCTGACCATTTCCAAAACCATAAATGACCAGACGTATCTCAATGAAAGATTGCCCTGTCTCATAATCCTATTGTGTCCCAACCTTGGTGTGACATGTTGAAAACCCTAATATATTACCTCAAACACTAGAGGTCATCTCCATCGATCGGCATAATACTTTTACTGTTACTGTGCAGTATCAATCCTATTCCAAATAAACTCTATATGATCCGGGGTCTCTTGGACAAGATGAGGTCCCAGCATAGCTACCTCTCCTTCCTCCACCCAACATACGGTTTATTAGAATCGCCTACCATACAATGCCTCATAAGGTTCCATATAAATTGTTTATTGAGAACTATTGTTGTAGGAAAACTCCACAAGAGGTATGTGATTCTCCCAAGATCCTCAAAAATATATGATGCAAGATCAAAGCATGTCCTCAAGAACATGAATCATACTCTCGGACTGGCCATCTGTCTGGGGGTGGTAATCTATACACAGAAGTACCTATGTACCCAAAGCCTTCTGTAATCCCTGCCAGACCCGAGAAGTAAAACAAGCTCCCCTTCCTGAAAAAATGGATTATGGAACCCCTTGTGGATGTACAATATCTCATATGTATAGCCTCCCCAACTCATCAACAATGATGGTATCTATGGTTGGTTATAAGTGTGAATCCTTCGTGAGTCTTTTAATGAAAACCCATAATACATCATTCCCTCAAGGTGACCTTGGTAAGCCTATAATGAAGTCCATCATGACATAATTCCACATCCACTTGGGAATGGGTAACTACTGCAAAATTACTTATTGTCACTGATGCTCCAACCTCACCTTCTCACAGGAGGAACACCTCATGAGAAACCCATCAACATCTCTCTTCATACATGGCCAAGAATAATGACAATGTAGATCTTGATTCATCTTGGTGACACCAGGATGAACTTCCCAAAATTAGGAATGAAAATCCCACATCATCTCTTCGTGTCTGTCCGCTGACTCCCATACACATCCATGAAAATAAAATATCGCATCCTCTCCTATAGTCCATACAAGAATGGGTTCCTCTACTGACACACTCTCCCATAGTACTTGGGAATCTGAATCTGATAGCTACCTCATTCACAGTCGATCGACTGTAATATAGGTAAAAATCCACAGAAGAAAGAAATGGTGTCCCCTGTCTATCGGACACCTCCAAGTGCATCTCAGAAAACCAAGCCATAAGTTGTCACTCACTTATATCATTCTAAACTACCTGTATATGATTCCAAATTCTCCATGCATCAGTAACTGCATTTCCTTTCACAAGAATGTAGGAAATCTAAAAGTCAAAGTACTAAAGGTACTCAACCCACCTTCACTGTATCAGATTTAGAAGACACTGAGTGAAGATTTACTTGAGAATTTTTGATCGTTAAAAATCACAAAATTCTCTCCCAACAGATAATGACCCCAACAGCATAAAGCATGAACAACTGCAGCCAACTCGAGATTGTGTGTCATGTAATGTCTCTCATGTGGACTCAACAACTAAAACCCATATACAACGGCTCATTTTCCCTACATAATAACTACTTCCATCCTGATACCTTATGCATAAAAATACACATTATAGATCTTTCCTGGATATAGAATTACTAGTATCAATGCTGAAGTCAACATCCCATTTAGCTCCAGAAAGGCTGAGTCGCAAGAATCTAACCACAAGCACTTCACACCCTTCTTAGTCAAGCCCGTTAATGGTGCTACTAAGCATTTGATGTCATGTACGATACATCTATAGTAACCAGTGATCACTAGAAAACTCTACACCCAAAGGAAGTTCTTTGGATGATCCTAGAAATCCACTACTCTCACATTCACTGGGTCTACTAATATGCTTGTCTCTTAGATAACATGATACAAGAAGTGAATCGGGTCCATCCAAAAGTTTCAATTTGAGATCTTAGAATATAACTGATGCTCTCTCAGTGTACACAAGATGATCTCAATATGTGTGGCATGGTTGTGTCGAGTGTGATAGTACACCAAGAAATTTTCCATGAAAACTAGGATTAAGGAATCCATGTATGGATGGAACACTCGGTTTATCAGTTCCATGATAACTGTAGGTGCATTCGTGAGACCGAACGACATAAAAACATACTCGTATACACATTACTAGCACTAAAAGGATATAAGAGGTATATCAGAAGGGTTAATGTGCAACTAATAGTAACCATATCTCATGTCAATCTTCGGGAATAGCCTGGCTACTCAAAGCTGTTCAAAGAGATCATCAATCCTTGAAAAGGGATATTGGTTCTTGAACATCGACTGGTTCAACATCCAATAATCCACAAAAATTATGAGGGTTTTGTCCACCTTCATCACAAACAGTATTAGAGAACCCCAAGGAGAAGTGTAGGGTCGGATGAGAACCTTTGTCTATAACTCTTTAACAGCATATTGAGCTCCTGTAACTCGGGTGTAGCTATCCTATAAGGGGGAATGTACATCAGTTCTGCTCCTAGTACGTGATCAATAGAAAAGTATACATTTATCTCTAGAGGAATACCTAAAAACTCCTCTAAAAAGACGTCTCTGAAATGATCCATCACTGGAGGAAAGCCAATATGTGATATCCCCTGGTAATCCAGATATAGATAGTAAATCTGGGTGGTAACTCCTCCTAACCCATGTTGCTCGGGTCCTTCTCTGATTGCCTCGAAATTTCATTCTCCCTTATGAAGAAATGATACTCCCTCTTGTGATGTGAAACTCAACCTATGGTGATAGATGTAAACCCACCTAGATGGGAACTAGCCAGTCCACTCCATGAATGACATCATAGCATATAATTTCTAGGACATAGAGGTATCATAAGAAGTGACAACCACAATCCTCTAGAGCGCACTCCTTGTGCTGTCATACACTAGTCGTTCTTGTCCCCAACAGAGTGTCTAGCATCAATACATCATAAGAAGTAATGATAAAAAGCCCAAGGCACTCCACAACAGAATCAAATATGAAACTATAGGAATCCCCTGTATCGAAAAGTGCATTAGTTAAAATTGAGGAAACCAGAATAGTACCTCAAACTGTAGAGGGTCTGAGGTCATGTTTTTGCTTGGTCTAATGCACTACAAATGTCTGGTCAGCACCAGGGCCCTGTGAATCTAACTAACGACCCTGATCTAATCCACCCTATGGGTGCTAAAATCCTGAAAACTGGATCCATGGCCCCGACCTCCACCTCGTCCTGAATTCCTAGAGAACCTCCAGTTCCCATAATGATGAGAAACTGGTGGTGACCCTTCGAAATGCAGGGATATTGAATAACTCTGATCACCAGTTTCTAGGGAAAAGAACTGATAGAACTAATGAATATGGCCCATATTTCCTCAAGATCGACACTCCATTGGGTCTCTCGTACAATGTGTCCTTTTATGCCCTCTCTTCTCGCACTGGCATCACACCACCTGGACACCAGAAGAAGTATCCCGTCTACAATGATCTCTGTGGGTAGACATCCTATGGTGCATCCTAATACCTGTCTGAGGGGCACTAACTCTGGATGCTGAACTGCCCTAGCTCATAGCTTCGGAATTCCTCGGATTTTGCTCTGTGATCAGCACCTGGTGGATTATAGAGGTCAAGGAATTCAACCACATGATTTTCACCTGAGATCAAACGTTGTGCCTAAGAGCATACTCAATCTTCCTTTCTAGAAATAACTTATCACCTCCAAGAATAGGCATAATGACATGCAACTATATGAAGAAAGAAGAGTAATCCAGGACTAAGGGAGTACCCTACTCCAGACTCATGAACACTCAAGTTCGATCAGACCTCAAAGTCTCCCAGTAGAGGTAATCATAGAAGGTGCACTACAACTCATCCCAATCCCTAACCTGTTAGAGTCCCACTTGTGAGATCACATCCCACTATCACTTGAAAATATCTCAAAGAATATACATAGTGAGCTACACCCACCTCTCTAGAGGCATATCCCGATGGTCGAAGATAGACAACATTCCTTCTAACCATGACTCGGTAGCCTGGGGTATTATGTCCCCTATGAGGGTGGGAGGATGCTGCTGCTGGAAAACCTGCATCAATTATTACATTGATGGGGCATGATGGAGTGCTGCTCAGAAGGTCCGAATGAACCACATAAATCCCTCACCAAATATGTGTCAATGTCTCTGTTTAGAATGATGGATGGTGCCAAGACAAGAACTACATTAGGATCTACTGGTACCCACTGACCAGCCATGTCTGGTGTCTGATCACTTCCCTGTAACTTGTATACAACCAAAGGTCATCTTGGTCGCATGAATCTGTAAGGTCATGAACACACCATAGATTAAAATTATCAAGGTATGAAATATTGATTTGTATGAAGGGAAAATGAGAATGAAATCATTGATGTTTTTTATAACACGGGTACACAGCATGTATAACACATACACAACATGTTCCCATAATCCTTCACTTGGGTATGTACATATGCGAAAGCTGGTCATGTAACACCCCATACACATGACGTGTTCTCCGAAGACACGGTGTGTACTTGAATCATGTTCCCTTGACTGGGTTCTCATACATGGCTAAGACACATGTTTTTTCTAGAACCGGACTACATGGCGTGTTTGTGATAGAAAAAACATGTACTAGAAGGATTACACCACCTCGTGTTGTTCGTTACATGGATAGATACAAGGGTTATACTACACGATAGGTTCCATATTGACACAGTGTGTATACCCTAATTTTTATCCAACACTGTCGTTAGTCACACGGGTTGACACATTGTCAAAACACACGGCATGTACTTCCAGTACACAACATGTTCCACTAAATATTTCCCAACCCCATGTCCTTGCCCACATAGGTAGTGTCCCAGTTAGAGTCTACATGGTGTGTACAAACATTACATTTCATGTACTTAAGAAAAATAGTTCCTCCTGAAACAGAAGGATATATGCCATGTATTTATCATTACACGCTATGTATTTTGGGTTTTTTCTGATAGTATGCCTCAAAAGCTACACTAGAAACCAAAAAACACCGAAAAAATCATTTAAGTGCCATATTTCGATCCGCGAGGGACCATACTCCCCACAAATCAATGCTTGGCATCTTATACAAGTCATATACAATCATAACAATGCAATGATCCACCAAATTCCTGTCTATGAGGGCCCATAACACCTCAGGAACCAATGTTTTGTGTTAATTAAAACTAAAACATAAAAAATTAAATTTTGTATTCAAAACGTGAGTATTATATCCCGTCATCTATCACGACAACATGCATATCTAGCACAACATCAATCACAACAACATGAAATCAATAGTGCACCCTATATGGAAAGGCACGAATGGATTCCAACTGATCTCTAGAAAGTGATTATATGATGAATTAGATGGCATACCCTCATCTCATCACATTGTAACATAAAATAAAACATCAACAAAATCAACGATAACTACAAAATACATGTGAATCAACTAATGGTGAAATCAAATAAATTGTAATAATTGAAAAACCATAAAAATTAGATTATACAAGGAATGATGGAATTTCCCTATACACGTGTTAGCTACTCCCGGGCACAACTTATTACCAAGTACCTATTCTTTCATATCGCTAGCTATAGGATCCAAACTGTATGTCAAGAAGAAAATAATCTATCTGATACCACTTGTAACGTCTCGTTTCTAGAATCTTCCTAGAGGTGCCCCGTACCTGGTTGGTAAAAGGACCTCTTGCACATTTCCCCAAATTCTAGAGGCTTCTAACAAGTAGAGAGGGCCTTGGGTGTGATAGTGTGGAAACTATTCCCTTATTGGCATAGTTACACAATGGAAATAAACATATAACAATAGCGGTAGTAGTAGTAATACAATAGAACAATAAACAATAGAGGACTGAAGAAATAATCAAATGAAGCACATATATAAATTATGCATGATACAGATGTCTAGTAAAACACTCAAACAAATCACAATGTAAGAATACAGTGCTAAACCCAATGTACAAAGAGGAAAAATAACACCTAGAGTATCACAAGCTTCAGCTAGGTCCAACGCTCTCCAGTTCCATTACAATCAAGTACCTGAAGTAGAAGTGTGGTTTCCCTTATATATACCTTCAACAATATAATTTTTTTGGCCTAAATGAATGACCCAAAATGGGCATGAGACTAATCCCAGCAAGAAACCACCCAAAGTTCTGTTCCTAACAATCAGTGAATATATATGGAATTCAGTAAACAAAAAGAGGCAGTAATCAAGGAAGTTCTCAAAATTAAACCATCCTATAGTTAAATTTCATTCAATTTCACATATGAAGTAAGTATCTAGTCACTAATAGGTAACTCTATGGGAATTAATCACAGTATAACACCTCAGGTTCATCTTTAACATATAGTCTCTGAGGAAGCACATACCGTCAATAATCCCTGTGGTCTTTTGTCGATAATTTAGAGACACTCTAAGGAAGCACTCAACCTCCAATTCCCCATATGGTATCGCAACGAGGAACTATAGAAACTCTAATAGAGAACTTACGTCCATCCCCCATATGGTCTTGCAATGTCAATTAAATAGACACTCTGGAGAAGCCCTCAATGTACATTCACTTTATGGTCTACTACACCAGGTTCTCACGGCCCTGTGAAAGTCAATCAGGCAAAATTATATATGGATTCCAAAGTTAACCTCAAGAACTACTTGGATAAATTTTCTAAAGAATATCACAAGAAGTTAGAAGAAACCACTCCATCATAACAATACTAGGCATGGAAAACAATGCATCCTAATAGGAAGGTCTAGACCAAATGTTCAAAATCAAGAAAGCATGGGAAAAAATATATAGCATGGAAAATAACCCTATTTTAAATCATAAATCCTCTAATCAAGCACACAAGGCACAATCGGAAATAATAGGGCTACGAACCATAAACACGCATTACTGTGAAAAAGTGTTTTAGGACCTTTTTCACATAAACTCAAATATTTTCTAAGGAAAGACATGAACCACCTACCTCGATGTTGAATGAATGATATACATGAACCTCCAGCCACGAATCCCCCTAGAATTCCATAGATCTAAAAAATGATTTTTTTTTCAACCAATAATATATCATTATAGAAGAGAAATATGGAAATAAGGATCTTGAAGAAGAAATAGCTTACCATAGATCTTCCATCACAATCGATGGTGGATGAATCAACAATTAGATATAAAGTCAGAGCTTCATAGAAGATTTTCTTTGTATGTACGCTCCAAGATGAGACAAGTGGAGAAGGAGGAGGTTCTATTGATTAGATGTGACCCCATTCAGTTTAATGAAATAAAAATAAAAATAAACAGTGTGTTCATTAAAAGGACATGACATGTACATTCCTTAACCGAACTCCACTTTAGGTGGCCTCAATGTCACCCCACATGTCCATGTCTTTGGAAGTTACATGTCTAGCAAACAACTACCCGCGAAAATTGAGTACACGACGTGTACTTATAATTGCACAACTTGTACTCCTAAAATTTCTATAAACTCATCTTTTTCTAAAAAACACTATAAAACAAGATTAATACCTACAAAAAATTTAGGATCATACACCAATAGTGTTCTTCAAGTTATTTACACAACATTGTGCCCCTATGATGGAAAAATAAGGTTCAATTATGGGTATCCTTCCATAGATCACTCTTTATCTCAGGATTTGACAAAACAAACAACTACTTATAAATTTCAAAAATTCATTTATGAATTCTGAATTCCATGGGTTTTCCCTTTATTATATAATCAACATTATATTTTATTTCTCTACATCCTTTCTTTTATCATACATGATCTTCTCCAAAACCAATGTTTGATATATAATTAGAGAAAGGTATGATATGATTGCTTTTTATAAAAAACATATCAATCCATCACATATCTAAAATGATTATATCCTAATCAATCCTAATCATAGATAAGGATTTTGGATAATTTTTTCTCAAAGAATGATCCTCTTTACATTCATTCTTTTTATGGAAATGGATTAAGTAGTCCTAGTCCTTTATTACCTATTACCATTTTCATTAGAAAATATTTAGCTCTTTTAGTGGGAATATTTACCTAAGGATAATTCAATATATATACATATAAAACATTTCTCTATATATACAATTATATAAAATCAGTTTTTAAAATAATACTATAGCCATGTCTAAATCATGCATCTGGTAGTTCTTCTAAAAATATTTAATTATTAAATGGCATAAGCTACCACTTAATCAATTTCATAAGTAAAAAACATGTACATTATTTAAATATTCCTTTTATATAATGAAAAAATTTACATATTAGAGTTATGTGAGTAGAAGTTCAGCGATTATCCTTTTTTTCACTTCGTTGAATCTCTATTCACATTCATTAGTCTAGAAAAACATTACTCCCTTATATGTTTTTAATCATGAGAAGATTCTAGTAAACTGTCGATAGTACCCAGATAATCTTAGGAAAATATGGATCTTTGTTAAAAATGGTTGATTTGTTCATTCCTTAACCACCTTTATATTGGAAGGATATAGAAATATCAACATTCATGTGATAAAATTACACAAGAATGAAACATTTTGAAAAACTCACAATTATTATACATTTCTTACAAATTATAAACTATTATTGTATTCATCCCAATACTCAAATGGTATTCATTCCCCTCCCTGTTTTTTGAATTATATAAGAAAATTATTTTTTAATAACACTATAAACATATTAAGGTAATGTTTAAGGACTCTATTCATCATGTACACAAATATTGCTATAACATTCGTGAGTATGAATTGGATCACTATGGACTCAGAAAAATGATACCTTGTTTTAAATGAAATCATGATTATATCATACTTATTCACATTTAATTGATGATAACCAAAATGAAGTTCCACATTATAGATTTAATGGGACCTACATAACTAATGGAATTATTCATCTATCCATGGAAGTGGAAACAAAATTTTTTCATGAATTTTTTGATTTAATTTCAATAAATATAGTGTAATTTTGAATCATTATTATTATTAAAAATGAGAACTGACACAACACAAGGTGACGAAAATGGTCATATGAAACCCTTGTCCATTTTCTCTTATAGTTTATTTATTTGTGATTTTAATTCATTGGGTTCATTCTATAGAGAGTCTTTGATATGGCCAGATCTCATGGTATATATTAAATTTTAAACTCAAACTCTAGGCCAAGAGAAATAATTAAAAACTCTTTAGTGAATTCATTAGAATATTATCCTTTTCCCAAATCATTTGATCTAGATATACCTTCTCACATGGAAACAATATACATGCCTAATAATATGTTTTCAAATTAAATTCATCCTCCTAATTACTCTTTTATAGAATTGGAGGATGATTTTGGACAACTAAATTGACTCCCTTCCCTTATACTGGATAATGAATTTATAAAATGATTGAAATTCCATTCCCATTAATAAATAAAATTACACAAAAGGGAGTATGATAAGGTCTGATGGGAGATACATCCCACTAATTGTAATTTGAGAAGATATATATACATGAGAAGATATCATTGCCAAAAATTTTATTTTTTTCTATTTATTTAACAACTATATATTGAGGCGGTGGTATAAGAATTATAATAAAATTTGATGAAATGAATGAATGTTTAAAACTATGAATGAAATACTTAATTTTTTATTTCTTAATGAAAAAAATGTGAACATGAAACCACTTTATTGAAAATATCGATCTTATAAGTAGTGATAAGATAATCTTTTCATGGATCTACTATATTTATATGCTAATTTCATTTGTTGTCCTTGATAACCCTTGGCATAAATCATTAAACATCCTAGTGTCTAAATTTTTAATAGTTGAGACATTGTAGTGTTGGTGGAGTATCAATCATATATTGTTTATATCATTTTATTGGGCTTATTATTATCCCTGTAACAACCATTTAATTGATTTCCCTAATTTATTCATTGGATAATATCTACTTGTTCCATTGAGGTATTCACCAAGATGCTTCTTCCCACACTTATAAAAAGTGGGTAGTTGTATTTCCTTACCTACATTAAATTTATCCATTTATCCTCCAAAACACAAATCTAATACATCTTTACACCATTAGAATTTTAAGAATAAAAATATCTATCTAAATTTGAATATAAAATCATACAATTTACATATAGTTTTCAATGTCTCAAATTTATGAAGATATTTGAAGACTTAGTTTTAGTACAATAAATAAGAAATAAACCTATATTTTTGGGTAAATAAAAATACAAAGGAGTAACATTAAATCATTATAATGATTTCAAAATGAAGAAAAATTAATTATTCTTCCTTTCCATGAGTACCTGGATCTCCCTCTACAATTTTATTATGAAGAGTGTGATACCAATTTTTATTGGTTTTTTTTTCAATTCCTTCCCAGTAGTTTGATTTTATTTCTTCCTTTGATTTTATATTCCTTATTAGAATCTTCTAAGAAATGAATTATTCTCCTAACTGATAGATGAATTGGATGAATATCACATTCAGTTATATTTGGATGAAATAAAATATATTCTCAATGTAATTAATACATTATTATAAGATTAGGGGGTAAAAATATCCCCTTAATGTATTATGACCATATTAAATAAAAATAATAATCTAAAACTTGTTATATCTTAAGAGAAGTAGGTTGTTCAACATAATTCAAGTTATTAATCATTACTCGGGGTTGTTGATAATGTACCATAATGAGGATATGACAACTGACGCCCACCATATTAGGCATATCATTGTCAAAATCATTACATTTACATATTATATATATTTTATCCAAGATTCTCCCTATTTACATCCACTCTAATTGAATTTTTTAAATGGAATAAAAAATGAGTCAGGAATCATGGGTACCATTTGATGATACTCGAGGATTGTAAGGCGCGCTATTAATTGAAGAATATGAATTGATATTAACATATATAAAGAGAATAGGTTCAATTAGATTAGTTTTTTGGATGAATCACCTTTGTTTATGTTTTCTAGTTAACATGTTTTTCTAGAAAATTTGATAGATGCTTCTTCATTCACATTGCTCACTTATTGTATTTATTATAGGTGGTCTCACCCCTTCATGCATATGGGAATACTCAAGAAATTATCCTTGGATCCATTGGTTTGTGTAACATTATTAATATTTATAAGTCATTTTTAAACATCACCTATGATCTTATTCTAGTTTCTACGATGTTTGAGTAAGAAAATGGTCATTGCTACACTATACGATTTATTGTGTGTTTAGTACGATATCCGAATATCTTGAATATTTCTTATGTTTTCGGAAAAATATTTTATATATAGATCGGATTCCATTCTTCAATGTTCATAACATGACCCTAGAATCCAAAAAATGGTAACAAATATTTTTTCCTATTTTATCAACATGAAATATTAACTATTTTTTGAAAAAAAACATGTTATCGGGGTGGTAATTGGTTCATATTTGTTTGGAATTATGTTATATGATAACATTAGGATAATATATATTTTACTCCATAAAATATAATCAAGTTAATATATTAACATTATTGTCAGTGTGATGAATAAATATATTATCAAATAGTAGTTACTGTAGAGAAAAACATAGTAACGAGTTTGTATCTTTGCAAAATTGGTTTTCAACATGGAGTCTTGATGAGATTATTAATACAATGTATAAAAATGTTAAATCAAGAACGTCTTTAAAAACGATGTGATTGTATGTCATTTTAACCTTAAATTCCATGTGGTTGTCTATTATTTGATTTTTTTTAATTATACCACATACATAATTCAATTTGAGTGGTCAATCCTAGGATATGGTTGTCGAGCATGATATAAAATTTAGGCAAAATAAAAACCACTATTAGATGTTGTACATGCATGGATTTCAATAGATCATCATAAGGAGGCCTAACATAAAGCACACATTATAGGGAATATATAGTGCCCCATCAAATTCATCACAAAAAGAAATTTATATTAAGGGGGTACACATTAGTCATGTTTAATGTAGAAAGGGGAAACCCATGGAATGTGTTGGGATCCACCTTACTATCATGATTTATGCTTTACATGTAGTCCCTCCCCCTCACCACTGTTTTATTCCCCTCTATGTGGATGTCCCTCATGTGCCACCCCATGTAGACTTCTTCTCATTCACACACTCCAACGCCACACATGTCCGTATTTTCCTCAATCATGTTCATCTATCTCTCTGATAAATGTATTATTTGATGGGTTACCCAAAATGGGAAATTTTTTTAGAGTATACTAATAGAATAAATAAACGAATATATATATTGTTTATTTATAATATATATATATATATATATATAAATTAATATATTATAGTTTAATTAAAAAATTTATGTGATATGATTAATTAATTTTGATTTACTAACATTTATATATAAATTGGAATTGATTATATTTTCTATAAAGGGTTAATAAATAATTTAGGTTTTAAAAAAAATAAATTAAAAATGAAAACAATTATTTTTAATTTTTATAAATAATTGAAAATATTTATTGAAAATTATTATATCTATAAAAAATGTTATTTATTGATTAACTAGCTATATTATTTTTATTGTTAATTAATTAAATATTTCGATGAATTAATTATAATTATTCCTTTAATATTATATAATAAATGTTGAGAATAAACGTTTTAAATTTATATGGTTTATAAAAATGTTATATATCATAATAATGTGTATTTTAATTTTTATCAAATTATATGATATACCTAAGAATATATAATTTAAATGTTAAATCTTAGATTGATAGCATGTTTGGAAGCTCTCGATGTGATGATAGTAGGACCTAATATTTTTCTAAAAGAATATATTTTCTATATTATTTGGATATCAATATTATATATGGTGGGGTTGGATTTTACTATCTTAGGCTGAGTTGTGGAAGCCTCTCCCAAGTACAATTACTGGATAGAGAATACGAAATATGATGGCATAATGATGAGACAATTTTCATATCTGAAGGATTTTTTAGAAATAATAATCCATAAAATGATGGTTTCACATGCTAAATCCCATGAGGATGCTACTTCAGATATGATTAAGATTTATTTGTTTTTGATTCATTCTTGCATGATTCTACTAGTAGGGGTTAATCCTTTTAAATTAGATGACTTTATAGGTAGATTAATTGTGGTTTGTTGATTCTCACAATATAAAGGAATTTTTATTGGGAATGGTTACTTATATATCGGTTTTCTATTAGAGGAATTGAAATTTCGGGTATGAGCATTTTGTTTAGTCTCCCTAAAACTAGGCATTATCACCATAAAAAATTAAGCAATCCACTTTTTTCATTCCAATATTAATAATACCAAATCCTTGGTATGGGTAAAAATATCATTCTAAACTAAATTTCATAAAATCCTAGTTTTTTGTTTTATGATCCATTAGGTGTGGTTATTCATATGGGAATTTATAGAACAAAATAAATGGATTGGTTTGACTATTATTCTAGGATATTAGTTGAGTTTAATATAAATTATAATTTAGTGAATCATGTCGTTCTTTCTAAAATGGAATATGATATAAATTTATAGATTATATTTTCTAAGTTTCTTTTTTTCCATGTATTTTGAATTTATATAACATCATACGAAAAAAAAATTTCATAATGATTTTTGTTCATTTTGGTATTCAAAGGGCCACAACAAGAATGTTTAAAGATAAATTGAAAAATAAAATGGAGGTATGAAATTTAATCCTCTCAACAAGAGAGGAACATAGAAATTATTCAAGTTTATAGTCATTTGAATATATATTAAATGCATGGGAGTATATTGGATAATTATTATATTGAAAGTGACCATACATTTTATATGGGCATGATATTCAGTCAATCAGTGCTAAACAGTTGGAGGTCCCTCTTTATGATGTTGAGGTGATGTATTAATATGGCTAAAAGATATAAAAGTATGTAGGGTGGGCCAATCTTGAGGTTGCACATTTATAGTTCACTGGGAAAAAAAGTAGGTGTTGGAACTATCATTAGGGAAAAATATTCATGGGTGAGGGAATAATTACTCTTATTAGGTTCAAGTTGGGATTTATCAGGTAGATCTAGGAGAGGTAGGGCATCTTTATAATATACATAAATGTGTGTTAGTGATACTTCTATTATTAGTACCATTATTATAGTGAAACTCAACAATAAATTGAGTTTAAATATAATTTTATTATATTTGGAAATCCTAGAAAATGATGAATCTCTATATAAAATATCTTATATAAACTCTACGGAAAAAATAAGTGTGGTATATAATGAATGCTTCTCATCTAGTCCTATGAATAATACAAGGTTTAATAAGGGATACTCATATATAAATACCACCATGAAAACTAGATCTCACTTAGCTTGGCTAAATTCTCATGGTAAATACATAAATACATTAGATCATGACTTTGATTTGGACTATAATGATTATATTCATTTTGACATTTATTTTTGGATGTTTTTATTGATATTTTTGGTTATTGAATGAGGATAGGTTTTCTTGGTCTCAACCAATTTCCATTATCTTATTGCCTTCACTTTTCTCATTAACAAAGTGGCTTTATGTCACCTTTTTTAATAGAAGGTTTATTTAGTAATTACAATAATAATTTATAAGAAATCAATTTTTTTTATAAATCAGTCTTCAATATAAAGATGTTTATATTTAATATAATAAACTATTTGTATATAATTAATTTAAATTATTAAAATGAATTGGAATGCCTTATTTAAAGGTATTATTGAGATAACATAAAAAGGGTTTTAATGATTAATTTTAATTAAATAATAAAACCATGTATTCTATAAGATATTTATTGTATGTAAATTTTTTACATAATTGAATATAAATTATAATATGTATAATTCATAAATTATCATATATATAAATTCCAAATAATATATAATATAATGGAGTTGAAATTATATTTTTTTATTTCTATAATTATTGAATATCCATATTGTAAAGCTTATTTATAAATGTTTTATAGTAATATTTTATTTTCTAAAAGATCATAAATTATTCTCCTATTTAAAGTTTTTAAATTTTCAAGTATTTTATTGGTATTACATACTTAATTAAGGTATATAAAATTATATATATTTTGAATATTTTCTATGAAATATTTTTGTTATAATTTCTTTAGAATATAGATCCTTGCATTGCATGCAATATATGACATAAGATTAAGTTTTCATCTTCCTTGACCAAAATTTTTAAATAATATTATTTTCTTACATTTAGTTATGGGACAAAAGATTGGAATTTCACATTTTATATAAATCATTAATTGAATTCAATCTTAACTAAATTATCCATCAGTAGAGGGAATTTGCGATGGTCTTCCTACTAGATTGTATTCATAGGAGTAGTCTAGAAAGATATGTGTTATCTATTTTTGGCTTAAGGATTAATTATATATATATTCTTAATCATATATAACTCTATAAAATTACAATAAGCGGTCATATACATTTTTAATATGATGCACATGGATATGTATCATTTTTTTTCTTCTACATTTTGGTGAGTAATAAACATTTTGGGTTGTGTAAAAGATATATATTAATTTGGTGTGGAATCATTAATTTGGTTGATGGAATATGTTTTAAAAATATATAATTAGAATCATGCATAAAATAAGGATTAAAAAATTTAGAATATAATTGTTGGATGGGATATGATAGTAATTAATTTAATATAAATACCATTTTTATTAAATTTATGAGTCTTTTAAATAAACAAATCATCTAATAATAAGGGTTATATTCATTATAATGTCTAACTTTTCCTAACATTGATCATTCAACTGTGATGATTCTTAAAAATAAGGGTTCCCATGAATTATATGATGTAAGATAATAAAGTGATAATTTATAAAAGAATATCATTGGGTTGGTCATTCCACCATTGAGTTCCTAGGGATTCCATTTTTATATTGTTAATTGTGTTTTCCTTGGGTTACACTATGTTGTGAAACCCTTATAAGGGATACCAGATGAATAAATTTGAGAATTTCACAATAATGGATATGGGTAAAAAGTTATATAATAAAATATGAAAGAATAATAATTTTTATGATTTAGATTTTTTCTCATTAAATAACTATGTCAAAATTGGAATTAAAAAACACACTCATTTTTGTCACGACCCGTCCTCGAGGCCCATGCTGTTACTACCTAAAGCCGGCCTTCTATCGGCCAGGGGATGGTGACTAGAACCAGAGGCGTAATACCTATAAAAAGGGAAGGAATTTCCTTTAAACTGTATCACACACACAGCCTGAACACAAGCAACAGAGTATGCAAGTGAAAGTAAACACTAAGTAAAACTGTATACAAAAGTATGTGCTAAAAGGAAAGGGGCGGGAAATAAAATCCCAATAGTAATGTACAACAACTATAAAGCTAGTACAACTGCAGAATGGTAAACAAAAACTACTGAGTCATCCTCCGGGAATCCCACCTGAAGGGTGGGTATAGACAGCATCCTCAGCACCCCGGGTCTGTCCGTCCGCTTTGAGTATGGATCTCCAAGTGGTCCACCACCAGGTATCATCCAACTCTACAACTCTCTACGTCGATCAGTGTTTTCAGTCATCTATAACCAACATAATGATGTGCGGAAATATCACGTGCATGGGTAAGTATAATGATACTCAGTAGGGGACCCCAAGATCCCCGAAGGTCTCCCAGAATCCACAAATGATAAACCACAATAGAGAGATACAATTACGAAATATCAACCAACCCTACTTATGTATATGACCCTAAATATACCTAAGTTACCGGTAACAACCCGAATCCAACTCTCAAGACCAATCACTACCTAGTCCACACAAGAATTAAAGTCAATAACATCGATGATAATTATTGAAATTCAATACCCACCTCACATAGGTATAAATATTTCGTAGAGCGATAGAGATGATCAGATGTAGTCACCGATTCATATAAGCTGTCAGACCCACACAGGATACAGGACCAGACAAGCTGTCGGACAAACACATGATACAGGACCAGCTACTCTATCTAACCCACACAGGATACAGGAACAAAGGTCCGAACAGTCAGACCCACGGAGGATCCTGGTACAATAGTCATCACTGTTGAACCCATGTAGGATTCCGGTTCATTAATCATCGCTGTCGAACCCACAAAGGATTATGGTTCAGTAATCATCGCTGTCGAACCCACGTAGTATTACGGTTCAGTAATCATCGCTATTGAACCTACATAGGATTCCGGTACAGTATTTGTTTCCGCCATCTCTAGGGTTCCAACACACAGCATGATCGATTCCGGGAGGGTCCTCTCCTCGAGCCAATTGTCAATACATCAAATATAAAAAATTCTTGAGTTGTTGTATCTCATAGTTCTGTGTCATAATAAGGAACTCAACGTGAGAGGCGATACGTCAATCGGATGCCTGGTCTGAGAGTTATTGTCATTTCTGTTCCCGGGGCCCGGTTGGAATTAGACACCTTCCAAACCCATCCATTTTCCAAATTTGTCCAAAACTCACTTAGAGTATCGAAAAAGAAACGCCTCATCGCGAGGATCCCAGTGCCATAGACGGCGCATCGATCGAACGTGCGGTCTAGATTTTATTCAGGTTTATGCGAAATAGGCATGGCCCAACAAGCACAGTGGGTAGGCCGGTCGGCCTGACCCGGTTCAGCAGGTCCGACCCAGCTGGGGGTCAGCCCAGCCCAGTGGAGCGAGGCCCACCCGAAGACCCTGCTCGGTGGGTCCGACCATGTTGGGGGGTCGGCACGGCCCGGTGGGGCCGAGACCCACCAGTAGACCAACCCCATGTTGCGGGACAGTTGGGTTCGGCCGTTGGCAACGAGCAGCGCCGCCTCTCACCTCCCCGGCCAGCATTAGTTGGCCGGTTCTATCCGGCACATGTGGCCCCTACAACAGGCCGTGGTTCTCCTCCATGCGGCGCCGTGGTTATTCAGTGAGGCCGACAGGAGGCATACCGGTTTTCCAAGAAAAGGGTCCCGCAAAAGCAGGATATGGTTTCTTCCGTGTGGTGCTTGTAGGCGCCGCAGTTTTCCAGCCCGACCGGCAGGCTGCTGGCTGGTTCTTTAGCTCGAGTGGCCCGCAGATGTGGGTTGAGGTTTTCCTCCATGTGGCCAGCACGACGGCACTGGTCCACCACCACCGCGGCCAGGCTTGCCGTGGCCTTCGGTTCAATAGCGTGGCGCGACGACGCCACACCTCATCATCCTCCGCGGTTCATCTCCGGTGCGGTGCGATTACACTGCGCTCTTTCGGCTCTGCCTCTGTCGTCAATAAGATCATCAAATATGGGGGAGGTTCGAGCCATCTTCGTATAGCCCGAACCCTCCTCATTATGACCTAAAAAGTTGGAAATTAAAATTCCATAATTAGAAAGATGAAGTTTGGAAATATAAATAACCCAAAACAACCCCCTACCATGATTTCAAGAACGTTGTAAATTTTCTGGAAGATGGCGTCTTAGAAGACAGACGTCATTCCATCAACGTCGGAGGGGAAGACGTTGTCGTTGGCGACGTTCTTTTGTGAGAGACGTCTTCTCCCTTGATGCAGAGGAAGAATAAAGGAAGAATACATATCGCCGTTCTTCAGTGGAAATAACATTCTTAGTCGAGATTATATTGTTCCTCGTGTTCTTCATTGGAGAGGGTGATGTCATCCAAAATCCCTCCTCCTCTCCTTATTTCACCCAACCAGGTTTATTCCAACAAAATTAAAATAATGTAATGACTTCTTTTAATGTTGTAAAAATAGATTCAAAAGATTTCAAACACTCAAATTAATTAAATATGTGATTAAATAATTGTGTTCGTACCTTAATGAGAGAAGTTTGAAGGTTTAAAATTTAAAAAGGGGAGAGGTGGCTTCCATAAATCAAAGGGATGTCCAAGAGTTTTAAAGACGGGTTTAAAGGGGAGTTGAAGGGTTTGGTGTTCGTGTGGGCCCCACCACACAATATCATCCCATGGGAGGTTAGGTGGGGATGGGCCCCACATCTAACTCCCCTTTAGAGAAATTAACCACCACTTAATAGTTATTTCACACATAATTCTTAATTTATTAAAAATCCCAAAAAATTAACTTCTCCTCCCAATAAAACGAAACTACGGTAAAGGTCCCCATAAGAGAATATTGATGCTGCGAGTTCATCGATGTCCTCAAGTTTAAATTCCGAGCACCGGTTCAAAATATATAAAATCCCGCTCATATATTTAGTGAACATACCCAAACAAAACATCAGTAAATTATACCGGGCACACCGTTCCTCGGAATCAGGTGTCGTCAAGAACTGCGGACTCATATAATTTCCATGTATTTATGAAAAAAAAATTCCACATGATTTATGGTTCTTTAAATTCTCCCCACCTTAGGGATTTACATCCTCCTATGCTACAACACACACTAAGGGAAAAAATGGTGGTACTGAGCAGGCATCTCGGACTCCCACTCCCATTTGCTCTCCTGGAGGTTCCTGTGCTGCCAGCGAACGCGCACCGGAGGAATCAACCATCCACATAGGACCCGATCCGGTCGATCCTCAATCTCTAATGGAACCTCTGTGAATGTCGCCTCATCGTCGATGTACTGCTTTCCATTGTAGATGATGTCGGAAGGGTTGTGCATGTATCTTATCAGTTGAGATACGTGGAATATGTCGTGAACTCGGTGCAACAGTGGTGGAAGGGCCAGGTGATAAGCCACCTTGACTACCCTACTGAAGACCTGAAAATGATTGATGAATCGTAGAGATAACATGACACCTCCGGAAAATCTCCGTAGAGCTCATTGAGGTGTGACCTGTAGGAAGAAATGGTCTCCATCCTTAAATTCTAGTTGTCTCCATCTCCTATCCGCATAGGACTTCTGCCTGCTTCATTCAGTCTTCATTATCTCCTGGATGATCTGCACCTTCTCTGTCATAGCCTGCACCATCTCTGGTCCTATAAGGGCTGACTCCCCTAGGTCAGTCCAGCATAGTGGTGATCTGCAAGGTCAGTCATACAGTGCCTCTTAAGGTGTCATCCCGATGGTGGAGTGGTAGATGTTGTTGTATGCATACTCCACCAAGGGTAAGTGGTCCTCATAGCTATGACAGAAGTCGATGACACATGCACGAAGCATGTCCTCAAGATTCTGAATGGTCCTCTCAGTTTTTACATCTGTCTAAGGACAGAAGGCGGTGCTCAGACATAGCTGCGTCCCAAATACCTCCTCCAACCCCTTCCAAAGCTGGGAAGTAAAGTGTGCATCATGGTAGGAGACAATAATCGGTGGAACACCATGAAGACTTATGATTTTCTGTACATAGAGGCTATCTAAGCTCTCTACTAATCCCTACTCTCCGATCGGTAGGAAGTGGGTTGACATGATGAGTCGGTCGACGATCACCCGAAATAGTGTCGTGTCCTCTTGATGTACGTGGAAGTCCCATCATGAAATACATTGATATCCCATCTCACATCAACTCTGGGATCTCTATGGGCTGAACCAAGCTTGCTGGAACCTGATGCTCCGCCTTCACTTGCTGACAAGTGAGGCATCGTGAGACAAACGCTGCTAAAACCTTCTTCATACCCGGCCACCTGTGCTATCGTCTAAGGTACTGATACATATTTTCCACTCCTGGATATACCTCTAGAGGGGATGTGTGGAACTCCCCCAACACCTCCTCTTGTAGGGAAATTGGTACCATGGTATTCCCTATGAAGAGGATGACATGCTCCCCACCTTTAGAAAATTCATCAGGTGCCTGCCCTGAGGATATCTGAGCACATCGCGTCTCATAGTAAACGTCCCCATGTTGTACCTCCCTGACTCACTGATGTAGTGGAGGAGTGACTCTGAGATATTATAGAAAGGCTTCACTATCTCTATCCATAAAGGATATATGCAATGCGGCTAGATGCTCCATCACCTCCCCTTGCAGCTGAATGCTCGATCTGCTGCTGAGAGCATCTACCACAACATTCCCCTTCACAAGAGTATATAATATCTAGAAGTCATAGTCCTGGAGGAACTCGAGCCATCATCGCTGTCTCAGGTTTAGGTCCTTCTGTGAGAAGATGTACCGAAGACTCTGATGATTAGAGTAGACTGTAAAATGATCGCCTATCAGATAGTGCTGCCATATCTTCAAGGAGAATACCACTACTGCTAACTACATGTCATGGGTAGCGTAGTTATACACATGTTTTCTTAACTACCATGATCCACATGCGATCAATGTTCACTCCTGCATCCGAACACAATCGAGTCTGGTCCCCGATGCGTCGCAGTAAACAACATACCCTACGCCCTCCTCTGGTAGCCTCAATATGGGAACACCGGTCAACCTCTGCCTCAGCTCATGAATGCTCTGCTAGTATCTATCTAACCACATGAATGGTTTCTCCTTCTTCGTCAATGCTGAAAGCGACGCTGAAACTCTGGGGAAGTTTGGCACAAGTCTCGGATAGTACCCAACCAGACCTAGAAAACTCCTCACCTCCGTCACACTCCTGGGTGGCTCCCAAGAAAGTATTGCCTCAATCTTAGCTGGATCCTCTACAACTCCAGCCTCCGAGATGACCCTCCACAAGAAGTGAACCTCTCAAATTACGAACTGGAAATTTGAGAGTTTACCACATAGTCGGGACTCTCAGAGTGTATCCAGTACTACGCGCAAATGGTAGGTGTGCTCCTCCCTAGTAGTTGAGTAAACTAGTATGTCATCAATGAAGACTATGATAAAACGATCAAGGTATGGCTGGAAGATCCTAGTCATGAGACTCATGAACACTTATGGTGTGTTGGTTACGCCAAAGGGAATAACCAAGAACTCGTAGTGTCCATACCAACACCTGAATGCCATCTTCTTCACAACATTGTCTCGAACTCTGAGATGGTGATAGCTGGAAATGAGGTCTGTCTTCGAGAACCATCGTGATCCCTTGAGCTGATCAAAGAGGTCGTCTATCCTCGGTAGTGGGTACTTGTTCTTCACGGTCACCTGGATCAGGAGACGGTAGTCAACACACAATCGTAAGCTCCCATCCGCCTTCCTGGCAAACAAAATCAGGGATGCCCTGGGTGAAACACTGGGTGGGATAAATCCCTTCCCCTGCTAATCCTTTAGCTATACGTGCAGCTCATGAAGCTCGGCGGGAGCCATCCGATATACTGGAGTTGAAATCAGTGTCGTCTTGGGGTACAGGTCAATGTATAAGTCTACCTATCTACGAGGAGGTTGTCTTGGAACATCGTCATGAAAAAAATCTGCGTACTGATCCATCACAATGCGAAAACTTGGACTCTGCACATCAACCGCTCCGAGGCTAAGACTAGCCAAATGATATGTGATCGGCTTCCCCCTCATCCGATTAAGTCCATCATACCCTTAAAAGGCTCCCTTATCCCCGGTAAAGGAGAACATGGTCCCATCCGTGCAGATACATCGCACTTTGCGCCTAATATAGTCAATCTGAGCATGAACTGTGGCTAACCTATCCATACCCAAGATGACGTCATAAGGCCTCAACGCCGCTACAAGAAGATCCCAACGGATGCTATCTCCTCCTAGAGTAATCTTGCACCGCCGACACTAGTGTGTAATCATCGAGTCTACTACCATACAAGTCTCTAGCAATAAGGATCGAGCCAATGGATCTGTCAGAATCTCCGAGATCCGAACGAGGGCAGTGGAAATAAAAGAATGACTTGCACCTGTGTATATAAGTAATACAGTAAGGGTGTATTAGATACAGATACTAACTATAATTATCTCAGGTGTTCCATGGTCGTAGGCCTCGACTCCCTGGAGCTCATCCCACTTCTGTCCGGAAGCTCCCTATTGTCAGAGTGGATCTCCTAGTGGTGTTGGTGGTAGAGCCTTGAAACATCTTCCACCACCCGCTGCTCGACCATCTTCTCTGCCACGTCCTCTTGATCCTGGAGGACCACCATGGTCGATCCTCTCCCTCTTCATGGGAGGTCCCTCTACTATCTTATGCTTATCTGCATGGCAGGTTGGGCAGTCTCGAGCCATTTCGCCCGACCCGTCACATGCATAGCACTACCGGCTCCTCTTATAGCTGGCTCTATCTCGTGTGCCCCATACAATTGAACCTGTATCCTAGGGCCACCCACTAGATGGCCTGGTTTTCATGGAACTCTATGTAATCTGTCTACTGCTGGTTGTAGAAGTTTCCACTACGTGTCGCCCTATGGAGGGTCTCTCCGTTGGTTACTGCTCAGCGAGAAAACTCCCCACTAGAAGGGCTCACTCCAGCACCCTCGCATGCGTCAGAATGCTGACGGAAATCGTCGAAGCCCTGATCTCATGCCTAAGTCCCTTCTTGAAGGTTAGGGCCCTGAAGAATATGTCTCATACCATATCCATGTAGTAGCACTAGAGGTCAGTGAACCTCGCTATGTACTGAGCTAATGTCATGTTGCCCTGGTGCAGATGAAGTAACCCCTGAATCCAAACCACACGAAGGGTGGATATAACAAACTCTGAGTGATAGAGACTCTCGAAGTATATCCCAAGTAATGATATCTCATCATGTACCTGGAGAATCAGGCTCCACCATCTACCTACTGCCACATGCAGGAGACTCACGACAAGGATCACCATGTGGTCGGCTGGTGTCCCTACCAATACGAGAAGTCTCACAACAAGCTCCATCCAATCCTCAACAGTCTGTGGGTCCGTCTCTCTTTGGAAGCTGGGCGGCCTATGGAACTTTAACTCATTCAATGCACTCAGAAGTCATGCACTCTATGTTGCTAGATATGGTGGTATCGGGGGCCCAGTGTGTATTGAAACATCTGGTACCTCCGCTGTGATGGGGCCCTACACTGAGGCCTTGTCGCTCGGTGGGCTACCATCTCGTACGAAACTCGGAACCCCTACTGGTTTCCTTCATGGGGACATACTGAAAAAAAATAGGTGCGCCATAGTTTGAACAATATACATGGTGAGGTAACAAAAATTAATCACGAAGAAATCATTTCAAAGGAAACACACATGCAATCGGTGTTTTCGTGCTCTGGGTTAGAGATCAGAAGTCAGGGTCCTCGTGTATGGATACATCGGCCGCCGCACCAACACCGGTTTCCCTAAACTGATAACTACACCCAAAAGTCTTAACACTATTGTTGTTTAATGAATAAGAGTCTAAGTTCTGAAGTAGAACCAACTCCTCTGATACCAATTTTTCACGACCCGTCCTCGGGGCCTGTGCCGGGACTACCCCAAGCCCTCCTTCCCTAGGCCAGGGGCTAGAGACTAGAACCAAAGGCATAATCCCTACAAAAAGGGAAGGCATTTCCTTTTAACATATAAAACACACATAGAATGAACAAAACAGCAGAGTACTTAACTGAAAGTAAATACTAAGTAAAACTATATACAAAAGTAAGTGATGAAAAGAAAGTGGTCAGACATACAATCCCAAGAGTAAAGTAAAACAACTATAATGCTAGTAAAACTGTAGAAAGGTAAACAACAACAACTGATTCATCCTACGGGAATCCCAACTGAAGGGTGGGTACCGATGGACTCCTCAGCACCCCAGGTCCGTCCGTCCACTCAGAGTACGTGTTGTGAAGTGGTCCACCTCTGGGTATCGTCCAGCTCTACAACTCTCTACCTCGATCAGTGCTGTCTGACATCTGCAACCAACAATACAATGTGGGGGAATATCCCGTGTAGGGGTGAGTATAGCAATACTAAATAGGGGGCCTTGATGTCCCCAAAGGTCTCCCAGAATCCAAAAAGGATAAACCACAATAGAGAGATAAAATCACGAAGTATCAACCTACCCTACTTAGGTATATGTCCATACATATACCTAAGATACCAGTCACAACCCGTCTCCAACTCTCGAGCTCAATCACAACCAAGTCCACACATGAAGTAATGTCAATCACAATGATGATAATGATTGAATGTCAAGACTCAGCTCACACAGGTATACATATTTCGTAGAGCGACATAGATCAACAAATGTAGTCACTGATTCATCTAAGTTGTTAGACCCACACATGATACAGGACCAGCTATGCTGTCAGACCCACACCGGATACAAGACCAACTACTCAGTCAGACCCCCACATGATACAAGAACAGAAGTCAGAACTATCGGACCCACGGAGGATCCTGGTACAGTAGTCATGGCCGTCGAACCCATGTAGGATTCCTATTCAGTAATCATCACTATCGAACCCACGTAGTATTCTGATTCAATAATCATCACTCTTGAACCCACGTAGGATTTTGGTTCAGCAATCATCACTGTCGAACCCACGTAGGATTCTAGTAAAGTAGTCATTGGAGCCAACTCTAAGGTTCCTGCACACAACATGCTCGATTCCGGGAGGTTCCACTCCTCAAACCAAGTGTCGATACATCAACTATCACAATGTCCCGAGTTTATGTATCTCGTATTTATGTCTCATCATAAGTAACCCATCGTGAGAGACGGCGCATCAATCAGATGCCCGGTCTGAGAGTTATTGGCATTTCTGCTTCAGGGGCCTGGTTAGAATTACGCTCCTTTCAAACCTGTACATTTCCAAAAGTTGCCCAAAACACACTTAGAGTATATAAAAATGATATCCTCATCGTGAGGATTTAAGTGCCATAGAAGGAATGTCGATCGGACGCGCGGTCTAGAAGTTATTAACGTTTAAGAGAAACAAACCCGACCCGTCATGACCAATGCGGTGGCGGGTCGGACCGAGCCGGTTCGGCGGGTAAAACCCTGCTGGGGGTCAGCCTAACCCATCAGGTCTGACCTGGTGGGGGGTTCAGCTAGACCCATTGGGGCACGGCCCACCAGCAGACCCGACCCACGTTGCAGGCCGATTAGGTTCGCCCGACGGTGCCACATCCCCCTTGCCGGGCCGGCTTTAGCCGGCCGGTTCTGTCTGGATTGCGTAGCACATCCAGCGGGCCACTTTTCTCTTCTGTGCCGCACCGTGGTTCTTCAGCCTGGTTGGTAGGCGGTCGGCTGGTTCCCCCAGCAAAGCGTCCCACGGATGCGGGCGCCACAGTGATCTAGCCTGGCCAGCAGGTGGTCGAACAGTTCATTAGCCCGAGCCTCCCACTGTTGTGGCCCACAGTTTTCCTCCACGTGGCCGGAATGACGGCACCGGTCCACAACGACCACGTCCCGGCCTAGCCGCGGCCTTCGGTTTCATAGCACGGCGCGACGACGCCGCACCTCTTCATCCATTGTGGTTATTCTCCTGCGAGGTGAGACTGCACCGCGCTCCTTCGGCTCCGCCTCTGTCATCAATAAATCTATAATTATGGGGGTGGTTCAGGCCGTGTTCATGCAGCCTGAACCCTCCTCGTTATGATGATAATAGTTGGCAATTCACATTCTGTAATTAGAACGACGAAGTTTGGAAATATAAACAACTCAAAACAACCCACTACCTCGATTTCAAGAACGTTGTCAAAGCCACAGAAGATGAAATCGTGGAAGATGGATTTCATTCCATCAATGTCGGAGGAAATATGTTGTCTTTGGAGGCATTCTTTTACGAGTGACATCTTCTCCCTTGATGCCGAGGAATAGGAAAGGAAAAAATACGCGTTGTCGTTCTTCGGTGGAAAAATCCTTCTTCGTCGAGAGGATATTGTTCCTTGTGTTCTTTATTGGAGAGGGTGATGTCCTCGAAAAGCCCTCCTCCTCTCCTTAGTTCTCCCAACTAGGTTTATGACAACCAAATTAAAATAATGTACTATATTCTTTTAATGTTTGATAAATAGAATCAAAAGATTTCAAATACTCAAATTAATTAATTATGTTATTAATTAATTGTGTTGGCAACTTATTAAGAGAAGGTGGAAGGTTTGACATTTAAAAAGGGGAGAGGTGGCTTCATTAAATCAAAGGGAAGTCCAAGAGTTTCAAAGGGAGGTTTAAAGGGTAGTTGAGGGGTTTGGTGTTTGTGTGGGCCCCACCAAACAATATCCTCCCATGTGAGGTTATGTGGGGGGTGGGCCCCACCACCAACTCCCCTTTGGATAAATTTACCATCACATAAAAATTATGTCACACATGATTTTAAATTTATTAAAAATCCCAAAAAATTAACTTCTCCTGCCGATAAAACGCAACTGCAGTAAAGGTCCCCTTAAATTGATATTGACGCTGCGAGTTCATCGATGTCCTCATATTTCAATTCTGAGCACTGGTTCCAACGATATAAAACCCCACTTTTATGTCTACTAAACTTACCTGAACAAAATTTCAGAAAATAATTCTGGGCGCACAAGGCCTCACAATCACGTGTCGTCAGAAACTACAGACTCATAAATTTCCCATGTACTTAATAAAAAAATTTACCCAGGATTTCTGGGTCATTAAATTCTCTCCACCTCAGGGATTTACATCCCCGTAAGCTACAACACACAATAAGGGTACAAATGGGGGAACTGAGCATGCATCTGAGCCTCCCGCTCCCATGTGCTATCCTGGAGGTTCCCGTTCTTCCTGCGAATGCGCACCAGAGGAATCGACCATCCATGCAGGACTCACTCCTGTCGATCCTCAATCTCTACTGCAACCTCTATGAAAGTCACCCCGTTGTCGATGTCCAGATCCAAATGGTTGATGATGTGGGATGGGACATGCACGTATCTTCTCAGCTATGATATTTGAAAGACATCGTGCAGTCGGTGAAACTGAGGTGGAAGTGTCGGGTGGTAAGCCACCTTTCCTACCCTGCCGAGGACCATAAAACGTCCGATGAATCATGGAGACAACTTGCCGCCTCAGCCAAATCTCTATATAACTCGTCGAGGTGAGACCCATAAGTACACGTGATCTCTATCCTCTAACTCCAGTGGTCTCCGTCTCCTTTCAGCATAGGACTTCTTCTTACTGTATGTAGTCTTCATCCGCTCCTAGATGATCTGCACCTTCTCTGTCGTAGCCTGCACTATCTCTTATCTTGCAAGTGCTGACTCCCCTGGGTCAGTCCAACAAAATGGTGATCTTCATGTTCGGCCGTACGATGCCTCGTAAGGTGCCATCTCGATGGTGGAGTGGTAGCTTTCATTGTACACAAACTCCACCAAGGGTAAGTTGTCCTCCCAGCTATGACCGAAGTCGAGGACACAAGCATGAAGCATTTCCTCGAGAGTCTGAATGGTCCTCTCGGTCTGGAAATCCGAATAAGGATGGAAGGTGGTGTTCAGATGTATCTGCATCCCAAATACCCTATGAAACCCCTTCCAAATATAGGAAGTAAAGTGTGTGTCACGATCGGAGACAATCGTCGATGACACACCATGAAATCGTACGATCTCTTATATGTAGAGGCGTCTCAAGCTATCTACTGAGCTCTGCTCTCTTATCGGTAGGAAGTGGGCCGACATGGTGAGTCGGTCTATGATCACCTAGATAGAATCATGTCCTCTAGATGTACATGGATGTACCATCACTAAATCCATGGATATACCATCCTACTTCCACTCTGGGACCTCTAAATGTTTAACCAAGCATTATAGAACCTGATGCTCCCCCTTCACTTGCTGAAAAGTGAGGCATCACGTGAGAAACTATGCTACTTCCTTCTACTTTCCGGGACACCAGTGCTGTTGTATGAGGTCTTGATACATCTTCGCCACTCCTAGATGTACCGCTGGAGGGGAAGTGTGGAACTCCCTCAACAAATCCTCCTATAATGCAACTGGTACCATGGTACGTCCTCTGAAGAGGATGTCGTTCTCCCCACCTTCATAAAATCAATCAGTTACCTGCCCTGAGGATATCTGGGCACATCAATTCTCACAGTCAACGTCCCCACTATGTGCCTCCCTGACTTGATGAAGTAGTGGAGAAGTGACTGTGAGAGACTGTAGAAAGGCTACTCCATCTCTTTCCATGAATTATATCTACAACGCAGCAAACTGCTCTGTCACCTCCCCTAGTAGTTGAATGCCTGATCTCCGGCAGAGAGCATCTGCCACAATGTTCCCCTTCCGAGGAGTATAGACTATCTCGAAGTCATATTCCTAGAGGAACCCGAGCCATCTTCACTGTCTCATGTTCAGGCCCTTCTGCAAGAAGATGTTCTTGATACTCTGGTGGTCCGAGTAGACTATAAAACGCTCTCCCATCAGATAGTGCCACCACATCTTCAAGGCGAAGAACACTGCTACTAACTCCAGGTCATGGGTGGAAAATTTCTTCTCATGTTGTTTCAATATCTATGATCCATATGTGATCACTGCTCGCTCCGGCATCAAGACATAGCCGAGTCCAGTCCCTGATGCATCGTAGTAAACTACATACCCTACGCCCTTCTACGGTAGCCTCAAGAAGGGCGCAATGGTCAACCTCTTCCCCATCTCCTGAAAGATCTGATGGCATCTATTTGAACACATGAAGGGTTTCCACTTCTTAATCAATGCTGAACGTGGCACTGCAACTTTGGAGTTGTCTGACAAAAATCTCCGGTAGTACCCAGCCAGAACCAAAAATCTCCCCACCTTCGTCACACTCCTGGGTGGATCCCAAGAAAGTACTTCCTCAATCTTCGCTAGATCCACTGCAACTCTATCCTCTAAGATGAAGTGCATCAAGAAGTGAACCTCTCGAATCCAAAACTGGTACTTCAAGAGTTTACCATATAGACGGTGCTCTCAGAGTGTATCCAGTACTACCCACAAATGGTAGGCGTGCTCCTCCTCAGTAGTCATGTAAATCATTATGTCGTTGATGAAGACTACGACAAAACGATCGAGGTATGTTTGGAAGATCTTGTTCATTAGACTCATGAACCCTACTGGGGTGTCGGTTATGCTGAAGGTCATATCCCAGAACATGTAGTGGCCATACCGACACCCCAGTAGTGTTCATGAGTCTAATGAACAAGATCTTCCAAACATACCTCGATCGTTTTGTCGTAGTCTTCATCAACGACATAATGATTTACATGACTACTGGGGAGGAGAACGCCTACCATTTGTGGTGATAGCCAGACCTGAGGTCTATCTTTGAGAAACATCGTACTCCCTTGAGCTGATCAAAGAGGTCGTCTATCCTCGAGAGTGGGTACATGTTCTTCATGATCACCTAGTTCAGGCGACAGTAGTCGACACATAGTCGTATGATCCCATCCACCTTCTCGGTGAACAAAATCAAGGATGCCCAGGGTGAAACACTGGGTTGGATAAATCCCTTCCCCTCCAAATCCTATAGTTGTACACACAGCTCGCGAAGCTCGGTGGGAGCTATCCGATATGCTGGAGTAGATATCGGTGTCATCCCATGGTACAATTAAATGTAGAAGTCTACCTTTCTATGATGAGGTAGTCCTGGAATGTCGTCAGGAAGAACATCCGTGTACTGATCCATCACAATAGAAAAAATTAGACTCCGCACATCAACTGCTCCGAGGATGATACTAGCCAACTGATGTGTGATCAGTTTCCCCCTCCTCGGCATAAGCCCATTATGCACTGCAAATGCCCCCTTCTCACCGGTGAAGGTGATCCTAGACCTATCAGGGCAGATACACCACACATTGCGCCTAATACAGTAAATCTGAGCATGAAATGTGGATAACCAGTCCATACCCATGATGATGTCGTATGGCCTCGATGCCACTACAAGAAGATCCCAGCCAAAGATCTCGCCTCCTAGAGTAATCTTACACTCCCGGCACCAGTGCGTAATCTTCGAGTCTACTCCTGTATGAGTCTCTAACCGTAAGGATCGAGCCAACGACTCTGTCGGAATATCCGAGCTCCGAACGAGGGTAGTGGCAATAAAATAATGACTCGCACATGTGTCTATAAGTACTCTAGTAAGGGTGGAGTAGACACAGATAGTACCTCTAATCATCTCAGGTGGGCCGTGTTCTTAGGCCTAGAATACTTAGAGGTGAGCTTGCCTCTCTCTGCTAGCTCCCTGTGGTTGGAGTGGATCTCTGGGTGGTGGCGGTGGTAGAGCCTCGAAAAGTCGTCCCCCACCCGCTGCTCGGCCAGATCCTCTGCAACATCCAACTGCTCCTGACGGACCTCCATGGTCGATCATATGACTCATCATGGGAGGTCCCTCTACTATCTTCTGCTCATCTCCATAGCTGGTCAGGTAGTCTTAATCCATTAGGCACTGCCCGTCGCTTGCATAGCACTGCCTGCTCCTCATATAGCTGGCTCTGTCTCGTGTTCCCCGCACAACCTAACATGCATCCTAGGGTCGACCACCTGATGTCCTGGTCCACTTTGACCTCTGCATCATATGTCTACTGCTGGTTACAGAATATTCAGCTATGTGTCACCCTGTGGTGGGTCTCGCCACTGGTGACTGCTCAGTGAGAAAAAACTCTACTAGAAGGGCTCGCTCCAGCACCCCCTCCTGTGACGTGATGCTGATTGTAACCGTCGAAGTCCTGATCTCATGGATGAGTCTCTGATAAAAGGTTTGATCCTTAAAGAGTGGGTCTTGTACTATATCCGTGGAGTAGTGCAAGAGGTCGGTGATCCTCGTTGAGTACTGATCTACTGACATGCTGCCCTGATGCAGATGACAAAACTCCTGAATCAGCACCTCATGAAGGGTGGTTAGAACAAACTCTGAGAAAAAGAGACTCTCGATGTCTATCGAGAATAATGATGACTCGTCATTCACCTGGAGCATCAGGATCCACCATCTGCCTACTGCCACATGTAGAAGACTCGTGTCAAGGATCACCATGAGGTCGGATGGTGTCCCTACCAATATGAAAACTCTCACGACAACCACCAGCCAATCCTTAGTAGCCTGTGGGTCTGTCTCTCCTCAGAACCTGGGTGGCCTCTGGAACTAGAACTCGTGCAATGCACTCAGATGGCGTGCACTCTCTATTGGAAGAGCAGGTGGAATCGGTGGCCCAACGGGTAGTGGTACCACTGTTACCTCCCCTGGGATGGGTCCCTACACTGAAGCCTCGTCACACGGTGGGATACCGTTTCGTATGAAACTCGAAACCATAGTCGGCTACCTTCGTGGGGCCATCCTGAAATGAAACAGGTGTGCCACGGTATGAACAGTATAGCTGGTGAGCTGGCACAAAGTAATCACGAAGAAAACATTTCAAAGTAAACACACACACAATCAGTGTTTTTGTGCACTGGGTCGGAGATCAGATGTCTGGGTCTTGGTATATGGATACGTCGGCCGCCGCACCAACACCGGTTTCCCTAAACTGATAACCACACCCAAAACTCTTAACACTATTTCCATTTAAAGAATCAGAGTCTAAGTTATATGGTATAACTGACTCCCTTGATACCAATTTTTCACAACTCATACTCAGGGACTGTTCCGTGACTACCCCAAGCCCGCCATCCATAGGACAGGGGCTGACGACTAGCACCAAAGGCATAATCTCTATAAAAAGGGAAGGCATTACCTTTTGACTTGTGACACACACACAACCTGAACACAAGAAGTAGAGTATGCAACTGAAGGTAAACACTAAGTACAAGTGTATACAAAAGTAAGTGCTGAAAGGAAAGGGGCTGGAAAATAGAAGACCAATAGTATAGTACAACAACTGTAAAGCTAGTAAAACTGTAGAAAGGAAAACAAAAACTACTGTGTCGTCTTTCGAGAATCCCACTTGATTAGTGGGTAAAGATAGCCTCCCCAGCACCCCAGGTCCGTCCGTCCGCTCCGAGTACGTCTCACCAAGTTGTCCACCTACGGGTATCATCCAGCTATTCAACTCTCTTCCTCTATCAGTGATGTCTACCGTCTGCAACCAACACAACGATGTGAGGGAATGGACCGTGCAGGGGTGAGTATAATGATACTCAGTAGGGGACCCCGAGACCCCATAAGGTCTCCCATAATCCAGAAATCATAAACTACAATAGAGATATACAATCATGAAGTATCAACCAACCCTACTTAGGAATATGCCCATATATATACTCTACTTACCAGTCACATCCCGACCCCATCTCTCGAGCCCAATCATATCCCAATCCACACATGATGTAAATTCAATCGCATCGATGATAATGATTGAAATTTAAGACTCAAATCACACAATTATACATCTTTCGTAGAGCGATTGAGTTGATCAGATGTAGTCAATGATTCATCTAAACTATTGGACCCACACATGATACAGGACCAGCTAAGCTGTCAGACCCACACAGAATACAAGACCATCTACTCTGTCAGACCCACACATGATACATGAACATAAGTCAGAACTGTCAGACCCATAGAGGATCACTGTACATTAGTCATCACTGTCGAACCCCCATAGGATTCGGGTTCAGTAATCATCATTGTCTAACCCACGTAGGATTTTGGTTCAGTAATCATCACTGTCGAACCCACATAGGATTCCTGTTCAGTGATCATCATTGTCAAACGCACGTAGGATTCCGGTAAAGTAGTCGTTGCATCCAGCTCTAGGGTTCTTGCACACAGTAAGCTCGATTCCAGGAGGGTCCGCGCCTCGAACCAAGTTTTGATAAATCAACTATCAGAAATTTCTAAGTTTATTTATCCCATAGTTTCTTCTAATTATACGAAACCCAAAGCGACAGACGGCGCGTCAATCGGATGCTCGATTTGAGAGTTATTGGCATTTCTGTTCCAGGGGCCCAGTTGGAATTACACACATTCCAAACCTTGCAGTTTTCCAAATTTGTATGAAACTCACATAGATTATCACAAAAGAACAACCTCTTCATGAGGATCCTAGTGCCGTAGACGGCACGTCGATTGGACGCGCGATCTAGAAGTTATTCACGTTTATGAGAAAGGGCACTGCCCGTCAAGCCCAGTGGGATGGCAGGTTGGCCCAACCCTGTTCGGTGGGTCCAACCCGGTTGGGGGTCGGCCTTGCCTGGTGGAGCAAGGCGCACCCGTGGACCTTGCCAAGAGGGTCTGACCTGGTTGGGGGGTCGACCCGGCATGGTGGGGCCCAGCCCACCCACGGACCCGGCGGACTTTAGCCGACCCGTTCTGTCCGGCGTGTGCGGCCCGCACATCGGGCCGTCATTCTCCTCCACGCGGTGCCGCGATTCTTCAACCCGGCAGGGAGGCGGCCGGCCGGTTCGCCCCATAATTCGGCCCATGGAAGCGGGCCGCGGTTCCTCCGCGCGGCACCTGCGGGCGCTACGGTTTTCCTGCCTGGCTGGCAGTCGGCAGGCTAGTTCTTCAGCCCGAGCGGCCAGCAGATGCGGGCCCCGGTTTTCCTCTATGCATCTGGAGTGATGGAGCTGGTCCACCACTACCGTGGCATGGCCTGGCTATGGCCTTCGGTTCCATAGCGTGGCGCTATCATGCCGCACCTCTTCATCCCCTGAGTTTCTTCTCCGGCATGGTGCAACGACACTGCGCTCTTTCGGCTCTGCCTCTATCGTCAATAAGATCCACAAATATAGGGGAGGTTCTGGCCGTGTTCGTGCGTCCTGAACCCTCCTTGATATGACTTTTACAGTTGTAAATTCACATTCCATAATTAGAACGACGATGTTCAGATGTATAAATAACTCAGAACAACCCCCTACCTCGATTTCATGAACGTTGTCAAAGTCGCGGAAGATGGCGTCTTGGAAGACAGACGTCGTTCCATCAACATCGGAGGGAAAGACATTGTCGTTGGTGGCTTTCTTTTACATGAAAAATCTTCTCCCTTGATGTAGAGTAAGAGGAATGGAAGAAGACGCGTCGTCGTTCATCGATGGAAACAATGTTTTTTGTCAAGAGGATATTGTTCCTCATGTTCTTCATTGGAGAGGGAGATATCCTCCAAAAGCTCTCCTCCTCTCCTTGGTTCTCCCAACCAGGTTTATGCCAACCAAATTAAAATAATGTAATGTCTTCTTTTAATGTTGTCAAAATAGATTCAAAATATTTCAAACACTCAAATTAATTAATTACATTAATATTTAATTGTGTTGGCACCTTAATGAGAGAAGGTGAAAGGTTTAAAATTTTAAAATGGGAGAGGTGGCTTCATTAAATCAAAGGGAATTCCAAGAGTTTCAAAGGGGGATTAAAGGAGAGGTCAGGGGTTTGGTGTTCATGTGGGCCCCACAACACAATATCCTCCAATGGGAGGTTATGTGGGGGCAGGGTCCCACCTCCAACTCCTCTTTGGAGAAATTAACCACCACTTAAAAATTATGTTACACATAAATTTTTATTTATTAAAAATCCCCAAAAATTAACTTCTCCTCCTGATAAAACAAAACTGTGGTAAAGGTCCCCTTAAGAGAATACTGACGCTGTGAGTTCATCAGTGTCTTCATATTTCAATTCCGACCACCGGATCAAAAGATATAAAATCATGGTCGTACGTCTACTAAACGTACCTGAACAAAAATTCAGAAAATTATTCCAGGCACACCAGGCCTCCGAATCAGGTTCCATCAGAAACTACAGACTCGTAAAATTCCCATGTATTCATGAAAACATTTTCCATGGGATTTACAGGTCTTTACAATTTATTACTGAAAAAGAGATATAATCTCATTAAATAGATTAAATATATGAGGTAATCATTTTAGTTGGATAACTCTCATGAAAAATACCTGATAAAAATTTACGCAGTTTGATATTCATATGCAAAAATATTTTTACTTTTGAAAAAAATTTACACCTAGAAATGTTTGATTGATACTGTTGTATACTTGATAGGTTTCTTAATATGGAACATCGCGCCTTAAGTGAATTTTGATACAAAATAAAAAAATATTATTATTTAAATGTGACCAGTATAACCTAGCCATTAAATTGGTAGGTATGATTAGAAATAACCACATCATAAAAAATATGTTTAATGTTTATATATAAAGAAAATGTATTTTTTATTGAATTAAAAAAAATTACTCAATTTTTAAAAAATTCATTTCATATATCTAAAATATGTATTCTTGAAAAATTGTTTTCATTTCATCTTTCAAAATTAAATAATAATTAATTTTTATTTATTTTATATTTTTTATTCAGAATGTGTATAAATTTTTAATCATCCATTTAAAAATAATTTAATTATATTTTTGGGAATTCTTCGGAAAAGATATATTTTTAGGTAAATACTGAAATTAACTTTTTCTTTGTAAAATTATAATTTCATTTTATTAAATAATATAATTAAAGTGTATAATTATGCTTTTAAAATCATAATAAAGTAAAATAAGTACCCTTTCGTTAGAAAGAATTTATTATCTAAAAAGAAATAATTATTATATGTGATTTTGCTATTAATTCATTTTTTGAATTAAAAATTATTTATTTCTAAAAACTGTTTTTCATTTCCTTTTATGCATATTTTATGTATTTTTATAAAAATTATAGATATTAAATATATAAAAAAGTATTAATTTTTTTTAATTTGGATGTTCAGAATTTCTTAAATATGTCCCTTTTTATTTTATTTAATTAGGAATAGTAACCAAGGTAATGATTTTTCACCATAGTAAGGGTAAAACAAGTAAAACATGGTTAAAACTCTAGAGCAACACTTTAAAATCTATCTAAAATTTTCCATTATCCAATTGGATGATTGTTTTTTAAAAAATATTATTTTTAAAGAGTTAAATAATATATATATTTTTAATATTGGACCCGATGATTGACATTTATGAACATAAATTATATTTTATCCAAACAAAAAACTATTTTTTGGTCATGGAAATTAATAGTATATATTGTAGGATCGAATTGATTATTTACTAATAAAAATTTCTAAAAATCATATTTTTTATTTAACGAAAAAATTTCTTGGAAATCAACTTCTTAGTTGATTTTAATATGATATGAATTTTTTTTCACTTAAATTGGCTATTTTATTAAAAAATATTTTCAGAATAATTTTTTGTAATAATATTAATTATAAATATTTATTCGTAATGATTCTGAATTTGAAAAAATGGGTTTGTAATTTTGGGTTAACATGTAAATTTTTTTTAGTAGCCCAATTTTAAATTTTTTTAAATAATTATCTAATCTGGGTAAAAATGAAGTTATAAAGGGTAATGCTAAATTTGGATTAAATTGGGTTTAATTAGGACAAAAGCATAAAAATGTATTAATAAATTAATAAATATGATTTATTGAGTTCATTTGTGATATATCTCCTCTTATATATTAACTTGCTGTTCCTTGGGGCCACATGACCTTGAATAATACCTTATATTAATTTAAAACATTGAGTAAATACAATGGTGCCAATGCCTTTATTTATATAAGGGTACAACTTATACTCCATTATTCACTCATCCTGATAAACTTATCACTACCAATACATACCCAAATTACTTTCTAACATCTTTCCCTTAATTGTTTCGGTCTTGGTCTTACCCTAAGACCATAATATAAAGAATGAAGGTTTAAGCCGAAGGAGTTATCTCCAAGAAGAAGAAATATTCTTACCAGACTCTTTTAAATTATATTTCTTTCATACCACATAAAAATTAATTTTATCCCTACTAAAATTATTAATAAATTATAATAACAATAATGAGATTTTATTATTATTATTGATACACAGTTTTCCACCTTATTTCCATCAAATGGGAAATGGAAGTATCGCTTATGCTTACATGTGGACAACCACCTCAATTTAGCGATTTGATAAACTTTCAATTGCTATATATAATGTTTGGGGAATATCATGTATTTCATATTTATGATAAATTTACTCCTATGTAATTATATTTTCTAATATATCTTATTAGCTTCCCATACATTGTGAAATGATAAAGTCACTCGTGTGTGTGTGTGGGGACTTCCACCTCCACAAAGCGATGTGATTTAAATTTCATTGGTCCTTTATGTGGATGATAATAAACACTTATTTAATGAATATATACAATATTTATGATATAATATTGATTAATTTTTTGTACATTTTTATTTAACATTCATTATTTATATTCATTGTAAAGTGAAATCATCACCCGTGCGTGCGTACAGACTATCATCTTTAGGATGTTATGTAATTCACATTTCATAACTAATTAGTTTGAATGGTAATAAAAGTTTATATAATTATTGAATATGATACTTATTTATTGAATAATAATTTGGAGATTATGAATTAATGACCATGGTGTAATTACCAAAACCATTAAACAAAAAAAATGCCTGGAAAACAAACCAATATACACATAGAGGATCTTTTTATTGGAGGAATTGTAAATAAAAAGACAATGAGAAATTAAAATGGAATGAGGTATAGTAATTTATAAATGAATATAGTTATGTAATATATGAATAATAAATTTATAATTATTTTAGAATATGTTTGAATGCATACAAAAAAATGGGGGACTTGAAGTGAAAGTTCTTATCTTGTTTTTGTATTTTTTAAGACTTATTCCAAATTCAGAACTTCACTATTTTGTGTTGTGTATACACTAACATGAATCTATATTATGTATATTCTCATTCAAATTATTAGTATTTAAAAAACCATAAATTTTTCGGTATTTCATTTTCATTTTATTCATAGATTTATAAATTGGAAATGGGTTTATGTTCTAATATCAATTAATTTTAGGATTTTCCTTGTGAAATTTCCACAGAGGTAAATTTTATATATATTATCCTTTACACCTTATATATTTTCTATTTTTTTATATGCATGTTAATTTTATTCCTTTAATTTTACTCTCCTTTTTTATATAATAAAAATGAGAAAAGGTTTTTAAGGCATGTTATCCTCATTTCCACTTTAGTTGGTTATCCTTTTTTCGCTGTCTATAATTCATTTAAAATGGATTTTGGAATATATTTAATTTTAGAAAATAATTTATTAATATCCTTTTCCCATAGATTACTTTTTTTAAAAAGGCTTAAAAAACATCCTATATATTTCTCATTGAGGTACTTTTAGTCAAATGTGTGAATAGAATATTTGTTTTATTGATTATGCCATGGACACAATTTCCCATAGTAAGGACAGACCAACAACATTTTGTATAATTTAAATGTTATTATTTTTAATTTCAATGAAAATATATTTCTTTAATATTTTATTAATTTTTATATTCTAAATACGTTATTGAAAAATGAAAATATTATTTTCCTCATGAAATATTCCAAGGATCATTTATAGGAATTAATAATGATTGATAAAATATTTTGATGTTATTTATGCCTTATTGGAGAAATTATTAAATAATACCATCATTATTGTTTCTATAGATTCTTTATGATTATAAGGTTTAAATATTAATTAGATAAATTTTTTATTACATGAGTTAAGATATGATGAAATAATTAATGTTTTATGTTCTAGTGATATATATATGAATGAATTATTATTATGTAATGTGTGGGTCCATTATATTCCAAAAATGCATTTGATAAAACATGGATAAATCATTAGATAAATATGTTATAAATAAAATTGATTTAATTTTTACAACATTATACATGGTCATAGTATCATGTCCATAAGTTTAAGCGAGGACTTGATTTTAAGACCTAAACATAATGATTGAACCTGTTACTATGTCTACATGTTCACAATGTTATAAGTTTATGAAAGGGCCAAATTTCATCCCTTGATCATAATGAGTGGACTATTTTCTCTTTATACATATTCACAAGGTTCTATGATTATTCTTATACCATACTACTATTCTTATGATATGGTCTCACTGATGATGATTTAATATTGACTCTTCCATACCCTTAGGAATTTTATCATTTTTAATGAAAAATCATTATTCGTAGAAACATTATTAATTATATTTAATTTATTATTAATGAACTTCTTGGTTATGATCATATTATCATAAACATGTTCTCACTTATGATCTTTGAATGATATCTTATTCATTTATCCTTATTAAGTATCTCATCTCACAATTTCTTATGTTTCATTTTTCCCATGGTTTGGAAGAAATGTTTTATGTGGGGGTTTTTGAATAAGAATAATATAATATCAATTTTTTTAGGATATGTTGATGATCATTCATAAAATAAGACATTATTTTACCTAGTCTTTATAGATAGAAAACCATTACATTTATATGGTGTGCATTTTTATGAGATGTAATTAATATTACTCTAATAAGATGTAATATTTATTTAATTTTTTATGAGGTAACCTCTGTTGGTACCATTATAGATTTTAGTTTGTTTTTGAAAATTGTGATGTGAAATCTCTAGGGGGAACCCTTTGAATAATCCAATGTAATGGAGAATATCATATGTCATGGTAAATAAAAGAGCATAGTTTTCCATAGAAAAATATCTCTATTTGGATATTGGAAATCAGATTCGGCTTTAGAACATATGAGCCTATGGGTAACAACTCTAAAAGGATATAATTATATATTAAATCAATTGACACCGATGCATATTGGGAGGGCCAGGTATTAACATTAGTATAGTCACTCATTGGGGATTTTCTAAGGTTAATCCATGTTCTTTTTATGAACCATATTGAGGACTTAAATATATGATGACCATGGTGTCAAAGGATAGGCCTACTCTGTCATATATTTAGAAAAATATATCGTGATTTAAATATCCTATTAATTATTTTCATGGTTAAATTATTTCTCACTGGAATTATGATTTCTCACATTATTATTTTTGGTTTTAGTCAATGTATAGAATATCGAGGAAATATGATAACAATGGGGTTAAAGGACATAATGATGGGTTTCTTAAGGATAAATGAATTAATATAGAAGCCTAAGTGAAAAATATGAATCTTATTTATAAATAACTTTCTCAATTTTTCTTTAACAACATGAACATAGGTTTTTTTCTAATGACCCTAATAAAAAGAAAATGGAGTTTTATGAACATTATTGGATAAAAACCATATAATAAAGAAGATTAAATTTTCATTATGTGCAATCTATGGAAATAAGTACTCAAGGGAATGTATCAAATGAATAAGAAAATGATTTATATGTCTAAAATTATAGAAAAAATTTGTAAATCTCTGAGGAAAAATTAAAAGGTTAGTTAACATAATGGATGTTAATAATGGTTTCCAGAAGGTATCATCTATGGTTTAATTTCTTGAATATATAATCTTTGGGCATTGTGAATGTTTATTTCACAGGAGGAAAGCTAAATAAAAAGACCTCTATGGTTTCCTGAGTAAAGGTTTTTTTATGATGAAGAGACTATGAATGAAATATAAAGTGTATAATTATTTGGATAATATTTATTTTGTTAAAAGAGAGAAAAATGATTAAATTAGTTTTAATGAATCTTATGATATGTTATAAATTTAATATTTTAGGAAGGATGTATTATGAAATAATATGATGAATCTTAGTGAAATATTTCAGAAGAAAGTGTAAGGTTGAAGTGTTTATGTATTGGGATTTATGGACTATGTTAAAGAAGTGTTTTATCAATGATATTCTTATTATAAGAATCATGAATCATCTATGGAATGTTTTGTAGTATTTTTTATTTATATATTTATAGGTATATATGTAATGGTATCTACAACCTATAAAATTGATTTTATAATAGGAGATATTTGGAATGTGTAAGAACAAATTATTAAGAGATAAATAAATATTACAATTAATAAATGTTTGATGAAAAGATAATAATGGTTAGTTGGGATAAGGAGTTGGTTGACAAGGATATTGTAAATTTTATAATATTGATAACAATGAAATTTTTTAGAGACTTAATGAAAAAGTTATTTATTTTACCTTTTATGAAGTTTATTTCATTTTTAGATTTATAGAATATATTGGATAGAGTTAAATTTTCAAATAATAGATGTTTTCATTGATGTTTTTTAATGACTCAGGTTATTTTTTTTGAAATTATTAGATTGTTTTAGATGAATATATGATCCTAGTATTCACAAATTTGGTATATGAAATTATGAGAAACATTTTTTTGTTTCCAGTATAATGTTAAATAAATTATTGAAATTTTATGAGATAATATTTATTAATTTTTTTTTGGATTGAGTAATGCTAAAGAATGATTTGTGTATTCATGGAAGTTGGATATTTTTGGAATTAATGAAGCATATTTTTTTGTATTTTCATTAAAAACATTGTAGATAACCTTTAAATCGATAAATTTTTATTACCAGTTATCATTGAATTAATTAACCTTTTTTCATTTTAGTAACTGAATCAATATTGGAGGAATGTATTTTACCTCTTTTATAGATATTATGATATATTAGAAGTTTATTTTTATGCTTTAGGAATGAAAAAAGCATATTTTTCATTCATAATTAGAAGATGGGATGAAATGAATTGGAAAATAATAACAACATGAAACCAATAGATTGAATTAAATTTAAGGATTTTAGGAAATCATTTAAATATATTTTATCATATTCCATGATTAAAGATCTCCTCATGGAATATAAAATATTTCTTGAAAAAAAAATTGTTTTTACAATTATTTATGATTAATTTTTTGTGTTTTCACCCCTCACTAACTTATGGTTTTGTGTTCATTAAAAATCTAATGATCATGTAATATTTAACTCTCAATTTCCCTTTGGACAAAATCTGACTTCACTATTTACGTATTTTAACCATATAATGATGTTATCCTTATATGGATACCTGATTATGTGCTATTTTAAGAAATACTTATGTTTCCAACTTCCCATGAGAACAATATTATGTGTTATATCAGGTGAAAATTATGTTTCCGACTTTAAAATTTCAATGAATGATTTATTATTCATTTTCAAGATTTGGGTTTTCAACCAAGGTGTTACAAACTAACCCAATTTAACTAAACAAGAAACCTTAGCTAACCCATCCTAGTTGTAAGACACACCATGAAAATAAGAAAATGACACATATAACCCATAAAATATATACAACCAGAAAAATGTGGAAGAAATAAATACATCCATGATCCATAAAATGTAATCAAAACCATCTCCGTGAGATACTAGGAATATATAATAAAAACAAGTCTCTGTGTAACCAACCATTGCCTCCAAATCATCCCAAGTTGAATGAGACACCGAAATGAGATGATGAAAATATACAAGATGAAATTCATTTAACCTAGGTCCAAAAAAATAATATCTAAAACCACAGAAAATAAAAGGTTGTATATGAGAAATAAGACTAGTAATAAAGAACCATATATTCTATACAATCTCTAATATAATGAATGAAGTAGGTCTATGTTAAAAAATTACAATTCATTTTCATATATCTAAATCCACTTGTAAATCCTTTTACTTAGTTTTTTATAAAATCCTTCATATTCTGAAATTCAGAAACATGACATGTATGTTTGTTAAAATATGAATTCATATCCACACAAAATAAAGTAGTCAAGTAAACACACATCCATGGAATAATCCATCATGAAAATCACTATGATATAACATCATGTGAACACATTTGAGAAATAATCCAGGATAAATTCCATCATGAAATAAAATATAGAATTGAAAAATAACTCCATATTAGTTCATAACAAATTGAAATAGATTAGATATATAATTGATCCTAAATTGGGCATATTTTGGTACCACGAAATATTGTGTCATTCCATATTCCATCAATATCCCAAAAGTAACCCAAAGTGGTTCCTCACACACTAGGGTCACCCATGTTCCTTTCTTATCACAGCTAAGGTTCCCAAATAGCAATGATTTTTGAAATCCATTTCAAAACGCTGTTAAAAATTTTATGAACCCATTTTCAAATCTAAGACAATCTGTTTTGATATTTGGAAACCCATTTCTAAATCAAATCCACCATTCAAGCTTTTAATAAAACACTCGGTGGAAAAAACATATATTTAAAGAAAATACCTAATAAATCCCAAAAATTTCCCTGAAGTACCATAAAAATACTAATCACTTCAATCCAATGAATAAAAAAATGGAATATTACATGATGAATAAAAAATTCAAATAATTATCCCATTATACAAAAACAAGTATCTCAAAATCGAGGTAAAAAAATTCAACTTCGACAATAGAATCTAAGGAAGAGAAGATCATAACATGATGATCCTAGATCAAGAATAAAATTATATGAATCCTATATCGATCCCATTAGATCCTATATTACAAACCAATTGCGTTATGACAAGATAATATGAGAATAGATCTTGCATATATCATCAAATAATAGAGGAATCTGGATACAAAACACAACATACCCCAATGTGATACTTCAATATCGATGGAATTCAACTTAAATACTAGGGGTAGAACTAAATAGAATTAGGTACGGTTTAGGATGAGATAAAATGATATTATAGGGTGATTTTGATTCAAAATGATCAAGGAGAAAAGGGTAAAACCCCCTTCAATGTGTGAAATTTTTATTATTCCATGACAATGATTTTTATAGGAAAATTCGACCATATGAAAATGATTTTCACATAATCCACTAAAATTAAGAACACAAGCCCATAGAATATCCTATGGGACATGGATAACTCTCTCTATCAGTATATCCATATGTGGATGATAAGATGAGCTCAATTTAACCTTGGAACTCATCACCTCTTATAAAACGTTCCAAAACATGCATGTGAACAAGTTATTCCTATCAAAACAAATTGTAGAGGGAACCCTATGAATTCTCGGAATCTATCAAACATACAAGTCTTTGAGTTATTTTACAATAATAATCGTCTTAATTTTTATGATATGTTCCTATTTCACAATTTGATCATCAATCACCAAAATTGCATCCTTCCCACTAGGAATTTGTGAAAAACCAATGATGAAGTTTATAAAAATATCACGACACTGCCACACTGAAATGGGACAATGTTTTAATAAACTGGATAGTTTTTGGTTTTCCATATTAATTTTATAATAAATGAGAAGCCATGAAACAAAATATTTTACCAAATGCCTCATCCCGATCCACTAACACCAACGTCTCAAGTCATGATACATCTTAGTAGCCTTAGGGTGTATAGAAAAAGTTGAATAGTGTCTATTATCCATAATATCCATAGACAATTAGGAACAACAAACCTCTTATTGAAGCTCAAATATCCACTGAGAGACCAAGAAAACCAACCTCACACCACCCCATAATAAAGGTTTTTACAAAATCGTTATAAATAAATATCTGCCACCTACTTCATTAAAACTCTATAAGAAAAATATGAGTTAGATTTCATCAAATCCAATAAAGCATTTCTATCAACCTACTGCACTCCCAATCTCCTATCAGTAAAAGAACTCATAATAAACCACTCTTAAATGGATTCCTTCATGTTTTATCTCAGAAATTGTCTTATTAACACATTGAAAACCACATTCCACTTACCAAGAGTGTATATAATATCAAAATAAAGAAATATAATAATACTCCACCCTTTGTCTTTATCATTTATTCAGACCCCTCTGAGTACAAATATATTTCACACTCTTATGATCAGTATACACTACAAAATGGTCTTATAAGAGATAGTGATGCCACATTTTGAGTGAATTCATAACTTCTTCCAAATAAAGTTAATGGTTAGGGTAGTTATTCTAATGATGGAATAACAAGAGAGTTCCATAAGCCACCCACTGTTTCCCTATATAAATATAAACCCCCAAAACATTATAGAATCATTGAAAAAAACATCATAACCCAAAACCAGATATGGAAGAATAAAAACTAGATCTAATGTTAATTTTACCATCAACACCTCAAATGATACGAAACATTTGTCATTACATTCAAACAAGATAGATTTACTAGTCTATGATTTAATCCTATATGTGAGCTTGGAGAAATCTTGAACAAACATCCTATTATAACTAGCTAGAATAATGATGATTCAATTAAACACATTTCTATGCTGCTCCAAGTACATACCCTCTTGTTTGTTTTCAGGATATACATTGACAACCCTCTTAAATATCACATTTCCAAAAATTTTCACATCCAAGATCCAAAATTAACATTTTAAAACTTTACAATATTTATGGAGTTCCTTAAAGGTTAGAATAATGATATCCAAATGGTACATATGATTCTCTTCATTCATAGAGTAAAAAAATATCATCCACTAACACAATAATGGAAGTGTCTATGAAATGATGAAATTACAAGTCCATCAAATCCAACCATAATAGATTTTGTGAGATCGAATGACATAACCATAAACATGAAATGACTATACCGTCTCCTAATTTTTCTCATCGATATATCCTCTTCTAAGATATTCAAATGGTGGTACCTTTATTAAAGGTCAATCTTTCAAAATAACCATGAAATTATATTATTTACAAAATTATCACAAATCGTAAGATAATTATATTTGTTCTAAATAATCACCTAATTTAACATTAGATAATTCCCACAAAGAATGATAATCACATACTCCGTAATAGAAAATAGGATGAGTGAAGCCCATGATGAATCACTAGGATGAATAAACAATATAGTATATATATCCTCAAGTTTGAAATTATATTTGAAAAACTCAATAGGTTCCATTAAATAAGATGACTCAAAAATGGGCATCATACCAAGGATTAGGTATATAGTAAAATTATCCTCTCTCTATGGTGATAAACCAAAAAAACACATAAATGACCTTGGGTTATGAAAAAACCAATGAATGAAGAAGTCTACCCAAATTAGGTTCAAATGAATCATAAAACATATCTGAAAAATGGAATGAGACTACAACAACAAAAAGAACAACATTCAATTCCCTTCCCAATCTAGAGTCCCACTCACTCTGAAAGACACGAGTGAGCCCATCCGACAAAAAAATAAACCCAATAATTATGACTATCTATATAGGTGTTAAAACTTTTCTTCTAATTCATGCCTAGTTTAGGTCGAAGATGTCAAAATCAAGAACTAAAAAGTACCACATTACTTCGTAGTTGGATATCCTCACTTGATACACAAAAAGCATCACACCTTTTTTAGAACTCATTCCAAAAGTTGTGGAAATATCCAATAAGTATGAAATATGTCCTAAATTTAAGTCCAAATCATCAAAATAATTTAACAATATAAGGGAATGAGTAGTACATGTAGAAAACAAAGATAACACCATATAAGATGAAATAAATGAAATACCTCTAAAAGTTTTTATACCTTCTTCATATTCCTCTAGTGCATATTTTAATATATAATTCTATATTGTCTTAGACACAGGAACACCCCCTATTCTAAAGGACTAGAACCCCCACCCTTTGAATTACCAGTATGAAACTATATTCCCTTATTCAGATTGGATCCATCCTAACTCCACTATGATATAATTTTTCAAAATTGATATAGGTGGGCCAATAATACACAATGATGAAAAGTATTATAATACTCTATACATTTATTCTTGGTATTAAAATTCCTTCCACACGGATAGAATACAAAGTACTATTATCATAATGAATCCCTAAAATTGTCCATGTAGAAAATTTACCACCATTGATCTTCCTTTTTTGGCTAGAAGACACACCCTAGATAACAACTACACCAACCAAAGCGCCACTGAAACATTTCATTCAATCTTTTCATACCGCAATTAAACATTATTTTTTATATACATCAAAAAAGGTCAAAACTAATATGAAAATAAACATTAACCGAATATCATACCACAATCACAACTAAAACCCTAATGAATATGGTTACTTATTAGTGACAAACTCCAATTCCAGATGCAAAAGCTCAGTATAATGGGTATAATACTCCAGAACTATATGCTCCCCTCACTCTACGGTGTGAAACACTCTGGTATTCATTGTATGAAATGTATATAGGTAAAAAGAAATATTAAATATTTTAATGAAGAAAGTCTAGTTAAGGTGATCATGTAACATATCATCAATAATAGAGTCCCACCATCTCATTCTCGGTACCGCGAGTCAGTATGTGGAAATCACACCCTACATTCATTTGTAGTCTTCATGAATTTAAAGATCCTTTAAATATAATCATTCCAATCCTTATATTCCTAATTTCATTTGTCTCCACAAAAGATGTTTTCATTCACTTAGGTAAATTAAAATCCATTACCCACTACCCCTCTCAGTTTCCTGACAACCACTTCATCCCATGTTTGAAATTTATGGATTACACACTCCATAAAAGAAGGGCCCACAAGTAAAATCACGTATAGATCCTATAACAGATATTCCTCTCTCATATTTGAACGAGTTCTTGTCAGAGGAATTGTATTTTTAGAAATAGACAATGACCAATCAACTTTGGATATTTTTCCAAGAAATTTGGACCAAAATCAGCAATTCATATCTATTTTTTAATACACCGAGAACAGAAATTAATTATGAATTCCATTAATAGAAAATTTTATGACCACCCCTGGTAACTTGAGTTCAGAAATGGATGTCAGATAGCAAGAAACCCCCACAAATAGTACCCAAACTCTACAGGACCTACCTATTTTATACACAAGTCGCAAAACCATGCTTAGGAACTATTGACATACTTTAGAATGAGCATCCCTATGATAACATTCTATAACGAAACAATACAAATCAAATATATAAGCCATCCAATATATCCCTACATGGTGGTGAGGAACAATGGTAAAATAGAAAAATTTCTCCTATAAATAAAAATAAGACATACAACCATGATGAAAAAAGAAGAAAGGGAAACATATAAGATCAATAAATTCAAATTCAAACAAGATAAACTAGAAAGTATGAAACTAAAAGAGAAACTAGACTCCAAATAGCCAACCATTACCTCCCAAAACATCCCAAATCATAGGTGGTGATGATAAGAGAAGTTGGAATACTATAATATGCCCTTTTATTTACCTAGGTCTTCTAAAACAATGTCTAAAACAACCCAATGCAAAGGGTAGAATGCAATAAATAAGACTATTATGATTCCACCACAGAGTCTCAAAAAAGGCTAATAAAAATAATTATGTAGTTATATATTTTAAAACCAAAAGAGAATTATAATTCATTTTAATAAATTAAAACCCATTTGTATATAATTTTCCATTCATTTTTCATAAAATACTTTCATATTTAGAGATTCCTGAATAAGAAAAGTATAAGTGATAAATTAGGAATTCAAATCTATAAACTATATTGTAAGAAATTAAACACACATACAAGAAATACTGTATCATGTGAATTCATGTGATATAAACTCTTGTGAAAACATTTTACCAACAATCCATGACAAAATCCATCATGTGATAAAAAATCATAATGGAAAAACACACCATATTTGGCCCTAGAAAATGGGAATATGTTATATAAATTATAGAACAAAAAAATATGTTGGTAAAAACCAATATTGATTCATAGTATAGTCAATTGATATCCCATATGTAACCCCTATTGGTTCCACACACACTAGGGTCACCCATGTACCTTTTCTAATGCACTGAATGTTCCTAATGCATAAATTTTGTCAAAATACATTTAAAAATAGGATCAAAATTTTATAAATACATTTTCAATTCCATGAAAACCATCTTAGTTTTTTCAAAATTAATTTCCAAATCAAATCCACCATTCAATATTTTAATCATACACTTGATGCGTAAAAGCCATTTTTAAAGAAAAAACCCTAAAATATGTATCATCCAAGAAATACCTTAAAAACAAAGACTAAATAAATATAATGTATAACCCAAATTAATTTTATAATAATGATAATAAATTAAAATAAATAATCCATTTTATAGAAACACCGACCTAAGAATAAAGGTCGAATAATTCACCTTCAACAATTTTGACCTGGAAAGCGAATATTGGGTACTCCCAATAATAAAATCATAATAAAATTCATCATTACTATATCAATAAAATTATATTTGGAATAAAATATAAATTGGGTTCCAAAATGAGGTGATTAGATTAGATCTATCATTGATATATATATATATATATATAATAGACAAAATGAGATAAAAAAACACAACATATGGTGATGTGATCCACAACAAATGAAGGAATTCCACACAGAATCAAAGGGGAGAGTCCCCCATGTGATGGGGATGTTTACAATGATACAAAATAAAACTATGGGGTGACAAATATTTACATAAAAATTTAAAAAGGGTAAATCCAACTTTTTAATAGTTTGGATGGGGGTGGAATGATTTTTAGGGATGATTGCATGGTTAAACTGACCATGAACCATAATTGTGTTCCCCTACTATCCAGTATGTGTGGGGTAATGTTATGAACAAAAAGTTAGTTTAACCGTGTGAAAACTGTGAATCCCACTCTATCCAAAGTGTGATATATTTTCACTTGGGGCCGCATAATATGATTAAAAAATGATTAAACCATGTGACACCATTAGAAAAAAAATTAGAAACCCAAAATATTTCATTAAAATAGTGCATGATTTGAATAAACATGATAAAATCATGAGAAACACCACTATAACCACCTAGAAGAATAACACATGGTAAATCTAAATGGTTACTTAATATTTCACCAAAACGATTTTTCTCCAACAACACTTATTTTCAGCCTCTTATCCCTAGAATCTTCTTGGACCACAAAATTTATAGAGCAAGGCTCAACTAAGGCATAATAGTTACCAAGAGGGAATTAAATAAGGCATTTTAATATACTATACCATTGATTACCAAGTTAAAAATTCTATGGATGAAATTTATTTATGGGTGATGATTTTAACACCACTAAAATTTAGTTTAAATTAATACTATACTTGATAGCTTACTTAACATACAACACATATCTTGATGTGAATTGTGATATACTATCAAAATATTATTATTTAAATTTTGTAATTATAACCATTCCATTCGGTTGGAGGGTATAAATTTATAATAATAAAATTGTAAAATTATTTGTAATTTTTTTATATAATGAAATTTCATTGATTAATTTATTATTAATGATTACTCGATTTTCAGGAAATTCATTTCATCGTTGAAAAATATGTTTTCATGAAAATGGTTTTTATTTATTTTTTTGTTAAAGAATAATATGTAATTTAATTTTCTATACTTTTAATTTAGAAAATGTGTAAAATATTTTGAATTAGTATCTTAATATTTTATTAGGCTAAATATTTTAGTATTTTTCTGAAATGATTTATTTTTATGTAAATAGTTAAAAATTACTATGTTTTAATAAACCTATCATTTATTTTCAATAAATAAATAAATTTAAAAGTAACATTATGATTTTATTTTAATATTAATTTAATATAAGTATGCTTAAATTAAAAATTATTTAATTAATTACCAAGGATTCATTCTAATGCATTATTTTAGTTTAAATTCATTTTTGCGCTTAAAAATTATTTTTTTGAAACAAGTTTTTCTTTTCGTTTTATGTATTTATAAGAAAAATTATTTCTTAAACTTAAATAAATTTATTAATAAAAAATAATTCCATATTTGGAATCAAAATTTTCGTATATAGTAAATTGTTCCCTTTTATAACGATCATTACAAATAGTACCCATGGTAACTATTTTTCATCTTAGTGCTTGTAGGACATGTACTCTATTTTTTAAACAATGGGCTATGGAATTAAAATATCTATAAAATTTTGGTACTATTTTATTATTATTACATGAAAAATTTATTTTTAAATAGATAAATAATATATATTAAAATATTATTTTGAATTTTGAAACCCATACTTTACTTTCATGAACAGAAAGAATATTTTATCCAAATTGAAATCAATTTTGGGTCCTTTAATTTAATGGTATTTTTATAATGTTATATTAGTTCATTGATTGATCAAAAAAGTATAAAAATAATACAATTTTTATCATTTAAATAAAATGTTATCGAATTCAACTTCTTACTTAATCTTAAGGTGAAATGATTTTTAAATCTAAAATCAATAATTTTTTTAAAAATTGTTTTCGATGTGATTTTTATATTAACAATAGATTTAATTAATGACCATATATAGTTTGAATTCAATAAAAGGGGTTCACAAGTTTTAGTCATCATGTAAATGTTTTTATAAGGCCCAATTTTTTTTATTATTTAAAATTCATCTATCGTGGTAAATGTTAAGTGACAACGATTAAGGTTAAATTTTGTTTAAAGGGGGTATAGCTAAAAGATATGGCTAAAAAGTACTTAAAAAATTATATAAATGTATTTTTCTATTTATTTACACATTATCTCAAATAATCAATGAATATAGGGTTCCACGTTCCACCAAACCGTGAATAATACCTTATATTTACTTAAAACATTAAATAGGTATAATATTTCTACTACCGTCACTTATAAAAGGACACCACATAGTATAGAGACCCTAGTTTTTTTACAAACAATTAATACAAAATTTTATAGAAACAATAATAATAAAATCATTACACAATGAGGATACAAAGGTTTAGTTTCTTAGGTAAATTTTTACCTTACATAACATTTAAAAAATAAAACATGAATATTTATTCAATTCCTTCTTTTGAAGATTATTATTTGACCTCGTGTTCTCCATAGTACATTTAATCACTTGAGGATATACATTAAAAATGGGGTGATATAAAATCCTATTAATTGGTTAGATAATAACATTAGTGTATATATCATGGGGTGAGAATGATCATTATCATAATAACATAGTCATAGGATCTTAATCATTAGAGGAAGCATTAAGAAAAGTCTTTGAATCTGGAAATGAAAAAAATGATACATCATGCCTTAGTGTTCAACTACCGTATAAAGCTTTAAAAATATATAGCATTATGTTCATGAAGATTTCAATTTTGTTCATGATATATATCAAATTATCCAATTCATTAGAGTTCTAAATCATACTAGGCACATCTGTCACATCATAGTATTTAAATTATTATGCATCCCACATTGAAGATATATCATTATTTGAAATCAAACAACCCATTTAAAGGAATTTGTTTTATATCATAAAAGATACATTCATAAAATATCGTGTTCCAATGATAAAAATGGAATAAAATTATTGGTATAAATAATGATTGAATAAGAAAAAATATAATGAGAAGAAAAAGGTGTACTTTTTGAAAGAAGAGTTATTTGAGAAAAATGATTTCATTTTTCATAAAAACATATTTGTAAAATATATATCACATAAAATATAAGATAATGTTTATGAAATTATATATAATGAACAATATAGTAATACTCATACATAAAAATGGGTGAAAGAGGTAAAACCCAAAGAAAGAGAGTTGGGTTCAAGAATTCCCCTTACCATATATCTGAATGCATTATACAATTTAATATCATATATAATCACATTAGTTTCATATATTAAAAAATATATAATATTTTATGCATGAAGTTTTTAAATTATTGTTTTATTTTGTTCATTTATGTGCATTTCGATGATTTATTGATTATAATTTCATCGTTCATGTGTGTTTGTTTTCATAATTTTCATGATCAGTTCACCTATATACATCAATGGAAGTTTGTGTAAAATGTGGATAAATAACCAAATTTTCTATTAATTATTGTTAATGATCTTCTAAAAGTTTAAATTATATTATAAATAATTAGGTTGTATGATATGAGGATGAATCAATAGATAGAAGTTAATGATGATCGTTTTATTTTATTTTTGACATTTATTCAATCCCAACGAACTCATTTTATTTTATCATTTAGTATCATGTATATATGTTACATACAAAATAAAAATTTTCTATAAAATAAATTTTACAATCTATTCAACCATTACAATGGTGTTATTATCACCCATGATTTCATTAAAGGAAAATGAAAGTGTGTTACCCAAGATGTTGGTTAATTGACACATCACGAGAGATGATTTCATTTTTAGAATAAAAGAGAGTTAATGATGAGTTTAATGAGGGATATTTAATTGACATGATATAATCCCCATATATGTATGTTACTCATGTTATAATTCCATTTGAATTATGGATGCATATGATAGAATAATAAAATAAGAGAACTTGAAAAGAAATTAAAGGAAAAGAAAGAGAAATTTAACTCTTGAATTTCACCTCTTTGATAACTTACATAGAGAGATATTTTTGGCCTTCTTATGAGAAAAATATCCCCTGGGAATAAGTATGTGATATGGAAGTGTATTTGGAATAATTTTTCAAGTATCTACTCTTTGAATGTGTTATGATAACAGGTGGTGAAGGGTTGTGTTTATAGTTGAGGAGAGGGGTGTTTTCTCATTATTTTAATTGTTAGTTTATTATTTTAGAACAAGGTTATGAAATTGTTGACAATTATCTCTAAATATATTAAAATAATTATGGATATTTCATGATATTGGTCCAACATCATCCATAAATCAATTAGGACTCTATAATTAATGTATTTAGCTTTTATTATAAATCATTGTATTTTAATATTCACATTACATTCAATTATTTTAGGGAAATCTAAAAAGCCACCCTAACAATTTATAAACATGTTTAACTCAAAATGTAACTCCATTTTATGAATATAATTTATAAATATTTTTAATTTAATTTTTAATTAAAATCATTGTTTACATGGGATATATAGATTTAAAAATTATATATGATTCTATAACACTTGGAAAAATTAAACAAGTTATCATAAAATTACATTAAAATCATATGAAATCAAAATATTAATTTCTCAAAACATTTAATGAAAATAAATATTCTTTTAGATTATTAAATTAATCCTAAAATTGTAATTAAATTATTTTTGACTTACAAAAATAACATCACTTAATTAACAATTTTTAAAAAATTTATTTACTTATACTATATAGTAATTATATCATACATTCATTATTAATAAAACTAAATTTATTTATACTTTAATGGATGAGGTTACTATTTATTTGGCTGGTTAACTATTTAGAAGGGTCCTATTACTATTCCTAAGGTCAAGTTACTATTTCATCAGTACATGATCCTTAAATTGTATAAATACATATCATTTCCTTAATGTGTCGATTGTAATGTTTTAATTATGGAATCTATGTGATTGTATCTCATTGATAGTATATGGAATTATAATAATAAGGGAGAAATCGTATTTATCAAATTTTGGGTCATTACACCCCTATAGAAAATTTCACCATTGAAATTTCATTTTACAAAATAGGTGAGGGTACTTTTCCTTCATCACCTCCTCTTATTCCCAAGTATCTTTTTGAAACTTATGGATCCTACACAACAATTTGACAAGGTGGGTTGTCTAGTTGTGTAGAACCTTATATCTTCAGTCCAGAATCCTTATAGACCTCTTCTCTAAAGAGAGATCGTCTTCCAGTCTTACCACCCATGAGTTTAGTACATATGATGGATGTGTTATGTAGTTATTCAGTAGTGATACATGTAACACATAATGAAAATGATCCATATTCAGTGTAAGTGAATTCTAATAGGCTAAGGAAATTATGCAGTCAAGTTTATCAAAGGTGTAATGTACATTCAGCATAACATCCCTTTCCTTCTGAACCACACGACTCTCTTCCAAGGTGATATTTGAAGGAAGACCATATATACCACAACATATTAAATGTCCCATCAACAGTGGTCAACATATATATTTTTCCGAATATGAGAATCTTTAATATGTTGTCAGTTGTATTAAACCATCACAATATTATCTTGCATAAGATCAGGTCAAAGTAGATTTTTTTCACTAACTTCATCCCAAATGGTTGGAGTTCTACATCGATTTACATAAAGAGCTTTATATCGATCCATCTAAATACTCAAGTGGACGATTTTATTGTATGTTAACTCATCCAATTGTATATGATTATCCAATCAAGCATTTAATTTAAATTAGATGGATCTCACCATATATTCGAGAATCAGAATAGTAATTTTAGATTGGCCATCATTTTTGGGGGTGATAGGCCATAATGAAATTCAAACATGTTCTCAAATCATGTTCAAGAGTCCTCCAAAATATATATGAGATCACGAGACCATGATTAGAGACAATCGAGTGTGGAACCCCATGCAGTCCCATCACTTCCGTCAAATATATCATTGTGAGTTTTTCAAGTGAGAGATCTCCCTGAATAACTATAAGGTGGGTAGTCTTGGTGTATCAGTCCACAAAAACCTATATCACACTCATTCCTTTGGATGTCATTGGAAGACCCTAGACAAAGTCTATAATGACATTATCTCATTTCTACTTGGGTTTAAAAAAGGGTTACATTATACCTTTGTACATCTCTCACTCTAATTTAATTTTCTGACTTATCAAACCCCTTGGGATATAATCTACAATCTCCTTGTTCATGTTATCCCACCATAAATTTCCTTGATGATCATGGTACGTTATGGTAATCCCAGTATTGATATAGAATTTTTAGTTATGTTCATTTTTTAATACATCAATCTTTATCCCAGTGGATGAAGGAACACATAACCACATTCCAAACGAAATCATACTACCATTATAGATATGTAACTCTTGATTATTACCTTCCTTTAATACATTATCCTTCTTTTTTAACTTCGGATCATCACATTGTGGCTCCTTAATATTCTATTGGAAAGAATTTTTTCAACAGTTTTGGAATGGTATGATGTATACCCTATCATTAGGATTTCAAAATCCATCCTTTGAATATCCATGTATATTGGGTCTTTTTCAATCCGCATCATTAATATAATAGTAGGTTCTATTTTACTAAGTGTATAAACTACCTTGTTTTCCTTCCCCATATGATAGTGTATAGGAAAATCAAAGACCATGAATAGATCTAAGCATCTCATTTGTCACATGTTGAGCTCATTTTGTGCGAACATATATTTAAGGCTCTTGTGATATGTATATATGTCACACTTTTAACCATTGAGGTAGTGCTTCCATATTTTCATGGAGTAAACAACAGCTTCTAACTCTAGATCATGCGTCTGGTAGTTCATATCATGTATCTTCAACTACTCTGTGGTATAGGCTATCACATTATCATTTTTCATGAGTAAACAACCCATTATTTTCATTGAAGCGTTACATTATATCACAAAACGTTCTCCAATTTTTTGTAATGAGATTACAGGTGCAGTGATTACTGTCTTCTTTATCTCCATGAATCATTCCTCACATTCGTCCATCCAGACATACATTATCCCTTTCCTTCTTAACGTAGTTAAAAGGCATGAAAATCTTGAGAAATTTCTCACAAAACATCATTAGTACCCTTATAATCCAAGAAAACTACATATTTCTATGACTATAGAGGATTTGGTCCATTACTCAATTTCCTTTGTTTTATAATGGTCTATTGAAATTACCTCACTTGTGATTTCATGTCCCAAGAATGTGACTTCATGTATCAAAAATTCACAATTGGTTAACATGGAATACAACTTATCCTTCTTTAATTTTACCAACACAATCCTTAGATGTTATCTATGTTCCTCCCATCCCATAGACTAGATGAGAATATCCTCGAAAAACAACTCCTAAAAATTGTCGAGGTAATGTCTAAAGACTCTATTCATAAAATCCATGAAGATTGCAGGGGAATTAGTAAGTCCAAAGAGAATCCCCATAAATTCATAGTTCCCATACCTTATACAAAAGGATGTACTATGAATATATTCTTTATTCACCATTAGATAATGATATCTATAATGAAGATCCACCTTTTAGAAGTATTGATCTCCTCAAAGATGCTCGAACAAGTTATCAATTATTGGAAGAAAATAACTTTTATTTATGATGATTTTTTGAGTTCACAATAATTTATACAAATATGCATTTATCCATCCTTCCCCGGGAAAATGATCATTGGAACAACTGAATCTAATGCACTGTGGCATATGAAAACTTTTACCAAATTCTCTTATAGCTGCTTCTTTAACTCCACCAGTTTGATAGGATCCATCTTATAGGGTAATTTTGGGGTAGGGGTGTATCTGGTTATGAGTTCTTTTGAGAACAATACATCATAATATGGGGGAAGTTGGGGTTACTATTTGAGAAATGCATCCCTGTATTTCCTCATAATGGGATTTTTTCCAAGGATGAAACTTTCCTTTGACTCAACCATTTGATTGAGCTATGCATCTTCATATGGAAAAAATACCCACACCATTCGTGGAATTTCAAAATGAAATTAATGATCTTCCTTGAATTCGTAGAGGGGCATTGGATGCATCATTATATGAAAAGATATATCATTTTCCCAACAATTGATTTGTTCCATATATAACAAGAGACCATCCATTCCAATTATATAATTGAATTCCAGTAAGGGAAGTATCATCAGATTTATTGGTAGATCCTTACCACATATGCCAACAGGAGAAGAGTCTAATAGTTGGGTTACAATGATGTCACCAATTGGTGTTTTCATATATATATATATATAAACATTAATGTTTTAGGGTCATGATTAAATATTACTAGCAAACATACTAGATATAATTGAATGCGTTGAACCAGAATCAAATAAGGCTTCTTCCATTCGTGAGTGAATAAGAAGTATACCATTTATGGATTCATTTTATTGATCCAATATCAAAGTAGTGAGGTCATAAGCGTTCCCTTTCTCCTTTGGATTCAGTGGTCGACGATTCTAATTACCCTTGGGGATTCAAGGTTTTTTGCATTGGATACCATAGTTCCATTTCTCCATAGAGTAGAAGCAGCAAACCATGGGTGGGGCTCTCCATTCATCCACTGAAATATCCTACATCCTATGATAACCACGACGTTTATTTCATATTTAAACATTACTTATTACATTAAAATTTCACTTAAAACCCATAATATCAAGAGTTTTAGTGTCATTGGTGTATAGGAACATTACATAACAACTTAAAACATAAAATACAACATCTTTATTTATAACACATCTTATATGACAACAATATTACTTCGTACAAAAAAATGCATGGTATAACTTGAGGAATGAAATAAAAAACAGGTGAGATATAAATCCCATTAAAAGAATAATCATTCCATAACATTAAGAATACAATACATGTTATGAAATAGTAATATCAATGGCAAATATGAATAGAATGAACATAAATACATGATATATCATCATCATCATGACATATAAATATGTAAAAAACATAAAACCCTTCACCATTATAATAAAGGAATCAGGTAAATCCCATTCCAACATGGTAGATAAGATTCCAATGAAGGAATTATGTAAACCCCTATCTCAACATGACATAGTAGGATAATAAACATTACCCTATTATTTTGAGTGATATTAGGTCACACCATTAATAATAATTTCAATATCATGCTTAAGTGTGACACATAGAACATATAACATGGATCCATTCAGTAACATTATTTAGAACCCAGACCACCCTGGGGGGGTGGGTGAATTAGGGGGTCAATATTTTCAATTATTTATTGGATCTTATTCCCACGTTGGTAGGGACTAGATTAAATCTGTATGATGGATATGTGAAGTAATTAAAGCATTCAAATGAAGAAGGAAAACAGATGAATTTTTACTTGGTTCACCACTACGGGCTATGTCCAAGCACATATGCCGAAATGTTTCCAGTTGAAAAAAATTCCACTAATCTTCACTAGTTGTGGATTATAATGGTTCAGAAATAGTCTCTATGTCCCAGGAAGAATAGCTTTAAATAGGATTAGGTATAGCCTACTACATCCCTCAGATCACTTCAGTTGACCCCCCCTAGCACACTATCATGGGAGAGGTCTCACTCTATTTATCGACATGAAGGTTTCTTTGATAGATTGGCATGATACTCTTTGTCTATTTTCTTCATGAGACACTACTTGCATCAATGTCCCAAATTTATGTTATTTTATATTAATTTTTCTCCTTTAGTGCAATTATCGAATTCACTAAAACATCATCTTCTTTTCGCTAAAATCAAAAACTCCCTTTATGATGTTTTTGTTTATGCAAACATTCCCTTATTTTGTCTAATGTCTATGATATGTATACCACGCATATTATATATACTACTATAGATCCACATATTACCCTACTCTGTATATCCTGCCTGCCTCGTGTACCACACTTGTTCCACGAACCATGCCTGCTCCACGTACCACGCCTGCTTTGCCTACTACACCTGCACCGTGCCTGCTCTACGTACAACGCCAACACCACATACAGTGCTTACTCTGTGTGTCATGCATTCTCCATCCACCACATCTACGTACTACCTCAGTGTACTACCTCTACATACCGCCTTCACATACCGCCTTTGCATACCACCTTCATGTACCACCTTCACTTACCGCATGCGTGTACCTCAAGTGCGCAGAACCTTCACGTACTACCTTCATTTACCTCCATCAAGTACCACCTCTACATACCACCTTCGCATACCACATGTGTATACCAACTTCATGTACCGCCTCATCCATCAACAGAATTCTTCCTCAAATTCTGAAAATTATTTTGTATACCACATACAACTTTTTCTTATGAAAAAACTCTTCTGTGGACTACTCCATCCAATTTCATGAACCATTTTTTCTTTCACATACAACTTTTTCCTGTGCAGAATATTTCATGCATACATTTTTCAAACATAGCCGAGTTCTTCCATAGCGAAGATATTTTATTATCAAATTCACTCTATCATAATTATAGTATTGAAACTCCTTATATTGGTAAATTACTCATAAAATTTCACTAATATGTTTGAAAAAAAATTTAAATTTGGGACCAACTGCACGACATACTGAACTTTATCCACGTATTACAAGCCTCCACCGCGTACTATGACCCTCCGGCGATCTGCAAACCTTCACTATGTACCGTGTGTCTGGATGTTTGAGTACTACATCTCTTCTAAAAATGATGATCCATTTCGCATATTAGAACACCTTCAGTGGTGAACAAAAAACATTCTACGTAACACACACCTTCACTGCATATTGTTTCTGCGATCGGTTTTCAATAGAATTCTTTGTACCACATGCCTTCACCATATACTATTCCTCATTTCACATGCCTTTACTATGTACCATCTCTAGGAACAATTTTTTGTTCTACAAACTACTCTGCATATTGTGTCTTATTCCATTTAAGCGGTCGCCAACCGTTTCCCAAACATGTTACACAGTCAAAGCTCCAATGTACACGGTTTTCATCCTTTTCCAATTTCCTTTGTTGTGCTGCATCTCATTCACTCTTACTCATAAATCCTTCCATTTCAAAAAACTAAATCATGATTTTGAGTTTCTACTATTTGGAAAACACTAGGAAATGTCTTTCATTAAGAACACCCTTGCTTATTTATTATTACCTTTCTTCTTCAACAATCATCTACTTTCTACATGAACATTATCTATCGTGTAGCCCTTCAACAACCATCTGTCTTCGAACAATATAATTCTTTCAAGTGAAAACTTAATATGACTAGCATAATCTTATCATTTTTGTATAATCAATCTTAAATCTTCAAATCTCCGCTTAATCCCTCATGCAATAATGCATGTATATTCATGTAGGCTATTTCATGGTCTCTTTGAACTGTGAGATGTAACATGATCATTTTATAACACCAATACCTACAACACTCTATGATATGATTTTATTATTGTAGACAATATATGACCTCTTATACAAGTACATTTAACTTAAGATCAGTTCGATGATCATCTGAATTACTACTCTCACCATCTATGGAGTTATTCATCATCTCCTTCTTCCTTTTGATGTTCATTGAAATTTTTTGACATCAAATACAAGCATATAAACAAAGTGGTCCCAAAAATCTCTCATTTTTTAATTTTTTGTCAATACCATAAATTCTTCCTCTAATGAATGCGTCAATATCAAAATGAGGGTATTCTATATCCCCTATTTCTTTTTCTTTCTCTCCACCATTCAAAATTTCATTTCACTGTCTATCCCCCTTATTGACAAGAAAGACAAATTTCGTGGGAAAAGTTTATAATTCCTTTATTAAGATATTCTACACCAATCATTTCATTCTACATATACTTGATAAGTGATCATTGTAGAAAATAAGAGGATTTGATTTAGACAACAAGCTATCCATTATTCACAAATCATGCTACCAGATGAGATTAGAACTCATGTACTTTGTTTGCAAAGGGTTTCCACATTCATTCAAGGATGAAGAGATTGAATGTGATAGGAAATTATCAACCCATAACTCTTGAACTCACTTCGAAAACCAGATAAAAAACTTTCAAGTGAAATTGGAAGGGAAAGTGGCCTTTTGGAATTGACATTCTTCTTATGTAACTGATTAATTCAGATACCCACTTTGTAAAATGATCTTCATTCTGAGTTACCAAGTTTGAAAAATTGATAAATGATGTAACTTTTCCAATTACATGTTATTAATGAAATTTCTATTGTAATTGAATTTAATACCAACTAATATTGATAGTAATTGAAGTAATAATTATGGAATATTCTTTATTTGTCTTCCGTTCAATGGGAACACTCCTCATAATCTTCATCAAGGGTGATCAGTCGCCATTTTAATTGGTGAATATCAATTTATGAATCTTAAAAATATGGAAACTTCTTCATCATAGTTATCAAGATTAGTCAACATTCGCTACTTCTTGGGTTCTCCACATGACATCATGCTTCTCCTTCAATTACCTATATTATAATCACAAATACATTACACAAATTATTAATGGAATAAGGTGTTTCCTATATGCCTCTATGATGTGAGTAGGGAGGATGATCTGACTATCTCAACTAGGTTACTCCATTTGATTTAGTGTTCATGCTCACAGATTTGAGCATCTTTTCTGATATGTGCTGATGTGGTATGCATCACTTCACATTATATTATTCTTTGCACAAAGAGTTGTTCTTATTAATAGTCATCACCAATTATAAATTTTTACTAAATTTTAGGATTACTTCTTTCTATGGTATCAAGGTTGGACAACCTATTCCAATGTGACGAGATTTCAAAAACCTCTCACACAAAACATCATCAGCATGTCTATTTCTATTGGTTTTCACTCTCTCATTCACTTTATCTTCATCACATGAAGGTTTTAATTTTCCTTTATCACCAACCATTTCCATTTATTCTTTATGTTTCCTCATTCTTTCCAAATAATCTGGAATAATGACCAACATATCATTTAGAACTATTTCATCATGGTTAGTTCTTCCACACAGATTCATCGGAGTTTCATCTCTATTACATCATCTTTTAGAAGAACTCTCCTTAAGTTTTGTGGATCTAGAAACTAGGGTCTTCTCACCTTCTTGACTTGAGATCTTCTGGGGGAAAATTGTATTCACAATATTATTCTTTTTTTCTTTCCAATAAAGGTGATTAATACGTAGCTGGCATCATAGGTATTATTTTCTTGTCAATAATGAATGCATGTTGAGATTGGCATGTACCTAACTTATGACCATTTCCATTGCATACATCACAGATGTTGTCAAGAATTCAAAATATTATTGTGGTAAACAGACGCTTCCAGTCTTATGGATGTTTCTTCTTCTTCTCTGCATTTCTTCACCATGAGGCATGCCTCTTTTTTCTTTTACATTATGAATATTGTACCAACAGTTTATTGCACAGTGCCCAAATCTATTGTAGCACTGATATTAAAACTCAAATTATGTTATCTTTGTATTATGTTGCTGGTCCATCTTCTTGACTAATTGTGATCATTGTGGAGAAAAACCATTCACATTATTATTTATATTTACCCCAAATATGGTGTTATGTAACTCCTCACCTTTCCTCATCCATACATGTTTTGAATTTATCTTCCATCCTTCACTCCTTGTTTAATTATATTTTGAAACATGAGTACAAGATGGTTTGGATGGTAGCTTATTTTTCTTCTCTAGATTTGATAGATCAATGAGTGTATCCATGATCTTCTTTTCACATTCTGGAGATCTTTTTATAGTAGAATCTCTTAGTGATCATTGAGTAGCAACAAAAAGTATTTGTTGAGATGGATAATCAAGAGTTGTTATAATATTCTTGTCGCATGTTCATGGTATTTCAGATTTAGAATCCTAAAGTGATCATTGAGTACCAGCAGTAACTATTTCATTCTTTTTTGAAGCCTTAATATGCGTCTTCTCAAGATTGGTCAGCTGATCATCCAATTCTAGAAATTTCCTATTGAGAATGAACTTATGATCATCAAAAATATTCATCTTCTCTTCACAATCCTTCTTCATTATAACAAAATTATCCCCGTGAAACATTATTTTATTTTTAATCAAAGAGCCATATTCCTTGATCTTCATGGATATCCTTAAAAATTATAGACCCTTGACATCAGTGAAAATTTTCAACTTCCCATCAAGCACATGGATCATATCTTCAAGATCCTTTCCGAATATCTCTTCCTGTTCATCTTTTTCGAACCATTTTGATGTATTTATTTCATGATTCCTCCTTGTATCTTCAAAGGATTCAATATATTTGGTGAGATTTTAAACATTAATGAATGTTTCATTCCAATCACTTCGCCACATTATCATCATCTCTTCCCAGTCAGGTGATCTCAGCATGCATATATTGAATAATCCTATAAACAGAAGCTACTATTTCATTAGGAATATCATGCAGATATGTTCTTAATTTGTCCTGATCAAATAAGAATGAAATAGATTTTCCTTCATTTCCTCTATTAGAAACGTGATCCACCTTTTCTTTTCATTCAAAGCATGAGATTTATATATTATTTGAATGGAATGGAGAACCATAAACTACATCTTCATTGTACATGAGGGAATTCTTCAACTGCTTCTTCAATTTCTTTTTCCCATTTTCCAAGGTATTTTTCAATGTAGACATTTTCCCAAAGATAACTAAATCATCATGAAGACTACACTTCATTTTTGACTTAGGAAAGTAGACTCAAATCATCTTCTTAAAAGAATTAATAAATAGTATCCAATATATATTAAACATAACCCTCTGATACCAATTATAGAACCCTATACCACGCTGAGGGGGGGGGGGGGTGAATCAGGGTGTCAATATTTTTATTCATTACTGGATAATGATTCCACATTGGTAATAATTTATTAAACCGTTAGGATGGATATGTGTAGTAATTAAAACATTCACATAAAAATATAAATAACATTAATTTTTTACTTTGTTTACCCATATCTTCTGCATCCAAGGAGCTTGTGCCAATAGGTTTCCGATCGTACCAGATTACACTAATCTTCACTAGATATTGATTATAGAGTTTTTGGAAAAGTACCTCTATCCATGGAACACTGATTTTAAAAATGTTCAGTGATAGCTCTCTACTTCCCTCAGATAACGTCAATTGAATCCTTCTGGCTCACTATCTTGGGAGAGGTCTCCCTTGGTTAATTGATTTGAAGGTCGTTTCACCGGATTGGTATGAATGTTTGTGTCTCTGTTTAGAATGATACATTGTTTTCATTGAGGTCTTGAATTGATGTTTTTATAATAAGTTTTCTCTTTTTGTAAAATTAGAATTCACTAATAATTTTTTTTATTTTTACTAGAATCACAAACTCCCTCTATGATGTTTCCATTTCCAAGATCTATCCCTAATTATCTCGACTATCACTGATCTGAATATCATGACTGTTCTACGTACAACACCTATTCCTCATAATTCCCCTACTACAAGTACCATGCCTACTCCACGTACCGTTCCTACTCTATGTATCATTCTCGTTTCATGTACCACACCTTCTCTGCGTACCGCGCATACTTTGTACACTACTCCCACTCCACGTACAACACCTACTCTGCATACAGTGCCTTCTCAGCGTATCATGCCTGCTCTATGCACCACATCCACGTAATACCTCTGGGAACCACCTCTGCATACAGCCTTTTCATACCACCATCACGTATTGACAATGCGCACCACCTTCGTGTACCAACTATGGGTATCGCCTTTGCGTACCACCTGCATGTATTGTCTTTGCATATAGCCTTTGTGCACCACATTCTCAAACTCCATCATCCTACATCAAACAAAATTTTTAAATTTCTAGAATTAATTCTTCTCCAATATACCACATTTTCTTATTCAAAAACCCTTTCGTACACTGATCCTTCCAATTTCAGGAACCATTTTGACTTTGGTGTACCACTTCTTCTTAGGAAGAATCTCTCATGTGTTCCACATTCATAATTTTCTATGTCCTTCCATAGCGATGATATTTTCTTATTGAATTTTCTCTATCATAATGATGGGATAATCAATCCTTATATAAGAATATAACTCCAAAAATTTCCCTACTATATTTTCCCCAAATTTTCAATATGGGTCAAACTTCACAACATAATGAACTTCATCATCATACTGTAAGCCTCCACTGCATACTGCGACCCTCTGGAGAATTGTGAACCTTCACCTCATACCCTGTTTCTGCTGGTCTATGTACAACATCTATTCTACCGAAAAAAATCGATTCTACATACCACAACTCCTTTTATAATGAAAAATCATAATTCCACATACCCCACGCCTTCACTTATTATCAACATTACAAACATTTTTCAGTAAAATTATGTGTACCACATGAATTCACTGCGTACTGTTCCACGTACCACATGCCTTCACCATGTATCATCATTGTGAGCCATTTTTGGTTATACATACCACTCTGTTTACAATTTCCACTTCCAAATACATGGCCAAGAACCGATTTCTTGACATCGTATGTGGTATATGCTCCATGGTACTTGATTTGCTCCCTTTACTGATTTTCTTCACCATTTTCATCTCATTCACTCATATACATAAATCCTTCCGTTCCCAAAATCAAGATCATGATTTTGAGGTCTAAAAATTTGGGAAACACTAGGAAATTATATTCGGAAAGAAACCCCATGCTAATTCACTATCATCTTTCTTCTAAAAGAATCATCTCCTTTATTGACGAACCATATTTGTCGTGAAGCCCTTCAACAATCATCTATATTCTATCAATATTTGTCTTTTTAGCCAACACAGAATATGACTAGAATAATATTCTTATCATTGTAGGATCATTCTTAAATCATAAAATCTCCACATGATCCCTCCTAAAATAATTCGTGTGTCTTCATGTAGTCTCTTGCTTGGCCTCTTAGAATAATGAGATGTTGCATGATCAATTTACAACCTCAAGACCGATAACACTCTATCAGATGGATTCACTATTTTAGAAAATGTATCACCCTTGATACAAATACATTGAACATAATATCGGTTAAAAAATCATCTGAATTACCATTCTCAACAACATTGGAGTTCTTCATCAACTTATTCTACTTTTTAATCTTCATTGAAATCTTTTAAAAACAAAGTCAACCATATACACAAAGTGGTCCCAAAACATCATTTATTCTACGACCAAGGAATGTGGAGTTCAATAAAATTACATAGATCTTTGATAAGAATTTTTGAATAAAGATGAATACCATTGACAGAGGAATGGGTATGGTGTTAACTACATGAGGATTTGGGAATGGAAAATTGCAGTACAGTTTTGGAATCATAACGACGTCATATAGAAATTCATAAATTTAGATGATAGGAGAAAAATGGGTCTATCATAATTTATACGTGAAATGGATAATAAGGGGATTATGGAACATTATAACCAAACATATTAAATTGGATTTAGATGCATAATATAAAATAAATTCTTCAATGGAAATGGGAGGAGAGAAATCCCTTACATAATTTCAGCAGGGTAACAGGTTTTCATAAAGGATCATGGGGGGGGGGGGGGGTTATTGGGAGTGAATGGAAGATCCCATAACATATACATCAGATGGAATTAAAGTAGGCTTGTAAGAGCATATCCCAAATCAATAAAATGGAAATTAAAAGGCATGGAATCCATGAGGTTTTTAAAGAAAAAGGAGGGAGGGAGATCCTTTACAATGATGTGTGATTCCAAAGGATTGGGGGAGGCATCTTGGGTGCTTGGGGGTGTAAAGTCCCAGAACTAGGTGCCGCCCGAAGGTACCACATTCATGGTTGGTCACATGGCTCCATGAAAATTTCCCCAAATGCTAGAGGATACTGACTGGCAGCAAGGGTATTGGGTGTGATAGTGGGGAAAATTTTCCTTCATTGGCATAGAAACACACCAGAATAATAATAATACACAACAAAAGAAATAAGAATACCATAAAATAAAAGTAAAAAGTTAAAGAATGGAAGTAAATAAATATATAGAGCTCATATATGATATCTATCACATATTTCTAGGAAATTATCCATCCAAGTTACAATGATGTCAATACAGTACTATACCAAAGTATGAATGAAAAAAGAAAACTCCTACTGCATCACAAGCCTTAGCATGGTCCCATGATCTCTGGATCCATCAGCAATAAAGTAACTGATGTAGAAGGGAGAATTCCCTTATCAATAAAAATAACCATATAATCTATTTGGGTCAAAAAGCATGACCCAAACAGGGTGTGAGATGAATCCCAGTAGGCAACCAACAAAAGATCTGTGCCTAAATGCTAGTGAATATATATAGTAGGCAATATGAAAAAAGAGAAATAAACAAGTAAGTACTAAAATGTAATCAATCCTACAATTCCCAATTACGTTAATTTACTTTTAGTAATTATTCAATAATTTGGAAAATAAAATCCAGTGATCTAGCCTACGCTCTGTATCCATTGCATGAACGAAAAAGTAGATGTTCTAGGAGACCATCTAACTATCAAGTAAGACTAAGTCTGAGCTTGTGCTTTGGCATTGTTGAATCGACAAAACAAATCAATAATTCACAAGAAACCCTATGGGATATTTCTCATATTCTAAACCCTGTAGTTAAACATATAATCAATTCAATAATGATATAATGCTCATTTGGGAAGTCTCACACAGTTTAACTTTGTTGGTCCCACAAAAACAAAGACTCTATGAGTATGAACTACCCATCAATTTCCCCTATGATCTTTTAACAAAAAACTACATTCTCTATGAGGAAGCACTCAATGTCCATTCCCCATGGGGCCTCATAATGGTATACTACAGATACTCTAAGAGGTCCCTCAACGTCAATCCCCCCTATGGTCCCTCATTGTGAATATAACATACACTCCGAGGAATCCCCCAATGTCAATTCCCCCTATGTTCTAATTATACCATGTTCTCCCCAACCTATGTAAAATAATCATACACAAACAATATCCAAAAGCCAATATAATCTCTACTAATACAAGGCTAAGTAGCTACAATGAAAAACACCAGCATTTGTCAAGTATAAATTAATCAATAAATTCTAGCCTAACAAGGAATGCAAGGAAACATGGTATTACACATTGACAACATGGACCAAATAGCCATAAGCATTATAACAAGGGAGCACACCAAAAGTGTGTCCCTTAACCATTAAATTTAGTATAATATCTCAAAAAAACCGTTAACATATCAATAAATATATGGAAGATGATAACAGGGTTAAATTCCTTACCATGAAATACCTGTCTCATGGTTAATCGACACATAAGAATATATAACTCAAATAAAAACATTGAGAAGAAAAAAAACCACATACCTCAGCATCATATAATGAACACTCTCAAAAATTAGATGTTAAATCGGCCTAAAAAATCATCGATCTACAAAAAGGACAAAAATCATTCAACCATGAATAACTTGAGAAAGAGGATAAAACATGAATATAGGCTCTAGGGAATGATATAACTCACTGATGGGAATCCAAAGCACCCAATTCCATCTCAATCAGAGATCAGACGGAGGAACGAGAGGTGCTCAAAGATTCTCTATTGTACATCGCTTTCCTATACAAGACACTGGTAGAAGAAAAAAGTTCTATTGATGAGACCCAACCCCGGTATAATTATTCAAAAAAAGATAAAAGTACACGGTGTGTTCATTTAATGTACAACCTATGTACTAGGCTCAAAAAATCTGCACTTTAGGCGGCCAACAGGACCATATACATGGCCATTACATGGACAGTACCCAATGTGTACTAAGAAAATTTCCAAAATTAATCTTTTTTCCTAAAAAACACTCAAAATCATGATCTATATATTAAAACAAGATTCAAGGTTTTACAAACTTCCCCCCTTAAAGAAATTTGTCATCAAATTGCCCTTCCAAGGGTGGAGAAGTAGAAACTTCAAAAAAATCAGGACACTAAGAACATACATCTGACTCCCTCTCCCATGTCTCATCCTATACTCGTCCATGCTTCAATAACACCTATAATAGAGAAAGAGACTGACCATAGATAACAATTGTTACATGATCCACAATCCTAATAGGGTGCTCCTAGAAAGATACATCCACCTCCATCTCATCCACTTTGGGATGAAAAACATAAGAAGGGTCTAAAAAGTAACATCCTAGCTGAGAAACATAGAAGACATCATGCATACCCAATACGTATGAGGTAACCGAAACTGATAAAAAACCAGCTCGACTCTCTCCAAAACCTCAAAAATCCCATCATATCTATATGAATGTTTCCCCCATCTCCCAATCCTTTCGTGTCCCAACCTTTGGGTGACATGTATGTAAATCTGATCTCCGACCTCAAACTTCAGAGGTTTTCACCTTGGATAAACATATGATTTATGATGATACAGTGTGAAATTCACCCTCATCCAAATCAAATCCCCCTACTTAGTGGTCTCCAAGACAAGACAATTTACTAACATAGTGGCCTCTCCTGTCTCCATCTAACACAGGGGTGATTGGAAGGTCCTACCATACAAAGCCTCAAAAATTAACATTTAATCATCACATGGAAAATATTTTGGAAGGAAAACTCCACTAGGGGTGTATGTATATCCCAAGAGCCCCCGAAATCTAGGACGCATGCTTGAAGCATTTCCTCCAAGACCTGAATCGTGTGCTCAGACTGGACATCTATCTAGGGAAGGTAAGCTATTCTCAGAAGTACCTGTGTACCCATAGACCTATGTAGTCCCAATCATACATGATAAATAAAACAGGCATCCTGGTTGGAAACTATAGAGTGTGTAACCCCATGCAACCATACAATATCTGAGTTGTAAAACCTTCCAAGAACATCACACTGAAAGTCTACAAGATTTGTAAAAATTGTTAAACCTTCATATGTGTTTAAATGACAACCCAACATGAATAATTCCATCAAGGATACCTCAGTAAACGTGTCACAAAATCCATTGTGACATCATTTCACATCCAATAAGAAATGGGTAACAGCTATAATATCCTTGCAAGTGGCTGGCGCTCCACCTTCTCCTGCTAGTAGGTGGAACATCTCATAACAAAAACAGCAGCATCTCTCATCATACATGGATAACAATACTGATGGTGTAGATCTTGATACATGCTGGTGACCCCAAGATGAACTTCTCAAACTGAGGAATGAATATCCTGAAAAATCTCATCATGTATGTCTGTTGATAGCCATACTCTTCCATGAAAATGAATGACCTCATCCTCACCTACAGTCCACCCAGAAGTAGGGTTCTCTCTTGACACACTCTCCCATAGGACTAGGCCTTTAGAATTTGATAGCTGCATCAGTCATAGTCAATCCAAAAGAGTTTAGGTAAGCACTATAGAATAAAGAAACATCTTCACCAATTTTTTGTGCACCTCCAAATTCATATTATAGAATTGAGCCATAAGATTCCACTCACTTATATCCTCCTGAACTGCCTGTATTTGAGTCCTCCTGAACAACGCATCAGCCACTGCATTGCCTTTCCCATGTGTATTGGTAAGATCAATGTCCAATGACTAAAGGTAATCAACCCACCTTAACTGTTTCAAAATAAGATCACATTGATAAAAGATATAATTGAGAATTTTGTGGTTAGTGAAAACCAAAAAATTCTCTCCCAACAGATAATGTCTCCAACTGTGCAAAGAATGAACAACTACAACTTACTCGAGACAATGAATTAGGTAATTACTCTCATGTGGACTTAACTATTGAGACCCATACACAATGATTACCTCCCAACTACATACACACTAATCCCAAGCTGATACCTAATGTATCGTAGTAAACAAAGTAGCTCTTGCCCGACTCTGGGAAAACAAGTATCGGTATGGATGTTAATCTCCCTTTCTGTTCTTGAAAGGATGAATCACATGAATCTGCCTAGAATTACTTCACACCCTTCTTAGTCAGGTCTATCAGTTTCACTTCTAAAAGTGAAAAGTCCTATATCAAGCACATGCAGTAACCATCTAGCCCCAAAATACTCTATACCTAAAAAATAAAATTTGCTCAGGAAACTACTGATCCCACATTCTATGGGTCTAATGATAATATTGTATCTAGATTACATGAACAAATTAGTGAACCTAGTCCATCCAAAACTGGTATATTGAGATCTTTTCAAATAAATAATTCTCTCTTAGGGTACTAAGTATGATCTCTAGATGAGTGGCATTGTTGTGTCGACTGTGAGAGTACACCATGATATCGTCCACATAGACAACCAAAAAAGAATCAAAGTAATGATCAAACACTCGGTTCATCAGTTCCATGAAAATAGCTACCTCATTCATGATACTGAATGGCATAAAACCATACTCGTATAGACTATAGCTTCTCCGAAAGGTTGTAAGTGGTATATCTAATAGTTTAACGTGCTACTATTGATAACCGGATTTTAAGTCAATCTTCAAGATCATGCATGATCCTTGAAGATGATCAAATATATCACCAATTCAATAAAATGAAAATCAATTATGGACCATCAATTGGATCAAGTTCAGACAATCTATAGAATGTCAGAGGGTACCTTCCACCTTCATTTGAAAAATGATAGGAGAACCACATGGATAAGTACTGGGTTGGATGAAACCCTTTGCATGCAACTCCTCTAACTGATTCTTGAGCTCTTGTAACTCTAGCTTACCAATCCTATAATGAGTTATGGACACCGGTGAAGCTCTTGGAATAAGATAAATAGGGAAATATACCTCTCTCTCTCAAATTAAAATATAAAAATTAATCTAGAAAGACATTCCTGAAATTATCAACCCCTAGAGGAAAGTCCAGATGTGAAGTCCCCTGGTCATCTAGATATAAACTAGCAATATGGGCTATAATTACTCTAAAACCAATATTCATAGCTTCCGATCTACTATTCTGGACATCCCATTCACCCTTGTGTAGAAAATACCCTCCCTCTGGTGACGTGAAACTCACCCTACAATGATAAAAGTCAACCAAGGCCAGGAAGGATACCAACCAATCCATATTTTGAATGACATCGAAGCCTGACATCTCTATGACATAGAAGTCTCATAATACGTGAAACCCACCAAAATCACGAGGGGACACCTTGCACTGACATACAATAACTATCCTAATCTCCAATAGAGAGTCTAGAGTCATAAAATCCTCAGATGTAAAGGTAAAGAGCCCAATGATCTCCATAACAGATACAGATATAAAACTATGGGAATCCACTATATAAAAAAGATAAAAAGATAAAATTGAGACAACTAGAATCATACCTCTAAAAGTAGATAGTCTGCGAGCCTTCTCCTAATGAGTCTACTCCACTGAAAAAGTTTGGCCTTTACAGAGTCCATATGACACTACCTGACTACCCTGAGCTGGTCCACCTTGTGGTCACTAAAAACCTATAGCATAACTCCCATAGCTATGACCACCTTCTCCACCAGAACAACCTGACTAATTCCATTTCCCTGAATGATGATAAACTAGTGGTCCTACACATGAACATGGAGTCATATAAAAACCCTCATCACCAGCTTCTGGTGGGGAAAATGAAAAAAATGCTCATGATGGACCATATTTCCATAAGATTAGATCTTAACTGGGTCTCATATTCCCACTCTTTCCATATGGGTATCACACCCCTAGATTCCTAAAGGGGTATCGCATATACTCAGATCTCCGCGTCTAGACTCCCTACGGTGCTACCTACTATTAGTCTGAGGAGTACAAACCCTGGATGTCGAACCTCCCTTTATCATATCTTCATACTACATCATATTACACTCAGTGATCAACTCTTAGTTGACTATAGAAGATATGGGAGTGAACCTGAAGATGGTCACTGAATATCAGATGTCATGTACAAGACCATTTTAAAAATTCCATGATTTAAATAACTCATCCCCCCCGGAATGGGTGTGACGTGATGCTGCTCTATGAAGTGAGAAGAATACTACATGACTAAAAGAGTACTGTAATACAAACACATGAAATCTCGGGCTCAGTTGGGACTGATGGTCTCCAGGTATAAATAGTCATAGATGGTCCACTATAACTAACCCCAAGCCACAACTATTTAGCGTCTTGCCTATAAAATCACATCCCACTATCTCATGGAATAATCATGAAGAATTTATGTTGTGATCCTAACCCACCTCTCCTGAGGTGTATCAAAAAGCTTGAAGATAAAAACATGGATTATAACCATGACTTTGTAGCATGAGTTCCTCCATCACATGAAAAATTAGGAGGATTATGTAGCTAGAAAACCCATGTCAACTCATCAATATATGGGGAAAGATGTGGTACTCCCTGGTTGTTCTGCATGAACATTATGATGCCTTATCAAAACTGTGTGTTAACACATGTGTCCGGTGTAACAGTTGGTTCCAAGAGAGGCATGATGGGATGATCTACTCGTAGTACCTAATATACAATTTACTGTGTCTAATAATTGACATGTATCTGGAGTAAAACTAGAGGATGAATCGGTGGCGTGACTCTTCATGGTCAAGGGAACACCTCAGTTCATTATTATTTAGGACTAAAACATAGGTGTTCATGAATGTACCATGAGAATTGAACTATAAGATTTCTCAAAACAGGGCTACACGACATGTATATCCTCCATATAGTGTGTTACCATAGGTTTCAACATGGGAGTGTACCTCCTCCAAAACTATTCATATAACATCCACACACATGACATGTTTAATCTATGACACAACATGTACTTGATCTTTCACACATGCCCGAGTTCTTCTACATGGATAAACCACATGGTTCCCTCTAGGGTAACACTACTCGTATTGTTAACCCTATACACGACATGCACTACCTAAGACATAACAAACCATGTAGTTAGTCACATGGTCAAATACATGGTTGACTTCCACATGGAGTGTTAAAGATGGAAACAACATGTACTTCCCTATATTCATCGACCCATGTCGTCAGTCACATGGCCTGATATATGGCCTCTACCACACAATGAGTACTTTAAGTACACTACTTATTCAAACGAATAGTTACCAACCTATTTCTTTTTTCACATAGTAAGTAAAACAATTAACGACAACACGACATGCATATACAGTAAAAGACGTGTACTTAAGAAATTTTTTTCTTCTATAATTTAAGAGATCATGGCATGTGTTCATAACACCCAACGCCGTGTTGTCTGGGTTTCCTAATAGTAGTCCTCTGAACCTTCTATGGAACCCATAAAAACATTACATTTTTTCCATGTAATGACACATTCTGACACGTGAGAGACAATATTCCCACAAATGAATGTTTTACATCCTTATTCACATCATACTAGACAATATTTAAATTAAGGTTCATACATGACCCCCAAAATTCTGATCCAAGAGGGCCTGTAACACCTCAGGGACAAATATTTGGCATCTATCCAAATGAAAAATTACATACTAGCAATAACCTGTCAAATAGAAGGTATTTTATCAAGGCATCTATCACTATGAATGCATATATAGCACACCATCTATCACAACCACATTAAATTAGTAATACACCCTAAATGGCCTAACAAAAAATATATAAAATCCGATCTCCAGTAAGTGCTTATACAATTCATGAGATGGAATACCCTCATATCATCAGGTTTCAATAGATAAAAATCCACAATGATATAAATTAGAACAAGAAAAAACTTTCCTATCACCCATCGATGAAATCGAATCAACTATAACGATTGCAGAACCATATAAATTGAAATATTTGGGGTAACATGGATTTTCCATGTACACGGGTTTGCTAATACTAAGTCCATATTATTACCAACTACCTATTACATCCTAGACTGTTCTATATACTCCAAACAGTTAGAAAAATTATAAAAAAACTCCCACGGATACCACTATGTTATGCCTCTGATCTGGGTGCTACCCAAAGGTGGTCTGTACCCGATTGGTCACATGGAATCAAGAGAATTTACCCAAACCCCAGAGGATACCTACTATTAGTGAGGGACTTGGGTGTTATAATGGGGAATCTATTCCCTCATTGGTGGTGAAACACAAAAGAATAGCAATAATAAAAAATAGCGCAAACAATATTATCATATAATAGAAGTGAAAAGTGGATGAGTGAAAGTAATTAAATAACTAGAGAACATATATAAATGATACATTTAAAATATATATAGGAAATAATCCCAAAAGGTCACAATTCTAGAAATACAGTACTAAACTAATGTACAAATGAAACAAGTAAACTCCTACAACATCACACTCCATAGCTTGGTCCCATTCTCTCCATATCCATCAACAATCAAGTACCTAATGTAGAAGGGACCATGCCCGTATACATACCTCCAACCATGTAATCCATTTGGGTTGAAAAAAATGACCCAAATAGGGTGTGAGATGAATCTCAATAGATAATCACCTAAATATATGTTCCTAACATTTAGGGAATATATATTGCAGGCGATTTGAAAATTGATGTTCTAAACAACAAAGTACTCAAAAGTAAACATTCATACAGTTTCAAATTACATTCATTTATATTTATTAACTATTCAAACCATTCAATAATGAAATAATGGGATATAGCCTATGCTCTGTATCCCCCATGTGAAAGAAAAATCAAATGTCTTAAAAGACCGTCTAACAATCTAGTAAGACTGAGTCGAGGCATGTGCTTTTGGCTAGGCAGGCTCGTCACAATCAATGAATCATTCACACGCAACCCTATGGGAATGTTCTATTAGTATAACCGCTATAGTTCAACATATCATGAATTAAATAAAGATATAACAATCCTTTGGTAATTCTCACAAAATCTAACCCCTTTGGTCTCACAAAAACAAAGACTCTCAAGAACTCACCATCAATTCCCCACATGATCTTTTTACGATAAACTATAGAAACTATAAGGAAGAACTAAATGTCTATTCCCCTAGTGGTCTCATAATTTTATAATATTGAAACTCCAAGTGAGAGCTCTTTGTAAATCTCCCAATGGTCTCACAAAGTAAATGTAACAAACACTCTCGGGAAGTCCTCAATGTCAATTCCCCCAAAGGTCTAACTACACCAGGTTCTCACAACCCTATGTAATAAAATAGTACACAAAAGATATCCAGAAGCCCATATAATATAAACTAATACAAGTCTATGAAACTAAAATTCCTAACACATGCATTTAACAAGCATCAATTAATCAATCAAGTCCAACCTAACAAACAAGGAAAGGAAACCAGGTCTTCCTCATAGAAAACCTAGAAAAAACGGCCACAAATAGTCAAACATGAAAATTTACCCACAGTGTGTCCCATAGAGAAGTAATTTAGAATAACATACTAGAAAAACCCATTAATCTATCAACCAGTCTATTTTAGATGATAAGAGTGTTCAATTACTTAATATTAAATTCGCGAATCATGGGTAATATGCACTTAGTCATATATAACTCAACGAAAAATACTAAAAGAAAAAACACCTACCTCGATGTCGTACGATGAAAACTCTCAAATGTAGGCACATGAATTGGCTGATAACATCATAGATCTACCAATAGGTCCAAATATTTCGACCTTGAATAACATGACAAAGTGGAGAAAACAAGAAGGGAGACTCTAGGGAAAGAGAGAAATCACCAGTGGGATGGCAGTGCCCTCGGAACATCTCTATCAGAATTTCGACCGAGGAATGGGATGAGCTTGAATACTCTTATTTGTATGTCAGTCTACTATATGAGACATATGAAGATGAAACGAGTTCTATAGATGAGATGCGGAACTAGTCTGATTAATCAAATAAAAATGAAAAGTACATGGTGTGTTCATTTAATGTACATGTTGTGTACTACCCTTAACCGGCCCCCATTAGGCGGTCCACATGTCCATATACTCGGCCATTACATGGATAGTACCCAAATACAAATGGAAACCGGCTACACGACATGTACTCAAGACAATATGTTGTGCACATATAAAATTTCCAAAATTCTTCCTTTTTCCTCGAAAACACCCGAAATCATGATCCATACCTGAAAATAAGATCTGATTTCTTAAAGGGGGTTACATGGGAGGGCACTAGGTGGTTGGTCTAAGAGGGTAATAAATCTTCAAAGGGAATGAGTGAAGATAAATTGGTGCTTGGGTGGGTTTTTATAGGACAAGTGGTGTGATTATTGATTATTTTGGATTTGGACACTACAAAATAAAATATTCAAAACCAAAAACCATCCCATGGGGTTTTCCCATTGTTCCAAGACAAGGGAACTGGTATACATTATTTTATAAGGATACGGTCCAATGATATTAATATATTTCCCTTACGTATGTGGTGGTAAGCCATACATTCAAGGAAATGATTATAAAATCGTAAAATATATTATATGTCTTAATGTATTCACTAAGGCTCTATAAAATGCATACAATAAACATAAAATTATATTATTTTAAATGTAAAATATATATTTTACATAATAACTCTTTTATTGTTTTTATTATATCCTTATTGGGCCATTGTGATGTCATAAAACACACAGTATATTTATACGGTTTTTTATTTTTACACAAAAACTCGACTATCTCATAATATTATGAAAAATTCACTGTAGTGTAATTTCTACATGTTGATTCAAAGAATAATATTAATTTTATCTAAATAATTTTCTAAATACTTTATTTAATATTTTTAAATTTAAAACTCACATTTATTGATAATTGGTGGGTTTTGACAAAAAATGTATTTAAACCTCAATAAAAATTACAATTGAATTCATAAAGATTATACAATCAATTATTTTTTATAAATATAATTTAATAAAAATATTTTATGAAAATAATAATTAATTAGAAAATCCATTATTTCATTAAAAATATATTTATTAACCAAAATAACTATTTGTTCTTTAAAATCATTTAGAAACTTACAATATTAGAATGAAGGTATATTCATTATTATATAAAACATATTTTACATAATAATAATACTAGGTTCTTGTAAAATATTCCTTTATTACTTCTATATAATCCCTAAGAGTACGGTGTGTGATGGTGGGGCTTTTATGGGGTCCCTTAGTGAAGATGGTTTGGGTTGTGATCTCAATGAGCATGAACTTCTATGGTAAACAGTTTCACTCATGCTTATGTTGTTTGATCTTGTCATGGTCATGGAATAGGGGAAAACCATAATTTCTATATCCCTAAGTCGCTCTGATAGATGGGCTTCATAGGTTATGAACCTACTTCCTGAGGCCTTCACTTCATTTTTTTTGTTCCAAAAATATTTGTTAAAACCGTAAATGTATGCTAGTTGAGTGATCACTATTCAACAACAAAATTGTGCATGTTAAGGATAATTAAAAGTAATTTACATCCAATCTAATATAATAAAAAACCAGTTCATGATTTTTCTACATCCATAATACATTTAAAAAATGGAATTTTATGCATAAAGATTCTGGTAGTTACGACCTTCCCCCCTTAAGAAATTTCTCCCTCAAAAATTACTTTTCCCATATTAAAACAGATGAGGGTAACTCTGCCGCATCAATTCCACTGATTCCCATATTACTTCTTCAAACTTTTTGTTTCTCTAGATCTCTTTGATGAGGGGAATTTCCTTATTCGGTAGAACTTTTTTTACGATCTAAGAACTTTAACAGCTTCTCTTTATATGAAAATCCACTCATCGATGGTACCACTTATGGATTGAGTACGTGTGATGGGTCTGGTATGTTCTTCCTTAAGAGTGATATATGGAATACATCATGTAATTGTGTCATGTTTGGTGGAATTTCTAGTCTAATTTCTATTAAATTATTGTGGTCAAGGATTTTAAACTGTTCAATTTACCTTTAACTATGTTTTCCCTTCTTCCAAAATATCATAACTCTCTTACAAGGAGATATGTGGGGGAATAAAATATCTCTACCATCAAACTCTAGGTCACATCTAGGATAGTTAGCATTGATATTTTGTCAGAACTTAGTATATTATATAAGCTACTTAATGGTGTTAACCATCTCCAAATTTCATCCACTATTTATGGGGCTAGATGTTTTCATTCCCCAAAATCATCCCAACTTTCCAGTGTTACATAACTATTCCCATAAAGGGATTTGTAATGAGCCATTTGGATGCTTGAGTGGAAACTGTTGTTGTAAGAGTAATCCACAAAAGGAATATGTTGGTCCCATCCAACTTTGACGTTCTTTGAGAGAGCTCTCTACTGGTCCTCATGTTTTTGTATAGTCTTCTCGGATTAGAATATTAGTTTGAGGATGATATGCTATACTAACATTCAACTCATTATTCAGTGCTTGTTGGAAACTCTTCTAGAACATAGAGGAGAATCTTGGATCTCAATCATACATAATCGATAGTGGTACTCCAAGAACACTTTCCATTTTTTATGATGTAAATTTGTCCTAGTAGATCCAGTTATAAATCCTCAAGAATCACAATGGAGTGTGAAGCCTTTGTAATATGAACCAAAATAGCCTAGATAACATTGTTTCATATGGATGTCTTTGAATGTTTAGTGACAAAGTCTATGGTGATGTTTAACCATGTGCTTGTTAGTATGGGTAATGGTTTTTTCATCCCCCTTATAATTATGCCTCTCAACATTCACTTAATGAGATACAAATAACATTGATGTATTTTTAGAGATATCCATCTTCATGTTATCCCACCAATAGTGCTCTCAGAGATATCGATACATATTGGTGTTTCTCGGGTGAATGGAGAAATTTCAACTATTTTGCATCATCTAAATGTTCTTTCATTAACTAAAAATTTTATGGAACACTGAGTTTTGACCCAAATCTCACAATTCAATATTTATTAGTGTTAAATTATTATTATTTCCCTATTTTTATATTTTTCACATTTTAAACATTCTTATGAATTCCCACGTAAGATTTTTTGAGAAACCTTTAACCTTTACAAAATATACAATTGATAAATAATTTGGAAAATGATTAATGATGTTCCCATATTTATGATTACCATTTCAATCTACATCAAATAATATTCGATTTTATTTTTTTTTAAATTTCATCAACTATAGAATTTATAGGTCCTTTCTACTTAGAGAATCTTCCACCTTGTTCGGTTTCCTAGGGTGACAATGGATTGAACAATCATAATCCTTGATGATATCTACCAATATTATTTGGTGAATATTTAGCTCTTTTGTGTTAATATATATTTTATAATTTTGTGATCCATATATATATTTCAAATTGATCCCAAAGTAGATAATTCCACCAAATTTTTAACAGAACGATCAGAACTGCAAATTCTAGATCACAAAAGAGATAGTTTTTATAAAGGATAGTCAACTGAAATGAGTAATAAGAATTGAATTTGTAATTTTGTCTCAAATTCCACAAAATGGGAACTTATAATATTATCAAGAATAACATTCTCACAATCATCAACAAGTGATTTGGTACTCATAGATGTTTTCGCTCATGATTGAATATAATTTCCACTAGGGACTCACAATTTATATAAATCATAAAAGGTATACAAATAGGACATGAATTGTAATATATTACGACATACACCACATTGATGTAATGGTTACATGTAATTCAATCATTATGATCCATCATAGTATAATATTTTGCATGCTCCCTTGCTCATGGAGTCTGTTGACGCTCATTATGTTTCTCAGCACTTGAAATTGAGTTATGTCTTACCTAATTCTTGACTTCTCTAGTGGGGACTCAATATTTGAAGCTTTCCAGATCTTTCTTGAGTGTTTCGTGACAACATTGTACTTTTGCGTATTGTGTTGTGGATTTCTTATGCAGACTTCATGTTTAACGTAACATTGCCACTTCTGCAAACCGCCCTTCATTCAAAGACTGTATCCACCTATTCTATCACATACCACCTACACATACTATGTCCATGAAACTACAATATGAACTACTACTAAAAATACTCTCTACAATCTATCCTATGTTTGTGGATTGTTCTCTATCCACAAACTACTTCTACCTCTATGAAACATCCTCTTTCAGGAACTCTTCTATATTCACAGACCTCATTACATTCCACGTACCAGAGCTCCCCCACTATGTACCACATTTTTCACCCACAATCTATTCTTCATTTTTAGACTACAACATACTATAAAAACACTTTTGGTTATTTTACCCCAATCTTCTTCAAGCTTTGCATAATCATTTCCCAGAATCTACATTTGGACATCACTGAATTCCCAGGGCAAGGTGATGTTCTCTAATGAAATTTTATCTCATTTCTAATTTTTGGGATTAAAAATCCCTATATAGTCAATGATTTTTTCACAATACAATAATTAATGATTTAAAAAATCCATGATGCGACATCGCCTTCACTATATACCCCTCCTTCCACCGTGAACCACAAGCCTTCTCAGAGATCATTTTTATACACAGTAAGCATACTAAATTTCTCTAATGTAGTTCAATTATCATCCCCCATCCTGTGAACCATAATGACATCTATATACCACATTCCATTTGTATCAAAAAATTTCCATGAACTATTTCCACCACTCCACTTATCTCTCCCACTGCCTGGTACGTAGTTGTGAATCATTCCTGGATATGGTACATGGACCATGTTTTGAGGTAACATGTTCCCTTTTTTTATTATTTTATCCACAGTTCTACATACCATTTACACATATGATGAAAAAAATTATTTTTCTGAAAACAAATAACTCATTTAGAGGCCATAGAATTTTGAAAGCACTGTGAAATTGTGTCACCTTAAAAACTTATCTTCATCAATCACCAATCATACTCATTCACGATCATATTGCCTTGTCTAGAAACACTATCACACCAAAATCATAGAGATATGACCCCTTGAGAGATTTTCTCCCAATATAAGTCCTATATATTTTATCATAATACTTATCCTAACAAGATGTATCATGATACCAAACATTACCCATTGCATTAGATCACTATAAGGGTACACCCTTCATACTCATTTCAATCTCAGGCTTAAGTGCGCCACAATGATTATATAACCAGGATCTATTCGAAATCATCATTTATTCAATGATAATATTATGTGGAATTAATAAAATAAATTCAAAATTTGGTAAGTATATGTGAATAAAGGTGAGTACCCTTTATTGAGGAATGGGTATGGTATTCACATCACGAAAATTTTTGGCATGAAAAATCACGATGAAATTTTGGTTGCATAACAGCGTCATATGAAAATTCATAATTTGTGATGATAAAAGAGAAATGGGTATCTCATAATTTATACATGAGATTGAATTTAAGGGGATCATGGAAGAAAATTTTCAAACATATGAAATAGAATTTAAAGGTATAATATAAAAAAAATTCTAGAATGGAAATGAGAAGAGAGAAATATCATATAAAATTTCCGCATAGTAACAGCTGGGATAAAAGGATTATAGGGTGGATTAAAGGGAGTTAATGGAATATCCAATCATGTATACATCAAATTTAAACTAAGGTTGTTTTTAAGAAAATATCCAAAATAATGAAAATGGGAATTAAAAGGAATGGCATCAAAGAGGTGCTTGAAGAAAAAGAAGAGAGGGAGATCCCTTACTTGGATGTGCAATTCCAAAGGCTTTGGGGAGGCTTATTGGGATCTTGGGGAAACTTAAAAATGATATAGGGATTAAGGGAATAGGGTGGTCACGAATAAAGAATATTTAGTGAATAGAAATGGGTTCTCGGGTGGGTTTATGTGGGCAATGTGGGGGAATTCTTTATTATAATGGTTTTCAAATCTACTGACTAAAATATTCAAAAACACAGACCATGCCATGGTTTTGGGCCATGGTTTCAAGACAAGGGAAGTGGTATAAATTATTTTATATGGCTATGGGACAAATATAATAAAATATTTTCATTTATTCTATTGAGGGGAGTAATACTTTCAAGGAAATGATTTTAAAATCATAAAATATATTACATGTTTTGGAGGATTCACTAAAGATTAATAAAATAACTAAAATTAATTTAAAATTAGATTATTATATAAAAACAAATTTTTCCCAATATCACTTTCATAGTATTTATTACAACATTTTTGGGGGCATTGTGATGTCATAAAACAAACCGTAAATTTATATGCTATTTAATATTTACACAAAAATTCGATATTCTATGAAAATTATGAAAAATTGACCGTAGGGTAATTTCAACATACTGATTCAGAAAATAATATTTATTTTACTGAAATAATTATCTAAATATGTGAATTTTCACTTTTAAATTAAAAACTGGCATGTATTGAAAATTAGTGGGTTATAAAAAAATGTTTTTACCCTTAATAAAAGTTTTATTTGACTGCATAAAAATTATAAGATGATTTTTTTTTCAATAAAGTTACTTTTTTAATTAAATTTTATTAAAATTTTATTTAATTTAAAATTCATTAATTCATTAAAACTATATTTAATAAATAAAAATACTATTCGTGCTTTAAAAACCATTTACAAAGTAACAATAATAGAATGATATTATATTCATCATTCTATAAAAACATAATGTAAATAATCATAATTCTTGGTCCTTGTTATGTTTCCATTTATTACATCATCATAGGCCCTAAGAGTATATTGTATGGTGGGGGAGATTTCATGGGGCCGTTCAGTGAACATGGATTGAGCCGTGATCTCGATGAGCGTGAACTTCACCCGTAAATGGTATTGCTCATGATTAAGTTGTTGGATCTTGGATTGGGATTGATCAAGGGATAACCCTAGAAATTCTTTTTCACTTAGATTATCTGATAAATGGGCATAATAGGGTATGATCTTCTAGTTGAGGCAATCATGTCCTTTTTTGGCACCACAAGGATTTTTTTAAACCCTCTATTTATATTAGTCATTTGGTTACTGTTCAAAAACTATATTACCAATGGTAAGGATACATTACAGTCATTTAAATCCAATTGGATAAAATTACGAAAAGGAGTTCATGTGTTTTCTCTATCCATAATACCTTTAAGTGATAGAGAAGTTTACTCATAAATGTTTCACTAGTTAAAAATTTATATATATTTTATAAATTAATTATCTTGGTGTCCTTATATTCCATAGTTAAAGAATTTCCCTATCCTTTTGAGGTAGTTCCCATGATGTTTTCCCCCAATTTTGACATGTGGGCGGTTTAGTTTTATTTCCACCTTTCTCATTGGATCATCCTGCTTGAAACTCCATATTTTGTTTATTATCACCATAGCCATGGGACCATTCTACAAACTCCATATCCACTTTAAATTCACATTGGAAAAATTATCATAACTCCCAATGTCTCTAATATTAAGAGAATTTCAATGGTGTGGTTTTAAACTACTAATGAGGCTATCAGATTTTATTATCATTTTTAATAACAAAACCAAAATCATACATTGAAAGATGTGTTAAATTTTATTTATATGAAAACCCATTAATTTTTATTTAGATCTTTGAAATCACTATCCATATTTCATAAGAGTTAATGTGAAATAATTTTAACGAAACAATATCATAATGTCTTACAACTATATCTCTTCATGTTATTCCTCCGTCATGGTGTTGTTAATAAAATCTCACCATTGATCAGATTATACATCTAAATGGTAGAAATCTAGAGTTACATTTTTCATCATAGAATAGTGAATCACAAAAAATATATGCTTCATTCAGTTGATCCACTATTCCTTGACTATTGGATTAGAATATCCACTAAACGTTAGTGGTCATTGGTGCATAAAACATTCAATATCTTTTTCTTCCCTCGTAGTTAAAGGTAGGCATCCCCCATTATATGGGTTATTGTTAATAACATGAGAAAAATAAGTAATAAAAACAATTAAAATTAGAACTCTACCTCCCACAGAATTGGGGATTTTATTCAGGAAGTCACTGCATTATCCCTCACATCGGTTATGGGCACGATTTCTTCTAGTTCCAACTATTTTTGAAAATAGAAAATGTTAGAAAAAACATAAGTGAACTCGTAATGAATTTATAATTTATTACTTTGTGACATTACGTCTAAATTAATATATTATGGGATCCCTATGATTATAATTTTTTATAACACTACTTTTTTGTTGACTATATATACATAGTCTCATACTAAGGATTTTTATTAAGGTACATTAATCATAAATCCAAAATTAACTAAATTATTATTTGATACTAAATATAGCAATACAAATTTTTCTAAAAAATGTATTACATCATTTTGTAAACTAAGAACGTAAAATAATTACACAACTATGATCAATATTTTATGTCTCTTTTGAAAATTAGGATTATACATAAATTTTATAAAATAAAACATAAACACTAATTTAATTCCTCATTCTCTAGAATATTATTGGAACTTATGTTGTTATTAGTAAATGTAATCACATGAGGATATGCATAAAAGAAATGGGTGATATATAATCTTACTAAGAAGATAGATAAGATCATGAATCAATATAAAATGGGGCGAGTAAAAGGATTATCATCCTATCTTTTCCATATGATCATAATCATGAGAGGATACTTTATAAAAATTCTTGTATTGTGGAAATCCATAAAAATGAAACTTCATGTATTTGTGGCAAACTAACATACATAGTTTTTACCAAATATAGAATCACGTTCACACATGTTTCACTTTTTCTCGTGATATAAATCAAATTGAAAAATTCTTTGGAGTGTTATATTATGCCAGGTGTAGCCATCACATAATAAATTTATCATTACCATGAATGCCACGTAGAATATAGATCAATCTTGGAAAAAAATAACCCATGGAATGAAATGGGTTTCAATTCATAAAGAATACATTCAGAATCATTGGAGTTCCCCTGATAAATAGAGATTATGATTCATGGTATTCATCTTGATTGAAGAAGAGTAAATCTCATGAGAGGTAAATGATGTATTTTTTTAAAGAAGTATTATTTTGGAAAAAATCATTCCATTATTCCATAAAACAAGATTGGTAAAATGTATACCCTAGTAAAGATAATATATTGTGCAATAAATGATATAGAATGTATAATAATGGAATACACATACAGACAATGGGGTGAAAGTGGGAAAACCTAAAGAGAGTTTGGTTCGATAATTCATCTTAACTTATGTCTAAATGATTTTTTCAATTTATTAACCTATATAATATCAATATATTTATTAATTATCAATTCATAAACATTATATACATTAATTTATTTTATTTTGTTCTATTATGTTCATTAATGGTCTATTGATGAGTTATAGAGTAAAACTTCATCGTTTAGGAGTGTACGTTGTATTCATTTCCATGTTTGGTTCAATTGTATATGTGAATGGATGTTCATGTAAAAGGTAGATAAATATCAAGAATTGTTGTTATATGTTAGTAATTATCTTTCATCAGTTTAACCAATCTTATAATGAATTTAATTATATTTTATGAGAATGAATTATAATATAAAAGTTAAAGATGACATTTTTAAGTTAATTTTAGAGGTTTTGGGATCACAATGAACTTGTTTATGTTTTTTTCATATAGTATTTGGTATATATGTTAGTTATAGAAAATAAATATTTTTATAAAATACAATTGAATTTTTTTCAACCATTATAATGGTTTTATCATCATCAATGAATGAAGTAATGGAAAAGTAAAGTGAATCACCCATGATGTTGGTAAATTGACACATCATAGGTGATGCTTTCTTTTTTAGAATAAAATATAACAAAGAAGGATTTTAATGATGGATTTTCCATTTAAAAGATATATTTATAGTACATGTACGTTAGTGATGTTATAATTCCATATGGAGGAGGGGATATGATGTGAGAATTAGAAAATAAAAGAATAATAAAGGAAAGTAAAAGAAAGGGAAGTTGAATTTACCACTAAATTTCTCCTCCTTGAGAACCTCCATAGGGAAAGGGTTTTGGTATTTTAATGAGAAAATGTAACTTTGGACATGCGGGAGGGACTAGGGAAGAGTATTGGGTAGAATCTGAACAATTTACAAGGCTTAGAATGTGTAAAGAAATGAGGTGGTGATGGGTTGTATTTATAATAGAGGAGAGGGGTGTTTTTTCATTATTTTAATCATATTATTATTATTTTTTTATCAAGACAATAAAGAGAATTATCCCTACCACAAAATATACTAAAATAAGAAATTATTATATCATATTTTTTAATTATTTCATCCATTCATCATCTATGACTCAACAATTCATGTATTTATTTTTTATCATGAATTATCATTTTTTTCTTTTCAAAAAAATATTCAATTATTTATGAAAAATAACAAATATTCACTATAACAATTTTTGAATTATATAATTAAAAATTAAACTCCATTTTAGGAAAATAATTTTCTAAATATGAGTAATTTAATATTTTATTAAAATCATCATTTACTTTGAAGATACAAATTTCAAAATTTTAACTAATTTTACAACACGTTTAAAAATTACTTATAGTCTCAAAATATTATATCAAAATGATTCTATGTAAAAACACTAATTTATAAATATATTTTATGACTAAAAATTTTCATTTAAGTTATTAAATTAATCAAAATATTTCAATTTAATATTTATGACTTATAAATATACCAGCACATAATTAATAACTTTTAAAACATTTATTTACTTATAATATATTATGATTACATAATACTTTCATTATTAAGATTCATAAATTTTATTTATACTTTAATGGATGAGGTTACTATTCATTTAAAAATTTTACTATTCATAAGGTTTATATTACTATTCCATAGGTCGAGTTACTATTTCATTAGTATTGGTTCCTTAACTTCTAGAAATATTTATAATTTTCGTATTGGTTTATTTATAATGTTTTTATTATTGTATCTATTTGATTTTATTTGATTGACACTATATTAAATTATTATTAGAAGGGGGAAATTCAATTGATTAAAGTTTGGGTCATTATAATTATCTCAAAAAATCCGTTCCAAAATCCCTTCTTGGAATATGTCTCATAATTATTTAGATATTGATATTACCATATGACCATCCTATGAAGGCTTAAGGGGTATCTCAAAGGAAGTCTCCCAAGGAAGAGGTCATATTATTTCTTGATTCCATTAATGTTTTTTTTGTAATTATGATACTTATAAATATGTTGAACCCATACTAAAATGTTGAATATAGTATAATATATATACTGATATTTTATATAATTATGATAGAACCATTTTCCCCATTTAAAAAATGGTAAATGAAACTGTCACTTGTGTGTACGTGTGGACAAAAACCTCCACAAAACAACATGATTCTTTCTACACCACCATATTTTAGGGTTGGTTATTAGGATGCATTTATTATTATAATATTTGATATTTATAATATAATTATGTGTTAGGAATTACAATATCTCATGTATATTTATCCATTATCTTTTGTTTAGAAACAATAACATTGCTCTTGTGTATGTGTGGATTAGCACCTCCAGAAAGCGATGTGATTCAGTTATCATTTCCAATTTACATGGATGGTATTATGGAATGTTTTAATAAATATATATGATATATATGATATAATAATTAATCTCAAATTATTATTTTTATCATTATTTATTTCCATCTATCAAAAAGGTGGAAACATCACTCGTGCGTATGTATGCACCACAATCACCACGAATTTATTTAATTAACTTTTCATAACCAGTTGATATAAATGATTATAAAATTGTATATTAGGAACTAAAATTATACTTATTCATTTATTAATATTTTGGGGATTATGAAACAATTATGAAGGTTTAATTACTAGAACCATTAATCCAGAACACATAGGGAAAACAAACGAGTATTTATCCAAATAACCATATTAAATTAATTATTAGTTATAGGATTATTATTTATTATAAATTAATGAAACAAAGTAATTTATACCTGAATTATATTTTATAATATATTTATATTAAATCTATTTTTATCCTATAATAATCTTTAACATGTATGAATTAAGATAATACATGAGTCAAGGGTTCTCGAATCATATTTATATTTTATTAAAAGGCATGCCATATTCAATACTTTTTAATTTTTTATGGTCTATACACTACCATGAATATATTTTATAAATATTATGTGGATAATTATGGGGACTTATAATTCCGTCTAACGATATCAATTTCACGAGCTTTTCAATCATATATTACCATTATGGTAATGGGTTTTTGTTATAATATCTATTCTTTTCCGGATTGTCTATGTCAAATATTCATTGAGGAAAATTATATGGATGCTATAATTTAAACCTCATATATTTAATTATACTCTATTTATTTTTTTTGGTTTTCATACTTTTCATTCATTCTCTTGTCTTTGGAATTTAAAAAAATAGGGAAATTGTTTCAATGAATGTAGACTTTATTTCTTCTTTGGTTGAGATTATTTCTCTTCAATGCACATATTTCACAAAAATATTTAAAAAAATGAATTAATATTATAAAATGAATAATTAATTTAATTTTCACTAATATTATAATTTATATAAAATCTTTTTAAAATATATATTTTTTATTTTTAAAATGAGGTAGTTTTTACCGATGGTGTGATCAAAATATATATTTTAACGATTATGTCATGAACACAATTTACCACCACCATGACCACCAAATGACTTGAATAATCATATACATGATTCCCTTTTATATTTCATTTTAAATATATTCCTTAATATTTTGATTTTTATTACATTTAAAATTAATTATTTCAAAATGAATAAAGTGTCCTAAAAATATCTTCCTATGATCATTTAAAGGTACTATTCATCTCTGATAACATTCGTTGATAGTAGTAATGATTACTCAAGGATATGAAATATTGATAATATACTCATTATTTCACTAGTTAGTTTATGACTATGATGATGAAATACATATTCTACATGTTTTATATTATGTGGGTAATGTTATGAAAAAATAATAATTGTTTTCATGATTGATGATTCCACACTCTAATGAATTTTATCTTTTATTATAATAAATCTTTATGTCCTGAATCATTAGTAATGACATATAATTAATTGGGTATGTCTTTATATTTTTATGACCACGTTTCTATACTGTTATTTTCACTAATGATCATTTATTGATATATCCTATAGTTACCCATTCAAAGAATACGAGATCACACATTCTTATGATTCTACATTTCCTAGGTTATATAGAAGATTTTATGTAAGATATGTTTAATGAAATTACTCTGATAGAATAAATTTCTACTTCATATTTATGATGCAGTGAAGTAAGAGGTTTATGTAATTTTTTCAAAAGGCATTCAACAATTATTGTTTTTGTGAAAGTACTATTATGAGATATATTTATTATTAATCTAAAATGATGTAATACTGGAGCATTTTATGATTCAGTCACCTCATAATAGAGTCATGATTGAACACATTGAATTAGAGATCCGTTCTGACCAAAAAACCAAATAGATACAACTTTCTCAATCATAATCAAAAGATTAGATTTTTTTCTCAAAAAAGATGGATTTTCTTGAGTTGGAAAAATACTTCAAATGTACCCAACTAGGGAAGATATTCTGAAAAATTAGTTATATTCCAACAATAAGAATATAAAAGACTCAATGTTTTTACATTATACTTAATACTATGGTATATATGTTTAAAAAGAAACATGAGTCTATGGTATCATACAACATAATTTACCACATAAAGAGGATCAGTCAAGAAAACGCTAGGAATGGAATGTATAAAACATAAATGGATAATTTTTATGTAAATGGAAGAAATAAATTTAATTTTCAACACATGTTCTATATATAATTTGGTATGTTATTGATTTTAAGATGCTATGCTCTCTAAATAATCATGTTATTTCATTATAATTAATTATAAAATCACAACCATAATTGTTTAGACAATTTTTAATTAATCACAACATGAATGAATTATATAAACTAATACTAAATTTCCTTAAATGTTAAGGATAAATAAATAATACTTTTTTGGTCCACACACTATTATAATATTTATTGTATTTAAAATAATTATATAATTTTAGTAAATCATGTATGGAGATGTGGCCTTGAAGAGTTCACGCCAATAATCAAATCGGAGAAGAAGAAACAATTAAAATGTTACAATTATAGACAAAATATCTATTGAGGGAAGAATTTTCATGAATAAATGAAATTTCATAAGAGTCCAGGTGGATATTATACTCCAATCATCAATATAATAGAATTAAAATCATTCATTATAAATTGTATTTTTTTAAAAGAAAATATTTCATCAATTTTGTAAATATACATGATTTTAGAAGTATAATTAGATTGTAAGTGTATGTAACCCACCTTAAAAAAAACATAATAATGGGTTTTAGTTAATAATTCACATTATTTCACTTTGATTACATTACCAGTTTTAGAGTTTTAGATAATAAGGACATAACTCCAATATAAAAAAAACCTTATAATATAAATCAGTCACTTCTGAATAGTATATATTTTCCACATAATATAAAAATTTTAAAATAGTGCATGATTTATTTTCATGGAAAATCATCATCACTCCCAAAAAGAATTATTTTTTTGATAACCCATCATTAACCTCCATGAAAAATATTTTAAAACATGGGATGCGCACAAAAATATCAGTTAGGGACATAAAAAAGAAAGAAAATTGTTAGTCTAATGTAAAACATTAAAACTCATGTATAGTTTACCTTTATGTTCAATGTTTTTTAAGAGTATTAAGTAAAAAAAATTCAATAAAAAATCCAAAACCATTTTGATCCGATAAATCCCATAAAACCCATATAAATAAATTTAAAAACCATATTTGGGACAATAGAGCATCATATTAATTTCTAGATTTAATCCTACATCAGAAGTAATGGGATCCCAATTAAACCCATTGGAGAAACCCATTGGTAAGTCCCTACAAAGATAATTCTATGAAAATTAACATTACCTAATTAATTAAAGAATTATCTAGTTGAAACCATTAATTATTCAATAATAGGATCACCCCATACAATATTGGTTTACCCATCATATAAGCTCAAACAGTCCCACTCAATGCTCTATCGGTGCACCCATTTAAGATGTATAGTGATCATGTACCATATCATGAATAAAAATATTAATTTTATAATTTTACATCATAAAATCATTGAAAATTTCTTTTATGATCATAAGTAATTACCTTAAGTTTTCCAAATAACCTATTCTTTTAAAAACCCATTTACATACCAAAATAGAGTTTGATTTTCAAAAACCATCATCATTAATGAATTAAAATTTTATAATGAAACAAAATTCGAATTAAAAAATACAAGATAAGGTAAAAATTTAATTATTTTAATAAAACATAAAAATATTTTAAGGAACACAAACATCATATAATGGTTATGGTGGTGGTAAATTATATTTCTCTGTATATGTTAAAATAAAAAATTATTTTTAATATTAGTAAAGCATGTAAAAATATTCTTTATAAAGATTAATTTTGAAAAAATATTAAATTAATGGCAAATAATTTAATTATGAAACAATTATATCCTTATAATTATATTCATAAAATCATTTTAAAAATGTTGACATGGAAGAGAAGGTTGTTTGAATGGAAAACATTAAAAACAAATTTTTTTTAATTAATGTCCCTTACCACTTTGGAAACATTTAAGTCATAATAACCAAAAAATAATAAAATCCAAAAAAAACAAAATATCATTATAATAGAATATTAATGATATTACACTCCAAATGGGATTTATATACACCTCATAAAATAATATAGGTGCATAACATCAAAATATTCCTCAATAAAAGAAAATTGAGATGAGGTACCTTACAACATTAGAAATCATTAGATCAAAACCCCATTTAAGAGAGAGAATCACATGTATTGTTAAATCCAAATAAATTTCATAATATAAATAAAATAAAATCATCACCATTATATAACCCTCATAATAAAAATATGTGGTGAATATGGAAAACGTCTCACAAAATTAAAAGATTGACTAGAAATACCTTTCCAATTTAACAAAATTTGAATTGTAGTCTCCATGAAATAATAAAAATAAACAAAAGTATTAAATATCAGTAGAATAAATGGATTCAAGATATAAAATTTTATATAGGCTGAATATACATCTCACTAAATCATATCAGTGCATGAGCTCAAAATATGCCTCAATTAAAAGAGATTGAGACAATATCCCTTACATTGAGTCTGATGTGTCATGTACCATATTTATCCTCTAGAATAAAAAAATTATTATAATTATTAATTTTATTGAGACCCTATTTCAATTTTATTATTCCATTTATATTGGTTATTAATGTTTCATATATAATTAGTTAATCGATTATGTTTGAGTCGGTTGTTTTATGGATATTTAACGTACGTGTCAAAAATTAATTATGCAGGTTGACTTTTGATCAAAGAGATCTATATTAAAATTATAAAAAATAATAATAGTAACATAATTATAATATTTATCCATCAATTATACATTAATCATGTGATATTGTCCTGAAAAATGTACTACGTCACGATCATGGAGAGGGTAGGTTATACGTATGCATGAGTAACATATCCATTTTCAACGATCATTATAGAAAGAAAGTAAGTAATATTTTATCTTTATATAATGATAATAATTTTTTATATACAAACTTATTTAATTATATATTCTTATATATATCCTTATTATGATATAATGATGAAAAAAATAATCAGATCATTTTGTGGATGCGGTAGTCCACACATACATGAATGATGTAATAATTTGTTTGTAAGAAAAAAAAGGTATATTATGATTTAATAATGACAAATATTTCATTTAGATAATTATTATTTAATTTATATGAAACATATTCACTAAATATATCCTTATTACCTACTATTAAAATTATTAGGAAAAAATGAATCACTTTTTTTCGTGAGGCGATAGTCTGTCGTTTACATGAGAGGCACTATCGTATACCCTACAGAATGAAATGTAATAAAGCATATGTAAGATAATATAAAATAATTATAAATATTATACACAGATAATATATATATATATATATATATAATTAAATCCTTAAAATAATCCATAAGGGGAGATAATCGAAAATGAATGACATTGGCCTGCGAAGCAGTAGTATGTCGCACACACGAATGATGATTTCGTATCTCATTTGATGGAAAAAGAGGTGCATTTAGGTTATGAGATTAAGATAAATACATCCCAACATATGTATTATACTGGATTTATTAAATAAGATTAATTTAATAATATTTTATGGAGGTGGATGTAGAAATAAAATAAAGATTCTCGTTTAAGTATGCTAAATTCATTTCCAAAAACCTTTTTTGGTAAGCACCAAAATCATTTTTACGATTGATTTATTATTAAAAAAAATTATATATGTATTTAGTAGGTATCTAAGGAATATATTTTCATAGGTAATGTATAACCTAAATGGCATTCATTCTGTGAAGAGGAGATGAGGGGTGGCCTTTATAAGTGAGGTGAGTGGTATGCTTGTAATTTTTTAAAATAAAAAGGTGTACCCACATTTTTAGCTGAAACGCAGATGAAACATGGAACCATATTGAGAACAGTAAATTATAAGGTCAATCAATATTAATAAAATATATTTTTTATTAGTTTTTAAGTCATTTAAACCCTAATTTGTTGTAGTTTAACCCCCAGTAAATCCATTTTTTCCTTAAACATGATAATTATTTTTCACTATTTGCACTAATAATTATAGAAAAAAATTAATCTAACCTTATTAGATAATAAACAATATGATTATTAAAAATATGGAATCCCTTTTACAAAATTAAATTCACAAAATTAAAATAAATTATTTTAAAAATGAAATGCACACACGTGATGAAAGAATTGGGTTTTTAGGAAGTGTATATATTATGAGAAAATTTATTTTTTATTAAATATTTGATTAATAATAATAATTATATTTAATAAATATCATTATATTTGATTAATAATAATAATTATATTTGAGGAATTTTATATCATTTTATTTGAATAATAATAATCATTATATGAATATAAATTATTAATAATTTATATAATCTATAATTTTTTTAATTAATGTTTCCTAGGTATTATTTTTATTAATTTTAATAGAGAAACATCACACACTATAAATCCATTTTCCATAATATACAACTTTTATACATAAAATAAACTATGTTGAAAATACTATATAATTTTTTTTCAAATTAATTTATGTGGACTAAATATATGAAACTAATAATTATTTTACCATAAATCATAATAAAAAATAACGAGAGATTAAACGTAATTTATTTATTTACAGGAAAGTATATTTTTAGAAGAGTCAGTTGTCATGACCCATCCCCTGGGGCTCGTTCCGTGACTACCCCAATCCCGCATTCCATAGGCCATGGGATGACGACTAGAACCAAAGGAGTAAATACCAAAATTGGGAAGGAATTTACTTTAAAACATGAAAACACACACAACGTAGTACAAGATGGAAACAAAAAACAATGTTAAACTGTATACAAAGAGTGCTGAAAGTAGAGGGGCCAAAATACAAGCCCAACAGGAAAAGAAAAATACAACTAAAAACAAGTAGAACTAAAAAGGGAAAAATAGCAGAAAGCTGAAGATCGGATCTTGGATCGTCCACCATGGATCCTACTAGAAGGGTAGGTACATATATCCTCCTCAACACTCCACGTCTTTTGATCTCATCTGCATACCAACACGTCGTATGTTCCACCTCTGGGTACCATCCAGTCCTGGTACTCTCAACCTCAGTCAGCGATGTACGTCTTTTGCATCCAACACAACATGGTGCATGCATTGACCGTGTAGGGGTGAGTATAACGATACTCAGTAGGGACCCCGAGACCCTCAAGTTCTCACTAAAACTAACAAGGATAAAACAAAAAGTAAGAAATCAATAGATAACCCCACATAGGTATATATTCATACATATACCTAAGTTATCAAGGAATCATATCAATCACGAGGTAAACACAACATTTACCGACTTAGCTCAAACCAGGATTTTTATATAGGAGTAGTATCAAATAACATCCCAAGACACGTTTTCGAAACCCTGACTACTAGAGAACTCCCCTATTAAGTACAGTGGGCCTGCCGTGACACCAAGGAACTCCCCACTGGGCTAGTCGAATCACTCCTAGTTGATTCGGTCAGTAGTCCATAAGTCTCAACCAGCTACTATGTCTCTACACATCAAAGTTGTCTTGTTTGCAGAACCTTACAACCTAGGGTCCTACTCTCATATTCACGGAGAAAAGTCACTTACTATCCTCATAGAAAGGGATGAGTCTGAAAGAAGTCATCGAGTAACCCACTACCAGCCCATATTGAGGGTAAACTCTAAGTGGTCGTCGGGTAACCCATTGCACAGTCTAGCTGGATGCTAAACCCTAAGGGGTCGTTGGGTAACCCCCTGCCTAGCCCAGCTAGAGGGTAAACACTAAGAGGTCACCGGGTATCCCACTGCCCAATCCAGCTGGAGGGTAAACCCTAAAGTTCAACGGGTAACCCACCGCCCAGCCCAGCTGGAGAGTAAACCCTATGATCAATGAGTAACCCACTGCCTAGCCCTATTGCAGGGTAAACCTAGAATAGGCTTGTTAACTCCACACTATGCCCACTCGTCTCCAATAGGATCCACTCTAGGAGATAATGGTCGATACTCCAACTATCATGAAGTCTCATGTAGAAGTATCTCAAAGTTCATCCTCTTCATTGGGGTCTCAACGCAATAGACGACGCTTCAATCAGATGCTAGGTCTGTGAGTTATTAGCCTCTTTAGTCCCAGGGGCCCAATTGAATTCATGTACGATTAAAACTGAAGGTATCTCAACATTATTGCGAAATATAGTGGGCTATACTCATAGGGACTGTCACGTACCAATAAAACCAGCACCGCTAATGGTTCGTCCAATGGTCATTCGGTGCCAAAGATATGGCCAAAGAAAGTAACGGGGTAAGTAGTGGGCCTAGGTCTAGTCTGACCCCGTCTGACTGACTCGACCAAACCCAGTATGGGTCGACCCAACCTAGGTCGGTCCGGTCAGACCTGTTGGGTTTGGCCTGGCCTAATGGGTGTGCTGGCATGTTAGGTTCAGCACGGCCCATTGGGCCTAGCCCAGCAGGCTGCGTGGGCGGTTCAGCCCGGGTTTGGAACCGGTTAGGCCTAGAGCATTGCAAGAGAGTGACCTGGAGTGGCTCTGCCTGGAGGGCGTGGCTGGGAATGTTTGGCCAGGGCGCCGTGAGGGGGGTCCTTGGCTGTCTTGGGAGGTCGGCATGACAGGGTTCCAGTTAAGTCGTTGGGGGACAAGGCAAGCCGTGTAGGGAACCAGGCGGGCCAGCGGGCGGCCGGGCAGGGCACCTGGCGAGCTGGCGTGTGGCCATGAAGGGAACCTCATGGGACGATGGGTGGCCTTGTAGGGCGCGCCCATGAGGGCCAGTGGGCTGCTGGGCAGGGCGCGGCCCGGCGGGCCGGCAGGCGGCTGGGTAGGGAGGTAGCAGGGAGTCGTGCGGCATGGGCCAGTGGCGGTGTGGCCTGGGTGGCTCAAAAGGAAGGTCATGGATTGGCCCAGACCACCAGAGCAACGAGGGAGGGGGGGGGGGGGGGTACAGAGGACTCTGGTAGCACGACCTTTGTCGTTTCCACCATTTTCTTTTCGTTACCACATCACAATGACGAAGATCGTAACAAACAAGAACAGAGGAGGGGTCTGACCATGATGGTTTGTCCCACTCCCTCCACGTTAAGGGTGGTATTAATTGGATCATCAAGAAGTAAGAATATGAACAAAAACTCACCCACAAACAAATCCTTTCCAACCATTGAAGAAGATTCAAGGAAAGCATCAACATGTAAAAACACCCTACCTTTGATTGTCGGTAGTCAACATTGAAGTCACAGAAAGAAGATGAAAGAGTTTGTTGTTCATCGCGTCACCATGCACTTACAATCCCGATATGCATCAGCTGTTTGATGACGATGCAGAAGTCGGTCATCGAAGACGTCTCATGAAGATTGAATCTTCAAGGAAGAAGTCAAAGAAGTTCGACGTTCTACATTCTTCATTATTTGTTGGGAGACATGGTTCATCATTTGGAGCATTCTCCCAATAATCCTCCTCTCAAAGATTCCACAAAAATAAATATTCCATCAAAATAATATATTGTAATATCCTATTAATTTTGAGGAAAAATATAAAAATTGATATAATTTATTTTGTAGACTACCCTTAATTAATTCAAGGGTTTGGGACAAATAATTAATTAATGGAGGTGAAGAGCCTCTCCCTTATTAATGAGGAAGAGTTGAGAGGTTTTCCTCTCCTCCCATTAATAGGGGTCGGGTGGTCTCCACACCTATCCTTAAAAATGGGAGGTTATGTGGTCTCGGGTGGTCCCCATGTCATAATCTCTCGCAGGAGGTTAGGTTTGGGTGGGCCCCACCACCATAAACTATGTTGGGATTTACGGTGTGGTGGTCTAACCTCCAACATCCATTATGTGGTTTTAACCACCAATCACCCACATGGTGTATCAAATAAAAATAAATTGAAGCTCACATTATTTTATTATTTTCCATAAAAACCAAAAAACTAAATTTTATTCTCGACCAACTACCATCGAGTTGAATGTATTTTAAGCGAATAATGGTGCTGCGAGTTCAGTGGTGCCCTCAGATTTCAATTCCGAGCACCGATTCAAAAGATACAAAATGTCACTCGCAAGTTTACTGAACCTACCTGAAAAAAAAGTTCGTAAAATTATTATCAGTTACCCTTGACCCGTGCCGGTCTAGGTTAGGCTCTGAATAGGAAAAACACTCCCTAAATAATCCAACAGTACTCTCAGAATTTTAATCCGAGTTATCGTTTATAAGTTATGAATTAAAAAAAATGTCAATTAATTATTTTTTGGTGGACAAAAACTAATGTTTTATAATGGCCCACTTGTGAAAATATATTGTCTACATAAAAAAAGCTTACCCTCACGAGTTCAATGGTGGTATCATATTTTTAATCCGAGTTATCATTTGTGAGTTATAAGCATTTGAAAAATAAAATAATTTATTTAATTATTTTATTTATGATGATGCCATTTGGGGGGTTTCTCACAGGAGGCCTGCACTGACTAATCATAAGTCTCTCCTTGGGTGAACTCGCCATTCTGAGCGAAAACAGTGCCCTTGGATTTCTGATCTGAGTAACTGTTTAAGAGTTATTCCTATTTTTTAGGAAAATTGCTTACCCGCGTTAACTTAAACTCAAAAAAACATTGACGGATCATTCTGGGAACTCTGGGTCTCAGAATCACGCGTCTTATGATTTTTCGGACTCTAAAAATTCACATATATTTAAAAAATATTGCATTGATGTTTTGGGTATTGAAATTCACCCCTACTCAGGGCTCTACATCCCCATAAGCCAAAACACATAACTAAGGGTACAAGTTGGGGTATTGACCATGCATCTAAGCCTCCCACTCCCATATACTCCCCGGGAGGTTCCCATGCTACCAGAGAATGCGCACCAGAGGTGTCGACCATCCACGAGGACCAGCTCACGTTGATCCTCAATCTCTTCTAAAACCTTCAAATTTTTTCCCCAATCGTCGACATCCAGCTCTCCATAGACGATGATGTGAGAAATGTCGTGCACGTATCTCCTCAACTGGGACACATGGAAGACGTCGTGAACCCTGTGCAATTGACGTAGAAGAGCTAAGTGGTAATCCACCTCGCCTACTATGCTGAGTACCTAAAAAAGTCTGATGAACCTCAGAGATAACTGGCCTCCTCGGAAAAATCTTCACAAACCTCGTTGACGTGAGACCCATATAAAGATGTGGTCACCATCCTCAAACTCTAGAGGTCTCCATCTCTAACCGGAATATGACTTCTACCTGCTCTGTGCAGCCTTCATCCGCTCCTGGATGATCTGCATCTTCTCTATGGTTTCCCGTACCTTCTATGGTCCCACGAGTGCTGACTCCCATGGGTTAGTCCAGCACAAAAGTGATCTACAAGGTTGCCCATATATTTCCTCAAAAGGTTCCATCCCAATGGTGGAGTGATAGATGTTTTATGAAAACTCCAACAAAGGAAAGTGATCCTCCTAACTGCGACTAAAATCGAGGACATAAGCACGCAACATGTACTCGAGGGTCTGAATAGTCCGCTCGGTCTGACTATCAGTCTGAAGATGGAAGGCGATGCTAAGACGAAGCTGTGTATTGAAAGAATCATCCAACCTATTCCATATCCCGGAAGTAAAAAATGTGTCATGATCTAAGACAACCATTGAAGGTACTCCGTGTACCCACAAAATCTCCTGCACATAGAGGCATCTCGAGCTCTCCACAGAACCCTGCTCATTGATCGGTAGGAAGTGGTCTGTAGTGGGGAGTCAGTCAATGATCACACAAATCATGTCGTGAACCCTAGTTATACATGGAATTCCTATCACGAAATCCAGGGATATCCCATCCCACTTCCATCTTAGGACTTCTAAAGGCTGAAAAAAGCCTGCGGTACCTGGTGTTCTGCCTTCACATGCTGACAAATGAGGCATCTAGAGAATAACTCTGCAATTGCTTACTTCATTCCCGGCCACCAATGATGTCTTTGGAGATCTTGGTATGTCTTCGCTACTCTTGGATGTACCGATAGAGGGGATGTGCTGAACTTCCTCAACCCTTCCTCCTGAAGTGACACAGGTACCATATTACATCCTTTAAAGAGGATGACGTGATCCCCACCTTTAGAAAATCCATCACGTGCCTGCCCTGTGGATATCTCATCAAGTCATGTCTCGCAGTCTCCATCCCCATTCTATGCCTCCCGGACTCACTGAAGAAGTGTGGGAGTGACTGTAAGATAATTTATAAATATTGTTCCATATCTATCCACAAAGGATATCTACAAAGAGGCTAGTTGCTCTGTCGCCTCACTTAGCAGATGCAGGCCAGACCTCCTGTGGAGTGCATCTTCTACCATGTTCCACTTCCTAGAAGTATAGACTATCTCATGGTCAACATCTAGAGCAATGCGGGTGAGGTTGGCCGACTCATGTGTGATTGGTTTCACCCTCCTATGCACGAGTTTATCTTGTGATTCATGGGTTTCCTTTTTTGCCGACCAAGGAAAACCCCATATCAACATTATAGGTAAAACATAACCTCTATTTATAATACAGTTAATATGAGCCTAAATTCTGGATGTCAAGTCCAAATCCAAACTAACGTCATAAGGCCTCGACGCTGCCACCAGGATGGTCCAACCAAAACACTCGCCTCAAGGGTCCTATCACATTTTCAGGGTATGTGTGATTATCGAGAATCCTCCCAAAGGTATCTCTAGACGTGAGGGTCAAGTCTACAGTTTAACCGGAATCTCTAGGTCCTGTACAAGATTTGTGGAAGGGAAGAATGATTTTTACCTATGTCTATTGATATGGAATCTAGTAGTAGACATAGACCATACCTCAAATCATTTATAGAGACCTTGGGTCGCATTGCTTGACTACATCTAACAACTCTCTTCACCTATCCTCCAGCTCTTCTTCCACATCTACTGCCCTACAGATTCATCTGTCCCTAGCACATCCACTTCCTGAAACATTTTACACGCCTAGGTTATTGAGACTGTCACTAGTTCCCTACATTCCCACTACTAACATCCATTAGTTGTATCCATTAAGTCAAAGAACATTAAACCCCAAAGGTTATATATAGAACTATAGTATATGTAGGAATGCATAAGGGAATAGTGATGTCTCAGATGTCCTTTAAACACACCCTTCTCTAAAGTTTGATCCCTGAGGCACTGATCATATCGTATTCATTGAGTACCATGAATTATCAGTATGCCTCGATGAATTCTCAGCTACCAACATGTCATCATGCCAATGCTATATAAGTTCAAGAGAACTCTCATCCACCTCCTCGAGCCAGTCCTCAGCCGCCTGTGAGTCGGGCTCTCCTCAGAAACTGTGGTGCATCAATTGCTGAAACACTTGTAAGGCACTAAGCTAACATGTGTCCTCTACCAACATCTCCAGCTATAACTGCTGACCAACAGGTAGTGATATAGTAGACACACTACCCGAAGGTACTATAGCGGGGAAGATTCCACATACTGAAGCCTCATCACTAAGAAGACCATAATCATGGTCACTCACTGAAAAAGGCTAGTAGCTATGATCATCGTCTACTCTACTAGTGTCTCAACTAGATGGGAAACTCTAGAAATCACCTCCAGCTAGCCCTCAGCTATGTGAGAATCTGTCTCTACTGGAATCCTTAGAGGCCTCTACTGCTGGAACTCGTGCAACACTCTCAGGCAGCGTGAATCATCCACCAGTGTGGCTGGTGGTATATTTTTTCCAACGGGTGGTGCTGCTGCTAGTACACCACCCGAAGGTGACAACATAGTAAGAGGGTCCTACACCAGATCCTCATCGCTTGGTGGGATATCAGTGTGAACAACTCTCAAAACTCTAACTGGCCATCTGCATAGAGACATCCAGAAAGAAACAAATGGGGCATGTTCAAAAGATTATACCTTGTGAGCTAACTTAATAAATCACAATGAAAACTCACACATAATCAGTGTTTTCGTGAACTGAGCTGCAAATCAGATGTTAGGGTCCTAGTGTATGGATACGTCGGCCGCCACACCAACACTAGACTCCCTGAACAAGAAAACCGCACTCACTACACTTAACACAATTTTTTAATAGAAAAGATAAATGTCCTAAGTTATTCGGTACAACTGACTCCTTTGATACCAATTTTTCATGACCCGACCCCCGGGGCCCATGCCCTGACAACCCCAATCCCGCCATCCGTAGACCACGAGATGGGGACTAGAACCAAAGGTGTAAATCCATAAACTGGGAAGGAATTGAATTTAAAACATGAAAACTCACACAACAGATTATGATTTGGAAGAAAAACACTAAGTAAAACTGTATACAAAGAGCGCTGAAAGTAGAGGGGCAGGAATAAGAGCCCAACAAGAATATACAAGTACATCTAAAAAAAGTACAACTGAATAGGAAAAAATGGATGAAAGGTGAAGAGAAGCTCCTGGATCATCCACCATGGATCCTACTTGAAGGGTAGTTACATATAGCCTCCTCCGAACTCCATGTCTATCGGTCTCCTCAGCGTACCGAAACGTTGAATGGTCCACCTAAGGGTATCGTCCAGTCCTGGTACTTTCATCCTCAGTCAGCATTGTCCGTCGTCTACAACCAAAACAACGAGGTGTGAGAAATTCCCGTGTAGGGATGAGTATAATGATACATAATAGGGTCCCTGAGACCATCAGGGTCTCACTAAATCCAAAAAGGATAAACCACAAAGAATGAAATCAACATATAACCCCAAATAGAAATATGCCCATACATATACGTTATGTTATCAAGAAATCCACGTCAATCATGTGGTAAACACAAAAGTTACTAACTCAACTCAAACCAGTATTTTAATATAAGAGTAGTATCAAATAACATCCCAAGACACATTTTCAAAACCTCGGCTCCTAGAGAAATCCTCCTCTATCAAGTATAGTGGGCCTACTGCGACACCAAAAAGCTCCCCACTGGGCTAGTCGAATCACTCCGAGTTGATTCGGTCAGCAGTTTCCAGGTCTTAGCCAGCAACTAGGTCTCCATACGTCAAAGATGTCTTTTCACAGAACTATACAACCCAGGGTTCCACTCTAGTATTCACGGATAAAAGTCACTCACTAGCCTCATAGAAAGGTCTGAGTCTGAATGAAGTCGTCTGGTAACCCACTGCCTAGCCCTGCTGGAGGGAAAACCCTAAGAGGTCATCAAGTAACCTACTTCCCATCCCAACTGGATGGTAAACCTTAAGGTGTCATTGGGTAATCCACTACCCCACCGAGCTGGAGGGTAAACCCTATGGTCAACGAGTAACCCACTGCACAGCTCAATTGGAGGGTAAACCGAAAGAGGTCATCGAGTAACCCACTACCCAGCCCTGCTAGAGTGTAAACCCTAAAGGTCAATGGGTAACCCACTACCCAGCCTTGCTAGAGTGTAAACCCTAAGATAAATGTGTAACCCACTTCCCATCCCCGATGGAGGGTAAACCCGAAACAGGTCTGATAACTCCACACTATGATCGCTCATCTTCGTGTGGATCTGCTCCACGAGCTACAGGTCGATACTCCAATGTTCAGGAAGTCCCACGTAGAAGTATCTCAAAGGTCCTCCTTATAATATGGGTCTCAAAACAATTGAGGGCGCTTCAATCAGAATCATAGTCTGTGAGTTATTAGGGTTTTTAGTACCGTCGGCCCATTTGGATTCGTGTACGATCCAACCTGACCGTATCTCAAAATTACTACGAACTTCATTACGGTATACTCAAAGAGACCGTTGTGCTCCAAGAAAACTTGTACCACTGATGTTTCATCAAATATTTGTCCAGTGACAATGATATGTCCAATGAAATTAAAGGGGTTAGTAGTGGGCCTGGATCCGGTCTGACCCGATCGGACTGACTCAGCCCAACTCGGTCTAGGCCAACCATGTCTTGGTCAACCAGGTCAGACCTTTTGGGTCATGCCCAGCCCATTGGGCGGGCCAACATGTTAGGTTCAGCCCAGCCCACTAGGGCCAGCCCAACAGGCTATGTTGGCGGTTCGAGCTGGGATCGGGACTGGTTCAGGCCAGAGCATCGCGAGGGAGAGGCTCGGCCCAGAGGGTGTGGCCTGGCCGGTTCATCCTGAGCGCCATGAGGGAGGCTGTGGTCCATCTTGGGAGGCCAGCGCAGTCAGGGCACAGGTTTAATCAGGTGGCGACCGGGCAGGCCAGCAGGTGACCACGCAGGGAGCCCGATAGGCCAGCATGCGTTCGGGAAGGGAGCCAGGCGGGCCGTCATGTGGCCGAGTAGGGAGCCTCGCGGGCGGGCGGGCGGCCGGGATGGGCGCGGAAAGATGGGATGGCAGGTTACTAGACAGGGAGGAAGCTGGGATTTGTCTGGCGCAGAATAGTGGTGGGGCGTCTGGGGCATCTCGGTAGGAGGGTCGTGGTTTGACTTTGAGCACCGATGCGTCGCGGGGGCGACACAGTTTGAGGAGGCCACATGCAGCATGACCTATATCATTCATTCTCCTCATCACCATGCCAAAGATCATAACAAACAAGAATGGCGGAGGGGTCATGCCATGTTGGTTTGGACCGCACCCTCCACGTTTAGGGTGGTATCAATTGGCTCATCAAGAAGTTTGAATATGAACAATAGCACACCCGCAAACAAATCCATTCCAACCGTTGAAGAAGATTCCAGGAAATAATCCACATGTAAAACCCCCTACCATTGATTGTCAGTCATCGACATTGATGTAGCGGGAAGAAGATGAAGGAGTTTTTCATTCGTCACGTCCACCACACACTTCCAATCCCGACCTGGATCAGCTCATTAACGAGTATGCAGAAGTGTGTCATCGAAGAAGTCTCATGATGGTTGATTCTTTGAGGAAGAAGATGAAGAAAGTCAGTGATCTTCTTTCTCCATTATTTGTTGGGAGATGGGGTTTATCGTTGCGATATTTCTCCCAATAATCCTCCTCTCAATTCTTCCACCAAAATTAATATACCAAAAAAATAATAGAATATAAAATCATATTAATTTGTTGAAAAAAATATTAAAATTGGTCTAATTAATTAGGTAGGCTCTCCTTAATTTAAGGGGTTGGCACAAGGAATTAATTAGGGTAGTGAAGAGGCTCTCCCTCATTAATGAGGAAGAGTTGCGAGGTTTTCCTCTACTCCCATTAATAGTGTTCGGGTGGTTCCTACCCCTATCATTCAAAATGGGAGGTTATGTGGTATTAGGTGGTCCCCACGTCGTAACCTCTCGCGGGAGGTATGGTTTGGGTGGGCCCCACCACCATAAATTCTCTTGGGATGTTAAGGTCTGGTGGTCCCACCTCCAACATCCATGAGGAGGTTTTAACCACCAAACACCCCCATGGCGGCTCATATAAAAATAAAGTGATGCTCACTTTATTTTATTATTTTCCACAAAAACCCAAAAACTATCATCTATTCTCGACCAAGTGTCATCAAGGTGAAAGTCTTATTTAGCTAATAACGGCGCAACAAGTTCATTGGTGCCCTCAGATTTTAATTCTGAGCATCTGATCAAAAGTTACAAAACATCTCTCGCGCGTTTACTGAACTTACCCGAAAGAAATATCAGAAAATTATTATTAGTCACTCTCGACCGACGCCTATCGAGGTTAGGATCTGCCTAAGTGAAACACACCCCAAAAAACCCACCGATACTCTCAGATTTTTAATTCGATTTACCATTTAGATGTTATGAATTTTAAAATAAAAAAAATTCACATTATTATTTTTTTGCGGCCAAAAACTAACTTTTTCTAGTGGCCCGTGCCGTCCAAAGTTAGTGTCTCCGTAAAGAAATCATACTCTCATGAGTTCAGTGGTGTTATGGAATTTTTAATCCGAGTTACCGTTTGTTAGTTATAATCATTTGAAAAATAAAATAATTTAATTAATTATTTTATTTACGATTATGGATATTTATGGGTTTTCTCACAGGAGGCCCGCACAGACTAATCTTAAATCACGCCTAGGGTAAACTCGCCATCCTGAGCGCAATGGTGCCCCCAGATTTCTGATTTGAGTAACCGTTTAAGAGGTATTCCACTTTTTTAGGAAAACTACCTATGTGTGTTACCATAAGTTTAATAAATCTTCAACGGATAATTCCGGGCAATCCGGGCCTCAGAATCATGCGCCGTTTGATTTAGAGGATTCATAAAATTCCCATATATTTAAAAACAATTACATAGATGTTCTGGTATTTACATCAGTATTTTTCACAATTTACTAACTAATCTATATTTTCTTGAAAATCGTAAAATTATAACCTATGTAAATTTTAATATGATGATATAAAAAATAAATTATATTTTAACCAAAAATATATCTAGAAGTTCTAGAAATTAATTATAGAATTTACTTGGAAAAATAAGAATAATCATATTTGGAGAAACACTAATTTTGAAGAATAAAATTATATTACTAATGAATTCATAAATAATTTATATTGATTAGAATAAATAAATATATATATTTCATAAAACAGTCAATACTATTTGTACCCACAAATTTAGTGAATTATTTTAGTAGCAATATATTTCAGATTTCGTTTAAGCTCGTTATTAAGTGTCGAACACAATAGAAAACATAGTTTGGTTTTCTAAAATCAAGTGGTGTTACATCCTCCCCCATTTAAAAAATTCCATCCACATAATTTGAACTTTTTTATGGTAGTAAATGTGTGGAAATTTTAATATATAATTTTTTGATACATAGATCATAAAAACTATTAATAAAACTTCCTCTTGATGAGAGAAAAAAGTAATCATGAATGGAATATTGAATAACAAATAACTAGGTTTTCATATCGGAGAATATAGTTTAGAAGTGTATATTTGGACATTGAAGAAATCTTTAATGTTAAAAAAATATGGATAGTGAAATAGATCAATGATCAAAAGAAATTAAATGATCCATAGAATTTTGAGGACCTCAAAACCATAAATCTGTGGGGAGTTAAAAGACCATTTGATTCATTGGAAATGAACATAATATGATATCATTTTCATTTTAATGTTTTCATTATTATATTTGATGAATTAATTTACTATATTGACTAATATCAAAAGGTAATATAATTATTTTTCTAAAATAATTTCTTCCATTAATAAATTTCCACCATAACCACAATTTTTTTCCAACAGTGAGTGTCCTAAATGAATTTTTCATGCCTGACTCACTAAAATAAATATAATGTATCGTGTGATCCCCAAAAGGATAACCAGGTATACATTATATATTTGGACATTAAAGAAATACAAAATCGTTATCATATGCTAAGATATTACCCAATATTATAGAAATCTTCATCCATAACAAAATTAAACTCTAAATTTCTAAATCACTATATAATCCCATGGTTTTTAATATGATAAAACATGCCTTTCAAAAATCAATTTTATCATAATCATTTATACAATTTAATTTAAAAGAATCATTAAATACTAATTAAGACATCACGTAGTCCAATAGTAGGAGTTTCACCCTTATCAATATTCATTTGTGGGTTAATGAATTTCGAACTTTCTGGTTCTGATGGGTTGTCACGTGGCCATCAAGATATCATTTTTCATATAATTTCTTCCTCAAAAAATTCATGTAAATATGATGAACATACAAAAATATAACATTAATAATAAAATATCATATAAAACCTATAACGGATAACAATTCCTTAAAACTAATGTCCAGAAAATTGAAATAAAACATCAGGTTGAACCAAAGATTTACATATATATAATCAAAAATAAACTACTCCCAAAAAGATATTAATATCTCCAAGATCACATCATATAAATCCTTAAAATTAGTGTCTAAAATTTTCAATATAGGATTAAACATTAATCAATATTTATCTCCCTCATGTTCTCCCCACTTCCCAAGATGAACCGGCATAAAATATAGTAGAAACCATTGATTTTGTTTAACTAAATTAGGATTTAATTCATAATAATTTCAACCATGAGTTAGAAAGTTTTAACCCATGTTAGAATAAAGTCTGATATCATTTAATCTAAAACATATCACCATTTAAAAGATAAATATTATCTCTTTCTATGGGTGTCCAATACTATTTTCTTTTTAGTAATGATCCTTGTGAACAAACATACCAAAATGGTAATACTTTTAGTATCATGAAAAAGATTCACTTTAATTTCTTTTGATTTAATTGGAACATGTTTTGGGATTATCAACATATTTTTAAGTTTTATTATTCTCAATTTCATACCATTTGTATCATTTCTTACACTTGTCATTTCACGGATCATAAGAGTTTAAGAAACTTTTTTTGAAGTTTATCATAAAAAAAGCTACTTTATGATAATTTTTAAATTATGAGAATGATAAAACTCTTTATAAAAATTGTTCCATTACTGAGTAAAACATTAGAATTTTATTATCTGTCTGCTGAATAAAATCAAAGAGATACATAGAAAATAATTGGATGTTTTATTCATATGATCCTATTTTATCATCATCATTTTAGGCAAATTATAATAATTCATTCCCTAATATAAGATAAAAAATAATAGGAAAATATTTCACAAAGAAGATGTTATTGAATGTTTATAATTCCATAAAATAAAGGCAATATTTACCTTTATTATTCTTAACAAGATACCACCATAAAACATATTAACCTTCAAAATGAGAAAGGTAATGGGTTTACATATAATTTCTTTTACATCCTATGAATTAAAATAAATTATCCAAGGCATTTATCTATCCTTTTTATAGCACTAGATTAGATGATCTATTGAACGATGGGGTATGTGGTCTCATTAAATTATAAACTATATAATTGTTCTTTCATGTTATATTGGTATTATTTGTAACATGGATATGAAAATAATTAAATAATTTTGTTAATTAGTCCATCATTACAACAAACTGTTCTATTCTAATTCAAACTATCTCATAATGCATATTTAGAAGAATATTTTTCTCCTGATGCCTTCCAACTACAAAATGCATAATTTTTATCTGGGAAAAAATTTTAAATTGAAATAACTGTGTCGAATCAACATGGAAATGATCAAATTTTATATCATTTCCACTTAACTATAAATAAAAATATATCAAGGGAACAATTTTAACATTATCCCAACATCAAATTTTTTCTAAAATGATTTATGATACCTATTATCTGGTGGTAAACATAAAAATAACTAAATATAGAGTTTTCTTCAATAATTCACTAACTTTATCCTTGAGTATATTTTCAGGTTTAGTTTATTATATAATTAGGCCATAACTTATACATAAAAACCCATAAAATATAATGTTGACACTACTGATTACTATTTATTTTCCCATTAATATAAATAATTGAAATGAAGAATTATTTTACATTTTATAAAATCCCATGAAAATTAATATTCACTTAATCCATTACCTTAACCATCCTTGAACCATATTAATTTTTTTAAAATGTTTTCTGATTACTAAAATCTCATCTAAGTAGAGAAAAATAATGAAAACTTCCAAGCTAGCGAAAAACATGAAAACTCGTGTAACATTTACCATTATCCTGAAATTTATTTGATATTATTAAATAACACATTTCTAGAAGAAAGAGTCACACCCATTATTCTATAATAAAATCCTTAAAACCCATAATATGAAATTTAAACCCCTTTTTCAGAAATATTGGGAATCAAATTCATATCAAATTCTAAACACCAGTGAAAAGTAAATGAAGCCAAGTAAAATACATTGGGGGAAAACTTTGGTAAATATCTCCTTATTTCCTATTAAGATAAAGAGATGTACCTAATTAATTGGATTGCTATATTGGAACACCAATATTTTATGCAATAATGGGCTCACCTAGTACTATATGGGTGCACTCATCATCTAAGATGCAATAAGATCACCCGACGATATGTAGAAGAACCCATTTCTCATATATAATGATCAAATACTATATCATGAATATTTTATTATTATTTTACATTTAAATCATAAAAAACTGAAAAACTATTTTTAAAAAAATAAATCACTTTTAGATTTCAAACTATCATTTATTAAAAACTAATTTTTAATAACAAACTACAATTTTGTTTTGAAAAACAATTTTTAATACATAATACAATTATTTTTGGAAAATAATTTTTCAATTCCCAAATACCAAAAAACAGTGAAATGATTTTTTTCATGGAATAGAACCTAAAATATTTTAAAATAATTAATAGTTAAAATAAAGGATAATATAGTTGAATAGTTGTCTTTACCCTATATGTTAAAATAAATGATTTAGGTTTTCATTTATTTCTAATGTAAATATTACTTTTGGAAAAATAATAAAATTATTAAAAATATGTACTCTATAAAACTATCATATCAAAATTATCAAATTCAAAAGATCATTTAAAAATCAGGGAAAAGGAATAAAAGATAGTTTTAAGGATAACATTTAAAATTGATTAAATATCAAAATGAAAAGTGCTCTACCACTTTGGTAACACTTTAATAGCAAGCTACATGAAATAATAACGACCAAAGAATTAAAATATCATGATAATAAAAACATTAATGATAATAAATGTCAAATGGGATGTATATACAAATCATAAATGAATAAAGGTGAATAAAATAAAAATATTTTTCAATGAAAGGAAATTGAGATGAAGTCTCTTACAAATTTATCAATATTTTTATCAAAATCCCCAGAAAGAGAAAATAGTAGGAATAATTACGTCATAAGTAATTTCTTAAAATAAATAGTAATATATATTAATGGTATGTATATACACCGCATAAAAAAAATAAGTTGTGAATATGGAATATGTCTAAGAGAAATAAAATTTGAACTAGAAATCCATTATAACTTTAACAACTATTGAATCTTAATATCCAAAAATTAATAACATTAAAAAAATTCCAATATCATGATAAAGAATTTATTCTTGATATTAAATTTAAAATGGGGTTTATATATCCCAAATTGAATCATATTGGTGAATAAAATCAAAATATTCCTCAATGAAGGAAAATTGAGATAAAGTCCCTTACATTGAGTACGAACTGTCACGTACCTTACTTATATTATTGAATAATATTTTTTCTAATTTTTTAAAATATGGATAAAAATTTTCATGTTTATTATTAATTTTATTTCACTTATTACCTTTACACATACAATTACTTATTCAATTATTTTTATGTTTGGTGTTTTGATGAGTTTGGGATTATATGAGAAATTGTTAATTAGTAGACTGGCTATTGGTCAGAGTAGTCATTATTAAAATTATACATTATAATAAATATGAAATAATTATATAAATTATAAATCAATTATACTCTTAAAACCAATCACGAGGTATGTTTTTGAAAAATGAACTATGATATGATCACAAAGGTAGTATGTTGTACGTACAAATAAGTAACATTTCCATTTTTCAATGATTTTTTTTGGAAAAGAGGTTTGTAATAATTTTACATTATATAATGACAATAATATCATATATATCATATTATTAATTTAAATATACTTATATATATATATATATTTATGTGGTAATGAAAAAGAATCTCATCATTTTGAGGATGCGATAGTCCACACGTACAAGAATGATGTTATTATTTTTCAATGTAAGAAATGAAATGTTATATTATATTATAAAAAATTAATAATATTTCATGAATATAATTATTATGTAATTTATATCAATTAAATTCACTAAAATAATCCTTATTTCCTTTTATATAATGTGTTATTGAAAAATGAATCATATCTCTTTTTGTGGTGGTAGTCCTCCATAAAACCAAACGACATTATCGTATCTCTCTAAGAATGAAACGTAATATTGTATATGTGATATCATAACTTCATAAGATTAAATTTGATAAAAATATAGTATATATAAAATATTTATGTTATTACAATAATCCATGAGAGGCAATGATGGAAAACAAATTACATCGGTTCGCTAGGCGGTAGTCCTCCATACACATGAATGATGATTTCTTATTCCATTTATTAGAAGTAGAGAGATATTTATGTTATTAAATTAATATAATAAATTATAAATATATGGTATATACTATTGTTAATATATAATCATAATTTAATCTGATTTTAAAAATGTTTAAGAATAAATAAAATAAAGATGCCCGGTTTAGGTTCATACCACTCCTTCATGAAACCTCCTTAGGTAAGATGAAAATTCCTTCATACAATGTATTTATGATCAAAACAAGGGATCTATGAGTTGGGTATAAAATTAAGTAATATATTTGGATAGGTATTGAAATATTAAAATGGATTTTATGGTTTGATGTGGATATTAGTGTAGGTGTCTTCTAATATTTGATGTGAGGTGGACACTTGTAATTTTTGAAATGAAAAATGTGCACCCGGCATTTTTTTACATTCCAAAAGGCACCAAAAATAGACCATTATCAACCATGATACATAATACGTCATAAATATGTTCATAGAATATATTTCATACATGTTTTTTTTTATTTTGACCGTTATATTTTTTGTTTAACCCCTCAAAAATACATTTCATACCTTAACTGCAGAAATTAATTCTTATTATTTTCACTATTCATGATTGTAAAATGTTATTAAAAACATTTTATATAAGAAAAATTACAATTATTAAAAATATAGATTATTTCCAAATTAAATTTAAATAATTTGAAAAAATTTATTTCAAAATTAAACATGTAGACATGATGAAACATAGATTTTCAAGAAGTCTATTTTTCAAGAAAATGATTATTTTATATAAAATAAATGATAAATAAATTATTTTATAAATAAATATTAGTATTTATTGATAAAAAATATGAAATATTCATTTAAAATAGTTCTAATTAGTTATTATTTTAATTAATTACAACTGAGAAACATTATGCACTTTAAAATTGTTTTTATGATTTTTTAATACCCAAAATTGTAATCTAAAATATAATATGATGTTGATTCAGAAGAATTGGAATTGATTAAATATAATAAAATAATATTTATTTTAATTTCAATCATCAAAAGTCATAATTATACTTTTAAACTAATTATTTTCTGGAATCAAAATAAGATTTGTTTAAAAATTATTTATTTTTTGTATTTTATAAAAGTATATGTATTTGGAAAAATAACAAAATTTCACCCCAAGTAAATGACAAAATTACTATTTTAAAAATTAAAATAATTTTATAAATAAATTACATTAAATATCAAAAAATTAATTATAATATTTCCACATGAAGTAAAATAAGAACTATTTTTTAAGAAAACATATTTTTTGAGAATAAAATTACATTACTAAAGAATTAAAAATAATTTATGTTCAGTTGGACATACACATTTAAATATATCATAAATTAGTTAATAATATTCATACTTTCATTTGAATGGATTGATTATGTAAATACCTGTAAAATTCAAGGAAATGATTTTCATAATTTTCTTGGGAATTTTACAAGAATGCAGTTTCTGACGGCACCTGATTCCGAGGCCTGGAGTGCCCGGAATCATTTTCCGAAGTTTGGCTTGGGTACGTTCAGTGAAAAAACGAGCGGGTTTTTCTAACTATTGAACCGGTGATCGGAATCGAATTCAGAGGGCACCGATGGAATCACAACGCCGGTATTTTCTTAGAAATGCCTTTTCCGGAGTTGCGTTTTCTCGGGTGTGGTTTTTAATTTTTGGGGTTAAGTTATGAAATAAAATAAAAGTGGTGAGACAATTTATTTTATTTCACATAAAGCCACTTAAAGCCACTTAAGCCATTTTATGAAGATAAGGTGGGACCCATGATATCCTACACACTTGTTAGGATATTTGTGAGGTGGGGCCCACACGAGCCCCACCGTTTCTTCCCCTCTAAGTAACGCACCCGCGAAAATCTCTTTTAAGTAAAGTAAACCGATACGATTTCGTAAAATACTAAACGCCCCTTTTAATTGGGAAGTTATGTCATTAAAATTAATTCATCGAATTAATTGTTCGTTTCATATCATTGAATTTCAAATTGTTGGCATCAGAATAAAATAAGACCAACACTAGGTTTGTTGAGGGGTTGGTTGTTGAGAGGATTTGGTGAAACTCTAAATCTTGAAGATCTTCATCCTCCTTCGTTGAATAAAGCGAAGAATGCGAAGAATGCGAAGAACGCATCGTCACTGACGAAGAACTCCGGCCTTCTACGAAGGGAGACGAATAACACCTAACCCTCAGAGATCGACGACGTGACGCCGTGTACCGCGACGCCGACGATCCTCCTTCCGCGAAATTTCTTCGGCGACATTCCTTCCCCGTGACAATCTTCGATCAACAACCGATTGAGGTATGGGATTGAGGTTCTTTTAATTTGTTTGTGAATTATATCCTCAATATGGGTTTAATTGGTGCAATTAAATCTGTGTGATTTTAATCCTCGGAGTTTTACTACGCGACGCCGTGTACCGTGACGACAGCGACACCCCTTCCACGACGCGATGATCCTCTTCTTCCGTGACAGTCAATTCCGCGAAAAACTCACGTTCGTTGACAAGGTTGAGGTAGGGGTTATTTTTCATTTTAATCTATGTGATTATATCCATCGTTTGTTTAAATTTTTTTCGTGAGACTTTTAAAACCACTAATGTTGTGGGTGAAGACCAAAAAACAAGTCCGAACCCACTGTCCTTTGTTAATGGTGTGCGGATTGGAGGGCGATGACAAAGTGAGCCGCACGGGCGATGTGAGGTCCTTGTAGTGAAGGACGGACCCCAGGAGGGCCATTGGCGAAGACGACACACAATTCCGACCACCACAACTTGTCCGGTGGACCGCGGAGCAGCCCACCGGCGCGCCTCGCCATCATGGCGACAGGTGGCGGCGGCGCCCGATGCACCGCCATGGCTGAAGCAATGGCAGTAGGGTGCGGTCCCAAGACCGCGTGGGACTGAAGGGGGACGGGATGCGGCATCCAGACGCGTCCGCTGGCAAGGTCGGCCCCACGTGGGGATGCGACTCTTTCACGCGGGGGCAGCGCGCCCCCCGCTTCAGTTGGCCATAACGGCCAAGCCGACCCGCTGGCCACCCGGCCAGCACCAGCCAGGTCGCGCCCAGGCCAGGCCGGGCCGCGCCGGCCGGTCCGGGTTGCGCCATCCAGGTCGGTCCGGGCTCAGACCCCCCTGTTTTCGGACCTATTCGGTCATTTGCCCATATCTTGGACTACGAACATCCGATCGATGCACTGTCAGTGGCGATGTGATCCTTGGATCTAGACAGTCGTTTTGACATACTACACTCAAGGTTTAGGAATAATTTGGGTTCGTCCAGGTTGGTTTGTACCCGAAACGAACCGGGCCCTTGGAGCGAAAACTCTCATAACTTGAGCTCCAGACGTTCGATTGACGTGTCGTCGACGTTGTTGGATTCTTCTAAGTGACACAGATCATTTTGCATACTCTTCCCGAGGTTTGGACATAGGTGGAGTATGTTCAGGTTGGTTTTTCCTTAAAAACCAACCAGGCCCCTGGAACGAAAAAGCCAATAACTCTCAGACCGGGCGTCCGATTGACACGCCGTCTGCGACATTGAGTTCCTGTTGACGAAATGGAACTTTTGGATACATAAACTCCGGATTATGTGTCAGTTGATGTATCATCCTCTCGGCTCGTTGAGTGGACCCTCCCGAATGAGCTTGCTGTGTGCGGGAACCCTAGAGCTGGTTGCGACTGCGAAGACGGCGACGACTTTACAGAGATCATCAATGGACTCGACGGCGACGACTACGGCACTCAGCGATCCTACGTGGATCAGTGCCACAGATCCTGGGTGGTTCTGATCCTGTGTGGGTCAGTGCTCAGCAGTCCTGTGTGGGCCAGGGCCTACAGATCCTGTGCGGGTCCGATCCTGTGTGGGTCTTTGCGGGGGTTAGTTACCTATCGATACTGTGTCGGTCAGATCCTTTGTGGGACATTACGGGGGTTAGTTACCTATCGATCATGTGTGGGTCAGATCCTTTGTGGGTTATTGCGGGGGTTAGTTACCTATCAATCCTTTGTGTGTCATTGCGGGGGTTAGTACCTATCGATCCTCTGTGGGTATGACGGCTTAGATGAATCCGTGGAAATATCTGATCATCTCTATCGTCTTACGAAGAAGTATACCTGTGTGAGATGAATCATGTTTGACATTCCGATGTGGATTGTGTTTCGATATCCTGTGTGTATTTACGTTTTTCATTCTTGTGTGGACGGGGTTGTACTTGGGCTCAGAGGTTGGAGCGAGCTGGAATTGATGACTTAGGTATATGTATGGGAATATACTTAAGCAGTGTCGAATGTTACTTCGTGATTGTATCTTTCCTTTGTGGATTATCCTTGTGGATTATGGGAGACCATCGAGGTTCTTGGGGTCCCTACTAAGTAGCTTATACTCACCCCTGCATGGGCTATGCCCGCACTATGATGTGTTGGTTGCAGATGACAGACAACGGTGAACGTGGTTGAGGCTTGCAGAGCAGGATGGTACTTGGAGGTGGACCACTGGGGGGGACATACTCGGAGCGGATGGCTGGACCCTAGGAGCTGTGGAGGCCATATGTACCCACCCTTCAGGTGGGAATTCTAGTGGATGGATCGACGCTGCAACTTTACTTTTCAGATGTTGTTTTCTCTTTCCATTTGTACTTTACTTTCAGTTTGGGTTTATATACTGGGCAACGTACTTTTATGCACTTACTGTTGTACTCAGTTTTTACTTAGTGTTTACTTCTACTGCTTTCTTGCTCTGTAGTGTTTGTTTACTTTACAAAGGCAATGCCTTCCCTTTTTACCGGGATTTACGCCTTGGTGCTAGTCGCCAGCCCCTTGCCTATGGAAGGCGGGCTTGGGATAGTCACGGCACAGGCCCCGAAGACCGGTCGTGACAAATTGGTATGATAGGAGTTCGGTTCTACCGCAGAACTCAGGACTCTGATCTTTTTATATTTGAAGCAATAGTGTTAAGAGTATTGAGTGTGGTTATCAATCCAGGGAGTCCAGTGTTGGAGCGGCGGCCGACGTATCCGTACACCAGGACCATGACATCTTATTTCCGACTTAATGCATGAAAACATTGATTACATGTGTGTGTTTCATGTTTTCTTTGTGATTACATTGTGTCAGCTCACCAGGTATACTGTTCTGACCTTGGCGCACCTGTCTCCTTTTTTAGGATGGCCCCACGATGGAAACTAGCTTGGGTTCTGGGAGTTGTGCATGACGATAGCCTAACGAGCGACGAGGCCTCGGTACAGTGCCCTTTGACAGCAGAGGCACCGGTGGTACCACTACCCGCAGAGCCACCGATTCTACCAGCCCCGGCCACTGACGATGCACGTCGCCTTAGTGCACTGCATGAGTTTTAGCGCCAGCGACCGCCCAAGTTTCGCGGGGAGACAGACCCCCAGGCAGCCAAGGATTGGCTAGAGGTAGTGGTGCGAGTTTTCAGGTTAGTGAGGACTCCAGCAGACCTCATGGTGATCCTCGCAGCGAGCCTACTTCACGCGGCAGTAGGCAGATGGTGGAGCTTGATGCTCTAAGTCCATGATGAGGCATCTCTTCTATGGACAGACATTAAGAGCCTCTTCCGCACAGAGTTCGTCCCAGCCACCCTCCCTGCAGTACGCATCCAGGAGCTTCTTCAGCTACAGCAGGGCAGCTTGACAGTCGCCCAGTACTCGGCGGGATTTACCGATCTCTCGCGCTACTCAATAGAAATGGTACGTGACCCATTCTTCTAGGCCCGGACCTTTGAGCAGGGATTGAGGCATGAGATCAGGGCATCACTGATCCCCCTCAGCATTCTGACTCAGGAAGGAGTACTAGAGCGAGCCCTTATTATAGAGAGATTTCTTGCTGAGTCAACATCAGCAGCGAGACCTACTACAGGGCGACAGGTAGCAGAGTCTTCTGCAGCAGGCAGTAGACGGATGAATCATGGGTCTAGGAAGACCAGACTCTCTGGAAGACGACCTCACGACACTAGCTCAGTAGTGCGGGGTACACAGCATGGATCCAGTCTTTCGAGAGGCAGGCAGTGCTACACATGAGGCGGGCAGGGCCACATGGCTCGTGACTACCCGATCCGCCATTCCGAGTAGCAGAAGACGGTTGAGGGGCCACCCAGGCAGAGAAAGTGGGTCGACCGTGGCTGTCCGTAGGGAGCAGGCAGACGAGGCAGAGGAGCTGGCCGAGCGGCAGGTGGTGGGCGATGCTTTTAGGCTCTACAACCACCACCACCAGGAGGTCCACCGCGACCACCGGGAGCTGGCGGGCAGAGACATGCACAACTCCAGGCAGCGGAGGCCTACGACCACGGCGCGCCCGGGTTGATTCGAGGTACTATCTATGTCTATTCCACCCTTGATGCAGTTCTTATAGAAACATGAGTGAGTCATTCTTTCATAGCCGCTGCCCTCTTTCGGAGCTCGGAGATTCCGACAGAGCCTTGGCTCGATCCTTACAGCTAGAGATTCCTACAGGAGCAGACTCGATGATTATGCAATGGTGTCGGCAGTGTGAGCTTACTCTAGGAGGCGAGAGATTCGGCTGGGATCTTCTTGTAGTGGCGTTGAGGCCCTACGACGTCATCTTGGGCATGAATTGGTTATCTACAGTCAATGCTCATATTGACTGTATTACGCGCAAGGTGCGAGGTGTACATACCGACAAGAGCATGTTCACCTTCACCGGTGAGAAGGGAGCCTTCATAGCACAGGATGGACTCTCGCAGAGGAGAGGACAACCCATCACTCATCAGTTGGCTAGCCTCATCCTAGGAGCAGTTGACGTGCGAAGTCCAAGTTTTCCAGCAGTGGTGGATCAGCATGCGGACGTTTTCACCGATGATGTTCCGGGACTATCTCCTCGTAGAGAGGTAGAATTTTATATTGATCTGTACCCCAGGACAACCCCGGTATCCACCCCATCATAATAGATGGCTCCCGTTGAGCTTCCAGAGCTACGGGTACAGTTGGAGGACTTGCAGGGCAAGGGATTCATCCGACCCAATGTTTCACCCCGGGCTTCCCCAATATTGTTCGCCAAGAAGGAGGACGAGAGCTTGCGACTTTGTGTAGACTATCGTCGGCTGAAACAAGTGAAATTGACGAAAAAATATCAGCTACCGATGATTGATGACCTGTTCGATCATCTCAAGGGAGCACGGTGGTTCTCAAAGATATACCTCAGGTTAGGCTATCATCAGCTTAGAGTTCGGGACGAGGACGTGCAGAAGACGGCATTCAGATGTCGGTATGGCCACTATGAGTTCTTGGTTATGCCATTCGGTGTATCCAATGCTCCGGAAGTGTTCATGGGCCTCATGAACATGATCATTCAGCCATACCTCGATCGATTTGTCATGGTCTTCATCGACGACATTTTGATATACTCGACGACTGAGGAGGAGCACACCTACCATTTGCAAGCTATAGTAGACAAACTCCGAGAGCACCAGCTTTATGGAAATATCTCGAAGTGTCAGTTCTGGATACATGAGGTCCACTTCATGGGACACGTCATCTCTGAGGTGCGAGTTGTGGTGGATCCTGTGAAGATCGAGGCAGTGCTAGCTTGGGAGCCACCCAGGAGCGTGACGGAGGTGCGGAGTTTCTTGGGACTAACTGGATACTATCAGAGATTTGTGCCAGACTTCTCCAGAGTTGCGGAACCACTCTAATATCTTACGAAGAAGGGGAAACCCTTTGTGTGGTCAGACAGATGTCAGCAGAGCTTCCAGGAGCTGAGACATAGATTGACCAGCGCACCATTCGTGAGGTTTCCGGAGGAGGGAGTAGGGTACGTAGTCTAATGCGATGCATCAGGGACTGGACTCAGATGTGTCCTGATGCAGGATCAGGAAGTGATCGCCTATGGATCACATCAGTTGAGGCCAAATGAGAAGAACTACACTACCCATGACCTGAAGTTAGCACTAGTGGTCTTCGCTCTGATGACATGGCTGCACTACGTGATGGGCGAGCGCTTTACAGTCTTTTCTGACCAGTAGAGTCTTGGGCACATCTTCATTCAGAAGGACCTGAACCTGAGACAGTGGAGATGGCTCTAGTTCCTCCAAGACTATAAATTTGAGATAGTCTATACTCTTGGGAAGAGGAATGTAGTAGTGGATGCTCTCAGCAGGAGGACGGGCATTCCGCTACTTTAGGAGGCGACATAGCATCTTGCCACATTGAAGATATCCTTCATGGATAGAGATGGGGCAGCCTTCCTTCAGTATCTCACAGTCACCCCTCCACTACTGGAGTGGGTCAGAGGGGAACAGCGTGGGGACACTGACTGTGAGACGGGGCGTGCACAGATATCCTCAGGACAGGCACCTAATGGTTTCTCTTTTGGAGCAGAGCACGAAGTCCTTTTCAAGGGACGTACCTTGGTACCCGTTACTTTACGGGAGGAGATGCTGAGAGAGTTTCACACTTCTCCCTTGGTGGTACATCTTGGAGTGGTGAAGATGTACCAGGATCTCAGACGACATCACTGGTGGCCGGGCATGAAGAGGGTTGTGGCATAGTTCGTTTCTCGATGCCTCATCTGCCAGCAGGTGAAGGAAGAGCATCAGGTACCAGAAGGCTTGGTACATCCATTGGAGGTCCCGGAGTGGAAGTGGAACAGGATATCTATGGACTTCGTGACTGGACTTCCATGCACTTCAGAGGTCATGACTCCATTTGGGTGATTGTCGACCGACTCACCATGTCGGCTCACATCATACCCATCAAAGAGCAGGGCTCAGTGGAAAGCATGGGAAGTCTCTACGTTCAAGAGATTGTACGGATTCACGGTTTTCCATCATCTATCTTCTCTGATTGAGATTCTTGCTTTACTTCCCGGCTTTGGAAGGGGTTGCAGGAGGCGTTTGGGACGCAGCTACGTCTGAGAACCGCCTTTCACCCTCAGACAGATGGTCAGACGGAGAGGACCATACAGACTCTCGAGGACATGCTCCGTGCATGTTTCCTCGACTTTGGTCGCATCTGGGAGGACCACCTACCCTTGGTTGAGTTTGCGTACAACAACAGCTACCACTCCACCATCGGGGTGACACCATACGAGGCGTTGTACGACCGACCTTGTAGATCTCCTTTGTGCTAGACAGACCCTGGGGAGTCAGCACTTGTGGGACCAGAGATGGTCCAGGCCACGACAGAGAAGGTCCAGGTCATCCAGGAGTGGATGAGGACAGCTCAAAGCCGGCAGAAGTCTTAAGCTGACAGGAGGCGGAGGCCACTTGAGTTCGAGGATGGCGACCACGTCTTCTTGCGTGTCTCACCTTGACGTTGATTACAGAGATTTGGCCGAGGTGGCAAGTTGTCTCCATGCTTCATCGGACCATTCCTGGTCCTCAGCAGGATTGGCGAGGTGGCTTATCACCTGGCTCTACTACCTCAGTTGCACCGGGTGCACGATGTCTTCCACGTATCTCAACTGAGGAGATAAGTGCACGACCTGTCGCATATCATTGACCATGGGGAGCTAGACATTGATGATGGGGAGATGTTTGCGGAGGTCCCAGTGGAGATCGAGGATCGACAGGAGTGGGTCCTATGTGGATGATCGATTCCTCTAGTGCGCATCAGATGACAGCACGGGAACCTCCAAGAGAGCACTTGGGAGCAGGAGGCTCAGATGCGTGCTCAGTACCCACATTTGTTTCCCTAGTTTATGATGTATCTTTACGGGGACTTAAAGACCTGAGGTTGGAGTGATGTAAAGACCCGTAAAATTCAATGAATTTTTTTTCATAATTTTATTGGGAATTTTACAAGAACACAATTTCTGACGGCACTTGATTCGGAGGCCCGGTGTGCCCGGAATCATTTTTCAAAGTTTGGTTTGGGTATGTTCAGTGAACGAATGAGCGGGTTTTTCTGACTTTCGAACCTGTGCTCGGAATCAAATTCCGAGGGCACCGATGGAATCACAGAACCAGTATTTTCTTAGAAACGCCTTTTTCGGAGTTGCGTTTTCTCGGGTGTGGTTTTTAATTTTTGGGGTTAAGTTAAGAAATAAAATTAAAGTGGTGCGACACATTATTTTATTTCACTTAAAGTCACTTAAAGCCACATAAGCCAGTTTAAGCGGATAATGTGGGACCCACGATATCCAACCCACTGGGTAGGATATTTGTGAGGTGGGACCCACACAAGCCCCACCATTTCATTCCCTCTAAGTAACGCATCCGCGAAAACCATCTTTAAGTAAAGTCAACTGGTCTGTTTTATTAAATACTAAATGACCCTTTTAATTGGGCAGTTAATTCGTTATAATTAATTCATCTAATTAATTGTTCATTTCTTAACTTTGAATTTCAAATTGTTGGCATCAGAATAAAATAAGACCAACACTAGGTTTGTTGATGGGTTTCTTGTTGAGAGTATCTTGAGAAACTCTAAATCTTGAAGATCTTCATCCTCCTTCATTGAAGAATGCGAAGAACACGAAGAATGTGAAGAACGCATCGTCGCCGACGAAGAATGCCGACCTTCGACGAAGGGTGACGAAGAACACCAAACCCTCAGAGATCGACGACGCGACGCTTTGTAACACAGCGCCGACGATCCTCCTTCTGCGATGTTCCTTCCCCGCGACAATCTTCGATCAACAACCAATTGAGGTAGGTGATTGCGGTTCTTTTAATTACATTGTGAATTATATCCTCAACATGGGTTTAATTGGTGCAATTAAATCTATGTGATTTTAATCCTCGGAGTTTGACTACGCGACGCAGTGTACCGCGACGATAGCGACGCCCCTTCCACGACGTGACGATCCTCTTCTTCCACGATGGTCAATTCCGCGATGAACTCACGTTCGATGACAACATTGATGTATGGGTTTTTTTTCCACCTTAATCTATGTGATTATATCCGCGGTTTGTTTAAATATATGTTGTGAGACTTTTAAAACCACTAACGCGGTGGGTGCTTACCAATAAACAAGTCTGAACCCACCGTCCTTTCGTTCTTGGTGTGTGGATTGGTGGGCGATGACAGAGTAAGACAAACGTGCGATGTGAGGTCCTCACAGTGAAGGAAGGACCCCAGGAGGTCCATTGGCGAAGACGACACGCAATTCCGACCACCGGAACTCGTCTGGTGGTCAGCGGAGCCGCCCGCCGTCGCGCCACGCCGGTGGCAGGTTGCGGCGGCGCCCGACGCGCCGCCGGAAGGAGCCATCGTGGCTGAAGCCGTGACGGCAGGGCGTGGCCCCGCAGTCGCGCGGTACTAGAGTGGGACGGGACGCGGTATCCAGCGGCGTCCGCTGGCAAGGGCGGCCCCACGCGGGGCCGTGACTCCTTCACGTGGGGGCAGCGCCCCCCCCCCCCCTCTTCGCTCGGCTGTAACGACCGAGCCGACCCATTGGCCACCCGGCCAGCGCCAGCCGGGTCACGCCCAGGCCGGGCCGGGCCACGCTTTCCGGGCCGGGTTGCGCCATCCGGGTTGGAACCGGACCCAAGTCGGGTCAACTTGGTTCGGGCCGACCTAGGGGGGTTGGGCCAGGTCGGTCCGGGCCCAGACCTCCCCGTTTTCGGACCTCTTCGGTATTTTTCACATATCATTGGATAGGGACCTCCGATCAACGCACCGTCAGGGGCGATGTGATATTTGGATCGAGACAGTCGTTTTGACATACTACACTCAAGGTTTCAGAATACTTTGGGTTCGGCCGGGTTGGTTCGTACACGAAACGAACTGGGCCCTCGGAGCAGAAACACTTATAACATGAGCTCCGAACATCTGATTGATGTGTCATCGACTTTGTTGGATTCCTCTAAGTGAGAAGTATCTTTTGGATTACTCCGCATGAGGTTTGGACGCAGGTGGAGTATGGTTGGGTTGGTTTTTCCTTAAAACCCAACGAGGCCCCTGGAACGAAAAAGCCAATAACTCTCAGACCAGGCATCCGATTGACGCTCCGTCTACGGCATTGAGTTCCTGTTGACGAAACGGAACATTTAGATACATAAACTCCAGACTATGTGTCATTTTATTTATCAGCCTCTCGGCTCGTGGAGAGGACCCTCTCGAACGAGCTTGCTGTGTGCGGGAACCCTAGAGCTGGCTGCGACTGCGACGACGACGATGACTGTACAGAGATCCTCAGTGGATTCGACAACGACGACTACGGCACTCAGAGATCCTACGTGGATCAGTGCCACAGATCCTTTGTGGGTATGATCCTATGTGGGTCAGCGTTCAGCGGTCCTGTGTGGGCCAGCGCCTACAGATCATGTGTGGGTTCGATCCTGTATGGGTCTTTGCGGGGGTTAGTTACCTATCGATCCTGTGTGGGTCAGATCCTTTGTGGGTCATTGCTGGGGTTAGTTACCTACCGATCCTTTGTGGGTCATATCCTTTATGGGTCATTGCGGGGGCTTGTACCTATCGATCCTTTTTGGTTCCGACGACTTATATGAATTAGTGGAAATATCTGATCATCTCTATCGTCTTAAGAAGAAGTATACTTGTGTGATCTGAATCCTGTTTTTCTTTCTTATGTGGATTGTGTTGTGATATCCTATGTGGATTTACGTTTTTCATTTCTGTGTGGACTTGGATGTACTTGGGCTCAGAGGTTGGAGCGAGCTGGAATTGATGACTCAGGTATATGTATGGGCATATACCTAAGCAGTGTCGATTGTTACTTCATGATTGTATCTTTCCTCTTTAGATTATCCTTGTGGATTCTAGGAGACCTTCGGGGCTCTCGGGGTCCCTATTGAGTAGCTTATACTCACCCCTGCACAGGCTATGCCCGCACTACGTTGTGTTGGTTCAGACGACGGACAACGCTGATCGTGGGTGAGGCTTGCGGATGAGGACGGGACCTGGAGGTGGACCACTGGGTGGGACGTACTCGGAGCGGACGGCTGGACCCTAGGAGTTATGGAGGCCTTCTGTACCCACCCTTCAGGTGGGACTTCTAGTGGACGGCTCGACGCTGCGGCTTTACTTTTCAGTTGTTGTTTTCTCTTTCCAGTTGTACTTTACTTTCAGTTTCGGTTTGTATACAGGCCCACTTAGTATTCTGCACTTACTATTATACTCAGTTTTTACTTAGTGTTTACATCTACTACTTTCTTGCTCTGTGGTGTTTGTTTACTTTACAAAGGCAATGCCTTCCCTTTTTACCGGGATTTACGCCTTAGTGCTAGTCACCAGCCCCTGGCCTCTAGAAGGTGGGCTTGGGGTAGTCACGACACATTCCCCGAGGACGGGTCGTGACATTTTATAACATTTTCACATTTCACAAGTCATTTAAACTCAGTGTTGAATGTGAATCATGATATCGAACATAATTTTCTTTTCTAAAATCATGTTGTGTCACATCTTCCCCATTTAATAAATTACATCCTCACAATTTTAAATTTATCTTCATAATAAATGTTTTGAAATTTTAAAATAATTGTTTTGAAAAAACACATCATAAAAAGGGTTTAAAAAGTTTGTATTGATAAGAGTGAAAATGAATTATGAAGGACATATAGAATAACTAATAACTAGGTTTTAAATATTGAGAAAATAGGTGGATGTAATGATTTGATAATTGATGAAATGGGTAATTTCTAAAAATTAATGGAGAGTGATAATGATCATTAATCACAAGAAAATGAATGACCAATATAATTTTAAGGACCTCAAAACTAGTAATCTATAATGAGTTAAAAGACTATTTGATTAATTGAAAAGGAACTCAATATTGTATACTTTTCATTTTAATTTTTTTCTACGATTTAAGGAATTATTTCACCATATTGAAAAAAAGGATAATGAAATATACTTACTTTTATAGAATTATTTTATCTATTTATAAATTTTAACCATCCATTAATCTTTTTTCCAATGATTTGTATCGAAGGTGCATTTTTCATACCCATAGAACTAAAATAAACTTATTTTGGATCACATAATCCCTAAAAGGATAACCATGTATTCCTCATATCTTGATACCTTAACCATAACCAAAATGGTTATAATAAGGTAATATTATTCCAAAATTATATAGATTATCACCTATTCAAAAATTCACTTTTTATACCATGTTTAAAAAAATGATTAATTACTAAACATGACATCACATGGGACATTGGTGATTCTTTCACACTTTTTGACCTTAGGTTGTCAGTTGAAACCCCATAACATTGCTGGTTGTCATGGGTTTTCCCATAGACATTGGGATAACTTTTTTCATAAACATTCACCCTTATTAAATGCCTAGAAATATGATGAAAATACGTAAAAATTCCCTCAATAATCAATGATTTTTATAATCCATAAAGGTTATCAATACGTTAAAACATATTTTGAAAATAGTAATGGAATACATTTGGTTATTCTAATGCTTGATATATATACATCCAAAATAAATATTCCAAAAAATAATGAATCTATTTAATATATAATAAAATAAAATCTAAAAAGGAGGGTCTAAAACTTTTAACTTATTATTATACATTAAAAAATAATTATCACCCTAGATTATTCACCACTTCACCAGATGACCCAACATCATCCTTAGTTGTAGTAAATGATTATTTCACACCATTATGTTTTTGATCATGATTATTCCCACCTAAAGAATTTACCTTTATAAACACATTGAGATATTTCATAATCTCATTGCAGTTAAAACAAATTTCCATTAATTGAATATATATTAACTAATTATTTGTTTTTTTGAATCCTATATTTGTATTCAAGAACCCTATGAACAAATACACCACAGTAGACAAATATTATAAATCCTAAAAAACATTCACTAAAATATATTTTTTCAAATATGGATCATGTCTTGGAATTACATATATAATAAATAATTGGTTGATTCTCCATTACCTTCTATCTGGATCATTTCAAACACTTATCATCTCATGAAATATATTTATTGGAAACCTCCAAATCAACTTTCTCATCACAATGAACAAATTTCTCATCACATTGAAATTCCTAGGCTGCCAAAGCTCATCATAAACATGGTTTTAATCCAATGTAAAACTGATTAATTTTACTATTTGTGTTTCTAATAGAATCTATGACATACATATCCAATATTTTGAAGTATTCTTCACACATGACCATTGAATAATTATCATATCATTTCAATTTCAAGATTTCTTTAACCATTCTAAGACAAAAAAACATTCTGAAATATTCCTAAATTTATAGATTCCCAAATCTTCCCATTCCATGGAATTAGGATCATATTTATCTCTGTTATTATTTACCAAATAGAACAATCGATCAACTTGACATTAAAAATGATAAATGGAAAGTGTTACCTTTTTATGTTCTAAACATATTGTGACAGAAAATATCTTCTAGAGGGAATTGATCAGTCCTTACCTACCACTGGGTTAGATGACTGATTGAATGATGGGGGATTTTTTCACATAAAATGATCCACTATATAAAAGATACTTATTGGTAGATTAGGTTACTCTCTTGTATGGATACCACCACCATTAATTTTATATTTCAACAGACCCATCACACAAAAACTATTCTATTATAATTATAACCAACTAATGATGCTTACATGGAAGGATATTTTAATCTCATTTCCATACTATTTTATCTTCCCTATTTAGTCTATATAAAACTATTTAATAAAAACATAATTTAGTTGGATAAGATAATAATAAAATTCAATATACTTTCAAGATAACAGTAAAGTAAAATAATTCAATGGTATTCCATTATAATAATCCAACCCTCTAATGTCATATAAAAATATATCCAAGGAAAACTATATGGATCCAGTCTAAAATGTTACATTATATTGAATTTTAGTCAACAATTAACCTACTTTAACATTGAGGGTATTTTTAGTAGAATATTTTTATAGAATTGGAAATAATTAATATACAGAATAACCAAATTATATACGGTGTACACTTCTAATTAGTATCTAATTTCCCTATGATATTAAAATTTAAAAATAAATCATGACTACTTTTCTGAAAAAATATACATGGCTTTTAATAGGACTTATTCTTTTACCTTACCAATCCTTAAACCCAATAATATACTTTTAAACATGTGGGATGATAAAAACTCATTAAGGTTCATAAGAGGAATGAAAACCACTAGTCTGGTGAAACACATGAAAAATCATGTAACATTTATAATAATAATTAAATACCATTAAACATTTTAAATAAAAAATTAACAGATGAAATAAACACACTTTTTTCTCATGAAACCACTTAAATCCTATAATAATTAACTAAAAACCTTTTTTGGAAACATAGGGTATCACATTCATAAACCGTTTTAAACCAATGTCATATGTAACAGGAGCACGATTGAATCCATAAGGGAAACCCTTTAGTAAAATCCTTCATATTTATTATTTAGATAAGGAACAATATCAAATGAATTGATTTTCTATCGAGGTGTAGACATAATTTAAGATATAATACGATCACCCAATACTATCTATGTTCACCAATCACATAAGATATAATGGGATGACATGGTGCAATCCGAGCACATCCATTTCTCAGGTATAATGGTGAAGTACCATATCAGAAATAAATTTTTATTTATTAAAATTTACCACATAAATAATTTGATAAACTCTTTTAAACTCATATATAATAAATTTTTGATACCGAAATATCTACTTCTTTTAAAAAACCAATTTTAATACGCAAATATCATTTTCTTATGATAACATTTTTCTATAAAAATTTCCCTTTATTCCTTTTTTTAAATATCAAAATACCCAAAAAATGGAATATTCTTTTTCTTTCAATAAAATCTAATTTTTTTTCATCAAACCAAAACATTAAATAATTGTTATCATTATGGAAAATTATTTATTTAACAGTTTTTAAAATATAATGTAACATTTTTAAATTTTAAAGAAAGTTGAGTTTTCAATGAAAAGATTAAATTTTGAAAAAAATAAAAAAAAATTGAAACAATATCATAAATAAAATTCTAGTATCCATATAATTACATTCATAAAATCCTTATAAAAACATGGACTTGGAGGAAACCAAAATTTAAATAAAAACATTTAAAATATGTATTTTTAATTAAAATTCCACTACTATATTAGAATCATTTAAATCATAAGCCACATAAAATAATAAAATTTAAAAACTAATAAATATTATGAGAGTAGGTAAATTCATGAAATAAAATTTCAAATAGGATATATATACTCCTTATAAATATATATAGGTCTATAACATAAAAATAAGCATCAATAAATGAAAATTAAGAAGAATTCCTTTACAACATTGGAAATTACTGGATCAAAATCCCATGAAAGATGGAAACACAAATATATGTTTGAATATGAATAAAATTCTCGAAAATAGTTATAAAATACTTTTATGTACAGTATATAAAACACATAATTAAAATAAGTGGTGAATATGGAAGATGTCTAACAGATATAAAAGATAGAGTATAAATCTGATACCACATTAACAAAATTTGAATCTTAATCTGCATGAAAGTATAAAATTGTAAAAAACATTAAAATATCATGATATTAAATGAATTAATGATATAAAATATCAAATGGTATGTATATATACCTCATGGAATTATATAGGTTCAAAAACTGAAAATATGCCTCAATGAAAGGGAAATGATACAGAGTCCCTTAAATTGAGTCCCACTAATCACGTACGTTCTTTATCAGCATGAATAATATAAATTACGTAAATTAGTTAATTTAATGTTAAACTTTTGAAAGTTTATTATTCCAATTATTTCAAATATTATATTTTTATGTACAATTACTTAATCAATTACATTTATGTAGGGTGTTAAACAATATTTGTCTTATGTATAAAAAATTACTATGGTACATTGAGTATTGGTCAAAAAAGTCATTATTTATTTTAAACAGAATAATAATCATTATAAAATAATAATATTTATATATCAATTAAACTTTTAAAACCATTTATGAGATATGGTTATGAAATATGAACTTCATTATGATCATGCAGATGGTAGACTGTATGTACCCATGAGTAACATTTTCATTTTTCAATAATCATTATGGAAAAAAGATATGTAATATTTTTCCCTTAAATATTTATAATATTTGAATATATATAATATTAATTTTATTAATATATATATATATATATATTGATGTGGTGATGAAAAATGAATCACAAGGCATTGTGGAGGAGGTGGTCAAAATGTACACGAATGACATTATTATTTTTCAATGCAAGAATCATAATGACATATTATATTTAAATAATTGTAAAGTTTGTTAAATATTACTAGTATGTAATTTATATCACATATGATCACTAAAATTCTCCTCATTACCTTTCATGTAAGGTGTTTGTGAGAAACAAATCACATTACTTTATGAGGAGGTAGTTTGCAATACACATGAAGGGTATTGTCATATCCCAAACAAAATTGAAAGTAAAAAGATATATGTGTTATAAAAATAAAAAATATAAAAAAATTTAATAATTTATATACATTATTTAAAATAATCATCACAGAGTACTATGAGAGGTGATGATAGAAAATGAAGGACATCAGTTCGTGAGGTGATACTCTACCGTAAACACGGATGATGATTTATTATCCCATTTAGAGGAAGAGGTGATAGATTTATGTTATTCCATTAATGTAATAATATATACTTTTAATTATTTATTATATATTCATAATTGAAGAAAATTTTATTGTGGTGAAAGAAGAAATAATATAAAGGTGCTCGGTTAAGCATCATACATCTTTATTGGGATACCTCCTTAGGTAAGCACCAAAATCCTTCATATGATGTATTTATGATAAAAGTAATGGATTTATGACTTGTGGATTGAATTAGTTATGATATTTTGGTAGTTATTGGTAAATAAAAATTCATTTTAATGTATTAATAGGAGAGGAGAGTGGGTGGCCTTTTATAAGTGAGGCGAGTTTAACAATTGAAATTTTTTAAAAGAAAAATGTGTATATATTTTCTTAACATAAGAACAAGATATAAAATGGACCATTATATATAATTAGACATTATAATGACTAAATATGGCCATAAAATATATTTTATTCATTACTTTATGTTATTATAACCCTTATCATTGTAGTTTACCATCGATAAATCTATTATTCCCTTAATCGTAGTAATTAATTTATATTTTTTTACAATTCCATATTCCTAAACATATGGTTACATTATTTGATAATATAAATAATTATTATTCCAAATATGGAATCCATTTTTCCAACAAAAATTTAAAAAACTAGTAAAATTTTATTTCAAAATTAAACACATCGATGCGTCTAAAAACATGTTTTCAGGATGTATATTTTTTATGAGAAATATTATTTTAATTTAACACTATGATTAATTATAAAAAATTTATGACTAAAAAATTATATTTAATTTTATATAAAATAGGAATTTTATTTTCATAATTTCTTATTAGGTATTATTCTAATTATTTAAAATTGAGAATCATTATACACTTTAAAATAGTGTTCAAAAAAAACCTTTTAAACTCAAAAATAATGTTATTCTAAAATAAAATATAAAGATGATTAAAAATACTATATGTTTATTAACTATTAATAAATAATACATTTTTAAATAAAATTATATTCCCAATATAATGGGACTTTTTAATTACTTTATTTATTTAAATAAATGACATTTTTTTTAAAATCAGTATTTTTCGACATTCACTAGATAATCAACATTTTCGGAGAAATCAAAATATTTTCCCTAAATATTTATTTTTATTTTTATTTATCTATTTTTTATTTTATAAATTAAATTTTTTAAAATTTATAAAAATAATTGTAATATTTCCACCAAAAAAAATTTATTTTCATGAAAATCTATTTTTACACAAAAAAGCACATTACTAAGGAATTTATCAATAATTTATATTTATTATATATATATATAAAATAAAATATCTAATACTACTAATACACATTAATTTAATTTCTAGGTTATAATGGTTATATATTTCAAAAGTCTTTTAATATCGGTGGTGCATGCCTTTCACGATATCAAATTAAGCATTCATTTCGAAATTCTAAGGGTGTTTCATGTGGGATGATTATTGATGTGATGTAGAATGTGGTTTTTGCATATAGATACAAAATTACTTCACAATGAGATAATTTTCTTAATGGATGTGTGTTTTTATATTCTTAACTTTTAAACAATTGGTTGTTTTAATTAATGCTATAATATTTGTAATGCACAATTGATTCGTCAAGGTTCTATAATGTTTATTGAATGGAGAAATATAGAAATGTGTTTCACCCGAGAATATATTTTAATCTTTTTATTTAAAATCCGAGGGATGTTATTCCCATCACTCATGAGTTGTATATTATTATAATAAATCTTATTTTCATGAAAATTATTTAAAGACATAGAATACAATATTTATATTGAAATAATAAAATATTTTTTAAATATTTACAAAAATATAAATATGTGTTATTTCCCAAACTATAGAATATTTTATTGCACATTTGAAAAATACTATTTAAGGAATTTAATTTCAAACATGATTGTTGATATATTATTTAATATTCAGAGGTTCAATGATTAAAAATTAATAATTATAAAATTCATAGTACAACTAATCATATTCCAAATATACTAAAATTTATGATATGATTTTGAAAGGAAAATATAAACCATTAAATTTAGTTATAATAAATAGTTTTATATCTCTATTTAAAAAAGTATTATTCAAATAATTATATTCAATTTCACATTGGATATTTGGATATTATATTTATAATAATGTAAATAGTTAAGTTAATTTGATGTAGAAAATTTGATGGTATAGGTTCTATATATGATGATGATTCATAAATTGGAAATAGTTCAACAAAGGTAAAAATTGGTGACATTGTTACATTTGATGTAGTGAAACTAATGACATAAAATATGTTCAAAGAGTGAAACATTAAAATATTATTCCTAAGTATCACCATTATTCCAACTAGTTTACATCATATTTTTTACTCACTAATGAGTTATATGGGGGTATTTTATTATGTGGTCAAATCGAGATGTGAAAATAATTACATATATATACATATTTTTAATGATGTAAAAATAATTAAAATGAATTAAAAATAAGGGTAATATGGTAGTTTATCATAAATGAAATGAAAATAGAGGTTACGTATGGTTTTGTTGAATATTTCTGAAATTGATTTGGAAGATTATATATATCATGGTTTTATGATAAAATAAATATTAATCCAAATTTCATTCGTCTTTGATGAAACATTGTAGGAATTTTAGAACTAAAAATATCACCTATAAGTACATTTTTGTGTTATCCCCAATCAATGATCATGATTGAGTGTAATTGGGGGTGACGATATGTTATGGTTTGAGTGAATATAATCCTATACACATTATAAAATGGTTGTATGTGAGATTTATAGAAAATGATAATGTGGTAATATGTAGAGAATTATTACTTGGATTGAAATAATAAATTACATCTCATGGAATATCATTCAATCATTATATACATTGTTTTCTTTTCCTATAGTCAATCCATTGTACCTAATGTTTGAAAGAAACATATTATCCAAATATTTATAAATCAAGAACTTACTTATGAAATAAAATATACGTAGCTATTAAGGGGTGGTTGGAAATGTTTTTGATCATGTTGTAGATATTATTATAACCATGTTGGTATTTTACAAATGTATGTCAAGTTAAAAAATTAAAAAATTTATTTAATTAGACCACGGAAATGCAGGACCATGCATTGTTGAGTAAAATTTGATGTGTTTAGCTACTATAAATAGTGTAAAGTGATATGGTAATCTGTTATATAAATGAAATTTTATGTATTCATTAACATTTTATGACTATTTTAGGGAATAAATAAAAAATTAGTTGTTATATACTAGATGGACATGTTCTATTTTTAGTGGTCAGTATATGTTATAAGAAAATGGACTATATAAGTGTATTTACAATGTATATGACACTTCTTATGGTGAAAACGTTATCATAGAAATATTAATATATTAGATAAAGGTCGTCCTGCACCAATTTTAACGTTTAGTTTCAATAATTCTTTTATAGAGGCCACATTTTATATACATATATGAAATATTGATTTCTATTTTTTCCATCATTTTTAGGCCTATGAGGTCACAGAGATAGGGACTTAGATAAGCATAAATTCCATTACTAGTTTTTCATTCAAATATTAATGTAGATTGATAAAACCAAATCCAATAGAGTTTGGATGGATTCATAAAGTGTTGTAATGTTTTAAAAAATTTCTTATTGTTATTTTAGTAGAAGTTGGGGATTATTGGATTGCAATAATATATACATGTGTATGATTCACGTATTGTGAAAACCTTCATTATATTCATTTAATATATATATATATATATATATATTCATATTTTATATATTTATATTATTATAATATATAATGTAACTGATAGTATATACATATGATGAATGAATATTATCTTGCTTATACTACATAAAGAATACATAATTATGACTCACATAATCATGAGGAAAATTTATACAGTGACCTAATCATTTCATAAATATATATTAAACCATTTTAGGATAAAATTCAACACATATCATAAAAAATATTTCTGATGATGAAAAAGGATTAGTGTATTTGGAAACATGGATACATAAAAAACTGATATAAAAAATATTTTCATCAACAACCGGTAATAAAAATCAACTAGAACCCTTATTAGATACATCATACATTGAAACATTGTCTATATATTGGGTAAAAGTATATATATTAATTGTTGAGAATAGAATCTCAGTAATGGTAAAATTATGAGATATCAATATATTATCAGGAAAAATGATATGATAATAATAAGGGTATAATAACATGATCATAAATTAAGAAACTCATACACAACAAGTCAAATAATATTAATCATATATCTTGTAATGATGATTTCTCATATAAAATACATGGTTTATATGTTTATAAAATATTTAAAAATAAATCATCAGTTATGAGAACATAACATAAAAATAATAACTATGTTTTTAAAATACACATAAACATAGGAAATCATTTCATTAGTAAAGGCATTCTACCATTAATATCATAGTGTATTTGGTTCACTTCCCATTACATCATTTCCTTAGTCAATTTTCAATACCTTGACTATTTTGGAATATAATGTCCATTACAAAACAGGATTCACTCGCTATTATTATTATTATTATCTCATGAGATATCCATATTTACCTAATCTGTTGGAGGGATATATAATTTTATTCCCACCCATCATATATTTAAAACTATACTAATGTGTGCCACAAAATCCAAAAACATTCATTTGATCATTATATCATTATTCGTGGAAGGGAAATGAGTTTGGTAAACATTTCATCATTTCATCAAAACATAACTAAATAAAAATAAATGAGTTTCAAAAGTATGTTATCATCATTAACATAATTCATGTATGAATGAATAATTATGGTATCATTGGAAAATATTCCCATTAAATAATGATTAAAGTCATGGGATGTTATCATAAATTCCAATTTTATTTTAATGCTCATTGAAATATTTTATGAATATTATAACCATTTCATTATGAAATAATTTATTTAAAGTAAAAATATTTTTAAAATATATGGATAAACATTATTTGAAATGATGCATGGAAACTTGTAAGGTAATATTCAATACATTTGAGGTCATGATAATGAGAAATTCTGTTCATACTGCAATTGTTAAAACTAATATTTTTCTCACACATTCACTAAAATGTTCCCTGTGTAAAAAATTTAAAGAATATTATTAGTTTTTTTTTGGAAAATTGAAAAATTGGTTAATTTTAAATTAAAAAATAATTTATTAGTTCTCAAAAACGTTCTTCAAATCATTTTACAAAACATTGATATGGGTGAAACTTTTTTTCTCACAGAAAGAGGAGATATAAGGTCATCGTCACTTAAATTGTTTTAACCATTTTCAGTATGAAAGAGGGTAATGTGAAAATAAACCTAAAACATTAAAAAAAATAAACATAGGATGAAAAAATTGATTTTTTTTAGTCAAAAATGATAATATAATTTTCTTAATGAAAATTCAATCATTAACCATTCTATTTGAAATGTTATTGAAATATAAATACCATATATCATGTTTCATATTTCTTTATATCAATTAAATCCTCTTATATAGTTAATATATATATATATATTAATTATAAATCTATTAAAAACTATATTCATTTGTAAATTACTACATTCCATTTATTTTTTAATTACTAATTATAATTCAATTAACAATTCTTCTTTGAGAAAGGACATTTCGGTGAAAACTAACATTTTTTACCTTTATGATTTCACTATGGTTCTACTCCATGAACCTTGATAAGGGTTTCACCATATCCATATTACTAATCATGATCAAAGAACTATATTTATTCACCATATACACTTTTAAAAATATTCACATAAAAAGTGACAAAAATTAATAACATCACTTCACAGAGATGGTAATCTCAATGTACAAATGAGTGATGTTCACTTTTAGACGGTTGGAATAAAATAAAGAAAAATAAATCACCATTAAATAATATTTATTATATAATATATATCATGTGTATTCATTTAATCTATCCTTATTACCACCTAGTTAACGAAAAATTGAGAAAACCCACGTTGTTTTATGAATGAGGTAGTCCACATATACGAATAAGAGACACTATAATTTTTCAAATAATTAAATGGTATGAAGGTATATAAGATATTATAATTCATGAATAATATTTATTTTATAAATATAATATATTAAAATATCATCTATCATAATTACCAATGATGAATTATGGGTATTCAAAACTAATAATATCGTTACGTGGACGTGGTTGTCCATATGTGTACATAACTGTATTTTTCATTTCACATTTTATGGAAATGAGGTGGATATTTTTTGATCCAACATCATAAAAAAATTAAATTTATTGAAGATAATGAAGTAATTATTTTACCATAGATTCCACATATTTCATATATTTACAAGAAGAAATAAGATTAAAAGTACTCGTGTAAGAGTTATACCTCTTTGTTGCTAAACCTATTTTGAATTACATATAAGACTTGAAAGGATGGTATTTTATCATTAAAAGAAGATATAGGGAATGTGGGTGGATTTTATAAATGAAATATTATATTTACTAGACTATATTAAATTATATTTTGGTGTGAATAATATAGGATAATTGGTATAATTTTTTATGGGAGAGAGAGCACACAGTTTGATGTTTTTTGTAAAATTATAATGAAAATATCACAATAAATGAAAAATCATATAAATGAATATTATTACATTATGATATGATATAGGGTCTAAAAATTTCCAAAAAATATTAATTAAAAAAGTTTAAATAGTAATATTACCATATCTATAAGTTTAATCCTCAATAAACTTGTTTGAATGTTAACTGATGTAAATAAATTTTATAGTTTTTATTATTCATTATGACGAGCAATTTATTTGAAATTATTAAATTATATTAATTGTTGTGAATCAAAAAAATGGAATCCATTTTAAAATAATCAATTTTTACAATTACTATAAATTAATATTTAATAAGCACAAAACATGCAACAAAATAAGTATTTAGAAAAAATCATTTTAGGCATAAAATTGTGTTTTTTCATTTCTTGCCACGTATAAATTATTTCATTAATATAAAAATATTTTAATGATTCTAAAATATAAAAATTTTATTAAAATAATTCAATAATTTGTATTTAATAAATTTTCATAGATAAAAACACATTGTAGGCATGAAAACATTTTTTTTTGAAAATTGTGTTTTCTAGCCCATAGATGAACTTATACCGATATAATGTAAAAAAGATTAAAATGTAATAAATTATATTATTTTTAAATATATAATAATTATGTTAGTTTAGTAATAAATTCAAATCATTATGTTATTTTTTCAATGATAATATGTATCTTTTTTAAAAAAATTGCTATTTTTCACTATTAATGAAAAATAATACCTTTTAAAAAAACTACAAAATTTTAAGATAGGATCGTATTGTTACGATGATTTGAAAGTGATATCATTTTTTTATCAAATTAAATTTTTAAATTTGTCAAAAAATTAATTTTAATATTCATTTATAAAAATCAATGAAATCTATTTTTTTTTAAAATGTATTTTTTATGAAAAAATTTATTTAGTTAAAATTTATTACCCATTTATAAAACATTTATCTATTATTTATATGAAATTTTTATAATTTTTTTTATTTTATATTAATATTAATAATAAAAATTATAATTACTATTTTATAAATGTATACAGTATTATAGTATATTTATACTTGAAGTTTCTTTTATCATAAGATATAAATGAAATAAAATTTATTGGAAGAAAAATATATTATAAAATATTACGGTGTTACGTAATACCCCCGTATATGAATTTTACAATAATAATTCTATCATTATAATTAAAAAAACTAAGGATATTGTTTCCTCATCACATCATCATTTTTACACATAGCATTATATAATATATGGTTTCACCATAAAAATTTTTCTAGGTGACGGTTATCATTTCATAGAACATTCTCTCAACAATCTAAAACTCTATAATGGTTGCTCCTCAAAAGGGGGTTATTTTCCTAGCTATAGGGCCATAGAATTTAGTACATGTGAATAATTAGGTTTGAACATCCTCGTGAGAGATACTTGGAAAAAAATAACAAACATAAGAGTGATTTAGTGGACATTCAAAATTGTAAGATAACATCTCGATACGATCAAGATTTCTAATGGGACACATATATACAAGGATCACATTTCCCGTCTTTGTAAATATTATTACCTTATTTTATAAGGTTATCTATCGTAATACCTTATCCACCAAATTAATGATCTCACTTAATATAGTAAAAATATCATTTCTATTGAGTCTAAGCTACACTTATGTGATTCTAGATGACTCTAACCATCTCTTCCATCTCCTTAACCAACATAAGCACCAACATATTTCTTTCTGTTACTTTATTCAAGAATCTTGGTGTTATGTACTTCCTTCCATAGAGGGATTGATAAGGTTTCATCTGAATGATGATGTGAAAACTATTGCCATTATAAAATGAAACTAAATTATAATGTTGATCTAATAGATAATTTTAATCCATAGAGAAATATTTCAATAAGTAATCTAGTGTTTTAATGGTCCTATTGGATAGACCATCTATTTGAGGATTATTTTCAGTACTAAAACACAACTATAAATATAAATATTATTGTAGACTTATTCATAGCATCAAGGTAAACCTAATATCATGATCAGATATAATAAATGTTGTAAGCTTTGAATCATTACCCCTTTCACGATGAAAATCATTGAAAACTGATCATGAGATAAATATTAACTAATGTAAATGAAGAGTACATACTACCAAACATGATCTAATACAAATAAAATAAAATAGTAGTTATTATATGTTTTGGGGACCCTAATATTGTTTAGTCAATAAGGCTTCCTTATGACTTTTCTATTACTTAATGGTTTGAAAATAACAAACTCATTTTCATAATGAAAATTATCTATCATTAAGATTTGTTTTCTTTCTATAAGAAATTTTTTATCCTTACCTTGTTTTTAATGTCTTATTAAATGTCTTATAAAAAAAAGTATAACCATTTTTTAATAATTATAAAAATTGGGATCCTTATAAAAATCAACGGAATGTTATAGTTCATTAGATATTGAGTATTTCTATTTTGAGACTTTGAATTCATTGAAATTCAGACTTCGAATTCTCTGAAATTCCGACACTGAGTTCTCTAAAATTCTAACTCTAAATTATCTGAAATTCAGACTTCAAGTTATAGGAAATTCAAACACTAAATTATACGAAATTTTGTCACTGAATTCTCTAAAATTCAGACTCTAAATTCTCTGAAATTCATACTCCAAATTCTATGAAATTCAGACTCAGAATTCTCTAAAATTGAAATGCCAAAATCTCTAAAATTCAGACCTTGATATTCATTATAATTCAGTCTCCGAATTCCTCTAAATTAAGACTCAGAATTCATCAAATATTAGACTACTAATTAATCATAATTCAGAATCCAAATTACTTATAATTTCGACATAGAAAATCCTCATAATCTAGACTTCGAATTTATCAGAATTCAGAATCCAAAAATGATAGAAATAGGATTTGGAATTATTTGTAAAACCGAATCTGAATATCTATGCTTCTAGAATCCAATTTTTTATATGTTTAGATGATAAATTCTATTTTCACCGAGATTACAAATTATTTATATTTGACTATGTTACTTCATTTTCCAAAATACAAATTTTTATTATGAAATGATGTTGTACAATTTGTTTCTACCTAACTATTGGTTGAGTGAAAAATGTACTGGTCCCTTTGAAATAAAGGAAAAATACGACAATTGGATGAAGGGGCCGACCATTTCTGTTTCCATATAAATAAGAGATCATTTGAATGAGCTCATTATTTATGAAATCAATTAATCTATCTACTAGTGATCCTAGATATTACATGTTGTGAAGTGATTTCTAGCGAGATAAATTATATCATGCCATGTGCGTTTTGTGAGCATATTTTTTAGCAGTGAACATCTTTTTCATCTTCCATCCTGTGACTCTGATTATTATTGAGTAGAATCGAGGGCTTCTCAGGATATGAAGACATATGTGCCAACTACCTTAAATTTTGAGGTCTTCTATGGATATCAAGACAGAATTTAATATTCTTATCGTGGCCTTACCCTGGTGTGGTTAATACATGATTTCTTGAAAGTATAAATCAAGGTAACTTTATCCATGGTTTTTGGCTACCCTTCCCTTTGGGATAGAAAATTTTCTATGTAGTTACTTGATAGTTTTTTTCATATTTTATTTTTGTTGTATAAAACAAATTTTGTATATCTTTATTATACATTATTATAATTTTACATACTCTAATAAACATGATTTTATATGCTTTAAGGTGGAATATTTATTTATGTAAACTATTCTTTTTCTATTTTTTGAATTCATATTTACAGATCCAAACATGTTTAATTCTAAGTTAAGAATAAAATAGGCTAAATAAATTTACCTTTTTTTACATTGTTACAAATAAAATTACTTAAGATTAAAAAATATTGTTTCAAAAATTCCAATTCACCCCCTCTTGTAATTGAGAATCTCCATATACTATATCGATCCTACAATTGGATTCAATTGAGGACTCTGAAATAGTTGTACTCATATATATGTTTTCTTGATCAAGTTTTCATTGTATTAAATTATTCTTATTTAACATTTCTTGTCCATGTGTTACTGAAAAATGTTGAATTTTTTAATAATATTTTTCTGTTAATAAGTATTTTGGGAAACTATCATCTTATAGAATTGTAGGTATTATTGTTTGTCATATTGACAACCTAATTCCTACCCGACCACCAATCTTTGACCGTGATGATTACGAGTATTGGAGAGATAGAATAGAGACTTTTTTCATTATTAATAGAGTAAATAATTTTGTAATTCTCACTAGGGAATAAAAAATTATAGACAAAGAATTCAGAACCATCACCAGCCTTAGAAAACAAGAAAATAAACTAAATTATAATTTACACAATACATTGTTGGGTTTTATGACCAGGAACATATATAATAAAATATATTTCTGAGATGCTTCCAACTACATTTCAAAGAAACATTAAATTACTCATTTTTGGACTTTTAAAGTGACAAAAACTATAAGATCTATGTTATGATCTGGATATCATGGATTCTTATTTCATTATGAAAAACCAGTTTGCAATGTACAACAAGTATAAATAACCATTGTCAAACGTATTCAATCTATGAGAGAGAAAGGTCTTGATTATAATGTTCTTATTGATAATAAAACTTATATCATGCCCAAAGAGTTAAAAAAAGGAATGCTATTGTTGAGAATAGAAATGTATCTGATATTACTCTTGAAGATTTATTTAGAAATCTACTTGATCATGAACCATGAATGAAGAGAGATGTTGATATAAAAAAAATAATGGAAATAGATGTGTAGAATTCAATAATACATTTAAATCCAAGAATCTAAAAAGGGTAGCATGATCTAAATCGAAGAAAGCTATTGTTATATATGAATCAAGTAAAAGTGATCAATCTAAGAAAAAATTAGCCAATATTTCTTGAAGGATGAACATGATAATGGGAATAAAATATTTTTAGTATAGATATATGAACAAATATTGAAAGGGGAAAAACATTCTAAAGTATCATGTTATGAATGTAAAAGGGCCGGACATATCAGACATGATTGTCCCATACACAAGAGAAAATAAATGAAGGAAAATCATTAAAAAAATAGAAATAAGTATTACATGTCTATAGATATGAATGTTGTGAAATAAAAGTACAAATTGTGTGTTGGTGGTGGGGAATCCATAAATTAATCTTCAGAATATGAATCTTCTAGTCATAATTATATTTTTCTTATAGCCGGATCACCTATCGATAATCATTATCTTATGGATAAGGTACACAATACTGAATCCTTAATAAAAATTTATTTAAATGAAAATTTTTCTAAAGAAAAATATTATGAATATTCAAATCTAATATCATTCTCATCAGAAGATAATACTTTAACTTCATTTCAACAAGTCTCTAGGTTTTCTAAAATACATTAGAATGAAAATTCTATGATAAAAAATAAAATATATAAATAAATTATAGATTTTCTCTTTTACAAAATGAAGTATCTTATCTTTCAAAGGATCTTGATCAGAAATATTTTGATTTTTAAACTATTTCTAAATACCTTATGGATGTTAATTCTGAGAAGGATAAACTTTCTATAGAGATTGAAAATGTTATTTCTACGAAATTTTTTTTATAGAATAACCCACATTCTAAAACTAATGATTTTGAGGATAATAATTTATTCATTAAAATAAAATATGATATTTTTTCCTTAAGTAAAATTTTATCAAATTTTACTTTTGGAAGGAACGAATTTGATAAAATATATACACAACTTTACCCTCTTAGGAATAGTTATAGATTTGGTTATGTTCATTCAAAACAAGTTTTTAGTAATAATAATTTTGTTCCCCCAAGTGAACTTTTTTTAATGAAATGTTAATGTGGTGGAAATTGGGATAAAAATTATTCTTTAAATAAAACCAAATTATTAGGTTATCATAATGAGTGATTTTCGATGAAAATGGGGATTCCGAATTTTTTACTTTCTATAATTTCTAGATCTCCAAAATTTTCCATTATGAAAGTCTAACTGTTTTATTTTTCAGAAGATAATGAAAATAACAAAGACAATACTGGGTACCTAGATATTGGATGTTCCCATAATATGAATGGTAAAAAAAATTATAAGAAAATATTATCAAGATGAGAGGAGGAAAGGTAACATTTAGAGATAATTCATAGAAATAATGTGTTGGTATAAGTAACATTGTTCTTCCTGAAAAAACATATATTTCAAATGTTTTATTTGTTAAAGGTAATAAGCACAATCTAATTAGCATAATATAATTATTTTGTGAAGGTTAACTTGTGAATTTTAGGAAGGATAACTGTTTAGTATGCAATTCCAAGGAAGATTTTATTCTTCCTGATGTTTATAAACTTAACATAGAAGACCTTCAGAGCCAAGAACAACATTGCCCTACTAAAATGTAAGATCAAACATTGTTATGGTATAGAAGACTAGGAAACTATAACCTAAGAATCCTAAGATAACACTCAATGAAAATACTATTTAATGATCTTCCAGTTCTTAGATTTGATTCTTCAATTTTTTTTATCCTTCACAATATGGAATGAAACATAAATCAAGTTTTAAATAAATCAGTGATGTCTCAATCTCGGATGCATTATAGTTACTACATATGGATATTTTTGTCCTAACAAAAACTGAATTTATTGGTGGTAAATACTATTTGTTTGTTTTATTCGATGATTATAAGAAATTTACATTGGTTTATTTAATAGAAAACAAATCTGAAACATTTTATTATTTTAAACCTTTTAGATCGAACGTTTAAAATGAGAAAAACCTTAAATTGATATCTATTCATAGTGATCATGGGGGAGAATATAAAAATTCATATTTGGATACATTTTGTAGTAAGAAATGAATTCTTTATAACTTCTAAGCTCAATGAACACCTCAATTTAAATATTTTTTTGAAATAATAAATTGAATTAATCAAGAGATAACTAAAACCATATTGAGTTAATATTCTATTACTAAACACTTTGAGGATGAAGAAATTAGTTCTGCTTGTAATACATTATATTGAGTTTCAATTAGACCTTTTCTTAAAAATGAACCTTTTGAATTGTGGACTGGTTGAAAAACTAGACTTTCTCATATAAAAGTTTTTAGATTTAATGTTTTCCTTCGGAATAAAATAGAAAAAATACATAAATTCACACCCAAATCTGGTGAAGGAATTTTCTTAGGCTATTCCTCTTGTTCTAAGGATTATAGATTTTTTTATCAAAAATACTTGTACTATTGTTGAAATAGTACTTGTTATTTTTGATGAAACTGATACTTTTTAAAACTCATCTAACCTACATCCAAATATGTGTTTTCAAAACCCAAATATCAACCTTCAATAGAATATTTTTATTATAAAATAAAAACAATAAATAAAATACTTCCAAAGTATTTACCCTAAAATATTTTCTACCTTATGTTGATGAACAGGTATTGAAAAACCCAAATGAGTTATTTCTTAAGAATCATCTCAGTGATAGTGTCATTGGTCATGTAAATCAACATGTATAGACTAGATGTTCCAAAATAAATGAATTAGATATGTAGCGATCCATTCCCAATTAGAACAAAAATGAATTGATGAAGAATAAAGTGATGATTATTGGATTGAATCCATGCAATATGAGCTAAATGAATTCGAAAGGGGACCATGGTTAAAAGTCCTATAAGATAATACTCTAATTAGAGTAAAATGGGTTTTTTGAAATAAATGTAATGGAAATGGAATCATAGTAAGAAATAAAGCTAGATTTGTTACTAAAGTCTATAATCAATAAAGAGAAATAGGTAATCAATACACCTATTCGTCAGTAGCTGGACTGTAATTTATTCTTATTTTACTTTCCTTTTCCACATTCCATAATTTCAACATTTATAAAATGGATGTGTGGTGTGTTTTCCTTAATTGATATGTTCAAGAGAAATTTTATGATTAACAACCTCATCGATTTGAAGTTATAAAATATCCTAAACATGTTTTCCAACATAACCAAGATTTATATAGACTTAATCAAGAACTTAAATCCCGGTATGATACACATATAGGATTTTTGTTAAAAAATAATTATGTTAAGGGAAAAAATGATTCAAATATTTTATAAAGAAAGATAAGAAACAAATTTTTTTTGTTCAAATATATGTTGATGAAATTATATTTAGTTTAACTCAACAAAATGTAACTTGTTCACTTGAAAATCTCATGAAATATGTATTTGCGATATGTATGATGTGTGAGTAAACATTTTTCCTTAGTTTTAAAATTTCTCAAAAATGATAAGGAACCTATATATCTCAGTGTAATTATATTCATGATCTTATTAAAAATAATGGATATGAAATCAATAACTTTGTAATCACTCCAATCAGTACCTAAAATTCTATTTATCTTGATGTAACTAGGAAACCATAATATCAAACATATTTTAGATATATGATAGGAAGTTTATTATACTTAATAGATAGTCATAATTAATTAATTTAATAAGTATTCTTATGTTCACGATATCAATCTAATTCAAATGAATGTGATTTAATATCAGTGGAAATAATTTTTTTCCTATTTTAATGAAGTCATTGATTTAGGAATTTTCTATTCTTCTAGAAATGATTTTGTATAAAAATGGTTTTTAGATATTTAGTTTTGTGGATGTAGAATGTATAAAAAAATTACACCTAAAACATGTCATTTCTTATGAGATTCATTAGTTTTTTGGTCATGCATGAGGCAACATTCAACATCACTTTCCAATATTAAATATTAATATATAATAATTGGAAGTTGTTGTGATCATATGTTGTGGATGCAACACACAGTCATAGACTATTTCATGAGTTTTACAAAAACAAAGATATTATATAATAATACAAGTGCCATTTCCAGAAACAAAAAACCTTCACATCACTCTCGAACAAAACACATAGATATTATCCATCACTTTCTTAGGTAGCACACACTAAAATGAGATAACATTCTTAAATTTATCATAATTCATGATCAACATGCTGATATTTTTACAAAATATTTACCCCCAACAGATTTGAGTACATTAAACACAATTTGGGAATGATCATTTTATGTTAATATTTTATTTTTAATTTTGCATGAATCATATATCCTTAAATTAAGAGACACTTTTTCATAAGGAGAGTAAATTTATTGTTTAAAAAAAATTCAAAACAATTTTTATCAAATTTTCTGAAACCAATTTTTTTTGTTAATCAATTTTTTTTGTATTACCATCCTTTTTTTTACCAAAACATTTTCAGAACCCCAAATTCTGGATTCAAATTTTTTTCATTCCACAAAAAACATTTTCAGAATAGAAGAATAACCATTTAATATCTAATTATGCTTTTGATGAAATTTGGAATGTATGTTTTCTTACATAATTTTTTTTAGTTTTTCATTTATGGGAAATTTTTTCTTATTTTATGAAAACTCTATCGGATTTATTTTTATAAAATATGATTTTTCCTTAAAACCATAAAAGTTTAATATCTACAAAATCCTTATTTCTCATTCATAACAACCATTAGATCACATCATTCTTATTTCAATGGTTGGAGGAAATCAGGAATTTAAACCATCTCCTCGAGGCCTATATAATGGTCCCCCTATTTTTTGCCACAAAGGAGTTTCCAAAAAAATGTGCGCTGAAGCTCTGCTCCTCTTCGAAGAGGATATTTAGTTTTCCATGTTTCCTTACACTCGGAATATTCCTGGAAGCTTTCCTGCTAAAATAAATGTTTTCAACTAAGGAAATCAATGATTGGGAAATCTATAGGGAAAGGTTGGTTGACCCAAAATTGTTTTCTAAGTATATTTCATTGATTTTGAAAAATACCGAGTTGAATAGATGAGAGATTTTTTTGGTTTCCCAAGAAAATAGTCAAGACCCGATATATCCTTACATAATTTGAGAATTATATGATATAATAAGTTTATATGAGGAAGGTGGAAGGGAGAATTTTTTTTTTCAATGTATATGGGAAAACCTATTCTCTATCCTTTAATATGCCATCAAATATTATTGGATATTTGTATGATGGGGATCCAATTTTCTGATCTCACAAGTATCTTGATCAGTAAAGAATCTTTGATAAGAAAAAGGTATTTGAGTGACTTGGACTCAAGGGAGTAAAATAACATAGAAACAAACACCTTTAAAAAAAATTTAGGATGTTATCTTTATGGGTTCATCGTTACCTCATTCCAAGAATGGTTGACAGGGAATCTTTAATGAGAAGTAATGAATTTATATTGGAATTTCTGGTTAACCTGAGAATGTTAAATCTTGAAAAGTTAATCCTTATAACAATCTCTTACATAATGAATGTAAATATCAAGTCTTAGATAATTATGTATCTAGAGATCTTGTTGAAGACCATAGTTCTTTGCTTAGAATCCTTTAAAATTTTCGGCATTTCTTAACATAGAACCTTCAAGATCATGTTTCTGAGAGATGATACATTGAGGAGAATGAAATTCAGTTTCAACACCAAATATGAATAATTTGATGATCTTTTTTAATGTGATATTTATGCTTTACCTAATAATAGAGTAGTAAGAGAAAATTCCTAGAAAGCTCAAAAGAAGAGAAACAAAAATAAACCAGACACCAAGAAAATATCTACAGTTCTAGAAATCTAGTTAGCACCACCAATGTCGAAAAAGAAAAAAAATATTCCCTGATGATGTACTAAATAACTGGAGGGAAAAGAAGAAGAATATGAAATATGGAGAACCACTATTTTTCTTCGATCCTTCTGAGGAAAAGTCAAAGAAAATTCAAGATGCTAAAGAACATGAATGTCAAGAGAAAGAGAAGAAGTTGAAGAATAAAATATTAGAAGTTGAAATTTTCCAAGACTTACATAAAGATATAGAAATATACTCAACAGTTTTAGGTATCAAAATCCTTTGTCAACGAAATAGTTCCAGTAGAAACCATGGGAATGGAAATTCCAATTCCAGAACCTACTGTGGAAGAAGATATATTTAAAGAAGAATAATAATTATATGAAATATAAGATGCAGAAGTAGACAAAATCGATGATGTGATTAAGAAGAAAAATACCATGGTTAGGAATGTATTTAAGACAAGATTATAATCCAAACATCCCAAGTTGAGTCAACCAAAATAGTTTCTCAATGAAAATAGGATGATTGAATGTAAGTGACTCATAAACCTATAGATGAATAGAGTTTCTACCATGATTTCATTAAACATTATTATGTTAAGGAAGATGCTGAGAAAGAAGAGGTTGATGAAGATTAGATAGCCCAACTTCATAAAAGTGAGCATTAATCTCCAAAAGGCAGAGAATCGTATCTCTATAGTGGATAAAGTAAAATAGGTCATTATTGATAATCCTATGAAGGCCATGATTGTTATGGATAAGAGGTATTTTGGTGGATCATATAAAAGGAAAGATTACGAGTTAGATGAAAAATCCCCTCTTACACGGGAATCAGATTCTGAATCCTCATCTTCGATGGGTCCGAATTTCGTTATTCCATATTTGAAAAAGTTAGTGAATATAATTCATTTGTATCATAGTATTGATTTGAGATGTCTTCTACTTCAACATTCTTTCAATCAGATGTCATATTCGTTAAGCATGATCATGGAAAAGATTATCATGTTTGAGGAAGATTTCAAAAAATTTCATATCAACTATGATTCTCATAAGAGATCATGTAAGGAAATTAAATAATGTTCTAATAAAATGATTAAAGACATGATAATCATGGATGAATTGAAAGATTTTGTAAAATATTCTTTTGATAATTCAAATGAAAAAATAAAAAATCTATCAACATGTTTTTCAAAAAATCCTAATCTTGAGAATGTATCATGGAAGGAAGAGGATAAATATATGAAATAGATTTTAAATTTAGTTTCATTAAATAATAAGAGATGTTGGGATCTCAGGGAAGAGTTACAAGAAAAGTTAAATCAGAAAGAAGTTGCAGTGATATCTCAGGAAGAAATCCTAAATACTCAAGATGAAAAAATCACGGCTCTGGAAAAGAGTAATCATGATTAGTATCAGTTTATTAAGCTGTTTACGGAAGATCATAAAGTGCTCAAGAAGTTAAAGGTAACCTGGAGTAATATCATCCTAAAGGAAAACTATGACTACTGATTTTCATATAATTCTGATATGTTGTTGTATTTTTTTACCTTGTAACAATTTTTAGTATCACAATGATTTTTTTTTGCATTTTGTTGTTTTTTTGTAGTTATAATATTTTAGGTATCGGTTATTTTCATTCTCTCCATTTATTTTTGAAAATAACCAAAGGGAAAAATGAATTATCAAACGAATACAAAGTAAAAAAGAGGATAATACTTTATATATGGGGGATATTAATTAAGGGGGAGTCTTCATAATGAATATTTTATTAAACAAGAAAAAACCACTACTATTATAAATAGAAGAATACAACCATTAGGGATTTGAAAACATAAGGGGGAGTTATTCATATTTATCATGGTTCATAATAAAAATGAGATATGATTTTTCTGTTATTGTTCAAAAAGAAAAAACGTTATTCATTATATTGTTTTTTAAAGGTTGTTTGTGCATTACAAAAAGGGGAGATTGTTGGGTCAACAAGGTTTCCTTATGAATTTTACACTCTTCTATGCTTTTAAAATCACCATAACAATTTATTACAAAAAATTATCTTTCTCTTAGAATTATTTTCTTACGGAATATTTTCATTCTCAATGAAAAGTTATATCCTTACCTTATTTCTAATGCCTTATTCAATGTATTTTGAGAACCGAGTATAACCATTTTTTTCTATGTCAAAAATTTAGATCATTATAAAAAATGCTCATAAACATCTTGGATATCAAGTATTTCTTATATTAGATTCCAAATTCTCTAAAATTAAGACTCTGAATTCTCTGAAATTCCAACATTGAATTCTATGAAATTCAGACTCCAAATTCTCTAAAAATATGAATCCATTTTTTTTGAAATTCAAGATCCAAATTCTATAGAATTCAGAATCCAAATTCTCAAAAATTCAGAATCCAGAATCATCATAATGCAGCCTCTGAATTCCTCACATTATAGACTAAGAATTCAAGAGAATTTAGAATCTGAATTTCTCATAATCTTGACTCTGAATTTATCACAATTCAGACTCTGAATTCCACAAAATTTAACCTCTGAATTAATTAAAATTTATACTTCTAAAAACTATAGAATTCAAATTCTGAATTATTTGCAAAACAGAATTTGAATATCCATGATTCTAGAATTCGATTGTTTATTTTTTTAGATTATGAATTCTATTTTTCCTTAGATTCAGTATTTATCCGATTTGGCTATGCTACATAATTTTTCATATATAAAATTTCATTATGAAATATTGTTGTACAATTTTTTTAATTAACAGTTTGTTGAGTGACACGTGTCTAGGTCCTAGAAAAATTCAACGAAAAATATAACCATTAGAGGAGCGAATCGACTGTTGGATTTTTCCCTATAAGTAAGATATAATTTGAAGGAGCTGATTGTCTTTAAAATTGATATATCTATCGACTAATGATCATAGAGATTAAATTTTCTGAATTGAATCATAGAGAGACAAAGACGATCATGCCTTGATAATTTTGTAAATATCTTGTTCATCCTTGAACATATTATTAATCTTTCTTGGTGCGGCTCAGATTTTTACTGAGTATAATCGAGGGCTTCCAAGGATAGGAAGATAGAGGTTCCAACAACCTTAATGTTTGAGGGCATGCAGGGATAGCAAGATAGACTACTATATTATTATCAGGGGCTTACCCTAGTGTGGGTAAGACAAAATTTCGTGAAAGAATAAATCAATGGACCTTTATACAAGGTTGTTGAATACCCTACTCTTTCGGTTATAATATTTACTACTTGTTTACATGATAGTGTCATTATGTTTTATTTCCTCTATATTTTGTAAAAGAATGAAATTATATCTTACTTATACCCTCTTCTACTTTTACTTACTCTGATGAATAAGATTATATATACATTAAGGTAGAATATTTCACCATGTAAACTCTTCTGATGTTTCTTTTCTGGATTCCTATATTTGGACCCTAAGAAAGTTGTTTTCTTATTTATGAACAAAATAGGGTTTTCTAATTTTCCATATTTAACATTGTAAAAAATAAATTTCCATAAGATTAAAAATGAATGTTTTTAAAAATTAAAATTCACCACCGCATGTAATTTAGCATCAATATATACTATTTAAATCATATTATAATGAAATTCATGTTGACATTTTTACCATTTTCATTTTTTTACGAGTAATGGTTGTAACATCCCTTTAGACTTATGTCTCTCAGATTTTACTTTCTAATATACAAAGCACTAAGACACATACTCTAGAATATATCTCTTTATTTTTTTCCATAATAAATATATTTTTATATCTCTATAAACCCTTTTTAATTCAAGGATTAATTAAGATTGATGAAAAATGAGATTCATCCAAAAACTCCTTCTTTAGGTATGGTATTTATGGGAAAAATATTTTATTTGATAACCTTATCATTCGATCAAAATCATGGTTGAACCCATGAAAATTTATCACAATCTTCCATAGTCCCACATACTCCTTTTATGCCTCCTTAGTCTTCATATGGATGGATGGTTGAAGATTTATACGATAACGATAGGATATACCACAATTGGGCATAATTTCAAGAATCAACATCATTAAATGAATATGTGTTAGACCTCTTTCAATCCTCATCATAGAAAAACTATGACAAATATTTCCAGCATAGATTTGCATCCACCTTATTCACTTTCCTTGGGTTTTAATGTATTCACCAGTCATAATATTTAATCAACTGCAACCATATCTTTTAGACAATATTCATCTATTTTTCACATGAATATATACTTCAATATTTTTTAATCAATATATATATAACTTCATTTAGTATAAATGTAATTCCTTTAAAATTTTAAGGTAAAAATTTCCACTACAAACTCCACATCATGAGTTGGGTAATTTTTATCTAGCATCATCATTCGGAATGAGGTATAAGATATAAATAAATTATTCATCATGATCACACATCCCAATAACTTCTTCAAGGTATCAATAATTATTAAAAAAATCACCACTTCAGGGTAGTGTATGTATAGCCATGATGGCCAACCATATTTTCAGTACCATGATATTTCCCTTACATTCTTATCTTTAATTTAACATAGATACCTTCTAATGAAACATATTTATTGGACTAAATATCATGGAGAAATATGTCATTATGATTCGGTAACATCCTACCGTATCCTGAAAACTAATGATCTCAGTGATCATGGTTGTTCTAAGACATTGTTCAATAAATTACATCATTTAAGGATCCACATATATACCCTTTCATGATATTATATATATTTGAAATGAAAATTTCAATATCAAAAAATAAAACATGGTAAATATAGATTAAAACTTATCCTTTTCTATTGTATTCAAAAGAATAACAAAATATTATTCATTACCTTCCTTGATCATTGAATATATAAGAATACTATCTATATAGAAAACAACAATCTGGTTAAGGAAATATATAATGACTCTATTTGTTATATACCTGAAGATGAAAAAAGCATTGGTACTTAAAAATGGAATTAATACTAATTCATTATGACTATAAGTTATATGAAATTATTTATAAGGCATTTTTTGCTTTCTTCACTCTCAATTGATGATATCCAAACTAAATATTAAAAATAGAAAAATATTATACTCCTCATAATTGACCCATCATTTCCACAAAATAAGTTATATGATAAATGTTTTTGATAGTGATCGTGTTATGTTCTCCTAAATCAATAGAATGTTACATTGGACTAGATTTTTTTTTAAAAAAGTGCACCCATAGTGATGGAATGGGGAGTATGATTCCATTTAAAAAATTCTCCTTGAGTTTCTTATTTAATTCCTATAACTATATTTATTGTATCCGTGGTTGTTAAAATTAGTGTAGCACCAGGTATGAGATGTATTGAAAAATAACAAAACAAATATTGGAAATAATATGAATGTCTTCAAAAAATACATAATTATAATCTAAAAAATAGGTATATATTTCGTCATCAATTTCCCCCCAACCCTTTGAGATAAAGACAACACATTAATAGGTAGTAGTACCGAAAAAATTGAATTAAATTTTATTGGAAGTTAAAATTTATCCTAACCCTAAAAGAAGATCATGGGTTGGGACAAAATATAAAATGTGACTCCCATAATTGAAAATTGTTATGGGGTATACATAAAGTGATCCCTTCAATTCCTAGAATCACTAAAAATTCAATTATAGAAAGTATCACTATATTTTTAGGATTGAGATTCCCAAAAAATTATATAAAAAATTATGTATAAAAATTTGATGAAATAATCATCACATTAGGTGTATTTATTTTTAACTCAACATCTATTAACTAATTATAAGAATTAATATAGCTATAGTGTCATTACCAGGCCCATTAGAGTCTGGACCATGACTACCCCAAGCCAACCACCAATATGTCTGGGGTTGGTTGTAACGACCCAATGCTTTTCAATGGAAAATTCCCTTCATATATTTATTTCATAAAATAACATGAAATCAAAACTACTAAGTGATAAGTTTCCTTTAAAAATAAGTTTTTCCCTCCTATGTTTGGAATTTTGAAAATCCAACATACACGGTTGTGTTCAAGATGTTTTTTGGAGTCTAATGAAACAAAAATAATTTTTGGCGAATAGTAACCTACCCTTATGAATAGTAACATACCCTTATGAATAGTAATATGACCTTTATTAGTAGTAAATCATCCAATATAAGAGTTACATTACCTATGAATAATAAAATAAAATTTAGGCATCTTAGAAAGTGACAATTTAACCATAATAACATTTTTATATTTTGTATGTCATAAATAATTAATTATAATTAATTAATTAATTTAAAAAAATATTTATTTCCATATAATGTATTTATAAATTATTTAATCAATGTCTCATAGTTTTTAGATAATTTTATAAGGCCATACGTAATCAGTTTTAATCTTAAAAACTGTTTTTTAAGTAAATTTTTATTTTAATTAAATATTAAATTAATAATATTTAAAATTTTTTTTTGATAGATTGAATTCATTTTTGGATTCTAAATGTCGAAAAATGGCAGTGGTAGTGTTTTTGGTTTTTTCTGAAATACTTTAATTTTCGGGTAAATAGTAAAAAATACAGTTTTTCTCATAATCGGTGTATACTAAATTGCATAGTTAATGATGTAATGATGACATAAAAATCCTAGAACATTAGTTTCGGCCAAATTATATTAAATTTAATAAATTTTTTCTTAAAAAACAATAAATCCAATTCTCAAACATAAAAAGAACTTTCCAAAGCCTAATGTCAAAACGTGATTTCTTAAAGTGTCTTTTTCTTTTTCTTTCACTTTCCTTTTAATAAATTAATGAATTCGAATTATAAAGAAGAATTAAAACCTGAAACGAAATATATTATATTAATATATTATTTAGGATGTCATAAAACTAGTATTACAAGTCTAACTCTTGATATATTATTTTATTTAATATTTTATACCAAAAACCCCTCCCTCCTCCTGTATCAATAAGCCCTCCCCCTCCTCTTGTCAAACCACACCTCTCAAGCTTCAAAAATTGTCTAAGATCTTCCAAATCTTCTCCCATAGCCCCTCCCCCACGTCCAAGAGCTTCTGGTCTCATAAAAAGTCCAAGCTTAGGCCCTTAAAGAGGTTCTCAAGAGAAGGATTCAAGAGGTAATTTCCCTCCCTCTTCTCCTTTAATTTCCTTTCATGTTCAAGTTATTTTCTTGATCTCTCCCCACCTATATTCATCCAAAATGTTTTTTAACTCCATTATTATAAATATAATGTAATTTTATGATTCTAATGGGATATTATATCATCCAACCCCCTTAATATCTTCCTTTTATTTTATTAAAGAGAATGTTGTTCGTGAGGTGTTAATTTAGCACCTTCAAGAACGACACGTTTTCTTCTTCCATTTCTACCTTCAGATATGGTCATGAAACCATTTTTATGGTTGAACCAGAATATTTTATATTCATTATGTTTAAGGTTCTGTAAATAACCTATTTCCATATTACTAAGTGATATGTTAAAACAAGTTCGTTGTGATCCAAAAAAGGCCCAAATTGTCCCAAATAACCGTCATTTAATTATTATCTAATGATTCATCAACAAGGATCTAATTTGATTAATTATAATATCACTAATGCTTCGGTAATATCATTAATAACATGTTATATCAGTTCTGGATGTTTACCCATGTTCTACCAAAACAACAATTTAAAAATACAAGTGAACCACTGAAGGAAACCATGAAAACAAACATCCCCGAACAATGTTTTTAAACTCTATATGTCATCTAAAGGAACATAATATGACATCATGAAACCATAATGAACCCTATTAATGTATAAAAGGTTATTTAATTTATAATTAATGAATATAATGTCATTATACAGGACATTAAAGAGAAGGAGGCATTCAAGTACATTGTAAGGGGAAATCTCGAACCCACTTTTCTTCCCTTGGGTTCTCCCTATTTCACTCCATTTTTGATATGGTTACTCCTTAAAGATCATTTTCGCATCATTATCATACCTTTTCTGGGATATACATGTTTTTTACTAAGGATTGTGTCAATCAAAATGTTTTCCAAAAGAACTCTTCTTTTAAGAACTCTCCTTTTACCTCTCATTCAAGGTTGATGGTTCATGTATCAAGTATATTGTTCCCTCATTCTTTTGGGAAACCAAAGTTTATGAATGTGTTTTTATGAGATGAAACCCATTACTTTTCAAGGGTTAGTTGTGTTCATTTATTTTATATGTTCATTGTGGAACGAATGATAAATTATAATGTTATGATGTGACGGGTGCACCCGGAATTATATAACGCAATATGAATGTTTAAATGTGACGGGTGCGCCCAGAATTATATAGCACTCCAATGAATTGGGTAAAGTGATGATTCTCATGAGTAAATGTGAAATTATGTGTGAACAAGATTCTCTCTTGGTAAACAAGTATGTGTAGTAGTTAACCACTAATACATGATGTTTCATTTTTATGCATTGCCACATTTCAAGTCTTTTATTTATGCTCCTCTCAGGTTCATGATCTTTTTCCTATGATATGATAATGCTCACCCCATGATATTTTGTTTTTATCTATCATCTTACTGGGCTTCTAGGTCAAACATTTTGATTTATATCCTATGTTGGATACATGTACTATGGAGAGGACAAGTGCCACTTAGAATATAGAGAATAAGAAATTAAATAGATGTTTATGGTTGATGATGTATTTGTTATGTATGGTCCTAGTTTTTCCAAGACACTAATCCTTTGGATCCTCTATGTGTAATACAATTATTTTGTTTATCATTGAAATGATGTAATAGTAATTTGTGAAAAGGTTGGGATTCTATAGTTGGTATCAGAGGCAAGGTTTAGTAAATTAGGGAATTAGGATTAGTAAACCCTAGGGAAAATCTCTAGAATTGGATTATGTACAAATGTGTACACCCGAGTATTTACCTAGGGATCACATATGTTATGTTTTTGGTATAATTTTTTTTAAATTAATAAGTTATTCATGAATTTTTTACTTATGTTTTGGTCTAACCTTTTCTATTTTAGAAAATGGTGGGAACCAGGAGAAATCAGGCCAACAACTCATGCGAGGGCCAATGCAACAATTGCCCGAACGACACCCCCAATGATTTGGGAGGTGGAGTTCAAAACTTCATGGCGATGCTTACCCAATCATCTCAGGTTATTAAAAATAACCATAATAATGGGGAATGTACTCCTTCACCAAAGAGGGAGCAATTGGCTATTGAATGTTTTATGCAGCAACGACCACCGATGTTTAGTGGATCTTCCGATCAACTAGTTGCGGAACAGTGGGTCAACTCCATGGAGAAAATATTTTCTTTTCTTCACTGTTCTGAGACGGATAAGGTGACTCTAGCCATCTATCGTCGAGATGGAGATGCTGATCAATGGTGGGCATTGATTAAGAACCCCAAGCCAAGGGAGGAAATTTTAAGAGATGAAATGTTAAGACATTATGATAATGTTTCTTAATAATTATTTCCCATGAACTCTTCACATGAATATGGAGAGAGAATTCAGAGATCTCAAGAAAAAAGAAAGAGAATCTGTTATATCCAATGAAGTGAATTTCCCAAGGCTTGCAAGGTATGCTTTAGGTTTTGTTATCAACAATGATAGCAAAATTAATAGATTCATTAGTGGATTAAAACCACAACTTCGAAAGGATCTTTAAATTAGAGACTTTGGGAGTTATGAAGAAGTTTTTCAGTGTACTCTCAAAGTGGAGATGGTGTTTGGATAATGGTCCCTTGGCTATGATGATAAGAAAAGAAAGATGGAGTTTCAAGCTAGTGGATCTAATGATAAAGGTGGGAAGAAAAATCAACGACCCACATGCCAAAAATGTGGGACGTTGAACAATGGGAACTGCCTCAAAGGGATGTGGAAATGATTAATGTGTGGGAAAGAAGGACACCATGCTCAAGAGTGTCGAAAAGACCTGAAAAGGAAGGATAATGTAGCCGATGAAAGGGGAGAACCACTCATGGTTCAATGCTACAACTGTAGGGAGCTAGGTTACTATGGAAACCAGTGCACCAAAACTCGAGTTCTCAAGGGTAATCAGCATCAACAGCCACCAAAGCCAAAAGAACAAAGGATGGATTATGCCATCACTACTACGAAGGTGGATCATGATAATGAAGTCGTACAAGGTACACTTCCTATTCACTCAAGAATCGAAAAAGTCATATTTTATTCTGGTTCTACGCATTCATTTATATCTTGAATGTTTTCTAGAACTGTACAATCGAATCCCCGAAACCTTGAAGTACTGATATCTGTAAAAACCACAAGTGGTGCAACAATTTCACCCCAAGTGTTTGAATCTTCTCCCATTGACATATGTGGGAATATTCTTCTAGAAAATATCATAATAATTCCCTTGGTGGAATTCGATACTATAATGGGAATGGACTGGATCTCATTATATAGAGCACATATCAACTCTCGGGAAAAAGAAACATCTATTCATATTCCGAACCATCCAATCCTCCTCTACAAATACAAGTAAGATCATGAATCTCCTTCGAAAAATCCTTCAATGGTGTGGGTGTTGATTCCCTATGAAGACGCATACCTCTCCAAAATGGTGGAGTCAAAGGAAAGTGCCTACCTTGAGGAAATGCCCATCGTGAGGGAAGGCAGTGATGTATTTCCCGAAGAGTTACCCGAAATTCCCCCCGGATCTTGAGGTAGAGTTCTCAATTAAAATCATACCTGGAGCTACTCCTATCTTAAAGTGCCCCTATAGGATGGCTCCTATCGAACTGGAGGAGTTAAAGAAGGAACTGCAAGAGCATCTAGACAAATGGTTCATATGCCCTAGTGTATCACCTTGGGGTGTGCCAGTGCTCTTTGTGAAGAAGAAGGATGTAACCATGCAGCTGTGTATTGATTATCGGGAACTAAACAATATCACCATAAAGAACAAGTATCCTCTCCCAAGGATTGATGACTTATTCGACTAGTTAAGAAGAGATAAATACTTCTCAACGGTGGATCATTGTTCTGGATATCATCAGGTAACAGTGGAGAAGGATGATATTCAGAAGTCTGCTTTCCATACAAGGTATGGGCACTATGAGTTTTTGGTGATGCACTATGGACTTACTAAACCCCCTACAATCATCATGGATTTGATGAATAGAGTATTTATACATTACCTAGACTAATTTGTGGTATTGTTTATCGATGATATTCCCATCTACTCCAAGATAAAGGAGGAACATGAAGAACATATATGACTTGTGTTGGCGACATTAAGAAAGGAGAAGTTATACGCCATGTTCGGAAAGTGTGACTTTTGGATGAATCAAGTCGCATTCTTGGGATAGGTGATCAAATGTGAGGGAAAATATGTGGATCCTTCAAAGAAAAAGGCGATTGAGGAATTTACCATGTCCTCTAGTATCACATAAATCAGTAGTTTTTATGGATTAGCTGGGTAATAATGATGTTTTTTGAGAAAATTATCACGATTTCCAAGCCCGCTAACTAAGTTAACAAGGAAATGGGTAAAGTATGTATGAATGGATGAATTTGAGGGAAGCTTCAAGTAGCTAAAGAGAAGGCTGATCACTGCACCTGTACTCACACTACCAAAATGTGGAGAAAGTTTTGTGATATATAGATATTCTTCAAGAAAAGGATTGGGTTGTGTACTTATGAAAAATGATAATGTGATAGCCTATCCATCACGAAAGCTAAAGATCCATGAGAAGAATTACCCGATGCATGATCTAGATCAGGCAGCCATGATTTTTTCCTTGAAAATATGGTGGCACTACCTTTATGGCGAGAAGTGTGACATATACACCAACCACAACAGCCTAAAGTATATATTCACACAAAAGGAGCTCACCATCCGTCAAAGGAGATGGTTAGAGATAATCAAGGATTACGATTGCTCTATTCACTATCATCATGGAAAGGTGAACAAGGTAGCTGATGCTCTAATAAGAAAAGAACCTTCTACTATATCCATGATGCAGATTGAGAAATACACTATATTCTTGGATATGCAATGAATGAATTTGGAAATCATTAGGGTAGGGGATACATCATACCTTTGGGAAATGATTGCGCGGCCATCTATCCAGGAGAATATTAAAAAATCACAAAGGGATGATGTGGAGATGCAAAAGAGGGTGAATGAAGTAAAGGAAGAGAAGCTGCAAGAGTTCCATATCGACGATGATGGTGTGATTCAGTTTGGAACGCGGCATTGTGTGCCCTCATCACCTGGGATAAAGAAGGATATATTGGATAATGAACATAGCTCAACTTTATCTATCCATCCTGGGAGTACCATGATGTATCGTGATCTCTGAGAACACTTCTGGTGGGATAACATGAAGAAAGAGATTGCGGAATATATATCTAGGTGCTTGGTATGTCAGCAAGTTATAGCTGAGCGGCAAAAGTCCAAGGGTATGATGCAGCCATTGCCTATACCTATGTGGAAATGGGAAAATGTTACTATGTACATTGTCACAGGTCTCCCAAATACATCCAAGGTAAATAATTCGATATGGGTTGTGGGTGACCGAGTCACCAAGACTGGCCATTTTATCGCTATTCGGGAAGACCTCTCGCTTGAACAACATGCAAGGATATATGAGAAGGAAGTGGTGAGACTGCATGGTGTTTGACTCTCAATTGCCTCTGACTGTGATCCAAGGTTCACATCTACATTCTGGAGGATCCTTCAACATGGTTTGAGTACTGAATTAAATTTCAGCATGGCCTATCACCCCCAAACTGATGGCCAGTCTGAAAGGACTATTCTGATGCTTAAGATTTTCTAAGAGCCTACTCTCCTGAATTTAAAGGTGGTTGGGATCAGAATCTCCCATTGGTTGAGTTCTCATACAATAATAGCTTCCACTCGAGTATTCAGATGGCTCCATATGAATCTCTATATGGAAAGAGATGTAGAACTCCAACCTGTTGGGATGATGTAGGGGAAAGAAAGATAATTGGGCCCAATCATGTTCAATTGATGATAGAGAAGGTTCACATAATCCAGAAAAACATCAAAGATGATCAAAGTCTGAAAAAGAGCTATGTTGACAACCGTCGAAGGGGCTTGGAGTTCGACGTTGGAGATAAAGTCTTCCTTCGAATATATCCATGGTAGAGAGTCATGTGATTCGGGAAGAAAGGGAAGCTAAGCCCTAGGAATATTGGCCCCTTTGAGATCCTTGACCACATAGGATCTGTGGCCTATCGTCTTGCCCTTCCACTGAATATGGTTCAAGTTCATGATGTGTTCCATGTATCACTACTGAGGAAGTACATACCAGACCCCTCACATGTACCAAACTTAGAGGTGGTGCAACTAGAAGATGATCTCTCCTATGAGGAGCAGCCGGTAAAGATTCTGGACCGAAGTGATAAGGTTCTACGCAACAAGACAACCCATCTTGTCAAAGTGTTATGGAGGAACCATAAGTTTGAGGAAGCAACTTGGGAACTAGAAGAGGCAACGAAGGAAAAGTACCCTCACCTGTTTGTGTAAAGTGAAATTTTAGGGGTGAAATTTCTTACGAGGGTAAGAATGTAACGACCAAATTTATTTCAATGTAAAATTCCCTTCTTATTTTTATGTCATAAAATAACATGAATTCACAACTACTAAGTGATAATTTAGCTTTTAAAATAATTTTGTCACTCCTATGTTTGGAATTTTGAAAATCCAACATACACAGTTGTGTTCAAGATGTTTTTTGGAGTCTAATGAAACAAAAATAATCTTTGGTGAATAGTAACCTACCCTTATGAATATTATCATATCTTATGAAGAGTAATATGACCCTTATGAATATTAAATCATCCAACATAAGAGTAACATTACCTATGAATAATAAAATAAAATTTAGGCATCTTAGAAAATGAGAATTTGACCTTAGTAAACATTTTTATATTTTGTAAGTCATAAATAAAGAATTATAATTAATTAATTAAAAAGAATATTTATTTCCATATAATGTATTCATAAAGTATTGAATCAATGTTTTAATGTTTTTTGATAATTTTATAAGACCCTACGTATTCAGTTTTAATCTTAAAAAATGTTTTTTAAGTAAATTATGATTTTAATTAAATATTAAATTAATAATATTTAGAAAATTATTTTTGAAAAATGGACTTCATTTTTTTATTCTACATGTCGAAAAATGGTAGGGGTAAATTTTTGGGTTTTTTCTAAAATACATTAATTTTCGGGTGAATAGTACAAAAATACAGTTTTTCGCCTAATCGGTGTATACTAAATTGCATAATTAATGATAAAATGATGACATAAACATTCTATAACTTTAGTTTCGGCCAAATAATGTTAAATTTCATAAATGGTTTCTTATAATATAATAAATCCAATTCACAAACCTAAAAAGAACATTCCAAAGCCTAAAGTCAAAAAGGGATTTCTTAAAGTGTCCTTTTCTCTTTCTTTCACATTCATTTTAATAAATTAATGAATTCTATTTATAAAGAAGAATTAAAGCCTAAAACTAAATATATTATATTAATATATGATTTATGATGTCAAAAAACTACTATTACAAGTCTAAATCTTGATATATTATTTTATTAATTATATTATACAAAAAAACACCCCCTCCTCATGTATAAATATGGCCTCCCCCTCCTCTCATCAAACCAAACCTATCAAGAATCAATAATTGTCTAAGAATCTCCCCTATCCCCTACCCCACTTCCATGAGCTTCTAGTCTCATCAAAAGACCATGCTTAGGCCCTTAAAGAGGTTCTCAAGAGAAGGACTCAAGTGGTAATTTCACTCCCTATTCTCCTTTAATTTCCTTTCATGTTCATGTTACTTTCTTGATCTCTCCCCAACTATATTCATCCTAATTTCTTTTTAAATCAATTATTATACATATATTTTTTTTTATGATTCTAATGGGATATTATATCATCCAACCCCCTTTCCCTCTTCCTTTTATTTTATTAATGACAATAGTGTTCGTGAGGTGTTTACCTATCACCTTCAAGAACGACATGCTTTCTACTTCCATTTCTATCATCAGATCTGGTCATGAAACCATTTTTATGGTTGAACCAGAATATTCTATATTTATTACGTTCTATTTAATGTTTTTGAAATATCCTATTGCCATATTATTAAGTGATAAGTTAAAACAAGTTCATTGTTATCCAAAATCTGCCAAAATTGACCCAAATAACCATCATTTAATTATTATCTAATGATTCAACCAAAAGGATATAATTTGATTATTTATAAGATCATTCATGATCCTAAAATATCATTAATAACATGTAATATCAGTTCTGGATGTTTACCCATGTTCTACCCAAAATTCAATTTAAGAATACAAGTGAACCACTCAAGAAAACCATGAAAACGAACATCCCCGAACAATGTTTTTAAACTCTATAAGTCATCTAAAGGAACAAAATATGACATAATGAAACCAGAATAAACTATATTAGTGTATAAAAGGTTCTGGAATTTCTAATTAATGAATATAATGTCATTATACAGGACATTAAAGAGAAGGAGGCATTCGAGTACAAGGTAAGGAGAAATTTCGAACCCAATTTTCTTCCCTGGGGTTCTCCCTCTTTCACTCGATTTTTGATATGGTTACTCCTTAAAGATCATTTTCTCATCATTATAATACCTTTTATGGGATATTCATGTTTTCTAACAATGTTTATGTCAATCAAAATGTTTTCCAAAAGAATTCTTCTTTTAAGAACTGGCCTTTTACCTCTCATTCAAGGTTGATGGATCATGTATCAAGTATGTCGTTCTCTCTTTATTTTGGGAAACCAATGTTTATGAATGTGTTCTTAGGAGATGAATATCATTACTTTTCATGGGTCAGTTGTGTTCATTAATGTTATATGTTCATTGTAGAATTCATGATAAATGATAATGTTATGATGTGACAGGTGCGCATGGAATTATATATCGCAGTATGAATGTTTAAATGTGACGGGTGCGCCCAGAATTATATAGAGATCCAATGCATTGGGTAAAGTGATTAATCTCATGATTAAATGTGAAATGGTGTGTTAACAAGATTCTAGCTTGGTTCACAAGTATTTGTCGTAGTTAACCCCTAATACATGACGTTTCATTTTTATGCATTGCCACATTTCAAATCTTTTATTTATGCTCCTCTCATGTTCATGATCTCTGGCCTATGTTATGATTATTCTCACCCCATGATATATTGTTTTTATCTATCCTCTTACTAGGATTATATTGGACCCCTTTGGATGTATATCCTCAGGTTGCTACATGTATTATAGAGAGGACAAGTGCCACTTAGAAGCTAGAGAAGAATAAATTAAATAAATGTTTATGGTTGATGATGTATTTGTTATGTATGGTCCTAGTTTGCCCAAGAAAATAAACCATTGGAACCTCTATGTGTAATAATATTATGTTTTTTATCATTTAAATGATGTTATAGTAATGTGTGAAAAGGCCGGGATGCTATATTGGTTACCAAGACAGGGTAGGAATACATAACAAATCGGAGACATTATCCAAATGTATCTGTATATAAAAACATATCTAATATTCATAATAACGATATGTTAGAAAATGAAAAAAACAATTATAAAATATAATCCCACAACCAATGTAAGATAGTAAAGTACATAATGTGAAAAAAGGAGAAAAATACAAGCCAATGGAAAAAATGTAAAGAGCCTAAAATTCCTTATGGGTGAGGAGTGAAGTCAAATTAGTGATCTTCAAAAACACCTCCATCTAGAAAGATCAAGCTACACTCAACTAGCTCTATATCTTCCAAGAACACTGTCAAAAGGGGCTTCATCTTCATAAGACATTACATGCATTAGAAGAAAACATGAATGGGTGAGTATGACCATAACTAGTAGAAACCATTGAAAAAATTATTCCAAATGAACCAAGTACATTCATATCAACATATTTATATGAAAAAAAAATATATAATAAAAAGACGCAGATACGATCAAGAATGACACCACACCACCATATAGTAATATTTAACTACCATCCATATGATTATTCTCAATGTAACTATTGGTTAGGGAAAATACACTCAATTATCTATGATATCACATGAGACACTTATAAAAAGGCCTATAATATTACTCCCCCACCAAAGAAAACTCACTAGTCTAAGAAATCCCAGATACTCGGTTTGGGTGTCATTCCCAGAACCACTATGTGACACCATGAACCTAATCTAGATCACCGTTCAATATAGGGAATCATATTCTAAGGGTACCAAAATCCCTACCGATATGTCCTACTAGATGTAGGATCAATGACCTTCTCATGGAGGTCACACCTATTTCACAAACCCCACCTATGGTGTAAAGATGATAAAGGATCACACTCTAGTCTCACAAAGAGACACCACAAACTAAATCTGAGACTCTACCTCAAGAGGGAATCATAGTCTAATGATGTGTATCAAATTCCATAATTTACTCTCAAGGTAATGGAGCTAGGGAACATTCTCAACCAATAATAGTGTAGTATAATGAAACAAAGGGATACAAACACTCTTTAAGGTGGTATACAACATGTTTAGTGGTAAACTATGAGTTTGGATATCCTCAAGGATAAACATGTGTAAATTTCACACATGACATGTAAATTTCACGATACCCAACATGTATGAATTGTACACGGTGTGTTGACATCACCCAAAAGCTACACATGTGTTACTGGTCCTATCTGTGTACTAACCCATGTAAACATGTCCTTGTATGAGTCTACGTACATGGATTTGTATTGGTTATGTAATTTTGTCCATGTCCAAGTACTTCTTGAATTACACACTAAGCCAACTAGGAAGGGTCACATGTCACGTGATCCTTAGCTTTATCACAAAACTATAGTCACTTCTAAGAGGACCCATAAAATGTTTTGTACTGAAATATAGTCCATGTTATTTGTTATTTTCATGATGTCATGGATTCTCATCTATGATTCCCTCTATATCACTGGAGCTTCTAACCTCACTAAAAACACATATCCAAGGTCGGTCGAGCCTTATTGTCATGACTATATGGGATTGATGTTTATATCTTCTAGGAAAATTCCCCATTCAAACCATTTTTCACTATACCATTTGTTATTAAGGAGGAAGAAATAACTAATGATTATATCTCATCACCTATTAATCTATCAAAATTCATAGTCGATTCTCGAACATCAACATCCATCATATTTTTTTCCAACATCGTTGATCCATTTCATTGATGAATAATCGTTCTATGATAGGATACCCAAAAATGGTCGAACTATTGGAAAAAGAAATTACTAATGATGATCGAATGGAAAAATAGTGGAGAAATCCATAAACCAAAAAATGTGAAGAATGAACCTCAAACGTTTCTCATTTTGTCCAAATTAAATTTTATTGAATAAGGCGAATGAAGAGGAATAAAAAAGGTCTGATTATAAAATTCCACCAATTTTAATCTACTAATGATGCATTTATAAATTATTTCCCTATAATTGATAAAAATTAATCCATGATTATGGAGAAAGATTGAAAACACATGATCATAATTCCTACCCAGTGTTTGGATCGGTCAATGAAAATGGATGGTTGTGTTTTTATCATTACGAAGATCTAAGAACTCCATTTTCACTATGATCCTAGTTCCAGGCCACTTCTGATGTCAATTTCCAAGAATGAAACCTGCCAGCATTTCCTAGGTCACCATGTATTAGTTTACAACCCTTGTACAAAACCTATAACTATATATTTATATAAAAACATTAACTACATCAAATAAAATAAATTAACACTTTCAATAAATTTATTTTATTATTTTTTTCCCACAATGATTTTTCACAAGAATCCCACACCTACAAAGTTTTTATCACTACTAGGATAAAACCTACATTCTAAACTCAACGATTCACTTATATTTTCGATTGGGGCCTCCATTTAGGAGATATTCAACTTTTTTAGAAAATATTCCCATTCTTGTTACTTAATATTTTTTATATATTTCAATCATTAATTTTGGGAACTCTAGGACTCAGAATCATATAAAATTTCAGTTTCTTATAATAAAAATAATCCATATAATGTCCCAAAATAATATATGAAAAATAGGAGTAACTATATTTTCCAACCCATAGGTATTTTCATCACAAAAAAGAGGAAAAATACTAAAACATATGATAGTATTATGATTACAGATGGGTCTCTCACTCTGAGATGTTTTCTTGAAGATTCCTATACTGCCGCACAAGGGGAATGAATCTCTATTGAAATATCCTCTTCTTACAATCCTTGATCATTATTGGGTACTCTACAATAGTCAATCTATCCTCGATTTCCATATTTCCCTAGTTGATAATATGTAATAGTTCAAGCATGTTTCTACTTAACAGTGACACATAGAAGATGGCGTACACCCAATCCAACTAAGGTGGTAGTGCTAAGTAGTATACCACCTCTCCATCTCCACATAGTATATGGAAAGGAATAATTAATCATGGATATAAATTTCATCCCCAACCAAATTTCCTCAATCCATATAGAGGTGATACTCTCATAAACACATGGTCTCCCTCCTCAAACTCTACAGGTCTTCATTGTCGGTTCACATAAGACTTCTAAAGGATCTGTATAGTCATTATCTACTATAGTATGATCAATAACATATATATAGTATCTCTCACCAACTCTGATCCCATGAGTGTCAACTCAAGTAGATCAATCAAACAAATTTGTGAACTATAGGGATTCCCAAACAAATCATTAATTGGTGCTATAAAAATTGTAAAATGGTTGATTTTGTTTTATGGAAATTCCCCCAAGGGTATATAATCCTCCCAACTATGTCCTAAGAACAACCAGAACGCCTACAACATTGCCTCCAACACCTGATTTTTTCTCTTAGTCTGGCCATTATTTTGGGGGGTGAAACACTATGCTCAAGCATATATGAGTTCCAAATTCCTATTATAAATATCTCTATAATCATGACATGAATCAAGTTTTACAGTCTTAAATGATCATTTAGGGAACTCCATGGAGTCAATCTATCTCATTCACATAGAGGTGTCCCAAAATTTCTACTGAACTCTTCTATAATACAGCAAGGAAGTTGGAAGACATGTTGAGTTAGACCATGGTCACCTAGATAGTATCATGTCACCGAGACATACATGGAAACCAAGCCACAATGTCCATAGATATCTGATAACACTTCTTATTTGGCCTGCCAAGGGTTTGAGATAAACCTGCGAGAATTTGTTCCTCAACCTTCACCGGCTGATATGTGAGGTGTCAAGAGATAAACTCTACAACTCCCTTCCTTATAAATGAACACCAAAACTAATGTCGAATGACTTGGTCAACCATTAAAAAACATATAGGTACTTCCAAATAGAATGTATTAAACTCCCACACATCCTCATCCCTCAACGTTATATGTACCACCATATTTCCAATAAAAAAAATATCATGCTCTCCACCATTAAAATATCCCTTAAGAGAATATTTTTTTGATATTTGATTATATATTGTTTTAAATTCAGCATCTCTATGTTGAGAATCTATAACATTCATTAAAATCAGTTTATTAACAACATTCAACTGTATGTACGGAAAATCATATATGTTTAATATGGAAAACTATAAAGAGGCTAAATTATTTAACATCCGAGTCAAAAATTGAGAACAATATCTTGTACTATGAGATACATCCACCATGTTCCTCTTACTAGGGTCCTAGACAATATTGATGTAAAAGTCATAGAGAAACTCTAGCAAGCACCTATATCTCCACATACTGTCCTTCTATGAAAAGATATACGTGAGACTCTTATGTCCAGTATTTGAACCAAGAATGTTCTTTTCCGGAAATGGAAGATGGTTTGTATTTATTGTCAGTCCTCATTGGGATGATCAAGGAGTTTGCAAGAATGTTGGTCTTATGATTGAGGAAAAAATAAGAAATGATTGTGGTGTTCTTTCCCTATGTTTTCCAAATTTTTTGGCCTCAATATAAGAATTTATTTTATGAAAAAGAAGGATTTATTTATTGGAGGGAAAGAGATGTGGAAAGGAGAAGGAAATTGGAAATATAAGTGAACCCCATAGCAAGGGACATGAACCATATATAATATACTAGGAATAGTTTGCATCCAATGAAGGGCGTTATACGGAGTAGATAAAAATGGTCCGCAGAACAGAAAATTGTTCACAGTGAATGATTTTTGTTCTAGGAAGTAAAACCCTTTCTGGGATGACATTTAATTAATAAAACTAATGAAGAGTTTAGAGAAACTATCAGGGTGTATTTTTTGTAAACAATATTGTAATTTGTGTAGCCATGTAGGAAGAATGGGGGTATATAGACCACATAAAAGATATGGTTCACAAGAGATGACTAATACACGATGAAGGTGGTTCCATATCAAATATTTGGTAAATCTTAGATTAGCAGATTATTCAGATCTATTTTCTATATAAAAAGCTCTAATACCTCTCTTATGTCACGAATTTGAGAATAAAATAATCCAAAGGAATGTAATGAAATATTTAAGTAGTTTTAGGAAAGACAACCTAGTAAAGACTTTAATTGAAATCTAAAAGGAATTTGGTGAAATCTAGAATAGTTCAAGGAATATAGTATGTCGATGAGAAGTAGTTCATGTATGAAACAATAAAAATAAAGAAGTTTTATGTGTATGAGAGTCTATACATAGAGGGAGAACTTGTAAGATAATGATATTGTAGTATTTGGAGAATGTGAGGTGGTACATGATGTGAGGTAGTATGCAAAGAATGGTTGCACACAAAAGACGGTTTGCAGAGGATAAGTTGGTCCACAATGAAGAACCGTGGAACGAGTGAAGAAGCAAATGTAGTTTGTGAATGATGTTGGCGAATGTGTTAAATGGTCGAGGTCTGCATGGGTGATACACAATGTTGGTATATGGATTAGACCGGTTCACTAAAGAAGAAGGCCAGTTTGTGGAGGATGAGATTTGGAATGAACAATATGTGGAAACGTAGATTACATATATAGGAATGAATGAGACTTCAACAGAGCATCTATGAATAGTTAACGGTGCATTATTTAATTATAACCGATGGAAAAGAATAATAAGTCAATAACCTGATTTGGGATTCTTCCCAATGATGTTGGAATGGGGGATTCAATGGAAGTGATCTGAGGGAAACAATGTTCTATACATAAAATCATATAGTGGTAGTGAACATGTAACAGATTGACTGTGCAAAATTGTTTACTCCTTAACTGGTGAATATTAGTGGAATTTGGAATGACTGATTAACTATCCTCATTTGATAGTTGGACGTAGTCCTTAGTGGTGAACCAAGTAAAATGTTTGTGTCGTTATATTACATGTAATTTTTTGTTTTCTTCACTTTCTCGTCACATAGGTTTAGCATGTACCTACTAATATGCGAATAAGATCCGTCTGTTTAAAATAATATGTTGACACCCTAATTCAACCCTCCCCTCTTAGGGTGTTCTCGGGACCTTATAGTTGTATTAATGGGAGGTTAAAGGTTACTAGTGTTAAACCATTCATTCATTTCTAACATGAAGAATTTAGTGAATGTCAAGAGAGTTCCCCTAATTTATGGAAACCTCTTTTAGATATGGATGAATATGACGAGATATCATCTAAGATCTCTAGGAATGGAAGTCTTATTATTAAATTCACAAGTAATAGCTATCACTAATCCAAATGGGATGTTAATGAATGATACAGATAAGAAAATTTTGGATATAGATGCTAAAGCACATAATGCCCACACTGTATCTTTTTCTGATCAGATATATCTAATGGTGATGAGATTTACCTCGACAATTTTTATGTGGAAAAAACAAGTGAGTATTTATGAAGGTGAAAACAAAGTAATGGATGTGGAACAACAAGTTTTTTACAAAATACATGATGATATGAAGAGGTATCCTGAAGAAAATGAAGATAGCTTATTCAATTGAATTACTAATGACAATGGATTAATACAATGACTTGGTGAATAAATCAATGACATTTATATTATAATGAAAATATCGAGAAGACTTCCACCTCATTACAATGGAAAAGTGTTATCCCTTGAAGAAATAAATCACACCTAACCTTATCTAGATGATCTGTTGAGTTACCTGGTGACATATGATATGAGAGTCGAACCAAAAGATACAATGACTCAAGTAAGAAATAAAACGACATTCAAAGACATGAAAAATAAGAAATTTTACTAGATAGTATTATTTTATATAATGTGGAGAAAGAAATAAATTTCTCTTAATCCTAAAAAATAAAGAATGGAAAAGTGAAATACGGAGGAATGTTACCTGTTACATGTTTTCTTTATGTTTGAGTTGGGATCATTGTATCTCACTATATAATAATGTATGATGACAACGAAATTGAAATTGAAGACATAGGGAAGCCTCCGTAAAAGTTATTCATAATTGAATACTTCTTTTCTTGTATGAAACTATAGAGAAAGTATTTTTTCTATGATGACGATGAATATGTTAGAAATTTTTTTGAGGAATAATAACCATAATTTAAATCTGAAACCCATGCATCAATGATGGCCACTATTGAAAAATCAAAACCATTGGTAGATACAGCTAGAGATAATCAATTAAACCATGATGCCGATCTCATGTTAAAACAGAAGGATGATTTAGATAATCATGAGAATATGATAATTAGTTATAGAAACTGGAATGAAATTTTGGAAGAGTAATAATTATATTTTGATATACTGTAAGATGAAATTGATCGACATGAACTTGTTTATAAAGAAGATTCACCAACTTCTGAAATACTATAAGATATTGTTGAACATATTCTTAGAATTGATGAATAGTAAAAAGGTCATTAATTAACATACATAGAGACTGGAGAAGAATTCCAAATCTATTGAGGGACTTGAAAAATAATTTTTTACTATTAGGAAAAACATGAAATTGAAAAAGGTCTTAAAGAATCAAAGATGAAAATTCAGTTTGGAAAATTTTAAGATGTTGAGCTCCTAGAGAGTGTTAAATTTGGTTTTCATGGAGTTGAAAAAGTTCTAAATTGTAAAAGAACATCATTCATGAGAAACAAAAGAATTGGTAGTGTTAATAAAATATATACTGCAAGAAGTATAATGGTGATAAATAAAGGATTTCTAAAAATCAGACATATCATAGAGACATCTAAAATCCAAACAATGAAAGTCTCGAACCAGGCTGAAGGGAGAACTGAAAACTATCCCCGAGTCTTCCATGATGATAGACAATCAAAATATCCTCCAATGAAAGATTAAATGATAAGAAATAGAATTCAAAATTAAATACACCTTATGAAATGTCCATTGTTTCGTTATTTGGTCCATACAATGTCATACTATGAAAATGCAAGGAACTATTTGAATGAGGAAGAGCTAGGAAGCAAAAAATGATAAAAAAATCTTGTATTTATTATTATAGATGAAATTTTTACTATGAATATTTTATATTTTTCTAACATTGTCAATAACCCTATTTATTATAGGCTGAGGAATTGTTGGAACAATTCCAAAAAAAATTTGAGATAATTCAATTCATTTCAAATAGATGGCGTTGTTCTTAAAAACAAGTTCTATCCTTTGGAGGAAGAGTGTGAGTATGATGATCCTATGAAAAAGAAAAAGAGAGTTTCTAAAACAATCATTTTCCCTCACTCAAACTAATATTTCATAGAAGGAATAAAATTAAATTTAAAACTCCAACGTTGCAAAAGTAGCTCCCAAATCAACAAAGAATAGTAGCACATGGATTCTTGATAGAGGATTATCATCCCATATGAAGGGAAATTCATATCGAAAAAATAATGTAATGAAAAAGTATGATGGAATAATGAGATTCAGTAATGATGGTTATTTGATGATCAAAGGAAGTGAAAGTATGGTACTGGATAATGGAAAACGGAATAAGACTGATGTACTTTATGTAGATTGGTTACATCACAATATCTTAAGTGGGAGTCATCTTTGTGACTCAGAACTACAAGTAAAATTCCATAAAAATGGGTGAACTATAAAAGGAATGAAATTATATTCACTAATGAAAGGATATAGAAAATATAACAACCTATATAATGTTGATACTAAAGAAAACATTCGATAAGTGACTATTAAAGAAGAAAACAATTTGTAGGACAAGTGGTTGGGTCTCATCAATCACCAAGATAAGGAAATGATATCTAAGCTAAATATATTTATGGATATCACCAATCTCATGTGTGAATGGAAAAATAAAATTTGATTCTTGTATTTGAGGGAGGTTGATTTTCAATTTATATCGTCCAAATAAGAAAAGGGCACCAAATCATCTTGATCATATTTATACAAATGTATGTGGTCTGATAAATTTTTCTGGAACTAATTGAGAAGGATAATTAAATTTTTTTATAGATGATTGTTGTTTAATGTCATGTGTGAAGGTTATAGATAGAAAACAACAAGTTCCTGATTTCATGGAATCATGTCATAGAATATACCAGACTGATAATGGATGGAAAATCAAAATTATTTGGTCTGAAAATAGTAAAGAATGTACATCCATTGAGTTTGAAAACAACCAATAGAAACATGAGATATAACATGAGGTGGATTATGATAGAACATTCTAGAAAAATGGAGTTATTGAGAACCATAATTGACATGTAAAAAATATGTTCAAAAATATAAAGTTTGAGAGTCATATCTTCTATCATTAATCGAAAGGGTATGTTCAATCGATAATTTATATTCAAAACTAAACAGGGTTTTATATGGTGGAAATCAATACACCCTATGAGTTATGGCATGGAAGGAAGCCCTCTTTGAATTATTTTCGTGTTTTTGAAAGTAGGGTTTTTATCTGAAACAAAGATGGAAATAAAGGAATGAATGTGTATTCTACGGATGAAGGGATATTCCTTGGGTATTCAATGAATATAAAAATCTAAAAAAGTTTTCATAAACACATTTAAAAAATTGTGGAATGTAGTGATGTGATTATCATTAAATATAAAAATACAAATGTCTCAAGGAAATCATATATTTATTTGATAGAAGATGAGGATGAATGTGGATATGAATTAGATCCAAAAAAGATGTAGAATAAGGCATGAAAGAAAATATATGATTCACCTCATGGTGTTGACTTAGAGGAAGAATCAAATGAAGAATCCATGGGTGAGAGAAAATATTATGAACATCAGATGAAAAATCAAAGAGAAGAAATTGATCGTTTTAACATCATTAGGGATTGGGAAACTCCCACACGGACAAGGAGAACAAGGAATAGTGAAAAGTCTTCATATTTTTAATTGTGGATCTATCCTCATTTGATGAAGATGAAATGGATGACTCATGGGTTAATTCCATGAATGAAAAATTGGACTAGATTAATAAGAACCAAACATGAGATCTTGTTAAGAGACTTGAAATCGGAAACATGATTAGTACAAAGTGTATTTTCAAAAATAAATTTGATGATCATGGAAATGTAATTAGAAATAAGTCACGAGTAGTGTGTAAAGGTTATTCATTGATTGAAGGTGTTGATGTGAAGAAACATTCTCTTCGGTGGCTAGACAGGAGTCAATCAAACTATTTCTTACCATGGAAATTCAAAGAGGATACAATGTGAATCATAAAGATGTCAAGACATCTTTTGTAAATAGTTTTCTTGAAGATGATGTCTACATTGAATTACCTATGAGATTTATTCTTAGTAATTATGAAATGAACGTTTGAATATTTAATAAGGATCAATATGTTCTAAAACAGGCACCAGAAGCTTGGTATTCTTGGATATATTCTTATCTGATGAAGTTCAAATTTAAAATAGGAGGGGTGGATCACAATCTTAATGTCAAAAATTATGATAAATATTAGTTCATGGTTCTGGTGTGCATAGATGATATTATATTTAGAGGAATATGGAAAGGATCAGTGGATGAAGTTTCCAATAACATGAAATTAGAATTTGATATGTCTATGATTGGTGAACTCGCATACTTCTTAGGGTTGCAAGTGATTTAGAGGAATTACTACAATTTCATTTCTAAGGGAAATTATACAACAGTGTTGATGAAGAAATTTGATATGCACGAATCCAAACTGACATCGAATCAGATTGAGGTTGGAAATAAACATCAAAATCATGACGATGGGACTTTTATAGATCTCATATTATATAAGAGAATCATTTGAAGCTTATTGTACATGACTGCGACATGGAGATATATTGTCTTTGAGGCAAGCATAGAGGCTCGGTTTCAAAGTAATTCAAAAGAAGAACATATAAAAGCAGTGAAAAAAGCATTAAGTACGTTCAATAGACTCATAATTTTGTATTATACCTTGCTTCATGAAAAGATGGTAAACTAAAAACAATTTCTAATGCTGACTATGATAGAGATGTTGTTGATTGGAAGTCCATAAGTTGTTGAGAATTCTTTATTGGTATGAAATTTGTGGGTTTCTTGAGTAAGAAATTGAAAAGTACTTATCATAGTACTAAGAGCGTTGTGTATATATCTTCTCTAATGGCATTCACTCTATTACTATGGATGAAGAAAAAACTGATTGATATCGGTGATTAGGTGAAAAAACACATGGTGATTCATTTTGATAACACGAGTGAAATTGATCCTAAATAGAATCCTATTAAACATTCTCGTATGAAACACATTAAAATTATTTATCACTTCATAAAAGGAAAAATTTAACAAGACATTAATAAAATGGATCATGTTAGAACTGATTATATAGTGATTGACATACTGACCAATACATTTTCGTCACATCTATTCGAGAAGAATCGGTTGAAACTCAGGGTTCAACCACTTGCTGGTACATAAGGAGGTTAATAAGGTTCTTATATTCCTAGTTTTTCTAACTATTTTAATCTATTTTATAATGTATTTTAGGTTTATGGGTGCGAAACCATCCAGTGGGAGAGTGCTTTGTGATTTACAAGTCAAAATTTTATTATACGGGTTTATTGATAGTGGGGGAGAATAATTAAATTAAAGGTTTTATTGTTCAAAGAACGAGGTTGAAATTTCAAAAGATGAAAGAGAATAGAGTAATTAAAAAATGTTATAATGATGGAGAATGATGGGCTACATGACACGAGGACCCAATTCATGCTCCTCTTTATTTCTACACTGATATGTTCTCATGTAGATGTATAGTGTTGGGTGATTTTTTTACTTCCTATCAGGTTTTGATTATTTCAGTTGCTTCATTGAATTTATCTAAAGATTTCCAATGAATCCAAAGAGGGATATTTTTGAAACTAAGGATGTTCTTTGCTGGAAATGGAATATATTTGGTATTTTATTGGTATTCCCAATTGGTTTGATTAATAATATTGCAAGAACGGTGATCTTACTATTGAAGTCGAAAGCAATATTGAAGGTGGTGTAATTTCCCAATGTTTTTCAATTTTATTCGACTCAAAATCCAGATTTTTTTAGAAAGGGTTTGATTTTTATACGAGTAAATGAGATATAGAATGATGAAGGAAATTAGAAAAGGAAGGGAACATTGTAGCATGTGTAATGGAATGTGTACCATGTACTATGAGAGGTTCACAGATGATGACGGGTGCTATGTGGACCAGAAAAAAAATTGTTCATAGAACTGAAAATGATTTGTGGTGAAGGATTTTAGTTCGTGGGTGGAATATAGTTCATGGGATAACGTGTCATTCACACAATCAAGGAAAAGTTTTGAGAAATTGTGAAGTGTGTTCTTTGTAGAGATATGGTTTAAATTTATGTTGCTGTGTAGAGAGAATGGAGGTATGAATACCACATAGAGGATATGTTTTGTAGGAGATGAATGATATATGGTGAAGGTGGTACCATATCAATGTTTTGGTAAATCTCATATTGGCGGATTTTGTGGATACATATATTTATGTAAGGAGAACTAATCCCTTCATTAATTCATGACATTGAGATAAAAATAATCCATGAGTAATTAAGAGAAATATTGAAGTAGTTCAATTAAATACAACATTGTAATGGCTTTAATTTAAATCTAAATCTATTTTGGTGAAATCCGTAATAGTTTTTGGAAGATATTACATGGAGATGTAGTAGTTTATGGATGAAGTAATCCTCTTGATGAAGTGGTATGCATAGGAGAGTCTGTACACGAAGGAAGAACATGTGATGTGTTTCTCTTGTAGTATTCAGAGAACGCGAGGAGTTACATGGATTGAGGTACTACAGAAAGGAATGAAGTATGAAAAATATGGTTAATGGAGGAGAAGTTAGGATGTGGTAAAGAAAAAGTAATCAAGAATATAAGTTAAGGTAGTTCGCGAAATCATATGGTGATGGAGGTACACAGTCGAGATTGGTAGAGGTGGTACAAAAAGGTGGTATCTAGAGAACTATAATACGTTGAAGAATAAGGCTAGTTTGCGGTGGACGATTTCTCAAAAATATTTAATGAGGATAATTAGATTACATTTTCAGGAAAAATGAGACTTCAAAAGTGCATCTATCTTTAGTTAAAGATGCATGATTACATTCCCACCCATTGAAATGACCTTTGTGTTGATAAACTGTGATCTAATTCTTCCTAATGTAGTATGAATGGTTTATTCAAAGGAAGTGATCTACCAGATGCAGTGTGCTATCCCTAAAACCTTGTAATGATGCTGCGCTGGGATAGAGTGCCTGTGCTAATCATTTTATTACAAATCTAGTTAATATTAGTGTAATTTGGTATGATCCACAACCTGTCAGTATATGCTCCTTGTATGTATTCCTTAGTGGTGAACCATGTAAAATTTTAATGTCGTACTTTGCATGAGATGTTTTTATTTTCTTTACATTCTCATTAGATATGATTAATAGGTTCCTACCATAATGAGAAAAAGATCAATCAGTTTAAAAGAAAACATTGACACCCTAATTCACCCTTCTACTCTTAGGGTGTTCAAGGGTCCTGTAGTCTGAGTAAATGATAAATCAACTTACCATCTTTTAGTGTCTCCACATCTTCAGTGTAATGACTATCGATGCTACCTTGATGTCATGGGTTACATAGTTCTACTCATGCAGTCTCAACTGACATGAATCATAGATAATAAATGACTCCCTCTGCATTATAACACAACCAATTCAAGTCCTTGATGTATCATAGAACACTACACATTCGAAACCATCCACCATAAATCTCATGATGGGTTCCATCATTAATCTCTTACTTAGCTAGTAAAAGAAATCATGTCACATTTTCATCCACATGAAGGGATACCACTTTTGGTAAAATATTTCAAGGGTGATATTGATCTAGAGAAATTGGGTAAAAACCCATATCATTACCCTACTAAACAAAGAAAACTCCACACATTAATAACACTCTTTGGTGGATCTGAAGAAACAATGGACTCAACCTTCTTCGAATATAATAATACTCCTTCCACTAAAACTACTCATCCTAGAGAGTGGACCTTAAAAATAATGAACAAATATTTGGAGAGATTACCATTAATAGATTTGTCTTGGTGTGGGTCCGGGACTATCCTCAAGTGTTTCATGTTCTCCTAAGAATCATGTAGAGTAGGATGTCATCAATTAAAACCATGATAAACTAGTTTACAAAAGGGATAAAAGATCAAACACATGAATCCAATGAACACTAATGGGGTGTTCATCATGCTGAAATTCATTACCATGTACTGATATTGATATTAGAAAAATATGAATTCCATATTTGTTATACCCTCATCCCATAGTCATAGATGGTGATAATCAAATATGAGGTAAATATTTAAGAACCATCATTCCCCTCTCAAATGATTAAAGATGATTCTGAATAATAGTATTTTATAATTATTCGTTACAGTAACTTAATTCAAGTGCAAGAAGTCCATACCAAAACAAAATCTCATGCCTGCCTTTTCAAAAATAAAAAAGTGGATTCACAGGGTGAAACAATATTTCACAAAAATCCATTATATTGCATGTCATCCAAATACAACCTCTTCTCATGATGCTTTATAGAATCCTTCATTTGTACTGGTGCAGATATCATGACTTTACCAAGATTCAAGTCAATGTAGAAGCCTATCTTTTCATGGGGAGGTAAGCCTAGAACATACTCAGGAATGATTTCATAATACGACTATACCATATTAGGGAACATGAGGTTCATAACATGCACTCATCCAAGAGTCATTCAAGATAAATGATGTGTTATAAGTTACACTATCCTCTGCTTGAGCCTATGCTTCTCTTACAAGGTTTATATGTCCCTTATAAAAGAATACATTGTCTCTTTACTATGGACACACAAAATTCTCTACCACAATTAGTTAATATTGGATTGAAATGTGGATATCATGTCCATACCTATGATGACTTCATAAGAACACATCACTAATACTAATATATCACATACAAAATTCACACTTACAAGTGTCAGATCACACTATTAGCATGTATGAACAATCACTAAGTCACCACCAATCAGAGTCTCTAACCGCAATGGTTGAGCCAATGGATCAACTGGAATCTATAATTATAAAACTAGAGAAGTGGAAGTGATGGAATGAATCAGACACGTGTCTACTAGTACTACAATGGAAATGTGAAAAGACAGATGTCATACATTATATCAAGCCTAGTGCCTCAAGGTCTTATGCATCCCCAGCCTGCACCTAGAATCATCCCAAAACTAAAAATCCCTAAGCATGTTGTGGACCACAAGGGGGTGGTTGTAGAAATAGGTTAAACATCCGACCACCTACTAATTATCTTCCATCACATCATCGTCATCTTCCACCCTAAAGATGACCATGATCCTACCACTTTCACTGCCTCAAGGGGCGATTGTCCATATCTCTATTAGTTTGAAAATGTGTCAAAATATTCTAGGCCTTATGTCCCTAACCATAGTAGGAGAAGAAACGCATATCCCTTAGATGATTTTATCCATCTTGAGACCCATTCACCACTAAACATGTGTCCTAAAGAATCATAAATTTCTGGGTACTTTTGACTGCCACTGGCTTCCTACCAATGAGGGATAATCTACTTGGTTCCCACTAAAAGAACCCAATTTCAACACTAATTCTTCCAAGAATCCCACCACTGCAATGGATTATTCAATCTCTCTAGATTAGTTGAGATTGGAAAGGGATATAAATTATGTTAAAATATCCAAAGGTTATACATTCACAATGTTCTGATCCTCGAATAACTGATACTTTACCAAATCCAATGATTAATGTGAGATGTCATTAAAACTCATGGAGTATGCCTCAATGGTCATAAATCAATGCTGAAGATATTAATTCTTATAGATGTACACTAATTTAAACATTTTTGTAAATAAAACCCCATATAAAAGAGTCTAAAAATATGACCATGAGGGAGAAGTCTCATTGTGTGACTATGTTACTAATATCCACTATAACGTAGTGAAACCCTGATAGAGTCTCACTGTGTAGACCACGATATTTTTTGAAGGTGTCCTCACATGGTGGAAAATGAGAGTATCAAACTCTAGTTAGTCCTCAAGCATATGGGGTTTTGTATCTCACTTAACCTGGGATTTATCTACCTCTCAAACTCATGATGTGAACCAAACCAACATGTATCCTCTGTTGGTATTCATTGGACTAATATCTATTCAAGGAGTCGCGGTGTAGCTTGAATACCACCAGAGGTGTAAGCTTTAGTACATGGCCAGGTACTAAACCTTCATATATCGGTAGATCATTCACATGATCATGTAGAGTAATCAGGTATTGAAGTATGCATGGACGCATCCTGAAATAAAATATGATGTACCTTGGTTAAAAGATTATATTAAGGGACATAGATCAAGAAGTAAATGGAAATTTATCCATTCCAATATGATTCTGTTAAAAAAAATTCCTTTCAACCAATGTCTACATGTAGTGAGTCGAAAGGTATTTGATCATAGTCTTAGTGTATCTATATGTCCGCATCCAAACTAACTTTGGAGTCCCATGCATGAAATTTGAAATTTAATCATTAAACATTGTTTCGCCAAACCAATCTCCCTAACTTTGGTCCTAAATTGGAGATGACTACTATAATACCACTCTATCATGACGCAACCCACCAAAGTCCAACCCATGAATACCCTAATACCTATTCCAGTATTATAGTGGATGGTGACCATTACAATGTAGTAATATTCAAGAAATGTGAGGCATTAGCCTAAGGTGCTTATACACACACATCATCAAGACACACTATTCTGAAATTTAAAACAAATGAAAAATTGAATGCATACACTATTATCCCACAACCAGTTTGTGAGAGTAAAGTAGTAAATGTAGGAAAATGGGAGATATGAAATACCCAAAAAAACATTAAATAGTTCAGCCAACTCCATGTATGATGACTAAATTCAAATGCTTTCTATGGGAATACACCTCGTTCTATCAAGATCAGGCTATTCTCCAGCAACTCTACATCATCCAAGGACACAATCACGTGGGCCTTCATCTGCATATGTCCCAAAACATTTGGCAAGTCCCCATACAGGTGTGAGTATAACAATACCCAACAGGACACCCGAAAAGAACTCAACCCAAACCACCATGTAGAGTTAACTCAATTTAGAGATATGTTAATTAATGTATAATAGAAACTCCTAGATATAATTGCGAAATACACCAAGCCATGATTGAATAATAACTATCTTCCTTCGATATGATTGAGCTTGAAGGAAAGATCGTTTCTACTGAATCCACTAAACAATATTTTTTATCACCGGAGACACTCATCAAATAGGTGTATATCATTGGTCCTCATGTAATAATACCCATTGGTCGGAGATGTCCTTGATATCCCAGTAAGGGGTCACTCCCATAAATTCTAGGGGAAAACACAAATCAAATTTCGATCAACCAACTATTTTTCATAGAAAATTACAATGACACTACAAAACCTAACAATAGAGGCAACAATATACAAGATTAATTCTTTCCAGTAGTATGTCTTGTTGATTCCACAAACCCCACCATGGGTGAAAATATTTCATAGGAACACACTCCAGTCTCATGGAGGGACACCAAAAACTCTATCTGAGAATTGACCCCAAGTGGGGATCATGATACTATGATGTGAATGGAACAAAAAACTCTACACTTGAGTTAATTGGCCAAGGGATAACACTAAACCATGACCGGTACTAAATAATAAAATGAAGCTATTTAAAAAACTCATTAACGAGTTACATGGTTTGTAATAGGGGTAGACAGAGTGTTTAGCTATCCCCAAGGATAATTAATTGTGTTTTCAAAAAATTACTCAATATTTTCAAACTAAAACACCTTAGGTTTAACCGAGGTCATCCATGGTCATAATTTATTCAAATCCTTAACAATGATTCAAAAGGATAATATCAGTTAATCCATGCATATCCCAATGGAGTGTTAAAAAAGTGAGTAGTAAGGCCCCATTCAACATGAACTATAATGTTGACCACGAAATAATAAAATATCTATTTTCAAGGTTATTACCTCAAGATATATTTTTTCCAAAAATTCATCCACATCTAAAATCAAAACATGGATTTATTTTAAGGAAAAACACATAACCATTACCTTATTAATGGTTTAGGATGTTATCATATATATATAAATATCATTAAGGATTGAACCCATGTTCTATAACCTTAATCTAAATTAAATTAATTTAACCCTCCCAGGCCACCATTTGTAGTGACCCAGTCCTTTCATACATATATATTACATCATTTCAGAGGAATATTCAATGCATCTCATAAAAAACACGTCCACACACCATAAATTCCTTTTGTATATAGAGATTGGATACAAAGTACTCATATTTCATGAAATATATTCAACATATACCACATTGAAAAATTCTTAGACATACTAGACTTAAAACCATTATTCATGTACCAGGGAATGGAAATTTAAGAACATTCAATCTCATATGATCAATAGGGATATACATAGGAGATATTAATTGATAATCATATAAATGAATATGATAATCCTTAGGGTATTAAAACATGACCATAAGATACAATAGTCCTTCCCAATAATTAAATGACCATTAATTACAAATAATGGAATAAGACTTTTTCATAAAATAAGACATTATTCACAAGCATATAGGGTCACCAATAAACAATCATGAGCCTTTAGAACATATTGTATGTAAAAGATCAATGTTCGTGACATACATATATGAAGAGAAAATAATTTCATATTCAAGGATCATTTCTAGATCCATCATAACTGATTGGGTTGACTCCCCATTCTATCACGTCATTAGTCTAGGTTCACTCTCATGATTATCATTGGTCATAGAGTCCACTACTAATCTGGGTTGACTCTCCATTCTAGTTCTTACTGTCTCATGAAATACCCATATTTACCTAAATCATTAGAGGGATATATATTCTGGGTCTACACATAAAAATTTCAAACAATACACATGTTTTCAAAAAGATCATAAAAAATCATCATAAGATCATATCATAAACTAGGGAAAGGAAATATGTTTTATCATCATATCTTCATTTCATCATAGAATAATCGATTAAAAATAAATTCTTCCTATAAAGATACCATCATAACAATAATAAACCATCTAGATAATTAATATGTATTATATAAATGGATTATATTCAATGTAAAGTAAAATTAACCTCAAAATATTTTATCATATGTAAATTATTTTTGAGCATAATTGAAATATTTCAAAAGGAAAATAACATTTTCAATTTGAAATACCCTATTTAAAATCAAAATTTGTTAAAAAATGTGTTGGGAAAAATTGTTATACAATATCCATATAAACATTTAAATTATTCATCAAAGCAACAGGAAGTAATGAAAATTGTAAATTATGTTAATTAAATAGTCATGAAAACAAAGATTCTTTTCACACCATTGGTAAAAAGAACCTTATTTAGAAAACGTCAATGATATTCTTCATAAAACATTTTTTAAAAAATAAAAAATGAGTAAAAGTAATATTAAAAAAATCATAGAATATAATTCCAAAATATCCCTTGTTTTTTTTGAAAAAATTTATGTGGGAGAAATTTTTTTAATGACCGAAAGAGGTAAAATAATGCCAAATTTGTGTTAGAATATTGTTCGATAAAAATTTTGTGAAAAAGGGAGGAAAATGGTACTAAAACATATAAATTATAGAAATAACCAATGGAGAATAAATATTCAATGAGTTTATTTGATAAGGATAATATAATTTACTCACTAGAAAATCAAGACTAAAAAATCACAATTAAAATTGTATTGAAACCCAAATCTCTTACCAAAAGCATCATCTTACGACATTCACATCAAAAAAATTCATTTTAATAAATATTTATATTTTAAAAAGCAAATAAAAATCATCTTACTAAATAAATTACTATTTACTAGTAATTTTTTAAATTTCAAATTACTCTTTTATAAATAAATCATTCTTAAAATGGACATTCGGGTGAAAATAGGACCATTTTCAATTCATATTTCAATTTTATGGTTTAGATCACTAAACCTGGGTCCTGGTATAATCATATCCTAATGATTAATCATTATAAATGTAAAATATTTTTTCATCATAAAGTCTTTTATTATTATCCATATTAATGGGTGATGAAAAATTTATTACATTACAATCTAGAGGTGGTTGTTCATACGTTCACATGAGTGATGTTTCAAATTTTCTATGGTTGGAATAGAATAAAGCTAAATTATAATTAAAATTTATGGAATCATTATATATATATATATGATATATGTTCATTTATTTCTTCAATTACAATCTATATAAATAGAAAAAATATAAATTAATCACATCACTTCATAGAGTTGGAACTCCACGTGTATGCACGATGCACATTTTTGTTATTTAACATATGGAATGGTAATAATGTTGATAATATAATATATATTTTAGATAAACTATTTCATAAATATCATATTTAATCAATAAATCCCTTATAATTATGATCCATTAATTACGGTAATGGAAAATGTGTCATATTTCTATGTGGAGGAAATTGTTTATATGTTAGCTGAAGTGATATTTCTCATTTTCCATTTGATGGAAAGGCTGTACAAATTTTTTGATCTATAAACATCATAAAAATTACATATATTTAATATAGTTATTATTTTATAATGGATATTATATATTTAGAGGAATTATATTAATAAATAAAATTGATAGTACTTGGTAATGAGTTGTACCTCTATGGAGAAACCACCTTTGGATTACACATTAATCCATGAAATGATAGTATTTTGTAATGAATAAAAGACTTAATAAGTGATGTGGTATGTTATTATGGGACTAGGATTGGGTTTCTCCAAGGTAAAATTATCACTAGGTGTGGATAATATAGGGGAAGATATATCTTTTTTATTATAGAAGGGGAGGACTGACTTTGAATTTTCTAAAAGATTAAAATATAATAATATCATACTGAAAAATAAATTATCCCAACATACTCATATTATAGTAGGGTATAATATAATGACAAAATATGTCAATACAATAGGATTTATATAATTTTAAATAGAAATATTACCCTTACCTCTTAGTTTAAACCTTAGTGAACCCTTTTTATCCTTAAACGAAGTAACAAAATTATATTGTTTTTACTATTCACTGTGAGAAATGATTAATTTGAATTTAATAAATTATATTTTTGGGGCCATGTTATTTTTCATTAATTCAAAACGTTCTTGTTGGATGAAGTGGTGATTCTTTTAAACCTGTTATGGGATCACAAGATTAGTTTCTATGAAAATCTGGAGAAACTTTCCATGTTATATCTCTCAATACTATTGACCTATCCTTATGTTCAAAAGAATGTGAAAATTACATTATAATAGAGAAAAGTTTCTTAAACATTTGACAAGGGGGTCCATTAAAAACCCTATTTTCATAAGGAACATGTTTTTTGTGAGCTAATGAAAATATGCTTATTATTCCAAGAATAATTTGAAGTTGTATAGGTAAACGCCATGAAAAATGCATGAGGAATTTATATGAATACAGTATAAACATTCATTTTTAATATTGAGTGTGGAAGAATAAATAATTTTTCCTTAAAATAATAAATAATATATAGCATGAGGAAATTTTGAAGGTTTCCATGAAATAATAAATTCATACACAAATATTCAATGGAGTAAAGATGATGATTTATTTAAAGGGGATGAAAAAATGAAGTCATATATTATTTTCATGGTGATTTTTTGAAGACATTTAATTGTATTAGATCAGGGTAATTTATCTATTCTTTGTTATATACTTCCATTCTATTTTTGGATTAGTTTTATGTATTTTTTAAGACCTTGTAAAAAAAATAAGGGCTAACCCACTGGCATGTCTTAGTTGAGGTCAACCTCAATATTTTTGGGCTAGGAGGTCAACCACACTCAAGGGAGTACCCTGGAAAGAACATGGAAAGGAGGAGTCATAATACCAACTATGTGAGGGTGGTACAGACTATGAGGCCTAATGAGCACCTAACAACAGGTTAACATAGTTTGGGCTAGAAACCCATAAGTGTCATTGGGACACCACCTGTTCAGAATGGTCTGTGGGGTCACATTGTGCATGTGTAATTGGATCCAAACACTATTACTATACTGACTGATTAATGATCACTTATTTTATTATAAATTTAAGAGGCACCTATATAAAGATTAGATTCCATACATGCTCCTATAGATACTATTCATACTCAATTAGAAATAAGAAAATAAAAAGAACCATCTGATTGAACAATTCCTTGATGTTCATTAATCCCAAAATATACATAATAGAAATAATATTATTGTGTTCAACCTCGTCCACCCAAGGAAACTATCTTTTTGAGATCAATATGACTATCCACCGCAGGACAAAGAGTCAAACTCAATTTAATTGAGTACTTTTAAAAATATCTTGATTTGAAGAAGGATTCGACTAAATATAATCATTGTTGTAGCATGAAGGAGATGTTTTTGAGAGATTAAATTACATTACATGAGTAAATATTATGATTGAATGATTATCATTTCCAAATTAGCAATAGATCAAACAATTGTAGGGAAACAATCAATCGATGAAAAATAATACCACTTGATGGATTGAATACAATCATGAAGGACATTTTATAATGATCAACAATTATTAGAAAACTCATTCTTTGCATTAATTTTAACTAGAATGTTTTTATAATTTATTGGTTTCATATAATGAATAATATAATACCACAAAAATTACTGAGGAACTAGATGATCATTATAAGTGATCAAGCAAACACATTGTCACCTTCATAGTGGTGGGAGAAGCCAACAATTTCATAATTAAAGATATATTGTGATGTTTAGGGGTTTAAATAATCCATCAATGATTCCTTAAAAACAAGGTTTGATTGTTTAAACTTGTTTATACAAATTAGGGAATGGTTGAGAGTTGGTGATGATGTAATGCTGGGAGGTCGAGAGAGAGAGAGAGAGAGAGAGAGAGAACTATCATATATAAAACCAGAGTATCCAAGTGATCCAAATAACATAATGGAGATTATAAAAATCACACTATTTTTATGAATAATAGAAGGAGTATCTCATATGGTCTTATATACATGGATCATAAGAAATTTGGATAAAAACCCCAAGACAACACCTATATCACGCAAAAGAAACTTGTATGACATCCATGTCTTGTAAAAAAATTGATAGAAAAACACACTAGAACCTCTTATCATATGAATCATATACACAACGTAACCTTGGATTACGTGAAATTATATAAAATGAACTCACAGAGATTCATCTTGTTACTTGATGTATCACATGGAAATCATCTCACATCTCATTATGTTATTTGATATGAAAGGTGAACACATACCCGATGTCATGTGAAGGACCTCCTGCATAGTATTTTTGTTTATCTGAAAAAATGAAGATGAAACCATGGGAAATACCTCCTGTATTAAATGATTTTTTATGATAAACCTATGGAAGAAACCAATTTCATGCTGGAATTTTACCAGAAGCACCTGATTCATACAAGATGGAATCCAATGGAACATCTACTATCTTGAAAAGGGAACTGTGAACAATGGATTGGGGTATAAGGTAAAAATATGTTTCTCACACATAGAAACATGAGGATAAATCCATATGAATACTCCCTAGATATGGAAAGTCTGTAAACATATGTAACGAATCCTTACTGATCATGTGATGGAGGTTGATGAAATTCATAGGATCCCTTCATACGATATATTGAGGATGGTATATTAAACCCATGAAACCCATGAAATCCACACATAGATACATGAAGATGCATTCTTTGAGAAATAAGATAAATAGTATATAAATACATGAAATACTTCCATACAACATCTATTGAGAATAAAATCCAAATCATAGGAGGCAGATTCTTGTGGTCATCAATAAATAGGAATGTGAAAGAATACATGAAAATTACTAAAAAAGATCATAATTAAATATTATAAGTGTTTAGAAACCATAAAATCCATCCATGAGGTGTTATTAATTGATAATGAAGCCAGGTAAAGACCATAAGAGCTTATATATGAGTTGACAATGATTGATAATTTAACAATACAGACTGAGATAAAAATTTTCAAGATACTTCTTACATTAAAATATTCATGTAGAAGTTGTGTGCACCACCTGAAAAATTTCATGTGCGGACATAACATCATCATTAAGAAGAATCAATGACTTATAATCTATTTCACTTAGTTAACCGATCAAATATAGGTGATCATATATTTTTTAGGAAGACTTGTAAGCATTGAAATGATTCATAAATTGTAAATGTGAATGTCTGATCCCAAAAGAACATGGGATAAGATCAATAGATAAAAATTTAGTTGATCAATCCTTGAATATAGGATTAAGCCTCTTGTTTGTAGATGAAATATAGAAGTATCTTGTATTATTCGGGAGAAAAATTCTCTAGGGTGGATTCTGGAGCAGGACAATGTCGATTCTAGTAACACAAGGGGATGTAGTATAAAGAACATCTTGTGTGGATTTAGGAGAGAAACAATGCGACTCTATATTGGCCATTATAATTTTCTATAATTTTATAGTGAAGAATCTGTGTTGTGGAGAATATCCAACAAGAATAGTAACATGTCTTTGTACCAAAACCTATAAATTTTTATGTTTTGTGACTTTGTATTTCATTAATTATTAAAGGTAAGGCAGAGAGACACAAGAAAAGTAGATCAAGTATTTAACCATCCACACAAGTCTATATTAAAAAAAAAATTTAAAAAGATAAAGTGATCACTGATTCACCACCTCCCATAGTTATATCACAATGATATGTGAACTTTAATTAGTATCAGAGAAAATTTCACCTAAGAATAATATAACTAAATTATAAGGATAGAGAATATAAATTTAGTAAATAGTATAGGTATTGAAATTTTCAATGGTGATAACTATCATGGATGAAAAAATATAATGATATTGTATATCTTATCACTTTGGATTGATGTGAGAGATGTTATTATAGTGGATTATCCATCATATAATGAGAAATATAATATGAATTTTTAATTTAATAGGAACTTGGTGAATTATTGAAAGGATCAAAATGATATCCTGAGGGTCTTATTAGAGAAGATTTACACTAAAGTGATTCATCTCCAAACATCCAAGGAAATATCGGATAAACTCAGAAGTATTTATAATGATAATCTTAATGTCAATTAATATAATATTCATATTTAGATATGTATATTTGATGATATAAAAATGGGTGATAAAAAAAGAGTTGATGAATACAATATAGCAGTAAATGAGATTGTTTGTAGCATCAGAGTTTAAAATGATATGATAGATGCTTCAACCATTGAAAAGAAGATGATGATAAAATTTCTAGTTAGATTTGATGCAAAATTTTTTATATAGGAAGACCAAGAAAATTAATCTTTTGATGACCTCCATAACATTCTCTTGGAATTTTAAATGATAAAAATACAAGATTTTTTAAAGGATGATAAATATGATATGGCCTTTAAACCCACAGTGACATGTCAAACTAGTGTTGAAGTTGAACCATAATCAAGTGATTCCTAATAATGATAATCCAAGGGGGGATAAAATCAAATGATGATGTTATATACAAGAATATATTATAGAAATAGAAGTGAAAATGGAAATAATCCACTAAAGTAAATTAACAACCACGGGGGTAGAAATGATGCATATGAATTTCCAAATAAGAATATCAATGTCACCACATAAGATGAAGTAGAAGAATAATTCTTGTAAATGTTTAATAATTTGAAAATGGGTGACTATAATAGGAATAATAATATGTACTAAATGTATAATTGAATAAATTTGATGAGTATGTATATTTATGAATACTCCTCTTCATGTATTGGGATGGAAGTTGAATAAAATTTTAAAAATATTATGTTTTTATTAGAAAAACTAAAACATTTAAATACACATTTTAAAATGAATATGGCTAAGAGAGAACTGAGCTAGATTGGTACATGAAAGATATTATTTAATCTACTCATAAGAATAACATAAATCTCTTGAAGGATAACGGAAACCTACAAAATGAAAGTGTTTAATGTGCCATAAAACAAGAGACTCATATTTATGAGATAAGGGAATATGTGACTAATATATATATTCATGAACAAAAACTAAAATCATATAATGAAAATTCACCTAAAAAACAATAATTCAAAAATTATGATACTTATTTCATTGAAGATAAAAAACTAGATAGTTTCATGATAGATGAAATTGAAAATATGGTTACTAGACTAGAATAAAAAAAATTATAGAGAATGAGGTTCAATTATATAATATATAGTCAATGTTTCTTTTGTCTCAAAGAATATGGAATATAATGAATGTCTACATCACCAATGTTGTTGAACTTAAGAGAGAATATTCTATAGCTAATGGGAATAAGGTCAATAGTAAAATGTTTCGAATATATCTAATGAATATCAATGTATATTTTCTAACTAAAAATGTGTGCCAGAGATAAAAGACTAAGTCTTGATAGAACAATATATAACATGAGAAAAAATTTTCCCTGAAGGAAGACGAGACAAATTTAGCTTGAATGTTTCATCCTAAGAAGAAAAATACATAATCTGTAAAAATTAATAAAATAAAATATTCAAAGTAGGATTACTCTAATTCGATAAGAAGAAGAAATAGATGATACTAACAGTGTTGTGATGTTTTTGTGCATAAAAGATTTTTATGCTGGTATATGGTGTCTCGAATTTAAATAAGACATGAATCATGGGGAGGAATTCTTGACATATGAAATCAAGTTATCTGAAAGAGATACTTTTTACCAACACATCATACAAATTTTCAATAGATAAAACACTTGAAAGAATTAACGAATTTCATGGTAGATATGTTCAAGACAACCTATAATTTGAGAAATTAAATGTTAGTTCAACAATTAAAATTAACACAATTAAATATAAATACAATACAACTAGTTAAGGAGGAAATAATCAACAGTGTAATATGTCATAAAATCAACAAAATAGAGAGAATCAAGAAAGAATTTTTTGTTATCTGAAATAATGAAAATTATGAGTCCAAAAAATTGGATAATGGCCAAAATTATACTATAGAAAAAGGAAATCAAGTGGCAGTAGTTGAAGAAGATAAATTTTTTAAGAAGTTATCTACAAATTATGGCTTGAAAATCAATAATTGTGAAAAATGTGAAAAACTTGGCATGCCATAAGATATTGTATAATAATTATACCATCCCAAGAAGAATTAACGTGGAAGATATGGAAATTAAAAAAACAATGCATCTGATATAGAAAATGAATGTTCATCTATATATGATGTGTCCAATGATATAAAAAATATAAATCATACCTTTTATGAAATATAAGAATAATAAGAATGAGTTTATATTTATATGAATCTTTCATTCTAAATGGTATCTAAATGAAACAAATAGGTATATATTTATTCGAATATATATGAATTATTTTTACTAACATTCATGGAATTAAAAAATATTCTTTTATCCCATGATGGGGATAATTGATTAGTAGAAGCTATTAAATATTTACTAAACTATGAACAACGTATTAATAAACATGTTTATAAAATTTAATGTGAGGAACACTAATCACACATTCATTTCTTACTCCTAGCAATATTAATTTTCTCTATTATAGGGAGTTATTGGTTGATGAAATAATAAGGTAATGGTGCAGAAATATCTTTTTAATCCAAAAAACATTGAATTTTTTGTTGAAATATGTGCAAGACATCGAATTTCATTGACAAATACAATTATTTACAGCCCCTTGGATAAGAATTGAGACATTTTGAGCATGATTTAATTTTCATGTCTGTTAATGGACATGTTAGACATACTTTTTTATATTTATATTGTTTTTAATATTGTGTCTTCTCATGTAGGCATATTTTTGATTAACTGAAGTATTATTCTAAAAGAATTAGGTGTGATCATTCATCATTTATATGTGTTCTTGAAATTTTTATAAGGTATATGATAATGATTACTTAATAAGACACCATTTTTCTTTTTCAGATTGATTGTAAACTAGGGGAAAAAGTTATCCCCACATATTTAATTATGATATGTTTGGATATTGATAAAAAAATAAAACAATAGATAATATTGATCCGAGGTTTCATTTTTTTAATATGTCTATATGTGATGGTGGATGAAGTGGAAACTATTGGAAAAGTTGATATGGAATCACTTTAAAACATTGGATGTTAGGATTGATAATGTCTCTAAATATTAACTTGGGTGATTGTGGAACTACTCTCATGTCCCAATGCATTTTCCAATTGTACATGGAGAGTGCACATTGGATTAAACATTTGACAACGTGAAGACCATACACATAATTATTTTCATGAAGAATAAGTTTTTTTGTTAATGAATGTAAATAATCTTATTATTTAATGAATAATATTTGTAACTATAGGTGATGTCCATTAAAAATTCACGATGATGGGTTATAAAACCCAGAGGAAATTCATTTAAATGAATTATTGAGAGTGGTTGAATTCATAAAGGTTTCCATGTAACAATAAATAATATATTTAATGAGAGAATGTTAAAGGTTTACAAGAAAAAATATATTCATACATGGAGATTGAATGGAGTGAATATGATTATTTATTATAGGACCATGAAAAAAATATAATCATTGATATTTTTCAAGATGGTTATTTGACGAAAATAAATCACCTTGGATTTTGGAATTCTTTTCTGTTTATATTTCTATTATATTCTTCAAATATTTCAATTATATTTATTATGAACCTGTATAAATTTTTTCATAATCCATTGTCACATGTTCTCTAAGACCAGCCTTAGCTTTGAGGGGCAAAAATGTCAACCACACTCAAGGGAGCAGCCCATCACAACCTATGGATGGAAGAAGGAATAGTATAGACTATATGTGGTAGAGACCATTTGTAAGGCCCATAGATAATATGACTATTGGATCATATAATTTGAGCCATAATCCCTCATCTTCTGGTGGACTAGTGAAGGTTCAATGCATCCCATGAGGTAGTGGTTTTCATGTATAACTAGTGACAAACCCTATATTCAGATTGACCGATCACGGGTAACTACGATTTATATAAACCAGAGAGCAGATTATTAATAGATTTGATATGGTACACCACCCCACAAATACTATTTACATTTCTAATATAAAGGATGAAAAAATGGATATTGTTTTATTGAACCAATATACCCCATCTATTGATCCCACACTACTCTTATTGAAATCATGGGGTTCATATTTATCATTATCCACCCAAAGCTGATATCAGTATGTTCTTAGGATAACTAGAATAAAGAATTAAATGAGATAGACTTTATTGGGTTGAGAAATTTTATACATATAATTATTTTATAAAGGATTCATCTGAGGATAATCGATGATTTCATATGATGGAGAAGTCGTTGAAATATTCACTAACATCACATGAGTATTTCACATGAACGAAAGAAAATAATTGTGTGATGATGTATGGATAATGAAATAATAGGGAGATAAGAAACAAAAGAAATGAAATGTAACATGAAGGATTTAAAACCACTATTGAATCCATCCCATGAAGAACAACGATCATGGGAAGCCTCATTCTTTACATATTTTTAATGATAATGTTCTTCAATTTAGATATTTCATCGCTTGAAAAAATAAAAAAACGTGAAACATTGAGGAAATGCATGTTAATTATAAGTGTTTATGTAATCACATGATAACCATTATAGTTCATGTATAATTCAATATTTTTCTCATTTAAGAGATACCAACACATAGAATTCTAGCAGGAGTACTTGACATGCCTTACAAATCAGAGACAAGTTTTTTCTACTCACTTATATAAATTTATGCAAACAAAATAGTAGGTGTTGATGTAACTTTGAAAGATTGAGAGACAATCCTCCATACATAAAATGATATTATTTTATTGATCCAAATCAAATATAGGAGATTACACAAATCACTTTGTTTTTTCAAAAAATAGAATGAGTATCTTGCCTGATTATACATACTCTGATTAGGCGATTGAAGTTAGAAGAACCCATAAACACAACATGTTTCATCAGAAAGAAACCCAAAATACATATAGTTATTGTGAAGGGATTTAGAATTAAAACAAAATTCACCTCTTGTTACATGAATTATATATGTAAAGTAACTTTGGCATAGATGAATTTACTAAGAATGAACTCAGGGAAAGTCATATTGTCAATTGATGTATCTCATGGAAATAAACTCCTATAAGAAGAGGTTATTTGAATATACATACATGGAAAAACACATTTTCACATGAAGTACCTCCTTCATATCCTTATTTGGTTATCAATAGAAAATAAGGTAACACAGAGAACCAGTCATATAGTCTTGTGATATTGTATGAGGAGATACTTGAAGACACAACCTGTGTAACATGAGTTTTCATGAAGCACATCATGCTAATGTGATGGAATAAGAAGGCACACCTCATACCTTGAAAATGAAACTGTGGTAAGTGACATGAGATCTCATGAATAATTTAGTTTCTTAATAAAAAAACTTGAGGAGATATCCATGTGAATACCCCTTGTAAAAAATAAGTTAGTGAACATATCATATGAACCCATGACAATAACCAAAAGGATGTAGAAGAAATTCGTGATATCCCATCATGAAAATGAAGGGGGAAGGTGTATTCAATCCTTGCATCCCATGAAATCCATGAATGAATGTAAAAAGAAGAATCTATTGAGAAATAAATTTTAATATTATATTCTTTCATGAATTACATTCATACTCAATCTATTGATAAAAAAATTAAATTGAATCGAAGAAGATGGGTGTGATAATCAATACACATGCATGTGAAAAGATACCTAATACAATGTATTAATTATCATAATATCATATCCTACAGTTTGAGATTCCTTGAAGTGTGATTAATTGAGGATGATGTTTGGTAAAATGTCAGAGGAACATATATATGAGTCAATAGTGTTTTGATAATTAACAAATATTGGATGAGATGGCATTTTGAATAATCATTCTTACATATAAATATTCTTAAATATGTTGTGTTCATTAATTTGGAACAATTATGTGATGCTGATACTTCATCATTAGAAGGATTTATAGCCCATGAAATTTTTATACATAAAAAACAGATCAAATACCTATGATATGATATTTTTTTGAAATATCAAAAATATATTTTGAGGATTTTTATGTGGACATGGGATTTTTGGATCCAAAACGATCATTGGGTAATATCATCAGATCGACCTACAATTCATCAGGCCTTGATGATTGGATGAAGCCTCTTTGTTAGAGCTGGGAACAACAAGTCACTTTTGTGATTCACTAGCAGAAGTCAATGGTGTGGATTCTGGAGTAGCCTATATGGAATCTATAACACTATGTAATGTATTATAGATAACCATTTTTGAGGACTCAGGGGAGGTAAAACATGACTCTATATCAACCACTGTAATTTTTTTCAATATTATAGTGGATAATTCATGTCATGTTGAATAACCAAGAAGTAAAGGAGTATGTCTTTATACAAAACCTTATTAATCAATTTTTTTACATTTTTATTAATGTAATTATTGGATATAATTATGAGAAAGACAATAATATTTTATTAAGGATTTAATCATCATCATAGTTTTAATTCAAAAAAACAACTTATAAAAAGAGAAACGATCACAGATTCACCCATACCCCTCTCAGTGATTTCACAATAATATGTGTACTTCAATATTAATAATTGTATTCTAAATATTTAATATATTTTTAATGTTTAAATTTCTATAAGTGTTTTTAATTCATTTTGAAAAATGTTTTCAAAATGCAATGAAAATCATTCTATAAAAATAAATTTTTAACCTTAAAACTGAGTTTAAATTAATTCCTTTCCATATAAAATATATTATATGAATGAAAAAATATTTTATCGAATATATAATAGATTCATTTCATTGAAATAATTATTAAAATGAGTTAATTTTAATTTATGACAATAAAACCACATTGTTGACATAAAAATTATATTTTGAAAAATGTGTTTTGAAGATCAAAAAGTGATCTTTTAGTAAAATAAATTACTAAGATGATTGAAATGTAAATAATTAGATTATTTGTAAGTAAATGAGGTTTAATATAATTTAGGGTAAAATTTATTGAATAATGGGACTTTTTTGTAAATAATTGAACATTTTAAAAAACCATTATTCTCCATATTCAATGAAAAATAAATCCTTTCAAAAATTTTATAATTCTATTTAAAACTATTCTTAAATTAGAAGAAATTAATTATAATATTGACTCATAAATGTAAATAAAAACTAATTTTGATGAATATATTTTTCATGAGGGATACGATGAATTTACTGAAAATTGGGTACTTATTTATAATGAATTAATTAGTTCTTTATATAAAACATGTATACAAAAATTTACATATTGTGGTTATTAATATTTATATAGAATATTTTATTTGATATGATATAACAATATAATATATTATGGTTCATTTATACTAGAGGTTTCATGTATCAAAATTTTTTAGAGAAAAATAATTTTATTTTAAGATAAATATATCGGATAATTGCAGGGTGTTATAGTTCCATGTATTGTAGAAGATTATAATTCATGTATAAAAGAGATGAAAGCCACATATTTTAAATGATTATAGAACTCGAAACATGCAATATTTTTTTGGATTAATTTTTTTTCATAAATCTTATTGAATCATTTGTGTCATTTGATGATACTCAATGACTACAACATTTATTTATTACTCTTGAATAAGTATTGATCATATTTAATATAAAGAGAATGGGTTTTATTTATTTTATGGTGTGGATAAATCATGTTCATTTTATGTTTATGGTTATCATCATATTGATAAAAAGTGGATAGAGGATTTTTTCGTCTCATAGTTCATTCACCAGATTTGGTGGAGGTTAAAGAACAAATTCAGGCATAAGAGTATTATAACAACCCAAGATTCCATGTTATGCTTCTCTTTGAATAATACAGTTGTGTGAGTTGTATGCAACATCATGTTCTAACAAACCACAACAAATCAAACTAGTAAATATGAATAGTAATACCCACTATTGGACAATTTATAAATTTTATCATTCAAAATGGACTTTATTTTAGGATTCGTAATATCTAAATTATCTTAGGGTGACTTTTTGGTTTTTTCTGAAAACATTCAATTTTTGATGAATACTGAAAAACACTGAATTATAGTTTAAAACCGAATTTTTTTTTAAATAATAATTTATTTTATTTAAATTTATTTTATGTCAAAATAGATACATAATAAAAATATAAGTTCAATGTAATTCGTTGGATTCAATTTATAATAATTTTAGATATATAAAAATTTTATTGAATTTTATTCCGTCTTTTACCCACCACCTAGGAGAATTTTTAAATTCACATAAAACTTAATTTTACCACTTCTGTGAGTTGAATTTCAAAAATTCGAGAGAAACAATTGATATCCGTAAGAATAATGTAGTTCAATATGATTAAACTAATTTTGGTTAAATAGTATCTTTTTACTTTTATTTACCACAATTAAAAGTAAATATGGTATTTAAGGGTAATAATGATATTATTATTACCCTAACACATGTCATAATTCTATTGGATAAGTTTAATTCGAAAAAAAAACCTTAGTAATAAAATATTAACCTCTTTGGTCCACTTGTATTATATTAGGACTGTTATTATTATTTTATGTAAAGAAGAGTTAAAAGAGTTAAAATCAATGTTTAATAACTAAAACAATTTTAATATAGGGTTATACATATGATAAATTCGACTATAAATATTTATTATAAATATATTTTTTCCTAGATAATTGTATTTTATTTATATTCTTTAGTCATGAAATAAATTAATATATTTATGACACAATGATGATGCAGTAATTACATAATTAATGAAATATTAAACTAATTGATATTTTAAATATCCAAATAAATGTAATTTGATATTTTTTATGAATTAAACTGGTTTTATAGGTTAATAGGACATATTAGGTTTGGTTTGATGAATATTAATCGAAATAATAATGATGTGATGAATTTAGAAAAAAAAATACCAAATAGTGTCAAAATTGACCTAAAAGAGTTTTTAAAACAAATATTATATTATTAATTGATATTATATTATTTAAAATGTATGGTTTGTCCCAAATATGTATGTAATTATGGATTTATCATTAATTAACAACTTGTGGTTCTTTTGAAAGTATATATTATGGTCATTAACCATATAATATGAAAATACAAAGAGACATGGTAAATGTCAAACTATTTAGCTAAGAGTTAAATCTAAAAGATAAGGTTAATTTATTTACCCTAACCTATCTAAAACATATTTGATGTGTGGTTTGTGACCCATCCCCACCTTAACCATTAAATAACTCATTTTTGAGCCATTATAAATCGAAAATTGTTTTATTATAAAATAATATTTCAATCTTTTCCTAAGGTTCCCCTCACCCCTCCTATAAGAGGGCACTCCCCCTTCTCTCTAATTAACACCTTATAAGACATTTGTCTCGGCCAAAATCTACCCATATACCTGCAAAACTATACTAACTTCATCCTAGTGTCCTTGCTTTGGTCATAAATCCAACCAATGGATCCCTTTTGATCAAATCAAAAGGAAGAACCCAAAGAAGAGGAAAATATTTCATCACCTTTTTCAAGTTCCTTTCTTCTTCCACTTCCTCTTTATTTTTTGTTTCCATTAAAAAATAATAAATAATATATATTCAATATACAGTGATGTTATTATAATTATTTTACAACCTTATTCATTATTCTATCCATCCTCTGAATGACATGTCACCTTATGTGCGTACGTACGGCTTACTGTCTCCACGTCGTGGTGTAATTGTTATTCATCACATTAATATTTGGTTGGGTATAATAATGATGTTTAATTTATATAAATAATAAATATAAATTTGTAATGATTCTATATATATGATATAACATCCAATTATATATTATTTTAATATCAATTGAATGATATTGTCGTTCGTGCTTACGTATAGATTACCGTCTCCACGAACGCGATGAGATTCATTCCCCATATGAATCAATAAGAATAATTTTTATTTTATGATTAAAAATAATGATTATGAACATAATATAATTATTTATATAAATCGAATACATCATATCCGTAAAAAACATGGCTTACGTAACCAAGTATATAACAGAAAACGAATCAGTTAACACCCGAAACGACGATAATATTAAGATAATATTAACAACGAAATGTTAAAAGATCATATATGATATAATATTAATGTATATGATTCATGTATAATTTAATAACAATTATTTCTCCCTTATATAAGAGGTTAAACTACCCTCAAAAATGGAAAATTACAAGGTAATATTGAAATCTACAATCTCTTCATTATTCGAGGTTGTTTATAAGTAATTATCTAATGGGGACTCTTTATCATCCACATCCATGTTTCTTAAAAATGTATATCAATACATTTTTACTATTTTATAGACTATGGGTTAATGTCATATATACCTTTTTTGACTTTAATAAGATGTTTATAAATGAATCTTTCTGTTGATTTCCAAACAAGTTACTTTTTGACATTTTCCTCATATTTATGGTAATAATGATTTTTAACTTATATGGTGGGTGCGGCTATTTTACGCCATTATAACATCATCGAAGATTCCCTTAAAATATTATAAGAATATTTTAAAAATAAATTTTTTCTTAAATTACTTCAAAATAGAAATAGATATTTCCCTAAAAAAGGGTTTGATTTCATATTTGTCAACATCCTTTGGTATATTTTAAGTTTATTTGAAGTTGATTTATTTTGATACAAAACATCCATATTTTATTGACGTTTTTGTGAAATTTTTTATTGTGGATGTGTTATTTTTACACCATTCAAGGTTTATGGATAATTTATTGACATTTTGTATGAATATTTTAATAATAATGTTTATGTTATGTTTAATACTTTTCATATGAGGAATGTAGTGGACTTAGTAAATGACGGATGGAGACTACTATAACACCTCGATGCATATGTAGGTCACATGGGACAAACTATTGTCTTGGCGCAGGGCCTTGAAAAATTTGTATTTTTAGTATTGGTACAAGGACTTGACTATTTGGATATGAAAGTCTAGAATTATACATTCCATCATTATGAAACTGGTTATTGATATTTCATGTGATTATTCGACTAGTATAATATCTTTGTGAAAAAGTAAATGGAATTATATGATTTTACCTTTTCTATATTATGTTGAATTTAAAGTTTAAAAGGATTTTGTTTTAGTCTTATAGATTTCCTTAAATTTTTATGCTTATTTATGAAAGTTTCTGCTATATTGTTATTCTTACTGCGAATTTGAGCTCACCCCTTTCTATGTTTTATTTTTCCTAGGATTTAAAAAACTATATTATGACTGACCTGAAGGTATAGTCTATGGGATCTCAATGTTTTGTCTTGAAATAATGTTGTGGTATTTTTCCATTTCATGATGTAATGTAAACCAAATGAATGTATCTAGTATTTCCAAGGATACTAAACTAATCGGTATTTTGAGACTTGATCTTTTCTGATCATGCCAATGATATGTAATAGTGCACCAAATCTGGGCTTCTGGGGTTGGGGTGTTACAGTTGGTATCAGAGGATGTTTATTAAAAACCTTGGAAACTAGATTTAGATAAACTCCGATTAGAGCACATAAACCTAAGATAGACTTTTAGGATTATTATAGAAGAACTTACAAGAGTTTTGGTATTGTTGAAATTTTTTGAGTTTTCCAACCAATACATCCATGTCTAGATACGAGCAGGTAAAGGCTGCTCTGGCATAGATGTACCTAGGAGTAAAACTGGAAAACACCGCTTTGAACTAGACTCGAATGGGAACTGGTGCACGACAACGGTCCTTGCTTCACCCTTGGTTACAACACTCCTGGGGGGGGGGGTATGCTTATGATAATTATCATTTTCATTACAAAACATTATGAAGGGTTTATGAGCATATAATTCCTAAATGAATTTTTTTATGATTATGGATTATATCCATAAAGTATTCAATTTATGTTATGTTTTTTACAATTTAGGAATTATGTATTTCGATTCATAAACTAATTTAGTTTATGCCATTGTTTAGAACTGGCGCCTAGTGGAAGGAATGAAAACCCTATCAATGCACACACTCCATTTTGGGATTTCACTCCTACTCAAGATAGTTATAATGGAGATGTGCATGCAACTGGTGCTGAACAACTAATCACCATACTAGGGAAAACTCACTCAGGTTATGAATAATAACCTTACCTGTATGGGGCACCCTAATCCACAGTGTGGAGGATTAATGTTAGATCACTTCCTGATGAAAAAACCACCAATATTAAATTTTAGTACAAATCCATTAGTATCTGAGCAATTGGTAAATTCCTTAGTGAAAATATTTCATGCCTTGGGGAGTAGTGAAAGGGAAAAAGTTTCCATGGTAGTTTACCACCTCACTACAGATGATGATCAATGGTGGTCATTGATTCAAAACAAAAATTAAGATGATAAAGTATCGAATATGTAATAGAGGGAGTCAAAAGAGCTTTTCTTAGAAAAATAAATTCATCGTGACCATCGAGCGGATATGGAAAGACAATTTCTGAGTCTGAGGCAAATGGAGGATAAGAATGTCGCAATGTTTGAAGCTAACATTATAGGGTTAACAGGGCATTCTTTAGATTATATATGTATCCCAAGAAGTAGGATTGATCATTTATTTTATGGCTTAAAACCATTTCTCCATCGAGCATTTTTCTCACAATCCTTCTCGTCGTATGAAGATATTGTCTCATGTGTTATCAAGATAGAAAAAGAATTATGTAAGTCTTACGACTTTAAAGCAAAGAAAGAGAAGAAGAGATTTTCTAAACACACTAGAAATAGAAATAAGGGAAAGAAGGTAAAAGATAAATATCTATCATACATAAAATGTGGGAAGGAACACCCTCGTACATGCCTGAAAGGAATGAGAGTCTGTTACAAGTGTGTTGATGACGATGATAAAGAAAAACTTATCTTTTGAGAAGAATCATAACCACCGGATTCTTATCTTGATCCACCAACAGTAGCTCAACTGAATTCAATTATTGTGGAGGAATATAATGAAATAACAGTGGGTGAGGAAAGGAATGTTCAAATAGGGGATGTAACTATTGTGAAAGAATATGTTGATGGGTTTCCAGAAGATTTACTTGGACATCCTCCAGAACGAGAAATTGAGTTTTCCATTTATTTAATTAATATATCTAGGACCTTATCAAAACCCCTAATAGATTGTCCATTTTTGAATTAGTGGATGTAAATAAACAACTAGAGAAATTGAGTAATAAGGTATTTATTCTCCCTAATGTTTCTCAATGAGGATCCCCTGTTCTTTTTGCTAAGAAGAAAGATGGATCTATGATGTTGTGCATCAACTACAGGGAGATCCATGATATAACAATAATGAAAAAGTATCCCCTACCTCATATTTATGATTTATTTGACCAAATACATGGAGGTAAATACTTTTCAATGATTAAATTCAATCTGGATACCCTAAGTTGTGCACGAAGAAGGAAAACATTCCAAAGATAGCATTTCAAACCAGGTATGGGCATTACATGTTTACAGTAATGCATTTTGGAGTGACTAATGAACACTCTGTCTTCACGGATCTAATGAATAGAGTTTCCAAGGAATATCTTGATGATTTTGTAGTGGTATTTATTGATGATATCTTGGTGTACTACAAAATCTATGAAAATCATGAAAATCACTTGCACATTATCTTGAAGACTCTTAGAAGACATGAATTATATGGGAAGTTTAGAAAGTGTGAATTATGGATTCATGAGATTTCTTTTCATGGCCATATCATCTATAAGGATGTAATATCTGTTGATACTTCTAAGAAAATAGAAATCCATGAAATCTCAACACCAATAAGTATAACTGGGGTACACAGTTTTATTGGTTTAGCACATTATTATTGGAGTTTTGTCCGGAATTTTACCCGATTGGATAACCCATTAACTAAGCTCACACGAAAAGGTGTTAAATTTGTTTGGACAATAGAGTGAGAAGAATGTTTTGAAGAACTGATGAAAAGATTAGTAAATTCTACTATATTAACACTATTATCATGGAATGATGGGTTTATTATTTATAGTGATGCTTCAAAGAATGGACATGGTTATGTCCTTATGTAGAATTATAGAGTTATTGCCTATGTATCAGAATAGATGAAAATTCCTGAGAAAAACTATCCTACTAATGATCATGAGTAAGTAGCTGTAATATTTTCTTTGAAGATATGGAGAAATTATCTCTATGGTGAAAAATGTGAGATATATACTGATCATAAGAGTTTGAAGTATATTTTCTCATAGAAAGAACTCAACATGAGGCAAAGGAGATGGATTTGCCTACTCAAGGAATATGATAGCATAGTACACTACCACCCATGGATGGAAAATAAGGTGGCATATGCTTTGAGTAGAAATGATCATGGAGTATTGAACACAATGAGAGTTGAAAAGGATCCTAGATACATGGATCTAGTAAAGATGGATATGGGAATCACCATGGATGGTGAAACAACAACAATTTTTCAAATTGGTTCCAAACCATCTTTACTAGAAATGTTAAAGAGTTCTCAGATCGGTGATGAAGAGTTTCAAAAAAATATTAAATATATAAATGATGGTATATTGAGTGACTTTTTGTATGAAGATGGAATTTTAAAATTTTCGAAGAGACATTGTGTTACCGATATACCTGATCTAAAAAGGGAATTTTTGGATGATGCTCATAGTTCCAATTTCTCTATTCACCATGGGAGCACCAAAATGTATAGATATTTGAAGGAACATTTTTGGTGGGACAAAATTAAGAGGGAGATTGCTGATTTTGTGTCATGATGTTTGTTTTGTCAAAAAGTTAAAGCTGGAAGGAAATATCCTATAAGAGACATTCAACCTCTTCCCATACCTGAGTGTAAATGTGTTAATATTACAATGGAATTTGTCATGGGACTACCAAAGACCTCTTGAAAAAATCATGCAATATGGGTCATTGATGATCACCATACCATGTTAGCATATTTTCTTGAAATAGGAGACGATTTACCAATTTATAGATTGGAAATACTATATATTAATGATGTTGTAAGACTTCATGGAGTACCACTATCGGTTGTTTCTAATCGTGATCCATGTTTTACATCATGATTCTAGAAAATTCTTCAGAAATCCATCGTTTATAATGTTCATTTGAGCATTGCCTACCACCCCTAAACTAATGGAAAATCAGAACAGACAATTACATCCATTGAAGACATGTTGAGAACATGCTCACTTGACTTTCAAGGTACGTGAGATCAATATTTATCTTTGTTAGAATTTTCCTATAATAATAGACTCCATTCAAGTATTTATATGGCACCATATGAAGCGTTATTCGAAAATAGATGCCGCACACCAACCTTTTGGGATGATGTTGGTGAAAGAAAACTCGTAGGCCCTGAACTTGTGGAGGAAACGGTGGAAAATGTGAAGGTAATCCAAAACCACAACAATGAAACTCAATATAGACAGAAGATATATGCTGATAACTAAAGGACGGATATGGAATTTCAGGTAGGAGATCATATTTTCTTAAAGGTGCCTCCATGGAAGGGTGTTATACATTTCGGTAGGAAGGGTAAATTGAGTCCTAGGTACATATGAAATTTTGAAATTCTAGAACGAATCGGAGATGTATATTACCGTTAGGCAATGCTTCCAAGTCTCTCCAAATTTCATGATGTATTCCACCTATCACTGTTGAGAAAATACATGCCTAACCCAACACATGTACTCACCTATGATGAATTATAACTAGAACCCAATCTGTCTTATTGCGAAGGGCCTATCAAGGTTCTCGATACAATAGAAAAACTGTTGAGAAACCAGAAGACTCGTTTGGTAAAAGTTCTATGGAGAAAACATAAGATGGAAGAGGCAATGTGTGAACCCTTGGAACTTACGATGAAAAACCACCCGAGTATTTTTATGGAATAACATTCTAGAAATTATGAGGACAAAATTATTTAAAGGAGGGAAGAATGCAACACCCCATGCTTCCACAGTACGCTAATCTTTAAATAATAAAGTAGTGTGTGTTGTACGAAACTTCGAGTTTTAACACACCACAACCAATCAAACTAGCCGTTATGAATAATTTTACCAAATTTTTGAAATTTTATAAATTCTATCTTTCAAAATGGACTTTATTTTTGGATTTAGAATATTGAAATGAGCTTAAGGTGAATTTTTGATATTTTTATGAAAACTTATATTTTTTTATGAATAGTAAATAACGCTGATTTATAGTTTAAAACTAAATTTTTATTTATTTAATTATTTATTTTATTTAAATTTATTTTATGTCAAAATAGATACATAATACCTATATATGTTCAATGTAATTCATTGGAGTCTGTTTATAATATTTTAGATATATAAAAATTTTATTGAACTTTTTACCGTCTTTTACCAACTTTCAAGGAGAATTTACAAAATCACATAAAACATAATTTTACTGCTTCTATGTGTCAAATTTCAAAAATCCACGAGACACGGTTGATATCAGTAAGAAAAATGTGGTTTAATAATATGAAAATAATTTTTTGTCAATAGTAACTTTTTATTTTTACTTACCACGGTTAAAAGTAAATAAGGTATTTAAGGGTAAAAGTGATATTATTATTACCCTAACACATGTCTTAATTCTATTGGATAAGTATAATTAGACCAAAAAACCTTAGGAATAATATACAAACCACTTTGGTCCACTTGGATTAGATTAGGACACTTATTATTATTTTATTTAAAGAAGAGTTAAAAGGGTTAAAATCAAAGTTTAAGAACTAAAATTTTTTTAATGTTGGGTTATCTATAAGATAAATTCAACTATAAATATTCATTAGAAATATAAAAAGATTTCCAATATAATGGTTTTTTATTTATATTTTTTTCCATTTAATAATTTAATTTATTTTTTACACAATGATAATGCAATAATTACCTAATTAATGAAATATTAAAATAATAGACATTATAAATATAAAAATAAGTAATTTGAGACATTTTATTAATTAACAATATTTTCTAGGTAAATATGACATATTAGGGTTGGTTTCTTGAAATTTTTTTTGAAGTAATAATGATTTTATGAATTTAGAAAAAACAAAAAACAAATACTATAAAAATTGACATAAAATTGTTTTTAAAACAAATATTATATTATTAATTGATATTATATTCCTAAAAATATAAGTATCATCCAAAAGACTTAGTTAATTATAGGTGTATCAATAATGAACCACTTGGAGTTCTCTTGGATGTATATAGTATGTTTATTATCCATATAATATAAAAATAAAAAGAGATAAGGTAAATGTCAAACTATTTAACAGAGTTAAATATAAAAGATAAGGTTAATATATTGACCCAAACATGTCTAAAACCTATTGGTTGAGTGATTTTTGACCCATCCCAACGTTAGACTTTACATAATTAATTTTGGATCCATTAGTAACTGAAAATGGTTTTTATTATAAAATAATATTTCTAGCTTTTCCTAAGGTGCCCCTCACCCCTCTTATTAAAGGGCACTCCCCCTTATCACCAATTCACACATTCTGTGCCATTTGGATCGGCCATCCTCTGCTCAAATACCCTATCAATTTTCCTCCATTCATTATATAGTTCTTCATTTTGTCATAAATGCAACCTAAGAAGCCCTTTTGTTCAAATCAAAAGGAAGAACTCGAAGACGAGGAAAATATATCATCACCTATTTAAAGATCCTTTCTTCTTCCACTTACTCATTATTTATAGATTCCATTTTAAAATAATAACTAAAATATATTATATATATTGTGATTTTATTATAAATATGGTACAACCATATTCATTAGTATATCTGTCCATTGTATGACATGTCACCATACATGTATACGTATGACTTACTGTCTCAACGTCGTGGTGTAATTGTAATTCAATACATTATTATTTGGATGGGTATAATAATGATGTGTAATTGATGTAAATAATAAATATAACATGATAATTAACCTGTTTATATGATATAATATACAATTATATATTATTTTAATATCAAAATAATGATGTTTGTCGCTCGTGCGTAGTTACGGATTACTGTCTCCGCGAACGCGATCAGATTCATTCTTTCTTGGAATCATTCAAGACTAATTTTATTTTTATGATTAAAAATAATTATTATGAACATAATATAATTCTGTATATAAATTAAATACATCATATCCATAAAAAACATGTCTTATGTAAGCTAGTATATAAAGGAAAACAAATCAGTTAACACCCGAAACGACGATAGTCCTAAGATATTATTAAAAAAGTAATGTTAAAAGAACATATATGATATCATATTAATGTATATGATTGTTGTATAATTTAATAACAGTTATTTCACCATTATAAAGGTGGTTAAACTAACCTTGACCAATGAGTAGTACATGGTAAGGGTTAATTCTACAATCATTTCATTATCCGAGGTTGATTATACGTAATTATCTACTAAGATCTATTTATCATCCAGATACATGTTTCTTAAGAATGTATTTCAAAAAATTATTACTATTTTATAGACTATGGTTTAAAGTCATATATACCCTTTTTTGACTTTTATAAGATTTTTATAAAGGAATCTTTCCGTCTTTTTCCAAAAAAGGTACTTTTTGACCTTTTATATAAATTTAAGGTAAGAATATTTTTTTAACTTATACGGTGGGTGCGGCTTTTTTACACCATTATAACATTGTCTAAGCATCTGTTACATGATTATATGAATATTTTCAAACCAAATGTTTTCTTAAATGATTATAAAATAGAAAGAGATATTTCTCTAAAGAAGGTTTTGATTTTATCTATGTCAACAAACTTTGATGGATTTTATGCTTATTTGATTTTGATTTTTTTGATACAAAAATTCCATATTGTATTGAAGGTTTTGTGACATGTTTGACTGTGGATGTGTTATTTTTACACCATTTATGTTTTATGGAAAAATTATTGACATTTCATATGATAGTTCTAATATGAATTTTTATGTTATGTTTTATCCTTTTTATATGAGGAATGTATTGGACTTAGTATGTGACGGGTGGAGCCCGCTATAGCTCCTTGATGCAGCTGTTGGTATCATGAGACAAACTAGTGTCTTGGAATAGGGCCTTGACAAGATCTTATTTATAGTCATTGCACAAGGCCTTGACTAGGTTTTAATGAAAACCTGGCATTATGCATTACATCATTATGAAAGTGGCTATTGATACTGCATATTATTATTAGACTAGTAGAATATAAATGTGAATAAGTATGTGGAATTATTTGATATTATATTTTCCATATTATGCTAAATTTCATGTTTAAAAGGCTTTTGTTTTAGTCTTATAAACTTCCTTAAATGTATAGTCTTATTTAGAAATTTTTCAGCTATATTTTTATCCTTTCTGAGCATCTGAGCTAACCCTGTTCTCTGTTTTATTTTTCCCAAGATTCGAAAAAGTGTATTATGCCTTACCTGCAGGGATAGTCTATGGGATCTCTATGTTTTCTATGGAATAAATGTTGATGTAGTTTTCCATTTCATGATGTAATGTAATCATTATGAATGTATCTAGTACTTCCAAGGCTACTAAACTAATCAGTATTTCGAGAACTGATCTTTTGTGATCATACCAATGATACATAATAATGAACCGACTCTGGGATTCTGGGTTCAGGGTGTTACAATTATCCATGCTAAAAATTTGTCTTCCTATGTATTATGTCCCCTATTAGAAGTAATATATATTTTCAACTAATACACAGATTTTGTTAATGTGCTCTCTAATTATTGAGGAAGTATGAGTTGGATATATCAATGTATCAATTATTCTATAATTTTTTATTTTTCATATACCTTGAAAATTTATTTTCTTTGACGATAGATCCATCATATCTTGGCTTTATTCCACTTCCATAGGAATATATGATGATCCTCAAATACATAAAAAATGGAAAAATAACAAATTAAGAAATGGGGAAAAAAATATTTTTCCACCCATCATATCATAATATATATATATATATAAATATGTATTCCCTATAAAGAAAAATAAACCATACATAAATAATATTCCTGACAAAACATGTGAAAATTAATTGGGTTACATATTTTTATGTAAAATCATAACCAAATGTCATTTCATAATGAAATCATTGAAATGAAATGAATATTACTTTTTGATGTTCATAATTGAATATGTAATATTGGTTCATGATTGTAGACTTCAAGTGAATAAAAATTCATAATTAAGGGTGGTAATCTATGAATAGAATTGAACCACTATTACATTGTATTAATAAGTAATTAAAGAGTCTTTAATAAAGGTAGAACATATTTTTTTTCAATTAATCATAGTAGAAAGAATATATTTTTGTAAATCATATAATATAATATAATATAATGGGTGGGGGGGTTTGTAAAAAAATAGATAATGAAGCTCCCTTTTATTAGATATTCATAAAATGAATTGAGAATGGATCATGAAAAGAATTTATAACCCTATTAAATAATGTGGTGTTAATAATTTTATATATATCAGGTACATATATAATTAACATAATAGTAATACATAATAATAATATAGATGTAATTTTTGGTTCAATGATAAAAAACATAACTTGAAATTGAAGGGGGTTGTTCAAAATTATCCTTACCTCAAGTCCAAACTCACTTGTTACATGAATCTAGAATCTTAAATAATCCAATATGGTTTATGAATTAATTTATTAATTAACTTTTTCAAGTATATTATATTTTTCATTATAATTTTAATAGAGTTTAAAACCATTTTTTGGGATCATATATATATATATATTCACCACTTTAATTTTATTTAGGTCATGGTTACAAGGTCTGAAAAATGTGTGGATAATTTTATAAGTTCTTAGGATTTAGTTCTTTATAGAAACAATCATGTGTTGATTAGAAGGATATTTTTTAATCTTGGTTAAATTTAGTTTTACCGGTGTCACTAGTGCAGTCTTGAGAGAGGAGTGAAATAATCAGTAGTCACTTTTATTTCGGGTTATAGAATGGAGGTGTTTTGAGTTTCATAGTTTTTAAAACTAAATATAAGTATGGTAATATAGATAATATTATGGGAAGGTTTATTGGGTTTGGATTATTTTAACTATTTTTACTCTTCACTAGTCTGTTAATTTAGCCAACTCTTATTTTGGTCTAGTGAGAAGTGAGATGATGCAAAATTGATTCCCCTCTCACTCTTAGTTGATGGGAATGGATGTGAATAGTTCAAAGTCAAATATTATATGTGTCTACCCTCCCTTATAAATGTGTAAAAGTTTTAGTTAATCACCCAAAATATACATAGGAAATTCCAGTTGTTGTATTTTTTTCTTATGTAGTCATGTGTGTCATCTACCCTTTCCACACCTTCGGGAAATCGCCCAAAATTAACTACTCATCCATTAACAAATAAATAATATACCTAAAATTACTATATAGAGTTAAATTAAATATTATTGGAAAAATAAATCTGAAAACAAAAAAAATGAAAACAAAATATTATCACATCTAATGTTAGAGATTTCTATTGAGTATCAAAACTAGTAATCAAAGAGATAGAATTTATTCTAATGAACTGAAAAGAGTAAATTATTAAAAATAGAAACATATCTCTTCAACAATCACACACGAATTAACCATATATTCAAAGGGTGAAATATATTAATGGTGAATACATATATATTTTATACTTAAATAAAAAATAAAAAATAAAAAAAATATAACAATTATTACTCCAATTCTCTTGAGTATTCCAATCCTCCCCACCAAAATCTATTCTTCAATAGGGACCCTCATCATATTAATTCCTATGAATTCATTATTCATCAACCATATTTCAAATATTAGGATTGTTCTTAATTTCAATCATGGTCATATTCCCCATTTTACCACAACCATATCTATGGGAGAAATATCTTATGGTTATAATTTTCCTATTTTAGATAAAAGTTTCAAATATGCAATTTGATTGATTTAATTGGATTTATTCAACATGGAAAATTTTAGTTACATTAAACATAATCTAATTTGATTGCTTAGGGCTTAATATTGACATGAAAGATTTCTTCATTAGTTTCATTGAATCTATCTCTTGAGTTGAAGATTTTTATATTACACTTAACACCATATCAATAATTAAATCTATATTCTAATCAAATAACACTATATACAATGATATATAGATCATGGTAACTCTATATGATAAGTCAATGTTGAATTTAGTTCCTCCATAAACTCTTTATGGGTTGAAAAAGTGTTTATAGTAACTCTACATTGGTCCCATCTCAAATACTAACTACTATTCTCTATATGAATTTACATGTGCTTTATATTGTCCTCAACTCCTCTATCAACTATACATGGACTATTGTATAGTTTATGGTTGTTGTACATTGACAACCATTCTTGAAAATTTTCAAGGGAATGAACTCTATGTCACTTGAATACAACTATACCAAATAACTCTACATCAAACACCAATCTTCAAGAACTCTATGTGAGAACACTACATGAGAAATCATTATAGACTATTCCAAATTTTTTTCCTTATCATTTTTTCTTAGAGAACTAAATTCATATACATACTTAAATAAATTCCAACAATTAATGAAATCAAATAGAATATATCAAAATCACCTTTGAAAATACTGTAAAAAACACAAAAATCAATAATTACGTATTTGATTTATTGTAATAATTCCAATTTAGAAACAAAAAATAAAAATTAATGTTTTAATACTTTTGTAAATTATGATTTAGATTATTCAAAAATAACTAATGAATGTGATGTTTTAAAAATCGTAATAAAATAATTGGGATAAAAAGTATGAATATGAATGATAAATAAATAAAAATAATGGCTCTTTGAATTCCCCAACAAATAAATTATATAATCTCATAAAATTGAACATAATAAAAGTTACCTATGAAAATTTAAAACAATAGTCAACATGAGTTCCATTTTTCAAAACTATGACCCTTATATTATATTTTATTTTAATGAAGTTGATTTCCTTTTTTTCATTATGTACATTAATCATACATATAAAAAAAATAAGTATATTGAGATTATGTATCAGTTAACAATCTAAAAAATTAAACAATTGAAACCATTATGATCCCATATAATTTGAAAAACATGCAATAATTGCCCAAACTTGTTTTCAATGATAGAAAGTAATTTAATGACATGTGAGGAAATAATAATTACCAAATTAGAACATCCCCTTACCTAATATCCAAGTAATTTTCATTCAATTTTATTATAGAATACATGAATAATGAAGAATATAGAATATAAAAAGAAAATAAATAATAATACGAAAGTAATAAATAGTTGTAACAATAGGTTATATAATAGTCTCATATTATCTATGCCTCCCTAAAAACCTATCTTATTATTTAATAATCCACCTCATTTTAATAACATCAATTTCAATTTTTGGGAATTATTAAAACATATTAAATTAAATTTATTTTGAATATTTGGATTTTACCCCTTTCATATGTACCTTCACTAATAAATATATAGACTCTATTTAGTTTTTCCTTACATTAGAATAAAATATCAATTATTGAATTTGATTGGTCTTGTTGGATGTAATTCATTTGGTTGATAGTGGAGGGATTTGAATGTTACTAATGTGATAGATTATATATTTATGCTAAACTATAAGTGTTCTTAAAAAGTTTTTATAAATATTCATATATGGGGTGGATTATTTTTAAACAAATTAAGCTTTATATAGGGAATGAACTCTATAGAGCTTGAAACAAAATATGCATCGAATTTCATAGAGTTCAGGTGATATCTTTGTAAGTACACTATGTTGAGCATGGGAAATCATTAAACTATTTAGTGGTTGAAGTAATGTAAATGGGAACTCTACATTGGTAAATTCTTCAATTTAATCTCCTAAACATTATGTGAATATAAATGTACTATATATCTGTCTCAGACCACCTTCAACTCCATGTAGATTAATGTGGAGTCCATGGGAACTCTACATCAGAACATGCACTTGAAATTTCAAATTTGTAGGAACTTTATATCATTTACAGACACCTATAAATTAAAAATATATATTTTCATCCCTGTACAAGAACAATTTATTGGATATAAAAATGATAACTCATTATTAAACACATAGAGTGGGACATATTTTTTATTTTTCTACAACCTATGTAAAATTTGTAGAGATTATTTATATGAACTGAATAATTTTTGGAATAGAATATGTTATTTAAAAATAAATAAAATCCTATAAAAACAACAAAACATCATAAATAAAATTAATAATATATTCTAATAATTCCAAATATCAATAAAACTATAAATTGTTTTATATCATTTTACAAATAAACACTATATTATAAAAAAACCTATTTTAACATAAGAAGTGATAAAATAGAGGGAAAAAATAAAAAATATGAAAGAGAAATACATCAAAATATAATAATTATCATTTCCCCAAATTTAAAATCTTATAATCCAATAAAATTAATAATTAAAATGATTACTTAAAAAAATCAATCAATTTCTACTGTGAGTCCCTTTTTCGACAGAATAGTCCAATTTATTTACGTCCTTCTTGAACATTGTTTGAATTTATTTATTATGTACATTAGTAATATGTACACAAAAAATAAATATAGGTATATTATTTATCACATACCAAATCAAAAAATAAAACATAGAATTAAAACCTAATACTTTTTCATTTGATTTTATCAGTTGTTACTCAGTATAGAATCCGGTTATCAAATAAATAGAATATTTGTAAATGATATGTTATAGATTACTTGATAAAAAAGGTAAAACATTCATTAATCAATCAGTAAATAATTTACCCTCCATTATAATTTTACATAACATGAATAATATGATGAAGAAAATTGCAAAACTAATGTAAATTTAAAAAAAAATTACAAACAATGGTTTGAGAATGTTCACTAGTACTCTTGAATAATCCAAGACTCTCTAATGAAATCCATTTTTCCTTAAGCATCATCATAATTTGAAAAACATTGTATTTACACTTCTCTATTACCAATCAAACTTCTTATATTATCAAAACATTTATTGTTGAGAATCTCCCCTATCATCACATACTTCTTGAAGAAATTTTAAAACTCCCATTAGACCATCCATTCATTAATATAAAATATATAAAATAAAATTTCATTGTTTTATTTAATGTATTTCACTTATATAGTATTGGTTTGATACATATATGATAATTTAGAATCATCGAGCTTCATATTTGTGTGTGAGTTTTCTTCACCTATTTTATTGTTTCTATATATTGAGTGGAATATTTTACAAACCCAGTAAACACATTTCCAAGAATGAATAATATGTATCCTCAAAAAAATTATATGTGAAAAAATAAAGACATCAAGGGATCTATGTATCATAACTCTATGTTTATACTTAGTTCCTCCATCAACTTTTCATGGTCCAGCCTTAAGTTAATGGGTATTGTAAACCTATAAATTTAAAAATCTTGGCTACTCAAATATAGGTGAATTAAAATTCACATTACATAAGTCTCATATCATATTTCAAATATATATGTATTGATAAATAATTGTCAATAAATATACACCATAACATATTCTCTTTAATATCATAAAGAAAATTACTCTACATCATTAGAAAATAACACTATGTGGGAACCCAACGTTAGCACCTATCTAAATGAAATATTTTTGGGAACTATTTTGTGGGAATTTAAAAAACACAAAAAATTATTCATCAACTTTTCCATTTTATAAATATAATAATGAATTTAAATTATTTATTTAAATAATCTATGAAATTCATGATGTCAAATTTGGGCTATCAAAATTAGTTTTGTACATGTAATGAAAATATTAAAAAATCCAAAATTTTGTGTAATATTTGTTCTAGTAATCTGATATGTAAAATAAACTATTATAAAACTCAATTTAATCCATTTAATAGTCATAATCCATAATTTTAAGAAAAAAATGTGATGTTTACCCCAAAATTGGTCAAATTTTTAGGATAAAAATACAAACAAGATCCGGGTGAAATAGATAATATTTTTGACTCTTTCATTTCTTCCCCACATTATCCTTTGATTGCTGGACATGTGAACAAAAAAAATATTACCTAAGATAAATTCAAAAACTATATTAGGTGAATTAAATTATTCAACACTATGGAACTTATATTATCATGACTCTTAAATAAAGTCAATTATATTTTATTCATTAAGTAAATTTAAATAATTTTCACTTTATTTATCCTATTATAAAAATTTATTCCAATATTTCCTGTAATATTTCCCTCAATAGTCTGAAATGAATTTTCAACAACAATCTTCTCTTTACTAGTGAATGAAAGGGTCATCATACCATTGAATACATTTTTTATCTCCACCCATTGAGTCATGTATTTTTGCACATGATAAGGGATTTCCAAGGTTTTTGTAGGCTTATGGTATGGTTATCATTGATGAGATAATTAAGGGGATTATTTAGATGTCATGGTGCTATATTATATATAAATATATGTAATCTAGTTTTTTAATGGATAGATATCATCTTTTTCAGTTATGCACTATTTTAGATAAACTCCATTGAGTTTTTTTGGAAAACTAATAGTCTTTGATTTTCAGTTTCCACAAACATTCTATTTCTCAATTTCCTTCATCAATTTCCAATTTTTATGTGTTCTTATATAAAATGAAAAGTTATTTTTTAATACTCTTCTATGTTGTGCGAATTTGGAGTAGAACTATGTTATGAAGAATTGAAATTTATTTTTTTTATTTTCCAGGGCCTTTAATCTTTGAAAATATATCCATTCATCCTAACATATTTTCTAGAATACTCTTTAAATTTCCTCACATTCAGGAAATGTTTATATCCTTTAGTCCTATAAACATATCCTTAACTTATATTTCATTCCATATTAATTAAATTTAAAATCAATGTTATATTTATTCTCCCTGTTGTATCATTAATTTATATTTCATTATAAACAAACACAAGAATTTCTATACTATAATTATTATTCAGAAATGAGTTTCCCAAGGAAATGAATGTAATTTTTTACTCTAAACAATAATGGAATTTTATATCCTTATTTAATTTATATCCAATCCATTATCCCCTCATTCATATAAGAAATTTTATCACAAATCTATAGTATATAAATTTCATCACTTCTCTCCTTAGTATACATGGATTTTAAAAAATAGATTGTTACAACTCATATTCTCCCTTCCCACATAGTTCAATTCATTCTAGATAATTTATTAGTTTTTCGTTCAAGGTGGATATAGATTTTTTGATTGTAATGAGACTAAATAACAAAGTCACTACTTGATGATAATTGCTGTGAGGATCATATTTTATAGTATGTTTGGAATTGTTGTTTATTGAAAAAGGGTATTTAAATTAAAATAATACCTCAGAAATTTATATCATAATGTACACTAATTATCCTCAGTTGTGAGTAGATTTCGTTTAATTTTCTAGATATTCAATTGATACATGGTAATCTCAAAAGTTTTTATAGAATATATAATGTGAAAATTGGTTCAAAATTGTCTTTTTCAGTAGACTTAAATATATTGACGTATATATGGGAATAAGATTCAAAATTCAATATGATTTTAATGATATTTTATAATTTATAATTTAGAAACTTTTATACATTAGAATTCATTTTCTTTGAGTAAATGGGTAAAATAAGTTTTAAATTATTTTCATATTTTTAATGTTAATAGGGACATTCAAATAAATCTAAATTGATTTCAAAAAAAACCAAAAAAAAAATCAAATATTTTTTTTAAAAAAAAGACATAAATTTCTTTAAAAATATTTACAAAAATGTCTCAAACTACAAAGGTACCCTACCCCACACTTAAATCTTTACATGTACTCAATGAATTATAATATATTTATTATTTTAATAAGATTTTATTTACGATAATAAAATTTCATCAAATGTTAATGAGAGGTGAAAATGAAGGTCTTCATTGCTAAATAGGTTGGAGGAGTGTGATCTACTTTATTGGATCCCAGGGTCAGTTTCCATTAAATACATATAGCCTATTCATATTAATATTAAATGCGTTTTGGAATCCCTATTTTAACATCTTAATATCACTAAAATAGAAGACATGCTTGAATGAAAATGGTCTTTTTAATAAAGAATTATTTTTTTTGAGCATAAATTTGAATATTGATATTAATAAATACACTTTTCCCCTATATTAGAGTCTTTATTTTTAGTAAATTTATCAAGATCCACTCTTGATCTCTTTTTGATGATTTTAAAATTTCATAAATTCTATATTTTAATTTATTCATGAACATATAACTATAATCTTCCCTAATTTCAAGATCTTTCCATGTCCATAAATAATTATTTGATAGTATAGTATTCCTTGTTCTCTAAATCCATAGATAGCTGATATTTAATTCCATTAGTCAATTGGTATGGACCCATTGCAATGTGAGGATTTTTAGTCTATTTCATAATCTCATAAGGTGACTTCCATGATTTGGATTAAATTGTTTTTCTTAGATTTAATAGTTTTATGAAAATTTTTATTGATCTCTCTATTTGAAACATTATCTATGCTATTGGTTTGTGTTTTCTAGGGTGTTAATTTCTTTTGATTCACTCTATACATCCTCATCAATGCCTCCATGATCATATTATAAAATACAGTGCATTTATTACTGATTAGGGACTATGGGACTCCAAACATACAAATAAATATATGTCTTGAAAAATTGACACATGACCATAGAATTAATATTTATGGTCGCCTCAAAATCAACTCGTTTGTGAATATAATCCTCAATAAAAATGATGTAATGATATACAAATTACATTTAAAAACGTCCCATGAAATATATTTTATAGAAATAAATAATTTCACAAATACACAGTGGATTCTGGAAATCTTTATATTTCCATGAGATGGTTCCATTTATTTAAAATTTATCACATTTCATTACAGATTTCATGTTCATCATTAAAGATTGTGTTATAATAAATAATTTATTTTATAAATACAAGAACAATTCATTAAGGACCATAGTTTTATCCACAATATGGAGTGTGGTAGAATAATAAAAAATATTTACTTTCACTCTTAAATATATATCTTTTTATTTATTGTTATCTGCATGTTTTATAAATATACAGACATTCAAAAATTTAATATTTTATGCCTTATTTATTAATTTTAATTTTTCATGGGTTAGAATGTTATGGTACCCTATAACTCTCCAAATAGATAGTCATATTATTATAAGAGGGAACCTTTCTTTCATTCAAGTACAACAGCTCGATTGAAATTTTTTCATTCACTAGACCATGATCTGGATTATCTAATTATATTGTTTGGGGTTGCCAACTTAGGTGATCAAACACGTGGTTTTTAGAACCATTGTTACTTATTTCTATATTTTGATCATTGAGGTACGATTTGTAGAATCAATAAGGATTATTTATGACTTTTCCATTCCTCTATGTTTTGAAAATCACAGACACTTTATATTAAGGAAAATCATATTTCCCTAAGGCTTATTTTCTAAGCATAGTATCCCTTCTCTAATGAAAATTTCATCCTTACCTTTTGTTTTCATTGTATCATTTTAAAATCTCTCTAAATGAATCTCATTATATTTCTATGTCAAAAATTTGGATTTGTCTCTAAAACATCAAAATATAATAATTATTTGGATATAGGGTATTCTATTTTTTGACTCTGAATTCTTTGATATATATACTCAGAATTAGAGGATATATAGACTCTTAATTTTTTTGAAATTAAAAATCCTATTTCTCAAAAATTCAGGCACTAAATTGTCTGAAATTCAATCTCCGAATTCTCTGAAATTCGTACTCCAGATTCTTTGAAATTTAGACTCCAAAATCTCTAAAATTAAGACTCTGAATTCCTCAGAATCTAGACTCCGAATTCTTCATAATTAAAACTATAATTTCCTCAAAATTTGAAATCTGAATTCCTAAAAATTCCAACTCTAAAATTCTTTAGAATTACCTCTCCGAATTCCTTATAATTTGGACTCTGAATTACTTATAATTTAGACTCCAAGTTCTGTATAATTCTAGCTCTGAATTCCTCATAATTTATAATCTGAATTCCTCAGTATTTGGTCTCCAAATTCCTTATAATTTAGATCTTGAATTCATCAAAATTTAGACATCAAAAAGTTTAAAATTCGGATTTCAAACTTGTTGAAAAAAAATCTGAATATCCATTCCTTATAGATTCAGATTGTTTATAGTATTGGACTCCAAATTCTCTTTTTCCTTAGAGTCCAGAAATTCAAATTTAATTAAAATAATTCATTTTTCTTACACCAGTTATGATTATGAAACGAAATCATGCAATCTATTTCCAACTAACTTGGGTGTGAGTGACACATGTACCAATCTCTATGAAATTCAATGAATAATATGACTATTGGAGGAGGGAGCTGACCATTGAAATTTTTCCTACATCTAGGAGAACATTTTAACGATATCATAATTTGTCAATCAATATATATATTACATTATATGATGTGATTTATAGAGATATACTCTCTTACTTTGTGTTGATCTGAACATCTTGTTCAGCTAGTATCGTGAGACTTTGATTGTTGCTAAGTATAGTCGAGCGCTTCTGGGGATTGGAAGACAGAGGTGTTGACCACCTTAAATATTTATGGCTTTTGAAGATAGCATGAATGATTATAATATTACTACCGAGGGCATAACTGGGTGTGGGTGAGACATACCTTCCTGAATGTCTAAATCATGGGACCTTTATCAATTTTTATTGGATACTGTACTCGTAGAATTAAATGATTTCTTACTTGTTACTTGTTTTTTTCATTTTTTATTTCCTCTATATTTTGATAATGTAATAAAGTAATAATTTATTATACATTCTTATACTTAACATAAAATGATAATAAGATTCTATATTCTTTATGGTTGAATGTTTTCACGTGTAAACTTTTCTCAAGTTTCATTTTCAGAACCATTTTTCAAGAACCTATGAAATTTTTTCTCATATAACTATATTAGGGATTTTGAATTTACATTGTTTAACGTTGTTAAACAAAATATTCGTTGTGTTTAATAATAATTTTTTTAACATAAAATTAAACCCCTCTTGTAATTACGCATCTACAAATATTTCAATCAAAAAATTTGTATTATAGATGGTCTCTAAAATACTTATACACATATATAAGTGTGCTTTCTCAAGTTTTATTTTTCTTGTTGAACTATTATTGCTCATGTTTTTCTTAGGTATTTTCATTTTTTTTATAAACGTTTACTACTAAAAATTTTATTTGGAAAGATAATTTCGTATAGATTGGGAGGTATAAATTTTGGTTCCATTGATAATCTAAATCATACCAGACCAAATAATTTTTATGGTAATGAATATGAGTACGTGAGAGAAAGAGTGAGGACTTTTATTATTAACACTAGAGTGGAATATTTTTTTATTCTTACTAGATATTACAAAATTCCATACATGGAAGTAAAATACATCACTAACCAAGAAAAATCAGAATATCAACTAAATTAAAAGGATCGAAATACATTGTTGTGTTCAATGACCTGAAACATATATATTCAAATATCTTCTTATGATGCTACCAAATGTGTTTGGAATAAACTTGAAGTTACAAATATAGGTATTTCCAAAGTGATAGAAACTAGAAGAGCTATGTGGATAGTAACATATCATGGATTTATATTTCTATATGGAAGACCTATTTGCAAGGATCAATAAATATTTATGACCATTTTAAACAATAAACAATCTAGGAAGGACTAGGGTCTTGACGATTACTCTCTTGTGGACAAGATAATTGACATCATTCCAAATGTGGTGGAATCTAAAAGAATAACCATTGATGAGAATATGAAAGTCCCCAATATTGCAGTTGTTGAGATATTTAGAACTCTTTTTCCACATGAGACAAGAGTGAAAAGAGATGCTGATATGAAAAGTATAATGAATGAAATTTGATGTGCACCCTTAATTACTAATAAATCCAAGACTCGAGAAAGGGTTACAATATCCAATTCTAAGAAATTCACTATTCTATTTGAGTCATGTGAAAGTGAAGACTGTAAAAATGAGATAGCTAATATTTCTCGAAATATGTATAAGATAGTTGGAAAGAAAGACTTTCAAAATAGATATAAGAATAAGGTAAAGACAATAATGACTCAAAAGTAACATGTTATGAATGTAATGGATCCGGACACATCGGGATAGATTGTTCCATGCTTATGAGAAAAGATAAGAAGGAAAATAATTCTGAGAGGAATATGATGACTTATTATAAAAATAAGAATAAGAATGCCATGAAGGCCAATGATTATTGGAGAGCCAGTGGAGGTGAATCTTCATATGAATCTTCAGAGTATGAAACATCTATTTAAAATAATCTTCATCTACTAGCCTAACTGATCATTGAAAATAAATTTCCAATCGCTAGGGTACACAATTTTCAATCTATTACTAATGTATCATTAAATAAAAATTATACTAATGATAAATATTATAAGTCTTTATATGAAGAACCTTTTTCTAATGAAGATAAATCTTTAACTCTTTATAAATAAGATTCCAGGTTTTCCATACATCTTGAAAATTAGAGTTATAATCTCATGGAAAACATTTAGAAACAAATTTATAGAATTTATATTTCAGCGAAAGAAGAATCAGATATTTCTAAAGATATTTTTAATAAAATTTTGGATTTTAAAATTGTTCCTAAAAACCATGTGGAAGTTAATTCTGATAAGGATAAAATTTCAATGGATTTTGAACATTTTATTTTGATGAAAAATATTTTAGAGGCTAGCTCTTGTTGTAAATATAACAATATTCAGGATAATAACTTGGTTGTTAAAACAAATTTATCAATATTTTCCTTCATGATATTCTTGTCAATCGTTACCTATATTAAGGAATACATTGACCAAATTTATTCCCCAATTCACCCTATAAAGAAATAGTACTGGATTTGGTTATACTCATTCTAAACATATTTTTAGTAATAATTATTTTTCTCCCCAATGATTTCTATTTTATAAAATATGTCAATGTGGTGGACATTGGGAGAAAATATTTTCTTTAATCAAAACCAAATCCTTGGGTTTTCATAAACCATATTTTTCTAAGAAATTATGGATTCCTAAAATCATACTTATAGAAAATTCCGGATCCAAGAATGTTTGTATTCTGAAAGAATAACAATTTTATTTTTAAGAAAATAATGATAGTACCAACAAAAATATATGGTACATGGATACTAGAGGTTCCCAACATATGACTGGTAACAAAAACAGCATTGAAAATATTATCAATATGAAAGGAGGAAAAGTAACTTTCAGAGATAATTCTCAGGGAGAAATTGTTGGAATATGTACCATTGTTATTCTTGGAAAAACATTAATTTCAAATGTTTTATTTGTTAAGGGTTTTACACACAACCTCATTAGCATAAACCAATTTCGTAATGAATGTGATCTTGTGAATTTTAGGAAAGACAAATGCCTTGTACACAATTCTGAGGAAGTGTTTATTATTTCAACCTATATGCAAGAGAATTTATACAAAAAACCTAATATACATCACAATCCAAGATCTACCTTTCCTTAGTTAAATGGAAGATCAATCTTTGTTAAGGAAAAGAAGGTTAGGGAACTCTAATCTAAGTAACCTATGAAAACTCTCAAAGAAAAGACTTGTTAAGGATCCACTAGAACATAGATTTGATTATTAAAAAGTTTGGGATTCTTGTCAATATATAAATAAATTAAAAGCATGTTTTAAATCAATTAATGAAGTCTCAACATCTATTTCATTACAGTTAAGTCATATGGATCTTTTTGGACCAACTCAAACTAGAAGTATCAAAGTAAAATATTATATATTTGTTTCAGTTGATGATTACACTAGATTTATGTGGTTCTATATTCTAGCAATGAAATTTGATGATTTTTTTATATTTAAAAACCTAAAGATCCCATGTTTAAAATGAGTAAAACCATCCATTAATAACTATTCATATTAATAATGGAGGAGAATTTCAAAATTCATATTTGGAAAATTTTTATAGTATGAAATGTATTACTTGTTACTTTTTAGCTCCCAGAACTCTGAGAAAATGGTGGTTCTTAATTAAGAAATTTAATTCTTCAAGAGATAATTATAAAAATGTTGAGTGAATATTCTATTTCTAAACACATTTGGGCTGAAACTATTAGTGCTTATTGTTATACTATTAATTGAGTTTTAAATAGACCTTTTCTTAAAAGAACACCCTATGAATATTGGATTGGTAGAAAACCTATACTTTATTACTTCAAAGTATTTGGTTGCAAAGAATTCATCCTAAATACTGATGATAAATTATATCAATTTTCAGCCAAATATGCTGAAGGAATTTTTCTAGGATACTACACAACTTCAAATTAATATATTGTTTTTAAAAAAAATACTTATACTGTTTAGGAAATAGTTCATGTTGAATTAGATGAAACTAATTCTTTTTTAAACAACCACAACCTGCATCTTCAGATGTGTTTTCAAAAACTGATAATGAACTTTTGATAGAAGATACTTTTAATTAGGAAAATTCTCAAGAAATAATTTCTAAAGATTTTACCACATAAGATTTCCTACCATATATTGATGAAGAGGTTTTGTAAAACCTAAATTAGTTGTTTCTTAAGAATCATCCTAGTGAAATTATCATTGTTAATATAAATAAACCTGTATAAACTAGAAGATCTATAAGGAATGAAGTATAACATCAAGAATTCCATTCCCAATAAGAACAAAAAGAAATATTGAATATTTTGGTGATGGTGATTGGATTAAAGCCATGGAATATGAGCATAAAGAATTTTGAAGGAACAAAGTAGAAAATATGGTTGAAATACCCACAAAAAATTCTATAATTGTAGTTAAATAGGTCTTTAGAAATAAGTGTTATAAAAATTTAATCATAGTAAGAAATAAATATATATTAGTTTTAGATGGATATAATCCACAAGAAGGAATAAACAATGAATAAACCTACTCACTATTAACTAGAATTGGATCTATTTTAGTTTTAATTTTATTAAATCATTCGTTAATTTCAAACATTATAAAATTTATGTAAAGTGTGATTTTCTTAATGGATATGTTCAATATGATGTTTAGGTTGATCAAACTCCTAGTTTTGAAGACCGAAAAAAATACTAAACACATTTTCAAACTCACCAAATATTTATGTTGCCTTTAACAAGCCCCTAGATCCTATCATGATAGGCTTATATGATTTTCGTTTCAAAACACTTATTTTAAGGTAACTGTTGATCCAACGATTCTTATAAAAAAGGATAAGATAACTGTTTTGATAGTTCACATTTATGTTGATGAAATTATATTTGGTTTAACTCAGCAATCATTAACATATTTATTTGTGAATCTAATGAAATATGAGTCTGAAATGAGTATGATGGGAGACTTATCATTTTTCCCAGGTTTTCAAATTTCACAAAAACTAGAAGAAACTTATATATCACAACATAAATATATTAATTATATTATTAAAAAGTATGGACATTACAACAATAAAAGTATAATTACTCTAATTGGTACCTAAAACTCCTTTGATCTTTATGAAGCTGGGAAACCTGTAGATCAAATATCAATTAGAGGCTTGATAGAATGTTTAGTCTACCAAACAATAAGTCATCCAAATATAATGTTTGTAGTATACTTATGTGCAAGATATAAATCTAATATAATGGAATCCCATTTAAAAGCAGTCAAAATAATTTTTCACTATTTAAGGGGAACCATGGATTTATGAATTTTCTATACACATGGAAAAAATTTTGTTCTAAAATGTTCTACAGATGCTGATTTGGAGGATGTATAAGGTATAAAAAGATTAATTCTGGAAATTGGAATTTCTTAGTAGATTTAATAGTTTCATGGTCTACAAAAAGAAATACTTAGTAGAACAATCCAATGCATCTTTGATATGTAGTAGCAGTTAGTTAGTGTGAATAAGTGTTGTGGAAGCAACACACACTCACAGACAATGTCATCAGTTTTACTAAAATATATATATTGTGTGATAACAATAGATACATTTACCAAATAAAAAAATATGCATATCAATCTTGTGAATAATATATAGATATTATGCATCACTTTCTTAAGGATAACACACTGAAAGGAGATATCATTAATCAATTTATCAGAATGCAAGACCAACATGATGATATTGTTACAAAATATTTGCTCTCCAATAGATTTAAATACATTAAATAATAATTAATAATGGTAACCATAAGGTAATCTACCATATTAACTTTTTGTTGAAACTTATCTCCTTACATTGGGAATCCCCTTTTCAAAGGGGGAGAACATTTTCCTGTAACAATTTTTTTTAATAAAACTTTTTCTTTAATCAATAAATTTCGGAACTCAAAATCATGAACTCCAATTTTCCTTTACATTACGATTTTCAGGATTTAAAAACTTTCCATAATTATAATTTTAAGAACCTATTGTTCTTCAAAAAGAATATTCTTCATTACTAACAATCATCCAAGAAACCCAAAAGGTATGTTAACTTATATAAATTTTCATAATTCATTTTTTAACAAGTTGGTAATATTTTTATCTTGTTTTAAGATTATTTTTTAGATTCACATTTCGTGACACCGATTTTTTACCTTAAAAACATCAAAAGATCGAAACCTACCAAATCTTTCTTTGGCTTTCATCTATATCATCAGATATAACCATGATTGTTTTAACTGTGGGATAAATATGGGAATTATAACCATCATTGTGATGCCTATATAAAGGCCTCATATTCATTTTCCTATATCTGTTTTCTATTATTTTTGAATTAAATCTCTACCTCTCTTCAAAATGGGTGTTCTGCATTTTTGAGTTTGCATAGATTACAAATGTCTTTTAAATCCTCTCCTAAATAGAAAATGTCTTCAGTCAAGGAAATTAATGTGTGGAAATATACATAGAATGGTTATTAGATCTGAGGTTTATTCCAATGTATAATTCCCTAATTACTGAAAAAATCATGCTCAATGGATATAAGAGTTTCCTGTATCCAAACTGAAAACTCAGGATCCAGTTTACCTATAGCTACTTGTTGAGTTCAATGAAAAACTATGTTTTTTAGTGATGGTGGTTGAAATAATTTTTCATCAATTGTTATGGGAAAACCTATTTCCATTCATTCAACATGGCATCAAGTATCATTGGAGTACCATATGATAGATACACAATTTTCTGAACCAATAAGATACTAAGTGAATCAAGAATATTTGAGAAGGAGAAATCAATAGATTTCCTTGAACTAAAAGGATTAAAAAAACCTATGGTAAACCAACTGTCAAAAAATTTTCAGATTCTATATTTATTGGTCTGGTGTTTCTTAATTCAAAGAAACAGAGAAAAAGACTCATTATAGAAAAGAAACATCTACACCCCAGATTTTCTAGTCATGTTGAGGAAGATAAAATTTATAGATTATATCTTGTTGATTATTTCTATAGCCAAGAATGTGACCCTCCAATAGAAAATTATCTTGTATCTAGAAATTCATTCTAATAACATAGTACCATGCTTATAGTCGTTCAGGATCCTTTAATGTTCTTAGAAAGGGACATTATAGATTTTTTTAGTGAGTGATGATACTTTGAGGATGATGAATGATGGTTTTAATAGTTAATCCATAGAATTTAATGTCATTTGAAAAAATTAGATTGAAGCCTTAGCTAAGAAATTGGATTCAGTAGAGACTTCTAAGAATTCATCGATGAAGTGAAAGGAGAAGGAATCTTTAATGCCCCGACCCTAGATTCCCAGTGTTGGTGCGTTATTTTAATAAATTGGCATGATTACAAGGAATCAAGTCCCAAAATACCAATCAGTTTAGAAGTCTTGGAAAATATATTACATACATGAGCCTTACATTGCACTTTCCAACATATAAAACAAAAAATAATAATCCTTAGATAATTCCATTATTCCCTTAGCATAACCATGCATCTTAAACCTAAAACACTTCATGGGATCCTGGGAAAATAGAACATAAGAAAGGGGTGAACTTAGATGCTCATTAATGGTAAATAATTTAGTGGACATTATAAACATTTAAGGTAATATGTGTAATAAAAACAACATCATTTTAAACATAAACCTGAACATAATATGGAAAACATAAATCAAAAATTACCATATAAACATGAAAATGGATATTCTACTAGTAGAGTAATCACATGAAATAACTATTTCCTAATGATGGAATGTATAGTATTAGAAAATAATTTCTGTGTCAAGGCCTTGTGCAATGACCTAAGGGATAACTGTAACTGGACCCCAACCCAGAGAGCCTCTGTAACCGAATGCCAACCTGGAGAGCCTCTGTAACTGGACCCCAACCCAGAAATCCTCTGTAGCTGGACTCCAAACTAGAGTGTCTTCTGTAAATGGACCACCACTTGGAGGGATTACTTTTACCAGTCCCAACCTGGAACATACTTTTCCAATACATTGATCATAAGATTAGGTTGATATATTACATAAACATTCATATTAAAAATATCATATGGAATGTCAATACGTTAACCATAAACCATGAATTGACTAAATATTACTCATCCACAGTAAAACATATCTCAAAACTTTCAATACAATATGGAAGATTTGTATCCTAATAAATCAACTTCAAACAAGCATAAAATTTATCATAGAATGTTGGCATAGAAGAAATCAAAACTATATAAGAGTAACATATCTTCTTATATTGAAATTATTTAAGAGTCAAATAATTATAAATAAAACATTTATTTTGAAAATATTTTTATAATCTTGTAAGGGAGGTTTTGATGATGTTATAATGGAATAAAATATCCACACCACCGTATAAGTTAAGAAAGACATTCTTACCTTTATTTTGATGAAAAGGTTATAAGTACCTTGTTTTTAAAATGAAGGAAAGACTCATTTCAAAAACATATAAGGTAAAATAAGATTATAAATTAATTTAATTCATTGCCTAATAAATAGTAAAAATGTTTTGAAATTCATTTTAAGAATCATGGATGTGGATGATAAAGAGGTCCCAGTAGATAATTACGTATAAACAATCTCAGATAATGAAGAGATTTTAGAATTCACCCTTGCCTTGTAATTTTCCTTGGTCAAGGGTACGTTAATCTCATGTATAATATTTAAATCATTGTTATTAAATTATACAAGAACCATATTCATAATTATGACATCATATATGATCTTTTAATAATTCTTTGTTAATGATATTTTAGTTTTATTTTCATTTCAGTTGTTAATTGAATAGTTTTCCATTATATTCTTTGTTATGTGAGTTATGTTTGTCATGGATGGGATGTTTCTTATTTATATCTAGAATGATATGAAGTCTGTAAATTTTTTTTATCATCAAATGAAAATTATTCTTGAATGGTTATGATGCAGAATGGATCTTATCGCGTTCGTGGAGACGATAATCTGTACATATATATGGGTGACAATATCATTATTTTGATATTAAAATCATATATAATTGGATGGTATATCATATATACGGAATCATTATAATGTTATATTTATTATTTAAATCAAGTATACATCATTATTATGCAATCCAAAAAATAATGCATTGAATAACAACTACACCACGACGTTGAGTCATTAAGCCGTATGTACGCACGTATGGGGACATGTAATTCAAAGGATGGATATAGTTATGAATATGGTTGTAACATATTTATAATAAAATCATAGTATATATAAGATACTGGAGTTATTATTTTAGAATGGAAAGAACAAGGAAAGAATAAGTGGAAGAAGAAAAGGACTTCAAAAAGGTGATGAAATATTTACCTCTTCTTCGGGTTCTTCATTTTGATTTCAAAAAAGGGACCCTTAGGATAGTTTTATGAATAAATAAAGGCCTATAGGATGAAGTTAGGATAGTTGAGAGGATACATGGGCAGGGGTTGGATGATAAAAATGGCTTTGAAGGTGTGAATTTGAGAGAATGGGGAGTGTGCTTTTATTAGAGGGGTGAGGGGACCTTAGGAAATGATTGAATATTATTTTATAATAAAATCATTTTCGGTTTTTAATGAATCAAAAATGATTTATTTCGAGGATATTGTAGGGATGGGTCAGAAATTACTCAACTAATAGGTTTTACACATGTTTGAGTCACTATATTAAACTCATCTTTTAGGTTTAACTCTTAGTTAATTAGTTTGACATTTACAATGTCTTTTTGTATTTTTATATTATATGGATAATAATCTTACTATAAACATCTAAGAGAACCTAAAGTGGTTCATTAATGACATATATAATATTATTTAATACATTTGGCCGAAACTTATATTTTTAGTAACATAATATCAATTAATAATATAATATTTGTTTTTAAAAACACTTTTATATCAATTTTGATACTATTTGCTATTTTGTTTTTGTTAAGTTAATCAGAGAATTATTGCTTCAAAAAAATTTATTTAATCAACCCTAAAATATCATATTATCCTATAAAATTAGTTGAATTCATAAAAATTCTCTAATTACATTTATTAAGATATTTATAATATCAATTAATTTAATATTTCATTAGTAATGTAATTTCTACTTTATCATTTCATTATAAATAAAATAAGTTATTTAATTTATAAAAAATATAAATAAAATTCCATTATGTAGGAAATAATTATATCTTTTCAATGAATATTTATAGTCGAATGTATTGCTTATATAACCCCATGTAAAAATTTATTTACTAAAAGATATTTGTTTATGTGATTTTTGGCCTTACATTACGTAAATTAAAATACAATGACAGTATCATTCATGAGTTGCTCCATGGGGTCCCAAAAAGTGACCCAAAAATTTCCATGGTAGACCCTGACTCATCCATTAAGGTTTGGAAAAGTGTTAAAGTAATTTTGTATTATTATAATATTCTTTTTTACCTTGAATTGCACTATTTACTTTTAACCGCGGTAAATAAAAGTCAAAAGTTAATATTCATCAAAAATTATTTTTTTCTTATTTAACCACATATTACATACTAAGTTTAACCATGTGTCTCAGATTTTTTAAATTCAACTCATAAAAATGCTAAAAGATTCTTTTATGAAAATTTTCAAATTCTCATAGGAAGAGGGTAAAAGACCGTAAAACGTTTAATAAACTTTTTATATATCTAAGCTTATAATGAAATGAATCCAATGAATTATATTAAAATAATATAGGTATTATGTATCTATTTTTTCCTAATAAAAATTTAAACAAAATAAATTATTATTTCAATAAAATGTCAGTTTTAACCAATAACTCAATGTTTTTCACTATTCATTAAAAATCGATACTTTTCAAAAAAATACCAAAATATCACTCAAAGCTAATTTTGATATTATGATTTCAAAATTTAATTCCATTTTAGAAAATTATAAACAACTAAGTGGAATTTATTAATTTAATATTAATTCCGATTTTGAAAACCAAAAAACAAGTTTTTAAGAAATAGTAACTAACAAAATATTGTAACTTATTTCTGTTCAATTTCAATGTGAACTTATTTGCAATGAATAACATTGGACTAAATAGTAAAAATATAATCTATTTATACTTCTAAACCATTAAAATGTATAATTTAACATAAAAAATTATTTTGATTAAAAAAAGTTGTTCTCAGTTAAAATATAGTATTTTAAACTATTCACTCCAATATGAAAGTTATCAGGAAAACACCAAAACATTATAGAAACGAAATTCTAAAATCCCGATTCTGAAGAAGATATTTATTCTTTTCAAATTGAATATATAAAAGTTTCAAATATTGGATTTAAAAAAGGGTCTCCATTAAAAGTAGTAAAATTTTATTTTAAAAGAAATACATATTTTATCTGAAAAAAATGATTTTTTTTCATTATGTATAAAAAACTCATTATATTGATTATAAAATTATATTTATTATATAAAATTCAAAATTTAGTTAATACTATTCATAACCTCTTTTGAACGGCCAGTTTGGTAAGTCATGGTGTGCTTGAACTCAGTGTTTCTTGTAGTGCATGTTATTAAATTACTTTGAAGAAATAACGTACTATGAAATATTAGGGTGTTACATTATTACATCCTTCAATGAATTGTGTCCTCACAATTTACAATTGTTCATCTAAAATAAAAGTTTGAAAATAGAAAATACCTTTGTGGGAAAACCCACATTAGAAATTGGTTTAATAATATTTAGTCTTAATAAGAGGAAAAGGGGAATGAAAAAGTCACCACATTATTATAATCTTGATTATCCGAACATTAGTCTATATTAGAGGCAAATAATTTGAGGGAAAACAAAAATAGTTATAGGGATTGATTGAGGTCATTAGTCACTATCAATTGTAGAATTTAGGGCCTCAAAGCCATTAATCTATGGAAATTTAAAATATCTTCAGTTCAACCAAACATATGGTATTAGGATAGCACAATTTTTATAATATCCCTTACCTAATGTTTAATAAATAATTTCTTCATATAATAAGAGAAGAAAAAAAATATACTTGACATGTAGAGTTCAATCTGTTACTAATTTCCACCATATACTCATCTATCACTCTAAAAGTTAATAGAACTTAAAAAAATTTCTATTTATCCTATTCATATAGGGTTTAAAAAATTTAATTTATAATTCACCTATCATACCCTTAAAAAACTACATAATACAATCCAGGAACATCATGTAGTCTAGTGGTAGGTGATAAATCCCAATCGCACAATGGTTGTGGGTTTGATTCCCACAGCTTTGTCTGACGTGACATGTTTTCACAGAATCTGTTTGTTGTCCGTTTTATAAAAATCCATAAATAACCTTAGAAATATTATCCAATTTCAAACATAATCCATTCCAACATTTAGAGTTTTCCAAAATACTTCTATCGTAACTCAGAGTCCAAAATTTATAAGGAAGATAAACACAATGAAGATCTTTTTTTTTCACGTCATAAAATGTGAACACCTTTATCAGGTATTATTTTAAAACATTGTAACACCCTTAATTAAAATAAAACAATATTGATTACATTCATGCTCCCTTAAACTTTATATAATACTGGATATATTATTTATATAAAAAAATATTGAATATTCCAACAATGAAGACATAAAAATACTATTAATCAGTTTTGAGGAAGTCAAGAATAATCAATATAATTTATCCAAATCAACCATCTCTTATTCCAATATCACTACCTTATTATTAGCACCATATTAAAGGTTAAATTTCCTTAAACCATTTATTTTTACAAAAAGTGGAGCTTACTATTATGTCTCTATTCATAGAAACATGTAATCTGAAATCCTCAATAAAATTGTATTGCAGTACAATCCTTATTTATCTCCATAATATTTATAACCAGTATACTGTTGATACAACAATAAAATTAAATAATTCAATAACTACAATATAAGAACAGTAGTCATTCCTCTTTATCTGAGGTAGTATCATAACTTGATTATTATCCAATATCATCATTGAATGTATACTCTGATGACTGGGACATTTATTCGTGCAGTGTCCCAACAATTTGTAGATGAGGAATTGTACATTTGAAACTTTTTTCTCACCCTTTCAATCATGTACATGTTGTCCTTTTTCTCCATATTTATAAAAAACTCCCATTCCATTCAATCATTTACCAAGGTGATTCCCTCCACATTTATAATATATGGGAAAAAACTTCTTTAACCTCTTCCCTTTATCCATCATTCTCTCTTGCATACTTTTCTTATCTTGTTTCCCTTTAAAGCCATAGGACTCAGATACATTTTACATATCATATTAACACATGATACTATTTCTTCATATGTTGAGAATACATGGGAGACTATTTCCATTCTAAATGATGGCTTAATACAATGAAAGATATGATCCTTCTTAATCTTTGGATCATACGTATTGTAGGTGTTTACATTCCTTCTACTGGGTGACATTTTTATACAATGGCTTACACTAGGTCAGTTTATGAATTCCAGTGAATAATTACAAATTTGTAAAATACCAAATGTAAATTGAACAGTTTATGAATATAATCCATAATCATATAAATATTTTCTTTTATGAGGTATATACTCATAAATCCTTTATAATTATTTGTAATGAAAATGAGGATTGTCCTAAGCATATCCCCCAGGATTTTCGTAACCAAGAGTGAAGCAAGGACCGTTGTCGTGCACCAGTTCCCATTCAAGTCCAGATCAATGTGGTGTTTTTGGATTTTATCCCTAGGTACATCTGTGCCAGAGTTTCCTCTACTTGATCGTATCCATAGAGGGATTAATTTTCTTGGAAAACTCAAAAAATCACTACATTACCATAGTCATAGGATGTTCTTGTATTCTAATCCTAAAACTCTATCTTAGGTTAATGTTATCTAATTAGAGTTTATCTAAATCTAGTTTCCAAGGGTATTGTTAATCTTCCTCTGATACCAACTGTAACACCCCGAACCTAGATTCCTAGAGTCAGTGGATTATTTTATTACTTTGGCATGATTAGAATGAATCATGTCTTGAAAGACCAATTAGTTTAGCAATCTTGGAAAATAGATGACAAAGATGAATGTTTCATTACACTTTCCAACATACAACACAAAAAATTATAATAATCCTTTGAGAATTCAATTCTTCCCTTAGATTTACCCTACATGTGAATCATAAAACACTTCTTGGGATCCGGGGAATATAAAACATAAGAAAGGGGTGAGATCAAATGCTCAAGAAGGGTAAATAATTTAGAGGAAGCTATAAACTTTTATGGAATGATATGTAATAATAAAAATAGACTTTTAAACATAAACACGAACATAATATGGAAAAAATAAATAAAAAATAACCATATAAACATGTACATGTATATATTAATAGTCAAATAATCGTAGGTAATAACTAATTTCATAATGAGGGAATGTATAATACTGGAATTTAATTTCTGTGTCAATGTATCGTGCCATGACCTAGGGGACAACTGTAACCGGAACCCAATCTGGAGAGCCGCTGTAATCGGGCACTGACCTGGAGAGATTCTGTATTCAGACACTAACCCAAAGATCCTCTATAACCGAAATCCAACCCATAATGTCTGATGTAAGTAGACCCCAACCAGAAGGGCTTACTTTTACCGGGCCCAACCCTAAATATACTAGTCCAATATATTCATCTTATGAAAATGTTAAAATATAACATAAATATTTTTATTAAATCTATCATATGAAATCAAAATAATTAACCATATAAAATTAATGGCCTAAATATAACTCATCCAATATCAAACATATGAAAAAACCTTCAATATAATATGGAATATTTGTATCCTAATAAATCAACTTCAAACAAGTGTATAATTTAACAAAGGATGTTTACATATATGAAATGAAAACTATTTGGGAGAAATATATCTTTACATTTTGAAATAATTTAAGAGTAACATACTTAAAAATAAAAAATTTATTTTGAAAATATTCTTATAATCTTGTAAAGGAATCTCCGACAATGTTATGACAATAGAAAATAGTTGCACCCGCCGTATAAGTTAAAAAGACATTCTTACCTTAATTTTGTCGAAAATGTTATAAAGTACCTTGTTTGGAAAATGATAGAAAATTTTTATTAAAAGACATATAATGTCAACTAAGGGTATAAATGAAATTAACTCATTGTCTATTAAATAGTAAAATTCTTTGAAATATATTTTTAGAAACATTGATGTGGATGCTAAAGATGTCCGAGCAAATAATTACATATAAACAACCTCGGATAATGAAGAGATTGTACAATTCACCCTTACCATGTACTTTTCCTTGTTCAAGGGTACATTAACCTCCATTATAATAGTTAAATCATTGTTATTAAATTATTAAAGAACTATATACATAATTATGATATCATATATGATCGTATAATAATGCATGGATAATGATATTTTAGTATTATCGTTGTTTCAGGTGTTAACTGATTTGTTTTCCATTATATTCTTTGTTAGGTGAGTCATGTTTGTTGTAGATGGTATGTTTCTTATTCGTATCCATAATGATATCATTTTTTAAAAATTATTTTTAATCATCAAATGAAAATTTGTCTTGAATGGTAACAATTGTGAATTGGTGTCATCTATTTCATGGAGACAGTAATCTGTACGTACGAATGTGTGACAATATCATTCTTTTGATTTAAAATTCTTATATAATTGGATGGTATATCATATATACAGGATCATTATAATGTTATATTTATTAATTATATCAATTATACATCATTATTAAACCCATCCAATAAATAATGTATTGAATAACAACTACACCACAACGTGGAGCCGGTAAGCCGTACGTATGCACGTATGGTGACATTTCATTCATAGGATGAATAGAATAAAGAATATGGTTGTGACATATTTATAATAACATCAATTTATATAGAATATACTGGCTTTATTATTTTATAATTGAAAAAACATGTAAAGAATAAGTGTATGATGAAAATAACTTGAAAAAGGTGATGAAATATTTACCTCTTCTTCGGGTTTTTCCTTTTTATTTGATCAAAAGGGTTTCATAGGTTGGAATTATGATTAAAATAAGGCCTCTAGGATGATGGAAGGACAGTTTATAGGATATTTGGGTATGGTTAGGCTTATCCAAATGTATTTTAATTAGATTATTAGAGAGAAGGGTGAGTGCCCTTTTATAAGAGGGGTGTGGGGCACCTTAGGAAAAAATTAAAATATTATTTTATAATAAAATCATTTTCGGTTTCTAGTTGATTGAAAATAATTTATGTCTAGTATAAGGTTGTGATGAGTCTAAAACAACTCAACCAATATGTTTTAAATAGGTTTGGGTCACTATATCAATCTCTTCTTTTAGATTAAACTCTTAGTTAATTATTTTGTCATTTACCATGTCTTTTTTGTAATTTAATATTATATAGTTAATTTACGTACTATAAAATTTCAATTGAACCACAAGTGGTTAATTAATGAAGTATATACAATTAATTATGACTGTTGGCCAAAAAATAGATTTTTAAGAATAGAATATCAGTTAATACTATAATATATGTTTTAAAAACTATTTAATGTCAATTTTGACTCTATAAGCTATTTTGTTTTGGTTATATTCATAAAAACATCAATACTTAAAAAAAGTCATTTAATTAACCCTAAAATGTCATAATAACCTAGAAAATTATTGGAATTAATAAGAATTCTCAAATTACATGTATTTGGATATTTATAATATCAATTATTTTAATATTTCCTTAATAAGGTAATTACTGTTTCATTATTGTGTCATAAATAAATTAAATTATTTATTGTCTAAAAAATATAAATAAAATACAATTTTTTAGGATATATTTTTATATATCCAATGAATATTTATAGTCTAAATAACTACTTATATTGTCCCACGTAATAATTGATTTATTAAATGTTATTTGTTTATGTCATTTTTTCCTTTAGCTTATGTTAATTAAAATAAACTGTCATTAATATTCATAAGTGGCTCCATGGGGTCCCAAAAATCTATCCATGGAGGACCATTGTCCCCCATGACTCATCAGATAACTTTAGAACAATTGTTAATGTAATTTAGTTTTATTATAATATTCGTTTTACCTTTAATTACCCAATTTACCTTTAACCACGGTAAATAAAAGTCATAAGTTACTATTTGCCAAAAATTATTTTCATCAAATTAAACCACATTTTTTATAATTAGGATGTCATTTTCTCTATGATTTTTTAAATTCATCTTACTGAAACTGTTAAATTATGTTTTACGCAAATTTGAAAATTCTCTTAGGAGGTGGGTAAAAGAGGGTAAAAAGTTCAATAAAATTTGTATATATCTAAACATAATACAAAATGACTCTAATGAATTATAATTAACATATGTAGTTATTATGTATATGTTTTGATAGAAAAAAAATTTAAATAAAATAAATAATTATTTAAATAAAAAGTCAGTTTTAACCAATAACTCAGTGTTTTTCACAATTCATCAAAAATTGAATGTTTTCAGAAAAATACCAAAATTTAAACCTAAGCTAATTTTGATATTCTGTATTCAAAAATTAAGTCTATTTTACCAAATTCTAATCATATATTCTGTATTTATTGATTTAAAATTAATTCATGTTGTCAAAACCAAAAAAGTGTTTTTTAAGAAATAATAACTCACAAAAGATCGATACTATTTTATGTTCAATTTCAATGTGAAATTATTTCCAATGAATAAAATTGGATAAAATTGTAAAAATTTAATCTATTTATACATCCAAACCATTAGAATTTATAATTTAACAATAAAATTATTTTGATTAAAACAAGGTTTTTCAGTTAAAATATAGTATTTTTCACTATTCAACCAAATATAAAATTTATCATAAAAACATAAAAAATTTATAGAGAATAAATTCTTATGTCCCGATTCTAAAGGAGAAGTTTATTTTGTCAAATTAAATAAATAAAACACAGAAATATCATATTTAAATAGGGTTCTCCATTAAAAGGTGGTAAAATTATATATTTTAAAAAATAATTCTTTTATCAAAAAAAAAATAAATTTGTTTTTTCATTATTTCTAAGAAACTCATAATATGGATTCTTAAATTATTAGGATTATATAAAGTTCAAAATATTTCTAATACTATTCATAACCTCTTTTGAATAGCTAGTTTGATAAGTCGTGGTGCGCTTGAACTCGGTGTTGCGTGTAATGCAAGTTATTGAATTTTCTTGAAAAAATAAAGTACTATAAAATCTTGGGGTGTTATAGAATTGAATGTCATAGAAAAACCGATAGTTCAGGAAACCCAATTTGTACCCCCAAATATAGAGTGGAAAAAATATTATATTGATTATTTTGTATCTAAGTGGAGGGAATATAAGAAGAATAAAAAAAAGGAGATCCTAGTTTTGGCCTAGATCCTACTAAGGAATGCCCTGAAATTTTAAACTAAGGAAGAGATATAAGAGTATGAAAAAGAGAATAAAAAATTGAAGAAAATATTTGATGTTGAGACTATTCAAGCACTTTTCAAGGATACTGAGAATTCCAGTAAACAGATTCAAGTACAAAAAATAATCTCTCAAAGAACCAGTACCAGTATAGACTCAGGGAAAGAAGATCATAATTCTGGAGCCTGAAGTGGAGGATGAGATAGTTCAGGAAGAGGTAGTAGAAGAAGAATAAGTTGAATAAGGCATGAGAGTGATGCATTGATTAGGCATATTGATGAATATCATGATAAGTAATGTCATTCAAAAGATAATTCAATTGAGACTTCCCTGGAAAAATCATCAAAAATTCTTTCTCAAGGAAAAGAGGATAATGGTTAGGAAGAGGTTAATAAACATTATCATAATGAAATCATCAATCCTGACCTCATTAAAACTGATGTTCTTAATGACAATATTGATAAGGTAATGGATGGTGAATATAAAATCATCCAAGTATCAGATAGCGAGCATGAATCCCCAAAGGCTACAAAGACTATTTATAGAGTTGAAAAAGGAAAACAAGGGATAGTTGATACAACTAATAAATATATTGTAGTTAAGAAGGATGTTGGTGGATCATCCAAAAGAAAGGCTATTGTGATATAAAAAGAATCCCCACCAACAAAGGAATAATATTTAGAATCATCTTCCATGGGTCTAGTTATTATTGAACAGTCTCAGAAGAAATTAGTAGTAACTGTTACCTTGATTCGGAGTATTGACTTGAGGTCTCAGCTTATTCAAAACTTCTTTAATTAGAAGTAGTATTCCATAATAATGGTCATGGAAAATTCAACATGATTGAAGCTGACATAAATACATTTTATATTTACTGTAATGCTCGCTATAGATCGTGTAAGGAGATTACAAGGTTTTATAAGAAAAAGACTAAAGTTCTGTGAATTCTTAATGACTTTAAGGATTCAGAAAAGGATTATTTTTATAGAGTAGATGAAATGATTAAGGATCTTACAAATTTTTTTACTGAGAAGCTGAACATAGAACAAGTATCCAAGAATTAGGAAGAAAAATATATAAATAGAAAACTGAATTCAGGTTATTTGAATTTCAAGACGTTAAGAGATCTCAGAGTAGTGTTTAAGGAAAAGTTAATTCAGTAAGAAGATCATTTAATAGTTCTCATAAAGAATAATAGATATTATTTTATATATTTTTGGTTTAGATTAAGGTCTAACTGGTTCACTCATTTTAATAGACTAAAATTATTCAGTGAATTACTATAATTTCAATTTTATTATTTTAGATTGTAGGGTTATTTCAATTACTAGATCAATATTAAAATGTTCTTTATTTAAATAAAGGTTCATGAAACCTAGAGTTTGTGATTTAGAACATCATCCCTAAAAATTGTGCTATGTTTTTATTGAATCTTCCAATGGTTAATAGAGAAATAGACGTATTCTTCTATATTTAATTTAGTGTAAGTGGTAACCATACTTTTTTCTCTATTGATGAGTTCATTAAATTTGATTTAATTTTTTTTGTGATAGTGAATTGATATTTTAAATTTTGTTTCACAAATAAGTGGTAATAACAGATTAAAATAAAATATTATGATATGTGTGGTTGGTTCTGGTTTGGTTTTACAATTGAATTTTAATAATATTCTATTAAATTATCTAACACTCCTTGTGGTTAAATGACAAGTGAGAGATCTAAGTCTATTATATCATGGTGTGATAATGGATATTCCCATCTAGTGTTTCTTATAATAACTCAAGTCATTGAAGTGTTTCATTCATCTATTTCATGATTAAATTTTTTTATCTATGATTCTATTTTCTTTTTATCCCACTCCTTTTTATTGTGTGTATTTTTTTCATTTGATGGATTATACCCTTTTTAATTTTATCTCATTCCACATAAAATATTTAAAATTATTGTCTATTCTTAGATGATTTTATTATATAGAATAGACTAGATTCATCTTTACCATTAAGGTATTGTTTTATAGGAAACACTTGGTTGTGGATTTAGTTTTGGGTATTTTATACAATTTTCCTATAAGTCATTTTAACCCAAAGAGGTTATCCTTTTCGTCCCTTGTATTTAATATGGATAGTTTTTTTAGCTTCTATATTTATTTGGTAGTGGATGGGGATGTGAGTGCTTGTGAGGATTATTCATTAGATTGGTTCTATTAATGGTAGGACTTTCTTGAACTTCTCATAGTGATTTTATGGACTCCATAATTCATATTTATGTCTTACTTTACTATCTTATCCAATATGATCGATCCCATATTTTTCACAGAATATGGTTCCTCTAATGTTTTGAATGCATGATAGAGGATGTGGTTGATGATGAATCCTGGGATTTGGTGTTGTCTAGGCATCCATGAGAAGTGTCTGGTAGATGAAATCATTTTTATAGGGATCTATTTGTTTGCGGTGATAGCTTTTCAATTTTCATTAATTGATTGTTCTTTATTTATAAATTATTTATTTTATATGTGGATGGATCATTTTTATGAGGAAATCTGATGAGGATTAAATAGTCTTTCAGTAGTCTCATGGTAGAATGGGAATATAGTTTGATCTTGGTGAGTTTATGTGGATTTTAGATTTTTATAGCGTAAATGCATGTCAGTTATGGTGGGTATGCTAATATAAGTAGTGGGAAATAAGATGGTATGATTCCATGTTAGGGTGTGTGTATCAAATTGAATCATCACCTGAGGATTAACATAGGAATATTTTGTAAAATTTTAATTGATTTGGGATCTTGGAACATGCTATGGTGTTGATGTAGGATGTTGTTATAATTTTTGGTTTACTATTGTTTGACTTGTTGTGCATTATTTTTGGTCTCCCAGGACATGTATAGTTCTCAATAAACAAGATATGTTTTTTATAAAAAAAAGTATTTGGAAGAATAATTGATAAGTGAGAGGTTCAACAATCGCTTCCATTATTACCCTTGGTTGAATGGTGTGGGAGATAATAATCCTAAAAGATATCTTTAATGTGTATATCCCCCTTTATATGTACAAGATATTTATATTAAATAACCCCAATTTGATTTGGATAATACCAAATCAAATCTTGTTCTTTTTATATACTCATGTGTCATATAACCCTTCTATATTTACAAGAAAACATTATTTAACTCAATACTTATCCCTGGATATTTCCATCATAAATAGAATAGAAATAAGTATGGGGTGATTATGTATTGTTGAACAAAACAATTAACAAAAAACAGAATCAATAACCAATATAATGACAAATGATTTGAAGAATTTGTAATTAGTATTAAAATTATTTATTAAATATAGTTAATTATATTTAATGAATTTTTAAGGCTAATGTTTTAGAAAACTAATAAAATCCTCTCCTCAACCAATCAATAATTACCCATCCATTTTAAGGGTATAAAACTGGAATGGGGATGAAACAATCATTATAAAACCAAAGTAAATACAAAATGGGAGTAATAAACTATAGTATAGAGAGGTTATATTGTATTTTCTTGTTATCTAAGCCTCCCAATTCAACACTCTTTTTCTTTATGACTTCTACTTCTTTGAATATCCATGAAATACCTCTTAGTTGGCCTCATCTAATACATTGATCTTCTTTCCCCATTGAATATTGATAATATTCACATTTTATCATGAAAATTGATAATAAAAAAAATGCCTTCTAGTTTTATTTTATTAATTTTCTTTGAAAATATCATCTGTGAAATATGAATGAGTGTATTGGAAGTATTACCTTTGTATGATAGTTTTTTTATAACATATACATCATTTAAGTAGCTCAAACATTAAAATTTGAGTGCATGTGTACTTCAATTATTTATCATTAGTATTCTCTCAAGTGGTATATTTTTTAATGTCTATTAAATCCACATCGGGATTTAATGCTGTGTTGAATTTATATAACTATATATAGAATGATGATAATTTCCTTAGAACATTATGTCCTTGCTCTATGTCAAACACAAATCTTACATTAACTCTTTATTAGTTAATGTAGTGTTCATGAGAAGTCTACATTGGTCCATTTATTAATTTCATCTTGTAAAATCAATGTGAATTGAAAAATAATTTATGTCATCATTAGATCCTTTATATTCACCGAATAGAGTAACGTAGTGTTCATGGGAAATGTATGTGAACATAAATTATTGATATTTGGAAAAGGAATAAACTCTCTTTAATTATGGGGAAAAAATATTAGGAAACTCTAAATCAACACTTGTATATGCGAAATCAATCTAGGAACATATTTTGGACCATTTAGAGTTCCTTCCCTTATCAATTGTTTGATTTCATATATAAAAATTCTATAAATCCTTCAATTAAATGTCGAACTTCATGATATTAACTCATGAATTTTTAAATCACATATAAACAACCAATAAAAAAATTAAAAACATCCAATGATACTTGTAATATTTATTTCAAAAATTATAAATAATAAATAAACAATTAAATGTACGTTATTAATCCATTTAACAATTATACCACATATTATTCACAAAATATATAAATAAGATGTTTAAAATAGATGTGATCAATTTTGTGGGTTAATAATAATGAATATCATAATCAAATATATATAAATATTAGATCTATCCAATTTATTTATCCATATGATAATTGAAATGATGCTAAATTTATTCCAATAGATTAAATAGTTCAAAATTTCTGTAATTTATCCATTTTAGGTACGGTTCTTTAGTGTAAATGATGTTGTTTAATCGATAATTAATTTATGTTGGTTTTCCAATTACTTTGAACTTATTTTATTTCATTTTAATCATTATTTTTATCTACTAGTTATAAAATATGAAAAAGAATAAAATATGATTTTTATCATCACATTTAATCATTAAATAACTATTGTATCCTCCCACAAAGGGAATGTTGAAAAATAAAAAATGCTGCTGAAGGAGGAGGTGGGCCGACTATAATTCAAACAAATTTTTCATGTTCAAATAAAATTAATAGAATTTAGAAAATTGTTTTTTAATTATAAAAATAAACATTCAATATATTTATGATATTAATTTCATTATTTCATGTTTCATGGGATAAATTAGGAAGAGGTAGAATAATAAAATTATAAATGATATCACTTAATAACATTACCTTCAAAATTGTATGTCCTCTTATATACTACACCTTATGGATATACATAATTTTATTTTTGTGATAAAATTCCATCCAGGACATGTTAAGGGAGTTAAAAAGGTTTTTTAGAATAATTCAATGTAAAAATCATAAAGAGTGAGAGGAAATTTGGTGGGGAATGGTTGTATTTATAAGTGGAGGAGAGGGTGTTCATGAATATAATATTAATTAGTTCAACATTTTCAATCAATAATAACAGTAATAATGATTCATGAGACTATAAATAGTAATTATTGTAACACCACAAAATTTTACGTTATGAAACTTTTTGAATTTAACCTCTTCTATAGTTTACATTGAACATAACTCCATGCTTAAACACATAATGAAATATTATCAAGTTATTATTTTAACATTGAATATAAATTGAAAACAATGAATAGAATTAACCATATTATAAAATATATATATTATATATTATATAAAATTATTCTACATTCATCCATTATATTTAATGAACGTAAAATAATAATAAATCCAATGTTACGAATAAAATCTATATTTTTCTAATGAAGTTCTACTGCCTTTTGATAAAGTAATTGTTTCAGACTAAATTTTGATATTTTTGTTAATTAAATTTTAAAAAATATGATTTATTTTTAAAATATGAATGTAAAAAATTATCTTTTTGATATATTTTTCAATTTATTTTGAAAATACTCATTTTCTAGTGAATTCTTAAAACATACATATTTTTTTAAAATTGTGAATTTATATTAACAAGTATCTTTCTAATTTTAATTTTATGTTAATGTAATATAAGTAATATATATATATATATTTAAAACTCAATTAATTTAATTTTAATAATATATATAAATTATTGCGGAATATATATATTTTTAAGATTAAAAATACATTTTCCATGAAATCTGGTTTTCATTTCCCTTTGCTTGATTAAATTTAAATTGAATACAATAAATTTGATTTTTTATTTCTAAAATATATATTTCATATTTGGAATTATAATTTTAAAATTTATTAAATATTTCCCTATTATTATCTTCCAACAAAAAGAATAACCTTTGTAATTTTTGTTACTATAATAAAAGGTATATTTTGTAATTTAGGTCAACAATAAAATAATAAAGACTAGAAAATATCCATAAAACATTCCCATAATTTATTGGATTATTCTATTTATTAAATAATCAATTATGGTTTAATTATATGTCCAGTTATTGAAATTTGGATGAGGTGATGATTTTAATAATATATTATTTAATGAAAACTACATGATTCCATATTCAGTTTTTAATAACTACAACATTTTTCATTTTGTGTTATCCAAATGGTTTATATAACTATAAATATTATTTTGGGAGATATTTTTTTTATTCATAATATAATTTATTTTAATTTTTACGGTTGACATAATTACCATAAATAATCACAAAACGAAGATGCAATAAATATTTATTTAATGGTAATATGAATGAAATAGAATTAAAAATATTAAAAAACTATAATTTGAATTCATTAAGGTGACCAGGGAGTTTTAATTATTAGTGTGACATATTAGGTGTCTATTAAATTATTTTTATCGAGGTTGTCTGGTTTTATTAATTATATTGAATTCAATGTAATGAATAGTTTTTAAAATTTAAATTATCAGTATTTTATTAAATAATAAAAAATTTATATAAATATAATATTTTAAAAAATAATTATTTAAAGGATTAAACTTTCATCAATGATCCATTTATTGGTATTTTTGTAATTTTATTATAACTATATTAACCCTTAATGAGTAAATTTCATTGTGGTCAATGAAATAGTTAATGTGGTCAAATAAGGGATAAAAAAGAAAATTTTATAAGCCTAAAATAAACATGTACAAAAATTATTGGATGAATATGACTAGAACCTTATCAACTTATGAATTTATTTTAGTTAATTAATGGAAACTTGTACATGAAAATGATTATATATTATTTAAATCCATGAGAGTTAAGTAATTTTATTCTCTTTGTATTCAATATCTTTTATATATCAACATAGGGGGAAAAGAAGATATGAGAGAACATAAATGTCTATATTGATATTTACGAAATTATTTTTGTTATAGTTTTTTAAAAAAAATTTATAATGATATATTTCACTTAAATTCTTGTGAAATTAAATAAAAAATTTATTAAGTAATAGAAAAACAATATAAATTATTATGAAAATATCCATTTTTATATAAATTGAATGATTTAATATCTAAAATGTATATTTTGTATCTATAATACATAATATAGTGGGGTAAAATCAGAATATTTTAATTTTCTTTAACATATATGATGTGAAATTAAATGAATAGTATGAAAATAGACATTAACGATAATTTTTTAATTATTTTAAATTAATAAAAATACTATTTTGTACATTTGAAAGGAATATAATTAAACACACAACTAATTATCGATTTATGAGTCATGTTTCTTTTTTTAGTAATGTTAATAACACTTTTTTATTATGATATTGCTAACTAGAGTTTTGTTCAAAAATAACTAACTAAGGGAAAAATGGGCATAAGGTTTTGAATGAAACCAAAACATGTATAAATTATTTTAGTGAACGGAATTACAAATATAAAATATGTTATATTAAATACCTTTAATTTGGAGTCATTTTTAATGAAAAATTATGTTATTATAATTTAATATTTAGAGTGTTTCCAAAATATCCCCTAACCTCAATTATAAAAAGAAACATCCTCCCTCATTTCATCACACCATATGGAGAAGTATATCTCACCCTATAATATAAAATATTTATTCTCATAATCCTAAATTATGTTCTTGAGGTTCATGCCCTTCCAGAAGAACATCCATTGTTTCCTTAAGAGGATATATATCAGATGTTCACTAAATAAGAGGTAATCCTCTTTAATAAATTTTCCATATATATTTTTCATTAAACTTACTATTAATGTGTCTTAAAATATAAAGTAGTAAATATATTATCATATATATTGGGATATTTTTATATTATAAACGGACAACCATATTCCACTATTTATTCGTCTAATTAAAAATGAAAGCATCACGCATGTGTACATACGAACTACCATATCCATGATGCAAGGTTATTTATTTTTAATCACTAATTTACATGTATTGGTATAATTATGGAAGTTATAGATTTATATGATAATTATGAAATGATTTTTATTTTGTAAAAATAAATATACGATCCACTTTATTACCCTTTCACCATTACAGGAATGATACCATCCAAAGTGTATATGTGCAATCTATTATATCAACAATGCGATGAGATTAAATAACCATGTTCAACCATATATAATGGTATTAAAACTATATTAAATGATTATTTATAGTATTTATTATATTAATTTTATTGTTTGTATGACTAAAATATTCCTTATTCAAAATTAATGAGACTTATATAAAAAAAGCATAGTAATGAAAAGTTGTTAACACCAAAAATACGAGTAATAATAAAATATTATTAATAAATTGGAAATGATATGATATAAGAGGATCATATATGATATAATAAATATGAATATGGGTTTGTAGAAAAAATAATAACAATATTATAAACATTATACATGATTTTAATTAATTTTCAACTGAAAGAATGCACAAGGTAAGGGATTCTCATCTCACATTATTTTGAGAGATATATGTATTATTGACAACTTATTTCATTATATGTGGTACTAACCATTTGATATATCATATCATGAATATGTTTATGTTCAAGTTATTAACTGTTTCATTTTATTACTATTAATTTTGTGGGGAATACGAATGGAGTGATTAGAAATTGGTAAGAGGCTTCAGCTTAATTTCCATTTCATGGAGACATATATGGTATTATACACCTAATCATTTATATGTGGTGTATCTACTACCCCTTTGAGAAAAATTTTCAACTAAAATTATATTTCTCATAAATATTCATATTATTTATATCATCAATTTGATTATTTCTTAAATCATATTACATTTTTAAATACAATGTTTCCATTGAATGTTATTTTATTAACTATTAATATATTGATAAATATGTATCCACTAATAAATATATATATTTTATTGATAAGGCATACTATTCAAGAATTTAATTGATTATTTTCTATTAAGAGAATTATTTGGACACACATTGATGGGTGGGGCCTGAATTATCTAGCCCCTTGATGCATCGAGAGCTGTTAAAAGACAAATCAGTTATGTTGGCATGAAACATGTTATTAACTATTGATTAAAATTTATTATAAATGATCTTAATGGTAGTGGTATCATGTTATTGATACCCGACATACAATAATTAATAATCTCATTCATTAAAATGTAGTTATTATTTTCATGGTTATTTTCACAATGATATTATCTCTTGATGAATTTCAATCTCATAATAAAGATTAAATGGAATGTTTTTTATCTTATTTACCATTACATATTGATTACACATTTTCAAATTATTATATAGATTTTATTTAAAAGTAATATATATTCATTTATCAATATTTCCGTATTGATTATTTTTATTGATTTAAGATATCTACAATTATATATCACCCTTATCGATAATTTGAGTAGAAAAATTTCATATTTAATATTTTTCCATAGATTAACAATAATATTATTATGATTAAAATGTAGGGTAATACTAAAGAGAATAATGGAATTCCGAAAGAAAATTATTTTTTTATTTTATTTCACTAATGTAACATTAATTTAAAATATGTATCTAGTTTAAAAAGACTACAAAACTATTTGTTCCTTTTCATTGCGATATCATGTATCTTATGAAAATGTAATAATGTAAGAAACTATCTCCAGCCTACTAGGGTCTGGGTCATTATAGTTGGTATGATTGTATGGTTATTTGAATCATTAGGAACTATATTTAAGAAATTGTGGATTAAAAACATAACCAGATGAATGAATTTAAGGATATATCTATGTATAGGATATAAACCTATAAATTTGGTAATTACCTTCAAATTCCTAGGTTAAACGGATGTAATCATTGATTGAGACGATGTTTTCAGGATTTAGACATCTTATTAATGATTATTCATGACTATATCACTAAAATAAGTTTTCCTCGCACTATATTTTGGGTTTTAGTCAATAGTGTGAATCAGAAGGTACTGAGCTGTTTTTAAATGAGATATAAAATGCATTGAGGTGTAACATGATGGATTGATGATAAGTGTAATGGATATTATGATTATTCTCAATCAGTTATCTTGATATATTATTAACAACTTAGACCTTATCCAACTCCCAAATTTAATAAATAAGAGAAATATCTATTATTTTTAGATATTGTGTGGGAAATACGATGGAAGAAATAAGATTTAGTGTTTTATATGTTCATAAAGTGACAGGAAACACCCAAGGCAATGTTCTATAGAATAATAAGTTGTTATTGGAGTGGAAAAAAGCATATAAATTATGATCATTATGAGGAAAAATTAATTTTTTAATATAGTACCACTATAGAGTTATCAAAAGTTGAATGTTTTAATTACGGAAAGTAAGATAATTATGAAACGATGTGCCCTTGGGGGAAAACTAATCAAAATTTTTATATGATTAATAGTTATACTATAGATGATAAATAGACAACAAATGAAAAATAAATGGAGGGAGGTATTACAGAATAAGATGATGAAGCATATTTAATGTTTTAATAATGAAGAATTATTATTAAAGAAAATGATTATTTTAATTAAAGAAATATTTTTATCAATGATTCAATGGTTATAACAATAATATGAATTATACAAAAATAATTATTATTTGACGATTTGAGTGTATATGTTGAATGGTACTAGGAAAAGTGATTCAGTTTAAATTCAATATTTTTGAAAAACAAATTACAGGGAGAAGATAAAACTTAATATATGCATGATGTTGAGAAAATAAAGACAAAGTGATATTTATAAGATAGTTTTAGGGACCAGATAATTGGTTATTGATTTGAATTTTTATGTTATCTTGTATGGTTATAAAACATGTTTTGATTTAGGGAATATTTTTGATAAACTGAGATTTTATTTTTGGAAGCATGCATTTTTTCATTAATGTTTTAAATTAATCAAGGTAATAATTTTTTTGGTAGATAAATTTATAGATGCATTATGTTGTTTGGGAAATCAATGGTTTCTTTGTTCTTTTTGGACTAGGAAATTGGACAGATTTATTTTGGATGAGTCTTAAGGTTCGAATGGATTAAGTTGAACATTGGATATCATTCCTTGATGTTAAAGTGTGAAATATTTTTTAAAAATTTATATACATAAGTTTCAGAGAAAACTTATATATTAAAGGAATTTATTTTAGACCTTATCATTCATTATAAGTTATTTCGGCATAAAATTAATCATGGATATCCATCTCTTGGTGCATGAAATGATGTGAAAATGGATCAAAGCACAACCAAAAGGATTAGAATTTGATTAATAAATGGAATGAAATTGTGTAAGATTTTTTATTGAGTGCTCCATATAAATGGTAAATTAATTCATTATCTTTCATAAAATGATCTTGAAACAAAAATGTTATCCTATTACCTCTATATTAACTGAATTATATGGTCCGTTAAATTATCACAGACTTAGGAATTTAAGGACCTTAACATTCAATTGATCATTCATTTTCATATGATAAACAAGCTCTCTCATTATTTATATTTGTTTGAATATTCAATCAACAAAAATGGTATTTTATTTAAAAATTTAAATTTTTGGTGACTTCACATTTTTCCATTCCCTCTTATTAAGAAGAAGTTTTATTACCCCTATATAAAATGCCAGTTTCCTAGAATATAATTTCCCAATATTAATTTTTTTATTAGAATTAAAAATTAAATTTTTGGGGAAAGGTTATTAAAATGTGGGATAATGTGACTCACAAATATTTTATATTATGTCTCTTTAAATTTATCCTCTTTTATTGCTCATATTGCGTGCACCACCCAGCTTAAAATAATAGTGAAATATTATTTGTGTGATCATTATAACCAACCTTGTGAATTGACATTAATGAATAGAATTAAGTAAATAATGAATTGTATATATATATGTTTTACTCAAACAAATTTTTTAAATTCATCCAATAGATTTGATAGGAATAAGAGAAGAATAATGCCAATTTTATGCATTATAAGCTATTTTTTTTAAAGTGATGTATTCATACATTTTGGTGGGAATCATATTTAAATTCTAAATTTAGACACTTCAAAAAATTATACATGAAGAGAAAAACATTATTTTTAAAATAATAATTCTAATATTATTTTGGCTGATTTTTTTAATTTTTTGAAAAGAATTATTTTCCAATGGATAGTGAAAATATACGAATTTGTATAAAATTTTCAATTTATATTAAATAGTTTTCTTATGATTTAAATTTCTATATCAATGTGAAATGGGTACTATTTGGTTTTATATAATCTAATAAATTTCATTTTAATCAAATTTATACCTTATTGTGGTATATGTATATTATGTTTTAAAAGGCATTTTTCATGAAAACTATTTGTCACTATGTGATGTGGGATTGATTTAAAATTAAATAATAACACATTTTTATTTTTAATAATATATTTATTATATATATATAAATATATTTATAAATATTATATTTATTAAATATTTCTCATATATTTTTAGGTAATATGAATAGTAACCGAGGTAATATGTATTACCACGGTAAAGTGTTAAATTGATAATTAATGTCAAAAATAAAATTATAAGGGAAAGAAAATGATCTTAAAAATATCCCAAATTCTATTTTTTGCTTTAATTTTGTTAATATTCAATTTATATTTTTCTTAAATTGATATTTACTTCAATTTTATATGAGGTTATGATATTTATAATATTTTATTTAATGATAAGTCAACAATGTTACATTCATATTATTAATTAATATAACGTTTATAATAATGTGTCATCGAGAAGTTATATCTGACTATAAATTACATTTTTAAATATAAATAAATTTTATTAATTATAGTAATTTATTTGTAATTTTTTGTGAAGAAATTATTACCATTAATAATTGTAGAACGATGATGTAATTATAATAAAAATAATACAGATATGAAAAAAAATAATAAAAATATTAAAATAAATATATTTTTAAGTAAATAACATTATCCAACTCTTTTATATATTATTATAACATATTAGATGTGGAATAAATTATTTTTATTGAATTGATATTATTTTATTTAATTTAATAAAGACAATGTAATGAATAATTCCTAAAAGTAACGTTATGAATATTTTATAGTAAATAATATTTTATTAAATGATAATAGATGATCCAAAATATTAAATAAGGAAAATAGTGATAATTTTACAAATGGAATCCATGTTACGTTTATAGGAAGTTTTTTATTTTATAGTAACTTTATTATCCATCAAATAAAAAAATCAATGTTTTCAAGGATAGAGTTAAAGTTGTTAAAGAAGTGTTAAAAATAGTTAAGGGTATAAATATTTCATTATCATGTAAAAATAATTATTTGATGGATAATATTTTACCCTTATCAAATTAATATATAATTGAGTTTTTTAATGGAAACTTTTTCTTGAAAATGACTTATGTATTATATTAATCAAAGATAGTTTCCAAATGTCACTATCTTTGTATTTAATATATTTTATGTGTCCACATGGGAAAAAAGAATCATATGAACAAATATAAATGTATATTTTGATAATAATGAGTTTTTTCTTTATATAAATTTATTCACAATTTTTAGATTTTATATAATTACCTCAATACTTGTCAAATATTAATAAAATATTAATTTAATTAATAATAAAAAAGTAAATGATATTGAAAATATTAATTTTGATATAATTCAAATGATTTAATTTTTGAAACAAATTTTATAGATCTATAATAAATGTTAGAGTGTTTTTAAAACATTATATCAAAATTCCCCCCTTTTTTAATCATATTTTAAGTAAAATTAAATGAGTTTTGTTGAAATTGACTATGACAACAATTTATAAAAATATTAATTTATATTATTATTTAAAATTCAAAAAAATATCAACATCCATGTGAGTGTAATATAGTTAAAAACATAAATCATTTTTTATTTATGTGTCATTTTTCTATTCGTTGTAACATTAATAACTCATTTTTATTAAGATAGTGGTTACCATAGAAAAGGTAAAAGATAATTAACCACATGAGAAATCAAATGGATAAGGGGTAAAATGACAAAGAAAACATTTGTAAATTCAATTGGTTTATTGTATTAAGACCACATCCAATTGAATATTCAAATAAATTCACAATTGGTGGTATTTGGAATGATAAATTAATTTATTATAAGTTTTTATTTTGAGAGTTTCTAAATGTGCCGCACACATCAATTATAATAGATAACATCTTAAATTACTTATTCAAACCACTTTAAGCCATATAGATCTTCCAAAAGCTACCACATTATATCTTAAAAATCCATAGATATGTTCTTGATGGACTGGTACATCAAAAAGATCTACCTTAGTGTTCCAAAGGGGAGATCTTAATGGAATTTTTTGAAGAAGAGATAATCCTCTTTACTGAATTTTTCAAGTACATTTTTTCTTATACTTCTTATTAATGTGTTGTTTATATTAAAATGTTATTAATCCAACATCATATGTTTCACCCCAAGCTTCCATGATATGTTTCCCTTTTACAATTTAATATCTTGCACTGTGCAAACTTTGAGATTCTAACATACCGCGTCCAATCAAAATAGCCTTTATGAATTGTAATACCCAATTTTTGTAATTTTATTAATTATATATTTCAAAATGGACATCAATTTTTAATTAAGAATATTGAAATTATCTTAGGGTCAACTATTGGTGTTTTTCTAAAAAGTTTTAATTTTTGATGAATAGGGAAAAACACATTGTTATTGGTCAAAAACGACTTTTTATTTTAATAATTATTCATTTTATTTAAATTTAATTTTGGTCAAAATTGATACATAATACATATATATGTTCAATTTAATTCATTGGAGTCATTTTATAACATGTTTAGATATATAAAAATTTTATTGAACTTTTTACCATATTTTACCCACCTCCTAGGAGCATTTGAAAATTAGCATAAAACATAATTTTACTGCTTATGTGAGTTGAATTTAAAAAAAATGGGGGAAAATATTTATATCAGAAAGTAAAATGTGGTTCAATAAGAAAAAAATAATTCCTGGTGAGTATTAACTTTTGACTTTTATTTACCACAGTTAAAAGTAAATTGGGTAATTGAGGGTAAAAATGATATTATAATTACCCTAAAACATTTTATAATTCTATGGGATAAGTATAATTCTACCAAAAACAAACTTTGAAATAAAATATGATCCTCTTTGGTCCACATGGATTAGATTAGGACATCTATTATTATTTTATTTAAAGAAGAGTTAAAAGAGTTATTTTCAATGTTTAATAACTAAACCATTTTTAATATAGGGTAACTCATAAGATAAATTAGATTATAAATATTTAGAATAAATATAAATATATTTAATACATAATGGTATTTTATTATAAATTTTTACGTATAAAATAATTTAATTTATTTATGAAACAATGATGATGCAATAATTATATTATCAATGAATGATTAAAATAATGGATATTATAAATATCCAATTAAATGTATTTTTACACTTTTGAGGAATTGAGATAATTCGATATGTTAATATGACATGTTATGGTTGATTAAATAGTTTTTGATTGAAGTAATCATGCTGTTAGGATTTTCACAAAAACCAAATACTGAATAGAATCAAAATTGACATAATAGAGTTTTTAAAACAAATACCATATTATTAATTGATATAATATTCATAAAAATATAATTTTTGGCCAGAAGACTTAGATAATGTTATGTATATTAATAATGAACCACTTGGGGTTCTCTTGGATTGATATTGTATGTTTATTAACCATATAACATACAAATACTAAGAGACATGGTAAATGTCAAACTATTTTACTGAGAGTTAAATCTAAAATATAAGGTTCATTTTTTGCTCTAAAACTATCTAAAAACAATTTTATGAACGGTTTTAGACCCATACCCACAATAGCCTCAAAATAAATCATTTAGGAACCATTAGAAACCGAATTTGTTTTATTATAATATAGTATTTCAAGGTTTTCCAAAAGTGACCCTCACCTCTCTTCTAAAAGTGTACTTCCTATTATCTTAATTTCACACCTCCAAAAAGATTTGGATCGGCCAAACCCTACCCAAATATCCTCCCATAATTCCTCCCTTCATCTTAGAGGCCTTCTTTTGGTCAGAAATCCATCCTATGGATCATTGTTGATCAAATCAAAAGGAAGAACCTGAAGAAGAGGTAAATATTTCATCGCCTCTTTCAAGATATTTTCTTCTTCCCCTTCGTCTTGCATTATTGTTTTCATTACAAAATAATAAATCTAATATCTTATATATACTGTGATGTTTTTAAAAAAATGGTACAACCATATTTGTTATTCTACCCATCATATGAATGATAAGGTCACCATACGTGCGTTCGTACGACTTACCATTTCCATGTCGTGATGTAGTTTGTTATTCAAACACTTAATTATTTGGACGGGTATAATAATGAGTATAACTAAGGTAAGTAATGAATATTAAATTTTATTGATTCTGTATATATGATATACCATCCAATTATATATGATATCTCTATCAATATAATGATATTGTTACTCGTGTGTATGTATGGATTACCGTCTCCACGAACACATTGAGATTCATTTTCCATCATAATCATTTAACAATAATTATCATTTTTGGATTAAAAATATTGTTTAAAAACATAATATAATTTTGAATAGAAATAAAATACATCACATCCATAACCAACATGTCTTACGTAACTGAGCATATAACGGAAAATGGATCAGTTCACACCCGAAATGATGATATTACTAAAATATTATTAGCAAATCAATATTATAGGATCATATATGATATCATATTTAGGTATATAGTTTTTGTATAATTTATTAACAATGATTTAACTATTATACATGATTTTAATGTACCCAAGACCAAGGAAAAGTACATGTTAAGGGTTAATTACAGTATCTCTTTATTAGCCGAGGTTGTTTTTACGTAAGTATCTACAAGGACCTCTTTATCATCCATATTCGTGTTTTCAAAAAAATGTATTTTAAAACATTTTTACTATTTACTAGACATTGGGTTAATGTAATTTATACCATTATTTGACCTTATATGTTTTTAAAGGAATATTTCTATCGTTTTCTAAACATGGTACTTTATGACCACTTTGACAAAATTAAGGTTAGAATGTTTTTTAACTTTTATGGTGAGTGCATCTATTTTCCGCTGTTATAGCATCGTCGAACCTTCCCTTAAAAGCTAATAAAAATATTTTAAAAATAAATTTTTTATTTTAAAATTACATGAATTTTAAATGATTTCAATACAGAAAGAGATATTTCTCTTAAATAGTTTTTATTTCATGTATGTCAAAATACTTTAATGGATTTTAAGCATGTTTGATGTTGATTTATTATGATTAAAATATTACATATTGTATTGATGGTTTCGTGATATGTTTGACTATGGATGTGTTATTCTGATACCATTAATGGTTTTTGGAAAAACTGTTAGCATTTTGTATGCTGGTTTTAATACGAATGTTTATGTCATTTTTAATCCTTTTCATTTGAGGAATGCATTGGACATAGTATGTGATGAGCGGAGCCTGGTATATCTCCTCTATTCATTGGTAGGTCTCATGAGACAAACTACTATCTAGGATAATGCCAGTTACAAAATCATACTTTAATTCATGGAATATGGACTTGACCATATGGATATGAAATCTAGAATTATGCATTCCAACATTATGAAAGTGGCTATTGATATTGCATGTGATTATTAAACTAGTAGAATATCCATGTGAATATGTAATGAAATTATTTGATATTATCATTTCATTATTATGCTGAAGTTTATGTTTAAAATGATTTTGTTTTATTCTTAAATATAGCCTTAAATATTTATACTTATTTATGAAAGTTTCCACTATATCGGTCTCCTTACTGAGCATCTAATCTCACCCATTTATATGTTTTATTTTTCCTAGTATTTGAAGAAGTATTTAATGGTTGACCTGCAGTGATAGGATAAGGATACAAGTTTGTTAATAAGGGGGAAAATGTAGTGGATTATTAAATTCTTGATGTAATGCTAAACACATAAATGTATCTAGTACTTCAAAGGCTACTAAACTGATTGGTCTTTCGGGACACTATTCCTTGTATCATGCCAATTTTATGTAATAATGCACTGACTCTTAGTAACTGGGGTTAGGGCATTATAGTTGGTATTATAGGAAGTTTAGTACAAACCATGGAAACTAAATTTAGAAAAACTCTAATTAGAGAACACAACCCTAAGATAGAATTTGGGGGTTATTGTAGAAGAACATCCTAGAATTTTGGTACTGTAGATATTTTTTGAGTTTTCCAATAACTACATCCCTGTCTGGATAAGAGCAGGTAGATGTGGATTTAGAACATTTGTACCTAGGGGTAAAAAACTAAAACATAGATTTGAGCTAGACTCGAATGAGAATTGGTGCACGACAATGGGGATTTCTTCACTATTGGTTATAACACTCCTGGGTGATATGCTTAGGATAATTCTTATTTTCTTTACAAACCATTATCAAGGGTTTATTAGTATATACCTCCTAAAGAAAATAATTTCATTATTATGGAATATATCCATAAACTGTTAAATTTATGTTATGTGTTTTACAATTTCATAATTATGTATTGCGATTCATAAACTAATCGGTTCTATGCCATTACATAGAAATGGAGCCTAGTGGAAGGAATAGAAACCATATTAATGCACATCTTACATATAAGAATTTTCCTTATACTATATATAATTATAGTGGATATGGTGATGCAACTAGTGGTGATTAGCTTATCACCATACTGGGACAACTCACTCATGTTATTAATATTAACCATACCCTTATAGAGCACCCTGATCAACAACGTGGAGGATCAATGTTAGACCACATCATTAGGTAAAAACATCCAAAATTCAATGGGAGTACAAATCCATTAATATCTGATAGATTTATAAATTCCATAGATAAAATATTTCATGCTTTGGGGAGTAGGAAAAGGGAAAACTTTGTCATGGAAGTTTATCACCACATGGGAGATGCATATTAATGGTGGTCATTAATACAAAACACAAAGGAATATGAAGAAGTATAAAACATAGAATGGATGGAGTTTAAACTGATTTTCATGGAAAAACACTTTGTGACCATCGAGTGGAAATGGAATGAGAATTTCTAAGTCTGAGGAAAATAAAGTATAAGAATGTCACAAAGAATGAGGCTAACATTAAAATGTTATCAAGGCACATTTCAGATTATATACATAAACCAAGGAGTAATATTGATCTATTCTTTGAATGGTTAAATACATTTATCTAGTGAGCATTAGTCTCACAATTCTTCTTATCATACGAAGATATTATCTCGTGTTCTATCAAGACAGAAAAAGAATTCTCAAAGTCTTACGACATTAAAGAAAATAAGGATTAAAATAGATTCGATTAACACTCTATTAATGGAAATAAGTTTATGAAGAGAAAATTTGAATATCCATCCACTGGTAAATGTGGAACGATATAAACCAGTACATGCTTGAAGGGGATGGGTGTCTTTTGAATGTGTGGAGAAAAATTCCAGCAAGTTCGTGGTTTCAAGGGGAAGAAAAAGGTAGTCAATGTTGAATGGTACAATTGTAGAGGAATGATGCATTATGAAAATGATTGTCCTGAACTCCAAGGGAACAAACTTTAGAAAAGGACAAGGGAGAAAGGACAAGTTTATGTGATCAATACTGCTCAGGTTGATTCTCCGAAAGACATGTGGAAGGTAATTTAATGTTTTCCTCATGTTTAACCAATGATTTATTTGATTCTGGATCATCACATTGTTTCATATCTTCCCAATTTTCTATGAAAATTATATATTTCAAATTTGATTTAACAAGGGAGTTCGCAGTCATAAATCCTAAGGGAAGTATCATGGCAAAAAAAATTTTGAATTAGTTCCCCTTAGGTCATATAAATGGTTTTTATATTCTTATCTCATCATCATAACGAATAATGAATTTTATATAATACATGGTATTGATTGGAATTCAAACCATGATTCAAAAATTTATTATAAAAATAAGGAGGTTACAATTTTCGATGCTAATAAGGAGTACCTTATATTTAGAGAAGAAATGTCACCACCTGATTCCAAAAGAGATCCACCCCTTTATAGATCTACTAAACTTAATTATTTTGGAGGAGGAGAATAAAATAACTATGGGTGAGGAAAATAATGTTCTAATAGAGGAAATAACTATTGTGCAAGAATATATTGACCTGTTTCAGAGGATTTACGATGACATCCTCTGAAAAGAGAAATTGAGTTTTCCATTTATTTAATTTCTGGTTCAAGTCCTTTATCGAATACCCCTTATAGAATGGCCACTGTGGAATTGATGGAACTAAAGAAACAACTAGAGTAATTGAGTAACAAGGGATTTATTCTCCCTTGTGTTTCTCCATGGGGAGCCCCTTTCCGTTTTGTTATTAAGAATGACAGATCTATGAGGTTGTGCATTGACTATAGAGAGATCGATGATTTCACAATAAAGAACAAGTATCCCCTACCTCACATTGTTTTTTTATTCGACTAACATCATGCAGATCAATAGTTTTCAATGATTAAACTTCTATCTGGATATCATCAGTTGTGTATAAAGAAGGAAGACATTCTGGGAAAAGCATTTCGAACCAGGTACGTGCATTATGAGTTTATAGTAATGCCCTTTTGATTGAATAATGGACCTTCTATATTCATGGATCTAATGAAAAGTGTTTTCAATGAATATCATGATTATTTTTCATGGTACATATTAATGATATCTTGGTGTACACCCAAAGCTACAATGATCATGAAAATCACTTGCGCATAATTCTAACGACTCTTAAGAAAAAATCAATTCTATGGGAAATTTAGAAAGTTTAAATTTTAGAATTAGAAGATTTATTTTCTTGACCATATTGTCTCTAATGATGGATTCTATGTTGATCCTTCAATGAAAAAGGCTATCAAAGAATTTCAAACACCGACGAGTATAACTGAGGTACACAGTTTTATTGGTTTACCAGGTTTTTATCTAAATTTAGTCCAATGTTTTTTCTTATTATATAACCCATTAACAAAGACCACTCGTAAAGGGGTTAAATTTGTTTTGGGAAAAGAGTGTGATGAATGATTTGAAGAAATGAAGAGAATATTAGTGAATTATCTTATCTTGACTCTACCATAGGGGAACTATGGGTTTGTTATTTATATTAATACTTCAAAGAAAAGACTTGGTTGTGTCCTTATGCATAATGATAGAGTTATTTTCTATTTCTCATGATAGCTAAAAATTCACGAGAAATACAATCCTACTCATGATTGTGCGTTAGCAGCTGTAATGATTGATATGAAAATATGTAGACACAATGTCTGTGGTGAAAAATCTGAGATTTATACTATTGTCATGAGTTTGAAGTATATTTTATCACAAAAATAACTCAACATGAGGAAAAGAAGTTGGAATGAACAACTCAAGTATTTTTATTACACTATACATTACCACCTAGGAAAGGCAAATAAGGTGGAAGATGCTTTGAATAGAAAGGATCATGGAGTTTTGAACAAGATGATAGTTGATAGGGATCCTATTTTCATGGATCTAGTAAAGATGGATTGGGGATAACCATGGAAGGAGATACATCAATACATGTTCAAATGTTTGCAAAACCATCTTTTCTAGGAAGGATAAAAATTTCTCAGACTGATGATGAGGAATTTCAAAAGAAAATTAAAGCTGTGAATGATGGATGATTGATCGACTTCTTATATAAAGATGGAATTTTGAAACTTGGGAAGAGACTTTGTGTTCTTGATATACATGATATAAAATAGAATTGTTGGATGATTCTCATAGCAATAATTTCTCTATACATTTTGGTATCACTATAATGTAAATAGAATTGATAGAACATTTTTAGTGTGACAACATGAAGAGGGAGATTTCCAATTTTGTGTCAAGATGTATGGTTTGTCAACAAGTTAATGCTGGAAGGCAACAGTCGGGATGAGTCAAGAAACCTCTTCCCATTCTTGAGTGGAAATGGGATAATATTACTATGGATATTGTCATGGGGATACTAAAGACTCCTATAATGAATGATTAAATGTGGGTTATTTTTGATAAAATTACCATGTCATCACATTTTCTTTCTATAAGAGATGATTTACCACTTGAACGTCTAGAAAGACTATATATTAATGTAGTTTAAAGACTCCATGGTGTTCCCCAATCGATTTTTTCGGATCATGATTCATGTTTTACATCATTATTCTGGGAAATTTTTCAGATGACCCTGGATAATGAACTTCATTTAAGCACTACCCACCACCCTCAGACCGATGGACAATCCGAATAGACTATTCAGAACTTAGAAGACATGTTGAGATATTTATCACATGACATTCAAAATATCTTGGATGAATATTTACCTCTGGTAGAATTTTCCCATAATAGTAGCTTCAATTAAAGTATTCATATGACACAATATGAAGCGTTATATGAAAAGAGAAGCTAAACAGCAACTTGTTGGGAAGATGTTGGTGAAGGAAAACTCATAGGCCTATAAATTTTTGAATAAATGATAGAAAAGGTGATGGTTATCCAAACCCACATCAAAGTAGCTCAAAGTGGGAAAAAGAGCGATGCTGATAACCGACGGAAGGATTTGGAATTTCTGGTAGGAGATCATTTTTTCATGATGGTATCTCCCTGGAAGGGAGTTACATGTTTCGATAAAAGGGAAAATTAAGTTCCAAGTACATCAAAACTTTCGAAATTCTAGAATTAATTGGAGTTGTAACTTATCATTTGGAAATGCATCCATGTCTGTCTAAAGTTCATGATGTGTTCCACGTATCACTGTTGAGAAAATACATGCTTGACCCAATGCTTGTAATATACTATGAGAAAATTGAACTAGAACTAGACCAAACTTATTGTGAAAATCCTATAAAAAGTCTAGATACAAGAGAACTAGTGCTCAGAAACCATACAACTCATCTGGTAAATTTTTTATGGAGAAACCATAATATAGATGAGGTAATTTGGGAACCAGAGGAACTTATGATGAAAAACCACCTGAATCTTTTTTGCGGTAGTATTATAGAAATTTAAAGGACAAAATTATTTGAAGGAGGGAATAATGTTACACCCAATTCTTCCACGGTATGTATCCCTTTGAATAATGTAATAACGTGTATAGTACACAGCTTCAAGATTCTAACACACCACGACCAATCAAACTAGCTGTTATGAATAGTAATACCCGCTTTTTAATATTTTATAAATTTTATTTTTTAAAATGGACTTCATTTTTGAATTCCGAGATATCGAAATTATCTTAGGGTGAATTTGTGGTATTTTTATGAAAACATTCCATTTTTTGATGAATAGTAAAAAACACTACGTTACTGGTTAAAACCGACTTTTTATTTGAATAATTATTTATTTTATTAAAATATATTTCATGTAAAAATAGATACATAATACTTATCTTAGATCAATATAATTAATTGGAGTCATTTTATAATATGTTTAGATATATAAAAATTTATTGAACTTTTTACCGTCTTTTACCCACCACCTAGGAACATTTGAAAATTTGCTTAAAACATAAATTTACCACTTCTATGACATGAATTTAAAATATCCTAGAGACACAGTTAATATTAGTAAGTAAAATGTGGTTCAATAAGATGAATATAATTTTTGTGAATAGTAACATTTCACTTTTTTACCACGATTAAAAGTAAATACTGTAATCAAGGGTAAAAATGAGATCATAATTTCCATAACACATGTCTTAATTAATTTGGATAAGTATAATTCTACCAAAAACAATCTTAGGAATAAAATATGATCCTTATCACTCTACATGGATTATATTAGGACATTTATTATTAGTTTATATAAAGAAGAGTTAAAGGAGTTAAATTCAATGTTTAATAAAAAAACAATTATTAATTTTGGGTTATACATAAGATAAATTCGACTATCAATATTGATTAATATTATAAAATTATTTCCAACATAATGGTATTTAATTTATAATTTTTATACCTTAAATAATTTAATTTATTTTTGAAACAATGATGATGTGATAATTAACTTATTAAAGAATGATTAAAATGATTGATATTATAAATATCCAAATAAATGTAATTTGAGACTTTTGATGAATTATACTAATTTTATAGGTTAATATGACATTTTAGGGTTTATTAAATAATTTTATTATCATTAATAAGGCTGTTATGATTTTCAAGAAAACTGGTCGCGCCCAAATTTACCCTACCGGTAAAAGCGGTCGTAGAAGTACAAGTAGGGATCAAATCCACAGGAACCGAAGAAGAAACCTTGAGACACTAAGATTGGATACGGGATTGGATATGCAGTGGACAACATTAGGTTGAATTAATTTGAAGAAATATTGATTTAATTTAATGAATAAAACAAATAAAATTACATGAATTAAAACAACTAATTAAGGTGAGTCGATCCTAGGTTGTCTCTTGGGATTTATTGGATGTATTTGTTTTTCATTTGATTTTCTGTTCATCAGTTCACGAGGTATCAATTAAATGAAATAATTCCTCAATATCATTCTCCGATTTAATCTATACACAATTTCAAGGATAATCACCAATTCACTTAGAGGATCAATTAAATGAGCACTCCAAGGAATTGGATCATACTAGCACTCAAAATGTGCCGTCGTTAAATTCGGTGAAGACAAAGAAGAAGATAAATCAAAGAAAGGAACTCTTAAAATAAATAACAAATTGAAGAATTTAAGAACATAAAATAACATTCAATCCAACTCATGCAACTCCCTAGGATCATCCCATAAAAGTTTAGCCCTCCATTGATGCTATTCTATCAATGGAAGTGGGTAATTGACTTAAAGAAGCAGTATTGAAGAAGAAAGAAAAAAACAATAACCAAAATGAACACTCCACCGTTGTGTGATGAATTCACAAGTGTGGGTGTGAATAAATTAACACTAAGATTCAAAAGTATAAAAGTGTAAAGAAAAGGAAAATAGAAAGTGAAAAAGAATAAATTTTAATAAAATACTAAACGTGAATGAAAAACATACATTAGAGAAATTGGCGATGCCATTACAAAACGAATGCATGAAATTACAATTGAAAGAAAAACTTGGATTCAAAGGAAAATGTTATATTATTATTCCCTTCACCACCAGCACCATATATAGGCATATTAGGATCCTTATTTCCACCCCCAAAAATAAATTCACCCCCAACAATTAAGAGAGTCAAAAGGAGGGTGAAGAATCAAAAGGAAATTAACGATACAGAGTTGACCACAAAACCAGCTATATTCATCCCCCTTTTTGACGTGTGCGTTTGACACTTCATATGGCCGAATATGAAGGTGTCATAAATATAACATATCTTCTCCCATGTGTCTTATAGAAGCCCTCAAAATTTCAGGAAATTTGGTTTATCTGTTTGGATGTTATGGTCGAAATGGTGGGACGGATTTCTGTGCATTAATGTCGGGTCCACCATTTAAATCTCAACATCAGATCCCTTTATCATCATGAAAACATCCGAATTAGCTCCATCCACAGTTGAATAAAATGATCCTCACATTTTTATATTTCTACTGTATAAATATTTGCTTCATTGGGCTTGGTTTCTGGGCCCCACATTTGTATGATGGGCCTTAGGCCCATTATGCTTTTTCCAGCAAGTTTCTGGCTTCAGACGCAAAATTCTCCATCTTCCTTTGGGATTCATCTATCAAACCTAAAAGATAAAATGTTCCAAACAAAGTGATAAATCATATACCAAAATTTAAAATTATGAAAATTAATATAATATTGTCAACAAACAAATGAATGATTGAGCCCAAATTTTCATTTTAAACATGAATTTCATTTTTGATGAGAAATTAAGTTCTATTTATGTAATGCACTAAAAAAATGTTTATAGAATTTGGAACAATGAATATAAAGAAATTAATAATTAATATTAGCCACTTTCAGTGACTAATCACACCCCCCAACTTGAGTTTTGCTAGTCCCGAGCAAAATAAATTACAAATATGAAATTCAAATCCCATTTTCCAAAAACATTTTAATACACATTGCTCAACCAAATATCTAATACCAAAAATAATTATGAAAAACCATCAAAATCATTAAAAACAATCTAGGTCCATAAGCATATCCCAAGCCCAAGCCCATTCCATTGTTCAAATTCATTTCCACATTTCATCCAATTCCAATAAAGCATGATAAAGTGTTGTGCATCATAAAAGATATGGGGCCCATTTTATTATTCAAGGGGAAAAAATGGAAACACTAGGTGGGAATCATACTAAACCTTAAGATGAGTATCCTATTATTTTTTTATTTTTTTTTTTGATTTTATTTTTTTAACCACAATAGATATGAAAAGACAATCTCTGGGCAAGACAACTATGGAGTCACGATCCCCAAGTGCCGGACGCCACACATGTTGTCAATTTCATGCTCTAGAATAGAGATATAAAGCCTAAATCTGGGCAAGGCAACTATGGAGTCACGATCCCCAAGTGCCAGACGCCATGAATTTGGACAAAACATTGCTCTATGTGGATTTTTTTTTGTTTTTTTTTGTTTTTTTTTTTGTTTTTTTTGGATACTCAAATTAAACTATAAGTGACCCCAGAACCCTATGCTATAATGAAAGGGACCCTAGAACTCAAATTTACACCCACAATCCAGCAGACATGCATTGTGGAATTTTTATTAAGAGGATGAAATTGTAAACATTGAAAAATCACATCGGACAAACGCACATTCCAAAAACTATGCTCACGAACTTAAACATGCATTAAAATTAGAATCAAGTCATGCAAAATTTATTTGATATCCAATTTTATATTTTGCAATGGGTGTTTATCATGTTTATGGTTAATGGATTTTTTATTTTCATGCATGTTTTTATTCACAAAATAAAAAAAAATCATTTTTTATCTCCCCCCAACATAGAATGACACTATCCCCAGTGTTTAAAGAAAAGAAAAGTTATAAGGGGGGTAGGGGAGGATTTCAAAGAGTAAATGATAATAATGGAATGAAGTCACCTGGTGGTTGATGATGATAGTGCATGCCACAGTCTCCCTTCACTCCTGGATTTGAGTCTCAGCGGCTTGGATGGTGGTGAATGGATTCTCCATATGACTTACGACATGTCCTTTTATTTTTTTAACCTATAAAAACATAATAATAATCAAAACAAAATAAACTGATGATAAATTGTCTTCTTTTTATATTTCTGGGAAAGGTATTACTCAGAGATCACGCCACGTGACATGGATGAATTTGGCGCTCCCCTTTCATACCCATCCTTACTCATAAAAGAAGAACAGTTCAACAGTCTATGGTAATTTATTATATGAAAAAGAAAATGATTCAAAATTATTAGAAAACATGAAAACCATGGGTTTCCTCCCATGCAGCGCTTTTGTTTAACATTGTTGGCTCGACTTGAACCCCCCAACTTATCCAATTCCAACTTTCAAAATTTTAATAAACCCATCTTTCTCCACTTCAACAAGATTTAGATTGATGGTTTTTTTTAAATTTGTTTCATATGACATCCTATTTTCTACAATGATTGGTAAAATCCAGGGAATATCAAAAATGGTTGATCGAGTTGTTTCTATATTCTTTCCTAATACACCAAGGATCATTGATACATTATTGATTTCATGATATGGATGAATGAAAACGGAAAGGTCTTGTTTATACTCTATAAATGGATAATTTAGTGGGGATGAAAGGTTCATAATTTTGAGTTTGGGTTGATTTAATTTTCCTAAAAAAGATTGGAAATTTGAAAAATAACTTTCGTCTTTAGAAATAATCTGTTCATTTTGAAATTGTGATTCCTCCTGAAAATTGTCCAGTTGAATGTCAAGAATGGGTATAGACTCAATTTTTGTGATTTCTCCTAGTGGTTCAATGATTGGTGCTTTTGAAAATTTATTAATGGAGTTATATTCAGTAAAATCAATCCATGATGTCAAATTTTCCTCTTTTGAATCCAAAAAATAAATTTCCTCCTGATTTAAAGACCCTTTAAAAACTCCACGATCCTCTCCAATTATCCCAAATCCTATGGTTGGTTCTTCAATAAATGGATGAGGGAGTTGTGTGTTACAATATTCTTCTATAAATATTGGTGAAGGGATGGTTTGAGTGGGAATGTGGTCCACACATGTTTTAATGTTTTGTAGTTCTAGTCTAAAACAAGATACCTCTAAATTCATTTTTTCAATTTTTTCTCACAATTTTTGAAGAATTGCTTCACGATTAGGATTGATAGATGTTTTGACATCATGGAATTCCTCATTATTCATCTTTTGAATCATTCTTGATAGGTATAGAAATTGTTCTTTTAAACCTTCATCATTACAAATTTCGTTCATGTTATCAGTGGTGGGGTATTCATTCAAAGGTTGATTAAAAAAGGTCGGTGATTCCCAATGTGAATTTTCAAACTGATTCCATCTTGAGTTTGTGAAGGGATATTGTTGATTATACTCCATTGGATTTATTTGAAAATTTGGAATCGTGATTCTCAGTGGTCAAAAAATGAAAGGGGAAAAGAGAAGAGAAATGGTGATGAGAAAATAGAAATTAGGGAGAATAGAAAGATGTTATAAGGTGACTTACATGGTCCCTGACAATGGTGCCTAAATTTGGCTGCACCCAAATTTACCCTACCGGTGAAAGAGGTCGTTGAAGTACAAGTAGTGATCAAATCCACAGGGACCGAAGAAGAAACCTTGAGACACTAAGATTGGATATGGGATTGGCTATGCAGTGGCCAACTTTGGATTGAATTGATTTGAAGAAATATTGATTTAATTTAAAGAATAAAACAAATAAAATTACTTGAATTAAACAACTAATTAAGGTGATTCGATCCTAGGTTGTCTTTTGGGCTTTATTGGATGTATTTTTTTTTATTTGATTTTCTGTTCATCGGTTCAAGAGGTATCCATTAAATGAAATAATTCCTCAATATCATTCTCCAATTTAATCCATACACAATTTCAAGTCTAATCACCAATTCACATAGAGGATAAATTAAATGAGCACTCCAAGGAATTGGATCGTACTAGAACTCAAAATGTTTCATTGTTAAATTCGGTGAAGACAAAGAAAAAGATAAATCAAAGAAAGTAAATCTTAAAATAAAGAACAAATTGAAGAATTTAATAACATCAAATAACATTCAATCCAACTCATGAAACTACCTAGGATCAACCCATAGAAGGTTAGACCTACATTGATGCTATTCTATCAATGGAAGCGGGTAATTGACTTAAAGAAGCGGGATTGAAGAAGAAAGAAAAAAACATTAATCGAAATGAACACTCCACCGTTGTGTGATGAATTCACAAGTGCGGGTGTGAATAAATTCACACTATGATTCAACGGTATCAACATGTGAAGAAAAGGAAAATAAAAAGTGAAAAAGAATAAATTTTATTAAAATACTAAACGTGAATGAAAAACTTACATTAGAGAAATTGACGATGTCATTACAAAACGAAAGCGGGAAATTACAATTGAAAGAAAAACTTGGATTCAAAGGAAAATGTTAGATGATTATTCACTTCACCACTAGATCATTGTATAGGCATATTAGGAGCCTTTTGTCCACCCCCAAAAATAAATTCACCCCCAACAATTAAGAGAGTCAAAAGGAGGGTGAAGAATCAAAAGGAAATTAACGTTACAAAGTTGACCACAAAACCAGCCAGATTCATCCTCCATTTCGACGTGTGTGTTTGACACATCATACGGCCGAATCCAAAGGTATCATAAATATAACATATCTTCTTCCATGTGTCTTATATAAGCCCTAAAAATTTCAGGAACTTTGGCTCATCCTTTTGGATGTTCTCGTCGAAATGGTGGGACGGATTCTTGTGCATTAATGTCGGGTCCACCATTTAAATCTCAACTTCAGATACCTTTATCATCATGAAAAAATCAGAATTATCTCCGTCCACAGTTGAATAAAATTATTCTCATATTGTTATCTTTCTACTGTTTAATTTTTATCTTCATTGGGCTTGGTTTCTGGGCCCCACATTTGTTTGATGGGCCTTAGGCCCATTATGCTTTTTCCAGCAAGTTTCTGCCTTCAGGCGCAAAATTCTCTATCTTCCTTTGGGATTCATCCAGCGGACCTAAAATATAAAATGTTCCAAACAAAGTGATCATTCGTATCCCAAAATTTAAAATTCAGAAAATTAATATAATATTGTCGACAAACAAATGAATGATTGGGCCCAAATTTGTATTTTAAACATGAATTGCATTTTAGATGAGAAATGAAATTCTATTTATGTAATGCACTAAAAACAATGTTCATGGACTTTAGAACAATGAATATAAAGATATTAACAATTAATATTATCCAATTTCAGTGAATAATCAAAAACCAAACACTAAATAATGTCAAAATTGACATAATTGATTTTTTAAAATAAATACTATATTATTAGTTGATATAATATTCATAAAAATATAAGGATTGGCCAAAGGACATATATATGGTTATATATATTAATAATGTACCACTTGGTGTTCTATTTTCTTATTATAGTATGTTCATTAACCATATAATATAAAAATACAAAAAGACATGGTAAATGTCAAACTATTTAACTAAGAGTTAAATCTAAAAGATATGTTTAATACGGTGACCTAAATTTATCTAAAACCTATTGGTTGAGAGTTTTTAGTCCCATACCTACCTTATACTATAAATTGATCCTTTTGGAGCAATTTGAAATGGAAAATTATTTTATAATTAAATAATATTTCAAGCTTTTCATAAAGTGACCCTCAGCTCTCTAATAAACGGGTGCTTCCCATTCTATTAATTTCACACCTCCAAAGCAATTTGGATTGGCCAACACCAACCCAAATATCCTCACAAAATTCCTCCTTTAATCTTAGAGGCATTCCTTTGGTCATAAATCCAACCTATGGATCCCTTTTGATCAAATCAAATGGAAGAACCCGAAGAAGTGGTAAATATTTCTAATCACCTCTTTCAAGTTCTATTCTTCTTCCACATCCCATTTCATTGTTGACTCCATTATAAAATAATAAATCCTGTATATTCTAGATAATTTGATGTTATTAAAAATATGTTACAACCATATTCATTATTCTATCCATCATATGACTGACAAAGTCACCATATGTGCGTACGTACGGCTTACCATCTCCTTGTCGTGTTGTAGTTTGTTATTCAAACACTTCATTATTTTGATTGGTATAATAATGAGTATAAATGATATAAATAATAAATATTACATGTTATTGATTCTTAATATATGATATACCATCCAATTAAAATTATTTCAGCATCAATATAATGATATTGTCGCTCATGCATATGTACAGATTACCATATCCACGAATGCAATGAGATTCATTACCATCATAGTCATTCTACAATAATTTTCAATTTAGGATTAAAAATAAATTTTATGAACATAATATCCTTCTGGATATGAATAGGATACCTCATATTAATAATAAACATGGCTTACGTAGCCGAGAATAAAATTGAAAATGAATCAGTTAACACCCGAAATGATGATATTACTAAAATATTATTAGAAAATCAATTTTAGAGGATCATATATGATATCATACTTAGGTATATATTTTTTTATAATTTAATAACAATTATTTATCTATTTTATAGGAGGTTAATGTATCCTCGACAAAGGAAAAGTACATGTTAAGGGTTAATTTCTCAATCTCTTTATTATCCGAGGTTGTTTTTACATAAGTATCTATTTGGACCTCTTATCATCCACATCTGTGAGTTCTAAAAAAATGTATTTCAAAACATTTTTTCCATTTACTAGACATTGGGTTAAATTAATATAACCCATATTTTGCCTTTTATGTTTTTAACGGAAACTTTCTATCATTTTCTAAACAAGGTACTTTTTGACCATTTTGAAAAAATTATGGTAAAAATGTTTTTTTAACTTATTCGACGAGTGCAGCTATTTCCCGCCATTATAACATCGTCAAAGATTCCATTACAATATTATATTAATATTTTGAAAATATTTATTTTCTTTTATAATTAAATGATTTTTAAATGATTTCCAAATAGAATGATATTTTTCTATAAAAAATATTTTATTTCATCTATGTCAACATCATCCAATGGATTTTAAGCTATTTGAAAGAGATTTATTATGATACAAATATCCCATATTGTATTGATGGGTTTGTGATATTTTTAACTATGGATGTGTTATTATTATACAATTCATGGTTTATAGATAAAGTATTAACATTTTGTTTGCAAGTTTAAAAATGAATGTTTCTCTTATGTTTAAACCTTTTAATATAAGGAATGCACTGGTCTTAGTAAATGACGAGTGGAGCCCGCTACAGCTCCTCGATGCATCAATATGTCTCATGAGACAAACTATTTTCTTGGCATAGGGCCAAGATAAAATTTTATATGTAGTCTTCGATCAATTCCTTGAGTATGTGGTTTTGAAGTCTGGCATTATGCATTCCATCATTATGAAAGTGGTTATTGATATTAAATGTGATCATTTGAATAGTAGAATATCCATGTGAATAAGTAAATGGAATTATCTTATTTTATCACGGCCATATTATTCTTATGTTTAAGCTTAAAAGGATTCTGTTTTAGTCTTATATATTGCCTCAAATGTTTATGCTTATTTATGAATGTTTCTAATATATTGTTATCTTTACTGAGCATATGAGCTCACACTTTTCTATGTTTCATTTTTTACAAGAAGTGTAGAAGTATTTTATGGTTGACCTATAAGGATAATTTATAGAAATAAGTGTGTTCAAAAAGGGAAAAATGTTTTTGATGTTTTTATTTCATGTTGTAATATAAAACTTCTAAATGTATATAGTACTTATAAGGATACTAAACTAATCGGCCTTTTGGGACATAATTCCTTGTATCTGGCCAATGTTATTAAATAATGTACTGACTCTAGGTAACTGGGGTCAAGGCGCTACATCACATATATGAAGTGATTTCATTATTGTTATTATAAAACCATATTTCTCTTTTTATACATCATATGAAAAATGATTTCACCACATATACATATATATAACCCATCATCTCCACACTGTTCTGTAATTTTCTATCATCACTAATTCACAATTATTAATATACTTAAGAGAATAATTGATATATATTAAAATTATTAAATGAATTTGATTCTGAATAAATTAATATAACATCCACTTCCTGACACTGTAAACATTAATGGAATGGTAATATCTCTAGTGCGTACATACAGTCTAACATCTCCACAATGTGTTGCGATTCATTTCCCATTTTCAACCATAAAAAGAGGTTATAAAACATTATTAATTGATCATGTATGATATTTATAATTTCAATATAATTCTAGAGATGACTAAAAAATATCCTATACATATGAAGTTGGACTTAAACGATAAAACATGAATCGGTAAATGAAGTAGATATCTCCCAAAACAAGGGTAATAATAAAATATTACTAAAAAACATGTAATGAGATGATATAAGAGGATCATATTTGATATCATAAATGTGAATATGGGTTTGATATAAATTAATAACAATATGTGAGCCATTATAAATGAATTTAATTTACGTTCAACTAAAAGAATACACAAAGTAAGGGTTTCTCATCTGACATTTATTTCTATGAGATATATTTCATATTGACCACTTATTTTTTAGTTGGGGAACTTATCCTTTGATATATAATATCAAAAAAATTTATATTCAGGTTATTAATTCCCCCTTATACATTTTTTATTTTAATAGTGTATATGATTCATCTGATTACAAAGTGGCAAGTGACTTTTTTTCAATTTTAATTTAATTGAGACTTAGTTTGTATTGTTCACCTCATAATTTTTATGAGGTGTAAGTAATACCACATTGAGATAATTTTTATTTTAATATTTTATTTTCCATAAATATCTATAATATTAATATCATATATTTGGGTAATCCATAAACTGTATACCATTTTCGTATATGGTAATTACAGAATGTTATTTTATTAATTGAAAAATATTGATAAAATTGAATCATATAAAAAATAAATGTATTTAATGTTAATTCATATTGTTCATGAATTAAATCAATTATTTTATATATAGGTAATTCAATGTACTTCTTTGGAATATTGGGACCCAAAATTATATAGCCCCTCAATGCGTCGATTGGTCTCAGGTGAAAAAACAATTAATATGACATTAAGAATGTTTTTAACATTAGTTTAAATCATATTATGAATGGTAGTGATGCTATTGGTATCATATGATAGATACATGATGTCCAATAATTTTGAATTTCCTTTTTTTTAAATTTATTTATTATATTCTATGATATTTTCACTATGATATTATCTATGGATGCTTTTCATTCCAATAATGTGGATTAATTGGAATGTGTGTTTTGTTATTTACTATATCGTATTGATTATTCATTTTATAATCCTGAAATTCAAGATTATTATATTGAATCTGTGTTCAGTTTTATACATTTCCATATTGTTTATTGTTATTGGTTTTAGTCAGCGTCCACTATACATAGCCCTAACTGTGCATGATCACCCACTTGTCTGTTGTATTTTCCCCAAAATTATAATAATTTAATTATAATGGATATCCAGGGTTATGTTAAGGGTAATAATGGTGTTCTAAATAAAAATAATTTTTTTTATTTTTTTAAACAGTTAATTTTAATTTTAAATATGTATCTAGTTTTCCATGACATCAAAACCATTTGGTTCCTTGGGATGTGATATTTTTTGTATATTATACCAATGTGATAATGTAAGGATCTAACACAAGGTTACTAGGGTATGAGTCTTTATAATATGTTTACGTGATCCTGAGATAACAATTTATTACGTCACCCCTAATATCATTACTGGTTTATATAACTTGCAATAATAAATATTATATTTTATATTATTTCAATATTTAATAAATATTAAATGTATTGATAAATACAAAAAAATTACCGAAATATAGTTTCAATCTAAAAATTCAAAAAGTATATTAATTTTAACCAAAGTAAAATTTTAAATTTGAGAAATTAAAATTTTAAAATAAATTTGAAGTCTGAGATTTTTCAATGTATTATTTTTTGACATTATTTTCATTATTTTAAAGACCAGGGACTCAGAAAGAATATCATTCCAAGGCCTAGTGTTCCCAAAATAAATGTTCAAAATATATTAAATATATTTAAAAATTGCACACACAATTTTCCTTATAAATATGGAATGAATTCTAAATGGGTGTCCAGATCATAAATCTGAGGACACCACTAAGTTTGGAATATGAGGTTCACCTTAGGTGAAACTTGATATTTTTTGGCGTGGATCACTTTTCAAAAATTTCATCATGGGGGTAGAAATGAATTAAATATTTAAATAAAATATTTTATTTCTAACTCTTGAAACAAAAACTAGTAATTATTTTAAAATGCAATAATTTCAGATTTCGGGTGTTTGCTTCATAACCATAAAGATGTAGGAAAAACAATGGGGGTCCGATGAAGAATTCTCATAGGATATCAGTGAAAAGATCATGGATCGACGTCTAACATAGCTTAGATTCAAAAAATCCAACCAATTAAAATAGCACAGACCCATTCTTCTTCAGTGATCAATCCAAATCGAGATAAGTCTTTTGTTTTTATTTGATTCTTCAACTATCACGATTTCTATGATAAATGTGAATCAATCAAAGAATAGATTTATCATCATTTTGATCGTTATGTAGGATGTATTGTTTTTTGGGGGTTTTTATGAGGTATTATCTATAGGATTTTATTGATTTTGATTTTTTTCTAATATAAGAAAACCAATATCGACATTTAAATCAATTGAGTTTGGTTCCTCCATTCTATTCTTCTTCTTTTCTCCACTAGTTCTGTGTTCATTGTAGTGGTTCATCATTTTAATCTTGACCAAAAAAATAAGGTTCAATTGATAGTTTATTTTGCAATTTCATAGTGAATTGATCAAAATTCGTAGATCTCGTATAGAAATGGCTTGATAGACGATCGAAAATAGAGATAGGGTGATTCAAATGACCATGGATACCCAATTTCAAGTTCTTTGAAGCACTATAATGAAGAATGATTTGAACCATTTATCAAGGTGATATGATAACAGAACACATTTTTTGAAAACAAAAAGGCTTGCATGAGTGGGTATATATAATGTTTTTGTGAAATGATATCTGGATTGAAGGTCCGAGATGCCAAATCAATCGTGCGTGCTAGAATAGGATTCTAAATATCCCCGAACAACATGACATGTCATCCAGATCTATATGCCTTGTGGACCCCTTAAGTTGCAAATGAGATTTGTGGATATATATATATATATATATGACAAAATTTTGTTTCCCTATCACATTGAATTTCATATCCCTCTCATGACTCAGTGTATACATTGGAAGTACATAGACCCATAGTAGACGACATTTCTTGGAGCACATTATGTACTCCACAACATGGACACAACTAAGACTTGGGACACGAGCCTAACCATGTATTGGTACATGGGAAAACATACAGGGGATATAACCATGTACTCACACACATGTATACTACACAGGTGGCTTGCACATCGTGTATTACTGTACGAATAGAACCTGAGGACACTGGATGTTTACACGGCCATGACTTGGAGTAAATGCACACAACATCTGATCCACACTACACACAATGTACTCTATTAAACATGGATTGGTGGCCTTATCCTTCATATCAGGGAAATGAATTATTATTTTATGTTCCCCATATCCCTTCCCTGATGTAACGAATTTAATCATTTCATAGTCCTAAGACTATAACCCATTCCAAAAGGCTTATTGGATATAGTCCTTGGAATCCCTCCGAGGTGAGCAGTGTGAGATCCTTTATTAATATTTCTTCCATATGTTGATTTCATGGTATCATCATGACCAAAACAATGAAGGAATATATCCTCTTCTTAGATAGTTAATACAGATTTAGTTTTTAGTATCACCCAATGGAATTGGTAGTGATCCTCAGCTATGTATCGTATTCTCTAAGGACTATTATCATGTTATTTCTCATGATGAGACTTGATAAGAAGTACTTCTCAGACATACATCATCAGTTCTATCATAATATTGAGTGTGTTATCCTAGATGAGTGCTTTTTGGAATACATGAGCTCAAATCCAAGGAGTGTATACAGTGGTGGGGACTTACCTCAAGACAATGTGTCTTTTTTGAGTATATCTAGATATTATTGTTATATTTTTTTTTGATATATATATACCAACTTAAATATGATTGTACTTTGATTTTTTATTATTTTCAGTTTTTGGGTGCCTTATAGAATATTTTTCTACACACACCATTAAGGGACATTCCGGCATGTGTCATGTCTTGTGCAGATAATTGACTTTTTGATTGTTTATTTAGAAGACCAGGACCGTGTGGTGCTGAGTGATACTAGAAAGAAAAAGGTGTGTTCCTATAGATTTATGATAGTAGTCATAGAATTTTAAAATAGGTTGGACTTGTGTTTTTAGACTCTTGTTAGTGGGATTATTTGTGTCCTTCTTTACTTTCATTTACATCATATCCTACTCTAGATAAAAGAATTAGATGTACATAAGAATGGTTGTTTAGTAGTTTTTATATTCTAGTATTTTATATTACTGAGTATATATATATTTGTGTGCGTGTGTTTGTGTGTGTGTATAGGTAGATAGGCTAAGGACTCCCATGTCGGTGATATGAATTCTTGTTGCCAGTCGTGAAACCTTGGACTTTTAGAGGAGGGCTTGGGGAGTCCTGTAATGGGCCCCAATGGGGTGGATCCTGATAGAGTGGTATCAGAAGAGTCCATTTCTATATTGGGATTGATATTATATGAGACTTGTTTGGAGAAATTTTTTTAAGTGTATCAATTTTGGATTTCAGGTTAGGGAATCTAGTTTCAGTGCAGCAATCCAAGTATCCATACACTAGGAAACTTGTCACCTCCTTTTCGACTCAGTACATCAGAACACTAGTTGGACTGAAAAATGGTACATGCAATATATATGAATTGGTTGTTGTTTCCATGTCATTATTTAGTTAGCTCCCAAGATATAATCATTATCTATGAAACATATTGTTTATTTCTAGAATCCTCCATGACATATTAAAGGTAGGATTAAGTATTAGGATCATGAGGATAGACCCTTTAGTGAGGAGGTAATGATACATGGACCAGTTACCAAGATGTTACCTCTAGGTGTGGCCCCATCCATACCGTCACATACAGAGAAGTATGTGGTACTTGCAGTATTGGCAGATGAGGTGAAAAGGCTGAGCGTGCTTCATGAGTTATAGATATAGCCACACATTAAGTTACAAGGTGATTCCAACCCATCGGTAGATGAGGAGAATCTTGAGGCGATGGCCCATGTTGTCCATCGTGTTAGGACACTGGAATATAAGATGGTGTTCATCGCATTGAGGCTTTTTTATAGCTCAGTAGGGCAATGGTTTTGGCTTGATTACCCAATCATATGACAAGGGGACTATTTCATGGATGTGATTCAATCCCATTTTTTTAGAGGATTTCCCAGTAGCTATACTGAGGTCTGTACATATCCAGTAGCATATACAACTCTAACAGAGAGACATGGCAGTAAGTGAGTATTCATCGAGGTTTACTATCCTCTCCAAGCACTAGATGTATATGATCCATGATAACTTTTTAAGTGAATGTAACTTCTAGAAAGTTATTTGTAGATACATTCAAGTTGGTGTTATACCTATTTAGATTCATTCTTGTGTTGTGGTACTAGAGTGATATTTTTAGTCTAATTTTTATTGTATTTCTGGGAAAATACTGTGGTTTCTAGAAGATGGAAACTGAAAACAGAGAACTAGGAAGCATATAGATGACATTAGTCTTAGAGACCTGGACATTTGAAACATTTAGAGAAGAGGTCGTAGGATAGAAAATCTCCAGTTCAGGGCTAAAAGGTTGGGCCTTTTCTGCTAAGTGAGAGGCGATGTTAATCCTGCGATGACATATGACTTCTAGAATGTTAATTCCCCACATTCCATGTATCAATCATAGAGATTATTGATGAGACACTAATGTAGGGACAATGTCATAAGATGACATGCATTCATGTTTCCACACATGAACGAGGTGAAGGGAGAGAAACAAGAGGTGGTCGACGTTTTGACTTGTTACCACCCCCACCCCATGAAGTCCACACCAAGCTCAAGAGTAGAAGGACTAGGGAATGTAAAACAATAGACGGTCGAAGCGTATGACCCAGAAGCCCTGATAATGATACAATGTATAGTTTATTTCTTTTATTCCATAGATGAATCACTGATTGAAACGTGTTATAGTCTGTCCATTCATACCACATACCTTGTAAGAGACATATAGTTCCAGGTTGAACCTTTAGATCAAGCCTTTATGTCACTAAATTTATGTACTAACTCAAGAGATGATGTGATCATGGGTCTAGAAGTGGTGAGAGCTAAAAAGGGAAGGTAAAAAAAATATAGAAGTAGATTATGATTTAACAGATCATTCAAAACTCATATGTTGACATGCTATAATGGAATTTGGTGTTTTAGTAAGGAAGTCATGTGTTCCTAGGGGTATCACCTCGACTTGGATTGTGGATATTTGGAAAATGTGAAAAGTTAACTCTAATGGTCATCATCACTTTCAAGATACATTATAGAGTTGGGGGGGTAGTACAACTTAGATTTACCCTCACAGTTAGATTGGGTGCATGATGGCTTCAACTTGTCGCAATTGATATGGTACACACATGACCCATAAAATATTATTTAATGGGGCAAGATGAAACTCCAGGATGTAAATTCCTTTTTGGAGTACCTGATAGAGATTGAGGATCAGAAGGATAGGATCCCTTGTGGGTGATTGTTTCCTTTAGTGTGTTTGTGGTGGAAGAATTGGAATCTTCTAGAAAGCACGTGGGAGCTAGATGCTCATATTCATTCTTAGTACAAAAATATTTTTGAGTAACCGTTAATTTGGATTTTTGGGGATGTAATTTTCCTTGGGGGGGAGAATTTAAGGTCACATATTTAAAAAAAAATTGTATATTATATAGATTATTATTGAGGTCATACACTAAGATGATATGAAATTCCAAGGCCAGTTGTGCCCAAAATAAATGATTGAAACATATTAAATATATTTTAAAAAACCACCTTCAATTATATTGACAATGTGGAATGACATATAAATTTGTTATCAGATCATAAATATGATGTGAATGTTGATTTAAGAATGCAAGGTTTACCCTAGGAATGACCTTACATTATTTCGTATGGAAATTTTTTGTAAAAAGTTTTCACCGATGATGGAATGAATAAAATAATTTAATAAAATAATTTATTTCAAATTATTTATCCAATAAATTGTTAGTATTTAAAATGAGTCTTATTTCATAATTCCAGGTTTAGCCGCATATCCCTGGAGAAGGTTTACAACCATTGGAGAGTTAGCTAGAGAATTATATCAGGGGATTGATGACATGAGCACGGATTAACAATCGACACACCTCATATTCAAATGATATCTCAAATGAAAATGGAAAAAACATATTTCATTTTAGAGATCAATAAAAAATTAAGTAGGTCATTTGTTTTTATTGGATTTATACTAATTCTTCGTTTCAATAATGAAAACAAAAAATTAATGATCAGATTGATATATGGTTTAATCATCATGTGGGATGAGTTGGTTTTCATGGTTTTGATGGATCAATTTGTATTTTATTTTATATATTTAGATTTCTTTTCTAATAGAAACGAACCAGGATCAACATGATCATCAATTGAGGTCCGTTACGCATATATGTTCTTGTGATTTCCCCTCCAGATATGTATTAGTCTGGGGTGTTCATTATTTGTCCACCTAAAAAATAATGATTAATAGATTGTTTTATAATTATTTCATGGAACAATGATCCTAAATCATAGATATAGGATCTCCACAACATGATAGAGGTATGATGATAGAGATATGGAGATTTCGTTGATGGTGAAAACCCATATTCTCATTATTTGACATTCATCAGAGCATAATGAAAAACAATGATTTGATCTATTTTTCTAGTAGATATGACAATATAAATCATTTTTTTGATGATAGAGAGGATTAGATGAGTTGGGATCTTTGACCTAATGGATAAATGATCACTTGAACGAGGGTAAGAGGCACTCAATAGATCTTAGGATATAATATAGGATTATAAAAAAACCAGAACAATAAAGCATGTAATCCAGATCTACATAATATGCAGGGGCCCCTGAGTGGTGGTTAAGTTTTCTAATGTACGATAAATATTACACGATGTGGAACCCTTTCACCCGGCATGTGGCCTCTCCTAGATGACTGAGCATGGAAATATTAATTACGTATACATTGGGTGTACCACATGGGTTGGGGAACACCATGTACTTCCCAATATGGACATGGCATGAACCATGTACAGATGATAATCCAAGTACTATTACACTTGAAAATGTACAGAAACTGTAGTGGTGTACTAGAAGACATGTAGACTACATGGGAATCCTACACACCATGTTATACTACATGGATATGGATTAATGACACAAGACATTTACATGGGTAGGACCCAAGGTTACGGGACATGACATACTACCCATACTACAAACCATGTACCCTATTATAAATGGATTGGAGCCCTTTAACTTCACATATTAGACATGTTTCATTAGGGAATATTCACGTTATCCCATTCCTAAAGGCTGGAATTGAATAATCTCCTACTCCCAGGACTACGATTCATTCAACAAGACTTCTGGGATAGATTCATCATAATTGAACTGAGAGGCCCATATTGAGATCCACTATTAATCATCTTGACATAGTTGGAGTTCCTGGAATCCTTATGACCAACACTATGTGGAGATCGATCCTCTACTAATCGAGTTAATACATATTGAGTTGTTTGTTTCACCCCATTTCCTTTATAGTGATCCCTATCAGTGTATCATATTATATTAGAACTATCAATATATTATTTCTCCTGAAGAGACCCAATGTGACGTACATCTGAGACAAACATCATCTGTGATATCAGATTCTTGAGTGTGTTATTCTAAATGGGTGATTTCTAGAATCTTAAAGATGAAATCCTAGGCTTGGATAATAATGTTTGAACATAACTCTAGACTATGTGTCTTTATTGACTATATCTATATATTTTTTTTCATTTGTTACAATCATATGCTTTTTAAAAAAATATTGTACATCATTTTTTTATGATTTTGGGTTTGGGGTTTTCCTAATGAGTATTTTTATATTCTCCCATATATGATATTTTAAAACTCATGTGATGTCTTTTACAGATGATTGATCTATTGATATTTTATTTTGTAGACTAGAACCTAATGGTTCTTAGTGATACTGGACAAACCGAGGTGTGTTCCTATGGATCTAAGAAATCACTCACTGTACTTACAATCATGTTAGACTTGTATTTTGATACTCATCTTGGTGAGACTATATTTTTTCCATGTTTAACTTATATTATTTAATATCATACTCTAGTTATAGTATTTAGATGTATTCACGCGTGGTTGGTCAGTAGTTTTTACATTTCATCCTTGTATAGTCTTGGAGGTGTGTCTGTGTGTATATTTACATAGGTTATAACCACCCGTGTTTGTGAAATTACTTCTTGGTGCTAGTCTCCAACCCCTGATCTATTAAAGGTGGGCATGAAGAGTTTGGTCATGATCCCATGTTGGAAACATTATGATAATATAAGTGTAATATATTGAAAAAATAAGTTTGTATGATATAGAAAAATATTTATCCTTAGGAAAAATATAAATCCCTAAAAAACAATCTTCTAAATTATATGGATATAAATATATTTACTTCTACACATTTTATAAAAATAAATTATTATTTAAAATATTTTAAAATTATAAAAATGTATTTTAAAAAAAACATATTTGTTTTCCAAAATAAGAAATAACAAGTTATTTTTATGAAAAATTATTTATATCATAGTTAACATTTTATTTTAATTTTATTATGATATAAATAAAATTTTATTTTTATTTCATAATATATCCACCTATTACATAATAATTCTCGTGGTTTGATTAATATTATAATGGCCATGTTAGTATTATTATGTATATTGTTTCTATTATAACAATAATTTTTCATACTGTAATATAGAATTTCTACTTCCATTGAATAATTTTTATTTCCATCATTCATTTTCAAAACAATTTTCCTAATATTAATATTCATTTGTTTAAAAATGATGATTTTATTGTTTATGTTCTTTTTTCCTCTTCACAATATTTTTATCATGTTATATTATTATAAGGGACCAAAGTGATTTAAATTAATAATATCCCATGAAACCCACATACTGGGGGGGGGGGATGAATTAAGGAATTGGGAAATTTAAAATATTCTCCACCATCCCTATCCCTATATATTTAGTTTCATTATTAGGAAGATCACAATATAAAATATGGTATCTTCTCACACAATAACACCAAACATTATACACATGTGTAGATAAAAATTAATTAGCACATAGATTTTACCAATTTTAACCGAAATAGGATACAACCAAGGGGAATACACATGAAATTTTAGGGGTGTGACAATAATCGGTTATATCAATCTTTTTAGTGGGTGTATAATTTATCTTAGATCACTCATCACAAGGGATCACTACCTCTATCTCTCATTAACCCATTCTTACCAATAGGGCGATAAATCAATGGATACACCTTTCATATCTCAAGGGAATCAACCTCTTTATTTTTATGAGAGATAACTTCTCACTAGGGTCGTGCCATGTTTTGCTTGTCTGCAGGATAATTTAGTGAAGGAATAATTTCATTTACTTATAGGTCTCATTATAAGTTTAATGGAACAAAGGTTAATCTATATTATAAACATTAAATATGTTTCATTTAATTTTAGATTTGAGACTTTAGTGATCTAATATTTTTACTCCAAATACCACTTTGTGACATGAATAAATCCTTGTGAGTTGTTTTTTGTCTTTATTCTTTGAATGGAATGAAAAAGCTGAAAAAAAATTTTATAACACATTTCCAAAAACAATAAAATTATTTACTGTGTACTTTATCTTCCCTACATTTTTAAACATTATGAATACCCATTTTGAAAAAAAATATAAAAACTTCATTGTACCAGGAGTATTGTTCAAATTATCCACTATTTATTCTTTACGAATAATTCCAAAAATTTCTTATCATCAATAATGTGTATGAATCTTTTATAAATTTAAATTTAATTTTCAATTCTATATAATCTAGTGTCAAATTTATTTTTTTCTAGTAAATATATTCAATGTATTCTTAGTTTGTATCACCCTCCTCATATGAATACATCATTATTTTTCATCTATTTTTCTATACTACTTTAATTTTCACTCCTATATTTATTAAATTTCCACCTTATGTCTAATATAACCAATGAATAATTTTATTCTTAATTTCAGAGTAAAGTATGAACAATATTAAAAAATCCTCTATTTCTAATATATCATTTGAATCAATTTCCACCAATTTATTAGAATTTGACTCAAATGGGGTCGTTTAATGTAACACCCCAAACTTCTACGGTACGCTTCTCTTTGAATATTGTGATAGCGTGTGTTGTACGCAACACCGAGTTCTAACAACCAATCAAACTAGCCGTTATGAATAGTAATACCTACTTTTTAAAATTATATATATTTTATATTTCAAAATGGACTTCATTTTTGGATTCAGAATATCTAATTTAGCCTAAGGTGAAATTTTGGTACTTTTCGGATAACTTTCATATTTTGATGAATAGTGAAAATTACTAAATTTTAATTAAAAACAACTTTTTTAATCAAAATAATTAATAGTGATAAATTATGAATTTTAGTAGTTTTAAATTATATTTAGATTATATTTTTACCATTTAATATAATGTTGGTAATTGGACAAAATTTTACAATTAATCCGAACATAAACAAGTGTCAATCTTTTGATAGTTATTATCTCTTAAAAACACGCTTTTTGTTTTGAGAGCAGGAATTAATTTTAAATTAATTTCTGCCACTTCTGTGTTTTGAATTTTGGAAAATGGATTACATATTTGGAATCAGGATGTTCAAATTGTGTAAATAGGTAACTTTTATTTTTAGACATTTTGAATAATTACTACGGTAAATATTTTATTTACCATGGTTAAGGGTAAATCCGGTAAATAAGGGTTAAAAAATAATATTATAATAATACTAATTACCCTAAAACGTGTCTTATCACTATTGTTTGATACATGGTCGACCATGTACATCTTTGGGTAGATTTTGGGACCCCATGGATCCACTTGTAAGTGATAATGACACTTTATTTTAATTAAGTTAAAATGATAACAAAAATGACACAAGCATATATCTTTTAGAAAAACAATTGTTACATAGGGTTATATATGTTGGATTTTAGATTATAAATATTAATTAGAAATATAAAACTATTTCCTACATAATTATATTTTATTTATAATTTTTAGACATTATATAATTTATTTTATTTATGACACAATGATGATGCAGTAATTACTATAATAGTAAACAATTAAAATAATTGATATTATAAATACCCAAATAAATATAATATGAAACTTTTAATGAATTAAACTAATTTTATAGGATAATATGATATATTAGGATTGATTTAATTGACTTTGGTTGACGTAATAAATCAGTTATGAGTTTCACAAAAATCAACAATTGAATAGTGTCAAAATTGACATAAAAGAGTTCTTAAAACAAATATTATATTATTAATTGATATTAAATTCCTAAAAATATAAGGTTCGGCCAAGAGACGTATATCATGATAGGTTCATCATTAATGGACCACTTGGGGGTCGCTTGGATGTATTTAGTATGTTTATTAACAATATTATATAAAAATACAAAGAGACATTGTAAAAGTGAAACTAATTAACTTAGAGTTAAAACTTATAGATAAGGATAATATAAGTACCCAAACCTGTCTAAATTCTATTGGTTGAGTTGTTTTAGACCCATACCCACCTTAACCTTTGAATAATCAACTTTTTATCCATTAGAAACCGAATATGAATTTATTATAAATTAATATTTCTAGCTTTTCCAAAGGTGCCCCTCACCCCTCTTATAAAAGGGCACTCCTCCTTCTCATTTCTTCACACATTCAAAGCCTTTTTGTTCGGCCAAACTCTACCCAAATAATCTACCAAATTCCCTCACTACAACCTAGGGGAATTAGTTTTATCAGAAAGCCAACCTAAGGATCCCTTTTGATCAAATCAAAAGGAAGAACTCGAAGAAGAGGTAATGATTTCACCACCCTTTTCTAGGTTCATTTCTTCTTCCACTTCTTCTTCCTTTGTTGTTACCATTCTAAAATAATAAATCCAGTATCATATATATACTGTGATGTTATTATAAATATGGTACAACCATATTCAGTATTCTATCCACCCTTTGAATAACATGTCACCATACGTGCGTACGTACGGCTAACCGTCTCCACGTCGTGGTGTAATTGTTATTCAATATAATATTATTTGGATGGGTATAATTATGATGTGTAACTCATGTAAATAATAAATATAACATGTTAATGATTCTGTATATATGATATAACATCCATTTATATATTATTTTAATATCAAAAGAATGATATTGTCGCTCGTGCGTACGTACGGACTACCGTCTCCACGAACGCGATGAGATTCATTCTCCATCTTATCCATTCAAGTATAATTATCATTTGATGATTTAAAAAATGATGTTTAAGGACTTGATATCATTCTGGATATGAATAATATAAAACCTATCCTTTACAAACATTTCTTACATAACAAAACATATTAAAGAAAACAAGTAAGTTAACACCTGAAACAACGATAATACTAAGATATTATTATCAAATCAATATTAAAAGATCATATATGATATCATATTAATGTATATGATTATTGTATAATTTAATAACAATTATTTCACCATTATACAGGAGGTTAACCTACCCCAACCAAGGAAAAGTACAAGGTAAGGGTTATTTCACAATCTCTTCATTATCCGAGGTTGTTTATACGTAATAATCTACTGGGATTTCTTTATCATCCACATCCATGTTTCATCGAAATGTATTTAAAAAATATTTATTATTTACATGAATATGGGTTAAATTCATTTATACCCTTGTTTGACTTTTTATAAGAGGTTTATAAAGGATTCTTTCCATCGTTTTCAAAACAAGGTCCTTTTTAACCTTTTCGACGGAATTAAGGTAAGAATGTTTTTTAACTTATACGGCGGGTGTGGATATTTTCCGCTGTTATAAAATCTTCAAAGATTCCCTTACAAGCTTATAAGATTATTTTCAAAGAAAATGTTTTATTTCATATGGATCTTAAATTATTTCAAAATAAAAGGAGATATTTCTTTAAAAAAAATTTTGATTTCATCTATGTCAACATCCTTTGATGGATTTTAAGATTATTTGAAGTTGATTTATTATGATAGAAATATTCTATATTGTATTGAAGGTTTTGTGATATGTTTGACTGTGGATGTGCTATTTTTATACCATTCATAGTTTATGGTGAATGTATTGACATTTCGTATGCTAGTTTTAATACGAATGTTTATGTTATGTTTAAACCTTTTCATATGGGAATGCATTGGACTTAATATGTGACGGGTGGAGCCTGCTATAGCTCCTAGATGCATCGGTTGGTCTCATGAGACAAACTAGTGTCTTGGAACAAGGCCTTGACAAAATCTTATTTGTAGTCTTGGCACGAGGCCATGGTTATGTGGTTATGATAGTCTGGCATTATGCATTCCAACATTATGAAAGTGGTTATTGATATTTCATGTGATTATTCGATTATTAGAATATCCATGTGAACAAGTAAATGGCATTATTTCATTTTACTTTTTCCATACTATGTTGAAGTTCAAGTTTAAAAGACTTTTGTTTTAGTTGTACATAGCCTTAAATGTTTATTCTTATTTATGAAAGTTTCCGGCATATTGTTATCCTTACTGGGCATTTGAGCTCACCTCTTTTCTATGTTTTATTTTTCCCAGGATGTGAAGAAGTAAGTTATGAATGACCTGCATGGATTTTTATGAGGGGATAATAGGGTGGACTGTGGAGACATATGTTGTTGTAGTAGTTTTTCATTTTATGATGTAATGTAAAACTTATGAATATATCTAGTGTTTCCAAGGCTACTAAACCAATCGGTCTTTCGAGATTTGATCTTTCTTGTGATCATGCCAATGTTATGTAATAATGCACCGACTCTGGGTAACTAGGGTCGGGGCGTTACAGTTGGTATCAGAGGAATTTTAGTACAAACCTTGGAAACTAGATTTAAATAAACTCTGATTAGAGCACGTAGACCTAAGATGAACATTGAGGATTAGTATAGAAGAACTTCCTCGAATTTTGGTATTGTAGAGATTTTGTGAGTTTTCCGAGCAATACATCCCTGTCTGGATACGAGAAGGTAGAGGCGGCTCTGGCACAGATGTACCTAGGGGTAAAACCCGAAAACACCGCTTTAAGCTAGACTCGAACGGGAACTGGTGCACGACAACGGGCCTTGCTACACTCTTGGTTACGACACTCCCGGGGGATATGCTTAGGATAACTCTCATTTTCTTTACAAATCATTTTGAAGGGATTATGAGTATATACTTCCTCAAAGAAAACATTCTTATGATTATGGATTATATCCATAAATAGTTCAGTTTATTTTAAGTGTTTTAGAAGTATGGGATTATGTATTTTGATTCATAAACTGATCTAGTTTATGCCATTGTTTAGAAATGGCGCCTAGTGGAAGAAATGTAAACCGTATCAATGCACACACTCCATGTAGGGATTTCCCTCCTGCTCATGATAATTATAGTGGGGCTGGTGATGCAACTGGTGCTGATCAGCTAATCACCATACTGGGAAAACTTACTCAGGTTATGAATAATAACCTTACCCATATGGAGAACCCTGATCCGCAGCGTGGAGGATCAATGTTATATCGATTCATGAGGCAATAACCACCAACGTTCAATGGGAATACAAATCCCTTAGTAGCCGAGCAGTGGATAAATTCCCTAGAGAAAATATTTCAGGCTTTGGGGAGCAGTGAAAGGGAAAAAGTTATCATGGCAGTTTACAGCCTCATTGGAGATGCTGATCAATGGTGGTCATTGATTCAAAACATGAAAGAAGATGATGAACTATCAAATATGGAATGGAGGGAGTTCAAAGATTTGTATTTAGAAAAATACTTTCCACGCGACCATCGAGCAGATATGGAAAGGCAATTTCTGAGTCTGAGACAAAAGGAGGATGAGAATGTCACAAAGTATGAGGCCAACTTTACAAGGTTAGCGAGGTATGCTGGAGATTATATTCGCAACCCAAGAAGTAAGATTGATCGTTTCTTTGATGGGTTAAAACCATTTCTCCGTCGAGCATTAGTCTCACAATCCTTTTCATCGTATGAAGACATTGTCTCATGTGTTATCAAGACCGAAAAGGAATTCTCTAAGTCTTATGACTTTAAAGCAAAGCAAGAGAAGAAGAGACCTGCTGATCAATCTGGGAATGGAAATAGGGGGAAGAAGGGAAAGGTTTAATATCCATCTTGTGGTAAATGCGGGAAGAAACATCCTGGTACTTGCTTGAAGGGAATGGGAGTCTGTTCCAAGTGTGGTGAAAAAGGCCACCAAGCTCATGATTTCAAGGGGAAGAAGGAAGCTACCAACGTTCAGTGCTACAATTGCAGGGATATTGGGCATTATGAAAATGCATGTCCTAAGCGTCAGGAGAACTTATCTCAGAAAAGGCCAAGGGATCAAGGCCATGCTTATGCTATCACTACTGCAGAGGTAGAAGCTCCAAAAGACGTGGTGGAAGGTAATTTAATGGTTTCTCAAGTTTAGCAAATGCATTATTTGACTCTGGATCGTCGCATTGTTTCATATCTTCCCAGTTTGCTATGAAAATGAGATATTTCCAATTTGATTTAATAAGGGAGTTGTCAGTTAAAACTCCTAAGGGAAGTATCATTGCAACAAAGTATTGTGAATCACTTCCCATTAGAGCACATAAATTTTCTTTATCTGCTGATCTCATCATCATACCTATGATCGAGTTTGATATAATCCTCAGTATGGACTGGCTTTCGGACTATGATGCGAAGATTTATTGTAATAAGAAAGAGGTTACGATTCTTGATGATAATGATAAGGAAAACCTTATCTTTAGAGCAGAATCGTCACCACCTAATTCTTATTTAGATCCACCCTCAATAGCTAAACTAAATTCAATTATTGGGGAGGAAGAGAATGAAATAACTGCGGGTGAGGAAAGGAATGTTCAAATAGAGGATGTACCTGTTGTGAAAGAATTTGTAGATGTATTTCTGAAAGATTTACCTGTACATCCTCCAGAACGAGAAGTTGAGTTTTCCATTGATTTGATTCCTGGATCAAGGCCTATATCGAAGACCCCTTACAGAATGGCTACTATAGAGTTAGTCGAACTAAAGAAACAACTTGAGGAATTGAGTAATAAAGGATTTATTCACCCTAGTGTTTCTCCATGGGGAGCCCCTGTTCTTTTTGTTAAAAAGAAAGATGGATCTATAAGGTTATGTATCGACTACAGGGAGATCAATGCTATAACGATAAAGAAAAAGTATCCCCTACCTCGTATTGATGATTTATATGACCAATTGCATGGAGCTCAATACTTTTCAAAGATTGACCTTAGATCTGGATACCATCAGTTGTGTGTGAAGAAGGAAGACATTCCGAAGACAGCATTTCGAACCAGGTACGGGCATTATGAGTTTACTGTAATGCCGTTTGGATTGACTAATGCACCCTCGGTATTCATGGATCTTATGAATAGAGTTTTCAAGGAGTATCTCGATGAATTTGTGGTGGTATTTATTGATGATATCTTGGTATACTCCAAAACCTACGAAGATCATGAAAATCACTTGCGCATTATCTTGAAGACTCTGAGGAGGCATGAATTATATGGTAAGTTTAGCAAGTGTGAATTATGGCTTCATGAGATTTCTTTTCTTGGCCATATTGTCTCTAAAGATGGAATCTTTGTTGATCCTTCTAAGACCAAGGCAATCCAATAATGGCCAGCACCTACGAGTATAACTGAGGTACGCAGTTTTATTGGTTTGGCAGTTTATTATCGACGTTTCGTCCAGAATTTTTCCCGATTGGCTAACCCATTAACGAAGCTCACACGTAAAGGTGTTAAATTTGTTTGGACAAAATAGTGTGAAGAATGTTTTGAAGAACTGAAGAAAAGATTATTCAATGCTCCTATATTGACTCTACCATCGGGGAATGATGGGTTCGTTATTTATAGTGATGCGTCGAAGAAAGGAATTGGTTGTGTCCTTATGCAGAATGATAGAGTTATTTCCTATGCATCACGACAGTTGAAAATTCATGAACAAAACTATCCTACTCATGATCTCGAGTTAGAAGCTGTGATATTTGCTTTGAAGATATGGAGGCACTACCTCTATGGCGAAAAATGTGAGATTTATACTGATTACAAGAGTTTGAAGTATATTTTATCACAAAAAGAACTCAACATGAGGCAAAGGAGATGGATTGAATTACTCAATGATTATGATTGCACGATACACTACCACCCGGGGAAAGCAAACAAGGTGGCAGATTCTTTGAGTAGAAATGACCATGGAGTTTTGAACAATATGAGAATTGAAAGGGATCCAATTTTCATGGATCTAGTGAAGATGGACATGGGAATAACCAGGGAAGGCGAAACATCATTTCTTTTTCAAATGGTTTCCAAACCATCTTTAATAGAAAGGATTAAGAGTACTCAGACCAATGATGAAGAATTTCAAAAGAAGATTAAAGCTGTGAATGATGGGAGATTGAGAGACTTTGTGTATGATGATGGAATTTTGAAATTTGGGAAGAGACTTTGTGTTCCCGATATCCCTGATCTAAAAAGGGAATTGATGGATGATGCTCATAGTTCCAATTTCTCTATACACCCTGGGAGCCACAAAATGTATAGAGATTTGAAGGAACATTTTTGGTGGGACAACATGAAGAGGGAGATTGCTGATTTTGTGTCAAGATGTATGGTTTGTCAACAAGTGAAAGCTGGAAGGCAACAGCCTGGAGGAGTCATGCAACCTCTTCCCATACCGGAGTGGAAATGGGACAATATTACGATGGAATTTTTCATGGGGCTACCAAAGACTCCTAGAAGGAATGATGCAATATGGTATATTGTTGATCGACTTACCAAGTCAGCAAATTTTCTTGCTATAAGATAAGATCTACCCCTGGAACGTCTAGCAAGACTATATATTAATTAAGTTGTGAGACTTCATGGAGTACCCTTATCAATTGTTTCTGATCGTGATCCCCGTTTTACTTCAAGATTTTGGAAAAGTATTCAGAAATCCCTGGATACTGAACTTCATTTGAGCACTGCATACCACCCTCAGACAGACGGACAATCAGAACGGACTATTCAAACCTTAGAAGACATGTTGAGATCTTGCTCACTTGACTTTCAGGGTATGTGGGATCAATATTTACCTATGGTAGAATTTTCCTATAACAATAGCTTCCATTCAAGTATTCATATGGCACCATATGAAGCGTTATACGAAAAGAGATGTCGTACACCAACCTGTTGGGATGACGTTGGTGAATGAAAACTTGTAGGCCCAGAACTGGTGGAGGAAACGGTGGAAAAGGTGAATGTAATCCAAAATCACATCAGAGCAGCTCAAAGTAGGCAGAAGAGCTATGCCAATAATCGAAGGAAGGATTTGGAATTTCAAGTCGGTGATCATGTTTTCCTAAAGGTATCTCCATGGAAGGGAGTCATATGTTTTGGTAAGAAAGGTAAATTGAGTCCCAGGTACATCAGACCTTTCGAAATTCTAGAACGAATTGGGGTTGTAGCTTACCGATTGGCAATGCCGCCAAGTCTCTCCAAAGTTCACGATGTGTTCCACGTATCTCTGTTGAGGAAATACATGCTTGATCCAACGCATGTACTCACCTATGAGGAATTAGAACTGGAACCCGATCTTTCCTATTGTGAAGAGCCCGTCAGGATTCTTGATACGAGAGAACAAGTACTGAGATACCGGACGACACGTCTGATAAAAGTTTTGTGGAGAAACCATAAGATGGAAGAGGCAACGTGGGAACCCGAGGAAAATATGATGAAGAACCACCCGAGTCTTTTCATGCGATAGTATTCTAGAAATATCGATGACGAAATTATTTGAAGGAGGGGAGAATGTAACACCCCAAACTTCTACGGTACGCTTCTTTTTGAATAATGCGATAGCGTGTGTTGTACGCAACACCGAGTTCTAACAACCAATCAAACTAGCCGTTATGAATAGTAATACCTACTTTTAAAATTATATATATTTTATATTTCAAAATGGACTTCATTTTTGGATTTGGTATATCTAATTTAGCCTAAGGTGAAATTTTTGTACTTTTCGGATAACTTTCATATTTTGATGAATAGTGAAAATTAATAAATTTTAATTAAAAACAACTTTTTTAATCAAAATAATTAATAGTGATAAATTATGAATTTTAGTAGTTTTAAAGTATATTTAGAATATAGTTTTACCATTTAATATAATTTTGGTCATTGGACATAATTTTACAATTAAACCGAACATAAACAAGTGTCAATCTTTTGATAGTTATTATCTCTTAAAAACACGCTTTTTGTTTTGACAGCGGGAATTAATTTTAAATTAATTTCTGCCACTTCTGTGTTCTGAATTTATGAAAATGGATTCCATATTTGGAATCAGGATGTTCAAATTGTGTAAATATGCAACTTTTATTTTTAGACATTTTGAATAATTACTGCGGTAAATATTTTATTTACCATGGTTAAGGGTAAATCCGGTAAATAAGGGTTAAAAAATAATATTATAATAATACTAAATTACCCTAAAACGTGTCTTAACCCTATTGGTTGATACATGGTCGACCATGGACATCTTTGGGTCGATTTTGGGACCCCATGGATCCACTTTTAAGTGATAATGACACTTTATTTTAATTAAGTTAAAATGAATACAAAAATGACACAAGCATATATCTTTTAGCAAAACAATTGTCACATAGGGTTATATATGATGGATTTTAGATTATAAATATTCATTAGAAAGATAAAAATATTTTCTACATAATGATATTTTATTTATAATTTTTAGACATTAAATAATTTAATTTATTTATGACACAATGATGATGCAGTAATTACTATAATTGTGAAAAATTAAAATAATTGATATTATAAATACCCAAATAAATATAATATGAAACTTTTAATGAATTAAACTAATTTTATAGGATAATATTATATATTAGGATTGATTTAATTGACTTTGTTCGAAGTAATCAATCTTTTATGAGTTTCACAAAAATCAACAATTGAATAGTGTCAAAATTGACATAAAATAGTTCGTAAAACAAATATTATATTATTAATTGATATTAAATTCCTAAAAATCTACGTTTCGGCCAAGCGACTTATATCATGATAGTTTAATCATTAATGGACCACTTGGGGGTCTCTTGGATGTATGTAGTAAGTTTATTAACCATATTATATAAAAATACAAAGAGACATTGTAAAAGTGAAACTAATTTACTTAGAGATAAAACTTAAAGATAAGGTTAATATAAGTACCCAAACCTGTCTAAATTCTATTGGTTGTGTTGTTTTAGACCCATCCCCACCTTAAACTTTGAATAATCAACTTTGGATCCATTATAAACCGAATATGAATTTATTATAAATTAATATTTCTAGATTTTCCAAAGGTGCCCCTCACCCCTCTTATAAAAGGGCACTCCTCCTTCTCATTTTTTCTTCACACCTTCAAAGCCTTTTGGTTCGGCCAAACTCTTCCCAAATACTCTCCCAAATTCCCTCACTACAACCCAGGGGAATTAGTTTGATCAGAAAGCCAACCTAAGGAGCCCTTTTGATCAAATCAAAAGGAAGAACCCGAAGAAGAGGTAATGATTTCACCACCCTTTTCTAAGTTCATTTCTTCTTCCACTTCTTCTTCCTTTGTTGTTACCATTCTAAAATAATAAATCCATTATCATATATATACTGTGATGTTATTATAAATATGGTACAACCTTATTCATTATTCTATCCACCCTTTGAATAACATGTCACCATACGTGCGTACGTACGGCTAACCGTCTCCACGTCGTGGTGTAATTGTTATTCAATATAATATTATTTGGATGGGTATAATAATGATGTGTAACTCATGTAAATAATAAATATAACATGATAATGATTCTTTATATATGATATACCATCCATTTATATATTATTTTAATATCAAAAGAATGATATTGTCGCTCGTGCGTACATACGGACTACCGTCTCCACGAACGCGATGAGATTCATTCTCCATCGTATCCATTCAAGTATAATTATCATTTGATTATTTAAAAAATGATGTTTAAGGACTTGATATCATTCTGGATATGAATAATATAAAACCTATCCTTTACAAACATGTCTTACGTAACAAAACATATAAAAGAAAACAAGTAAGTTAACACCGGAAACAACGATAATACTATGATATTATTATCAAATAAATATTAAAAGATCATATATGATATCATATTAATGTATATGATTATTGTATAATTTAATAACAATTATTTCACCATTATACAGGAGGTTAACCTACCCCAACCAAGGAAAAGTACAAGGTAAGGGTTATTTCACAATCTCTTCATTATCCGAGGATGTTTATACGTAATAATCTACTGGGATTTCTTTATCATCCACATCCATGTTTCATCGAAATGTATTTAAAAACATATTTATTATTTACATGAATATGGGTTAAATTCATTTATACCCATGTTTGACTTTTTATAAGAGGTTTATAAAGGAATCTTTCCGTAGTTTTCAAAACAAGGTCCTTTTTAACCTTTTCGACAGAATTAAGGTAAGAATGTTTTTTTAACTTATACGGCGGGTGCAGCTATTTTCCGCTGTTATAAAATCTTCAAAGCTTCCCTTACAAGCTTATAAGATTATTTTCAAAGAAAATGTTTTATTTTATATGGATCTTAAATGATTTCAAAATAAAAGGAGATATTTCTTTAAAAAGAATTTTGATTTCATCTATGTCAACATCCTTTGATGGATTTTAAGATTATTTGAAGTTGATTTATTATGATACAAATCTTCTATATTGTATTGAAGGTTTTGTGATATGTTTTACTGTGGATGTGCTATTTTTATACCATTCATAGTTTATGGTGAAAGTATTGACATTTCATATGCTAGTTTTAATACGAATGTTTATGTTATGTTTAAACCTTTTCATATGGGAATGCATTGGACTTAATATGTGACGGGTGGAGCCTGCTATAGCTCCTTGATGCATCGGTAGGTCTCATGAGACAAACTAGTGTCTTGGCACAAGGCTTTGACAAAATCTTATTTGTAGTCTTGGCACGAGGCCTTGGCTATGTGGTTATGATAGTCTGGCATTATGCATTCCAACATTATGAAAGTGGTTATTGATATTTCATGTGATTATTCGTTTATTAGAATATCCATGTGAACAAGTAAATGGCATTATTTCATTTTACTTTTGCCATACTATGTTGAAGTTCAAGTTTAAAAGGCTTTTGTTTTAGTTGTACATAGCCTTAAATGTTTATTCTTATTTATGAATGTTTCTGGCATATTGTTATCCTTACTGGGCATTTGAGCTCACCCCTTTTCAATGTTTTATTTTTCCCAGGATGTGAAGAAGTAAGTTATGAATGACCTGCAGGGATTTTTATGAGGGGATAATAGTGTGGACTGTGGAGACATATGTTGTTGTAGTAGTTTTTCATTTTATGATGTAATGTAAAACTTATGAATATATCTAGTGTTTCCAAGGCTACTAAACCAATCGGTCATTCAAGATTTGATCTTTCTTGTGATCATGCCAATGTTATGTAATAATTCACCGACTCTGGGTAACTAGGGTCGGGGCATTACATTTAATCTCAAACTATTACAACAATATAGTTGAATGAGTTATAAACTCTCATTTATGATGTAACACTTATATATTCAAAACAACCAAACAATGATACTTATATAATCACCCATTTTCGGATCTATATTTGATTATCTATGGAATGATGAATGTTATACCCTAACATAGAGTAAATTTTATATTGAAACAACCGTAAAAAATCACCATAACACTCTCAATGCATCAGTTACCAAAACTCTAAAAATCTTGTTGCCTATAACATTCACATATATAGTATGATACTTAATTTATGCCTATTTTTATCACCCTTAAGGGAAATGATTTCTATCAATTTTAATTAAATGATAGATTTTATAATTCAAATAATGGACCTTAATGTTTTTCATAGGGAATGTGGAATTCTAAAACACCCTCTACTATGGCATAATTGTCATCATATCCTCATTTCAATTTAGAACATACCTTAACAGTCTTTAAAAAAATACGTGAAATGGATCGTATTCTAGTTCCAAAATACTATATATTCTATGATTTTATGTATTACAGTTCCTACGAAACACCAAAAACCATAACATAGTCCTCTCATTGTAATTTATAGGTATTATTATTAACTGAAACAATATCCGTTTTGACATGGGAATACTCACTATTCCCTACTGAATTACAGTAATCGTGGAATGGAAATAAAAATACCAATATTAGTTACAATAAAATCATTTCCATGTTCACCATGGATACCAAAATTTTGTTGTACTGTGGTAAATACAATGCCTTCAATAACATTATATATATTTTACATCCATCATTTCCTTCTAGAAGATTGAAAACTCTAGGGAACATTTCCATTTCATTTATAATATCTCAAATTCAAATAAACCATCATGGAAAAACATTTAGATAATGTATTTCATTAGTGAATTTGGGATTATATTACTAAAATCAATTACCTATGAAAATATCTTAAAATCCAATGAAATTTCTTTATTTCATTATTATCATTTACTAAGAACATCTAACATATATTATCAATTAATCCAATGTAAAACCACGTCAGTGGGATAATCAAATAGATTGAACTTTTTACTAAATTCCTAGAATGAAATATAATTTCAATTATAGAGAGATACAATCTATCATCAATTCTTTCACAATCCAAGATTTACTAAATATATATATTTTATAGAATTTTCCACATGCTTTTTCTATGATTCCCTTCTTTATTAATAACATAAAATGGGTTCTTTCACCATATATATAATGGTATCATGATTCCAAAAATATATTTAGTCCCCCATTATCATCACGTCACATAGAATATATTGAAATGATAAAACATTACCTTTTCACACCGTTATCAATTTTCTAAAAGAGAGAATATACCCCGCTTAATATATAACTTCAATGGAATTGTTAAACCAAATGAAGGAATAATAGAGAACATTTGAGAATCATTGAACAAACCTTATATTAAACTTCAACAGAACACCAAATTTAATATAACTATATTATTATCAATAAATTTGATTGAGTGAATTTACCACCTTGAAATGAGCCCTCAAAAAATTATCTAAGCTTAATGATAAGGGAATTGATTAAGGAAATAATTGAATTTTTAATAACATCGATCATTTCAATATCTTTCACTACATTCCTAAAAAAATATATAACATGAGGATAGTAAATCCATTAAAAATACCCATGATATCAATAACCTTAATATAAATCAATCTATATATAGACTATTAAGTAGAAAAGTAAAAAATAAACCACATTTCTAATTAATTTTCATAACTTGTAAATGGGAATGTGTTGATACCACTTAATATTTTTTATTTTCTTTCATTATCAGACCCCTCCATTTTCTTAATGAAGATAAACAAACATTAAATGATTAATTTCATCTCCCTTTATTTATTAATTTTTTGAAAACATGATACTCTGTGATATATCAACACATTAAAAGGAAATTTACATAGTGTTTCAATATTCTCAATAGAAAATATATATCATAAAAAACATCATTTAGATGATAATATACTGTTAGTGTATAAATAGATTAAAAAATATTCCACCATAAATGGTGATACATGATTAATATCATATCCATATATTAATTAATTTATTGAAAAATATTATTTAGGTACTAATACCACATTTTAAAACCCAATATAATTTTAATACAAATTATATAACATAGATATGTATTTCAAAAATATCTCACATATGATTTGGTTTATTTTCGACTTTATCATCATCATTTTAGAATGTATAACTTGGTTTATAACCGATACTTCCTAAAAACTTACTAACATCACCATAGGTACAATTTAAACAAGAGTTTTATCTTTTATAACATGTGACTATTTTCACAACTTTATATTTCTCCAAATTTGGAATTTTTTTTTGAATTTATCTACCCACTCATTATTTGAACAATTTTATTTATTACCAATGATGGAAGAACATATGGAAATAATCTTTTTCTTTTAAATCTTGCTGTAATATTATTTCAATGAATACATGGTTCATATACCACATTTTAATTCATGTACTCCCTTACTATGAAACAAACATCATTTAATTCATCTACCCTGTTGATCATATCTCACCCTTAATCCAATGTCATAATAAAATTATAAACCTATGTGAAATGGTTTACCTCTAATCATACTTAGTTAGAGGAGTGTGGTAGGAAATCATAAGAAACCAATTTGATTTCAATTTTCTTTTAATGATTCTTATTGGTGGTTATGTTTCAATCACAACTGGTGAAAATATCCATTTAAATATTTTATTTCTTGACTTCCAATTTGTTTAATTGATTAAACTTCAAAAAAGTTGTCCTGATTCCACTTATACACTATTTATTCTTCAACACATTCCACATTCCACTTCTATATATATTTCATTCAATCTTAGTAGTATTCCTATAAAAAAACCATTAATGAAATGTTTGTCTTGACTTATCCTTCCTCATTTTTCATATCCACTAAAACCATATATACAACCACTGTGGTAATCTCCCAATTAATTCCACTTTTTTTTTTCTTTCATTTCAATAAAAGGACATATGGAATTATTCATGCACATATTGGTATATATTTTTTTATTAAGAGGAATCACAGTAGGATAAGTTTCCTTATTCAATACACTATAAGATATTCCAATTTAATAATTTTATCTCTAGGAAAATATAATTATAATACTCCTTTGATATTAATTTGTATTTATCTAAATAGAACCACCGAATCATATAGATTTATTTTTTTTCCATGACCAAATGGGAAATATATTATTTCCTTTTTATATTTCTTGATGTTTTATTTTATTTTAAGGAATATTGATGAAAATAATCAACCTTCGAGTCCCTATAATCACTAAATTATCTTTTTTAAACACTATCAACTAAATTAATGAATTTTTATGTGAAATATAAATTTAATTCCACGATTATTATCCCCCATATGTAAAAATAGTGTGATATATTTCCATGGTATCTCTATTACTAATATTATAATAGTATCTTTTCACATGACAATTGACTTAAACAAATATATCATCTCTCAATAAAATATAAATACCTTCATAAATTATTCCCTAAATGTGATGCATCCATATATATTTTCTATTTGAGAATAAACATATTCTTAAATGTAATAACTTTTCATTTAATAACACTTCAGAAAACACAATACCCTAAATTATTTCCATTGATACAAAATTTATAAATTTTTTTAAATTATAATAAATTGTTGTTTTCATCAATGGGAACAATGTATTACTTCCAAAAAAATTCATTATCTGGTAATTCATCATGATTTTTTAATATTGAAAAGGATAATAAATATGTACATAGTGGTAGCTTGAATACAATTGTTTGGAACACTATTTGTTATCAATCTATAGATTATTACTCAAACCACCCAAACTACTATTAGAAGGAAAATTATATAACAATATAAACCATACCGTACTTTATATAGCTTGAGATACTTTGATATACTCTTCCTTCCAGAATTTAAAAATATTCCAATATATTATACAAAAAATTATACTTTATAAATAGGTATCCCATAATAGTAACACATGCAAGAAAATTTATCCATTCTAATAAACTTGATTGACACATTAAAATTATTATAAATATGTAATTATTATTTAATTTCATTTCATTGAATTCCGATTTTCTCATATTTTTAATTCATTATTGTTTTTAGTTTCATTATAATGATGATTTATGACCCCTAAAACCATACTTGAAAAAAATAATTGACCATTGAACATCAATATATTTCTCTTTACTTCCTGATGAGTCAAAAAAATATATACTATATTCTCTCATTTATTTATAAAAAGTATTTAGTATTCTTTAACATTACATCAAATTGGAAATAATTCATGCGATGTTTGATATCTTTCATTAAATAAAGGTGTTAAATTTTCTACTTATTACCTTTTGAGTATCATCAATTTAATGTCATTTAATTTATTTAATGATTTAAAATAACTTTCATGTCCATTAATTCATTTCCCTATTACAACTAATATTGAATCTATGATATCCATTACAAATTGAAATGATATTTCAACATATTTTTTCTTTAACTTAGGAGTATTTATTAAATATCTATCATCAAATAATTTCTTCACTACATTTTATTTATTTTGTAAATATATTTCACTAAACAGTTTCCCAATGTGAAATTAGAATGTCATGTTGAAGTATTATTATTTTATTCCAATTGTTCGTAAAAGGATTCAATATTTTCATTAGGATTTCCCTTAATACCCAATATTTTAACCTTATCTATATATTCATCATTCATAATCTCATAATACACATATAAGTAATATTCAAAACTAAATACCCTAAAAAATTTACATTCAAATAAATCACAATGTGGGGTATCTTATGAATTCATATTTTATAAATAATTAATTTTTTATTAAAGATACATAATTTAATGATTTATGTATATATATTAAAGAGACTATAATTTCCTAAAATTTCTGTTTTTGTAAAAAAAATTTGAAAACACTACTAGAGTTTGATTTTGTATGACTTGTATCAGGATATTCAAAAATTTCGATAAATCATTGGTCAATTTGACCGTATGTTTTAAAAAATACTTATAAGACTCAATTTTTCGAACAATATTATGGAACCCCATTAATTTAATATATAATTACTATAGATGAAAAATAAGTTCAACTTCTTGATAAAAAACAATATCATTCTCATTCTTAGGATAAAATATCATTCCATTATTTTTGAAATACAATCTATAATAAATTAATAATTTATCTTCAAGGGAGAATAAAAAAAGAAATATGGATTTAATAATAATAAAAAGAAACCAATATAATCTAAAATGGGGTGAAATAGTGTTATGGTAGATTTAAAAACATCTCCTTATTAATTTTTCCCAAAAAAATTTTTCCCATAGTTGAGAGAATAAAATTAAACCACTGATTTATTTCTCACACAATGACACCAATAGTCATTAACATATATATAATATAATATATAAGACTAACTAAATTTTACATTGTCCACCAGTACTAATTAATATCCCAAGGTCATATAGATTAAATTGATTCAATGTACCACTAATCCACTATAATTTAATGTGCAGTGGGAACAATATTTAGTTATAGTTACTCTTCACCAAGGACCTCTTCATACTACTCTCCTTCACTAATCACTTCGAAGAGGGTTATTAATGTTTGGATAATATAACTACATCTAATAAACCAGGATTGACATACATGAACATTACATTAAATTTTTGAAATACTTAATACATGACATAAATTAACAGCCAATGATTGTATTGGTTTAGTGCCATTGGAAACATGGAACACATTATTCTAATTTTTGGAAATATCATAAGAAAATCCCATTAAGATATTAAACCTTGGTTTTCCTACCTAAAATGTTATTTATATAATGGGGAAATGAAAAAATTTAAAAAGGGTGAGAATTGATGCTCAGTAAGGGTAAATAGGGAAAATACCAAAAATTGAACAATAAATGTAAAAATAAAAACATGGATCTTGATAATGATACACCATATAAGATATTCCAAAATTTGGATTCCAGAAATAAATCCTAGAAATTCATAAGGCATAAATCAAAATTGAACATGATCTCTTAGAATATAGCTTTGGCATAAAACATGGAATTGGGGAAAACCCATATGCAAAGAAAATTAATTCTATATTAGCCGAGGATAATTTAAATAACCATCATATTGAACATTTTAATTTACATTACTGATTTTAATATTTATTCTTGAGATATTTTATTTAACTCTGTATAATTACTATTCTATCCCTATATCAACTGAACTGAGAATATTTCCTTTTACAACCTTTTATTACTAAACTAAGAATATTTCCCATCTTACAATAATCATTTTAATGAGATATAAATATTTAGTCAATGAATTGGAGTGAGATATAGGTCCAAAATGTAACTCCCAAACACAAGTTACCCAGAGTCGGTGCATTATTACATAACATTTTCATGATCACAAAATATCAAATCTCAAATGACCGATTAGTTTAGTAGTCTTGGAAACACTAGATATATTCATAAGTATTACATTACATCATTAAGTAAAAAAAACTACAGCTACATCTTCTATTCATATCCCCTCATACTATCCCTGCAGGTTATTAATAAATTACTTCTTCACATCTTGGAAAAAATAATACACTAAAAGGGGTGATCTCAGATTCTCAGAAAGGATAACAATATAGCAGAAACATTCATAAATAAGAATAAACATTTAATGCAATGTATAACTAAAACAAAAGCCTTTTAAACTTGAACTTCAACATAATATAGAAAAGATAAAAAGAAATAATTCCATTTACTTATTCAAATGGATATTCTACAAGTCAAATAACCACATGAAATATCAATAACCACTTTCATAATTATGTAATGTATAATTCTAGACTATCATAACCACATAGTGAAGGCCTCGTGCCAAGAATAGAAATAAGATTTTTTCAAGGCCTTGTTCCAAGACAGTAGTTTGTTTCATAAGACCTACCGATTCATCGAGGAGCTCTAGAGGGATCCACCCGTCACATACTATGTCCAATTCATTCATCATATGACATGTTTGAAACATAACATAAACATTCGTATTAAATCTAGCATACAAAATGTCAACACTTTATCCACAAACCATGAATGGTATAAAAATAACACATCAATAGTAAAACATAACTAATTCAATACAATATGGAAGGTTGTACTGTACCAGATTAACCAATTAACCTCAATCAAGAATAATGAAGTATATCTACATAGATTAAAATAATCATCAAAACTATTTGAGAGAAATATCAACCTTTTTCTTGAAAAAATTTAAAAGTCACACTATTTGTCAAGAAGCTATTTATAATAGATTTTTGAATCAAAGTGTCCCATTCCACCTTGAGACATTTAAAAGGAGTTTTAATTTTAAAACTATAATGTATATATAAATAAATACTTAAAACCATTTTTAAAACATGGACATTAAAGAGATAGATTTAGAATAATAAATCTTTAAAACATTTAAAATGATATTTTACTTAGAGTTCCTAACCAAAAGAGAGACACTTGAATACAAATAATTTAGGTAATAAAAACTATGTAATATCATCAAAATATATGGATTCCTGATATACTATTTCAATGTACATTATATACACCATATAAAAGTGTTTTGGTGTATAACAACAAAGAAGTCTCAATGGAATGTAAATTGAGATAAAATATTTTATAAAGACCGTACCATTATGTTAAAGATAAATCAATGACATTATTATGTGTGAAAAATATAAATACACTCAATATGTTTTTGTATTTAGTGTAAATCAATCAGAGGTCATTCACAAATATTCTTGTAAAAACAACACCATTGAATTGAATATTTATCTCAACAAATTGAGATTGAGTTAAAATTACACTAATCAAGATCATATCGATTAAATGAGAATTCATCAATGGAGTGATTATGTGTATCAAAAGTATTTCCATAGAAAGGGGAGTTGAAATTATTCAATAAGCAAATGAATAGTTATTCCACACATAATCATGGAGTAAAATAATCAATGAAGTATGCGTAAAGCCGAATGAGTGGAAATTAAAATTTTAAATTCCCTTATCGATTTGTTAACTTAGGAAAAATACACCCACGGATAAGGATCATACAATGATTATGAAAACATACATAAATTAAAGTATATTACACAATGAATACAACCATGGGCTGTACACCCACCACATTCAATAAATAAGCGGTGAACAATGGAAATATCACGGAATTAAAAGTGAGATAACAAACCCCTTATGTTGTACCTTTTCCTTGGGAGACGATAGGTTAGAATCCTATATAATGGTTAAATAATTGTTATTGAATTATACAAGAATAATATACATTAATATGATATCATATATGATCTTTTAACATTGCTTAGTTAATAATATCTTAGTATTATCGTCGTTTCGGGTGATAACTTACTCATTTTATTTTATATGTTTTGTTACATAAGTCATGTTTGTTATAGATAGGTTGTATGTTATTGATATAAATAATAATATCAAGTCCTTAAACATTATTTTTAATTATAAAATGAGAATTATACTTGTATAGATATGATGGGGAATGAATCTCATTGTGTTCGTGGAGACGCTAGTTAGTACGTACGCACGAGCGATAATATCACCCTTTTGATATTAAAATCATATATAATTGAATAGTATATCATATATAAAGAATAATTGAAATGTTATACTTATTATTTACATTAATTACACTTCATTATTATACCCATCTGAAAAATAATGTATTGAATAACAATTACACCACGACGTGGAGATGGTAGGTCGTACGTATGCACGTATGGTGACATGTCATTCAAAGGATGGATAGAATACTGAATATTGTTGTACCATATTTATAATGACATCACAGTATATACAGGATAATTGAGTTATTATTTTATAATGGAAATAAAAAGAAAGAAGAAGTTGAAGAAGAAAAAACCTGAAAGAGGGTGGTGAAAACATTAGCTCTTCTTCGGGTTATTTCTTTTGATTTGATCAAAAGAGATCCTTAGGTTGGATTTCTGATAAAAATAAGGAATCCAAGATGAATTGAGGAAAGTTGAGAGAATATTAGGCCAGCGGTTGGCCGAACCAAAAGGATTTGAAGGTGTAACTTAGAGATAAAGGGGAGTAACCTTTTATAAGAGGGGTGAGGGGCACCTTTGGAAAAACTAGAAATATTATTTTATAATAAATTTGTATTCAAATTCTAATGGCTCCGAAGTGGATTATTTAAAGTGAAAGGTGGTTATGGGTCTAAATAATATCAACCAATATATTTTAGATAGGTTTTGATCACTATATAAACCTTATCATTTATATTTAACTCTTAGTTAAATAGTACGACATTTACCATGTCTCATTGTTTTATATATTATATTGTTAATAAAAATAGTATATACCTCCAAGTGTCCCCATGTGGTCCATTAATGATAAACCTATCATTATATAAGTCCTTTGGCCGAACCATAGATTTTTCAGAATAGAATATCAATTAATAATATAATATTTGTTTTAAAAACTCTTTTATGTCAATTTTGACACTATTGTGTATTTTGTTTTTGATAATTTCATAAAAGCATTATTACATAGAAAAAAATTAATATAACAATTAATAATATGACATATTAACCTTGGAAGTTAGTGGAAATCATAAAAAGTCTCAAATTACATTTATTTTGATATTTATAATATCAATTATTTTAATATTTTATTCATTAGGTAATTACTGCATCACTATTCTGTCAAAAATAAATTAAATTTTTTAATATCTATAAATTATAAATAAAATAAAATTATGTATTAAATATTTTTAGCTTTCTAATTAATATTTATAATCGAATTCATATTATTTATAACCATATATAAAAATTGTTTCAGTTATTAAACTTTGATTTTATCTCTTTTAACTATTCTTTGAATTAAATAATAATAAATGTCCTAATATAATCCAAGTGGACCTAAATGATAATATTTTATTCCAATGGTTGTTTTTGGTCGAGATACACTTGTCTAATAGTAATATGACATGTGTTAGGGTAATATTAATATCATTTGTACCCTTAATTACCCTATTTACTTTTAACCGTGGTAAATAAAACGAAAAAGGTACTATTCATCAAAAATTATTTTAATCTCATTGAACCACATTTTAATCATTAATATTAACTATGTCTCGTAGATTTATTAAATTCTAGTCACAGAAGCGGTAAATTATGTTTTCTGTGAATTTCCAAATTTTCCTTAGGAGGAGGGTAAAAGACGGTGAAAAGTTATGTAAAATTTTTATATATAAAAAACTATTTTAAACTAACTCCAATGAATTATATTGAACTTATATAGGTATTATGTATATATTTTGACCTTAACTAAATTTAAATAAAATAAATAATTATTTAAATAAAAAATTGGTTTTAAACTATGACTAAGGGTTTTTTTTCACTATTCCGAAAAAATGAATGTTTTCAGAAAAATACCAAAAATTCACCCCAATACTATTCAAGCCATTTAATAAAAATTAACCAATGTGTAAAATTTATGTTACCAAATTTTACAAGGATTAAATGAATATTTTGAAATATTTATTATTAATAAATGAGGATACAGAAGATTAATATACCCTAGTAAATACTTACATTTAAACAATATCGAATAATAATGAAATTGAAACATTATCTGTTATATTATGTTTGGGTCCCTTTATACATATTCGCATCTCATGAATAAAGGATTAAATAATTTAATTAAATTATTAAAAAAGCATATTTATTTTTATGATATAATAAGTTCTCAAATTATTACCTATTTTTTAATAACATTATTACTCGTACTTCGGGTATTTATCACAATATTTTTAATACACATGTTTTGTCAGATAAGATAATTTTACTGTTTTTAGATTATAATTATATAATTTTAGTAATGATATAAATATAATATTTATAATATTTATTCTTTATTATCATTCATATAGTCATTCAATATTTAGGATCGTATAGAAAGAATCACATCTCATCTTAGAGACGGTAGGTCGTACGTACGCAAGAGAGAGGATATCATTCCCTTAATTGTGGAATGTTATGAAAGATACATGTATATATATATTGCATCATAATCAAAATAGTTTTATAATAATAATATATAGTCGTTATTTTTTTTCAGTATATCCATCCATGTATGGTGGTGGTGAAAAATAAATTACACTACGACATTGAAATGGTAAACTGTATGTATGCAAGCTTGGTGAGATTTTTATAGGATGGAGATAAGAAGAAATATGGTTGTTACATAATAATAATATCATATCAAAATATATGTTATACTAGAGTTATTATATTTTAATTGATACAACTTAGGAATCAGATGTAGAAGAAGAAATTAGTTTCAAAGAATTGATAGAGGAGATTGCCTTTTCTTGGATGAGCTCCCTGTATTTATTCCCTTAAAGGAAATATATTTGTAATTTTGAGAAGAAAAAACCTATATAATGTATATAAAGATGTGTAGAAGGGAAAGGGAAAGGGTAAATCGATATTGAAGGCTCAATGTGAAATTTTGTTGTGAGGGAGGAAGTTCCATTTTATAATTGAGGTGAGTAGAACATTTGGAATCTCCAAATATATAAATTAAGAAAATAAAACCCCATAAAATCCTAAAAAATGTCATATGTTCACGGATTAAATTAGAGAAGGTTGTAATATCATAAACCAATAAATTTTAGATATTTTTGATATCAATTTAAACATTATCATATAAATTATCCCTTAGTTATTCTATTTTAATTTTAACTAGGGTTATAAATTATTTAATTTTAAAAACGTGTATTTTTTTTCTAATTTAATGTCAGGTAGAAATTGAAATATAAAATTTAGAACAATTTACACATATAAGAATTAGTTTATATATGTAAAAAATATATTATGATTTTAAAATAATTTAATAACATGCTTTTTTGAAAAAATATGAATACTTTCAATTTTGAAAATATTTACTTCTTGTATTTTTAAAAATATCATGATAAAATTTTGTCCGAAAAAAGTTACGATATACCCAAGGAGTCATGATCAGATATAAAAATCAATTTATATATTTATTATCTAAAATTATATTTATTTTAAAAAATTTAATAACATTAATGTGATATTTCCTTTAATAAAACAATTACTACATTAGTGTTAAGATATTATTTCATATAATAATTTGCTGAAAAATATTTAAAAATAAAATTATATTATAGAGATAAATACTATATAATTATTAATAATACTTTTAGTAAACTATATCTTCTATAAAATCATATAAAAAATGATATATGTCTTAAAACATGAACATGAAAACTTTAACATCACATTAAGTAGAATATTATGAGTGTCATATTCATTTCCATATGGCTCTAAATAGTCAATAATACAATTTTCTGATAAATATGGACCATATATAATTTAAAATGAGATACGTTAAACTGTTTTTCCTTTTTAATTGTCCTTATCATTTTAATAACTATTATTTTATTGATTAAATAACTTTTTCTTCATCAATGTGTATGAATTTAAAGTGATTATTTATTTAATAAATTTAAAAAATAAATTATCATGATAAATAAAAAAAACTTAGCTTTAAAATTAATATTAATAAAAGAAATTATATTCATTATTTCCTTATATTAAAAATAATATATTTATTAAAATTTGAGTTAGAGAGATTTACCTTTTCTTTAAATAGAATATATAAACATTTTTAATCTCGTCCATGTGGCTTCGAAAGGATAAAATTTTCACCAAATGATTATTTACGTCAACACACACTAATGAAATTATATTATTAAATGTTTTATTTTAATTTTATCATATTATTTTACCCTTAATTTCATAATTTACAATTTTTCTTTATTAATAAAAATTATAGATGATAATATTATTAAAGAAAAAAATTAAAAGGGATATATTAACTTTATTTTGAACAAATAATTACAATAATGGAATCTGTTTATAAAAACTAAGAAATATATGTTATTGTAATTAATTTAAAATTAATATAATTTTCGGAATGAGAAAACGGGGTTTAAAAGTTAAAAGCTTACAACTGATTGAAATGTTTTTATATCAAACTACAATGTAAAATGAATGATAATGACTTAAATTATATTATATGATAAAAATATAATGTTTTTATATTTTCAAATCATTAAATAATATAACATAACTATATAAATTTTTTCGTTGAAAAAATTTGTCTTCAATTAAAATTGAGTGTATTTTTACTATTCAACAAAACGTAAAACTTATTAAAAAATATTCAAAATTTTTCAAAAGTAAAATTTTATATGCCAAATAACAATAGAAAAATTATTTTTTTCAAATATAATATAAAAATTTGTTAAAAAAAATTATTTTAATTGGATTTTCCATCAAAAGGGGGAAAATGCCTTTTTTTGGGAAAAACATATTTCATCTGAAAAATTGATTTTTTTATTATATCATGTTTATAAAACATATAAGATGAATATTAAATATTATTTTTATTAGATTAAATTTATATTTCATGAAAAAATCATAAAAGAGTGATTTCATTATTTTATAAACTCACCTATGTTAATTTGAATAGTTTTATAAAAAAAGATTTCCTTTAATTTACAAAGGGTTTTATTTTAATTTATAATTAATTTATCCTCAAATAATTAATTTTATATATACAAGTGTAAAGAATATTTTCATTATTTAATAAATATTATTAATATTTGTCATCGTAATAGATAGGTTATAATGTAACATAGTTATATTTAGTTGTTTTTGAAAACTGGGTGTTGCATGAATTAAATTCTACCAAAATAATATGAAATTGTGTGTTACAAAATTCAATAAAAAGTTTTCATATATTGAATACTATGTATGTGTTTTATGTATTGAAATCTTTTCTTGGTGTATCATACCATATAAGACATCAATTAAATATGTCACATATAAATCATGTATTGCTACATTTTACCCCCTTCAAAATGAAATTTTCTGTCAAAATTCATCTAGGTTATTAAATAATTGATACTTAAAAGTTTTTTTCCTATTAAATCACATTGAAAATATCAATAATAAAACTTACTATTAAAACGGAATGTGAGAAATATAATAGTTACCCAATGTCACTAATAACTGGGCTTCCACATAGGGGAACATAGGTGGAATATGAAATCATGGATATGGAAGTGAAATTTAACAATCATGTTTTTCTAGAGAGTGACAAAGAAAATTTTTAGGATAATGGTAACAATAAAGAAGAAATAAATATGTGATGATTTAGGGGGCTATTTGATTTATCAAAAACAAAGGCACTGGGATATCCTTTTTGGTTTTAAAAACAATTAAATATAGTGAAATAATAAGACAAAATACCTACTTGATTGAGTATAATCTAATACATTCAATTTTCCTTGAGAAACTCGCACTTAATCTTCTATATCATGAAATAAAGTTAAATATCTCATTCCTAATGCATTTATAGATCATGTGAACTATGTGTAGGTCTGATGTTAATTCAATATGTCTCAAAAAATGTTAGCAGAAGTTATCAAATATGCATACGTACACCTATGTTGAGATTATTAAACATAATTTGATGTTTAATTTATACTTTATTTGAATTTATAACAATAAAATCATCTTAAATTATGAAAATCTAAAACATTAGAAAGTGGAGTACTAAATCATCGTAACATTTATCCTCAATATAACACAATGTATCTCTTTTTTGTCACATTCAAAAACATGTGAATTCAATTATCATGTATTTTATTGAAACATGGAAATAAATTGAATTAACATATAAAAATTGTGAAAAAATATATGGCTTAAAAAACTAACTCCTTCCACATACCCAAAATCCCAAAAATTGAATATACACAATCAATGATATCATAAATCACGCATTCCCTATGTCCTTAATACTATCAAACATATTTTTATTTCATTTTACCTACATTATTCCCATATTAAGTGTTATAATTTCTTTAATGTTTCCCAAAATATCTGAATCAATTTTTATTTTCACTTATTCCAATCAACAAATACTCTTAAATAGAAAATGAAAAACCATAGTGGTCCATTACATTGATATTTCATTATTCTATAATACCATAAATGTAATTCTAGAAAATTATTCTAGAATCCGTTTATATAAAAACTAAATCATTACACCACTTCGTTGTCACACCCCACATCTACAATAGCGAATGTATGTTATTTCCTTTAATCTTTGGCCTTAATAGGTTTTTTACACTAATCAACATCAATAAGCCTTGGATTTGGGAATTTTTAAGAATAATTCCATATTTCATTTCACTTTTATAATTCAATTATGGGAGGTATATTCTATGTAGCCATCTATATACTCTAATCATTAGATATATTTTTTCCATTAAGTCATCATTAATCTTTATGATGACCTTATTTTCCATACTTAAATCATTTACGAGTCCCTTTAAGACATTATTCTCGAAGTGTTTTTCCACACATTGATTAAAAAGAGACATTAATCATCTATACACCATGGTTGTGAGATTTTCCCATGAACATAATGTTCCTTTTCTTATCAAAACAATGATATTGATATGTAACCCAAAATTCCATTTATACCTTTATAGAAAAATTCAAAATCTCTTCATTGTTACTAAAGTATTTTTTGGATAACACACATCAAATATATGTATTCAAAACACTAAACAATTGATAGAACATATATTTTGGTTGG